>OX465485.1:18009359-20835047 GCA_950022335.1 Eurois occulta | reverse complement strand
CAGCCGGATGTGTTGCTGGGGACTGTATTGTGTCACGTCTTCTCCCCGGTAACACTCTGAAGTGGAAGTGATGAAGGGCGGACGTTTTGGGAGACTTTCTTATGTAATTCTGTTTCTCCATATTTGATTTTTTTAAAGATCTGACTATTCAGTAGGCGATACAAATCTGAACAGTCCCCGTGATACATTTCTAATTTCGGTGTGGGGGTTCGGTATGATGTACTAAACACGTGGTAACCCTGCATTTACGATGTCAGTCGGTGTCGAAGGCCTGGAGAACGATCTGATATATTCGCAAATTTAAAAGAGTTCCTCCTAGTCGTCAGAAACTACGTGGATAAGGGTTTTTTAAACATGCATATATTCCTAAATAACTTATAATACTAACTGCGAGACAAGCACAGTAGTGGTTGTCTTTCAAATGAAGTATCATAAGGCTCACTTCCCGGTAGGCTAAAACCGCAATGTTTCCTAACGTCAAAAGTTGTGCACATTGCCTTTACGGCCTAGATTCTTTTCCAAGAGATCTAGACATTCTACAATAAATTCAATGTTAATTAATTATTCTTTTTTGAGAATAAAACAAGTATTCACATCTACATATGTATGTGATATTGACTTCCTTTTTAGAAACAAGTTTTCACTTAAAACGGATATTTTAATGATAGTAAATTAATTCTATTAATTTATGCAAAAACAGTATTACTTGTGAACAGCCTCGTACCCTTGAAAATACTTGTTGAAGAAAATGCATAAATACATATATGTGTGAGTGTCTAATGTTCTGTTGTCGGATGAAGTTGGGGCTTTAAGGTAATTTATGTAAATGAAATAGTTGTTGGTTACTTGTCTTAAATCTGGTAGCCAGTTGTACGTTGTACGAAGATTGAAGCGAAAAATGTACTTATCAGAAAACTCATATACAGCTACACAACTTTTGTTGTGTAGCTGTTGTCTTTATTTTGTTTTATTTTTTTTCCTTTTTACTTTATTTTGTTTTTTAGTTTTATTTTATCTTTATCATTTACTCATTGTAGATTTCCCTTGTATATCCGTTTGTTAATTTACCACTTTTGCCAATCTGCACATGTAACACGTACCAGAGCCAATCAGTACCTAGGGATCGAAACTGTGTCTCCTAAACACAGGCTATTTTGTAGCCTAGCTAGGAGGACAGAGCTTCACCCACCTTATTGTAGACTACAATTTATTCTGTGTTACCTGTTATTATTTAAGTTAAAAGCTGTAATCTACAATCTGTTTATTTTGAAATAAATTATTATTAAATATTATTAAATTAAACTTTATAGCGGGGCTACAAACTTTGAGTCGGTACTTTTGAGTCGGCAGTGTTTGATGAACAACAAAGACGACACGGTTGGCGCAGTGGTCAAGCGATTGACTGCTACGCTGCATGTCGCGGGTTCGATTCCCGTACGGGACAAATATTTGTATGACCTACAAGTAGTTGTTCCGGGTCTGGGTGTTTTTCTATCTATAATATGTATGTATTTACAAAAAAAAAATGTATATATGTAGTTTATCAGCCATCTAGCTACCATAACACAAGCATTAAGTTGCTTAGCTTGGGGCTAGATGGTGCTGTGTGAAAATGTCCAGGAAAAAAAAAAAAAAAAAAAAAAAAAGACAATCCGAAGCAATTACTATTTTCGCATATTCGGCTATAAACGGCCCGTGCCGATCGGCAAGCTAAGTTAGTCTTTAAGTCTTTAAGTCTACCCCCGCTAAATCATAATCGGGACAGTTCCGCACACTTCAAGCTATGCGAACGTCTTTTTCCCGAACGTATATCCACATCATATTCGATTTAGCCGCCCAGCTGTGGCGTCTGACTTTCCAAAACATTACGTTCCTTTTTCATGGCATGTTTGAGTAGGTTATTTTCCAAAGCTTGTACTACCTCCAGTTCCTATACAACGCTCCATATCTTCAATCTCCGCGCATTAATAGAAAAAAGTGGTATCGATGGTAGCGGGCGGGGCCGGGGGCGGTTAGAAACGCGACGATTACAGCACTTTCTCCCGCGGCGGAGAAACCACACAATTACACACGCTGACACGCTGGCCAGCCGGGCCTCAGTGCCCACTCGCTTGTGACCCCCGGTCAGCCTGGCGCGTGGACTGCCTTCGCTAAGGGCTAGTGCTAACATAAATGCACTAAAGAGCTAAGAGATGAAAGATACAGGTGGACGTTAGTGTCAGCCCTATCTTTTACTCAATTGTTACCGACTATGTCAACGTCTGCAATTACTAACACGATGGAATCGATGCACAGTGTTTGTAAGTCAAATTAAAACTTGAGGCAGTTCCAGTCACTGAAGTCTTTTTAGTATAATTTTGCATCAGACCTCAAACCATTACAATGAGACTCGATTGCATGTAATTTGTCACACTAAGGTTCAAAATGGCATCATGTGATTTTAATACGATTATAAGTTCACTTAATAGAGGAAAGATCATTGGCATCCCATTAATACCAAGTTATCGCTTTGACATTTCGACTCCACACTTGCAAACCACATACCTCACTCACTTAATTCTTTCACCAAAACTTACGCAGAACGAAAACAAAACAGCATCAACTAATAACAATCACAAAAGGAAACAAGGCAAGCTATCGAAAGAACACAAACGACCATTGATCAAAAACTATTACTTCATTATGTCGGTTACGACACCGCAACAGTGTCAATTCGACAGCAGCATATCGATTGGTGATAGTGAACTATGTGTCTATTTTATTAGACAAGACTATTACGTGGTAGTTATGTCATGTGTGCAACCTTACAACGGCTATGTTAATAAAGGTAGAATTTTCCAATTAACTAATATTGCAATTAAATGTAGAACAAGTCTTGTGGGCAAATCTTTAAGTCTCGAGATATGGTCAAAATAAGGATTGAGACAACCTATCGTTTTCTGATTCCTGAAAAGTCTACCTATAAGGAAGGTACGGAGGTATATTTCCTTTATTTTTCTTTTAATCTGTACCTCGATTAAAAGAAAAATACAGGAAATATAGTCCCTAGTTACCTGTGGCCGCGTTTGGACGAAGGGCTCCAAAAGGGGAGATGACTTTGACTTTAATGATTCGCAACTTTGGACAGAAAATTACCTCTGATGTAACTAATTGACAAACCAGTCAAATCAATAATTCGTCGCTAAAAATAAAATAAACTGACAGTCGCTCGTGTGTGAATGATAGAAAGGCTTTTAATAACCACGTGCAGAGTTACGCAATGTATAGGACCTTCCTCAAGATTGAGTGGTTATAGTAAGCTGTCGCTTGGGGCTATATATGAACATAATTGTACGCTACTCGCTGACGCATCGCCGTTGCGTCATAGTAATGCATTTCTCTTTACTGTGTAATGTAACTGTTTATGAGAACTTTTATTTACGTTTCTTCCTTCATTGCCTCATAGCTTTCTTAGCCTTTATATTCAATGAAAGCTTCTTCATTGAAGCACGGTCTTTTGTGAAGTTGTCAGAGTTCATACTTCGTTCATTTCACCAATTGAGTGATTTTATGCTATTTGGATTTTATCATAGTCATCTATCTGATTTCTGGATGTATGGAGTGATGGATGCCTATGATTCCTAACGGAACGCGATCAATTTATTCCTCATATTCTGATGAAAATCTATTTCTTACATTCTCGTTTTAAAAATATTGTCTACGCTCCGATTCACTCAGGTCCATTTGTTAAAGCATAAGGAAAAAAGAGCTAAAGTTCGTATCTTAATTAAAATCGCGACTTCATTGTGCACTACTAAGTCAATTAAAGCACCTTGCGACACACAGTAAACAGCAGTTTTTATCGTAAACTCCTCAATGTCTAGTTTGCATCATGTGAGTTATGAAAATGCAGCGTCGCGCAATGCCGGGCAATATGTACCGAAACTGATGGAGCCATTGTGCACTACTGCAGGCTGTCATCATCGCTATCAATATTCACTGTAGACAGTAAACGTATCAGTCTCTCTCGTAAACTGATCGTAATAACTATATTTATTAGACATGGCATTCGAAATAGTTATGTAGATACTGGAGACTATTCGTCACATAATTCATTGTGACAATTGTGGCACTGTCTTGGTGCTTCTTTAAGAAAACAAATTCACAATTTGTTTATCAACACTTATAATACTATAAAGCTGATGAGTTTGTTTGTTTGGTTGAACGCGCTAATCTCAGGAACTACTGGTTCGAATTGATAAATTGTTTTAGTGTTGGATAGTCCATTTATCGAGGAAGGCTATAGGCTATATAACATCACGCTGCGACCAATAGGAGCCGAGCCAAAAGAAAACAAGTCAGAAGCACCAGGTGAAACCGTGGGGCACAGCTAGTGTTTTTATAATTTTCTTTCTCAGAACCATATCCTTTTATTACCTACAAACAATAATTGTATTGATCCATCACATAGGTAGGCCATAGATGACCCTTAGTTTGCACTTTTTCTAACTTTGCTGTAGTTGCTGCTGTGTCTAATAATAATGTATTCTGATAATTGTTCTGTATTAGGATATACTGTTTTAAGTTTTCACTGTTGATAAGTAAGTGACAGTATAAGTTTAGTTACTTATACTGTCACTTACGGGATATCTTCCGTGATTGATTAGTTACCTACCTTACCTTTGATTTATTTTCCATCCAATCGCATTCACCTGTCAACCCGCGATCATGGCGCTTGATACAGCGTCGAAATATCGGGAGCTTAGATTATGAACAATCACGGAAGAATCCGGAAGATATTCCGTAAGTGACAGTATAAGTTTATTAGGATATATTCACTCGATCGCTGGTATCATACATATCAACTACCACTCGTGCGGTTTTCGTGCAGTGTGCCAATCAGAGAGTGTTCGTGCGTGGAGCCAACAAATCAATGAGTATGAACAATGGGGGGCGACGGCCGCGCAGTGGGAAAGTCTCGAGCGGACACCATGATCAATTGCTTATCTCTATTAATTACAACACTTCTGGATTAAAGGCAATTCTAAAGATTTGGGACAATTTTTTTGTAGCTTTCATTCCCTTAAGTACGGTTTCCGCGAAAGCGAATCCGAGCAGAGCGATGCGGAGACGTGCAAGATTCAACCAATCACAGAAAAGACGAGAGACGCGATGTGGATTTGAACAAACTCACCGGTCGATCCCCACACATCTCCTTTCCGTCCTGCTATAGAACCAAATAAATCACTAAAATGCTTACATGGTATCGTACCAGCTGTTTTTTTCTCCATGTATTTGATCTACTTTTCTAACTGAAACCCCGACCTTGTGTCTATTATCACACAGCCGCTTTAGCGCTGCGCAGTAATATCGCATCGCTAAACACCACGATTGTGCGTAAGTGCTGAGTGCGATGCCGTCCACTAATAGATAGGGAGAACTGCTCGTTATACGCTAACCGAGGGAAACAGGTTACTAGAGTACTCTACAGCGAATCAAGTTCCGTCTTCCTTTGAG
This sequence comes from Eurois occulta, assembly GCA_950022335.1. Taxonomy (NCBI): domain Eukaryota; kingdom Metazoa; phylum Arthropoda; class Insecta; order Lepidoptera; family Noctuidae; genus Eurois; species Eurois occulta. Next base: position 20,829,551 of record OX465485.1, on the reverse strand, counting down.
TATTTTCTCATTTGTAAGTCTAGTCACGTCTACTGTGAAAAGTGCAGTTTTTTAAGACATTCTTTGGCAGAAAGTTGTCATTGCCTCATAGTAAGTTGGAGAGTGCAAAAATACACTCTGTGAATGCTGTTCTGATTTGCTACCCATCATTGGGGTATGGTGCATGACCAAAAGATGATGTAGTAAAGACAATGCGCCTGTTTTCACGTAACTACGTCAATCTTCGCCACAATCCCACCGATCATTTATCGACTTTTTATTTCCCATTCATCGATCGCCGCAAAACCTGCGCGGGCGCACAAAGGGACATGTGTGACCATCATTGTGCCGCTAATTACAAATAATTACCCACAAAGGCCCAGCAAAAACATTTGTGTGATGTAATGTGTCCACAGTGGCTACCCATGGGCCATACATAGCCAATGTGAAGGCCAAGAGGGCTTTGACACTTGAAAGGTTTGACACACTTAGCACAGTAAATGGTTTTTCAATACATAAGGAGTTAAGGACATGCCCGTTCACCGTGTTCATGTCAGGCCCTTATTGGTGCGGATAATAATGGGAAATTGTTGGTCTACGATTGATGAAACGGTTTATTTTAAAAAGATGGAAGATGTTTTGGATTGTTCTGGATTTTCTCGGCGTCTGTGCTGTTAACCCTCTTGCGTTAATTTCAAATAGCAAATACAAATGCTTTAAATGTAAATGCTCAGGCATCCATGTTTTATGACATGACTGAATCTGACCATCTTGCGTACAAAATGTTGCCAAAATTCCCATTCATACATAATACTCGTGTCTAACTATCTGTGTCCAATGTGGCCGTACTCATAAACTCACTGCGTAACGTATGTCGATAGACCTCTCCGAATCCCACAGTTACTTACATAAGCTGTATTTATTGTCTTAGTGATCGTCCATTTTTCCGGCAAATCACCGCGGCCCCGCGACTAAACTTATTAATTTTGCGTAACAACTAATTATTATCAAACACGGAACACCGCCGCCATCTTGATATTTTGACATAACCATAGTGTTACCATCTCTATAATTTTGACATAACGCTACGTTTAATTTGAACAATAAAAGGCTTTTTCTATTGTTTTAAACGTTAGATTATGATAATATTGTGTGCTTGGACTAGTTCCCGTTAGTTTTGTCATCAAATACAATGTTTTGAATGTTGACTAATTCATTTGATATCTTGGATCTTAGTAGCTATTGTGACAGTTTTTTATTTGATTTTTAATTCTGTATCTAGTATTGCACTAGCGTGTGTAAAGATTACTCAGATAACTGGATCTTTGCTTATCTGGCTAGTACTTATTTTAAAAAATCTACTTTGTCTGAAAATTGTGGTTTATCTGATTTTCTTCATTTCTATTCATCTTAATGTCACAATAACAGAACAGACTCGGGAATGGAGGCGCACCTAAATACAATATAATGCTCGTCTAGTAGAAACGTTTCTGTTGGAAGTGTGTGGACTCATTGCGAAGTGAAGAGACTCGAGGGACCGGTATTTATTTCTTGGAAGGCCGCTCATTCAGTTCGGGAAAGCGATACGTGTTGATATGAAAGTCACAACACATCAGGAAGTGTTCGCAGCTTTGATTACGGCAAAGATTGCTGTAGAAGCTAGCATTTTATTATCTGTGATAGTTACTATATTGTGAAATTTTGAGCTACGAAAGCTACACGTTCCTTACACCTTACTACAGGCTTTACTATTTAGTAAACCGCCACCCTCCAGGAAGTCTACGACTTATTTCATGCGTAACATGCCTTAGGGGAGTAGCAGGAGTGAGCCAACCCATACATTGTCTGCATCTTTGGAGGTACGACTCAGTCTTATACATATAACTTCGCAGTACTAAGAGATTTGACACCGAATCACAACATTTAACGTGACGTCGACAATCTGTCAGTAAATTGAGTTGATTGGCCTCAGATACTGGGTGTTAGTCTGGTGCTTTTGATGTGACTACCGTGCTGCCCCCGAGCAGGTGTGAGGGCTTAGGTGCGCTCCGGGCGTCGGGGGCCACGCCGTGATGGCTCTCGGCCACCGTAGGCGCGGGCCTGTGGACGGCGAGTAATGGGCTAGCTCGTCGTCCGTCCGTCGCATGACGACGGGCAGGCCGTGTCGACGGCGCGTTCGTGTTCCACGCGCGCCTCAAAGAGATGTCAGCAAACGGGAGGGGCCCGCAAGGGCCGGTGCCTGCCAGGGCTGCGGGACTGTTCGAAAGAGATACCGCGGCCCTGGAACATAAAGGGCCAATGAAGGAACATGGGTGTTTTTTAGTCAGTAAGAGTCTGACACTCCCTTCCGCTCCGCCCAGAGCGGGAGGAGTCATTTGATGATTTCTCAACCTCCAAAAAAAAAAAAAAAAAAAAGGGCTTAGGTGCGCTTGCGCCGGTGCGCGGTCCATGGCACGTCACCCGACCGCTTTCGGTTTCTACAGTGAGAGTGTACCTGCTACTAGTGCAGCTATCAATTATGAATACTATGGGCTGCATAGTGGGTAGATATCATTAGCTGTAAGTGACAATGGGAAAGCAGGGATACACAGTTAATGTGGCAGGGGGAAGTCATGTTTAAAAGTAACAATGGCGGTTCTTACCAAATACAGTAATACTTGAAAAAAAACAACGGGTTGCACTCCGGGAGTGCCGGCAGAAGTGAAAACTTGAATATTAACGTTGTGCATTTTTGATATTTTGAAATGGTTAGGGAATAATTTTGCACGAATTGCTTTAATTATCAATATAAAAGTACTATCATTTATGTGGTAAAATACAATATTCATTTATTGCGCTATCGGACACAAACATGACAATTTATATTACATTAAAAATTTAACACTTCAGAACTCCCTCCGTCTTACGCTTTTTCGATCAGGTCACGTGTCCTGACGCGAGTTTAAGATTTTATACCCATTACAGAAAATGTGCTCAACGCCGCTAAAGAAGTTTTCACTTCAAAAATCCTCCTAAATGATCATATCGAATCGTCAGTTTATCATCAATGCTTGTATTTTCATTCGTTTCTGACATCTTTTGTACCTATTCGGCTTACTACGTATTAATATTATTGTTTTTCTTTGTTACAGGTAAGTCAACCATTGCCTAGTCAACCTGCCCGACAAACCAACACATTCGTAAGTAATATGAACAGAACCGAACAATCCACCGACACACGCCCACTTAACTTTCTTCACGTAATTAATGTAGTATTGCACAGTGTTACAGTCAGTAAGGCAACCCACAGGGAAGGTATAATTACGTCCTAAAAACGTGCGGTTTGCACCAGCGTGCGTTGCGTGGCACAAGCGTTGCGCATGCGATAAAAAACCGCAGGGAACCGCGTCACTGCGCTGGCGCCGCGCGCCGCGGTGCAACATGGAGTCCCACACTGCGCACGCGTCGATTTCGAAACATTTCCTAGAAAATCATGTTTTGCAGCGAAAGCTACATTGTTGACGAAATGTTTTGATTAGTTCGGTGAATAACATCGTGTACTAAGATCAGTAGACATTTGTGGTGTATCATTGCAAAAGGTGCCTACTTACTTATAAATATCTGCTTATAAACGCTTCTAAAGGACTGCGGTGAATTTCTGAAGTAAAAGGAATCATGGATGAAAGATAACATCGTAAGGAAGCGGACGTGTACTAGAACCAAAAATTGGGAATCAAACGAGCTTACCTGTAAGCGAAATCTTGATTCTAATTTTATGAGTGGTAATCTGAAAAATAATTAATAAATAACAGTGTAGTATTTCCCTTACGAACGTATGGACTCGCGAGTTTTAGATGGTAAAAATGAATATTTTTTAAAGAATTGTAACATTCGTATCCTTTCTCGTCTGCAACACATGAATCGAAACGTCACTTATTTTAGAGATCTTACCATTGGGAACAACCTCTGTTTTCTATACAGGGGTAGTTTCAAATACCTACATTCACTATGTTTTCCTGAAAGGTTAACATTGAATTAGGTAGACCAATTATTGCAGCTTTGTACACAGGTTTGCTTGCATACAGGTTGGAGTGCGGCGTGAGGCAAGGGGGGCTAACCTCACCAAAGCTCTTCAACCTGTATATTAATGCGCTGATAGAGAGGCTCAGCAGCACGCATGTCGGTTGCCATATTGGAGAAGTGTGCCTAAACAATATCAGTTACGCTGATGACATGGTGTTGCTGAGCGCCTCTGTCTGTGGTGTGTCGAGGCTGATTGGCATCTGTGAAAAGTATGCTGAAGAACATGGTTTGCTGTATAACGCGAACAAAAGCGAGTGCATGGTCTTTCGGGCCAAGAGGAAGTGTCCAGATTACCTACCGGCAATTAAGCTCGATGGATGCTCACTGAATAGAGTAACTACTTTTAAATATCTTGGACATGTATTAACCGCTGACCTGGAAGACGATGCAGACATTGAGAGGGAACGTAGGGCGCTGTCTGTTCGTGCGAATATGATAGTCCGCAGGTTTGCTCGGTGTTCGAGGGTCGTCAAAATAGCCCTATTTAGGGCATTTTGTACGTCCTTTTATACTGGCAGTCTGTGGCTGGATTACACACAGAAACAGTACAGCGCTCTACGTGTCCAGTACAATAACGCGTTCAGGGTGCTGTTGGGGCTGCCTCGCTTCTGTAGCGCATCGGGGATGTTTGCCGAGGCGCGTGTGGATTGTTTCCACACAATCATGCGCAAGCGGTGCACATCCCTGGTGCGTAGGGTGCGGGCCAGCCGTAACAGTATCCTAAAAGCTTTTGCTGAACGTTTCGACTGTCAGTACGTGAACCACTGTAGCATGGTTCACGTACTGACTAATGTTAAGATATTGTTTTGATTTTTTTATTTTTTTATTTGATGTAATTTAATTTTGGTTTTAATTTTAATTGTGATTTAGATTTTATTTTATTTGTCATTTTGAGTTTAGTTTTAATAGTTGACTTTGATTGTGATTTTAATTTTGATTTTAATTTTGATTTTAATTTTGATTTTGGTTTAGATTTTAATTTTGATTATGATTTTAATTTTAATTTCAATGTTGACTTTGATTTTGATTTTGAATTTGATTTGAATTGTAATTTTGATTTTGATTTTTATTTTAGTTGTGATTTTGGTTTTGTTTTTGAATTTAAGTTAATTTTGATTTAAAATTTTAGTTTTTGCTATAATTATATACTAATTGTGATGTATTTTGTATGATCCACTTGAGTTGATTGAAATAAATATATATTATTATTATTATTATTTGTGGGTGTTAGCTATATACATATATAGTGGCGGGTGGGTAATTATTTTTCAGATTACCACTCATAAAATTAGAATCAAGACTTCGCTTACAGGTAAGCTCGTTTGATTCCCAATTTTATTTCGTGGTAATCTGAAAAATAATTAATATAACAGTGTAGATGTTTAGAGTTGGCTGCAATAATTAATGAAGCTTAGTGATTAAAATTCTGGATGTCAATTTTTAACCATTACTAATGACTTCCTACTTTAAGAATATAGCTTTAATTTACTTCGCTTTTATTACTTTAAGAATATTTTGCATGTTGAATTGATAATGTATTCAGCACTATGTCCGACTTAATTGAAGCCAGCTCTGATTTGAGCTGTTGTTTGTTGTACTGTGATAGGTTAATTATCTGTTTTGTTGCTCCCATGGTTAAAAGAGCTAGGAGAATACCTGATGTTTTGTTTTCCAAAGTTGGCTCTATTTTATCAAACTATAATGAGATTAAATACTTTTGATAAATTCTATGATTGAGTCAATGTTAGCCCCAAAGCCTCAAATCTTTCGGTGATTTTATAATTTGAAACCCAGTTGTAGTGAAAGTATTGAATGGATGAGTTTGCAAAAAAAAAACCTCATAAAGTGTATTAATTAATGTTGAATTGTTTAAGAATACTTTCAAAGAACAGATAGAGCTCAGCTCATAGATGTAGAAGCTTTAAAATATAGTGGCTTGACTAAGGGCCGGATATCATGGTCAACTATTGTTCCATAGTACATGAACTTGAGTCTTGTTCAAAACCTTGTTTTTGTTAATATTACATTCAATTAATCTATTATTTATTACCTACTATCAATAAAGCTCCAACATTGGTTAAGTAAGTAAGAGCCTTATGAGTAAATATTATGGATATTAAAGTATTCACTCCTTGCTGGTCGAATAAAATTCAAGTTTTATTTAATTAACTCGACAAAGACAAGTGAGCTATTTTCCCAAAACTGTTTATTAATGTTTTTTAGAAATCAATTTCCGACTAATACTTTTAGTGTATTTTGTACATTATAATTATGTTTTCCCCGGCACTTAATGGAAGCAACGAGTTTTTGTCTTTTCATAGAAGAAAAAATAATAACATAATACTTTGAGATTTTTCTCAATTATAAATATTTGTTATAGTGCAGTAGATTTAGGCAGAACTAGTACCACTATTTTGTCTCTTCATAATAACATATTATGTCTATCAAAAAATACACAGCAGTGTCTACCTAACAATACCTTTCAAGGGGTTTTGTCGTCAACAACCTCAACTTATTGCTTGACAAGTTGAAAACTAACTGAATTGGGTGCTTCTAATTTTCAAATCTGTATCTGAGTAAATGTATTCCAGCAACATTTTTTAATTGGCTATATTGCCAAATTATATGACTTGCAGTTAGATTTTATTTATATTAACTCTACATGAAATTATTTAATGTTTGGCTTTTGATCTCTTAACGATCTAATCATAATCCATTTACCTCTACACTCCCATACACCGCCCCCCCCCCCTTTTGTTTCTTATATCGTTTTGCTTTAGTGCTTACTGTTATTGAAAAAACGACTAAAGCCAATTCTCAGATTGGTAGTGAAAATAAATGAATTAATCAGGCATAACAAATTTTCTGTTGTTTGTTAGGCATTAATTTGTTCTCATCTTGGTTAATTTTGAAGTCCGAAGATTAAAATACTTTCACTTAAAGTAGCCTTTAAGTTATGTTTTAATGGTCTTAATAATTTTGTAATTGGTAGTCAAAGTAAGGGAAACATTGTTTCCACATTTGTCCCTCAACTCCCTCACTAATAATTTTAAGGTTTATGTCTGCAATAATATGAAAAAGGAAAGGTAATTAATTATTATGGGGTAAGGTTTAAGTGATTTTAAAATGCAATGCAATACAAAAAAGGGACTAGCTGGTAATTGGAAAAAACCTCCCAAAAAATAATCTTGGCCATTTGGCCTCCCAAAAAATATATATGCCTACCCATAATTTATTCAAATTCATTTATTAATTTTGTTTAATATTGTACCTATGGATTGCTAGATGAAGCAATGAGCTACTATTGGAGATGTTATTTTAGATTGGACCTATGCATTATGATATTGATAAGAATATTATCTTTTTTCTGAGATGGGGGTGGGGTTTCAGAGTGGAAATAAATTTGCAATTTGATTTAAATAGGTTTAGTTGTTAAAGTCATTTGTACATTGAGATGCTGTGAAGACCTCCAAACTTTGTAAGTCTATAAGCCTTTTTCTTTTCAATACTAATAGTTTTTTAGTAGGTATTGGGACATTACAGTGCATAGATGTTATAACAGATGGTTTCTTGAACTCTTGTACTAAAACCAAGAATCATTAGTTTAAAACCAATTTTTTTGTATTTGGTTGATTTATTCCAGTATCACCCTTGATGTGTTGCTCTTTTTTGATCTACTGACTTAACACTCCAGTATCTATTATTGTGTTCAATGTTGAAAGCTGCCTGTTAATGGGCTACTTGTTGGATGTTTTAATTGTGCCAGGCCCAAACAGACTAATTGATCTTCTTTTAGTTGTTGACATGACAATGTATTTGACACAAAACTTTGTCACTTCCCTGGTGTTGTTGGTGGCAAAAACTCTTTGGCTACATTTATTAGTTATTTAAAATACATAATTATATAATTATTTTCCTTATCCAGGTCTGGTACGATTTCTTCAATTAGTATAATATGAGTATTTGTTTAATAAAATATTATTTCACTCAAATTCTTGTACAATTAATATTAATTTAATCTTGGGGTCGACACGGTGGTGGTGAACGTTGGCAGATCGTGGTATGCATTGTCATTCAAGCCACTCAATAGATGACTTAAGTCTTCTTTCTTGTCGTTAAGAGATTGGTGATTGCTTTACTTATAATATCTCAATCCCTTGGTTAGGCAGGTTCACCTTAGCTTTAGTAGTGGAACAGGAGTACCTAGTCATTTGTATGACCGGTTTGATTATTCCAGCTATGTCTGTTAAAAATTTGTCATAAGTGTCTGAAACATTTTCCATCAACTGTTCTCCAATAGAGTTATGTTAACAAAGAATCTTGTTCTATTTTTTGAATGGAAAGTTTAATGCTTAAATATGTTGTTTATTGATCAATTTGTAGCTGAAAGATTAAAATGACAAGTTTGTGGCATAGCCACAGGATGACAATTCATTTATCATGTTGTTGTTTGTCATGTTTGCCGCAGTTGAAAAAAAAAAAAAAATAACCAGATCTTGCAATATTAGCATTATTGTTTCACTGTAACATACCCATGGGTGTACAATTTTGTGCAATATTTGTATGTATGTCAATACATATTATTGGCTATGTTAAAAGTAATAGATAATACAATTACACTCATAATATGAGTAAGTAGTTGTTATCCATTGCATTGGATGCTTCAAAAAATCTTACTTGATGCAGAAGCTAAACCACTAAGTGTCATATTATGCTTGAAATATCTCGTATTTTAAGCATGTAAATATAAATATTGATTGAGTTAAGTAACTTTTAACCTCCTAAAACGCCAAGTCAATATATTTGATCACATTATGTGACATAAATTGATGTAAGTATCTCGTACTTCATCATTTGTGTAAATCATAACAAATGTATGTCAGCCGGCAACTTTACTCGCTGATGGGAATCCAGGTATCGAAATATGATCCCGCACTCACTGCGAGAATATAATGCATTTGCAAGATTATAATGCACATGGGATATGCAAATTACAGCAAGGTCGTCTCACAACCTTCATGTTTATGGGTAAACAACATATTTTTTACGTTACCTGGCCAAGGTCACGGAAAAAAAGGGGCTCATCTGCCATGTCCATTAGATTTTTAGTGTTAACATTGTTCAATGACTTTGTTAAAAGACATCACGTGTCTCGCACTGATAGCTGGACGATTTCTCCAGCTAGTAACATGTGATGTTACTGGGGTGTCACGCACCCACTGGGACAAAAAAACTCTAACAAGCTTACAGCACACATGTAATTTACAGTGTTAAATGACCACCATAGCGCTTCATCTTCCATCCAGCTTGTGAGGTCATCCAAATGCGACTTACCTGCCATGCCAATTAGATTTTCAGTGTTAGCATTGTTCAATAACTTTGCTAGACATCTCGTGTCACACTGATAGCTGGACGATTTCTCCAGCTAGTAACATGTGATGTTACTGGGGTGTCACGCACCCACTGGGACAAAAAAGCTCTAACAAGCTTACAGCACACATGCAATTTACAGTGTTAAATGGCCACCATAGCGCTTCAGTAAGCCCTGCAGATATCCCGTATCCGGAGGGAGTTAAAGCCTGGCATTCTCTCGAGTTACATCCCACTTGTCCTGCATTTGATGTCCTGTCGTGGCCTTGAACTTGCTCAAGATTGCTCAGATTTCTGCGTCTCGGGTTTACGATTTTAACTAACGATGCACTTAATACACTTCCTGTCACTCGACATTTTGTTATTTTGGTAAAAAGTAATGTAAACTTAGTTTTAATTTAATAATTTGACGAGAAAGAACTTTTTCCTTGCGATGTCGTTAACGCGCGAAAAAGAAAAGTGACGTTTCGATTCATGTGTTGCAAACGAGAAAGGATATCTACGAATGTTACAATTCTTTAAAAAATATTCATTTTTACCATCTAAAACTCGCGAGTCCATACGTTCGTAAGGGAAATACTACACTGTTATATTAATTATTTTTCAGATTACCACGAAATAAAATTCGAAAACATTCACCAATCCGCAATCTGGGTAGATTACGGTACGGGAATGTTACCTATAGGCTGAGTATACAATGGATTCATTTAACCACTTATCACAACGATGTTGGACCTTTAAAGTTACTTTAATAGACTAACTAGGTAGTTTAATAAGCAAGTATAATTAGGTAAGGCAATTTTTGACTCATTGCCTCGGGCACCCTGTAACGGCCCTGGCGGCTACTTTTGCCAATGCTACCACCTCGGTCAATAAACATTTACCAATCAAACGTGCTTGTATGTTATACGAATAGGTAGATAGTCCATCATATTGACAGCCCAACACCTCGTCCATCAAGCGTTCGAAAACATACCAGTAAGACGCACATTCCTTCTCTCTTATCCATTCATGCTCGTAATGGAATGAAGCACATTAAGCAGTACCTAATGTTTTAAGCCACTTCACAGTTGTAACATCTCCTGTGTATAATTGTACCTGCTTATGTATTACCTAGATAATAAAAAAATCTATTTCTAAGAGTCCCAGCCAGCATTCTTGTTTCAATATTCTGAGGCTTTAAAAGTGACATAGCGAGTAAGTACCTACAGGCCGTAGGCTAGCTCGCCTAAAATGGCTATGTTTATGAAATTTTCGCTGAAGCAACTTGATAAAGTTCGCTTATAATTGAGATAGTATAAATTAATGCAAAAGGTTGCCCATACAAACAACACTACGGTTATAAAAATTCGCCCAAACAGGTCCCTCCCTATACATAAATAATAACAATGGCGCCATTAAAAATAAAATATCTACTCACTGACAAAAACTTATTTCACAAAAAGTTACTTTTCTATCATAAATCACTAAAATTAAATATCATAAAAACGAAGTTGTGTACCTCAACGCTAACGGTATGAAACTATTGTACTAATCATAGATTTGTTGTAAAAGTTATGATTATTCCTATTTGCTGAAAAGCTCAAACCATTACCAACAAATTATACACCTTATCTTATGTTCGTAAGATTTATAATACAATGAAAAGTGTTTCGGCGTACGTATAGTCAGGTCAGTGCTATTTGATGGATATTAACTAAATGTCAATGATTTGAATGGTATTATTATTGTAACTGTAGTCGGACCGTGTGTTAAATTTTACAAGTTTTTTCCCAATGAGGACATTCGATCGGTGCCAAGAGGCTGCTACGGCGTTTTGGAGGCCCACGGAGAGATTTACGATTTTTTCTGTGTTTAATCATGGATTTGACTTGCGAATTTTGCGTGCCAAATTCATACAACAATTTGAGGTGCTAAAATTGAGAGCCAATCAACTGGTACTGCCAGTGTTAGCTAGTTCGATCGATGTTCGATTGTCGCCAATTTTCTGCCGAAATAACCATTTTCCAGCCGAAACTGTAATCAAGTCGAAGTTCGAATCAAATCAAATCAAATCAATCATAATCATTTATTTGCAATAAGTATTGGTGCATTTTGATCTTAAAGTTAGTTGAGCTTCCTAATGTAGTGTATGTAGTATTGTGACGTTGCCTCGGGCGCGCACGTCGCTAGGTTATAACTACCGCTCCGAGTGGTGGGGCGCCAGTCGTTGTCGGACTGTCGGCCTGTGCGGTGGTGCGTTGGCGAGTCAACTATCTATTAGTGTTGATAAATGTGCATATTTTACATTGGCGACGAGGTGAAAAAAAGGGGAGAAAAGCCGTGAGTTCTTAAATTTTATTATTAGAATAATTAACCACTCGTATGCCGAGTATATAGACACAATTAAAAAGTGATTGTGTCTCGTGTATATCTACGTTCGGCATACGAAAGGTTAAGAATTGTATTTCGTGGAGAAATATACGAAATATTCTTTCATTATAAAAGTCAAATTATGAATATTACGTTAGAATATATAATAATCGTTTATTTATAAAAAGAGAGACATTTACAATGAAACATCTTAACAAATAAAATAGAGCACAGTTTATTATTGCCTGAACTAGGTTGAACCTGTGTTTCAGGCCACAAGGTGCATAAATATCTACATAAAATAAATAAATTAACGTTCAATGAAAAGTAAAGTACTGAAATTAAAACATACATCAAATAAAAATAAAAAAACAGTGTGTCAGCAATTTACTTGCAGACAACAAGTAAATCTTCTGTCTGTGCATATGAAAAGAGTTGTAAAAAAGTAATTATAGACTTTTTACAGCTAAAATAATTTAACTGAATTGAATTTGAATAAGAATGTTTCATTAGAAATATTAACTGTAAATAAAATATTATTAAAAGGCTGAAACAAAAAGTGGTTTGTTAATGTATTGTTTTGCAACTATTTAAATACTATCTTGGTTGTTAAATCAAAATCAAAATATTTTATTTCACATAGGCCTACATGGGCACTTATAAAACATCGACAGAAAGGTGCACGGTTCCGGGTTGGTCGTTTCCTGTGGAGAAGAACCGGCAAGAGACTCCATGGGTTCTCTTTTAAAATCATTTGGTTTTACAATATTATCATGTTACAGCATTCGTACTTAAGTATGGGGGGACAGCATAGGCCCGACAATAAGTCGTTGCTTACTACACAAAAAACGGAAAACAAGATAAGAGGTTAACAAAAGTAAACACACCTCTAGGAATCTACGAGCCTACACTTCTATCACTAGCTATGTAGTACAAACCTTGTGAAAGAAAATAAACTATTTGTTTTTGTATTGTACACTGTTCACACATTCACTCACAAACAATCGTTAAAAATAATCTATACAAAGGCAAGAAAATATTATAAAAGACTAAATATTGTCATCAGTGCTGCAACTATCCTGAACAAAAGGTGTTGAAATGATTTGAGAACTATTATAAAAAGAAAATCTGATTAAAAAACATTAAGGTTATGTAAAACACATATTGATTTAATTATCTATCATAAACAAAACATCACGCCTATGTTCCCCAAAGGGGTAGGCAGAGATGTGTGATGCAACCACGTTTCACCAATTACGTTGAGCATGCCTGTTGCCATTAACCGGATGCCTGTTCAAATTCCGGTCTGTTATTGGGAGGTTCATGATGTAAAAACTCAGTGACACTGGCTACCTACCTACCTGGAAGTTGAACCCAGGACCTCGTGCTTAGTTATTTGATTTCTGTTACATGATTAGTTCTAAAAGAATAAATCAAAAAGCAGTAGAACATACCTACTGGTCATTAAATTGACAAGTCATCAGAGAATGACAGTGATATCAGTAGAGTATACCTACTGGTCATTAAATTGACAAGTCATCAGAGAATGACAGTGATATCAGTAGAGTATACCTACTGGTCATTAAATTGACAAGTCATTAGAGGATGACAATAATAGCAGTAGAGTATACCTACTGGTCATTAAATTGACAAGTCATCAAAGAATGACAATAATAGCAGTAGAATATACCTACTGGTCATTAAATTGACAAGTCATTAGAGGATGACAAAAATAGGAGTAGAATATACCTACTGGTCATTAAATTGACAAGTCATTAGATAATTACAATAATAGCAGTAGAATATACCTACTGGTCATAAAAATGACAGTTATCAAAGGAAAAATAGGTCAGCAGTGGTGGTAATTTTTATGTACATACTGGTCATTTAATTGACAAACTTTGCCAGTTAGTGCAAACCCTTTATTTATTGGTTCCTGGTAATTAATAACAATATGAGTTCTCATCTCACGTTAGAGAAATTTGATTGTGAGGGGGAACCTTCATCAGTAGGAATGAGATGGGAGCGCTGGAAGCAGGCGCTTTTGATCTACCTGGAAGCTGCTGGCATCGAGAGTACTGAGAAGAAACGTGCTTCGCTGCTACATTTTGGTGGACTAGAATTGCAGGAAATGTTCTATCATATACCAGATTAAAATTTATCACCAGCAGATGGAGTGGATATCTTCGGAGTGGCTATTGCCAAACTTGATGCATACTTTCTACCCGAACAAAGTAAGATCTATGAACGTCACCTTTTTCGATTGATCAAACATGAGGCAAATGAAAACTTTGAAAAATTCCTATTACGGCTTAGCCAACAAGCAGACAAATGTCACTTTATGGACAAAGACGATCAAATAATCTATCAAATTACAGAAAAGTGTTCCTCTAAAGAGCTTAGAACGAGAATTCAACTAACAAATATGATTGTTGAAGCAAATACTCTTGCAGTTGTAAGTCGACAAATCGAAGAATTCGAAAAGCAGCACATCAACTGAAAAGATAAACAGAGTAAAGAATATGAAAACAGAAATAACGGAAAATAAAATAATGATAAGATGTTGAAAAGAAAAACAGGATGTGGAAGATGTGGGAGCGCAGGACACGCGTCTCAAGACAGCAAATGCCCAGCAAAAGAAAAAGATTGCCACAAATGTGGGTTAAGGGACATTTTAGACAATTCTGCAGGGCAATGACACGAGACAGAATGAATAAAAGGAAATATGAGGGAAACAGCAACAAACAAAGCGAAAATAAAATAAAAAATGAAAAGAGATAACAAAAGAAACGATACAAATCAGCTAGATCAAACAGAGTCCGCAATCGTACAATATGTGTTCAAAATCGATGATGACAGTATGTTAGATTGCCATACTGGCAGAATGAAGGTTAAAATGTTAGTAAACGCAACTTGATCACAAACAAAACCTGGGACAATATTTACCTGGGATAATATTACATTCAGTTGCAATAAGACTTTTTATGGTTATGGTAGTAAGAGTTCCCTTGACCTGGATCATTTGATGCAAATATAAAAATCGCAGATAGATCAGAAAATTAACTTTTTACGTCATCGCTGATGGAACTCGAGATCTGCTGGGAAAGAAACTGCCATGGCTATGTGTGTACTTAAAATCGGATTAAAAATCGACCAAATGGACACTAAAACAGAGTTTCCGAAGTTCAAGGATGTTTAGTGGAGGTACCAATCGATGAGGAAGTACCACCAATTTCTCAACCATTAAGAAGGATCCTCATACCACAGGAAGACAGCTGGGACCAACGGCTTAACGTGCTTTCCGAGACACGGAGGTAACTCGGCATGTGTAATGGGTGGTCACCCATCCACAGACCAAACTAGCATAGACTAACAGCAGGCACGGCTTTATTTAAAGATCGATCTGAGCGGCTGTTATTATTTTGCTACGATCCCCTAGGACTAGGAGGAGTATTAGTTTAAATTAATAATAATATAATAATAATATTCTTTATTCTTCAGACAACAAAGATCCATAGTGTTAGTAAAACAATAAAATTACTTATTTCTAGTGTTAGTAGCTAATATATTACAGGTATGGAAGACAGAGTAAATAGTATTGTGAGAAGGACCTCCCCGAACTAATGTTCAGTGATTATCCTTCTCACAAAACTTTTAATTATCGGAGAGTCGACACTCTCCACAACAATTTTTAGAATGCTGTTGTCACTCGCCCGCAACCGTGACAGCAGCGACGCGGTTTTCTTCCGAATGACGGCGTGGAATCCGTCAGTTCGGTTTTGTGCAAACATAGCAGAAGCGCTGCACCAACGCGGCAGCCCCAACAGCATCCTAAAAATATTATTATATTGTATGCGTAGGTCATCCAGCGCTCTTTTGGTATAGTTGACCCATAGATTCCCCGTGTAAAAGCACTGGCAATATGCCTTAAACAGTGTTATCTTCACTAAGGTGCTACACCGGGCGAATCTTCGGGCCAACATGTTACCTCGGACCGCCAGAGCCCTACGCTCCCTTTCAATATCAAAATTGTCCTTAAGGTCGTCTGTGAGAATATGCCCTAGATATTTAAATGTTGTCACTCTTTTGACGTTCAAGCCATTTAGGGTAATGTCAGGTATAGTATCTGGACATTTACCGCCGGCCTTAAAGACAATGTATTCACACTTCTTTACATTATATACAAGTCCGTGCGAGGCAGCATACGTCTGACAAACCCGCAGCATTTCATTTACAGCACCAGCCGTCGGCGCCAGCAACGCCATGTCATCAGCGTAACTGATAGTGTTTATTTTAACCCCATGGACGCTACATCCCACCCGCATATTGCTGAGGTTCACGATTAGGTCATTTATATAAGCACTAAAAAGCCTTGGAGATGTCAGACCACCCTGCCTCACACCGCATTCCAATTTGTACGTTCCGGAGAGAGCATTGGACCACCTTATAACATTATCTTGGTTCCCATACCAATACTGTAGGATCCTGAGCACTCCTGCCGGTACACCCCTGTCCTCAAGCTCCCTCCAGAGCACATCATAATTGACCAGATCGAATGCTCTGGAGAGATCCAGAAAACAGGCATATACCGGCGTCCTACGATCAGTGTAATACTGGACGGTATGTTTGAGACTTACTATGGCGCTTTCCGTTGACAGTCCAGGTTGAAACCCGAACTGTGAGTCATGCACGGATAGAAATTCTTTCAATTTGGAATCAATCATACCGTCCAGCACTTTTGCCAATGTGGTTGCGAGAGATATAGGTCGATAGTTCGACTTATCGGATATGTCGCCCGTCCTGTTCTTAACTATGGGAACCACCAGTGTCTTCATTAGTTCCGCCGGCAAATAAGAGTGACTGAGGCACATGGAATAGAACAACGATAAAACCCTCGGCAGATGCACCCCAGCAAACTTGAAATGCTCAATACTGAGCCCGTCATGTCCGGGAGACTTGCCTCTGCTCATATTTTTGATTAATGTGGCAACCTGTTTGGCCGGAAAGTACATTAATGACTTATCTCCCTGAATTCCAGGCCCAGCACTGACCACACCTACTGAGGGACCCAGAGGAGACTGCACTGTAAAATGTTCCTTGAACATATTCGCAATATCCCTCGGATCACTCCTCCCATCGACGTTCACCGATAATGATCATGGACCTCGCATTATAGCGTATGGTCACCGGACACAGACGATATTGCCAGACAGAAAAAGAAGCCATAGCTCTGGTCTGGGCTGTGGAACATTTGTATGTTTTTCTTTTTGGGAAAGAGTTTGAATTAGTGACCGACCATAAACCACTCGAGGTTATATTCGGTCCTAAATCAAAACCATGCGCAGGGATAGAAAGGTGGATACTACACCTTCAAGCATATACATTTAAAGTAATAGCCTGGCAAAGAAAATATAGCAGACAGTTTATCAAGATTGTATAAATTAAATAAAACGTCTGAGGACAAGTCGGAAAACCATATACACCAACTTGTTGAAGCAAGCAGGCCAATAGCAATATCACTGGAAGAAATTACTCGTATGGAGCCATCAAAGCAAGACAAGCAAATATTAAAAGTAAGGGAAGGCCTGTATAAAAAACAAATGGGATGAAGAGGTAATTAATTATGCTTATACGACGGAGTTTTATTGAGAGGAACTAGAACTGTTATGGTAAAAATGTGCAGTCAGGTTCTGACAGCTGCTCACGAAGGGCACCCAGGAATAGTCCTAATGAATGAAGACGAGACTAAGAACCAAAGTATGGTGGCCTAGATATGACAAAGAAACTGAGAACTTGGTCAAATGCTGCAAAGGCTGTACGTTAGTTTCAGGTCCAAATCCTCCAAACCGTGCAAGCAACATGGAGCCGTGGAGCAAACCTTGGGTAGATACATGTATTGATTTTTGAGCCCTTTACCAAGCAGCAATTACATATTATAATAATAATTTATTTAGGTACATAAAGGTTTTGTAGTACATGAGGGGCCTTACAAAGTACCTATGCATTAATAGTTACATGTGGTAGGTACAACTAATTTCTGAGTATATCGCTGCTCTCCTAGCTAGATTGCTGAGCAATCTGTATTTAGGAGAGACAGTTTCGACTTCCTAATTGAGTATCACAATTCATGTCTTGTCTCATATTGATAATCGTCGATTATTTCAGTCGATACAAGGAAGTGAAGATTTGTCGTAAAATTACCAGTGCAGACATAATAAAATCTCTAAAAGAGATTCTTAGCAGACTTGGTAACCCAATGACGATAACAGCTGATACTGGTAGACACTTCTGCAGCGAGGATTTAAAAAAAATTCTATACTGAAAGAAATATAGTTTTGCATAATACGGTACCATACTGGCCTCAACAGAACGGAGAAGTCGAACGTAACAACCGCGACATTCAAAAGCGATAAAAAAAATGTGGATCCTAAAAAACTGTCAAGAAGCTTTGTTAGAGTATTTGGCTATGTATGTATGTATAGTGTTACAGGTAAAACTCCTGCAGAATTATTTTTGAAACTGCAATATCATGACAATATACCTGTGGCAGGATAAACCAGAAGATTTAGATGTAAGAGACACGAGACCAAGAAAAGAAAGAATTAACATAGAAGAAGATAAAAATGAATCAAAAAATGAAACAGAAGAAGAGGAAGGGTAAAAGGAAACACTAAATTAAACCATAAAATGATTTTTAGATATTATTGTGATGTGATTCTGTTATGCCAGAAATGTCAACAAATTATTATTAAAAAATAATATTATAAAAAATAATAATAATAATAAACTAAATGTCTTATTAATATTTCTGGTTGAAACAAGGAAGGGATGTAGTGTATGTAGTATTGTGACGTTGCCTCGGGCGCGCACGTCGCTAGGTTATAACTACCGCTCCGAGTGGTGGGGCGCCAGTCGTTGTCGGACTGTCGGCCTGTGCGGTGGTGCGTTGGCGAGTCAACTATCTATTAGTGTTGATAAATGTGCATATTTTACACCTAATACATAGTCAGATATATATGACATGCAAAAGGACATGGCCAAAAAAGTACATTCCATATACACTTACATAGTAAATATATTATATTAAGAAAAATAGAGAAGTGAATTGTTGCGTAGTTTTTAACCTCTCTGCACTTATCAGTATTGATTACAATATAATAAGTAATGCAAGTTGAATTCAAAGTGTCATTTGTCAACTTTCGCCACTATGGACCGTTCGTAGACGAACACGTTCTACACCACGCATACTACTTGTAGATATGTATTTGAAATGAACGACAAATGCTCTTACCTGAAACATTTGATTAAAAACAAAACTGTTTTCATTGGTATTTCTTACATGTAATTAAATTATATTTTGAAGTGTTGATACGTAAGATATATTTATTTCACACAATTATAGTAATAACGTAACCGTACCATAAAACGGAACGCGTTTTACAATCTCATTGTTTATGTCAAAATGGCGGTACTGCGATTGCACAGATCCTCCGTTGCGTACGAACTGTTTGTTTTTTTTGCGATTATCTTCTAATATTTTTGACTCCTGCTTATCTCTACGGAAAAAAATATTTTTACTTATTTTTACCAAGAAATGAGTAATTATTTATAATCTTTTGTTTTATTTCGTATTTCCCTTGTTATTAGTAGTTAAACTGTTGAAGAAAAACGTCACTTTCGGAGTCTCAATAAATGTGACAATAATAACATATACTTTGTCTCAGTTTTCTATCAGACTTTCTCAGTTCAATAAATGTTAATCAATATATGGTTAAAAAACCTTAGTTCAGGTAGAATGACCACCTGAAATAAGGATTTTGGATCTTGTTGAAATGCCTAATAATTCACAGCACTTCGTTATTTTAAAACGCCTTGAGGTTTTTAATAGCAAAATCATTATATCATACGCTTTGCCAGCAATCTGATAGGAGGTAACATGAAACTGTTTACGTCTAGTTATTTGTAATGAGAAGTTCTTTGAGCTTTTTATTTTTTGCAATTTAATATGGCAATATTCACGAATATTAAACACCAAAAATTATCGTTGTACATTAAATTTGATAACTATGCAAACGCCCATACAGAAATTGGCCATGTCCTTTTACAATATATTTAATTTTTCAATATTTTTGTCTTTATATGCCGGTTTCCATCATTCATTACTATAAACCTAAATCTAATAACCTAAAACTTCAAAATCTAGAAAAAATAACAAAATCAAAAGTATTTCATGCACATTTTAAAACCGACCACAATAACTACCTATTCATCTTCATATATCGTTGGAATGTTACAAAACATTCGGCACTCGACAAAGAACTCCTCGGTACAGAACAATCGTACTCTGACCGTTATTATAGATGACTTATGAACTTTAATTGCGTGAGAGTTGGTTTCGTAGCGAGCATGCGCACTGCGGGCGTGGTCGGTGCAGTCTATCTTCTTCTTCCATACTTCTCTATTACTCGTCATCTCACTAGTCACCTCCTTTCTACCATACCATCCTTCACACAGTCCATCCATCGTTTCTTTGGTCTTCCTCCACTCTTATAGCCTTTCATATTCATACTCAAAACTTGCCTCACGACATTTTTCTAATTTTATTTGAGCTAGACGCGCGTGCGAGGTGTCCAGAGACGCGTCTCCGCGCGGGCTAGCGATGCGCTCCGCATCACATGTCTATACCACGATAACCGATTACCACACAACTGTTCAGTCACCAGCGCCACTTTCAGACTTCCTCTTAAATACTCATTCATTATTTTATCCACACGCGTTACACAACACCTCCGCCTTAGCATTCTAAAGATCTCACTAAAAAATAGAAATTTCAAAGCACACGGTAACGGATATCCCAAACACTCTCACTAAACGATTGAGATGAAAGCCTAGATATGCTCAAAAAATTATCACGGATACAACATTTTGAATACTAATAGATGTCATTCGAGTTGCGTCTTCACTAATTGTCGCAGCTCACATAGTGACGTTAGCCTAGATGCATTCGACAGTCCTGTTGGTGTAGTGGTTGTAAAAGCTACTACTAAGCTAAGCTGTCCCGGAATTGATTTCCAGGTCCGACAAATATTTTTCTTGGATTTTTTATCAGGAATTTCTCAATAATAGACCATACGTTGACTGGCGAAATGTAGGTAGGTAGGACACCACTGCTTAGTGTTTATCCCTTCGGAGATTCCGGGCGTGGTTTATGTTATTTGCGTGAATTATTGCAAGACTGTATAACGGAAGTTTCCGTCTATAACAAATTGCAAATCTCTATGTACAATCTGACAACACAGGGTAATGGGTATATATGTCCCAGGTGTCCCAACCAGCTCCAAAATGCACGAAATTCATGGCGAAACTAGCCCGATCGGTCGCGCTTCAAAGGTTAACACTGTAGTGGTTAAATTGCGATCAAAGATTTCGTAATTTACAAATGTTATACCCAAGTCCAAACAATGACTGATCTTTGTAGACCAGTGACGTAGCTCTAAGGGTCTAGTCTTAAAGGCTATTAAAAACAATATCAAAATTTAATGAAAACGTGGAGACTCTTGAATAATTGACTCTAACTAAACTAAACTGACACATGGAACTGAAGAGTAAATTTTGACCACTGTTCAAACTCCCACATAAAGATGTGGCTTACTCCTGCCGCTATTCCGTTTTAGGATGGCCTTTTTCTTCCATACGTCTTCTCTATTAGTCGCCATCTTTCACACAGTCCATCCATCATTTTTTATGGCTTACCTTACTCTTCAGTCTTCTACATAATATTTATAATCAGATAAAGTAAAACAAAACTTTCGGTACAGCCAGAGTCAGTCTGTTTGTGAAACATTCGCAGCAATGCGCGGCACCGACTGAGGCCGTCACGACCTTAGTAATGGCGAGCACATAACGTTTTGTAGTCATTAACTTTGATTACATTCATCTGTTTGATTCACGTATACCATGGTTCTTGTGGCTTATGCCCGATTCGTTACTGTTCCGACTTGTCATCGAAAAACAAATACTGATCGTTGGTTCCCGAAGCATTAAACGGATATGATAAGGAAGGATTTAGAAAATTCCATCTCTTAAAGGATTTCAATGGAGGATGAAAGTTTGCATGGATGTGCCTCATATTTGCCGATGAGAAATCCAATGAGCCCATGCCTTATAGTTATAAAATTCTATGGAAACGAGTGAGTGCAGATCTGTTTGGTTTTGCTTGTACTTAAGCTTACCACCGATGTTACTACATAAAACTCTATCTCCTTCTGTTTCCTTTTCTTCTAAGTTTCTCTACCATCTAGACTAACCCTTGATGATCTTACTCTTGGCTTTACCGCGACTCTGTACCCGCTCCGTGTCCAATCTAGGCAGTTCGCGACGCAGGCGCAGCGTAGGGCCGTCCCTTTCACCTGCGCACACGCCTGCACATTCTAGAACACTAAGCGGGGCTGTTACACCTCCCATACAATACACCAGCAGTGTCTACTTAGGCTTCAGAGATCATTATGTTCTGAGGATTTTTGATTAAGTATTGGCATGGATTCGGCAAAAGATTTCGGTACATTGTCTTCGGTGTCTTCTCAATTCCCAACTGCTGTTTTCTGTCCCCGACATTCTAACCATAACAATTATTATTTCTGTGTAAATTTTACTGAATAGATGGCAAGGCAAACAAAACGGTCTCGGGATTCATATATGATAGAGAGTGTTGCTCTGAAACCGGGAAAGAATGCTGCTCATAAAGGGAGGAGGATAATGCCATGCAGCTGAGGGGTAAAGCCTGACAATGATTGTGAAAAACAGAAAGTACATAAGTAGGTAGTTGCTAATCCTGACATTTTAAAAATCAATAAATCATCATCAAGTGTCCCAATGTCAACATGTTCTAAAAAGTAATGAAATTGCTTAAACTTTTACTGCACATTACGAAAATCAATTAAGATCTCAACTTGATCACTTGAATGTGAACTTAATTTTAAGATAAACGTTTTACAGGCATGTCGTAATGTCGTATCAACATAGTTATGTTGCGGGACCTGAGTTAGTACACATTTAAGGTAGAACATGAAGCAATGTGAATGTTTAAACTTTTAAAATATAATAAGTATCTAAAGCCTGTTATATGCTCCTTTTATTTAGAGAAGGAACGAGCATCGATCAATGCCGCGCTTATTTTACTGCGGTTTGGAGACATCAGGCATTAACGACAGAGAGCTTAAGACGACATAAGTCTATAAGCGAAAACAATGCTGGAGAAATCAAAATTGTGTTTGATTGATACAAATAACCGAAAATCTTATGACAATCCATTTGAAGGTCGGTTGTAGAAATGCCCTGAAAATGCTTTGAAAGACATTGCCACTAGTCTGGCTTCCGCATTTTCCTTAGCTATCCTCCGGGCCCTCCGGCAAAGGCATGTAAGACTCAACAAGGACCACAATTTACATTTTATCGTCTTCTAATTTTGAGTTTCTTTGTTAGAACAGTCGAAAATGTTTAATAAAAACCAAAACGTTTTGATTCTTACAGTTTTACGCAGTAAAGTGAGCTGATTAAAACAGTGCTTTTCTCAATATTTTTTTTTTAGCTTCTCTCCAATTACACGCCTCAATAAAATTTCAGAAATGAAACATTTACGAGCATTTTGTCTCGCGAACACCTCCGTGATCGTCACACAATATAGCAACAATGGTAAACAATAAAGAGCAATAAACGAACAATAATGAGATATCTTGTAGTACGGCACTGCGCCGGCGCACCTGTGCGGGCGGGAGGAAAAGAGGGGGAGTTCTCACGAGCGCCGTAACGTACAGACAGACAAAAAGTTACGTCGACACTACATTCTTATTACGTTTCACGAAAGTTTTGCTTTTTTGCACATTGTATTGGTCGATAGTAGGTATTGATAGATGGATTGATGTTTCAAGCACTATTGTAGCGAATGGCTGAGTCTCCAATGAACGCCTAATACCTATGTGCTGTAACCCTGCAACATCCCACCACATCCACTGCAGGGCAAAGACTTCTCCCCATGACTTCCAAGGTTAATGTGGGCCACTGGTCGTTGGTTTTGTCTAGCTCGTCCTACCATTTTCTACGAAGCATGCAGCGACACCTTCTGACTGTAGGTATCAGAGCTCCACATAGTGGCTTCTGTTTAATGACTGTCGAGTAAATTACTTGTATCTTTTAAAACAGCTAATCTACTTATGGCATGGCGTACTTGTCACGCCTTGTAAGTTTTTACTGCATTTGAACCCGCCGTGTAAAAAGATAGTAACAATTACAACGCTTATCGTTCATTTTCCGATTGCGTGAATCGTGGAAACGTGTAGTTTCCCAAACACGCGAGCCAGCTGGGAAAATACTGTTCTAAAATTGTCAAGACTTTTTATCGATACTACATGTTGCTGTTTTAATAATCACAATTATTTATTCTCAATACACAAGCTGAAATTAAGATATATAAAAATAGGTCTTTAACTGTTAAGTGGCCGTTGTACAATACTGGATGCATTGATAGCCTGCATGGGTGCATAATCTGATTAAAAAAACTACTACACTAGTGGTGCCCAGTAACTGTATTGTGGAGGTGAGATACACACGCTCCAAGGAAAATACTGCAATTTACCTGCATCCAATTAGCCTGGAAACTGTCCCCTACATAGTTGGGCAAAGATGATGCCATCATCATCTATCGAGCCTTTTCCCAATGATTTAAAGCTCTGCGATGATGTCACCCTAAAAAATTACCACAGTTTATTATAAAGGAAAGTTTACTAAAAAAACGCAATGGAGGTAATGACCAAGTCGATGATTTTTAAACAGTTTACATTTACATAAGAATGGCAATAATATTGAGAACGCCTTACTTTTTATACAATCGAATAAATTAAGTTTCGTCAACCACACATGATCAGGATTGCAAGAATTTTTATTGGTAAAATAAACTTGCTTAAATCTTTAATTTTCGTCGTTACTTTTAGTAATAAGTAATTAACATAAACTAGGCCAAAGCATCTTTTATTTGTAAAAACAACATAGAAATCTTTTTTGTATCTCCCATTTTCAGTTACAATCCTGAGTCTAGATGTGTGCCCGGTTGATGACGATAGACTCGCCCCCTTTATGTAGTCTTACATACGACTATGACTGGTAAACTGGTAAAATGTGGGTGTACAATAAGTACACCTTTGGCTAACCCTTCGGGGATTACAGGAAATACTTTTAAAACGTACATATTCAAAAGTCGTGAATTCTTATCATTGCTGACCGTACCTCTACTACAACTATTTGAGCAACCTGTTTATTTGGCAACACTGTGTACCGACAGCAAATAGCAAAGGTCGCATAACTGGTGGAACCAATGGGCCAACATTGACTATTAGCCATCGTCCATGGTGTAACATGGGAGATGACGGCGATGGAGGCCATTACTGGCTTCGTGAGGTTGGGGAGGTCAGCCATGGAGGATTAAGTTGTAAAACATAATTATTGCTGGTATTTGTTTGAATGAAGCTATAAAAATATTGTGTTATTACAACATAAAATATTGTGATTTCGGGACATCACACACTAGAGAGTCTGTGCAAGTTTCTGATGAGAAATCAGCTTACAAAATATTGCTCTCTCTGTATAATAATATTAGATAGTCTTATGGTATAACGAATGGTCTTGCCATAATGATGTCATTGTTGGTAAATAAGTATCTGCCGTTAGGAGTTTTTGTTTCGTTCAGCATCATCTTCTGCCTAATCTTTTCTAATAATTATATATTTAATAACATTGGTATCGATGTTCAGTGAAGTAGTATACTTGTGAGCGTGGTAATATGTATAATGTTGACATTTATTTATACCTAACCAACTTATATTAATAGTTTTCACCACGCATAAAACTTATTGGTTAAAAATCAAGTTAAACAACACAAAATCAGTCAGAATTAGAATTGATATTGACTGCTCTTTGTCTGCTCAGTGGCACTTCAGTCTTTCTTTGTTTTTAGTGTTCACAGGTCGCTGACAGGTTCATTAAATAGCCTCACAATCGTCCGTTTTATCTCCTTTGTCCGAGTCTATCGATGTCAACATAATAATAACTTAATTTGATCTGTCGGCTGCGCGGGCGCCGGTCGCTATAGTCTCGATCCGATCGATACGCCGCGTCGTGTCACTTTCACGCAAACTTGTGTCCGATAGAGAAAGTTATGGATTTTATTGTGTTTTATTGTAATCATATAAATCGTTTGCCTTTTATAGATATTTGATAGTTCCGTTCTGTTTTGTAGGCTCATAAAAGATCACATGACTTAAATGTCTAATTTTCTATGCCGTGTTAGTGATTCGAGGATCTGATGCCGACATGATCCGATATCACAGACTAAGAAAGCAAGAAAAGCTGAAAATTATCTTGATCCTGTGATTCTTTCTTGCACTGAATTGGTAACTCTACGGTCCTAGCCAATTCAGAATGTATACGAGTACTATCACACACATACGACAACGACACACATAACGATAGACATATTTGTTGAATCCTATAATTTATGGGGTGGGGCCTTCTTAGCTATTTGAACAAGCTGCATTAAGCTGCCCAGCTATAATACCCATCTAAGTATTATCTATGCGCTCACCCCTATCATCACAATTTTTGCAGCGGAATACAAAAAAACATTTTTGGGCTTATTCTTATACGCAAATTCTCAACGCAAACACCTATGTATATTTTTAAAAAAAAAAAAAAACGTTGCCCCACACTAGGAATTTCTCATGTATCGTGGGTGCGTTTACAAACATTTAAACTCACATACACAAACAGCCAGATCCGGAACAACTATCTGTAGGCCATACAAATATTTGTTCCGTGCGGGGATCGAACCCGCGACACGCAACGCAACAGTCAATCGCTCAGCCACTGCGCCAACCGTGCCGTCGAATATTGATGAATGATGACAATCAATGTCACGCTATATGTACCTACATCACAAACTGAAGCTCAACCTTACACTCACTGAAAGTGACTTTCATCTAAAACTGGTAGCTAGTAACAGAAGTAACATCCATCCGTTGCGCAACCCCCACCTCACGGTTACATGCTGCATGTCACCGGTTGTCAGCCGGTGCGGTTATGTTGCACAACCCTACTGTTCCTGCTTCCGGTTGGGCGGTAGATGTACGTTAATCTGTCAAGTGCATTCTAATTAGTTTATATCATAGTTAGAGGCGTTTTATGTGGTGATTTATTTGAGGTATTCCTCGAAGCGCTACCATTTTGAGGCGCACCTAATGAGGCGCTCCTTTTTTATTCCTCGGAGCGCACCTTTTAGGAGCGCTCCCGATAGCAATTAAAAATATTATTTTTTGTTTCCTCGAAGCGCACCTATGATTCACTTTCGAATAGAGATAGGATGCTAACTGAAACTATAGATAATAAGTAAAACACGTTATTTTATACAATTTGCAAAAACTCTATACTCCTTGCGGTACCCACGGACCAGCCTTACGGCTACCACCTTTTGGGGCGCGTTCAGGTAGTGGGCGGCTCGCAGCTTCAAGGAACGCGCCCACACTGGGGCCCCGTAAATGGCCATGGACCGCACGACCCCCGCGTAGAGCCTCCGGCAGGAGGCATTTGTACCCCTCAGGTTGGACAGTTAGTATCCTATCTCTATTCGAAAGTTAATCATAGGTGCGCTTCGAGGAAACAAAAAATAATATTTTTAATTGCTATCGGGAGCGCTCCTAAAAGGTGCGCTCCGAGGAATAAAAAAGGAGCGCCTCATTAGGTGCGCCTCAAAATGGTAGCGCTTCGAGGAATACCTCATTCATTTTATTCAAAAGCATGGGAAAAAAACATGTTCATCATGCAGTCTGTGTTTAACAACTAAATGAGGTCTTTTAAACATTTTTTATTTTATTTTTTTAACGATGTAGAGCTTTCTACTTACTGACGGAAATTCTCCAACGATCCCACTACGATTTTCCATTTTCATCTGTTTATAGTAAAAAAAACTCTAAATAAGCTCCGCTATGCTACACACCATTTCTCCCGGGAAACTATAAAACACGTCATTAACATTGTGCATTCTATAACAACATTTCACCACAAAAAAAAAGAAACTTATGACCAAACAACACTCATAAACAAACCTAATCGTTAATTAATCGTTAATGCTCAATATGAATAAACAACCTACTCTGTTCACGGCCATTAAATCCTATTAAATTACTCCAATAACACTCAATTTTACTCAACTTTAGGCACTCAAAACACCGCCATCTTTGAGAGCGAAAGTGTAAAATATAGTTCTAAGTGCATTGATAGTCATTTTTATGGAGTTATGGTAATTTATGCGACGCAACGGTCTAAACATCCGCGTTCACGGGTTAACAATGTTATTACATAGCGGTTATAGATAACCTTCGCATTAACCTTTTAAATGTAGACATATATAAACGGGATCACACCTATGTTTTCTAAGCAAATATTTTTCAAACATATTATGGTTACGAAACTTTGAGTGAAGCTCTCAGATTTGATCAGCTATGCTAACATTTGTGTTGGGCAAAGCTATGCTGGACTTAAATTGCGGTAAATATTGGAATATCCCATATGTTGAATAGCCTTAGCAATAGTTTGTCAACGAACCATCGCACTATTCAGCGCTGTGCAATTTCTGAGAACATTGGCGCAGTGCTCATCAACCAATACAATCTAAAGTGCTACAGAAGTGATTGACCTGTCTAAATAAATGTATTCACCTCCCAGGCACACTGTACCTACAGGTATACTCTATAGAAGCACGCATTCAGGTAAATCTGTGCAATGCGCAGATGCGTGCGATGCGCGACACTCGTTGCGCAAACGCAGCCGACCGGCCGACCTTCCGCGCAAGCACTGCGCAACTCTACTCATCACGATGTAGATACACATACAGTAGGCCTAGATATTCGTTAACAATCACAATATTATTATTACACCCCGTGCTGTGTCACACCGTGACGTGATATCTATGGGTTCCCCATAACGAGAATCAGGGTAACCACTGCAGTTGCAGACCAATTATTATCATCTTTGTCCAATCACCTACAACAAATTTGCAACAGCTTCGACTATCCGCCACGATTATGTTGGTAGTCGCGTCATCTAGTGCTCCATGTTCTCCAGCTTATCATCAGCGTAACTACGTACACCACAGACACCTGCAGTTTGTGTGATTTGACTTTTATTTGTATTTTTTTTTTTTTTTTGTATTTTTTTGTTTTTTTTTTATTATTTGTTTTTTTTTTTATTTGTTTCATTTCAGTTTTATAAAACCACAGAAATCGTCTCTTTCTTGATGTGTACTTTCCCATCAAAACTTGCTTCCGGTGAACCTTCTTAAATCCTTTTTATTTGGTGAGTTAACTCTCGAGGCTCAAGCATTACGTTTGCTGTATTTGGGCATCCAGTTCAAGCATTTTAATTACCTATGCAGTTGTTAATGGTTAATATTGGCGTAATTATTGTAAATATTTCGCGTTCAACTCTGAAATATGGCGCCATGGGCGACCTGTCAACAGCTTCGAAGAATTTTGTTTGGCTTAAGTAACTTAAAACAATCTTGAATTAGATCTATAAGTTACTAGTTCTCTGATTATAGAAAAACCCGTGACTTACAAGTTGTGAACTGTAACATAAGAAGATATAAGTATGCCAGAAACCCGGTATAGGCTGCTTAACAGCCTATCCGGAGTACTTCAATGACACAGTGTCCCAGTGCCGGATTTAGGGCAGGGCAACAGAGGCCCTTGCCCCGGGCCTCCACAACTTGGTTAAGATAAAATGACATCCTTTGCGTCCAAGAGTCCATTCAAACACTCCCCGAAATGTCGGACATATACCTATCCCAGGTGGAATACTACAATTTTCGAGCTCGCTTCGATCGCTAATACATCCTAATCCTATCTCAATTCAATATTTGTTACAGATTTCCTCCTTTTCTCATTTCTGAATGAATGAGCAAAAATAACGTAATTTATTCGTAGAGGGTTGTGTGGTTATTATGTTACACCTTCTTTATATATTTTTTTTCGTCTGTCCCAAAACAAATTTCGGTGCCTCCACTTCTAGACTGCTCCAGGGCCTCCACACCCATAAATCCGGCCCTGCAGTGCCCTCTGTGCTTAGATACCATACTTAATTCATTGATTGTGATAGGTACTTTATTAAACAGTTGACAAATTGTTTTCTATCTCGTTTTCTCTTGCGAATAAACCCACATACCGAAGAATGTGTAGAACTCAAATCCAAACAGTACTTTTAGACGGTAAACAATGTAACAGGCTTCAGTTCGTAAAACTAGCCATAACATTGTTCCAAGAGCCGTGGGTGTAACATAAAGTGTCCCGTTACATACTATGCGAGCTTCACGCCACCACCGCCAGGGGGCGGGCATGATTTATGTCCCCACTTGCTAGCAAGTAGTCATACCAAGACTCCAAGAGTCCAACCCACCAAGACCAAGATCACTATCAGTATTCCCTACAAAAACTGCTACTGCGGGCAAATTGCAACATTCCTAACAAAATTGACTAAATTGTTACGTTGATTAGGAATTTTAATAGAATGTTGTTTTGATTGAAATCGTGTGGGATGATTATGTATTGTTCGGTAGGCTTGCTAACATTTAGTCCTGAGATATTGCCTTGACTGTTGCTCAAAGGGTGTATTCCCGTTGTCCCCATAATCGATGTCCCCATCATGGGGACAACGGTACGTCACATAATTACTTACCGTTGTCCCCATAATCTGTGTCCCCATCACGGGCACATCTGATCCTTACCGTTGTCCCCATTATGTACATATGGGCAATGGGGACAACGGACAGTTAAGATTTCACGTATCGTTGTCCACTTTAAATTTTTAGTTATTTTTTAAACGTGGGTTATTTAGCGCGGCAAGTCTAAAACTAAAATGAAAGATATCTTGTACATAATAGATTTTAATCCAAAATATAGGAAGAAATAAGACATGTTTACACACAAAACACATCTAGATTTTTAAATGGAAGGCAACA
Organism: Eurois occulta; assembly: GCA_950022335.1. Taxonomy (NCBI): domain Eukaryota; kingdom Metazoa; phylum Arthropoda; class Insecta; order Lepidoptera; family Noctuidae; genus Eurois; species Eurois occulta. The sequence continues at coordinate 20,798,731 of OX465485.1, read as the reverse complement.
AACGTTAAGTATTTAGTTCACACAATCAACATAGCAGCTACCCATAAAGTAATAAAAAAATTGTTTGTGGTTGGTATGTTGAAATGATTAAAATTATTTATAGCACACAATAGAGCAACAAATGAGAATAACTAAATACACTCGTTACCCGTAGTCCCGGTGGGTCGACCCATTACCGGGTCCATGGGTAATTTTAATTACCCGTGGTTCCATGGCATTAGGGATTGCTCCCAGACTTCTGACTATATCGATAAAAAATGAAAACCATCAGTTACATACAATATAGTTTACTCAAAAAAATAATAATTCCATCCTTGGGAACAAAAACATACTCATACCAGAACTACATATATTGAAAATAATGAATTCATAAACCGATACACTAATGACTTATGACTCATAAACTATCTTAACATTTCTAATGCGTATCCAACTGATATTTCGCCAGTAATTAATTCACGTCATGCTCCCTGGCGGAACCACCTTTGCTGTAACAAGTATAAGTTACATGAAAAATTCTATGGAATGTCTATTAAATTCTAGTCCTATTAAAAAAAAGTCTATATCTCTAGTTTCGACGTAAACTTTTATTTAAAGTGGTTGCGCTGCAGAGTATCCTTCCCAGCGAAACCACCATGATATTTCTATTACTATTCATAGTATTTGCAAATATATAGTATCAAATAATTCTATAACAATTCTATATTGAACTGGCACCCCTAAATCTTCAATCTAATTTAAATATACGAACCAAACGGTGCCTCAAACTTTGTCTTCGAAATAGTCGCTAAGTGCCTAGAAATAAGAATTGAAACAACTAGTTATATAAGAAATTAACCACTGTACAACTTAACTTATGTTACACACCAAAAAAAAACATACTTCTTATTACAAATTATAAAACACGTGAAAAAAAATTTCTTAATTTCTTATATAACTAGTTGTTTCAATTCTTATTTCTAGGCACTTAGTGATTATTTCGAAGACAAAGTTTGAGGCACCGTTTGGTTCGTATATGTAAATTAGATTGAAGATTTAGGGGTGCCAGTTCAATATAGAATTGTTATAGAATTATTTGATACTATATATTTGCAAATACTATGAATAGTAATAGAAATATCATGGTGGTTTCGCTGGGAAGGATACTCTGCAGCGCAACCACTTTAAATAAAAGTTTACGTCGAAACTAGAGATATAGACTTTTTTTTTAATAGGATTAGAATTTAATAGACATTCCATAGAATTTTTCATGTAACTTATACTTGTTACAGCAAAGGTGGTTCCGCCAGGGAGCATGACGTATTAATTCCATTAGTGTATCGGTTATGAATTCATAATTTTCAATTGCTATTTTTGTTCTAGTTCTAACTGGATTATTCTTTTTATTTTTCAACAATTTGACCAAAACGTTCAGGAGACGCATTATGTTTGTGCATTTTTTTTTTAAATTTAGTTTTGCTATGCCAAGACTCCGACACGTTATTGGTTCGGTGCGTTTCTCCGAAGACACTGACAGTTTTGACAATATCATTCTTCAGCCAAAAACGTTACAAGTAATTTAAAAAAAAAGGATTTTCATATGTTTGGTGTTGCACCGTGATTTAATATATTCACACCCTTCCAAAAGTCGATCACTTGGTAATAATGGCAATACTGAACACACAGCACAGTGATACAACTCTGGCTTGAGATTTACTTTTTGTAATGCCGAATATCTTTTTGCCCATTCTCCACATTGCTTGCTGCCAGTGATAATAGCACTCTATAATCTCAATGTCGGGAAAAACATTAAGTATGGAATTTAAAGCTGCAAGTTCAAAATCACAGTGACACTTTAATGGTTCCCAGTTTGGAAACTGGGATTTTAATATATTGAAAAGGGCTGTGTAAGTTTCGGTTTTCTTATCACTCAGCAAAGCGTAAATTATTGTTTTTTTTTGTTGTATTAGCAGTACTGCCTAATTCAGTGTGTATTGTAAAAAATTCAATGGAACTTGTACTTCATGAACATTGCAACACCGAAATTTAGTTTTGGCCGAATATTATTATCAAGACACATCAATTTTGGTGTTCTGTATGGAAGAAGATAGAGCTAAAATTGAGCATACAAAAGAAAATATTTGGTAATGTTGCGTCATTTCCATTAGTTGATTTTTTTACAATACACACTGAATTAGGCAGTACTGCTAATACAACAAAAAAAAAACCAATAATTTACGCTTTGCTGAGTGATAAGAAAAACCGAAACTTACACAGCCCTTTTCAATATATTAAAATCCCAGTTTCCAAACTGGGAACCATTAAAGTGTCACTATGATTTTGAACTTGCAGCTTTAAATTCCATACTTAATGTTTTTCCCGACATTGAGATTATAGAGTGCTATTATCACTGGCAGCAAGCAATGTGGAGAATGGGCAAAAAGATATTCGGCATTACAAAAAGTAAATCTCAAGCCAGAGTTGTATCACTGTGCTGTGTGTTCAGTATTGCCATATTTCATTACTATTATATATTCGTACATATATATATTTAAACAAATACATTCGTAAATTATAAATACTTGTGTGGCAATCACATGTGTAGCTATTATTTAGATAGTATGTGTTTTTTTTTAATTTTAAATGTAGTCATTAGTTCCATTTTGTATTGGTACAATATTCTCTGTATTAAGGCACTCTCACTTCTAATTTGAACTCAACGGGGACAACGGGCATATTTTGAGAAGCATATATTACAAGAAATTAACGGGGACAGCGTATGGGGACAACGGGCAGTAATTTTAATTATTTTATTAAATTCCCTCTGTCCCCATTAACGGGACATGGCCTATGGGGACAACGGGCAGTAATTTTAATTATTTTATTAAATTCCCTCTGTCCCCATTAATGGGGACATGGCCTATGGGGACAACGGGAATACATCGCTCAAAGTAGTTCAAAAATATTTATATTCGTTCTTAAATCGGTAAGTTACTAAGTGAGCCAGTATTTGTGTAAGGCACACTAAAACACTTTAAAACCGTGTGTTACTTATGGGTTTACCTACAAATTGCCTATTCAGCCGGTTCAGGTCGAACGCGTACGACCGTACGTGCTGTACCTTGCAAAACACTGGAAATTGCAATGTTCCGATAGCCACGAAGTAGTTGCACTCGCATGAACCTACATTGTAGTTGAATACAATTTCTACACCACGTACCTATTGTTTAGAGTGTAAGCGCAGGATCCTACGCAGTTGTGCTCCTAGCACAGGTATATCTTTTACTTAAAAGGAGGTCCCTATGTAAGATTTACTGTAAAAGTTGTACAAGTTTCTGCAATAAACCTTTTTTTGTAACCATAGAAAGGTTTATTATTTTTTGTAAAAGGATTCGAATAGGGTTGCGGTTGCCTGGCCAGCTGGGCACAAATCCAGACCAGCTCCTACGTACTTATAAAATCCTGATAGTGGAAGTTTTAAACTCTTTAGATAGGACTCAGGCAGAAGTGGCACTCGCGTTTGTGACCACTTACCCACTCGCATATCATCTGCCAGCCAATTTCAACAAGATCCACCGAAAGACAAGGCGCGGCAAATCCAAAATAAAGAAAGCACAGAGCACGTGTCTCACTTTTCCCAAAGCTTTCGTTTGTTAATAAAAGTAAGCCACACGTTCAGACACACAAATTCTTCACAAAACAATGTCACAAACGCATCACTAATTACATTACAATGCTGTGAACGCGGGACAGTGACCCGCTAACCAACCAACCGACCAACCATTTTATTATATTCACGGGAGCATCATTCTTTGACCTTGGCGTTCACTTTTCACATGGTTGCTGGGTTGCCGCCAAAGTTCAGCTATCTCACGATAAAAGTGAAAAGAAAGTCGGAGACAACTAATTTATTGTTTTGGTGGAATATTTATGAGACACGTTTATTGTTTTTTTTTTTTTCATTTTTAATATGTTGGTTGTCATGTTTTTTTATCGAAGTGGTGACATCTTGTTGGGTTATCTGGGTGTTGACTTCCAAAATATAGTTAACCTGACTATGAACTCTTAAACATTTAAAACTATGGAAGTTATCAATTTCATAGATGGGAATAGCAGGAATATACTCATGTTGGATAATACATAGCTAAGTCAGTTATTTTTATTTCATTGACTTCCATGCATGCTTAATGCATGGGTCAATGAAAATTACCCCATGAAAGACATCGAACATACTAACAGAACTAGATCTTCTCATCCCATACTGTAAACAAATACTAGTACAACAATCGACGCCCGCGCAGATTACGATCACTCACAAAGTCACAATGGACCGGTTGAGCCGGCGCACACGCACTTGTCGCAAGGTCTCTCAATGAGAGCGAAGAGCTTTCCAACATCATCTAGAATTTAGAGACAGCAACCATTATAAAGGAAAGGGATTCACAAGGGATACATCTAGGATATCGCCTAGGAAAGACCAACACGCACCGGGCCTGATTCCTCCATCAGAGAGAAGGCCTGTTTCCCAATTCAACAGTAGAAACGCTATAGGCGCTATTGAATTGTTAATTATAGACGGACAAAAGAAGTGGGTACATTCAAAAAAGTAAAGTTAGTTCGATCTTTCAAGCCGAGTTCAGCAGGAAATGTGATCTAGTAATAAATACACTGACTGCATTATTAATTCTAACTCGAGCTATACCAGATCTGTGCATTGTCACGAAACATTTATGTAAATCATGCATAATGATCCAGTCTCATTGGCATCTCGGTAAATGTATCAAGGAGGATTAGTTCTGCTCCGTAGGAACCCATGCCATACAGCATTATTATCTGAATCTAGTTATATGCATTTATTTCCTGTAAACCATAATTGGAGTAGTTGAATGCGTTATTAACATTTAAACATCCATACTAATATTATAAAATTCTTTCACTGGCAGAAAGCTACGTTATTCGTAGGCTTTAAATTATATTTATATCATGCATATTTGCTGAACTATCACAATTTTTACGGAATAAGTCGCGGACGAAGTGCTAGTGTTTAGTCAAAGACATCATTCCTGAAGAGTTTCGCTAGCCATAAATTAGCTAGAGGTACTTGATTTTGTATTGAAATCATCCTATTCATTTCCTTGAACATCGTAAAAGGGATATAAACATGATAGATGGCGTGCCACACCTACCTACACCGAAGTGTGAGAAAATGCTATCACAGATGGCAATAATACGTGGCTTATATGACTTTAACATTTGTTATGTATGTCCTCTTAATCTCTCTATACGGGAGGCATGTATTGACCAGTAGGAAATTTACGACAAATTGCACTTATTTATGCCAAAGGCCTTCTAATGGGTGATTCATTCGGAGTTACTTTTTCCAAAACTAAAAAAAATATGAGTAAAACTTTATCGGGTAATCTTTATTATAATACAAAAGAACCATTCCTTACATTTACTTTTTAAAGATTATTTCTTTCAAATGTTGTCCGTAACTGCGATTAAGGTGGTCCATTCTTCCAATGGTGACCGTTATCGTACCATGATAACGGACTATTTGTTTCCTGAAATTGAAGCCCGTCATCTTCAAAACTTTTGGTACCAACAAGACGGCGCCACTTGCCACACAGCACGTGAAACCATGGCTTTGTTGCGAGAAAAATTTGGTGAACAGTTAATTTCGCGTTTCGGACCAGTCAGTTGGCCGCCTAGATCCTGTGATATCACACCCTTAGACTTTTTTCTGTGGGGTTATGTAAAGTCCAAAGTTTATATGGATAAGCCGCGTACGATTGATCAACTGGAAGCCAACATTACTCGCGTTATTCGCCAAATATCACTGGAAATGCTCGGTCGGGTCATCGAAAACTGGAACTCCAGAATGGACCACCTTAATCGCAGTTACGGACAACATTTGAAAGAAATAATCTTTAAAAAGTAAATGTAAGGAATGGTTCTTTTGTATTATAATAAAGATTACCCAAAAAATTTGTTTTATTCATATTTTTTTTAGTTTTGGAAAAAGTAACTCCGAATGAATCACCCATTATAAACTAGTGCCCATTTATCAAATAATCTTAACAACCTTCTCGATTCTACGAGTAGTACTTATTGCTCAATCGCAATTTACTCGAATAGTCCTTATTACTAAAGGGCAAGATAATCTTTTGATATAAACGTTGTAAAAAGTATTTCACAATTCGCGATGATTCTGTTAAAGATGCTGAGGCAGATGAAAATGTGAAGGTTAAGGTAATTATATAATAACTGACTTGCTTCATATGCTTAGATATTATGTCTGAACAAAAGTTGATCTTATTCATTCAACACTTATCTTTACTGGTCTACATTTTGACAAATATCAAAGCTACTAATAAATTATTATTAATTTTGGTAGCTAAATAAGTAGATAATTAAAGCCGTCTTTGAATCATTTGAAAAAGCACGGTCCAGACTGAAGACAAAGTTTCTTACGTAGAACTTCCAATAACATCAAATATGTGTTCTTAATGTGGTTGGTTGTGGTTGTCTTGTGTGCTTAATGGTTTGATAGACAATCAGTAACATGATTTAAATAAAACCCAATAAAAACTACCTACTTACAGAATAGAAGGAAAATAGAGTTGTGAAATAAGACTGCGCTGTTGGTAAAAGCAATCCATATTTTTACGACGGCAACATTAGAGGCCGCCCGCATTCCACTCCTGCGTAGCGGTTGTTAGAAAAAACATTACATCAGCGATAAGTATCTGTCCAACGAGGAATTAATGCTGCAACACCCGTAATGTCTACTTGCGAGGTATACTTGCTTCTTTTATGGATCTATGTAGATATTATTGCTTTATCTTTAACTTTTATGACTACATTCACATCAACAATATGACATTAATCTTCGTGAAACTACGGTAAACAGTGACTGGCTGGTTTTGGGAAAGACATGTCAAGCTAGAAAACTATAATGATATACAACACAACACTACAAGTTATGCAAACGTTGAACCGTTATGTTTTTCTGTTCCTAAAACTGTGATCTACATTAAAGCATTTACATATGTAGGTATACGACATAATAAAACACTATTCTTTGTAGTAATACCCAGAAATCGCTTGCAGGTCAAACGGTCGTTCCTTGCATGACACTGCCAATCGCAATGGTTCGCGGCTAGGCGGCTAGCCAAAGAACGTGTCACATACATTAAACTGCAATACAAGACAAGTACAATCTGGTGCACCATAAAACAGGCACATTAATAAAGACGCCCGTTTATAATCACTTTTTCAGGAGCATTTCTAAAAACCTAGTACTCATCTCAATCTAACCCAATACTCATCGTGAAATCTAAAATCTATTAAAAAACGAAAAGAAGCACCTACGAGCTGTAACAATTATAGCCTGCAGAAAAGTACAGGTACTCCATTAACTGACAATTTCCCGAGGACGAAACATGTATGTAAACTTGTACATAACCATAAACTTCAACGCTACGAATCGTTTTCAAATCAAGGCAAATTCAAGATATAATCGTATGTAAGGAAATCATGGTGTTTTCCTCAAAAGTGTGAGGACGTAAGAAGAGAATGTGGAACAATAGGATATGCTCGCTTCCAGCACGCGGTGTGAATTATTCAGAGCCAGCAGTGTGTCACTAGATTAGGAAGCGCGCTGGCACACAAATTATGGACTATTGTTGTAGATGCAAGCCATGAATGTAGGGTTGATGTACTTCAGGCTACATGAACATCGAAACTTGCAAAGTAGGTGGTTCACACTATTTTGAGAGTCGAAATCTAGAAAAGATTGACTATAAATTACGATAACAATTACAATTAGATACTAATATTTACGATACTGCTGTTCAACAAAGGGATTTTCCATGACCGAAAAACTATATTGGAAAATTGATGTTACAGAATTGTTTTCAAATATTTGATCGAATAAAACGTTCATAGATCTATGAAATAAACTTCTGCATCATAGCACATGTAGATTATTTTTCGAATCCCAAGTCACAGCTACAGCCCTAGCTAGCATGTCTCACGAATTTTGGCCGTCTCGCAAAAGTCCATGTCATGTCTACTTGTGCGTTTTAGGTCGACCATAACTAAATCTGACAAAAAATCCGATGTGAATGTGGCTAATATCATTTTAATTCCCAATTAGTATACCTTCACACACATTTGACCTTACAATTTAATAAGCTAACAGTTTAAGGTCAAGTTTAATATTCTTTCGTACGTCAACGTCGTCAGCCCTATTCACCATGTTTGTTTGAACAAAAACTATTACAAGCATTTTCTCTTTAACTTGCAGAGTGTATTGTGTGCTCTCCGATTGTTGTGTGCTGACTGGTGTGTTGGTGACCCCTGTGTACTGCCTATTGAGTTCAATACTTATTATTTTGTTCCTTATTTGTAGTTCCGAGCACTGTTGAAAGATAGCTAACTGTAAGGTTAGAAGTGGATCATCTATTTCTGAATCTATTTAATTCATCTTATGTTGCTGTGCCCTAACAAGGCCCATGTTCCACCTCGCAAAGGACAAAGAGAAATATTCGGAGTCGGTAGCCAACATTCAGTAATGGCGTTTGGTGCCTACCAAAGGTAGAAGAATATTCCGTTAGGTCTTGGACTCAACGCTGTAGAGCTAGAACTATACCCAAAGAAAGAAACCTTCAAAATTATCATTATAACATCACGTGTCTAAGAAAATGTTAAAACCCGAACTATCGAAGAGAATTGGATCTCGACCTCATAATTTTTGCTTATGTACTCAATTCTCTTTTTCTTTGTTACAGCTGGGCCGGGTCCCCGCAGCCTGTATGATGATGCCGCCCAGGTATGCGACGCTACCGCTGCCACCTGCGACATACGCACCCGGACCTGTGTACTACCCCGTGCATGACGCTGTAAGTAAACATACTGTTTCTCTTTTAAACTCGTACGTAGTTTCATGAAACTTCTCATCATTATAAGGGAAGCCGTAGAATTATAAACCATCACTTATCTGATAATTACTGGATAAAACGAAACTAGCACGACAAAAGATCGTTGCCAAATTAAATAAGGTCTTGCCATGTCCTCTATGGTCTGTAAACGGAGTAAAGACAAAACGAAAGAAATCTGCAGGATTTCGCTATCTGCCGAAGTCCTTTTCAAACAGAAAAACTGTTGATTTGCTTTGACATAAAATAACAAAATGTGTAATATTCCAGCGCGTGCGCCGTCGTCGATCGCCGCGCGCGACCACGGAGCGGCGTCGTCGCGAGGGTCGCGAGCGAGACTCACAGCTGGCGAGGTCTCTCGAGAGGATCCACCGCAAGAGACGGGCTGATCGCAACCACGTCACTGACGCAGACCTCAAGAGGACCTACACCGGTCTCGATAGGTAATACACAGTCATGACCAATAGAGAATAAGAAACGCAAGTGAATCGAAACAGAAAAGCGCAGAATGATATATCTGGAGACAGCTGAAGCAAATATACTGACATGCCAGCTTGCAATAACGGTGCTGGTGGGTTGCAGCCACCGAGAAGTTTGTCTAAATCACAGAGATCTTTTTCCCGTTACAACAAGGTTGCTATTACTTTGCTGCTGTCAGAGATAACATAACTGTGAAAGGGCTGTAGGCTACTTAAACAATATTAAATCAATAATGTTAATTTTGCAGGGCATACGCGGAGCAGTTCATAGCAGTATGCGATGAGAGCCGTCATGCAGCGGAACAACACGACTCCCTGGCGAGTACGTCTGCCACCAGTGACACCAGCCACACGCATCAGGAACTATCCTAACACACACTGAGGCACTTTCATACATTTCCTATCCACAAAAATATATGACACATTTTAATAATTTCATCCTACATCGACATAAGAATCGATCTACACTATCAGATATTGGTTAAGAGGTTTATTAAATAGCGTCAATTAATTTACGAACATGTAAATGAAAATGAATGTTTAGAAACTGTAGTCAGTAAGAGATTTTTAAATACTCTTTGTTTAAGTAAACTAACTATCTAAGCATATCATACCAAACTTAACAATGTAGCTTTATAAGGTCGCAATACGTTATGATAAATTGTAAATATTTCCACTAACTTTAAGTAACACATTCATCAGAACACGAATTATGATATTATACTCGTACGATTATCATTTATCACAGTCTTCATTTCATTCGCTATAACGAAAGCTTATGATCAAGTACCGATTGACTGATATTTCTATAACTGTCAATATTATCAAAGGAAACAAAAGATTTTGCAAATCATTAGCATGGAGTTACGGCAAATGTTTTCAGTATTTCGTTACTGAAAAACATGGAAGATGCCTTAATTATTGCAATACCTAGCTTAGTTTATATAGACGACATCATAATATTCGGTACACGAATGACTTAGCGTATAATGTTTTTATTACATTTTGTCATTCATACATCATTCACGTTTTGCAGTTCATTCATCATTATTAATCATAATTACGGCAAGAAATCGGCCAGTCTTTATCCAAATCGTCGTTTCGTATCATTCTTATTTCATCGTTAGTTTTATTACTTTAACTAACATAACTAATTAACAAATTGTAAACTTGTACGTATCGTCAAATATCTGTGTTATATTCTATTTTAAGTCTTATTTATCTAGTTTTATATTGTCTGTATTTGTGATTTTATTTTTTTGTATCTTTAATAGAATTATTATTTTGAAATGGACTTTTAAATTTCATCTTTTTTCTAATGAATAATAGAGAAATCAAAGCAATCATTAAAATACTTCACAAATACTGTTTAGTTTTATATTCTTAGATGTAATGTCAAGTATACGTTTGTATATATAAAAATGAAAGTCCTATGTACCTAAACGGTGCCAAATTGCGAACCTACTATTGGTGTAAATATTAACATCTAAATAAAATTGTTGCTCAATTTTGTTCATTTATACAATTGATAAAAATTTGAATAAACATACTTTTGATTATGTAATAATTAAAGTATTTTATATTCAGTTAAGCTAAGCTAGTTATACAAGCTACTTTATACGTAGTTTTTCATTAGGATATATTTAAGACTTTTTATCTTTGTTTAGTTTTCCTGATCTGAAAATTTGATGCAACTCATAGTTTTTCTTTTCTTGTGACCATCATTTTTAGTATTTCTTTTTAAATTGCTAACACACGTGTGATGTGAGGACATCTAATTGGGTCTTTGGTCAAAACAAAGAAATCTCTTACCAAGATCTACAGTGTGTCAGTCTTTCCGGTATCCAAACTATACGTAAACTAGTTATTATAATCCTTTAGAAATTATTTAAATTACTTTTCTAGATAAGATTTTTTTTATACTAAATTATCTACGTAAACAAATACTTAGAGACTGTAAAATATAATTGTAAATAAAGCTATACTCCTTAGATCGTGTGTAAAGGGTGGAAGGGACACCGACGCGAAGACAGTTACCACGTATTCAGTACATGATTCTGAGCACCACAACATAGCAATTTTGCATAGGTTATTGTTAAAACAAAATCGGCTGTTTCCTCTAAAAGTGCAATACCTACACGGTCAAAATGTATGGAACAGATTTTTTTATTAACCGATGAAAAATTTCTGCTCAGAATAATGCACTAAATACGTGGTAACCGTTTTCGCGTCGGTGTCCCTTCCACCCGGTATACTTTAAACTAGGTTTTACGGTGGACAGATGTATTGTGACTGCTTGTCTATGGTCTACGGCTTGCGAAGGTTATTTATTGTGGACAGATACTGCTTGGATGACGAGACGAATAAATATTACTTTTTATAAAATAATGCTGTTTTATTTCGACTTCAAACACCAAAATGATTTTCGTGAATAAAACTATGAAATATATCAAATATTTCATTGTGTAGAGAAATCTCCACAAGGTTGGACGTGCCAGATGAGGGTGCTTTATTTATTAGAAGTAACAACCTATAGGATCTGAGAGCACTATATTATCATAATCATGTTTACTATCTACAAGTAATAAAAGAACTACATTCACAAGCAATTTTCACGTATTTATTACGTAACAGCTAAACGCCTATCAAAAGTACAAACACCTACAAACAAAAGTTCACCCATACTCTTCAATAGTAAGATTCAGAACTCGTTGTCGCTGAGCGCGGAGACACGGCCGGGTGCGGCACTAGGACGAGCACTGGTTACTCGCAGCTCACTTTCTGAGGAGCTGCCTAAAGAGTCCCCTGCCTCACCGCTTTCCACTCCTGGGGAGAATAAAATGTTTGAATAGGTCTGTTTTTCTACCTCTATTGGGATCCTGGTTGTACTAGGATCATATATCGATCTATGATTATACCTACAGAAAAACATTGAACAACTGACCTTCAATTAAATCAGCAAATTCATCGTCATCAGCCGTGGCCAGCGTGCGCGTGGTCGGACGCGGGCGAGCTCGAGACCAGCGAGACGGCACGTCACCGCCACCTACACCGATATCAAGACACACGGTAAACAAGTATTCTCCACTACTACAATAATGCCTTTGCTTTGGCAAAAGTATTTGAACTCTTTTCAATAAAATCTGGCGTAGTCACCCGATGGGGTGACTTCCACTTAGGTTCTATACATATATACCCTTACTCAGTTGTACTACTTCTGCAGCCATCAACGATGGTAAATCTAAACAAGTTCAGGTAAAGTGTCACTGTGGGTGCGGCCCGTACTTATTCGAAAGACCTCATGGCAACCAACCATGTCGTCAGCATCCTTCCGTTATAACAATTTAATAGGACTTACAATATCTTAACTTTGCAATCTGCATAACGCGATCAACGGCTCCATACCAAAAGGCGCTTTCCTGCATGTCACTGGGACTACAATATATCCTTCAAAAGGTAGCAATCATCGCTTACTAATCTAGAAGAGTATAAATCGACTATGAATGAGACAGCAATATAAGCAATGCATGACAAACCGAATGAAGTAGCAGCCGACATCATCCTGCCGTCGGAGCTGGTGCCTGGTCCCCTCCCTGCGTTATAAACAGTTTAATGGCAGCAGATGTTCATGCTCAAGCTGAATATGTAGGTATGAAAGATCTCATGCGCATAAATAGTCTCATGCTTCTGTAACTTGGCTCGGCACATTGACCATAAACCAATTCAAACAATTCAACGGGACCTTTGGTTCAATGTTTTGTTTAAAACGTTGTCTTAGAAACAGTTTCTAGAGAATTATTCGTCAACCATCAAACTAAGGGTCTCATGTTTTTCACGGTTATTTTACAAAAGTTAACAACGAAGTTTTTATTACTACTAAAGCTTGCGTTTCCTTAGACAGCACTGCCGCTGTTGCGGCCGTTGTGGGGAAAACGGCCGCAATGTAGGAAGGCTGTCAGGTAGATGTGTATTAATAGTGCCATCAAAACAAACAACAACAGCAGATGGCGATGGCTCACCTGCGGCTTGAATGGCAACACAGCTGTCCTAGGCAACCCAAGCTTTACGCAATAGACCCAAGCTGACAAGCTGTTCACCAATAGTTGCTGCAACAATACCCAGAGCCAAGGTTCACCAGTAACAATAAACACTTACTTGATATGGAGAGGTCGCCGAAGCCCGCCTTGTCGGAGAAGTCGGAGTCCGAATGCGAGTCGTCCTCGTCGCGGATCTCGTCCAGCGAGTCGCGCGCCGCCATGCTGCCGAATGCGCGACGAGCCTCAGCTGCCGCTGTGCCTGTAAAGCAAGCAGTGTTCGTTCAGACCAACCAAAGGTTGGCAGGAAGATATCGCTATAAGCACCCACAACACACACTTTCAATGGTAATGGCATTTTTTTTTGTCAATTCATCAACACATACGAATTAATCAAACATGAATTTATCTTTGTTTGATAATAAATCTGGCTGGCTGTAGGTTACCTGCAGTTTTAATCCTCAGCCGTGTCTTAGGTCTGGTTGCCGGTCTCGGCTGCTTCACTTCACTCAGATCCTTGCCGTCATCACTCGAGTCCATGTCATCTACAAATTAATCCATATAATAAAGTATCTATAATATAAAAATGAATCGCAAAATGTGTTGGTAAGCGCATAACTCAATAACGCCTGGACCAATTTGGCCAATTCTTTTTTTAAATGTTCGTTGAAGTTCAAGGATGGTTTTTACGGCGAGAAAAAATTAAAAAATTGCCTGGATAAGTCTAAAAACAACACTAGGCTACTTTTTTTTTTGGTAGGATTAGGGTAGGAGTAGTGTAGGAGTAGTGTAGGAGTAGTGTAGGAGTAGGTTAAGAGTAGGGTAGGAGTAGTGTAGGAGTAGGGTAGGAGTAGGGTAGGAGTAGGGTAGGAGTAGGGTAGGAGTAGGGTAGGAGTAGGGTAGGAGTAGGGTAGGAGTAGTGCAGGAGTAGGTTAGGAGTAGGGTAGGAGTAGTGTAGAAGTAGGTCAAAGTCAAAGTCAAAGTCAAAGCATTTATTTCAATTAGACCATTACAGGCACTTTTGAAAGTCAAAAATAAAAAAGCTAAGCTACAGTCACAGACACAAGGCATAATAACTTGCGAAAGTACTGTAGTTGCACATTCCAAATCGTAGATCTCTATGGAGAAGAATGGGCAAGAAACTCCATGGACACTCTTTTAAATCAAAATATTGTTACAAAATCTTGGTTACATCATTCATGTTGAGATTATACATATATGTGAGAACGATGTACAAAGACGTGCACATTAAGAGCGTCCAGAGTAAAAGATTAAGCCAAAAATTTAAAAATAAAGTAATTAAAATAAATCGTGGCAGGTAAGAGATGACCAGTCCCAACTGACAGCGCCCGTTCACGAACATGACGCATGGATCAGCGCCATTCAACTCAACCATATTGAAGGGAACTAAATGACCCGACACACCCGCCACCATCAGCGAGACATTTGAGTGAGCATGACATTCTCTCAGCCACCAGGACACATTCCAGTCAATGAAAGATAACAAAATATAAATGGAAGCTTTACAGTACATAGTACTCACACATGTGCTATGCAATTATATAATACTAAGAGATGGAATCTATACAATGCAAAGATATTTTACAATCTTCTGCAGCTTCCACAATAACTTCACACTTCATAATCAATTAGTTTGCACTCACAATGTTGATATAAAATATACAATTCATACCCTAAGTTTCCAAAAGAGAAACGAGAAAGAGAAAAAAAAAGAAAAGTATAATTAAAGAATAAGGCCCGGTATCCACCAAAGCGGAGAGGAGAGGAGACGAGAGGAGATGTGCCGCGAAGCTGGCAGGTTATTTCCACCAAAGCGGAGAGGAGATGCGTTGCGGAGAGGAGATGTGAGCTGTGTGTAGCAGAGATGTGAGCTGTGAGAGATCGAAAACAGTCAAGTGCTGTCTACGAAAGGAAGACGTCATGTCGTTACAAAAGTTATATCTGAATTTGCTTGAGGAAAAAGAATTAGAATTAGTCAATCGAATGACGCTTTCGGGACGTGCGAGGCGCGCGGAGAAGGCAGCGGGGTGAGGGGTGCGCGAGCGCGTGCGCCGCCCGGCCCCGACTAGACACTTCTCCGCTCTGCCGCGCCGCTTGCTCGCTCGCTGCACAAAATTCTATAGAAAAATGAGACATCTCCTCTCCTCTCCGCTTGACCTATTTCCACCAAAGCTAAGCGGAGAAGAGATGTGGAAATAACGAAATCGGATTGGTTTATTCAAACACATCTCCTCTCGTCTCCTCTCCTCTCCGCTTTGGTGGATACCGGGCCTTAAAGGGGGAGCATCTCTTCCAAACAATAAAATCTTAGTTCGTGAGCCCAAGTGGCTGTGGAGCAGGACCAGCATTGAGCCATGCATTTTTATCTACGAGATAGTCTTCCAACTTATAATATGCTCGTTTACATAGTGTGCGTTTTATGCATGTTTTAAATTTCTTCTCATTAAGTTGTAGAATGTCAAGTGGTATTTTATTGTAAAATTTTACACAGTACCCCATAAAAGAAGTGCGTACTTTTGACAATCTGAAACGTGGCTGATCTAATTTGTCCTTATTTCTAGTATTGAAATTATGCCTGTCGCTTATTTTACTAAAAAGATGTCTATTTTTCCGAACATACATAATGTTTTCATAAATATATTGACAAGGTACCGTCATGATGTTAATTTTTTTAAACAATTCTCTTAGAGACTCGCGTCTGCGTAGGTTATAGATGGCTCTTACAGCCCTTTTCTGCAGAATAAATATTGAGTCAATATCTGCAGCCCGTCCCCACAGCAGAATACCGTAAGACATGATGCTATGGAAGTAACTAAAATAGACCAGTCTCGCGGTATCCACGTCTGTTAATTGCCGTATTTTAAGGACAGCGTAAGCGGCTGAACTTAGCCGCCCTGCAAGTGCTGTTAAGTGAGGACTCCATTGCAGTTTCGAGTCAAGCGTAATCCCCAAGAAAACCGTCTTATCGACGAATTCTAGTATTTCCTTGTTCAATACAACGTTACATTCGTTACTTTTTACATTCGGTAACGCGAATCTTATACATTTAGTTTTCTTCTCATTTAACACCAAATTATTTACAGTAAACCAGTTATGAATCTTAAGCATAGCGTTATTTACGTCGTCAATCTCTTGTGCACGTCTGTCTACCTTAAAAATCAGTGATGTGTCGTCAGCAAATAACACCATTTGAGGTTGACTTTTCAGCAACTGAGGTAAATCATTTATGTATACTAGAAAAAGGAAAGGACCCAATATTGAGCCTTGCGGTACCCCCATTTTTACTTTTAATCCTAATGAATTTACGCCATTTATTTGTACATGCTGCATTCGATCATTTAAATACGATTTTACTAAACTAAGTGCTTGTTTTCCCAGTCCGTAATGCTCAAGTTTTAGCAACAGTGTGTCGTGATTCACGCAATCAAATGCCTTGGATAGATCGCAAAAGATGCCTATTGCATCTTTTGCCTCTTCCCATGCATTAAAGATGTGCTTTAGTAAGGTGACACCGGCGTCAGTAGTGCAACGACCTTTGGTGAAACCATATTGTTGATCATGTAGGATGTCATTCCGATTAAAATGATAGAGCATTTGATTTAACATTACTTTTTCAAATATCTTGCTGAAAACCGGCAAAATAGATACAGGTCTATAATTATTTGTGTCTTTGCCGTCTCCAGATTTAAAAAGTGGTATAACTTTACTATACTTCATTAAATCCGGAAATACCCCTTGGTCTACACATAAATTAAATATTAAGGCTAAATAGGGAGCTACTGTCTCAACAATTGATTGACAGACTTTAGTAGACATACCCCAAAGGTCTTCAGTACTTTTATTTTAAGTTGCTTAAAAGCCTTCATAACGACCACAGGGTTTATATGTTTAAATTTAAATTCAACATTACAGGCTGAAACATTCTCTCTTAATAAATTAATGGCAAGGGATGGCGAAGAATTTAGCGTTTCTGTGGTTTTGATTGGAATACTGGTAAAGAACGTTGCGAATTCCTGAGCAACATCGACATTTGCGCTAATGAGCCCTCGGGAAGAGTCCAGTGTGTAATCAGTGTTGTGTCTTTTGTTTCTATTTGTTTCATTATTTAGGGTAGGAGTAGGGTAGGAGTAGGGTAGGAGTAGGGTAGGAGTAGTGTAGGAGTAGAGTAGGAGTAGTGTAGGAGTAGGGTAGCATTAGTGTAGGGTAGGAGTAGGATAAGAGTAGAGTAGGGTAGGAGTAGGGTAGGGTAAGGGGTAGGACACCACGCGAACGAAGTAGCGCTGGGCAGCTAGTATGATTATAAAATAAATAAGAATAAATACTCGTACATACCAGAATCGCTCAGTTTCCCAAGAACATCTTCAGCTTCGTACTTGTGAATGAGCTGCATGATCGCAGCCTGCTGTTCTTCAGCAGCCTGCAAAAAAAAACATTACCAATAAGAACTCAAGCTTAGCTAAGAATCTTCCGTAAAATGAAATAAGGCTTTAAAGTCTACAGTTGCTCACCTCAGCCTGAGCGCTCTCCAACACACTGAGCTGATGCTTCAGCGCTTCTACGCAGCGATACCGCAACACGTACTGGTCCCAGAGCTGTTCTATCTCCGTCTCCAGAGCTGTCAGTTCACCCTGGTACGCTGGTCTAGAAATGCCAAGAAACATTTGAATGTACATCAGAAAAAACGCGACCAAATCGTTTCCTTCGTGAACCGTAATAAAAGCCCATATTACTATAAACAATACCAGAAACTGCTTGATATCAGAATCCGCATTGATAATACATCATTTAAAACTAAAGAAGGATTTTACCACCCTAAAACTGGTATTAGACCCAAGTCCACGTCATAAGCAAACAGACACAGATCATCAGCGAAACAATTTTGTTGAGATTTGATGTCTGGGCAGATTAAACACCTAGACAGACTCACTTGATCTTCTACACAGTGAGCAGCCTCTTCGCCACCCTCATGAGCTCGGCCCTCTTCCACTCCAGCTTGGCGCCGAGGGCAGGCACTGGGCGACACGTTGTCGATTTGTTCCCGCCCCTTACCATCTCAGATCTTATCAGACACGCAGCACTTACTTGATCTTCTGAACAGTATGTAGCCTCTTCTCCGCCCTCATCAACTCGGCCCTCTTCCTCTCAAGCTTGGCATCGAGAGCAGCCTCACTGGCCGCCACGTTATCGATCTGCTCCCGACCGGAGGACACCTTGCCGGCGATGGCATCCAATGCACGGCGAAGACTTGCTTCCATTGCAGACATGTCCAGGGGACGGGCGAGGGCTTGTTCCCGTTGTTCCTGAGTATAAATAGGTATCGGGCAGGGTTAAACCTCTAGGTGTTAGTTACATACTTCACTTAGGAGAGGATTTTTCCTGTAAATTAGTTTGGATAAGGAACTCACCTTATTTTCTGCCTCTTTCGCCAGAAGGTCGTAGAGGAAAGCGCCCTGTGCTGTTATATCTGTTGCCAGAGCTCGAGCTTGCTTGATCTCACCTAACTGTAAGAGAAGCTAACTTAGTTTTTTACTTAACGATTATATGTACCTATAGGAAGCAATTGATTTATTGAAAAAAAAGTTATGGATATTCTTGTCTATTCTTCTCTATAAAGATCTAGGTATATTTTAGAACGCGCCGCGCGCCGGTAACTTATTAGCTTCAACTTTCTAACTAGCTGACAGACTCCTTCACAATTCAAATACTTATGCCTGCAAATGGTTTAGTTGAAATAAATGCTCTTACTTTGAATTAAAACTATAAAATAAAAATTACTTACACTGGCTTATTAAGGAAGCTATTGCGCGGAAGTAATATCACTTGAGCACTATAATATTATTCTTGATTTCTTACCCGGTTGGCAAAGTCATAGCTCATCGGCGTGGTTTCGTGCTGGTGGTCGTCAGTAGACGGCGTCTCCAGTGCTGATCGCAGCAAAGAGGCCACCTTCATCATCTCGCGCACCGCGTAGCCGTCCGCGCCGTACACGCGTTTGCCGTTCAGCTTTATATTGGCGCGGGAGTGCTGTAAGAAGGACATAGTGTATTCCCGTGCTGGTGGTGATACAATGCAATGTCATGCATGTGGGAAGCCCCTTTCATCATCTCGCGCACCGCATACCCGTTCACACCGTATAGGTACTGATTTGCCGTTCAACTTTATGTTGGCACTGAAAGATAGTCGACTCTTAATGTACATATTGCTCCCCACTGCTGGGCAAAGGCCTGTTCTCATAGGTACATAGAAGTGAGTTTTGACAATAAAATAACTTTTATTTCGGACAAGCAACACCCATAGAAGGTAAGTAATATCAAGCATATAAACTATGTTAGTCACAACTTATTATTTATTTAGACACAAGCTTGTTGTTCGAGATGCATCTACGAATAATAGCCCCAAATATCGGGGAGTCGAACCTCCCTGCTATAGTCTTCAGATGGAGTTGGAGCTGACCCGTGCTCTACAGAGTAACGACGCAGATTTCTTCCAAATGACCGTTAGCGTGAAAGTCGTCGAGGTGTGCCTGCGCGAACATACCAGATGCACTGCAGAAACGGGACAGCCCCATCAACATCCTGAATCCATTATTATACTGGACCCGTAGGGCAATGGTACAATAGGACAGATATTCCAATCCAGCATTTTATGTTCACCGTCTATCTATACCTACCCGTAAAAGAACACTTACAAAGAGCGCAATGGCGTGTGTGACAAGCGCCACCCGTTGCTCCATAGAGTGTCTGCCGCCCCCCAGCTCCGCATCAGGCTCAACTCTGGCTGCCAGCCAGCGTAGACACTCCTCCAACAGTTCCCAGTTAGGAGTTCTGAAGCTCTCCAAAGATATCGGCTTCGGAAACCCCAGCACCCGCATTGCCTCGCTAAAATCTTGAAAATGGAATATATTTTCAGTCGAGAAAAATAAAAAAATAAAATGGTTTTTTTTTTCTTGGTAAGCGGGGACATGAGAAGTCGACAAATAGAGAACCGATGCGAAGATGCTGCGTCGACCCTAAATAAAATTAGAGAAATAATAAGAGCAGGAAAGCGATGACAGTAAGCAGGGATGTAACATATCTTAGGTTAAACACAGGATAAACCAAATGAAACTGGACAGCCAATCCGTCTTGGGGCTCGAGGAATAACAAAAACATTATTCACTGTGAATACTATTTACATGAATACTACTTACTCCTCAAATCTCTGTAAGACATATTGAAAGTAAATAATTATGCTCAATAAAAAATATATCAGTAATGTGATGTGACAAGCAAGTCACTTCACTATTTATTTGTCTTTTAGCGTTGCTATGACAACCTATACATATGGTAGTCTTTGATGACAACGGCGTTCTGGCCAAAGACTACTTCTGAACTTTTTTACTAACGCTTGTTATTAGCGGCCAAATTTATGATTTTATAGAAGTTTTCATTAGTGTATTCCTACATTATGATTTTGAGATCCATCTAAAATACACACATCAAAAAAGTCTAAGCAACATGTACGGTTTTGAACTTTTGTACGATGTTTTCTATTGTAATTTATTTATATTTCTTTTATAAGTATTATCTAAGTATTTTTTGATGCATTAGTGACTAAAGCAACAAAATCCTTCATTCGATTGATCATTTAATCACAATAATTAACAATATGTGTACCTACCGTATCGGTTAACATCGGCTGAAGTCTTGCAGTCAGTTGTATGTATCGGTCCTGTCGAGCAGTTGTACTCCTTCCGCGTCCTGGGTGCTGCTCAGCAGGGTCCCCTGTATTAACGTAAACCTGCCAAAGATGACAAATCACGCTCCTGTTAACACCTAAATGCCGAGATACCTGGGACTAATTTCTTCCCGCTTGTAGCATTCCTACAGCTCTCTGCATTTTATCAGCCAGCAGTCAAATGGCGTCGCTCCATGACATACAAAATGACACACCACAACTGTATAGATATCTCAAAATAATAAAAGTGAGATAAATACCAAAATCAAGCAACGAAAACACATGAAATCGGGAAAAAATAATTAGCTTTCATTTTAATGAAAACAAAACAGAATCGCAAAGTTTGTATTTTTAAAATCAGCCAGTATATGCTTCCGAGAACAAAAAGATTGTATACCAATCTACTTTGATATGAAAAAAATAAAGTATCAAGCGAAAACATGTAGAACAAGTACCTACATTTTATAAGTTGGTCGACTATTACTCTTATGCTTGTGAAGCATACTTAGCTGTGATAGCTTTCCTCTTAACTTCGTCTACCACCATGAATTTTTTCACACGCCCAAACACAACCGTTTAGCTGGTAGTGGCGAACAAGCGACCACAACGACGACGACGACGACGGCGACTCCAAGTACATACTAACACTACTTGATACCGCACATTTTGTTACTGAGAAAATAAGTAAGGTCTGGCGGCGTTTGATGTGTGTAAATAATATACTGGGCTAGGGTTAGGTGAAGGACAGTAACAATAAAACGTTTTGCGGGAAAAGACAAATAATTGGATTTAAAAGGACTATATTTTATTAATATTATTTATCTTTATCGGTACTAATAATCAAAAAACTAACGTGACATTTACAATAATCTGACTTAGAGCGGTTCCAGACAATCCAGACTAGCGTTATTTATTGCGCGTATAAGCTCTTATCGGCTTACGCGTTTTCTCATGCGTCACATTTTGAGCTTCAATAAACCGAACGCGCATACACGCGATTTTTCCGGCAAGTTTACTCGAATGGTCCCCGCGCTTTACGGATCAGCGCGGGGCGGCGCGGCGTTTTGCGCTGTGTGAAAATACGCTAATCTGAAACCGCCCTTAGCGCCTACACGCGCCTACATGTACATACATAGGTACAAATTACAGCAACGTTTACATTACCTTAATCTAAAACACAATTGGAATACCATTATTCCAATATTAAATTGGGCATACGAAACATTTATACGTTCATTAAGTTCGTATAAATGTTGTTTGACTGTTTGAATAATTATCCATATTTTCACATAACAATATAGTTCCTATGAAATCTGAGCACGCCAAAAAACTTCAATAAAAATTTGCTCAACGTCTTTCATCAGGCGCCTTGTCAGTCGCCGCGAGGAAGTTTATTATGAACACTTGAACAGTCAATGGCTTATAACGTGCTCATATTCGGAGCTCCACTTTGGTCGACGGAAGCAGTGACGACTACCCTTACTCATTATTGCGGAAATAAACAGTCGGATTGCTAAACAACTATATTATTTTAATAATACATAACTATAGAAACAGTCAAACTTTACGGCTGAACTGAACATCTGAGAAAACTTCGTCTATGGACACCACTTTCAGGAAACTTTTCCACACAAACCCTTCATAAATGCGTCATAGATTTGTTTCACATTGTACTGTTAATGAGATTTCTATTTTTCACAATAAAGGTGCTCTTCCGAAATTGGTTCAAAAGATGGCTATACTGCAGCCTGTCATCGTCTTCAACATGTCGGTGCGGTGATATTGCTACTGGGTGATATTGCTGCTGCGGTTTTAATTTTGTTAAACTTCGGAAGTTCGGACTTCTATACTACAGGCGTTGCAAAAATGAGGTCCACAAACCACTTTCTATTTTATTTCTAGTTCCTCGAGAGTTCAGCAGAAGTCAAGCCGTGCATGCCCAATTTAGTAGAAAAATCATAAGTCTATAGTGGGCGATTGCCTCATAGCGCGCTTCAGGGACTCCTCGCGTTTCACTGCCACGCGCATGCGAGCTGCTTTCAGGTGCCTGAAAAAGATAGTAATACTCATGTAAAAAAAATAACTAAAAGTATAAAACATACTTAACTTGACGTTTTCCAGACCGGGACCAAAAAGGTTATCGGTCTAAGGGTTTTAATCGGGTTAGTTTCTATGGTTACGTGAAAGCCTATAATAATCAGTTCAAGCGCAGTGTAATTTTTTTTCATATATAAACTAGCTGTGCCCGGCATGCGTTGCAATGCATGTTTTCCTACCTACTACCCTACCTACCCTACCTACTCTAATTTTTTGTGAATCTAAACCATTCCCAGATCCCCTTGAACACACTCAAAAAATTTCATCAAAATCGGTCCAGTCGTTTGAGAGAAGTTCAGTGACATACACACTCACAGAAGAATTATATATATAAAGATATGCAAGAGTGACGGAATTTGGGTGGATCGAATAAATTTCCCACCCGCACGCAAAATACGCGCTTAGACGTGGAGTTGCGGACATCAGCCCGTTATACAATACATTAGACGGAGTTAGCCCGCACTCTGTGCTTTGTCTCTATCATTCTAGTAATATTTAAACGGTTAGTTAACCCGTATATTGGTTGGTATTAAGCACATTGGTTAAAGGTCAAAAACTGAGAGGCTTATACAGGGGGGAAGGGACACCAATGTCAAACGTATTGAGTTCATCCTTCTGAACACTCTCACATAGAAATTTTTCATTGGTAATTCAGAATGATGTACTGAAAATGTGGTAACCATTTATGTGCCGGTGTCCCTTCCACCCTGTATATGCCAATTGCTTTGCACATTATATCAAAGAAGAAAGTCACTCTGACTGTCTGTTACCTTTTCATGCAAGTGAACAGATGTCTTGTAGGATAATTTCCTTAGTTAAATGCTTACAGCAATGAGCAAAATGTAGTTTGTTATAATCAAATGAGTATTTCTATTACCTTTGTCTAATCCTCTCAACAGTTTCAGGTGCTGGTTCCTTTTTCGTGGCGGCAGCTTCACGGATCATGTTCCGCAGTTTCTGCATGCAGTCAGCCAAGTTCAACTGTTGGGACCGAGTTATATCGGACCTGATGATTAAATAGCCTTCTCTCGTTAGTTTGTTGCCATGCTGAAATTATAAAGGAAAGATCATCATCATCATCTGCCTAGCCTTTTCCCAACTATCTTGGGGTATTTTACGTGGAGAGACTGCCTATCTGACCTCCACAACCCAGTTGGTTATGGATAATACGATAACCCTTTGGTAAGACTGGTTGTCAGACTTTCGGGCCACTGACTACCTGTAACGACTGTCAAAGATCTGACTGTGACTGTGTGTGACTGATAAAGGAAAGATATTACTTATTTTAATTTGGATTTCTAAGAAGGTGGATTGTTTGGAATAATATGAAAAAGAAACTAGTAAATGATAGTGTGATGGTTGACAGGGCAATGGAAGAAAACAATATGCTACAGCACAGATCCCAAGTAACATGGAACAAGGTCAGGAAGATGATGATAGAACATTTTTGTTGAGCTTATTAAACTGATGACAGAGAGGATTACTTAAGTTTTGTGACTTACCAGCTCCAACATTTTAGTTCTGATGTCAGGATGTAGCCAGTCCGCCTCGCTGGGTTTGAACCTCAGGTCCACCTTGGTATGAACCTGCAAATGATTAAACAAAATAGTAATTTTATATTATTACATTAATAATTCTATCAGGTCATTGGCCTGGCACAGAAGTGACACAAATCGTTGCATGGCGTGATCTTTCATCAATTTCCAAAAGCTGATGATACTTGATGTCTTAAAGCTGTGATGGAAACAGTAACATGTTGCGAACACACTTTGTATGAGCAAACCCATACAATATCAAATGTTTCAATTTTATGCTGACATCGACACGCAGCGAATGAATAAAATATACAATTTTAAGTCAACAATCAGTAGTTGCATAGCACCGATTGGGCTAACAACAAAAGACTCATTCGCCGCGAGTCGATCAGTTTTCAATTTTAGGGTGTTCTTTCAATACACAAATTCTATCAATCTATCATTTAAATGTATTTTACCCGTACATACTTTATTTTTGTTCCACTGGTCCATGATTAATATTGAAGTAATAACTGATATCTTACCTTATTAACATTCTGTCCACCAGGCCCAGAGCTTGCACTGTATTTTATGTCTAGTTTATCGACCGGTATGAATCCGGAGAATTTCTCATTCGAGTCAGCTGGTTGCTACAAAAATTAAAAATAGGTTATAACCAATAAAGTTTTTTTTTTTTTTTGAAGAAATATAAATTAAATATTAATAGTACTTACAAATGCTGGCGTTGTAAGCTTCAAGGAGCTATTAGGATACAAAGTTTCTAAGGAAATAGCACTCTTATATGCCATGGGCCTCTTCAACAAAGTTGTGTAGGATGCTGACTGCACCACTTTGCGCAGGGCATTAAAACGTAGCGATGCTAAAGCCATTATTGCTGATCACTAAATAACATCAATTACACCGTTATTAGTTCAATATTTACTCGGAATATCTCGGAAGGTTCAACACATAACCTCCAATTTGCAATGTTTCATCATTACAACAATAAATCCGTACGTCAGTGTCAATTTCCTTTCTGTCAACAGTGTCAACTCAACTGTCAAGTATGATCAAGTGTCAAAAACTAGTCGTCTATTCCTCTTCCTGTGCAAAGACGCATGTCAAACAGCCTCGCAGTGATGCCATCAACGTAACACGCCTTCGCACGCATCTTTGGTAAACATCATCATCATTATCTTGCCCTTATCCCAATTCATTTGGGTTCGGCGCAGCAGTCTTCTTCTTCCATATTACTCGTCATCGCATCAGACACCTCTTTTCTTGCCATATCGTCCTTTACACAGTCCATTCATCGTTTTTGGGTCTCTACTCTTATACCCATCCAAAAACCAACAATTGTATTGAATGCCTTTTTTTCTTAGCAGCCATGCACAAAACTGAAGTAGTTTAAAAAACAACAGCTTTTTGTCATAAGATCTTCTTAAGTCATCCAAAGCAACTGAAATAATTCCCCAAAAAAGCAATACGTCCTTCTGCAGTGAATCTTTGTGTGACCAATTTCAACTAACTATCAACTTAGCCATTCAACGACTGAGTTCTGGTAAGCCCCCCAGAGCCGATGAGATATTAGTCGAACAGCTTAAACACCTCGGCCCCGTATGTGTATAGAAATATGGTCACCCGTATCAAGAGGACGAAGCTACAAACTAACTCACGCGACCGAATGCACAACTTCGTCTCAGTACCCCAAAGGCTTGAAAGCCATAAATGTTTTCTAGTGTACGTGGGACCACTGGACCAGCTAGTCCAGCTAATAACAATGCCTACAGAGCAAGAAGCGATCTCTGGCGGGAACTATTTATATCTGAGAGCTCTCCACCTGGGACCTAAGCCCACGTTGTTGTGGCTGACTTGGAAATCTCTAAATAGACTTTGAACCCAGGTCGGCCGGAACGAAGACAATCTATCTATACAGATGGGGGATCAAAGACAACTCAAATCTCAAGTGCGTTAGCGTATGCGATGTCTTTCCATAGTCAGAGGCTTACCTCCCGTCATGTGCTGCAGTCAGTGAGCGGGTTTCGGGTGGCCGAGTTTTGGGCTAAGCTAAGCAGCTAGGCTAAGCTCATTTGAATATTTTTTTACCATCGACTAGCTACGAAGAAGTTTAGTTGCAGGTAGTGAGTATAAGTAACCATGACTAAGTCGGACTATTTTTTCACCACAATTACGCCATGATTAGAATCAGATTCTACAACAGTACATTTAAATACTATTTAAAATATCACAGTACGTTTGGATATAATCGCTAATTCGTATAAAATGGTGATTAGGTATATATTATTCGTAGCTCACAAAATTACTGAATAGTTTTAGTCATGTCCAGAAAAACAAGAAGCATAAAATGCGCGCGCATGTCACGCTCCAGATAATTTAATTAGGATCCCGTTCCGCTTAGCAGCGCCCTCTCACGTTTCTAAAAGAATATTTAGACAGAACAGCCAGAACCACGACCAAAAACTATACCGTTCATTCATATTTTAATTATTTAAACTAAACATTTAACCATTAGGTACAGACAATTTGAAAGTTTTAGTTATTTCCTTTATAGTATATATAAGTCTCATAAAATGCAAAATAATACTGCACATAAAAGTAAAATGTGAATTCATTATTGTAATCCAAATAAATAGGAAGGAAAGTACGCTCTTGTCCCGAAAAAGATAGACTTTCTCGTCCAATAAGTTAGTGTTCCAACCACAGTTCTAACGGCTTACCGATTCTTCATTATCCATAGTCCATGTGGATTATTAAGAGCAATTAACTATAGACTAATGAATGCGCGAGGCGTCAAAGAATTTTTTACTAAGGAGATAAGTGTAGAGCATAATCATCTTACTAATTGATTTAAATTGCACTGGTAGCCCACACTCGCATAAGCTGCATGCTATTTCAAGCATAGCTACAATTATGGTCGTCATCATATTATTGCTACTTTTCAAAATAAGTTAGTGGCACTCGATTAAGCCGAAGGTAAGGTCTCTGGTAAGTCATAGTAGAAAATACCTAATATGATGCGAGCTAGACTCTGTAAGATGACCTAGATCACAGATACAGCTCTAAATGAGACGCGTCGGATTGTTAGTGGTTGCCTTAAACCGACCCCGGTATGAAAACTGTATCCACTGACTGGCATTGCGCCACCAAAAGTTCGTAGAACTATAGTCACCCGTATCGAAAGAACGAAGCTACAAACTAACTCACGCGACCGAATGCACAACTTCGTCTCAGTACCCGAGAGCCTTGAAAGCCGTAAATGTTTTCTTGTGTACGTCGTGGGACCACTGGACCAGCTAGTCCAACTAATAACAATGCCTACAGAGCAAGAAGCGATCTCTGGCGGGAACTATTTAAATCCCCTGACGGCTTCATCGAGCCATCTGAGAGCCCTCCACCTGGGACCTGAGAGATCCCCCTGGGACCTGAGAGATCCCCCTGGGACCTGAGAGATCCCCCTAGGACCTGAGAGATCCCCCTGGCAGATAGCCAGTGGTGAAATAGACCAAGATGTTTCGTACGCACCGAATCAACACAGGTCGCATGAAGTGGCGAGAGGTCACAGGTTCAATTACGTTCCACCATGGATGTCCCAAATAACATAAAGAAAAAGTAGTCCGAAAAGCTGAATTCTACTGCTCATAACGCCACTAATTAAGCGGAAATTAAATTTTGCGCGTAGTGTGTGTGCACTAAACTCGCGTTACAATAGATACGCTACTGCTTTCATCAATTATGATAATGCAGCGCTGAGGAGACGCACGCGACAGCGCACTAGCGGCTTTCCTAATTCCGACGCTTAGCGATGCTTGTCATCGTAAATTCGATTTTTATATCGATTATAATTGCATGAGATTTGTCGTCAAGGTGCTAATAGGTGCGAAATTAGAAGCAAGTTTGCAAGTCACGAATAACTACTTACATTTGCGCGGTTGTTTCTAGATTTCTAAATTATTGGTAACGAGAAAGTGTGTTATTTTGTGATGACTCGTGTAAAATGTAAGCATGGCTAAGTCATCATCGATTTATCGAGTATCAAGAATACTGCCCGTCATTTTAGCCTAACCAGGATCGGGTGAGTCTATCTAACACTGTTGAACACTGAAAATGGCAATATAAGTTACTGAAATTGTTGATTTTCGTTTGCATTTGCGACTGTAAGCTCATTTGTACTAACTTACCTTAATTAATTTCGACTTAAGCTGTAATAACGGTTCTGTAATGGGCGATAAACTTTCAGTATAAGTTACAAACTAAAATTTATCTCATGGAACCGTGCGCAAACGCAAGCGAGGTAACCGTATTAGAATATAAACGAGTAACAAACAAATATAATTCATTTAAACGTTATATTTGTAAGCCATCTCTCCGCTTTCCAAGCATAGAAACATTTCTATGAATCATATAAGTCAAAATGAAAGCGCATAATGAAATTAAAATAGTGAACATTAAACATTCTTAATTAAATCGCTCACATACCGAAATTGCGGCGTCTTCACGGTCTTGTTAGTTGGCCTACAATAAACAGCAAATAACTTGACCCCTGAAAACGTACCAAACACCCCTTTTATCCTCCTCATAGTGTGTTTACTCGAGGAGAGGAAGACCAAGCTACGCTGGTGTTGTAATTACTGAGAAATGAGAACATTTTACAAGTTTAACGGGAGAAGCAGCAGAGGTAATTGGTGTCTGATGAAGACGTCTTATATGTCCCGCTACGCTTTCGGTAGTATATTTATTGCTTATTTTTGTAACTCGCAAATGAGATCGGGTGCATTGTTCGGTAATGAACTGCATTTTTATATGGAATTTTTATTTTATACCTACAACTGTAAATATATCTGATACTGAGTCGTACGTGGTAAACGTGGATTGGAATTCCAGTTCCAAATTTCAAGCACAATTAATATAGGTACGGCTCTTTATGCAAGTGAGTCAGCGTCAGTCAATTTATCAAGAGCAGCTGATCTAGACCCAGTTAGGCCTAAAGGTCGTGAACTTATGTCATGACGTCTACAGGAGCAATTAGTTGTGCCCTAATTAGTTCGGTAGCTCCATAGTAATCCACTTGTGGAAACGGGCACGACCTATACCGAAAAATGCGAAGACTATCAATCTGGTTACTGCCATAATTATAGCCCACTCCCTCTCATACAGAGGAGACCGATGTCCCAGCATCAAATTACTCTAAAACAAGTCGTCTTCAGGTACTATCGTTTAGTTTTCACTAGTTGCCGCTGTTCGGGTAGTGGTTGTTTATAAGTGTAGGGTTTCATAACAAGATCCGTTTTTCTCAGGCTCGGGTGAAACAATGTGTAGTAAGATCCCACATAGGTCAGTAATAGTCGTGAACTCGTGACGGTAACACTTTTCAACAATCGACACATTATCAAATGCTGTATTTTTTTATTTAAACTTTCTTTTGCGCTCTTGATTTTGGGCTTGGAAAGTAAGAATTATTTATTTGTATTTTTGTTCTACCAGGATTAGCAATTTGAAACTGGACTAGTTAGTGATATTATTTGACGGACATACAATAGAAAATGAAACTAGAGGATCTAGCAAGAATGCCACACAGATCAAAACCAAATGACGTTTGACAGTCTAAAATTCTAAATGATTGTGAAAGGGGTTTGAGTAACTTTGTATGGACTTGTGGCGTCATTTTTTTTTTCAGCGGCCACCAATAATTTTCATGTTATTTTGTTCTGCTGTGTTAAGTACACATATATGTTCAATTATTTTTGTCTTAAGTGATATCGAAGCTGAGATATTGAAGATTTTAAAAATGTAGTCTCTTTACTTCAATTACCGTCCAGCGTGAAAAAAATCTTTTTAGAAGATTGATATTAGATATTGGCTTTACTGTTTCACGACCGTCTGTCAATGTGACGTTAGTATTGGGCCTTAAAAAATAATAAAAACACATTATTATACTTTATTGCATTTATTACATGGTATGTAAAAACACATTTATTAACTTTCTTCGTCCATTTCGTTCTCAATGTCATGTCGAATAATGGTATCTAAAAATTGTGCCGGCGAAGTCAGATTATTTCGATATCTGCCCCATCCCATGTACCATAATTATAATGGACATTACATGCGAACAGCAGCCTAAGGGCCGTTTCCCGATTATACATGAGCAATAGTGGCCCAATATTGCATCCAGCCCTTGTGAATCTTGCGCTTCCTGCACAACATTCGCAATTTCAACCAAATACGTCAATAACCGCGGATTATTTTGCACGAACTCGGCTGTCAAATTATACGATCTACGACGAGTCCCGCCAACACGATTTAAGCTTCGTCGGCAACAGATACAAAATGTACTGTTAATTACATCCATGGCGTTATACCAAATCGTAAGAATATCAGACCATCCACCATCACCATTACCACAACATGACAACAAAAAATGGAAAATGATATAAATGGAAATTACATTACCATCGGCCCATAGATATACCTATATATAAAAGTACTCTGTGATAGATAACAGACATTGGGCGTCCGTTTCATTCATCTACGTCACTGCATTTGATTTATTTTATTTAGAATTCTTAAAAAATACGGCAGAAACCTAAAAGAGTTCAATAACATATAATAACTTTTTCGATTTCAATTATCAATACAAAACCAAATATCTCCGTTCCGATATGGTTTAGAGAAATGTGTCCATAATAGCTTTTGATAGCTTTATTCTGTTCTTTCATAATATCTAAGTTTCATTACTGGCCGCTCAACTTCAAAACGACGCCAACTTTACCCAAACCCCTTTCTGTATTGAGCTAACTCCCAGCAAATCATATGTATGCATCAACTAGCATGGGATTGGCAAAAACGATGTCTTTCAAAGGAACCTCTTATAAAAGATTCACCAAGAAGATATGACTGTAGTTATTCAAAAACCTCCTTATTGTTTCATGCCAAACAAGTCGGAAACCAGCGATGAAAAACATCAGACGTCATGTTCCTACATGCTGCAGAATGATAGACGTCAATTACAGACACCCGCTGACACACAAATGATATCCCTCGCGTCATTCTCGATGGAAACAATAACAAATTACGTAATTAGCGCCTTTCTCTACTTACAAGTGCTTATTGTTCTGCATCAAGACTCGTAGCGTCTAATTGATGACATTTGCATGATCATGGCGAGAAGAATGGCTTAGGGTGATATTAAAAGCTTTTACACGAACAGTTGAATTGAGCATGCAATTGAAACCTAACGGAGCTTTGAGAGAAAGGTGGATTATTGGTATTTTGTCGGGAAATCAAATGTCAGACGGTCTCGGTTCCATGGCTTGTAACCTTTGACCCACAAGTTTTACACCATACTCATAACATTTACTTCTCGTATCTCGATCTCTAAACTTGGTAAATCACATACCTAAGGATTTATCAGGTTTGTAGTAGGTACTGTTGCCATCTCCGAAATACGTCCATTCACGCCTGGTCAAAAGCCACCCGTAAGCAAGCCACAACAATCGGCCCTGTGGGCTTCACGCATCCAGCGGAATTCACAACTTCCTCCAATAGTGTCAGATTAGCTTGGACATGACTTGTAGTGAGACACAAACTTGGGAGCGGAATCTCAAGATTTGCCGCCAGAAATGACATTGTAGCAAAATCACTGTTTTAAGCTTTCACGGTTTAAAACTACTCGAACTCGACTCATGGCGCTTGCAACAGCGTCGAAATATCGGAAGCTCAAAATCATGAACAATCACGGAATATATCCCGTAAGTGACAGTATAAGTTTGTAGCAAAATGTTTCGCCTTCTTTCAAGATTACCAAAAAGCGGCACCCATAAATAATCACTTACTATCAACTCATTGTCGCCTCCTTTATTGCTGGCCTGGTTCCATCCACGCGAGTGTTCCCTCGTATCACCAGAGCATCGGGCGGGCGGCGCGGTGCTGCGCCTGCGTGCTATCCCGCGATCTTTCCACTCAGCGCAATCCGATACTATCGCACGCGCTGAATTAACGCACTGTGCTAGAAATCGCGGATCAGGCGGAGATTTGTATAATTTGTTCGTAAAAATAATTTATTGTTATTTTATCTTTACGGAGATGGGACAAGTGGGTTAGCGGTGTACTGCTACTGATTGTCTGCCTTCAAATATTCTATTCTCAGTAATGTAGAACGTAGAGAGCCATTGTTGCATTTCTGTTAAGAAATAATTTGTTAACAAATAATGCACCACAGTGGCGATGGGTTTGGCAACCCCCAAGAGTTTGATGTCATCATATGCCAACTGTGTGTGCTGTGTTGTGAATGGATAAAGGTTCAATAACAGCTAACTCCAACCTAATACACGTGACTCCAAAAGTTTTTTAATGACTTTGATTCTTTACGGGGTAAACTTGCTAAAGAGTGCGTGACTAGTTAAAAAAAACTCAGACCATAGACCATTTAGAAAAAGGTGCGATGTTTGAAATCCGAAGACGGTCGGTGACGCGAGCATAGAGCATGAACGCGACGATGGATGGCCGATCGTCTCTGATTTATATCGCGACGAGTGAGGCTGAGGAATTCGCTGTAATGGCCCAAGTTACGGAGCATCACAGGAATCTGCGCGGACATGGAGAGATTTTTTGAATCATTACTTTATTTTTTACATAGGTAATTCCCACTTCTGCATTAGGACTTGGGAAAGCCGTAGAAATTGGCAGTAATTCTGGATAGATGCATATTATAAACAGTAAACTCAAACCTGCAACGAAGACACTAATGGCTCAAGCATGCATGAGGACTCCTAAATTAGCTTAGTCTTTAAGTTCAGTTCGACTTGCTGACAGACATAGAACATAGGAATTTTACCAAGCCCAATAAATGCCCTTCATTCATCATTCAAATACCCTGAAAGCCCTGAATGCTTCCACAACTTTGAAATCCAATACTAACACGCCACAAAAATCTGCGAGACAAACCAGCTAAGCCACAGTCAGCCGCTCGCTACAATATCCTCCCATATGTTTCCCATAACGTAGTGGTAGGCAAATTGCACGAGGCAAATATCTGACGCTGGCCGTAAATAAGCACGCTCCATCGAGCTCAGGTCTGCGGTGATGTCAGTTGTGCTTCAATGGACTGCTAATGGCTTGTTACGGCGGAGTATGGAGTTTTTGCAAGACTGTTACAAGTTAGCTATGGTTCACATTGGACTCCACTTCTAGTACTTAGGTACCTACTTTGTTTCAA
The DNA here is from genome assembly GCA_950022335.1 of Eurois occulta. Taxonomy (NCBI): domain Eukaryota; kingdom Metazoa; phylum Arthropoda; class Insecta; order Lepidoptera; family Noctuidae; genus Eurois; species Eurois occulta. The sequence continues at coordinate 20,764,717 of OX465485.1, read as the reverse complement.
CGTCTCGCCTTTTGTGAACATCGGACGGCGAAGTGACAATGACTTGCAAATGCCGAAGTAATAAGAAGAATGTCTGAGAGATACTCCGCCGTCGATGTAGTTTGTGTGGGTATCAATTCGCTCCGTTGAAACGCAGTGTTTCTATGCCTCTGGGCCATTAACGGTTAGGTTTAGAATTCCAGTATTGGCGTTCTTGGTTATGTTAGCCTCACACAATGTCTCCATAACCGGTATTTTGTCTAATCTTATATCTTCAATGACTAGATCTGGTCTTCGATTCGAACAATCTTGCCATTTTCTACATCTTACGCACTTTTTTTTTCACAATTAGCACTTACAGTTAACGATAAACACGTATTACTATTTCGTAGACTACAGCCGACGCTCAGGAAGCAGTTTCCCAATTACAGAATTTTATTATCCACAAGTTAGTCTAAACTGCAGATATTTGCGGTCATTCCCGCTAGCCTAGCTAACCGCTACGGCTGGCAGCTGTTAACAGGGCTACCGTTTAGCTTGAGACACCGTTCTGCTTGGCTGCTCTTAAGTTGGACCATTATGAAGTAAATAAATATTAAGTAGGGTCATTGCGCCGGTTAGCGACCAGTTAGCTGGGTTGCCCACAAACGATGAGGAAAAAAAAATGTTGTCTACACGCAAAATAGTATATGTTAATGTGAGTTTGTCCCAAATATAGTCTAGTTTGGATATAAAACGTAAAATAAAATACATTAATACAAAAATATTTATAAAATGCTGAAAAAGTGAAAATATAGCGAAAACGTCGGTTTGCGACCATTTTTATCAGTTTACGACCACCAGTGAGCTGGTTTGCGACCACTATTTTAATATGAAAAATATGCCATTAAAACAATTATAATCGCTTTAAAAATATTTTAATTTTTGCCTCTTAATAAAAACAAATATGGTAATCATTTGGTGTAATGTTTTCTTATAATAAAAAATAACAATCTTACATTTTGTAGGAACTTAGTCATAGTTGTATGTAGTAAAGTATGTAGTATAACATTGAAAAATAATCAACATTAATATTTTTTAATCATCTGGTTTAATATTATTTTAGAAATCATATTCCGCGTTTCTTATTCATAATTATGAATCACCTCTTCTCACTAAGCTAATCTTGTATCGTGGTCCTTGGAATCTGATACAGTCTACATGTTTCTCTTATTCCCTTCCCTTCTTTTCGTATATCATCGAGAATTTTTTTCAGGGTTACTTCAGTGTACTGGACAGTCTTTTTCTTTTTGTTTAGTTGACTGAATTATTTGGGAACTCCGATGGTGGTCGAAAACCAGTGTTTTTATTTCGATTATTTTGGTTTACGACCACCTGTTTAACCCAATTTTGTACGTAAATTAAACAAAGTTCTTTCAAAGAAAGTGGTGGTCGCTTACCAAAGAACTACAACGAAATACTTTTACAATGCTACATTCAAAATTGTAACAGTCCTGTATGAAACATTAGGGTCATATTAATCAAAACAAAATAATGCGTTGCACGTCGGTTTGCGACCACGTGGTCGCTATCTAACGTTTTTGATAAATAAGCATTTCGATTACCGACCACTTGATTTTATCTTAATAATAAGTTAAAAAATAGCAAAATAAAACTAAATACTATCCAAAACTTATCGATTGTACAATTTAACAACTAACTTGTGTGTAAAACATGAAATAAGTAATAAAACTTACCTTTGAACGCCGCGCGCCGTGTTATTTTTTTTCTAACTAGCGGTACGTCCAGTAACCACTGAATCAAGACGCGCATTGAGCATTTTTTTTTCGGCTCTGGGTTAACCCATTTGTTTCAAACTGTGTAAATTCTTATTTCCTAATTATTCATAAAGTACGTTAGATTTATTTTTTATATAAGTTTCTTCTACAAATACTATTATCTTGATTTAAAGAAACTTAGTCCGTCAAATGGTCGCCTACTGAAGGTGGTCGCGATACCGGCGAAACGACCCTACATAGGCAAGCTGCACCTTGGCAATCGTCAACGGCCGAGTAGATTGCCTAGCAAACATTATTAAAATACTTCATGCAGAAAATGTGAGTTTAAACTTTCTGGTTGCTGAAAGTACGTCTTGATTTCTAATTCCTATAGTTTTTGGTAGGCTATGTCCAGAATGAAATGTACCTATAGTAATGTATTTATTTGGTCTTCCTAATCTTAGTCGGTTAATATAATACCTACCTATTATTATTGTCATCGTTTGTCCTACTTAGTTGTAATGGAGAACAAGGAAAACGAGAAATCCAAACAGGAATGTGACGTTAAAAAGCCATAATAATTCACATGAATACTAATGAATTACCTAAAATGCGGTTTCACTGAGGTGTGGAGTGGGTAAGGCACTCATTACTATGCTGTGACCTGGGTCTAGTGGGTAGACCTAGGAGTGCCCGCAATAAACTAGGTGTGACCCGCGACTGTACTCGTCATGTCACAGTCTGCAAGGCATGGAAAAAAGTCATAGTTTTACACTTTACTATTTTTTTTTAAATAAAATACAACTGCTTTGTTTAAATAAAACTTGTCATGCTCCCATGTTTTAGTAGAAGAGGAGTTAAAGCATAAAATACAATGGCTTTTTTTGTTCCTTAAGCTTCCATAACTAGCTTACGCTACTTCTGTAGTTAACACCCAAAAATGACATTAGGAAAGGCGGACAAAATATCTCAAGTGATAAACTGACTGATAACCGAATAGTAAGTAGACATACATTTTCATCATTCTTAGTTTTCAGTTGCTTGAACCACACGCAAAAGTTTTATACATCTTGAAGCTCTCATCTTGGGAGGTCTGCCTACTGCACAAGAGAATAGAACCGTAAGAGAGATTTCAGAAAGGCTATACACTTAGGTACTTATAAAGTTATACTTACCAGTACACAAATGCAAATAGTATTATTTCCATAGCTACCTTCCGTGAAACCAACCTTTTCTATACTTTTGTGATCGAAAATAACAGTAATGAACATTTGCCTGTAAATTATATTACCTACTAACGTATAGTCATGCTCCCAAAAGATGAATGACATTTTTCAGGTCGACATTTCCTACAAAAGGTGCCGTGAAACCGATTAAGACCTTGCAATAATTTACTTCTTGGGTTTAGACACGCACGTTTCCTTTGCCAAATTAAAGAAAAACAGCGTATATTTTAGGCTATGGTGACGTGACTAAAACAAATTAATTTAAATTTATAGCTAGTCGAGGGGACCATGAGGGGACCTAATGGGACCATAACAAGAACGTGATTAATCAAACCCAAAGTAGCTGAGGTTTTACCACCCGCCCATTGGACACCAGTGACGGACACCTAGTTTCTGAAGGGATAAACCACACATAAATTTATTTCAGTAAGCCAAACACAGCAACAGTTGTCTAAGGGCTCTATAATTGATTTTACTGTTATAAGAACTGCCTTTTATCTGCACTAAATTCTTCCCTTATCGTATTGGTATCCCAAGCGACTCAAGCAAATAACCTACTACCTATTAGGTAGGTAGATAGCTGTGAAAGCAGCGAAATAGAATGCGAATGCGAATGTAATAGTTTATGCGCGTTTATAAACCATTAATAACTTAATTACTGTACTAGCTAGACTACTCCTCCTAATTTATGATTATTAATAATATCATTAAAACAAGAATTAATGATGAGCGTTTTTGAACTTTCACGGGCAAAATCTTAGTGATTAAGCTCACTCACTATTGGCTGATAACGGACGCTCGTATTCACACTGGATTCTTATTGGAGCACTTTGTAACGGTGCTTCCGCAGCTGCATTCACTCGCTTCCCTGCCGCCGCACGCAAAGCGCCATCTTCAAACCGGTCAGTCCGCCGCGAACTACCGTGGGGGTAACGTTGTTGTTGCAACGATTCACGTAATTAATCCAGACCGGACCAAACCGTACCGGTATACACTATTATACATATATATTAGCTATTATAATTAAAAATCAGTGTCAAGTTAATTGATGAAGTGCTAGACTGAATCTGCCGTTCGCGAATATAGTGCAACCTGTGATTTGATCTCGCGATCTCCGTGGCTACATTTCTTTGGTGGTGTGAGTTTGCTGAAGTGTAAAAAGGTAAGTTTTTATGTTATCATCGGTAGAATGTGCTGGTCGGGTGGCGCGGCCGGGCGGCCGGGCGCGCCGCTGGGGGAGCGACTCCCGCGAATCGATTGTCCCGCCATGGGATGGGTAGGTATAGCTACGCACAGGGACCGACCGGGAGCTCTAGGGCTGCGCACTCACACCCTCGCTCTGTCGTGCCCGCAGCTCGCTGTATTGTCGTTTCATATGGTGATCTTGAACTAGTATAAGGTTGCTAGACACGGCGCGCCGGTTTTGTTATTTGTTTGAATTATTTATAAACATTCTCCTGTACATCGCTGTTGTTTTTTCAGCTGCACTCAGGTGGGTATAAGTTATCTACGTGGATCGACGTCCGATCCCTTATGATCTGATGATTCATGCTACCCACAATTTTATTATTATCGTAACTATATTGGAATCTCATGGAGGTACCTATTCAAATCAAATTCTTACCTGATTGATTACTGATTACTGTTGTATGATGAATTATTGATAACGGTTTCAAATTCTCTTGGAGAAATAAGAGCACGTCAGCTAAGTTCCGACGTTGAAACAAATGAAGATCTGCCAAGTCAGCAATAAAATACGATGAGAGCAGCAATGAAAAAAGACCAAACAATTAATTGCAGGACTTGCTTCGTTTCTTACAACTAGTCGCGCATTTTTTGTTCCTATTCCTACCGATCAAGTAAAAACGACGTTGTTCATTTCCTATACATTGATTTCATTCTGACTGAACTGAATTAAATTATGTGGCTGGAACAACACTGAAACTTACTTTTTTCCTTCCGGATATGTTTTCCTGATTTATTGAGTTGATTTGTCACAGGAAAACTATGGACTAATTAATAATTATACTACCTAACCCGACCACAGATTGTTTCGGGTTGCATGGGCTAACGAACTCCATTAGTTATGAATAAATCAAATTACATGCCGCAAACAGGAAAATACCTAGTCCTGAAAATTCGGTCAATGCATGTTTCAACCCTTAAGACTGAATTTCTAACAGCACTGCAGTTCTAACTTTTCATCTTGCGCATCTCGATTCCTTAATAACGGACAAAAACGAAGAAGAAAGAGAATAACTAAATAAAATAAATGTAATTTCAGCCTGCTAAGATACAAAAATACTTTCAAGAACATTAAACTCGTCTTATTACAAAACCTTACTAAGACCAATGCTGACAGACGATTCGGATAGCTGGGTAGGTACTAGATGCTTGTATAAGCATAAGCAAGCATAAACATAATCAGCCTATAATGTTCCCAGCTGGGACACACGGCCTCCTCCCTATGAGAGGGAATGGGCTATAATGCACCGCGCGGACCCAGTGCGGGTTGGTAGATGTCACCTGTCTTCGAATTTTTGGTTCTAGGACATGCCGGTTTCCTCACGATGTTTTCCTTCACCGTTTTTGAGAGCGGTGATGAAATAAATTACACAAAGTAATGCGCCTGCCTGGGTTCGAACCCACCCACCACTGGGCCACCGCTGCTCTTTTGAGAATTATCTGTTACTATTCGAAAGTCGAACGCATCTTCAGGCGCATAATCTTGCAGCGCGCAACAACCTGGTACCTATTACCGTAAACTCGACGATATGCACGATGACCATAAAGTCACCAAGACCATAAAAATAAAACGTCTTCGATGTGCAGGATATGTCCTTAGAAATCTTACAATGGAGCATGAAAACTTTTACTTGATAGTAAACCGCATGTTCGGAGATGTCGAGACCAGCCCAAGCTCAGGTTAGTACTGTTGGATTCAGAAAATGGAGATAAACGGACTGCAGTGAAGATTTGCAATGTAGAAATATCCTTGAACAGACAAGACCCACTTGCAGCTATTGCATCGATTATAATGAGTTCCAAACTTTAAAGAGAAATTCGCGCATTTGTTTTGGATAATGTAGTAAGTTTACAAAAAGCTGTAAGCATTACCTAAGTGCTCGCAAAAGAAGTGTCGAGCACAGCCAGTCAACCAAGTCAAACACGATGGAAACAAGAAGCCGTTTGAAATAACATACTCAAATTATACCAAGCTACTACGTGAAAGTATATGGATTGCCTACACTGAATAATGAGTTTAATAACCGCTCACAAGTATTAATCATAATATATACCGATGAATTATTAATAGAACGTTCTACAATCTACATGTCTGAGCTTTATTTGTGTTATTTCTATACTTTCGTTTTTGAATTATTCATAATTTATGTGACAGTATTACGTCTTGGTTGTTGTTTTCATTAGGAGTATTAGGACCAGTATCGATGATGTTTGGTTAAGTAATCTTCAACCATTTCAAATTCTGGTCCTTATCTCCGCACTTTGTCCGGTACAAACCGAGTGCCTTGCATTGATTTGATTGGAATGTGACTCGTTGTCGTAAAAGTAAATGAGCGTAATACAAACAATATTTATTTGTCAATATCACTTGTATTCCTTCAATGCATAAAATGCACAAATTTTTAATTGAATGAGTAACCAACTGTTACGACTGACGAAAATTATGATGGAATGATTAGGACATGAAGATTTATTAATGCATGCAATGTGCCCGCTTGTTAATTTTGGTGCAGGACGTCAAAACAATTAAGTTCTAAGAACACCTTTTTGTGACCCCCAAATGTTTTTGCATCCATGTCTGGCCCTTTGCTTTATATTCGATCACCTACGCATGTATAATCAAGCTCGAAGGACCATTGTACCTTACTCGAAATACTGACCAATCCTATCTGAATTCCAAATACCCAGAGCAATTAAGATTGCCATCTCCAAGAATTCTAATGATCGCTTACAGAAACGCTACATATCCGCTGACGTGACTACAACTCATGCCACATTTTTATTAAATTACTGTTGCGTGTACACAAATTATTTGAACAGACACGAAATGGCTGAGGAGTCTAATAAATGGCCAGAGAAATTGAGCTCGGATCTAGCCTGTGTGATTTACGGGCGACGAGCGCACGCGCAGAATCAGACCGCGGCGCGTGAGCATGTCCTCCCGCGTGGTATCAAGTGTCCATCTGACTTGTTCACACCTCATTACCGTTGCGTGTCCTCTTACGACACTTGACAATAGTTTTCATGTCTACATTCAAACAATAAGTGATGACAAAAAGTGTGTTGACGTTCCAATTAATCAAGAACGGTAATTACTGTTACATTCAATTTGTTGGGGCTAGTAACGATTAGATTTGATGACAAATTGAGTAATTAGATTGAGGAAAGCGTGATGTGTGAAGCTGATCGTGACTGGTTCGTGTTTGTATGATGACTGGTAACATACCTCAATGAATAACTGACTTTTAGCACATAATAAAATGTACAATGTCCCGTACAAAGAGCTTTCTTTGCAAAAGACACACACATGGTAAGTAAATATTGAATCAATTTCAAAGCAATTTGCTCTAAACTTTCAACATGGAGTTGCACTACGTTTGTGAGCTCACTGCTCCACGTCTGGCTTGAATCAATAGAGAATACGAACTTAGTCTAGACGCCTTAGATTTAATACAAGTTCCGTTTGCAGACGCTTTCTCTTTGTTAAGTATCATTAGAATCCAAAACCATCTAACTAAAGTATATTTTGTGATAAAAAATTGAGGCATTTCTTTGAAATTCTGCAAATTTTATGGAAGAAAAATTTACTTTTTAAATCCTCTTAGCAGTATATTACCCATTATTTAGGTTTGGTAATCTGAATCAGCTAAATCACATAGTGTAACGAGATCGGAAGTGAGGATGAGCGGATAAAATCTTCTCGCGATCACCGTTTGTGCTCATTAAAATAGTGCTTTGTAATCATACGAGTCATCACTTTAACTATATTATTTAAAAGGAGAAAGTCACGTAACAATTTTAAATAAATGTTTAATATTAAAGAATGCGTTCGAACATCATTGCTATACTTTCCCAAATCCGTGATAGACACGGCATCGCGCCGACTTTCCAACGGGTGGCGATGTTATCTGTTTCATAAAAATGAGTCTCATTTAGCTCGAGCAACAGATATGTGGCCATTTCAGTAATTAAGTGCGCTTTGGTTTTAATTATTCTGTAAGGCGGACACCGGAACGTGTATCCGAACGTAGCCGCCATGCTTGGCGATCTTAATTCCAAATTCAGAATTTTTAAAACGGTTTTCAGTGTTTCTTGTGTGAATGGCCTGTGCAAACAGGTAAAAGTTAGATTTAAAAAATACTAATTTTCTTTAATTATAAATAATAACAATTTATTCGTTGTTTGTGATTTACCTCTCTTTACTTTTTACATTCATCTCGATTGAGATTGGCTGAAGATGGAGTGAATGTGTCATTTGCTGTCAAACATATAAGTCATGCATAGTGCATGTTATGGAAACAATTTCAGTGAGCAGCGCAATGACTTACATTCTCCTATCAGTTTGTTTGTCCGATAAGGTTCCAATATCCAAATTATTTGCTTAGTATTTTTCATCTCGAAGTTTTCCCACCGTGTTTGACATATTGATATCTACTGATAACGTATCGGCGCTATCAGTTCATCTATTACGTCGGTTATTAGCATTTTCGAGAGGCTTTCGTATCGGTACAGTCGGGTACCTATAGTCGATAGCCGATGGATAGTGTCAACAATAAGGTTAGCTTATCTTGCTTTTTGGAAATTTCGCGGGGTGATTCAATGGCGTGGCGCTTAGTTAGATCATTCATTCATCATCATCATCCACAGCCCGACTTCACCCACGGACACTATTCTTAGTTAATCAATAGTAACAATAATTATAATATCTACGTAATTAAAATTCCGAAGAGAGGTCTGTATCTACCCATCAGTGGGTTAAGTCGGGCTGTGGATGAGGATGAATTCATTAACTAAGAATAAATACAACTTAGCTGGTCTTAAATTATTTGCCATTGGTCAAGCTCAAGCTTTCCTTAGAAAACATCAATTTCAAGCCATTTCGGATTTCGGCCACAACAATTGAGTTCGATGACTTGAGCACATGCACTTTTCTAATCAGAATCACCAATACAATTGTTTACTTGTTGTCATTATTTAATAACGTCACTATTACCATATTAAAGTCTAATAAAGTCACATTTGGGCGCCGAATTTCCTCTGCCCATCAAATAAGCGATGTTAACGCATCAAGCATGTCATGGAATGGTCCTATGCTCGAACAGGCGACAATGGCCCGTGATTACAGCCAGACATCCGTCCATTGTTGTCACGTCACTTGCGTATGCGAGGCTGCTTCCCTGCTGACAAGCATACAAGCATGGTCCCCACCTTGTGAAAATTGTGGGCAGAATTTAATAATATATATGACATTTCGTACTAAAGGACCAGACTTTTTTGGTCTTTTGTGGATTTAATCAGATTTTATCTTTTTGTAACTTGTACTTCTTTTAGTCTTAGGCTGCTTTGTCCCACTTCTGGGCAAAGGCATCCACTTCTTCCATCTTTCGCGACAACGAGTGTACTTCTTCCAGTTTGAACAAAACCTATTCAAGCAACTTCCTGCCTTTCAAGAGCGTTAATCTACAACACCGGATCTACAGCCTTCTGCGTCTTCTCTACTCTAGCTTTCGCTTCATTACGCCAGATTTCAATTAAATAAAATTGAATAAAAAACATGTCACCTAGTCACCTACCTTTCATTTTAAATTTATCAATCAAGTAAATCCCTCTTTTATGTATTATACTCCAAAAATACCCAAATACGCTGACGTGGTCGACGGATTTGACTACTTATGTAAACTAAGATCATGATAATGTCCTTAAATCCTCGTGAAACGCTTATTAAGCGATTACCAACTATCAAGATAACATCGTGCCGTATTAATTTCGTATGCATTACCTGCATTAGTATACGTTTTAATTCATGTAGTAGGTCGTCTATCATGTGCTTAATTTAGCCAAGATAAGCAGATTAATAATGTTAATTACGTAAGAAAGTTAATCCGTTCTTTTCTTATCTTCTCATCCATCTAGGTAGCGAACATTCTTTGGACATAGCTGTATAGTCTGGGTCCAGTGTTTAAAAAGACATTATTCTAATCGATGGAGTCCATTAAGGTGAATCCTCCAACCAGCCCGCGAAATTCAAATTTTCTTAAGTTTTTTGCAATTTCCAGGCCAGTGATAGGTTGTATGTTGATGAACATTTGATTCGCGGCTGTAAGACGTATGTAGTTACAGAATTATAATCATCAAAATCATTAATACAACCCTCCGAGCTCTTAAAGGTGTAAAAATGACTTTGACCTTGTAAAAAGTAATTTTTACACCTTTATGAGCTCGGAGGGTTGTATTAATGATTTTGATGATTATAATTCTGTAACTACATACGTCTTACAGCCGCGAATCAAATGTTCATCAACATACAACCTATCACTGGCCTGGAAATTGCAAAAAACTTAAGAAAATTTGAATTTCGCGGGCTACCCTGGAACATCAACCTTAAGGTGTCAGCAATTCTTACCTTTTAAGGATCGTCAATTTAATTTGAGTCAAGCAAGTCGTATTGCTTTCCGATCTTGAGATCTATTCGCATCATTTTTGAGGTATCCTCAAAAGTACAATAAGCTGTTTTAGAAGAAATACGAGAATGGTAGATTTTCTTCGTAAATATCCATGATAAAATTGAAAAGCAGACATTCAAATATAATGCAAAACACTACAAGAATACGTTTTAAGCAAATCAACTAACAGTATAAGATCCATTTCAGCGAAGATCGTGTCTGCCAATGCAGATACTGAAGATGCACTAACTGCTTTGGAAATAGAAGCTATTTTTGTATGGCAAGTGTGTGTTGTGTGAACTTGTATGCTTAGTTGTTTACTCAAGTGAGACGCATCGCCATTACATTCGTGTTGTGCATACGGTTTGGTATCGTATCTTCGCGTTTAGTCACTAATGAAGTGTTGGAAATCGTCGTTAATTAATGCACGAGGAAGATACTGATGTGTAATATTGGAACAATTGGAAGTGTAGCAGACAGTTTTATTGGTGGCTTTTGTATTGCCTATTTGAGATGATTGTGATTTTTAAACAGTTGGGATCGTTGTTCAAAAACTGTTGGAGTAATCAATGTAGAGACAAGTTTTATAAACTGTGAAATATTTTTGGTAGTTGTAGGTTCTTGCCAGCTGAATCTCAAGTCAAAAGGATTTTTTTCTTCACCCGTATTTTTTATAGAAGCTCAAATTTAAAACAAACTGGCAGTCCGAGCGAGAATCTTAACGAATCCTCCATTTGCGAAGCTTAAAATCGATCCAGCACAGATAATAACAATACTTTATCTGGATAATCCCAATAGAATGTGTTAAAAAGTAAAACAAAGCGTTGCGGCTGGCAACACTGATTGGTGCAATGGAGTTTAATTTTAGCACAGACGATGGCCCTGGATTGTGTGGTTTTCCTTTTACGGATGCCATCTTGTATGCTCTTGTATGTTTATTTAATGGACGAGTGCAGTGATGCAGGATTTAGACAAAAGTAATTCTTCCGTCTATTAAAGTAGGTACCATTTGCAAATGAGAGATGAGATTTTTAGATGACATAAAATCTGTACATAGTATTTGCATTTTCTGTTAGTGGATTATCTTTAAGTTTTTTTTTAGATTACCTTTAGGTTCTTTTATTTACAGAACATTAGCCGGATTTCCTTTCCAAAGACACTGCCATTAAAAAGGAAAAAAAGAGGAAAAATACAATAATCACAACAAAAAAAAACTGTTTCGCCCACCCAAAAATTGTTTTATCAAACCAATCCATTGATAATTTGCAGAACAAGCCGCCTAATTTACTTGTTATTGAAATGTTCTCCTCCGTACCATATGGCCAAAGATAAAGAAAAGAAAAAAATATATCGGAGACACTTGTGTCGCCCTAATCTGGTATCTTGGTGTGTCTACAATGCCGCGTATGAATGCCATCATTGTAATGCTGAACTTGCCTGGTGACTGCTCGGACGGGAAGGGATGGGACAGGACATGCTTTTAAATGTTGAGCCGGAGAAAAAAATGATAAATGATTTTTTATAGCATGTATATGTGCGTATCCGAATTGGTTCGTCATTTAGAACGTTGTTTTTAGTTATTTTGGTGCTTCGGTACCCGATAACAGCTACCGAAGGACCAAAATACCTACCAATGTCAGCCTGATTTACAAATTACCGTTGCAGAAACTCGGATTAGTGTACTTATAATAATCGCTTCTGAACCTCTTCTTTAATGGTATTTTGTTTTCATTTTCATTACTAGTAAATTGCCAGAGATGCAAAATTAAATGCTCTTGCAAGGGTTGGGAGTTGGTTGGGATTTAAAGCTTCGGACAAGCAAACTTGGTATGGCGCTAAATGACTCAGACTCACTGGCTGGCAATAAACTTTTACCTTTTTCGTACAACTTTAAACATAATCGTTTGCAGAAGCTACAAGCCAAGTGGAAGAATCAACATTCATGATACAAATCATAACTAAACAAATAATCTGAACAGCGCAACAAGCTTCTAATGAACTATTGTGGCCCACCGCCATAAATTACTATATTTTATGTGACAGACATAGGTAGTTTACGACCTTCGTGACGGTCGCGTTATGATGATAATGGACACGACAACGTGTCCGACCTTTCAAACCGCTCTCGTTTCGTTCAGAAACTTCCAAATTTCTGCTCGTTTCGTTCAAAAACTTCCACATTTTTGTCGTAACAAGCGAAAGTTCAGTCAGTAAAGTCATAAATCGTCATCGCAGTTTCACTTACTTTAAAATATCAATTAAATGTTGAGTTTATTTTCGATTTTTCACATTAATTAATGAATAGATTTAGTGTTATTTAGAAATTGGAGAGTATTTAGTTTCAGAGTTTATTGAACCTTTGTGGTTTGATCGAATTTTAATGGGTTAGGGGCTAGGGCGCTACTCTCACAAAGTTTGTTTTTAAATCACTCGGTTAGGAGATAAAACTCAGCAAGAGCACTTTCCTTCCTAGCTAGATACCGTGCTATCTAGATGCACACGCTTTCCGATTCCCACAGAATTATTAAGTGCCACTATAAAACATGAGTCATAAAAGGCATCATAATTAAGTGTAAGGAAGTGAACTACGAAACACTTTCCGTTTAGGAAAAAATCCTTGTCTGTATGCGTCTGGCATACGTACAAGCGTGTCGATTCGGTCGGCGGTGTCAAGGTCACGGGCGCATGCGTGCCGCGCCTCCCCGCCGCAGCTCGCAGTATCGAACATTTTATTTTTACAAATTCGAACTTCAAACGCAGCTGCACATTGAGTTTTTATTATTATACTGCCAGTTAGATGCATTTTGAGTTAGTCATCTGCAGTTTTGGGCATGAAATTCTGATCCTTTTTAATGCATCGGCACACAAACATGAAAAGTCAGTTTTAGTAGGTATGAAGCCGAATGAATTACTTTAAATAATCATGTGGATTTCTTATAAAGTTACTCGTAAAACTGTTCTAAATCACATTTTTTGATTTCATTATTAACACCACCCACGCAGGGTACAAGTGATTTTGATTTAAATTGTAAGCTTCACTTCAATTCTAGAATGATGAAAATCCTCCCGTCACTAAACCCAATAAAAACCACAATTTCATTATTTTTTCTATTACTTTCAGTGTTATCGATGGATATTTCAAACGACAACTAGTCGTAAAAGTCATAATGTTTTGTGGCAGCCGATAAATAAAGGTTATAATGGTGAAACAAGCCATCAATCTTTTTTATAACTCGGACCTATCCTAACTAGACGGTCGTTACGATGACATGAAATTAAAAGCCGTTCTTCTGATCCGGAATAGAATGCACCGACCAGGAATGCACGACAATATTTGACTTAATCTAAGAAGTTATTAAACCGGTTGGAAAGCGGAAATTAGAAACAGCTGTTTTACTGTAATCAAGTGGTCGGATGATCGGAAAATCGAAGTGTTATAACTTATTTGAATTAAAATAGAATCATAAATCACTTATTAATTTTCATAACGGGACATTGAAAGCTTCCGGTTATCTAAACGATTTTTATCTTTTTTATTTAGACCTCGTCATGAATATGGTAGTGTTCTTATTTCAAACCTAAAACTTTTTACTTTGAAGCCTAACCACACGTCTAAATATTCAGAAAAAAAACTTAACTTCCCGTAAAACTTTGGTCTGATTAAATCACGTTAAAGTTAAAAGGACCAAAACAACATGGCGTCTGTCATCAACAGCCATAGCTAAGATAATATAATTTGTCGACACACGCCCGGAACAGTTACGTTTAACGTTAATTAGACAAGCACACTGTCTGTTTATATTCCTTTTATTTTAGACATGATTTGTTTGTGGGATGGTTCACTCGGTTAGGTTAGTGATTTGTTTTCAGTTCTATTTGTAGATTTAAACATTTTGGGGTTTTAATGTGTATGTAAAATGTTAAAATTGTAGGAAATAATCGTTTTTGTGTTACTTCTTTGGACTAGTGCAGTTTCTGTCTGAAGTTTTTTTTCTTTACGATAAATAGGCTTATGTTTAGACTATAAAGCACGCTTGGCTAGAAGAAACCAATTCACTCGAACGTTGATTATAATGATCGGGGAAGACGGTTACCAACGGTTCCAAACCAAATACCAATAAGATTCAACGGTACTTTCCTTCATTTGTCTGATTTTTATTCACAAGTAAAAGGCAAAGACCAGCAACCTTACGAAGTCTGGTCATAATTAATCCAGAAATATGTTTTGCTAGATTACCTACCACGTCAGTTTTTGTGTCTGTGTGTAACAAGCGAGACGGCCTCTGCTGTCACGCGCCGCTTGTTCGACGCTCAAGAGTCTGCGCTTGCGCTGGTCACTGGTCAGAATTTCGGACTGTTCTTGCTTTATTGCAGACTAGCTTTGGCTGGCGGCTTTGCTCGCGTTATTTTAGAATTTGACAATCAATTCGGGTTGTAATCCGCTTGTAATAATATAATTCATTAATTCAATTATGATTCGAAAGACACTTGCACCATCTATTATCATAAGATTTTTTGTTATTATTGTTATTTTCCTCGGAACAGTACTTATTTTCGGGATTAAAGGTAACCTATGTCCGTTCCTGTACACCTGAAAACGTATATGCAAAATTTCAGGATGAACGGTTCACTGGTTTAGGCGTGAAAAGGTGACAAACAAACTCACTTTCGCATTTATAATATTAAATAAAGTATAGAAGTATGGATGGATGGATGAATGGCCAAACATTAGTCATGTTCTGCTAATGCTTCGCTACAACACACTCGTCGTTTCTTGCAGACGTTCAAGATGAAATACGGCATACCACCATTTGTTCGGGATGGTTGCTTACTTTCTTTAATCGTCTTGCGTCCATTATTTTCTAATTACTTCACATATTTCCTCTCACACTTCGCATAGGCCACCCAAGTCAGTGAAACATTAGAGTAAGAGTGATGAAGATGGAGCTCGTACGGCGTATCTAACCTGAAATTGTTATTTGTTATTAAATACGAGAACGTTTTAAATATAGCCTGTGTCATTCAGGGACAATGTAGCTTCCCATTTCCCCCTAGTGAAAGATTCTTTGGAATCAGATCAGTAGCTCCAATTATTACCCTCTACATCCAAACACCTCTTTATAATATTAGTATCTATCTTGAATGCATCTTTTCCCCGTTCACCCGTTATGAGCGAACCGAACCGGGTCGTCGAACCGTGCTAACGGCTCCGGCGCACATTCGCGTGATCGCCTCTCCACACGCGAAGGGACAACACTATACGTTGCTAACACATCACTTAACATGATATCTAAGTGTTATGTTTTGCGGCGACGAAATGGAGTCAGATTTGAGCAGTTTTCTTTGCTCTTCAAAAGAGCCTTCTCGCACTGGTGACCCTGCTTCGTTGACCGTCAATAGTCGGTAATTTCTCTCACATTTTTTTCTTTTTAGTCATTGAAAACCACAAAAAAGCGTGTTATACTTATTTTTTTAGGCAAATACCGATACTAAAATAGCGGTACTAAAAACCAGTTTTATTAATAAAGCAATTAAAATTAAATAGAACGGTAGCGAACAGTATGACAATTTTCTTGCATTTGCTAAAGAGACCGTCGAAAAGGAGACTGAAATGATTACATACAATCTTGGGCCTAGTTGTAAGAAGATGAAAGTGGTGTCAATTAATAGCTTATATATTATCAACCTTTCACTGAAAATTCTGCGGATTTTGTCAAACTGAGAACAGAGATATAAGAGATTATGTAAAAGTGGGGTTATGTTACAATCTTTAAGTAACAGCTGATTCCTGAAGTGCAAAATGTGTTCTTTTGCACTAATAGTTATTATATTTACTAGAAAATGTTTGAAAAATCATATGAATGAACGTCAACGACTTCAAGCGATAGGTAGGTAACAGGTAAGGAGATAGGGAAAGGATGTCTAAAATAAAATAAAAAATCATTTAATATAGTGTTTTATTCGCCTTCTCTTGTAATTAAAATGTTGTCTAGAAACCAAACCACATTGTAATCTGATTTAACTTACAGTTCGAGGTATAATCCACTCTTGTATAACATTATAAATTCTTGATTCACGGGTTGTGTTGGTATGAAGTAGGTGATGGGTTCGCGATGCAAGAGAGCGTCCGCAGCGGAGAAAAATATTACGGTGGTCTAGTGGTCTTCTTTGGTTATCGACATGTGGGCTTTGAGCCAAGTTCCAGCACGCTTGACAAACACAGTCACTACTGCTTACCTAAAAATGGAACATTTTTATTAATCTTCAGCTACATAAACAATACATAATTAACTGTTGTGTATTAGGGTAATAAAACATTGTTTGATAAATAAATAATTCTTTGCCATAACTGTAAACAATCTCCATAGGCCTTCTAATTATATGTATTTTAAACCTGCCAGGATGGTAGCTGGTTAGATGAGGTTATATTTACTTACAGACTGAGGTGCAAGCCATTGCCGAATCACTGACAGAATTGTTTCATCGTGTAAGGGTCGTCGGCCCAGTGTATTGCAGTGACCAGTGGATATCCTACAATTCACACAGCGATCCATAGTTTCAACAATACTCAATCCACAAGCCGGCGGTAAAATCCAAAATAACAATTCCAAGTCAAACGTGTGAGCGATCTTCGGTGTCCAAGGTGAAAGCAAGGGTCGTACAAGGTAGGCAGGGTCAGAATCCGTAAAATACAAAGCAGTGGTCGTAAAAAATGACGAATAATCGGGAAAGCACTCAAAACGCATCGGAAAACACGAAACGAGTGAGCAAACAAAAACAGTCGGCAACTGTCTAGTGTCAATGTCAGTCAGCTGTTATGTCAGTGACATAGACTAAAAATATAAGAGAGATTTGAATCGATATGAAATCGATAATCATTAATATTGGTTTTTCAGTAATTAATTGTTATTTGATTTAATAATATGACTGTAATTATATGCACTATATTGCTTGTGCATTTAATTACTTTGAGTTAATTATGTACTGCAAATGTTTTATTTTCGTAACTGTGTAATCGATTACTCAATCGATTATCTCATGAAAACTATTTTCTCATATTTCTCCGCTTCCAGGTTGAGAATTGAGCTGATTTTTCATATTCTAAGATACAAAAATATGACAATTTTTTTAGATCATATCTCAACTTATTACATTTGGGCCCACCGTTTTCCATCTCCTTTACCAATGGCAATACTTTTACTATTTGCCTTTATCGAAAAGACCTAGTTTTGAAAGGCGATTAAAATAGTCAGTTCGCAAGTAGGTTAGAGATGCAAACATGATTCACATAACAGTTAAATGGCGAACACAAAGAGTTCCGACTTTCACTGTTACTCTGAGATACATTCTTGCCACAGAGTTCATCGTTAATACTGTTCGAAACATACGATATTCTTTAAAAATACCTTTGCGAAACAGATTAACTCTAATATCACATCGTAAAATATGAGCTTATTCATCTTGTGTTATTTTTGCCTAACATTTCATCAGAGATAAATACATGTATGTTGGTATCCATACAGGAAATTCATAAATAAGAATAAGTGTCATCTTTGAATTGTAGATTATTTTTATTTACCAACAAATATAAACTAACGCTGTGAGGCCAATACCCGCAAAACTTTCGCGACGTTGGCCAAAATCAGTTCTATTCAGCAACTGGTCATGATTGTGTGTGCCCTGCCTAAACAGTTCCCAGCGCGGGGCTGTAAGGGTTGTTGTACACAAAATTACATTATCTTGACGTGGTCTTCCGTTCCGTCGCGTCGTGGTCCTTATGGCCGTTATATTATTCGAGAGATGACATTGTGAAGTGATGTGGGTTCTACGCTGTCTGATAGTCTACCACGGAATAGAAAAAGAGCTTGTTTTTTTCTATTCCGTGTAGTTTATCAACGGAGGTTGTTAGATTCAAATAAACATATTTGATAAACTGTCAACAACAAGCTTATTGATTTTGCTTTGATTTTGATTTTTATCGTGTTTGAGTTGTGGCCACAAAAAACGTATTTTATTTTTGCAGCCGCTCCTTTGCAATTCACTAATTAGTGTTAGTCCAGTCTACATGAATCAATACTTCCGTATCCTAATTGATTAGCGTTTTCAATTAATTCTTTACTTAAATCGATTAGTCATTCCTTTGTCGTGACATTAATTGCAGAATAGGTACACACACTTGGGCCATGTCCCATAGAGACGTGTCAACCAGACCAAGATATAGTGCGAAATGATTCTTTTGGCGCTTGAAGCTTCTTTCTAGCGTGTCGATGGCAGGTTTTTTTTTATATATGGCGCTTAAATGACATTGGCAGAATAGTCGACATCGGCTCAGTTGCCATAGAAGAAAAAAATGGCAAATAGATAATACAAGAAAAACACAAGATGACAGTTCCGACTAATACACGCACCAATATAGAACCTTGCTGCGCTATAAACGAGATATTTCGCACTAAATGCAGTGCACTTAGCACAACGAAAGTAGCCCAATAAAAACGACCAAGTTTTTTTTAATAACATCAAGTTATATTTCCGTAAAAACGAGGTGAATAACTGTTACTTGTTGCAGTGTAAAAGTTTTTTTTTTCTTTGTAAACAAGAATTAGGTTCCCAGAAAGCCATTCATACAACCTACGTTTTATTATTTAGAATTTTTATTTGTTTTCTCAGAATATTTTATGTGATAATTAAGTGAACAAGTTATGTTGTTATGTTAAAAAGTTTACTCACTATGTCTCATAGGAAGCTCAATGAATTTTGTGCTATAGAAAATTAAAAGAAAGAATGCTTTTGCAGGCTGAACAGAATTTAAATTCTATTTTAAACTATGCTCACTTTTCTGAAGGTTTTTTTTATCAAGCTTCAGCTTAGTGGCTTAGTGGATTAAAAAGCTCAGCCGCTCAGCGGGCAGTGGGCACACCACAACCACAAACAATAAATGAACGGCATCTGCAAATACCGTATCGTATTTTCGGTACCGATAACTAATACTCCGGTTCGACTGGAAAACTAAACCAGTTTGCTGATAGTGCAAGCTCTGTATGGAATGTGAACCTGGTCTTGGCAACTTACTAAATAAGGAGAAAATAATAAACTACTACTGGAAAGGACATCATTAATTGCATCACTATTCACTTTCATGTTGCACTTTCTCAGAATTACCTATTTGTCATCTTTGCTTTATTAAATTCCTGTTTATTTGTTTGTTACTCTACATATTAATCATGAAATCTGAATCAACGAATCCAAACAAGATTTCGAATTCGCCACATCATTAAGATATTTATGAACTACACTTTGGTATGTACCTAATAAACCAGAACTTTTGCATTTCTAAAAAACATTTCACTAAACAGGTTTCATTTTAGTTCCGGTTACATTGTCGCTATTCGTTAACTATGTCTCTATGGAATGAGTATAGTGAACTTGCAAGAAAGTGAAGTTGAACAGGTCTTGGCACTTTGGTAGGCACAGGCAACGCGCCCACACATCCTTGCACTTTGTTTATTTATATTATGCTGATTTATGTACTAGCTACAAGTTTACGCGGCCGAAGACCTCTGAACCGAGCTTCGCGCTTGAGATAAGATTATTTATAAATCATGAATCATTTATTGACAAGCTTTGAGGTCAACGATCATTTTATTTTGTATCAAGTTGATTCTGCTGGTTTCTGAACGAAACGTGCCAAATCTGAAAGGATAGTCGTCGGTGATTGGGCGCGCTCTATTGATGGCAATGGCAAAGCCTTTTCGTTTCTGCTTCAATAAAATTTTATGGTCTTGAATTAGATAAATAATAAATTAATTAAGAAAGTTTCTAAGTGCACTTTTATGTTGTTAATTAAATCGGGTTTTTTTGCTTTACTGCCATTTATAATGATTTAAGATTTATTATTAAAAACTATTAGTTAACCAACTTGAATGAAAAGGTAAGTACGAACATATTTTCTTTTCAAAATAATAAATAAATGGTATAATTACAAATATTGGTGCGAAATTAAACTAGTTTAATTCATGTAAAAGGTTGTATAATTAAGTGCTAATGTTTTGACAATCCAAAAGTGCCTGTAACTGATCTATAATTATGTTCAAATAATTGCTTTGAATTTAAGATATAAGTTTGTAAGTTCACATTTTTGTTCAATGTTCGATTTTTGTCTATCTGTTTGTTCCGCCTAATCTCCGAAACGGCTGGACCGATTTTGACGTAACTTTTACTGGCATATAGCTGATGTTATAAGGTCTAACTAGACTACTTTTATTTTAGAACTATAATTAGGCTTCCGTGCAAAAAATTTAAAACCCTAGAAATTGGTAACAAAATCCGAATAAATATAATAATATCACGCAAAGGTCGCGGGCAACAGCTAGTATTAAATAAACAAGTGCGAGTCGGACTCGCGCACGAAGGGTTCCGTACCATTATCTATAAAAACGGCAAAAAAATCATATATCTGTTGTATGGGAGCCCCCCTTAATATATTTTTTTTTAATTTTTAGTATTTGTTGTTATAGCGGCAATAGTAATACATCATTTGTGAAAATTTCAGCTTTCTAGCTATCACGGTTTATGAGATACAGCCTGGAGACAGACAGACAGACAGCGAAGTCTTAGTAATAGGGTCCCGTTTTACCCTTTGGGTACGGAACCCGAAAAAGCCAGTTCAGTTAACTTCTTCTAGTAGGTGTGTTATTTTGTAATAACAATTACGCTACAATAAAATAATTCAATTTTATACAAGTCTGCATATTTGCACAACTGTGACATAAGAATTACCTTGCCGCCATATTTGCAAAAACGCGGGAGGGGGTCATTGACTCGACCGCGGGGATGAGCCCCCTGCAAAGGAATGCTAATTTTACGTAAATATTGTTATTAAGGTCATCCATATGTCGATTGTTTACAGAACCGTTAATTTGATTGACGTCGGTTTTATTTAATTTTAGTTTTTTACCTAAACAAAAATACCCCCAGTCTTGTTTTTGGGAGGAAAATAAATGAGATAGGTTATGATATTGCCAGTTGGTAATTACTTAGTTATAAATAACATAAATAACAGTTGTGTAATTGTGTATTGTGTAATTTGGATGTTTCTAGAAACATTATATTTTTCCTGTATAAGATTTATAAGTTACCTTACGAAAACTTTACACAACATAACATCACGCGGTCATGCCTTTAATACCGGAATACCGGATGGGTGTACCTAACAGGACCCCCACATTTCGCCAGTTGGGCATTGCCATCAATCAGGCACAAATTTATTCAGACTACGCGGCTCCTATTAAGAAAATCGTGATAGGAAAACAAAACATAAATTAATATTTATCTAAAATCGTATTGACGTTGACCTGCCTATTATTTGACATCACAAATCTCATTGAACATAACCGTAATACAAAACGGACAGGAAGACTAGATACAGGGTGGAGGGACATCGACTCACAAACGGTTACCACATAGAAAATTTTTAATCGATAATTTATAAAACAACACTTTTCCATACATTTTGACCATGTGCACTTTTGTAGGAAACAGCTGGTATTTTTTTAACTGCTAATGTACAATTGTGTACAGCGTACAGAATACGTGGTAATCGTTTGTGCGTCCATGTCCCTGCCACCCTGTATATGGTGATAAAGCTATTTTTGTAAACCTTTACCGCGCTTTAATTTGTCGCGTGACTGCATCCACTCCGGGATGGACACTTGGACAGCTGTTTTACTGCTGACGTCACTTCTAAGTAGTCTGGATTCGGCGTTATCAGAGTGGATTCCGTCACGTTTCTTATCTTTAAACAGTTTCTTTGTTATGGTGACAACAGAACAGTTTCGTGGCAAGGAGAAAAGAAAAAGTCAGTGCCAAAAGAAACAAAACCAACACGAAACCTATCTCCATAACTCCATACATGTACACATTTACTGCCTCGTTGCTCTAGTGATTCAAGTGCTACTGCTGAACATAAAGTCCTGGGTTCGATTCCCAGGAAACGTGTTATTGGGATTTACATGGGAATTTAACATAACTGGCGACAATTTGGTTTAGGTACTATAGACAGGTACACTCTGCCTAACCCTACGGTGAATACAGGCGCCATGTATACATATTTATACAACATTAATTTAAAATCCATGAAAAAGAATGACTAACCGAAAACGAGCCACGAAAATACCCCGTGCGGAAACCATGGGGTTTTGTCATTGTTCATCCATCAAAAACCTGTCACAAATTACCATAACATTGAAACGTTTTAAATTCCAAAACAAAAGCTTGATGAACTTTCATACAATTACATGCAGATGGACGATAATATTACCTGGTATAGTAAACCACATCAGTGGCCACACTTGCGCATCGATAATCACCCTTATTGCTGCTACGTGAAGGAGCTTTTACCCCAGATGTGCGATTGGTTGTGCCGAAGAGCAGTGGTGCGGTACAGCGCTGTTCTTCATAAATACAATTATTATAACGGCGCCAGTCTAGACATTGGAAAAAACTGTATCAGGAACTCTTTCCTCACGATTTGTGATCGATTCGGCGATAATCGCTGCGTTTACGGTAATTTTATTGGTTTTCCTCAAGTATTTCTTGGAGTTCTAAATCAATTTTATCTTTGTCGATATTATTGTTGACAAGAGGAACATCAATTTCGTAAGACGGATGTTGTATGTTCCTGCCCATCCTGCTCCTCTTACATCATCCTAAGGAAGAGGAGTGTCTTCCGTGTCTCTAAAGTCATAAGAAAAGTTCATGCTGTAGTATGTTAGCCAGTTAGGAATTTGTTAGAGGGGCTTACTGACCAGATCTGACCACCTCATTGAAAACTGCTCTGCTAATGCCACAGACTGTATGTATGTATATGTTATCTTTTGCACACTAAAACCAACTCCTATGTGTAGCTAATTAGTTTTGGTAGTCAGTCTCACAAGGCCTCGCTATGACTAATACTGCTGATCGTTGTAGGTATCATCTCGTAGGTAATTTAAAAGTTACACTTACACGACTTTTTACTTACTAGTTGGCTACATTTTCTGTGTACCTGTAGCTATTGGATATAGATGTAGACAGGTGTATGAGCTAGGCTGTCATGTCAGTCGTTGAATCATCTCGCGATGGACAGGATACTGTTACAGCATCACGCGGCTGCGGTTATGCCCCTTCTTTAGATGTTGTCATTCCGCTTCGTGCAGAATCCATGTTCGTCTGAGAACGACACGACATGAAAGGAGCTATTATACCTACTGTGGAGTGAACATTTATTTTGTGGGTCACTGTGGGCTTATTGTTCTATATTGCAGACTAATGTCTGGTTGAACATAATTCAGGCCATGTATTGATACCATCCATGGCTTTTAAATCTTGCGGCTGCTTTCTAATCTAGTCAAACCAAGTGCCCAATAAAAAAATATCAAATGCAAAATACGTGTGACTTACTGAATTTGGTCTAATATAACATATTATAGCGAATTAGCGACAAAGGTGACCCTATGATTACTTTGAAATAGCAAAATATGAAGTTACTATGTAATTGCAATGGCAAGTTCTTATAAATAGATTAATAATGATTGCCGCATAAACATGGCATTAACTACATTCGTAACAATAGAAAGGAGTGCCTAAATATACATTATAACAATATTTAGTCTTTTACATACACTACAAGAGGATTACAATATTATACTACGCGTGATTCTACATAGGTAATTGACTCACTGATAGATACTAGCTTCCTATTATGTTTGATATTGCCTATCTGTTGTAGAATGTACTAGCAATTCATTAAAATAATTTGGAGCACTATTTACCATGGTATAACATTAAATATTGGGCACATGAGATAATAACGGGAGTACTAAATTAGTACATACTCTCGTCTACATTCGATTCTTTGGAAATTGAAACCATTATTTCTGCTCACCCTGCGAACACAATCAGTGTGTGGTCCTTGGGTAAGTCGGTACTTTTATTAGCAACCCTAAAGTATAAGTTCTTAGCTTCATCCTATGTGTCATCATCTGCCTAGACTTTTCTTCCAGTCTAACCGGATGCAGCTGATCACCAGTATTTTACATGGAGCAACGGCCTATCTGACCTAGCTTCATCTTGTGTATTATAATCTTAAGCACAAAACCACGAGTAACAGTTTGGCCTAGTATTTGCAACGCCAATATCTGTCATCTCGATCAAGATAATATCATCCGCTGTCTCAGGAAGCTCTTTGTAAATAACCGTTTACTTTCTAAAACAAACAGCGATGTTATTGTTTGTAGACAGATGTCGGACTTGGTCAATATTTGGACAAACAGTACGTAATCATAATATGGCTAACATCTTAACTTCATCGTCGCGGTATACTGACAATGGATGTTATAAGTGCGACAGCAAATTTATTAGCAAATAGTTCAGTCTTCCATTGCCTAGATTCACTAGTTTAACAAATAAAAGTATTATCCCTAAATTCTGAGCGATCGGCCCTTGATGATAAACCAGTAAAAGCAAAGGAATGTCACTATTTCCAACATTGACAATTAAATAGCTGCCTATATGTATAAACTGACATGCAACGGCTTCATTTACGTTAATCAATATTCATGGTACCGAATAAGGGAAACGTGGACAGGATATATCTCTTGACACAAATGTCCCATTGGCGTAAATATCCATCATGTTTCTTTAAAAGGCTTATTACCTTACGGGGCCTATTCTGACACTCATGGCCCCTCCTAGGCACGCCTTGACATTGACATGGCCAGCCTATTACCTCAGATGACGATGGATGATGACGGCTGTCACGGTAAGTACCTACGCTCGGATGAATGCCGCCAAAACAATCGCGAATATGTAAATGATGCTCCAACCGGAGATAAGTGGCTATTGTTTATTTGACAACAGTTTACGGATTCTTTATGAGTTTGTTTAAAGTCTAGATTTGTTCCAAGTCTGGTTTCGGTTTCGTTTCGTTAGTTATTTTCCTTGCTGGTAAATGAATCAACTTATCTTACTTAGACCATGATGCTATCGTCATAATGTGTTGAAGTCGATATGAATATGTTCGGTTTAAAACTTGTCGAAGCACTCACTCATGAAGTTTCAAGAGAGGTTACAATGACCATGACCAGCCCAAACGCGACATAATCAAGGGCCCTGCTAGTACTTCCTATACCCTTCCCTATTCCAATACAACTAATAATGAAGCAACTAACAAGTCAATCCACAATCACAACAATCGTATCTTCATTCACGTAGCTGCGCGCGCGCCGTGCCTGTGCGTGTGCGCAAGTAACACTATACGGACGAGGCGCGGTGGCTTTGACCTAGTGGGACCTTGGGCTGCCACCGTGACGGTGCATCCTGCCAGCCTATAGCCATTTATAAGCAGAGCTAATTCGTATTTTAGTTGTGTTATTGAAGGATTTAATTACATTGTGGAGCATATTCACAAAACCATCAATCAGATTATTTTAATCGGTGTCTAAGTCCTCAAAATTTTGACCAATAGAACAATAAACAGTCCCTTTCAAAGTGTAAAGTATTGATCGACATGCTTTTTGGTAGTTTATGTGACGTTCATCATAAGCCATCATAACTTATCATCACTGAATAAATGACTGGTTGTTTAGGTCTGGAACTGTCACGCTAAATTTAAGTGTCCGCAGAAACTGTTCAACTTACTTAAAGAACAGAAACCTGATGTTTATTGCCTCTTAACCCCATATCACGCTAGCTGGTTCAAGTTACATCTACTTTGATTTGTTCGTCTTCGTATTCGAGCGTTATTTTCTCGACATCTTGTACGTGTTAGCGCATAATTTAAAGATTCCATCAAGCTTTCTTACGAGAAGTTCTTAAATACCTTCTTAGTAGCCTGCATAATGCATTACTGATGATAAAGCTTCTCAACATGACAAGTCTGTTCATTATCAAAATCTGGAATGCAATTTCCGAACTAACTGATCTATAAAATAAAACTTGTAGACTTACTCCCAACAACATCGCGTAGAATTATATAGATCTGTTCGGAAACACACAGCAAACGGAATTCGATACCAACTGAAGTAATACGGAAGCGAACCGGTCAGATAAACAGCCGGACGCTGTTAATGTTAATCTCGGCAAACAGTCGTAAAATGGGCCAACTGCTCGTCTAGACTCTGCGGATGACCCTAGCGATAGGAGCTATGAATAAGATGCGTGTGGTAGATAGGGATAATAGGACAGCTTGGCAGATGTTAGGAGGTAACGCTGCCTGACTTACGGCAGGACATGACAACCTGTCTAGGAACTGTGTGTGGCTTTATCTGCTAAGGTATTTTCAATGTAAGATAGATTAAGATCATCTTTCCATCTAGTCTAGAGTCACCGCTGTCGGGGATGGATCGAAATCATATAAAATATCTCCTTATCCAAATTACAGTTCATCCGGTGAATAAATCTTATAGAACGCGATTTACAAGGTGTTCAGTGACGTCTTTTAAACATACATGCGAAACTGTGCCTTTCCAAATATTTTAATTTAGGTACAATTTCTCTAATGAACCAGTTATAATTCCAGTTCATCAGACACTTGATTTTTTAGCTCGTAGTCTTGTTTGTTTTCTCCGTTCAAACTAGTGCCGTTCAAACGAGTTGAACGCTAACAAACAAGGCACTTTCAAATCTCCGTCGTATTGTCGCGCCTATTGTCTCCAAAACAAATGAGCTGTCAGACAGTTCAGAACGATTCTTGCTTTATTTGCGTCCTGAGGGCTGCGAGGCGAATGAATTGCTTCCTTACAGATTTCGCACCCGTCATCTTTCATAACTACCGACGTGAGATTGCTCTCAGACTGCTGTTGTATTAATGTTTTGTTTTGTCAGTTGAGTAGATGAAAAAAATATTGTTATAAAATTTTTGTTGTGACAAATAACTAAGGCGTCTGTCCCTAATCAAAGCTCAATATTTAACTTTGTATTTATAAGTCATTGTCTACGCTGACCTGTGTTTCCACGCTTGACGACCATTACCCGGCTTGGTAAATTTTCTGATTCTCACCATCTTTCTTCTCTCCACAGACTATAAAAAATGAACGGCCACAGCAACGGCGACATGACCAGTGCAGGAGACATCATCACTCAGAACCAGCAGCGCGGCTGGTGGACCATCGGGCTCATCAACTCGCGCTACCGCTACCTCACGGCCGAAACCTTCGGCTTTAAGATCAACGCCAACGGCACCAGCCTCAAGAAGAAGCAGATATGGACCCTGGAGCCCGCTTCGGGGAACGCTAATGATAGTAAGTACTAATATATAATATCTAATAACCACATTCAAGAGTTGTCAGTGTGAAAATTCCTAAAATCTACCCTTAGTGGCCCATGCAGTGGCCCATGGTGAGCAGCCATTCATGTTTAATTATTATAGGCTAATAATGTTTTTAATAGCAAAATTGGTACAACATCTGAATCGCCCAAAGGATTCAGGAAATACTCAACCAAATTATGCCGTAACAGTTTGTGCCAAAGTAAAAGCAAAAATACGAATTCCGTGAAAGCCCGATAAACTGTAATCCTTTCTCCCCAAAGTCGAAGTTGTAACATTGCTGTTAAAGCTATCCGGAAAAGATTATCCGATATTCCTGGTATCTACCCACTAAACGTTTCTACGAACAGATTGGTAAATCTGGTCTTTCGATTCTCTATAATAAGCACGGTAGTGTCGGGCAATGTTATTTATAAGGGATGGGCAATTTGTAATCTTGCTCGTGAAATTGTAATTCGCTACGTGTTTCGGTAAACGAGGTTCCTCCCAAGGAAGGCCGGTTATACCATTTTATGGTCGATTAGTGGTAGTCTGATGGTTTACTGAATCGATTTATGGGCGATTTGTGTTCGGTTTTGATGTGTTAGGTGCCATAAGATTAATCGATGGTTGCTTAATGGAGTTACACAACATTATCGTCGTCTCTCGATTAAGTCTTAATACTTGTTCTGGTGTTCAAGCCATAATTTACTTTCGCTAATAATAATTGCGATATAATTCTAATATTCATAATTCTCGGGTCTAATAATAATAATTGCGAATACATTTGCTTAGATGTGTTGATTTGAAGACCTACCCATTAATTTATCTAATCAGGTTTCGGGTAACATTAAATGAACGCGAACATTTGATTTATCATTATTGCTTTGTTAATTTATACTCAGTACAAATCTGCACTCCCATTTCTCATCTGAAATCAGTGGCATATTAATAACTGTGAACGTTGGTTTCTATTTAGTCATGATAGGTTTCTAATTTAATATGGGACTAATGAAGACCACCATCGTCTTCGCGTCCATCAGTTTCCCGCTATGTTTACCCACAATGTGTGCCAAATCTTATCTTCTTTCTTTCTTTTCTTTCGTGCCAACTGTAAAATAAACCGTCCTCCTCGCAGTGTTCGACAGTAAAATCTTTAACGTTCTTTTTTTTTATTGGCGCCACTGCGCCAGTACATTGAACTTGGTCGTTAACAAGACCATTAGTAATCCTAAAGCTATCCATGAGTCCATGACTCACTTCAGGTGCTATCCTTTTCTAAACCCCGACTTCCGGACTGCCTATAAGGTCCAAGATCGCAAACATCTCTTTATTGTCAGGAAGGAGACGGTGAGCCCTGGAAACTTAAATCTTTAGAATCTTTTGCCCTGTTAAGGAGTAATGCCTGTATTGTAGATTCAATTAGGACCGTTAAGGTAAAGGCATGTTTTTCTCAGCTATGTTTGTAATCATTCTAATTGGAATACGTTTGACCTTTTACCTTTTTGATCAAATGCACGCGCTGTGAATTTTTCACCAGATTTAGATAAAATTCTTGATGTGTCACAATTATATTAACTGCATACATAAGTGTAATTCGGGTGACAAAAACGTCGGAATGTCGCCATAGCGACAGTTTTGTCGCGCTCCCCTCTGCCACTAATTGTCGCAAAAAGTCCCCTGCTCTCGAGCCCTTAATTACACCGGTGTGCATACGGCATGCCAGGGGAGATACGGACGACAGAAGAGGGCTCAAAACAATTGTTCTAAAATTTAATTGAATCGCAAAAATTGTTAAAACGTATAAAGCTTCGAAAGCAGTTCAAACGCAGAAATGATAGATTCAAGCATGATAAATTGTCTAAAGCTACCTGTACAGAATTCGTTAATGTCCTTTTGTAAAAGGGTCTACGTATAATTTTTTTATCATTGACAAATCTGAGCTCTAACCTATTAATTCGAGCACCTATGCGAAGGGCAGTAGGATAAAGACCCAATGCTAAGAATAAGAAACATTTCAATCAGCCAAATCTTTCCATGCATTATTAACAGTTCTCCCAAAATCTATTCAAATTTCGCTTTAATGCCGTCCAAAAACTACATGCAAGCCTACTCCGCCCCTCGGATTGCCAAATTACTATCCAATCAGGGGTCGCTCCCTCGCCCCTGCTGTCAAGTTTCAAGGTCTAACAGCTGTAAGCCCTCACCTGATCGATGTCACATCCCTCAGGTGTGATTAGCTTTCGACAATTTTATTTACTTGCCCCATTATCAATATTCAGCTGGTCAACTTCTAGCGGGGATTGCTTTCGTTCTAATCTTGCGTTGGCTTCAGAAATACCCTTAGCAGTTTGACTTTAATCATTAAGAACAGTTTGAGAGTGAGACAATAAATAGTGTTCAACATACAGATTGGTTTCTACTCAACAACACCCGACTCCTTGCTACGTAGACGTACCCAACAGTGATTATTATTTATGTCATCAATCACCTTTAATGTGAGGAGTTGGTACGATTTACCTCTAGTGCAGTTTATCGGGATTATTAAACGCAGGTGTGGAAAGTTGTAAATGATTATTACAGCAATCCAGGGTACTTAAACTTATAGATCTCGTAAGTAAGTTCCATAAAGTATTCGAGGTTTACGAGGTATCCGTAATAAGTCAATCATTCTTAACATCGTAGTTTCTTCGCAAGACAGATCACAAACCGTTTGTGTACGGTACTGGCAATCGACGGATCGAGCAGATGGAGTGTTTCCCGACCGACTGTGATCGCTGACGGAGCGGCGGCGGCACGATTAATCTCTGTTATCTATCACCGGCTCAGATTAAAGCTTTCTACTTTAACAGTTAAGTGCCTGAACGAAGTAGTGCTTCAGCTCTATTTGGTTTGGGGCTGGGTCATCGGGTTTTGAGGGAAAAGCTCTCGGGCTTATCGCATAGAATATCGTTTTATTGTTCCAGTGTTAAAGCACAGTTTTAACTAGCCATGGTCTCATTTAACACCGGCCTATCCCCTTGGTTTCATAATTACTTATTTGAACTACATTATTTAAGGTCATTGTCATAATGTGCCATACGGAGCATGACTTGATCAATTAAATATTATTCTGATTACAATCACTCATCGATTATTCTTATTAAGCGATTTAATAACAGTATCAAGTTCTTCATATACATCGTGAACTACCGTATGAAGCGTCTTATAATTATTAAGATCCCTGTATCAATCTTACTTCACAACAGATGTACTTCTTTCTGGCCTTAATTTTATTGTATCTAATGAATTTTGTTGTTTTGTCCAGGCATGATCTACCTGCGCTCACACCTGGACAAGTACTTGGCTGTGGACTCGTTCGGCAACGTCACCTGCGAGTCTGAAGAGAAGGAGCCTGGCAGCAAGTTCCATATCAGGTAAGCAATGTTGATGCTATGCGCTATGAGCATGATGTTACTGGCGTGCCATGAGTATGGTATAGTAAGCAAAGTTCATGCTAAGACGGGGTAAAGTCAAGTCCTCATATTTTCTAGACGGTCACATCCCTCACTCGTACTTGTCAGCCTGGATTTTGTTTGTAGGTCCCTCTCTAGTATTGTATTGCTTTGATGAAGTCATAGAAAAGACGGAAACAAAATGTAGTGTTTAAATGCGAGAGCAGTTTCATTACACGAAGGACTTCTACCGTTATAAGCACATTGCGGGTAGAATAATGTAGGTACTCCTGTTTAACGCTCGTAAGATCAAAGGCTGGCTGCGATATAAACTCATTTAACAAAACACTCGTGAGTAAAATTCACAAACGGAATGTAATTTAACAAGCTCCGCACATTTCTGACAGAGCTTTATTAAAATTCATCCGGTCCTGTCACTGGGCTGCGATGTTGCTTTGAGTACAACCGACGTGGAATACCAGGTTTTTGTTTAAGATTCGTATAAGTTTGATTATGGAAGAGAACACCAATAATTTTGGAAACAGAACACAAACTTTAGTAGACTGCTAATGCCTTGGCTGACAAAAGAGCGATATCTGGTTTGTCATGGGGAAAGGGAAAGCAACGCATTTGCGAACGCCTGCGATGTCACCGGTATTGAAGAGGACTATTGAATAATGGTTACCACTCCAGGTCTTTAGGTTGTGAGCCATACACATATGTAATAAAATACCATCAAGCCTGTTATCCCCGAGAGACTAGCCATCCAGTCATAAAAAGCCCTTCAGGGAATGTCATTGATCACACACACAATACGAAAACCAATCTGAACACAAATCTATCCAGTTCAAACAATCTTATCGCTGCTTGTTCTGTCTAAGACACCATACAAAGGCGGAGACCCCTCGCTTCGCATACTAATGCTAATCCCCATGACATGTCTGACTCACCGGAACCGGGGAGCTTGTGCCGGCGATATTTTACATTTTTATAGTCTATAATTTGCTTTATTGCCAAATGATTTATGGTATAAAACCTACGCGGTGTCCTGAACAAGTGTGGTGCATTTGCTGAATGAGAAGCGTGTTAGTGGTAGGTAGGTGCTTTTACAAAAATGCGAGGGAATACCTGGATGAGACTCGCAAAGACCAGGGAAGCATAGCAAAGGAAGAAGGCAGATAATGATGTTGATGAAAGTGTATTTGGACCTTTTTTTAGTTTGCGACAAAATGGAGTTTTTGTTCTTAAAGCCACGATTCAGACTATCTGTGATGAGATAAAACGATTAAGGCTGTTTATCATTCAAATCACGTTTTCGGGATTGCCCGTAGAAGGAAGATAAGATCATAGTTTCATGAGAAAATTATTTGTGGTTGTTATGGACTCTGTTTGACGTGTGTTTGAATCAGTGGCATTAAAAGATCTTGTTAAAGATGCAATAGGCTAGCCAGGGTGTACTCTGTATAACCTTTCAAGGGTTAACAGACGCGATCTTATTTTAAAAAAACCTGTCAGAAAAAATAATCATCTGACCCTGTAAGTTACATGCTTATCCTGTCTCTTTGCAGTGGCACAATTTACATGCTGAAATTGTCATTAATAAATCAAGACCCTGTCAAATTATAATGGACGTTCCGGTCGTGTAACGACGCCATTTTGTCCAGAGTACTTTCAGGAGAAAACAAACCCTGAGTCACATTGCTCACAAGTCACAGCTTTCCAAATAAAAGGGATGAAACGTGACTCAAAGCCATGACTCAGACTTCACACAAATATCTTGGGATTGTTTGTTGGTAACTTTCAGATCCGGAGATATCCCATGTCTTGATCGGCGGTGTTTGCTGGCTCAAGTTTTGAAAGACAATACAACATTGCTGCTTGTTTTAACTTCGAGTTCGAGTACTTGATTGGTTTCCTTCTCCTTTGTTGACTGAAGCTGAAAGTGTTTCAGCTTTTGGCGTCGAAGTCGAAAATAATCCTGCGGGAATGTTCTGCGGAAATAAACAGAGTCAGATCTCCTAACCTATATCATGGTATATCCATGTGCCAGATTTAATTCAAATTCTTTCAGCTGTAACTTCAGAAAACACACAGAGTTCCTTTTGCATTATAAATTATTATTTTCGTCGAAATTTAATGGCACTTACGCAGTCAAAAAACTTCAAATAAGAAACCTCTCAATCATCGGAACACTTGTAAAGCTTCACAAAACATTTTAATGGACTTCTGAAACATGTTAGCCACCAGGACTACCGGAGGTAACCCCAAAATTATTGATCTTTCAATACAACACACACCGGGGCTTTGAGAGGGGAGTGACTGAACGAGGGTGCAGACGAGACGACCCCAAAGGACATTCAACCTTAAATTATACCAATAAAGTTTATTTCAGCCTGTTAAAGTAAAGGTTATATGAAGGTTGTAAGCGCGTGCCAAAATAACGTCTTTAAATTGTTTTGAAGGGTCTTCATAGTTGTTATGGAAATTATTGTTATGTTAAAACTGTTTTTGTTGACTTAGGATGACCTGTTCGGGATACGCAGAAGATATGCGCACCAATGTAGGGGTATTTATTTAACTCTGAAATAAGATCCGTAATTTATGCTGAGGGTTAAATATTACCCAGTACTAACTAACCGAGTTGTGGAGGTCAGATATTCAGCTGCATCCGATTAGACTGGAAGCCGACTAAAACATAGTTGGGAAAAGGCAGCATGATGAATTTATACTGCGGGTTCTTTGTTAATAATAGATTTTCATTATCTTTGGATTGACGTTTGAAAGCTCCTAAAGCTTTAATTGTGTTCTAGTGCAGCTTAACGCACCCGTATTTTGTGACCATTTCCCAAAGTACCTATTGTGACACATAATTATTATATTTTGTAAGACTACTATGTGATTGCTAAAATGTCACATCTCTAAACTTTCAAACCTCCTTTCACTTAATAAGAATAACCACTTATATCCCATTTACAAGTAATATCACCGACATTTTCCCTCGTTCGTTCTTCAAAGAGCAACACTGCGAGTCGCAGGTGCTTTCAAACCGCCTGCCATTTAAATTGAATGTCGCTTTCAACCGTTTGTGTACCGATGCAAATGTGAGATGTTACAAGCTTGAGCATTTATTTGTTAGCGTCTTTCTTTAACCATTGGCATTTAAAATTCAAGTACATTTTAGTCGCTATTTTGCTTGGTTGTCGTGAAAGGAAAAGTTTCTCAGTCTGTTATTATATTATTTCCTTACAATATTGTTGTTTAGTTTAGTTCTGTATTTTTTGTTCCAACCTCTGACAGCCAGTCTTACCAAGAGGTTTCTTGTTGTTCTCAGTTATTGAGTTCTAAAGGTTAGATAAGCTAATAAAACGTTGGGAAAAGGGTAGTCTGCTAAAGATAATTTGTTAAGTAGGTATAAATACTTGGTATTTGCCCACATCCTCATTCTATAAAGTAGGCCATACTAAAGGTAACTATTTCAGATTTAAACTGTAGAATTTAGAAGCCATAAAACCGAAGCTAACCAGACTGGCTCCAATGCGTTCTGGTATGCGACAGCGTTATGCGGTTAATGTTATAAATGTGTCATGTGCTGAGATCAGTGAAGATACTGAAATGCCACCGATATGTAACGAAACATTAAACATTACTGGAATAGCGTTTCATATCCGTTGGAATTAAACAAGATCTGCGTTCCACCACCGATTTTATCTGGTAGCTGCTGTCTGTTAATATAGAAGACTTAAAAATGGTGGTGTTACTATGTTAGCTGTCTGCAACATTCCGGAGTTTTGAACTCCAACCTGACTGTCGGCGTCGTCATTTGTTCGGAGTTTTCAATTAAGGATTTTTTTTTTAAATTATTTCTCAAACTGAAAATAAAATGTCCGGATTTTTTCGAATTGGTTTGGCTTTTTGTCAGGACTTTCCTTTGCAAATGGTAACCTTATCTGCAACCTGTAACTGGCTTTTGAGTTCTAGGTGTTCCATTTGCTACAGTGTACAACTTGCTCCTTTTCACTCAGTCAACAGGCAACCTGCGAAGAGGTATGGGCTGTAAAACAAAGACAGTCGTCGTTCACCCTCGTCTTAAGTGTAGTGGTTAATTAAAATGCACCTCCAGTGCGAAGGGTGGCTCCATCCCCTTGTGTGTTGTGGATGCGTCTTGTATAATAATGTACATTTTGCATAAGCTTCGTGTTTTATGACAGGTGTCTTCACTGTCTTCATTTGTATTCTGGGACAACACAATAGAAATTTCTTGAGACTTTTGCGAGGATATTTTGGAGAGGATTCTTTTAGCGATAACGAAGCCAAAGAAAAGGTGCCTGGATTGTGTGAGATATGATATGAAAGAGAAAGGGGAGAATGGAAGAAGAAAACGTGTTGCGCCGACCTCAAGTAGAAGAGGGCAGGAAGATG
Source organism: Eurois occulta (assembly GCA_950022335.1). NCBI lineage: Eukaryota > Metazoa > Arthropoda > Insecta > Lepidoptera > Noctuidae > Eurois > Eurois occulta. The sequence goes on along the minus strand of OX465485.1, from coordinate 20,728,933 downwards.
GTGATGATGGAAATGTCAAAAATGTATTGTATTGACGCAAGCTATCGAAATGCTGACGTCAGCCCTGTTAAATGTCGTTAAAGAAACACAAAACCCAGTATCAGCTTTTCTCTAGCCATTATCATGTCGATACAAGAAAAGTAGACAAGCAAAATTCCCTTAAATGATCTCATCTAACTGACCTTGGTTTCTATCGAAAACTCGCTTCCATACCAGACAAATATCTCTTAGCTTTTGAGCAGTCTCTTTGTCCTCAAGAATCCTAAGCACTCGGCTCTCATCGCCCAATAACTCTTTGTTTATACCACTAATTAAATAATTGCACGGCATTCCTAATTGGCGACCGTCTCGGTGCCCGCGCTTTTTCCGCGAAGCCATGCCAGGCATCCATTGTTGGAAAGAAAATAAACTCTTTTTCGTATAGGATTTTGGTGTTTATTACTTTAGGGATAAGGACGGGATTTAGGTGTAGTTGTTTTGTAGTTTGTGATGGAAAGTGTTCATAAAAGTGTATGGATCGCTTTCATGCTCATTTCGTGAATTAATAAGGTGGCATCACACTGTTGTCACATATGTGCCTTTGAATGGATTGCAAACGTTGAAAATAAATGTACTAGCGGTCTTTAATACATATAAATAGTTAACTGCTGTAATATTAAGACAACTAGGTAAGCACCTGTGAATTTGTTTCGATTTGACTTCAAACTCCCTGAAATACGTACGATAGAGAGTGACCAGACTATCGGTTTGAACCAGTCAGGTGATCAGGTCTATACAATAAAATGCGTAAAAGACGTTATTCGCCTCGTTCCGGTCGGGACGACGTGACTCGACACCGCGTCAAACTGCGACAAAAAAGTTGTGATAGATGACCGACTCTACCCAATATCGCGTCGATAAGTGTGGTCGCTCCCTTAAACGCCAAATTCCGAATCAATCTTATACGAAATCCCACGTGAGTGTTGCAAGACCCTACTTTTTCACTTGTGCTAATTGTATTTTCTCCTTGTTCAGCGTATCAGATGACAACAGCGGTCGCTGGGCGCTGCGCAACGTGGAGCGCGGCTACTTCCTGGGCTCCAGCTCCGACAAGCTCACGTGCACCGCTAAGGTGCCCGGCGACGCCGAGCTGTGGCATGTGCACCTGGCGGCCAGGCCTCAGGTAATACACACGTGCTTCTAACTGTCAGATCGCAAAACACATTCATCTTCAGCTGCTAAGACTCAGGAGATAGATGGTGGCTGCCAGGCCCCTGCTCGCGTATATCCTGTGACTCATCATCTTCATAATTCTGCCGACATACCTACTGCTGTACATGAGCCTCCACTAACCAATGCCACAACGGCTGGTTCTATGACGCTCTTGCGGATTCCTGCGGCGAAATATAAACCAAGTCAGCGCAATATTAACTGAAATTTACGATATACACTATCTAGAAAAAAGGTTATATTTTGCCCAAGCACTGTTTCATATTGTATACATTTCATCCTCGGAATTTCAAGGGAAACGAAACTCCCCAGACGAAGTATTTCCTAACCAAAATGGTCCGACGTCCACGTCTAGCTAGGTCGATGACTTGCCGAACAAGAACACGGGTCTAATACGTATTCTCAAAGGGGATTCAAAGGAGAATAGAACTCTATTCTGTTTTATCAAGTTTCAGATTTAAAGTACTTTGATTCAGTTTCTTTAAATGTCAAAGACAATCCACGTTGGTCTTTGTGAAAAACAAATAAAGCAATTGAAATCATGAACTGCATTCATGTTATAGGCTCACCTATACATTAATTGATTTACAAAATGCAGCAGTTAATGTAAATTATTCGCTATTCCATACCAATAAAAGATACAAACCATAAAAAGTTGATATGAAAACAGTAAGCATACTGTTATATCCCGGCCCAGTTTCTCAGTTATAATCAGTGTAATATCATCTGAATGACATATCATCATGAGATAATGTGCGCTGGATTGATTCCCTGCCGTATCGATGATCTCGCCGGCCCGCTGCGCGCTGCCCGCTTGCTACAGGGGAATGCACTGAGTTGAGTGAAAGAAGGCTGTTATAAGAAGAACAGATACATCCATTAACATCGAGGGCTGTGATGGATGGATTATGATGACAGTGCTTGTGGTCTATTTTAAATACTTTGTTAACTCTGATGCCTGTTACCCCTATATATCCACAAGGTAGACATGCATAATGGATTTATGTGAAAAACATTTACAGTAAATACTAGGTTAGACTTTGGTTTGGAAGCTTCACGTTTTCAAATAACTTTACATTTAAGATCCCTACTTCCCTACTAATATTATAAATGCGAAAGTAACTCTGTCTGTCTGTCTACTGAACTGATTTTAATGAAATTTGGTACAGAGATAGAGTTGACCTTGAGAAAGAACATAGGATAGTTTTTATCCCGGAATTTTGAAGAGTTCTCTTGGAAACGCGATATAACCGAACTCGACGCGGGCGAAGCCGCGGGCGGAAAACTAGTATTTCATAAAGCGATTCTAACCCCGTGTCATTCCCAGGTGAATCTCCGCTCGATCGGGCGCAAGCGGTTCGCGCACCTGTCGGAGTCCCTGGACGAGATCCACGTGGACGCCAACGTGCCGTGGGGCGAAGACACGCTGTTCACGCTGGAGTTCAGGGCTGATGAGGGCGGGAAGTACGCACTGCATACTTGTAATAACAAGTACTTGAGCGCGGGTGGCAAGGTGAGTGAAGAAACTACTATTAGAAACTGTTTACTACGTTCGAAATAAGGAATCATCACATGAGGTGAAAAAAAAAACAATAATCTCCACAACCAGCGTCCACTAGCCCATGATAGCAGTCAGTCAGTAGCCCGTAAGTCTAACAACCAGTCTTACCACGGGGTATTGTATTATCTAGTACTATCTGAGTTGTGGAGGACAGATGCAGGCAGTCGCTCCATATAAAATACTGGTATTCAGCTGCATGGTTAGACTGGAAGCCGACTCCAACATAGTTGGGAAAAGGCAGGCAGATGCTGACACCATAATGCTATTGTAAATTCTAACTAAACTTACAACGTGTATACCAAACACAGACTTGCTTGTAACACAAGCTACGTTACGCTCTCGACCGTAGAACGGTAGAAAGATTAATGCCGAAGAATCTGTACTCCGATTTTATGCTCATTAAGTGACGAAGCAAATCAAGAAAACGTTTTGCAGATTAATTTCATGCCTTGTCGTAACATTAATTAGCGCGAGATGACAATCTAGCACTTTTTCATCGCTTTTTAATTCCCAGATACGATTAATTAATACCAAGTTGGAATAAAAAGTGGTTAATTACCATATTAGCCATGTAAAAGACATTTAATAATGAATACACAAGTCCATAAGTGTGAATGTTAAGATACAACTCGCTGACAGGGCAAAGCAGTCGCAGAACAAAGCGTTCGACGCTCAACACTTTGTACAATAACTTATTTGTAGTCGCAAATTGCGTACGCGCATCTGAGTAATACAGGGTTGCCACCTGAGAAATATCATAAGGTTGACTGCTCTTGAAAAAATAATTTCGATGTTTTTATAGAAGACATTCAGGATACCATTTTACCATCACTATCTTCAAAGACTAAGTAAACTTATTTTGTGATACGTAAAAATAGATACAATAAAACTAGAACCACTTTTACCGCTGAAAAAACATCTGAAGAACTGGTTCAAGGTTTCACACTCGATCCAGCTTTCTGAAACCCGAAGTCGGTCTAGTAAAAAAGGTTTCTGAAATCCAAATTTTGATATTCAATCTCTTATTAAATGATAGGCAGATCAAGAGTCTAGATGTATATTAATGAAGTTAGCATCCCTAATGATATCCCAGTTAGCTCATTTTGCCAACAATGGCTCTGCGGCCGTGGCTTCCCATGGCACACACGTGGGAACCATCGATACAGACTTACGACGCATGCGTGAGACTCCCGCAACTTTGTACCTCTTACGGGCAAGTAGAGGAAATCAAACCGTTCCGAACGACTCACTTGTATACAAATTACATAATGAGTCGGATGTTGCTTTTATGTGCAGTAAAAACAGTTTAAAAGGACTTCGTGACCAAACTAGACGTAAATGAATTGCCATTACCAAGCTTGGTAAGGAGATTACATGATACAAAATGGGACCGCTGCAATAGTAGATTTTGAATGTCTTTATTTGCTTTCGAGTCCATAAACCGAACCTTTTTTATGTTGATATTTACAGAAATCTAAATGAAACGTCAAATTAGGCCGAGAAAACACTTTTTGAACGTCTAATCTAAACTACAGATGAATGTCCCCCAGAAACTAATTTTTTGCCGTATAATAAATAACCATTAGCCGTATTAGTCAATTGGTTGAAGGCTTCTTCAGCTTATATTGCGTCGTCGTTTGCCTGTATATGTATACTTGGTGCGACCAATAAAGTTGCAGGATGTTCTGTCTTGGACCATTGCAGTCGCAAATACTTTTTTAGAACTGCTGAACCCAAAAGCGACACCACATTTTAATTTCACAGTAAAGAACAGGGATGGTTTGAGGGAAGGGATATAAAGAGAAACTTCCTCTCTTGTTACACTCCATAGTCTAATCCTCATTTCCACCTTTTAAGTTCTCACGCTATACTAGGACCTCCGTCTCTTGTTCCATTTCACATTCTAACTCTCTTCTCTCTCTCCAGCTGCAAGAGCAATGCACATCGACGTGCCTGTTCAGCGCGGAGTACCACGCGGGAGCCCTGGCGCTGCGCGACGGCGCGGGCGCGTACCTGGCCCCCATCGGCTCCAAGGCCGTGCTGAAGACACGCTCCACGGCCGTCACCAGGGACGAGCTGTTCTCGCTGGAGGACAGTCTGCCTCAGGCGGCGTTCGTCGCGGCGTTGAACGAGAAATATGTGTCGGTTAAACAAGGTGAGTTTTTTTGCCATTATGTTTACAGCATAATCAGAGTCAGACTATACTGTTCGCACTGCTGGGACAAAAGCCTACTATCTTTTAGAGGCAAAGGGACATGATCCACCACGCGTACCCAGCGCAGGCTGCTGAATGTCACACATGTCTCCAATTTACTTTTACAAAGCCAATTCTTCTTCTCTTGTACGGGAGCAAAACGATTCGCCTGTCAGCATGGTTGATAGAGAAACAAGCTGCACATCCGCTCCGGCCAAAGTGGTCATGCTCGAAAAGATTTGATCTAAAAGACTACCACGACGTAAGATCTTATGAAGTAAATCAAACAAGCGTAATGTGGTAGATGATAAATATGCTCGTAAACCCGAATCGCTTCCGAATCAAATGCGGAATGGACAATATCGCTCTGGCATCGCTCAAACGCTTATAAACACACATAATGGGCACTTCCTTTGTCTGCAGTGTTAGTTCCTAGTTCCTACCTTTTAGTGTTATCTATAGTGAAAGTTATGCATCGCTTACGGTTCACTACTTAGTTGCACTCGGGCAGGGCCCGTCATTACACCTGCTTCCTATAGCCATTAAAATTTGATGCTGCAACCGATTTGGAGGGATCTGAATGGTCTTTATTCGGTAGATTGTCTGTTGGTCGCGATGAGATAAGATTGTTTGGTTATAATACAATTCTAAACTTGCAAAAAGGGCAGAATCTTTATAGGTACATACTGGACATCTTATAGCTTGCAAATGATGAATGCTCATGCTTTGATCATTTTTAGATTGATGATATCCTTAAGAAATTTCACACGGAAATAACACCATCACCGTCAATGTATTATGTATCTCAGTAGTATCGCACGTGGGGATTGTTCCGTCGTTCTCAGAAGCGGTGGCTTGTGTTGTGAGAGATGCTGTCGTGTGCCAATACCCGAGAAGTCGAGACTGTTGACCCGTATTGTTTAGAGGCGCTGTGTTTGCATACTTACTTGTCGTCGTCATGTTGAACATCAGGCTCACGTGGACAGGTGGTAAAACGTTAGGTATGAAATAAATATGATGTTGCACATTAAAGGTGGAAACACACTATTGAAACGCCACGCGACCCGACAAAACGCGATGCGTGTTGAGTTGAATCAAATCGTATTATTTTCTATGCCCAGAATCACATTATAAACACCCGTCCCGACGAAATGCGCGCACACGCCACCCGATCCGTACCTGCCAGATCGACGTGTTGGCGGTGGTGGGGGTTAATACGCCACCCGACGCAGCACACGCAGTGTGTTTCTTGCCAGATCCGACGCCACGCGTCATTTGTTATAAAATACATATGAAATCTTTCATTGCCTAGAAGCAAGTCTGGATATAGCGTATGAAATTTACCACACGTCCTTCTCTTTTGATTTATTTCATGCCCCCAATACCGTCTACTTATTTTTTTCTTCTTGAGTCGTTTAAGTAAAATAAATGTACCCAAAATTTGCATCAAATCTTCTTCAAAATCTTCATCTGACTCGTTACTTAGTAGATCCATAGTACACGACCATACACATTCACTGCTGTACACAGCCTGTATTCAGAAATTGCAAGCGCATCGTGGCATCGCGTGTTGGTAATGTGCACGGTGCACATGGGGTGTCGACACATTGCGTCGCGTCACGTTTCAATAGTATGTTTCCACCTTTAATTGTGTTCGAAATTAAGAGTCGATCAAAAATGAAAGCTATTAGAATAAATTTTATAGAAACACTGTGATTCCCGTCTCAGAGAGGCCATATTATTATTATTATAGGAAAATTATGGTATATTCTACTATCTATGATATATTCGAATGTGTTTGGAGTCGATGACTAAATTAGGAAACATTTGGAGTAGAAGCGGCATTGGGGACATCAACCACCAAAACAATCTGCTGAGTTGGACTCATTACAAAACGTGACGTTGCCTAACACTTTGCCTGTGTGCTTGCTTAACAACGAGGTCTAAGTTTCTCAGAATTGTAATTGCAGTACCACCCGTACTAGCTAGAAACCTTTTATTTTATAGCAAGCGTTTCCTTCCTTATAATATTATAGCTACAATCGTTTAAAGGCCGGGCTATAAGGAAGCTGTATAGCTCAGATCTCGCCAGCAAGTACCAGGCGGTCAGGATCGTTGAGGAGCGCTAACGGAGTGTCGACCCGCGCTCACCTCACGTTCATTATACGATGCATTACCCGCTTAGATTGTCTCTGCTATGTGGCCAAAATAATGTACCTAGGTAGGAAATAGAATGCTCGGGCAATTGTATAAAGCAGGTTCAAACTAGAATCGATGACCCAGACCAAATGTCTGATCCAAAAGATGCCTTTTCTCATATGAGTCAGTCAGTGACAGGGGAATATAATTTGCGTAGTAAGATAAATTATATTTTATACCCGTGCATGAATGTGTAATATAATGATAATGGAAACAGACATTAGAATGACTTTTACTTTATCTAACTGTAAGCACAAAGATATCACGACCTCTGACACTGAACTTAAACCTCTTCGAAGGCAGCACACCAAACCGTTAATAAAGACACACTATGCGGAGTCACGCCAAATGTGCACTTTATTCTGAACGACCGTGTGCAAGGTACACTGTCATTCATAGTATATGTCAGCAATAGTTATATAGGTATGACGTGTAATTATAAGACGTGGCGCGGTGGTGGTAGTGAAGAGCTTGCTATATGCAGAGTCACGGCACTCGCGGGCCTGGTTTAATAGTGAAGGGAACGCGCTTTGGAAAAGATACTGCGTTTTAATAGTAAACATTTCCGAAAAGGTTTTGAATGCAGTAATTATGAATTGTATTATAGGTACGTACAGAAGTTATAATCATGGTAAAAATTAAATTATGCATGTCTTTATTAACATACACGACATCTGAATGTTATGCTAAAAGAAAAGCGCACTGATTTCAACAATCGGCTAAGCGTCGAGTGTTGAATATACATATAAAGTGCAATAATTACTGGCACTGCAAGGGAAGTAATTCCCTTGCAATGCCGAGAGTCCCGATTCGGGCTTCTAAAGGCAATACAAGTTGTAGACTAGTGTTAGTTAAAACAGCCATTACAGTCCTAGAACGTAGTTCTAAAAATCAGGTTTCTTGCACACTGGTTTGTTTACCATCAGTAGCTGATTCCTTTTCAATCTTTCAGTCATTGTTTATTTTTCAGTGTCAAGTCGAACAGCTCAATCTCCAAACTAGGGTATACAAATCAAAAATTTTTTACTCTAAAATAACCCGTAAATAACGGCTTAGTTATTGTGAACAGATTCACGTAAGTGGCACAGTTTTTATGCTGCTGAATCACGCCAATCACAATAGTGTTGTCCAAGATAGGAGAGGAGACTTTGAAATATCCATTAAAAAAAATACGAGTCTCGAACAATAAAGTCGTGCTTGCTACCAAACAGTTATCGATGAACTTATGTGCCCAGTCTACAGCAGAATATGCTTACCGTTTTGCAGATGACTGATCGTGGTACTGGGCATACTGGGCATGTGATGCGGAGGAATGAGGAAAATTTCATGAGGACAATTTTGAGTATGACTGTGGATGGGATGTAAGAGTAGAGGAAGACTAAAGAAACGATGGATGGACTGTGCGAAGAATGATATGGCACGTAAGGAGGTGTCTGATGAGATGACGAGTAATAGAGAACTATGGAAGAAGAAGACATGCTGCGCCGACCCCAAAGGAATTGGGACAAGGGCAAGAGAATGATGATCAGATAAACGTCAATCGCCTTCAAAGTGGTTCCTATTTCTGCAACGACCTTCAACAGGGTTGCGTACGGTTTTAGGTAGATGATGTCGATCCAACACATTTTTAAATCTTCCATCATCGTTATCGATGAGCTCTCTCTGATCGTAGCACGAGTTGTTCATTAACGCTTGTCTTCTTCCTCAACATTTTTTCTTTTAATAAAACTTCAAATTGAGGTTGCATAGGCCAGTCCGACACACAATCTGAGTGAGGTGTCCAGATCAGAACATGACATACTTGTTAGAATGTTCCAAATCCAAGTGTCCATGTACCTGCAACTGAAACTTTAAAGACCTATTGAACTTCACTGACGCTGCCAATAAACGTGACGTGGCCCAACAAGTGGCCACGTCTCACGGCCAACTAATCTAAAAAGAACCATCGCCTCGAAAGAAGGAAGAAGCCTCTTTTTAATCTCTATTTTTACTATTACCTCATAACGTGATGAATAAATTAGCTAGACAGTGCCTAGTGACTGGGCTGACTGACCAGCTATACTTCAATACATTCACCATACCTCTGCGCGTTGTTGCAAAATCTATGGTTTTTTATTGCATCCGAACTACTTACTTTGTAGTCAAGTCCTGCATACTTAACTGACTAAGTTGTGGTTTTGTGTATAGTTCTCGTCACGATCTAGACCTTCCTATCGGCAGCAGTATAGTTTCAGTCACGAGCTACGAGTACGTCTGTCGAGGAATCGGGTTACCGACAGCAGTATAAATGTTTACCGACTCGTTCAGTAGCTTGTCCCGTCATCTCTTTTAGCTGGGTATTTGATGTTTTGGTATGAAATAGAGCCTCCTTTAGAGCATTTTGTTAGACATAACATGGTTCTCCTTAGCTTGTTGATGGCAATCTAAATTGATCTTGAATTTGGCTACGTGTTTGCCCATTTGTCTCCGTTTGTTGATCGTCGTCAGACGAAGTTGAATGTATGGCATTGATAAAAGGCAGGCAGAGTGTTTTTAAAAAAATCCCAAAGTTTAATTTTATTATTGCCATAGAACAAGTCACGCACGAATTTCCACAGCGAAATTAAAATATCAGGTTTTGATCTGTATTCATAATTAACTTATGTTAAACTTTTACGTGAATAAATAATGTTGCCGTTTTCAAATCTTAGAGTTATTGTGCGTAACGGTACAGTACAGTGACAGATGGTCCAGCCAGCGCGCGTTACTAATTACCCATCTACCATCATTTACATTGGAGATCGCTCCCCAAGGTGCAAAGACCGCGTAATTCGTTGTTAAGATGCGAAATTATAATAATTCTCTCGTTAACCGCCGCGTGCTATATTAGGCGTAGCGTCTTTCTATTTTATTGTTCACAATTAAAAATGTATGGTCAGGTGCACCCTTGCAGATAACATAAATCTACATAATATGTAGCACTCAAAATTATCCTATTCAAGAACAGCTTTCTACGACTGTTTTTTAATCGCTAATCTTCGCTGTTGTTTAAATCTCAAAAGAATGTAGTCGAGGTGTTGTTGTTATTGATCGCACGTCAACCAGTTAACCGTCCATACCGAGATCTATTACACAAAGAAAAACGCATATTATAATCGGATATGCATGATGACTTCCATACAAAAGCAGGCCAATTAAGAGGTATTCAGCAACGTCTAAATTGTCAACGGAATTGGCGGCTGCACTGATAGTGAGGCGCGCAGATATTCCGCGCAAAAAACTCGTGCTATGCTTTCTAACGTTTCTACTGCACGGATGCCTGCACAGTCTCGTGTGATCTCGCCACATCACTAAACTTTATAGTTTTAATTAAATGTATGCTCCAGGTAGCTCGCTGTAACGGGTTTCGGCGTAAAATGGCCATTTTTGTAATTTCTCACTTATTAAAAAAAAATGGACGGTAGTTTGACTGCTCCATTTTATTTTAAGGTGATTGCTATGCAAGTGGCAGAAGCTTATGGTAAAGTTAGAATTCAAAAATAACCATAATTTGGCCATAAAACAACCAGTTTCGTAGACCACCTCAAAAATTTAAAGCAATTCTTCGGAGTTATATTTTTTTATTTCTCTTTTAACTGCTACGTGCCGTAACCATATGAATAAAATAATAATGTATAATATCAATTCAGGCCCGTTCAAGGTTCTAGAAATGTACTAAATTAAATTCGTGGCCAGAATTTCATTTCCACCTTTGAATGAAAGCTAGGATAGGCAGTGAGGCCTACTGAAGATAGCATTTAGAATGTTTGTTTTTTGCTAAATGATAAACTGAATGCTCATATAATTGACAAAGAATTCATACCTTGTTTTTTGTCTTGTTTTCGACAATTCAAAACTCTGTAACTGGCCTACTTCAAATAAATGCTTTGCTTTTTATAGGATAAACCAGGGACACTGAATCATAGCCTGAGGCATTGATATCTAAGTATTACCTCCGGAACTGTCCACAAGCCATAGCATTCCCAGCCCATATAGCGAGCACCCAGCGTCTATTTAAGTCTAGCCACGTTGTGTGGCATGCCGCTCTCACACGACGGTAATTAGTAATTAAATTACACATTATATTACCGGCATGGTGTATTATTCATATGCAAGAAATAAGACTGTTGCGGGCCAATGAAGGAACATGGGTGTTTTTTAGTCAGTAAGAGTCTGACACTCCCTTCCGCTCCGCCCAGAGCGGGAGGAGTCATTTGATGATTTCTCACCCTCCAAAAAAAAAAAAAAAAAGGCAATTGAAAAACCTTTTGAACTTAAAGCACACTTAGAGCAACTTTGTTAAAAGAATGGACATCAAAATCAAAGCATACTTAGGTTCCAAAGATTTGAATAATCGCTTCCGTATCAAAACACAATTTTATAAGCAAATGGCCACGACCTATTATCAACATGAACTTAATCGTACCACACGTAAGTTTTTTTTAATTTATGAACAGTTCGAGACAATAGACTAGATAAAATAAAATTACATGGGTAAAATAATTGTCCAGTTCTCACTATACCTGACGACTGGTTTGACCTGTAAGCGCTACCTGGGGCCTAATACCTCATGCAATCTCGTGCAATCACACCAAATGCATGCACAATTACACATACGATATTCGTTACTGATTGATTCCTGTGCAAGATACACCAAGTTCAGCCAGAACTACAATACGTTTTGGGTAACTATCCTTAAGAACACCAGACAACTCAGTATTAGTCTCGAAGACGTTGCAGTTGTCTACGTTATTTGGGGAGAGCAGTAGTTGTTGTTTTGTTGATTGTACATACGTAAACATAGTCCGTGACACGAGCAAGCGTTGGCGATGATTTGTCGCCACTCCCCGTTACCGCCATCACTCCAGTGAGGCAGCAGAGCGGCGCGCGGATTACATCGGTAATTATGCGCCCGCGTTTTGATGTGGAGGAGCGGGCGCGGCTGCGTTACACGCTCCACCACCTCGCCTGGCCATACCTTGGGTGAAGACAGATGGGCGTTGTTTTACAGTCCTGAGAGCCTAGAGTAAGCCTCTAAGAGAATGAATAATACGTGGCAACGACGGACGATAATATCGTCGCGATTTTCTCGCTCGTGGAGACAGCCCCTAAGTGACATTCCAATAATTAGCGCTATCGACGGAAAAGTAGAAATTTTGTTGGATTACTGGTCTAGGCACTCTTCTAACTCTTCTTGAAAGAAAGAGTTTTTTCATTCGGTGCACCCTTAACTGCCATTCTCAGATGTCCGATTCCCTCGTGTCTAGAAAGGTTCGAGGGCTGAGGACCGGTGAGTAGGACTCATTCATTTCGTCATCTCCTCGTATCTCGTGCCTAAAGAGTTAGTAGCGGGACTACCAGGTGTGGTAAGGTCCAATTTAAAATAGGGAATTGATCCAGGAATTGGATAGCCGAGTCGTACTTAGAAGTCTAGGGTTCATATTCTGTATCAAACCTTTCACACAGGCTCGATCCAAACACTTGCCTGAGCGTGAACTCAAGGATATTATCATGAGAATTGACAGCTATGGTTCCCATGCTGTGGTATCCTTCTATCGTTCCTATGCGCTATATTGGAATATCAGTTCTGTTAGTAACCATGATATTTTAGAATTTAGTAAAATATCGACTGCGCATGTCCGTTACAACAAATAATGGCGGCAATGCATCTGCGCTGAGAGCCGCTAGCGGTACCGTGCGCGCGCGCCGGTCATAGCCCGGTGATAGCGCACGATGTTGCACAGGGCTGCCAATAGGTACTGATTTTGTTTTGAGGGGATCTATTTTATGTCAAAACTACCAGCTACACACATTCTATGTCGTTTTCGAAATAACTAAAAAATAAAATGTGTTCCTAACTCTTTTAAGAACATCACTAGCTTTTGTCTGCGGTTTCGTCCGCGTGGGTTTTGGAAATTATGGCATGAGAACTTACAGCCGGGATAAAAGTATCCTGTGTTCTAATCCAGGTCACGATCTACCGACGACTTGTGTGGTCGTGTGGTGTCGGCCTATTGGCTGCACTAGCTAAATTGTCAAAAAGGTAAGGGTCAACTCACACCGAAAGAGCGGCGAAGGGCAGCGAAGCGCGGAGTCACGGAGTCCCGCGACTTCTCGAGCATTCCAGCGACTTCTCGAGCAGTCGCGGGAATCCGCGCGCCTTCCCGAGCCCACCCACGATGAATTCATGGGACGCTCTCCTATGCGCAGTTCAATTTCAACAAAACTCGAGGAAACTTGTGTTTAAGCAGTGAAAATGGGTATTTTGGATTTAATTATTATTGCACATATATAATTGAAGAAGAAGAGGAAGAGGCCGAAGAGATAAGGAGGGAAAGATTTAAAAGAAATATATGGTTCAATTGTATTGTTATTTATCGCTCGCGACTGCCCGAACATTCTCGGGACTTCCCGCAACTTCTCACGCAGTCGCACGGCTCCGTTTATGGAATTCCCCGGAATTCCTGCGGCGCCGCGGGCATCCGCGCGACTCGTTCGAGTTTCTCATGCGATAATAAATATTACCTATGGTAATGATAATAAAGTTAAAATTCATATGAAACTGAAACTGCGCTCCGCTTCGCTGCCCTTCGCCGCTCTTTCGGTGTGAGTTGACCCTAATAGACAATCCGAGTAACTTTCGCGTTAATATCGATTTATTAGTATGGATGAACCTTGTACCTTGCTTGTACCCATTGAGCTGTGAACTGTCAAAATTAAAGAGGTCGCAGCTGCAAGTTAGCAAATCATGATTCAATCTATCTATCTATAAATCAATGTCTGTTCGTATTCTATAGACTTCTAAACTACTCAATCGATTTTGATAACATTTTGCACAGTTGTTTTACATACGCCAGGGTTTCTGAAAAAAAAAGGCATTGCAACGCATGCCGGGCACAGCTACTTAGGATATAAAAATATCGAATTGGAATAAGGAAAAGCTGAACGAGTATCGAAGCTATAAAGTCTAAATTACAATAGGTAATCATCACAAATGACTGCTAATTATGTCATGGCAGTTACTAGTTGCTTACTCTAAATAACGGTTATAGCTTCAACGGTTACTGGTCGTGGTTCATTGGTTCAGTCGAGACGCAGTTACACAATAAATGCTTTAATTCCTATTGTACTATTCCCGTAACTAATGTCTAAACATGAGTATGTATCTACATACAGAACACATATGACTTAATCGATCGCATACCGTTATAAGCATAATTTGAAAATTCCTGTGTTTTTATGGTACCAATATTTTATGATAAACCGGGATTCTTTCTTTTCAATTTTTCTCAAACCCTTCCCCTCCTTTGTGGTCGAACATCGTCACTTGTGTCTGTCTACTGCCCTGTGGCTATCCGAAAGGCTGGCCGTCTAACTGTGTACCTCACTGTGCTCATGCAAATGTTGAACCTTTGGCCGGGGGGTGGGGGGAGGGGTGTTCCTTCACGCATAGATAGGTTGCTTATAGGTGTTGACTAAAACCATAGTATGTTTCGTCTTCAAACACATGGGTTTCCAGCTATATTTCTTTTACTTTATAAAGTTCTCCAATACATTTTTCTGTATAATAGATACCGAGCACTGCCAGCCCTGTTCTCAGGCAGTCGTTGCGCACGATCGCCCGTCAGCCGCGCAGCAAATCTTTAACTCACACCGACTGATGCGCAAGCGTTGCTTCCTGGCTTCAACTTGTATATTACTTTTAGCTTAATGTTCCAATGTTACGCTTCCGGGAGATTTAGAAATTGCTGTTTTTGTCATTATAGATGTGAATTCATACTGATGAGGATATTCATAATTTATACACAGTGTATAAAAAGTAACATTAAACCTGTAACATCACGCCTGTGATTCCCGGAAGTGAGCAGTAGCGCTTGCGGGTATAATACTAAGCTAATCATAATAATTTTACAGTAGTACAGTAACTCAGAACTCAGACTCTTTTCATGAATACACTGAAGCTTAATTCAATGGACCTTTTAGTAATTAGGTACTAGACTTACTATAGAACAAGTCTGAATTGGAACTGTCAGCCATAACGTTATGAAAATGAACCAAAACTAATCAAAACTCCAACCTTACTATACCGAGTAGTCAACCAATTCATTACTATGCACCGCTCAATTACGCTCTCTCTACCCACCCCTAGCGGCCACACGAGAAGCGTGATTATACCAACATGAGTCCTGTGGCACATGGGACTAGAGTTTAATGATCCATCCCTCGAGAGTTCCTGTTGTGATTACTGATGAGTCTTTGACTTTGTTATGGATGAAAATGTTAAACAATGTCTGACCACCTGAGATTAAACTACAACCAATATTATAATAACATCTCAAAAACGAACAGTAGTACACGATGGCATGTCTGGAGTCTCATGTGAAGCCTCAAGTCTGCATTGAATGGCATATATTGTGATGGAAAACAAGCCTGCTTAGGGTTATTTAAAGTCTGTCTTTGGGGTGTTAAGTGCAACAAAGAAATTGATGAATCTACTACATCCATTCATACATTCAATTCAATCCAAATCGCTGAGTTCAGAAGACTGAAAGGAGGCCAGATTGAGCCCCCATAAATGAGACAGTGTACAGCTCGAAATATTTATTATTTAACTAAAAATAATCAAGTATTTAAAGATTTTTGTGGTGAAAAACAGGCAAAAGATTTCCGTAACAACGGAAGTTCAGAACTGTGGAAGGAATGTTGGAAATTCATCCCCTAAATGGGGTATGATCGTTTGTGTGGGAGTTCGTATCTTTTGCAGATGAGAAATCCAATCGGATGCGCCGTGCATCATGCACGACTTGAATCTAAATAAATCACCTTATCCGAACCGGGGTTAAGGCCACTCGACTCCATAAGTCCTATCTCACTTAGGGCCTTATTCCTTGAGCCACTGTAGTGTTTACCGGCGCACTCTGCTCCATTCGCCCTCAAGTGCAAGACAAACAGACATACAGGCGGTCAGCTGTCCACTCGAGTGGAGAGTGGCTCAGAAAGGTCGAGTGATTGTTTAGTTAGGTTAGGAAACGAAAACGTGCTCTGCCTGACTGAGC
Source organism: Eurois occulta (assembly GCA_950022335.1). Lineage (NCBI taxonomy): Eukaryota > Metazoa > Arthropoda > Insecta > Lepidoptera > Noctuidae > Eurois > Eurois occulta. The sequence goes on along the minus strand of OX465485.1, from coordinate 20,712,696 downwards.
TGGATTTTATTTGTGCTAATGGTAACAGAAAACTAAAAAGACAAGAAGGCGAAACATTGCCGTTAGTAGCTAGAATATGATTACACACCACTTTAATTGATTGACATGTATTTTGTTGACCTAAAATCCGAAGATCCCCCCTTTTAGTCTTTGCCAAAATCTGACGTTAGTTCTCTATTGCTTCCAGGTGTTGACGTGACAGCGAACCAGGATGAGATCTCCTCTCACGAGACATTCCAGCTGGAGTTCGACTGGGCCACGCGCCGCTGGTACATCCGCACCATGCAGGACCGCTACTGGACGCTCGAGACCGGCGGCGGCATCCAGGCTTCCGGTGACAACAAGTATGTACCTACCCAGTCCCACCAAAGCAAATCTGAATTCCATTAAGTTTGTTTTACTGCGAAAAGGAGATAGGCCCATGTAACCATGATCTTTGTACCTACCTTGCCTTAATCTAACTCATCATCTGCCTAGCCACTGCATGTTGCGACTGCATTGGTCTAACTGAGCCTGAATTAAGCAATCTAGTGCTAGTAATCTAGTGTTAGTAAAAAAAAACATTTATACTACCATCAGCAGGAAAGTACCTACTCGGTCTTGTGAGGTGTCAAGGTTTGAATTCATGGCGTCTTTCCTTTATTTTTTATTTACAAAATGATGTGTGTAGCTCCACTTTCCAGGGTTGATGGTCTTCCATTTTTTAAATGTCTTTCTTCGTACATCTAACATTCCTCGTCTCGTCCCCAGGTCATCAAACGCCCTGTTCGAGCTGGAGTGGCAGGGCGACGGCGCCGTGGCGTTCCGCGCCAACAACGGCAAGTACCTGATGACCAAGCGCTCCGGACACCTGTACGCCAACGCCGACGCCATCGAGGAGAACTGCAAATACTACTTCTATCTCATTAACAGGTGGGTCACAGTGTTAGGATAAGGCTCTATAATACATTCAACACGGATAAGAAAGGCGTCGTCGTATTAAAGTCTTGAGGGTATCACAAACACAGACCAACCCTATTCTCATACATTCTGTAGAAGCTCATTCAGTAAATTACACAAAAGTCTACAGAAAACATAGATGATTTAGGACGCAGTTATTAGCCGGACTTACGAGGGTTCTAAGTCCGCCAACGATGATATGAGCCCGTCCGAAGGTAGTTCGAAACTAAAGATAAACTACTCCCGATTGATTTCGGATTCACGAGTAGACCCCCAAACACAGGGCTTTGACAGATAATGTACTGGAGTATCAGTCAGAGTCCGCAGCTGATTCACAACTTGTCCGTACCGGTTTGAACGAACATTTACTGTAAAAGAAATAATAATGAAAACACTTTTATGTAACTAGAACCACCACTAACATATTATATGTTTCCTTAAAGGAAAGAAATATACTAATACAAATATGCGAGTGTGAGGATATGAATATTTATTTATTGTCTTTATCAATGTTTTATTGTCTCAGAAACAATACATAACAAGGAAATAGCCATCATTCAATAAATTAATCAATAGCATACAAATAATATATGACCAATTCATGTGAGGAACTAAATCATTTACATTAATTTGTCCTTATTTTATAAAAAAGGAAAACATAGCTGCAACTCCTTTAGTAATTTCTCAGTAGGCTCACTTCTATAACATGGGACTTAACATAATTGGCGAAATGTGTGCTATTAGATACACTTCTGCCTAACCCTTCGGAGACCAGATCAGGCGTATGATGTTAAATAGATCAATTGCTGACGAAAGTACACTTTGCAGGCCTATCCTGGTGCTGAAGTGCGAGCAAGGCTTCGTGGGGCCGAAGGGCGTGCGGCTGGAGTGCAACAAGGCCAACTACGAGACCATCCAGGTCATCCGCGGACCCAAGGGCGCTGTCTACTTCAAAGGTAAGTTAGCATCCGAATACTTAAGAAATAATCTATGACAAGATGTTTACGACCTATCCAAAGCGCAATAACCAGGAGATTCCACTTAAATGCTTATTGTTTCTACTAGCACTGCGGCTAGTAACATGTGATCGCTGGGCTCAGCGCTAGCCTGCCAGGGCTGCGGGACTGTTCGAAAGAGATTCCGCGGCCCAGGAACACAAAGGGCAAAAGAAGGAATATGGATGGGTTTTAGTCAGTAAAAGTCGGACACTCCCTTCCACTCCGCCCAGAGCGGGAGGAGTCATTTGATGATTTACCATCCCAAAAAAAAGGGCGCGCTGAGCCCTTTTTTTTTGGGATGGTAAGAGTTAAAAATCCAATGTACAATAATATTTAGGCGTGATTAAAAACGGGAAACATACAAGCTTAATGGGAGTTGCGTAATACTAAGTAGATCTTATGCGAACCATATTTTTCCGGCATTGCGATAAGCTGGCAAGCTGCTTACTGAACCTCATTTGATTGATATTAGTCCTCATTTATGATATGACCGATTTGGCTAAGATCTACATTCGACTTCCAGGACAAAACGGCAAATACTGGCACGCAGACAGCGAGTCGGTGCAGTGCGACGCGGACGGGCCGCAGGGCTTCCACCTGGAGCTGCGCGAGCCCACGCGCCTCGCCATCCGCGCGGCGGCCGGCGGCCACTACCTCGCCGCCGCCAAGAACGGCAACTTCCGCCTCGCCGGGCCCGACCTCAGCGCCGCCACGCACTGGGAGTACTAGGCCTAGCGACCTCATCACGAGGGATCCTTTTGACAACACACCACCATCATATTGCTGCCCAATCTGTCTTTAATGTTCGGTTTCGTAACCCTGCCAGTTTGTCCAAGGTTATTTTAGTTACGGTCCTTTGGCCTAAGTTACACGCCCTTAGTTTGAGGGAGTCATCATCATCATCCCATCAACTCATCCAAACAATCATGTTCAAAAGGATCTCTCATACAAATCCTATTCGCAATACTCTTCCATTATCACGCTCGTCTTGTTCACGACGCAGCGCTCGCTGCAGATGGCGTGGGACTTAACTTCATATCGAGAATGTCAACTCCGAGGGCGCGCGCTTTACTGACGCCATTTTAGTTTCCTTTAGCCGCCATCTTGTTGAAGCGTGGCGGTGACGAACGACCCAATCAGCCAATTCTGAGACAGAATCCGCTGCCAATGGTTTATATTAAATTATTATAAAATGGGAATGTTAGTCAATGCCCCTGCATTGATGATACACATTTCGTACTAAAAAAAAAAACAATGTTTAAAATGCGTCACGACCGGCGCCGCCCTGTTTGCATTTAGTACGATTAAGATGTCGCGCGGTGTAACGCGAATGTGATCATTATGAAAATATCGCTTCACCCTATTATTGTAATCATAGATTATTTTTCTTATAACTGGTAGATCTGCCGTCACATTGCATATGTCGAATTATTTTTATATTAAAATATTTTGTGACCGTCACTTGTATCGCTTGAATTATTTATTCTAGATTGTATGGTATATGAATTAGTATGGAAGACATTATTCTGAAATTTTTCGAAAAGTATTTATTGGATATTGTAGCGTCTAGTCGATGGTTTTTATACAATTTTGTATCAGCCCCCAGTACTGTACTACCGTCGTGTCCTGTAGGTTAGTGAATGGTAACATCGTGAGACTGATGCCTACAAACAGCACATAACTGCAGTAACACTGTACCGTAATTAATTTAAGTTAAACAGGGATTGACGCAATACCAGACGCGTGCAGAGGCGCCGCCCTCGCCTCACACAACGGACCGTACATAGCTCAATATGATAGTCTGACAACATTAACTATGCATGACAATACAAATCATAAATCACTCTGATTAAATAAAATAATTATAATTGGTGTGTGCTCTAACACACGAATGCAATTCACTAATGAAGTACTATCATAATAAACTCGCAGATAGTTGATTATCTCAGCCGCAGAACGTTGTGCATAGCTAATTTGACAGCCTCAAATATTTCCTACACAGAGGCGAACTTAGCGCGAACCAACTGAAGTAGGCCGTAGTGAACATGCGACTTTATAGTCGTGTAATGTTGCGACTAGTCGCCCGTGTGTAGGTGTACTCCGCACTGAGTCTGGCTTCTAATTAATGAACATGTAAGGTAGGTAAGTTATTGTAAGTTATCACGTTAGGGTAAGCTTCATCCGCTCCCAACTTATATAATCGTCCATTCCATGCTTTTAGAATTACGACATGGGATTAAAAACCATTTTTTAAATTATTTTTTACATGAAAAAACGGAGATTTTTGTAACTGGTGCATAGTCTTGTATATAAACGATTTCCAATTGCGTATAAGTCTGTACTTACGAAAACGTTTGGGAAGCGTTGACTCGTTTTTCTAATGAACAAAACGAGAAATATGATTTTTTTTATTGAGGGGTATTTTGTATGCAATGCTGATTCTGAAATATTTGTACGATAACGTCTTTGTAAACTATTAATGAATAAATTATAATCATATTGTAACATTGTGTTTTATTTACATTTCGTTGTGGAAAATTGTGATTATCCTTTATAAATTGTACTGCTTAATCATACAATAGGCACTATAATATTTCCTGCGAACTTGGCTACTTTCCGTTCGTAAATAAAAGCGGAATTTCATCAATACCCACCCGGGTATAAATGAAATTCCGCAGGCATCCGGCTGAGCTTCCCAACCGCAATGGCTGACCGCAGGGACACTTTAAGTTTGTTGTGTAATAATTATAATACCAGCCAATTATAATATAGGCTGTATACTGTAGTATTCCCATGAAGAGAAAGTAAAATGAGCATTAAAGCATTGATCACGTTTGCTCAAGGCGTTCCTTATGGCGGTCTCCATCTACCACAAAAAAAAAATACGTATGCACTATCGGCAGAATATTCAATATCTTTGTATATTAAAACAGCAGCGCACCAAAAAATAAACTCAGTATAAAATGGCCATCATACATAATCTGCCGCAACAGTACCCTTAACACGTTGACTGTCCCATCTATTTTGGATAATCTCGTGGTACGTCCAATGGTGTTTTTTTTTTCAAGTCTTTGTTCATACGTCCCTAGAAAATGTTCTAGCTCACACGTCCAGCGCAGTAAACGCAGTTCAGTTGCCACTGACTAATGCATTACATATAATGCACGGACGTCACAGCCAGATCAACATTGCATTACATGTAATGCACGGACAGTCTACATGTTAAGGTGGTAGCTTCAAGGGTCACGTGACGGTCTGTCCATACATTTTTCGTTGTTGGGGTTATAGTCTACACATGGACACTTTTTGTTTAAAACGAATAATTTTATCGCTTTTCTGCAATGAAATGTTTTGAAAAATTGATGGTTTTGGCCCCTCGCACACAGGCTGCGAGCGACTCTCGAGAACCGCCAAGAGCCCTTGCCTGCACTGTAACAGCGCGGCGCGCGGCGACTGCAGCAGCAAACAGTACAAACCTATACCAAATGTGCAGCAGTTGCGCCGAGGCAGTGTTCACTGCAATATTTATCTTTACCATGCCAGTTCCACCCGTATGCAATTTTAGACCTTTATGAGTTTTGGTGGTGTCGTCTGCTGCAACTCTGCGTATGGGTTAGGTTGGGTGTAGTGGCAGTGTTGTTAAATAATACGGATGTATTGAAAAACTTATATATTTTAATTAAATAGTTACATTAATCTTTACAGTTTCTCCCTAGCTAGTGACACGTTGAATTAGCATCGATGCATTTAATGGTCAGGAAATAATATTAAAAATAATAATTTATCTAAATAACGGATAAACAATAACCACGTCAATCTGCTAGTTAATAAGCGAAAAAAAAACAAACGCTAAATAGTGTTGCTAGCGCGAAAAAACCTGTGAAAAAAAGCTGCAGTATTTATCAAATGGATATTATCGAAATTACTATGTATATAAATGCGATTACTTATCTGGCAAGGGGTCGTTTTTGCTTCGCGCACGGCAACACAGTTAGCGAGTAAACTAATCGTACATAATTTATCTAATACGCTGAATACTACAATAATGAGGATAGCAAATTTTATCATACATATTGATAGTTTAGTTCAATAAACTGGACCATATTTGTATGTTACAAACACATTCGAATACAAATTTAAACTCAAATCAAAATGTAACATAAGCCGCTAAACCCCAGTATTGCTAAAAAGGCTTTTACTGTGCTCTCAAATTCGTTTTTTCGTGAACAACACATTGAATTTAATTTACCAAAGTAACACCAAACCTTAGGTCAGTTTAGCTCCACATTGAATTACAAATAAAGAAATAGTTACTTGATCTTGTTTCGAAAAACAGTAATGTCTAAACATATTTCAAAACTTGTCCTTCATTTTATAAACAAAATGCAAAAATATTAGTCAACATATTTTGTAAGACAAAATAACATTTTTATTTCTATCTGAAATCGTATAGGTTTACGCTTAATCCCTTTTGGGGTAAGCAGACCCCAAGAGGTAACTCTTGAAGTGAACATTGTGACTTTAGTATTCTAAAACGAAGGTATGGACAGATATCATAGATCATGGGTGTACCTAGTGAGGGGTTTATAACCCAGAGTCGCAGGAATCGTTAATTTATGTTAGTAAGTTGGACAAAGTTATAATACTAGGATGACTTATGTAGTAGGGTGTCCAGGTTACCCCACCCAGCTTCTCAATACTATCCCGAATAACACCCACCCCAATCCCTTATTTTAATGACTAAGAGAAGCCAGCAGTTACCCCATGACCGTAAATATAAAAGTTAGGGGAGAAGAGATGTGGAGGGCGACGTACAATACAATTACTGTAATACAAAACTTTACTAAGGCACGAATAACAACTTGTCACCTTAGGCGTCGCGACAATGTCTCACTGAGTTTCACAGAATGCGTTTTCCTACATTTAGCTTGCGTGTAGTTAGGAAGAAACATTTTGAGTCCAAAAAGAATGCTTCAATGAGTAATCACGAATATGTGACCAGAATCTTGTCATGATAACATCGTGTGATACGATTAATGAATGTATCAGAGTGTTCCATGTGCAATGAAGTACTCGTATGATTCAGTGCCATCACTCTGTGAAACTCACCGAGAACCTTACCAAAACCCTTAACACCAGAATCAGTTTGGGGCCTCGACAGTGACAATTATCATAGCAAATACTTGAAATTACCCGATTTGTATAAATTTATTGATTTTGCCTCGTTTAAAAATAGTATACACATAATATTTTATTTTGCTGTTCATATTTGAGTCCATTGATTGACGGACGAATACTTTTGGGCGTAAAAATTCTGCTAGTATTTAGCTACGATCAATGCCACAGCTCACGTCAAACTAAGATTCACCGATATACAGTATTCGAGGATATTCTGTAGCATCACGAACACGGGCAGTTCCTGGCGGCCCCAAACTATCTAGACTATTGACGCTACCTCCCTAGGCTATGGTCTAGTCTCCTGTATGTTTGTATGTGCGCTCTAATACATAGTCATACAGCCTAGCGCTCGACTCTGATCTAACCAGACTCGACGGAATATTAAGTAGATGTAGATAAGTTACAGTTACATTTTATTGCTTAGTTATTAATTAATTTTCATGTTTATGAGTTCATAACGTATAAATATCTCTTTACGACCGATTTCGACACACTGTCCTTAATACATAAAGCACGAAAACACTCATTTTATTTTAATTTATTTAAACTATGTTTTTATTCAATTGGAATCTGTACAATATCGAAATATATGAATTAATCAGACATATTCTGTACAATATAAAATTACGAATAATTTCCTACAGTTTATATCTATTTACGATAATAGCACACACAAACACACAGAATCGTTAGCTACATATAAACACGACAGCTCACAGCATTATCCAGTCTATTAATAAAAACATTTCATTTTACATAATGTATACTGCGTCTACAGTTCGTGGGTATCGACACATCGACACTAACTAAACATTTCTTTTGCTAAAAAAGCAAACATATTCGTGACGTATCATTATTCTCATAATTTTTGTATTCATTATATTATATTTTAAATATCGTCATTCATTTTATACACTTTTTTTTTTAAATCAAAATAATTTTGCGTTTTTCTTTGTCAATAAATGTACGTCGAGTGCGCCGACACCCGACTCGTCTACCTACCACCGTATTGAGTCCAAATTATATTAAACACAATTTCACATGATTATACCACACACCGTTTGCGTAAATTAGTTTTTACAACAAATATAATTAATATACATACATTATATTGGTATTCAAAATTGGTGATTGTATATAGAACATATAAAAGAAACATAAATACTAATTCCGTACAAGCGCAGACTGAAGAATAAACTATTGTTCGTTACAACTAGACGATGACGTCATGCGTCACGGGTACACACACACGAGCGCACGGCGAGGCAGCGAGCGACACACGCCAAGCGTACAGTTTATGGTTTGGTCAAGTACACATAGTCGTGAAAGTAGAACAGTTTGTGTGGGCGGGCGCGTGCGGCCTGGCCGGCGTGCGGCCCGTGCGGCCCGGCGTGCGGCCCGGGCCCGGCGCGAGCGGGCCGCGCGTACGGCGTCAGCCGGGCCACGCGCTCCCGCCATGCCCCGCGTTGCCTTGTTTCCTGTGAACAAAACAACTGCTATTACAACCTTTATACAGAAAATTGCATTCTGATGAAAGTACAGTCAAAGACAGTCAGCTCTGCTCGGGTGAACCGTCTTTTACTTTGAAAATGTGTGGACTAAGTCTCAACGGGCATGATTTCAGACTAGAAATATCTGTCGGTAGCGTACCTGTGTGGTGAGTGGCTAGGAGAGGAAAGGGTTGGGTGTGTGGCGAGTGTGCGGCGGCGACCAGGGCTCGGTGGAGCGCGGCGCGGGCACGGGCGCCCACGGGTCCGCGCCGCCCAGCGGGCCCGCGCCGCCCATCGGGCCCACGCCGCCCAGTGGGCCCGAGCCCATCAGACCGACAGGCGCGGCGGCCATGGGTACCGGTGCCGGCGCGCCGAACGATGGGGATGCTGTGCCGAAGTTGAGGCCCGTTAGGCCCATTTGCTGCTGCTTTAGTTCATTCATGGTTAGCCGTGCCTGTAAGATACGACGAAAGAATTGGTTTAGCACCTACACTTAATGAGCGTATTAACGACATCAAGGCATCTTTATGTACTCTAAATCTCAGCTCTGATTTTATTTTCCATTTTACCAAATCCATAAAATAAACATTAGTTTCATATCCCTATTTTGTCTAGTATAAAATTATTCTTGAAGCATTGGTTTTTGGCATACTTTAAATAACTACCACAGCTAAATTTGAAACATTACTATTTCTCTTACTTTCCGAGCTGTTTCATGTAATCAGAAAATCGATGATGGTAAAATCAGTACAAACTCTCGCGCTAGCCCGCATGTTGCAAGGTTAAACCTATTGCTTTCAATTAGGCCATTAAAAGCATTATTGAACGTTAACTTTGAAACAAATAGAAATAGAATTGAATCCACTGCCCATACGCAAAGGTATTTTCGTGGGAAGAAGAATGATTGTTGGATTGCAGCCTCATAGAAAGGAGGCCTGCTACTGACCGGCGGCGGCTGCGCGAACATTTGCGCGGGGCGGGGCCCGGACGGCCCGGACGGCCCGAGCGGCCCGTGCGGCCCGGCCGGCTCGGGCGCGAAGGGGTTGGGCGCGTCGGGCGCGGGCGCGGCGTGCAGCAGGCGGTCCAGGTTCACCAGCGACGAGTTCTCGCCCAGGAACGCCGAGGGGGACTTTTTGATGGCGCCTAGGCTGCCCACTACCGGGGAGGACGGCTTTGGTGTTAGGTTTTCGCCTGAAAAGATAATGTTGTCCCTTTAGTTATGAACGTATCTTATTAAACTACCTACAAATACCTACTATACATGGTGGAATACACCGACGCTAAAACGGTTACCACGTATTCAGTACATAATTCTGAGCCCCCCCCCCCATTATGTACTTAATACGTGGCTAAAATCATCACATAATAAAAATCCCCTTCTCAGAATGGAGCCCCGTGGCCCAGCATGCAAACGAAGCGTGCATACATTGTGAAGTTCAATAACTCTCATGCTGATTAATCAAGTCCATGTATAAAAGCATGCAGTATTTACTTAACGCGGTCAAGTCGAATGGGTCTGTATCCATGTTGTTGTTATGGTTGGTGCGCGGCCGCTGCGACAGCGCGTCGAACTGCTCCAGCTCTGACGAGGACGGAGATGATAGCACGGAGACCGGAGACTTGCCCTGCGAACACAATGCAATATTGTCAACATGCAGCAGTTACCATGGAGATTAACACGAGAACTGAGCATTTTTCTAGCATAAAAAGTAGCCCAAGTCACACGGGAATAGTTAGGAAATGTGTACAACTCCAGTTACTTTAAACCCATGTCCCAAGTCCCATGTAATAGCGGGCGAGCCTATTGCCATCAACCGGGCGCAGATCCAGACTCCGTGGCTGCTACTGACAAATTCCTAACGGAAAATCCCAATAACTATTTGCCCGACCCGGGAATCGAATGCAGGACCTCATGCTCAGCAGTCGCGATACAGCAAAACAACTACAACAACTCAACGACTAAATAGCACACAGCAGAGCTCTAGCTCTACTCAGACAACTTCTTTGTATATCTTACCATTGCGTCGGAAAATATACCAAAATCCAACTGCGAAGACTGACAGAGCAAAATAATGGTTAATTTAACGTAAAATACATTTACAATGGAACAGAATTTGAACTTAATACATCTCTCTCAACCAATTTCAACTGTAAAAAGGTTCTCTTGTCAATGATTCGAAATAGTATAGTTGAACACTTACATGCATGCCCGCGACAGGGGCCCAGGGGTCCGGCGGGGCCGCCGCAGGGGCCCACGGGTCTTTCGCAGGACTGCCCACGGCTGACCACGCGTCTGATGATGTTTCCTGTGCATCATTATAAACATTAGTGGCCGTGGAAGTGGCGAAGTTTTAGGCCAATAAAATTTGAAATACTGTCGTACCAGTAGCACGAAGAGGTTTACGAATTAGCCAATACTTTTACTTTGGTTGTCTACTACGATCGATCTGCGTGGCGTCGTGTGATTCTACTTAAGGAATTAGCATATATTATAATTTTTTTATCTGAATACTTCCACACAAAACCTTCAAATAATATATAATTTTATAGCGTATGTAACGTGTAATGTAATTCATGTTACAACATAGCATTACCATACTGGGGTTACTATGACGTCTTAAAGCAGGAGCAATTCCAGTGTGGGAAAGAGACAGAGATATACAGGTCGTCTAGCGCCATCTCTTTCTCACACTGGAATTATTCCTGCTTTAACACGTCGTGGTAAGCCACCAGATCTAGCTTTACTCATACTTCCTCTAAAAATCTTACCATGGAGTCGGCAAATATACCGAATTCCAACTGCATAGATTCATAAAAGAAAAACAACAACATAAATAAAGTTTCACAAAAAATTAATTGGCTAAATTCTGGGTCTTCGAAAGTTCGAAGACCCAGAATTTATGGGACTTGCATAAAATACTTCATCTTTTTGATCTTATTACACTCGCAGGGTGAAAAAATAAAACATTCGAACTGACGGTGTCGTGTAAATCGTATTGGAAAGAATAAAGGAGTGACTGCAATTATCGACAAGAAAACGGCTTCAGCCGGTCAAAACTAGATACAAGAAATAAAAGCGAATTGTCCGACGAGTTGTCAAGTCGCGTCGTCTGAACCAAAACAAGGCGAATGACGTCTTTTTCGCTTTTCTCATGAAGCTCTTTCTGGCTGTCAATAAGTGGAGAAACCCCTCAGTGTTAGTTTCCGTGAAAGGTGTATGTAAGCTACGTACCGGGCGCGGTGGGTCCTGGTTGCCGGCCCAGGGGTCCGCGAGCGCGGGCGCGGAGCTGGCCACGGGACTGCTGAGGTTCACGTCTAGCAGGTCCAGCAAGTGCGACTGCTGCTGCGAGGACTGACCTCTCTTAGGTGGCGGGAGACCGTCCGCGGTCCTGTACAAGTAACAAATCATTAGTATGACCTGGTGTAGATTTTGAAAAAAACCGTTTTTATCAATTTACTTCAACATGGATTCATTTTCTGTGCAGTCAGGTAAACTTGGTAATGCGAAAGGTCAGTCAAAGCTCACTGTAGATGGCGTGTCCGTCCACTAGGTCCTAATCTGAGCAATGAGGTCAAGAAAAATATCTCTAAAGGATACGTTTCATTTTTGTATGCTCCGGCCATAATATGTACCTTTCAGCAAAGCTGGAAAACAAACCCCTGAGTAGAATAAAGTAACATTTTATAATATTATATGGTTTTTATGCACATTATAAAAATTAAAAAAGTTTGACGTGTGACGTGACAGTTGTCGCAGCCATTTCAGATTGTAGAGATGACGTTTACATAACCTAGAAATTGTTATTTGACTGACACTGGGTTGGAGGGGTTTTGTCAAAACAAAATGTTATTTTGAATTTTTTGTTAAGAAGTTTCAATCAGAATGTTGGGCCACAAAAGGGATGGATGAAAGCCATTTGCATGTGGCTGAGATATGCTAAGGATGTGTGGTATTACGCGAATGGATAAAATAAGAAATAAGTACTTAAGACGAAGTCTGAAGGTGGCGCGCGTGACTGAAAAGTTGTGTGGTAATCGGTTGTCGTGGTATGGGCATGTGATGCGGAAGAATGTGGAAAATGTCGTGAGGAAAGTTTTGAGTATGACTGTGGATGGGTATAAGATTAGAGGAATACCAAAGAAAAGATGGATGGACTGTGTGAAGAATGATATGGCACAAAAAGAGGTGTCTGATGAGATGACGAGTAATAGAGAACTATGGAAGAAGAAGACATGCTGCGCCGACCCCAAGTGAATTGGGACAAGGGCAAGAGAATGATGAAGTAGGTAGGTACACTCCAGAAAAATAGTACCTATTATATTTTTTTACGATGAAATCATCACTCTTACGAAAATGATGTTTATGAGAATAATAATCATTGTTAATTACAAGAACTCATACTTTTCATATTTATCCTCGACGATGTTTTTATGTGACATGATTTCAGAACGAAAACAGAGTATGCAAACTGTAAGACGCCACGTAGAATAGAATATGGCAATAATTGTAAAAATATTACTTTTTGTGCACAACAAATCAGGTTTAAATTCACGAAAGAATATTTTTCCGTTAAATTCGTGGTTTGTTTTCCTCTTTTTCGATAAATGTACATCTTATAGCTGAAAATGAAACATCTCTTTTAAATGACATTAACAGATGTTCAACAGTGACAACGTTTGCTTCGCCACCAGTTTCACAGTAATCTTCTCCATCGGATAATCGACACGGGAGATTAAAAACAGACAGTTGAAGTTCTATCACAAGGAATACGTCTACTCTCACTACCACCACAAGATCAACTCATATCGAATAGTCTGAATTCTTCTCAATTTCAAGTGTTTTATTACCTAGCTAGTAGCTACATACTAGGACTACTTTTATTAAACACAAAATCTCGTCCTACAACAAACGACTACAAGTGACGTGTTCGGCACTGACTGTATTACATTCGGTTTGAAACAGTCCAAGCAGCCGTAGAACAAACAGCGCGGCGCCAGAATGGGCGCCGGCCCGACCGGCGCCCGATCCGGCCCGAGCGGCCCGACTGGCGCCCGATCCGGCCCGAGCGGCCCGACTGGCGCCCGATCCGGCCCGAGCGGCCCGACTGGCGCCCGATCCGGCCCGAGCGGCCCGACTGGCGCCCGATCCGGCCCGAGCGGCCCGACTGGCACCCGATCCGGCACGAGCGGCCCGGCCGGTGCCCGCTCCGGCCCGAGCGGCCCGGCCAGCGCACGGCGCGGGCCCGTGTCACCGCCCGACCACAGCGGGAGCACAGCCGACCAGGCCGGAGCCCCGCTCGGCTCGACGGTAATGGCCCATTCTGGAGCGGAGGGCGCGCGACGCTTGTATGTGTGCAGGCGGGCTACTTCTTCGCGGAGGAAGGATTCCAACCTGGAGGGGAGGGGGAAAAGACATGGAGGGATGTGTAAGGATAGCAGCATGGTAAAGTGGATAGAAAAGGATCAGGCTGTCCGCTGTCGCGACGGGCGTTCCGCGACGCAGTGCTTTTTGATATTTCCTTTCGTTTGTTGCGGACGTTGGTCTACCATAGCGGTCGGCCTTAGGATTGAGATATTTGTTGATCGGTGACGGTGGGCACCTCGCAGGCCCCGCATGCTACGCGACTCACTGGAAGTCCTGCTGCGACTGGCTGATGGCGAGCTGCAGGCGCACGTCGTCGGACCGGCGGCGCCGCTCCTCGCGCTCGGCCTCCTCGCGGCTCATGGCGAGCGCCAGCTGCAGCTGCAGCTCCTCCTCGCCGGCGGTCAGCGGTCGCGCGAGTTCGGCTTCCCGCCCGCCACCAGACCACTCCGCTGAATCTCCGCTTAGCTGGAATCGAAATCAAAATAATGAATAACAAAACGTTAACTAACATTTTACCTGATCTATAAACTTCACAGCCTAAAGAGATATACAGGCAGTCATCGTTACCCGCCAGTGTCCATCAAGACTATAGACTTAGAGACCATATAGACTCAAGACTGACAGTTTCGATGGATACCAAGCTTGTCACTGATAAGATATTTTCTGTGGGAGGCTCCCGCTCTTGACCCGTTGCTCCCCGCACGATTGCTCTGACCAATCAGCTTTGGTTACTGACTGTGTAGTATTAGAATTTAAGGCTATGATCGCAGTCACAGGTGGCTTGCTTACCGGATAGAAGTGAGCTAGTCGCGAGTAGCGAAATGAATCGAACCTTCTAAAATGTTCGCAGAGTAGCGCGCCCCGAGACGCTAAGCAAGCCACCTGTCAGTGCGTACTGCGTCCGTGACGTAAGAGTGTGCTGTAACGCTAAGTTAGTAGTGCAGGTATGTGCTCACCGCGGGGTAGGTGGGGCTCGACGTGGCGTCTAGCGCGCCGTCGCTGCCGAACTGAAAGGGACACGACGGCTAGTTAGGACACGGGACACACTGAAAGTTAACACGTTGAGAGGCAAGGCAGACAGCTTGGCAGCTTGCTGAGAATTATGTTTTCTTTTTGTGCATAGCGATGTTTTAAGTTTTCACCGTGAATTAGGTGCCGGTTAGAAGGATGAGTGCGAATATGAATTCTGCTTGTAATTTTAAACATGAAGCATTTTTACAACAAATAAAATTAAGGGTAAGATACAGACATGGAAGAGACTTGGCGTCAACTTACACCCCCCATCCGTCAAAATCGAAGCATTTTGGCCTGATTATGTAGGAGCACTCAAAAAATCACTTGTTTGAAGTGTAAGTTAACGTTTTGTTTCGTCCCTGTAGGTACCTTACCTTCAGAATCAAGACAAACACAAAAGCAATTCCCAAAACGACATTTCAAGGAAGTGATGAAAATGACCAATATTCTTTCCGTCCCCCAAAGCCATAGATTTTTACATCGAGACCATAAGACATAGAGTTTACTTTATTGTACACTTTTTAAATGTAACGTGGCTCTATCGCAATTTTCTTAAATAATTGCACATCGGCTGATATAGCTCCATAAGCAAGCTGTACTCACCGCGGGGTAGGTGGGACTGCTGGGCGTATCCAAGGCGCCGTCACTGCCGAAAGCGCTCGCACTCTGCGCGAATCGCTGCTTCGCCTTGAGTGCTCGCGCTCGCTCGTTCTTTAACCTCTCGTCGTCTTTTAAAAGGTTAACTAGTGCTTTCGCCTTTTCACGGACGTTAAGTCCTGGAAAACACAACTAAATTATAACCTGTTCACTCAGAAGGTTAAAGCATCGCCCGCGTGATGTTCGGTGATTGTCCCACGGGATCGTACTACCGGAATAAAAGGTATCCTATGTGTTAATTCAGGTTATAAACTATCTGTGTTTCATCCAAATCCATTCATTTTCTACTTAACTAGCAAATTCATCGAGATCAGTTCAGCAGTTAAGGCGTGAACAAGTTGACAGACAGACAAATCGACACAGAAAGTTACTTTCGCATTTATCATAATAGTATGGATGGTCTTAACGAAAGGAGGAATTTTACTCGATAAGCTGGGTTGATTCAGGATAACCAAGAATCAACTCAGCTTATTGAGCAAAACCAGGATCTTGGTGGTGGTGATTCACGAAAAAGGGGCGTTTTCGGAATGTCTGTTTAATGTCTGATATTTACACAGTAGGTACTGATATCAATCTGATTTGGGTAAACGTGATTTAGTACTTGGTAGGAATTCCTCAGTAGCCGCAGAGTTTGGATTCATGTCTTTGTTTGGCAATAGGCTCGCCCCTTATTACATGTGTTTTAAACATAAACATTGGCTACAACAGCCAATGCCATGCCGTGTTTATGTTGTGTGGAATTTATTTCTGGAAATAAAGATTGCATTTAATTTCTCATAACGCCTACTATTAGGTACACTTCTGCCAACCCTTCGGGGATTACAGCCGAGATATATTATAACGTAATCTTATGTTATTTAGGAACAAGCAAATAAAAGGAAAAATCTACTTCTTCTACTTTGGATAGCGTAAAATGGAAATTCTAAGTTCATTCAGTGGGCGCCGAATTTTATTATTATTACTAGGTACCGTCCCCTCAATGCAGTATTTTATGATTTAGTGGACATGGTTAACCCTTAACCACCTGCCATAGGTCTCACAGACCCTGCCACATATAAAACCGCTAATATTTTTGCGCCGGAGTTGCGTACGATATTGTGCGTTCCTGTACCTTTTCCCCGCGTCCCTCAGTGCCACGCAACCGCTTGTCGACGCCGGAAGTGCGCCCGTTTGTCTCAGGTGAGTAAATTACTGCTACTTTGGGTCTGAAAGACGTATGTCAGGTGGTTACGTGACTTTTTGATATTCGTATTTTTTTTTGTTTTACTTAAAAATGGATTTCTATGAGAATAATTATTGAGCGGTAGTTGGAAGAAGATCTGTTAGACGATGAAAATATACCTAACGATGAATGTAGCGATGTGGAGTCTGTTGTAGGTCCGAATAATATTTTGGACGAAAGTCGTGGATCAGATTCAGAATTTGAATTGCCACAATTGAGGAGGAAAATCAAATTACTCGACAGGGTGTCGCACTCGCAGATGGCCGTTGGCAGTATTTTATCGATTGCATGATATTTCTGCCTCTAACTACTATATCGTGAACTTATCTGTCAAACTCCAAGGACATAAGGTTGAAAGCAGGTTCAAATTTGTAAAGAAATTAGCTGAACATCTAACAAGACCTCTCAAAGTCCGTCGTGTAAGCAATGCCAAATTGCAACGTGACGTGAGGAACGCCATTCGACGCATCCTTGAAGGAGACAAGGTGGCTACTCCATCAGCTGTGCCATGCAGCAGCAGTACTGAAGAAAGGTTGCCGGTCAGAAAAAAAATTGTTTGACTAGCGATTATAAAAAGAAATGCAAAAAACAATAAATGTGCTTCGAATGCAAAGCACCAATTTGCCTCGAGTGCTCGAACAAACTGTGCCTTCGCTGTCGCGAGAAACTATAAGTTAAGGGCCTGCAATTTTGTTGAATTTTTCATTGTAGATAAGTTATTTTCTTTTGTTTTTATTGTTTAGCTCCTATACAATTGAAAAAGAATAAATAGAAGTTACTACTCGCTGTGATTATTTTCAGGGATCTCAATTATCAAATACCTTAATTTGTAAGCCTAAAAAAGCGGTAAATTTATTTTAATAGTGTTTATAAGAAAAAAAAAAAATTTTTGGGTGCATTTATTATTCTAATAAATAGTTTATTAAGTCCGTAAACTGGTTTCTCGTTAAAAATAAACCATTACTTAACAAAATGTTGAAATAAGTAATCATTATACTCTTGGGTCTCATAGACGTATGACAGGTGGTTATGTGACAATAATGTATGATAGGTAGTCAAGGGTTAAGGGAAGACTACTCACTCTCTTCTTTAAACCGAAGTCCACTTACTTTTTATAGCACCGACACACTGACAGAAAAACAATTTAAGTCCGAGCGGAATGAAGCCACTGCCAAACTGGTAAATTGTCTGAGCAGAGCTTACACATCCTACATCGGAATTATCTGACACAGGGATAACACACCTATACGATTCCAAAAATAGAATGAAAAACACAAATTATTTGAAAAAATTGGCATTTTAGCCGCTGATAAACAACTGGACTGTGTGAAGTTGATATGGCTAGAAAAGAATCACGAGATGACAAGTATGGACGAAGAAGTCACACTGTGCCAAACTCAAATTAATTGGGATTAGGACAGGGTAATGATGAGCCACTGATATCCAATACATTATTTTCAATTATTAGCAATAACAATAATGAATGGTAAGATATTTGGTCAATCAATTATTTCAACCGCCAACCACAGGTTCACAAACCCTGTCCTTATCACATCGCCGATAACGCAACGCCTACCATCCTTACATATTAACGACATTCAGCACATGGTCTGTACGAAAATTGTTTAATATTAATAAGCGGCCATGTTGCTAAACCGCTGTTGATGCGTTTCGCAAGCAGGGTAAGAGGCCGAACGGTACAAATGTCACGAGCTGAATTTGGACATGGCTGTGTCCAAAATTCCTTCAAATTGGTTTGGGTTATTATATTTCTGTAAGAATGAATTGAGTACGCTTTCTCACAAGAGGATGACCTATTTATGCTTTTGGCTAAACTGTTGATGTACTCCCAAGTACACTCAAGAAAGGAACCAACTGAAGAGGTATATGGATGCATATTTTGGGCCTAAAAATCAACATAACATAGTACCTAACGTACCATATAAAAGTATCGATATCTATCCTATGAGGATATTCCTGGGGTAAGTGTATACTGCTATGAACGATTCTGGAAGGGTAAAATCATTGGCAGAAAAACAACAAAGATCAGAAACTCACCCTGATCTTTTCCCTCTTCCATGTACTGGAAGTCTTTCAACGTATGTATCGCGAAGATGTTTTCTTTACATTGCATAGCCACTTTCTCACTGCCAGTTTTGATGAGGTACTCCATGAGTACCAGCGCCTTGTAGACGTGCCGCCAGTTCTTGCCGTGGTCGTTGAGCCGCTTCCAGATCATCTGCATGATCTCTGTGAAGGCCATCACGTTGTACGTGAGGTCGGCGATCTCCGCCATCAATGTGCTCGAGGGGCCCCATGGATCGTTTGATGTTGCCTCGCGCACTTTTACCTGGAACAAATTGATTGTTTTGTGTCACAACACGATGTGTGGGCTGAATAACGATGGTGACAGAAAGAAATCTGGTTCTTATTATATCGTAAATGTCAATAAAATCGTTAAAAATAAAAAAGTCATTAAAATAAGTTTTCAAATACGGTTACAAACTTTAACTGGCTGACATTTTTAGTGTTATGTCTAATGCAAAATATCACATGGATATGGCGTGTTTATCAATAAATTGATTAAGACTACGTACGCATTGACAGGTGGCTTCCTAACAGTCAGTGCGTTCGTAGCCTTACGAGTTCATTAAATCAAGCACCAAGTCTAGCTCAAGACTTTAGTGACGACGAGGAGGGGTTACTATGACGTCTTAAAGCAGGAGTAATTCCAGTGTGGGAAAGAGACAGAGATACTGGTCGTCTAGCGCCATCTCTTTCCCACACTGGAATTACTCCTGCTTTAAGACGTCGTAACCCCCGTGATTATTTATGAAGGTTTCCAGAATATGGTATTTTACTCTATACGAGAAAAATCTAAAAATATATTATTGAGATAGCTTAAGCAAAAAGCAGTCGGAAAACGTTAGTTTTAGTTCATAAATAGCAAACTACATTTTAAAATTCAATTCAAAGGTTTCAGCTTTTTTAATCTGTTTCATAACACCATTAAATAGTAGTCGCCATGTTATTACGTCATACGGCTATGTAAACTTAGAAGTGTCAACTGTCAACTACATAATATACAAAATATCACTGCATTTGTTTACACAGCCAACTGACGTGCATAAATGCATTTATAGGGCACTTAACGATTGAATAAAAATTTTGTGAATTTTTTTGTGGTTCATTAGCACTGTAGAATCTAATTGAGACACTTTTCAAAATGGGTGTAATACCCTATTGAAGGCATTCTTTCTTTTGTTAATGAATATAATTTATTTTAAGGCGCCCCGTCACCGGAGCATTCGCCTGAAATATAACAATCCAAGATTCGTTTTTGTACAGAAACAAGCGATTGCTACAAATTGTATCGTTACGGGTTGCGCACTGTAATGCTCGGTTCTCCCCGCTCACTGATGTATTGTTAGAATCTGAACTGTTACATTACAGGCGAATGTTGCCATTGAGGTAGCCCCTTTAGTTTGCTTCGTAAAATAGTCGTAATATGGCCATACCTGGGCATCGGAGTAGTTGTGTGCGAGGTTTTTAATATTTCTTCGTAGGCCCGCCACGTTTACTTGCATATCGTCCCGACCACGGGGCATCTGAAACACGAACATCATCGCGTTACATTACATACCGTCACGCCGGTATTCCCCAAGGGTTACGCAGAGGTGTACCTAGTAGTACACCCACATTTCAAGCGTCACGTAGGTACATATATATACTTATATCACTATAAAAAACTGCAAACAGAATAAAATGCAAAAATAAATCTATACTATAGGTGATCATGGAAGTTTTTCGCACCCATGCCATGTATTCAAACAAAACTAAGTAAGTTTATAATGCTGTCTATAAATTATTTGAGTAGGTAACATACCCTTGTCAAGACTAAAACTAAATAGGATCTGCGCATAGTGGCGCTGGATATCAAATACATGCTGGATATTTTTTTGGTATATTTTTAATTTATAGGTACTAAAATATTTAGATAAGATATTGATTTTCATGCCATTGTCTAAAAAATTCTGCATTTTTAATGTTGATCTTATTTTATAAACAAAGAAGTTCTTTATCTACAAAATATTGATAAGACTGTTAAGCTGGCTCAGATAAACGTTTTTTTTTCGTAAGCAATAAACTAACTAACTCATCAATCTAATCGATATCTACATAATCTTTATTAATAAATCCTATTTTGTAAAAACAAAAAGTCTTTAGTTCAGTGTTAGGTCAAGAATGCAATAAATAAAAACTGCATACCTACTTGACTGTCTGAAAACTTAAAAGGAAGAAAATTTGTTATTACTTGCGTTGAATATTATTGTCTTTTCATGTAGTTGCATGTTTGATTGTACGGAATTTGTGGTGTTTTTTATGAGAATGCAGGTGTAATACGTGTAAAGTTGTATGAGATTTATTAGTTTAGTAATTTCGCATAATTTTTTGGATATAGATAGTGGTAGTGAAATAGTACTTTAATAATTTTGTTTTGTTTTATTTGTAGTGGATTTAGATTAGATTCAGCGGCTGATCCCCACACTTCGATTAGGTATTCGAAGTTTGATTTTACTAGAGAGTTATACAGGGTGGAAGGGACACCGACGCGAAAACGGTTACCACGTATTCAGTACATCATTCTGAGCCCCCCTACATAGAAATTATTCATCGGTAATTCTAAAAAAAACAGCTGCAATCAGCACACATTTTGACCGTGTAGTGATGTTTCATCAGCTAAAGTATCGATTGATAATAGAACGTGGACATATAAATGTATAAAAATAAGTTCTATTTAAACGTTTGGTTACGTAGCAACCAAAGAGATTGAAAAGATTCGTGGAGAATTTTCGGTTTCGGTTTAAAGAAACTTTATTCCTTAATAAATACATGTCACTTACTTGAGAACAATACATAAAGAGATTACAAAAAGTTCATCATCAGTATTACCAGTTAATAGTTACCCATCCAATGCATTCATTTATAAATCCTACTATATTTTATATTTATGTGAGTATGGATGTATGTTACTCTTTCACGCAAAAACTACAGACCGGATTTGAATGAAATTTGGCACACAGATAGTTTATAACCTGGATTAACACATAGGATACTTTTTATCCCGGTAGCGCGATCCCGTGGGACAATTACCGAACTTACGCGGGTGTAGCCGCGGGCATGAGCTAGTAATTTATAATACAATTTCTCCAGAAGTGATCGATCCGCAATGTGTGCTGTTGAGTTTTGAATGCATTGAACACATTGAAAGAGTGTAGATTTCTTATACAGGACGATAACTTATTATAGAGTTGTGCTCCTTCAAAAGTTAGCATTTTTTGCTGTAGTTAGTTCTTGTTTTAGGTAAAACTAGCAAGCTTGCCCGCCGTGTGCTGCGCTGCGCTGACTAACTTGTTTTTGATCCCGAACATTTTCATTTCGAGCTTGACATACGAATGCTGCCTGGCGTATGATAATCGAGCGTATGACACTGAACGGAACGATTTGTTATGAAATAGTAAAATCGTAATCTAATACTTGTTGCATTGGATTATTCGTCTCGTCCCGTCTGTCGCTCGTGTAGTTCTTATTGTATACAAAGTTTCACGCTATTTCCCATTGGATAAGACAGAAACTACAGAACGCCACCTGTCCAGCATAATTTGGCTTAATCACTCAATAAATATTCATAAATCACTTTGCTTCGAGTGCTCGAAACTGATATTAAATATTTATTGCAAATTCCGATGCTTATTCCAATAAAATAAAACCGGCCAAGTGCGAGTCGGACTCGCGCATGAAGGGTTCCATACTATCGTAGAAAATGAAATAGTAAAAAATTGAAGGGTTCCCTTTAATTTTTTTACTATTTGTTGTTATAGCGGCAACAGAAATACACATTCTGTGAAAATTTCAACTGTCTACCCATTACGGATCATGCGATACAGCCCGCTGATAGAGAAACGGACGGACGGACGGACAGTGGATTCTTAGTAATAGGGTCCCGTTGGTTACCCTGTGGGTACGGAACCCAAAAAACGTTGAATATAATATGTATACAGCTCTTTTTATGATTATGATCTTTAGTTCAACAAAGGTATTATGTTTATTAGTTTATTGTTAGAAAATACTATAGCGTTATTATGACGCTTTTTGCTTTGCTGACCTTTGCAACGTTTTCTACTGAGCTGTTGATTCCCTTATGGTTTTTTTTCGTCCTTAATATCAAACTAGCGACCCCGCAAGTATTGAAAGACCATTAAAGTTAAAAGACCAACGCGCTTAGACAGATAGACGCGAAAATAATTAATTATAAATACTATAATACCTGCACCACATAATTATCTATCATCAATTGAATAGATTCCATCGAGGTAAAGGCCAGCCCACCATATTATAAGATTTGCATTTCGTATTTATTACTTCAGCAGGAAAACGTGATATTTATGAATTCATCCTTGATTTGATGAATTCAAGGAAAACTATGTACTCAGTTGCGACATGCGAAATAACTGGTGTAGTTTCTGGAATATTTTATTTTTTCAACCGAAAATAGTTATTAATTTAGTCACACCTTTGAAATTAATATTAAATAGGGTTTTTGCTAGTTGAATAGCTGTTTTGTTTTCATTACTGGTCGTTGACATAAAAACATCTTTAGTGTATTCTTGTTTAGAACAGCTGTCCCTTCGACCCTATTCTTATCGCTGGTTGGTCCTTTCCTATAGGGAAGAACCGTCAACGAAGTCCATGGTTACTCTTTCCAAAAAGAGTATCATGGTTTTACTTTTTAATTAGTGTTTTATCATAACACCGACTTCTTTGTTAAGTGTTTTGTCCTACTGAATTTTGAATGACAAAGCAATTTCACCTCCAATCACAGTAAGTAAACTTACATACATAACGTCATATGTATGTTTTCAGTAAATACACATAGGGGACACTGACACGGCAGTCGGCAGCCATCTAATTGACTTCCAACTATTTACGGGCGCGCACTAATTGGATACAAACCGGCGTGACACCGACTATTTCAAACATAGATGTATTATTGTGTAGTCGAACGAGCTTATTGGTATACATTTATATGTATAGGCAAAATATATATAAAATGATATTCACCTTTTTATTATACTTTATAAACATAACTGCACGTTTCATGTGTATTTCCCCGAAAGTTAAGACACCGAAGTACATTTTGTCAGTTCTGTGTTATATGGGATGTCTATTACCATTAACAGGGAACAAATCCAGACGTCGCGTCGGGTTGCTACTGAGAAATTCCCGGTGGAAAACCCAATAACACTCAACCCGACCTGGGAATTGAACCCAGGAGTAGCGTTTGCGACCACTAGAGCAACGAGGTAGTTCCACTACTAAGTTAGCTGCCTGCCGTGGTAAAAAATTATCCCACGAAAAGGTGCCACCGGGATAAAAAATATCCTATATCCTAATATGGGATAGTACGTTTCCGTGGGATAATTTCCGTCCGCACGTGAAAGCTAGTACCAAACCACTTGTTCGACGGTACATACCAACATATACTATGGATGTGTACATGTGTAGTAGGTACTAATCATACTTATGTGGCGCACGGAGTCGTGATAGCAATGAATGATCAATAAGTGATTGTGCTAATGGATATTGATAATTAAACGTCTTCTTTATCAAAACGAAATGGCCGATATTAAACTTTGAACGTCCTGATAGAAATGATAGAATGATGGAAGTCGGGTCGCAATTTATGGCATCAGTGTCTGGTAGACGTATTACTGATCTGCTGGCAGAAGGGTGCCACAGTTCTCATTGTAGCTTTTTATGAAGCTCATTGAGAGAAATAGAAGTCGGTCAGCCATTGTTGGTTGAAACCACACTCTTTAGATTTAGGTGTCCTTGTTTCTCAGCGTATTGATGGCATTCTAAATAAAGTTGGGCCAGAATCTGGCTATGAGTTTAGCGTCTATCTGGTCCTATAGCATAATCAGCCTATAATATTCCCACTGCTGGGACAGAGGAGGCCTCCTCACTATGAGAGGGAATGAGCTATAATCAAACACGCGGGCCCAGTGCGGGTTGGTATATGTCACATGTCTTCGAATTTTTAGTTCCGGTTTCCTCACGATGTTTTCCTTCACCGTTTTGAGAGTGGTGATGAAATAAATTACAGCCCCCACTACTACTCGTAAGTCGGGGTCGCCACCACAGGGCCACCGCTGCTCCTATGGCTGAGCAATAATACAGACAATAGAACACACAGGACATTATAATGTCCTTGATAATGTTGCACAGTAGCATTTACAAGCTCACTGCTTCTTCAAGTTCTAATGTCAAGAAGTGCATAAACATTTATTTCCCAAGTGTTATAAATAAACAAGTATGCAAGTATCATTCTCAGTAAGTAATCGGTACTGTAAAGTGGCAAGGAACATTATTCCCAAGCGCCTAAACTTGGCAGGACATAAGTCCTTGTCCCCGAAAGCCTTTGTTCCAAAGCGTGACCAACATTGGTCTTTATTCGTTACAATGGCTGTTATTTTGGACGCTATGCTATAAACATTTGTGACGCTTTGGTACAATATATTTTTATCTGCGGCGATTGACCCGACGTACAAAGACATTTTGGTTAATGTTTGCTTTGTGGATCTGTTTGAATTACCGCAATATTTTCTGATAAGTACAGTAGTACAGCGGGGTATGCCTTGAAATAACTGTTGTTCTTGTAACTTAACAGCCAGATGACATCTGTCTGTGTTGCTGGGGAGTTTATAAAACCAAGCCAATTCTTCACCCCAGCTAAAAACACTGGAAAGTGGCGAAATGCGGGCGTTTTGGAGACTGTCTTCCGTTATCTTGACATTCAAATCAATTCATAGCATTACATTTATTGTCTGATTTTTATTTTCTGCAAAATATAAAAGTGCATTTCGGAATACTGTCTTTAAAACCCATTATACCAATGTTTCTTCGGCACCGTTCTGATTTTTACGAAATTCTGCAAAGGACATCTTTAGGCAGACTGATAATTTAAAATAATCACATCTTGTTACACAAAGGTGTTGTTTTGAAAAGACTATTTTTGTCAATGTCAGTGTGACCATGTCTGATAATGACAATGATAAGAGTACAACAGATAATAAAGTACTTAGGACGTTGATAACATGATCGTTAGATTGATATAGTACGATTGAGCAACTGAGAAGTGTTACGCGTTTAGAGCTATAATCTTCTATTGCACCCACATGGAGTGACCACAAAAATATCGACGCGACTGGCTAAAACCGGGCAGTTGTCATGTCCATGCAAACCATCAATATTTTCACGCGAACGAAATCGCGGGCAACAGCTAGTATTAAGTATTTATCACTACTGAAATTCGCAATTTCTCATCAATATGCCAAACATCGAAAGATTCATCAAGATTCTTATCTCAATTAAGTTGAATAAAGACGCAAGATCGCAAAGGTAACCTAAAAGTATAACAATTTTTTTGTTAAGTACCTGTTATCTGTTGTACGCAGGTTTGCGACGTAAATCAATGGCGGCTTATCAGAATGTAATGATAACACTGTGAATCAGTCATATTAGCAGTTAGCGCATATGACGGTATGTGATAATGTGAGTCATCGGGCTCTGATAACTTTAGCGTATGTTTTAGATAATCTGTTGTAAGAAATAACAAGCATAGAGAAAAAAAAACATTAATTTTTAAAACAGGCTTTTAATTATAAGTGACGTCCGTAGCGACTTTTTTGTGTTCGTCTCAGCAAACCCTTTTAATTGATACCCTTATCATAGGGGTGCATAAAAAATAACTATTCCGCCATCTTTGGGAGTCCGTCATACTGGATTTAGAATGACATCACTTAGTTAACCATTCAATGTCATCCAAACTAAACGTGTCTGCAAAATTTCAGCTATTTCGCTTATGGAGAACTGTTTTAAAATTCAATTCCAAAATTTGACCTAAACAAGCCTATTTATCATTGCAAGTTTAAGCTGCAAAAATATTGGGAACCGCACCTGCGTTGCTGAAACACAACGTTTCGTGGCAACTTATCAGCTTTTGGCATTTAGTTACCAGCTATTATTTTTTTAAATGTTTTTTTGAACTGAACGAAATTCATTTTTTTTTCATTTTTTCGCAAATTGAAAATTGTGCTATTCAGGATAAAGATTTATTGACTATAAGATAAAGAATTCCTAATTATTTTATCGAGGGCTGGTTCGAGGAGGCTCGGAAAAAGAGCACACGAAAGGAATTGGGGAAGGCCTTTGCTCAGCAGTGGGACAGTACTGGCTACAAATATATGTATATATAATCATTTAAAACGTCAATACCCATACCTCACCAAAACGTATTAACTGGAAATTACACTATTTAGTGACATTAAGACGATTGCTAACAAACATATTTGCTTTATAGATACTTTAAATAATGGTGTTGAAGGAATGGCCATAACTAGTGATGGCTCGGGGAAATATTCTCACACGGAGAATGTTCTTCGATCCAGAATATTCTGCAATATTCTACAATAATTCTTTCCCACGGAGAATTTACGACTAATTAAAATTTGAAGTAAAATTGCTAAATTTAGTACAATATATTTTGATTTAAGGGTCTAAAGTCAACTTATTTTGTTGTTATTACTTATACTTTACTCGAAAAAAGGTTTATACTGTGTGAGGTTTCAGAGTGGAAATTGCTAATATTTCTGTAGTTAAGAAGTATTAGTTGCGGATATCGTTGCGAGCTTGCCTTTCTTGTCCGTTTGGCTAAAATCACATGCCGTGGTGTGTCTGCATGTCGGCTGTCGCGTCTCATAAAACCAATAACTCATCAAACAAGGTGACGGTTTCATCAACTTCTTTATGTAAAACAGACCTTGAAATGAGCCGGAAAAGCGACGTGGTGTACAAACAAGATTATATCGAACGTGATTAATTTACATTGTGTCG
The DNA here is from genome assembly GCA_950022335.1 of Eurois occulta. Taxonomy (NCBI): domain Eukaryota; kingdom Metazoa; phylum Arthropoda; class Insecta; order Lepidoptera; family Noctuidae; genus Eurois; species Eurois occulta. Next base: position 20,684,877 of record OX465485.1, on the reverse strand, counting down.
ACTTTCGCGTGTTTTCATTCCAAACATGAATGTTTATATTATTTCCAGATTTTGTTATTCAAGATCACATTCGTATTAGTATTTTTTTAAATTCTTGATAAACAAATACCTCAGGAGGAAAGCGGCATGTCCTAGAGACAAAAATTACAGTGGGCCCGCGTGATGGATTACGAACTACTACCTCTTACAGAGAGGAGGCCTAGGTCACAGCTGTGGGAACAATTATTTATTCTATGTATATATATTATAGGCTAATTATGTAATGTAAATACCTCAGTCCATTTTCCCGATGCTGGTGAACCCCAATCATTCTTCAAGTAGTATGCATAAATTATCAATAATTTAAAAAAAAATATTCCGAAAATAAAGCATGCGATAATAATGAATTAATGACCCAAGTAAAAAGACCACTAGAGGACTCACAGAAAAAAAAACCATGACAAGGTTACAAAAGTTCTAGCAGCTATGGTATGTAAACTAAAACGGTGTCAAAGTCAAAATGAGGCGTATCCGGTCCATCATTGTTAGGCGACCAGGATAACTGGATGACGACATGTGCCAAAAGAATTCGTGAATTGTCAAACCAAGCGTGGTAAAATAATGTACCCAGCAGTGTTAGTTTTAAAAGTTAGCCGTACTACTTCTGCATGTTGGCACTTCAATTGGCGTATTATTTGTGCAAATATTTGCGTCATTGGCCAATATAACAAAAAGTGCTGTTTGTGTTTGTTATAGCGAATATTTACACAAATACGCCACTTGGAATGCCACCATGGAACAGACACAGGGGTAGCGTCTAAACTTACAAAACTCGCCCACATTTTCAGAAAAATCTGATCAAAAAATCCGATGACAGATATCATGTCAGCTAAAATTACTGGTTGACCAAATTAACAGCAATCAATCATAGAACTTTACATGAGATTTGACAACAGAGTAAATTGATACCGCTTTCAGAACTGAGCAACACTGGGGTATCCCAGTATAGCAAGCAAAAAAAATCGATAAAATTGACCTTTATTGTACTATAACTTACTTTGATGTGCAATAATGATGTATTTTGTTTAAATTTTAGACAAAAACAGCCAAAATTGCGTGGTTAGTCGCCTTTTCTGCCGACAATAAATACATAAAGGTATACAAAAAGAAGTTTTTATGTTAGTTCATGCATATTCTTGTTGACATACAAGAACTTTCTTTGCTGAAACTGTGTGCATTTTGACAGCGATTGTTAAATAAATCATCATTTAAAATTGCTTTTTGATATGTAAATGTCTCTTTCAATATAATATGCTTTTAAAATAAAATGTAGTTCAGATAATTTTATTCGAAACCATCTCTACTCATAAATATATTGCAAATTATGACGAATCTATTGTGTAAATAAAGAGTATCATACATGCTTCGATCTCTACTGATCTTATTGTCCATTCAATTTAGTTTGAACACAATTGTATTGTTTACTTTTTAACAATCAGTATTGTCAAAATACAAATATGTAGGCTACATCAGAAAAATATATTTTGAGGATAGTATAGTGAGATTTTATAAATAGACCATTCATCAACAATAAAAAAGTCAAAATGACAACATTACATTTCTAATAATTTCTTAGTTTCTAAATAAGTATGCATGCAAGAGAAAAGGAATCTTATTCCAGTGCAATATCGTTTTATACACACTACATCTAGAATTCATTTACTAGAGTTATCAAATTTGTTTTATTTATTGGGTATTTACTTATTTAGTTCAAAAAGGGTTTTTATCAATGATCATATTCAGAACTAGCTGTGGCCCGCGACCTTCGTTCGAGTGAAACTATTGTAAAAAAAAATATTACTTCGCTTTTTAATTTCATTTTTCTAAAATTAAAGTCCCGTCAAAATCGGTTCAACCGTTTCAGAGATTAGTCGGAACAAACAGACAGACTGACAGACAAAAAATGAATTTTGTGATTGGTGCCATATATATTCTCATATGTATTCAGTAAAAAGAAAAAATTACAAACTTAAATTTTAATTATTTGTATAGATTAAGTACCCACCGTTATAGGTATGAGATCACTTCCAATTAATCAATGGCACTTCTTCAATCAACTTCAGATCCTATTCACCATAATATAAACACGATATTGCACTTTCACACGTAACGCACAATAATTGTATTAATAAAGCGAACAAACCACACAAACTACGTTTCAACTACACATCACACACTGAAAAATAACTTCTAAACACTACTCTAAGGACTTTTAACTTTGTCTACGTTATTATCACAGTATATTTCACTAATTACTTTGATAGCTACACTACTCCACTTCAAAGAATAATCGACAAAGAGTAGGATATTAATGGAGACGCGACGAACGCGTCACGCTGCGCTCACGGCTCGGCATTGTCTAGGCGAAGCGGTAATGCGCCCGTTAGTGTGCCCGCACATGACTCAACATGTGAATAATTACGAGGAAAGAACGTACTGAGATGTTGTTGATTTGTAAACTTGCTAAAACATTTTATTTCGTAGGAAGGAAAAAAAATAACTGACAGAAAAATAATGACTCGAATGCCTTTTTGTGCAAAATTTAAATTACAGCATTAACTAACTAAAAACGTATTTAATATGTTGCCAGGCAGTTTATAACGTAGACTAGTACGTCAGTTCTGGATAATTCCACTTCTAAACATCAACACACAAACCACAAAATCGCTCAACAAATACACAAAACCAAGCAATTCTAACTAATTTCAACTCAAATAGCAAACTCATGTCATGACTTATTTGTGTCATCGCATTTCGTCAGTTTGAGAAGGCGATTAGATAGCAATGTCAACAGGCGTCAGGCAGTCATGTGAGTGTTGGTTCGTCTACCTGGGCACTAACAAAGAGGGCAGGTTAAGTAACAAGGTGGGAGGAAGCACTACGCAGAGCTAAAACACGGGCTATATGAAATGTTGTGTTGTATTGGGAAGACTGTGAAATTTATTCGTTTGCATGTACACTAATGAAAGATTATCTTATTTCAGGATTTGGTTGAGTCATCAAAAGTTATGCGATGTTTAGTATCTATGTATATAAAAATCTCGTGTCACGGTGTTTGTGGTCGCACTCCTCCGAAACCGCTCGACCGATTTTTATGATTTTTTTTATGTATTTAGTATTAGATAGAAGAGAATACTTAGGTCGTAAAGTATATTTCATACCGCTAGGTGATTAAGGGGTAGGTAGAGGTAGGTAGGGTAGGGTAAAAAAAGCGGCACAGCTAGTTTACTGGTATTATATTTATAGACACAAAATTAATCAAAGGATGTTTGCATTGTAGTATTTGTGATGCAACTTAGGGACATTTAAACTTTGAACTGCTGTATACTGAGATGAATTCTTGCAACATACCTACATGAGGTGATGGTTTCATTAGTCTAATAAATATTGAACTATGGACTATTCTCGCTTTATTTCCACAATAAACAGTAGCAGTTCAACTACTGTAAGGAGGAGAACAGTTTAACTGTAGGAACAAGACAAGTCCTACGTCACTCACTACGCTTAAGTCGAAAGCTTGGTGTGTATCGGAGGACCACTAAAAAATAAATGAAAAGCCAATGCTGAATGCACTAAATCTGTTAGAAGTGAAGTCTCTGTATCAATAAAGATGCAAAGATTTTTATCATTGTAGTTCATAAGTACAGGACTTTCTTTCAGAAGTCAGTGCTCACAATTTAATCGTAAGCACACAACCATCTGTTTGTACATAAAGACAATGAATGTTTACAGCTACGCTTTCAGGTGGTGACGTCAATCGTTATCAGATAGTGGCTCATAAGGAGCATTTTATTGTTGCATAGAACGTTCCAGTGCAGGTGTCAATATTATGTAATTGAGTTAAAAGGCTTTGTCTCAAAAGTGGATTAGATTCTTGACTACATTTAAAATGCGCAGTTAGATAATATTGTAGCAAATCTGTAGTGGATCTAGTATTATGCTGTTTAGTGCAACGATCTTGAACAGTTTAAAATTTCTAGTGTTCAGTTTCCGACCTTATTTTCCTGATCCAAGTCTCCTAATCATCACTTTTCGAAACTACTTTGAATTCTACTTTGAATAGCTTCCAATAAGGCCTGATGTCGCTTAATATAATATTTATATTACATTCATTATTTTCCACTCCGTAATCATATTACTAGAGGATACTGAAATACAAAGGTTAGATCGTTTTTCAGCCTCTTTCAAGCCTTTTCCCATATTTCAAACACAATTATGATTTCTCGACTTTCATTCCAAAAACATTTGTTTCTATTTGGCCACAATACAAGAGCAACTTTGACATCAAGCCTTACAAATGCTAAAGATTTAACATTAAGTCGAGTTTGAAGGACAACATAACAATTAATAACATACGAGTATTTACGCCTGACCGTAGTCAGCGGTCAACGGAACGTGGGGAAGCAATATGTTGGCTAATATCACCTGCCTGACTGGGCCAATATTGCCAATATCATAGCAAGATATTGCTAATGTTCGCAGAACTAGACCGGTCGGCTGTTTATTGTAAGGTACATAAGAGACCCTTGCTCAGCAGTCAAAGTTTACTGCTAGATATATGACTCTTAGGAAAATTGAATCAGATATTAACTTTGGTCCTAAGTCCCGCGACCGAAAACGAAAGACTGATGAAAGGGATCTCCCAAAAAGTGGACTCTGATTCCAAGATTGTAATGAAGATATGGTTAAAATGCTGCACCACGGATTTATCTTCCAACCTCATTAAAAACCGAAATTCCAACAAAAAAAATTATAGGTCTGTACCAAAATATGAATAAAAAATTCTCTCTGCACGCTGCCACCGCTAACTGTATTTTTGACAACACAGAGTGTTCTTGTAGACCTCCTCACTAACTCCTAAGCTCATGGCAATAAGGTGTACAATTGTGCGTTTTCGGTCGTAAAACATGTTTACTGTTTAGATAGCAATGATAGTGCACGCTTGGCCATGGACCGAGTCGTTCAATGAACTTATGATTTAGCTATGGTTTAGATTTGCATGTGTGATTTACAATGGCTCACACTGTTTCGATTCTGTGTTTTGAAGACTGAATGATCTGAAGATTTCATTGGAGCATGAACTGGGATTTCATTAGGGTTTAAATAATAACACTTTGACCCAGAGCTATTTATAAGAATAAAAGGCCAGGTTATACCTTGTTTTCTGCCAGGGCTGCGGGACTGTTCGAAAGAGATACCGCAGCCCTGGGCCGGCAGTCTCGACATAGATACCGACATTGTCGCAAACTTTCGATTGCTTTTATGAACGAAAAAATTCGGTTGCAATAACGATGCTTGCGAGAAACGCATCTTGGATGTTCAGACTTGCATTTCTCGTAAGCAACGTTATTGCAACCGATTTTTTTCCGTTATTACTAAGCGATCGAAAGTTTGCGACAATGTCGGTATCTATGGCGAGACTGCCGGCCCTGGAACATAAAGGGCGAAAGAAGGAACATGGGTGGTTTTTAGTCAGTAAGAGTCTGACACTCCCTTCCGCTCCGCCTAGAGCGGGAGGAGTCATTTGATGATTTCCCACTCTCCAAAAAAAAAAAAGGCTATAAGTACCTTGTTTTGTTGACCAATGACAAGCGGCCTACCGTATAATTTTTTATCTATACAATTTTCGCTTCTGGTGCGAAAAAACCGTCCTCGTAAAGTCAGAAATAGACATCGGAACTAGTCTCGCCATAGACAAACAGTATAATACACCTTTAAACATAGAGGAAACTAAGAAGGAAGCGTATCACGTGCGTCGATCATTAATTGACTTACTTGATGCATTATTGATGGAAACAATCGTTTAATGTACGCTGTGACGATGTATCAGCGGGGATTTAATTTGTCACGAAGCGGACTAGAAGGAAGCCGTTATAACCTGTGACTAGTGCCAGTTTCCACTAGGAGACTCCTTGGATTTTCAACTTTCGACGCTAACCAGAGCTTCGAAAATACAACAAGGCGCTTTGTTTAGTGCTAGTGAATACGGGCATAAATGATGACTGACAAACGACACCTGTTGAAGACCTACAAGAACGAACCTTTAACGAAAACCTTGAATTAATCTCTTGCAATACAAAATACTACAGCGTAATGATAAAACAAATCAGCTGATCCACATAATTCATTGCTATGGCTTAACACATATTGGACCTGCTTGGCGAATTAGGAAAGGAGCTTGTGGAGTTGTAGCCTAGCAGTGAGCACATAATAAACTGAAAAAAAAACTACCTAGAAAATGTCACGTAAGTCAAATTAACAGAAATATATGCGGGAAAACCCCATTAAATCATTTACAGTAAGCTATTAAGATGCTCATACATATGCATATGGTGGAATCCTATTTTAGACAAACTAAATAGTCAAATATTTAGCCAAAAATGTGACCGGAATGACAAGTTGACACGTCGAAGTGACGTAGGTTCATTGTGACGCTACAGTTCTAACACTAAAATAGATTACAGAAGTTTTATTCACTAGTATTCGCGGACGAAAGGAGCATTAAACTTCTACAGTTGAAGAAGGTGTGGTCCCTCACTACCGAGATGCGTCAGTGAAATGGAAATTTCCAATTTATGAGTTTCCGCAGTTCACCCACAAACCTTACTTCGTGAATATAGGAGTTATTAAAGGACACTCACAATATCAGCCATATCTTTTAAACAAACTGGTGGTCTGTTCGTAGTTTTGTCAATTGAAATAACTAGATTTAGATAGCTGATGCGGCTTCATCAGATTCTAATTTACCACGAGCAGAGACCAAAGATAAGTTTACGGAAACATCATGAGGATTCTCCTCATTGAACTTCGCCCATAGTGGCCAATCTCAGCGGAGTCTAGCCATCGACGAAGGAGACATTGTAGTGCGCAAGTGTGTGCGCAGACACAGGTACAATCCCTTTTCCCTCAATCTCATTGCCGGATGGGACGGCAATCCCACACGACCGGAGAGCCAACTTTAATATGAGCATGAGCATACAGAGATGCAGGAACCAACAATAAGGCAACAGTCAATACCCTTTTTTCCTCCCGGAAATCCGCGCTACCTCACACACCATACAAAACCAGTGCTATCTCGAATCGCGATTTTTATTTAATTCCGTGTCAATGTATCCGCGGCGCGCGTGACCTTGTAGACGCGTGCGCAGTGGAACTTCTCTGTTTATTTGTGTGTTACAGGTGGGACACTCCTGCGCACGGTTGAGGTCGCTGACCGCTACATCCTATCGCCGCGGGATTCTGTTTCCGACTTTGAATATGAATGATGTGTTGATTGTCTTATCTCAATTTTATGTGTAGGCTAGTTATCTAAAATAGGCCTTTGTTTTGTTGTGAGAGGAAGTATGATTTTGCAAATCTTGAAGAATTATTCAACTTTTATATAGTTGACTGAGCCGTCTTCACTTCTCACTTCGTTATATGTATAGATTGCACAATTGCGGTAGTGGGCGATCATAAACTCATGATATGTAGGTATTATGAAATTTATTCGCTTCCGAAACCGAATACGCAGAAAAATAGTGTGTAAATCTTCAACTTGATTTACACACTACGGATGTGCATTTTTGATTGAGATGAAATGCTCAAGAATTTTTAAGATCCTAGTCAAAGACTTCTACAGCCGGAACTTCGGAAGTGACGTAGTCCAAGAAGCTTTAAAATTGTTGGGAAAACAATCACAAAAAACTTCGGCGTTAGAATGTTTACGTAAACATGTTTTGACGGTACTATTTTTAATCTTGTTTCGTTAGTGCCCGTGAAGAAAGAAAACATTGATGTGTTAGCGTATCATCCTGCACACGCAAAAATCAGCTGGTCGGAATGGCCAGTTAGCATGTAGTGTAGAGCACAAGGCCAAGAACAAATTGATATGATTATAACTTTACTCTTTAGGCAACGTGTATTTGAAGACATTTCGGCAAAAATAAAATAGGGGGTTTACCATGTTCACGTTCTAAAAAAAATGCAGCTGATCCACATATATTAGCCTGTAGAGTAGGAAGGTATACGGCCAGAGAACATAACATAAATGATTACATCATGTTTTGAAGATATTTCGGTGAAACTACGAAATATAAGGCTAATACTTCCAAACTTATTCGATAGAAAGAGCGTGAATAGACTCGAATTTCTTTTAACTTGCCAAAAACCCCAAACTACCTCTCGATACGAAGAAAGTAACACACTACTCACTATCTTAGCATCTTCGACGTGTTTTATGGTGTCTGTGGTTTTCCTACAAACTGGACGCTTTGTTTTCTTTTCAAGATTAACATCGCTCGATTAATTACATCAGCGCTTTACATATTTTTGTGGTTACATCACTGAGTTGAGAATAATTTAAGTCACTTCCACAATGTTTAAACTGGTATAACACTGAAAACTAGATACCGTGTTAACATCCCAGTCTAAACCGGTGAATTGAAGATGGGCTAAAGGTAGACATAGAGTTGGGAAGGAATGGGGGAGGCTTTTCCCAGCAGTGGGTCAGAATAAGCTAAACCAAAAAAAAGAGGCGTTTAACCTAGCCATGTCTTCATGTCAAAAACAATAGTTGTAACTTTGTAAGAATATATCACATTCTAGATGAGATGATAGATAAGTCGGTTAACTTTTTAACATAGTAGGTACAGGTAAGTATTACAACAAGTTATATTAATAAGGGACCGCGCTTGACCATGACTGTGCGTTTGGTTCAGACTTGAATCTCCAACACGTACACCGTGAGTCATATTTCTTTGAAAAATGTATGAATCCATCGATTTAATATCGCTAGAGAAGACGGACGTTACTACAGACGGGAAAAGATTACGAATTTAAGCCAGCAACGATCGCCTAATTCATTTTGAATTAGACAAAACCGGTTGGTACAAAATAATATTGTCGTAAAATAACACAGAAACATGAAGATTGGCACGAACAGAGGCACGCCTGTGGCCAGGAATGGGTGAAGTCCGGCTGGGGATGATATTCATGATGAAAATAACAATGTTAAAGAGAAAGCATTACTTAAAAGTAAACTGTGTAGGTATAACACTGCTTTGGTAATATTTGGCTTCATCCTAGCATACTTACCTCATACCTCATGGTTAAGACTACTACACAAAATGGCCTTCCGTAAACCCCTACAACAGGTACCCCCATAAAAAGGCCATAAACTTTACCAAAACACAAGTAGCTTTAAAAATGGTTGGACTTATGAGGTCCATTCTATGAAAGTTTAATGTTGATGACGTCACACGCACCCGCCATGTTTTCTGGCAGAATGTCGAACTACCCTCGGTCATTGTGAATCGGGTCGCATGGGGTTGGTCAGCGGCCAAGGGTGTCAAGATTAAGGGCATGCATGTAGGACAAGAGGTTTTGTTGCATAAGAAGATAATAGAGAGGTGTATTTTTTACGAGATTAGATCACTGTACTGGCCTATTTTGTGGGAGAAGGCAAACACTGGCTAATAACACCGCAGTATTTTAAAGGTTACAGCTATATCCTAAGTAGATTGGTAGAATAGATACTCTCCACTATATATTGAAAGTAAGTAATTGCATTGTTCTCTTTACCAGGTCAAAGACGCAAAGTCACGAGTGCCTGTAATATCATTGATACCTTTCAAATGTAACATCAATGGTGCTGGGCGGACGAAGATATCCGAATATAAGGATATAAAAGGAAAATTTGAAATAAATCATTAATCAAACCAAAACGAGTTTGTTATTTATGACTCTGCTATATTATGCTTTTTGTCAGGCCTACGTTGTCCTCTCAAACGTAAGAATTGACACTGTGGGAAATATAATGAAGGATCTACTTCGCGGCGACGACCAGGACTAAAGTTTGGTCGCATAATCAGAGGTCTGACCAGTTTGGTCAAGGTAGCGGCCGGTCATGCGACACGACGAGGTCGTGGACGCGTAGTTCGCGAGGTCCCTAACCATGGAGTTTCTTGCCGGTTCTTCTCCATAAGAAACGACCAATTTGGACAATGCACCTAACTTCAGACGTTTCATAAGTCCCCATGTATGTTTATGCAAAACATTTGGAATTGAATTGAATGCGTTTACATCACGGCACCGACCAACCAATGATGCAATTTTAATGAGAAATGCTCCTTTTACATCAACGTCGACTGTGCTTAATTGGAAATAACGGTTTCAACGTATTCTTAATTTGACGCTCATCAACATAAATCGTTACAGTTTCGAAAGCATTAATCGAAGCAAATATCGCACGGTTGACATCTTAGATCTAGTTTTACTAGAACAGAATCTGATAAAAATCTCAACCTACTTTCTCAAGGCGACGAAGGCATCTTTTATGACTTAACCTCACATAATAATGGGTTTCACATCGAACCCCCTACGACCACCATAGTCTATAAATAGCCTCGATTGCCTGCAGATCGATACAGCATGTAAAAGCATACATAATCAGCAAGGCAAGGCTATGGTGTAGCCGTCGACCTTGGCCGGAACGTCTTGTATCTACAACTTCTATGTTTTAATTTATTAAGTAAGGCTTCAAACAGATATGACATGTATTGGTAATAACCATAACCATAAAAAGTTTAACACCGAACATTATGACGTATCCCCAAAAGTATAACGTCCAATTTCGACCTAAAACGATCTTCAGAACCATCAAAGATCTGACCATTACAACAAACGCGGCATAAAAAAGAACTGTCCTCTGCCACTAGGTCAGACAGACCAACTAAGCAAAAAAGAATACTGCTAAGACTGACGACCGGTTGTCTGTCTAACGGTGATAGGCCTTAGACTAGTCTAGCAGATAATGCCGGTAAAAACCAAGCGGCTTCAAAACTGTACACATCGTCGACATCACTGGCCAATCGTCTTGCAGATCTAGTTAGATTTTTGATAAGAGAGTATGATTTCCTCATTTTTTTCTCAGCGAAAACGCAACAAGGAAGCGGCGAAGAGCTGGCGCTTTGGTCTTTTGTAACTATTACATTAATATTCTTCTGCCCATCTCGAAGAATGGGCAGACGACATAGTTGCCATCGGAGGGGAAACCTGGATGAGGCTCGCATAGGAACGTGGAGATTGGCAGAAGAACGGAGAGGCCTATACCCAGCATTGGGTGAATTCAGGCTGTGGATGATGATGATTGATTATATTCTTTGCGGATTAGAGTCATATGGCACAAACATCAGCTGACTGATACAATCAGTTCAAGTTGTATTGAACAAGGCTTGCAAAGACCGGTGTTGCTAACCAGTCGGCCTTGTGTGTCGTGCATACTATGTTATTGTACAGATGCTAATTACGTGCGAGATATCACGCCGGAGTCCCTAACAGGGTCAACAGAGACAACTAATTAGTTATTCGGTTGATTTCACTTCGGCCAATGTGAATGAAACTTGGGCAGACGATGTTTCGATGTAAATTCCCTAATACTTTTATGGGTGTCGTAAATCAATATAAAATCGTGTTATGGGTTGTTAAGTAATAAAACTGAGAAAAGGATAAAAATGGAAACAACAAAATTTAACTTTCATATTGATTAAACGATATGAAGAATGAAGACAACTTTCGAACCCCTAACCTCGAAATAAATATATCAGTTCTACATAGAAATAGCTATAATAATATATGATATACCAGCAATTCGACAAGGGAAATAACTGGATAACGTGGATTTGCCGACGACGACGTTAATATTCTGTTTGAACCTTGTGACGTAGTAGTGGCATGTTTGAAGATCCGATTGTTTGAAAACACATTACTGCATGCCACTGTTCACTTTGACGACAACACTGTTTTCTACGAAACGAGTATTGCAGATGTAATGCCTTGGTTTAGGAAAGTCAGGAAAGGGTGAAAGAACTCTGAAACTGTTGTCCTACGGACACAAGGACCGAATATGGCCATGACTATTACAGAGTTAGGAAGGGGCCACGTATGGCAGTAGACCCATAGAGGATGAATTAATGACTCATTATGATGAGACCACTAGGTTTTACCAATGTATGTAATAAAACCACTTCTCATAAAAGCGAGAAAGCGAAGCTCTTCCCTCAAAAGTTCCAGGAAAATGAAACAATTCTTGAAAGAAAGATGACGTAAATTAATTATCTTTTATCCGATTCATTAAATAACACTTTAAAGACGTCATTAATGCGTATTTAAAGTATTATCAGAAGGAGGACGCCGATAACGCCTCTAGCGATAATAAACAAAGGTGAATAACATAACTATACCGTCTATTTTACTAAAAAATATCAACTAACTATTTCGATGAAACAGCGAAGTTTCTAAGATAGAAAGTGTGTGTAGGCGATGGACGAGAATCTGGCAAAATTTACTCATGTCTTATGGCACTGGTTCTAGAAAATGGATTGAGAAATCCCATGACGTTACAGAGAAAAGTTGAGATCTACTTACAGCTGTTTGTTGAAACTTCAACAGTTAGGGACCAGCATAACATTCGTTGTCTGAATTCAGCAGGTAGAAGACAAGCAGAATTGCTGCTGACTTTTATCTGCAGTATTCTAGAATTTAAGCTGTTTTTCAGCGAAATTAGGAAATTTTTTCTTGGGTACAAAGAAAACTCCTACCAAGAAACATTCTGTGAGTGTTGACAAATACTGTCTGGCCCACTTATGATAATTCAGATAATACCTAAGTAACGTCGTGTCTGCTCCTATCGGGGGTCAACATATTTGATAATATTTTGTAAGTTCAAGATCCTAAATTTTTGTCTCACTATCACTATGTTTATTGTTTTTTGAGAAGCGAATAGTAAACAGAGGGCTTTGTTCTAGTTTTTGCAAAAAGGCCGGGTGGGGGTCAAAAGAAAAAGTGGGTAAAAAGGCTGTTGTCAGTGCTAAAGAAAACAACAGCTTAGGGAGAAAGAGAAGAGGAACGTATTTCCGTTATTTCTGCGAACATTGGAATGACAAAACATAAAGAGCGGCGACTGTTCAGTTCAACACATATGAAAAGCGATTTTGACATTAATAAAATCATTTTAAGCGTCAGGAAACAAGAAATCCCCTAGCCGCAACATTGAATCAAAGAGACTCAACATTGAATGCCTCAATGAAACCCAACCACGTGGTTACTTCGGAGCACAGCTGACACACATTTGCGGAGCCGGTTTAAAAGCTATACACATAAAATGTACAAGTAACCACTGAATCAACTTACATGGTTCATTATCAAGGACTTCGGACGCCATTTGAAAACAACTTGAGGCATTTTATATTCACAGAAGATCACTACCGGTCTTGGTTAGATGTTGAACACGTATGACCGTACGGCCATGTAGTAAAGGAAGAACCATGTTTTTTTATCCCGGAAAAACGGCCGTGTTTATGGGCGATACGGGGGGATTAATTGCTGATAAAATTTTTTTGGAACCCGTTAAGACATTTCCAGAACTATTTGAATAAGCTCTGGCATAGCCTACTTTTTTTTTAGATGTCCCAGCTGATTTTAACATCTTTCTACCCAATTACGGCTGAGCGATGGGTATTGATTTTTAATAAACAAGAAAGCCTTATGTTCTGTCATGAAACAGTGCTGATACTGCAAGTAATTCTGCCTACTTTCTCAATAAATCATGAAGAACCTGCGTTACATTAAGGTGATAAACTTATTTGACATTCATATTAAGGAAACGACATTGTCTCGGCGACAAAGATTGACATTGAGTGCAACCTTGTTTATGTTACCAGGAGGAAACTAACGCCATATAAATAAATTAAACATTGTTTGGTCAAGCAGGGATGAATGCAACATATTGTACTTTGCGTATGCGCAACGGGGCGGGCTAGGTTGCGCAGGATTGCTGTTAAGCTCGGTCTACTTACGTGTCGATGCTAATCGTCCGTAAAACACAGAGTCGTCCCAGAACTTAGCTAAAGAGTTTGGCGCTATGACTAGCGTCCATTAATTCTTGTACTGTGCACTGCAGTTATCAGGCAGGACAATCATGTTATCAGGTGTTTCATAGTTTGTTAAGAACACTTTTGAGCCTGAAACTCAATTTTGCCGCAAAAAATATATGGAAGAAGCGCTACAAAAAAAAAACTATGAAAGAATAAGAGCATATAATCGGAAGGCCAATTGACCAATGAAAAGTAAATAATAATATTATCTGTCACATCATAATGAATGAATTGTGGGAATTCTTTTATTGAGATGTCTCAAATTACTCATTATAATAATTTTTTTCTCAGATCTTGACGATCCCTAACTCAGAATTTTATTTCGTCTTTTTAAAGAAGTTTGAATGGTCAGTTTTCCATTTATTTAACTGGGTTAGTTCCGCGGCGATACAACAGTAAACTGTTTCCTGATATGGTATCAAATCAACTAGTTACGAGCGGTATGGATGCTGAAGGAAACGACCTTTACCTGTTATGACGCTGGTCATTGGTCAATGTAAAAAAAAATCCAAATAGTTTCCAATAGTGAAGTAAAGTTATTTCGTGCCCCATACTACTCCAAACTTTCTCGGTATTTTCGAGTTCAAGTTACGAATCTCCATTTTCGAAATGCGATTCTGTACTTATTTGAATTCAGAGCTACTAGATCAGCCATCTAGTGACAAAACATTTAAAGACGCCTGATTTTCTTACTGACTGTTGGTATATTGATCATTGACATTAATAAAAGTGGGTATTACCAAGTTTCAAGTATTACATCAACCAAATGAGTGTTAGCGGGAATTACCTTATCATTATAAGGTATCATTTTATCAATCTAATGACATTATTTTCTAAATGAATTGATAGGATATTATCCTGTTCCATATTATTATTTAAGCTAGTTTTATTTTAAGAACTGCATTATAAATAATTGAATATATTTTCTAAACAGCTTTTAAAATCAATGACCTTATTTATTTTTATCTAATGATAATATTATATGAATAATTCTTAGAAATAAAATGAATAAAAACCTGTAGGCTATCTGTAAACAATTCAATACCTGTGTTTAGTTAAATATAAATGGCTGTAAAGGTCAACAGAGCTCTAAACAATGATGTCTGAAACAAATGACTACACAAATAACTTATCAGTAGCCATCTCATTGAGATAAACATAGGATTTGCAACATGCATGGTGTTGAATCAAGGTTGCCATGTATATTATTTAGCATTTCAAATACAAAAGCCAGAGTAGTGGTGGACTGGTGGCCTAGTCAAAATGGCTGTGATTCACAAGTTCGTAAGATTGAACCCAGACAGGTACTTTGTGCAAATTATTTTGTTGACACTGCTCTCAAATCCGTGAAGGAAAACATAGGAAAGAAACTAACATGTTCTAGATCCGAAAATTAAAAGGACATTTTGACATCCAACCAACCCACGGTGGGCTCACATGGTGGATTACAGGCCACAACCTCTCACAGAGTGTCACCTTGTGTGCCAGCTTTGGGAATAAAATAGGTTGAATAAGCTCTGCTAAATAATAATGTTGTATCACATGGGTCCAATAGACACATACAAAAAAATATCCTGTTGTGTATGATTACTTACCTACCGAAAAATAAGATTTCTAAAGATAAGAGAAATATTATGATAAGAATAAATAATCATCTGATAATCATGCATGATACACCAGTAAAAGTTGAAATAAGTGACAGTTTATCATCAATTTAAATCCAAATATAAATAATAAATAAATAAAATTCATTTAATTCAGATAACATGATCCATACCGTGCAATTAAAATCAGTAAAATAGAATAAATTCACATAAAACCAAAAAATAAATAAACAAAAAAATTAAAAATAAATTACCATCAAAATTAAAATTAACATTAAAATCAGAATAAATTACAATCAAAATTAAAATTAACATTAAAATCAGAATCAAAATAAGATACAATTTAAAATTCAATCAAAATTAGTACAATAAGATAAAATAAAACATTCAAATTTATAATAAGAGACAAACATTCAAATTACCCGCCTAATGAAAGACACCCATATCGGAGAAGAGATCCTGTCAGCTACAGTTTTTAGAATTCCGTTGCAGCTGCCACGCATTCTGCAGATCAGGGAAACAGTTTTCTTGCGTATGACGGCATGAAAGCCATCAGTTCGATATAGCGCGAACATCCCCGATGCACTACAGAAGCGAGGCAATCCCAACATCATCCTGAAGACGTTGTTATACTGGACGCGCAGGGCATCCAGCGATCTTTTGGTGTGCTTGACCCACAGATTTCCCGTATAAAAGCTTTGACAATACGCTTTAAACAATGTTATTTTTACTTGTTCTGAGCAGCGGAAAAATCTGCGGACCAGCATGTTACCCCTGACCGCTAAAGCCCTGCGCTCCCTCTCAATGTCCATATCATCATCAAGACCCTCGGTAATTAAATGCCCCAGATATTTAAATTTTGTGACACGGTTTATGCACAAGCCATTAAGGGTAATATTATGTGAATACTCAGGGCATCCACCGGTGGCCCTAAAGACCATATACTCGGATTTCTGGACATTGTATATAAGACCATGTGCAGCAGCATAGGACTCACATACCCTTAACAGCTCCCCAAGACCCCTAGCCGTCGGACTCAACAGCACCATGTCATCCGCGTAGCTAATGTTGTTGAGACAGATGCCATCTATCGAACAACCGACACGCTTGCTACTGAGCTCGACGATGAGGTCATTTATGTATAAGTTGAAAAGCTTGGGTGAGGTCAACCCCCCCTGTCTCACCCCGCTTTCCAACCTATACGCTTCAGAGAGCGTATTATTCCACCTCACAAAATTGGTTTGGTGGGAATACCAATATCGGAGCAAATTGAGCACCCCCACCGGTATACCCGCGCTCCCCAACTTTCTCCAGAGCACATCGTATGAGACAAGATCAAAAGCTCTGGAGAGGTCAAGGAAACACGCATACACCGGTGTCCTGCGGTCCATATAGTATTGGACAGTATGCTTGAGTCCCACGATGGCAGCCTCCGTGGATAGCCCGGGTCTAAACCCAAACTGCGCATCGTGTAATTTTATGTATTTATCTATGTAGGAATCAAGCACACCGTCCAGCACTTTAGCAATTATCGTAAAAAAATATAGTTGAGTATTGTAAATTAGGATATTTCAGAAATCATTAACATTGCAAGACCTTTGGGATTACTTTGAACTTGTATGAAAATTGCTTTTTCATTCAAATGCAATTTGTTTGAAAACTTGAAATGTAGTTTACGAGTGGCTAGCTAGACTGATATTCTATAAAATTAATTTGTTTTCTTACATTAGAAAGTTTGTTTGTTTCACTAAGAGATATAAACATCAATATAGATAGATAGTATATTAATAGAAGTTTTGAGTAAAAGTCTGAATGAGTTAACATAAAAAGTTTTTGTTGAGATTTATTTTTAATGAGTCAAGTTGAATTGGTATTCTATCTAGAATTTTGAATGGTTGGTTGGTTGGTTGGTGGATGGATGTTAATGGTATGATTCATTAGTAGTTTAGGAAATAAATGGTTTCCCCAAGTGATTAGGCATCAGCTGTTTGTTGAATAGTTTTGAAAGTTAATATTTTTTGACAATCCTGATAACAAGTTTTGAGGTTTGAAACTTTTTATTTTTATTCTTATATGTATAAGGTTTTTGCCAGCTCTTAACTTTTGTTATCACCCGTATGTTTGGTAAATGAATGGAGTATATAATGCCATACTACGCCAATACATTACATTAATTAGGGTTGTCAGTATTGCTGTCATTTGTGGTCACAAACTTGTTAAAAACAAACTTCTTGACTTGAGTAAATAATAATATGATCAAGCATTATTATGGAGCGGAATATAACTTAACTAAAAAGTAAATAGCGGCCGGGACAAGGTTACTAGCAGGTCTTCAACAAGAAACAGTAAAAACTAAGGTTATATGAAGTAAAACAGAAAAAAAACTTACACAATTATGAAATAAGGGCTAGCAACTACACTAGACACAAAAATTATCACTTTTTTCGTACGAAACGTACGGTGTGCACACGAATAACGGAATCAACTGAAGACTACTTGATACTACTATCAGGTGTAGATAATGTTTATCATATCAAAGGCAACGTTACCACGAAGACTATCCAACTTGCATACACGTGACGTCACAAAACAACCACCCAATTCGCAAATACACAACACAGACATCCGATAAAGTTGCTAATCGCGGCCTAAATACGACGACTACGCGTCGCGCTACGTCAGTCAGCATTCGCTACATAGAAAGTTAGTGACGGGCAAACATTGGTGCATTATCAAAAACTTACCAAATAATAAGATTGACTTTTTAATTTAAAGTATAATCATCAGTCAGACTTATTTACGTAAATATATATCACACATTATACTGTTATATCGTTACACAACACGGTATCACACGATTTACTATAGAATTTTGTTAATTTTTCGTCTAAACAAAACTGTTTTTGACGAATTGACAATTATCGTTTTTATTCTTGACAAAATCAACATGTCCTCCAACAGGTCATCCGGTCATAATTTTAATTGATTATTCCGAAATAAACATAATTACAGTTACAAAAATTACCTTTAAAAGTTTTCTGTTTTTATTTGTAGCACAAGATAATCTTTAGTACCTATATATTTATAGTTACAAACACATCATTGAAAGTTTCTCAACTAACAACTATAGAACGTAAACTATTTTTCTAATAATAAAGTATGGTTTTTAGTTGATTAGTAACACATGAAACTTACAACACTGGCGCTAGTAGTAAGCTTGATGCATGTCTCTACAACGTCTGTGGCTTGTGGAGAGTAAAGTTTATAACATACTTATAACAAGCTGTGGGCTGTGGAACGTAATCAAAGCGTATCTGTATTTGAGCTTACAGAGCAGAGTGGGTCGTTTTCCAGTAAGAGAAAATATCACGTTGTGTTAGACTTAACATGAACCAGTAGATTCAAGACATAAGGCATGGTTTATATAGTGCACAAAAAGAGTTCAATGACTTTACATTTAATGGCAACACCGGTCGTTCGTCGTCGAGAGCGCAGATAAAAAATTGTTCTGAAATCTGAAGGGACGAAATGAAACGGTCGTTCTGAACTTCTGATAAAATATTATAGAGTTTCAAGCAATAATCAAAGGATTACTATTATTGAGAACATGAATACCTCAAGTTTTTCTACGGACCCTTCTCATGGGAAAGCCGCAAATACGGCAAAAACATTCGTAAGTAGAATTTGGAAAACATCTAGGTTATGTTTGTTCTTGAATTAGATTATAAACACGAAAACTATGTGAAGGTGCTTGTTTTTAAAGCTTCTTGTGTTTGCAGTGTTCCTTTGTCAGCTCGTTTACATGGTTTCTAGTGTGGTTAAAGTTTTCTCCAATATTTCACGATTTGAAATTTAGTGCCGCCTAAAGTTTTGCTCATGTTTGAATAATAATAAATGGGGACGTATCGAAAAATTAATACGTTACTGGCCGCTATTAAACATTTTGCATGCCATATATAATGCAAGTCTAGCTAAATCTGTGTACCACTGTTGTTTACATTTAACTTATTACTTATAGGTTCTACCAGACAGATGCTTTCAAAAACATGTCGGATGTTCATGGGGACGAGGGAACAAGTTTACGATATACCCTCGAAGCCAAACTGTGAACAAAACACCAACAAACACAGAGGATAACAAACTCCTTCAAATTCGCCAAGATATTCTCCTCTTCCACCCTGTTTTGAGGAAACTTGTCAACGAATCCAATGGAACTTACTTATCCTTACAAAAAGCTGCGGACAAAGTATCAGACAGCCAAGTTGAATTTCTCAAACTATCCCGCCAGTTTCGCTCAATCCTCCGAGTTTGCATTGAAAACCTTCAAGAATCTGCTACAAAAGAACAAAATGGCATTGAAAAGAACAACTTACTATCCTACATAACAATATTCTACTCCATAGAATGTATTTGGCATTTATGTGAGATTCTGTACATAGATAATGTTCCTGGAGATATTGTTTTACCGTATTTGTTAGAATGGGTGCGGTTCCACTTTCCTTGTCATGAGCAGACTGCTGCCCAGCTGTTGGAAGCCTGTGAGAGGGATTCCGAAGTAAATCCAGACTATTGGGACACTGTAGTGGGCATGATAGTACAAGGCAGAGTGGATGTGGCTAGAGCACTACTGAAACTACATTCTGCTACAGAGAGTAATGAATTTAAGTTGGTGGATAACTCTTTGAGGAGTATGCCAGTGTATAGTGTAAGTTCTTAATTCTTTAAAAGTATTTTATTTACTAATCACATATAGTCTTAGTCCTAGCTTAAAGGGTTCACTTAGTTTTCAAAGCTCACACATTAAATTAATATCTTAAGCATCCATTTTCCTAGTGATACAGATACTTGAAACAAGATGCTCATGCACATTAACAAACAATCAGAAATGTAAGGATTTAATGGATTTTTTAAAGGGTTTAACATTACTCTAAACATTAGTTACTAGTTATGGAGATATTGGAGGTCAAAGTTCCAACTTTTTCACAAGTTTTTTTAAAATTATTTTTAATGTAACATTTTTCCTTTAAACACCTCCATGACCTGCATACTATTCAATCCATACATCAGCACAATGTTTTGAGTGCATTACATTGAGTCCTACCATAAAACATGATTTTTCACCCCAAAAAAAAGTTATTTCCCAGCAATTCATTATTATTATGTTTGTAATTGCAGGTGTATGGGGGCATATCAACAGGGGAGTTTACAATATCCTGGAAGCACTGGCAGGCCGAGTGCAGGTCTAAACTCAGCAGCAGGGTGCTGGCTACACAACCTAAACTGGAGCTTATTATGAGGGTAACAATAGGAAATTACTTTTAGCTATTTGTAGAAATCAGGTGGCCTACCGCGAGTTCTTAACGCGATTCAATTTACGCTCAGGGATCGAGATGGCGCTAGACGACTTGTATAGCTCTGTCTCTTTCCAACAGCCTAAACTGGATCGCGTTAAGAGCTCGTGGTAAGGCCTCTGTACAGTGTGGTTTCACTGAGTCACCATGTACTTGAAATTAAGGCAAACTTTTCAATTCCATTTTACAAATAAATGTGCTAAAATAAAGTCAAAATCATTTTTATTCTAAAGTAATATTACTCGAAAAGGCCTGCCCTTTTTGACATCCTAGTGTTTTCGCTAGCTCAAGCTTTATTCTAATTTTTGATGGCGCGGGTTGCGTAATGACTGAGTGATTGCCGTGTCGCGGGCTATATCAACATTACTTCATGTTAAGGGCACTTATATTGTACTACACCAACATTATCATCAAACTTTAAACATCCCTAATTCCCAGATAATAATCGGCGACTACACTGCCTTCGAGTCGATCTGCAGCAAGTACTCCTCGTGGTTCGACATCCTGGGGGGCTGGGTGATGTTCACGGCCCCGTGGGCGCGGCGCCACGAGCTGGGCGCGGCGGCCGCGGCGTGCGCCGGCATGGCGGGCGGGACGCGCGCGCCGCTCGGCGACATGGTGCGCGCGCTGCTGGACGGGGACCTGCATCAGGTATGTGGCTGGCGGGCGGGACGCGCGCGCCGCTCGGCGACATGGTGCGCGCGCTGCTGGACGGGGACCTGCATCAGGTATGTGGCTGGCGGGCGGGACGCGCGCGCCGCTCGGCGACATGGTGCGCGCGCTGCTGGACGGGGACCTGCATCAGGTATGTGGCTGGCGGGCGGGACGCGCGCGCCGCTCGGCGACATGGTGCGCGCGCTGCTGGACGGGGACCTGCATCAGGTATGTGGCTGGCGGGCGGGACGCGCGCGCCGCTCGGCGACATGGTGCGCGCGCTGCTGGACGGGGACCTGCATCAGGTATGTGGCTGGCGGGCGGGACGCGCGCGCCGCTCGGCGACATGGTGCGCGCGCTGCTGGACGGGGACCTGCATCAGGTATGTGGCTGGCGGGCGGGACGCGCGCGCCGCTCGGCGACATGGTGCGCGCGCTGCTGGACGGGGACCTGCATCAGGTATGTGGCTGGCGGGCGGGACGCGCGCGCCGCTCGGCGACATGGTGCGCGCGCTGCTGGACGGGGACCTGCATCAGGTATGTGGCTGGCGGGCGGGACGCGCGCGCCGCTCGGCGACATGGTGCGCGCGCTGCTGGACGGGGACCTGCATCAGGTATGTGGCTGGCGGGCGGGACGCGCGCGCCGCTCGGCGACATGGTGCGCGCGCTGCTGGACGGGGACCTGCATCAGGTATGTGGCTGGCGGGCGGGACGCGCGCGCCGCTCGGCGACATGGTGCGCGCGCTGCTGGACGGGGACCTGCATCAGGTATGTGGCTGGCGGGCGGGACGCGCGCGCCGCTCGGCGACATGGTGCGCGCGCTGCTGGACGGGGACCTGCATCAGGTATGTAGTAGTAGGTATGTGGCTGAGCCATCTGTCCCACTGCTGGATCTCTGCAAGCTTGTTGTGAATCGGTTTTTCTAGGTAAGCGTGCTCTAACCTAAGCCGCATCGGGGCTTCTCCTCAAGCGAGTTGCAGCTAAAAACAAGTCATTTTGAATAAAATAAAAAAAAAATGCGAAAAGCCCGAAGAGCTAGCAGGTTGGGGCTACGAGCAGCTAGTGTCTAGTTAAGATAGTTACGGCTACTCGCGCCAAGTCACTTGCTGATATGCGTTTGCACATACCGAGCGAAGAGAGTCCCGCGAGTATTCTGTCGCTGAGCGGGTTTTTTCTTTGACAGCTCGTTTCGCTGTGACAATGTAGTGGAGAGAGAGTTCTCGACAGCAGTGTCAACAGTCAACTAATAAATTTAATGTTAAGTTTAACATGCAGATTTTTTAATGACACTTGCACAAGAAAATAGTTGATAGGTCAAGTGGTGGAGTAAAAAATAACGAAAAAAAGTGTAAACAATTCAATAGTTCTGATGTAATTTTGACCATAGATAATTGTGTCATTCCAGGTGATCCACGAAATACAGCAGATATCAGACAACGGCTGGTTCGCGACGCATCTCACAGACATACTCTTCCACTGTGGCAAACTTAACATTATGGATAAGCACCAGACAAAGTGAGTAATAACTTTGCCCATAACAAAACTTTGCTGATGTCAAGCAATATATATTTAAAAGGTTTTAATAGACGCCCTGGGATTAACATTTGAAAGCATGATTGTAGGAAAACAATAATCATGTAACCATAAAACCAGCAGTATAAAGACCCTGAAATGAGTATAAAATGCAAAATGGTGACATTATCTCAGCTAAAACACTGCATGAAACACACATAAAGCTCTGGCCAAATCTCTGGCGAAACCCCGGGATCCATTGGCGCCGATTGCGATTGACTTGTGAGGTGGTGCGAATAGTCGCGTAACTTTCTAATCGAAACAACCAACGCTCGCAGCACTCGCCCCGGTCTCGCTATAACTTAAAACACTTCATAACAAGATTTTTCTAACCTTTTCCAGCGTAACATCCCGCCTCCGAGACAGTCTAATCCTAGAATATGGCTGTCTCCTCATGGAACACAAGTCCCTCTGGTCAGTAGGGCTCTCCTACCTGGCCTCTTGTCCACCGGAAGGACTGCGAAGAGCCGAGCTCATTCTTGAGAGGATGCCAGTTGAGACTGAGGCCAAAGCTATGAGGATCATTGCTGAAGCTAAGAAGCATGGCCTGATGGGTGTCGGTAAGTAGGTTAATTTGTTGAAGAATATCTATAAAAAAATGCAGGGCTGGCAGGCTGCGACATGGGCACAGGGGGTGCAGTTTTGCTTTCGCCCGTCAAACAACCGTGATTTTTAGCAATAACTTAACCAATGTTAACTAAGTAAAGCTGCAAAACACCAGCTCCACACTCGTATAACTGCATTGTTGCTGTAGTTTCGAGGCGTATCAAACCTCTGATTTTATATTTCTGAAGACACAAACCTCTCCTGCGTGTTCTATTGCCTGCACGTTACACGCCGATGGACGCCACCGAAGATGCTACACTCGTAGTCGAGTTCTGGGCCGACGCAATGGAGAATGGCATCCACACGCTACGACAAAGATTACTCAAATGATTCCTTGTTCCTTATAATGTATCTCCTTCCAGCGCAGACGGTGTGCCGGAGCCTGTGCGCGCGCCAGCTGTCGCGCGGGCGCGTGGGCGGCGCGCTGGGCTGGGCGGTGCGCGGGCGCAGCGCGGACGCCGCGACCCGCGCCGCGCACGCCGCGCTGGCGCACTACACGGCGCACGCCAGCTTGCCGGCCATAGACTTGTTGCTGACTGCCGGCTCCGCTATGCTCCTGTCTGATACGCTGCTGTTTTTAGGTAATATTGGCTTGGTATTTACTTATCGCTAAAAAACAGGGATGTGTCTAGCTTGGAAATGAAAAATGAAAAAAAAAATGAAGAATATTTTTATTTTCACAAAAAGCTTCGTATACAATGAATTGTGTTTGGAGCCTCCTTTTAGGCAAACAATGCCACAGTAGAGAGTACAGATATAATATGATATAATATCTTGGGACAACCAACACACCGCCATCTGGTCCCTAACTAGGCAGAGCCTGTACTATGGCATCCAGACAACTGATAAACATACTTATATATTTCTAAATACATAGATATTATAGATAAATTACACACCCAGATAATTAACATGTTACATACTTTATTGTTATTTTCGATTTTTTTTCATGTGGTAAGAAGTGTGGTGTGCATTAGTTTGGTCTAGTGTTGGTGGCATGTGCGTAAGATGTAGTGTGGTATTACAGAATTATTCCGAGCAGTGACCTTCTGCGTGTATGTGACGCACATTATTTCCCTCCTAATTATTCTTCTAGTGCCCAGCAGTGGCCTTGGCAATGCATGTAATGAATCATGTTACAATGTGACAAAATTTTAATAAAACAGTATGGCGTAGCTGCTGCTTAGATATTCGTATTTTAACATGCTGCTTCTTTTTCAGGAAAATACTGTGATTTCCATAGATTGTATAAAACAAGAGAATTTAAGAAAGCTGCTCAGCTACTAGTCTCGTTGATAACATCGAAAATTGCACCTGAATAGTAAGTATATGTTTATTATTTGAATTAACCTGTTCTGGAATATTTGTATACATAATTAAATAAGCAGAAGCAAGGTACTAGTACAATACAACTCTTAACGCGTTATGATCAAGTATACACACTTTTCCAGCTTCTGGGAAACACTTCTCCTGGACACACTACCCCTCCTCGAATCAGACGAACCTGTCTTCACCTCAAACGACACTTATGAAATTATGCTGTGCCTCGAACTCCGTTCCTCCACCTTGGACGGAGAAAAGTCTGACCTCCTCCGTCTAGCACTAGCCCGCAATCTTGCGAGAACTGCCCTGGCAGAGGGAGATGACATGGCTGAAGCACAGTGATTGTTCATGAGGCATCATTCTTGGAACTCCGTGCTTAGGCACCAGAATGGTCAAATTGTGTGGGATACAATCAAGATGGACTAATGTGAGGCAAGTGAGTTTTTTCAGTGGTGAGATGAATCGGTTGGTATTTAAGAGATGGAGTATCAAGGTCTAATGCCTGGGATACGGTTTCCAGACTTAATAAATTGTACACTTTCGGGATATTTATTATCTCTCCCTGCAAAGCTAATAATGCTGGGGCTTCCAGAGGTATGCCCCACCATTATTAGCTTTATTTGTTTTTACACATTGATTACATTTTTAAATATTTTCGAATATAAGATAATATAAAAAAAACATTTAAAAATATAAAAAATCCGAGCTATCGGTGTCAGAGCTCTTGAGAGAGGAACCTCCTAACAATACGCGCCGTGTCCAGAAGAACTGCCTTCAGAATCATAAATCAAATTAATAAAAACTCCTCAGTTGGAAATCCATTTTGATTGATTTATTAGAGATTGAAGTGAAGAAAATGTTGAGGACATTTTTCTAATAAATTCTAATGGCGATATCAGTTATGTTTATAAAATAAAGATTGTTAGTTACTAAGTGAAATTACCACAATAACGTGTTCAGGATCCTGTTTATCCTGAAGAAAAAACTTGTGACTTGTAATAATAAGACTTTTATAAAGTTTCTTAACAATATAATATTTCCATGTTTTTATGTGTATTTGTAAATTGTGTGAATGTAAACTGTATGGTCACAGATTTTACTTGAGGTAGACAGGATATGAAATATTTAAATAATGATCGTCTAAATAGAAAAGCATTGACGGAATACTGAGAATAGTTGAAATGTTTGGAAACTGATTCTGCAGTTTCAGGTTATAGGTAAAACATTTTTGTATAGTTTACTACTACAAATGCCAATGGCCAATCGTCACTGCCAATGGTTCCTTTTTAATATCAGTCTATATTGTAATTATAATCAGAATAAGAAGAAATCTCAGTCCCCTGTATGCCTGTTTGATGATAAAGTAAATTACATAAGAGATGAAGAGATTTTTTGATTAATTTTATCATGACGGTAATAGGACCTGCCTTTTTCAAAAAATCACCCATAAATGTGTGCCTTGCCAAAACTGTAACCGCATATTTCATACTATAGGATCAAATTAGTTAACCTTTTGAACGCCATTGTCACATATTGTGACAAGCAAGCGCGTGCCCTGTTTGCCCAACAACACAAATATGTGACAAAAAGGTAAGTGAAATTGTGGCTGAGGGCTTGCGCGTGCGTTTGTGCTCTGGCGTTGGAAAGGATATATGAATAAAAGGGCAAGAAACTGTAGACACTATGTAATTTGTAAAAATTAAACCAAAAATAATTTTGTTTTGTTCTTCCGCCATTATTGATTTGTATATTAAAACAAGATTTTTGCAAGTGCGGACCACTTGAGAAGTAACAGTATGTAAGTAATGTAAGTATGTGTGTTATCATAATTGTTTGTAATAATTATAAACTAATAATAAAAAAAAATACAATATTTTTTCAATCATGATTTTTATTTCTATCTTAAATTTTCGTAATGTTTACACTGAGTATTCATAATACTATATTCAATCTAAAAAAAACTAACAAATAATGAGCCTACTACAAATATGTCAACATTACAAAATCACTAGTTCTACATTCTAGTCAAAGATACTTAAGGTAGCCATACACGCTAGGTCATGCATAACAGTTTTAAATGTTGTGCATGCAAAACCGAGTCCCAAGGATAACTGTACAGTTTTGTCCTACACATGTTCATGTATGCCTGTATGGTTTGACTGTAGAGGCAAAACTGCATGTGCATAACCAATTGTTTATGGTCGGCTTTACATTTTCTTGATATGTATTTAAGTTCAAGAAATTATAATCCTACGTAACTAGTTTCAATATTTGTGATGTTGTTACACATACAATTTCAACAGTATGTTCAATCATATAATAAGGTTTTCAACCTTATTATCTCTGCCTCTCCCAACTATGTTGTGGTCGGCTTCTATTCTAACGGGATACAATTAAATTTCTATTCAACATGAACTGACTGTCTATCTGCTTGGTAAGACTGTTAGATGATCCTGATTAACTTATGCTTGATATAATACATTCCTAGCTTATGAAATGTGACATTAACTATCATCTCCCGATGTCCCGGGTTCGATTCCCGTACGGAACAAATATTTGTATGACCTACAAGTAGTTGTTCCGGGTCTGGGTGTTTTTCTATCTATAATATGTATGTATTTACAAAAAAAAAATGTATATATGTAGTTTATCAGCCATCTAGTTACCATAACACAAGCATTAGGTTGCTTAGCTTGGGACTAGATGGTGCTGTGTGAAATGTCCAGGGATATTTATTTATTTATAATACCCCCCATCATTGATTACGCTGATGCCTGCTATTTGGATGCCACCGAGGAGCTTTTGAATAAGCTTGAGCGCTTGCAAAACCTTTGCATTCGTTTTGTGTTTGGTCTGAGGAAATATGACCATGTTTCTCACTTCCGCAAGGAACTCAAGTGGCTCCCTATCCGTCTTCGTAGGAACACTCGCATATTATGTCTCCTCTTCAACATCCTTTATAATCCTACATATCCCAGGTACCTGCGCGATCGTTTTTCCTTTACCCGTCCTTCTGATGCTCTGTGTAGATCGCACCTTAGGCATCATCTTAATTTCCCATCCCATAAAACTGAACTATATTCTTACTCCTTCTCTGTTCACGCAGTACGTTTGTGGAACTCACTTCCGCCTAACATTCGAGATTCTAAAACATTATTTATCTTCAAAAAGCAAGTTAAAGAACATTACCTCTCCTCTATACTGTAATATTCTGTATTTATATGTATGTATATATAGTATAGGAAAATATTTACAATACTAGTATGTAGTAAGTAGTATGTATGTTTTTTTTTTTTTTTATAGATCTATTTTTGTTTAAGTTAATTAAATTTCCATGTTTTGTCTTTTCTACACACTGTGTCTACATCTCTAATCCATCTTTCCTCTCACAGGTCTGCTGGAAGAAATTTCTTATGAAATAAGCAGTACCTTTGTGCTCTTCTATGTTAATATAATTTGTCCTGTTAAGTATCTGTGTGTACATAAATAAATAAATATAATAATTAAAAATTCTTGAATTGTATCATAATAATAAATGTTGTGAGTCATTCTAAACTATAAAATTAGCAAATTTTTATTAATGTTAAATACTTGGAAACAGAACACTACAGCCTCTATAAAACGCAACATTGTCACGATTCTTGAATCGGATGTGTTGATAACAGTATTTTATGACACATGATACTTACTAAGCTATTTTGTCTATGAAAGGGTATTGTGCTAACTAGAACTATGATCCTAATTAAGTAGAGAGTATACATTGTTCTATAACATATGGTTAAGATCTACAAATGTTACTCAGCACAAACTTTGTCTAAACTTAACTCCTGTCATTGTCAAGCTATAACTGCAAATGGAACCATGCTCCATCTCTTATCCTGCCCACTGAGCCCCAAAACATGCAGCCGACTCTGTGCTGCCACCGATGAAGCCGTGGAAGTGGCAAGGTTTTGGGCTAGTAAAATATATGTGTAATATGTGACAGCGAAATGAAGAAGAAATTAATTCAAGATAAGGACAGGAAGTTATCAGAGTCAAAGACTATCAAAGTATGTGCTAAGTAATGATTATAGATCCCAGGCTAAGATAGGTTGTTCATTCAAATGAACTCAAGTCTAACTTCAACATCAAAAGGAACGTAATAAATGCAATTGAATTGTACACTTATCTACATATATCATAGCTAATCATATCTTGATCACAGAAATAAAACTAATTGTAATAAAATGATCATTAAAACTAACATAATAACACAAACGAAACACAAATAAAAACAAATCACAAAAATACAAAACCAACAAATGACTAAAAATTATTCTTATGTTGACTTTCTATTAGCATAAAAAGTTTCCATAGACTCCAGCTCCTCGAGTTTATAACTCAAAATCTTGTCAAATCCCTCGTAGTGGAAAGTCCCAAAAAACTTTTTCCCTTGCAACATGTAAGGAAACCACAGTTTATCATCAAGCCACATATCGTCGAAGGGTACACCGTCGTTCTTAAACCATTTTGGTTTCATTTCTTCAGTTTCTTTTGGCGTTCCTTTGAAGATATTTGTGGAGAAAACTCGAACGTCCATCAACATTGGCTGCCCTTCAAAAGTGAACTCTAAGTGTGCGATATTCTCCAAGTCACCAGGTTTAACACACAGACAACATTCTTCTTTTATTTCCCGAGCTGCAGCATCTATTATCGTTTCGTTGGGTTCCACTTTCCCGCCGAAACCATTCCATTTGTTTACTCCGAATCCACGCTTTTTGAGACCCAATAATACTTGATCTTCTTTAAGTACGAAAACAAGAGTGAATAACTTTTTTACCAGCATGGCGAGAAGAAGAAATTGTATTGGTTTTATCACAGAAATCCCTTTTATTTCAATGAATAATTGAATTGAATAAACTTCCGTTTTAATAACAAAACAACAACCGGTTGACTGGACTGGACTGATTGTGACTGTCACAATCAATTCATTCCTGTCAGCTGACTGTCAACGCGTTTTGTTTTTCGGCATTTATAACATCATGGTATATTATTTTACCATGTGTAACATTACCTTTATCTTTAACCGCTAACGCAAAACAAGGTTTCAAAATATTTAGTCTATACACAGAGTTAAGATATTTAGTGGTAAAATAAATAATTTTAAAAATAACCTGTAAAAACTTGTCCGGCTATTTTGTAAAACACTGAGCGGAGCTACCGAAGGCGTGTAGTTATTGCTATAGAGGTCATTGGATCCACTTTAATTAAAATAAATCTAGTGGTTTCATCTCAAAGGATCTCACAAAGGATTTGCGCCGTAAACTAAGTAAGTTTGCAAACTATAATTATTAGAAATTAAATAGAGTTAGTAACCTTTAAGCTTACCGCCTTACCCATCTTAATACGCTGTTTTACCGCAAACTTAGTTTTAAGTTTATAATTTAATTTGTTCGACCGTAATAATACGTTTAAGAAATTCCGTACCTATCAGATAGTCTTGTTTGTGGTTAATCCGTATAGATTAACTTATGAAGTTATGGCATGTTTCACCGTATAAAAGGTACTAGGTAGAGACCACAGGGGCTTTTTTTTTTTTTTTTGGGGGTGGGAAATCATCAAATGACTCCTCCCGCTCTGGGCGGAGCGGAAGGGAGTGTCAGACTCTTACTGACTAAAAACCACCCATGTTCCTTCATTGGCCCTTTATGTTCCAGGGCCGCGGTATCTCTTTCGAACAGTCCCGCAGCCCTGGCAGGCACCGGCCCTTGCGGGCCCCTCCCGTTTGCTGACAACTCTTTGAGGCGCGCGTGGAACACGAACGCGCCGTCGACACGGCCTGCCCGTCGTCATACGACGGACGGACGGCGAGCTAGCCCATTACTCGCCGTCCACAGGCCCGCGCCTACGGTGGCCGAGAGCCATCACGGCGTGGCCCCCGACGCCCGGTGCTTCTCCCGCGGCGGCTGGGACGTGAGGAGGTTCTCTCCCTCTCACGTTCCCCCGCCTCCTTCGCTAGCATGACTGCTTCGCAGAAGGAGGCGACGGCTTCCCATTCCCTCTCGCCCCGGACCATGGCTTGAACCAGGGCCGGGCGCGAGAGGTCGCCGCCGCCAATCGCCGCTACGAGGACACGGCGGTGCTCCTCCCAAGCGGAGCAGACCTCGACGGTGTGCTCCACCGTGTCCTCCGGTCGATCCTCGCAATTGTAGCACCCGGGCGTTTCCTCCCGCCCGATTCGGTGCAGGTACCTCCCGAAGCACCCGTGTCCGGTGAGGACCTGCGTCAGGCGGAAGGTGAGGGCGCCGTGGCGTCTCCCTAGCCACTCCTCAAAGAGGGGACTTACCGCCACTATCGTGGCGTGCCCTGCACGGGGTTGCGATAGTCGCTCTCTCCATGTCGCCATGAGATCACGGCGGAGGTCTGTCCGCCGCGCGACAATATGCCGCGGCAGCGGAGTTACCCCCCGGCTCTGTACCTCCGCGCGCCACTCGTGCAGGCGCGCGAGGACTATGGCCTCCAGATTCCATGGCGGCAATCCGGCAAGGAGGCTCGCCGCCTCGCGGGAGATCGTGCGGTACCCCCGGATCAGCCTTACGGCTACCACCTTTTGGGGCGCGTTCAGGTAGTGCTTTGCACGCAACCTCAACGAACGCGCCCACACCGGGGCCCCGTAAAGGGCCATGGACCGCAAGATCCCCGTATAGAGCCTCCGGCAGGAGGCGTTTGGCCCCCTCAGGTTGGGCAGGAGCCGCTTGAAAGCAGCCCCGGCCTTTTCCAGTCTGGGAGCCAAACGTCGGAAATGCTCCACGAAGTTCCATCGGCTGTCGAGGACGAGTCCGAGGTACCTCAACGTCGACTCGACGCCGACGGGAACCCCTCCTACCGTGAGTATGGATCCCGACGGTGGCGCGCTCCGAGGCCCATGAAAGCACATGGCCTCGGACTTGTGCAATGCCACCTCGAGACCCAATTGCCGGATCCTCTCAACGACTATCGCAACCCCGCGTGTCATCAATTCGGCCGCCGCCTCGTGCGACCTCCCCTGCGCAGCACCAGCGTGTCGTCAGCGTAGCAGACTACGCTGACGCCGCTAGGGAGGTCGGCACGCAGCACCCAGTCGTAGCCGATGTTCCACAAGGGCGGCCCCAGAACCGATCCCTGTGGAACACCGCACGACATCTCTCGCCGGTTCCATTCTCCGTTGTGACCGGGATATATGACATACCTGTCCGTCAGGTAGTCCCCGACCACACGACGAAGGAAGGTCGGCACCCGGTGATACCGGAGTGCCTACCTAATGCAGCTCCAGGGCATGGAGTTGAAGGCGTTGGCGATGTCGAGAGACACCGCCAAGACCACCCCACCCCTGGGAGACCACAGGGGCTAAGGTGTTGTTGGCTAGGGCGTTTTAAAAGGGAGAGGGCAGGGGTAGGTACCTATGTGGATTTTTGATTTCGAGATAATTAAATAATTATGATTATTTTGAAAGATTTTATTATTTGCTCCAAAAACAGTGTGTGGACGATAATAAGTAGGTAGGTACACAGTTTAGTTTTAAATTTGATTTAACAGGTGATGGAAGTATGGAACTATCGTTGCGCCAGTATCAGATGTATCATACTAGAACAATTTATCTCAGATTATAAACATTTTTACAACACTTATAACCCCGTACGGAATTAATCTTCAAAAATCCTTAGTGGTCAGCTTTGTTAGAGCGAGGCCTCTAGTGCGTTGCGTTACGCTGCGTTGTCGCTATGTCAACGCTGGATCGTGTGTGCGTTGCGTCGTCGCACGCGACTTTTCAACGGATTGACGGACGAGAGACGAAGCGGGGGAGGGTGATGCGCTGCACTGCTGCACTGTCGGAGCTCCGGTGCGACGACGGACTGACATCATTATTAAACTGATCATCACTAAATATTATAGATATCCAGAATCTTGTATTGTTTCTATGTTTGTTTCGATGGTGGCGTAAAGAAAGCAACAATAGAACACGTTTGTTTAGATCCATTGTCGAATGAAGCTTGAAATCCATACTAAGACGCTTCGTAAGTGCGCTGCGATGGCGTGCGTTGCCCTCTTGCGTTACGACGTCGTGAATGCCCGGTTCCTATAATCTGTTGCGACGACGCAACGCAACGCACTAATGAGGCCTCAGCCTTATAGCCTTGTACAAAATATCATGCTTCTAAATGCAGCGGTTGAGACTGCGTTGACTGTCACGTTTCAACATAATAAGATAGACATTATAATTGGACGTAGATATGCGAAAATGTTTTATTCCACATTAAATGTTCCTGTCCTCATAGTACGTTCTAGTTAATTTACACAAGTTATTATTTGATAAAGGTTGTGGGTTGGAACGTAAGTGAAAAAAATATTTTCTGATATATGACAAAACTTGAAACCTCTTTGCTAATCTGACGCTAAGTGTCATAAAAGGTAGTTTGATCCGTAGACCTGTCTACGGTTTCATCCTCTGTCTACGGTTTCATCACATTATCTCGATTTCGGGTGACTTGTGGGTTGGAACGTTTCTGCATAACTACGCCAAATTCGAAAAAATCCATCCTTACGTACATTATTTACATCATCTTAGGCCCATTAGAGCAATTCCATGATAAAAAGAAAGCCACACAACTTGCCATCGATACGTGTTGGAATCTCATAAATACTCTTATTTACACTCTAGGAAGGTAGATCGGGTTCAGCGGCGCAACGTGATGCTTTTTGCATTTGCACCGTACTTACTCAGGGATGTATCGTTAGTGCTGGGCACACGGGTTCAGGGTGTAAAGTGATGTTATCGTAGTTTTCATGTCATCATCATCATCATTTCAGCTGAAAGACATCCACTGCTGGACATTGTCCTCCCCAAAGTGTCGCCACATTGACCGGTCCCGTGCTCGCATCCTTCACCAAGTCATCGGTCCACCTAGTGGGACGCCTTCCAACGCAATGTTATCCGGTTCGCGGTCGCCACTTCAAAACTGTTTGGCCTCATCGGCCATCCGTTCTGCGAGCAATGTGCCTGCCCACTGCCACTTATGTTTGGCAATTCCTTAGATCACGCAAGGAAGCTCCATGTTTAAGTCGTTTCCGTATAATAAACATAAACTGCTTAAATCCAACAGGCGTGGTTGCTTTGAAATATGCTAATTACAAAAATGCGGAACCCGGTTTCGGTCCCATAGTAAAACCGATTTTACCCGGGTTTTACTAAGAGGCCGAAACCGGGTTTCACAACATAAAAAAATTGTCTTACAAACTCAAATTCTTCTACTTACTTGTAATAATAATACAGCACACGTGTGAGGACGTACTGTAAAGCTTTAAGCTACCATTTAGGTACATTAGTTATGTTTCATTGCCTCGAATGTGCCCTGGTGGCTAAGAATGTCGTGCTCACTCAAATGGTGGCAGGTGTGTCGGGTCATTTAGTTCCCTTCCCTAGCAAATGTTGAGCCCTGGGCTGGCAGTCTCGACATAGATACCGACACTTTCGCAAACTTTCGATCGCTTAATAATAACAGAAAAAATCGGTTGCAATAACGTTGCTTGCGAGAAACGCATCTTGGATGTTAAGACCACAAAGACTTGCATTTCTCGCAAGCAACGTTATGTACGTTGTTTTTTTCTGTTATTATTAAGCGATCGAAAGTTTGCGACATTGTCGGTATCTATGTCGAGACTGCCGGCCCTGAAGTATGTATTACACATGCATGAACCTACGCGGAGGTTAGCGGTGCAAGCAATTCTTGTTTCTATACATAAAACTTTAGTTTTATTTGCATTATCAAGCCATATGTCCCAAAGGGAACGAATGAAGAGAAATTATATGAACTACTAGCTTCCGCCCGCGACTTCGTCCGCGTGGAATAGTTACTTTGGGCTAACATGACTGCCCGGCTTTGCACATTGTGCGCGCAGTACCCGATTATTATTTTGCTGTGATTTTATTTTAAAACTGCGACAGCTCCTAAGATATTCACGATGTAAAGGGCAATTTTGTTTTCAATGAAATACTTGTGATGAGTAACGTATTTATTTGGATAAGGATTAATATCATGTTTATAAAAACACCTCCGTAAATAATGCATTATTTTAGAACAAATTTGGTTAGCATAAAAAAGGTTATAGTGAGCTAACCTTAAAAGATAGACATATGATGTCGCGGACTTTTTTTTAGAACTTTTAAAGAGGAATAATTCTGTAATACATGATTTTTGCGAAACTTTAACCGTTTACGCAGCGCACGCAGCGGAAGCTCTCAATAGGAAAAAATATCTCCCGATTTTGAAACATTCTTCATTAGTGCTCCGCTCCTATTGGTCGTAGCGTGATGATATATAGCCTATAGCCTTCCTCGATAAATGGGCTATCTAACACTGAAAGAATTGTTCAAATCGGGACAGTAGTTCCTGAGATTAGCGCGTTCAAACAAACAAACAAACAAACAAACTCTTCAGCTTTATAATATTATTATTATTATTATTATATTATTATAATATTACTAGCTTCCGCCCGCGACTTCGTCCGCGTGGAATAGTTACTTTGGGCTAACATGACTGCCCGGCTTTGCACATTGTGCGCGCAGTACCCGATCATTATTTTGCTGTGATTTTATTTTAAAACTGCGACAGCTCCTAAGATATTCACTTAAATCGAAAGATGTAAAGGGCAATTTTGTTTTAAATGAAATACTTGTGATGAGTAACGTATTTATTTGGATAAGGATTAATATCATGTTTATAAAAACACCTCCGTAAATAATGCATTATTTTAGAACAAATTTGGTTAGCATAAAAAAGGTTATAGTGAGCTAACCTTAAAAGATAGACATATGCTGTCGCGGACTTTTTTTTAGAACTTTTAAAGAGGAATAATTCTGTAATACATGATTTTTGCGAAACTTTAACCGTTTACGCAGCGCACGCAGCGGAAGCTCTCAATAGGAAAAAATATCTCCCGATTTTGAAACATTCTTCATTAGTGCTCCGCTCCTATTGGTCGTAGCGTGATGATATATAGCCTATAGCCTTCCTCGATAAATGGGCTATCTAACACTGAAAGAATTGTTCAAATCGGGACAGCAGTTCCTGAGATTAGCGCGTTCAAACAAACAAACAAACAAACAAACAAACTCTTCAGCTTTATAATATTAGTATAGATATATAATATATATTATATATTATATATTAGTATTATTAGTATTAGTATATTAGTATTAGTATTAGTATTAGTATTAGTATTAGTATATTAGTATATTAGTATATTAGTATTAGTATTAGTATAGATATAGTATAGATACATACTGGGGCTCGGTATAACTCCGAAAAGTATGATTTGTATGGATTTCAAAAGTGTTTAGTGCCCAACTTCTTTACAGGTAGATTTAGTCGTTACTATATGAGATACTCGTAGATTAAATGGGACTCTAGTTCATATAGCTACCGTGCGTATCTAATAGTGAGTGAATGAAGATTAGGGTCGACCTCGACTTGGTCTAGTGGTTGCAAGCGCGACTGCTCAGCTTAAGGTCATGGTTGCGATTTCATGTCGGGCAATGTGTTATTGGGTTTTTGCATCTGGAATTTCTAAGTATCAAACCATGGAGTTTGAATTTGTGCCCAGTTGGTGACAATACGCTCACCCTTATTACATGGGACTTATACCATGACTGGCGAAATGGGGGTGTAGGTACCTATTATTAGAACACCTCTGCCTAACCCTTCGGGGATTACAGGCGTGATGATATATATTCTAAGATAATATTAGTAGGTTAATTTTTTCGTAAAAGTATTGTGTTGTAACGAAATGGCAAGCAATTATGATTAGGTAACAATGTTATCTCTGAGGTCAGTCGTCGCGATCTCTACAAATTAACCGTTTACATGTTAGAAAACAAAAATATTAGCAATAACGGTTCAGTGCAAGGTCAAGGCCAAACAAAATATTATTGTTTACAGTTGAATGGAGTAAATATAATGACTATTGTGAAACATTCAACTCCTATTATATAAGTAAGCAGCGTACCTATGCTGGTTCCTATCGAAAAGTAAAATAATAAATTGTAACGAAAGGACCATATTATGCACTTTTGTATAGCTTGGGTTAACCTTCCAAGTCTTCCACGTCACGCCCTGGTAGCCCACCATGACGTCATAATCATAAAGCAGGAGTAATTCCAGTGTGAGAAAGAGATGGTACTAGACGACCTGTATAGCTCTGTCTCATTCCCACACTGGAATTACTCCTGCTTTAAGACGTCATAGAAACGCCTCAGATGGATTTACCAGTGAATTAAATATCACCGTGTATGTTTTTTTTAATTACATTGAAACTGCAGTCTTGTACTCGAATCCAACTTTCCTTCCATTAGATATCATAAATTCAAGCAAGTATGTACTAGACGCC
The DNA here is from genome assembly GCA_950022335.1 of Eurois occulta. Classification (NCBI taxonomy): domain Eukaryota; kingdom Metazoa; phylum Arthropoda; class Insecta; order Lepidoptera; family Noctuidae; genus Eurois; species Eurois occulta. The sequence goes on along the minus strand of OX465485.1, from coordinate 20,647,414 downwards.
AGCAGGTCAACCTACCCGAAACCACAGATTAAACTCTCAGATTTTCCCAACCACCCTTGAACCTAATGCTTTAGAGATAAAGTTGAAAATCTATTAAAAAAAAAATGACAGATTGTAGTAGCTTGATGTGCTGGCGAACACAAACACACTCCACTTGACGAAGTGTCATGGCTGCGTGTACGCATTACTTAGTTCAATAAATGAATTACTATAAAATAAGCTTTTGTTACTGTTTTACAATGTTTACATTTACAGCTTGACCTTCGACAAAGGCGTCCATTAAAATTTTCCATTTCTGCCTGTCTCTCGCTGTTCTCGTCCACTCTGGACCAGCCACTTTTTTGAGTTCATCTTCCCAACGGCACCAGTTTGTTTGACGCCCTTTGCTAGTTTTTCCATTCCTGGGATACTCCTCTGTTATTATTTTAGCCCATTTCTTACTTATTTATTTACATTGTGTTGTAGTTACGAGGGTAATAATTACTTAGTACCTATACCTAAATACTGATTAACACTTTCTTCACCATGTTTTAAATGAAAATGTCGCGATCATCATCATGAGTGGTCCGTAACCATACCGCAAGCGATTAGCAAAGCCATCAGGCACGAACGCTCCATTCTGCTGAGTTGCTGACGTCGCAAGATAGCAATGATGCGGGCTAATTGTTCGATATCGTGATTAACTTTACGCCCTATTCGTTTTAATGGAGACAGCAGATCTCTAATGCCAATATCAAGAGTAGGTAGGTACATATTTGGCATTTCTTGATTATTAGGTTTCAGCAAATGCTTAGGTCCGCTGGCACTATAGGTTATCACTAAATGCGTTTAGCGCTAAACGTATTTAAAATATCGTTTAGTCTTGGTCAAACGTATGCAGATGGCAGGGACAGAATGATGTTTTAAATACCTACTTACTATTTTGAGTTGTGGTGCAAGGAGCTCTTGTGCCTGTTAAGCCTTTTATGTAAGTAGTAGAAAATGGTGTTGGTCGGGTGGCCGGGTTGTGACCAGGTTTTGAATAGACAAATTAAGAAACAGTTGGTATCTTCATAATGAGTCATAGATACAGGCACAGGCTTAGCTAATGTCTACCCAAATCTCCTGAAATCGGGAAAATCCAAAAATACTTGTACTATACATTTGTGTTCTGATTTGTATTCGATTCGTCCCATAGTGTTTTTTATCGACGAGTAAGTACAATAAATAAATAAAAATATACGTCGCGAAAAAAGACTTGGCGTTGGCAGAAGATTGTATTTCTATTATATTGATTAGCTACAGTCATTAGACGTTACTGTCTCAGGACTTAATCTATACGTTACTTACAAATGGCGCCCATCACGGGTCCAGTAATTTCAGCGCTACATCAGAGCTAAATCGTTCAATCCCGCAGTTTGTGATCAAACAGGTAGCAATCAGTGCCAAGCTATCAGAAACGAACTGTTTCGTCCTGGGGCTAATTGCTTAATATCCAGCCAATCGTTGGATTGAACTGGGCTAGACCGATCCGTAGGGATCTAGATCTACTGGCTGTCAGTCTGTCGATTACTTGCCTGCAATTTATGTGTAAGCTCTTGTGAATTCCATTGTCCATTGAGTTGAAGGTAAAACCAGAATGAGTAGACTAGAAAAATATTTAGGGAGATAGAAGTTGAAAATCTTTCTGGTTCTTTCTAAGTTATAGAAACCTTTTTTCCATTTTCAGATGAAATGTTGTTCTTTAACTAACGTTGCCATTTTGACGATGTCTCAAGGTGCGGACCAACCAGCCCGCGAAATTCAAAATTTCTTGCGTTTTTTGCAATTTGCAGGCCAGTGCTAGGTTGTATGTTGATTAAAATGTTATTCGCGGCTGTAAGACATATGTAGTTACAGAATTATAATCATCAAAATCACCAATACAACCCTCACCGTTCATAAAGGTGTAGGAACAAAAAAAAAACAGAAAAAGTCATTCCTACAGCTTTATGAACTTAGAGCGTTTTATTGATGATTTTGATGATTATAATTCTGTACCTACATATGTCTTACAGCCGCGAATAATATTTTAATCAACATACAACCTAGCACTGGCCTGCAAATTGCAAAAAACCCAAGAAATTTTGAATTTCGCGGGCCTGGTTGGAGCATTCACCTTAAATAAATCTGTGGAGTACCTACCTACAATGATTATTGTTTTGTTGTTTCAACGAAATATATTGCATTATTTACGTTGCTGCAGTGCTGAAGGATTACCTATAGTACCCAATAATACCTATACCTGTAAAACCTGACATCGTCACGATTTTCATTGTTCCCATTTTTCCACGAATTATTACTTGGTTATTAATTGGTTATTTTTTGGAATTCATTTAATGTGCCTTTATATTTGTCGTAAATATTGGATGATTCCACGAAATCACACTGTGACACTGCTGTATGAAAGCTTTCGATGTAAAATAAATAAAATTATGGTCAATTAATGGGAACCGCAACATACGACAATATGATCGGATTGATACCGAAGAGTCCGTAATGAATTTTATAATGTGTTATTAATTATTTTTGCGGCTCAATTATTTATGTAAACAGGCTAACTGTATAGGTATTCGTTAAGTCCATGTGCAAGAGGTATTTAAAATTAAAATTATGTGCTGTACTGTAACAAAACGTGCGTTTTCACTAACAGCAGCCAGACGCCACCTGAGACAATATCTATATAAATAAATAAAATTGTAGTGTCTGTCTGTAATCATTAAAATAACAGCTTTTAATGTATGCGTATGAAAGTATTATACGGTAGTCAAATCATTTTTTTTTTCATTTTTGTCCGTCTCTCTGTTTATTCCAGCTAATCTACGAAATGGCTGGACCGATTGGCAGGACTTATACTGGCAGATAGCTGATTTTATAAGGAACTAGCGGCTCGTCCCCGCTTTGCACGGGTGCCTATGTTACTCAGGGTGAATTTAGCTTTCTAATGGTGAAAGAATTTTTGAAATCGACACAGTAGTTTTTGAGTTTATTCATTACAAACACACACACACACAAAAATACAAATTTTTCCTCTTTATAATATTAGTGTAGATAACTTAATCTACTTTTATTTTAGAAAAAGGATTTAAGGGTTCCGTGCAATTTAAACCCTTGAATTTTTTAACAAAAGCCGATTCAAATAGAGAAGTAATATTTTTATAATAGTTTTACGCGGACGAAAGAGACGCTTGCAACAGATAGTGCCTAGTTATAATCATTTATTTCGGTACCTACCTAATCTATTTTAGGTCATTGGACCATTACTTTGCCTAGGTAACAAATTATTACTCATAATGATATCGACTCAATTTTCTAAGAGTAAAATATCTTTAAGCATTCAAGTAAGTAATTGCATATCTTGTGTTTGCGATAGTAATTAGTGTTGGTTTAACCGACGTGTCCTAAGATAACACCGTATTTTTAGATAACAGACTTATCGAGGCGATATGTGAAGTGACCAGTCGTCACTTGTATTTTTTTAAAGAAAGTAATTTTATTTCCTTGAGTCGAATGATAGAAGAAAAAGCGTAATCACACTATAAAGTGTGAGCTGCTGAAACAGATGTCTTTGAGAGGAAAAAGCAATGAAATGGAGAATACAAAATCAATTTCATAACATTGCTCTCACAACTCTCGTGAGGAGACTGGTCTATCCGAGACCTGGGCCCGCGTGGAGAACTGCGCTCCACTCCTTACAGAACGGAGGTCTGCGTCCCTGCTGAGAGAATATTGTAAGCAGTTTATGCAATTGGAGAAAGAACGTCAAGATTTCTGATTTAATCAATCATCTTCAGTTATTGGTTACCGATTTGAAAATCCACCTTCCACAACTTCCAGCTAAATTTCCATGGAAGCGGTTATGGTTCGGCATTTTGGAGACTGTCTTTTATAACTTTTGCCGCTCCTAAACTTTTAATTATATATTATAACACCACGCCTGTAATTTCCGAAGGGTTAGGCAGAGGTGTACCTAATAGTGCTCCCACATTTCGCTAGTTATGTTTAAGTCCCAATGTAATAGCGGGCGTGCCTTTTGCCATCAACCGAATGCAAATCTAGACTCCGTGGCTGCTACTTTGAAATTCCTGATGGAAAAACCCAATAAAAATTTACCCGACCCGGAAAGCGAACCCAGGACCTTATCCTCAGCAGTAACCAACTTTCAATTCTCTGCTTAATTTTAATAAACGACTCTGGCTGTAGTACAAAAGTTGAACACAAGTTGAAGTTGTTTACATTAATTGCTGTCTGCTGATCATTTGTGTTTAGGTTCAGGGACATTAAATTGTTACCTCCCCGTTTCCATGGTCCCCGTATACTCAAGAGAAAGTACACGTAAACGTCCATTTGTTAGAGTAACAAATTAACTTGAAAGCAACAAATATTTGTTTCCAGCAGTATGTAAAGTGGATTAAAAGTGGATAAAGCCACAGTATAGAGTGATGGCTTGTCGGGCTGACACGCGCGTGTTTGCTTTGTCAGTTTTCACAACTATTCTGCAGCAGTAGTAGGGGTATAAAGGGTGTGAAGTGTTCTCGGTGTGTTGATGACACGTGTATTTGTAAGTATAACTACTTCAGCTTAGTAACCATAATGGTATCTATATTTTCGAGTCGTTTAGGGTTGAAAATCTGTTCCCGGGGGGGTCCGAGTGCTCACAGCCTTTTAGGAAGGAAAAGGAATTTTCTAAACAGCTAGTTGGCTTTTTGGTGTTTCCCTTTGCTCGTTTTACAACCTAGGTACTAGGTACAGACGCCAGCACATCAAGCTACTACAATCTGTCAAATTTCTTTAATAAATTTCCAACTTTATCACTAAAGCATTAGGTTCAAGATTAATTGGGAAAATTTGACAGTTTCTGGTAGCTTGATATGCTGGCGTCTGTTCCTTACCCACTGTGCTGTTAGAAATGGAGATGGGTTACGAGTTCCTACTTGCTAACCAAATCTTTATCATAATGTTAATTCAAAACGGCGACCAGCCTTTTATTTTACAAGGAACAAACTATCCAAATAAATCAATACTATTAGTTCTTCTGTTACGTTATTTTAATTTATTAATGTACAAAAGGTGTAAACCGACCCTTCACGAAGCAGTCAACCAAGCATTCTGTACATTACATTAAGTAACTCGAGTCTCGACGAAAAATTATTGCTGAGAAACGACTTTTTAAATGGGTTGAAAAATCACGTTTTACGGTAAGAAAGCTCTCAAAACACTGTGCTAATGGATGCATTGAATAGTACGGGGATCATGGAGGTACCTATTAAAAGTAAAGTTATAACATAAAAAAATTGTACTTAAAAAAAAACTTGTGAAAAAGTTAATATTTTGACCACCAATCACTGTTTTAAGCTTTCACGGTTTAAAACTAAACCTATACTGTCACTAACAGGATATCTTCCGTGTTTCGGGAGCTCAAAATTATGAACAATAGTAATAATAAGTTTTATTTTTGTTCTGGATCATACCTGAGAACCTTCTAGTCCGAACTAGAAGGTTCTCAGGTATGATCCAGAACAAACTTACGGGATATCTTCCGTGTTTCGGGAGCTCAAAATTATGAACAATCACGGAAGATATCCCGTAAGTGACAGCATAAGTTTTGACCACCCATGTCTCCGAACTAGAAGGTTCTATTTTTTTTTTTTTTTTTTTTTGGGGGGTGGGAAATCATCAAATGACTCCTCCCGCTCTGGGCGGAGCGGAAGGGAGTGTCAGACTTTTACTGACTAAAAACCACCCATGTTCCTTCATTGGCCCTTTATGTTCCAGGGCCGCGGTATCTCTTTCGAACAGTCCCGCAGCCCTGGCAGGCACCGGCCCTTGCGGGCCCCTCCCGTTTGCTGACAACTCTTTGAGGCGCGCGTGGAACACGAACGCGCCGTCGACACGGCCTGCCCGTCGTCATACGACGGACGGACGGCGAGCTAGCCCATTACTCGCCGTCCACAGGCCCGCGCCTACGGTGGCCGAGAGCCATCACGGCGTGGCCCCCGACGCCCGGTGCTTCTCCCGCGGCGGCTGGGACGTGAGGAGGTTCTCTCCCTCTCACGTTCCGCTGCCTCCTTCGCTAGCATGACTGCTTCGCAGAAGGAGGCGACGGCTTCCCATTCCCTCTCGCCCCGGACCATGGCTTGAACCAGGGCCGGGCGCGAGAGGTCGCCGCCGCCAATCGCCGCTACGAGGACACGGCGGTGCTCCTCCCAAGCGGAGCAGACCTCGACGGTGTGCTCCACGTGTCCTCCGGTCGATCCTCGCAACTAGAAGGTTCTCAGGTATTGATCCAGAACAAAAATAATATCGCAATGACAGAGAGAATACCTTTCGGCTTCGTTAAGTGTATTTTAACACCCATTATATTTGTATAAGTTATTAAAGAATACCTACTTCATCATTTTGTACCTATTCACTGGTGCTACTAAACTTGAAATGAAAGGCAAATAATAACTAATGGCCACAAATAAACTGTGACCCATTAAATCCAGCGTAAACAAACAAACATACAAATATAGAAGTCTTCACTTTATCGTATTAATAAGGATTTGGGAAAACACTGATATCGAATACATAAGCAACTGATAAATAATGATGTCTTTGCAGATTGATAGTATTGCCGGCCAGTCAGTCGGCAACGGTGATATTATACGTTACTCGTCTGATTTCATTATTATATTATTGTGTGGGTTTTAAATGTAAGTACTTTTCATTTTGATATTATTTTTCGACTTTGTAGTCTTCATTTATTTTATTTCCGTAAAGAGTCTTAGCGGCTCATGACAGTAACAATGATTATAACGAAATGTCAAAGGAGAAATTGGTATAACAACGGAGTTTGATTTGAAGATCACATCATAATGAAAACCTACGATACTTTACCTTCTCTGCTCTATTACGAAGTTACTGACAACAATAAATTACCAATGTTTTGTTTTATGAAATAGTTCAATGCTGGAATGGTCAGTTTTCGATGTAGGTATTAATAAATGGGTTCCCTATTAATTTGCATAAATTTTTAAGACCTAATATCACTTAGCATAATTTTGTTTGGCATAACAGCTTACGTATAATTTTTTTAAGCATAATTTCTCTAACCATAATAATGATGAAGCATAATATTCTAAAGCATAAAATTAACACTTTCACTGTCCGCAAAGCAGACACAATAGCTAAACAATCGCCCTGAACCATATGTGGTTCATGGGACTGGAAATGGGTTAAGCATAAAGTTCTAAAGCATAACTTTTTTAAGCATAATATTCAAAAATAACAGGGTTTACAGGAACCTAACTTACCGAACCTCGGGGTGCCCCTGACGTCAACCGTCTAGGGTTAGGGTTTCCGTCAGCAGGTCGACGGAGCCCCGCTGAGCGGGGCTCCTATTTCTGGCTGCACTGCAGGGTTTACAGGAACCTAACTAACCGAACCTCGGGGTGCCCCTGACGTTATTTATATTAATTGTTTGCCTAAATATTATTATGCTAATAGTCATTAGGCCTAGTAACGTTATGGGAACCAAATTTATGCCAAAAAAAATTAGTCTAAGATGATTATGCCAACATAAAATTTATGCCTAAAAAAATTATGCCAAAGTATTATTATGCCAAAACAAATTGTGCCAAAATCGTTATGCCGAAGTATATTAGGACAAAGAACATTATGCGAAAAGAAGGGATCCCTAATAAATGTACCGCCGACTCTAAATTATGCAGTTTGCTTGGACGATCATAAAATATTATAATTATATTTTTTACGTCGTATCCCTAGCCGGGCATCACGGAGAAATATTTTTATTTATTTAGAAACCTCGCGATCTGTGATGGCCCTGTAAAAGCGGTTACAAATTACAAGCTGTGGGTTCCTTCTTTATTTCATCATCATTATTCTCATAACGGTGAAAGAAAGCATCGTAAATGCGTCATGCGGATAATGCAGAAGGCTGCAATATTGTTTATACCTACTACATATTATTATGTATATTATATTGTCCCATAGTAAATAAAATAAAATAGTAAGGACACCAGCATGTCCTGGCACAAGTAAATTAAAGACATCCTCAACAGGGCATAACAAGGAGGACCCCCGACCCAGGCCTTTTCCCAGAATGGGAAAAGGATTATGCAGCAGTGGGAATCTAAAGGTTGTAAACGGACCCTGCACGAAGCCCTCAACCAAGCATTCTGTACATCATACTAAGTAACATTGCTCAATGTAACGCACTCAAAACATTGTGCTGACGGATGCATTGAATAGTAAAGGTGTCATAGAGGTATTTGAAGTAAAGTTATAACATTTAAAACTCGTGTTTAATAATAAAAAAACGTGTGAAAAAGTTGGAACTTTGACCTTCGATACCTCCGTAACTAGAAGGTTCCCAGGTATGGCCCTGGGGGTCTAAAATGGCCGCTTTAGCAGAATCATAATAGGATAATATTAAGAATTACGTTTAAATTCGTAAAATGGTCACAAGGTGACAATTCACAATAGTAGGTACGTCTATGACTATTTTAAGAATTTAAACGTAATTCATATTATTATCGTATTATGATTCTGCTAAAGCGGCCATTTTAAACCCTCAGTACAAAACACAAATACAATGCCGCCTTTCGGCTTAGTTAAGGGTGTTTTTACATCCGATATAGTGATTATATTAACCCTATCGTTTTCAATTTACCTAATAATAGCTGGGTATTCCAAGGTGTGTAATTTCATGGGTATTTACAAAGATTAGCCGGAGGCGTGCGATATAATATGTATATATAAGTGAATTAGATAAGCTATCATTCATAGTGATTTATTTTTAATCTTTCGTTTTTGTCTCTATATCAAATTGTAATCGCTTAGTGATGGATTTTACCAAAGTGCACCAACACGAAGCATGAATAGGTTTTAAGAAAATATTCTGAAGATAAGCTTAAGAAGTTAGGTAGGTAGGTACTATAAGGCGGACTCATTCTAAAGTATACTATAACCATTAATATTATTTTCATATTATGGAACGATTCTGGTTTCATCATCCTGCCCTTGTCCCATTCTACTTGGGCTCGGCGCAACACGTTTTCCTCTTCCATTCTCCCCTGTCAGACATCACGGGCTCATCCACTCTTTTCTCTTTCATATAATTCCTCACACAATTCATCCATTTTTTCTTTGAACGGTTCTGGTTCAAACCATGAATTAAACGGTGGTGTGTGTGAGTGTGCGGGAAATAAGAATTTTCTCGCTATAATATCGGGTGATGGCACAATGTACCTACAGAGTGTGACGGATACTAAAAATGAACAATTTTTGCTATGAAAGTTAAAGTAAAAAATAAAACACTGTTCCCTTCCAATTGCAATTCCTATGCAATCAAAATATAGGGAACGCAAGGGAACAGCAGATTTTTAACACTGCCTTAAAATATGTCCGTCGTTTAACATTCTGTAATAAAAGGTACGCACCTAACTTAAGTAACCAAAGGTTAATTCTGTAACATTAATTAAAGTTTAATTGTTTTACTTCCCACTTAACTAGTTCAAACTGTTCAAAGCCTACAGAGAGACCTTCAAAGGGGCGAAGCGAAACACTTAAATATTCATCGCGAACGTTTCCTAGTGGCCGGCAAACCACTCTTGAACTTGGTTTGTTAACATGCTAATATTAAAGTTTTCAACTCGTTTCATATCTCTACGAGCCCTGTGGTTTTATTAGGAACTTACATTTAATAAGAGGTGTTAGGTGGCGTTCTGTCGTGTTGGCCGCCTTTTGCCCACTTGGGGCGCACGCGTCGCGGGGGTCTCTTAACGTAACGTAATGCATTTTGTATTTACGGTACTCCCTGTCTTCTCCTAAAATTGTTTGTCCGAAAATCATTATCCATAACACGTTTGCTATAAACTACAGTAACCATAATGTTCAAAAATTCGAAATTTTCTTTTACATTAATTATTTAATTATCTTTACTTCTAAAACTATTCCGTCATAATATCGAGAAGTAGATAATAATTGAATCTTCTAATTTTGCATGAAATAAGGTCATAACTGTGTATTAGCCTGAAAATAAATAAAATTGTTAGTCCTAAAACATTTGCGGAAAAATCAGATTTTAGTGAGAGAAACGAATCGCTGTAAATCCGACTTCACATAGTCCTCAGTTAGTAGCTCAGAGGAGCAGGTGGTTGTAAGTGTTGTAACGCTCGCCGCCGCGACTGAGGCTGGCCTGTGAAGCTGGCCAGCAAGACGAAGCTGCGGTGGTGAGCGTTAAATCATCTGCGACGATAAGCTCGCGTGGGACCGCCGGAGCCCCGCAGCCCCGCAGCGCCGGAGCCGTGACAGAAACAATGCCTGCTGCATGATGCATGCTCGCTTGCATACTGCATGCTGCATGAGGCGCGCGCGCGCGAATTTCATACGGCTGTTGTGTTATTGTGATAAGATTGAATGGGTATAAAAAAAAATGTTGCATTGGGAAAGTTGTTTGTTATCATGAGTACAATCACGTGTTTAAGTATCAGTTACTAATTACCAGTCACCCTATATTATTATTAGGATAAATAAATATTAAATAATTTGAATTTAGGACTTATAACTTTTATTGAAAACGGTTTTAAGTCTTTTGTATTTTATTGATTGGACAACGGATTTAGGGGATATTTTATTTAGGGATTTCAATTTTATGGCATGTGATATTAAGTTCGGGTAAGTTATCATTCGGACAAATGATGACTAGGACAAAGAAATGGATAAAAAAGTTAGGGAACACAATCGAGAACCTGTATTTACTTTTCATGTGGCAGACCTTAAACTTGATACTATGGAAATGGGCCGAAAGGATCAACAGTATTTTGAACTTTAAACCGAGCGTTTCTCATATTATTTTTCACTTGTTCCAGAAATCATGAAGTGTCTACCATTGGGGTGCCAGGCTTACAGCCAGGGGACGGCAGGAACTGCCTTCACGCAGTTGGTGACGCACTTTCTTGCTGCTCAGTGTCTCATCACTGAGCCATGGCCTATGGACTACTCTTACGGACTTACAAGTGAGGAACCTATCCTTATTTGCAAGGAGAGAAGAATTGTATGAATTAGGCCCAACTAAACTAACAGCTTATCATATTCCTCGAATGATTAGGCAGAGTTGTACAGAACTTAAAGAAGAACAAAGAAGCTCAACAACTTGTAGACATAAGTAACATTGCGTGCTATTACAATTGAAATCCATTTGTTCCACCAGGTGGCGACAGGTTCGACTTCATCATCGTCGGCGGAGGCACGGCAGGATCCTTGCTAGCTAGCAGACTGTCAGAGGTACCCGAGTGGAAGGTGCTGCTGATTGAAGCTGGTGGAGATCCTCCTATGGAGAGCATTGTGAGTAGCAAACATGAACTGTTTTTAAATTACCGGACAGAAATTCCTTGCAATAAAAAAGTCGTCAAGGGAAACTCTATCTCTCCAAAATAAGAAATCATAGTGCGTCGGTCTCTTTCTAGAGGGTTTAAAGATATCTAAAATGATTTCAATGTTGAACAAATATTGAATCAGCATAAAACATTGTACACCTAATAGGTATGTTTCAGCAATTCTTTCATCATCATCAGCCTATAGCAGTCCACTGCTGGGCATAGGCCTCCTCAATGGCACGCCATTCAACTCGATTCTCAGCAACTCTCATCCAGTTGCTACCAGCCATCCCGCGAAGATCGTCACTCCACCGAGCCTGAGGGCGTCCCACCTTACGTTTGCCGATTCGCGGTCTCCACTCAAGAACACGTCTACCCCAACGATCATCGGTCCTACGGCTAATATGACCGGCCCATTGCTACTTCAGCTTACTTATTCTGTGGGCTATCTCGACAACTCTGGTTCTCTGTCGAATCACCTCGTTTCGGATGCGATCCCTCAGAGAGACTCCAAACATAAACATCCCGTTCCATAGCTCGCTGAGCGACCTTAAATTTATGGACTAGCCGTACCGACACTGTCCACGTTTCGGTTCCGTAAGTCATAACAGGCAGGACGCACTGATTTAAGACCTCAGTCTTTAGGCTCTGTGAAATACGCGACGAGAAGACCCGGCGAAGCTTCCCAAACGCTGCCCAGCCCAGTTGAATTCTTCTATTAGCCGCCCTCTACAAGTTGTTCTTACCAAACTGCAGAGTTTGCCCGAGGTAAACATATTCTCGAACAAACTCGAGAGGACCGCCATTGACAACAATAGGTCCTGGGGTAACGTATTCGTTGAACATAACCTGGGTTTTGTCCAAGTTCACCCTGAGTCCAATGCGTATTGAAGAATCAACTAGGTCATCCCGCATCTGCTGCAAGTCATGCAGCGATTCTGCCATTGTGACGATGTCATCTGCAAATCTCAAGTGTGAGATGTACTCGCCGTTGATGTTAATACCACGTCCTTCCCATTCTAGCATCTTAAACACATGCTCCAGTGCGTTGGTGAACAATTTCGGGGAAATTACGTCCCCTTGCCTCACCCCCCGACGCAATGGGATATGCTCTGTTTGCTGGTTTTGAGTTTGGAAGGTCATTGTGGCGTTCTCATATAGATTTCTCAACACTTTGATGTTTCGCCAGTCAACTTGGTATCGCTGCAGAGACTCCAGAACTGACCAGGTCTCGACAGAGTCAAAAACCTTCTCGTAGTCCATAAATGCAAGACACAGCGGCCGATCGGCGGTTTTCTCTTCGGACGTCTGTATGATGTGCCGCACTGTGTGGATGTGGTCTATGGTGCTATATCCTCCTCGAAACCCGGCCTGCTCCGGTGGCTGGAAGTCGTCAAGTCTTCGCGCTAGACGATTTGTGACGACTCTTGAGAACAGCTTATACACGTGGCTAAGGAGCGAAATGGGTCTGTAATTCTTTGGTAGGGTGTTGTTCCCCTTTTTAAAGAAAAGAACGATCACACTCCTTTTCCACGCTTCTGGAGTTCTCCCAGAGAACAGGACCGAGTTGAAAAGCTCCCGAAGCTTCCTTAATACAGGACGTCCTCCCGCTTTCAGGAGCTCAGTCGATATCCCATCCTCGCCAGGGGCTTGTCCATTCTTAAGCTGTCTAAGAGCCGCCTCGGTTTCGTCTTAGCTGACTTTTGGCAGGTCTTCTGTGAAATGGCGGGTTAAGGTGGCTCTGGAATCCTCATTTTCGGGATCAGGTCGAGATGCATGCGATGCGTACAACTGGCCGTAGAAGTTTTCGACTTCCGAAAGAATCTCCGGCTTCGAAACGACGATATCCTCACTAGATTCTCTAAAGCTCCTCCCAAGTGATTGGACGAACACTTTCAACCCCCGATTTTGCTCAATCGCTTTTTCTATTGAGCGTGTGTTGGAGCATCGAAGGTCGCGTCGTACCAATTTTCTAATTCTTTTATTGAGTGCCTGTAGTTCTGACGAAGTGACGGGTAGGTTTTCACGTCGTTCCGTCATAAGCTCCAGAGTCTCCTCCGAAAGTTTGGATTTCTTGCCCTTACGCCGCATTTTACAAAAACGCGTCCCTTCCTCAACGTCATTTGGGGTCCTCAACGGGGTTCGCTTCAGCTAGAAATCAATATTCAGAGTGCCTCGAACAAGTCTGTGATCACTACCGGTTTTGAACCTGTTGATCACCGAAACATCTCTGAATATATGCTTTTTATACGCTATGATCAAGTTTATCTCATTTTTCGTCACTGTGTCGGGGCTTTGCCATGTCCACTTCCTTTGGGGCTGTTTCTGAAATAAGGAATTTATCACGAAACGCGATTCTTTATATATACTAATATTGTAAAGGTGAAGAGTTTGTTTGGTTGAACGCGCGAATCTCAGGAACTACTGGTTCGGATTGAAAAATTCTTTTAGTGTTGGATAGCCTATATTTTTATATTCGTAATAATTTCACGACGCCAACGGTTGCGGGCAACAGCTAGTATAATTATAGGAACTGATATTTCACCTGTGACAAACAATAAATGAATTTGAATTTGAGCAATACTGTTATTTACTTCCAGATTCCCAACTACTCAGGCTCTACGCACAAAACTCGTAACGCATTCCAGTATTACACCGAGACTGATGAAAACTCCAACAAAGGCAGCATTGACAACCGAGCCTTCTGGCCACGAGGTAAGGTCCTCGGAGGAACTGGCTCCATCAATGGTCATCTCCACATGCGAGGCAGCGCTGGAGACTACGAGCCCTGGCACCTCACAGAAAACGATGGCTGGGATTGGCCTACATTGAGAGAATACTTCAAAAAGAGCGAGAAAATGGTAGACCCTTTCATTCTTAACAACCCAGAACTAAGAAAAGAACACGGAACAGAAGGGGAGTTTGTCGTGGATCAACTGAACTTCACCCACGCAGGAATAGCTGAGAAATTGACCGACGCTTACAAGGAATTGGGATTAAAATACCTAGACGACTTAAACGGTCCTACCCAGTTGGGTGTTGGAAAGCTCAGAGGCGGAATCCACAAGGGCCGCAGAGTTAGCACCGCTACAGCTTTCTTGAGTTCTGTTAGGGAACGCAAAAACTTAAAAGTTATGAAGTACACCTACGTAAACAAATTAGAAATTGATCGAAAAAACAAAACCGTTATTGGAGTAAGACTATCACTTTTATATGGTGACGTAGAGTCGTATTATGCAACAAAAGAGGTCATAGTAAGTGCTGGAGCAGTGAATACTCCTAAACTGCTAATGTTGTCAGGCATCGGCCCTCGAGGACATCTTAAAGAGAAGGATATTAAAGTTATTAGTGACTTAGATGTTGGACAGAATCTCCAGGACCATGTACGTATACCTATCCCGGTAATAGTAGACACAGGAGCTGAAAGGCGGGGTGAAGAATTTTGGCAGAAAGCTGCTGCTCAATACTTAATAGATCAAACAGGACCACTCACTACAAACTATGATCAGCCTAATGTTAATGCTTTCCTATCAGTCTCAGGTGACAAGTCCCTACCCGACGTTCAAGTAGATCATAACTACTTTTTGCCGAATACATCTTATGTATACTCCGTTTGCACAGATTCCTGGTCATTTAAAGACAGCATCTGTAAACAGTTCGCAGAGTTCAATAAAGAAAAAGAGATGTTCATATTCTTTGTCGCCCTCTGCCGGCCACACTCGAGAGGCTATATTGAGCTCCGCGGAACGAACGCCATGGAACACCCCAAGATGTTCGCAAAGTACTTTAATGACACACGGGACATCGACACGTTTGTAAAAGGTGTCAAGAAGGTAACAGAGATCGTCAACACCCCGACGTTTAAAGACATGAAAGCTGAAATAAAAAGGATTAATTTCGAAGGTTGTGATGACTTTGAGTTTGAGAGTGAAAACTATTGGGAATGTATGGCTAGAACCGTCACATTCCATGTGTACCATCCTGTGGGAACAGCTAAGATGGGGAAGGTCACAGATGCTAAAGCAGTAGTTGATAGTAGACTGAAAGTGTACGGAGTCCAGAACCTGAGGGTGGTAGACGCTAGCGTGATGCCCACGATTCCAAGTGTGAATACTAATGCAGCAGTTATGATGATCGCTGAAAGGGCAGCAGATTTTATTAAAGAAGATTATCTAAAAGTAGCCACTAAAAAAGACGAACTATAGATTTAGCCACAATTGTTGGGTTCATAATATAAATAACAGCTAATTGCTATGCTAGTCAATTCCAAGTGCTAATGCTTGTAATGTTTGTTTATTTGTACGAATACATTTTTTTTTAAATCAATAAAAATCATCTGTGTTTATTAATTTTAATTTTATTCAAACGCTCTTGTTGTTTAACAAATCCTAAAAGGCTATTATTGTTTTCAATATTTACAGTAGCAAATATTTCGGCTTAACACATTCATTTCATCAGTTTTGCCTTATCATCATCTTCAGGTAAAGATATTTCAGAAGATGTTTCAGATGTCTGACTATCGCGTCCTCCGAAATTGACTTGGCTCCCGAGATCCATCACTCTGTACCTCTTCTTTTGTTTTATCTCTTGATGTATTCTCTGGCAGATGTCCACCACGCTCTCTCGCATCCCTATCGGCAGATCC
The DNA here is from genome assembly GCA_950022335.1 of Eurois occulta. Classification (NCBI taxonomy): domain Eukaryota; kingdom Metazoa; phylum Arthropoda; class Insecta; order Lepidoptera; family Noctuidae; genus Eurois; species Eurois occulta. The sequence goes on along the minus strand of OX465485.1, from coordinate 20,631,370 downwards.
CGTACAATTACATCCTTTAACAAACCATTCGTCACGTTTCTGTCAACTCGTGAACACTGTGCCACCGGCGGATCATTTTTATGCTTTCTTGTTCTCCAGTTCATCAAAGTATATTTTAGTTGTCCTGTTGACCATTTTACGTAGCACCACACCGTGGTTTGAAGGCAACAGAAGATCGACAGCACTACGCCACTGATAGCGAATATGTAGGCTACAATCGATACTACAGCATGTTGACAACATGCCTTGTAGTCCGACGTGTCTCCTTTGAACACGCACAGTTTTCCATAAATAATATCCCGAAGCATTTTTACGTTTTCGGATATAGTTGAGCAGTTTGTTTTTACCATTACCTTAATATCATAGGGAGAAGGTTTTATTGACTCGGTCACAACACCTAAGCCAGTGTTGATAGAATAAAGATCACCAACACTAATCGGGTGGTCGAGATCTCTACAAATGTTAATCTTAGGTACATATACTATGTCTGGGAGTTCCTTTATGACATCTGTCTCGCATACTGGTGCACTCACACACTTACCACGACTACCTTCATAGTACGGTCTTGTGCCAGAGTACTTTAAGTCACAATTGACTGGTGTACATTCACGCAGAGAGTCCTCATCTAGAGTGTCACAATTTCTGCCTTTCAGATTAGCGTAGGAATTCATATACAGTGTATTCTTTATGTTTCTTAATTGTGTATCGAAAAGTATATTAACAGTCAGCTCTTTGGGCTGTCTTGTGTGGCCACATTTGGAGTCAATGGCAAAATCGCAGTAACCAACTTGATCGTAAGGATATAAAGTAGGATACACATGAATTAATGTTGTTCCGTTTTGAGGCTTTATCACTACCAGGTTGTTGCCATAAACAGTATCTAAATTACACTCTTTGTATTCTTCGTCAGAAAAACAACACTTTGTTGATCTCGAAGTTACTCTGCATATGTCCTGACGGTGACGGTTCTCAATGTCAATAAAAAATTGTATTCCTACTGACCCTCGTTCTAAAGGAATTATACCTTGGTCTAACACTGTAATAAAGGTAAGAACATCATGTATTATTGATGAAAATATAACTAGATACGCTAGATAGATGTTCGCAAAAGAATGCACATACATTTCTCGTCGGACATTTTATTTTGACGTGCTAAGTACTGTCATATACTAATTAAAAAATCCATTGATGCGTAAAAGAGGTAGCTTTCTAAAAAAGGTTAAATTGTAACTTTCTGCTCGTTTTGTTTATCTTATCTTATTTCTTACTTAAAATATTATTATAAATGCGAAAGTTTGTGAGGGTGGATGGATGTTTGTTACTCTTTCACGTAAAAACTAATGATACGGATTTGGATGAAATTTCACACACAGATAGTTTATAACCTGTATTAACACATTGGATACAGCTTTTTATCCCGGTAGTATGATCCCGTGGGACAATTATCGAACTCCACGCGGGCGAAGCCGCAGGCATAAGCTTGTAAGAAATATGGCTAAGGATATTTTAGAGCAAACAACTTTTGGAGTGGAAACCGTTGCGTGAGATGACCAGCTCAATCAACTGGCGAATTTAAAAAGTCGCTGCTACTGGTCGGACGCAGAAGGACAGGGCGTTGTGGCACAGCTTGGGAGGCTAATTGATTGAACTCATTTACATTATTATTATTATGTACTCGTACATCATACAGATTTCCAGTTACTATCAAATAGCAGTTGAATTCGCAATTATCTGAACGACGGAAAATCAAACCCTGTCGAAAATGAAGTACATGAAGATTTTGGAATGAATCTCTTTTGTATTATTTCGTAGGAACCGTGGGACAGCACAATGAGTCTTTGTTGACTGTTTTATTCCATCTGCTACTCTGAATGAATGCTGAATGCTTTAATTTACGAATTTTTCAATGACTACACGTGAGAGTGTGTCGTCGAATGTTTGATTATATTTTATTGTTTGATACGTTTGTTTGTAATTAATCAATTCGTTTTTCGTGTTACACGATGTTTGAGGGGGGGGAGGGGGGCTTATACTCGGCTGTTGGTTGGAACAGGACTACCATCACGGAAAATGATAACGATGTTATCAGGGGAAATTAAACTTCTCTATTCATGCACGGGTGCTTAAGTACGTATGTGATCCTCAAGTAAAGTCATTTTGAACTTATTTTTAAAGAAAACTTTCGGCTTCAGCTATACGAAAGTAGTTCCGCAATACTAACTCCAAAGTCACGATACAAAATCAACAACTTCGAACTATTACCTGAACCCAAAACCACAGCGACATTCGTGGCAACAGCCGGTAAACATGTAAACATCGCCGGTTCCGAGAACACACAGTTTGGAAGAGCGTTTGATCTGTCTGAACGCAAATTGATGTGCGGTAACGCCGGTACTCAAGTCAGCCCTAGGGATTCGGTGGCGTGAACCGTGAATTACCGAATTTTGTCCCACCCGTAGACATATTAGTATAACATACAGTATTTGAACTCGGAACAAATGGTCGAAATCGGCTCACCCGTACACACCCATGCCAAGGCTTTTATACGATTTGAAGCATGCTTCAGGTAACAGGTTCATCGGGGCGAGTCGGTGGTGGACAGATCGTTCGCTAGCCCCGCTCTGTCACCGCGTGTCTTTGACTGGCGCGTAATGGAGGGGGTGGAGACCTATTCCGACCACCGGTACATCCGGTTCGATGTCTCTGCCCCCTCAAGCGCGCCGGTCCAACAGGCCCCGAGTGGTCCGCGATGGGCGCTGAAGCAGCTGGACCGGGAGCTCCTCCGGGAAGCCTCGATCGTGCAGGCCTGGGTGACACCACCGGGCAGGCCTGCCGACGTCAACAGCGAGGCGGGTTGGTTCCAGGAGGCAATGTCCGAGATATGTGACTTGGCAATGCCCCGAGTTCGGCCAGGAAGCGCCCGACGTCAGGTGTGCTGGTGGTCGCGCGAGCTGACATCTCTGCGTGAGGCGTGTGTCGCCGCACGGCACCTGTACGCCAGGCATCGCAGGCTCCGCATCTGACCTCCGGATGCGGCAGCCATTGAGGCGGAGCTGTACGAGGGATATAGAGCAGCGAAGACCGCCCTCCGAGAGGCTGTCCAGCGGGCCAAGGATCTGGCCCGCGAGGAGATGCTGGAGACTCGACGGTGATCCGTGGGGGCGCCCTTACAAAATGGTGCGGGACAAACTCCGCACTTGGGCCCCCCCGCTGACGCAGTCTCCGACCTCAGCTTGTGGAGGACGTGGTGAGCGCTCTGTTCCTTCAAAAGGTGGTAGCCGTAAGGCTGATCCGTGGGTACCGCACGATCTCCCGCGAGGCGGCGAGCCTCCTTGCCGGATTGCAGCCATGGGCTCTGGAGGCCATAGTCCTCGCGCGCCTGCATGATTGGCGCGCGGAGGCACAGCGCCGGGGGGAAACTCCGCTGCCGCAGCAAATTGTCGCTCAGCGGACCGACTTCCGGCGCGATCTCATGGCGACATGGAGAGAGCGACTATCGCAACCCCGTGCAGGGCACGCCACGATAGTGGCGATAAGTCCCCTCTTTGAGGAGTGGCTAGAGAGGCGCCACGTCCAAACGGAGCACACCGTGGAGGTCTGCTCCGCTTGGACGGAGCACCGCCGTGTCCTCGTAGAGGCGATTGGAGGCGGCGACCGCTCGCGTCCGGCCCTGGTTCAAGCCATGGTCCGGGGCGAGAGGGAATGGGAAGCCGTCACCTCCTTCTGCGAAGCAGTCATGCTAGCGAAGGAGGTGGCGGAACGTGAGAGGGTCAGAACCTCACGTCCTAGCCACCGCGGGAGAAGCACCGGGCGTCGGGGGCCACGCCGTGATGGCTCTCGGCCACCGTAGGCGCGGGCCTGTGGACGGTGAGTAATGGGTTAGCTCGCCGTCCGTCCGTCTTATGACGACAGGCCGTGTCGACGGCGCGTTCGTGTTCCACGCGCGCCTCAAAGAGATGTCAGCAAACGGGAGGGGCCCGCAAGGGCCGATGCCTGCCAGGGCTGCGGGACTGTTCGAAAGAGATACCGCGGCCCTGGAACATAAAGGGCTTCCGCCCAGAGCGGGAGGAGTCATTTGATGATTTCCCACACGAAAAAAAAAAAAAAAGGTAACAGGTTCATCATCATCATCAATAGTTCACGGGTGGACATAGGCCTCTCAAACTGCACGCTATCCAGCTAGATTTTCAAAGTCAAAGTCAAAGATTTATTTGCAGATAAATATGGTTACAAAAGTTCTTACAATGGTAGTATAGTAGCTTAACATATTTAATCATAACATAATGATATATAAGTACAAGTTACATTCACATGAATTCTAACAACTTTAAACAACAACTAACAACTTTTTACAACTTTTAATTCAGCAACTTTCATCCAGCTGAGATCGTCGCTCCACCGATCCTGGGTTCGTCCAACCTTACGTTTGCCGATTCGCGGTCTGCACTCAAGAACACGTTTACCCTAACGGTCATTGGAGCCATGGTTAATATGGCCGGCCCAATGCCACTTAAGCTTACTTATTCTGTGATCTACGTTGACAACTTTGGTTCTCTGTTGGATCACCTCGTTTCTGATTCGATCTCTCAGAGAGAATCCAACCATAGGTAACAGGTTACGAGTGTGAGGCATCGATGCAAGTGTTTAAGTAAAACGAAAAAGTTGTGTTGAAAACCCTAACATCTGCCGTTTAATTTTACAAAAAGGGCGTGTAGTTGGTTTACTGGTTTTCTTTATACAGTGCTCACGGGGTCCAAACCGTGTATTTATAATTACTTTTTGATTTGAAAGAGAATCTTTTGTGTATTGTGTCGTGTTGTATTTTGGCTGTGCTCGTATATTTTGTGAAGCTGACACAGAGTTGTTTTATTTTGTTTGAACGTGACTGGATGGAAATGTTGTAGGTACTGGTCCTAGAGGTACAATATAATTATATATTTTTTATTTATGATGATTATTTGCGAACTTACGAGAGTCTTTCGTCTATATTTGAGGTCTCTTTTAAATCGCTGACACAAAAGCAGTAGAAGAATCGTAGAGCTTAGTCGCAGCATACGAACTGTTGCAGGTAAACTAATAATCTAGTTTCTTAACATCGACAGCAGTCATTACGTTAAAATGATTACGATTACCTATAATCGTAATCAATATGAACGCAATTGATTGTGTCTCTTCACACGTAGGTAACTGTAATACGCATCAGCTTATTTATATAGCGTTTCCACATTTGGGTCCTAGGAATCTTTGTTGTGTGCTAAGATCGACCAAAATCAGTGCGAGTTGGTGGGTGTCACGTGTTTGACATTTTATGTTTTCATTTCATGGTCCCCTTACGATATTTTCTTTATCATTTGCATGTTCGATCCATGTATGACCAAAATAATCGAAGAGGACTGCCATGCCAACAAATCAAAACAGTAAAATACAAAACTAAATGCAATCAAGATGGAACGCATGCGTCCTCCTCGGAATCTCGCGCGTAAATGAGATTTCCGCGACCGTGGCGTCGGAGGCGGCCGCTGATTTCCCGCGTTCTCGCCCGATAATTATAGGAAATTGGCGGGAACGCCGCAGACAGGCTTCCAGTACCGCATGTTATTATGAGAGATTTCATTAACATGAGTCTATGAGGGTATTACAATGCAGCTTTTTATGTGAATACTAGCTTCTGCCCGCGACTTCGTACGCGGATCCCGTTGCTTACGCCAGCGACAACGGGGTCGTCAAAATCGAAAATTTGAAAAAGTCTGATGTAGAATTCTAAGGCCCGGGGACGGGAAAACAACGGAATGAGCGAGACGATTGGAGTCGTTCCAGATCATTCGGTCGTTCATTTTTGTATATCAACAGGAAATGCCCATCAGACTAAATAACTTTTGCTAAGACGTCATTCCTTACCATGTTATAGCGCTGTCATGGGCTTTGGAGTTCCACAGCAGGTGTTCCAGATCTTCAAATTTATTCTCACAGCAGAAAATGCTCTTCACGTGGAATATTTTTAGCTATTGCACCATTTTTATATCTCTTATACTGTAGCTGGTCTGTTGCGGTTCTGCATCAGGTGTTAATTTTCTAAAATAAATTATAGCCTTTATGTTGCCCAGACTATACAACAAAAAACTTTTCTTCCCGTTACTCCGCAGCAGATCCCAAGGGTACACTGAATTAACTTCTGTCTCTTCATGCCGTACTCCAGCAATCCTTTCTCTCTCACTTTAACTTTTCTCTCTAACTGATCATGAATATTTTGTTGTGTGCGTGTTCGGGACAATGTATGATAATCTCGATCAGCAGTTAGTCGCGCATCACGTTCATCACTCGTTTCAAAAGACCTGTTAGTAGATGTGCGAATTCGCTGAGAACTCAAGCGTGATTCTGTATCGGTAAACGTTTCTGACTCGCGAGACAATGCATGTCGCTCACGAACAGCAGACAGTCGCGCATCACGTACTGCACTTGTCTCTAGAGACCTAGCAGCAGATGCGTAGATACGCTGAGAACTCAAGCGCAATTCTCTATCCGTGAACGTCTCCAACTCGCGAGACAATGCGTGACGTTCACGATCAGCGGACAGTCGCGCATCATGTTCCGCACTTGTTTCTAGAGACCCTAGCAGCAGATGCGTAGATACGCTGAGAACTCAAGCGCAATTCTCTATCCGTGAACGTCTCCGACTCGCGAGACAATGCGTGACGTTCACGATCAGCGGACAGTCGCGCATCATGTTGTCTCTAGAGACCTAGCAGCAGATGCGTAGATACGCTGAGAACTCAAACGCAATTCTCTATCCGTGAACGTCTCTGACTCGCGAGACAATGCATGACGTTCACGATCAGCGGACAGTCGCGCATCATGTTCCTCACTTGTCTCTAGAGACCTTGAAGCAGATGCGTAGATACGCTGAGAACTCAAGCGCAATTCTCTATCCGTGAACGTCTCCGACTCGCGAGACAATGCATGACGTTCACGATCAACGGAGAGTCGCGCATCATGTTCCTCACTTGTCTCTAGAGACCTTGAAGCAGATGCGTAGATACGCTGAGAACTCAAGCGCAATTCTCTATCCGTGAACGTCTCCGACTCGCGAGACAATGCATGACGTTCACGATCAACGGAGAGTCGCGCATCATATTCTTCACTGGTCTCTAGAGACCTGGATGTAGATGCATAAATACGCTGAGAACGCCAGCGAGCTTCGCGATCCGAAGAGGTTTCTACAGAGCGAGTTGCAGCCTGATGTTCTCGAACAGCATCAAGTCTATCCTGACGCTCTTATTTAGATTCTTGGGATCTTATGATCCTCAATCTTTTAGCTCCTTTGGAACGTTGGGAAAGACTTGACCTATTTCTAGGCATGGTTATAGTTTTATTCTGAAAATACCTGATCAATTAAAATCTAAGTGACTGCTCCCCTGCGTTACCGGGTAGGCTACCGTGTCACGAAGATAAATGGAAAAGGAAATAAATGGGAGTTTCAGCTAGTAGAGTCAAATTTTCAATGATTCATAGAATTTTCATCGAAAATCAGTCCTAAACTGTTACCGCCTTCACCGCGTGGAGGTACTCCCAGCTTATGTTATTTTATAATTATACAATGAACTCTTGGAGTTCTACAACAGGTGTTCCAGATCTACAATCTTTATACGTCAACAGAGAGTGCTCATCAGCCTGAACAACTCTTGCTAAGACGTCATTCCTATATAGGTAATAGTGTAGCTGGGCTCTTGGAGTTCCATATCAGCTGTTACAGATCTTCAAATTTTATACGACAACAGAGAGTGTTCATCAGGCTGAGCAACTCTTGCTAAGACGTCATCCCTATATATGTTATAGTGTAGCTAGGCTCTTGGAGTTCCACATAAGCTGTTCCAGATCTTCGAATTTTATACGACAACAGAGAGTACTCATCAGGCTGAACAACTCTTGCTAAGACGTCATTCCTATATATGTTATAGTGTAGCTGGGCTCTTGGAGTTCCACATCAGGTGTTCCAGATCTTCAAATTTATTCTCTTAGCAGAAAATGCTCATCACGTGAAACAATTTTTGCTAAGGTACCATTTTTGTATCTCTTATAGTTTAGCTGGTCTGTTGCGGTTCTGCATCAGGTGTTCAAGTTTCCAAGATAAATTATAGCCTATGTGTTGCTCAGACTTTATACCTATACAACAAAACAAAAATCATTCAAATCCGTGAAGTAGTTCCGAAGATTAGCGTGTACAAACAAACAGACAAACAGACAAACAGACAGACTTTTTTTTTTGGTTTCGTGCTCTATTACTGTTTCTAAACCCCCCTCAATTATTTTTTTTTTAATATATTCAATGTACAGACACAGTTTTTTTACTGTTTTATTATATGTATAGAAGAGGATATTCCTATCTATCACCAATAGTTTCGACGTAGTTCCGACATTTGCGACGAGCTCCGGCCGTGTATCCAGTTTACAGAATTGATTACACAAAGTCGGCTTTTGGAGGTAAAAAAGTACAATTGTGTTTCAGTTTTCTACAGAAAATGCTCGCGCATTCTAGGAACAGCAGGCAGTCCGCCAGTGATAAAGTTATGATCTCGAACTGGCCTCATGCAGTACGAAGTTTTAACAGAATGAGAGGTCAGAGGTCAGGTCAGATTCTTTGTTACTTTTGCCATGGGACTACCGTAGCTACTTCCCTTGTTCGGAATAATTGAAATTGAAAGCACTTAAGATTATTTTCATCGAGAACCGATGATGAAAAAACTCATTTCACTTAAGCCATTCCATTGAAAACATTAAAAGTCCGCGCCGATTGAGAACCATCCAATTTTCCGATGAAATTTTGAAAGTGAAAATAGAGTCCTGAAATTTGGTAATACGCCTTAGAAACAATCATTTAAAACGAAGGAGAGTTAAAACTTTTTAATTACGAGTTTGGTGTTGCTTTGAACAACACTTTGCTTATTAAGGGGAAGACTTGACTTTGTGCTAAATGGGATAACAAATGCCTTTCTGTTTACATTTAAAGAGGAAGTATTCATTACCAAGTCCGTTTTAATTAAACGATGCTTTGGACGGGGCGGAATGATTTTGAAGAAGAGTTTTTGTGACTGAAATCGCTTGAAACGTTTTGTGATGTTATAATTCCACTTTTCATCAACCTGGAAGAACTACTGCCGCCCGGATACGAACTGCAGTGGCCGATCTGGAAACCTCTTAAGCGATTGAGGGCCCAGGTTGGCCGCTGTAGATATAATCTGGCCAAAAGGGGTATCCTCGATTCATCCCAAACAGATTGCTAGAGAGGAGCCCCTCTCCACCTCCTGCCCTGCCCATCCTGCACAACCACTTGCACCTACTTATCAAGATTGAATTGAGGCAAATGTTAGCGCTGTGCAGGTGGCCACATACTGATCCAACACAATTTGAGTTCATAGACACATAAAGAAGAACTCACATTACAACAGTGTAGTGGTGGTTCAGTGGCTCACGGTGATGGCTCAGATTTACGTTCGTAGGTTTGAGACAGGCACATTACTCTGTGTAAATTATTTAATCACGACTGGTGTCAAAAGGGTGAAAGTAATCATTGTGAGTAAACCAGCAGTGTGGGCTGGTTGATGGCACGTCATGTCTTCGAATTATTGGTTTTTGGACACCAATAATTCGAAGACATGACGTGCCATCATCCATCAACCAACCCACACTGACCTCGCAGGGTCGCACTGAGGTGGATAGACGAGACGAGGCAGTGAAAAGAGTTTGTGTTTTAACTCAATTATTAGCCTTGATCATTTGGTACCCAAAAAAAATATTCTTAACATCTCAAACCAAAATGTCAAAATAAGTGTCACATTTTCTCCTAATTTTCTACTACAATTTGATATCTTTTGGGTTTATCTAAAAACATTCATTACTAATGATACAGTTACCGAAAACTAAGCGGGATCACAAGAAAACCGAGCGCATCTGTGAGTGAGTATATAAATTCAAGTTAAACATATATAACATGACATTTATATGACATTACATTACATTGACATGACATGTATATGAGTCAACCCGCGATCATGGCACTTGCAACAGCGTCGAAATATTTGGAGCTCAAACTCATGAACAATCACGGAAGATATCCCGTAAGTGACAGTATAAGTTTAGTTTTAAACCGTGAAAGTTTAAAACAGTGTTACATTCAAGTTGTTTGAAATAGGCTTTGTTTATGTAGTCTTAGATTATAAAGTGGAGCTCGTGGCTAAATAACAACAGCCGCACGGGCAATCGAAGGTTAAGTCTTAGGATGAGTGGGTCCATTATCTAACGTGCCTCGGAAAGTACGTTATGCCATTCGTCCTGGCTGTCTTTTGTACATCTATAATGGGCCTTTTACACGAGGCTAATAGCCGAGACAATCCAGTAAGCCCGACAATACGCCAGGACAATGGAAAACGCCATGTCGTTTACACGTAGGCCTATGAGTCCCTATAAATGAGTCAGTTTGTAGTGTACACCTTCGGATTCATACGCTCTTGTAAAGCGCATGAAATGCTATTCCAGCTCCAGATCGCCAACTTTTATATAGGCTTATTGTCTTGGCTTATTGGATTGTCTCGGCTATTTGGCCTCGTGTAAAAGGCCCATGACAGTCGTTACGGGTGGTCGGAAGTCCGAAAGTCTGACAACCAGTCTTACCAAGGAGTATCGTATTACCCACTAGTAACTGGGTTGTGGACCAAAATGTTGTAGCCGACCCCAAAATAGTTGGAAAAAAACAAATAATTAAAAAATTAAAAAACACGCCTGCCATATCAAAAAGTGAACTAAAAAATTAAAAACAAGTTACATGATTTTAGTATTGAATGGCCAAAAGGTAGGTACTAAATAGATTATATTATTTACTGTGCAATTAAAATGCCATTGTGCCCAAAAGTGGAAAACTGAAAACCAAACTTTTCATCGAAGTCGGGGGACCTGTTAAGAACTATTCCAAGGAACCGTCCCCCGACTGCAATGAAAAGATTGGTTTTCAGTTTTCCTTTTTTGGGCACAATGGCATTTTAATTGCACAGTAAATAATATAATCTATTTAGTACCTACCTTTTGGCCATTCAATACTAAAATCATGTAACTTGTTTTTAATTTTTTAGTTCACTTTTTGATATGGCAGGCGTGTTTTTAATTTTTTAATTATTTGTTTTTATTTTAATCCTTTTAGTGATAAAACAATATTTTTCAAACGCACAATGTGCCACAAAAGGTAAACTTATTTTTTTAGGAAATCAATATCACGCAAAATATAACTTACTGGCATATGCCCGCGGCTTCTCCCACGTGGAGTTCAGGAATTGCCCACGGGATCTTACTTCTGGGATAATAAGTAATCTATGTGCTATACCAGACTATAATCTATCTCTGTGCCAAGTTTCATCAAAATCTGTTCAGCCGTTCTGGCGCGATTGAGTAACAAACACCTATTCATCCAAACTTTCGCATTTATAATAGTTTATTTAAGATAAATGTATTGAGTAGTTTTTACTTTTAAAGTTGAATAGGTAATAAAGAATAGTTAGTGTAAGTATTTAATTTTATTTGAATAATGCAGACACACTCGCGTTTTTTTACATGTACTTACTTATTACTTGCAAATATTAGTTCATAGTAATCAATTATATTACAGTGAAATATTGATACCTTTTTTTTGGGATGAGAAATTATCAAATGCCCGCTCTGGGCGGAGCGGAAGGGAGTGTCAGACTTTTACTGACTAAAACCCATCCATGTTCCTTCTTTTGCCCTTTGTGTTCCAGGGCCGCGGTATCTCTTTCGAACAGTCCCGCAGCCTTGGCAGGCATCGACCCTTGCGGGCCTCTCCTGTTTGAGCCGCGCGGACATCTTTTTGAGCCGCGCGTGGAACACCAACGCGCCGTCGATACGGCCTGTCGTCATAAGACGGGCAGACGGCGAGCTAGCCTATTACTCACCGTCCACAGTTCCGCGCCTACTGTGGCCGAGAGCCACCACGTGGCCCCTGACGCCCTGGGCGTCTCCCGCGGCGTCTGGGACGTGAGGTTCTATCCCTCTCACGTTCCGCCACCTCCTTCACCAGCACGACTGCTTCGCAGAAAGAAGTGACGGCTTCCGATTCCCTCTCGCCCCGGACCATGGCTTGAACCAAGGCCGGACGCGAGAGGTCGCCGCCGCCAATTGCCGCTACGAGGACACGGCGGCGGTGCTCCGCCCAAGCGGAGCAGACCTCCAAGGTGTGCTCCACCGTGTCCTCCGGGCGATCCTCACAATGATAACACCCGTGCGTTTCCGCCCGATTCGGTGCAGGTACCTCCCGAAACAACCGTGTCCGGTGAGGACCTGCGTCAGGCGGAAGGTGAGGGCGCCGTGGCGCCTCTCTAGCCACTCCTCAAAGAGGTGACTTATCCACTATTGTGGCGTGCCCTGCACAGGGTTGCGACTGTCGCTCTCTTCATCTCGCCATGACATTGCTCCATAGGTCTGTCCGCTGAGCGACAATTTGCCACGGCAGCGGAATTCCCCCCAGCGTAGTGCCTCCGCGCGCCACTCGTGCAGGCGCGCGAGAACTATCGCCTATAGATCCCATGGCGGCAATCCGGCAAAGAGGCTCGCCGCCTCGCCGGAGATCGTGCGGTACCCACGGACCAGCCTTACGGCTATCACCTTTTGGGGCGCGTTCAGGTAGTGGGCGGCTCGCCGCCTCAAGGAACGCGCCCATACCGGAGCCCCGTAAAGGGCCATGAACCGCACGACCCCCGCGTAGAGCCTCCGGCAGGAGGCGTTTGAACCCCTCAGGTTGGGCAAGAGCCGCTTGAAGGCAGCAAATATACCTTTGTTTGAGATTGGACACCGGTGACGACAATCAAATGATTTATTAGGAATCTACTTATAGACGATGCTTTTACATAATAAAATTAATATCAATGTTGCGTATCACGAGTCAACGCAAAAATCGGGATTTCACACATATTTACAGACACGTCTACCTCAGAAAAATCCTACCTACTTACTAATAGGTAAATACTCCCGCGCCCTGTACGCCCTGTGCAACGCTGCGCGCCATGCGCCTGTCTACGTGAGTTTGGTAGCCCTATTTGACAATGTTGGGGAATGATTTTGGAAAATAAAATTCCGATACACGCGTCTCATAATTTTAATTGAAGTGTGTACACAAATTATCGAGTCAACGGACCCAGAGAATATAAAGTTTCACAGAAAATTCTACCCCCCATTTCTTAGTGGTGGAATTTCTTCACAAAGAATACACCCTTCAAGTTTCATGTCTTCAAGACCAGCGGTTTAGGCTGTGCGTAGATATATCAGTCAGTCAGTCAGGATTTTGAATTTTATATTGGGGATGATTTTGGAAAAACTGTGATACACGTTTCTCATCATTTTAACTGAAGGGAATGTACACAGATTTTCAAGTCAATTGACCCCGAGAATAAAAGTTTCACAGAAAGTTCAACACCCCATTTCACCCTCGTAGGGGTGGAAATTCGAAAAACCCTTTGTTAGTGGATACCTACTCTTTACAAAGAATACACCCCTCAAATTTCATGTCTTTAAGACCAGCGATTTAGGCTGTGCGTTGATATATCAGTCAGTCAGGACTTTGAATTTTATATTGGGGGATGATTTTGAAAAAACTGTGATACACGTTTCTCATCATTTTAACTGAAGAGTACGTACGCAAACATTTTCAAGTCAATCGACCCCGAGAGTAAAAAGTTTCACAGAAAATTCAAAACCTCATTTCACCCTCTTAGGGGTAGCATTTTAAAAACCCTTTCTTAGTGTATACCTACTCCTTACAAAGAATACACCCTCCAAATTTCATGTCTCTAGGACCAGCGGTTTGGGCTGTGCGTTGATATATCAGTCAGTCAGGTCTTAGAATTTAATATGTAAAAGATTTAATTTCTTTCTTTTTTTATTACTGAACGAATGCATATTGAATACTACTGTTACATATTTTTGTTATGTACTAAGCAAGTTCTAGACGATGATAGTATACGTCAATGATGTTATATAGTACTAGATCAGCAGTGCTCGCCGCCAAAGCGTTGCCGGGTCGTAGATGGCCACAGCCTTATCTGACTTCAGTTGTCAAGTTGACGTCAAGTGAGCAATCAATCAATCAATCAAAGCATTTATTTCAAGTAGGCCAATTACAGGCACTTTTGAATTGTCGAAACAAAGACAACAATGAAATGTAGCTACAGTCCCAGTCACAAGGCATAAAAACTGTGAAAGTACTGTAGTTGCCCATTCCCTAACGTAGATCTCTATGGAGAAGAACGGGCAAGAAACTCCATGGACACTCTTTTAAATCAAAATATTGTTACAAAATCTGGTTACATCATTCATGTTGAGATTATACATATATGTGAGAACGATGTACAAAGACGTGCACATTAAGAGCGTCCAGAGTAAAAGGTAAAACCAACAATTTAAAAATAAAGTAATTAAAATAAACCGTGGCAGCTAAGAAATGACCAGTCCCAACTGACAGCGCCCGTTCACGAACATGACGCATGGATCAGCGCCATTCAACTCAACCATATTGAAGGGAATTAAATGACCCGACACACCCGCCACCATCAGCGAGACATTTGAGTGAGCATGACATTCTCTCAGCCACCAGGACACATTCAAGTCAATGAAAGATAACCCAATATAAATGGGAGCTTTACAGTACATAGTACTCACACATGTGTGTTATGCAATTATATAATTCTAGGAGATGGAATCTATACATTGCAAGGATATTTTTACAATCTTCAGCAGCTTCCACAATAATTGAAATGGTAATAAATTAGTTTGCACACGATGTGGAGATAAAACAGATAAGATATACAATTCAACCCCTAAGTTTCCAGAAGAGAAACAAGAAAGAAAATATGTATATATATATATAATTAAAGAATTAAAGGGGGAGCATCTCTTCCAAACAATAAAATCTTAGTTCGTGAGCCCAAGTGGCTGTGGAGCAGGACCAGCATTGAGCCATGCATTTTTATCTACGAGATAGTCTTCCAACGTATAATATGCTCGTTTACATAGTGTGCGTTTTATGCATGTTTTAAATTTCTTCTCATTAAGTTGTAGAATGTCAAGTGGTATTTTATTGTAAAATTTTACACAGTACCCCATAAAAGAAGTGCGTACTTTTGACAATCTGAAACGTGGCTGATCTAATTTGTCCTTATTTCTAGTATTGAAATTATGCCTGTCGCTTATTTTACTAAAAAGATGTCTATTTTTCCGAACATACATAATGTTTTCATAAATATATTGACAAGGTACCGTCATGATGTTAATTTTTTTAAACAATTCTCTTAGAGACTCGCGTCTGCGTAGGTTATAGATGGCTCTTACAGCCCTCTTTTGCAGAATAAATATTGAGTCAATATCTGCAGCCCGTCCCCACAGCAGAATACCGTAAGACATGATGCTGTGGAAGTAACTAAAATAGACCAGTCTCGCGGTATCCACGTCTGTTAATTGCCGTATTTTACGGACAGCGTAAGCGGCTGAACTTAGCCGCCCTGCAAGTGCTGTTAAGTGAGGACTCCATTGCAGTTTCGAGTCAAGCGTAATCCCCAAGAAAACCGTCTTATCGACGAATTGTAGTATTTCCTTGTTCAATACAACGTTACATTCGCTACTTCTTACATTCGGTAACGCGAATCTTATACATTTAGTTTTCTTCTCATTTAACACCAAATTATTTACAGTAAACCAGTTATGAATCTTAAGCATAGCGTTATTTACGTCATCAATATCTTGTGCACGTCTATCTACCTTAAAAATCAGTGATGTATCATCAGCAAATAACACCATTTGAGGTCGACTTTTCAGCAACTGAGGTAAATCATTTATGTATACTAGAAATAGGAAAGGACCCAATATTGAGCCTTGCGGTACCCCCATTTTTACTTTTAATCCTAATGAATTTACGCCATTTATTTGTACATGCTGCATTCGATCATTTAAATATGATTTCACCAAGCTAAGTGCTTGTTTTCCCAGTCCGTAATGCTCAAGTTTTAGCAACAGTGTGTCGTGATTCACGCAATCAAATGCCTTGGATAGATCGCAAAAGATGCCTATTGCATCCTTTGCCTCTTCCCATGCATTAAAGATGTGCTTTAGTAAGGTGACACCGGCGTCAGTAGTGCAACGACCTTTGGTGAAACCATACTGTTGATCATGCAGGATGTCATTCCGATTAAAATGATAGAGCATTTGATCCAGCATTACTTTTTCAAATATCTTGCTGAAAACCGGCAAAATAGATACGGGTCTATAATTATTTGTGTCCTTGCCGTCTCCAGATTTAAAAAGTGGTATAACTTTACTATACTTCATTAAATCTGGAAATAACCCTTGGTCTACACATAAATTAAATATTAAGGCTAAATATGGAGCTACTGTCTCAACAATTGATTGACAGACTTTAGTAGACATCCCCCAAAGGTCTTCAGTACTTTTTATTTTAAGTTGCTTAAAAGCCTTCATAACGACCACAGGGTTTATATGTTTAAATTTAAATTCAACATTACAGGTTGACACATTCTCTCTTAATAAATTAATGGCAAGGGATGGCGAAGAATTTAGCGTTTCTGTGGTTTTAATTGGAATATTGGTAAAGAAGGTAGCGAATTCCTGAGCAACATCGACATTAGCGCTAATGAGCCCTCGGGAAGAGTCCAGTGTGTAATCAGTGTTGTGTCTTTTGTTTCTATTTGTTTCATTATTTATAATTTTCCAAACAGTCTTAATCTTGTTTTCTGCAGATTTCAGCTTGTTGCTAATGAATAAGGCTTTAGCTGTCTTGCAGGTATATTTAAAAATTTTTGAATAAGTAGCAACATACTTATTAAAAGTTTCCGTATTAATATAAGGCTTAAGGCCATACAACTCAAAAAGTCTTTCCCGACTTTTTCTGATGCCTTTAGTTGCCCAGTCACTGAATAAAAACTTCGGGCATATAGTTTTAGTTTTCTTTTTAAAAGTATTATTGAACTCAGTTTGCACTAATGAAAAGAATTCTTCATACATAATATTAGCATTCTTAATATTTAGGCCCTGCACGGCTAACTTCTCAATTAAAGTGCTATTAAATTTGATCAAGGCACTGGAAGTTATTGGTCTAGTTTGTATCTGTACTTTTTGCAGTGGTGTATTAAATTCAAAAGACACAGTTTGACCACAGTGATCAGAGGGGAGGTAATTTACAATAGCTTTCTCCAAATAGTCGCAGCCACAGAAAACGTTATCAATACAAGTAGAAGTAGTTGTAGTTATTCTGGTTGGTTCTAAAAACACATTCGACAGATTGAAAGATTTAAAAAGGCTTAATAGTCTACTGCTGTTAGAGTTATTTTCTAAAATATTAATATTAAAGTCACCGCAGATAATTACTGATTTATTACCACTTGAAAGTTTACCCAAAACATCTTCCATAACTGACTCAAAAATAGAGTAGTTTTGATAATTAGGGGGTCTGTATACGCACACTATGACATGCTTATCCAGCTCAACACATGACAATTCAATGCTATGCTCAACTGAGAGTTCAACAATGTCGTTACGTGTTTTTGATTTAAAACAATTTTTAATTAAAATTAATGAACCTCCACGCAGCATTGATTTTCGGTTAAAGCAACTGCCCACGCTATAATTGTCATAATTAATTTGCATTTCATAATCTTTCATCCAATGTTCAGTTATACAAATAACATCAAATTTAGTTTTTTCTAAAAATAATTCTATTTCTAATTGTTTGGAAGAAAAACCCTGAATATTCTGATGAAGCAATTTCAAGGAATTCTGCTCAACCCCTTTTCTACAATTAATTGATTGAGAGCTAGAAGATACCTTAAAGTTGTTCAGTTTAACTAAGTTGTCATTCGTACCTTCTATTGTCTTATTGACTAGTTTAAATCTAAGTTAATATTTGTATAATTGCAATTAGTAGAATTACTAATTTTAGTAGACCTATTTACAAAAAACTGCGACATACCACTTATGTCTGAGTATAAATTAAAAGTTAATAGCCGTGCTATTTGACGTCTAAAACTAATGGGCAGGTACGCATTATTTCTATTCGACTTCAATTTCTGAACGAAACTGTTGGTGTCGAAAAATACCAACTTGTCACTATGGTGACTTACTAATAAATGCATGCGATCGTTAAGGTTATGTATATTATGATTTTGCCTGCTTGACAACTTCTCAAAGTACGGAAAGGCACACAGAATAATTTTCTTACAATTAAGTTTTAACAGTTGAGTGACATTGTCAGTGATATCATCAATTTCAACGTTCGAACTATTACCCACAAGTACAGTTATGATGGAATTTGGATTTAATTCCTTCCGAATTATGGATGACATTATCTGGTTGTATGAAGCGTGAGGTGTACAGTAATTTTGAGAAGAATGACTCAGATTGTTGCTAATTAATTTTCCTAACCCTCTTCCTAAACTATCTGAAAACATAATTGAGCAGCTACAATTTTTACTACAACAATGGGGAGAACTACTTTCTGTTTGTCCTACCTGTGCTGACCCTTGCATAATGACTGGTGAATTTAGAATGGGGATACAGCCCCGAGCACACTCCAACCGGGTCGGGTTCTCCGTTTCCACAGGCATTAGAGTGTCAGGGCTGGATTCCCTTTGTGAAGTACATTGAGTGTCATTAAAGGTCATCATGTCTACACAGTCTGCATTACTGTTACACCTATTGACTAACTCGTTTGCAGCAAGGATATGTTCTTTAATTTGTTTTTGAGAGTCCACATACTTTGAATAACATGTTTTTAGTTGACTCTCTAGTACTTGAATTTCGGACTGTAAGTTTTGAGTATCTATTTCATAAAAATTCTTACTGTCCTCTAGTTTGATTTGATAATTATTTAACTTTTTTATAAGAAAAACACGTTCTTTTCTTAGTTTAATATTGTTGGAACTATGTTTTTGTTGTTTCTTAAATTTATTAATTTTTTTTATAATTCTATTTAGTTTTGCATATTTTTTAATTTTATTTTGGCTTACTTTATAACTGCTACAATTATATTTAAGAATAGAATCTTCAGTAAGATCTATTGTTGTTAAAGAATGTGGGTTGCAATTTGAATTCAATAATTGATTATATAGGTGATCTGTTTCCCTAGCCTGAGTACACGATTGCGATTACTTAAAAGCGATTGCTTAAAACTAAAAAAATTACAAAATGGGGAAATGTGCGGTTAAAATTTGTATGTCACGGTCTCAAAAGATGAATAAAACATGTGGTGTTACATTTCACAGGTAAGTTAGCTAAATTTTCTTCAGATTAACCAAAAAAAACATGACGAAACGAAGTCAAATTTTTAAACATTTTTATTGTCATCAGTGTTACCAGTAAAAACGATTTTTATTTTGCCAGAGACTTGGGAGTTTAGTGAATGACGAAAGTATGTTCCTGTAAGTCTTAATTATTATTATAGTCTGTTTGGATTAAACAAAGGTATTTTAATATAATTATTCTTATTAATATTTTAATATAATAATTCGTTACAGATGCATGAACTGGTCACTAGAAAGGCATTCCGCGTTGTCAGTTCCTAACAAAATCCTGCTCTACAAAACAGTCCTTATCTATTTATATGGACACAAGAACAAAGTGACAAGTAAACGCAATGGACGTGCTCTTAGATTAATTTTACTTTTAGCAAATTAAGTTAGATTAAAATTGCTTATTAGGCTAGATTGTAATTAGGGTTCATGATTTCTCGAGCTTTTTAATTTCTCGGGTCTCGAGAATTCTCGAGGCTAATTTCTCGGGTCTTCTCGGGTTGTCGAGAAATTTAAATTTACGTACGTTTTCTCATATTATTTGGTTCCAATAACGTCATTAAATTTAGTGGTTTTCGTCTCAAATAAAAATATCAAAATAATTATAAAACTTTTATTGATTATATTCAAAAACATTAATCTTATGAATAATATAATTCACTTTTTAAAAAAATACAGAAATTCAGACTCATAATTATAATGACAGTACCATTTTTGACTGGTTATTTAGAACTTATAAACAAAAGTAGCTTCTTAATTAAACAAAAAATCAACATGAAAGAAAACGTTAATATCTTAACTTATAATTAAATTATAATCACAGCAGCATTTTTGGCTGGTTATTTAGAAAAAACATCCATCCATCTTATAGTGACATTTCGGTAAAATCTATAACAAACGCAATTTAAATTAATAATAAGCCCTTGGAGTAATATGTGGTACACACACACACAATACAACTGGCAATATTCGTATCACAAATTTAAAATGACACATTAATTAATTTCAAATTACATAAGAAAAACATATCAGAATAATTAAAAACTAAGCTTGTGTTGTTGTTTTACAAAAAAAAAGGAAATATAATTAGACTAAGTAGTATAATTAATGTATCGTTAGTTACCTATTTTATGAATTAAAGTTTGACTAAAAAATAATAGAAAAGAACAGATAGGTACTTGTACCTAGTAACATTTAAGAGTATTTTTAGATTATATTATTGATAAAAATAATATGAATAATAAAGCCATGATGTGTCAATAAAAGTGAAAAGACTTACCTGTTTGATTTCAATTTATCACGTAATCTGTGAAACACTCACTACGTAAACTATACTTTGCTAGATTCGAAACACGAATAAACGTGTCAAAACGATGCCGCAGAACGCTCGCAGCGAGATCAAAGGGTGCCGCTGCGCTTAGGCCCGCGCCGCCACGCAACACAACAAATGGCGATTTAATTTCTATATAGGTACATGATTTCTCGAGTTCTCGAGCTTGATTTCCCGGGAACAAAGCCCAACGATTTCCCGGGAATTCTCGGCTCGAGAATTCCCGGGAATAAACCCTAATTGTAATATAATAAAAAAGATTAAAAAAAAAAACCATTTTGAACAATAGTTATTTTACACAATCTTAATAGTCTTGAAATAAAATATTTACGTTTACGCATTTTTTTCTTCCTTTGAGTACATAATCCATCCATTCATTCATTTCTTTAATTCTCAATTGAAAGATACATAATACAACCTTTCATAGTAATTGATTCAATAAATACCTTCATTCATTCTGGGGAAATTATGTGGATCATTGGCAACTCTGACCGTTCGTCCGGTAACAATGTCTTGTCTCTTTCCAATATCATTAGTTTGACGGTAGAAGAAATGAGACAAACATATAATTTTGACAGATGACATAATTTATGTATCCGTTTCAAAGCTACGACTTTAAATTCGTAAGTGGCTACGTTTTTCTAAGAGTTGTTAGTAGGGCACTGCTCCTCTAGTATTATATAACCTCATTGGTATACGTAGCCAAATTTTCATGAAAAAACCAAAAAATTTTAGATTTTTTCAGGAACCATGGCTCCCCGTTTATATTTTTTAAAATTTTCACTAGCCTATGTTACCCGGAATAACTCAACGCTTTTAATGATACCACATACATTGAAATCGGTTAAGCCGTTTAGAAGTTATGGTGGAATAAAGAAACTCACAAACATACATACATACATGAACCCTGAAAACATAACACTCCTTTTTTTGGGCAGTCGTGTAAAAAGGCAGGCAGATGATAGATGTCTTAGATTTTATTAAACTACATGTTGTTGTTAGAAATCTTGTGGAGGCGCGTGGTTAAATTATAAAAACCGCACGGGTCCCTCTTCTAGGTTAAAAGCAACGCTTGCGGAATCCAATCCCTAGATGGGTGACCATCTACCCACATGCCGAACTCTCCGTGCTTCGGAAAGACTTTTAAGCGTGGACTCCCGTTCTTATATCAATACCTTAAGGATCACATGTCCCATCCATTTATTTCCTGTCGCATGGCCGTTGTCATCCTTCAGAACCATATGATTGTTTTGCAGATGCCGTCCAGTATGCAAGAGTCGAAAACGTGAGTGGAAAGGCGAGATCCAGAACACGTCAGCAGAACTGCTGCTGGAGAGGAAACCACTTCCTCTCTGCTTTAGGAGATGGCCGATGGTAATAGCCGTTTTGACTAACAAAATCAAAATATTTTATTTCACATAGGCCTACATGGGCACTTATAAAACGTCGAAAAATAGTGCACAGTTTGGGTAGATCGTATCCTTTGGAGAAGAACCGGCAAGAAATTCCGTGGTTACTAGCATGGTAACACTGAGCGATATCTAAATGAATAACTTAGATAACATCATACTCGTAATCCCTGTTGGGTAAGGCAGAGGTTGCCAATGGGATATCATTTGGCCAGTTATTTTTCAGCCCTATGAAACAGGGGGCGAGTTTATTATCTTCAACAGGGCATATATCGTAACTCCGGCTGCTGCTGAGAAATTCGTGATGCAAAAACGCATTACCACTTTGTTCGACCTGAACATCGATCCTAAGACCTCATGCTCAATAACTACGTAGCGTGTTCACTAGATCAAATGAGACAGTTATGTAGTTGTCACTATTTCTATAAACTCTGATTCCAAAAAATTGTTTTAGAAAATATACCCCAACGGTCCATGCCCTCTGTTCGGCCGCTCCCGCCACATCACTGTCAACGAGCGCAACGTGCTCCGCAAGCCTAAAGTGGTTCGGATCTGCCAGGCGCCCCTCGACGACAACGTGGAGACACCCTATCTGAATTTCGCCAACGAGGCTAAGAAGATTGGTAAGAAAAATAGTTTTTGTCGGGGCTAAACCTGTACCACACCTGCGTAACACACTATCGATCACAATTTGAAGGATTTTGAAGGATATTCCTGTTCCATTTCTTCAAAGATTGTCTACCTAGAGAAATGAAACATGTGCGAGAAGAAGAAGAAGTGTGTGTCACTTGTAAATAATGCACCAAAACTTAGGTGCTTTATTTTGCAGGCATTAGACCTAAATCTCAGTGGATGTACAAAGCTGGTTTTCAAATTATAAAAATATTTTAAATAATGGAAGGCTCAATCGTACTACTGAGAATTTATTAGATTCAGTATGTACTTGATTATCAAAATATTCAAATATAATAACCTGTTGAAAATGTAGTAGATTTAAAAAAACCTAGTTTTGTACAACTTCTTTAACATGTTCTGCACTTTTTTGCGATTTTTTTGCTTTCTACCATTTTATGTTACGTATAATCCGGTTTCGAATGAGGATGATGATTCACTAATTTGCCTTTCTTCATGTTTAGGAGCATGGGACGCGGTGCGCGCGTGCTGTGCGTTCTGCCAGTGCGGCGCGTGCTGCCCGTGCGGCGTGCGCGAGTACGTGCTGCACGACGCCGAGCGCGCGGCTCTTCGTCGCGGCGACATGCGCAGTTTCGATAAGCGCGTTAAGACTGACCATCAGAACATGCGCATCATGTACGACCAGATGTGATCATGAAATGGTCTTATAAAAGATTAAAGGCCTGCGCAGATGCAGAAGGACACTTAATTTCCGTCAATATCGTCATAGATTATTACGCTCGCTGATTTGCCGTCTTCACTCAAGAATACGTCTACCCCAACAGTAATCGGTTGTACGTCTAATATAGTCGTGTTCCAGGAGCTCAATCAGATGATCCAGACCATGCGTATCGACCGATCGGAAGATTTTGTCAAAAAAAGCTTTTGCTCGCGGCATCGCTCCCGCTATTTACGGAAATTACCCCCCGGGAACGTTTTAAATGTAGCTTATGGACTCGGAGATAATGTAGCTTCCCGTTACTGAAATTATTTTCAGAACCGGATCAGTATTTCCGAAGATTACCCCCTATATACAAACTTACAAATACCTTTTATAATATTAGTATAGATCTGTCTGTGTCCGGAGTCCACAGCCGGTTTGTAATCTGTCCGAACCTGTTGGACGGTGTTTTTGGGCCCGTTAAAAATATATCAGGAGCTCTCATCACGCATTGATCTTATTTATGTGGTTGGCTATTTCCATAGGCATAGCTGTGGATCAAGTCTGTCGGATGATAAGGTGCTCAATAAAACGTTCTTTATCGATCGATTTCTCTCGAGATACTAGTTGCAAATGTAAACTGTACTGTTATTTAAGGGTGTACGTTTTTTTAGCCTAGCTACAATTTCAGCGTACCTTGAGAATATAATATGGGCATGGCATTATAAAAGAAAAAAAGAATACACAGCTCATATCTGACTTTCGAGTAGTAAAATTTACGAAAAATATAGAACAAACTGTACCAATATATAAAGATATACACAACTTAAATTAAATTTTCTTTTACCTATTTTGAGTTTCTTTAATTATAAAAGTCATTAGCAAATCAGCATTGACAAAGTATTTGCATAATCATAAACATTACGCCTTTACTCAAATAAAATTATACCCGTTCGGCACCCGGTCCTGGACCTGCGCCAGTTTTAGCGGACGCTTTTAGGCCCATACTCCACCAAAACTGCGACGAACGAAGCGGTGCTAATCACAGGAGATGAGAGACGGGATGTGGGTTTCAACGAATATGATTGGTTGATTCCTGCACGTCTCCTCTCCACTCCGCTCGTCTCAGATTTGGTAGAGTCCGGGCCATATTGTGCCAAATCGGGTCGGCTTTTGTGTCTGATAAATACTGCATCAGTGCTGAAATTAATGTGGCGAACATGTGTATAGAGCACTCCTATGGCATACAGTAAATGCACACAATAAACACGTTATGAATGTCCCATACAACACGGTGCGAGCCTATTGGGTAGAACCTACCCCAAATCCAGACTCGGTCTGATGCTAAGAAATTTCTATTTTAATAATATTAGCAACAAAAAAACGACAAGTAACATAAAAGGTATAATAGAAAAATAACAGTCAAAACATAGCAGATAATACATAGTATCAAATTATTTCGTGTCTTTCAAGTAAAACATATATTGACTGCGCCGGTTTTTGAGTCTTTCAGAGAATCTGAAAAATAAAAGTCATACAGTGCAATATTCTTTAACAGGTTATTGGCTGAGCTACGTCTTCCGTTCTGAAACAGCTTGGCCAGACATGGCCACGAAAACAGAGGTATCGTTATGTAAACACATTCGCAGCATAATCGGCCTATATTGTTTCCACTGCTGGGATACAAGCGTCCGACTGTGAAAGGGAGTGGGCTATAATCCATAATGTCGTGGTCTACTTCCAGTCTAACCGAATATTGCTGATTCCAGTAACTTACATGGAGTTACTGTCTATTTAACCTCCACAACTACTACTGGGAAACACTGATTTTCAGACATTAAGGCTTCAGATGACGCGTAACAACTGCGACTGTTAGAGATCCAGGACTAGTCCAGGACTGGCAGCTAGGAACAACACTATAATGAACTTTCGAAGAGTCAGTCAGAAGGAGTCGCAATATGTAAAGATGGTGAGGAGTGGAGAAAAGAATAAGAGCGGAGAGTGAAATCACCCAAAACCAGTTTGGGTTTATGTCAGGTCGAGGAGTCACTTTTGCACCCAATTGTGCAAAATACAGACGTGCACACAAGAACTTGCACATGGTGTTCATTGATCTGGAGAAAAAGTATGATACCTCGGGATGTGTTGTGGTGGGCCTTGAAAGAGTAAGGTATACCTAGGAAGTATGTAGAGTTAATACGTGCTACGAGTATGTACAGTCAATGTTGTACCTACGTCCGGTCAGCTGCTGACAATACCGATGAGTTCAATGTGGCTGTAAGCTTGCATCAAGGGTCGGCTGTAAGTCCTTAGATCTTCTTGTTGATTATGAACGCTTTAATGTCAGAAATACAGGAAGAGGCAACCTGGTGCATGCTGTTCGCCGACGATATTATTCTTGTCGGTGAAGATGGACTTGAGATCCAGAGCAGATTGGAGAAATGGTCACAGAAGCTGGAGAATGTTGGCTTGAAAATCAGCAGATGTAGGGGCTGAGATGGGAATGCTAAGGGGGTGTGTGATGTTACGCGAATGAATAAAATAAGGAATGAGTACATAAGAGGAAGTCTGCAAGTAGCACCGGTGACTAAAAAGTTGTATGGTAATCGGTTACCGTGGTATGGACATGTGGTGCGGAGGAATGAGGAAAATGTAGTAAGGAAAATGTTGAGTATGAATGTAGATGGCTATAAGAGTAGAGGAAGACCAAATAAACGATGGATGGACTGTGTGAAGGATGATATGGCTAGAAAGGATGTGACTGCTGAGATGACGAGTAATAGAGAAGTATGGAAGAAGAAGACATGCTGCGCCGACTCCAAATAAACTAAGGTAAGGAGTGGATTATGGCAAATGTATCTTAACCTGGTCGATCGACCTGTGTGGCAGTTATAAATAGTCTTCCTGACCGTTTTTCGGCCATGGCGGGCGAACTCAGTGGAGATTATCCATCGGCGCGGGAGGTTTGTGTAGAAATCTGTTTGTAGGCATAGGTGCACTCTCTGTTCCCTCACTCTTATAGTCCGACTGGACCGACGAGTCCGATGGGACGACAAACCCACACGACCGGAGAGAGATCAGACTCAGGACCAATGGCTTAACGTGCTTTCTGAGGCACGGCGTATCATACCGCTCACTTCCAAACTCCAGGCTGCTACTGAGAAATTCCTAACAGAAAAACCCAATAGCACTTTTCCCGACTGGGAAATCGAACCCAGGACCCAGCAGCCACGCTTGCGACCAGAAGACCTCCACCACCAGATC
Organism: Eurois occulta; assembly: GCA_950022335.1. Lineage (NCBI taxonomy): Eukaryota > Metazoa > Arthropoda > Insecta > Lepidoptera > Noctuidae > Eurois > Eurois occulta. The sequence goes on along the minus strand of OX465485.1, from coordinate 20,604,685 downwards.
CTCGCCTCTTTATCTACAGTGTAACAATAGCAACACTATGTCAGCTTAACAGAGCCACAATTTGTCTGTAAAGGGTTTACTTTGTTGAAATGTTTTACCAGAATGAAGATTTACCTTTTTTGTTAACAGTTCTGCTGGTGTGTATTGCCGGTAAGGTACTGTTACTTTGTTCTTTGGCTTTTCCGCTATGTGCAGGATCTTTCGACAACTCTATCAAATGACCCGCCGATGGTGGTTTCGGTGACTAGAAAAATATTAGCAAATTAATATTTTATGAGGCTTTCAGTTAACTACCTCGTTGGTCAAGCGCTACTGCTGAGCCTGAGGTCCTGGGCTCGATTCCCAGCTCGATCAAAGTGCAGCAAACCCGGAGTTTGGTTTTGTATTCGGGTGATGGCAATAGGGTCGCCCCTTATAATTATGGGACTTAAACATAACTGGCGAAATTTAAAAAAGATAGAGGGACCAGCGACCTTAATAAGGTGGCTGGGAAAAACTGGCTGCTGCTTTTAAGAGTAATAGTCGACCAACTTATAAAATGTACTTGGATAATATATTTTCATAAACATAATGTATGGGAGCACAGGTTTTTTAAGTAGTAAGTATGTTTGTTTTTTCATAACTGGAATATAAACCCTAAATGAACTGTCGTTAGTCTATTGTCGACACCTGCATGGCATGTCACTGTACCTCAGTTTTTGGCAATTTTGGGGTACAATTATATTTGTGCAATGAATAAAATTTTATTGGTGGTGAACTTGTGGTTTATCTGTCATTGGCGTTGAAAAGATTAAATGTTCATAGTATGAAACAAACAAGTCCTCTTTTTATTTATTGTTATTCATTTCGGAGTCATCATCTGCCTAGCCTTTTCCCAACTATGTTGGGGTCGGCTTCCAGTCTAACCGGATGCAGCTGAATACCAGTATTTTACATGGAGCGACTGCCTGTCGGACCTCCACAACCCAGTTAATGCTAGGTAATACGATACCCCTTGGTAAGACTGGTTGTCAGACTTTCGGGCCACTGACTACCTGTAACGACTGTCAAAGATCTCCAAATGACAGCCGGGACCAACGGCTTAACGTGCTTTCCGAGGCACGGAGGAAACTCGGTATGTAATGGGTGGTCACCCATCCACGGACCAACCTAGGTAAGCACGGCTTAACCTAAAGATCGATCCGAGCGGCTGTTCTTATTTAGCCACGAGCTCCTCTATTCATTTATCCTCCTATTCATTTCGGAGTATTATGTTTTTATTTCAAAGATTATTAAATTATTTACAAACTACAAAACCATAATAGTAATAATATGTACAAGTAGAAAGGGTTACAGGGCGTCCAAAAATTCGCATCGCTGTCAGCAGGAAAAGTGCCCAGAAGGCTGGCAGCATTACCACATTGGATGGCAATGCTGATTCTTTGGCCAAAAAATAGGCCCGCCCTCTGGTCACGTGAAGAGTCGACCAACCGCTTGACGATTTCCCGAGTATTATCAATTATTCTATTTAGGCATGTCAATGTTCATAAATTAAATTCAGCGAATCATCGTGCATGGCCCGACACACACTTGGCCGGTTTTTGTTTAGTAACGTGAAAGATTTCGCAGGCGATTTAACTTTTTACTTATATTACTATATTTTCCCTTTTTATACGATTTGTCGCTTCGAATTACTTTAAAACATATAAGTTGGAAATAGGTATTGTAATCACTTATTAAATCCCTTCATTTTGATACACACTCGATAATGGTAATGGAAAAAATATTCTGACAAATAAACACTCCAAATTATGGCCCCCATAGTCCGTTTAATTGCAATATAGCCAATCACACTCGCGCCTCTAAGACAAATCTAACGACGTATAATTTAAACATCCGTTGATGCGCATAGGAGTAAGGCTGATTTTATAGTCACGCGTTTCAGCAGCGCCGTCGGGCCTGCGCGCGCTCGGATATGTATTGGGGTAGTAGTAGCGTTTCAAATTCGCGCGCTTGAGCAGCGCCGTTCGGTGTTCCTGTTCAACAGCGCGCTGCCCAACGGCGCGTCTAGCGGCGTGACTATAAAACCAGCCTTACATACAGGTCAAAGACATAATTTGACGGCACGGTTGGCGCAGTGGCTGAGCGATTGACTGCTGTGCTTCGTGTTGCGGGTTCGATTCCCGCACGGAAAAAATATTTGTATGGCCTACAGATAGTTGTTCCGGGTCTGGCTGTTTGTGTATGTGAGTTTAAATGTTTGTAAACGCACCCACGATACAGATACCTAGTGTGGGGCAACGTCTAAAAAAAAAACCTCTTTTTGGGCTTCGCCGCAGTCGGATAAAAATAAAGTGCGTCAGTTTCTAAAAAAAAAAGAAAAATAACAACTTACCTGCGCCATCATTATGTCTTCAAGCCCTGACCGGTTTTGGTCAAAGTGCCAAATGGACTGGCACCGTGTCTGTGTCTCTGGATTATCTGGGGGGAAGTCTATCACCAGGTGAGGGGGCTTTATTGGATCTTTACTGCTTCGTACGGGATCTTCCTCCACCGTGATAGGCCCAAATCTCCGATTTAATGCGTGGAGCTGATGAATACTTTAGGTTATTAGAACGTACTCGCGCGTACCCAAGTAACACGCGGGGGTGCGTGCTGGCTGTATTGTATTAATGTTTTATAAATTTCAACAAAATCGGTTCACAATTGAATAATTCAGTTGATAAAACATCGATTGACACCTATTTTTGTATGGAAAACTTACATGAACAACTTCAACTTATACCATTTCCAACAAAAATTAAAAAGAAGTTTTAAAATCCACTCTGTAAGAAGTTAAGCGCGATCATATATATAAAAAAAATATACGTGCCGAGAGCCACCTCTTTTTTTTGCCAGTTAAAGGTAGTGCGGGCAACACTAACAGGCGCGGGTGCGTGTATCGATACTCGCACTTGTTTAACAGGATGTCCAAAGCAGACACCCGCGCGTTTTAGCGAACGCCCTCACGAATAAGGTTTTGGCTTTAACCTTACGACCGCCAGAGCATAAACGCACACGCGTGCCCTCCACGCCAAGCCACAATTTCACCTACCATTTTGTCACATATTTGTGTCGTTTGGCGTACAGGGCACGCGCTTGCTTGTCTGTGACTATGGCGGCCAAAAGGTTAAAGGCGCTAAACTCAATGAGCAAGAAGTGTAGTTATTAGGTGGTTATCTGCAGTAAACCGATGAAGTTTTAAAGCAATATCTGTAGCGTAACTAAATAAAGAAAACACCGGCCCAGACCCAGTCAGGTTCACACAATTAAGGTTTCGAACAAAACAGCACTGAGCAGAGTAAGAACATACTAACAAACTCACGCCACGGTACCTGCTTCGATTCCTACAAGTTTAGAAATCAGCAAATAATACTAAAAACTAAATTCCTACGTTGCATATAGACATCAGAGCAAAACTTCTGTGACAGCCGAGCAAGAAACTGAGATTCTAAACGTTTCGTTTTTAATTATTGTTCGGAACCTTAATGAAATAAATAAATTTATATCAGATACAAGGCTGCTTAATGAGATAACGACTAATAAGAAGTATGGAATAAGAAGAGATGCTGCGTCAACCCCAAATAAATTGATGAGCGCAGAAGAATGTTGAGACTTACATCAAAAACCTGCACAGACGGCTTAGAATTCACGGACCCAGAAGTAGACAGCGGCATCGCGTCACCGCACTGGCAACATATGATGGACAACACGAAGGTGATCATGTCCGACACCACCTGCACATATTCCCAGATCCTCACGAACCTCTGGATCAGAGGGTAGAAGGCGTAGGGGCTCACCGAGAACATAGGGACGGCATTTGGAATTGACCAGGCCTCAAGCAGCTAATAGCTAGTAACGGATTTGGAGAAAAGACCGGGTAGACCGAATTCGGAAAAATATTTAGAGAAGTCGCTCCATGAGGTTGACATTGGCAATGAAAGATGATGATGACAAAACTGTTAGTCTATGAAAGTACTTGTAACGTAGTACTTATTAGTTCCACGGTTAACAAAAAGTTAATTAGTTTCTTTTTTTATTTATTTATTTTAAGCTTAGTTCCTTTATTTATTTCTTTACCTTTATGCATTTTTAAATATTCCTTTAAAAACATTTAAAAATATAAAAATAGTAGCTCACCGGTATCGGGAACAGGGTCCAAGCTACCGGCGGTCAGGGCTCCAGAGAGAGGAACCTCAAACTCAAAGCATTTATTTCAATTAGACCATTACAGGCACTTTTGAAAGTCAAAAACAAAAAAGCTAAGCTACAGTCACATTCACAAGGCATAATAACTTGCGAAAGTACTGTAGTTGCACATTCCAAATCGTAGATCTCTATGGAGAAGAATGGGCAAGAAACTCCATGGACACTCTTTTTAATCAAAATATTGTTACAAAATCTTGGTTACATCATTCATGTTGAGATTATACATATATGTGAGAACGATGTACAAAGACGTGCACATTAAGAGCGTCCAGAGTAAAAGATTAAACTAACAATTTAAAAATAAAGTAATTAAAATAAACCGTGACAGCTAAGAGATGACCAGTCCCAACTGACAGCGCCCGTTCACGAACATGACGCATGGATCAGCGCCATTCAACTCAACCACATTGAAGGGAACTAAATGACCCGCCACCATCAGCGAGACATTTGTGTGAGCATGACATTCTCTCAGCCACCAGGGCACATTCAAGTCAATGAAGATAACTAAATGTAAATGGTAGCTTTACAGTACATAGTACTCACACATGTGCTATGCGATTATATAATACTAAGATTTTGAGATTGAATCTATACAATTCAAAGATAGTTTTACAATCTTCTGCAGCTTCCACAATAACTTCACATGGTAATCAATTAGTTTGCCCCTATGGTTGTGGAGCAGGACCAGCATTGAGCCAAGCATTTTTATACCCTTTATTTTTGTAACCTTCTAACAAGACGAGCCGTGTCGAGGAGTACCTCTTTCTGAATCAAGCCCTTGATCAAGCTGCCTAACGATAGCCTAGGTATTGATATGATTGAGGCTGACATGACTATCGGCACTATGATCGCTGAGTCCACACCCCACATGTCGACAACCTCGCGAGCCAAGTCAAGATACTTGATTTTCCTTACTCAGTATTTTAAACTTTTTATTATTATTTTTTTTTTTAACTTTCTTTGTTAGTTACAGGTACGAATTTCGCGTCATTAGTTTTGTCGCCGGCGGGCGCCGACTGCTGAGTCTGTGTCGCGCACCTCGTTGCCCTGTTCCTGTCCCCGCAGCGTCTCCCCACAGCAAAGCCTATGACTAATTAGGCAATGAACCGGGCTGATGATGACGGCTGGAAGCCGATCCCAACATAGTTGGGTAAAAAGCTAGGCACCCCCTGCCACCTTGTATACCTTTCATCGCTTAATCCGGCGGCAGCCCAAAATGTCCGGGGGAACAAGGTACAAAGCCAACGTGGTATAAAAAAAAGCACAAGTTTTTAGAGGTTGGGGAACAGAATGTTAAGTTCCTCATAATCCATATGAAATTAAGGATCCTCCGACCAGACGGGTGTTGTGCCTGGTGGGCTACTGCTCAACGGCTGTTGTCGGGATATTGTACTCGTACGCTTAACTCGCGGGGAACTCTGATAGTGCGATGCAGAATTTTAGTTCTTAATTTGCATCATATATGTCGCCAGCGTTCTTTTTTGTCAATTTCATTGCTACCTTCTCAATGAATTGGGTTGATACCTTCCTGGTTGTTATATATGTCACCGTAAAATTGTAAATACCGTTAAAGTACCATTTATCTCGAAATATTGTGAACCGTTACACACTGCTTACAATTTAAAGCATTATTTTTCGGTAGTTTTTTCGAAATAAAACTGTTAAATCACAATCTGCCGCGCCTTCAATTATCAACTGTCCGAAGCTGTCCCTGATTGGTTGTTCTGTGACCATAGAGTTAGGAATCAAACACAGTGCACTTCTTTGGTGGAATGGACTCATTTTACTTCCACAACAATTTCATATAACTAATTGTAAAGTTTAGAGTTATTTTCAATACGAAATCAATTTACAATCACCAAAACACTGTTTGTTTACATTCGACAACAAACGAATTAACAAACAGATATGGCGGCGCGGTGCACTTGACGTTCAACCAATCGGCGCGCGAGGTGCAACAGAACTATTTCATGAAAAAGTCATTCGATGCGGTTAAATGAACTTCGAAGGGTTGTATTGATGATTTTAATGATTATAATTCTGTAACTATAAAGGTGTTACTAGCGCGACTAATTTTTCATCAACATACAACCTGACCAGCATATTGCAAAAAAACATAAGAAAATTTGAATTTCGCGGGCTACCCTGTCGCTTACACCTTAACCCGAAATTAACAACCTTACCCTTGAAGTTCGAGTTAAAGAGGCTCCACTTAACTCCACTGAATTTAATTAACTATTGTAATAGGACAAATGGAAAAGCGAAAGCTCGAAAGGAGGTAGGAGATATTATAGAAAGAAAACGAACCAATTCAAGAAAAAAGCAGTTCTTCAAAATCCGTACTGATTCTCTGTCTTTTAGAGCTAGATTCAGAAATCCTATAAAGCCCTATATTTATTTATAAACTTACTTAGGTAAGTACCTATGTATGCATGCATAGATACCATTTTTTTGGGATGGGAAATCATCAAATGACTCCTCCCGCTCTGTGCGGAGCGGAAGGGAGTGTCAGGTTTTTACTGACTAAAAACCATCCATGTTCCTTCTTTTGCCCTTTATGTTCCAGGGCCGCGGTATCTCTTTCGAACAGTTCCGCAGATCGTCCACAGGCCAACGCCTACGGTGGCCGAGAGCCACCACGTGGCCCCCGACACCCGGTGCTTCTCCCGCGGCGGCTGAGATGTGAGGTTCTCTCCCTCTCACGTTCCGCCACCTCCTTCGCTAGCATGACTGCTTCGCAGAAGGAGGTCACGGCTTCCCATTCCCTCTCGCCCCGAACCATGGCTTGAACCAGGGCCGGACTCGAGAGGTTGCCGCCGCCAATCGCCGCTAACGCAAAGATAAAGAACGTAAAAAAGCGTAAGCGTACGCTGCTAAAGAGGTATATGACATGGCTGTGCGCAATGGTGACGTTGATTTACATGGACCCATGGCAACTTTGGTAGCTGACGCGTGCTGGTCGAAGAGATCCTATAGGAAAAATTATAATGCATTATCGTGCGCGGCGGTTATAAATTTTATATATGGCGGTGAAAAATAAGTACACCATGGTTTGTGCTAGAGCAGTAAATAAAAAAGAGACGATTCCTGAGCACGTCTGCTTTAAAAAATATGAAGGCTCCTCTAGTGGCATGGAAGCTACAGCACTCTTGAACTTGAAGGATTTAAATCAAGCTGATTCAAGCACTCATTGAAATATAGCAAAGGCAAACCTTTACGAAAACTTACTTGTGGAGAAAATTTCCCTTAATCACTTATTACGAAACTAGCTTCTGCCCGCGACTTCGTACGCGGATCCCGTTGCTTACGCCAGCGACAACGGGGTCGTCAAAATCGAAAATTTGAAAAAGTCTGATGTAGAATTCTAAGGCCCGGGGACGGGAAAACAACGGAATGAGCGAGACGATTGGAGTCGTTCCAGATCATTCGGTCGTTCATTTTTGTATATCAACAGGAAATGCCCATCAGACTAAATAACTTTTGCTAAGACGTCATTCCTTACCATGTTATAGCGCTGTCATGGGCTTTGGAGTTCCACAGCAGGTGTTCCAGATCTTCAAATTTATTCTCACAGCAGAAAATGCTCTTCACGTGGAATATTTTTAGCTATTGCACCATTTTTATATCTCTTATACTGTAGCTGGTCTGTTGCGGTTCTGCATCAGGTGTTAATTTTCTAAAATAAATTATAGCCTTTATGTTGCCCAGACTATACAACAAAAAACTTTTCTTCCCGTTACTCCGCAGCAGATCCCAAGGGTACACTGAATTAACTTCTGTCTCTTCATGCCGTACTCCAGCAATCCTTTCTCTCTCACTTTAACTTTTCTCTCTAACTGATCATGAATATTTTGTTGTGTGCGTGTTCGGGACAATGTATGATAATCTCGATCAGCAGTTAGTCGCGCATCACGTTCATCACTCGTTTCAAAAGACCTGTTAGTAGATGTGCGAATTCGCTGAGAACTCAAGCGTGATTCTGTATCGGTAAACGTTTCTGACTCGCGAGACAATGCATGTCGCTCACGAACAGCAGACAGTCGCGCATCACGTACTGCACTTGTCTCTAGAGACCTAGCAGCAGATGCGTAGATACGCTGAGAACTCAAGCGCAATTCTCTATCCGTGAACGTCTCCAACTCGCGAGACAATGCGTGACGTTCACGATCAGCGGACAGTCGCGCATCATGTTCCGCACTTGTTTCTAGAGACCCTAGCAGCAGATGCGTAGATACGCTGAGAACTCAAGCGCAATTCTCTATCCGTGAACGTCTCCGACTCGCGAGACAATGCGTGACGTTCACGATCAGCGGACAGTCGCGCATCATGTTGTCTCTAGAGACCTAGCAGCAGATGCGTAGATACGCTGAGAACTCAAACGCAATTCTCTATCCGTGAACGTCTCTGACTCGCGAGACAATGCATGACGTTCACGATCAGCGGACAGTCGCGCATCATGTTCCTCACTTGTCTCTAGAGACCTTGAAGCAGATGCGTAGATACGCTGAGAACTCAAGCGCAATTCTCTATCCGTGAACGTCTCCGACTCGCGAGACAATGCATGACGTTCACGATCAACGGAGAGTCGCGCATCATGTTCCTCACTTGTCTCTAGAGACCTTGAAGCAGATGCGTAGATACGCTGAGAACTCAAGCGCAATTCTCTATCCGTGAACGTCTCCGACTCGCGAGACAATGCATGACGTTCACGATCAACGGAGAGTCGCGCATCATATTCTTCACTGGTCTCTAGAGACCTGGATGTAGATGCATAAATACGCTGAGAACGCCAGCGAGCTTCGCGATCCGAAGAGGTTTCTACAGAGCGAGTTGCAGCCTGATGTTCTCGAACAGCATCAAGTCTATCCTGACGCTCTTATTTAGATTCTTGGGATCTTATGATCCTCAATCTTTTAGCTCCTTTGGAACGTTGGGAAAGACTTGACCTATTTCTAGGCATGGTTATAGTTTTATTCTGAAAATACCTGATCAATTAAAATCTAAGTGACTGCTCCCCTGCGTTACCGGGTAGGCTACCGTGTCACGAAGATAAATGGAAAAGGAAATAAATGGGAGTTTCAGCTAGTAGAGTCAAATTTTCAATGATTCATAGAATTTTCATCGAAAATCAGTCCTAAACTGTTACCGCCTTCACCGCGTGGAGGTACTCCCAGCTTATGTTATTTTATAATTATACAATGAACTCTTGGAGTTCTACAACAGGTGTTCCAGATCTACAATCTTTATACGTCAACAGAGAGTGCTCATCAGCCTGAACAACTCTTGCTAAGACGTCATTCCTATATAGGTAATAGTGTAGCTGGGCTCTTGGAGTTCCATATCAGCTGTTACAGATCTTCAAATTTTATACGACAACAGAGAGTGTTCATCAGGCTGAGCAACTCTTGCTAAGACGTCATCCCTATATATGTTATAGTGTAGCTAGGCTCTTGGAGTTCCACATAAGCTGTTCCAGATCTTCGAATTTTATACGACAACAGAGAGTACTCATCAGGCTGAACAACTCTTGCTAAGACGTCATTCCTATATATGTTATAGTGTAGCTGGGCTCTTGGAGTTCCACATCAGGTGTTCCAGATCTTCAAATTTATTCTCTTAGCAGAAAATGCTCATCACGTGAAACAATTTTTGCTAAGGTACCATTTTTGTATCTCTTATAGTTTAGCTGGTCTGTTGCGGTTCTGCATCAGGTGTTCAAGTTTCCAAGATAAATTATAGCCTATGTGTTGCTCAGACTTTATACCTATACAACAAAACAAAAATCATTCAAATCCGTGAAGTAGTTCCGAAGATTAGCGTGTACAAACAAACAGACAAACAGACAAACAGACAGACTTTTTTTTTTGGTTTCGTGCTCTATTACTGTTTCTAAACCCCCCTCAATTATTTTTTTTTTAATATATTCAATGTACAGACACAGTTTTTTTACTGTTTTATTATATGTATAGATTATTGCACAAAGTTGGATGACTTAACTAGAAATACGAGCTACCCATTAAAATTTAGGAAAGCTGTTGAAAATAACTTAATGAGATTAAGATGTACTGTTACTGGGGCTGTAAACTACTTGAATACGCATGAAAATAAAACTTTCGAACAAAAAGCCTTAGAACTGTAAGAAGATTTGTTGAATTCTCCACATCACGTTTTTGGCAATCATGCTTTTTGCAAAAACTACTACTGCAAAAATTCCAATGACACTTCCAATGAAAATTTAGTACCGGCAATAAAAGTAAAGAGCTTAAGTTTTTCCACTATTACATTTCTTTCAAGATTAGTAAATAACGCAAAAAGTTTGATACATAGGGTACATAGTTTCTGATAGCTGAGATTTTCACTAGCGTGATTGTAAAGATTATTGGCGGCAAACGTATCAATTATTCAGGAAGACAATCATATTCAGGACGCTGTGATGCATCAGTTGTCAGTCTTAACACCAAAACACCACGAAAAACCTGTAAAACCTCCTCAGTTAAATGATTTTACGGAGAAGCCCGAACAAGATGACGAAACGTCTCGAAAAACAAATACATGCTAGACGATTAGCATCTGCAAAACGTATAATACATCGATCGCAAACTTTTACTAACTCGGAGCGTAGAAAGACTCCATCCAAACAGACCGATAAGAACTACGGTGAATTTTATCAAGAGCCCGACCTTAATAAAGAAGATTACAATTTATGCTGTAAATGAGCATATAAAACTAATAACCTGTCCGCCGAAGTTCGGCATGCTCTAGACAGACGAACCATTTTACAAGCGGAATCGATTGAATGGCGTCAGGAGCGAAAACAACGAAGGTCGATTAAATGTGGTCCGTTAGTAAAAAAATTGGTAAGGGAAAAAGTTTGGACCATTTATTAAAGTTTGGACACGAACATCTTGTACGCGAGCAACTGGAATTACATTTAAAACTTCCTATTAATAGATGCGGTTTATTTATTGACAAAGTCTTTCCATTTTTAGGAGCAAGCCCAGACGGAGTTGTTGAAGGTACAAAAATTGTCGAAATAAAATATCCATATTCCGCTAGGGGCAAAGGTATTGATGATGTTATTAAGGAGAAAAAAAAAATACTCCCTGGAAAATAGACCAAGGAGGTTGGTTGCACAGATTCATATGGATTGATAGATATAAACTCATTAGTTTATAGTTTTCGTATTGGCTAAATTCTTTAAATTAGACTATCGCTTTTTTTATTGTCTCGTTGGCATTTCCTAATCCCTTCCTTCTCCCGCACATGCCCTTTATATGAGCGAGAGGGAATGAGCGTCGCCTGCGCTCTAATATACATATATATATATAATGTCGTATGATTCTACAATCTGTCAAATTTCTTTAATACATTTTCAACTATCTCTTAAGCATTAGGTTCAAGGTTGGTTGGGAAAATCTGACAGTTTCGGGTAGGTTGACCTGCTGGCGTTTGTACATAATTTATAAAATAAAAATGTAAAGGGGTGGGATCCTGGTGCCCTGAAACAGGCCACGAGCCTTTTTTTCTTTTTTTTTGGGATGGGAAATCATCAAATGACTCCACCGCTCTTGGCGGAGTGGAAGGGAGTGTCAGACTTTTACTGACTAAAACCCATCTACGTTCCTTCTTTTGCCCTTTGTGTTCCAGGGCCGCGGTATCTCTTTCGAACAGTCCCGCAGCCCTGGCAGGCATCGGCCCTTGCGAGCCCCTCCTGTTTGCTGACATCTCTTTAAGGCGCGCGTGGAACACGAACGCGCCGTCGACACGGCCTGTCGTCATAAGACGGACGGACGGCGAGCTAGCCCATTACTCACCGTCCACAGGCCCGCGCATACAGGCCACGAGCCTAGCTTAGGCACCAGTCTCCCACAATATATACTTACCTGAATTGTGTATCATTGTCGAATCTGACCAATGTAAAATAATTTATGTATATTGTGGTAGACAATAAAGTCAATTGTTTAACGAACTTAACAAAACAGTATAATCATCAGCAAAATATACACATTTAAAAACTAAAAGTAAATATTTTAAAAGATACGAATATTAATTGTACAGTCAGTAAAATATACACATTTAAAAACTAAAAGTAAATATTTTAAAAGATACGAATATTAATTGTACAGTCAGAAAAATATACACATTTAAAAACTAAAAGTAAAAGTATACAAATTTAAAAACTAAATGTAAAAATTTAAATAGATACGAATTTTAAATAAATATTACAAATTAATTAACTAAAAAAAAACCTGTATGAGGGTAGCAAAGAAACATGGAGAATGGCAATAGCAAAGAGAGGCCTATAGCAAGCAGCCGGTGAAGTCAGGCTCTGGATGATGATGGTGATGGCGACTATTAAAGTTCCGGGAACATTTGCCTCTGTATGAGGCAGTGCTGAAGGGGAGCAATATGACCGGGCGGCTCCATGGACCTGATGAGTAGGGCAAAAAATCATAGTAAAACACAAGTAGCTAGGACACTAGACTCCTCACCGTGAAGGCCCTTTGCGCTAAGTGGTGGAAAGGGCCTTCACGGCCCACACTTCCTATTATGACATAATCCACCACGCGGGCCTAGGGTAAAAAACCGGGAATTCCCCGTTATTAACTTTGTAAAAAAACCGGTTCTATTACATAAAAATCCAGGTTTTCGGGTATTTCGGTTCTTTAGTTTATATTCTAAATCGATCATTATTGATCTATGAACTTCGCAGATCAGACACACCATACGTCGTAGGTCGTTTTAAATGTAGAAATATGAGTAAGTCAGATTATTGTATTATTGCCCACGATATAATATCCTCATCTAATATTATTATTTATTCTCAATAATACGTTACAGGGTTTCTTGGGTTGTGGAATTGGTAAAATTCTTATTGGAAAGTATCCGTTGTATAATTTATTGTGTATTCTTCCGCGATATAATTTTACATTTCATAAACAAAAGTGTTGGATCACCTCGTTCCGGATGCGATCCCATCAGGGAGACTCCAAGCATAGCCCGGTGAAGTTTCCCAAATGCTGCCCAGCCCAGCTTGATTCTTCTGGTAGCCTTCCTCCCAAAGTTGTTCTTACCAAACTACAGAGTTTGCTCGAGATAAATAAATTCTCGAACATCCTGGAGAGGACCACCATGGACAACAATAGGTCCTGAAGTGACGTGTTCGTTGAATATAACCTGGATTTTGTCCAAGTTCAGTCTGAGACCAATGCGTATTGAAGAATCTACTAGGCCATTCAGCATCCGCAACAAACAAGTCGTGCATCGATTCAGCCAGTATGACGATGTCATCTGCAAATCTCAAGTGTGAGATGTACTCGCCGTTGATGTTAATGCCACGTCCTTGCCAATTTAGCATCTTAAACACATTTTGGCATTCTCATAAAGATTTCTCAACACGGATGTATCGCCAGTCGACTTGGCATCGCTGCAGAGACTCCAGAATTGACAAGTCTTGATAGAGTCAAAAGCCTTCTCATAGTCCACAAATGCATGACACAGAGGGCAATTTATTATACTCTTCGGACTACTGTATAATCTGCCGCACTGTGTGGACGTGGTCTGTGGTGCTGTATTCTGCACAAAACTCGGCTTACTCAGGTGGCTGGAAGTCGACGAGTCTTCGTGCTAGACGATTCGAAACGACTCTTGAAAACAGCTCAAACACGTGGTTAAGACGTGACATGGGTCTGTAATTCCTTAATATGGTCTTGCTCCCCATTTTAAAGAAAATTACGACCACGCTCCTTCTCCACGCTTTTGGAGTTCTCCCAGAGAACAGGACCGAGTTGAAAAGCTCCCGAAGCTCTCTTAAAACAGGACTTCCTCCCGCTTTAAGAAGCTTAATTATTATGCCATCCCGACCAGGAGCTTTTCCATTCTTAAGCTGTCTAAGAGCCACTTAGATTTCAGCTTGACTAACTTCTTGCAGGTCTTATGTGGTTTTGTGTAAAACTCTAAACCGAAAGAAACCGGTTCCGAAAAATCGCCGGTTTTCGATGCCCTCGGCGGGCAGTGCGAATTGGTGAATTTTACATGTCTTCGACGTTTAGGTTCTAGGACCTTTTCCTTTACCGCTGCAAGAGCAATGGTGATGGAATAAATTTCCCATAGACCCAGGGGCGGATTTCCCTATAGGCCAAGTAGGCCCGGGCCTAGGGCGGCAAAATTTAGGGGGCAGCAAAATTTGTTTTTTTTTGTAGTAGTAGTAGTAGTTGCCCACGCGCCTACGTGTAAGACTATTTGTGAATAACGATTCATTGTTACTCACAAATAGAAATGGTAAGAATCAGTATCTGAAATACTGATTGAGATAATTAAATCATTAACTGACTTTCGTTTTTTTCCATTTTAATTTAATTTCTATTGTTTATTTAATTTTTCATGCTTTTCAGCACATAGGGGGGCGGTAATCTTTCGTAGGCCTAGGGCAGCCAACGTATCAAATCCGCCCCTGCATAGACCATACAGAAGAGGCATACATGAATATGCAAGTTTGCCCAGCAGTTCCAGTCATATTTTTTAGGAAAATCGGCTCATCTAGCTTGGATCGTTCAAGCTATGTCGGTAACCCCAGGTCTTTTCCGGATACTTTCACTTCGTTCCTTATTTTACAAAGGAACGCGAAGGTGTTAATGTTATTATGTCTTACTTGGGGTGTTCAGCGTCCCATTTGTTCATCATTCTATTAAGTGCTCTCATTGGAGAAATGCCATCACGGGAGACGGACGCAGCTTTTTTATTTCGACAGTTCGGACTACGACAAGGTATGCACTTGCAAACTGAAAAAAAGTGTTTTTAACTATTAAATGCAAATCTATTTATGTAGGTAACAGAGAATCTGAATATGGGACAATGTAAAATGCAAACGATCAAAACTATTATGATCTTGGTAGATCTTAATATTTTTTGCTTGTTTTTATTTAACATAAGAGATCGACAGCCATTATACTCCTCGTCTACCACCCTTGATTTATGACGAGCAGCATCATATGTGGCACTACAACTTAGAATCACAACTGAATATAGAGAAAACAAGTAACAATAAAATAATAGTGCTTTTGGTACGTCGTAGCAGATGTAGTGACGTCACGGGTACGCTTGCTACGCATGTGCTACGAGTCACTTTCTTGGAGGAAGAACCAGATTGCTACCATATCCTACCATGTTTAATCTTTTCCTGTTTCTTTGGCTGTGTTATGATCTCCCTCTGTGAGTACTCGGCCGAGCCCAGCGAGCACATAGAGTGCCGCAACTTGACCTTCAATGCGTCGTCGATTATCTCTGAAGAAAACATGAGACTAAATTAAATCATCATCTGCCAAACTGAACTATGTTGGGGTCGGCTTCACGTCTAACCGGATGCAGAAGCGACTGCCTATCTGATCTCCATAACCCAGTTAGCACTGTGTAATACGATACTACGCAATAGATGGATACATTGAATATTCTTTTTTATATAAACCATACATAAAGAAAGAAAAAGAATGATATGGAAGAAAAAGGAGTAAATGATAGCGTGACGGTTGACAGAGGAGAATGGAAGAAAAACGTATTGCGCTGACCCCAAGTAAAAGGGGACAAGGGCAGGAAGATGATGATGTACACCATACCAATTAATATATCAGTTATTCGAGCCACTGACTACATATAGCGATTGTCAGAGATCTACTAATGAAATGCGGTACCAACGGATTAAGGTAAACGCACACTTATCAGAGCCGGAGGAGCTGAAAAATTCGAATTTTGAGACGTACTTGTATGAATTCCTATGAAACCTCGCACACTTATCCGCGCCAAACCGGACGAATTGATAACGTTACACGTATGATAGAACGTTACGTTCGGCGCGGTCGATTCTTTCAGCGCGGCCAAGTGTGCGTTCACTTTTAACATGCTTTCCGAGTTACGGAGGAAACTCGGTATGTAATGTACGGTGTCCCAAATGCAGACCGATGTTGGCAATCGCTGCTTAACCTTGTGGACCAGTGCGGCTATTATTATTTGGCAACGAATACAGACAAAAGTAACTAAAGGAATAACAAGCTTCTACTTTTTTCTCCTGCGAACTTCAGCATTTCCAGGACTTCCTTATCAGGGATTTTCTTGTCTTTTTTGCCTTTTGCTAAAGGCAAAACCGTTGCTTCTCCAGTATTTGAATCTCCAGTGTACAGGTCTTTTTCCTGGATAATAATAATAATGTTTTTTGTTAATGTTGTACTAAGAAATACTTAAAAACCGGCCAAGTGCGTGTCGGGCCACACACAATGTAGGGTTCCGTAGTTGTCCATCAAAATATGCGGACACTTCCTACGGTTCGATTTGCCACCGAACGATGATTTTATTTCGTGGTATTCGAAAAATAATTACTATAACAGTGTATTATTTCCCTTACGAACGTATGGACTCGCGAATTTTAGATATTAAAAATGAATATATTTTTAAGAATTGTAACATTCGTAATAACCTTTCTCGTTTTGACACATGAAAGAAACGTCACTTTTCTTTTTCGCGCGTTAACGACATCGCAAGAAAAAAATTCTTTCTCGTCAAATTATTAATTTAAAACTAAGTTTACATTACATTTTACCTAAATAACAAAATGTTGAGTGACAGGAAGTGTATTAAGTACATCGATGCTTAAAATCGTAAACCCGAGACGCAGAAATCTGAGCAAGTGCATGTAATGTGCATTTAGGGTTTTATTCTAACCGATTTGTTTATTTTTCAAAGCCAAAAACCAAACAAGACAAAAGAAGACATAGCTAGGAAAGGCAAAAGAAGAAGAAGGAAGACTATTATAATCCATATGTAAATTCAGATACAATTTAATGTTTATGAATAAATGACTAATGACTAAGGAGAACTTGTAAAAAAAAGATATGTAAAAATCCTTTTCTCATTAACCTGTACGGTATCTCTTTAACCTGTAAGGTAGTTTGAATAGCTGTATTTTGTCTATTTATGTGATTTTTTTATTCCCTTAGAACAATTCAACATAAGAGAAATACCCAGAATGGATTTTTATAAAAATACTCAATAATTGATACATTTACTCAAATTCATAAATTTATTTGAGCGGTAGCCGGTGCCACTTTTTTGAGAACGACCCTCAGATGTTACAACTTACCGGCTTCACCTCCAGATTCTGTATCTCCGGATGATTGTTGATAAACTGCCAGAAGGAGCAGGCTTTCTTCTGGACAATGTCGCTGTCGTCGTCGTTCGGAGTGAAGTTTAGGACTATGTGCTGGGCGTACAGGGGTTCTCCGCAGGCATCATCTCCGAACACACTCCACGCCTCCACAGGCCTCGGGTTGCTAGAATCGACGGAGGACGGCAGATGTGATGCCTCACTCAAGTACGTATGGGGACCACTATCGTCCGACATCCTTAAAAAAAAAGTATTAAAAGTAAATTCAATAACAATGCAATAAAATTATAAACAATTAATAGTTTTTTAATAATAATTGAACATAAATGCAATATTAAGAAAAAATTGTACAATGATACAAGAATACTTCAGCGCGAATGACGTATTGATGTTGGCATGTAGTTCCTGTTGGTATTTTTTTGGTCATGGAACTATTAAGTACCATGCGAGTAATTAATAAGCGCTAAACACAGAATGCTATATGTTAACATTCTAGTTGTACTTAGCGCTTATTAATTGAAACTAAGGCGGTTTTGAATGAGAAAACCAAAATGGGAGTGTGGGTGCAGGTTCTTCCTTGGTATTAGTATCCTGCCCTTTGGTTCTTCGTGCAGCAGGAAGCGGCTGCCGCTCTTCATTTATAAACAGCTCTTTACTTATCTTTTAAACAGATTTTTAACATTTTTAAATACATCTTATAACAATATTTAAAAATATTACCCTCCGTCTGGGTCAGTCGGGTAATATAGTGGTCCGCCGGTATCGGAAGCAGGGTCCAAGCTACCGGTGGTTTGGGCTCCAGACACAGGAACCTCCTCACAATGCCAGCCGTATCGAGCAGTACTGCCTTCTGGATCAGTCCCTTGATCCAACCGCTTAAGGAGATCCTTGAATGATTTTCGTCAAGGCTCTTGGCCATCTGACCCTTGGCCTTTACGATAAATAATAGGCCCAATGATAGCCGAGCTTTCCGCTCGGCGACAACCTCGAGCGTTAAGTTGAGGTATCTTATTTGGGTCTCCTTTTCAGCTTTCACGAGGTTCTCGTCATGCGGGATGGTAACATCGACTATCATTACGCGGCGCGCTGATCGGTCTATCACCACTATGCCAGGCTTATTGTTGTCAATTTATTTAATTATTTGAGAAAGCATGTACAACAACATAATAGACGTATATCCAATAGAGATAGTAAAGCCAGGTAAAAACTACATGTAGCAGTAATGTGTGTCCAGATTACAATAGGACTTATTAATAGTGTAGCCGATATCAAAACACATTTAAATTAAATAATAATATTTACTCGTTACAATATTCAGACTACAATAATTATAATAAAAACTTACCAAGACTAATCAAGAGCGCAGTTTAAATAAAATAACATACAAGTAGTTTTTAAGATATAAATAATGTCAATACAAATAATAATTGGTCTTAAAATTCGAAAACTTGTTTCTGTAAGATACAGTGCTGCATTATAG
The DNA here is from genome assembly GCA_950022335.1 of Eurois occulta. Taxonomy (NCBI): domain Eukaryota; kingdom Metazoa; phylum Arthropoda; class Insecta; order Lepidoptera; family Noctuidae; genus Eurois; species Eurois occulta. The sequence goes on along the minus strand of OX465485.1, from coordinate 20,585,825 downwards.
GTGCGTGACCCGGCGGATCCATGGATCTGAGGGAAAGGAAATATGATGAAAAGCTCGCTTTCGTAATATGGCGGGCATTTGTAAAAACAAATAACTACGTTCCTACTAAGCTGACCTAAGACCACAAGCAGCCAGTCGTGACCGTTTCGTTACAATCAACAGTTTCGGAACATAAGGATGATTCCGGAGCGGGCGCCCCTACTTTTAGCTTACGCACGGCGACCAATCAAGCTAAACAAAACCAGTCTCTTGCGATGTTGAGTGGGCCTCTAAGGCCCATTTTCAAATGTTTGATTGATGTTGATCAACCCTGTAAGGCCCATCTGTCACTGTCATCGGTTATGTCATAAATTTGCTTATAAAACTGCATCTATCTTGCTCAAACTTTCACAGAGTCGGAGAAATAAAAGAACAAGAGAGATATACTTTGAAAAGAACTCGTTAATCCAGCAAAGTACCCACAAACAAAATCTATTATTGTACGGGAAATCTATTCAAAGCGATGCCATGTTGTATTGGAAATTTATAGCTTGATGTGTCGCCGTCTGTACGCATTAAACCTCCGTCTGAATTAAAAGTAACCCAAAGACGACCTTATTGACATAGACCCAGGTGTTTTGTAAAAATCCACGTGCAATGCTGCAAGGATCTCTTGGCGCTGATGATGAAAATTTTTGTTTAAATTTCGTGAAATATATTGGAGAAACGAAGACGGCGTTAGTTTCTTTAGCAGCGCGCCAATATATCCGTGTAGATACATTTCTAAATGCCAAAGACGGTTCAGATAATATCTTACTTAGGATGCTTAGCGTCCCATTGCTCTAATTTCGTACATAGTTGCTTCAATTCCGAAGGTTCGGGCTTTTTAGCTCGGCAAGTCTCACAAGGCTTTGTACATTTACAGATATGGCCACCTGAAAAATAGAAAGGAATATTGGTGTTTTTTGAAATACTGTCGTTTAGTCAGACTCAAGTGGTGAGGACGGTGGCCAGTCATAATGTGATATATTAAAATTCTCAACCACTGCTACCGTCTGTGTCTGAACGACGCATTTTAACTACAGCTTAAATTTTTCCAAAGACTAGTCAAAAAATGTAGACAAGAAATAACTTGATTTTTAGAAAGACACAGATTGGATTTTCAATACTCGGTTCAGCAACAAGAGTTGAAATTCCAACACTGCAAAAATATTTACGCATTTTGTTTACATGTTGCTTTGTGCAAGACGGGCATTAGTATCTGCAAATATTAAGTCATAAATTTTACAACTCACGTTGCGCTCTCTTCTTTTGCTGAATGTCCTCCTCTTCCTTGTTGAAAGAGCCCAAGGAACACACGGTGTGAGGCATCCTTGCTTCAAACGCCCGTCGTATCAGGTCTGCAAATACAATAGATGCAAGTGAGCGCGATGTACCACAATAGATGCAAGGGACTGCGTGGTGACATGGCCATAAGCGAGTACTGTAAAATTCGCGTGGGTGTAAGCTCGCGTGTCTGTATTGAAAAATAGTTTGAGTAGCGTTAACTGGCGCGGGTGCGTGCAGCGGGTTTTCTAAAGATAGTATTATTAATAATAGGACGTCTGGAGCAGACACCCGCTCCATACACCCGCGCGAGTTGTAGCTCTACTTGGTTAAGATCATGACCAGTGGCCGCATTGTAGCAGCTTCATACTGCACACCACTATTTTACATGGAGCAACCTTTTCCTTTATTGGATTGTATTATCTGGGTAATAAATGATTTTACTTGATTTAAGGGGAAATATAAGAAATAAAAACAGATTTTAAGGGTCAAGTTCTATTTACGAAGTTGCAGTCCTTCAAATAATCTAAAATGTAAGAGCGACCTCAAAATGTTAGCCCCTCGGATTGGTTAGATTTTCTTTACATTGTTCATTTATTATTTATTTACTGAATATTTGAAAAGTCTGAGAATTAGAAGAACCCACGCTGCAGGAGCGAGCAAAGCGAGCTCAAAAATGTAAGCTTCTCATTCCATTTCGACCTTTTATTAAGAAATAGATGTAACTTAGTCGACTTACGGGACAATTTTACAAAAAGAACTGAGTGGACTCAAAGCCGACTTGGATAGGTTAACTTTTCTTATGATCCTTTATTCAGAAGTAAGAATTCGGTACTTGGTCGATTTATACAGAAAATATAAAGAATGAACGGAAAACGGCTGCAAGAGCCAGCGAAGCGAAATCGAGAAACTCAACAGACAGGTTAGAACTGCAATTTTAACACCCTACCTTGCACAGGTTAAAATTGTTTGACCCTACAGAAGATACTGATAAAGTTATGATTCAAAAGCGTGGAAAATCTTTACATCTCGCCTCGTATGAATTTAGATAATTTGACATCAAAATATCTACCGGGCAGCTGCCCCACCCTGCCTAACCCTTGGACTGGTTGATCTTTGGGTTTTTGACTACCCGTAATGGCTGTCAAACGTCTACAAATGGCAGCAGGATCATCGTTGAATGTGCTTTCCAAGACACGGAAGGTATAACAATCTATTTATTAGTACTAAGCTATCTTTAGTATTCTCATTCTTACATTTAATGAGAGTCCCAAGTCCTACCTTTTTTTTCAACGACCTCCAGCACGGAGCAGGCAGTCTTGGTCATGTCTACCACATTCTCGTCTGTCTGTTGCTCCAATAGAACTGGCTGCACAGAAGTTGTTGACGGCGGTGCTGGCTTCTCGCATTTTTTCTAAATAGATTTTGGGATAATAAAATTGTAAAAATAAGACCTATTATAGTTAATTACAGAGTTATTATAACACCAAGCGAAGTATCTTCAAAATGTTCATTATCTTAGCATGTGTTTGTGTGCTAGGGAAAGCTATGACCAGTAGGGTGGAGCGTCAAGTTTTTTTTTAATTTTCGAATCTGGGCAGTTCAGTAGCATCTATATATATAAAAGAAAGTCGTGTTAGTTACTTCACTTATAACTCAAGAACGGCTGAACCGATTTAGCTGAAAATTGGCAGGGAGGTAGTTTAGAGCCAGGAGAAGGACATAGGATACTTTTTATCCCGTTCGACAGCAAGGGTAGGAGTAGGGTAGGAGTAGGGTAGGAGTAGGGTAGGAGTAGGGTAGGAGTAGGGTAGGAGTAGGGTAGGAGTAGGGTAGGAGTAGGGTAGGAGTAGGGTAGGAGTAGGGTAGGAGTAGGGTAGGAGTAGGGTAGGAGTAGGGTAGGAGTAGGGTAGGAGTAGGGTAGGAGTAGGGTAGGAGTAGGGTAGGAGTAGGGTAGGAGTAGGGTAGGAGTAGGGTAGGAGTAGGGTAGGAGTAGGGTAGGAGTAGGGTAGGAGTAGGGTAGGAGTAGGGTAGGAGTAGGGTAGGAGTAGGGTAGGAGTAGGGTAGGAGTAGGGTAGGAGTAGGGTAGGAGTAGGGTAGGAGTAGGGTAGGAGTAGGGTAGGAGTAGGGTAGGAGTAGGGTAGGAGTAGGGTAGGAGTAGGGTAGGAGTAGGGTAGGAGTAGGGTAGGAGTAGGGTAGGAGTAGGGTAGGAGTAGGGTAGGAGTAGGGTAGGAGTAGGGTAGGAGTAGGGTAGGAGTAGGGTAGGAGTAGTGCAGGAGTAGGGTAGGAGTAGTGTAGGAGTAGAGTAGGAGTAGTGTAGGAATAGGGTAGGAGTAGTGTAGAGTAGGAGTAGTGTAGGAGTAGGGTAGGAGTAGTGTAGGAGTAGGGTAGGGTAAGGGGTAGGACACCACGCGAACGAAGTTGCGCTGGGCAGCTAGTTTGTCATAAGGAACACGAAAAAATAGTTGTAAAGATTCGAACCTACTTTTAGCCCTCTACGCCAGTTCCAATATTTTTTTGTCATGTTGCTGTCTGCTGATGATCAGGTGCAACTTTCCGGAACTACTCTAGAATCTAGATCAATGGGATTTAATAAAAATCTTTCCGTATATTGACGGTCTACCCTGACGTTCAACTTGGCCTCGCGCACTCAGGGTTTCGTGTAAACTTGTAGGTATTTTGTTATTAAACTACATATTTACGGTTTTCAGATTTTTCCCTTTCCTTGTACTATAAGACAATGCTTCTTGCCAAATTTCATGATTCTAGGTCAACGGGAAGTACCCAATAAATTTTGATTCCTTTGACAGTGTCGAAATATACATTTTTTGCGGCCTATACGGCCGTATTTTTTTTTTACGTTAACTTAGAAGTTTGATTATTTCACAGCTTCAAGGGACTGTAGACTTGAGTATATGGTTTTCTATATTGTTTAATTTCAACTCGATACTTCACGCGTTGCCCAGATAAAGGGTCTTGACAGACAGACAGACGTACGGACGGACGGATTTTTTCCTTTTGAGGTACGGAACCCTAAAAATAATCGCAACGACGCGACGACGGGAAGAGCAAGTGCATGCAAGTGTAGGTGGTAGGTAGTAGGTAGGCAGTAGGTAGGTAGTAGGTAGGTAGTAGGTAGGCAGTAGGTAGGCAGTAGGTAGGTAGTAGGTAGGTAGTAGGTAGGTAGTAGGTAGGTAGTAGGTAGGTAGTAGGTAGGTAGTAGGTAGGCAGTAGGTAGGCAGCAGGTAGGCAGTAGGTAGGTAGTAGGTAGGTAGTAGGTAGGTAGTAGGTAGGCAGTAGGTAGGTAGTAGGTAGTAGGTAGGTAGTAGGTAGGTAGTAGGTAGGCAGTAGGTAGGCAGCAGGTAGGCAGTAGGTAGGTAGTAGGTAGGCAGTAGGTAGGCAGCAGGTAGGCAGTAGGTAGGCAGTAGGTAGGTAGTAAGACTTATAAGCTCGACTTAACGTACCGGTTTCACCTTCAAATTCTGAATATCGGGCATGTTGTTGATGAAGTTAAAGAAATCGCAGATCTTCTTCTGTGAGATTTCGTTATCTATCTCTGGGTCGGGAGTGAAGTCTAGTATGAGATGCTGCGCGACCTCCGGTTCTCCACAAGTTGCATCACCAAAGTTACTGAACACTTCTCTAGGGTCAACAGTAACACATGTTGTTCCTTCCAAAGAACAACTCCCAAAAAGCTCGCTGGTCGACATTGAGAAACTAAAACAAACAAAATATACTGTGTATACTCGTTCGTAATTATTATTTCTTGTCGACAACTAAAGTTCCTTGATCAATATCTAAGATTGAAATTATTGATTAAAAATATAAAAAGTATAACTGATGAGTGATGCTGATGACACTTTTTAAAACTTAGCGTCAATAAGAACCTCATTGACGTTAAGTTTAAAAAAACCGGCCAATTGCGAGTTGGACCCGCGCACCGAGGGTTCCGTATAAACTTTCAGGTATTTTGTTATTAAACTACATACTTACGGTTTTCAGAATTTTCCCTTTACCTACTAATCTTGTGCTATAAGACAATGCTTCTTGCCAAATGTCATGATTCTAGGTCAACGGGAACTATGATATAGGTTTTCGACCCAAAACCTATAGTGTACTTCCGGTTGACCTAGAATTATCAGTTTTAGTTGAAAAAGCAAGGTCTTATAGCGCAAGTAAAGGAAAAAATCGGAAAATTAAAAAAAGTTGAAAATTAAGGTAAATTTTGGTACTTACAAGTTTTCGCAAAAATTTAAATTTACCTATCTCTTTTTATCGTGTTGACTCAGGACCTTGATTTTTATACACCTAATGGGGACTATAGACTATAGGTCTACCCGTTCCTGAGAAAATCAGTGGTGACACACGGACAGACCGACGGACAGACGGACAGGAGGGTACGGAACCCTAAAAAGTGGTTTATGCTTGAGTTTATGAAAATTACTCGGCTTTCTTATCATTTCTGACAAAAAATAACGGCCAGCCTTGTTAAATGTATAAGGATATTGTTAGGTTCTATTTCTGAGTAATCCTCTTTTTATTGGCACTATATGTATGTATTTAAAAAATAAAAAATGAAAACTAGACGGCTATGAGGTGGGCTATCGATATAAATTAATGACTATCGATATACCTTATATTTAATGCACATTGTGGCATTTTCCTGATCAATGGCTGGCCATGGATTGACTGTACTTGGAGGAAATAAAACCTTACAAAAAGCTGTGGGTTTATTGTGCCATCGAGCAGTAATCCTGAATCTTGGGAATATTACATCGCTGCCTAATTAGGCGGTCTCTCAGTTTCCCCACCCCACATTTCTTATCCGCTTTCCCGCTCCGCTTTCCAGCTTCGCTTCCCCGTTCCGCGTTTAAAATGTATGAATTTCTAATCTATCTCGCAAATTCATGTCCACTGAACCTGAGCGGAGCGGAGTTTAAACGTTATGCAATTCTATTGGTCAGAATTTGCACAGCTACTCCTCTCTTCTATTCTCTCCAGTGAACAGATAGCCTTAAGCTTGATTCTGCGGCAAGACATCGTAACATTCTGTGCGGAAACCTGCTGGATACCACCTGAATCTATAAAATATATTATTTATTAATGAAACGCACCGAAATATTCCACGGCAGACGACTGTAAAACTAGGCCAGTAAAGTCTCTTACGTTCAAGGGCTTCTTTTCTCGATTCGCAACTAGCAATCGAACTCGCCAGCAAGTTAAAACATCCAGCTTAGATACGAGCTCAGTTAAAACGAACGAATACGACCAAATTAAAATAAATGTCATATATTGCCGGCTATACAAGGCTTGCGAGTCTGACGTGTACTAAACCGCTCATGTATGCAAAATCAATAATAATCTTAATTTATCTTTAATTTTGAGAACATTCAAACAACCGAAAATTGTTTAAAGCAAATTCGATTCTAACACGGTACGGAAAGGTTCATTTTAACTTGTATTTGGTGTCGAATATAGGTCAGCTTTGAAACAAGTCTTTAGTGAACGGCAAGGGTTAATGGTGTTTGAAATATGTACGGCCCATCTTGGAGACTGCATACAGCGGTTGGCCGCCTAGAACACGGAATACTGGATATGGATCTTATGGGATGTTTACTAAACTTGTTGCTAAATTCTTGTTCAACTGGCTTTTGCCCGCAGCTTCGCTTGCATTACGGTTGGAAATATCCCTAGGGAACGTTGTAATGACAGGGTGTTAGGGTTCCTTTCTACCCTCTATTTAAAACGTTCCCGTCCACGAACGGTTACCACGTATTCAACATCAACATCATTAATTTATTGTCAGGCAACTTTCGCCCATAGATATACCTTACAGACTAACATAAATATAATAAAATACAAGGAGTTAGTAAATAATACAGCTGGCAATCGAATCCACCCGCATGCGCAGCATCGCGCCTGAAATCACGATACCAACGGGGCAGAAATGTGCAGAACAGTCCAAGCACTATCATATGTCTACTTATCCAGCCAATTTGAGTCCACGACTTCCCTATTCAATAGAGACGGTGATGCAATGGTCGAGAGTCGGAAGGAAAGCTCTTGTATACCTACTGGGAAACTGGGGTACTGTGACACGATCAGTTCCTCTTCTTCTTTGCGCTTTCCAACCAGTATGTAGTCACCTGCACAGCTCAAACGTTAGCTTCATTTTAATCCTGGAAGGTTCTGCAGGATTGGCAGGAAATATGGATATCCATATCCTGGAAAACGGTTCTATACTAGCATTGTATTTGCCAGGGGTCGAAGATACCACATTTGGCCAGATTATTCCTAGAGCGAGCCAAAGGTCTTCAGTCGGGTAAAAGATTTCCAGACTGGCCACCAACACTATCAGTTCCCATCTGCCCTTTAAAGTCAGGTAGAGGACACTTACTATACTTAATCTATACATATAATAAAACTGTAGAAAAGTCGTTTTTGTACATCGAAAAAAATTCCAAAAAAAATAGCCAGGGTGTTAAAGGACAACCAATACAACCCATTTCCAGCATTTTTTGAACTTTTGTCTGTTTGTCTGTTTGTCTGTGTATTTGTTCGGGCATCACGTAAAATGTACAAAAGCAATGTAGATAACTTTTATACACAACGATTGAGCGTAACTTGGAGTAACATTTAGTTTTTGTTGCATTGCAATCGGTTCAGTCTATCAAAAGATATTTGAATTTACAGTGTTACAGAAGTAAAATTAGGGTTATGTGCAGTTGGTCTCACAACTTCCCGTAACTTTTATACACAACAATATGTGCGTAAATTGAAGTAATTGAACATTAAGTTTTTTGTTTCATCGTAATCAGTTCACACCTTATAAATGGAAAGAAAGAAAAATGTAAATTAATAAAATTATAATAGTGTTTCCGAAGTAAAATATTAAAACAGCGCCATCTATCGAACTCAGACTGGACTATATCTAGACATCAACTGCGTGCAGCATTGAATATAAATATTCGATAGATGGCATTGTGCGTGTGACGTTATTTTCTGATTGAGGCATGTTTAACTAAATACTGATGGAGAAATTCCTGGTCTATAGGGTACGTGAAATTTGTCACAACAGGTCCTTATTGGCTATTAAAGAGATAGTTATAAGTATACCAGGGAACTCGATCAGTCAATACGGTTTGCCCACACTGACAGTTGATGTGGAACGTATTAACAGAGAGTACGTATCAGAAATTAGTTATCATCCCGTGGAACTCGCAGAAATTTTACAAAATGGCTGCGCAAAGACAGAGGATCAGCGCCAGACGTTTGATAGGATATGCTGCAGTGTAGAAAACGCCTCGGGTGAAATCCTGTTTTTAGACGCCCCGGGCGGAACAGGTAAAACTTTCCTAGCCAAAGTTATTTTGGCTCGAATAAAGAACTTTGGGAGTATGAAGAACAGAGTGTAAAGCTCTTCAACCCCCATTGAAAAGGGAGGATCCTCCGACCAGACGTTATATCTGGTGGGCTACTGCCCTACAGTTGTTTTCGGGTTCTTCTATATAGTCTTAAGTCGCGAATAACTTTACTTGCGCGATGCAGAATTTAGATATATTTAGATTTTTAGTTTATCCTCTGCGTCATAGATGGCGCTGTAGTACTTTTTGTAGTGCCGCTACATCACTCCCCCGCGGAGACTAGGGTCGGTAGTAGAATGAGTCGTTGATTGCCAGGCCAGTGGAAAGTCGTTGCCGCATTGTTCACGGTGAGTCGGAACTGTCTGCGGCGGTAGTGCGAACCCCTTTAGTCGGGGTCGGCGCTGCATGTGCTCCATTGCGTCGGACGTGGTACAGCGCCGCGATGTGGCTGACTGCTCGCATCGACCGGGAGGTACAGCTCTCAACCGGCCGAAAGTGCAGTGCCAAGGTAGCTTTATGAGGCTGAGGGTGCTGACCAGGAATGTGCTTCCGCTGCATGCTGGTGGTCAGGAATACCCATTTTGAAGCTGGCTGGCTATATGACTCGCTGCTCGAAAACTTGAGGAAGTTTGAGGAAGTTTGAGGAAGCTTGAGTAAGTGATGTTGATGACGTCACGTTGCTCGAAGGCTGCGCTGACGTCCATTTCGGGGTTACCAATTTGGGGGTATGGAGAACAGGGTGTAAAGCTCTTCAACCACCATTGAAAAGAGAGGATCCTCCGATCAGACGGGTGTTATGTCTGGTGGGCTACTGCCCAACAGTTGTTGTCGGGTTCTTCTGTGTAGTCTTAAGTCACGAATAACTTTACTTGCACGGTGCAGAATTTAGATATATTTCGAGTTTTAGTTCATCCTCTGCGTCATAGATGGCGCTGTAGTACTTTTTGTTCTATGTTGCTGAAGTACTTTTTGTAGTGCCGCTACTGAACCAAAATAAAATTTCCCTTGCTGTCGCCTCTTCAGGGATAGCAGCCACATTATTGCCTGGAGGAAAAACGGCAGACACAACATTTATAATTCCTATCGACTTAGACCGCACGGAAAGCCCGGTTTGCAACATATCGCGAAATAGCGATAAAGCAAGGGTTTTATGCGATTGTGTTTTAATTTTTTGGGACGAGTGCACTATGGCAAACCGCAAAGCTGTAGAAGCAGTGAATAGAACTTTACAGGACATAAGGCAAAATGACCGGCCGATGGGAGGCACTACGGTGCTGTTCTGCGGTGATTTTCGGCAGACACTCCCGATAGTACCCCGAGGAACGAGAGCCGAAGAAATTGCTGCCTGTCTGAAGAGTTCTGTTTTATGGCGCAATATATCATCTACACACCTGAGTGTAAATATGCGTGCACCGTTGCGAGGCTGCGAAAATGCACAGGAGTTTCCCAATTTATTGTTACAAATAGGCGATGGCACATACCCCGTACAAGAAGATGGAAAAGTTATTTTGGTTGATAATCTCTGCTCTTGCGTTACATCACAACAGGAGCTAATTTCTTCTGTGTACGGAGATTCCACAAACATGGGAAATCAAGCCGGTTCTTGGCTATGTCAGCGAGCTATTTTGACTCCTCGCAATGTCCAAGCTACGGCAATTAATTTAAAAATATTGATTCATGTGTCCGGGAATAGTAGAGAATACACCTCTATAAATCCAGTTATGGAAGAAGATGACGCTACGCACTACCCGGTAGAATTTTTGGATTCCCTCAACACACCCGGACTTCCAGCCCACAAAATAGTTTTAAAAATCGGTGTACCAATAATTCTCCTCAGAAATTGATGTCCTCCAAACTTTGTAACGGCACGGCTCAAAGTCACAAATCTGCAGCAAAAACCTTTTTGTGTACGCTCCAGATGGTTCCACAGCTAATGTTGTTTATAAAGAAGCACTAGCATAAATAAAAAAAATGATTTATATCGGAATCCTCCAACAGCGCTTCGCACAAAAAAATACATTGTTAAGTTCCGACATCCACGCGAACGAAGTCGCGGGCACAGCTAGTATTATATATGATAGCTTTTCCCCGCAGCTTCTCTCGCATTATTGCAGAAAATTATGCCATGGGGATGTCGTAAATATAGCCTATGACACTCGGCGATAAGGTAGCTTTTCATCAGTGAATATAATTTTCGTACATCCAAATATAGAAACTTTACCTCTTTATAACATTAGTGTCGATTCAAACTTGAAGGGCACATCGGTGATAAAACCGAAGCCGACCGGATGCGCGAGCAAGCCATAGCAGCCGACAAGGTACATATTCCTGGCTGAGAAAAGGCGTATCCGAGCGTATGCTACGTAGCCTACTAAATTCCCACTGTTGAGACTCTTCTCGGTGAGAGGGTCCAACAGAGTACGAAGACAATAGTAACATTATGGTACTGTAGGATAACGGCAGGATTATAAAGATGATGATGCATCCCGCCACGAGATTTATCAGAAAAGATCAGCATACGAGTAAGAAAAAATATAATTTAAACTTGCTAAACGTATAGGTACGCATATGTGCTCGTGACTGTTCGATAAGGCAAGCATAGACAATTGAAATATAAAAAACAAAAAGACGGGTTGCACTCCGGGAGTGCCGGCAGAAGTGAAAACTTGATTATAACAACGTTTTTTATAACAACGCCCTCTAGTAGCAGCTAAAAAAACTGTCGCGCCTACCAGTAACAGTGTTCTCTGTATCAATGCATCATTTTAGTTTTCAATATCAAAGATAGATGGCGCTTTGTGCTAGCGCCATCTACCAGCGGTCTCTCACAACAGTTACTCATTGCATTTGCTAATGTACTTTCTACTACATTCTACAAGATGTCGCTAGGAGTTATAAAACTACGATCATGTTCCAAAACATTTAAAAATTTCTTTAAATAATTTTAAACCATAAAATGTTGAAGGTTAAGTTCAAAATCGTCTACTCTTCATCCGTCTTACGCTTTTTCCAAATTTCTTTAAATAATTTTAAACCATAAAATGTTGAAGGTTAAGTTCAAAATCGTCTACTCTCCATCCGTCTTACGCTTTTTCCAAATTTCTTTAAATGATTTTAAACCATAAAATGTTGAAGGTTAAGTTCAAAATCGTCTACTCTCCATCCGTCTTACGATTAGGTCACGTGTCCTGACGCGAGTGTCCTGACGCGAGTTTAAGATTTTATACCCATTACAGAACAATTTTTTTAGAGTGCTCAACGCCGCTAAAGAAGTTTTCACTTCAAAAAACAAAATCTAGCTGTTACGCGCGACCTTCGTCCCCGGGAAATTATTATAAAAATACTCTTTTCCCCGTTTTTATACAATTTTTCATTGATGCTCAGCTACTATTCAAATTCAAATTCATTTATTTGTCCAAATATGGTACAATACATGGTCTTAAATTAATAAATGGTCTCATCACATTCTGCCAGGTGGGGCCGCAAATATAGTTACGCAAATAAAATGATTAAAATACAAAAATAAAAATATTAAATAAATAAGTACGAATTAATCTTACAATATTTATGAGGCATGTCCGTTATAAAATTATCTAGGTTAATGTCAAAGTATTTTTAGTATTATTAATCGTAGATCGTGATGTTATATAGCCTATATATAGCCTTCCTCGATAAATGAGCTATCCAACACTGAAAGAATTTTTCAATTCGAACCAGTAGTACTTGAGTTTTGCGATTAGCGCGTTCAACCAAACAAACTCTTTTGCTTTATAATATTACTAGTGACCCGCCCCGGCTTCGCACGGGTGCAATGTATATATACATTAAACCTTTCTTTTGAATCACTCTATCTATTGCTGAAAACTGCATTCAAATCCGTTGTGCAGTTTAAAAGATCTAACCGTATAAACAGCGGGACCGACTTTGTTTTGTAAAGAAGATTACCTATACATATAATAAAACTGCAGAAAAGTCGTTTTTGTACATAAAAAAAAATCCAAAAAAAATTGCCAGGGTGTTAAAGGACAACCAATAGAACCCATTTCCAGCATTTTTGGAATTTTTGTCTGTTTGTCTGTGTATTTGTTCGGGCATCACGTAAAATGTACAAAAGCAATGTAGATAACTTTTATACACAACGATTGAGCGTAACTTGAAGTAACATTTAGTTTTTGTTTCATTGCAATCGGTTCAGTCTATCAAAAGATATTTGAATTTAAAATGTTACAGAAGTAAAATTGGGGTTATGCGCACTTGGTCTCACAACTTCCCGTAACTTTTATACACAACAATATGTGCGTAAATTGAAGTAACATTAAGTTTTTGGTTTCATCGTAATCAGTTCAAACCTTATAAATGAAAAGAAAGAAAAATGTAAATTAATAAAATTATAATAGGGTTTCCGAAGTAAAATATTAAAACAGCGCCATCTATCGAACTCAGACTGGACTATATCTAGAGCTCAACTGCGTGGAGCATTGAATATAAATATTCGATAGATGGCATTGTGCGTGTGACGTCATTTTCTGATTGAGGCATGTTTAACTAAATACTGATGGAGAAATTCCTGACCTATAGGGTAAGTGAAATTTGTCACAACAGGTCTTTATTGCTATTAAAGAGATAGTTATAAGTATACCAGGGAACCCGATCAGTCAATACGGTTTGCCCACACCAACAGTCGATGGGGAACGTATAAACAGAGAATACGTATCAGAAATTAGTTAAAAACCCGTGGAACTCACAGAAATTTTACAAAATGGCTGCGCAAAGACAGAGGAACAGCGCCAGACGTTTGATAGGGTATGCTGCAGTGTAGAAAACGCCTCGGGTGAAATCCTGTTTTTAGACGCACCGGGCGGAACAGGTAAAACTTTCCTAACCGAAGTCATTTTGGCTCGAATAAGGAACTTTAGGAGTATTAAGAACAGGGTGTAAAGCTCTTCAACCCCCATTGAAAAGGGAGGATCCTCCGACCAGACGGGTGTTATGTCTGGGCTACTGCCCAACAGTTGTTGTCGGGTTCTTCTGTATAGTCTTAAGTCGCGAATAACTTGCGCGATGTAGAATTTAGATATATTTCGATTTTTAGTTTGTTCTCTGCGTCATAGATGGCGCTGTAGTACTTTTTGTAGTGCCGCTACAGAACCAAAATAAAATTTCCCTTGCTGTCGCCTCTTCAGGGATAGCAGCCACATTATTGCCTGGAGGAAAAACGGCACACACAACATTTATAATTCCTATCGACTTAGACCGCACGGAAAGCCCGGTTTGCAACATATCGCGAAATAGCGATAAAGCAAGGGTTTAATTCGATTGTGTTTTAATTTTATGGGACGAGTGCACTATGGCAAACCGCAAAGCTGTAGAAGATTTGAATAGAACTTTACAGGACATAAGGCAAAATGACCGGCCGATGGGGAGGCATTACGGTGCTGTTCTGCGGTGATTTTCGGCAGACACTCCCGATAGTACCCCGAGGAACGAGAGCCGAAGAAATTGCTGCCTGTCTGAAGAGTTCTGTTTTATGGCGCAATATATCATCTACACACCTGAGTGTACATATGCGTGCACAGTTGCGAGGCTGCGAAAATGCACAGGAGTTTCCCAATTTATTGTTACAAATAGGCGATGGCACATACCCCGTACAAGAAGATGGAAAAGTTATTATATGGTTGATAATCTCTGTTCTTGCGTTACATCACAACAGGAGCTAATTTCTTCTGTGTACGGAGATTCCACAAACATGGGATATCAAGCCGGTTCTTGGCTATGTCAGCGAGCTATTTTGACTCCTCGCAATGTCCAAGCTGCGGCAATTAATTTAAAAATATTGATTCATTTGTAGAATTTTTGGATTCCCTCAACACACCCGGACTTCCAGCCCACAAAATAGTTTTAAAAATCGGTGTACCAATAATTCTCCTCAGAAATTTATGTCCTCCAAACTTTGTAACGGCACTCGGCTCAAAGTCACAAATCTGCAGCAAAACATAATCGAAGCTGAAATATTAACCGGTTGCGGCGCTGGTGATATTGTTTTTATTCCAAGAATACCTATAATTCCTAACAACTTTCCTTTCTCTTTCAAACGAGTGCAATTCCCAGTCAGTCTCTGTTATGCCATGACAATTAATAAAGCTCAGGGCCAGACATTATACGTTGCGGGGGTGGACCTAAGTATTGGATGCTTTTCCCATGGTCAACTATACGTAGCTTTTTCTCGCGTAAACCCCAATAACCTTTTTGTGTACGCTCCAGATGGTTCCACAGCTAATGTTGTTTATAAAGAAGCACTAGCATAAATACATTGTTAAGTTCCGACATTAACGCGAACGAAGTCGCGGGCACAGCTAGTAGATAATATGAATGGTTCATTTGTTGGAAAACGGCAAACCTACTTGAATACGACTTGACATTGGCATGATAAGCAATTCACACTAGATCACATTCACTCCAATATTTGAGTATGTACCCCAAAAGAGTATTAAACTCATTCAAGCTTGAGGATTCCAAATATACCAAAAATCTACAATTCAAAACAAACTCTCCTCCCAAGCAAATAAGGTACAATTTCATTTGCGGTTATGACAAGTCTTTTTTGCACACCAAATCTCTCTTGATGGATACTCGCGAAAGTTGACGGCCTAATTCAGTGTGAAACGTTTACAAAATGTCTGTCATATAAAATACTGTGTTTTTGGGTGAAGTATATGGCTGAGTTGTGACACGATGTGATGGAAGATACTGCTTGAAAGGAGTTGACTGCTGAGATAACGAATAATAGAGAAGTATGGTAGAAGAAGACTTTCTGTGCCGACGCCAAATAAATTGGAAGAATGATGTTGAACTGACACACAGTAATAGTGCGTGTTAATACAGCTAAATAAAATAATTCCTAGCTACTAAAACTACGAGTTTGCGTAACCTGCGGATCACTTTGTTGTCAGTCTGTCTGTCTGTACGTCTGTCTGTCTGTCAAGACCCTTTATCTCGGGAACACGTTGAGGTATCGAGTTGAAATTAAGAGCATATACTTAAGACTACAGCCCCTTGAAACTGTTAAAAAAATCAAAGTTCTAAGTTAACGTAAAAAAAAGATCCGGCCGTTTATGCCGCAAAAACCATATATTTGACACTCTCAAGGGAATCAAAATTTATAGGGTACTTCCCGTTGACCTAAAATTATGAAATTTGGCAAGTAGCGATGTCTTACAGCTCATGTATAGAAAAAAATCTGAAAACCGTAAAAATGTAGTTTAATAACAAAATACCTACAAATTTAAACCGAACCCTCGGTGCACGAGTCCGACTCGCACTTGCCCGGTTTCAACCAATTACATAACTTTTGCTATCATCCGAGCACGAATCCAAATTAAGAATTTCCCGATGGAAAACCAATTTATACTTGATCTGACCGAGGAATTGAAGACAGGACCTCATATTCAGCAGTTGCACTTGCGAACACATGAGGCAGAGGAAAACGAAGAAAGAAAACTGTATGTTTCTTATTTGTTTATTTGCAATCTATCTTGTTAGTAGAGGCGTTATTTGAGGTTTACTGCATCCTCTCTTCAATGGCCTGTGGCAAAGTTTCAAACCGAATTGA
The DNA here is from genome assembly GCA_950022335.1 of Eurois occulta. NCBI lineage: Eukaryota > Metazoa > Arthropoda > Insecta > Lepidoptera > Noctuidae > Eurois > Eurois occulta. The sequence continues at coordinate 20,569,547 of OX465485.1, read as the reverse complement.
TTCGGGAGATTTCTCGCAGACGAACATAGCTCTGGTCCCAGGGCTGTTGTCATCCATGTTACCGGCTTTGAGAAATGTCGCATGATTTTGATTACCTCCATAATTGTCAGGCTGGCCGGGGTTCCAGTCGTGGAATACGTCTTCTATTCTTTCTCCTGTAAAATGTTTAAGTATGTAATGAATATCTTATGCCACATTATTCAATCAGAGAAGCGGTGACTACGCCGGGACCTTGGCCTGGTTGATGGCACATACATTGCATGGGCTGAAAAATATCTGACTAAATGTATATAAGGTACAACTCTGCCTAACCCTTTGGGGATGACAGGTTATGTGAAATGCTTTCAGGTCTCTGTTGATAGCTGCTAAAGTAGGCCGATGTCAATAGTCAGAAGAATAACAGCCATGATGTAGATCTTTGTCGCGGCACCACAGAAAGGACCACAGCAACGTAGTACAAAAAGTACTACAGCGCCATCTATGACATAAATTCTGAACTAACATCAAAATTCTTAATCGTGCTAGTAGTTCGATATTGAAAAATCCCGACAACAAGTGTTGGTCAGTAGCCTACCAGCCACAACTACCGTCTCGTCGGAGGATCCTCCCTTTTCTATGGGGGATGAAGAACTTTACACCCTGTTGTTATTATGGAAATTATCTTTTATAGGTACCGTGAATAGTAATCCAGGTGCGATCCCCGCCCCAGGCTAGTAGACCTATGTGGAACTTTACCCACGGGTCCGCATTCACATTAGGGAACATCTCCTTGACGATGCGGGCCTCTTCTTTGTCGTTCAAGACAACCAGGTGCCCCCCCTCAGCCACACACATTCTGTACGCGCTGGACCAAGTCTGTTTCTCGTAATGTACCTTGTAACAGCTTCCTGTACATTGCTTGTAGTGATATTCTGAAATACAAACTAGAATTATGCTACGGGTTTCTTTTATAAAAACATTCAATGTTAGTTTATTAAGGACCATTCTTACAAACTGAATTAGAACCACTTCCAACCTACGGATTTGTTTTTTTTTTTTGTCATATCGAAGTAAATATTTTACAATTAAATTACCAATTAAGTTAAACTTTAAAAAACATAGTCTTAATTAAATTATCGGCTTAATTAGGTTTATCCTGACAGCAGTTATTTTAGTCAAGTAAATTTTATGAACCATAATAAAACTGCTGCTGAGCATGAAGCCCTGGGTTCGAATCCTGGGTCGGGCAAAGTGTTATTTGGTTTTTCCATCAGGAATTTCTCAGTAGTAGCCACAGAGTCTGGATTTATGCCTGTTGCCGATAGGCTCGCCCCTTATTATATATGACTTAAACATAACTGGCGAAATGTACAGGCGCGATGTCATGTAATGTAATAATATTGAACTAAAATAAATAAAATAAAAAACTAGAGAGGTGTCAAGGGACACCCGGATGGAACGAAGTTCCTTTCGATTAAGTAGTGAAGGAATTGTAAAAAAAAAATTGGCAAAAAAAAAAGTGTCGTACACACTTTTCATCTGAATTTTTTCCGTCTAGCCGCAACGCGCGATAAGGAACTACGTTCCAATAAAAATTTTCTGATGGATTAACACCGCTTACCATTATCATAGGTACCACATTCGTTCATTGTCAGGTTGTCAAGTTTCCTGTAACATATGTAGGGTAGTGGATTCGTGCATGACAAGGCTTGTATGACATATGGTACTGTCGAGGACAAAGTGAGACAGTTTCCGGTGGCGATTGCAATGTCATTTCTACCCCATCTTATTTCCATGTCGGCCAGTGGCACTCCTGCAACATACACGACATGACATAAAGAATTAAATTATTCACAGCTTCGACGTATTATGTATGTCGGCCTGTTTGAGTAGGCTTGAAGACGTTTCTGCATAGCATGGGCACGGAGAGGAGAGCGCATTCATTTGCCAACATTCGTGCCTAGTATGGTCATGGATCTGATACTGACATTAAATCATTTTATACAAAATATTTGATGGTAATTTCGCGAAAAAGATCCAGCCGATACTAGACACCTGTTTCGCCCTTCCACCGGGCATCCTCAGGAGATCTTGACTCGACGACTGATTTGGCTGCATTTCGTTTTTCCTGCATGTGCATATTTTTGCGAACGGGATGGATTCTGTATTCTGCAACCAAGCCTAGATCTTCTTTGTGGAAATAATTCGGAATTCACACCCGAGTCGCAGGCGAGCTTGTTAGGGAGTCGAGAACTGCAGTAACAAATGCCCACGTGTATCAAACGACGTGTATAAAATAATAGGACGAAAATTATTTTTGTCATGAATTAGGAAACTATGATATTTATATAATAAAAAAATCAAAATCAAAATCAATCAAAATCACAGCATTTATTTCAAGTAGGCCCGTTACAGGCACTTTTGAACTGTCGAAACAAAGACAACAATGAAATTTAGCTACAGTCCCAGTCACAAGGCATAAAAACTGTGAAAGTACTGTAGTTGCCCATTCCCTAACGTAGATCTCTATGGAGAAGAACGGGCAAGAAACTCAATGGACACTCTTTTAAATCAGAATATTTAAATATATAATATAAAAATATTTAAAAATAATATTTAAAAATAATAAATTAAAAATTAAATTAAATTGTTTTGTTTTTAATGTTTTTTTTATATTAATGTGTTCACAAAGTAAATATTTGTTTTAAATAATCATGTAGGTATATTTTAAGACTTGAATAAGTATTCACTCATTCAAAAAAAAAAAAACACGATTATAGGAATTGAACCAATTTGGACTTAGTAGGTATAAGTATAATTATTTGTGGAAATTTTTATTTTTGCACACGTGGTGTTAAATGAAAAAACGTGAAATACATTGCATGTTGAACCTAAAATTTGTACGAGAAGAGCCAGTGTTCGAGGAAGTGTTTTGAAAAATAATTAATAATATTTACGACGTAATACTTTAGTTACCGCAGTATTTCTTTATAAACAATGTTTTTTTTGCAATACACTTTCTCGAAAACTGGTTCTTACCGCACTACGATTAGGTTCAACATGCAATGTATTTCACACGCATGGATTTTTAATATTTTTCCGCACACGTGCGGAAATAAAAATTTCCATAGATCCAATCCAGTCCAAATGGGTTCAATGACTAAATAGTCGGCAGTGATTGTATTTTTTTATATCTCGGCAACGTTTTTACGGCGTAAATTTTTTTAGAGTATTTAAATTAGCTTTTTTAGCTGTAAGTCCTCCATGTACTTAAATAAATAATAAATAAAAAAAACAAAAAAAATAAAAAAAATATAAAATATAAGTAGTATATAGTATTTAAATTGTTTTTATAAATAGAAAATTAAAGATAAACATGATTCTTAAAACAAATATTTACTTTAATGAATAAATTAACATTTATTTGTGTTCTAAATTAAAAAATATTTGAATTTTCTATTTTTCACATAAGGCTGTTTAGTGTATCATACCTTTGCTTCTTCTTTAACCTGGCGAAAGCAAAGCGCGGAAAAAAAGCAAATTAAATCATAGTTTCCTAATAATTTCTGGCAAAAATTCTTTCTATTGTAACATTTATAATTTTCTTCGAAAGTGTATTGCAATTATTGTCGTATGATACGCGTGGGGATTTGTTACTGCAGTTCTCGGCTCCATAACACCTTCGCCTGTAGCTCGGGTGATAATTCTGCCTCGGGTGCAATAACAAAGTTTCTCCACTTATATCAAAATGTACTATTGTTTTTCCTTCAGGTGCCTTTAGATAATTTTGGAAAAACTGTGATACACGTGTATCATAATTTTAACTGAAGAGTGTCTACACCAATTTTTGAGACAATCGACCTAGAGAATATATAGTCTCACATAAAATTCAAACCCCTGTTCACCCTCACAGGGATGGAATTTCGAACAACCATTTCTTAGTGGATACCTACTCTTCGCAAAAAATACACCCTTCCAATTTCATGTCTTTAAGACCAGTTTAGGCTGTGCGTTGATATATCAGTCAAGATGATTTTGGAAAAACTGTGATAAACGTTTCTCATAATTTTTAAATGACGGGTATGCACACAAATTTTCAAGTCTATCGACCCCGAGAATAAGAAGTTGACTTTGTATTTTATATGTATAGATGTTCAAGTGCGCTCTATTTGTTTTAGTTTAATATTAAGTAGTCTATTTGTGATAAAGGACACATCAACAAACTGAAAAATTTACTAACCTTCAACAGAAACGAAGTCACCTTTAGAGAATAAGTCATGGGTGCCCAGGAAGATATTATAATCATCTATACTAGATTGTGTGACCAGTGTGTGAAGAGCAGTAGTAAACTGTCTGTCCAGCGGGGAAGCCAGCACCGCGCCTGTAACATGACACATTGAGATCTGGGCCTGTGCCTCTTAAATAAAACAAATAATTTAGGACCACACAGTTCAGGTACATTGCACTCACAATTGCACTGTATGCAGATTGAAGCAGCAACTTATAGCAGTGTTACTTATGTCACTTCAGGCATGGAGGCAGATGGAGCTATACAGCACGTCTAGCTCCATTTCTTACCCGATTAAAACAATACTGCCTCGTTAGTCTAGTCCCAGGTCCGACAAAGTGTTTTGAGGTTATTCCATCAGGAATGTCTTAGTAGCAGCCGCAGTGTCTGGATTTGTGGCCGGTTGATGCCAAATGGGACTTAAAACATATCTAGCGAAATGTGAGTGGTTCTATTAGGTACACCTCTGCCTAACTCTTCAGTGATGTACTAGTAATGGATGTTACACAAATGTTCGGGACGGTATGCTTTGCCGGGCGACCGGGCGGGAAAATTGTATACAGGGTTATTTGTAAAACACCAGTAACCTCTTAAGAGGTCATTGTACTCATCATTATGAACAACTTTTACTATGGGACCAAACCTGAAATCGCGAAAAAAAAAACAGCTGTTCCCTACTTTTTGACGAGTTAAGCGACCATAAATGTAGGGAACAGCTGATAAAGCCAGCCAGCAAGCTGCCAGCTTGTAAATAAATATAGGGGAAAACCGATAGATTAGGTATGTTATGTTTTGTTTTTTACCTAATAAGATAACATTTTACAAGTTTTTGCATTAACCTTATCTTCTTAAGGATAAAAATCGGTTGCCCCATATGTTTGTATTCAAATAAATCATCAAGATGTAGAGAACATGGTACAACATTTGAGGTAACTAAGGGTAAGCTGTCTGTCCGTTGGTCCGTCCGTCCATCCTACCGTCCGTCTGCCAACTTTTTACAGAGTGTGAATTACTATGGACGCAATAGCAAAAAATAATAAAAATAAAATAAAGATCAAAATTAAAGAAGGTAAAACATTAAACGTGCTTTTTTCGCCGTTTTATGCTCGATCTTAAAAATGACAATGCCTCAGACCAACAAAAAGGTTTGTTGGTCTGAGGGCAATGCATACAAACGTCTCACTGGTACGGAACCCTCACTTACTGGTTTTGAATTTATTTTGATTTGTTACAAACATACTTAACATACTTATGTTTAAAGTTGCCTGCCAGGGCTGCGGGACTGTTCGAAAGAGATACCGCGGCCCTGGAACATAAAGGGCCAATGAAGGAACATGGGTGGTTTTTTTAGTCAGTAAGAGTCTGACACTCCCTTCCGCTCCGCCCAGAGCGTCATTTGATGATTTCCCACCCCACAAAAAAAAAAAAAAAAAGTATGTTTAAAGTACCTAAAAGCTGTTAATAATGATGAGAGGTTTAGGGTAAAAACAAACAAACGTTGTATAAATCATGAATTCTTATGACGTAGTGACCTAGTTGACCTGTTATTTGCGATCACTACTATCTTAAGCTAGCTTCCCACGGTCCGTGATATCGCGGACGGAGGCGGACCAGCTCGCACGACACACCGTGGGAAGGGTCTCGTCCGTGGTAGCGCAGACAGTCTGTGGCGGTGCGCCGCTATCCGTCGCGAGGCGGTAACTTCAAAGGTGCGGTGCGCCGGGATCCGAGCACGTACGACGCGGTCCGAACGCGTCCGTGGTTGCACAGACGACAGCTGTGCGTGATTCTGCGGATCATCACGCACAGCCGACGACCACGGACGGCAACGCACACAGACAGGGCTCTTTCAACGGTGCGTGTCGGTCTGTGTAGATCCTTTTAGCATCGTATGCATGAGTTTTGTTCTTATGTTCCGGCGCCGTAGAATTCCATAAAATTGGTTCATTTTGATAAAGATTCAAAAATTCTAAAATAAGTTTGTTTGTCCACTCCATTTCTGCGCAACCAACTACACACAACACCAATACTCGTGTCAGCGAACAAACAAGTTCTGACCTGTCGTCTGTGCAACCACGGACGCGTTCTGACCGCGTCGTACGTGCTCGGATCCCGGCGCACCGCACCTTTGAAGTTACCGCCTCGCGACGGATAGCGGCGCACCGCCACAGACGGTCTGCGCTACCACGGACGAGACCCTTCCCACGGTGTGTCGTGCGAGCTGGTCCGCGTCCGTGGCGGTGCGCCGGTATCCGTCGCGAGGCAAAGGTGCGGTGCGACGGGATCCGAGCGCGTCCGTGGTTGCACAGATGACAGGTCAGAATTTGTTTGTTGTAAGAACAAAACTGATGCATACGATGCTATAAAGGATCTACACAGACCGACACGCACCGTTGGAAGAGCTCTGTCTGTGTGCGTTGCCGTCCGTGGTCGTCGGCTGTGCGTGATGATCCGCAGAATCACGCACCGTGGGAACCCAGCTTTATAGGTACAAGCGATAATGACAGTGTTGTTTACTAGCACGGCCCGTCGTTCGATAGTAAACTGGGAATTCACTTAGGCCACTAGTAGACCGACTTTTTCATGATAAGTCATTCAATGGGATTAAATGAACTTAGAGGGTTGTATTGATGATTTTCATATTTATAAATCTGTAAAGCCACCGCGGTGATCCGCGACCGTAACAAATATGTTGCGGTCGCGGATCATATTTTAATCAACATACAACCCGACACTGACCTTGAAATTGCAAAAAACGTAAGAAAATTTGAATTTCGCGGGCTACCTAGGCGATTTTTGTTTCATAACCTTCATTGTTGTCGATATTTTTTAAAACTACAATGAAGTAATGTGGTTCGTTGTGTCCTTGAGTGGAGATCGCGAGTTGGCAAGCGTAAGGTGAGACCATAGGCTCGGTGGAGCGACAATCTGCGGAGGGTGGCTGGTAGCAGCTGGTTGAGAGTAGCCGAGAATCGAGCTGAGTGCCATACAATTGAGAGGCCTATGTCCAGTGGACAGCTGTTGGCTGATGATGATGAACGTTTTCAATATTAAATTATTGTTGGAAAAATTGGTGGGATATAAAACACTTAATACAGATACACTTATCACCTGGTGAACGTATTCCTTATTGTTTTTAATGAGTGGTTGTGTGAGATTTTTGCCTGAATTTCGTTGTTTGCACTTTCATCAGATACGTAATAGATCATGGACATGACAATGGCGATTTGTAGTCTAGATTCAACAATACTGGACGCACTAGTGACAGTTCCTGTAAACCCGCGACAGCTTTTCTCATCAGCCTGATTATCAGAGCAAGGGAGCACCTAACCTTCATAGTGACATCTGAGGAAGGCTTCCTCCCAAGTAGCGGGGGTGTTGTGCAGTTTGAGCCAGCCTCCCGCATCTTCGTTGAACAGGTAGTCTGGCTTGCAACGCACAACGTCTGGACAACAAAGATATTGGAGAACGTAGTGAAGCTTAGAGCTAGTTTTAAATACATTGTTTCCATATTCAATATTGATAAGAAACTTACCAGCCACGATGGACAGGAATGATAAACAAGCGAGATATATTTTTATCATTTTGTATTTATTTATTTATTTATTCAGGTTAACCAACAACTGTTTACACCAACACATTAACAGCTTATTATATAATAGGATAAAATAGCGGATGCAACAATTAATTATAGGTTAACACCGCTAGCACAAAAACAGTGGTAAAAACATGAATAAAATTATTAAAATACAAGAGATTCATAAAAGTAAAAGTATTAAGTGAATAAAATAAAACAAAACAAAATAAAATAAGTTACTTTGACAATGTACAAAAGAAATCTAAACAACAGCAATAAAAATAATGTATAGGTAACAAAATAATAACAAAATGCCAAAATTAAAAAAAAATGTAAACAGCAATATCCCTACAAGTGTGTGCTTTTTGATTGAATTGCCCTATGAACTGCACTCACACTGCAGTGGTGTATGTCCAGCAAGTCGCTGCAGCTGTTGAGGATCTTGCATAACCTAGGAATTGGAGAGTTTGCACCAAGTACAGACCTTCGATATGGCGGGCACAAAGGCGTTATGCTATTCCTAGGATACCTAGAAGGCGCACGGAACCTAATAAGGTTTAGCAAATCGGGACAGTCAATCCTGTTACGCAACAGTTTAAATAAGAATAAAAGATCTGCGACTTCTCTGCGCGCGGATAGGTTTTGCACCCTGAAGTGTTGCAGACGGGAATTGTATGAGGGCAATGACCTGTGTTTTCCTTCGCAAAAAGCTAGATGCCACATAAAGCGCTTTTGTACACGCTCGATCCTCAGAATATGGGTTGCGAAGTGAGGCCGCCATACAACGCTGCAGTACTCCAGAATACTACGCACAAGACTGCCGTATAACATTACTTTAGTGCCCGACCTGCGAAAACCCCTAGTATTCCTAATTATGAATCCCACCATTTTGGAAGCTCTCTTAATTATACTTTCAACGTGGGGTACAAAGGTTACTTTTCTGTCGAAGAGCACACCTAAGTCACTTATGACCTCTACTTGTTGGACCTTGTCTTGGTTTATAAAGTATTCAGTTTCGATATAGTTAATGTTCCGTGTGAATTTGATGTGGTAACATTTTTTTGAGTTCAGTTGCATTTTATTATTGCGACACCATTCAATAACTTGATTAACGTCGTGTTGCAAGAGTTCACTATCCTTTGGTGTTTCAATTTTACGTGCTAGTTTTAAATCATCGGCGTACATGAAAGGCTCGGAAAATTGCAGATACAAGGGAAGGTCGTTGATAAAAATAATGAAAAGTATTGGGGCTAAATGTGATCCCTGTGGGGCGCCAGAGGTGATAATTCTTGTCGTAGATTGATATCCGTTAACAACTACGTAGAACTCGCGCTCAAAAAGATATGACTTAAACCACATTAATAAACGTCCAGCTATGCCGTATGCTTCAAGCTTTTTTATGAGAATGGAATGGGGCATTTTGTCAAAAGCTTTACTGAAGTCAGTGTAAACAACATCTAGTTGTTTGCCTTCGTCAATAGTCTGAATTAGGGACTCAGTAAATACTACTAAGTTCGTAGCTGTAGATCTTGAAGCTACGAACCCGTGCTGACAGTTGCTCACGTACATTTTAAAATGTTGTTGAATATGAGGGCAAATAAAGGATTCAAAGATCTTAGCGAATGTAGAAAGGATTGAAATGGGCCTATAGTTGTGGACAGAGTCTTTCTTATCCGACTTATGTACTGGAACTACCTTGGCCTTTTTCCATTCCGTCGGAAATGATCCTGTAGCCAGGGACGTGTTGTAGATGATTAATAAAGGGGACACCAGAACTGTTGCACAATTATGAATGAATACCGGGGGAATGCCATCGGGACCAGCTCCTTTTCTGGTGTCAACTGATTTTAGCTTGTTAAGTAGACATTCGCGTTCTATTATTAAGGAAGTCAAGCCCTGACTATTGTTATGAATTTCCTGAAGAAAATCAGAATGATAATTATTTTCTGTATTAGAGTCAGACGTGTACACGCTTGAAAAGTGGTTAGCGAAAAGATCACAGATTTCAGAGCCATCCGAAGTCACGACCAGTCCGTCAGTCATAGTGAGCGGGTAGGCACTAGACCCTCCTCGTTTGGCTTTAATATAACTCCATAAACGCTTGGGGTCAGCCTTAATGTCATTTTCCAGTTTCTTCACATAATCGTTATACAATTGTGTGGCAAGACCTTCACAACGCTTGGAAATCAGTTTAAGCTCAATTTCATCCATAGGATTTTTATACTTTTTAAAACGTATCCTCAACTTATTCTTTTCTTTTAGACATTTAATTAAGCGATTATCAAACCACGCTGGATATCGGCCATTCCTTGGCTTACGGTTAGGTACGAATTTAGTAATAACGTCGCGTAAGTGTCTATAGAATATTGTAACCAATTCATTTACATCATGTGTACCCTGAAAAAGCTCGTTCCAGTTCAGTTCAATTAGGTATTTGTTAATTTCTGCATAGTTTGCTTTATAAAAATTGGGTCTGCTGTTCGTGTTGTATGGCAAGTTACAACCCCGCGCCAGTGAAAAAGTTACTTCAAGGGGAGGATGCAGTATATCAATTCCGCTAAGAGAACAGATAGACTCGCTTACTGAACATGCAGGCATTGTAGATATTACTAAATCTAATATACGGTCTGAGCAATTTTTTACACGATTGTACTGCACCAACTGATTGACATTTAAGAAATCTAACAGGTTTTGGCAAGTTTTAGGGAGAGTATTGTTTAATGCTAATGAGTCCCAATTAATTTTACCCAAGTTAAAGTCCCCCACAATACAGATAGGTATATCTACAGAATCTATCACTTTGTTGCAGTGCTCAATAAAAAGATCAAGCGTTGGAAGAGTTACCGGTGGAGGCAAGTAGACAGCACAGAGAGCAATTTGACTAGAAGTACCTATATTCATTGTGACCCAGAGGTCCTCACAGCTGCTACACCAGCGGTCGATACGCGCAGAATTGAAAGTTTTCTTGACAGCAATCAACACTCCACCCCCATTTTTACTGCAGTGAAACCCAGTCGACTCCCTATCACGTCTGTAGACCTCATATCGATCATCAAAAAGCTCACTGCTTAGGATATTGCTGTTTAACCAGGTTTCGGTTAATATTATTACATCGTAATTCATTCTACATAAATTACAATAAAACATATTCGTTTTAGTTCTCAAGCCTCTGCAATTTTGATAATAAATTAAGATTTCCTTGAATTTTATAAATTGTATTACAAATAGCATGCATTAAATTGAACTAATTATAAATAGACCTTACTTGCTAAACAATTTTACTGAGGGAATTTTTGCTCCTGATTTGAATAGACTCTTCGCCCTCGTTTTTTCGCACAAATATTTTACCGCTTCTGATCCAGACATATTTGTAGCCGTTCTCCTTGGCTTTAATCCTTGCTGCTGCATGAAGGGCTCGGTTCGTTGGAGACAAATGTTCAGTAACATACACAGCAGATTTCGGTCCACCGTAACCAAGGTGAGTACTGTTTAGCTTTTCCTGAGGGTTGAGGTTGTTGAACTTAATTGTTGCTGCTAGTATCTGATCCCGAATTCTAGGAGAAGCCAGTTGTACAATTATGGACCGAGGGCGATTACTCGTCGAGTTAGCCTTAGCGACCCGTGAGCACTTTAATATGTCTCTTTCGTTTATCTCACATTTTACGATGCGTCCTAGTTGGGAAACAGTGCTGACTAGGTTTTCATTTTTACTCTCCGGCACACATTGCACTTCGATATTATTGGAACGGGTCTGCTGCTCTAGGCTGGAAAGTCGTTCGCTGAGGTCATTGACAGTGGTCATCAGTTCGGTGTTCTTGATTTCCAGTTTCCTTATTGTTTCTCCTGACAATTGTTGTTCCTTCCTCATGTCTTCAAATGTTTTGTTCATAAAGGAGATCGACTCTGAAATCCCTTCCATTTCCTTCTTTACTGGCCCCAATTCGTGGTTAACAATGCTGACGATATTGTTATTAAACACAGCTAACATCTCCCTGAATTCTTCTTTAATTACTTGTTTAATAACACACCGGAGCTCGTCTATATCATTTAGTGTGGTGGGAGGAGATAGAGAGGGAGAACCAACAGCTTGTCTTTTGGAACCTCTACCTGTGGAGATATTACGTGCTGGAGTTGAGTCGTCTCTGCATACTTTCGGCGTGAGACATGTCGAACATTCCCAAGCGCCTACATCATTAGGCGGATCTTTAATGAGCAAACAGCTGCAGTGGAAAAGCTTTCCACAGGTAAGGCACTTTATAGATGTCCCATCTACGTCTGTATTATTAGAGCAGCAACCCCACCGTTCGACTTTTTCAGCCATGATTCGCAGGCGACCACACCGAACAAATCTATACCGCTACGTAAACAACTCCGCTACAGCTGTTGAAGTATTGTGGTAGCTATGCGCTGTCCGATGAATCATACGCAGGCCAAGTAGTCGACGACGGCGCCGGCGGGGAAGGCGGTGGTACGCGCGGGAGGTATCGAGCGGTCTGCGGGTTGCCCTAGGTCAGGGTCCGAGTTCGTTATTCACTTTTCAAATTAACGTTTTCTTATCACCTCAGTTTATTATTGATATAACTTTGTATTACGCAACGGAATCACGATAAAAAATACACAGTTCGATAGGTCACTTCACTAGCTTCACGTGAATAGTATACTTTTGTTACTATATCCACTTTTTACCACCATACTCAATTAAAAACTGAGGAGCAAAAATAACAACGTTATGCTTCTACCGTCAGCTAAGCTAACTGCTGTATACTGTAGTCTTTCACAGTCGAAGTAGTAGTGTAGAACTAACGTTAGCTTTGCGTCTTACATGAAGTTAGCAGATAGTGTGTGTAGAGTGTATGTGTGTATTGGAGGTTTCGGGAACTCTTCACAATAAACACAGCTCTAACAATTTATTAAAGTTTATTGGCTTAAAACAATACAATAAAAATATAAGTTTAACACTGCGCGATTTAAATTCGGGTAGCCCGATACGTTGGTTAGCGTGGACTGGCGAGGGCGACCGAGGGGCGCATCTCGCCGTACGGAGAGGAGGCGGCGGCGCGTCGAGCCGCAAGTCGCGCGGTTCGGCAAACCTTGGCAATGTTCGGAGTAGCCGAATGTACGTAGTGTAGGTAGCTATAGCCTACATCACTCCCCCGCTGAGACCGGTTCTCGGTCGATAGTGAGAAAGGTGTCGCGGGAATCTAACAGTCCTCCCGCTTCTTGCGATGGTTTCCGGCTGCGGTAGTGGCGATGCTGGCGATGAAGCTGATGGCATTGGTGATGGTGGTTGCGGTAAAGGTGGTATTATCGAGCCGTCATTGTTGTTCATGTAGGCTGGTTTTAGCCTATCAATGGTTACAGTTGTGTGTTTCCCTTGGACATCTATTGTAAAGGTTTTTGATCCCCTTTCTATGACTTTGTGTGGACCGGAATAAGGTGATTCTAATGACTTCTTTAAAGGTAGGAAAACGTGACTGGCTGTATGAAGGTCTTTAGGTACGTAAAAGTTTACTCACCATGGCCGGATGTTGCTGCAGGTGACAGTCTCGAAATGTGTATTCGTAGACGTGCTGCGAAATCTGCTTCATCTACGATGTTGTGTGTCACTGGTTTCATGAACTCACCAGGTAACCGGAGTGGCTCGCCGTACACAAATTCAGCTGAAGATGCTTGTAGATCATCCTTCCAGGCGCTCCTCATACCCAGGAGAACAAGTGAAAGTACCTCCGACCATTGCGCGTTGTTGTGGCACATTATGGCGGCTTTCAGCTGTCTGTGCATTCTCTCCACTAGGCCGTTGCACTGAGGGTGATAAGCTGTCGTGGGACAATGGCAGGCGCCTATAATCGATGACATACATTGGAACAGCTGCGAGTCAAATTGTTTTCCTCGGTCAGTAGTTATTTTCTCTGGACATCCGAAGCGCGCGACCCAGCCAGAAATAAAAGCGCTAGCGCAGGTCTCCGCTGTGATGTCTGCTAGAGGGTAGGCTTCTGGCCATTGAGTATACCTGTCTACACCTGTAAGGCAGTACCTGAAACCAGAAAAAAGTGGCATAGGGCCTATTATGCCAAGGTGGACGTGGGAAAAACGGTTGGAAGGAACAGGGAATGAGGTAAGAGGAGAGTGGGTATGGCGGGTAACTTTGTTGCGTTGGCAATCAGTGCATTGTTGAGCCCATGTTTTGCAGTCACGACGAATCTTAGGCCACACAAATCGTTCTGACACTAGTTTGGCTGTAGCGTTGGGGCCTGGATGACTGAGATTGTATAGGTTATTGAAGATCGCTTTTCGGAAAGTTGGTGTGATGAATGGCCTAGGACGTGAAGTAGACTTGTCACAGTAAATGTAGGCATCCATAGTTTTCACTCTCTCTAGCTGTAACGCCGTGTTATTCTGTAGCAAACTCTGTAACTCCTGATCGTTTTCCTGTTCGTTTTTCAAGCTTGTAGTTGATTGTAGAGTCGATGTTTTCCAGTCGTGAAAATGCGTCGGCGACTACGTTGTCATTTCCTGAAATATGGTTGATGTCTGTTGTGAATTGAGAGATATAATCGAAATAGCGGTGTTGACGAGGTGAACAATTGTCTCTTCTTTTAGTGAAGGCGAATGTAATGGGTTTATGATCGGTGAACACTTTAAATGTTCTCGCTTCGACCATATGCCTAAAGTATTTTATTCCTTTATGTATTGCGAGCAATTCACGGTCGTAACTGCTATGTTTCGTCTGAGCAGGAGATAACTTGCGAGAAAAGAATCCTAGTGGTTGCCAGCTGTCATTTATTTGTTGTTGTAAGACAGCTCTGATGGCCACATCTGAAGCGTCGGTAAATAGTGCTAACTCAGCTTGTGGATCAGGATCCGAGATGAGAGTGGCTTCTAGCAAGTTAGTTTTGCATGCGTCAAACGCTTTTTGTATTTCAGGTGTTATGGTGATGGGCGTCGTTCCTTTGATTTTTGGGCCACTTAAAGCTTGATTGAGAGGGCCTTGGATTTGAGCGGCGCCAGGGAGAAATTTTCTGTAAAAGTTAATCATCCTTAGAAATCTTCGCAACTCTTTAGCATTTTCAGGGAGTGGGTATTCTTGGATCGCCTTTACTTTTTCTGGGAGGGGACGTATACCAGCTGCAGATACGTGATAACCCAAGAAGGTAACTTCACTAGCACCTAAGACGCATTTGTTGGTATTAACTACTACTCCATATTTTTTTAATTGGTTGAATATTTTTGTCAGGTGTCCAACGTGCTCTGTCTCCCCTTTTGAATACACGAGGATATCGTCTAGGTATCCAAACGTGAGGTCTAATCCCTGAAGGATTTCATCTAAAAATCTTTGGAACGTATGCGCTGTTTCGGGAACTCTTCACAATAAACACAGCTCTAACAATTTATTAAAGTTTGTTGGCTTAAAACAATACAATAAAAATATAAGTTTAACACTGCGCGATTTAAATTCGGGTAGCCCGATACGTTGGTTAACGTGGACTGGCGAGGGCGACCGAGGGGTGCATCTCTCCGTGCGGGGAGGAGGCGGCGGCGCGTCGAGCCGCAAGTCGCGCGGTTCGGCAAACCTCGGCAATGTTCGGAGTAGCCGAACGTACGTAGTGTAGGTAGCTATAGCCACAGTGTGTATAGACTATCCTGCATTTTCAATTCCAATTCTGTACAGTGCTGCAGAAGAAATCTTGTGCATCGGCAAACATCGTATGCAAAACGATTGACAAAAGTTATTTAGCCTTTAAAAACGCTCACAATTTCAACCTTATCATCACATACAAATAAATGTCAATGTAATCTATATATACATATAATAAAACAGTAAAAAAACTGTGTCTGTACATTGAATATATTAAAAAAATAATAATTGAGGGGGGTTTAGAAACAGTAATAGAGCACGAAACCAAAAAAAAAATTGTGTCTGTTTGTCTGTTTGTTTGTACACGCTAATCTTCGGAACTACTTGACGGATTTGAATGATTTTTGTTTTGTTGTATAGGTATAAAGTCTGAGCAACATATAGGCTATAATTTATCTTGGAAACTTGAACACCTGATGCAGAACCGCAACAGACCAGCTAAACTATAAGAGATACAAATATGGTACCTCAGCAAAAATTGTTTCACGTGATGAGCATTTTCTGCTAAGAGAAAAAATTTGGAGATCTGGAACACCTGATGTGGAACTCCAAGAGCCCAGCTACACTATAACATATATAGGAATGACGTCTTAGCAAGAGTTGTTCACCCTGATGAGTACTCTCTGTTGTCGTATAAAATTTGAAGATCTGGAACAGCTTATGTGGAACTCCAAGAGCCTAGCTACACTATAACATATATAGGAATGACGTCTTAGCAAGAGTTGCTCAGCCTGATGAACACTCTCTGTTGTCGTATAAAATTTGAAGATCTGGAACAGCTGATATGGAACTCCAAGAGCCCAGCTACACTATAACCTATATAGGAATGACGTCTTAGCAAGAGTTGTTCAGCCTGATGAGCACTCTCTGTTGACGTATAAAGATTGTAGATCTGGAACACCTGTTGTGGAACTCCAAGAGTTCACTGTATAATTGTAAAATAACATAAGCTGGGGGGAGTACCTCCACGCGGTGAAGGCGGTAACAGTTTAGGACTGATTTTCGATGAAAATTCTATGAATCATTGAAAATTTGACTCTACTGGCTAAAACTCCCATTTATTTCCTTTTCCATTTATCTTCGTGACACGGTAGCCTACCCGGTAACGCAGGGGAGCACTCACTTGGATTTTAATTTTTTCAGAATAAAACTATAACCATACCTAGAAAGAGGTCAAATCTTTCCCAACGTTCCAAAGGAGCTAAAAGATTGAGGATCATAAGATCCCAAGAATCTAACGAAGAGCGTCAGGATAGACTTGATGCTGTTCGAGAACATCAGGCTGCAACTCGCTCTGTAGAAACCTCTTCGGATCGCGAAGCTCGCTTGCGTTCTCAGCGTATTTATGCATCTACATCCAGGTCTCTAGAGACCAGTGAAGAATATGATGCGCGACTCTCTGCTGATCGTGAACGTCATGCATTGTCTCGCGAGTCGGAGAGGTTCATGGATAGAGAATTGCGCTTGAGTTCTCAGCGTATCTACGAATCTGCTTCAAGGTCTCTAGAGACAAGTGAGGAACATGATGCGCAACCTCTCCGCTGATCGTGAACGTCACGCATTGTCTCGCGAGTCGGAGACGTTCACGGATAGAGAATTGCGCTTGAGTTCTCAGCGTATCTACGCATCTGCTTCAAGGTCTCTAGAGACAAGTAAGGAACATGATGCGCGACTGTCCGCTGATCGTGAACGTCACGCATTGTCTCGCGAGTCGGAGACCTTCACGGATAGAGAATTGCGCTTGAGTTCTCAGCGTATCTACGCATCTGCTTCAAGGTCTCTAGAGACAAGTAAGGAACATGATGCGCGACTGTCCGCTGATCGTGAACGTCACGCATTGTCTCGCGAGTCGGAGACGTTCACGGATAGAGAATTGCGCTTGACTTCTCAGTGTATCTACGCATCTGCTGCTAGGTCTCTAGAGACAAGTGAGGAACATGATGCGCGACTGTCCGCTGATCGTGAACGTCACGCATTGTCTCGCGAGTCGGAGACGTTCACGGATAGAGAATTGCGCTTGACTTCTCAGCGTATCTACGCATCTGCTGCTAGGTCTCTAGAGACAAGTGAGGAACATGATGCGCGACTGTCCGCTGATCGTGAACGTCACGCATTGTCTCGCGAGTCGGAGACGTTCACGGATAGAGAATTGCGCTTGAGTTCTCAGCGTATCTACGCATCTGCTGCTAGGTCTCTAGATGCACAAGTGCAGTACGTGATGCGCGACTGTCTGGTGATCGTGAGCGACATGCATTGTCTCGCGAGTCAGAAACGTTTACCGATACAGAATCACGCTTGAGTTTTCAGCGAATTCGCACATCTACTAACAGGTCTTTTGAAACGAGTGATGAACGTGATGCGCGACTAACTGCTGATCGAGATTATTATACATTGTCCCGAACACGCACACAACAAAATATTGTAAGTAAAGTGAGAGAGAAAGGATTGCTGGAGTACGGCATGAAGAGACAGAAGTTAATTCAGTGTTGTACCCTTGGGATCTGCTGCGGAGTAACGGGAAGAAAAGTTTTTTGTTGTATAGTCTGGGCAACATAAAGGCTATAATTTATTTTGGAAAATTAACACCCGATGCAGAACCGCAACAGATCAGCTACAGTATAAGAGATATATAGATAAAATGGTGCCATAGCTAAAAATATTCCACGTGAAGAGCATTTTCTGCTGTGAGAATAAATTTGAAGATCTGGAACACCTGCTCTGGAACTCCAAAGCCCATGGCAGCGCTATAACATATTAAGGAATGACGTCTTAGTAAAAGTTATTGAGTCTGATGGGCATTTCCTGTTGACATACAAAAATGAATGACCTGGAACGACTCCAATCGTCTCGCTCATCCCGTTGTTTTCCCGTCCCCGGGGCCTCAGAATTCTACATCAGAAGTTTCAGATTTTCGATTTTGACGACCCCGTTGTCGCTGGCATAAGCAACGGGATCCGCGTACGAAGTCGCGGGCAGAAGCTAGTTTACAATATATGCTATACAAGGTGGAGACGACGATACGATAATAAATAAAAATACTCGCAATACTAGTTCATAGGTTTTAATTTTTTCAAACAAATTAAATGGCAAAACCCGCGAAATTCAAATTTTCTTACGTTTTTTTTGCAATTTGCAGGTCAATGTCAGGTGTTATGTTGATGAAAAATAAGTCGCGCAATTAATACGTACGTAGTAACAGAATTATAAAATCATTAAAATTAATACCCCATTCAATATCTATTTCATGAAAAAGTAATTGAATGAACTTAGAGAGTTGTTTTGGCACAGGTTGTATACAGGTTGTATAACCTGCCACTGACCTGCATATTACAAAATCGTAAGAAAATTTGAATTTCACGGGCTACCTTACTTAACCTTAGGTATACTTAATTTGCACTAATTAGCATAAAGATATAAAAAAAAAATATTAGCGGTAGTTCTTGAAGTAGAGAGTTGGCAACATGTATTTAAAGTCTGTCAGTTTTAACGCGGTGGTTACACCGCAGCTTCGGCTTGCTAGCCGGCCAGGCTTAGCCGCGCCGGCGAGCGTTGAAACTATATATGCTCCTCAGCTCGCGGGCCGCCTCGCCCCTCCGCGCCTACGCGGGCTTAAATTACACTGTAGGGGTAGGGCAGACAAGACTACGTGGAGACGGTTTTACAGCAAGTCATTTCTTTCACAACTATTGTCTCACAACATATTGACTTATTTTTGTCTGTATATTTTTTGTCATAACGAATCATATTTTGACGAAATGTTTATTATCTAAAGATTGTTTGCTGTAATAAATCGTATGATTAAAGACCAAATGCCTAAATGACATTATTCTTGGTAATATTCTGCCGAGTAAAAATTTGACCAAATGAAAACGTGTCTACTAAAATTATTCTAAATTTTGCATTGCTATAAAAAAAGGTTGCAAAAATTTGCTTGGATAGTGAAATTTTGTCAAAATTATTTTGGCAAAACGGCTGGCACCCATTTAGTTTCACATTACAAAATGACAAGTGAAGGAATTACTTAGCTAAATCATTTATTGAACTCATAATACTTCCAGTTCAAACGGTGTAACCGTGTATTGTGTCGCATCATTGAGCTGTTCGAATTTAATTGATTGCGGCGATTTCTCACAGACGAACATGGATTTGAAGACATCAGGGTCCTTATCGTACAAAAGGCCATCTTTGGCAAAAGATGCACGATTCTCTTTGCCAAGGTTATTGTCAGGCTGGCCAGCAGACCAATTGATGATCACATGTTCGATATTCTCACCTGAAATAAGACACAAAATACAATTTTTGTGGTGTCATGAAATAAATATGTTATAGTGATTATATTCAGGCAGACTGTAGCCCCTTTGTGTGTTAGATGGTAATCACTATAAGTGTAACTCTCCCTCTTTCCTCGGTCTAAGTTTTGTTGGTTTCTCAATCAGAAATTTGTCAGTAGCAACGCGAATTTTGGACTTGAGCCGGTTGATGGCTATAGGTATAGCTTCCTTTTACATGGGGCTTGGCAGAATGTAGGTACACCTCTGCCTAACCCTTCGGGGATGTTACTTCTTACGTCATGTTCTCTCTCTTTAAACTTCGTCTCTCGTAGCTTAAAAAAGGGTCATCTATTTTTATTATCTTTTCATATTGGTTCACTGTTGCAGAACGATGTAAATGGCAGGGTGGTGTATATATCTCTTGCCCAACCTGAGGGGTCCAAACGCCTCCTGCCGGAGGCTCTACGCGGGGGTCGTGCGGTCCATCCCTTTACGGGGCCCCGGTGTGGGCGCGTTCCTTGAGGCGGCGAGCCGCCTACTACCTGAACGCGCCCCAAAAGGTTGTGGCCGTAAGGCTGATCCGTGGATACGGCACGATCTCCGGCGAGGCGGCGAGCCTCCTTGCCGGATTGCCGCCATGGAATCTGGACGCGATAGTCCTCGCGAGCCTGCACGAGTGGCGCGCGGAGTCACTCCGGCGGGGGGAAACTCCGCTGCCGCGGCAAATTGTCGCTCAGCGGACAGACCTCCGGCGCGATCTCATGGCGACATGGAGAGAGCGACTGTCGCAACCCCGTGCAGGGCACGCCACAATAGTGGTGGTAAGTCCCCTCTTTGAGGAGTGGCTAAAGAGGCGCCACGGCGCCCTCACCTTCCACCTGACGCAGGTCCTCACTGGACACAGTTGTTTCGGGAGGTACCTGCACCGAACCGGGCGGAAGGAAACGCCCGGGAGTTACCATTGTGAGGATTGCCCGGAGGACACGGTGGATCACACTGTGGAGGTCTGCTCCGCTTGGGCGGAGCACCGCCGTGTCCTCGGAGCGGCGATTGGCGGCGTCGACCTCTCGCGTCCGGCCCTGGTTCAAGCCATGGTTCGGGGCGAGAGGGAATGGGAAGCCGTCAACTCCTTCTGCGAAGAAGTCATGCTAGCGAAGGAGGCTGCTGAACGTGAGAGGGAGAGAACCTAACGTCCCAGCCGCCGCGGTAGAAGCACCGGGCGTCGGAGGCCACGTGGTGGCTCTCGGCCACCGTAGGCGCGGGCCTGTGGACGGTGAGTAATGGGCTAGCTCGCCGTCCGTCCGTCTTATGACGACAGGCCGTGTCGACAGCGCATTCGTGTTCCACGCACGCCTCAAAGAGCAGCAAACATGAGGGGCCCGCAAGGGCCGATGCAAAAGAGATACCGCGGCCCTGGAACATAAAGGGCAAAAGAAGGAACATGGTTGGGTTTTAGTCAGTAAAAGTCTGACACTCCCTTCCGCTCCCCCCAGAGCGGGAGGAGTCATTTGATGATTTCCCATCCCAAAAAAAAAAGGGTGGTGTATGTATAGCTAGTAATAATCTAATACCGTGAATAGTGGTCCAGATTTGCTCATCGCTCCACGCTGCAAGACCTACGTGGAATGTCTCCCACGACTTCGAACCTTCAGGGAACAATTCCTTGACGACGCGGACCTCTTCTTTGTCATTCAAGATGACCAGGTGCCCCCCCTCAGACGCGCATATTCCAAACGCCTGCGACCACGACCATTTCTGCTGATGTACCTTGTAACAGCTGCCTGTACACCGCTTAAAGTGATATTCTGAAATTGAATGAAATTTTCTTTGTGATTGATAATAATATAGTGCTTTTAGTGCGTTGGTGTGCTTTTTATAAATAAATAAATAATAAGATGAAAAAAATGTTGGCAGGGTAAGAAATTGACTAATCGAATTCGAAAGGGTTCCGTAGGAAGAAGTAGGTATAGATATTCAGCGTGCAGTTTTTATCAACCTCTATTTGGGAAAACAGTTTTACTAGTGGCTTTGCCCAACTCACGTGGAAGCCGCATAATAGCAAATAAAAAAAATATTTATAAAAATATGATGGTGTTCATTTTTAGGGTTCCGGACCCAAATGATAAAACGGGACCCTATTACTAAGACTCTGCTGTCCGTCCGTCTGTCACCAGGCTGTATCTCATGAACCGTGATAGTTAGACAGTTGAAGTTTTCACAGATGATGTATTTCTGTTGCCGCTATAACAACAAATACTAAAAAAACAGAATAAAAAAATAAATATTTAAGTGGGGCTCCCATACAACAGACATGATTTTTTTGCCGTTTTGTAGATAATGGTGCGGAACCCTTCGTGCGCGAGTCCGACTCGCACTTGGCCAGTTTTTCAATATATTAAAAAAAATGTTAGTGTAGCCGCAAGATAATTTACTTACCATTATCAAAGGTGCCACATTCGTTCATCGTTTCATTGTAGTCTAGTTTCTTGTAACATATAAAGGGTCGTCGTTCCGTGCATGACGAGACCGTCATGACAGACGAGTTTCCATCGACAGACATGGTGAGGCAATCCCCAGTCCCGTCATCACGGGAACTCCATCTTATATCCATGTTAGACAGTGGCACTCCTGAAATGCGTCAGAAACATATGCAAATAAAGAAAGTATAGTCGTACTGTTAAGTGTAGGTTAGTGTTATTTTAATTTCTAATATTGTTGGAAGGCAGAGTGAATAAAGAAATCTCTTCGTATCTCGGAAGGAAGACATTGGTCCCGACTGTCATTTGAACATCTTTGTCAGTTGTTCTGGGTAGTCAGAAACTTATAAGTCTAGTAACCAGCCTCGCTGAGGGATAATCATTGTGTTATCCAGGAAGTGGAAGTCGAGGTGAGATAGTCGCTCCATGTAAAATACTGGTATTCAGCTGTATCGGGTTACACTGGAAGCCGACTCCAACATAGTTGGGAAAAGGATGGACAAGCCGAATAAGCTTATGGAAGGCAGAAAGTGGTTTAAGTATATTCAGAGGTTCCGTCTGAGATCGACCTTCACCCATCTGTTTCCCGGATGAAAAATACTTTTTTGAGATCTTAGAATTAGAATACAATTTTCAGTTAAACATTCAATTTAAGCATACATACGTCAAAAATGTTACCCTGACCTTCTAAAGAGAAGAAGTGTCCTTTACTGAACAAATCATGAGTTCCCAGGTAAATGGGACCTTTCACACCAGCTTGTGTCATCTGTGATTGAAGGGCATCAGCTAACTTTTTGACAAGCGGGGACGCCAGCACCGCGCCTGAAAAGCATTCACATTTATGCTTTTACATTTATCCAGTATGATGATTTTTGTCTTACCAAGGAGTATCGTATTACTAAGAACTGGATTGTAAAGGCCAGCTAGACAGTCGCACGATGTAAAATACTGGTATTCAGCTGCATCTGGTTAGACTGGAAGCCGACCCCGACATAGTTGGGAAAGGCTGGACAGGTGATGATACTGATGATGGTGATTTTCGCAAAAAAACCCAATCTGTTTGCGACGATTGGAACTGCGTGACTGCTGATTGACGCAGTCTTAATGTTTTCATACTATTACTATCCTGTCTCATTGGTCAAGCGCTACTGTTACATGGACTCCTGGTATTCACTCCCAGAGAGGACAAAACGGTTTTGCATTTGTCAATAGTTGATAGGCTCACCCCCTATTACTTGGGACTCAAAAATAACTGACGAAATGTAGGTGTACGTTAGGTTGACTTCTTCGGGAATGACATGTGTGATGTTATGTAATGCAGCGGGGATCCACTGGATGCGAGACGCACGGGACCGGTCAAAGTGACGACACTTGGGGAGGCCTATGTCCAGCAGTGGAGGTCTTTCGGTTGAAATGATGATGATGATGTTATGTAATCAAAGAGTCCATTCATAAAATCTCTATTCTGGTTGGTCAGAACATGGCTCCAGTGTAACTTAAACAAAGAACGTATCCGTCAGCGCACA
This sequence comes from Eurois occulta, assembly GCA_950022335.1. Taxonomy (NCBI): domain Eukaryota; kingdom Metazoa; phylum Arthropoda; class Insecta; order Lepidoptera; family Noctuidae; genus Eurois; species Eurois occulta. The sequence continues at coordinate 20,545,793 of OX465485.1, read as the reverse complement.
GCGCAGTATCGTCGGTGCTCGCTATACATGTTAATTTTTTGCTTCCAATTTTCCTGCGTCGCTTGCATGCCAACTGGATCACGGTAGATTGACATCGACTGTTGGTTTTAACCGTCAGTACAGCTGGAAATACAGGGCTACTAGAGATACTCAGAGTAATGGTTTATTAGGAGGCAAACATTTTACGAAGCTTTTCAGAAAATGTAGACATTAGGCAGAAGAACAGAGCGATTTATGCCAGTATCTGGTGGCCTTCTAGATTCCAGATTGGGGAAGAGATTAAACAATACTTGGTTACCCCCTGAAATGGTGAACCTAAAACCTTCATATATATCGATAGGTAAAATAAATAAATAAATAAAAAAAAGGTAGGTACTACAGGTGCCCGTCAACATTTTTCTTTCTTTTCTGGATTTGCACAATATTACAATATTGCATTTCATCTTTCATAATATTTTTTAACCGTATACAGTACAAGACTTGTTATTTGATAGAGAGTTCGCCTCTGATGTTCGGGGTCACCAGTATCTCGTTTATGCGATACCAGGATTATACAAGACGGGAATTCCCCCAAATCAGTAATACATGCGTGTATGACCAGATGTATGAATGCGAACGAGGCAAAAGGAGTAGGTATGTAAGGATCGTAGCTGGTGGCGTGCTGTGGTTTCTGCCTACCCCCATGGGAAAAGGTGTGAGTTTATGTACCCATGTATGCAGTAATACATATAAAACACTATTGTATAATCAAATAAGCGACCTGGCCCTGCTACGGCGCTACCTATCGGGTTCAAAACTATACTGATGACTTTGCTTATTTTATTTTTACTTTAATATTAATTTTAAACTGACTGTACATTACAACAATTAAAACGAATAAATAAACTAAAATAACTAACAATACACAATAAAAGGGCATAAAAAACTCTCACGCTGACAGCTGGGCATAGAGGGCTACTAGAAGCACCACGTTGTTACTACGTTGTGTGGCAACGCTTAGCTTGTGGCCAAGGGAAAAGTCAGCGCTTGGGTCACGGGAAGTGATATGAATAAGATAGAATATTTATATGAGCATGAGTCTCGAGCTACCTTATAAACTAATGAGCCTCCACTGCTTTGTATTATTTTTGCAGTAAGACAAACAGTGAAGATTTTCTTATTCCATCATAGTTGATAACTACATGATGATGTACACCCCATAGAAATACGTTGCGCAGTTTAGAAGTACACGTCGACAAAGACGACGAAAACCGACAATAATATGCACAGATACTTATTGTATAGACATAGAAGGTATCCTTACTAATTCTGTTGTTTTAAAACATCTTGGGCTGGTGAAGAAAATGTTACGATATAGACAGGGGAATGATGTGAATGCAGAGTCTCCAAGTAACATAACTTTACATATTATGGACTACTTCATAACACAAAATTACGCCTGTTATCCGCGGAGGGTTAGGCAGAGGTGTAGCTACCCAAGCAGTATATTTCGCCTGTTTGGTTTATAGTACCATGTATTAAGAAGCGAGAGAGACCTCAACCGGGCACAAGTCCAGGCTCCGTGGCTGCTACTTAGTAATATATTATGGGAAAACCCAATAACTCTTTGCCCGACCTGGGAATTCAACTCAGAACCTTTTACTCAGCAGCGCTTGCCACCACTAGGCCAACGATGGACTACTACTATTCCTTTTGAACGCACTAGTGACAGTTCCCGTAAACCCGGGCCCCGACTGCTGTTCTCATCAGTCTGATTATCAGAGGAACAGAGCACCTTACCTTCATAGTGACATCTGAGGAAGGCTTCCTGCCAAGTAGCGGGGATCCTGTAGAGTTTGAGCCAGCCTCCCGCCTCCTTGTTGAACAGGTAGTCTGGCTTGCAGCGCGCAACGTCTGGATAACAAATACACTTAACTATAAACGTATATTATAGGAGTTGGCAGCGAAACTCCGTATGTGTGATGAGAATCGATGTCTTATCACGATACAACAAAACAACGCACAAACTCAACAGCCGTGTCTATGTTGAGCATACAGAAAAGATTTTTCGATAGTTAACTAACTTCCTAATTCTAACTAATATTATAAATGCGATAGTAAGTTGTTTGTTTGTTATCTTTTCATGCCTAAACCATTGAACCGATCATCTTGTAATTTTGCATAGGTATACGTTGTCAGGTGTACAGACGGACATAAGGTACCTTTCATCCCGAAAAAAAGTACTATTCCCGAGGAAAACAACAATAACGTTCTTATGATAATAAATGACGCCACGTGTCTTTCGAATCATGATTGAACTACATATATTATTACAAGCACAGTACAACTCGAATTTATTGTCAAATTGTAAATTAATGCGAGCAAAGCCGCGTATAAAAGTCCTCTATAAAAAAACATCGGCAATTGAATTGCGACATTTCTTTAAAGGAGAATGGGCCTTGAAGCATGGTACCTAAGGTCCAATAGCCATGAGATATAAATAATTGAAAAGAGCTTTTTAAGGAGATCCTATGCTACTAGCACGACTTATGGCAATTCGCAATCCGTTCGGAGTTATTGAACTAAACTAAATAGGTATGTAGTTGGACAACAAAGTTAAGATTTTCTTGGCAACCAATTAAAGGACACAGGAACAGTATTTAGTTTAACTTAATTTCTCATATTTAGAGCTCTGTCAGTAGCTTTTCTATGACTCTGAATTGAGAGAAGTCGCCATAATCAGAACTGTTCTTCTTAAAGAGATCTATCCATTAGTATATATCTTAACGCTATTGGACGCTGGGGCAATGTTGCCCATTCTCCTTTAATATTTTTGTTATTTTTTGTTAATGTTATGTTAATTGTACCTTATGTTTTTAGCAAAAAAACGCCATATCTAAATGGAAACACAACTTTATTTACAAGACTTGCTTACTGTTCACGCGCACTCACGTTTAAAAAAATAAATAAAAAAATTGTGCAAATACTTGTAACAATGTACCGATGTATTCTAAAAAGAAACTACACATTTACCTAAGTCAAATAGGTACTTACTCGTCACTATTAATAAGTATGATAAACCAACAAAACATATTATCTTTAACATTTTGGTGAACTGTATCGCTTCACTGTCACATTTATAATAATTGTTTTAGTTTCATTATCCGTACTCGTTCCGTATCGCGTACAGTCCTCTTGTTGTTGTTTTGTAGTTTGGCATTACTGTTAAGGGAACTGTTTAAGGAAATCAAAATCATGACGGTACATTGTCAATACATCTACGAAAACATAATGTACGTTAGAAAAAATCTACATCTTTTTAATAAAAGAGGTGACAGACACAATTACAGTACGAGAACTAGAGACCAATTAGTTCAGCCGGGCTTCAGACTCGCTAAAGTAGACTCATCTTTCATGGGGTACTGTTTAAGATGCTATAATAAAATTCCACAAAGTATTCTTGAACTGAATGAGACGAAATTTAAATCATGCATTAAACGCACACTATGTAAGCAAGCATATTACAAGTTGGACGATTATATCTCTGATAAAAATGCTTGGCTCAATGCCGGTCCTGCTCCACATGGACAGGGGCGCATAAACTGATTAATGGATAGCATTAAATAGTATTGTTGGAGCTGCTGAAGATTGTACAACTATCTTTGCATTGTATAGATTCAATTTCTTTTGGTATTATATAACCGCATAGCCCATATTATGTGAGTACTATGTAATAGAAAGCTATCCTTCGTTGGAAACCTACGTCATTTTTTTTTTTTGACTTGAATTTGCCCTGGCGGTTAAGTGTACCTATGTCATGCTCACTCAAATGTCTCGCTGATGGTGGCGCGTGTGTCGGATCAGTTAGTTCCCTTCAAAATGGTTGAGTTGAATGGTGCTGATACATGCGTCATGTTCGTGAACGGGCGCTGTCAGTTGTGACTGGTCATCTCTTGGTTGCCACGGCTTATTTGAATTAATTATTTTATTTTGTGAATTGTTCTTTTCCTTGTTTTTACTATGGACACTTTTAACGTGCACATCTTGCTACATCGCTCTCACATAATGTACCATCTAAACATGAATGATGTAACCAAGGTTTTGTAAAAATATTCTGATTTAAAAGAGTGTCCATGGAGTTTCTTGCCCGTTCTTCTCCATAGAGATCTACGTTAGGGAATGGGCAACTACAGTACTTTCACAGTTTTTATGCCTTGTGACTGGGACTGTAGCTAAATTTCATTGTTGTCTTTGTTTCGACAGTTCAAAAGTGCCTGTAACGGGCCTACTTGAAATAAATGCTTTGATTTTGAATCATATAACCTTTAACCTCGTATTGTACCTTTGGGTTGCGTCTCAAAAGCTTAGTAATCTTTAGTTTTTATTACAATAAGGTTGTTATTATAAGTATAAGTAGTTGCAGTTAGAGGTACATATAACAGTGAGATGACTGACCTCTTTAAGTTAGAAGACTATCGGAGTATTGCTGTCACCTTTGGGATGGCTCAGCGAAATGCCAATTAGCCAACTCGACTCTGTTGAGCGCAGAGCCAAGAGGTTCATTGGTGACGATAAGCAGGTGGAGCTTCATGGCCCACCGGCGCAAAGTTGCATGTCTGTCGGTCTTTTACAGGTTTTACTTCGGTGAGTGTGCCCAATCTCCACGAGATCATTCCACCATCTCCCTTCTTCCATCGGGAGTCCAGACGTACTGCGGATTATCACCCATTCCTTGTCGATGTTCCACATATTCGCATGAAGCGCTTTGCTACATCGTTTATTATGCGCACAACCAAGGACTGGAATTCTCTGCCTTCGTCGGTGTTCCCAAGTTCATAAGACCCCAATCTATTTAAGTCGCGAATTAATAGGCTTCTTTTGGGTTAGCTCGTTCTATCGTCGACCTCATATTTGTCCTCTGGACTAGATTGAGGTCAAGAGTAGGTCCATTTAATATAAAAAAAGACTGTTGTTAACATTGTTTATAGTGGTGCACGGGTCTTGTAGCATACATGCTGCGGTATCTTAGAACAAACGGCACGGTATGCTGTAAGCACTGCCATCTATTAGCTGCTTCATGAAACAAAATGCTGTTTATAATTTTATCGAAGGATTATTACTAGATGGCAGTTTAACCAAAACTCAATGAAATAACTATGACAATAAAAAGTGACGTTGACATTAGTTTGAATTTTTCACAAGATTCTTTTCGGTAGATGCGTATGCGCCCAAATCTGCTTTTTTGTATTCTCGGTTTTATTTTCATTCGGTACGTTTAGTTGACGATAAAACACAAATCGTGAACTTTTCATGTCTCAAAGATCATGTCGTGTTCCAGGCTCTTGGTCTTGAAAGGTCTTGTTTTGTTATTTTTGAACAATTGGTGTAAAGACATGAATTAGTTGGTATCCGGAAAAACCACGTTTTGGGATGAAAGTGATGAAATGAAGGTAGCAGCTCATAATGGTTATGTAACTCATAAAACCCAAAATAAAAAATAATAACATAACATTTTGTTTTTTTTTTCTCTTTAAGAAAAATGTCATACATTGTTTTTAAGATTTGTGTTACCCTGAAAACGCAAATTTTTGAAAATAAAGCAGCACAACAATAATATCTCTAGAAGCTGGGTATCCTAAGTACGGCTGCACTATATATACCTATGTATGTATGTAGTGCAGTAGCTTTAGTTCATGAAGCAACCACTTTACGGCAGCACTTTCGCGACCTCGAGCGAAGCCGAAGTTATCTATGGTAGCTTGACTTTTATTTGTTTCTTTGTCTTTTTTGCCACCGACTTCGAAAGTTATTTTCAGTCAATTTTTTAGATGTCGCCCCTGTAATAGAAATTACAAAATCCAACACACATACATATATACAACATAAATACAATCATACAATAGATACAGTAGAGCGAGCCTGTACAGCAATCTGGCCTCCCTTGACAAAGGAAAGGGAAGGACAAGATGCTGTAACAGCCCACATCATATTAATTTTACTTTTTATAAAAAAATTAAGGGCTTCGTTCCGGGCACACTCTATCAATATGTGGTAAACATCATCTAATACATCGCATTCAGTATAATTTGATGAAGAACTAAACGCACATAAAGTCGGACGAGAACACTGACTTTGTGGTTCCTCAGCCCTTTTACCTGACTTTCCTAGCCAATGTATCGTACGTAGCATGAGAAGGTTTTGTCAATGGTACAGCTCACATTCATCAATGTTACAGCTATAAATGGGTTAAAATAAACATAAGATTAGTTAATCCCTTTTTTTTTTCGGATGGGAAATCATCAAATGACTCCTCCCGCTCCCGCTTTTGCCCTTTATGTTCCAGGGCCGCGGTATCTCTTTCGAACAGTCCCGCAGTCCTGGTTAGTTAACCCCTTGATGTAGCCTTGTTGTCGGCTTTGGTGACAGTTTTAACATAGCCAAATGGATGACAGGCTCCCTGACCAAATGGATTAGCCATGGTCATGGAGCCCTAGTTTGGCTACTGCTACCATCTCGGCACGCACATTACTTCAGTTTCAATTATATTGCAATGTTAAATCAGATCGAATAGTTATTAACCGTGGTGTTAAGGCTATTGTACAGTTTGCCGGCTAATCTTATGTTTATTTTCACACCCAAAGATGGCTTTAACCGATGATATATCACTGTTGCTATGGGAGGGAGAGCCTAGGTGCCATATATTTGACGTGACGTCATGTCTTCGAAAATACTATTATTTTATCTAAGGTATAATACAAACGAATATTCTATTTGGAGAGCCCTATATATTCTCCATGCCATATCGATGGTTGTTATTGATGGGTGGGTCCAGGCGTGTCGATGGCGCGTTCGTGTTCCACGTGCGCCTCATAGAGATGTCAGCAAACCGGAGGGGTCATTTGATGATTTCCAATAAAAAATTGTACATTGTTACCCTAGGGTTGAAAGTAACTTATGTAGTCCCGAGACGGGGTTTGGCGCCCGAACGAAGTGTGGGCGCCAATAGTTCGAGGGACTAAATAAGTCTTTAACCCGAGGTAAACACTGTGCTTTTCATTACGAATACAAGGAAAGTAAAAATAAAAACATGAATTAGCTAAAGAAAAAATGAGTAAATTTTATTTTAAATAAATCAACAACTTTGGTGATTTGGTGAGATAATTTTATTTCCACTACCGCTTTAGCCTCTTCTCTTATAAAATCAGGCGTTAAATTCATATCTGAATCAGATGAACTCATTTTTACAAATCTCTGATATATGGAAGTATAAACAAAACTCTAAAAAACAAATGAAGATCGGATTGCCGCTTTCCCGTTTCCCGCCTACTTTGTTTTTTTTTTCTGTGGCCGGCCAGCTATTCAGCCATTTTTCATTTTCACCTTTGAAAAAATGGTTAATATTTTGCCCAAATCTATGTTATTTTAAAGAAATTGTTGAAACTAAATTATATAATAAAGTTATTTAAAAAATAAATATATTATTTAATCAATACTTTATTTTATTTACATTTACGTCGTGGCTGTATAGAAAGTTGGAACATGGCACAATAGAAATGTGAAAATAGAACTAGATTTCTTTTAATAATTTGACAGCTGTCAGTTGAAAGCGATTCTCCCTAGGGATGAAAAGTATTACTTTCATCCCGCTCCTCAGGCAACTTTCAGAGTATGAGTAATGAAAAATAATAAAAAGCGTGGGTCCAGGCAGACCATAAGATGTTTCCCACTCTCCTTAATTTTGTACTTGTGGGGTCATCTGTATAATTCTTAGCTATATTGGACCTGCTAGGTTTTCCTGTTGTCGACATGCAGAGAAGTACAGGACAACATCTGATGAGTCTGTTAATACTGTTCATACATATATTTAGAAGAAGGTTAATATTTATAAATTGAAAATAAGACAATTCGCTTACATTCACGTTGCGATAACATTGGTGACCCAGAACAACACGTGCAGCTTTTATTACACCACTTCAGATATAATTATAGAGAAAAATGTCGTGAGGAAAGTTTTGAGTATGAATTTGTAATATTTGTATTGCTATAAGAGTAGAGAAATACCAAAGAAACAAAAGATGGGCTATGTGAAGGATGATATGGCTAGAAAAGAGGTGTCTGCTGAGATGACGAGTAATAGAGGAGTATGGAAGAAGATAGATGGATGGATGGATGGATGTATGGTGTATGGTGCTGTGCCGACCTCAAATAAATTGGGGGCATGAGAATGATGATGATGGTATTGCGACCAGACTTCTTCGGGGATGACCAGCTTCAAACAATTAATTAATTTAAAAACGGACTTTGCTGTTTTGTAAAAACTGTATTCGGAAATTATCCGAAGTGACTTTAATATCGTTACTCAGGTCATGACCTTCCTGTGTGCCAAACATCGCAATCCGCTCAGGCGTGTAAAGCTAACAGACTGACAGACAAACAGTTAGTATAATATTAGTATGGATTAGGTGAACAACATTTTATTACGAGTTAAACCAGTAACAAAGTGTCAATTAAAAATACGATACAGACCGAGTGTATCTTTATAGGCTGGGCCACTAAAGCGCACGCACATGAACTGTGCGTTTCGCGGGCATCTTAGGAACAGTAGGTATATATAAATAAGTAGGACCAGTTAGCGGCTAGTTCGCGTGCAAATTATAATGTCCTATCGCGAACACGAACAGGGCGGTTCGCGTGCATCTTAGGAACATTCAATTCATTTGCTGTTCAATTGCGCAAGTGTTGATTTTTACACGCGAGCTGCGCGTTCCTTGCTCGCGAACTGTTGCGCGTGCGTGTAATGTGACGCGTCCAAACCCAGTCATGTGCTCGGTTTGTGTGCGTGCACAGGTGTGGACCCGCCTTAAGATTGATGTTATTAAATTATATGGCACTTTTCGCGTTTTAAAGTTTGAGCACTTTTAAATTTATTCCAATATATTTGATGTCGAAATAATGATTAGTTTTTATTAATTTCTAGTTCATTTGCAAACTATTAAAATGAACACGAATGCAAAGTATTGACATAATATGAAAGTTAAAAACTGTTTTAAAACAACTTCAGAATCAAGGCTACCCTGAGCATTTAGAAAACATTAAAAATTGCATTTTTGGAAAAAGAAAATCTCGTAAACATCGGAAGATAGGTGAACAGTTCGGATTGGTCATTTTATTTGGAGAAAAACTGGCGAGAAATTCCAATTTCGTTATGTGTCAATGTTAATTCACGAGTATGAGAGGACAGTGTACGTCTGATAACAAAAAAAATCGAAGCATCTATGAAACTACACGGCCTGTAATTAACAGCTTCATTTTGGAAACTAAATCATTCCTTATAAGTTTTTAAACTGTCATGGTCACTAACATTATAATTAACACTAGAAACGGGATATCCAACACCAACATAGCTCAACATCTGTTGGAGTCAGGATCGAACCACTGGATTGAGCTACATAGCCCTCAGATCATCTCGACAGAACGCCACTATATTCCTAGACTGGTGAGAGAAGCTATCGAGATCACCAAATATAGAAACTTCAACCGGGAGGATGGGTTTCAACTGTCGAGAGCATGGAATCCAGTGGTTCAGTTGTGTAAAAACCGAAAAAGTGCCGAAAAAAGTTCGCGATCGGACACAGTGAGTTTCGTATGTCGGGAACAGAATCGAGTTGCGAGTGACAGTGGTAGCGGTACTGAGTGCAAAAAACGAACAAGAAAGAGGGTAGACCGATTTGTCTGCTCATAAACACCCACCCGCAATAACTTCAGTTTATCCGTGATCATGGTGCTTGCAACAGCGCCGAAATATCGGGAACTCAAAACAAACAGTGGACATGGTAAATATCCCGTTTCTAGTGTTAATTATAAATCATTCCTGGTGTTTATAGGGAGTTATTATCCATGTTACTTACTTCCTGCAAGTTTAGGCAAATAAACTATCTATTTCGATCTTTGATAATTAAGACAAAAAAAGTTAAAAACAAGTTACATAATTATTATTTATCATCAGAACTGTAACTTATCCAAACATTGACGCTGAATGTGTGTTAAAATATAGACTATTAAGAGATAGTAAATAATGTTACCTACCATACAGTATATAACCGCCTGTTATCTGTAGTTCAAGACATAACAGATGCAGCTGCGAACCGCCGCAGTACCTACGCAAAATGTTGAAGATAATATATTTAGTTGGCTTATCGTTCTTGTTGATCGCTACTGGTGAGTTATTAACTTTATTATTATTTATGAAATTACATAACACCAGCGCTTTGCCATCATCTTCAGCCCTGGTCCCATGTTAGGGATCGGTGCAACACGTTGTTTTCTTCCATTCTCCTCTGTCAATCGTCACGCTATCATTTACTCCTTTTTCTTTTTTCTTTTATTTCATTCCTCACACAATTCGTCCATCGTTTCCTTGGTCTTCCTCTCTCTTTCCAATCATCAACATACCATCTTTCATCAGATGGGTTTTGGAGGTCAGATAACCAGTCACTCCATTTAAAATACTGATATACAGCCGCATCCGATATGACTGGAATCTGACCCAAATATATTTAGGAAAAGGTTTGGCAGATCTTCTTCTTCTTTTCGTGTGGTTAGTGCCTAACCTGGAGTCAGAGTTTTATGCCACCCATGGGCCTCGACTAGGCTTATTTGGCAGATGATGATGCTATTCCATACATCATACCGTCTCTGTAAACTTTAAGTAATTGCAGAATTTTGATCACACACAAAACACACACACACACACAAAATGTCCAGAGTGTAAGATATTTTTTTCTCATCTAGATGTTGTACAATGCAAGCCGGAGTACTTGTACTATTACGAAGCGGAAGGCTGGCTCAAACTGCACAGGACCCCCGCCACCTGGGAGGAAGCCTTCGTCAGCTGCCACGATGAAGGTAAGCTCTACTGTTCCCCGTCGGTACCTGTCGACTCCACAGGAATACAATAGTTCACACTCAAACCTAAAGCTTTTAATTCAAATAGACCAGTCACTTTCGAACTGTCAAAAAATAATCAAATAGAAGAAGATGAAGCGACAGTCCGTAATGACTGTAAAGGGACTGATGTGGCCTATTGCAGAGATCTCTTTGGAGAAGAATGGACAAGAAAAAGTAATTTTATGCTCTACTAACTTATGGTTTCTATGAATGATTGCGCGTAAGGGAGGGCCTTACAGTCGATGCGGATCGGCTTGTGCCCAGTCAGAAAGAACTTTAAGGTGGTCTTATGGCAACAGAAGTGAAAAAGATGTCATTCGTGTCGTTTCAGCGGCGCGTCTTGACACCGCGACATGAAGCACCTTCTGACTAGCTCTAGACGATTCTGCGTCAGTAAGTGTGGTCCTAACTCCCTAAGACCTCTCGTCGGCAATCACCTGTCGCGTTTGACGCAGATATACGATCAAATTGCCGCTCGCTTCACCCTCTCATGAGCGAATGTGTCTTGTTACAGGTGCAGTGTTGGCGTCTCCGCTTACCAAAGGACTATTAAATACTTTTGTTACAATACATAACCAAGCTGATGTATATGGAAGCATATTCGTGGGCACTCATGCCTTGTACTCTAAAGGAGATTACGTCTCCGTAGAAGGTCAGTAAAAAGTTTTGTAAAATGCGAGTATCTTCAAAATTTAAAGAACTTGATTAATAAAATCTGTCGGCAATCTTAGCTGAAAACTACTACTTTATCGTCCGACTGCATATTCGAATTCCACAACCTAGTTACTGGGTGGTCAGTCGCGTGGTGAGAAGACCACCCGTAACAAATGTCGAATTTCTAGAAATTTATATTCGTGCTCCCCTATCATTGGATCGACCACGACAAGTGAAGCTTAACCTTAATGTTTAGGACGTTTATATTCCAGGAGTGCCGCTGTCCTCCATGGAAGTTACAGTGGGTACATATGGAGAGGGAGACTGCATGAGTATGAGCAATGCACGCGTGTACTATGCAAATTGCACGGAGGAACTATCCTACATATGTTACAAAAAAGTCGAAAACCGCACGATGAACGAATGTGGCACCTTCGATGACAGTAAGTACATCCTAGTAGCTTCTTGGACTGAAGTACAACAATATTGAATAAAAACAACCGCCTTCCATAAAAACACTGAAAACTGCTTAATAACTTTCGTTTTGGAAGACCGTGGCTTTGCTTGTTACACGACTGCCCAAAAAAGGACTGTTATGTTTTTTTATATTCATTTTTGCCACCGAATTCCAAAACTAAAGTTATTCCTCGTTTTTTAGGAGTGGATTAAAATGAACTCTAGGTTAATTCTATGTGATGGAAATCGCTACCTCTTCGGGGATTATAGTACTATGTCGTGTTATTTTGAACACAAACGCAATTTATCATTCTTATATTGATATCGCCACCTCTTCGGGGCGTTGCAAACATTTATCATTTGAAGCAATCGTCTGTTTTTACCAGACTGAGCGATAGCAAGGTTATGTTTTGTTTTGCTATATTCGATAGCAGCGAAGGTCTGTATAAAAGAAAACAAGTTTCTGTTTGGTTTTGACTTAGCAACAATTTTATTGAAAGTACTTATAATTAGGTATGTTCATTGTTTAATAATGCTCAAGTTGCATTTTCTTTGTACATTCAGTTGCATACCTACTACAATATGTTGTACTTAATTTATTTCAGAATATCAGCTCAATCAGAAGACAGGCAGCTGCTACAAGGTACATCACGAGAAACTGACATGGGCCCGTGCGTACAGGGTGTGTGCGTCCGAGGGGGGACACCTGGTCATCGTGAATGACGATGAGGAGGCCGCAGTCGTCAAGGACTTCTTTCCTCCTCGTACCAACCAGTCTGACCCGTGGGACAGATTTTACGTAGGTCTGGCAGCTTGGGGCAAGGACCGCATCTGGACTTCGATCAAAGGTATGAGATCAAACCCAAACTTAAAACAGTTATTTGAGTAAGATCATTTACTTTTGAATGTTCAAGGAGTTGGTAGTTAGACAGATGTAAGTACAGGTCCACTGCTGAACCGAGATGGTGACCGAGGAACTACGCGGAAGTGTTCTGCGACTAGTGTGTCCAAAGGGTATAGTAGCAGTCCATATCAAAAGTGAAGTGTCATTCAGCTCAGTCAATCATACAGAGTTAAACATGTTTGTCTCTTCAGTAAAGACCCCATGAATATGTTTGTTTATGTCTCTTTCAGGTGACGCAATAGCCGATGTGTATCACAAATGGAATCCGGGACAGCCGGACAATTTTGAGGGCATCCAGAACCGAGGAGCTATACTTTCCAACGGCAAACTGGACGATGTCAGTGTAGATGGAGTCAAACTTCAGTTCGTCTGTGAAAAATCTCCCAAAGAGAAAGTATATGAAGGCACACCGCCGTGCGGTGAAAACTTAATGAAATTGTGTAGAGTTTGTGAAGCGACACCGGTATTGCCTAGTGCACAGTTGCTTCTGTCTCCGCAATAATATAATGGCGTTCATGATTGTAAAAAAAACATTAAAATGACACCTTTTATCAACTAAAACGGAACTTCTTTTGTTTTATCCAGACCTTCGCTGTTATCATAATGTTCCCAAAACATTACCTTGGCTTAGCTATCGCGCAGTCGGGTAAAAACATATGATTGCTTCAAACGATAAATTATGATTATTGTAAACATTGATTTTCACAAATGCTTTTTACTTATTTTTATTACTTTGAGAAGAAACACAAACAAACAGAGGTCATCGTCTCTTTTAAGGTGTAGACATAATCTTAGTCAAGGCATATGAGGCCTAAGAATATTAGTGTCTGATATGATATTTTGAGGAAAGAACCATATAGATTTGAGTGGATGTGTCCAGTAAGTGCACACATTCATCAGAAATCGTAAAGCTCAACTCAGAACTCTGAATTCAAGGCGCTCATCGATTAGACGAACCACAACAAAGAAAAGACAGGTGTAGGCCACATACTGAACTCGAACTGCCCGGCAATCCTTAAACAGTAACCGAAAGAAAATAAATTATCTTAGCATAAATAAATACATTTTCTGCATGTTCACAATAATAAAACAAGAAGTATGTGCCACTTTTTAAATAACAGTAGATAGGAGACAATCGTAAGGGGCGTATGATGTATTGTATCCCCATATTCGAGATGGCCAGCCTGTACAAGAACCAATTTGCAATAATTTTGACTCAGATAACTTGGTTCGTAGGATGTTCTGGATATGTCGAACTTTTTACGGTTTGACGCAAGGATCCTCGACATCCTCATCGTAGATGTCGCAAGCGAAGATATTTGTCACGTAAACCGATTATTCCCCTCACAGAGGCCTGTGCACCAGCGCTGGGATCGTAAGAGGCTGATTAAATGATTATGCATAAAACTGCCTGGTTGATCCAGTGGTCGCAAGCCCGAATGCTGAGTATAATGTCCTGGGTCCGCTTCCCGGGCTGGGCAAAAAGAGTAATTGGGTTTTTACATCAGATTTTTTTACAGCAGACGCTACGGTCTGGATATGTGCCTGGTTGATGGCAATATGGTCGCTCCTTATTACACTCGGTCGGCACTGATACATAATTGGCGAAACGTAGCCTGCGCCGCGCCTTCACCTTCCGCCGTTTCTATATAATTCGCGCCTCAACTTCTGAGTTGAGCTATACGATATCTGACAGATGTGCAGTACACTTATTGGAAAGGTCCACGCAATGTTGTGTTTATTTTTTCAAGAGTGCATATTATGTCATTGTTATCAGACACTAATATGCCTTGACTAAGATTAAGTCTGAACCTTTAAAAGACACCGTGACCTCCGAGTTTGTTTCAATGCGTGTGTGTGTTATCTCAGAGTAATAAAAAACCAGCCAAGTGCGAGTCGGACTCGCGCACGAAGGGTTCCGTACCATTATCTATAAAAACGGCAAAAAAATCATATCTGTTGTATGGGCGCCCCCGGTTATAGCGGCAATAGTAATACATCATTTGTGAAAATTTCAGCTTTCTAGCTATCACGGTTTATGAGATACAGCCTGGAGACAGACAGACAGCGGAGTCTTAGTAATAGGGTCCCGTTTTACCCTTTGGGTACGGAACCCTAAAAATGAGAAAGTATTTGTTAAAGCCAATGTACGAAAATCTCTCTCTCTCACTCTCTCTTCTTCATCTTCATCTCAAATGCCTGGAAGAGTAATGGATCTTCCAGTCATTTTCGGTGCGTTCGTTAAATGGTTCATTGACCTAATAAAGAGGTAATCTCTGTCTCTTTCACTTAAACGAAAGCTCTTCGACATGTGCATTCTCCTCACACTCTGGATCCCAACTGACAGGAAACGACTACGTGGCAGGCCCAAAAGGAGATGGTGGGATGAACTGGACCCTTTCTTAAAGGGTTGACCTACAATCTCACTAGATCGTAAAAAACGGCTAAGTGCGAATTCATCTAAACTAATATTATAAAGAGGAACAATTTATATTTTTGTGTGTGTGTATTTTTGTAATGAATAAACTCAAAAACTACTGTGCCGATTTCAAAAATTCTTTCACCATTGGAAAGCTACATTCACCCTGAGTAACATAGGCACATAGGCCCGTGCAAAGCCGGGACGAGCCGCTAGTTATCTATAAAAACGGCAAAAATTCAGATCTGTTGTATGAGACCACTCAAATATTTTTTTATTCTATTTCAGTATTTGTTGTTATAGCGACAACAGAAATACATCATCTGAGAAAATTCAACTGACTAAATATCACGGTTCATGAGATACAGCCTGGTGACAGACGGACAGACAGACAGACAGACAGTGGAGTCTTAGTAATAGGGTCCCGTTTTACCCTTTGGGTACGGAACCCTAAAAAATTAAAGAGGGAAAGGGGGCCTTTGCCCTGTAGTGGGTTAATATAGGCTTATAATAATAAAATCATATTTACCATAACACAAACAATAACAGCAGAGGTCCAGATAAAAGAAAACAAGTTTCTATCTAGTTTAATGATTTTTATAATTATCAATATAATGCCGAAATAATATCGCCAAGACGCAAGAAACTTCAGTTCACTGGTATCTGTGCTTCTTCACAAACTCTACACAATTTTCTTAAGTTTTCACTGCATGGCGGTGTGCTTTCATATACTTTCTCTTTGGGAGATTTTTCACAGATGAACTGAAGTTTGACTCCATCTACACTGACATCGTCCAGTTTGCCGTTGGCAAGTATAGCTCCTCGGTTCTGGATGCCCTCAAAATTGTCAGGCTGTCCAGGATTCCATTTGTGATACACATCGGCTATTGCGTCACCTGAAAGAGACATAAACAAACATATTCATGGGGTCTTTACTGAAGAGACAAACATGTTTAACTCTGTATGATTGACTGAGCTGAATGACACTTCACTTTTGATATGGACTGCTACTATACCCTTTGGACACACTAGTCGCAGAACACTTCCGCGTAGTTCTTCGGTCGCCATCTCGGTTCAGCAGTGGGCCTGTACTTACATCTGTCTAACTACTAACTCCTTGAACATTCAAAAGTGAATGGTCTTACTCAAATACATGTTTTAAGTTTGGGTTTGATCTCATACCTTTGATCGAAGTCCAGATGCGGTCCTTGCCCCAAGCTGCCAGACCTACGTAAAATCTGTCCCACGGGTCAGACTGGTTGGTACGAGGAGGAAAGAAGTCCTTGACGACTGCGGCCTCCTCATCGTCATTCACGATGACCAGGTGTCCCCCCTCGGACGCACACACCCTGTACGCACGGGCCCATGTCAGTTTCTCGTGATGTACCTTGTAGCAGCTGCCTGTCTTCTGATTGAGCTGATATTCTGAAATAAATTAAGTACAACATGTTGTAATAGGTGTGCATCTAAATGTACAAAAAAAAAATGCAACTTGAGCATTATTAAACAATGAACATACCTAGTTCTAGGTATAGGTACTTTCAATCAAATTGTTGCTAAGTCAAAACACAACAGAAACTTGATTTCTTTTATTCAGACCTTCGCTGCTATCGAATAATATTATAATTATACCAAAACATAACCTTGACATTGCTATCGCTCAGTCGAGTAAAAACAGATGATAGCTTCAAATGATATAGGTATGTTTGCAACGCCCCGAAGAGGTGGCGATATCAATATAAGAACTAGTTCGATCACATCGAATGACGTAACTAGAGTTCGCTTTTTATCCCAATTCCAAAACAGAAGGAATAACTTTAGTTTTGGAAGTCATGTGAACTGATCACCATTTTCGATTGTTTATTTTCACAATATAGTAATACATATTTGTATTTCAGTGCAAGTACCTGGTAGAAATCACTTACTATCATCAAAGGTGCCACATTCGTTCATCGTGCGATTTTCAATTTTCTTGTAACATATGTAGGATAGAGGCTTCTTGCATGACGAATAGTATACGCGTGCATCGTTCATACTCATGCAGTCTCCCGCACCGTATGTACCCACTGTAACTTCCATGGCGGACAGCGGCACTCCTGGAACATAAACGTCCTAAACATTAAGGTTAAGCTACACTTGTGGAGGGTCGAAAGATCGGAGAGCACGAAACTAAATAAAGACTGTCTTTTGTAGATCTTTGACAGTCGTGACGGATGGTCAGAAGTCCGAAAGTCTCACACAACCAGTCTTACCACTGGGTGTCGTACTACTGGTAACTAGGTCGTGGAAGTCGAATAGGCAGCCGCTCGATATAAAATTGGAGCTCGCAGGTAAGATTGTAGAAAGGTTTTATTAACAAAGATAAATAAATTTAGAAGATATTATAGCGAACTTTGACTGACCTTCTACGGACACGTAATCTCCTTGAGAGTACAAGGCATGAGTGCCCACAAATATGTTTCCATATACATCAGCTTGGTTCTGTACTGTGACAAGAGCATTAACTAGCCCTTTGGTAAGAGGAGACGCCAACACCGCGCCTGTAACAAGACACACACGTATATATTAGCAGGCGAAACGGTGGCACTCGCCAATTCCATGTCAACCTTTGGCTTACGCGCAATCATTAATCATAGAAACCATAAGTTATTAGTACACGTTAAAAAGAAAGAAAAAAAGAAGAAAGAAAACATGTTTATTTGGCACATGCCACAAAAACACACAATTAGCAATAACAGAAAAAAAACTTAAATCTAAATAACAATAAAAGCAATAATAAAAAAATTAAATAATAATACTGCGTGTCTCACAGCTGCGCCAAATAGGCCCAGTTCAGCAAACTGCCAGGCAACTAGTGCCCGACGCTGGTTTTCAACAGGACCTGAGGTAGCGACTAGACGGAAGTAAACAGTTTTGGTAGTTTGTGTTAAAATGTGTATGAATAGGTATATAATACGTATAATAATTTTGTGTACAATAATTCATGCATACGAGTACGTGCGCTTCGCGAGCAGCAGCCGATCGCGATGCACTTATATTAAAAAAGTATATATTTATTAAAATTGGGACGGCGGCAATTATGTAGGTAATTATGATTTTCATTGGAAGTGGGGCAAAATACATGATTGTGTAACATGTAAAATATTAAACCGTTACCAAGTTCATTAGATAGGCAGGTAGGTATAGAGTTCTTATATCATAATATTATTGAGAGATTCCATGCGACCATATATCCAACTTACGTTGCGATTCTATCAGGTACTGCCGTAAACGTGCTCTGAATGTGTGTATTGTGCTGATCATTCTAAATGACTGTTTCTTGTCCATTCTTCTTCATACAGATCTTTGGAATAGGCAACTGCAGTCCTTTTACAGTCATTACGCCATGTGAAGGGACTTACTATAACTTCATTTTCTTCTATTTAATTATTTTTTGACAGTTCGAAAGTGACTGTTCTATTTGAAGTAAAAGCTTTAGGTTTGAGTGTGAACTATTGTATTCCTGTGGAGTCGATAGGACCGGACAGGAAACAAGAGCTTACCTTCATCGTGGCAGCTGACGAAGGCTTCCTCCCAGGTCGCGGGTGTCCTGTGCAGTTTGAGCCAGCCTTCCGCTTCGTAATAGTACAAGTACTCAGGCTTGCATTGCACAACATCTAGATGAGAAGAAAATAATGCTACACTCTGTTCATGTTTTTAAACTAATAAGTTACACCTTTTTATTTGAATGATCTTGTATATAATTTAAAATTATTAAGTACACTTAAAAAAAGTTGACTGACAATGAAACACTGGAAAAATATGTAGAGAGAGCCATTTTTTTGCGCCTGTACATAATCAAAACTAACGCTGTCATCTCAATTTTTTACAAAATCTACATTTTTTTTTCTTTAAAACTTTGCCCCACACTAGGAATTTCTCCTGTATCGTGGGTGCATTTACAAACATTTAAACTCACATACACAAACAGCCAGACCCGGAACAACTATCTGTAGGCCATACAAATATTTGTTCCGTGCGGGAATCGAACCCGCAACACGAAGCACAGCAGTCAATCGTGCAGCCACTGCGCCAACCGTGCCGTCAAACATTGATCAAAATCAATTGCCACATGTATGACATAGCATCATTTAAGGCCAGCTCGACCGGTATGGATGTTTTTTTTATTGTTGTATTTTTAAGTGTCAGGACAAGGTTTGTTTGAAAGAAAATTTTGATAGTTCATTAGAAAATTGCGTCCGTGCGAAGCCGGGGCGGGTCGCTAGTTTACAAAATAAAAACTGAAATGTTTACCAACTGTACCTTCCTGACAATACCTTTAAAAGCATAGTTCTTATGGTTTTAAACAAAAAAAAATATCTAATAATATACAAATAACAAATTACAATTATATATTTTATAACTTTATTATTCTTCATCAAGAATTAACTTACTGAGAAACTAAATGTAAATAAAATGATTATGAGCGTACCTACAGAATCTACGTTCATAGTAAAAAATAACAAATGAGGGTCACAACAGCAAAAAACAAATTGTATTGAATAGCTAATCACCAACCAAGCTAACACGGATCTAAACTAAAAGTAAGTTGTTGTACTAGATGTGCCAATACATGGCAACATAATAGTTCTTTTTTAATTATTTTTATTTGCTCATTATGTATGATTTCGGCATTTTTTTAAAACTAGACATACTTTTAGCTTCTTTTATAACCATCGGTAGTTTATTGTACATGTTAATAACACCTTCAAATTCAATATGTTTTATAACTGACCTCCATAACCCATCTGATGTCTTATTAAATATGTATAACCATATTTAACCGCAAATTACTACAACTTGATTCAATTTGTGGTACCTACAAGTTGGCCTTATTATGTAATTACAGAAATAATAATAAAGTAAAGAACTCACCAGTTGCAAACAACAAGAACGATAAGCCAATTACTATCTTCAGCATTTTGCGTAAGTACTGCGTCAGTTCGCAGTTGCAGCTGTTATGTCTCGAACTGTAGATAACAGGCGGTTATATATTGAATGGTAACGTGATTAGTGTCAAATTTTACACAATTTTTAGGGTTCCTTACTCAACAAACAAGAAACCCTTATACTTTCGCCATGTCCGTCTGTCAACTATTTGCAAGTCAAAATGATGTGGATAGCATGGTAAATGCTATGACGTCATAATCACGGCCATAAATAAATTTGTTCCAAACTGTAAGCCAATGTCCAGTCGTTATCCTCCATGGTTTGATAAATCGATTATAAATACTCTCAAAGAAAAAAATAAGCTAAGATTACGTTTCAAGATATACAAAAATCCGCTAGATGAAATAGAACTTAAATTAATTGCAAAACGTAGTCAAAATTTAGCTAAAAGTTTATACAGTCGTTATATGAATAAATTAGAATCAGAGATCAATGATAATCCTAAACTTTTTGGACTTACGTGAAGCCTAAACGCGGAGGATCTAGTGTCTATCCAATGGCAATGACTGACAGACAGACTACAACGTCTAATGGCTCGACTATCTGTGACCTTTTTGGTAATGATTTCTCATCTGTTTACACCTCTAAAAACTACACAGAATTTAAAAATAACTCAGACAATCTTAGTTCACTAGAAACTAACAGCCAGTGCCTAACAACCCCAGACTTGGATGTGGATTCTTTACTCAGAAAACTGCAATCTTTAAGCACTGGGAAAGGAGCAGGACCTGACGGAATCCCACCGCTGTTTGTTTCTACCTGTGCACCGGTATTGGTCTCTCCGCTGCTAAAAATTTACAAGATGTCATTAGCTACCGCAACTTTTCCATCCGAGTGGAAAAAGCCAAAATCGTTCCAGTACACAAGTCGGATGAAAAAATTACTATCTCAAACTACCACCCCATTGCGATTCTCTTCACTTTCGCCAAGGTATTCGAGACAATGATCTGTCCCCATATCCAACACCATTTGAGTCCCTGATAGAAACGATTGACTCAAATAAGCAGTTTGATGTGATATACACCGATTTCAGTAAGGCGTTTGACAAAATCTCTCACTTCATACTGATAAATAAAACTGGCAACATATTTTGGTATCACGGGACCCTTGCTGAATTGGTTGGAATCATACCTCGCCAACCGTGAATTTTATGTGGTGGTAAATGGTTTTCGCTCTACCAACAATTATCGCACGACTTCCGGTGCCCCACAGGGTTCCCACTTGGCCCCCATATTATTTATCATTTTTATAAATGGTTCCCCACTGCTTTCACTTTTCAGAGTGTTTTTGTACGCAGATCACTTAAGGTTTGCCAGGAAGGTCGAGTCATCAAATGATATGGAACTTCTGCAGGATGATCTGAACAGAGTAGTTGAATGGTGTAAGAATAGCAAAATGGAATTGAACTTCAACAAATGCTACCACCTGTCATTTACTAGGAAAGTTCACCCCATCCATTCGAACTACTTTATAAATAATCAAAAAATTCAAGAAGTAGAAACTATAAGGGATCTAGGAGTGGTTTGACAAGAAAGTTACTTTTATCCCCCACATCGAAAATACTATTACAAAAGCTTCCAAAATGTTAGGATTTGTACTACGCAATACCAAGGGTTTCAAACAGGTCAGCACTAAAATATTGCTGTATAATGTAATATTGCCTTGTCCGTAGCATACTGGAGTATTGTAGTGTCGTATGGAGACCACATTACGCCACTCATAAACTTCTCTTAGAAAGGGTCCAGAAACGATTTCTATGGCACCTTGCTTTTTCCGAAGGGAAAAGCAAACAGCTGCCCTCCTATCTGTCCCGTCTGCAAAATTTCAAGATGCTCTCGTTATCGACTCGAAGAGAAGTTATGGATGCTCTGTTTTTATACAAACTGCTCAGAAAGCAAGTAGAGTGTCCACAGTTACTGGGTCTCTTCAAGTTTCGTGCACCAACCCGCTATCCTAGAAATCCCATCACTCCGCTTTACCCACCATTGCGTAGAACTTTCCTACGTGCTAACTCACCAATACCGCGAATGTGTAAAATATTAAACAGCTGCAGTGACCTGATTGACGTTCACCACGATAGCTTATGAAAATTTTGTAAATTAATTATTGAATACTATTCGCACAAATAAAAAACAAAATATGAATTCCCAATTTGTTATTTATATGTATGCCTTTTTAACGTTAATTATTTTTAATTATTATCTAATCTAAATCAAATATTTAATATTAGTTTAATTTATTATTTTATTACCAATCAATATAATACATTTAATTTAATTCGATTATCTTGATTTGTTTGTTAAATTCCTGGATCTATGCTTTGTATTACACTAATTTTATCAATTATATTACAATTCACAATTAATTGTAATTATGAAAATGTATAATGTAATATAAGTAAAATTGTGCATGTGTTGTTAGCCTGTAAGTAATTGTTGCACTTATAAATGTATAACCTGTACTTTTAAATGAAATGTAACGTGTAAACAATTGTAGGCTAACCTAAATAAATAAATTCCCTGGGGATCACCGCACACGCATACAGCTTCGTTACTCATCGGCCCATCAATGGCTCATCATAACCTGGTGTCAGACTTTTTATGACGCCCAAGGGCATCTGACGTGGCTTTATATGGCGTCAAGATATATCTCTTAGGAATGCTGGTTTCCGCATGATGTTTTCCTTCATCGAAGCAAGTGATATTATACAATACGCACATGAATCTGAAAAATCAGAGGTGCGTGTCTTGCGTGGTTCGAACTCGAGACCTATGACTTGTGCCAATGTGATGTATTCAATACAATTTCTTTGTTTTCCGCGATCCACCTTATTTCCGTATCATCACGAAAGAGTATGTATACATTCGTGTTTTGTTTACTTCTGTCGATCACAAGATTTGTGTTGGCGAGCTCTCAACTGTCACTCAATACCAACTATGTATATTGGCCAACAGGTAGACACAACTCATTCTGACGATTAATTTAGAATTAATCAGAGGTAATTAAACAAGTGTCGAATTCATTATTTATATTTGAGTGAATGAACGTAATCATCATTTGGTCCCCGATTTGTTAATTAATTGACCATTTGAATATTGTTCGATTGGCGCTCTTAGAAAAATTATAATGAGTCATACGTTGGACCACGGCTAAACACATAAAACGTGTAGCAGAAAGGTGTGGTCATATTTCTATGTTTTTAGGGTTCCGTACCTCAAAAGTATAACCGGCCAAGTGCGTGTTCCGTAGTTGCCTCTCCACCTCTCCACGGGAGTCGAAATTGCACTTTTCCGGTTTTTTTTTAAATATATCTTTATTTAAAAAGTTTTCTTTACGTTAGCTAACTTTTTCGCGAAAAAATAATTTTGTGCCTCCAAAGTGTCATACTCAAATTATCGTAAAAACATAAAAAAAGATAATTATATTAAACAAAACACAATATGACCACTCATTTCTGCTACACGCTGTATGTGTGGTCCATGGATGGTCCAACGTATGACTCATTATAACTTTACTCTCACGCTGATTATAATCAGCTGTCCATACTTTTCTGTCGGGTAGGTACTGAAAGCTAGTTATTTTTTCGCGATTACAATGATGGTTATACAGGAAGTGGTTCAGTTTGTTGGTTTGTACCACACCCTTAAACATGGCCTTACTGATACAAACTAAACATGCCGATTTCAGACAATCTCGTAATATTACTTAACCGTAAATTCTGCGGTGTCTTAGATTAACAGCTTACGTATTCAGAGTTAAATGAATTAATCAAAATATTCAGTCCTTCTCGCTAAAGATTAAATCAAGAGGCGAAATCACAATAAGATAAATCAAATTACACAGCAAACAGAAATTACGGTTTGATTAAATGAAATTCATTAAGTGCGATGATGAAATTGAATTTTATTGGGGCGATTGAAACAGGCGGTAGGTACTTGTGATTCTGTTATTCAATGCAAACGCACCGGTATCGCGGGCACTATGTAAATTAATTAATAAAAGGTAGCATTTTGAAATTCACGTCTGTTTTGCGATTTGTTTTATAAAACGGTTGGAAGAATCTTAAACCAATGATAGTACTTAAAAAAAAGTCAGGTGCGTTGTACTCGCTACCGGTGTGCAGTTAACACGAGCACTTGTGAATATGTTACGGCTAAAGATGGGTGTGAAGATTTCCGTAATAAAACGATACAATCGATGAAGCGAATCTTATGTCCTAACCCTTTTTGGCTACCTAATGCTACTTTATGTTGGTTTATAATGTGCATCTGTGTGTTGTAGTCGAGCGGAATAAACGGTTTTTCTTCGGCCGAAAATCGTTCTGAACTTCAGGCGTGATAAAGTAGCTGGTTAAGTACTTCTTACTTATAATGTTATTGTGAATGTTCATTTGCTTATCCGCGGTGTTAAGAAGTTACAAATCAGCCAAGCTGCTCCTCCCATAACTGTAGGAAGCGTGAATATACCTACTTAATACTTATTCTCATTTATTTCTGTAGCGTCTAGCAGTGACACGGCTATGCGGATATCGTGCCATACCTGGTCGACGGCAGCCAATCTGATGTGTCCCATAGCTCTCCGAGTGATTAATACGAACCAATTTGTTTTACAATATATTTTTATTGTTGTTTAATTAGATTAATTTATAATTTGCCATTTAGTTGCAGATGATTAGGGCTTTTTGTTTGCATAAATTACGAAGAATCAAAACGAAAAGTATTTTTGTTTTCTTTTTTAAAACTAGTAATCATTTTTAAATTACAATATTATTCTTATTAGAATATTTTTTTAAATATTTTTTTTTTAAAGTTACAAAATGGGCCTGCTCTTGACCTCGATCACGCCTGGTGGAAAGCGATGGATGAGGTCTATGATGAACGGGCGTGCCCAGAAGATGCCTGATCGAAATATAATAATTGTTATTGTATTCTGTTTTTAATCATATTAATTACATTTTTGACGGCACGGTTGGGGCAGTGGCTGAGCGATTGACTGCAGTGCTTCGTGTTGCGGGTTCAATTCCCGCACGGAACAAATATTTGTATGGCCTACAGATAGTTGTTCCGGGTCTGGCTGTTTGTGTATGTGAGTTTTAATGTTTGTAAACGCACCCACGATACAGGAGAAATTCCTAGTGGGGCAACGTTTAAAAAAATAAAAATAAAAAAGAAACAAATTTTTAAACATTCCAATATAAAACAATATAAAAAAACAGTTAAAAATATAAAAAAGTAGCCCACCGGTATCGGGAATAGGGTCCACGCTACCGGCGGTCATGGCTCCAGAGAGACGACCCTTCTAATAATACGAGCCGTGTCCAGGTGTACCGCTTTCTGAATCAAGCACTTGATCCAGCTACCTAACGAGAGCCTCCTCAGATGTTGGTCGAGGCTCTTGGCAATTAAGCTATGGGCCGACACGACTATCGGCACAATGATCACTGAGTCCACATTCTACATGTCGAAAACCTCGCGAGCCAAGTGAAGATACTTGATTTGCTTATCTTTCTCAGTTTTCACGAGGTTCTCATCATGCGGGACCGTTATGTCAACAATCATTGCCCGCCGCTCTGATCGATCCACCACCACTATATCAGGCTTATTGGCTACAATAGTCCTGATATAGTGGATTAATCTCAGTACAATATGAATGCCCATTTTCGAGAACTGGTTCGGGCACATACCACTTAACCAGGCTACGGACACTGATAGGTCTACATCGCCCATGCAAGGCCCGGAGAAAGCGTCCGTTAAGCTCCTTACTCTGCCGTATCTCCCTGCGGTCGTTAGTATCAAGCACTACAGGTATTGCGCCAGTTTTCTTTAGCCAAGGAGTGCGGGGCGAGGCCCTTGTATACCGCGACCACATCTCCATGCATCCCCACGTCGCCGCGTCGGTTTCTAGGAAATATTCCCTGACACTGCATATCTCGCGATTGTGGAGAGTCTTAGCGTTTAAAAAGCCTCGACGCCCACACCTCCGCGGGATCTACAGTCTCATGACCGAAGAACGCGAGTGATGCATTCGATATGCCGTCAACAATGTACGGACCCCCCTATCCAGGACGTCTAGTTCTGTTTGAGTCCATTTAAGTATGCCGAAAGAAGTACATCAAAACCGGCATGACTCAACCGTTGAAGGCACGCACCTTATTTGCGCCTGATAAAAGATTTACTTTTTTCAGGCGGGCAAAGAAGCGCTCCTTCAATGATTGCTTCATGTCAGCAACATTGATGCCCAACGCTTACGACATACCTAAATACTTATAGGTTTCGGTTGCTGAGAGGGATCTAAGATTTATGGAATCCGAGAGCTGGGTTCCCACAGATTCCACAATCTCCCCTCGCTTTATATGCATGACCGCACATGTGTCCACACCAAATTCCATCTTGATTTCGCTACTGAAAGTTTCAGTTACCTTCAGTAGCGGGTTTGATCCCCGCACGGAACAAATATTTATATGGCCTACAGGAAGTTGTTCCGGGTCTGGCTGTTTGTTTAGGTGAGTTTAAATGCTTGTAAACGCATCCACGATGCAGAAGAAATTAGTGGTGTTTAAAAAAGTAAGGTAGGTCAGGTTTGTTATTCATTTGTCATAATCGGCTTATAGTGGCCCCACTGCTGGGATACACGCCTTCTCGCTGTAAGAAGGAGTGGGCTGTAAAGCCACTGGGACACCACAGTTCTCTTAACTACGTCACTAGCTCTGTTGACCGTGAAATCTTTTTACGATGTCTAAAAAAATGACGAAATGAAATGAAAAAAACCGGCCAAGTCGGACTCGCGCACGAAGGGATCCGTACTATTATCTATAAAAACGGCAAAAAAATCATATCTGTTGTATGGGAGCCCCCCTTAATATTTACTTTTTAGTATTTGTTGTTATAGCGGTAATAGTAATACATCATTTGTGAAAATTTCAGCTTTCTAGCTATCACGGTTTATGAGATACAGCCTGAAGACAGACAGACAGACATACAGACAGACAGACAGCGAAGTCTTAGTAATAGGGTCCCGTTTTACCCTTTGGGTACGGAACCCTAAAAATGAATGAATGAATGAATGATGAATGGTGTTTAATTATTCTGATGCCACTCATGCTGACTTTTGCTATGTTTAGTACTGAACCCTGTTTAAAATGAGAATTGACGTTTAAAAATCATTAAAGTCCCGTTAATTGAAGTCGTTTAGAATAAGTCGTTATACTGATTTTCAAGAGCATACATGTACATTTTATTTTACTCGACTGCGGTAGAAAGAAGTGTAATGTTTTTGGCATATAAAAAACCGTCAATCAAACTGTTCGTAGAGTAGGTACCTAGTTATTTGACATGTTACATTGATGTTTCACGTCAAGTTGAGCATGAATGAAAGATACATTAAATTTCAGGCATACCTGCGGGTGATTGACGATCTCCTGTGTCTATATATAAGTGCTTAGCTACATTGTCTATACGTAAATAAAGTTTTTGTACGCGTGCACAGAGTTTAAAGATAATAACTACATTGTAACTTTAAAAGAGTATTAGGTTTTGACAGGCCGTATGCCCGACATATCCCATCAACAAAAACGACAAACTTTCATCCCCTATTGCACCCCTTCAGGAACTGAATTCTCAAACATCCCAACTTACTGCTCACCTTCGTTATAACAAAAACTCTTGAGTCCTAGATCCAGTATTTTGAACTTCGCGTTGTCTTCCAGGTAGTGGATTTTTATTAAGGTGGAACGGAAGGGAATGAAAAATTTCATGAAAAAGTCATTCAATGCGATTCAATAAACTTAGAGAGTTGTATTGATGATTTTAAGGATTATAATTCTGTGAATACATACGTATTACGGCCGTGAATCATATTTTGTTCAATATACACCCTAAGTATATTGAAAAAAAACTGAAAATTGAAATTTTGCGGGCTACCCTGACGCTTCCACCGTTGCCCGTTGATTATATTCACCAGAACAGGTGATAGTATTATTTTGTATGCAGTCTAATCAGCCTATTACTATTGTATGCAGTAAGACCATAATAAACATTATCTCCTGTGAAAGTATGCTCCATTTCTCTTCTACCCTACTCTCTAAGACCCAAACTATGCACTCCAAGTTACCTCTGCGCTGACACCGACAACGCCGTGAAAGTGACTAAGTTTTGTTCCAACAATATTATAAATTACTATCCTATAAGTGACACGATGAAGAAGACCTGTTCATATGTTTAGTTTTATTTATTTCTCATTTAAAAAATAACCTCACATACTGATCACTGCAAAACCACGTGTACTGAAAGATTTTGAGTCGATAATAGACAAAGAAATACTTTCCAAATGATCTTAAATCACCCTTTGAGTCATACCGCCCACAGAAAGATAGTTTTCGTTTCACCACATCATAACTTTCAAAATAATGAGATAATGACAGACAGGGAAATACATTTCAATATGTTCACGTGACAGAAGGGTAAAAGTAGATATAGTTGCCTCACGAAAACGTTGCGATATCACGTGGACTGCAACGAGAGGGTGCTGGTACCAATTGTACGCCGGACAAATTAATTTATCTCTACAATTTAATAATAGGTACTATTTTCAGCACCATTGTTTCTGTGTTTTGAGAGATCTTTTGTGTAGTTAATATAATTATTATGGTTTCGCTCTGTTTTAGGCGAAGGTTTAATTAAGATTAGTTTCTGGATTTAATGCGCTACGACTGTCGGCTTTCAAGTTATGTAATGATTTTTGTAACTTAACACTGGCAGGTGCTTATGTGTTATATTGCAAATGAATACATCATTATAGCACAAGGCGAATGGCCTGGGTCTAAAGTGATTGCATTTTAAACTTAATGTAAACAGATTAAAAATCTAACTAACAATCATTATTTGTGCATCGATGCAGAC
This sequence comes from Eurois occulta, assembly GCA_950022335.1. NCBI lineage: Eukaryota > Metazoa > Arthropoda > Insecta > Lepidoptera > Noctuidae > Eurois > Eurois occulta. The sequence goes on along the minus strand of OX465485.1, from coordinate 20,516,548 downwards.
ATCAAAGTTCAAAAGAAGTACTTCATAATTCCATTCCTTCAATCATTTCAGTTGTTTAAAACTTTATGTTTTTCGGGTAGTGTTCTGTTCGAAGCTACTTTGACTTAAATTATTTAAGTCAAAATAGGAATCGACAACACGAAGAAGAATACAGTTTATGTGCCGTCAATCGGAGTACGTACCCTGCACTGTAAAGACTGAGTGTGTCGCTACAAGCGATTTATTTATGTACTACCTTGATCATGCTTTCGTAGCTCTCTCCATTCATAATGTGCCGAGATAAGGTCTGATTACACCACCATTAGTTAAGACTAAGATCGAAGTCAAACTGTAGTTAACCTAATCGCTTGAGGGGTTAAAGACCATGGGTACGGAGTTGTGTGACGCAACTTAACAACAACAACCACACCATTTATCTCAGGCTGCAATGGCCCATAGATAAACTAACATTATATAAAGTAAATAAAAAACTTGTGTTAATACATTAAACGACAATTAACTACCACTCAACGAACTAACTAACGAATAATTAACTTAAGAGGCATTTGTGTGGATCAATAAACTGTGCCTGTAATAGTTTAACGACGTACCTTATATACTACCAACATCCCTTAATTGCCATATAAAGTAGCCTAAATTGGTTAACCAAAGATTAGAAACTGATCAAAATCTTAATCCGGTTCCAGGAAAGCAGAGGTATAATAACGACACATTATTCTGGGCCCTATTTAATACGACTGAAAATGATAATTATAATGTAAAATGTTTTTATTATTGCCAAAAAAGTAAAACGATTGTCTTAACGGCACACAATATGAAAATTGTCAAATTGTCACCTGTCGCTGTCGATAAAGATCACTGTAATTTTGACAGACTTGTCAGTGGCGTCAACCTAACATCAACCTGATTGCTACGAAAATAAAGCTTACTGTGACTCAACCAACCCTAATTTGATTGGCCTGTTGGTCTAGTGGTTAGTGACCCTGACTGCTAGGACGGAGGTCGTGGGTTCGATTCCCACACAGGACAAATCTTTGTGCGATGAGTATGATTATTTGTTCTGTATCTGGGTGTGTAATTTATATATAATATGTATGTATTTAAAAATATATAAGTATGTTTATCAGTTGTCTGGTTGCCATAGTACAGGCTCTGCCTAGTTGTAGTAGCGGTGTGTTGGTTGTCCCAAGATATTATATTATATAACCCTGGAGAATAGAAATAAGGAGCCCTGACACAGCCAGATGGCGTCACGGCAGGCCTTGTAGGAGACAAAACCAATAACCAGTGGCCCACATTAGCCCTGGATCGGAAGAACTGAAAGGAGACTTGCTCAGCAGTAATAGTGATTTTGACAGTATTCATGCAAATCTCAGCGATAAAATTATTGTGAAAAGACTACCCGCTCGTCTGGTTAATTGCCTGTTTAAAATTACTCGTCGAAAGTGCAACCGGCCTGATTGACCGGTGAGTATTGGTTGTCGAACACCGCCCACTGGCTCCTAAATCAATATTAATTGGCTCAGTGTACTAACGTTCTTTGAATCGAGTGATTCAGCGACCATCGAGCCGAAGTGAGGTGAGCTCACTGTGTTCGTGATTGTTACTTAGTGATAGTGGGAGCTGTGATCGTGTTCAACGTTCAACAAGTTCTTTCGTTTCTTGTCCTTCTTGCGGATTTTTCGAAGATACGTCTGTTAGTGGTTCGTTGCAGTCGGTTAAAGGATTCTGCTTTTTGAAGTTTTTTTTTGGAATCCTACTTATTTTAACCTGTCAATTTTGACAGCAGACGTTCCGCCCTCATCCGGTAAGAACTCGACTTTAACGATTGTGTTTATTGTCTATTCGAATACATTTTTCTTATGTAGGGATAATGAACATTAAAATTAGTCTCGTACCAAAATTGCGGGGTGGAAGTAACATGGACGCACAAACGCCTACCACGTGTTCAGTACATCATTCTGAATTAAAAAATAACTCTGCTGTGTCCTACAAAATTGCAATAACATAACCTAACAATAAAATTGCACTGTGAAAATGTATGGAACGGCTGTTTTTTTTTAAATTACCGATGAAAAATTTCTATGTGGAGGGGTTCAGAATAAGAGAGAGAGATAAGCGTTTGTTCGTCGGTGTCCTTTCCACCCTGTAGATGAATAATAATCAATAGACATTAATGCACAGCAGTCATAGACCATTGTAAAAAAAATCTGTGTTTAGGATTTGAGTTTCGCGGCTCTGTAAATTTTAAAGTACGGAACTCTAGAGAAAGCTTGTAACGAAATTTTCGTTCTTTTCCAAAGAAAAGTTGAAAAATCACTTTTGCTCACAGGTTTTGATGCTATAGCCCCACATTTCACGTAATTTTCTGACTCTGTTATTGAATATTGTTCTTTAATAGTTGTACACAAGGCGACACATCAAGCTATAAATATCTAGTATAACCTGACCTGGCTTTGTATGAGCTTCCCATACAATGAGAGATCTACTAGTACTATCAAATAAGTACTACCAAATCAAATCAAATCAAATCAAAGCATTTATTTCAAGTAGGCCCGTTACAGGCACTTTTGAACTGTCGAAACAAAGATAACAATGAAATTTAGCTACAGTCCCAGTCACAAGGCATAAAAACTGTGAAAGTACTGTAGTTGCCCATTCCCTAACGTAGATCTCTATGGAGAAGAACGGGCAAGAAACTCCATGGACACTCTTTTAAATCAGAATATTTTTACAAAACCTTGGTTACATCATTCATGTTTAGATGGTACATTATGTGAGAGCGATGTAGCAAGATGTGCACGTTAAAAGTGTCCATAGTAAAAACAAGAAAAAGAACAATTCAAAAAATAAAATAATTAATTCAAATAAGCCGTGGCAACCAAGAGATGACCAGTCACAACTGACAGCGCCCGTTCACGAACATGACGCATGTATCAGCACCATTCAACTCAACCATTTTGAAGGGAACTAACTGATCCGACACACGCGCCACCATCAGCGAGACATTTGAGTGAGCATGACATACACTTAACCGCCAGGGCAAATTCAAGTCAAAAAAAAAATGACGTAGGTTTCCAACGAAGGATAGCTTTCTATTACATAGTACTCACATAATATGGGCTATGCGGTTATATAATACCAAAAGAAACCACTTTTGTCCCACAGCATAAGATTACTTTTAAAGCAGGTCCAAAGTTGCTGCTTTAGCGTTGACTACATTGGCAAAAAATGGGCGATAACTTGAAAACAATGACACTTTTGGACAAACTTTTTTTTCATTTTAGCAACTTCTTTCATAGTAACGAAATGACGTGACAAAATTTTTGAGTATGAATGTGGATGGCTCTATGAGTAGATAGAGAAAAAAGAAACGATAAATGGACTGTTGACAAGATATAATATTATATTTTGACTAGAGAGAAGACATAACCTAACCTAATACATTAAGGGAAGGGCAGGAGAATCATGAATTGATCATTAATGATGAATAAAGAAAAACACTTCAATTGATTTGGGAAATAGAAACAGCTCAATATTCCATAAACATTTGATTTATGTGCTCGACAATACAAAAGAGACAGAAGCTATTATCAGTGTGATAATAGCTTCTGGGTCTTTAAATTCTTTTCACAATGATCTGGCTCAAGTCAGAAATTCTATAATTTGTCATCATTCAGTCATTTTCTTCCTTTTGATGTTGGGCAGATGTCCAAGCAATGTCGAACGGTACATTGGCGCTAATCGAATATATTTATAACTACTTGTAATACTGTTTATAAATATCACTGTCATTCATTGTGAATGAGCTAGAAGAAAGATATAAAATATACGTATTTGAAGCGTGTGTCTATTTTTGGTAGTCAAATGCAGCCGAGACATTTTCAACCTAATGTTCTTAGTAACAAGGTTGAAAAGTGGTCAACAGGCATTGGCTACGTTAGGAGCATCCTAAGCAATCAGCTGCGATACCATTTTGCTGGGTCGTAGCACCTCTGGTAGCACCGCCGGAGCTACGCCGTAGCACAGCGCGTAGCGTTGGTATTGTGTGCTACGCGAATTAAGTACTGTCAATTCCAAAGGGTTTCAACAAATTTACTGAATTGACATACATGTCAATTCTGTTGAAAGTCATCGTAGAAATACGAAACACTTTTAATGTGATTTCTAGCATAAGCACAATCAGCCTATAATGTCCCCAGTGCTGGGACACATGGCCTTCTCTCTTTAAGAGGAAATGGGCTATAATCCACCACGCGGGCCCAGTGCGGGTTGGTAAATGTCACATGTCTTCGAATTTTTGGTTCTAGGACACGCCGGTTTCCTCACGATGTTTTGCTTCACCGTTTTGAGAGCAGTGGTGATGAAATAAATTACACAAAGTAATGCGCCTGCCTGGGTTCAATCCCACGGCTTACTGCTCGTAAGTCGGGGCCACAACCACTGGGCCACCGCTGCGCTTTTACTTGTAGTTGTAAAGTATTTTTGCGTCCGATTCAGTTCTTACTAAAGGCTCGTTAAAGCATTTTCTTTGTTTTGTACGAGGTGTAAAAAACATTGAAGAATTAGCTTGACATAGGAAAAGTTCTATTACCATATTTGAATGTTTCAGTATTCACTAGATAACTTTCCAAGCGAATTTAAAAATAGTCTAGCTTGAAATGTAATCCCTCATTCTAAGCCAGGTAACAAATTAAAAGTTTCTTTAAACTTACTTTCTTTTTCTAAATCATGTTTATTTCCGTAAGTTGGTTAAAAAAAAACACTTTTATACGTTAAGTAATTTTTTTTTTAATCTGACTACGCTATGAAGAAATATTCAAAATGTAACTCAGACGTCACAGTCTCTTTTAAAGTCCAGACATCATATTGGTCAAGCCACATGAGGCCCATGCAGGTTAGTGTCTGACATGGTCTTTTGAAGAGAGACGTGCACAATTTGAATAGACCTGTCCAGTTAATGCAAGCATTTGTCAGTTATCACCTTGTGTACAACTTAAGCACCTCAACGACGATTACTCTTTCCCAGGGTAATGCCACCAGACATGGCGATTTCGATGAGGCACACGAAGCTGAAGGCCGAGGAGGCGGCTCTCCTGGCGGGCGAGATCAACAAGCCCTCGTGGGAGTCCAGGAACGAGGGCATCCACGAAAGGGTCAGCTTTGAAGACTCTATCTGGGGCTTCGACCTGGCTGGCGGCATATTTTATAAGACTCCGTTGAGAGTTACTTTTGTAAGTATAAGGAATGTTGCAAGTATTTTGAAAGGTCATTATTGCCCCTCCCCATTTTAAAGGGACACACGCTTGTCATACATGCTCACACTCACTCTCATTCATGAAATCACGATGCTGAGCTAATGTGATACTGACATTGATCAGCACAAGTGCATCAGCATTTACCGAGCCCTACGTCAGAGGAATTAATAATGCTAACGAAAAAAGTGGGAAGTCGTAGATTTAAGTTCGAGATTTGAAAACGTTGTCAGGTATACAAAAACGGACATAACCTTTCATCCCGAAAAAAAGTACTGTTCCCGAGGAAAACAACAATAACGTACTATATAATAGATGGCACCACGTGTCTTTCGAATCATAATTGAATTATATTATTACAAGCAGAGTACAACCCGAATGATTGATGATTGTCAAATTCTAAATAAACGCGAGCGCAGCCGCGGGAAAAAGCTAGTGCACTATATGACTATGCACTTCCATCAAAATTAGTTCAGTCGTTTTTACTGAAAAGAGTAGGACTATCTGCCCAAACTTTCGTGTACTAGGACCACTATATATTTATGTGTAAATACTATTCCCGCAGGTGAAACCGGATAGCCGAGCAGAGAAGGCGGGCATCAGACCCGGAGACAAGTTGCTGCGGATCAACGACCTGGACACATCGACCCTCACTATCCAGCAGGCGCATGACATCATCATCGATTCGGGCATCCATCTCAAGATTTCTGTTACTTCGTGAGTACTCTTCACTCCCGTTTTCGCTCTTTACTTTAGTTAGACTTTTTTGTGTTTGAGCCAAGTTAATTGCAGCAGTAGTAGCATTCTTTAAGTCATCAAACGTGCAAGTTAACGGACGCCTAGGACCTTCCATGGTCTGATTAAAAGCACCGCACTCATACTGACTCGGATGGGTTTGACGAAGTCGGGAGGTGGTGGTGGGAGCCGTAAGCACTAAGGTGGGTTTAGCCGATATTTAAGATATGAGAAGATATAAAATCGAAAATGTTTTGCTTAAACTAAAGCATGCAAACTTACTTACTAAACATACATTATTACATTGAAATATTATATTACATTGAATTCATATTTAAAAAAAACCAGGTAAATGTTATTATTAGATTGATTAAATTGTAATTAAGCTGATTTATTAAGATTAATAGATAACTTATTATTATTATTTATAATTTTACTGGATTCTCTACTGTATTATGTATGTCCACTTCATGATCCATGATCCTTAATTGATTTATATTTTTTATCGGTAGTAACAATAATTATGGAAATGTCATCGGCAAAAAGAAAACATTTATGATTGGTTACATTGACTGTGTCGTTTATGTAGAGTAGAAATAAGATACGGCCCAATAGGTTACCCTGGGGAACGCCGCGTTTTATACTTATATATTCAATATTTAAATCACTCTGGTTTCATTTTCAGTCCTGAAGATGAAGAAGACTCTTACTACTGCTATGAAGATCCCCTTGTAAGTACATAAGACAGAAAGAGACAGAACTATGCAGTATATCGTTCTTTCTCTTTCTGTTTTGTGAAAGAGAGTTCGGTAGAGTTTCTCGCTTAGAAATTTCGAACAATATTGTCGCTCAATGTAATTAAGTTTTCATTGAAATAACCATGTACGGTTTACGCACACACCGTCAGGCTGCAAACGCAGCAACCTACTTTTCTCTTTCGTATTTAAAACAATGTTTATTATAATATTAAGTAAATTGACAAATTCCATACTTTCGCGAACACCGCGGATTAGCATCCAACCTACTCTTACTGTGTGTGGTTACGTCAACTCACCTAAGTCCAAGTACTAGTTACTTTGTATTTGGTAGACAATACGTGGGATTCTACGAACTTCACAAACAGATATTACTTGTTTAAACATTCGATAGTTTAAACAAAAGGTTGTCTGGGTCATCATTATGTACGTAATTACAGTGTACCTTATAAAGTTTTCACCTTCAAAATTAGTGAAGAATCTTGAGCAGTTTACCGGTATTAACACTACCAGTGATCCACATTACCCTGGATCAAAAAAACTGAAGGTCATGGGGTTATACATTTTGCTCAGCATTGGGATGACGCTGGCTAACAGTAAGAGTTACTGGTAAACAATAAACAGACAATTTCTCGATCTCCAAGTTCCCAGCTCCATTCCAACAAAATTTGTCAAAAGCTGCCAGAAGAATATTTGAAAATGTATTTTCAAAAGTAATCAAAGTATTATTTTCCTTACAGATGGATGACTATGACAGTGAGGAGGAAAGACGACTAGAAGAAGAAAAGGAAAAGAAAAGGAGGGTTTGTGCAAGAGTGGTAAGTATGCTTACCATGAGGTGCGATCATACTGTGAACTCCCAAGGATTAAACTGAGGTGTACCAATAGTACGCCTACATTTACCCATGTAATAGAGGGCGAGTCTATTGCCACTAACCGGGCACAAATCCAAATTTCTGGTTGCTACTGAGAAATCCCTGATGTAGAAACCCAATTACACGTCCCGGATCTGGGAATCGGAAACCCAAAGACCTCAGCAGCAGCGCATTTGACAGACGTATGCCTTTAAAACAGTGATGAGTATAAATGGATGAATGCATACATACATACATAGCATCACGCCTGTAATCCCCGAAGGGTTAGGCAGAGGTGTACCTAATAGTACACCCACATTTCGCCAGTTATATTTAAGTCCCATGTAATAGAGGGCGAGCCAATTGCCATCAACCTCCAGACTCAGATGTATGGATGAATGAAGCAAAGAAAACATGGATGGATAATATGGTATGAAAGACACGGAAGTGAAAGATAGTGCGAAGGTTATTAGGGAAGAATGGAAGAAGATATTGGTAAAGCTGACCCAATATTAACATGAGAAAAGGGCAGGAAGATGATGATTTGGGGAACATTCATTACAGGGTCCTTTTATATTTTATATACAGACATGAGATATAGCTGCAATACATTTTGTGAACACTCCTGCTTAAATTGTGCCCAAGTGCCTAGATAATTGCCAACTCATGAGTCGATCTATGACAGCATTTGAATCTAATCCTTTCAAACCGATACTTGATAATATTGTTTTAATGATATTTCTTCACTTCTTGGGAGGGTTCACCAGCTGTCAGTTGTCAAACGTCAAACATCTCTCTCGGTTCAGAATAATGTACCAAATGTGTACGTGGTAACCGTTTGTGGGTCGGTGTCCCTTCCACCCTGTATATTTTATGTATTTATTGCTATGCTAATGAAAATTCAAAGTATAAACGTAATCGGTTTGTGTTTTCAATACTATGAATAAAACTATTACGAGTAATTCCACCCGGGACTGAAATACTGATCCTACTCGATAGCCGCAGGCATAATAAGTAAAATATGTATACGCAGAATGATATTCATTCAAATATTTGTAACAATATGCTCGAGTAGGCTTACTTCGTCCGTTTTATTTTTGCTAATCCGATATTTATTTTAGAGAGAACATTTTGTATTTGGGCAAATATTGCCAAACAATGATATCTACAACAAATGGAAACATTACTCGGTTCTGCGTCGCTTTTTGAAAGCTATTTCGAAGAATCAAAACGAAATATATTGTGGGTATATAGACAGCATCATTATTAATATACTAGCTGTTGCCCGCAACTTCGTTCGCGTGGAAATTTTGTATGTATGTGAGAGACTGCCTCGTTGGTCGAGTGGTCGCAAGTGCGACTATTAAGCATGAGGTTCGGTGTTAAAAAAAATGTTTAAAAAAATTACATAAAGCTATATCGCACATGACTTAGAGATCACCTTTTGAGCAAGGCGATGCTTGTGTGACTCCGCTCTTCCACTTAACATTAAACAATGTATGCAATTGAAAAAATACTATAAATAATAGTGTTATTGGGTTATTCCATCAGGAATATCGCAATAGCAGCCACGGAATCTGGATTTGGAACCCAGTTGGTGGAAATAGGCTCGGCCCCTATCACATGGGAGTTCAACATAACTGGCGAAATGTGGGTGTACGATTAGGTACACTTCTGCCTAAACCGTTGGGGATTACATGGTGTGATGTGTGAGAACTGACTGGCTGATCAAAATGTAATAATGTGGGTGATGACTACAAAAAGAAGTCCCAAACAAAGTTAAAAACCGTTTATTTTAGCGCTATATAACTTTATTTTCAAAGTGAACCATCACACGCCTTGTTGGGCACTATTTATTCTAATACCGTTTTGTATACAACATTAAATGACTTATTATTTTCCGCAAGCACGTGCAAATTTTGGGCACTGAACAACCAACACATAATTGACCGTCTGAAAAGCATGGAGTGCACAATTGAATGCCTGTCACTTTTATGGTTTGGCCCTTGGATCTGTTGACCGTCATTGTAAAAACCAATTTTAAGGAAAATTGTAACCTCTTAAATTGAAATGGCAAGTTATTTGAAATGTGGGCATGCGGGGAATTGAAACGCTCTGTCCTTTAGCAACTCCGTTTTTATAATGTTACTGCCCAGCTCTGTGATACGAAGCCTGGTGCCGTTGCACAGTCTGGTTGCATCAAGGTTTCGCATCACCAGAACTGGAACGCCAACTTTAAGCTCCAGCTGATGGGGCGCCTCGCCTTTTAACTCCACGGAGTTGAGAAAGTCAACGGGGTAGGCGGTACTATCGTCATTGGCCATCAGTGTCTAGTGTGTCAGTGTTCTGTCGTCATAAGACGGTCGGACGGCGAGCTAGCCCATTACTCACCGTCCACAGGGTCGAAAGCGGCCGAACGACGCCACCCATCAGCGCCTGGTTGCCGCGGATGTCCTGCAAGCTGCGGTTCAACGCCTCTAATGCATGCTTCTGCGACATTGTGCACTCGTCCTATAGGCTTAACTTCCACTGCTGCAAAAGGACTCCCCCGTTTTTGGTGATATTGCGTGTTGGGGTATCTTCGCTTGCAAGATTCAGCGGCAATTTGAAAATTGAATGTGCAGTCCGGCCACCCTTAAGCAAAGTTGCATTAATGCCCGACGAAGTCACAACCACAGTTATGTGACGGCACGGTTTGCGCAGTGGCTGAGCAATTGACTGCGGCGCTGCACACACACAACGTCGTGGATTTTATCAAATCGTAATTCTGTTTTAATTTTTTTAATTTTTTAGATTTTTTTTCGTAATGGGTTGTACGTAGTACTTATTACTTCCATGCAAAGAGTAAACACAAAATGAAAAATAAAACCAAATTCATTATCAGCCATTCCGACTACACTTCGACTAAAACCTATTTACATTAATAATTTTTATCATAGAAATCGCGTATGAGGTTACTAACTAAATTTTAAACAATAATATCTTTTGCGTCTGTTGGTCAATTTTGATGAAATAAACACTAAATATTACTCGGAACAATGCTTCTTATGTTTCAATATTTCGATTTTGAATATAATGAGGGGTTTTTACGTGATGCGCGCACAAACATACAGACAAACCGACAAACCGACAAACAGACAAAAATTCTAAAAATGGTAGAAATGGGTTCTGTTAGTGCTCCTTTAACACCCCTACTACTTTTTTTCTAAATATTTTCAATGTACAGAAACGCCACGTCTACAGATTTATTATATGTATAGATGATTGAAAGACATTCAAAAATGTCTTTCCGTCGCTAAATTACTTCGTAAAGATAACATGGGTAAGGTCTATCGTCACCGAAAGTCGTTCCATGTAAAATACTGGTATGCTGCTCCATTTGATTAGACTGGAAGCCGACCCCAAAATAGGAAATTGGGAAAAGGCTAGACAGGTGATGATGATGAGAAGCCAGAATGTCACAACACTAGTGCTTTTTAATGGGTCTTATTATTTCCAGAGCCACTTCTGGAGTCTACAATGGCCATGGGTTAGTAAGAGACGATTTATCTACCGAGAATCAAACTGTTTTATGGTGCCAAGCAAATACGAAGATGCTCGCAGGTGAGTCTAACTTCATAAATACTGATAAAGAATCTAGTTAGCGTTTTATGCTACAAAATTCAGTAATGTATTTCAGATAGAATATTCTGCAAAAGGACAAGGTATTTTGCTTGAAAGTAAAAACGATATTTCTGATACTGAAAAAAACGAACCGTGAAAATCTTGAAAATAAAGGCCATGTTCACACCAATTGTATTGTCAGTCGCCGATTATGAGCAGGCTCACTAATAGCACATTAGCTCATCAAAGCGTATTGTTGTAGTCATATTTGCGTTGGTCTGGTGTCAACGCAAATATGACTACGGAAAAACGTCACTGAACTGAGTAACGCAAGCTCAAAGTCGGCGGCTGACAATACGTATGCGAACACTCCTTAAAACACCGTCGCTATTCATTGATCACATGAAACTTTTTTATTTCTCTAATCTAATCAGCGTCTATTTAGTTCGTAATCATTATATAATTATCTAGTTATACTCACAAATGTTTTGTTTTTAGCTGGGACTCCGACACTGACTCAGATGAACTAGGAATTTAGGTTCATCATCAATCTATCAACAACTTGTCATCTAGCTCTTGTAAAGGTGCCAGCAGTACAATCATTTGCTCCAAAACCTTGTGATCTCTCTGACCCTTTTTAATTCAAGCTTTATGTTTTGCACCTATTCATAACCCTGTAACTGTTCTTTTTATAAACGAGGTTTGCTTGTAGAACACGAATAAAGAAAGAAATAGATGTATTTCTGTAGCCTGTGATAAATGTTTCGCACGAAACCCTTTCCTCCCCCCACTATAATTCCTCAAATGATTAATTCTTTAAATTAACCGTTTCGTTTTATTTTAGGGAAAAATATCCTCCTCTTCCTTCTGTACGATACACCGACGACATTGTTCACTTCAGCAAAGATGGAAAGCAAGAAAACGAAGACAACACAAAACGTATACCTTCGTTGTGGGAAGTCAAACAACAGGCCAGAAAGGATAAAAAGGAACGGTTAGCAAGGGCCGCAGCCTTAAGTGACGTATCTGATGGAACCGATGAACCAGTTAGTGATATGACTGATTATGAAGAACCGGTTAAAGAAGTTAAAGAAAAGTCAAATAGGTCGCAACGATCGACTTTAAAAGTAGAACGACAGGAAACAATAGATGAGTCGATAGAGGAGGAAGAGGTTTCCAGAAACGAAGAAGAGGAGCATCAGGTTATTAATGAAGAAGAAAATGAAGAAATGGATGTAGAACATACTGAAGAAGAAGTTAATGAAGAAATAAACAATGAAGATAGTAATGAAATAGGAGAAACTACAGCCAAAGAAATAAACGAAAATAACAGTACAATTCCTGAAATAAATGAAGAAAATAATCAAGCGGCTGAAGAAAGTGTAGCAATGGAGAATGCCGTAGATGATGACAATGTCGATCTGGTAAACGGTGAAGTCAATGATGATGAAGTATTAAATGAAGCGCTTGGAAAAACTGGTGACAGTGCATCTAGGAGTGAAGAGGACAATAATATACTAGATAGTATTCTAAGTGACGACGGACAGAATCTGGAAAGTTCTGAATCTAACAACGAAAGATAAGGGATTACTTAATCCATAATCTTTACACATTTTTGCTCTAGCCAAGTCCTTGAATGTATAGGCATTGAGTGAAGATCGGGGAAGACTACAATAGTGTAGAGTACATTCTACTTGTGATATTGATAACTGCTCAATTTTCATCGTCATTAATTTAGCATTTATCATGATACGAAAATTAATTCATATTAGTTAATCATTCCTTATTAACAGTGCTAGAGAACACGATGTCGAAACTTTCAACCTGTGATTGTATGTCAATACAATTGGTTCAATGACTAATTGGAATTCCGGTCAACGGATTGTGAATTTGAACCTGTGCCAGACCGTTTGTTGTAAACACACCTGTGTATCTAGTAATAAATTAACCACAGTTAAAAATAGTACAAATGCTATCGATTGTAACGTTAATTATAGATTTAAAGCTCCATTACATCGCGGCAACGTCTAGTTTTAAAATGATATTGTAAAATAGAAGCTAAGTTAACTTTGAATCTCAAATTATAATCTTACAGAAAATTCTTGATAATTTTATTACAACTATAACAAAATCTCTATGATAGCAGACAAATAAGTGAAAATAAATTCTGTGACACAAAAATTGTTTGATCATATGACATATGTAGGTACATAACGACTGTCACGCCTGCAATCCCCGAAGGGTTAGGCAGAGGTGTACGTTGTTAGGCACAGTGTATCCAAATCGATCAGCACTGTCGTAGTCCAATTAGTGTGCGGTTGTCAACGTGAACCGCAGAGAAGTTCAAATTACTAAACTCAGCCAATAAATTCAAAGGAATACTTGAGTGGAAGTAAAACGCCGGTTTAAATACAAATCGTAGAAACTGGCTGACGGTAGGTATTGACACTTTATATAAGTATGCTACCAATGCTACACTTTGATTGACAACTACAAATTAATAGAAGATTGACAGTGGTTTATTTCTTCCTCTTCGTATGACGTATCTGCGGCGTTTCGTTTAACCGATGGATGAGTTATGTACCTACATCACTACATAGTATAAAACAAAGTCGCTTTCCGCTGTCTGTCTGTCCCTATGTATGCTTAGATCTTTAAAACTACGCAACAGATTTTGATGCGGTTTTTTTTAATAGATAGAGTGATTCAAGTGAAAGGTATTATATAAATAATATATTAGAGAAACACTGATTTGTAGAGGTTTCTAATGTGATGTCGTAAATAAACACATTTTTTTGCGCTTACATTGCAAACGCTGGCTGAACCCTACGAGATAGATAAAAATAAAATACTACAGTATTGTACACCTTAAAAGGTCTACAAAAAAGTCCACAATGGTATATGTCTATCTCTGAGGGATGACCCACAATAACCATTTTTTATCCTTTACTTTTTACGCGAAATAACTTATTTACGAAGCGATTTTAAGCAATACAGCATTAATCCTTATCCAATTAAGTACCTCCTTAAATATATTGTGCATTTAATTTAGATTAATATGGCCCTTAACAGCATGTAATTTAAATGAATATTTTCGAAGATATTACAGATTTAAAATGCATGGAAATAGCGGTTGCGGCGGTACTGGCCGAGGGTAGTATATTTTAGTATCAGCATTGCACCCGTGCGAAGCCGAGTCAGGTCGCTAGTTGCATATAAAATACTTTTTGTTTAAACAATTCACTACAATAATATATTGGTAACCTCAACAAATAACTCGAGTATCCAATCTTTTAAATATCTGTCGTTTTTGCCGCAAAAATCTTTTAATAATTTAATCATATAATGGGAGCTGTACACTGTCTCGATTATATTCGGCAAAATATGCCCTTCTTCTTTCAGGTATCATTTCAGTGTAAGACTAATGCGTAGGGTGACAAAATGGGCGGTCATATATCTAAAAGCAATTATTCTAAGACAACCTTTAGATGGATTTTAAAGAAGGAGGAGGAATAATACCGTAGGTAGCCTGTGGTGTACCAATATAGAAGTAAATAAATACGTACATAAAGCTTCTACTTGTATATATAAATAAATATATAAAACAGTAATCCTGAAAAAGAGCAAAGATCCTCCCGTTTACACCCCGTGGGACAACCCAGTGTTTAAGAGGAATGCAGGAGTCGCAGATTGTTATCGTGACCTGCCGCCATTTCATCCATTGCGTGTTAATTCTGTGGAAGAAGTCATGCTGCGCCGACCACATATGAATTGGGACATGGGCAAGGGAATGATGATGATAATGATTGTTGATATAACGGTCCCGCTTGACGAGCTCGAGGTTTAATAATAATAGGAGCTCGGGTCGGTCTTTAGGTTAAGCCGTGTTTGCCTACGTTGGTCTGTGGATGGGTGACCGTATTACATACTGAGTTTCCTCCGTGCCTCAGAAAGCACGTTAAGCCGTTGGTCCCGGCTGTCATTTGTAGTTCTTTGACAGTCGTTACAGGTGGCCCGAAAGTCTGACTACCAGTCTTACCAAGAATATCGTATTACCCAGTACTAACTGGGTTGTAGAGATCAGATAGGCAGTCGCTCCATGTATGTGTCATGTGTGTGTGTGTGTATATTGGTATTCAGCTGGATCCGGCTAGACTGGGAGCCGACCCCAAGATAGTTGGGAAAAGGCTAGGTAAATGATGAATGGTCCCGCTTGACCAGAACCTCGTGAAAGCCGAGAAAGATAAGTAAATCAAGTATACTGACTTGGCTCACGAGGTTGGCGTCAGCGATCATTGTGCCGATTGTCGTGTCAGCCAATGGATTAATTGCCAAGAGCCTCGACCAATACCTGACTCTCGTAAGGTAGCTGGATCACGTGCATGATTCAGAAAGCGGTACTTCTAGACACGGCTCGTATAGTTAGGAGATTCCTATCTCTGGAGTCCTGTCAGCCGGTAGCTTCGACCTTGATCCCGATGGTGGGCTACTATTTTTTAAATGGTATTAATGTAATAGACGTGTATAGGAATAAGTAAAGGAAATCATAAGTAAAGTAATTTTATGAAACCCTGAAGTTCAAAATACAAGAAACATGAATGGTAGCTTCTGCATAGTAATAATTATATGTCTGCAAAACGCTTTAAGTTCGCCAAACAATGTAACTAACGTCCACTTGGCTAAAGTAATAGGAGTAATTAGACTGAAACTTAGCTCCACATAGACTTTCCGGTGTTTCCGACCACCGACCACACTGGTCTAGGACCAAACTTGAAACTATTTGCTGGAACTTTAAATGACCTTGTATGTTCCGGGGGAGTAATTTTCAGAATGTACTGTTAAACTCGGTTGAAAAAATATGTTTCATGAGCAGGTATTTAGGTGAAAAGTTTATTGAATTTCATTACTAAAAGTGATTCTTAAATATCTGAGTTTCTAAAGCATTCTACAGGTCAAAGTGCAGTCACGAGCAATAATATGTATACTATTTATTCCATCACCACTGCTCTCAAAACGGTGAAGGGAAACTTTGTGAAGAAAACGGAATGTACTAGAACTATAAATTCGAAGATATGGTGCTACCAACCCGCGCTTAGCCCGTATGGACGATTACAGCTCATTCCCTCTCACAGAGGAGGCCTCTCTGTGTGTCACCTCACTTACAATAAGTTACCACCCCATTAATTTCGTTGCGGGATCCAAGACAGTTAAATTGTTTCTCTGGGACTTCGTTGAGCTTCATTGTCTCGGCGCTTTTCTCTCTCTGGTCGTCACTTTTGATTCTGGGCTTCAGGAGTTGCAGTGGTTTGGCACTATTTAACGGGCTTGCCTCAAATAAAAAAGATAACACTGTTTACGCCTAGCGTAAGTGGAGCTCGGAAGTGTGGAGCCGACACAGTTACAAGCTTAGGTTAACTTAACGCCAGGTTGACGGAACCCTATGGGCTGGGATCAAATCAAATCAAAATCTTTATTTCGAGCGAAGCCTCACATAGGTAACCCAATAATTATGAGACTTTGTAACATTGTCCTTAAAGCTTAGTATTAGTAAACAACACGATACGGTGGCGCATGTAACTGACAG
The DNA here is from genome assembly GCA_950022335.1 of Eurois occulta. Taxonomy (NCBI): domain Eukaryota; kingdom Metazoa; phylum Arthropoda; class Insecta; order Lepidoptera; family Noctuidae; genus Eurois; species Eurois occulta. The sequence goes on along the minus strand of OX465485.1, from coordinate 20,499,762 downwards.
CAATGAATTATAAATGGATAGTCCACTCCGTCAGCAATCATTTTCAGAACCCAGTTAGATGGTACCGATACCGTACAGTGCATTGATCGTCAACTTTTTATTTATTTTATTTTATAAGAATAAATTATTTAAAAAGAAAAGTATTATAAAATGTGTACATTTAGGCGCAGTAGAATTATTTCTCAAACAATGGTATATTTAATACTTACCTTTAAGTGAACGATAACTGAAATATATTCAACAGTTGCAAGTAATGATACTCGTAGTTCAATTCAGATGTTTGGTAGCGACCTGTTGCCCGATCTTTACTAAGCACTATTTAATTAGGACAGTTTTGAAAGCATTTATTTCAATTAGACGATTACGGCACTTTTTAATGTAAAAAAAGAAGCGTAGCTACAGTCCCAGTCACAAGACATAATAACTTGAGCTTGAATAAGTACTGTAGTTGCACATTCCAAAGCGTAGATTTCTATGGAGAAGAATGGGCCAGAAACTCCATGGACGCTCTTTTAAATCAAAATACTCTTAAAAAATCTTGTTGTTACAAAATCTTGATGTAACTATGAATGATGCTTTATTTCTCATTTACATAAATGATTTGCCAAAAGTGACACAACTAATTATTTTGTTTGCAGACGATAGCACTGCCATAATAAAATGTAATGACTTAAATACTTATCAATTTGACATTAATAATACTCTGACTGACATAATGAATTGGCTTAATATGAATAATTTAATAATCAACCTCAAGAAAACCAAAGTAATGCATTTCCGTCAAAGAATTGAAGCCCCAAAAATCTATGTCAGTTACAATGGCAATGAAATAGATGAAGTAAAAGGAAGTGTGTTGTTAGGTATACATATTGACAATAACCTTAATAGGAAAGATCATATAGAACAGCTTTGTAAAAACAACTATAAATTAAAATAACCTAAAGTAACTAACTTAAACAAAAACTGGCGTCAAAAAACTCCTCAATGTCCCCAAGACTCTGCCGACGTTGCCACGCTGTATGGCAACGCTAAGCCTCTGGCCAAGGTAAAAAGCCAGCTCTTGGGTCACGGGAAGTGTCAACTAAGCGTTTTGAAATTTCCGTGAAAAGGCTGTTGCACTCGGACCCCACGGTCCTAGAGTTTCAACTCTAAACGGCTCGACAGTATAGTTTCCAATAAGGTTACTATATTTACGCCGCTTGAGTTTCGCCGAAGCCGCAGCGGCAGCCTCAGCACAGCACGATGAGCTAGGATGATGGGATGGCGCAAGAGTATCGACAATATTTGCATCCCATACTAAAAGCCTACCCATCTTCCATGGAAACAAAGACATTTTAATTTTCATTTATAAGTGTATATATTATAAACCTGTATTAAAAAAATATGTGTGAATTCCAAATTAACAACTATAAGTATAATCAAATTGGTACAAAAAAAAGCTAAGTGGTCGTAAGCGCTATTTCTGAACATGAAGTCCTGGGTTCTCTTTCCAGTTCGGGCAAAAATAAATGTTGGGTTTTTTCCATCAGGAACTTCTCAGTAGCAGTCACAGAATTTGGATTTGTGACCGGCTGATGCCAATAGACTCGCCCTCTGTTACATGGGAGTTGAAAACATTACTGACGAAATGTGGGTGTACAGTTATCCCCGAAGAGTTAACAGCTGAACGTTTATATTTGCAGGTGGGGAATAAATAGATCTTGATAGTTTGTGACATAGAATACTTTTTTGTCCCGGTAGTCCATCCCTGTGGAATAACAGTCAACATCTTCGTAGGCGAAGCCGCCGGCAAAAACTAGTCAATACTCAAATTCAAATAAACAAAGTCTCGGGACATTTATTGAAATAGTTCGTAGTAATGTACACTAATAATTTATTTATAACAGAACTATCGAGTCTTACTATGTAAATAATTGATATACTAGACTATTATCATTTCAGTTCTCAGAATCAGATTCTCATTTATTTATACTTCTGAGATATTTTGACTGATTTTCGATATCTGATAGCGATATGTCGCCTCGAAGGTTTAAAAACCCTTAGTCTTATTCAGTTCAAGAATGACTGAAAGTAAATAATTGTGTGGAAGCAGTTACAAGGTAATATGACAGAGAATGGACTGATATATATTAGTGTTTGTATGAATGTTATTATGAGCTCCCCGCGCGTCACCGGTTCCCTCGTGCGCGTTCGTAATAGTTCGTTCAATTTCTGCGCTTATTGGAAACGTTCGGATTTCCGAAGCTGAAGGTAGCCGAAGCCGAATCTTTGCTCGGACACTAGTAATAACTAGTAATTAGTCAGATGGGTAGGGCTAAGTGGTAATGAGACCATTATGGCTTGATCACATAATTTGGATTATTTTGGAAATGTTTAGTTTCTGAAACGGTAAGATGCTTTAATGAGTTCACTGTTTACGGAAGTGTTTTATAAAGTTGTCTAAGCATTTGTGTCAGACAAAATGGTCTCGTGCACTGCATTAGGTCTTCGTTTCGATTCTCAGGTAAGGCAAAGGGTTATTGGGGTATTCCTTCAGAGCCTTTTCAGTAGCAGTCCGATGTCCCGATTTGTAGCCGACGCTGGCAATAGGCTCGCCCCCTATTAAAGGGAACTGCAACATAACTGTCGAACTGTGGGTGAGGAGAATTCATATTTCTATGGATACGACTCTGCCAACTCCTTCGAGGATTACAGGCGTGATGATAAGCTTTGAATTTAATTTTTATCTTTAGAAATAGTGAAAAAAGTCTTTAGCTTTCATACATTTCTCTGCCTGTAATGAAGCACTAATAGCACTTTAAATGCACCTTAACATAATATTCTTATTTTTAATCCAACCACTAATATCCCCAGAAAGGCAAATAGTAATAAACGCGATATTATAATTTATTCCTATTGAAATTGCGTCTCTTCCAGAATTAATATTGGCAAGTTTTAATATTGAACACGCTGTATTGTAGTACTCGTGGGGTAGAACTCGTCTCCTGTTTGATATTGCGCCTTTTACAATTATATTCCGTAGGCGTCTTTTGCGTCGAGTTTTGTAGAAAATATTTATGAGTTAGAATGTAGGTATTTTACGCAGAAAATGTAAGAATATTAGGTATGTGGGGCGATACAGGTATTTGTAGTCTCATCTGGAACGCTGAATAGAGATTTTAGTTTGGTCGAATTCATCCGTATTTTTTTTTTACGTACTTTTTTTGATTTATGAATATCATCATTACTATAATATGCCACTACTAAAAAAAACTATTTATAATGTGAATGCACAGTTAATTCAAAAATACACATAAATAACATCACGACTGTAACCCCGAAAGGTTAGGCTGAGGTGTATCTACACCCATTTCGCCAGTTATGTTGGATTCCCATATTATTGGGCCATATAAAACCACTTGAAATCAAATCTTGAAATCTTGAATCATTTAAAATCGTTTTTTTTCTTGTTTTTCTTGACAAACACACACACTGTTATAATTAGGTACTTATTTCTAGACTAATTTCTAAACCTCGACTAATACCTCCTAACCAGAATTAATGGTGATTGGATACTTTGTTGTCTGTCTCGAACGTGAGACAATCTTCTTATCTTTGGCAATCCAGACAAATGTTGATAAGCAGACGTGATGTGACTTGACAAGGCTTGACAAGGCCTAGGACTTAGGTATTATCTACAGGTAATTATTCCTTAGAAGTTGAAAAGTAAGACCACGGGTTACACACTCGGCCGACACGCGTGTTGCGACAGGACTGCGAAAAAAACAAATGAAAGTAAATGCTTAGCATCATCATAATCTCTTTATTTCAGAATAAAATTCCATACAGCCAGCCTGTGGTTACGGGACCTTCGCTGAAACGAATATTCGTGGGCATACGGCGAAGTGCCGGCGAAGCGCCAGCAAATAGCGAGACGTGGCATTATTAGTACATTTGTATACTCCTGTTTTAGTCAATATATGCTTCGCCGTTCCCGTGGCCAGCCTGTTATAACTTACCACGACTACGACTACGTCACCACCGATGCGGCGGTAATCACGAGACGGAGTCAGTAGTGATACTCACCCGTGTCGTTTAGAGCATGTCGCGTCGCCAGAGGTCGTGAACGGGGGTTAATGGTTATCTACAGGTAGTTAGTACCTCTGAAGTTTAAGTTATTAGACAAGAACAGCCTCCGGATAGTTACGCTATCGCAGTCAATATTCTGAGCACAGTAATTCGATCAGAGCTGTATTTTAGTAGAATATCTGAATCAAAATCTGAAAATAATCAATTATGAAGACATACCATTCTTCTGCTGAGCGGATGGCAGTTTTTCCGTAAATGTGACGAATATTTTTCCACTTCTTATTATTTTTTGTGTTAAATTGTTACGCGTTTTACGGCCCAAATAGATGTATTACTTTCTTTGGTAACAACTTAAATAAAATAATGTTTATCGGAAAATAATTCCCATTCTTCTCCAATCTCCATAGAGATCTACGTTTTGGATTATATTTTTAGTGAAAGTTTTGGCTATCATTGTCATCATGATTTCGGCGCTAATATGTCCATTGTTGTCCATGTGTCCACATCGACTGGTCCGGATATCTTACTACTATTATTATAATCTTATCCTTACTTACTCACTACTATTATAAATGCAAAAAAATGTCAGGATGTATGGATGTATGTTAATTACTCTTCCACGCAAAACTCTAAAATGTATTTGGATGAAATTTGACACACAGATAACCTGGATGGAACACTTAAAATACTTTTTATCTTAGTAGTACGATCCCGTGAGTCAATAACTGAACTCCATGCAGGCGAAACCGCTTGCACAAGCTAGTTTTGATGTTGCAATAAATAATAATGTGTCTAAAGTTACTCTCAACGCAACTAACAATACCTAAACGGCCAAACCAGCAAAGCTAACAGTGGAAACACCTGACTTACCACACAAGTACTATGCCTGTCTACCTACAAGGTTGCTTTTAATCAGCGTGCCCTGAACAAACCGAATAACGAGTTAATCGGCCGCTGACGTCATCGCAGCTCCATTGAACAAATATTAGTCCAACGTGTCTGTCTGAATAAATTGATCTTTTTGTTTATTCCTCTTTTTTTCATGAAACTCGATATTATGTTGGTGATTGGGATTATATCTCGTGTTGTTTGATGATTGTGTCTGGATCATTTTGTAAATACACAGCGTATGGTTGGCCAAATTACAAATTATTCGATGCGATATTATTATTCGATAAGACTGTCTTGTTTTTAGGGTTCCGTACTTCAAAATGAAAAAACGGAACTCCTTATAGGATCACTCGCGTTTCTGTCCGTCTGTCACAGCCAATTTACTCCGAAACTACAGGACCGTTGAGTTGAAATTTGGTACACATTATGTAAGTCGGTGACCCAAAGACGGACATGTAACGTAAATTACTGAATTTTAAACATGGGGCCACTTTTGGGGGTAAATTAGAAAGGAAAAAAAGAAAAAACTATATCGTATTACATATCACATGAAAGGGCTCAGTATGAGCATCTCAAATATATATTTTTTATAATTTTAAAATAAATAGTTTTGAAGTTATTTAAAAAAATAGGCGAAAATTGTCCATCCCCCCCCCCGGCTACTCCGAAACTACAGGGCCGAAAAGTAGTTCTTTGCCTATTAATTACAGGAAAACCTATAAGAAGAACCTTTTCCGGCTTTTTTGTCTCTCTCTTCTCTTAAGTCAAAATCTACAAATTTTATTAAGCACGTGTTTTGACATAGACACTCGTAAATGTGTTTTTACGAATGTTAATTTTCAGAGACATACATTGTTGCGTTTCTTTCTTGCTTTGGTAGTTGGACAGTTGTGCCATAGTGACAGGATATTTCTTAGACAAGTACGTGCTGGGTAACGTTTGCAGATTTCGGATAAACCTGTTAAACCATAAAATTGAAATATTTTATTTCACATAGGCCTACTTGGCAACTAATGAAATGACGACAAATAGGTGCATGGTTCGAGTTGGTCGTTTCCTATGAAGAAGAGCCTGATTGCAATTTATCATTGTCTATATGTAAAAACATCTTTAATTGCCCAAAATATCTTTATTTTCGCTTATTATAATAGAAAAAAAATGAAAGAACCACTAAAATTTAAAGCCACAATGTTCTCCAGCTGTTGTAAAAAAGTAATTAATTTAATTTTCTTGTAAACTAATTAGCTGAAACTACATTCCAATACCTTTGATTAACTAAAACATCAATAAAACCACAGAAATGTTACCACAGTACACGAAACCACCTAAAACCAATTTTCTTTGAATAATGTATGTTCATAGAGACCATAATCAGTTTATGGTCTGCATGAATCGTTCAAACAGTTTCCCTGAAACAACTGGGCGTCAATCAAATACTTTGATCACAGCTCTGTTTCCAAGAAAACACATCAAGGTGCCAACACGTTCCCAAAATAGATTGGACACATTCAAGGACCAATATGTGTTAATATTTGGAGTAGTTTTCGTCGTATAAGAAGTACTATTTTCGACCAAATAATTTCGATTTTATCGAAAATAAATGTGTACTTCTGTTAGTACTAGTTCCTTTAAGGATAAATAATAAACTAACGTCAATACGTTTAAAATATCATTTCGATAATGATATTTGAAATCCCACAAAAATCAGCAATCTGTGGTGAATTGTATGTGAGAAACCAGATCGGATTTTTATCCAAGACTTCGTAGCACTTTGCTACGGCGTAGCAGTCGTAGCAAGTACCTGCTACGCCGTAGTAACTTATTGGCATTTTAGGTAAAAATCTATTTTTGCGTCAGACATTATAATTGGTTGTTATTTTGGTCTGTTATATGTATTTTACGGTTTTATACGGTTGGCATTGATCGTGTATATAGTAGTAGTTAGTAGCTTGAGACTAGAGGGGTATTTGCGTTACTAACTTACAGTAGCAAAGTCATTCATTTCGTTAGTTCATCCACATTCATTGCTTTATTTACGTTGTACGTTGCTGAGCCACAATACAGTATCAAAGCAATAAATAGATCAAGGATTTCCTACAAAATCGGGTAGAATGTGATCAAAAGTTTTGACACACATTTCAATGCACCCTTGACGGGTTATGAAATACTATTTTATGTTATAAGTATATGATTAACTAGCTTTTTCCCAAGGTTTTTCTCGCTTATGATTGGAAACCACACCACGTGTAGCTTCCCGTTAGTGAAAGAATTTTCGGAATTGGATCAGTAGTTCCGAAGATTACCGCCTAAATACAAACTTACAAACATAAACTTTACCTATTTATAATATTAGCTTATAACTATAGATAATATACATCACATGGTGTATAATTATTAAGCTTATCTTATTCAATCTGAATTACGTAATATAAAATCAATTACTACACCCATCACCGAACATACTCGGAATGTGAGTAATTATCAAATTACATTAATCGAGGTCACGACAAAGATTGTTAACAAAATTAACGCAATTTTGATATATGTTTCGTCTGTTTCCACACGACTGGGTAGGCAGAAGTGTTATATTTTTCATTAACTTATTTGTAAAGAGGGTAATTACCCAACATATTAAGACTGTTAAAGGTTCAGCTACTCCGGTACATCCAGTTTCTGGACGCAGCTCCGAACAAGGGACTGATAGATAATGTACTGAAGTGTCTGTTGGTGTCCGTAACTGTCCAAAATCTGTCCGGACGTTTACGGATTTTGACGGCACGGTTGGCGCAGTGGCTGAGCGATTGATTGCAGCACTTCGTGTCGCGGGATCGATTCCCGCACGAAACAATTATTTGTATGACCTGCTGGTAGTTGTTACGGGTCTGATTGTTTGTGTATGTGAGTTTAAATGTTTGTAAACGCACCCACGATATAGGAGAAATTCATAATGCTGGAAAAGTTATTTAAAAAAAAACACAGAAATTATTGTATTAACATAAGTTATTACAATTCAATTAATTTATTTCAGACAAAATATTCGTCCATAATTTTGTTAGTAGGTACACTTAAAAGTAATGTTAGTAATAAAAAAATCAGAAATAAATAATACACACCTAACTAAATAACAATAAGCAAAAAATGCTAAGCTAAGCTAAGCAATAAAGCGCTAAGCTTATACGTGTTTTTAAAGTCATTGTGTCACACGTGACGCTTCTTCTTGTTGTCATGTCAATAAAAATCTAGACTGGGTCGTCCCAGAATTTAGATAACGAGTTTGGCGACATCACTAGCATCCATTAATTCCTGTACTGTGCAGGCTTCAGGGCATGTGGGACACGAAATGTTTTAAAAGCTACTGTCATTTGTTTAGGTACTAAGGTTTCTTTGAGCCATCACATATCGCATAATACCGTTGTCATACAAGACTTTTGATCCTGAACATTTTCGACTTTAAACACGCGAATGCTACCTGACAAGCGGGCGTGTGACACTAGACAGACCGACTTGTTACTTAGTAGTAATTTAGATTTCCTACGTCTTGTCCCGTCTATCGCTAGCAAAATGCTGTCGCTGGGTATCGGTATCGATACTACAGCGATGTTTTCTCGTTTCAGTGAAAGCATCGCTGTTTTCGTAGTCTACAAATTAACGATAACGTGCCGTGCCTGTTCTGCTGTTAGGACATCACAGGAGTTACTGAAAGTGCCAAAGTCGTCGCCATACCTTGGGCTGAATCAATTTAGATTGCTATCGAAGGAGAGCGATGCTTTTGCTATGGGCGAAGGCCCTTAGTATCGTAACGATGTTCACACGCTGATAGTACCTAAACTTTAATTAGTATTCGAAGATTGTACAAACATTGATTCTGATCTGTTGTTTAAACTTAGGAAATTATTGGCAGACGATATTGTTATCCCCTTTAAGATATCTCAATAGGTATATTTGAATTGCTTTCAGAACTCAAACAAGAGAAACTTTAGTAATTATTGCCTCCGAAATCGAAAACTTGAGTTTTTTGAACGATGTTTCAGAATCAGTCATTTAGTGAAGTGTAAATGATGCTAATGTTCCTATGTGCGTCCGTCTGACACAAGCTTGTACCGTTTGAACCATACCAGCTATAACTTTGTTTTGGCAATGATGACAGGGAGCAGGCACGGCTTCTACAATAATGCTTGAAATTACAATTTACTGTTTTAATGTTCGTTATTACAAATTTTGGACAGAATCGCTTGGTCACGTACGCACGCACGGTCCTGCGGTATTGGTGCACAGTGGCGCTGCGGGCGGGCGCCTTTGGAAAATCTCGCTGGTTAGCTCCAATTTATCGATTGTATGATGAAAGCGATAGATGGCGTTGCTTGACGGAACAACTTTGTTTTTTCGAACTTATTATGTCCACTATAACAACAATAAAAACAATAGGTATCATCCCTTTTGTTTTTATTACAAGAGTGGTGTATTTTTTTTGCGTTTTGTTACAGAACCCTTCGTGTCCGATCGTACTTCACCAGTTTTTTTTTAAAGCTTTTATTTTTCACTTGAAACCACTGCTTTTTAATCCACTTCGTAAAATAAATCAATGAATTCTTGTACTCTCTTGGCAATAAGTTTCAATATACTCGTGAAAGTAATTCATTTCGGCCCGGGCGGCCGTTTATTTATTTATACTTGGTGTTATAGCAATTATAAGCCACTAACAGTGGCTACTAGACAACTCGTGGTAAAATAATAATAGCCGCACGGTTCGGTCTTCTAGGTTAGCAGTGCCAGCCAGGGTGGGTCTGTCGAGTGGTGGTGGAGCAGGAGGGTAGAGATCTTTAATAGTCTTTACAGGTCCACTGCCTATCTGACCTCCGCAGCCTTGTTACTGGGTCGTGGTACTAACCAGTCTTACCAAGGGTAGCTAAGACTGGTTGACAGACTTTCGGGCCACTGACTACCTGTAACGATGTTATATTTTTTTGACAACAGATCAATAAATAACAAAACCAACATCAGATTCATTGGTTTCTAGTGCGAATTAATTTAAATAATAATTGTTACTAATGAAATCGTTCAACTAGCACATAATCACTGAATAATATTTTGCTTATTTAATTTTATTAATTGAAACAGCCACAGTCGCCTGATGATGGAAAATTAATGAGGAAAGGATATATTAATGATATTGTGTGAAGCTGTCTGAACATTTAAAATAATATTGTTTTATTGAGTTCTATTTAATGTAAGCTTACTTTTTGTATTTCCTTTTAAATATTGTGATATGTAATTGATTTTATCTACCTAGTCTTTTCTATAATGTATTGGGATCAGCTTACAATCTATCTAATCTATATCTATCAATATATATGCAGATGGCCCGTATTTTACATTAAGTGACCGTATATTTGACCTTTAAACTCAAATTCAAATCATTTACTTCAAATATACCTTTACCAGGTTGCATCCAGCGGATCCCCGCAATCTTCACCAGGTTGCGAGGATCCGCTGGATGCGAGACGCACGGTACCGGTCAATGTGGCAACACTTGGGGGAGGCCTATGTGCAGCAGTGGATGTCTTTCGGCTGAAATGATGATGATGATTACAGGCACATTTTCATTGTCAAAAACAAAGAAATTTAATCTACAGTCCCAGTCACAAAGCATAATAACTGTGAAAGTTCTGTAGTTGCACATTCCAAGGCGTAGATCTCTATGGAGAAGAATGGGCAAGAAACTTCGTGGACACTCTTTTAGAAAAAAACATTGTTGCAAAAACTTGGTTACATCATTAATGTTGTGATTATATTGACGACGAATAGGTAGTAACCATTTTCGCGTCGGTGTCCCTTTCACCCTGTATAGGTACTGGCTCGAAAATGAGCTTTTTAACAAGTCGTTTTATCGCTGATATCACATTTAGACCGATAAAAAGGGTTCCCCTAGGAGCTATTCTAGGACCAAGCAATTTAGAATAAGGTTATATGCGTAACATTGAATTTTATCCCGAGTTCACGGAATATACGATTTAGGTAGGAATTTATCAAGGTTAAGGCTAGCGCACACTAGGGACGGCAGTGCAGTGCATTTTATCTTTACCCAACGTGAATTCATACGTAGCTCATGGTAACAAGATCCAGATTCCAATATTGAGAGATCGACAAGGTAAAAACGGGATTTCCCTTCGCGGAGCGAAGAGCGCACAACACATAGTTGCGGCGAAATGCGATGGCATGCGACAGAAAGTTTAGGGTCACCAAGGCATGCGATGGTATGTGTTGGAGTCCGCTAACAGATGACTGCCGGGTGAGGCAGTGCAACCTGCCCTACCGTCCCTGATACTGGCCTTTATGTTATGCTGAGGTAAGTGCTAGATTTAATACCTATGCGATCGCGTCATACCTAACTACCACCTGTACAATGAAATAGATCTTTGTCAGCTGACAGATCTGGTGACAAAGATGGGAAACAAATTAATATTCCATACAAATTAAGATTACTTTAATGCCATCGAGTACGTCTGGATAGTGATAAAACCTCAAGCTACTAGTTGAACTCGAACTATCTGTTTTGAATCACACGTGATATTACAACGCTTCACTGATTAATTTATTATCTCATTTGGCAGAACCGAAGGTGGTTTTTTTGCAGAGGAGGGCCGAGCCGAAGCCGAAGCATCGGTCGGACACTAGTGATGAATATTTCTCCCTGAGAGATAAATAAATAATTAAAAAAATATATTTTATGGTCAGGCATCAAGGCCCAAGGGTGTTAGTATTACATCTTACTTAAAAACTATGTTAGTAACATGCAGAAACACTAAAAAGAAAAGATAAAAAAGAAAATGAAATTAAATAAAATCACTCACACTCACGGGAAGGTTTAACAAGCTAAATACGACAATTCAAAATCTAAGTATTTATTTATACAAAATACGTTAAACGGCTTTATTTACTAGTTACAATTGAACTATACATAATTATGATGTTATATGTTAGAATAAGCTGTTTTCTAAGGAGTGCTACACACAATTATGTTCTGCTATTTTTGGTTCAGTTGTATTTGTAGAAAAGCTGACAAAACCAACCCGATGCAATCATTATAAAATTTATTCGGCTTTCATTTGGGCCGTATCAATCGGCAACTTTGTTCGGCATCTACATTAGTCATCTTAGGGTCGGCTTGGCATAATCCTACTTATATACCTAGATTAACACATAGGATACTTTTTATCCCGGTAGTGCGATCCCGTGGGACAGTTACCGAACTTATGCGGATAAAATTCAAATTCATTTATTTCAGGTACGTAACCCATATTGCAAAAAATACAAATACAAAATCAGCAAATAACATAGATATCAATTCACAATTAATTAATAAAAATAATAATTAATTACAATTTTGTTAGTCTCTTACGGGCGACACTATAATTATGTGACTTGTCTATCACAGCAGTGTCGCACATAAGGACAGTCCAGCCTATCAGCAATCATCCTCAGAACGGCATTGGAGCTGGCACGTACCCTGCGCACAAGGGATGCGCATTAGCGATGCGCATAGCTAGTTTGAAATAAATCGAACGTTTATTTTTCTAAAATATATAGCAACATATTTCTCAATTTTGCTGCCAGGCTGTGCTGAATTATGCCGTGCTCAATATGTGTGTCGCAACACTAATAAAAACCTGTATCTGCACTCACATAAAAAACAACAAAAATAAAAAATATTCCAATCTCAAACAATACTAAGAGCACCTTTCCTTGAATGTCACAAATTAAACGACGTTGATACAGGGTGGTCTCCGGCCGACGGACCGGAAATGAAGGGTCCAGGAGAGGCTGCATCCGGCGGCCATATTGGATTGTCTCGCTTCCTAGTCGGGAGAAAGGAAAGGCCTCGTTATGCAGCCTCATCGAAATGTGAAGCTATATACAGAGTGTAGGTAAACTTGGACTAGATTGAACATGGAATTTTGTGGTGCTGTTTCCCAATGAATTTTCAATTAGTTTGACACATAAATAAATGGTCTAGACTAGAAATTATTCAGAACTATTTTTTATTTGAAACAAACAAGTTAGTAAGTAAGTAATTTAAATAATACTTTGTTTTTAATTAAAGATTTATTTTTTTCACTTAAAAGAAGAAACCATGTTATTATTAGTAAAAAACTACTTAGGCATTTAAGGAAAATAGCCGCTTTAGCAGAATCATAATAGGATAACAATATGAATTACGTTTAAATTCTTAAAATGGTCATAGACGTACCTACTATTATGAACTGTAACCTTGTGACCATTTTACAAATTTAAACGTAATTCATATTATAATCCTATTATAATTCTGCTAAAGCGGCCATTTTAAACCCCCTGGTCTTCGTAGTATTAATTAATCCGTCTCATTCTAAGTACGAAAAAATACTAATTAAATGAATTAATTTCATCCAATTAGCCCTACTTTTCTTACAAGTTCAAACTAAACATTTTTAAACATCTTTGCGTCTAGAATATATAATTCACATTGACTTTTTGTGTAATTTCTAACAGCCTGTATATAAAAAATTAAAAGGGCTTTTTGCATTACGTATGTACACATTTAAACCCTTTTGCATAAAGATAAAGAAACTACTAAGGTGTTATGGAAAAGGTTTGGAAAAGTACCCACATCACGCTATGTTTCGTAACGTAAATTTCCTTGACGGTATTATTAATACATTAATTCTTGGGGCTCGCCCCCTATTAAATGGAACTTATAACATACACTAGCGGAATGTGGAAGTTTACCGTAGTACACCTGTACCTTACCTTTACCCCTTAGTATGGAAAAGCACTGAACGACTTTTTGTTCTACGTGTTCTTGAAATTCGCAAATAAATAAATTTGGACTTTCTATAGGGACTGACGCGATCAGCTTTTTAACATTTATGGTAAAACAAAAAAAAAACCGGCCAAGAGCGAGTCGGATTCGCGCATGAAGGGTTCCGTACCATCACATTTTTAATTTTTATTATTTGTTTGAACAGAAATACACATTTCGACTGTCTACCTATTACGGATCATGCTTACACCCCGATGACAGACGGACAGACGGACGGACGACAGCGGAGGATTGGTTATAGGGTCCCGTTGATTACCCGTCGGGTACGGAACCCTAAACAGTTATGAATTTCCAAAAGTCATAAAACAAAAGTAGTTCAGTTTCATGGTCTGAGACACCACACGAGAGGTCTTGCGCTCATTATGTTACACCCTGTATTATGTTACATTTTGTATTATGTAACACACTGCATTATGTTACATCCTGTATTATGTTACTCCCTGTATTATGCTACGCCCTGTATTATGTTCAGGAAAAATAACACAGAAAATCAAGCTGATCAGACAGATAATTATAATTCATTAGGAATATTCAGTTACTCGTTGTCTTCACATTAATATCAAAATAAACGTTCCCTAATTTCCGCGGATTTTACACAAATCCGATGACTGCCTCGTTAGTCTAGTAGTCACAAGCGCGACTGCAAAGCATGAGGTCCGCGGTTCTATTCCCAGGTCGGGCAACGTGCTATTGTGTTTTCCCATTAGGAATTTCTCAGTAGCAACCACGAAGTCTGGATATGTGCTTAGTTGATATCAGCTCGCCCCCTATAACATGGGACTTAATATTGCTGGCGAAATGTAGGGGTGCTATTAGGTACACCTCTGCCTAACCCTTCTGGGATTACAGGCGCGATGTTATGTATGTATGTTTAAACAAATCCCCAGAGGCTTTATATAAACCTCTAAACAACGCGGAAATTATGATAATGAAAAGCATTCAATTTTGGAAACAGTTTGTGAAATAACTTGTAATGTTATCATCCCTTTTGACTCACTCGAGTTATTAAAGTTAATAAGTGATAGTATATTAACTTGAAGCTAAGAAGAGATAGAAATAGGTTATAATTATTTATGAATAATTAAGTGATTTACTAATACGTAATTACTGTACACGTGAAACGACTTACATTCTCCATAAATAATAAACTATACTAATATTCATAGTCACGGAGTCTGGATTTGCGCCCGATTCGCACAAAACAATCGGCAGCAACTGGCAATAGGCTCGCCCCCTATTACATGGGACTAAACGTAACTGGCGAAATGTGGGTGTACTATTAGATACACCTCTGCCCAACCCTTCTGGGATTACAGGCGTTATGTTATGTTATATTATTAATAGTTCTACTAATATTTTAAATGGTAAAGTAACTCTGTCTATGCATGAACGTCGACGAACCTGTGCGGTTATTTCTTCAAAATACCATCTCAGACATTCATCTGCATGGTCCTCATATGACTTGACATTGTCTGGACTTTAAAAGAGACCTCTGAGTTTGTTTCGACTGTTTCTTCTCAGAGGAGTCAGGTACGAACCACCGGCCCCATCTAGTTTTAAAACATAACATGAAGTGACGAGTAAAAGTGTTTTGTAAAACTA
This sequence comes from Eurois occulta, assembly GCA_950022335.1. Lineage (NCBI taxonomy): Eukaryota > Metazoa > Arthropoda > Insecta > Lepidoptera > Noctuidae > Eurois > Eurois occulta. The sequence continues at coordinate 20,484,344 of OX465485.1, read as the reverse complement.
ATTTACAGAAATAATCATGATTTATGATGAACTAAAAGAATATGTAAGGATCGCAGCAGAAGTGTGACCTGTGACCGGTGAGTGATGGGCTAGCTCGCCGTCCGTCCGTCTTATGACGACATGCCGTGTCGACGGCGCGTTCGTGTTCCACGCGCGCCTCAAAGAGATTTCAGCAAACCGGACCCCTCCGGCAAGGGCCGATGCCTGCCAGGGCTGCGGGACTGGAACACAAAGAGCAAAGAAGGAACATGGATGGGTTTTAGTCGGTACAAGTCTGACCCTCCCTTCCACTCCGCCCAGAGCGGGAGGAGTCATTTGATGATTTCCTATCCGAAAAAAAAAGGATCGCAGCGGAATATTAATGTATGGAAAGGGACGAGGCAAAAGGAATAAGTATAGTATACATAGTATGTAGCAGGTGGCGTTCTGTAGTGTCTGCCTAGCCCCATGGCAAAAGGCTTGAGTTTACGTACGTGTGTAACTCTTTCCGTTTGTCAGCCTGTCTGTTGGTCAGTTAACTTTTCACGTCTTAACGGCGTATAGCATCTTCAATTTAACGGCTTGAAAATCATTACGCATTTTATTGGGAGGTATTTATATAAAAATACATATATATAAATACTATCTTCCTTGAATTATTGTTAAAAAAAATCTCCCCATCCCTATCTCTGATAATAATATACAAGAAGACAGCAGGTACTAAATTAAATATGTGCACACATTTTTTCTACGAATAATTACTACATAAACTTTTGAATGATCACAAAACACGGTCGCTTGTTTCTATGTTCTTATATTTTCCTTGTTTTGACAGACTTTACTTAATTAATTCGTTAACAAAACATTACGTCGGAGTTTGTAGAGAAAGCTTGAAAGTTAATTACTTTCCGGACTGCCATTTGGGCCAACGACGGCTTAGACTGTTATTTGTGTGACGGAAGACAACTCAATGAAAATAATTGTGAGTACTTTTACCGGCAGTGGACTCTAGTGATCATGACGACTTCAGTTTGATTTTCAGGTCGGGCAGTGACGTTGGGTTTTTCTCTCAGGAATTTCTCAGTAGCATCCCGAAGTCTAGTTTTATATCCGGTTGATGGCAATAGGTAGGATACATGGGTATGCTATGGGTACACCTCTGCCTGACCCTTCATGAAATACAGGCGTGATATTATGTTGGACTAAAATGTTTAGAATAATAGATGGACGAGTTTGAGGTCGTCGAAATTCCGTTTGAACCTCTAGTGATGCAATATTGTGCATCTTTAAGAATTAGTTTACAAAACAGCCAAAACGGCAACCAATGTCTGTAGGTTATAAAAATAAGTATAGTTCTTGTACGGTAATCGAACACGCGTCCATAATACTCGGCGCAGAAGCCAGCCGCTAAGACATTACACCAACCATCATTCCACACCATACCTTCATTTTCCTGCCTTCATCACGATGTATTTCAGGTCGGTGCAACATGACCTTTTTTCCATATTTTGTTACTTGTTGTCATTTCAGTAATCTCAACATCACTACGTAATAGTAAATAGACAGTAAGCTCATTATGAAAAGCAAACCATGTAATTCAATGACACTTAGGGAGAGTTGTGCCTGATAGTACATCCACATTTTACCAGTTATGTTTAAGTCTCATGTTATAGGGGCGAACCTATTGCCATCAACCGGGCACAAATCCAGACTACGTGGGAGCAACTGAGAAATTAAAAATAAATCATGAAATAAATATATATTAGCTTAGGCCCAAACGGGTTATCGTTTTAGTCCTGTTAGGGTTAGCAATTAAACTTTTAATGTACACAGTGTAAATGTAAACACCAAATAGATCGGTACGACGAGGGTAATGGTCCGGAGTATGTATTCTTATCTAAGTTCAACGAGTTTCGGGAAAGTTTGTCCGAACTTAGATTGTATTAATACTGCTTTGTGACCTGTTGCTGAGAAACTACTGTTGCATTATCTTAATAGAATCGTTTAGTCATTAGAATACAAAATATCAGCTTTTGCCCGGCACTTCTCCCGCGTTTCAGTAGAAAATTATTCCGCGAGAACGTAACGTAACGTAAATAAATGTGTTCTTGTAATTAATTATTATTATTATTCTCTTATACATCATTTTCAACTAATAATATGAAAGTGTGATGATTTCATCGTTAAAAATATAATAGGTACTACTTTTCTGGAGTGTACTTCTGAACGAAAAATTCAAAATGAAATTTTGTTCTGAAAAAACCCATCAGTGTCAGTCAAGATAACAATTTCTAGGTTATGTAAACGTCATCTCTGCAACCTGTCATGGCTGTCATAACTCTCACGACAAACGTCAAACATTTTTAATTTTTAATGTGTGCATAAAAACCATATAATATTATGTAAAAAATGTTACTTTAATCTATTCAGGGGCTTATTTTCCAGCTTTTCTGAAAGGTACATGTTATGGCGGGAGTCCCATACAAAAATGAAACATCTCCTTTCATGCAAATCCGTTCAGTCCATTTTGGGTGGAAGAGAAACATCTATCCATCTTTACAAACTTTTGGGTTTATAATAGTAGTAAGATAAGAAAATAATTCACAGCTACACCCCGAAAGTTCCTAAGGAGAGATGTATTAGAAGCAGCCTCAAAATGGACGTAGTATATCAAAGTCCTATGATCATGCATGGCATAGCCACGTAGAGATTTTCTGCTACGGCGTAGACTCCAATATTAGCTCCTATATGCTCCTTTTATTAGTCCACGTTAATACATTCTGTTCACACACGCACGTTGAGAGTACTAGGTACACACTTGACCTTTCTGAAGGTCTTTATATAAAAATTATTTATATTTAAGGTCACATCTGCTGAGTTTAGAAGCTAATTTATAAAACAAATAATTTGATCAAAACATTAGAAAGGTGTATGTTGATAGGACTCACACACAATATCTTACTCGTATTTTCCATTACAGTCCCTTCGTTTACAAGCATAAAGTGTCACTTTTGCTAATTAATCACGTAAAGCAAGCGTCTAATTGGTTTAAAATTCGCTTAGGCCTGAGTACATTTGATTACAAGGGTCGCGTCCGTCCATCGGCCATTACGCCTGTTTGAACAAAACCCCGGTTGGAATGTGATGACAGACGGTCCTCAAACACGGATTTTTTGTCCAAAGGCACATTATGTGTTTTGATTTGAGCTGAGGGCCTAGACAAATGACGTCCTATCAGCGAAAACGGTGATGGACAAAGTGTATAGAATTGATATATACCTGCAACTGAGAAATTTCTGGATTTGTGCCCGGTTGATGGCAATAGGTTCGCCCCCTATTACATGAGACTTAAACATAACTGGTAAAATGTGGATGTACACATCTTCCTAAGTGTCATTGAATTAAATGGTTTGCTTTTCATAATGAGCTTACTGTCTATTTACCGAAAAACTTATACAGCCGAACGTGCGCCAGTGACGGCACGCTTGACGTAGTGGTTGAGCGATTGCCTGCTGCGCTGCGTGTCGCTGGTTCGATCCCCGCACGAAACTCAGCGTTTCTCCTCTACGTTTATTTTGCGCACAGCCAAAGTGCGGAACTCTCTGCCGAGTAGTTTGTTGTTTTATTATGGAGGGACGAGTGAAGGGTGGTATTTTATATCATTTTTATAGTATGTAGACGTTGTGTGGTGTGTAGCATCTGTGTTCCCTCCCACATTTAACCCGTCTGCCTTCAAAGCAAGAGTGGACAGGCATCTTCTGGGCACGCTCATTTCATCATAGACCTCATCCATCACTTTCCATTAGGCGTGATAGATATAAAAATAAAAATAATAAAAATAAGTTTATTGGCACAAAAAACCTTTGTATACAATACCAGTACATTCCACATAGGTACATTGAGTTTTAGGAAAAGGCTGTACAAATAGTTTAAAACCCTGCTTCCTAAACTAGGGGGACCCTGTGACCTAGGAGTCAGTGTTCTACTGTAACTTCGTGTACAAAATAAACCTTTATTTGTGTGTTAATAAACCTATAATGACCTGGTTTTAGCTGTGCTTATGAATGTGTGTAAGGGGATGGTGTTGTATGGTGTGGTGAGGTGTGGTGTGATGAGGTGTGTTGTGGTGTGGTGTGGTGTGGTGTGGTGTGGTGTGGTGTTGTGTGATGTGGCGTTGTGTGGTGTGGCGTGGCGTGGTGTATGAGAGGGGGGGGGGGTCTGTAGTCATGTTCGGTATGTTAGAGTGATATTCATGTGTTTCTGTACTCTTTTGGTAGTATTATTATTACGTGCCTACATTATTTTAGAAATAAGATCTTCTGTACGGGAATAGTCCTGATTATACAGCCAGTTTTGTAGTTTGGTTTTTACATCGTGTTTGTTTAAATTACTTATTTGGATATGCTTGTTGATCCTTCTATAAATGAGTGAGCTTATTACATAAAGCTGGCGGCCAGCGAAAGCTGTTTTGTGAGAGACAGATGGACATGCAGATTTGGCTTTACGAATGGTTTCATCTGATGGAGGAACCTGTCCATGCTTCCTGAGGGTAGCATTGAGCACAAAGAGCTGCCGCACAGTAAGTAGGTACCCTGCACTCCGCATACAATTCACTTGTGGGAAATCTATACGGCCTGCAGAGCATCACCTTGAGCACAGCCCTCTGGGTGCGCTCCAACCCAAGCAGCTTGGTCTTAGCGGTTCCACCCCAGACGGGAATGCAATAACTGATGACGGACTGGCAAAGTGCAAGATACACCAATTTTAATATTTTGGAGTCGGCGCAATGCCTTAGAGACTTAAAGATATAAATAAGTTTCCTGACCCTTGACGTTAGGCTTTCAACTTGAGAGTACCACTTAAGTCCGTCATCAATCACTACACCCAGGTATTTGGTTTGACTGACACGAGATAGTGCTGTACATGAACACGAAGAGGAGTCCAAACAGATATGAGCAAGAACATTTATATCGGATGGGGCTTTGGTCCTGTGACTAATAGAAAAGGGGATGAAGTTAGTTTTAGCCAAATTAAGTGAAAGAAGGTTATTCTGCAGCCACCTCACAACCGTATGTAGCGATTGTTCTGCATGATGTTTCACGTCAGTCCATGTATCCCCATGTACTACGATCGCGGTATCGTCAGCATAAGTGAATATCTTTGTGTTGGGGAGGGCTAGTGTGCAAAGGTCATTTATGTATATTAGGAATAGTGTTGGTCCTATCACACTGCCTTGCGGAACTCCGTATGTGATGATTTCTTCATCACTAGTGTATTTATCGATCTTGACACGGAGTTTCCTGTTTTGGAGGTAGCTCTTGAAAAGCTCATGCGGTGTTCCCCGAATGCCTATGGCTTCCAATTTCGATAGGAATTGAAATAAACATTTATAAATAAATAAATATCAATGGACATTTCACACAGCACCATCTAGTCCCAAGCTAAGCAACCTAATGCTTGTGTCATGGTAGCTAGATGGCTGATAAACTACATATATACATCTTTTTTTTTGTTTATACATACATATTATAGATAGAAAAACACCCAGACCCGGAACAACTACTTGTAGGTCATACAAATATTTGTTCCGTACGGGAATCGAACCCGCGACATGCAGCGCAGCAGTCAATCGCCACCTGTCTCAGACCACTGCGCCAACCGTGCCACATTTGTATGGCCTACGGATAGTTGTTCCGTGTCTGGCTGTTTGTTTGTGTATATGAGTTTAATTGTTTAGAAACGCACCCCCGATACAGGAGAAATTTCTAGAGTGGGGCAACGTTAAAAAAAAAAACTAACAGAGCTCTAAGTCCCACTTACAAAACGTAGGTACTTCTGTTTCTGTCAATTGTTTAAAAGTGTAATTAAATAAATATGTTGTAAAAAATATCCTTTATAAATTTTTCAGTCTTTGATATTGTAAGTATTTTCGTTTCGTGTTCTCAGATATTATTTCAGCCAAATTTTTTGTATTTTTTCTTTGGTTTATTAAAATATGAAAAGACAGACAAAACCACTCTACATCGTATATAATATGTACCTTTATACACAATAAAAAATAACAGTGGCGCAGGCTATATTGCCTATCCTGAACCCGAAATGAAATCTATATACCTACCTAGCCTACTCGTACCTTCAAAGCGTCGCCAATATTGCCAACTTGACCTCTGTCGGTAAACTCTTTATGTTATCTGAGAGCTCTCATCTGGCTGGCTTTATACAATTTATGCTTTATATAAAGTTCGTATATTGGTGGGTTTGTCAAAAGGAATAGGTATTAGATTTATTTTATTATTTGTGATTGAATGGCGTAATGGTAGTAACGTCGATTGCCGATCGTTTATGGTTGGGTTCGGTTCACTAGTAGGACACAGAGCTATTGAGTTTGTAGAGGAATGACGAACATCGTAGGAAATTCCTCATCTTTCATAGGATAAAGAGCATCCTACGATCAGAGGGGTGGTGTGTCTTGTGAGCCCAACAGTGGTTGTGTTTGTAATTTTGGCTCTTTTTTCGTAAATATTATTGTTTTGTGTTTGATGGTCTGCTTATGTATCGATATCTATGTTATATAGATACCTATATATACTGTTCATTTTAATGTAAATAATGTATTTTTTTATTTGCCTTCTGTTATTTTGGCAGAATGTATCCTGCATTTTTATAACATACTTTATATATCACATTTTATTCAAATCTATATATATAAAATTCAAAGTCCTGACTGACTGACAGAGATATCAACGCACAGCCCAAACCGCTGGTCCTAGAGCTATGAAATTTGGAGTGTGTATTCTTTGTGAAGAGTAGGTATCCACTAAGAAAGGGTTTTTCGAAATTCTACCCCTACGAGGGTAAAATGGGGTGTTGAGTTTTCTATGAAACTTTTTATTCTCGCGGTCGATGGACTTGAAAATTTGTGTACCTACTCTGCAGTTACAATTATGAGAAACGTGTATCAAAGTTTTTCCAAAATCATCCCTCAATATGAAATTCAAAGTCCTGACTGACTGACTGATATATCAACTTACAGCCTAAGCTGTTGGTGTTAAAGACATGAAATTTAAAGGGTGTATTCTTTGTGAAGAGTAGGTATCCACTAACAAAGGGTTTTTCGAAATTCCACCCCTAAAGGGGAGAAATGGGGTGTTGAATTTTCGGTAAAACTGTTTATTCTCTGGTCGATTGACATAAAAGTCTACATACTCTTCAGTTAAAACTATGAGAAATGTATATCACAGTTTTTCCAAAATCATCCCCCAATATAAAATTCAAAGTCCTGACTGACTGATATATCAACGCACAGCCCAAACCACTGGCCCTAGAGAAATGAAATTTGGAGGGCATATTTTTTGTGAAGAGTAGATATCTAATAAGAAAAGGTTCTTCGAAATTCCACCCCTAAGAGGGTAAATTGGGGTGTTGAAGTTTCTGTGAAACTTTTTATTCTCGGGGTCGATTGACTTGAAAGTTTGTGTACATACTCTGCAGTTAAAATTGTGAGAGATGTGTATCACAGTTTTTCCAAAATCATCCCCCAATATAAAATTCAAAGTCCTGGCTGACTGATATATCAACGCAGAGCCCAAACCGCTGGTCCTAGAGAAATGAAATTTGGAGGGCGTATTCTTTGTGAAGAGTAGGTATCCACTATGAAAAGGTTTTTCGAAATTCTACTCCTAAGAGGGTAAATTGGGGTGTTGAATTTTCTGTGAAACTTTTTATTCTCGGGGTCGATTGACTTGAAAGTTTGTGTACATACTCTGCAGTTAAAATTGTGAGAGATGTGTATCACAGTTTTTCCAAAATCATCCCCCAATATAAAATTCAAAGTCCTGGCTGACTGATATATCAACGCAGAGCCCAAACCGCTGGTCCTAGAGAAATGAAATTTGGAGGGCGTATTCTTTGTGAAGAGTAGGTATCCACTATGAAAAGGTTTTTCGAAATTCTACCCCTAAGAGGGTAAAAATGGGTGTTGAGTTTTCTATGAAACTTTTTATTCTCGAGGTCGATTGAATTGAAAATTTGTGTACATACTCTTCAGTTAAGAAGAGATTAATTATGAGAAACGTGTATCACAGTTTTTCCAAAATTATCCCCCAGTATGAAATTCAGTCCTGTTTTTTTTCGGTTTTTTCGTCATGGGTGTCATTTTCGTGGTTTTTGGGGTCGCCAATGAGGAAAATGAGGTCAAAATATAAAAATTCAAGACGACGCCCATGAAGATTTCAGGTTTTTTCGTCATGGGTGTCATTTTCATGGCTTTTGGGGTCGCTGATAACGAAAATGTGGCCAAAATGTAAATCGATGATGGCGCCAGCAAAAAAAATCAGTTATTTCGTCATGAGTGTCATTTTCGTGGTTTTTGGGGTCGCTGATAACGAAAATTAGGTCAAAATGAAATTCAGGATGGCGCCGATGAAAATTTTTGGTTTTTCTTCATGAATGTCATTTTCGTGGTTTTTGGGGTCGCTGATAACGAAAATGTGGTCAAAATGAAAATTCTAAATGGCACCAACCATTTTTTTTAGATTTTTCATCAGGGTTATCATTTTCATAGTTTTTGAGGTCACTGATAACGAAAATGAGGTCCAAATAAACATAGGAAAAAAAAACAATTCTCATTTTTTCTTCGGTTTCCCCTGACTCAATTTTCACTCTTCGCCACTGGTACCTACCAGTGGCAAAGGGTCCACTTAGAAAGGGTTTTTCGAAATTCCACCCCTTTTTTTTGTTATTTGGAGGGTGTGAAATCATCAAATGACGTCCCGCTCTGGGCGGAGCGGAAGGGAGTGTCAGACTCTTACTGACTAAAACCACCCATGTTCCTTCTTTGGCCCTTTATGTTCCAGGGCCGCGGTATCTCTTTCGAACAGTCCCGCAGCCCTGGCAGGCATCGGCCCTTGCGGGCCCCTCCCGTTTGCTGAAATCTCTTTGAGGCGCGCGTGGAACACGAACGCGCCGTCGACACGGCCTGTCGTCATACGACGGACAGACGGCGAGCTAGCCCATTACTCACCGTCCACAGGCCCGCGCCTACGGTGGCCGAGACCCATCACGGCGTGGCCCCCGACGCCCGGTGCTTCTCCTCCCGCGGCGGCTGGGACGTGAGGCTCTCTCCCTCTCACGTTCCGCCGCCTCCTTCGCTAGCATGACTGCTTCGCAGGAGGAGGCGACGGCTTTCGATTCCCTCTCGCCCCGGACCATGGCTTGAACCAGGGCCGGACGCGAGAGGTCGTCGCCGGTGTCCTCCGGGCGATCCTCGCAATGATAGCACCGAAATCCCACCCCTAAGAGGACAAAATGGGGTGCTGAGTTTTCTGTGAAACTTTCTATTCTAGGTGTCGATAGACTTGAAAGTCTACATACTCTACTTACAGTTTTTCCAAAATCATCCCGCAATATAAAATCAAAGTCCTGACTGACTGACTGATATGTCAACCACTGGTCTTAATGACATGAAATTTGAAGGATGTATTCTTTGTTTTGAAATGGGGGTTGAATTTTCTGTGAAACTTAATATTCTCTGGGTCGGTTGACTCAAAACTTAATGTACACATCACTCTTCAATTAAAATTATGAGACACGTGTATTACAGTTTTTGATATAACACGATGTAGTTTAGAAATATTTTTATTTTCATTTTAAAATTAATTTATACGTCCGTCTTTGAATCAATGACTTACATATGTACCAAATTTCAACTCCATCGGTCCGGTAGTTTCAGAGTAAATTGGCTGTGACAGACGGACAGGCAGACAGACAGACACGCGAGTGATCCTATAAGGGTTCCGTTTTTCCCTTTGAGGTGCGGAACCCTAAATGCTAATATTACATAATAATATATATCTTACATAAACTATTTATTAATGCGAAAGTTTGGATGAATGGATCTTTGTTACTCAATCACGCCAGAGCGGCTGATCAGATCTGGATGAAACTTGGCACAGAGATAGATTATAGTCTGATACAAATAGATGTAGATTACTTATTATCCCAGAAGTAGGCAAGATCCCGTGGACAAGTCCCGAACTGCACGCGGGCGAAGCCGCGGGCAAAAGCTAGTATAATATATAAACTGTCACTTACGGGATATCTTCCGTTTGTTTCTTCCGTTTTAAACCCGTGAAAGCTTCAAACATTGTTTCAAATAAATATACTTATTTACTACTAGCGACCCGCTCTTGCTTCGCATGGCGCCACCTATTGGGTCCAAAACTATATCTAATGTAGCCTATATTTTAAGTTAAGCATCTAGCAGTAAAGCAACTGCGCTCAAATCCATGCAGTAGACAGACAAAAATTCTAAAACTGTTGTTTTGGCTTCTGTTGCTCTAATAGAGACCCACATATAATTTCTTTTTCAATAACTTCAATGTACAGCCATTGGCCTGTCTCAATTTTATTATATGTGTATATTGTATTTATTATATTAACTTTACTTGTGCAATGTAGGATTTGCGTAATATTAGGTCTGCAGCGTTATTTGGATATGGTGCTGTAGATGCCACCCGTATTTCCAATAGTAATTTTCAGTAGTAGTTCAGGGTACGTATTTGTGCTCTGTTAACATAAGTATAGCTGGGATGAGGTTATATTCACACCTTTTTTTTTTTTGGTATGGGAAATCATCAAATGACTCCTCCCGCTCTGGGTGGAGCGGGAGGGACTTTTACTGACTAAAAACCATCCATGTTCCTTCTTTTGCCCTTTATGTTCCAGGGCCGCGGTATTTCTTTCGAACAGTCCCGCAGCCTTGGTTATATTCACACCTGGTTCCCTCGTAGGAAATCAAAAGCGTGGTTTACTTATTTCGAGAATCCTCTGTTTTATTGGTTTTCGTATTTTGTTAAACAAAAACTTGTATTTCAAAGTTAACTCAGTAAAAACCCGAGATAAGAGGATGAATAGTTTAGTTATCTTCATTAGAGGGGCGATCTCGTTAGATCAACAGTTTGCCAAGTTCATTTTAGTTTAACGTAAACTTTGGGGGTAAAGTGGCTTATGCAGCTGAAGTAGAGAAACATTTTGGACTCTGAAACCACGACGAGGCTTCGTATGAATCTACCTTTAGCTATTTTTATCTTTGTGAGGATGGCTGGTTTGATGTTTGACGCAAAAACTACTGAACGGACTTCTATGAAATTTAAGACACAGATAGTTAACAAACTGGATACTTTATCCCGGTAGTTCTATCCCGTGGGACAATTACTGAACTCAACGCGGGTGAAGCCACGGGCTGAAGCTAGTTATGGATAAACACAGTTTTTTAATGAAAAAGATCGAAAATACTTTAATTGAGGTAAAAAAAATACATAACTCCGAGACCTCACCGTGTCTCGGAAAACACGGTCGTTGGCAGTTATTTGTAGAACTTTGTCAGACGTTACAAGTAGTCTGTGGTCCGAAAGTCTGCGAACTAGTCTTACCAAGGGGTAAGCCCGAAGGCACCTAAGAAGCCGATTCCTGCCGGCTTACCTTCGGGATAAAAGGCACTGACTTAATGTCTAGGTGTCTACTGTATTAAACAAATAATTTCGAATCCTTAGATTCTTTGGATACGTGACCCGCAACATCGATTCCATGGAGTGTTTGGTGATTCAGGGTTAAGTCAAACGTAGAACGAAACCACGTGGTCGATCACCAACCCGATGGACAGACTCCATAAAACCTGCCAAGATCCCTGTGGCAGAAAATGCTCGCCGTGCAGCCAATAGAGACCGGTAGAAAAGGATCGCGAAGGCAGCAACCGCAGTTATGGGCCCCCATGACCACGACTACCCCTGTCCAGAGTAAACGACTAAGAAGAGATTTTTTTTGAACGACTTTAATCGTTCAATGAATATTAACAAGTACCTACCTATTCCCCCAAAAAATAAAAGTAAGAACTCGTAATATCAATTTCACGTTCAGGTATTTTAAAATTCAATCGACGCGTTCAATTTCAGGAAGCAGACTGTAAAATGGCCCTTTTCAGCGAGCTCCACTTTTTCAGTACATAATTTGACTTTGAAATTGCTCATAGAAAGGCATAGGGTAAAGTTGAAGCTTAGGGTTCTGTAGACATAATATTAAATGAAATACGATTAGAAATGTAGTGAAACTGATTTCTAAAGTACAATCAAACGTTTTTTCATTAATGCGTGGCTGAAGGATTGAAATAATCCCTTTAATTTTCTGTAATACGCTTATTTAACGTACACAGTTTTCTCCGAGATTTCTGATCACCGACTGTTATTGATTCATTCGTGTCGCCGATGCATAATTATTTTTGTACGCTCTTTGGTTTTACTGTTTTATGTTTTTTTGTCGTCGTGTCACGTTCATTTTTTAACAGCCCCGTTTTTCTTGGTGCTCTGTAGCAATTTGCGTCCAGATTCGTATTCTAAATGTTAGTATCCTAACATTAATAACCTTTTCCGGTTTCATGGTTCGGTCTCATTCCAACTACTTGTAGTGTAATAAATGCATCGGGTGCCTGAAATCGAGTTCAGTTATTAATCATCTCGTCCCATGTGACTTGGGGTCGGCGCAACACGTCTTTTTCTTCCATTTTCCTCTGTTAACTGTCACGCTATCATTTACTCCTTTTTTTTCATATAATTCCTCACATAATTCATCCATCAAAATTTATATTAATCATTCTTTTAGCCACATGCGATTCGTCCCTCCTCATCACATGCCCATACCAAGACAGTCAATCCTCTTTCAACTTTTCTGTAACTGGCGCAACTTTCTTGACAACCAACGTGATTACATAGGCTTTCAGGCTCACTTAGGGTGATTGAACTTCAAAACTTAAAATTAATCTACGTTAATTAACTTCGGATCCTTGTTTATTCCCTAATTAGTGTTAGTAAAACAAGTAAACAAAAGATTAAACAACAATTAATTATAACATGTGGGAACCGGAGTTTCGAGATTTACGATTAACGCGAGAAACACACAGACCGTAATTTATTCACTTTAATACGTTTTGGAGAATTACCACTAAGACCATCTGTCGCGAGAGGGCTGAGTAAATATTATAATTTGGAAGATAAACACTGCTTAACATGGAGATTAATAAGAGTTACATAAGCGGTAAATAATATTATTAAGGCTGCGTATTCTGAAAGTTGACAACGTCGCACATAGTTGTTTTGAAGAAAAAAACAGTAAAATATTAATTATGAACCTTTTTTTTTAGTTGACCCGTTTTGTCCCACTCCTGGGCAAAGGCCTTCCTTCCACTCCTCTCGATGGTGTGCTTCTTCTCGCCATTTCGCGAGGAAGCCATTTATAACGACATTGGATTAGGTGTTGTTAAAATTTTAGGTGTAAAAACAGCATTTTGTAAGTTTCCAAAAGCTTTATTTCACCTTAAACTACTCAATGTTGTGAGTATCGAAAACTACTATCGTGATAATAGTTATTTTAATTTATATATAGTTAACAATTTCATGGTCTGAAAGCATGACTTCATAACCCCGTAAGGATCACTTCTGAACTCACATCCCTGCGATAAACCTTCAAAAGGATATTGATGTAATGTCACGCATGAACCCACGCATTATACATACAAATGGGTAGTACAGTCAACCCCACATCAGCAAGAATTTGACATTGACAACGCATTTATTTCGCAGCAGTAAGGGCTATTTTCATAGTGCAAGTGTAATATTGATGTACGATTGACTATCCCGCGACAGAAAAAAGTTGTTGCTTATACAGGGTAGAAGGGACACCGACGCGAAAACGGTAACCACGTATTCAGTACATCATTCTTAGCCACTTACATAGAAATTTTTTATCGGTTATGTTAAAAAAAAATCTGTTGTTTCCTACAAAAGTGCAGTACCCGGTCAAAATGTATGGAACAGCCGATTTTTATGTGGGGGCTCAGAATTATTACTAAATACGTGGACTATTATGTAAAAAGAAGAAAATTTTCCGAATTACCTTTTAATGCTAAATGCCTTCCAAAATAAAGTAAGATAAATAAATTGACTGCCTCGTTGGTATAGTGGTAGCAAGCGCGACTGCTGAGCATGAAATCCTGGGTTCGATTCCCGGGTCAGGCAATGTGTGATTGGGTTTTCCCGTCAGGAATTTCTTAGTAGTAGCCACGGAGTCTGGACCCGGTCAATGGCAATAGGCTCGCCCCCTATTAAATGGGACTCAAACATTACTGGCGAAATATGGGTGTACTTTTATTAGGTACACATCTGCTTAACCCTTCAGGGATTAGAGGCGTGATGTTATGTATAAATAAGTTTATTATTCAGCACTAAAACTAAAACTGCAGCACTAAGCCAAACTCAAAACACATGAGAAAAAAACCTCTTGTTACAGCAGGTTTGGAACTTATAATTTTTATTTAAAACACATCTACGCTATATCCTCGTTCATTATTACCGAGGAACATCGTTATGAGTTTGTAAAAAAAGATTAAAATGTGGTTGAAATTTGATGGGTGAAGTTAGTTTGTTTCTTACATTGTTGTGTTTGTTTCAAACAAGCAAAAATGTGAACAGATTCAAGCTCCCACAATCGATGACTTTTTCAATGTTTTTCAAGGACTGCACTAATTAGAAATGTTCCAAAGTGTTCTAGTAATAAAATTATGGGTATTATAAGACCCTTAACAAAGCCGGAAAGCACTTGTTCAACCCGTCATTGCGATTATTTCTTGTTCTAGACCATATCTGGGAACCTTTTAGTTACGGAGATATTGGAGGTGAAAGTTACAACTTTTTACAAGGTTTTCTTAGAAACACGTTTTTAATGTTATAACTTTACTTTGAATACGGCACAATGTTTTGAGTGCGTTACATAAAGTTCTCCCATAAATCGAATTCTCACCCCAAAAAAAAGTCGTTTCCCAGCAATAAAATTTTTGTAGAGACTTAGTTTGATGAAAAAAATGCTAGGTTGACGGTTTCGTCGGCCACCGTAGGCGCGGGCCTGTGGACGGTGAGTAATGGGTTAGCTCGCCGTCCGTCCGTCTTAAGGTCAGCTCACACCGAGACGCGACGCGACGCGACGCTGCGCTTACACTTTAAAAGAGCGATTCAAAATACAACTTTATTTTCTACACGAAAAGATACACATTTCGTTGTGAGAATTTAGAATACGTTGCCCCATGCAGCGCTGCGCCTCGTGATGCCTCGCGGCGTAGAGCGACGCATCGCGACGCAGCGCTGCATCGCCGGTACTCGCAGCGTGCAAGAGCGGCGCTGCGCCTCACGAAGCCGCGCGACGCCGCGCGGCGCCGCGAGGCGCAGCCGAGGCTGCCGTGGCGACTTGTCTCTGCTATTTCCGTCCAAACTTCGTGTAGAATTGATGCAATTTGGTCGAGTGCTTGAGTGAAATTATAATGATAGACTGGGATCTTGTTATAATCGGACTTCTTGCAGAAGAGGAAGAGGAAGAAGAATACCAAAATAAAATTAAAAAGAAGACATCACACGTACAGTATTTGGGTGCATAATTTATGGAGAAATAGAAGAATTCGTGGCGAATGTAGACACGTTCCGCTGCGCAGCGAGGCGTCGTGTTGCCAACGATTTTACTATGCGCCTCACGACGTTGCGATGCGTTTTGCGGCGGCGCGCGGCGCAGCACGAAATCACTGGCCTCTTCCAGTATCGTCGCGTAGCGTCGCGTCTCGGTGTGAGCTGACCCTTATGACGACCGGCCGTGTCGACGGCGCGTTCGTGTTCTACGCGCGCCTCAAAGAGATGTCAGCAAACAGGAGGGGCCCGCAATTGCCGATGCCTGCCAGGGCTGCGGGACTATTCGAAAAAGATACCGCGGCCCCGGGAACATAAAGGGCAAAAGAAGGAACATGGGTGGTTTTTAGTCAGTAAAAGTCTGACACTCCCTTCCGCTCCGCCCAGAGCAGGAGGAGTCATTTGATTATTTCCCACCCGAAAAAAAAAAAAAGGTTCCGTTTATACCTTGTGTTGTTGAATAACCTGAAGGCCTACTTAACCATATAGTTCGGTACGGGCCCCTTCGGGGGCTTGACATACAAACCTCCGCTGGCTCGGTATCGGCCCCGAAAGGGGCTAGCATTTTAGTCATACGTCATCCTCATTATTTATGATAATATTTAATATTCTGATAATCAAATACTATGAGTGTGCGTTAATTAAGAGAGTTGGATAAAAAGCTCATATGTCAACGCCATTAAAACTTCTGTATTTAGCGCGCAAGTTTCTTAATTTCACCTTACAAAATCCAAGTGCGTAAATACGGTCATCGCCATTTTGACAGCAGTGCTGGCCGAGGCTAAAAATCATAAAAAATGTGGTTTTCGGACATCCAAACTCCACTTTATTGATAATAATTAACTCGTCATTTAATTATGTGACGAATTCATCCATAGTTCAATTTAAATAAGCAGTGGTAATGATGAATTTTGGTATCTAAAGTCGAAGTTTCGCGCCAATAGTGCGTGTTTACATTTTTTATTTTTCACATTATATCACACAAACGCATAAAGATTCGATAACAAATGTGACAAATATAATTTCAAATATTATAAACAACATGAAAATGCCCAGATCTTAGCGTAATTTACTAATTCAGGACCAATAACACGTAATATTCATTACCACTACTCAATTTGTATTCGAAATTGACGGCCATATTTTTTTTTAAATTATTGTGATGTGTGAAAACGATTATTTCAATCGATTCTTGTTTTGTAAATTTCGATTAAATCGAGTAATTAAATGTAAGGAATTTAAGAAATCGATAGATAGAAATTAAAATAATTTTGTTTTAAGCGTTAAATACAATAAAAAATGTTATAATATTTTTTAAAGCTTTTATAATGCTAATATTAGATTTTCGTACATTGTAGGTATTAAAACCGACCCAAAAATAAACAGAACAGATTAATCTATGGTTAAATTCGCGCCGATTTTGTTTCCATGTCAAAATTTAAATTAGAAATGCACTCGCTGTTCCAATTTATATTGTATTTAAAGTTACTAGATAATTTATTGTAATTTTTTTTTCTATTGGTTGGTTGAATATAGAACGCCAAGGATCTTGGTAGGCCATAGTGTTTGTTTGGTTCCCACCAAGATAAATTATATTTAGTCTACAAAATTGGGTTATGGTTAGATGGATTGGTTATTAGGTATTCACTATTTACAAATACTTTTTTTTATCAGACAGTTCTCTCCCACTACTGGGCAAAAGATAAAGAAAATTGGAAAGCCATGGGGAGGTTTCCCCATGGCTTTCCAATTTTCTTTATCTTTTGCCTTCTCCGACCAATACTTTTAATCGTCATTATTTTTTGATGCGTAGATAAGCTTGGTTTAGTAGCAACCCCAAAAACTATAAAATTGTGTTTTTAAGAAAACTTCTAGAAATGCGAGTAGGACTCTTTCCCTGAGGGTTCTGTCTTATATCTGTTCACGGCCTCACTCAAGTGACACGGCCCACGGCCTATGATGGATAACCTGAACTTTGCAGTTGTAAAAAGAGGTTTTAGAGTGGACAGTGAACCGCTTTGAAAAAAGAAAGTAATGTTTATTTAGGATACGGCCTATGCACTGCTGATTGCGAAATATAGGACAATAAGTTTGTCGGTCGTCGTCACCGAGGCAGGCCCAAGAAACACTGGCGTGACGATTTGGACTCCGAGTGAGTCTTCACTGATTGGCCAGAGAAGGCAAAACACCGAGAGAGTTGAAAAGGTATGGGGAGGCCTTTGCCCAGCAGTGGGAAAGAATAATCTAAACAAAAGAAAAGTTTGTCCCAACCTAACACAATAACCCAACCGTACTATACACAATATTGTAGATTATGTAATATAATGTATCTTTGACGGATCAAACTAATTTTTTATTATGCCTACCGAGATCCTGGGCATTCTATATCCAACCGCAAGATATTCATCATCATCTGCCTAGCCTTTACCCAACTATGTTGGGGTCGGCTTCCAGTCCAACCGCCGATATTAGAAAACCAAATTCACAATAAATGATGTAGTAAATTAAAATACTTTAAAATGGTGAATTGCGAGCGTATTCTTAATTTAAATTTTGAAACAAAAATCGACGCGTATTTAGCCATAGGTTCTGTCCGTGCTTACAATTAAATTGAAAATCGATCCATTTTCAGGTTTTTCTTTGTTTGAACTGTGAGACTTATTTCTTGCCAAATTTCACGCTGCTAGTTCAACGGAAAGAAAGATCAAATCATCAAAATGATTACATAGAATCAAGTTTTTATTTTATTTTATTACCTACTTATAAATCTCCTTCTCTTGAAGTCAACCAAAAGCATTGAATAATTACTAAATGAAATTATTAAAAAAGATAAAATTAAATGATTAATTTATTATTCGAAAATATACCAAGAATTCAGTCTCAACTCTTTTTTTTTCTAAACTCGATTTCATTGCGAGTATCGATTAGGCTGAATACCACTTTTTAATCGTAATGATAGAACTTGGGTTTCGGTCAGCACTAAGAAGTGTCATTTTGCAACACTTTCAACATAGTTTTTTGTAATATTTGTCAAGACTTTGATCGTGTTTTTTTATGAAATTATGTATGAATAATAGCAAAAATAAGAACGCAGATAGAATGTTACTGTATTTATTTTTCCTTTTCGAGTTTTTTAGCAAACGAGAAACTTGTCTATGTACATTATTTCCAGCGCATCTAAGTTACCTATGTTTTGGAAGCGTGCCGTAATATGTATTTTACACATATTTGGCAATAGACTGACGCCGTTTTACCAACCTCAACACGGTATTGAAGACATTTAACACAAACTCATCGTGTGAAACAGCTGCCGTGACATATTTATCATCATAAAATCGAATGCTGAATGTTCACGAAAATTCTTGAGTTTCATGACAAATCGCATCACCCCCACCGATTCAGTTGGTGTGTCATTTGTGTCAAAATCTTGTCGAGCAGAGTGGTTAAAGGTGACCTTATTTATCAGCTATGGTAAAGTAAACAATTACTGTTGTCGACTGACAATCGGTTTCTGGAACAGCCTCGGTTGTCAGTTCCTATGCATTAAAGCACACAAGAAAAAGAGCATCTTGTTTAAAAAAACTTATAATTTTATTTAAACACATCTGCGCAACATTCTCGTTCATAATTAACGTAGAACATTGTTATAAGTTGGTTATTAATATAATAAAAGCTGCCGCAGCATGTGACGCTGCTCGTTGCTCGGGGGTAAGCAGAGTTCCAAGAACAACTGCAATTAGTACAACGAAGTTATGACTTGAATGTTGTTGATATATGATAAAAATGTGTGGGTAAAGTTAGTTTGTGTCTAGTAGTGTTGTGTAGGCAAATAAAAAAAACAAATACCAAAGGAGCTAATAACTAACAGCCTCATGGGTCGAAGTTCAAGGTTAAGCCGTGCTTGCCAAGGTTGGTCTGTGGATGGGTTACCATCTATTTCATAGGTACTGAGTTTCCTACGTGCCTTGAAATGCATGTTCAATCGTTGGTCTCAACTGTCGTTTCTAGATCTTTGACAGTCGGTGGCTCAAAAGCTGACAAGAAGTCTTACCAATAAGCAGAAATACTCATTTTCGTCTATAGTTATATTATAAAGAGGTAAAATTTGTATGTAAGTCTATTAGTTTGCATGTAAGGGGTAATCTCCGGAACTAATGACCCAATACAAAAAAAAAACACTGATTGAAAGCTACATTATTCGTTGGTGCTGTAAGCTATTAATTATTTTCATTTAATCAAATCAAATCAAATCATAATTTATTTGTTAACATAGGTAAAAAATACAGATCTTATGTTTGATGAACAGAGCGCTATGTTATGCCAGGAGGCGTACAAATATGGTGTGCAAATCTAGCTGAGGATTACAATCATTTACTAAATATTTGAAAATTATGCATAATTATGGTATTAAATTAGAAAATAAATTGAACAATTACATATAATATTATTATAAATTACATAATAAAATGACAATTAATTAAAACATTAACATACAAATAACCAAATTATCAATTAATTAGCAAAATTTTTGCAAAAGGCTTTGCGAAATAAATGATTTCTGATTTCAAAAATTAATAGAATTCAAAATGATGTCATGTAATAAAGAAAAAAAAAAGAAAAATTAAACAGTAGTCAATATAAATTATCATTGAATATAGATGTCAAATTATCAGATTATCACAACAGATGTCAGTAAAAAAAAATGTCAAAAATTCAATCATAATTTCGTCATAAAAATAAACAAATATTAACAAAATACACAATTCAATGTCAAAACAAAAGTTGCAGTAATAAAAAAAAAAAAATAAGAAATGTCAAATAGCTTAAAAAATCTTTTCAATTAGGAACTCCTTAATATTATAATATGCTTTCGCCACTAAAAAGCTTCGGAGTCTCTTTTTAAATAATGAAAGCGGTAGCTCTTTCCATGTCTTCGGCAATTTGTTATAAATGACTGGTGCCATGCAGTAGACACTTTTGCGCATAAGTGCAGTCTTGGATGATTTAAAAAAAATATTATCCGAGCTATCACACTTTTTGCGGACAAAGTCGCAGGTGAAGTGCTCTGCCGTGCTAATTAGAAACGCAGTAAGGAAGGATTTTTGGAAAATTGAGTTTTTTATATATTCGGAATCCTCGTAATGAGCTCTTTAAATTGATTTAATCCTTATTTTGATAGCTGTCCCAGAAGTGGGACTTTTAGTAAGCCAAACTGCAGTATGTTTCTTGCTGAGAAGTAAATTACTAAGCACAACTGCAGTAAGACACATTACTGCTCTTTGCCTTCCAGTATTTTTTTGAACATAATTTATTTCACTAGTAAGAAGCGCAGTAAGGAACACTTGCTGATGTTATGATTGTTAGTAATAATGATAAATAATAATGTTTAGTGAATAATTTTAGATAACAAACGCGACAAAGATCACGTTATTTTGTGGATGGATAATTGTTCAGCCCAAAACAAAAATTGGGCGATATTGTCTTTCTTAGTTAACATAATTAACAGCAACTTGATTTCCGCACAGTTAAATATTTTGAACCAGGGCATACATTTATGTCTGCTGACAGTTTTCATCACAGAGTCGAGCAATCTTTACAAAAGAAAGGAAAAGTTTACGACTTTAAAGATTTTATTTAATTTTTTCTGTTTTAAGATTTATTTGGAATACATTTTTTTAATAAAATAGTTGTATCATTTACCTCTTCTTGATATATTATAGATATAACCAAGTTATTGTGTTTTTTTACGTATGTACACTAATTGAAAAGCTATAAGTGATTCTTTTACTGCAGTTATGGTTTGTAGTCAGTCTAAGCATAGCTTTAAGAAAATATTATGTCACTAGTAAAAAATGCAGTAATTGTGTATGGTTAAGAAAGATTTATTTGTCATTTCAAATAACGTATTTTTTTAATATTCATGTCGTTATATTTAATTAGGAAATGGTTAGGATAAATATAACCAAATAAGTGTACTTTTGTATATTTAAATACTATTTTAAATAGCTTTTTCTCACTACTGCACTGCGTTTTTAATTTGTAGTCGGAGTGATAATAATAATTGAATTAAATGAAATAAGCGCAGTAATCTGCATTTGCTAGTAGAAAGCGCAGTAACTCCAAACTTACTGCTGTTATAGCTTGTAATATTGGGTTTAGTCATGAAGACCCTGCTAAGCATAAACAGTTTTTTTTGTTTTATGATAGTTGTATTATACTTATAGAAAATTGGGTTAGTTCTTACGAAACACTGCATATTCAGCTATACATGTAGCTAAAAACATTTTTGCGAAACTTCAAAATAATACCTAAAAAAACCAAATCAAAGTAAAAATGTTTAGGCGCCATTTACTCGAAACTTCTAATAACCTCCTTACTGCACTTCTAATTAGCACGGCAGTGCTAGTTTCATTATTAAACTACGAATGTGATAATCGTAAGACTACACAGCAGCACTGATAATATTTCTGAATTTTCTGGAAACAAAATATTGATGCAAAACCTAAGGGTCCCTAACCTAACCACTTGGGACTTTGACCATCTGTCAGCGGTAACGGTAATGGTAAAATTAAAAATTTGTGGGACTGACATCTGCTACCGAAAACCCTCTGTCAATACTGTCGGGAAATATGAAGCGCTTTCAAACCAGTTGACACTTGTCAAAGCCATCTTTATTTGAGGTAAAATTGTTATCATTCTGTTTCCTCTTTATGTGACCGTAATTAGTGCTATTATTATAATTTTAAACAGACCAAGAGTCAAAAATAAATTCATAAAACTCTTTCGCATGTTAACAATGTATTCAAATGTAAGTCCTGGACTAATTTGACCAACGGAAACACAGAAAAAGACTAAAATTTACATAAAATTTCTCTCAAAAATCTGCGTACCATTATATTCACATTAGTGCCACATTTCCATAACGTAAATCCTCATACATATATGAAGAATAATTCAGACCAGACTGGCTGTTAGTATACAGGGTGAATTTTTCAAGTGGGCGTGGATGGCCATATCCGAAACTATGAGGAATAGCGAAGAATACTCAAAAGAGTCTGGAGCCCGATTTTGATTAAAACTAAAACTGCATCATTAGATTTTTTATAAAATCTAATGATGCAGTTTTTTTGAATCAATATTCCTAGCCAGGAATCGAACCCATTGATTTCGGAAAAAAATACACACTGTACTAATACACTATTCGATAGTGTCGCTAATGAGGATCAAATTCTGAGAAATAATGACATAGTTAGTTAGTTTTCATCAAAATCGGGTTCGAGATTCCTTTGAGCATTCTGCGCTATTCCTCATAGTTTCGGATTTGGCCATCCACGCCCACTAGAAAAATTCACCCTGTATATATGCATAGCCTTTTGGAAATTATGGTTTGGTCGGCTTCTAGTCTAATTTCAGTATTTTACACAGAGTGACTGCCTTACTGACCTCCATAACTCAGCTACGGGGTGACACGGTATTCCCTGGCAAGTCTGGTTGCCAGACTTTCGGATTTCTGACTTACCGTAACTTCTGTCAAAGATCGAAAAGCAGCCGCGATTAACTGCTTAGCGTGCTTTAGTAGGTACCAAGTACTCTCGGTATGTGAAAGATATCATTCATTCACGAACTGAGCTCAGCAAACATTGCTTAAGAGCGTTTATCCAAAAAGTTGGCAACGTCGCAAATAGCTGTCAAATATTTACCTGTTTTAATTAATTTGGCAATATTACTATATGGAACAAAGAAATATGGCTAACTCACTAGTTAGCCATATTTCTTTGTTCCATATAGTATTCTAGCTCACTAGCTAGAATATTAATAATGAATTGCAATTTAAACACTGAATTTGATTATGTAACCGTTTTAGGTGTAAAAAAGGCATTTAGAAAGTTTCCAAATATTATTTTTACATTTAAAACTAAATATTCGGTGCTAGATACAAATACAAAATATCTTTATTTTTAACCAAAAGTTTTAAATTAGTTGGTGATTGGAGCCTCCTTTTAAGCAAGTAATGCCTGTGTTAGGAGACTCCGCTCTTCCACAGCAATATAGAATTAATTTATTACCTTAGATATAAACAGTAGTTTTTGTGTGTGTGGGTGTTAGTGTGTGTATGTGTATGTGTGTGGATGTGGGTGTTTGCGTGTGTGTGTGGGTGTTTGTGTGTGTGTTTGTGTGTGTTCCATGTTGTGTGTTGCAATAGTGCCTCAGTATCTGCGTAATTTAGTGTCTATATCCAATTTGTTAGATTTTTTTTACACTCTTGTAATTGTTTATTGTGTACATATATCTTTTTATTTATCCTATTATAAAGTTGACACGATATTAATTATAACATTGCATAATCAATATTTTAGTTTACTACTTAGCCATATTTCTTATTTCCAAACAGTAATATTGCTAAATTATTCAAAACAGAGAAATATTTGACATCTATTTGATATTTATTTAACTTCTAAGATCGACCCATCTGGCTATTATTATTATTATTTATTTATTTATGAATTATTTATTTATATATTATTTATTTTTATTCTTTCATGGAAACAACACTTACATTTAAATTCTAAATAAAACTTCAAAGGGATCTAAATTGAATGAGATTCGTGTTGAAACGCGACGATCTCCGCTCAGCCATGTAATCACTGGAGCGTTTTAATCTTTCAGTACCTACTTTATTACACTGTTTGGGGATGGAATCACTAAGCTTTGCTACAGAACTAGACAGCTCTAGGTTCTGTTTAGGACTTTTGTTTATTCATGATTAGCGAAACTATTTTGGACTGATTAAAATTTTAAGAAAAGATTTATTGAAATAAATTGGAAACAGATTACCGTTAATTGATCTAGTTTGTAATTTTCTTAGTAACCTAAAACTTGAACTAATCTAGTTTTTAAGTGTAACGAAAGCTACTGAAGTTTTTGAACCTGTGTAAAATAACAATGAGTAAAATAACAATAACAACGCTGTGCAAAATAACAATTACGATAGAATACGACAAATCAGACTTAAAACAGTTGTATGTGAATACAAGAAGGTTTTCAATAAGTTTGACTGTATAGCGCTGTCACTGAATGTTGTAATAGAGTAATAGTCTATCTGTCTGTACCAAGCATGTGCCAAGAGTGTTTATTATCTAATACTTAATGACCAGTTACTTTATTACCATTGCTAATTCCGCTTTCAGAATAATCTAGAAGTCTTGTGCTGTATTACACGAACGATTGGAGCTACTTTAGTTAGACTTCCTAGATGGCGACAGCTGAAGAACCATGCATGTTGTATCAGCACTACAAAAAGTACTACAGCAAAATAGAACAAAAAATAATACAGCGCCATCTATGACATAAATGAAGAACTAACACCAACATTCTAAATCACGCTATTAAAGTTATCCGTGTGTTCAATGTTACCTTTGGACATTGACTCAGCACTCGGCCTGGCTTAGGCGCGGCCCAGTTAAGATAATGATTGGGTCCAATCCGTCTGTAACCTTAGATCCCATGGTGCAGAAATCCCGAACTTATTTATATATTTATCCATTACATACTAGATATATGATAGGTTAGGGCTGTAGGGCTTAGGGCTTAGGGTCGTAGGGACTGTTAGCCTTGTAGGTCTGTGTAGGCTCCTTCAACTTGTCATTTATTTTCATGTACCATCACACCCCTGGCAGTATTACGGCCTTACGTGACATTTGTCAAGGGTGGATGTACACCGTGACTTAGAACTATATTGGAAGACCCGACAACAACTGTCGGGCAGTAGCCCACCAGACACAACACCCGTCTGGTCAGAGATTCTCCCTTTTCTATGGAGGATGAAGAACTTTACACCCTGTTCTTCATACCTTGCCTTTTACCTACGCATTTAAAAGCACAAGGGGTATCACGTTACCTAGTACCTAGGTCGAATAGGCCGCTGGTCCACTTCAACTGGTATTCAGTCGCAACCGGCTAGACTCCAAGCAGACCCTCACATACTTAGGAATAGACAGGCAGATGATAATGACGTATTTATTTCTGAACGAAGTATTCAAAGACTGACCCTGTATCTTAAACGTAAGTAGGTTTTTGTGGTATATTGTAACTATCGCGGAGGGTAATTGTAAACGGCAGTCTCGCATTATATGCTAATACGGAAACACGTCTTTTATTTACTATTGGACGAGGATAATCGGAATTTTATATATTTCCGCAGTTCAGTATTACGAAATCAATATAGAAAATGTCCATCGGGAAGATTCGTGAATTTAGTTTGCAATCCGGGAACTGGTTGGCGTATGTTGAAAGAATTGAAATGTATTTTTTGGCGAACGAAATTAGTGACGATGTGAAATTTGGGTAATTTCACTAATCTCACTAATGGGCGAAGAAACATACGAACTGTTATAGCTTGGCGACCCCGTTAAAACCATGTATTAAAATATTCACAAGTCGTAGGTTTACTCCAAGAGCATATACAGCCAAAACCCGCCGAGGTGGTAGAAAGATATAGATTTCGACAGCGGAGACAGTTAGCAGGAGAAACCATTGCAGCTTACGTGGCGGAATAAAAAAAAAAAAAAAAAACTAGCACTCCGGGAGTGCCGGCAGAAGTGAAAACTTGATTATTAACGTTGAGCATGTTTGATATTTTGGAATGGTTAGGGAATAATTTTGCACCAATTGCTTTATCAGTATAAAAGTACTATCATTTATGTGGTAGAATACAATATTCATATTTTTAACACTTTAAAACTATTACAAACACACATATGACACAAATGATGTACCCTAAAAAGTACTAGGATGGCATGAGTTCAAGGTGGTATTTCATCACAGAATCATAGAACCCAGAAAGATTAAAATATATATCACCTTGAGCTTATGTTAGCCTAGTACTATTAGTAAAGTTACTGCACAAAACTTGTCTCGAACAGAATACAATTCTAGATGTATGACATCTTATTACTTACTTCATCACTACACAAACGGTCGAGCCATCAGCTGTCACCATCCATGGATGCGCGTGGCAATTTATTTAATAGATTTGTCAGCTTTATCCCTAAAGCATTAGGTTCAAAGTTGATTGGAAACATTTAAAAATTTCTTTAAATGATTTTAAACCATAAAATGTTGAAGGTTAAGTTCAAAATCGTCTACTCTCCATCCGTCTTACGCTTTTTCGATCAGGTCACGTGTCCTGACGCGAGTTTAAGATTTTATACCCATTACAGAAAAAGTGCTCAACGCCGCTAAAGAAGTTTTCACTTCAAAAATTATCAAGATATTGCAACATTCAAGTGGTTTTAGAAGATAACCTGAAGGACCAATTCGTGTGTGGTTTACAAAGAGAATTTATAAGGCAACGGCTGTTTGCAGAGGAACATTTAAACTATTCAAAAGCAGTAACTTTGGCCACTACCCTCGAAGCGGCAGAGCGAGATGCAGGCGCCGTAGAACGTAAGAGTGGCGAAATAAATAACACTGCGGACTGCGGGGTGTTTAGTGTTTGTTTGTGTTTTATGCTACCTTGTTTTTAGGATGATCAACGACCAAATACAAACTAAAATCTACTGAAATATCATTTCCAGTACGCATCTAATGAGTAACTGTAACCTGCCGCAAATGACAGCAGAGGGATTGTTGTTTAGGATATTGAAAGACACTTTATAGTGCACTTATTTTAGAAAATAATGCGTTGCTCGTCCTTATGCTCTATTTAATTTCAGTACAAAAGAATAACATTTTTAGACTTCTAATGTCAGACTGCTAAAATTGCATTTTAATCATTAATGTCTGGAATATCTCACCAAAATCCTTAAAAGCTCCTTGCCTGTTAGCTTGCACTAACCCACTGTTGGTCAAATCTCTTATTGGTAAGAAAATTGGCACAAGATTGCCGTTTACGCCGTGATCTTCAGACAATTCCGAAGAGAACTCCAGAGGGAGCCACTGTAGAATGAAAATTACATGCTGCGACGTCTCAAGGGTCATAGTCTGATATAAATTGGAATTGAAGTCAGAATTTCAGGCTTTATTTATGTTAGGTATAGTCGTCAAATCTAAGATAGCAAAATGCATTATTTTGGTTGCTAATGTTATTTAAGTTTTAGAAGATGTAGATGTAAATAAATGATGTCTTTTGAGACACAACAAAACCCTTATTTTAATATTTTTCAGACAATGATTAATTATTTTCTAACAATTCTAATATTAATATCTTTAGGATGGTGTTATTGAACCGTTTTCGGGCCCATATTGCCGCTGTCGAAATAATCTGGCCAAACGGTATCCTCGTTCCAAATACAATACCAATGTGGAGCCCCTCTGCAGGATATGCCCCACCTGCTTTCTTGCCCATCCTGCAAAACCACCTGCACCTTTCAGGGTTTAAACGAAGCCAACGAAAGAGCTGTGCAGGTAGCTACCATACTGAACGAGATATTGAAACTGTGAATAAAATAAAGCAGTTGTTACAAATCGAGTTAACATATAATTACAACACTTCTTGATCTTGAATTCAACCGAGGATCTCTCGGTTACTCTTAGTCATGGTCAAACATTTGGGAGATTATGAAAATAAAATGTATTCCAGGGATTGATGTATTTGATACATAATCTTCATCATCATCATTTCAGCCGACGTACGACCACTGCAGCTGGACATTGGCCTCCCCCAAATATCGCCACAACGACCGGGCCAGCGCTGCTCTCATCCTGCGAATTCCTGAAACCTTTACCAGATCGTCGACCCACCTTGCGGGTGGTCTGCCAATCCTGCGTCATCCGGTATGCACTCGCCACTCTAGAACTTCCGCCATCGGTTCTACGAGTCTGTCGATTTCCGGTTAAGTTTAGCAATTCTTTGGGATAATATCATCATCATCTGCCTAGCCTTTTCCCTTTTAACTATGTTGGGGTCGGCTTCCAGTCTAACCGGATGCAGCTGAATATCAGTATTTTACATGGAGCGACTGCCTATCTGACCTCCACAACCCAGCTAGCACTGGGTAACACGATACCCTTTGGTAAGACTGGTTGTCAGACTTTCGAGACACTGACTACCTTAACGACCGTCAAAGATCTACAAATGACAGCCGGGATCAACGATGGGATGACATTAACACTAAAAACGGGATATTTACCATGTTTCGAGTTCCCGATTACTTATCGGGAACTCGAAATCCCGGTTTTGGTGTTAATGATAGTGTGACCATGCCAGTTTAAAACTTATATTTTCGGGATATGTCGATACTAGAGACTTCGAGCACAGCCTCGATATCATTCACCAAGAATTTTATGTACAATTCATTTAAATAAAGCTGCATCCCAATTGTAATGAATACTACTATAATTACTTGAATCTGCTTGTCGCAAATGGAAATAAAATAAGAACCACCGATACTGCAGTTCGTAACGGAATTCCAATGTTAAATAAAACTCCATGTTGATTACTATTAAATTTTATTTGGCACTGAATCAGTCGTTGTAAAATGAACCTTATATTTTACAGTTAAGACTCAATATGGCACTTCGTTGTTTTTACATTAAAATGCTTTGTATAAGGGCACAATTGCACGTATCACGTTTCGGTAAATAGTTTTTATGAACACAAATTATTTGACGTTAATGTTGGAAAAACATTATGTATGGTTAACCAATTAAGTTTACCGTCATACAGTTAATAATAAATAATTTACAATTTTACATACTATGGACGTAGATTTCATTTCTATTTTTATAGTTAAATTCCAAAAATAAAAATTAAGTTTAGAAATCCTTGCCCCTTAAATCTGAACACCCTATGCGCCGTTCATGTCCTTGGGCGACACGACTTCACCGGTCCCCACCAAGTAGTCGCGTCGCGCTGTGACTAAAACACTTCTTTAATTTGTTGTCTTAGCAATCGCAGTGCAAGACGCATGTCTCACGAGTAGGTAGCTCTACTCTCTCCATGTCACTGCCGAGACGTCTCACATTAAACCGACACAGGATGGAGAGCATGCGAGGTATACGAGGCTAGACGAGCGCTACTTGCCCTGTCGCGTGTTCGCCCTGCTTCGGAGTGTACAGCCACCATAAGGCTTCTGGTTAATCACAGCATAATAACCAACTATGAAAATAAAATACGTTGTATCTTTACTGACCGGAATATCTTCCAAATCCTTGCATAAAATATTATATGGCATCAGAGTGACAGGATTTCACATTCAAATTGAGCTTTCAATCGAAAACACACCTTAATCACTAGGCACAAGGTTAGAATTCACTAAGGCACGGTCTCCTCATGGGGGTGTCTTCCCGGGCCTCGGTGGTGGAGTGAAGCTGCAGGTTGTACCTCCGGTTGTACCAGAGCAGCACCACGATGCAGACCAGGCACAGGATGATGAAGAACACCAGCATGAAGAGGAGGTACAGCTGGAAAGGGAAGACGATGAGAAGAAGAATATTACTGGCTTTTGGGCTGAAAAAATATTGGAATAGTTTTAAGAACTTTTCCAGATGAAATGTTTTTTCTTGCTTGATTTTCAAGTTAATGGGACGGTGTTAAATGGAAAAACATTTTGAATGTCCTTAAGAAGACTTGATCAGTAGCGACCAACCGCACGTTTGTGAAAAGTGTTTGTTAACACCGAAAAATTCTCATTACTTACGAAATGGCAAAGTTTTTTGTAGTTCAAATAAACGTGTGGTTGACCGTTATAATTATTATGTTCATTCATTTTTCGAGTTAAAATGATAGTACGGTGATACTGATCTCTTATATCGGAACTACCTGAACTATAAGACAATAGGTGCTGTCATAGTCTAAATTTTTGGCAAAATGAAAAATTGTATATTACGGATTTGACTACCCAATAAATGCCTATATACTGAAATTAAATAAAAATCACTCATTTTAATAATGTCCTCATTCTCACTATTAAACGACCATGATAGAATTAATCAAGCACCCATTTTCGCACGTTAAAAGTAAACCCCGACCGCTTCACATCTAGGAAAAAATAACAAAGTTCAATATTGACGCATTACGTTTCAGCGAACAACGTTAACTAACACAACAAACATGGGTTACTATATTGTTTTCTTTTAATTACTGGGGATTCATTGACAGCCCATCAATAGATTTTAGAGGGATAGCGTTAATGTTTTATAAACAAAATGGTAGACTTTTGCGAAATCATATAGAAAGTACACAGAAGATATAAAAGATATTTGTTTGATCATCCATTTTATCAGAGATCGAATCACGTTTTAAAATAAACTCCATCTGTACCGCCCAAACGTACATTACTGAAGTATTCTAAATCAGATTTATTCGCGTGATTAACTGTGCAATGGCTTAACATCTGTAACATTGTTTGTTTTGTCAAATAAATAAATGTCATGTACCCACATACATAAAACTGGCGAAGCGGTTCAACAGACACAACACCCGTGTGATTGTATGATCTTTTTAGGGTTCCGTACGTCAAAAGGAAAAACGGAACCCCGTAAAGGATCACTCGCGTGTCTGTCCGTCTCGCAGCCAATTTACTCCGAAACTACTGGACCGATTAAGTTGAAAGGTACACTTAAGTAAATTTGTGACCAAAAGATGGACGTATTACGTAAATGAATGAATTTTAAGCATAGGCCACTTTTGGGCGCCGAAAATTTTGAAAAAAATACAAACATTACTTCTTTGCCTAGTGATTACAGGAAATTTTATAAGAAATCTACGATTTAAAACAACTTACGGAATTTAGTTAATTAACGTACGGAACCCTCTTCACGCGAGTCAAACTCGCACTTGTCCGGTTTTTTATGCAGGAGTTTCCGCCCTGTTACAATATTTGTTGCAGCAGCGGTGAAGGCTTTTCAGGCAAGCAAGCTGAATGACGATGAATTTTCGAAGGATTTGTGATAAAATAAAAGATGCGTATAGTGCAAAGCAAAAATTGAATGTAATGGTCTATGACATGTACAAGATTCAAGGAGAGGGGTCATAGGGAACAAACATTTTGACCAATTGCGCGAGTGAAAGGCGTATGACGTCATGACGTAGGACGATAGGTTCACTCTTCACCCCGAGATGTCGCCCTCAGTCTTGAATGCAGGAATCAACTAGGATTTGGAACATGCCCCCGGCCTTGGAAGCAATGGCTTTCAATGGTCTTCAGTAGCAGCATCCTGGTCCACGTCTTGTAGTAAAGGACAAATCTTGGCGAATGCGCGTCTCACCACACCCGATGACGTCTGTATGTCGGCCACACGGGATATTCCATCCGTTCCTGGGATAGTACGAAGGACTCGTCCCAAATGCCACTTCAACGGCGGGAGGTTGTTATCCTTAATAACCACTAAGGAGTCTGGTTGGAGCTCGCCCTTATTCGCTGTCCATTTTGTCCGCACCTGCAGTTCAGAAATGTATTCTTTCGCCCACCGATTCCAAAAGTGTTGGCGAAGTTGTTCCACCCTCTGGTACCGCCGGAGACGACTGGCAGGCATATCACGTAGGTCATCACAGGCTGGCGCAGTCAGTGGTCGGCCAATTAAGAAATGGCCGGGAGTGAGCGGGGTAAAATCCTGTGGATCGGGAGAGAGAGGAGACAGAGGTCGGGAATTCAGTACGGCTTCTATTTGTGCTAGTACAGTGCTATACTCTTCGAAGGTAAGGTGCGCGTTACCTATTACACGTCGAAGATGGTATTTGCTTGACTTTACTCCTGCCTCCCACAGACCACCAAAATGCGGGGAATAAGGGGGAATGAAATGGAATTTAATATTTTGACTAATAGCAAATTCTAAAATATCTGAACTACATTTGTTTAAAAAATTGGAAAAATCGTTCATTACACCTACGAAGTTGCGACCGTTATCAGAATAAATTTCTGCAGGTTTACCGCGGCGTGAAATGAATCGCTTTAAGGTTAGTAAATATGCTTCACTGGAGAGGTCACTGACTAGCTCAAGGTGGATCGCGCGTGTCGCGAAGCAAATAAATAAACAGATGTAACCCTTGATAAGCCTAGCGCCCCTACCTTTGCGGTTCAGAATGAGCACCGGCCCAGCGTAATCCACCCCACACCGAACGAATGGAAGACTAGGTGTAACTCGCTCCATAGGTA
This sequence comes from Eurois occulta, assembly GCA_950022335.1. Classification (NCBI taxonomy): domain Eukaryota; kingdom Metazoa; phylum Arthropoda; class Insecta; order Lepidoptera; family Noctuidae; genus Eurois; species Eurois occulta. Next base: position 20,451,772 of record OX465485.1, on the reverse strand, counting down.
AGTTACCCATCATAGGGGTAAGCGTCTTACCACGAATACGCGTACAGGTGACACAGCCATGTACTACCTGACGAGCTAAATTCCTACCTCCTACAGGCCACCAAGATTCGCGTAGGTGAAACAGTAACGTCTGAGGAGCGGCGTGGAGAAGCTGTATGCTGTATGTGCTCGTGACGAAACAACAAAGTTGCAAAGTAATGTTTACTAGATATTACAATGGGATGTTTTTTACCGTAAATAAAGTCATCTGAATTAACGAGACGACCACCCACACGCAATATTTTATGGTCGTCTATGAATAAGTTTAATTTAGACAAACAACCTTTATTTTATAGTCTTTATAGTCCCATGATTAAACAGTGCCTTATATTCTATTGGATAAGATTCAATTTGGCATAATCGAGCCAATGTTTTATCAGCAAAATCTAATTCGTCAAGACTAAGGCTGCCTACATGTCTTTCTTTTTTATATCTGATATTATGAATGAAACGCAACATAAAGGCAGCTGCACGCCTCATACGTTTGAATTGGGAAAACCGATGAAACGGAAACAAAGACGATTCACAAGAATCTTGGGCTACAACCGCGGTGACAGATGATTTAAGCTCAGGTAACTCGACTTGCTTGAATGTATCTGAACTTCTGTGATCGTCTATTGAAAAGTTAGAATCTCGAAGAAATTCAGGACCCTCCCACCATAGGGTAGAAGATGAAAGTTCTTCCAACCGGATGCCACGCGACGCCAGATCAGCAGGATTGTTTTCGCTCCTGACGTGACGCCACGGGACCCCTAGTGTAAGGTCATGAATTTCAGCGACCCTATTTTGGACGAACGTCTTAAGTTGGTTCGGCCTCATGTGTAGCCAACCTAAGATGATCGTGGAATCGGTCCAAAATACGATTTTATTGAACGTACATCGCAATGCGTCGCGTACCTTGTCATACAGACGGGCGCCTAATAAAGCCCCACAAAGTTCGAGACGAGGGACACTAATAGGTTTTAAGGGCGCGACCTTAGATTTAGAAAATAATAATCTAACCGTTACCGTTAGATCAGAATTAACTGTGCGAACATAAATGCACGCGCCGTAAGCCGTTTGAGACGCATCGCTAAAAACATTAAGCTCGATATACATAGGCTGCGTACCTATAACATGCCGAGGAATGCGAATTGTGTTTAGCGCTTGCAGTGAGATAACAAACCGGTTCCACACGTGCGCCGTGTTCTCAGAAACGGTGTCGTCCCAACCTATTTTTAATAACCATAATTGTTGCAAAAGAACTTTGACCACAATTATAGCGGGACTTAACAAGCCGAGGGGGTCAAAAATTTGAGAAACTTTAGATAAAATTGCTCGTTTAGTAATCGGTTTGTTATTACCAATTTGAATTTGCGAATTAAAATAAAAGTTGTCACTTGTATTGTGCCAACCTATACCTAATGTTTTAGAATAAATATTTTCATCTAAATTTAGCGGTTTAAACAGACCAGATGAATGACTATCATCATCGCGCCTAAAATTAAATACCCATTTCCTTAGTGGAAAGCAGCCTGACTGCAACGATTTCTGGGTTTTATGGCATAAATCTAGTAAATTTAATTTGTTATCTAGACCCGTAATGAAATCATCAACATAAAAGTCTTCTTTTATTGCTCGGGCAACATCAGCATCAGTAGACTCGATAGCTAATTGTTTTAGACACCTGATACTAAGAAAGGGTGCGGAGGCAGTTCCGTACGTTACGGTATTCAATTTGAAAATACCTAAAGGCTTTGACGGATGGTCACGCCACAGAATCATTTGCAAGCTACGCTGACCCTCATCCACTAGGCACTGCCGATACATCTTCTCCACATCGGCGCATGCAACGTACTTATGCTGCCGAAATCGGAGAAGAATAGCAATGAGGTCACCCTGTATAGGAGGGCCAACCAGCTGCAAATCATTCAGGGACTTACCGGAGCTCGACGGCGCGCTTGCATCAAACACCACGCGCAACTTGGTGGTGGTGCTGAGCTCGCGGAACACACCATGATGTGGCATAAAATAACACGGGGATTCGTAGGAATCTACCTGTGTCATATGGCCTAAGCTGAGGTATTCTTGCATAAAATTAGTGTAAAGACTTTTATATTCTGACGACCGCTGCAAGCGCTTTTCTAATGCTAGAAATCTACGCTCTGCCTGGATATAAGAGTCTCCCAAGGATTCAGGTGACTGACGAAGTGGAATGTGCACGCAGAATCTCCCTTCACTATTGCGCGTAGTTGTGCGAACAAAGTGATTCTCGCATTCCCGTTCCTCCTCAGTCTGCGCGTCTCTGACCTTGGGCAGTTCCTCAATCTCCCAGAACAGTCGAAGTTGCGTATCTAATGAATTAGTCATATGACAATGAATTGGTGCAGTTTTGCGCGTTTTAGTAACGATAGGCCCAGAAATAATCCAGCCTAGTTTGGTATTATATAAAAACGGACCACTAGACAAACGAATTTTTCCCTCTTCTAACAGATCCCAAAACCTATCTGCACCAATTAAAATATCGATAGTTTTGTAGTCTAAGAAATCTGGATCGGCCAACCGTATGTTATCTGGTATGCAGATCTTTGCGTTTAATTTACATACGGCAGGCATCGAAGCTGTGATCCTAGATAATACAAAACAATGAATGCGAGTAGTAAATGAATTATCGACGCAGGATTTGATAACAATATTACAAGCTTGTGAACAATGTATTACCGAATCACCCACGCCTCGAACTTCGTTAGTGGACTGTATAAGTGGTGAATTTAGTAATTGGCATAACGCTTTAGAAATAAAACAACGCTGGCTGCCATTGTCTAGGAGCGCGCGCGCTTTATGGTATGTGCCACGTGCATCGGCTACCTCCACGATAGCTGTTGACAATAACACAGATTGCACATCTACAGACTTAATACATTCCGTTTGCATGTGTGCCTTGTTTACTTGGATTGAATGGGCGGAGTCTAAGGTGACCGGTGCGGCCGCGGGTAGTGCGGCCGCGGGGAGATGTGCCGGCGCACTACTCGTACTTGACGCCTCAGTGTATGCTGAAGAATGGCAAGCGACTGAACTATGAGCATCGTTATGCAATAATGAGTTATGTTTTTGGTTACAGTGTCTACACTGCCCAAACTTACAATCGACTACCGAGTGCTTCGAATTTAAACAATTCTCGCATAAGTTGTGATCGCGTACAAGTTTAAGTTTACTGTCTAAATTACTTTCGATAAACTTTTTGCACGTATACAGGCGATGTTTTGCATTACATTTAAAACATAATCTAACGTGTTTCTCGCTCGTTTTCTTGGGCTCGCTGGAAACATTGCAGTGTGACATGTTGTGAGATTTTGTGTATTGTTTTTTACTATCAGTGTTTTGTACGTCTTTACCATGTGACCGCTGCAATGCCTCCAGCACGTCCGCTTTGTTACGAAGAAAATTAATTATATCAGCAACTTTTAATTTCGTTTTAGAATTGTTTTCGATCGGCTTTGGTAACAATGTGTATTTGTGAGTTTCCCATTCTCTCTCGGTAACTTTGTCTAATTTAGAAACTATAATATAAATAATTAAAATATCCCAGGTGTCTGTAGATTCCCCTAGGATCTTAAGAGCGCGTAAATTTTTCGAAATTGTATCTATTAAGTTCCTAATCAAAGAAGGGGAATCTTTAGTTAATGGGGATATAGTAAACAAAGCTTTCACATGATTGTGAACTAAAAGATGGCAATTATTGTATCGGTTGAGCAATAATTCCCACGCAACTTGATAATTATTAGAAGAAAATTCTATTGAATGTATGACTAGTTCTGCGTCACCTTTTAGAGAAGATTTGAGGTAGTGAAACTTTTGAATGGTAGAAATATCTTTTGAATCATGAACGAGTGAGGTAAATGAATCTCTGAACTCAAGCCAGCGCTCATAGGAACCGTCAAATGTGGGCATGGAGATAACAGGCAATTTGATAGACTTTGTGTTATTGCTATTATGACTATGATTATGACATGACCCGGAACAGTCAGCGAACTCACCAGCGTTCAGCATAAACTCAGCACGAGATATTGAATCGTAGTAACTATCTTCAAATAGTTCTCGTTGCGTTAATTGTGCATTTAACTCACTATCTTCAACTCTTTCTTCTATTTTAGTTTGAATAACATTAAACTCAGCAAATAAACTAGCACATCCTTGAATTCTTAACTTCAAATCAATGCGTTGTTGATTTGAAAGGTCATCATCTTTTAAAGAATCTAAATAAGTACTGAATTTGGTAAGCCTAGCCTTAACTATTCCACGCTTCCTAACTAAATCACGGAATACATCACTACTATCTACACTAAGCAAAATAGGAGATTTATCACGGGATCTAGCAGGTTCAGTAGGCATTTTGGTGATCAGTGAAAGGAGGAGTACTCACGGTTTTAGTCTTCAGCCCAATCACACGACACTGATGCTAGCAACGTCACCAGATTTGTACCGGACTGGAAATCGAAATATTCCGAGAGTACACTGCAGCAATTCCACTGAAATTGTAATACAGACACAGTATAGCACTCATAGAGTAGGAGGTGAAGGAAAAAAGTAAGAATTGGCCCCACCGATTTGCGTATGATGTTCGATGAAACTCAACTAGCACTTTAGTTCCAATGTGCGCTTGGCCTCCAAACTGTTATTATGGTTGCAGTTGTCCGTTAGGCAGGCTTTTTCTTCGAAATCTCGTCCCAATTGTTGGAAATTCAGCGTTTTCTTCTATCCGCCACGTGCAAGGGGTCTATAGTCCAAAGGTCGCTCGTCGATCTTGTTGTAGCGATTTGGCGTGGATCGCTCAAATTATTTAATGGATGCGGCGTAGAAGGTCCAAATTATGTTGCAGCAGCGGTGAAGGCTTTTCAGGCAAGCAAGCTGAATGACGATGAATTTTCGAAGGATTTGTGATAAAATAAAAGATGCGTATAGTGCAAAGCAAAAATTGAATGTAATGGTCTATGACATGTACAAGATTCAAGGAGAGGGGTCATAGGGAACAAACATTTTGACCAATTGCGCGAGTGAAAGGCGTATGACGTCATGACGTAGGACGATAGGTTCACTCTTCACCCCGAGATGTCGCCCTCAGTCTTGAATGCAGGAATCAACTAGGATTTGGAACAATATTCACTGCCCTGATTAATCCGTAAATCCAATTATTCTAAGACCTTGTTTTCCTGACCATTAATTACTGTTAATGGTAAATGATCATCTGCCTAGCCTTTTCCCAACTATGTTGGGGTCGGGTTCCAGTCTAACCGGATGCAGCTGAATACCAATATTTTACATGGAGCGACTGCCTATCTGACCTCCACAATCTAGTTAGTACTGGGTAATATGATACCCCTTTGGAAGACTGGTTGTCAGACTTTCAGGCCACTGACTACCTGTAACGACTGTTAAAGATCTACAAATGGCAGCCGGGACCAACGGCTTAGCGTGCTTTCACGGCACGGAGGAATCTCGTTATGTAATGGGATGTCACCCATCTACGGGCCAACCTAGGCAAGCACTGCTTAACCTATTTATTATTAAGCCACGATAACCTCGATTATGATAAATAATGAATTTATTGTTCCGTGCGAATCTAGTACTGAATAAAACATTCACATTTCCCGCTGAATCTTACCGAGACAGTCTTTTAAAAAACATTCCAGCTTTCCATTTAGATTGACTTTAAACTATTCCTGACACGTTCCGGACATCACGACAAAGCTACTTTAAAAAAAAAAATAACAAAAAATTCTTCATGTGCAATAATGTAGTCTAGGAAAAGTTCTAAATCTAGTTCAGCCAGTGAAACGGCTTTAAGATCATTTTTCGCTTTTGTATTTACCTGATGTTAAGCGATGTTGCAGTGATGCTTGCCTGGAAGTATCATTGCAAATTAATATCAATGGAAAACTGAAGAAGGTGTTGCAGGGGTACCACACTCGCAGCAAACACAAGGGATGTTTCAGGTGAAATGTATTCTTTCAGGTTTTTTTCAGAAGACGATTGTTATTTTGGCTGTATAGTAGGTACAGTTCCCACGACCCAGGCCTGGGACGTAGGTCGGGGAATGAAGTCCCTCTATTCAAAAATATTCCTGAGGGAATTTAGCTTGTTAAACAACTAGCAGGGGGTGTCTCGCGTAATCCTTCCAATTGGAACGAGATCCACGAATGCATGCCTTTCTAAGACTGGTTATCAGAGTTTCGGGCCACTGACTACCTGTAACGACTGTCAAAGATCTACAAATGACAGCCGGGACCACCGGCTTAACGTGCTTTCCGAGGCATGGAGGAAACTCGGAAACTTAACATGACGACCGTAATCCTCATTTTGATATCTATGTAATGTTTCCTCCTATGTTTTAGAATGCGAGCATATTTCCATCAACCGGAATCCAGACTTCGTGACAAAAAATCCTGATCGAAAACCCCTTTAACACTTTGCCCGGTCGACGGAAAGATTCAAGAACAAAGATTCAGGTAACCTTTTCACACAGCGACACATTAAGCTACACATTTCCAGTATAACATGGCCTCGCTATGTATAGATTTTCCGTACAATTACAGATCCGCATGAATTGGTTTTGTATAGCTTTATTGGTCGCCGTGTGTACTTCCCTCTTAAGCCGAAAAGGTCAACAGAGACATAAGTTTTGATAAACCCTAAAGCAACAACAGATTATAAAAGGCCTCATAAAACTAATAAAATCCTCCAACACAATGTTTTCGTTTCATTACCAAATCTGCATAATATTTTGGTAAGTAAAGCCTTCCTGACTACCCACTTGGGTTAACAGAGTAAGTAAGAAAAACATTCAACTTTAGGGAAACATAAATATGTTTGAGCTCATGTGAAGCTTACAGAAGGTTACATAAATATGTTTTCTTTGCAAATTAAGATGTGGTATGTGCTTTGAAGAGTTTAGAGCTTGCTTCTTAAGTATCTTCGGAGTTGGTTAAAAACCTGGTATAATGGGTATAAAAATAACCCTTAACGAAGCCCAAAAGTGTTTGTTCTCCCCATCATTGCGTTTTTTTTTTGTTCTAGACCTTACCTGGGAACCTTCTAATTACGGAAATCGGAGGTCAAAGTTCCAACTTTTCCACAAGTTTATTTTTATACAAGTTTTTAATGTTAGATATAACTTTACTTTGAATACCTCCACGACCTCCGTACTGTTCAATGCATCCATCAGCACAGTGTTTTGAGTACGTTACATTGAGTTCTACCGTAAAACGTGATTTTTCACCCCAAAAAAAAAGTCGTTTCCCAGCAATAATTTTTGCGTAGGGTTAGTAAGATACGTATTGCCGGCTTCTTGAAGGGTTCGTTTACACCTAGTATTCTGATCCCATTGCTTCACCTCTCAGTATTTAAAGTTACCTTCTTGTTTTTCATTCCTGTTTTGTAATTTTACAACGACCTAATGACGACATGATTGACACGAAGTTTTCGAACAACAATCCAATGGATTTTGACGTTTCCACCACCGTTATCGTTGATAGCTTTTCATTTTGATTAGACTCTCTGGTAAGAAGGCTGCTGAATACCACCAAACTCTTAAAATAATGTATTATTTCTTATCAGGGCCGGCAATCTCGGAAAATATCGGTTGCAATAACGATGCTTGCGAGAAATGCAAGTCTCAACATCAAAGATGCGTTTCTCGCAAGCATCGTTATTTGCAACCGATTTTTTTCGTTCTTATTAAGCGATCGAGTGTTTGTGATAGCGTCGGTATCTATGTCGAGACTACCGGCCCTGACAGACTTGTCACAGGAGTCTCTCGCATGATTTTATTTTATGAAGCATGTCTGAATAAATTAAACAGCGGCTTTGCAATTTCAAAATCATTGGCATGTAAAAGTCTGATCAGATCAGAACAATACATACATACGTAAAAACAACAACGACATACACTATTTTATATTTTAATATCAAAAAATCCCAATCAAAATCAAAGACGGTGCCAGCTGTTAAAATATTTTGGTACCTTTGGCACCAACAGTGTACGATGGATTGATTGTGTGAGGTTGGGTGTTAAACAAAAATGAGTAAATGATAGCGTGGCGGTTGACACAGGAGACTGGAAGAAAAAAATGTGTGGTGCTGACCCCAAGTAACATGGGACAAGGGCAGGAAGATGATGATGATGACTAGCACTGTACCAAGGAAACCCCTATTCCAAATTACTCCAAACAAACTAAATCCCTGCACTTTTCACCAACGCCAACCAAACCCAACCTACCTTCCCATTCACCCCTATCCCAGCAACACAACACTCACGTCACCACATCAAATAAAACACGGCAAAATATAAAACGACCGATCGGCACCACATGTCAAATATCCAATGACCTATTTCACTTCGCCGGGTAAACATTGACGTCAACCCGTACAAAAACAACTGGGACGCATGCGTAAACAAAAACAATTAAAACTGAAAAACAAAATAAAAATTGAAGGCAGACTTAAATTTTGGATTTTTAGCGCTAAAATGGCAAATTAATGGTTTAGTTTATGGTTGGTTTGAAAGTTAAGTCTTACCCCGAAATAGGCAAATATGGGATACACGTGTGACATGGTGTCTATATAACCACCGATGGTGTACCTACTGAGCTATGGGGGTATGGCAGACGGCAATCTGCCAAGTGTTTACGCAACTCTCCCCATGAATTAACATCGATTGTATTTTTTCTCGACAAACTTTTATATTTGCGCAACTCTATCAAACTAGGGAGGAAAGTTACGAGATTGTGATTGAGGTTAAGCGACGGGGAAATAGGTCAAGAACTGGATGGGTGGTTGGCGACATTGTTTTTATTATGTCAGTGTCTTACGATGAGTCTATTATGATTGATACCTTTTTATCTTACGGAGAGAATATTAGGAATTCTTTTGTTTGCCTAATGGGCTGATGTTATTAGAATTATGCTGTATTTAGGAACGAGATAATTCCTTTGTTTTAGGTACTTTTATGTCCCAGTGACCTAGATAACGTATTAGTTCCTTAGGCACGATGATGCTGGTTCATATTCTACTATATAACACTTTGTAACTTTTTGAAGGAGGCCTAGTGGAAGAAGCTCAGCCTGGCGGGCCCGAATCCAAGTGGGCAATCGTTAAGAATATATTATTCGTGAGAAAACAAATATATCTTAGAGCCGAAAGACCGAAGACATGAGCAGCCCACCAACCACTCTCCACTCTGTCTCACAGGGAGAAGACCTGCGTGACCTGTGTCCCAGCAACGTAATGATATTCTGGTTTTAGTAACCACTGTCAGCAAGATTGGAGACCGTGGGGAGTGTTTTGATATCCACCATCCCGGACTTGGCCCACGTGGTGCTCGGCACTAGTGTCCCAGCAGAGGTAATAATATTACATGCTGCTTTATTATGTTATTTATATTTTATTTCTTAAGACAACTTACTGCTCGGACACAGATAGTTATAAATAAAATTATATATATATGCGTGAACGAAGGCCAATTAAAAGTTTTCACTGACAATATTAGGATAGAATAAGAGACGGTAGACGGGCAAGAGAAAAAGAAGAAAAGTAGTCGGCGAGAATATGAATAGAACTGAACCATTTTCAGTGGTCTTGGAAGAACATAACATCATGCCTTGTAAACCCCGAAGAGTTAGGCAGAGGTGTACATAAACAAGTACCTCCAGGGGGCGAGCCTATTGCCATCATGGACACAAGTCCATCCTTCGAAACTGCTTCTGAAAAAATCTTGATGGAAAAACCCAATAACACTATCTCAATCTCATCTCTAACAATAACACTGTACCATATCCCGGAATCGAACCCAGGACCTCATGCTCAGCAGTTGCTTGCGACCACTCGACCAACGAGGCAGTCAACACTCTGACACATCGACTTATATGCTAACAAAAAAAAAATCAGCACACAGGTGTTAAAAGTTACTATTATTTTTACGTAACTTTAGGACCCGATATTGAAAAATTGGCCGTCGGCACAAGTAGGTTTGCATACGTTCACGTACATACTAACACTACTCGATGCCATACATTTTGTTAATGAGAAAATAAGTAATGTCTGGCGACCCTGCGATCTTGGACCATTACACATTGTATGTAGTGATCAATACTCGTCCATTCTCTGTATAATTAGAAACTTTACCCTTCAGTGGAACAATTGCTGGTTATTGATTATAACTACTCTTCAAGCTTCTTAGGTTTATATTACATATTAAGTTTAACAGAAAACAGCATGTGTAGCGAAATAAACTGTTTGTTATTCGAAGCTTGTTTATATTATGCAAACTGAACAAGCATTTTCATGTTGCAAGTAGTGCGACAGAACATGGAAAATACGTGAGTGTCTTGATAAGCATAAGTTTCACATAAATTTGACCACAGAAAGTATTTCTGATAATATTTTTATTTCTTTTCTAAGAAAGTATAAAGAAAGGAGGAGCTCGTGGCTAAATAATAACAACCGCTCGGGTCGATCTTTAGGTTAAACCGTGCTTACCTAGGTTAGTCCGTGGATGGGTAACCACCCATTACATACCGAGTTTGACGACACGGTTGGCGCAGTGGTCAAGCGATTGACTGCCGCGCTGCATGTCGCGGGTTCGATTCCCGTACAGAACAAATATTTGTATGACCTACAAGTAGTTGTTCCGGGTCTGGGTGTTTTTCTATCTATAATATGTATGTATTTACAAAAAAAAAATGTATATATGTAGTTTATCAGCCATCTAGTTACCATAACACAAGCATTAGGTTGCTTAGCTTGGGACTAGATGGTGCTGTGTGAAATGTCCAGGGATATTTATTTATTATATTATTTATTTATTAGTTTCCTCCGTGCCTCGGAAAGTACGTTAAGCCGTTGGTCCCGGCTATCATTTGTAGATCTTTGACAGTCGTTACAGGTAGTCAGTGACCCGAAAGTCTGACAACCAGTCTTACCAAGGGGTATCATATTACTTAGCACTAACTGGGTTGTGGAGGTCAGATAGGCAGTCGCTTCGTGTAAAATACTGGTATTCAGCTGCATCCGGTTAGACTGGAAGCCGACCCCAAAATAGTTGGGAAAAGGCTAGGCAGGTGATGATTATTTTTATTTCCTTTCTAGTTAATAATATATAGGCTGCTAAATAATAAATCTGCTAAACTTAAGTACCACATATAATCTAGGCAAAGGTTTATTCAATATCTATTATATTCTAATAGTACACCTACATTTTGCCATTTGAATAGATTCAGTTGGGAATCTTAACTTCGTAACTAATATTATAAATGCGAAAGTAAGTTTGTTTGTCTGTCACCTTTTTACGCCTAAACCACTGAACCGATTATCCTGAAATTTTGCATATAAGTTGCCAGGTGTACAGAAACGGACATTGGGTACATTTTATCCCGAAAAAAAATACTGTTATAGATGGCGCCATGATGGTGTCTTTCGAATCATGATTGAATTATATTATTATAGAAACTTTAGTAGTGTTAAGAGTGTTCTCGGTAAAAAAATTCAATAATCATAAATTCGGGGATTTTTAAATTGAAATTACTCCATTTTGCCTGGGATTTGTAAAAAACTAATTTCAGTATCACATTAAGCATATCTTTAAATTGTATTTGTATAGAATAAAACATTGAAAAATGACAAAAGTTGCGCTGCGTTATTTATTAGTAACTTTGGAATTTTATATTGTCGATGTACTAATGTACTGTATAATTTTTTTTTTTGGTTTTCTATTTGCCTGAACCCCACTTAGAAACAGTATTTTTTTTTTAGTTATTTCTGCCGTAATAAAATATAAAAATGATGTTTTAGAATGCAACATTTAAGTAAAGGAAATGTTTTTTTTTTAGGGAGTTTATGGATTAAAATTACTTTTCTATTCTATACAATAACATGAACAGTATCTTGCCTTCCGCCATGATTTTTTCCAGACTTCCACGACTCATTGTTGATTCACAATTTCATTCCGAAATTCAGCCTTCTCGCAAAATTTCAAAAACATGTGTTTAAAATAAGCTTTATTTTTGATAACTTTTGTCATTTTTCAATGTTTTATTCTATACAAATACAATTTAAAGATATGCTTAATGTGATACTGAAATTAGTTTTTTACAAATCCCAGGCAAAATGGAGTAATTTCACTTTAAAAATCCCCGAATTAATGATTTTTACCGAGAACACTCTTAAGAGTTTAATTGTCAAATTCTAAATTAAGGCGAGTGAAGCCGCGGGCAAAAGCAAGTTAAGAATAAAACTAGTGGACTGTATAAAAAGGTGTAATACCACAATTAACAAGTAAGTGCAACGCTGCAACGTAAACATATACTGTCACTTACGGAATATCTTCCGTGATTGTTCATGATTAGATTATTTTTATTTTCTTCTTTTTTACGGAAGACATCCCGTAAGTGACAGTATAAGTTATCGTGAAAGCTTAAAACAGTGTTTAAGTGCAACGTGTGACCACCGTACAAAGAAATGCCCGGCGCGGCCCACGTCTGTGACCTGAGTGGGTGAAGGGCGCGCTGCGGCGCTGGCGCAGCCCGGGTTCGGTACTGCGAGATCCCGCGCCCTTCCCCTTTTCTACGCGTATGCGAGGATCCAACACCATTTATTTTTAAGGCCTGTTTACTTAACTTAAACCGTTTGTAAGGTAGGGGGATGAGCTTATTGCTATTAACCAGGCACGAATCCAGCTTTCAGGCTGCTTCAAACAAGTTACTGTAAGAAAACCCTTTACTCAAAATCATCTTTGGCAGTAGCGGCTTCGACCACTTAAGAGTAAAGATGTAGTTATTGTAATTTTTTGCGTAAACAAGCTGTGCTCACGATCTTCGTTCGCCAGTAATTATTATTATAAAAAAATATTACTTCTGTTCCGTGCCGTTTTGGAGATTAGCCGAAACAAACAGACAGACAAAAAACGGAGAAAAATGTGTTTCTTTTTTATAAGTGCCGTATATATTTTCATATGCATTCAGTGAAAAGCTGTTATTTTGATATTACAAACATACACTTCGATTTTATTTATTTATGTAGATAGGTATACGTGACTAAGGTGCTACCAAATGCATGACAAAAGTATGCTTTACCTAGCAACATGAAAATTTCCCAAATTTCCCGCCGTCGATGCCGAGGGTACTAAATTAATTTACTCTCGTTATAAACCTGAAATTCTATTAAACAGCTGCTCGCGCTTATAGGTACTTGTAAAATCTCAGTGTTTCCGTACGCTCGGCTTATGATTAAGTACACGCTAATTTAAATGTATTATGTTCTTGGCTTTGCTTTTGGTTTCGTTACTTTTAAAAAGTTACCATTATGAAATTTGTGTTTCGTTCATTTCGTTTTAGGGTTCCGAACGGGTAAAACGGGACCCTATTACTAAGACTCTGCTCTCTGTGTGTCGGTCCGTCTGTCACCAGGCTGTATCTCATGAACCGTAATAGTTAGACAGTTGAAATTCTTACAATTGATGTGTTTCTGTTGCCGCTATAACAACAAATACTAAAAATCAGAATAAAATAATATTTAAGTGGGGCTCCCATACAACAGACATGATTTTTTTTGGCGTTTTTATAGATAATGGTACGGAACCCTTCGCGGGCAAGTCCGACTCGCACTTGGCCGGTTTTTAGCATGTTTTAAGAAATATGAGTAACACTGAAAACGGATTCTTACCATGATTAACTATTTGTTTTGAGTTCCTGAAATTTCGGCGCTGTTGCAAGCACTACGATCACTTGGTGGATGTTCCCTCTGATGATAACCTCTTTTTGTTCCTCTTTTTGCGCTCGGTACCGCTACCACTGTTACTCAAAATTCGATTCTGTATTTTAAAAACTTATACGGGATGGAAGTTATACCGACGCGAAAACGTTTACCACTTATTCAGTACATCATTCTGTGGGGGCCACATAGAAATATTTCATCAGTTATTAAAAAAAAATTAAGCTGTTTCCTACAAAAGTGCAATACCTACACGGTCAAAATGCATGGTTTTTTTTTGTCTCTGTCTGTTTTTTTTAATAACCGATGAAATAGAAATTTTTCGGAGATTTCATTTTTTTGTAGGGGGGCTCAGAATGATGTACAGAATACGTGGTAACCGTTTTCGCATTGGTGTCCCTTCCACATCTTATACATATTTTATTGACTTTGAGAGCGACTTTGAAAGCGTAACTCTTACACGATCACTGTTGTGTTCGTCCAAAGAGGATTTTTTTTCATGAGAGCTAAGTATTCTGATAGTTATTGTGTTTGTCATTGAGAATATTTTTCTAATAAATGTGAGTGCACCAAAATGAGACTGTAACTTGCTGTTAGAAACATCGAAGGGGAACCTTACCATTGGTACTAGCGGACCCGACAGACGTTGTCCTATACTTCTTTATTTTTATTTTTTTATTGCAAAATGAGCCTGCTGGCTGCTCTTGACCTCTATCACGCCTGGTGGAAAACGATGGATGAGGTCTATGATGAAACAAGCGTGGCCAAAAGATGCCTGTTCACTCTTGCTTTGAATACTTTTCTGGATGTCGATAGCAGCGCCTATTGGGTCCAACTATAAGCTAAGAACCATACAGGTAGTTCCATAAGTATAACAAGGAGGTACGAGCATACGCACACCAGAATTTGAATCGGTGGCGGAGCAGACGAAATGTGAGTGTATTGGGTAACCTCTGCCTAACCCTTCGGAGATTACAGGCGTGATGTTATGTTATAATTATATAAGACGTTGAAAATCGACAATCCACCTTAGATTCATGCCTTTGCTGTATATGATAACCTTTGCTATGCAATGAGACTGTAATGGGCTGGTATTATTTATGGTGCTATCGAAGGATTGCCGTTGCAAATTAAAAAAAAACCGGCCAAGTGCGAGTCGGACTCGCGCACGAAGGGTTCCGTATCATTATCTATAAAAACGGCAAAAAAATCATATCTGTTGTATGGGAGCTCCCCTTAATATTTAATTTTTTTAAATTTTTAGTATTTGTTGTTATAGCGGCAATAGTAATAACATCATTTGTGAAAATTTCAGCTTTCTAGCTATCACGGTTTATGAGATACCGCCTGGAGACAGACAGACAGACAGCGAAGTCTTAGTAATAGGGTCCCGTTTTACCCTTTGGGTACGGAACCCTAAAAAATAGGCAATGTTGGCGCCAAGTCACAAACATCTGAAAGCTAAGTTAAAACTTTATTTTTTATGTAGCAAATATATACAATAACAAAATATAAATAGATAAAACCAATTCACCTTAGCTTTTGTTTTATGATGAAAAAAGTCGAGCCCAAAATGTCGGCCATCGTAAATCACGCGGTAAACCAATATTTACGACTTTACGAGGCACGCACTGTTCTCTCCATTTTATATTCTTTTATTCATAAGTGGATGGGCAGTGGGCACATAAAACTAGTGCAACCTTTAAGCTTAGGTAGACGAGACGAGTTTCATGATCTAGGTTGGCAAAAAGTTGTAGGTAGAACCTCATTGTGAATGAACTCAGATGAGAAAGATACCGACAGAAGAGATGATAATCTCTTCTGTCTAGACTTTTCCTAACTATGTTGGGATCGGCTTCCAATCTAAGCGGATGCAGCTGAATACCAGTATTTTACATGGAGCGGCTGCCTATCTGACCTCCGCAACCTAGTTAATACTGCGTAATATTATATTCCTTGGTAAGACTTGGTCAGTCTTTTATGGGCCACTGAATACCTGTGCCGACTGTCAAATACCTACGAATGACAGTCGGGATCAAGGGCTTACGTACTTTCCGAGACACGGAGAAAACTCTCGGTATGTATTGAATGGTCACCCATCCACTGACCGACGAGAAAGTTACTATTACCATACAATTCGCTGCCATTAAAGTTGCGTTTCAGTTTGAAGGATGTGGAGAGGTGTACAGATGGCAGGGCAAACACCTTACGTCTCGCCGCCACACGTGGTAACGGTCTAGGGTGATGCAACTTACGTCAAGCGACACGCGTGCGCCTTTCCGCTTTGATTTGCGTGAGTACCATAAAGTCACTCCGCAGGTCGAGTCGCAGTGACTCGTGGCGTGCTCTAAGCAACTTCTTTCATTTGTTTTCTCCGCTTGTGTAGTTCGTGGTCAAGAGGTAAAACATGCTTCTGTTTTGTCTCCAGGAGACACCAACGCAACTGCAATGCGTCTGGGTGCAACTGCCTATAGGTAGCGATGACTAGCACTCAGACGGCCCACCAGAATGTTTGATTTTCGAGCCTCTGAAAAAAAAATAGTTACGAGTATTCTTAGTAAAGTACAATTCTGAAGGTGAACACTTTCGTGCTGGGCGATATTGCTGCCTAACAATGTTGACGTTTTATAATGTTAATTGTCTGTGATTGAGAGTCTTTGCCGTTGTGTTTTGCGAAAACGGTCGCATTTCGAATTTCACCTTAACAAATTTGTGCTCAAGAGAGCAAAAAATAGCCACTTGTATCATATCTTACCTCGTTGTTCTAGTTATAACAAGCGCGACTTCTGAGTTCATACTCAGAAGTCTAGAGACCTGCAAGACCTCATGGTCTTGGTTTCGATTCCCAGGCTAGGCAAAGTTTTGTTGGATTTTTCCATCACGTATTTTTAGTAGCAGCCACGGAGTCTGGATTTGTGCCCGGTCTGGATGGTTATGGGATTAGTTTCGCCACTTACATAGGGCAAAACTGACGAGCTGTGGGTATACCATTACTATACCATACCATACGTACAGCTCTGCTTAAGCCTGCGGGGAAACAGGCTTGGTTTTGTGTTACGTTATAATAATGATTTTTCCAGCGTTTCGTAGACAAAAATTCTCCATCATTATCTCCAAGACCTAGATATTTGTCACAGACACATAGCAGGGACAGCCCGCCACATCGGCTGAAGGGGTCATAAATTCCAATTTGAGTCGTACGGATATTTACGAGCGTACTGGTATATTTCCAATTTGTCTTATTTCTTGTTTCCACCGCACCTGACCTTGTCACTCTGGGTGGCATTTGTTATCGTCGCAGATATCTAGATGTAGCCCTATAAAAGAATCTTGATCCTTAAAATAAGTGGCTATGCATTTTTCCGCATGACTTCCTGCCTTATGTCGTTTGCTATGTCGAACAAATTGCAGATCTCTGTTTGTTTCTGCATGCTTCAAGAACTTCGTTTCTTTGGGATTAATATTAATAGCCACATACTCAAACCATTTAGACAGCCTCTGTGTTGTTACTGGGTTCGATTCGTGGGTCGGGAACATTTTTATTGGGTTTTTCCGGTTTTTCCATCAGGAGGTTGTCGTCCGGTTAGTAGACGACAACCTCCAGCGTTGGCCTGCTAGATGTCATTCACAAAAAAGCACCGAGTGGCACATGTCTTCCGAGTTTCTATTGTTTTCGTCTTTGAAAAATTCGTCTCTAAAGTAGTCGAAATGTTGATTGAAATTGTCTCGTCGATTGGATTTTCGTTGATTGTGAAACGTACGATACGAGGGCTGCACTGAAAATTTCGGGAATCAAGGAAGTGACACAACATTACTATTTAAAAATGTATTTATTGCTTTTCGAAGTATTCTCCGCGAAATTTGACACATTTTTCCATACGATGGAACCAATTATTGAAGCAACCATTCCATTCGGAAGTTGGGGTCTCCAAAATGGCCGTTTTGTAGGCGTCCACAGCGTCTTCAGGTGATGAAAATCTCTGACCACGCAATTTATTCTTTATTTTAGGGAAAGTATAGAAATCATTAGGGCTTAGGTCGGGGCTGTACGGCGGATGGTCTAATAATTCTATGTTTTCTTGCTCTAAAAACTCTTTTGTTCTGTGCGCGGTGTGAGAACTCGCATTGTCGTGATGGAGGATGATGCGGCGGTTGCAGTTCTCTTTACGGAGTTCGGAAACGACCTGTGGCAAACAAATGCTAGCATACCATTCTGCATTAACCGTTCTTTGTCCCTCAAGAGGAATAGTCGCAACATGGCCGGTTTTGGAGACAACCGTGGCCACCATTTTTTTTGCAACACTCCGTGAACGAACAATTTTTGTTGGCTTTAACTCATTTTCGAACACCCAAACTCGTGACTGTTTTTTGTTTCGGGTTTGTACGCGTATATCCAGGATTCGTCACCTGATACGATGTTGTATACAGCATTTGAGGATCCTGCGTGGAATCTTTCGAGAGTTCTGATGCACCAAGTAACGCGAGCCGCTTTTTGCTCTTCACAGAGCGAATGCGGTATCCATCGGGAAAACAACTTTTTTACACCTAATTGTTCATGCAAGATTATTTGTATTTGACTCATGCCAATATCTAAAGTTGCCTGAATTTCGCGGTATGTCACATGTCGATCTTCCTTAATCAGCTTACGCACAGCATCAACGTTTTCTTGGGTGACTGCAGTTTTTGGACGACCTTGACGGGGATCATCACTGAGCTTGACACGTCCACGTTGAAATTCAGCAAACCAGCGATAAATTGTGGTTTTGGATGGGGTTTCATCACCAAATGCAGAAATCATCCGGTCAACACACTGTTTTGTGTTAAACCACTTCGAAAGTCATTATAAATCATCGCTCTTGAATTTTCTCGAGTCAATTCCATTTTCTCAACGACTAAACAAGTTGGACAAAACCTTGTGACAAGACCGAGAATCTTTTTTTAAATAAATAAATGGTATTCGATTTTTAAAACCAAGGAGTTTTCAATTAAAACGATTTTAATATGACAGGAACAGTGGCAATATTCCATTCCCGATACTTTTAGTGCAGACTGCGTATTATGTGTTACGTAGCAGAAAACACAGTCTTAATGCAGATTTTTCCAAAGATATCGGGGGCGCATGAGGTAAGTACTCTTTCAGCACACCGTCAATCTATTTTAAAGGATCATGATCAACGATGTATGGAAATCCGTCTTAAGTTGAAACACAATTAATCTTTATTTATTATAGACTACGCTTTATATACTATTAAATAAAAGTGTTCATTTTCACACAAGTATCCGAGTTTTAAAGTAATTAAACAAATTCGGAGATAACTTAAAAATTATGTCTAAACTACTCGCAACTTATAAAATGACCACAGATCCATCATGTAGGTACAAAACAACAAAGATAGTTAAAAACAACATAAGAGAACAGCTGCTAATTGAAAAAAAAACGTGAATAACGAATAATCGTGCTTTTTATGGCCTCGCAGCGTTGATGTGACATTATCGAAATGAACTTCAGTCAGTCATCATCCCTACCGGTACGTCTGTCATCTGACTTGACAGTTGCATCTGCGTGAGACGAAACACAAAAATTAATTTTTTTCACAACGGAACTATGAAATACATAAACAGTACCTACGTTATGATTATGATGTTACTAATTATTTAGCTATTTCTGAGTTTAATATAATTTTTGTGATGTTTTTTATGTAAAGGCTCATACCTACTAACGTAACTCGTACCAATGAAGAGAACGAAACGTCCATCATGACTATACGGAAATGTACCCAGCAATCGTTAATTTACTGTTTATCTTAAAATCATAATTCCGGATACGAAAACAAAATTCCTGAAGTGAAAAGCTTGTAAAAAAATAAGAAAATAATTTGTATATTAATTTGGTTTTCATACATGCAACTTTTCAAGACTGGTTTTGGTCAATCTCCTTTAATCCTTGCTGGCAGAGATATGATGAACCTGATATGAACTAGTCTATGTATGTTGTTACTCATAATACATTCAGAGCAGTGTAGTTAAATCCTCGTACACCGCTCTGAATGTTTGTATAAAAAAGAATCTAGTGTACCAAGGTAACCAAGTTAAAATGAAATTGAATAAAACACGTACATTGTATGCCAGAGGGTATCTCATCTCAAGTGTTAACAACGTAATAAGGAATTTTGACTCACTTTGAACGCGAACTCTTTAACACCTCGAAATAAATTGAAATGAGACTACAAAGGTTGCATGAAATGTGTTATATTGAAGACAGGGGAATTGTGTGAGGGAAAAATATGATAGGAAAGAAGTTTTCTGATTCATTTTCAGACAGATCGTGAAGTAAGGATCGACTGTGTGATGTTGTGATTTATATGTTGAGTGTAAAACATAAATAGAAAGAAACCATAAAACGTTGTCATACCTTGACGGACTGCTAAGCTGTTTCTACTTTTCTTATTCTATTTTGAACCTTATTGTTTATTTTCTTTACAACGTGCTATTTGAACCTTATTGTTTATTTTTTTTATAACGTGCGAGTTATGTTATGTAATAACATAAATAATACTTATTGGTTTTGGAATCATATAACAGCACTCATATTGGATTGGTCCGACAAGTCATAAGAAAGAGAAAAGAATGGTAAACAAAACTTATATTACAGTAAGCCTTAGATACATTAACTAACTAAGCAAGTAAATTGTTACAAACTGGTTTAATAAATTGGCTCGAGCTGCGTCATCTGCCTGCCTTTTCCCAACTATGTTGGGGTCGGCTTCCAGTCTAGCCGGATGCAGCTGAATACCAGTATTTTACACGGAGCGACTGCCTGTCTGACCTCCACATCCCAGCTAGCACTGGGTAACACTATACTCTTTGGTAAGACGGTTTGTCAGACTTTCGAGCCACTGACTACCTTAACGACTGTCAAAGATCTATAAATGACAGCCAGGACCATCGGCTTAACGTGCTTTCCGAGGCACGGAGGAAACTCGGAAATTGGCTCGAGCTTATTAATTTATGGATAATCGATTAAATACGTTTATTAATGTGTGAACAGTGTAGGCCTTGTAGATTCGTAGACGCGTGTTAACTTTTGTTAACCTCTTATCTTGTTTTACATTTTTAGTGTAGTAAGTAACGACTTAATGTCGAGCCTATGCTGTCCCCCCATACTTAAGTACTAATGCTGTAACATGATAATATTGTAAAACTAAATTATTTTAAAAGAGTAACCATGGAGTTTCTTGCCGGTTCTTCTCCATAGGAAACGACCAACCAGTACCGTGCACCTACTTGTCGACGTTTTATAAGTGCCCATGGAGGCCTATGTGAAATAAAATATTTTGATTAATTCTTTGAATTAAACTTATGAAAAACGAATTTAAAGTAAGTAAGTTCAATACTTGCATGCATTCAATTGCTCTTACTTTTCCTTATTTGAATACAAGCCGAATTTATATTATACTGAAGAGAAGCTAGGGAAAAATAATGTTTCCTAAAACATAAAAATAATGTCGACACCCTTGCGCCAACCTCAAACGACGCTAATACAATACTAATTGGTAGTTATGTGTTTGAGACGTTTATGGTTGAAACATAATGGCCATGGGGTCCGAGTGCCCACCTATTATTTCGGGAAATCGCCAAGTGGTTGTTCGACTCTTCACGTGAAGGGTGGGCCTATTTTTTGGCCAAAAAATCAGCATTACCATCCAACGTGGTAACGCTGCCAGCCTTCTGGGCAATTTTCCTGTTGACAGCGATGTGGACGTATTTTTGGACGCTCTGTTATCCTTTTGATACTTATACATATTTTTATCACTAATAGAGTTTTGTAGTTTGTAAATAATTAATATGTGAAAAAATGAATAAAATAAAGATTATCATGAAAATAAACTTTTACTTAAAAATAATGTTGCCTAAAAATAGCTTGAATAGCTGCTTCCCCTCACATCTTTACACATTTCACACGGCTTTACGCAGTGTCATTGCGTTACAATATATGTATTTCACTGTCTGTGTTATACATGTTCAGGGCGATAATGATGCCTCGTATGTCTAGAGGTCGCAAGTGCGACTGCTGAGCACCAATGCGTTGTTGGACTTTACCACCAGGAATTCCTAAGTAGCCCAGAATCTGGATATGTGCCTGGTTGATATTAGATTCCTTATTACATGGAACTAGCAAAATATCGGTATCGGTAGGTAGAAATCTGCCTAACCTCTTTCTGGAATAACCGCCGTGATGTTATATATTCACAGAACTATACATCAATCCCATCGCATTCACTATCATGCTGCCAGGTCCGCCTAACGACACGCCCGCATGAAGCACTTGAGCCTCGTATGTGGGACAGACAAACAGACGCAATGTGTGCTTAATATTATCGGGAATGGGTGCGCAAAGGTCCTCGCGCAAACAGGCTGCACTATAAATAAGGGGCAGTAATGATTCTTTATGTGGATATTTGTGTATGGGATGATTATGAATTTGTGAAGTGGATGCTAGTGTCGGTTTGATTCCATGTTTGTATTAAATATATTTTGTGTTTCTGTTTTGTGTATGGCTAGCTTTTTCAAGTAAGGTTATTTATGTACATTAATACAGACTACAAAAAGAACTAAAATAATAATAAAAAAAAGACGGGTTGCACTCCGGGAGTGCCGGCAGAAGTGAAAACTTGATTATTAACGTTGAACATGTTTGATATTTAGGAATGGTTGGGGAATAATTTTGCACCAATTGCTTTATCAGTATAAAGAACAGGGTGTACTATCCGGTGCACCCCTGCCTGAGCCTTCGGGGATTACAGGATGTTATGTTATCATTGAATCCTGCCTAAAAAATTTGTAATTAAAAGTGTGGAAGTAATCTGTCGCACATAAAAATGTGTGCGATACATCTTTTCACAGGCGCTTAGTAAGCACGTAAGCAGGAACGTCACATTCGATCTTACTACAGAATTAGCTGAGAATTTATCGGTTTCCTATACCAATAACACTCGTGCTTTTTAACTTACTTGTAAATACTTGTAATCAAATCATTTTTAAAGCAGGTTTTTAAATAAACTGAACTTTATTTTACCAAACAACAAACGCCTTAGTGAAAATGTTTAGCAATTTAATACTCGGAAGGTACTTATTGCGATTGAACGATTTCCTCTTTTATTTTATTATCATGATTGTGCTTGCATCTTAAAAGCCTTCACAAGTACTTTTAATAGCTACTAGATACTAAGAAAGCTGCAAACTCAAAGACAACACTGTCTTATTGATTTTAGAATCTCTTGTCATTATGCGTCAATCAATAAAATTGCAAGGAAATACGAAATTTTAGCTACACTAACATACCTACAGGTACGTAACGTTTGTAAATAGCACGTAAATTGCCTTCGTAGTTAGCACGGTGCGAATCCCCCAAAGACCACGGTTCTATCACAATCTTAAGGACGATGAAGATAGCCAGAGGACTAGGTTTCGCGGCGCTGCGCCGGCGCGCGGCGGGTGGCAATTTATTTAATAGATTTGTCAGCTTTATCCCTAAAGCATTAGGTTCAAAGTTGATTGGAAACATTTAAAAATTTCTTTAAATGATTTTAAACCATAAAATGTTGAAGGTTAAGTTCAAAATCGAATGAGAAAATTTGTCTTACGCTTTTTCGATCAGGGTCACGTGTCCTGACGCGAGTTTAAGATTTTATACCCATTACAGAAAAAGTGCTCAACGCCGCTAAAGAAGTTTTCACTTCAAAAATAATTACTAAAAGTGAGTACCTACTATACAACGACAAAGATAGGACACTTAGGCGTCAAAGTACTCCGCCGCATCGCTCTCATCCGGAAACGTGCTCAGAAGACTGGCAGCATTACCACGTTGAATGTTAATGCTAATTCTTTGGCCAAAGAAAGAGCCAGCACTCTCGTCACGCTAAGTGTCAAACAGTGGGCGATAGAAAATAGACGCGCACTCTTTGCGAAGCATGATTTGATTCATTAACTTGTCTGGAAGAAGGCAGATCATGACTGCCTTCTTGGTCAATTAGTCGCAAGTACAACTGGTGGGTATGAGGTCGTGATTGAGATTCCCGGGTCAGGCTAAGTGTTGATTTTTCTATTAAGTTAATTATTTTTTCAGTATCAGCTTGGTTGGCAATGGGTTAGCGTACTATTTCTTAAACAAACAAACAAACAAAAACTCAAACATATCTTGTTAAGAATAACATGATACGATCACTAATTTGTTAACCAAGTAATGACTGTGACGGGCGTGCCCCAAAAAATTTTCTGTTATCAGTCATCGCGTCGGTTGAATGGTCATTAGTAATGAATTATTTTTATATCAGCAGCCACATTCAAACATATATTGAATACTTCAGATTTGTTTACACCCCACGTCTTTCCATTGATAAAATGTTAGTAACTTAATACCTACATAAAAACCGAGACATCACATTCTGCCACACCAAAAAGAAATCGATTGCCGTACGCTTTCACGGTTAAAATTAAATCCCCACATTAAGCTATGCCAGGCTATAAATCAAAGAGCTATGAATTATTGCCCCGAGTGAATTCTACAATGAATGTGACATGTGTGTGTGTCACACCTCGTGCACGACCTCACGCGACGCGAATTGTGTGAAATGACTGTCGCGTGCGTCTTGTTTCTTTCACTATGAATTATTGGCGTGAGTGAGTTTTACAATGACTGTGTCGTACGTTTGGTTTTTATATGTGTGTAACCCCGTGTTCACACCAACGTATAAAATAGTGTAAGACGGGTTGAATCGAGACAAAACTTTGAAATATGATGTTACCAATAAGTATTCTATTTTATTAATATACTAGCTGTTACCCACGAACTTCGTTCGCGTGAAATTATTGTATAAAAGAATATAACTCCCATTTTTAATCGGATTTTATTACCAAAAAATGTCAAGGGTTTTAATTTTTTTGCACGGAACCCTAATATTTTTTTGTAAAATAAAAGAAGCCTAAGTTACTCCTTATTACATCAGCTATCTGGCAGTGAAAGTCCCGTCCAAATCGGTCCAGCCGTTTCAGAGATTAGCCGGACCAAACAGACAAAAAGACAGACAGACAGACAAAAATTATTAAAAAAAATATTTTGGCATATGCATGTAGTAAAATGCAGTTATTTTAATATTACAAACAGACACTTCAATTTTATTTATATACATATATAGAGTATAGATTAATACTTATATAATATAGAACATTAACGTTAAAATCCCTTTTGAAGAATTGAAGTTTTGTCTCAATTCTCCCCTGCGTACATTTACATTGTTTTACCTTGTATGTAACTATTTTACATATCGGAGTACTGCCTTCGTGTATCGTTCATACGTACAACTAATATTTTAAAGATTCAAAGTTATTTCAATTAGGCCATTAAATATATACTTTACAAGGAGATATGTGACTTTAGTTTCGCTAACTTGGATTGACTAAAGTTTTTACCAATACTTGTAGAAAAGTTGAACTAATTCAAACACATCTGAAACATCGCCAATACAATATATCACACACACGGCATGTCATATACAAGACTTGTACAAGACAGCCAGTCTTGGTCTTCAAAGACTTGTTGAAAACAAGTATCACAACTTGTTTACAAGGGTGTAAACGCGGGGTTAGGCAGAATATGTGTGCGTATGTGTGTGCGTGTGTGTCTGTATGTGTGCGTGCCTGTGCAAATTATGATTAACGACTTCTAAAGGCGTCTACAGATGTCCCACTTACACAGTTTAAAGGCGTTAAACGTTCCATTTTATCTACCGTCTGCTGATAAATTAGGGTGAATTTATGGAGACCATTATCAAAGGAGATTCGCGAAAAGGGGTAACATATTTCAGTCAAGGGACATTGTTTAACTTTTAGAAGTAAGAGAAACTGCAATATGTTGTTAAAAGAATGTTGTATAGAATAATTGAACTTCTATTCAAGTTTTGAACAGAAACAACTTGATGCTGGTTCTGGTCTAATTATAGAAAGGGATCCGGACGTATACGCCTCCATACATATACTAACTGAAGTGTTATCTGTGTATCCGTCAGTTTCTTTTTTAGGGTTCCGTATCCAAAGGGTAAAACGGGACCCTATTACTAAGACTCCGCTGTCTGTCTGTCTGTCTATCTGTCTGTCACCAGGCTGTATCTCATGAACCGTGATAGTTAGACAGTTGAAAATTTCACAGATGATGGATGTATTTCTGTTGCCGCTATAACAATAAATACTAAAACAGAATAAAAAAAAATATTTAAGTGGAGCTCCCATACAACAGACATGACATTTTGCCGTTTTTCTAAATGGTACGGAACCCTTCGTGCGCGAGTCCGACTCGCACTTGGCCGGTTTTTTACTATTTGTTATTATTTTTTAACTTTAAACTGATTGTCTCTTTGTGATCTCCTTGGTACCGCAAATGATGTTCACACAAGATCGGCTTTAACACTCTATTACTGTATTGTTTGACTGTGGGGGGGGGGTGACCTGTAACATAGGCTTCTTGAAAAACCTACTTCAAGCACCAGTCTCTTTCTGTGGAATATAACATCAGTCAAAAACATTGTTAATCTTTAAGGAAACCAATATTGTGAAGAGAGAATAAAATGAATGAATTGAGTTTCTCGTGTTGGCAGCCAGTTAGTAATGTGCCAGTACCAGTGACAGTGTCTGATCCTTCACTCGTGTAGCAAACTTATTGTGAAGCCTGTCGGTGTTGTAGCAGAAGTTCCTTTTCCTTTAATTGTTCCTGAAAACCAGGCAAAGTGTTATTGGATTTTTCCATCAGGAATATCTCAGTAGCAGTCACAGATTCTGGATTTGTGCTCAGTTGATGGCAATAGGCAAGCCCCCTATTACATCATCATCATCATCATTCTCTTGTCCTTATCCCAATTCATTTGTGGTCGGCGCAGCATGTCTTCTTCTTCCATACTCCTCTATTACTCGTCATCTCAACAGTCATCTCTTTCTAGCCGTATCATCCGTCACAGAGTCCATCTTATAACATGAGACTTAAAACCTAACTGGCGAAATGTGGGTGCACTATTAGGTACACCTCTGTCACATCCTTTGTGGATTACAGGCGTGATGATATGCTATGATCCTTAAAAATATCCCATAAGAAAGTCGTTTAAAACAACGCAGTTAGTTAATTAAACTATTGCATATTGCAACACAGATCTAACACCAAATTATTGTTTGGTTTCTCGGAACCTTGCTACGGATTTGCTACGGCGTAGCTGATACCGCTACGCATTCTACGCTTGACTTAACTTGAACTTTGTCGTGATTCTTAATTTCTACATAATAATATGGTTAATATTCAATTAACAACGAAAAAACTTTTTATAAGGAAACTTTTGATCATCCAACATAAATAAAAGCGTAATAAATTGACATAAAATCACGCTTGCTTTCCTTAAAGGGCGCTTTTAAGATGTTCTTGATGGAAAAATCCAATAATACTGTCGAACTGTTAATCTAACTTAAGATCTCATGCTCCAGCAGCAGTGTTGGCGATGAATGAGATCAAAATAATGTAAAGAAACTAACACTATCACTTACGGGATATCTTCCGTGATTATCAACTATTTTGAGCTCCCGATATTTCGACGCTGTTGCAAGCGCCATGATCGCGGGATGGCTGAAGAATGCGGGTAGATGGTAAATAAATTTTTAGGTGCAGAAAAATCTGTCTACCTTCTTTCTTAGCCCCGAAAACCCGTAAATGATAGTGTAAGTTTAGTTATAAACCGTAAAAGCTAAAAAAGCTGAAAAATGTTTAATTGAAAGAAAACTTCATCATAATAATTGCGAAACACCCAGACAGTCCATTATACACCAAATGGATATTTATGTCTGCGACACAGTTATATGACAATTTGATCCATTAAGACATTGGATGTAACCGGATTAAACCGGTTGTGCTCACGAGGAACTATGTGACATTAAAGCTATCACACACCGGCCAGACACTGGCTTTAGAACTGTCTGGATGGCACTTTACATTAATTCGTCGTTCACTACTAAGTGCATGTTAGATGTTGGGGTATTACGATTCAATTTTAGCCAATTAAGTATGACATCACATCCAGTATATCATCCTTGGAGGAGTAGGCAGTACCTGTGATATTATGTACACCCACATTTCGTCAGTTTTGCTTAAGTCCCACCTACAACCTATCCCCTTGAAATAGCTTGCTTCAAGCAGCGGGATAGGCATACTAGTATTATAAAGCAACTCTGTCTATGCGTTACCTTTGAACGCCTACACGTCCGAAATTAAGATAAAAAATAAATGGAATGACAAAAACCGCGGTTGTTAAGGGATACTTTTGATACCGACAATACGTTTCTGTGGGATTATTTCGGAGGTTTATGCAGGCGAAACCGCAGGCAAAAGTTAGTATTTCATAAAATCTAACTGTAGAGGGTGTGACTGTCTGTGCCTCTTCTTGAAGATCATCTGGTCTGGAGTAGAGTAGAGGATAATATCGTTAACATTTTCCCGGAAACCGAGTTAAGCGTGAAAAATAAAAACGGGACTTATTAAGCAAACAGCATAAAACACATCTTTGATAAAAACCTAATTCGCATTTACCATTTAGTTAGCCTCATGCTAAAGCGAAACACCGCTTGCATGAATATACATAAGCTTCATAACAAATGTACAGTAAACGTGAAAATCAAATGACTATTTAATACGTAGACTATTTCTCGCACGAACAATCGTGTAGGAGCGCTGACACAGCATTTTGTATTCGTCGTACGCGCAGCGCTCAGCGATACCAGTTCGCTCGCAACCGCTATAAGCTATAGACGTGCTTTCAACCTAAATAAGTACTCCATTGTAATATGTTTGTAAAGAAATATCCAAGTTTCAGCGTATTTTATTTCTCTTAGTACAGTCCGAGCACCAATATGCAGACACTTTCCTAAATTTAAAAGCAATTTTCACGAAAAATAACGATTGTTATGAATTAGCTGTTCCCTACGTTTTCACAAATGAGACATATTGTGCCTTCTCGCTGTGAGGTAGTGGCCCAATTCACGGTTGACTGATGTCACGTAATTTCTAAGTTCTAGACATTGGACATTTCGGTTTCCTCACGATGTTTTCTTTCACCGTTTTGAAAGAACGAAAGAAACTAAGTTTACTTGGTGCATGTACAAGGGCACGTGATGTAAGACAGAATAAAACACTTGAATCTAAACAAGAAAATGTCGTTTTATTTAGAAGTGTGTCGCTCGATCAAAAGTCTGGTTTTCAACTGGACCTGGAATTGTGAGTCTACCTTTCCAAACCCACGACCTATCTCTCTTCAGTCGGGGCCGTAACAACTACTCTACTCTGTAAATAATTTGCTGAGGCTAGAATATTCACCGCCTTATTATGCTGACTGTACATAGACAGAGAATCGGAAATGTTTGCGATTACATTTACATAAAACCGTGTCTTTTATTACATTCGATCTGGTGTTAGGGTTGCTCTTCAGTTTTATCTAACGGACAGGGTTCAGAACAAATAAAACTGACAAGGGCTGCATTAAAAGGTCAAAATAAAAAAAAATAACAAATGTAAAGGTTTTCTTTTATATCGAGGATGAACAGATGGAAGCTTTACATACTAACGAACACCCTGACCCGAAAATGATATGTATTTTTGAAGTGGTTTTTAGTATAAGGATTTAAATAAAATGTGGTGTAAATATCATGTTATAGATCAGAGCACATTCCGCCATAATAATAGACCCTTTTTTTTTTGGAGGGTGGGAAATCATCAAATGACTCTTCCCGCTCTGGGCGGAGCGGAAGGGAGTGTCAGACTCTTACTGACTAAAAACCACCCATGTTCCTTCTTAGGCCCTTTATGTTCCAGGGCCGCGGTATCTCTTTCGAACAGTCCCGCAGCCCTGGCAGGCATTGGCCCTTGCGGGCCCCTCCCGTTTGCTGACATCTCTTTGAGGCGCGCGTGGAACACGAACGCGCCGTCGACACGGCCTGTCGTCATACGACGGACGGACGGTGAGCTAGCCCATTACTCACCGTCCACAGGCCCGCGCCTACGGTGGCCGAGAGCCATCACGGCGTGATAATAATAGACCCTGCTATGAAGTTGAACTTTTGTATTTTTTGGATAGGTATTTAGTTTTTGTTTGTTGTTTGTAATGAAACCTACATTTACGAATAAATTTGATTTGATTTGATCCGAAGTAAGTAATAAATATTATTTTTCGTATAATTGTAATTTGAATAAGCTCATGTTTGTTTGTGAAATACAACATTTTTTGCCAGTTAATTTTGTATTAATTTTCGGTAATTCATTTTAACTAAGCTTAGTATTACAGTCAACCACATATCGTTAGAAGTTTATTTTTTTTTCGAAAGCTTTATTACTTCCCATAATAGCATGCGAATTTTACATTAGGTAGGTGCATTGAAATGAACAACATAGTATCAATATAACATAGATATCTACATTGATGGGTAAATTTCTGTTACGTATGGAAACCAAGCACACTAAACGATATAATCGGAAAATTCAGCGAATTATGACCAATTAGTAAGCTCATCATATTACCCAATAACTTGGTTGTGGAAGTGAGGTAGTAAATAAAATACTGGTATTCAGTTGCATCCGGTGAGACTGGAAGCCAACCCCAACTTAGAAAGAAGGGAATTGGGAAAAGGCTAAGCAGATGATATTAACCTACAACATCCATAATGCAACTTGATGTCCCACCAAAACTTCGAAGACTTGTGACGTTCACTAGCTTGCACTGAGCCAGCGTAGTGGATACTCCCTCACACAAAGGCGTTAGGAACTTATTATTAGAGATCGGAAAGGATAAGAGTTTATTTACCTGAATTTCGAGGAAGTATGCATGAAGTAAGCATGCGCATAATCATCATCTGCCTAGCCTTCTCCCAACTATGTTGGGCATGACTTCCAATCTAACCCGGATACAGCTGAATACCAGTATTTTACATGGAGCGACTGCCTATCTGACCTCTACAGCTCAGGTGGTACTTGGTAATACGATACCCTTTGGTAAGACTGGTTGACCGACTTTCGGGCCACTGACTACCTGAAACGACTGTTCAAGATCTATAAATGACAGCCGAGAACAACGGCTTAATATGCTTTCCGAGGCACAAAGGAAACTCGGTTTGTAATGGGTGGTCACCCATCCACGGAACAACATAAGCAAGCGAGGCTTAACTTAAAGATCGACCCGAGTGGCTGTTAGTAGTTAGCCACGAGCTCCTCTATCTAAAATGCTAAGTGCACCAACAATAATAATCTAAGTTTGATGTTATAGGAATTCATTCAAAAGGCTTGAAACAAAAAAAAACAAAAAAATACATCTGAATAATGTTCAGAATCGAAGGAAAAAGTCAGGTCACGGCCATAGGCATTATAATAATGCGTCACGCTTCATTGGGCAGGTAATGTCGGGGAATATAGCTGGTATGCGAACAGATCTGACAGCTGTCAAAATGAGAAATGTTATAATAGTGTTGTGAAAGTCTTAAGTTAGGTTACTAAGATTTAAGACAATTGAAAGCTGTGTATTAACTGTTTATGTAGGCATTAGTTTTCTGTGCTTTATAGAAAATCCATTATTTGAAGAAAAGTAGGGAAGGAACAGGATCGTAGTGTTTGTAAAGGTGTCTAGAAAACGCTTCCGTATATGGCGACAAAGCAGCCGGGTGCCGTTCTTTTCAAATCGCTGCTACTCATCTTCTTATGTTGACCTCTTCTTACTTTTTATTGCTGCAAAAAACTATAAAGCATAGCGTTTTTTTACACGAAAACCTTGAACTGAAAAGCTAATAAAAGTCTTAACGCAAAATAAACCACAAACATGCTTTAGCTTTTTCGAGTAAAGCCAGTATCATGCATTTAAAGTAAGTACCTCCCGCTACCGGTAGCGTCAACATAATTCCACATTTTCGGCATTATCGCTACATGCGCAGAATGGCTGAGGTAAGCTTGTATGGTCGGCAAGAAAAGTCTTAATAACTCTTCTTTTCGGGTTTGTAACTAGAAGGGTAAAATCACCATTTTATTTATTAAACTGATTTCATAACTTACTCTTA
Source organism: Eurois occulta (assembly GCA_950022335.1). Taxonomy (NCBI): domain Eukaryota; kingdom Metazoa; phylum Arthropoda; class Insecta; order Lepidoptera; family Noctuidae; genus Eurois; species Eurois occulta. The sequence continues at coordinate 20,419,873 of OX465485.1, read as the reverse complement.
CTCTTGAATGTTTCACTCAAGTTTTGTCCGACTAGTAGCGACCTGGATGTCTCTGCGAACTTGACACCGTAGTCGGTTCAGAGATTTCCATTTTCCTCACTGTAGTTACTCTCATTTTTTTATGTACCTAGGTACTGACAAATCACCATTAAAATTTGAATATTTATTAAAAACACCAGTAAAAGATAAACATCGCAAGGAAATTACTGTCTGCAAGTGAAATAATATTTATGCATTAAATGAAACGCAGTAAAATAGCCACACCTCTGTTTCAATTCACGAAACACAATTGAAGAAGGAAAGAGTTTTAAACGTCAAAGCATTGCTCGTGTTAAATGTATTTAGTGTTGTTTTCCCTACCGTACGTCCTCAACCGCGTGTATTATCGTTTGCTTACCTTAATTTAATACTTGCACATATTTCCAAAATATTTATAGATAGTCTAGAATACTAAAGAGATGAATAAAGATTCGATAAATATAATGTATTAGTATGTACCCATTTATGTGTATCAATTTATGTTAACAAAATGGTAATTTTATTATTTTGTACTCTACCACAATGCTGTCCTGTTTAACCCCTTTAAAGGTTTAAATAAATAAATATTCACGTACATCCCATGAGTAGGTGATGTTTTATCGAATAGTTTATGGATTATATATAACTAGCTTTTGCCCGCGGCTTCGCCCGCGTGCAGTTCGGGAATTGCCCACGGGATCTTGCCTACCTTCTGGGATAATAAGTAATCTACATCTATTTGTATCAGACTATAATCTATCTCTGTGCCAAGTTTCATCCAGATCTGATCAGCCGTTCTGGCGTGATTGAGTAACAAAGATCCATTCATCCAAACTTTCGCATTAATAAATAGTCTTATAGAACAGAAGCTCATTTATTTTTTTAAAAAGAATAAGCAATACAACCTAGAACTATTTATTTTTAACAAATCACAAAATCAACACAATCACAAAAACCGTTAGATACAGAAATAATAACAACTATAGTTCACGATAACGTCCATCACTTCCGAGCTCCCGAGCAAAAGTGTCCGCGCTCTGAGAGTGCATCGCTTATATGTTGCCCCCTCCACTCGCTGTGTCACCACGATCGCACGATGTCCCCGCCCTTTCGGCTGACGAATCCTCTAAGACGGCCGTTCCTGACAGCTGAACGACCTCGTCAGCTTGGCTCTCTGGCATTGCCTGCTGCACTGTTTCATCCTCTACAAATAATGTTTTGCGCCTGGTCTTCACTGGCTTGGACCTCATTGGTAGACTCGTCATCTAAAACATAACAAAGCAAAGACTTGTATGAGGTATTCTGAAAGTTTGAACAATTAACTGCCCATTGTAATGAAATTACTAGCAATTGCACCAAAATAGGCAGCAGTTTGTAAATTGTATCACCAATGAAAGAGTTCCGGACCTCAATCATTACTGAAACAACCACAACATCGCCTGGCAACCACCATGGGGGTTCCAGATGGCCATAATGTCGGGGCAATCAGATAGCCATAATGTCGAGGCTATAAAAACAAAATTGCCACAATGTCGGGGCAAGCAGCCACAATGTCGGGGCTATACGAAATAAAATTGCCACAATGTCGGGGCTATACGAAATAAAATTGCCACAATGTCGGGGCAAGCAGCCACAATGTCGGGGCTTATACGAAATAAAATTGCCACAATGTCGGGGCAAGCAGCCACAATGTCGGGGCTTATACGAAATAAAATTGCCACAATGTCGGGGCAAGCAGCCACAATGTCGGGGCTTATACGAAATAAAATTGCCACAATGTCGGGGCAAACAGTTCCAGGACGTCTCAACTCAGCTGCGATCTGACACTCCACTGTCCACTGTCGCCTCGAGCTGAAGCAACAGGGCTCTGTCAAAGCACGCAGGGGCCCACCACTCGCACCGCAGGTTTGTAACTCGGTCGCGTGATGTCACCACTGGCGTACTTGCGATTCATTTTAAGCCCGTACCAATGACAGTCTCAGACACGGCCACACGTCCTGGTGTGATGGTTACTCTGCGAACAAACAAGTCTACGACAGAATTTTGTTCCACTCGGTCACTCCTGACCAAACTTTACATACATCGGGTCAGTGAAGGTAAAGAACTCTACTAACTCTTTTTAACCAAATTCTACTCTTTGATTAAATCAAACACAGTCAAATTGGGAATAATCGAGAATGGGTCAACCCTTGGGCCATGTACCATAGTCGTTCGAATCAACCTTTTAAACTCTACTGCAACCAAAACTGCCAAGCTTATAGAAACTTTCGAGTAAAACCTCTAACGCCACGGCTCTCCAGCCGACCAGCAATCTCATCGCTCTCACACATCCAGCGCATGGATCAAAAACTCGCACATCCATCAAATGGATCGCCCGTGTGCATGTGCAATGGGTCACCCACTGACTACACAGTACGGTCTTTCTAGATCCCAACCTCCGTCAGAGTCAAACGCCTATCGCGTGCCCACGGACTATTGAGTTGCCTCAAGAGATACCGATTTCTACCGGGCTACGACTACGAACGTCGAACACAAAACGGCCGATAGACTGCTTTACTCGACCTTCTACTACAACACTTAAGCTTGCTCATCATCATCAAAATCCTTGTCAACATCGACTGGTACGTGACCCGCTGGCATCTTCTTTAGCCTACCGTGTACATGTTTGTAGGCATACTTCAGATCTAACAAACAATTAGGTCAATTAAAATGCTAGAGCAACCAAGTACCTCTTCATCCATCTAATCAACACATATGGCCTATGGGAAACATTTATGCCCTCCAACAAACCCCTGTTTGTTATACTACGTTCCTCAAGAACGCAGAGTCCCACACGTCTCCATGGTCTCTACCAGACCTTTTGACTGTAGTTTAGCGTTGGTTGTCGCGGCTTTAACTTGGTGATCAGAAATGTCACAAATCACTATGGCGGCTTTCAGTTCATCGGAAAGCCCCTTGACCAATAAGCCTGACATCATTCCTCTCCTCCTGAAAACCCTCGAGAGACTCTGTGACCGACACATCCGGGACGGACCTCTTCGGGAGCTACCACTACACAAGAACCAACACGCCTACTCCACAGGAAAATCAACAGAATCCGCACTACACAGTGTGATCTCCAAGATCGAATGTGCAGTAGACCACAAGTGCTCCTCACTAGCTGTTTTTATTGACATAGAAGGGGCTTTTGACAAAACTATTTTCCATAGCATCAACGCAGCCCTGGAGAATCACGGTGTGGACTCGATCCTGCGAGGATGGATCACAAATATGCTAAGACTCAGGGCCGTACAGGTTACGGTGAACGATACCACTAGAGCCATCGTGGCGAAAGGCTGCCCTCAAGGGGGCGTCCTCTCACCACTCCTATGGAACCTCGTGGTGGACAGCCTTATCAAACGTCTGAATGACAGAGGCTACTACACGGTGGGCTACGCAGATGACATAACCATAATAATAAATGGCACACATGAAAACACACTATGTAACCTTATGCGCCAAGCCTTGAAGGTGGTGGAAGACTGGTGCAAGGAGTACAAACTAGCAGTGAACCCCACCAAAACCGAACTCGTCCTTTTCACAAAGAAAAGGAAGTTGGCAAACCTACAATTGCCACGTTTCTTTGAGACCACCCTAAGCCTGTCGACTGAAACCAAATACCTGGGTATTTATTTGGACAAACAGCTGAACTGGGCAAAACATACTGATTACATCACAACAAAAGCCAGCATAGCCCTATGGCAATGCAAAAGATTGCTTGGCAGGAATTGGGGCCTAAGCCCCAAAATCACCACCGGCTGCTACTGGCTATACACCACCGTCATCCGACCAATCATTACATATGGCTCCATAGTTTGGTGGCCCAGGACCAATCTGAGCACAGCCCAGAAGGACCTCGAGAAGGTACAAAGATTTGCCTGTGTAGCAATCACCGGCAGCATGAGAACATCACCCACTGCCGCGTTACAGGTAATGCTGGGGTTACCACCTCTACACCTCGTCGTAAGAGAGGAGGCGGCCCTAGCGACCTTCAGGCTCGAAATATCCGGCACACTAAGTAAGGATTCCAGAATCAAACATACGCGCATAAAAGACGACGCAATCAAACAACAGCCCATGATGGCATCACCCTACCCCACTGCTTCCAAAAGCACTACAACATAGAGCTCACAGCGGAGATGTGTGACTACTCAGGCCCAAAAGAGCTAAGGATCTACACTGATGGATCGAAAACCGACGAAGGGACAGGTGTCGGAGTTTTCTCCGACGATCTAAACATCAAAATATCCAGACCCCTGGGAATGCTCAACTCTGTATATCAAGTAGAGTGCGTAGGCATTATCCAAGCGGCACACGCCATAGAGGCCAGGGAAGTTACGGATACTCACATCCGTATACTTTCAGACAGTGCCTCAGTCCTCCAATCCTTAAAGAGAAATCAGATCACGTCGAGACTAATATTAGAATGCCATAATGCCCTAGAACGAGTTACGGTACTAAACCGCAACACGGTGACATTTTACAATGGATCAAAGGACACAGTGGATCGCTTGGAAACGATGCAGCTGACGAACTCGCCAGAAGAGGATCCAGCACAAAAGCTTTCGGACCCGAACCCATTGTCCCCATACCCTTCAAGCAGCTCAGAAGTTGGCTAAAGGATCACACTCAAACACAAGCGGAGAAGTGGTGGACCTTGAGGAAACGATAGCGCACGTACTCCTTGAGTGTACTGGCGTCACCCAGATACGCGAGGAGACCCTTGGAACGCCAAGATCTCTTGCGGATGCCCTGAGAAGACCGGGAAGTCTGATCTGCTTCTGGAGGAAGGTGGGCTGGTTGGAGTAACGGGCACCAAGGCTCACGCACAATGGTCCACTTTAAGGACTAAGTGCGGAAACCAAAATCCCTAACATAGAACATAGAAGCCCCTTGACGATAATCAACCGCAACAAGGACTTTTGGGCATATTCTGCATACGTGGTGAATTTGTTTGAATTCGTACTCATCACGTCGTACAACACAGTGGCCATATCAACTTCACGCGGACACGTCATCTGCCTAGCCTTTTCCCAACTATGTTGGGGTCGGCTTCCAGTCTAACCGGATGCAGCTGAATACAAGTATTTTACATGGAGCGACTGCCTATTTGACCTCCACAACCCAGTTAGCGCTAGGTAATACGATACCCCTTGGTAAGACTGGTTGTCAGACTTTCGAGTCACTGACTACCTGTAACGACTGTCAAACATCTACAAATGACAGCCGGGACCAATGGCTTAACCTTTTCCTTTCCGGGGCACGGAGGAAACTCGGTATTTAATGGGTGGTCACCCATCCACGGACCAACCTAGGTAAGCACGGCTTAACCTAAAGATCGACCCAAGCGGCTGTTCTTATTTAGCCACGAGCTCCTCTTTAGCCACGGGCTCCTCTTTAGCCACGAGCTCCTCACTAACTTCACGCGGACACAATGACCGAAATTAAGTTTTAGAATTATAACAACTTTAAAATTCTACCTTCGGGCATTGGTCACCCAATCGTTGAGCCACGTTATAGCAACACCACGTAAACAGCCATCAATGCGCCCCAGGCATTCCCAATCGCCCCAGTGGCTTAATTCGCACCCCTTATCTACTTCAGCGCACGTCAAAGTCATGTACACTGGGACCAAAATTCAAAATATAATAATGGTTCGATCTTACTTGAATCAGGGATGAAAGTGCACCCACAATCCTGTCCGCAGCGTCAGCCTCACGCGATGCCTCGAAGGCGGCGCGGTCCCCGTAGCACGCGTTTCTATATTGGCAACAGGTTCCTTGGTTGTCGCTGATACTGGCGCCAGCGTGTAGCTACTCGTGCACGGGTGCGACAACATTGGAGTAGACGCCTGTATCACGCTTGGAGCCAACCGCGTTCAAGCGATCAAGCACTTCATTTAAAGGGTTGCGGCGAGGGCTGTCCCGACGCCCATAAGAACAATCACGGCGCCTACGCTGACTTTCGATACTCGCTGATCTATCGCGACGACGCCTAGAGGATCGGCTACGTATTTCACGACAACGGTCTCGACATGATTAAATAGCAGTTAGCACACTACGTTGATGAACTAAAAACGTAAACCAAAACAAACACGTGGGCGTTAACCTAAAAACGCACAAGCACTAAAAACCGATAAAATAATTAACACGAGGCGAGTTACTTTTAAATTGTTTTTAAACTAATCAACACACGGCTTCAAACACAACACGTGGTTGGAATCACTTTAAAACGAAACTACAAAATTATTTTTAAAACTTCCACAGTAAAATAAAAAATAGATGGCGAACGATCAAAGTCGCGTGTATTGTTAAACTTATCCCAACTTCTGATCTTATAGAACAGAAGCTCATTTATTTTTTTAAAAAGAATAAGCAATACAACCTAGAACTATTTATTTTTAACAAATCACAAAATCAACACAATCACAAAAACCGTTAGATACAGAAATAATAACAACTATAGTTCACGATAACGTCCATCACTTCCGAGCTCCCGAGCAAAAGTGTCCGCGCTCTGAGAGTGCATCGCTTATATGTTGCCCCCTCCACTCGCTGTGTCACCACGATCGCACGATGTCCCCGCCCTTTCGGCTGACGAATCCTCTAAGAATAGTTTATGTAAGATATATAATGTAATATTAGTATTTAGGGTTCCGCACCTCAAAGGGAAAAACGGAACCCTTATAGGATCACTCGCGTGTCTGTCTGTCTGCCTGTCCGTCTGTCACAGCCAATTTACTCTGAAACTACCGGACCGATGGAGTTGAAATTTGGTACATATATGTAAGTCATTGATTCAAAGACGGACGTATAAATTAATTTTAAACAGGGGAGCCACTTTTGGGTCGTAAATTAAAAAATGAAAATAAAAATATTTCTAAACTACATCGTGTTATATCAAAAACTGTGATACACGTGTCTCATAATTTTAATTGAAGAGTGATGTGTACATTAAGTTTTGAGTCAACCGACCCAGAGAATATTAAGTTTCACAGAAAATTCAACCCCCATTTCAAAACAAAGAATACATCCTTCAAATTTCATGTCATTAAGACCAGTGGTTGATATATCAGTCAGTCAGTCAGGACTTTGATTTTATATTGCGGGATGATTTTGGAAAAACTGTAAGTAGAGTATGTAGACTTTCAAGTCTATCGACACCTAGAATAGAAAGTTTCACAGAAAACTCAGCACCCCATTTTGTCCTCTTAGGGGTGGAATTTCGGTGCTATCAATGCGAGGATCGCCCGGAGGACACGGTGGAGCACACCGTGGAGGTCTGCTCCGCTTGGGCGGAGCACCGCTCCTCTCGCGTCCGGCCCTGGTTCAAGCCATGGTCCGGGGCGAGAGGGAATGGAAAGCCGTCGCCTCCTCCTGCGAAGCAGTCATGCTAGCGAAGGAGCCGGCGGAACGTGAGAGGGAGAGAGCCTCACGTCCCAGCCGCCGCGGAAGGAGAAGCACCAGGAGAAGCACCGGGCGTCGGGGGCCACGCCGTGATGGCTCTCGGCCACCGTAGGCGCGGGCCTGTGGACGGTGAGTAATGGGCTAGCTCGCCGTCCGTCCGTCGTATGACGACAGGCCGTGTCGACGGCGCATTCGTGTTCCACGCGCGCCTCAAAGAGATGTCAGCAAACGGGAGGGGCCCGCAAGGGCCGATGCCTGCCAGGGCTGCGGGACTGTTCGAAAGAGATACCGCGGCCCTGGAACATAACGGGCCAAAGAAGGAACATGGGTGGTTTTTAGTCAGTAAGAGTCTGACACTCCCTTCCGCTCCGCCCAGAGCGGGAGGGGTCATTTGATGATTTCCCACCCTCCAAAAAAGCAAAAAAAAGGGGTGGAATTTCGAAAAACCCTTTCTAAGTGGACCCTTTGCCACTGGCCGAAGAAAAAAATGAGAATTGTTTTTTTTCCTATGTTTATTTGGACCTCATTTTCGTTATCAGTGACCTCAAAAACTATGAAAATGATAACCCTGATGAAAAATCTAAAAAAAATGGTTGGTGCCATTTAGAATTTTCATTTTGACCTAATTTTCGATATCAGCGACCCTGAAAACCATGAAAATGACAAAAATACCAAATATTTTCGTCCGCACCATCTTGGATTTTCATTTTGACCACATTTTCGTTATCAGCGACCCCAAAAACCACGAAAATGACATTCATGAAGAAAAACCAAAAATTTTCATCGGCGCCATCCTGAATTTCATTTTGACCTAATTTTCGTTATTAGCGACCCCAAAAACCACGACAATGACACTCATGATGAAATAACTGAATTTTTTTGCTGGCGCCATCATCGATTTACATATTGGCCACATTTTCGTTATCAGTGACCCCAAAAGCCATGAAAATGATACCCATGACGAAAAAACCTAAAATCTTCATGGGCGTCGTCTTGAATTTTTATATTTTGACCTCATTTTCGTCATTGGCGACCCCAAAAACCACGAAAATGACACCCATGACGAAAAAACCGAAAAAAAACAGGACTGAATTTCATACTGGGGGATGATTTTGGAAAAACTGTGATACACGTTTCTCATAATTAATCTCTTCTTAACTGAAGAGTATGTACACAAATTTTCAATTCAATCGACCTCGAGAGTAAAAAGTTTCATAGAAAACTCAACAGCCATTTTTACCCTCTTAGGGGTAGAATTTCGAAAAACCTTTTCATAGTGGATACCTACTCTTCAGAAAGAATACGCCCTCCAAATTTCATTTCTCTAGGACCAGCGGTTGGGGCTCTGCGTTGATATATCAGTCAGCCAGGACTTTGAATTTTATATTGGGGGATGATTTTGGAAAAACTGTGATACACATCTCTCACAATTTTAACTGCAGAGTATGTACACAAACTTTCAAGTCAATCGACCCCGAGAATAAAAAGTTTCACAGAAAATTCAACACCCCAATTTACCCTCTTAGGGGTGGAATTTCGAAGAACCTTTTCTTATTAGATATCTACTCTTCACAAAGAATACACCCTCTAAATTTCATTTCTCTAGGGCCAGTGGTTTGGGCTGTGCGTTGATATATCAGTCAGTCAGGACTTTGAATTTTATATTGGGGGATGATTTTGGAAAAACTGTGATAAGTATACATTTCTCATAGTTTTAACTGAAGAGTATGTAGACTTTTAAGTCAATCGACCCGAGAATAAAAAGTTTTACCGAAAATTCAACACCCCAATTTACCCTCTTAGGGGTGGAATTTCGAAGAACCTTTTCTTATTAGATATCTACTCTTCACAAAGAATACACCCTCCAAATTTCATTTCTCTAGGGCCAGTGGTTTGGGCTGTGCGTTGATATATCAGTCAGTCAGGACTTTGAATTTTATATTGGGGGATGATTTTGGAAAAACTGAGATATACATTTCTCATAGTTTTAACTGAAGAGTATGTAGACTTTTAAGTCAATCGACCCGAGAATAAAAAGTTTTACCGAAAATTCAACACCCCATTTCTCCCCTTTAGGGGTGGAATTTCGAAAAACCCTTTCTTAGTGGATACCTACTCTTCACAAAGAATACACCCTTTAAATTTCATGTCTTTAACACCAACAGCTTAGGCTGTAAGTTGATATATCAGTCAGTCAGTCAGGACTTTGAATTTCATATTGAGGGATGATTTTGGAAAAACTTTGATACACGTTTCTCATAATTGTAACTGCAGAGTAGGTACACAAATTTTCAAGTCCATCGACCGCGAGAATAAAAAGTTTCATAGAAAACTCAACACCCCATTTTACCCTCTTAGGGGTAGAATTTCGAAAAACCCTTTCTTAGTGGATACCTACTCTTCACAAAGAATACACACTCCAAATTTCATTGCTCTAGGACCAGCGGTTTGGGCTGTGCGTTGATATCTCTGTCAGTCAGTCAGGACTTTGAATTTTATATATATAGATTAGCCTTGAACGTTTTATATTTCTGGGTAATAATATTAAGGCATCCATTTAGTAAAAAATAGCATTAGTACCAAGGATTTAATATTAGACAATGAAATGAAAGAAAGCGTCACTTTTATAAGTAACGAAACACCATAGTGTCCGACCGAAACAGCATTGTTAGCCGAAAGTTAAGCCGAAAGCCGAAGGTTTGGACCTTCGGCTGTGTTTCAGCCGAAGCCGAAACCGAATCTTCAGTTCGATACTCAACTCTATCAATAATTTACTCTATAGAATATGAAGACGAAATCATTCTTAACTTTACCTAACTTGTTCTAATATCTACCAATGTTTCAATAAAAAACTTTCACCCCTAATTTGGTTAACAAATCTTAATAATTTAGAATGAATCTGAAATTCCAAGTGAAGTCAAATATTTAATTTAGGCTTTTTTTATGATGGTAATAATTCAGCAGTTTTAAAAGAGATAAAGTGTGTTTTATGAATTGAAATTGAAGGAGTTATGATTTTTAATCGCTATATTTTAATATAAAACGATACTGAGTCAGTTTAGAGGAGCGTGTGGCTAAGTAATAACAGCCATACTGGTCTATCGAAGGTTAAGCTACGCTTACCGATTTCGGTCTATGGATAGGTGACCCATTACATTTCAAACTCTGCCGTACTTTTTTTTTTTCGGATGTGAAATCATCAAATGCCTCCTCCCGCTCTAGGCGGAGCGGAAGGGAGTGTCAGACTTTTACTGACTAAAAACCATCCAAGTTTCTTCTTTTGCCCTTTATGTTCCAGGGCCGAGGTATCTCTTTCGAACAGTCCCGCAGCCCTGGCAGGCATCGGCCCTTGCGGGCCCCTCACGTTTGCTGACATCTCTTTGAGGCGCGCGTGGAACACGAACGCGCCGTCGACACGGTCTGTCGTCATAAGATGGACGGACGGCGAGTTCTTTCGTGCCTCAGAAAGCCGCCTGAACGAATGGAACCCGTTGGTTCCGGTGGTCATTTGTAAATCTTTATATCAACTTAGAAACACGTGTTTCTCAGTACTTTGTTTACAGTTCTGCCTGAGCTCTTCATTTAATGGTCGTAGTGCTTGAGACGGGGCTATCAAGAGTTAATGTGATCATGTAGGTGTTGAAGTGTGTGATAGACATCGCCTTTGAAAGTCTTCTTTAACAGGAATTGGGATAATATTCGTAAACGAGTTGTAACATAATACAGTATAACATTATGTCTGTGATCCCCGAAGGGTTAGGCAGAGGTGTACCTAATAGTACACCCACATTTCGACAGTTCTGTTTTAAGTACTACGTAAGCGAGTCTATTGTCATCAACTGAGCAGAAATTTTGAGTCCTAGTTGCTACTGAGAAATTCTTAATGGAAAAATCCAATATCTCTTTGTCATTGATATCTCTTTGATATTTCATTCTTTAATAAAAATTTTTTGAAACTTTTCCCCACACTAGGGATTTCTCCTGTATCGTAGGTTTGTTTATAAACATTTAAACTAACAAACACAAACAGCCAGACCCGGAACAACTACCTGCTGGCTATACAAATATTTGTTCCGTCCGGGGATCGAATCTGCGACACGCAGCGCAGCAATCGCTCAGCCACTGCGCCAACCGTGCCATCAAACCAAGGCACGTGGCACATGCTTATGAGTAGCTCTTTCAACCGACGAGGACTCATTCCAGTTTTCATTAACATTAATGGGCGCACGTGTCGAGACAAAGTAACAAACGAACTTTCTCGACAGAAAGTTCGAATACGATAGATGTATTTGTATAGTCACTAGTAATGAAATGACAGTTAGCAAAACTCTATAGCGATTTTCTCGTGAAATACCGGTTTGTAAAATAACTTTGAGATAAGCCACCACATCTACTTTGGCCTATTTCGTAATAGTTAGGCTTTTAAAATACAAGATTCCTAAAACATAATATAACATAACTTATCATAACATGTTAACATCAAACCTGTAATCCCCGAAGCATTAGGCAGAGGTATGCCTAGTACATCTATATTTCGCCAGTTATGTTAAAGTCTCATGTAATAGCGGGTGAACCTATTGCTATCAACTAAGCACAGATTCAGACTCCGTGGCTGCTACTGAGAAATTCCTGATAGAAAAACCCAATAACACTTAGCCCGACTTGGGAATCGAAACCAGGACCTCTTGCTCAGCAGTCCCCCTTGCGACTACTAAGCCGACGGTGCAGTCAGTTCGTAAAACGTAAACCATTAATCATTAAAGGAAATAATTTTCACAAATTGCTGTGTGTTTACATTTAAGTCGTTGTGACAGTCCAACGTTTATCTATCATAGGTTTTCCCAAGAGAGTGCAGCTGTTCTTAAACATTTATTCAGTCAGGGTTTTGAACGTAGGTACATCCTTTTCAGTAAAAAGGTCCGCAAACGTACACACGTGACCTAAACCTACATTTGGGCATCAAGTCACATGGGGATTAATTGTCATTGACATTCTGAAAGACTGGCCGTAGCGTAGTGAACATCCGTGTGACCGTTTGCGAAAGAGGGTTTCTAAGGTTTGATTATTTTGTAGGAAGACAACTTTTATTTGAGGAATATATTTGTGATTTGACAGTTGTCAGATTGTCATTTATTCGACTGATAGAAGTTATCTGACTATTGAAAGATCAGCCCTCCCTTATTATTATAGCTAGCCCATATTGTCCCACTGCTGGGCAAAAGCCTCCCTCCATTCCTTCCAACGGTCACGATTCTGTGCTACTTCTTTCCAATTCTCAAGGAAGACATCCAGTTCGTCCCGCCATCTCCTACATGGTCTGCCCTCCCTTAACTAAATAATAAGAGTAATGAACTCTATCCTTTTTCCATAAGAATCTACAGTTTTGAATGTAACATGTGACTAACTATTTTATTTACTAACTAGCGGTTCGTTCCGGCTTTGCACGGGTACCTATGTTACTCAGGGTGAATGTTTTTTTTTTTTTTTATGTTTGATGGGCCTACTCTTGACCTCAATCTAGTCCTGAGGACAGAGATGAGGTCGACGATGGAACGAGCTAACCCAAAAGAAGCCTATTAACTCGCGACTTAAATAGATTGGGGTCATATGAACTTGGGAACACCGACGAAGGCAGGGAATTCCACTCCTTGGCTGTGCGCATAATAAACGATGAAGCAAAGCGCTTCGTGCGAATGTGTGGAACATCGACAAGGAATGGGTGATAACCCGCAGTACGTCTGGACTCCCGTTGGAAGAAGGGAGATGGTGGAATGATCTCGTGGAGCTCTTGGGCACACTCACCGAAGTACAGCCTGTAAAAGACCGACAGACATGCAACTCTGCGCCGGTGGGCCAGGCTATGAAGCTTGGTACTCACCAGCTTATCGTCACCAATGAGCCTCTTGGCTCTGCGCTCAACAGAGTCGAGTGTGGCTAATTGGTATTTGGCTGAGCCATCCCAAAGGTGACAGCAGTACTCCATGCCGGACCGAACTTGAGCTTTATATAGGGTTAAAAGCTGTTCTGGCTTGAAGTACCGCTTAACCTTATTTAGGATACCCAGCTTTTTTGCCGCTGTTTGAGCTTTCGACTCAATGTAGGCACCGAAGTTGAGATTCGCACTCAACTTCGTACCAAGAAGCTCGAGGCCGTCGGTAACTGGTACAGATGTACCCCGGAAAGTAGGAGCCAGATTGAACGGACTCCTTTTGGCGGTGAACAGGCACGCTTGGGTTTTGGTGGCGTTAAAAACAACCAGATTTTCGTCACCCCACTTGGAGACGAGACTTAAGGCTGAATTTGTTCGCTCTACCATGGCCTCTCTCAATGAACGCACTTCTTCACCGCTGGCTTTTGCGCTGGATGCATAACCCTCCATGACAGTGCTGTCGTCTGCGTACCCAACAATACCTGGAACCAGAAGGTCATTGATGTGCAGCAGGAAAAGTGTCGCGGAGAGAACAGACCCCTGAGGAACTCCGGCATCAATAGCGATAAGGTCAGAGGAGCAGCCATCAATGACCACTCGGATCGACCGTTCACTCAAGAAGTCAGATATCCAGCAGCAAAAGTCAACGGGAATGCCGTATGCAGGAAGTTTGCTCAGCAGGCTTGCGTGCCATACCCTGTCGAAAGCCTTCGAGATGTCGAGCGACACGGCAAGGGCTTCGCCGTGTTTCTCGATGGCCTCGCCCCAGCAGTGCGTAGCATACACTAGAAGATCCCCAGTTGATCGTCCCCGGCGAAAGCCATACTGACGATCACTGAGTAGGTCGTTTGCTTCTAGGTACGCCAGCAGCTTCCCATTGAGAACCTTTTCCATAACTTTACAAAGTATGGAGGTAATGGCGATTGGTCGATAGTTACTGGGGTCGGCACGACTACCCTTTTTGGGTACTGGTTGTACATTGGCAACCTTCCATGACTTCGGTACCGTTCTGGTTTTAAGAGAGAGGCGGTACAAGTGTGTCAACACAGAGGACAACTCAGGCGCACAGTTCCTCAAGACTCTTGCTGGTATACCATCAGGACCGCTAGCCTTGTTCACGTCTAGGCTATGGAGTACTCTACGAACCTCTTTCATGTGTATTGTGATCTCCGGCATCGAAGAATCACAGTGAGGAATCGTTGGTGGCTGTTTTGAGCCAGTATCTAGACGTGAATTGCTCGCAAATAGAGATGCAAACAGGTTTGCCTTCTCAGTAGCGGAGTGAGCTAGTGACCCATCCGGTTTTTGCAAGGGGGGTAATGTGGGCCGGCAGAAGTTGGTTTCGACCGATTTGGATAGGGACCAAAACTGTTTACTACCAGAGGGGTAAGAAGCAAGCTTAGCCCCTATGCGGCTGACGTGGTCGAAACGCGCCTTTCGGATCACCCGCTTACAGGACTTTGCGGCAGAATTAAAAGCTCTTTTCTTCGCGCGAACCCGTCGAGCTTGGACTTTGCGGTCACGGGCTTTCACCCAGGCTTGGTATGCAGACTGCACACGAGCTTCAGCACGAGCGCAATCCACATTGAACCAAGGACGGGCTTTGTGACCGAGCGGTATGTCGGAGAATGGAATAAAGTATTCCATTCCCTGCCGTATCACGTCCGCAACCACTTCAGCCGAACAAGAGGGGTCGCCCGAAGAAAAGCACACTGGATGCCAAGGGAAGGACGCAAAAAAGTGCCGCATCTCATCCCAGTCTGCTGACTCGTATCGCCAAACTCGCCTCTTGCCCCTAGGGCTATCATCCGGAGGAGAGCTGAAAGATACGGACTTTACCAGACAGTGGTCAGATGTTCCCAGTGGGGCTGATACCGATACTGAGTGCCTGTCTGGGTCAGTGGTCAGCAGCAAGTCCAAGCAGTTGGGTGTGTGCCCGTCAACGTCTGGCACCCGCCTAGCCTCTCTCACCAGCTGGGTAAGATCTAGCGACAATGCAAATCTGCGCGCCTCTCTCCCAGCATGGTCAGTTTTCTGGAACGGGAACAACCACTCATCGTGGTGGGCATTAAAGTCCCCCAGAAAAAGAAGCTCCGCGGTTGGGTATCGTTATTGGGCACAATCCGCCTTCTCCATCAGGTGCTCAAAGAGCCTGGTCGTCTCCTGGTCACCGCTGTGCGACCGGTAGACACCGACGTAGAGGGATTTCTCCACCCCGGTATCCACCAGTATCCAGATGGTAGATAACCCGGAATCTTCAAAGCAACGGAGACGCCGAAAGCAAATGTCATCGCGAACGTACACACAAACCCCAGCTCGTTTTAGGAACTTATGTTCAAGCGAGTAACCTGGGTAGTTGAGGTACGCCACGTCTGACGGAGTTGCAATCTGCGTCTCCGTTAAAAAGAATAGGTGCGGCTTCTCGGTCTCGAGGTGGTGGTGGACCGGATCGAGATTTGAGTGCAAGCCCCTGATGTTGGTGAGGTGCACTTTAAGTGGGAGGAAGTGCCGCCGCTTGAAAACCGTTTTCCTTTTTTGCTTTTTCATGGTGGAGTATAATTTTAGTGGTGAAACAGAAGAATGGTCGAGACGCGGCTCGGTTACCCAACGGGACTCTTCAGTTCATCTGACCTGTGGGAGACTCATCTGGAGACTGCGGGGACGCCCGAGCCCCCCCGAAATGGCCACCGGGTCCTCCCGCCCAGTCGCCAACTGGCACAGTGGAGCATTTCGGGATTTTTTGCGAGTTGGCGGGGCAGCCTTTCCCACGTGGCTGGCGCAGTACTTGGGCCCCCTACTAACTGCGGTCGGCCAACGGCAGAGACCGTGCCTCGGATCCCGCTACCCTCCAGTATGAGTCACCCGGTACAGAATCACTTAGACACCCAGATTAGTCCGAAGCCGCGCAACTGACCATCTCCATCCCCCCAATGGCACTGGTACTCCCGCACACCGACGGAACACAGACAAGCTGTTTGGCGCCGGATTCCGGCAGGAGGGTGGTCGCGAACCAGGCGGCCGAAGCCTACCACCGCAGTAAGGGATCGCAGTAAGGGAATGTAGCTTACCAATGTTGAAAGAATTTTTGAAATCGGCACAGTAGTTTTTGAGTTTATTCATTACAAACATACACACACACACAAAAATACAAATTTTTCCTCTTTATAATATTAGTGTAGATGTAGATTAACACTTTATGATTGTACAGAAGCGATACATAAGTGGGCTTAATACCACGAGGCATTCTCTGCCACTTAACTTTGAATTCAAAAGGAGAACTTTTTATGATAATGCTATATTAATCTATTCATATTTTTCTCGGCATTCGAAAGCCGGTTAACGTAGGACAGGACGCTCTCGGGGTGCTAGGTCAGAAAACCTCCTCGTGGGCCCAGTGGCTGCCGGTCCTTCTCGATACGTCTGGAGGGAACAGCAGCTGCTGAGGACGGTGCACCCTGGGCGCGGCAGTATCCATCCCCGATGAATGGGAAGAGATTCTTATTCCTCGGGGAACGTTACTGTCGTGGCCGATATTCTGACACGGTGGGGCGACTCCACGCGGCCCTCTGGGACGCAGAGGGCGCAGTGGAGGAGCCAGGGCGGGCTCGGTGTGCCGCCGGGCGTTGGGCGCGCTCGGTCCGGTCTTGCGGAGGGCTGGGCCGGGCGCATCCGGCTTCCGGCGGCGCACCGAACCCGCCGGTGGGTGGACCGGGCCCTCGCTTCCCGGCGTGGTCAACGCCGTGCTGGGGGGCGGGCAGGCCTGGTCAGCGGTCGCCTCCTTTTGCGAGTTCGTCTCGCAAAGGGAGGAGGCGGAGCGCGCGCGGGGGGGGCGACCCTCTCGTTGCGCCGCTCCGCAGCGGAGGAGCCAGGGTGGGCTCGGTGTGCCGCCGGGCGTTGGGCGCGCTCGGTCCGGTCTTGCGGGGCCGGGCCGGGCGCGTCCGGCTTCCGGTGGCGCACCGAGCCCGCCGGTGGTTGGACCGGGCCCTCGCTTCCCGGCGTGGTCGGCACCGTGCTGGGGGGCGGGGAGGCCTGGTCGGCGGTCGCCTCCTTTTGCGAGTTCGCTCGCAAAGGGAGGAGGCGGAGCGCGCGCGGAGGGGGCGACCCTCTCGCTGCGCCGCTCCGCAGCGGAGGGGGAGAGGGCGTTGTGCCCTCCCTCCTCATGGTGACGGCGGGCGGCAGGCACGGGGGTGCCTTCGCCCGCATTGCACACGTCACCTTTGCGGTCATTCCGGCCCCCCACACCCGCGAGGGTGTGAGGGGTCGCCTTGCGGGGCAATCGTCGGCGGAGGACTGGTCGTTAAGGCTATGCCGGTTTCCCAGTCCCCCGCCACTCTGACGAAGCGGGAATGCGCTGGGTCGTTTTAGTGGGTATACCGGGTTTGGTTCGCCCGGGGAGTCCCACATACCCCTCCCGTCCCCCGGCGGGTGGGTATGCGTAATGCATTTTTTCCCAGCGTTAACAAAAAAAAAAAAAAAAAAAAGGACAGGACGCTCTCAGGATCGGTTGAGCGACGATCTTCGCAGGGTACTTTTTCTTCTTCGTGTCGCTGGCACGACATGCTTCACATTGGGCCCAAAACTTCACGACTACCACGGCGTCGTCCGTGGCAGCAAAGAGGTTACTTTTATCTCATGTTTTGGGACACAGAGGATGGATAGGACGTGGAATGAGAGTTGCAAGCAATAGAATAAAGTAGCATGCGATTGGAGAAGTCGTATTCAGCAGTAGACTGCTGCATGCTGATGATGACGATGGCCAACCTGCAGAAAGAAAAATACAGGCTATTTTTTAATTCCTTTTTTTTCATTTCCTTTTACAGGCATTGTTCCTCCTTGCGAGTGTGACAGTAATGTTAAATTAATCACACACGCGACACTCTTCGTGTTGTTTTCTGCCATTAAAAAATATGGCGTCTGTAGTTAGTGACACGTTCAGTACCGTGTCGTGTCTTTATAAAAAGGGAATACGTTATGTCCTCATTAGGTGGAGTTTCCTTATGGCAACGAGAGCGTTTTGTTTAACACGGAGCGAGTGTGTGAGATGTGAATATCTTCCGGTATCTGCATCTACAAACGAAGAAAATATTTTATAACTAGCTGTTGCTCGCGACCTTCGTTCGCGTGAAATTTAATAAAAAGTTTACTTCCCTATTTGAATTCGATTTTGTTAACAATTTCAAGGGTTTTAATTTTTTTGCGCGGATTTTTTTGGATCTTTTTTCTAAAATAGAAGTACCCTAAGTTAGGTACTCCTTATAACATCAGTTAACGGCTAGTAAAAGTATCGTGAAAATCTGTCTATCCGATTTGGAGATTAGCCGGAACAGACAGACAGAGCAAAATTTAAAAACTTTTAAAAATTAAAAAAAAATGTTTTTTTTTTTAAGTATCGTAATCTACTTTCCTATGCATTTAGTAATAAACTGTTATTTTGAAATTACAAAGAGACACTTAAATTTTATTTATTTATATAGATGTCATATCTTTCAACTTAACGTACTAAACAAAAATTCAAAATACTAGTTTCCGATGAAATAAGCAGTACCTTTATGCTCTTCTATGTTAATACTCGTATATTGCCCTGTTGAAAATTTTGTGTGTACATAAATGAATAAATACTTTACACCTATGAAACGTCAGAAGTGACTGGCGCGTTACAGGCCAGGAGCGGGGCCCATTTGGCAATAAAAAAAATCTCTGGCCAATCACAAACCTTACTTAAATGGCAAGCGCCTAATCGGAGCTAGAGGCCGAGATCTATACGAGCCATTCCCGCCGTCTTATCGTAAGCGACATTTTTACCTAAACAGCGTTTTTTATCGCAGACGACATTTTAAACTATAACGGACTCGGTTCGTCGACATTTCCCGCCAAAAGACAACCAATTAGAAAGTTATAGCAAATGCTAAGTTTATCGTTAGCACAACAATTTTCTATATTTTACAGTAACCGACATAATCAAAATATATCGTAAGTTGCGCAATTATCTAAGAATTGCAGCGTAAGCGACCCTACTTGTTATCGTAACCGACACAGTACATCAAAAATTTGTCGTTTACTATAAACAAAGTGGCAAAAAAAAAAAAAAATTTTTTTGAAAATTTTAACCGTTACACATAAGGTTTCAAAAATCATTATTATATGTCAAATTTCAATTTAATAGCGCAATTATTTATAAAAATATTGAAAAAATACCTTCTGCTGTAAAATTTGGTTTTTGTCGGTTACACTAAGTCGGCGGTAAGGGCTCGTATAAGATTACTTTTCACGTATTTTTGGCTCAGCGTTATTCCTGTCTCTGTCGCTCTACTATCTAATTACTTGTGCAAATGAACATGTCTAACTCAAAGGACGAGATACGTAATATTTGTCAATCTCAAAACGTTGGCAACCCTTTCGCTTAAGAAGTCGTGATGCTTCGCCTAACGCCCGACCACGACCTCGGTCTATGCTACTTGGGACGCGCGTGTGTTCCACGTTTTTACTTCCCGTGAGTACTGTTATTCACATCGCGGTACCTAGTGGCAATTTCTTTAATTTGTCTTCTCGGCAGCCAGTCGTTCCATAGGTGTAATCGTCGCCAAGCGATAATTCGATGCATTTCCTGTTCTATTACCACTGACTTTCAAATAGGTCAAGCCGTCTATTCGATCAGGCTCGTATCTTTCAATGGTCTACAAGCATCCCTCTCTGTCGTTCAGAATTTGAGTCGAATCACACTTGAGCTGCGTTCTAGATTGCGGGTCATGGTGTCAAGAAAAAACAAATGAAAGGGAATGACCTGATCCTGGCGCTTCCACCATGACTGCGTACTGATCGAATTTTAAGCCTGACTTGAAATGAAGCTGTAGGGGTTAGATAGCGCATACAACACACACACTGTAATAGCGTAAGCTTATAAATATGTAACCGCAAGGCGCGCGGCACACACTCGTTGCCTGTACCTCATAGTGTCAATATAATATCAGTGCAGTCCAGTGACCATCTCTTTTATTTATCTCCGATTACCACATCACCTAAAGTGGTGACCCCGACGTGAAGCAAACAGAATGTAAAAAACCGGCCCAGTGCGAGTCGGACTCGCGCACGAAGGGTTCCGTACCATTATCTATAAAAACGCCAAAAAAATCATATCTGTTGTATGGGAGCCCCCCTTAATTTTTTTTTTAATTTTTAGTATTTGTTATTATAGCGGCAATAGTAATACATCATTTGTGAAAATTTCAGCCTTCTAGCTATCACGGTTTATGAGATACAGCCTGGAGACAGACAGACAGACAGACAGCGAAGTCTTAGTAACAGGGTCCCGTTTTACCCTTTGGGTACGGAACCCTAAAAATGACAGTAAAGTGGCATATTTATACAAAAACACATGTCATAACTATAAGACATAATTTTACGCATTGATTTGTTGGATAAATAATTAAATATACTATATCGTTGTATTGTTGTGTCATCTTGTGTCCCTGATGCCAATTATAGACAGGGGTGGTTGTTCGGAACGGCATGATATGGCACAGCCGGTTGATGTTATTGAAAATACGAGCCTATTTCCACCAACCGGGTAGGAATCCAGATTCCGTGGCTGCTACTGAGAAATTCCTGATGGAATAACACAATAACACTATTATTTATAGTATTTTTTTCAATTGCATACATTGTTTAATGATAAGTGGAAGAGAGTCACCTCACACAAGCATTTCCTTGCTTAAAAGGTTATCTCCAAATCATGTGTGTTATAACTTTATGTAATTAAAATAAACATTTTTTTTAACACTGCCCGACCCGGGAATTGATCCCACGACCTCATGCTTAGTAGTCGCACTTGCGACCACTCGACCAATGAGGCAGTCTCTCACATACACACCAAAATTTCCACGCGATCGAAGTAGCGGGCAACAGCTAGTTGAAAATATTGTAAATGCAGATATTTTTCGGGATAAAGCCGCTTGACTTAGCTCAAACTGATAGGCTCGTCCCGGGTGGACCCTACAGTCCGCCCGGGACGAGCCGTACAGTTAAGTACACCTCTGCCTAACCCTTTGGAGATCACAGGCGTGTTGTTATTATACGTTAATACTTTTTATCCTAAGTTCGTTCCCGTTGGATAACTTTTCGACACCCGCGCGGGCGATTCCGCGCTCAAAAACTAATAAATATAATAGAATCTATATACATATAATAAAACAGTAAAAAAACTGTGTCTGTACATTGAATATATTAAAAAAATAATAATTGAGGGGGGTTTAGAAACAGTAATAGAGCACGAAACCAAAAAAAAAATTCTGTCTGTTTGTCTGTTTGTCTGTTTGTCTGTTTGTTTGTACACGCTAATCTTCGGAACTACTTGACGGATTTGAATGATTTTTGTTTTGTTGTATAGGTATAAAGTCTGAGCAACACATAGGCTATAATTTATCTTGGAAACTTGAACACTTGATGCAGAACCGCAACAGACCAGCTAAACTATAAGAGATACAAAAATGGTACCTAAGCATTAATTGTTTCACGTGATGAGCATTTTCTGCTAAGAGAATAAATTTGAAGATCTGGAACACCTGATGTGGAACTCCAAGAGCCCAGCTACACTATACCATATATAGGAATGACGTCTTAGCAAGAGTTGCTCAGCCTGATGAGTACTCTCTATTGTCGTATAAAATTTGAAGATCTGGAACAGCTTATTTGGAACTCCAAGAGCCCAGCTACACTATAACCTATATAGGAATGACGTCTTAGCAAGAGTTGCTCAGCCTGATAAACACTCTCTGTTGTCGTATAAAATTTGAAGATCTGGAACAGCTCATATGGAACTCCAAGAGCCCAGCTACACTATAACCTATATAGGAATCACGTCTTAGCAAGTGTTGTTCAGCCTGATGAGCACTCTCTGTTGACGTATAAAGATTGTAGATCTGGAACACCTGTTGTGGAACTCCAAGAGTTCACTGTATAATTATAAAATAACATAAGCTGGGAGTACCTCCACGCGGTGAAGGCGGTAACAGTTTAGGACTGATTTTCGATGAAAATTATATGAATCATTGAAAATTTGACTCTACTGGCTAAAACTCCCATTTATTTCCTTTTCCATTTATCTTCGTGACACGGTAGCCTACCCGTTAACGCAGGGGAGCAGTCACTTAGATTTTAATTGATCAGGTAGTTTCAGAATAAAACTATAACCATGCCTAGAAAGAGGTCAAATCTTTCCCAACGTTCCAAAGGAGCTAAAAGATTGAGGATCATAAGATCCCAAGAATCTAACGAAGAGCGTCAGGATAGACTTGATGCTGTTCGAGAACATCAGGCTGCAACTCGCTCTGTAGAAACCTCTTCGGATCGCGAAGCTTTTATGCATCTACATCCAGGTCTCTAGAGACCAGTGAAGAATATGATGCGCGACTCTCCGCTGATCGTGAACGTCATGCATTGTCTCGCGAGTCGGCGACGTTCACGGATAGAGAATTGCGCTTGAGTTCTCAGCGTATCTACGCATCTGCTTCAAGGTCTCTAGAGACAAGTGAGGAACATGATGCGCGACTGTCCGCTGATCGTGAACGTCACGCATTGTCTCGCGAGTCGGAGACGTTCACGGATAGAGAATTGCGCTTGAGTTCTCAACGTATCTATGCATCTGCTTATAGGTCTCTAGAGACAAGTGCGGAACATGATGCGCGACTGTCCGCTGATCGTGTACGTCACGCATTGTCTCGCGAGTCGGAGACGTTCACGGATAGAGAATTGCGCTTGAGTTCTCAGCGTATCTACGTATCTGCTGCTAGGTCTCTAGAAACAAGTGCGGAACATGATGCGCGACTGTCCGCTGATCGTGAGCGACATGCATTGTCTCGCGAGTCAGAAACGTTTACCGATACAGAATCACGCTTGAGTTCTCAGCGAATTCGCACATCTACTAACAGGTCTTTTGAAACGAGTGATGAACGTGATGCGCGACTAACTGCTGATCGAGATTATCATACATTGTCCCGAACATGCACACAACAAAATATTCATAATCAGTTAGAAAGTGAGAGAGAAAGGATTGCTGGAGTACGGCATGAAGAGACAGAAGTTAATTCAGTGTACCCTTGGGATCTGCTGCGGAGTAACGGGATGAAAAGTTTTTTGTTGTATAGTCTGGGCAACATAAAGGCTTTAATTTATTTTGGAAAATTAACACCTGGTGCAGAACCGCAACAGACCAGCTAAACTATATGAGATACAAAAATGATACCTTAGCAAAAATTGTTTCACGTGATGAGCATTTTCTGCTAAGAGAATACATTTGAAGATCTGGCACACCTGATGTGGAACTCCAAGAGCCCAGCTACACTATAACATATATAAGAATGACGTCTTAGCAAGAGTTGCTCAGCCTGATGAACACTCTCTGTTGTCGTATAAAATTTGAAGATCTGGAACAGCTCATATGGAACTCCAAGAGCCCAGCTACACTATAACCTATATAGGAATGACGTCTTAGCAAGAGTTGTTCAGCCTGATGAGCATTTCCTGTTGACATACAAAAATGAATGATCTGGAACGACTCCAATCGTCTCGCTCATCCCGTTGTTTTCCCGTCCCCGGGCCTTAGAATTCTACATCAGACGTTTCAAATTTTCGATTATGACGACCCCGTTGTCGCTGGCATAAGCAACGGGATCCGCGTACGAAGTCGCGGGCAGAAGCTAGTTAATAATAAATGTCGAGGAGATTACCGCAGATGTCACAGCTTGCTTGACAGATGTCAACCGCTGTCCGCCGTCCTGGAAGTTTCCGGTACTAAGTTACCCATTATTACTCTATTAGATTATATTATTAACAATAACGTTCTCAAAGTAATAATAATATCAGACGGTTACTAACATAAGGCCGTGATATAACAATTGAAAACTGCATAGAGCATTTATTACATGATGACTGATCAATCATACGAGTAATCAGCTCAAATGCCTTCTCTCTATGAATGTGAATCATAATCTATGGTAGATTATGGTTCCCTTTTGCAAGACCACACTAAGTCATTGTTTTACAAATCACAAATACGAAGACATTCGACGTCCACCAAACCTCACAGTTGGTGGACGTCGTATGTCTTCAAATTCATGATTTATAAAATGATTTACACAAAGTTATAATATCTGTTTGGGTTTGAACCCACAAGTCGTAAGACGGTACTACTACCACTGAACCATCATTACTAACTAAGAAAACAGAATGATTTTGTTCCAAAGCTTAAAAGTTTAGAGGATTTGGAAATTTACAGGAAAATTTTGTGTGACGACTAACAACCTTGACATTTCATTTTGTTACAAAGTGTCAAAATGTTATTTTATATATTAGCTATTGTTTTGAGAAGTATCTCACAAAAACAATTTACTATTAGTGAAACGTAAAATCTTTTCCGACCTTCTTTTACCGTAACCTTTACAGACCATCTTCCAAAAAAAAATAACCACGAGCAATAAAAACAAATAAATTTCCTAGCGATCCTATAATATGGCCGACTATAACACCTCATATTTGCGACGACGGAACATCACTCACGCCATATCAAAAGAAAAAACGTAAAAGGATACTTTTTTCAGGTATCATTTCCCAGATTTCCTGTCGTCCGAACAATATTTCATCAGATACGGTTTTTCGGTAAATATTTTGTCGCCATCATTCGTCCGGCCGATTTTTCTTCCGCTCTTGAAAATCTCTCGTTGGCAGTAGTTGATTGGAGGTCGGAGCGAGCGGTCGTGCGTCGCGTGCCCACTACTCAAGTGTGTCGAAACGTTCGACAAATTCGAGATTTAAATCTTGGATTTTGTTCTCTTGCGTGTGAATTTAAATCCCTGGATTCAGTTTTAAAGTGAAGTGTGTGTTTGTTTTTTTTTCTGACTAATGTGGGAGTTGTCGTGTCGCTTGTGGGGACTTCAATAGGATGTAATGTAAGTAATTAACTAACTTTTATTGCCGGACGAAAGTGGTCGCGTTTATTTTATCTCTGTTCAGCTCTTCGGAATACGAGTGGAGTTTTATTTTTAAAAGTTTTAGCGTATTTTATGACTGTAATTTAGTTTTTATTTCCAATCTGACCGATTTGAATTTTAAATTCAATGTTTTTGATGTTGAGTTTCAAGTTTATTTGAGTTTTAAATCACGCCGTATGAATAAATAAATTTACTTCCAATAAAATAAAAATGTTGATTTATCAATCGTTTACGGATTTTTTTTTAAATACGTGAGTTTGTGGAATCTTTGCGTAAATATTAAAACTGTCAAAATATAAATGGAGTTTTAATTAAATGTTTTAGATTCAAATACGGTATGTAAAATGAATGATTTTGCAAATAAATTGAGCTTTAAAATGAGTATAATTACTAATACATTTATTGCAATCAAGAATGTTTTCCAGTTTAAAACTCAGAAAAATGTTCAAAACTGCGGAAAACTTTGCATAATATTTTACTTTCAAATTGTGTGTTTTTATAATTACGATTTTAATTGTAAATTACAAAGAAAAGTTTCTATGCAAAGTAGATTTTCAGGAGAAATATTCGAATGGAAACAAAATAAATCGAAACATAATGTCAGCGGTAATGATATTTTTCTTTTAAATTATGTGAATATGCAGCGACATGATCAAAGGTTTAATAACTGTTATTGAGGTTTTTCATCACATTTTTGTTGAAAGAATGATGTCCCAAAATTTTTTTTTTTGTAAATCGGCTTGTTTTGAATCAATGTTTTTGAACCAATTACAGTAACGGAATGATTTGATTAAAAATTTTATTGTTAGGTGAAAAATGTTCCGAAAAAACTACATTGCAACAGTTTAATTTTCGCCAAGTGTTACGGAAACCTACAAACTTTTGTCTACTTCAGTCTTTTTCCTGAACGCAATCAATCCTAATAAAATAATCATTAGAGTTGAATTAATTGACTGCGTGATCGCAATAAACTTTGCGAGTGGGAGTAAATTAGGTATAAAGAAAATGGACGCTATCGAAAAGTAGGAACTGGGATGGTAGCGTTCATTTTAGAAAGAGGAACGTAGGATTTGTGTCCCAGATATTTATACTCGTGAACAGAAGTGTACAGTACTAGCATAATTATGATAATGGTTAATTCGATATTTTGAATGTTATCTCGAGTGTCGTTTAGAATTAATTTCTTAATCTTTTTATACTTGGCACTTAATTTACTTAGATTTGTCAGATGTTTGTAATTTTGAACAAGTCAATCTGGAATAAATTAATATTTCAAACACATAGCATGACTGTGTGTTTCACTGGGAATAGCAATGAGGAAAAGTCAGTGAGTTAAGTTACGGGCCATTATTCCAGTGATAGCCTAGTGGTGGGCTGATTTTTCGGATTCATGTGCGTATTGTGTAATTATCACTTGCTGCGGTGAAGGAAAACATCGTGAGGAAACCAGCATGCCTGAAATATATATTTCTCGTAGGCATGTAAAGCCAAGTCAGAGGCCCACGGGCGGCATAAAAACTCTGACAGCAGGTTAGGCACCAACCACACGATAAAGAGAAAAACATGAACTTCAAAGGCGTGCGAGTACATCTTAACTACATCTCTACAAGAGAAAAAGTGGGTACATCTTTACAAGAGTATAAGTGTAATCGACTTATATACGAGGGCTGCACTGAAAATTTCGGGAATCAAGGAAGTGACACAACATTACTATTTAAAAATGTATTTATTGCTTTTCGAAGTATTCTCCGCGAAATTTGACACATTTTTCCATACGATGGAACCAATTATTGAAGCAACCATTCCATTCGGAAGTTGGGGTCTCCAAAATGGCCGTTTTGTAGGTGTCCACAGCTTCTTCAGGTGATGAAAATCTCTGACCACGCAATTTATTCTTTATTTTAGGGAAAGTATAGAAATCATTAGGGCTTAGGTCGGGGCTGTACGGCGGATGGTCTAATAATTCTATGTTTTCTAGCTCTAAAAACTGTTTTGTTCTGTGCGCGGTGTGAGAACTCGCATTGTCGTGATGGAGGATGATGCGGCGGTTGCAGTTCTCTTTACGGAGTTCAGAAACGACCTGTGGCAAACAAATGCTAGCATACCATTCTGCATTAATCGTTCTTTGTCCCTCAAGAGGAATACTCGCAACATGGCCGGTTTTAGAGACAAACGTGGCCACCATTTTTTTTGTAACACTCCGTGAATGAACAATTTTTGTTGGCTTTAACTCATTTTCGAACACCCAAACTCGTGACTGGTTTTTTGTTTCGGGTTCGTACGCGTATATCCAGGATTCGTCACCTGATACGATGTTGTATACAGCATTTGAGGATCCTGCGTGGAATCTTTCGAGAGTTCTGACGCACCAAGTAACGCGAGCCGCTTTTTGCTCTTCACAGAGCGAATGCGGTATCCATCGGGAAAACAACTTTTTTACACCTAATTGTTCATGCAAGATTATTTGAATTTGACTCATGCCAATGTCTAAAGTTGCCTGAATTTCGCGGTATGTCATATGTCGATCTTCCTGAATCAGCTTACGCACAGCATCAACGTTTTCTTGGGTGACTGCAGTTTTTGGACGACCTTGACGGGGATCATCACTGAGCTTGACACGTCCACGTTGAAATTCAGCAAACCAGCGGTAAATGGTGGTTTTGGATGGGGCTTCATCACCAAATGCAGAAATCATCCGGTGAACACACTGTTTTTGTGTTAAACCACTTCGAAAGTCATAATAAATCATCGATCTTGAATTTTCTCGAGTCAATTCCATTTTCTCAACGACTAAACAAGTTTGACAAAGCCTTGTGACAAGACCGAGAATCTTTTTTTTAAATAATTAAATGGTATTCGATTTTTAAAACCAAGGAGTTTTCAATTTAAAAGATTTTAATATGACAGGAACAGTGGAAATATTCCATTCCCGATACTTTTAGTGCAGCCTGTGTACTATGAAAAGAACATGAAATCAACTTTCAATGTCTAAAACTTGTTACCAAAATGACGGTATAGAGGTGACTTAGAAGATATTATGCTGGATGCGTAGAATATGTCACATGTTTTCTTCCTCATTAATAAATTGAATTTTGTGAAATTGAGTTGGAAGAGGACATTCAACTGAGAGAGACAGAAAATTACCTACGCTGGTAGTTAATTTTCTTTGGTCACCAAACTATTTGTGAACAAATTAAAGTTGTCCTTAGCCTTAATTTACCTTACTTCTCCCTGACTCACTTATTGACCCATGATCATTATTCAGTCTTATGTTCGATGGCTAAAAACAACTTAAAGGGGGCTTATGTGAGCGTTTTGTGTTTCAACAACGATTTTGGATTTTTCAATAATTGCTACCGCTTAAGGAATATTACTTTCTTTAGGCCATCTTATCTCATGAATATAATTATCCTTTCTCATCAGAAATGTTGCTTCGATCTCACTACAAGCATATCCAGTAGGTATGTGTAATGATGTCAACATCAATTGACACTAATACCCGACTAAAGCCGACCATAGCCAAACGATTCACAATAGCCTCCACAAAACGCAATTTAAATGATTTACATAGATCCCATTTAGGAGTCCATGTGTCGCGGACGCCATTAGGACCATACAAACAGGCGGACCGATCTGTGGGATTTACAAATATTTGTAGTGATGCGGCAGTCGGAACCGATAATGGGGACAATCGAGTGTCGACTGTTTTATTTTATACTATTCGGGGAACTTACAGGTAATATAAACAATGTTCTTAAACAATTCGAATTTGATGGTCATTTACAAGTTTCCACAGGTAAATACTTGAGACACCCGAAACAAAAAAGACAACAACAAAAACCGGCCTAGTGCGAGTCGTAGGTACACACACACACACACATGGTTCCGTAGCACCAAACAATATAATAAAAATATTTTGATAGCTCAATCATACTTGTATTGTATTACATTCAATAGCAAAACTTTTGTTTTTCGTAGTATGTTAAGTGCCATATCACATAAGCTAGACATCTTATTCAAACTAATTTTCGTTGAAACTTTTTTTAAGTTCTACAGTCCAATATTTTTTCAGAATTCTCGTCCTCTTACTTTAGAAATTAGACACACACACATTTTATCACTTTGGAAGTGTCTTTCTTTCAAACGATTGACTTAAAATACCTATCTTTAAACACCCCGCACATATAGGTTTTGATGTATTTGTTTTTAGTTTCATTTCCATCCATAAACTTTATTTTTTTATAAAAATCGGATAAAAATCGGTGCTCACCCATCCACGAACCAACCAAACCAAGCACGGCTTAACCTGAAGACACGAGCGGCTGTTATTATTATTAATAAGACACGAGCTCCTCACTCATTCTGAAAATCACATAGATCTCTAGAAAATTGTCTCTACCGTTCCATGGAGGATGTGCGAGCTCACATTTCTTAGTGCAAATTCTTTTCCGCGTGACGTTAGTACGATGACGGCACATCTACCAATTCCGGTATTCGTTGGTCGTATAGATTGTTATGTAGAACATACGGCAACATGGCCGCAAATACATTATTATACCTTAAGCTAAGCTAAGCTAAGCTTTCATGGTTTCTTTCTTCTTTTTTGATTTTCATCTCCTGATTTAATTGACTGATACGGTCGAAACAAAGAATACTTGCTCAGGTTATGTATCTACAATTTTAGCCTAGATTGCAAATGTGGTGGTGTTTTGCAAACGATGGGACACCTTATATCGTTTCGTGCGTGTCCTGATGGCCCGCACACAACAAGAATTGATTGACGCTAGTGATAGCGTCAAACTCGTGGCCAAGACTAGGCCAGATTACCATCGACAGGCTTAAAAAAAAGAATAAACTTATACTGTCACTTACGGGATATCTTCCGTGATGGTAAATGATTTTGAGCTCCCGATATTTCGACGCTGTTGCAAGCGCCATGATCGCGGATTGACTGGAGAAAGCGAGTGGATGGAAAATAAATTGTTAGGAGCAGACAAATCTGTCTACCCTCTTTCTTTGTCTTTTGCTACGCGCACTACTGGAACTCAACACTAAGTCACGGGAAAAACACACTCACAGTATCACCAGGTTTTGTGGATTCCGTATTATGATGGCTTAAAACAGTGGTTATGAAAAGCATTAGGATATAAGCATATTCTAATTGACAAATCGACCAGGCATGTATATTACATGCTAACAGGATGTAACAATTTTGAATTTTAATAAAAGGGGAAGGTTTAATCCATATCGTGTGGGTCAAAGTGTTTTTATTCCTCCAGAAATTCAAGGGAAATAATTTATAAATTTCGTGAGACACATTCTAGAGTTATAAAATTTTATTAATGTTTCCAAACAATTTGGACGGACCCAAAATAATACGTGAATGTGGAATAATTTCCAGACAGGAAAGTTTGGGAATAACATTTTATTTTATTATAACAGTCTCCCGAGGGCTTAGACAAGTGGTAATCAGTTTTAAAGCGTTTAATATATTTAAAACGACTTTCAAAGGTGGAGAGATTTTTTTTTTAATAACCGATGAAAATTTTCGATGTAGGGGTGTTCAGAATGATGTACTGGATATATGTATGGTAACCGGATGTGCGTCGCTGTCCCTTCCACTCTGTATATACACGAGTTCATGTTAGTTTCAAACATTTTTAACCTGATCGTAATCATTGGTACATTGTAGGCAAAGTAGTATTCCTCCTGTTATAGACTTGTGCCAATAGCTTGTTCAATTTTCATGGTTCCTTTCTGCTTGAGGTAATGGTTGCTATTCCAGGATAAAACTTCTCTGGGTCAGCTTTTATCCATCTCTAATCAATTTACATAATTGCACTTCAACTAGGTGCTCAGTATAAAGAATTCGCTTGTAGTGTGTGATACCAGATATAAGTTACACAATATAACTATAAATCCCTAAGGCTTAAGCACAGGTGTGGCTATAGTACTCCCACATTACGCCAGTTTAGTTAAAGTCCTGTTTAATAGGGTTAGACCTTCATTTAGAATTTCCATAAAACATTTAGAAGAATTCAGAATTAATAAAACAAAAGCACACAGACAATTAGCCTCCAGCTGTCGTCTAAAACGAGACGAGACGACACAAAAAAAGTGTACATAAATGAAAATCTGTGATTAAATAAAATTGTAAGGAATATTAATATTTTTGCTGAAAAGAAAAGCTGAAAATAATATGAATACGATTTGTTCGGAATCAGACTTTTGTTTAATTTGCGATTTCCAATAAAGATATGTTCTGGATACGGTGAAATAATAAGAGAATGAGAGCAATTATTTAATATCAATGGCATGATACTGAAACAATGAAATATTCGGAAGTGTATGAGAGATTTGCATGAAATATGTATGAGAAATTTAAATTCACGTATTGCTGAGAACTGGGAAGAATGGTGAAAATGTAATAGGTAGAGAACTGAGAAGTATATTATGTATATTCCAGTCAAGACGCAGCTATACAGGGTGTAAGGGACACCGACGCGGAAAAGATTACCACGTATTCAGTACATCATTCTAACAAATTTCTATGTGGAGGGAAAAATATAAATTTGCTATCGGTAATTTAAAAATCAATCAGATGTTCCAAACATCAACACCTTGTAGGTATTGCACTTTTGTATGAAGCATCTGTTTTTAGGGTTCCGTACTCAAAGGGTAAAACGGGACCCTATTACTAAGACTTCGCTGTCTGTCTGTCTGTCTGTCGGTCTGTCTGTCTGTCTGTCTGTCTGTCTGTCTCCAGGCTGTATCTCATAAACCGTGATAGCTAGAAAGCTGAATTTTTCACAAATGATGTATTACTATTGCCGATATAACAACAAATACTAAAAATTAAAAAAAAAAAATTTAGGGGGGCTCCCATACAACAGATATGATTTTTTTGCCGTTTTTATAGATAATGGTACGGAACCCTTCGTGCGCGAGTCCAACTCGCACTTGGCCGGTTTTTTTTTAATAAAAGATAAAAATGTTCACACGTGAATCAAAACTTGTAGGGTACTTACTTCCCGTTGACCTAGAATCATGAAATTTAGCAAGAAGCAATTTCTTACAGCACATATAAAGGAAAAAATCTTAAAACCGTAAATATTTGGTTTAATAACAAAATACCTACAAATTTGTTCGGAACCCTCGGTGCGCGAGTCTCACTCGCACTTTACCGGTTTTTAGGTTTAGAATTACTTACAGCGTGTCTATTATGATTTAGGTTAGCTCCTTACCAAACAAACAAAGAAGGATCGAGCATTTAATATCACATAAAGCACGCTCACTCATTGCGAGATGGCAATTTCAGATCATTTCAGTACGTCTCCTCAAGATTTCCATCAACCAAAGACAGCTAAGAGTAACTTAGAACGGAGATAATCTTCTTACAACTATTATGTACGAAAGTTTATGAGGATGGATGGATATATGAATGGTTGGATGTTTGTAACTCTTTCACGCAAAAACTACATGGATTTGGATGAAGTTTGTACACCGATTGTGTATTATCTGGATTAAAACATAGAATACCTCCACGCGGGAGAAACCGCGGGCATAAGCTAGTATGTAAAAAGCAAAAATATTTAATTCTAACGAAAGACGGGCAACGTAAACAAAATCGTTATTTGCTTACAAGAGCCAATTTGGCGATTGCTCGGTCGTCTAGATCTTCTTGAGTAACTTGTCAAAATTGGCAATTACTACCGATGCCATTTTCCTCGAGAGCGTCACTAAGACTGTCTGTACATTTCTTCTTTTTATTTTCTCTGTGTTTGTTTGGATAGTAGACCACCGCAAAAATAAGTACATTGTCATAGGTAGAACTTCTCTGACTATCAATTTATTCTGGTAGTCGCAAGCGACTGTTGAGCATGGGGTGTTCGATTCCAAGTTTTAGCAAATTAGTATTACGGTGGCAGTTATAGAGTATGGATTTGTGCCTAGTTGTTGGAAAGAGGCCCACCCCTATTACATGGGACTCAAACATAACTGACGAAATGTGGGTATACTATTAGGTACACACTTTACTTTGCGGAATACGTCATGATGTTATGTTACAAAATTACCATTTTCAGGTTCAACCTCCAGACCATCACATTTATAGAGGCAATAACATTATAATGTTACTATCCGATACAAAACCAAACCCACATAATCCATTAGTCTTTTATACCCCTCATCTGTGATAATAGTGAACAAATACTTAAACACAGCTTTGCCAGTGAAAAGGGTCGTCCTGTTGACTGATACGGGAGGGTTACATGCTACTGGTTTAGAGGATTACTAGTGTGATATCTATGTTACTAAGCTTTGATAAGGATACCTATTTGAGCAGTTATTGTGATAAAAGGAAATGGCGGCAATAATATCTGCTTCATTCGCTTTTGTATGTCAATTTGGATGAAGCAGCTATGTATGTTAAATTGAATCATGGTAACATTAAATATAGCAGTGGTCATCGTGTTACCCAGAACTAACTGGGTTATGGAGGTCAGATAGGCAGTGGTTCCATGTGAAATATGCTGGTATTAAGCTGCATCCGGTTAGACTGGAAGCTGACCCCAACATAGTTAGGAAAAGACTAGCCAGATGATGTTGGAGGTTCAGTCAGTGGTAGCGGCCCCGACAAACTACATAGTTAACTGACGTGGGTTGGAACCCATAATAATATTAGGCATATTTTTTTTGTTTTTGTTTATCCTAAACTGTCCCTCTAATGAACAAAGGCCTCCTGAATAACTGATTAATCGAAATTGTCCTATTATTTCGTTATTTTTAACGGCATGGTTAGCGCAATGGCTGAGCGACTGGTTGCTGCGCTGCATGTCGCGGTTTCGATTCCCGCACGGAAAAAATATTTGTATAGCCTACAGATAGTTGTTCCGGGTCTGGCTGTTTTTTGTATGTGAGTTTAAATTTTTGTAAACGCAACCGCGGTACTGGAGAAATTCTTAGAGTGGGGCAACGATTAAAAAAAAATGTTCTGACTGCAATGGATGTGATCATCAACTCGGGGGGTTCTAGAATCGTGCACAACATCCTTAGTAAAAGTTTACTAAACAATTTCCCTTACTCCGTGTATTTACTTCCTAGTACCCCTAGCACACACAAGCTCACACCGTTTTCGCACAGGTGTTGGCAGGAACTAGAGAACGCCAGGTGTGATGTGTGATTTTTACATTTGTCAGCTTCCTTTGTCATGAATAAGTAGTAGAAACTCATAAAATCACGGTGTGTGTCTTGACCTTTATGTTTGTAATACAATACTACAATAATACAAAAATGCAGTTCAGGCGGTGTACACTATTGTGTCTGTATTTTCTAACGATAGAGATATTTTATCGCTCTGCATTTGCTGCAGTGGAAAATCCCAGCAGTAGATACAAACAGTGAGCAGACGTGTATCTACAGATCATCCACATTTTAGGTGGTAACGTTAAAGCCCTCTTATTTATTAACTGGCGTTGTACTAGACCGCAGGGGCGCAGGGTGCTGTTGAGAACTTCCTAATGAATCCATTGCAACTCATGCGACAATATTTAGACTAAAATTGGCTTTTAACTAGAATAAAATCCAGACACAGGACTGCTGGGAATTATCTAAAGAAAAAGCCCAGATTATTTTGTACTTATGTAATATCGATTTTAAATTCTTATATTGTTAAATATTGTATGGGCATACACGTAGGGATAATGAGTAGTCTTTTGAGTTACCATAACGTAACTACAAGACCTACTGTATCACCAAAAATCAAACTAATATAGTACATTTTGACATAAGTGGGGAAACTTTGTTATTGCATTCGAGGCGGAATTAACACCCGAGCTGCAGGCGAGGGTGTTACGTAGCCGAGAACTGCAGTAACAAATCCCCACGCGTTTTAAACGACGTTTTTCATTACACTTTGAAGAAATAAAGTATTAGAATTTTATATATTTTTAACCTATGTTTTAATTTGCTTTACTTTCGCCAGGTTGAAGAAGAAGTAAAGGTATGATGCCGCTAAACATCCTAATATGAAAAATAGAAAATTCAAATGTTTTTGAATGTAGAAACCAAAATTAGTGTTAATTTGTTCATAAAAGTAAATATTTGTTTTAAAGAATCATGTTTAAAGTCTATTTATAAACACAATTTAAATACACATCAATATTTACGCCGTAAAGACGTACATCTCTCTTTGCCAATATTAAAAAAACAATCACCGCCGACTATAGTCATTGGACTTAGTATAAGTATAGTTATCTGTGGAAATTATAATTCCGCACGTGTGCCGAAAAATATTAAAAATCCACGCGTGTGAAATACATTGCATGTTGAACGTAATCGTGGTTCCATAAGAACCAGTTTTCGGGAAAGTGTAATGAAAAATACTTTGACTTTGACAGGATTCCAATATTCTACTAGACCAGCAAGGCGGTCTTGATACTATTTACGACCCAAATCAATAATATTGGGCCACAACTTCGGCACAAAATTGAAAGCTGTAGCCCTATTAACTAAAACTCTGAAACTGGCACGCGTGGGTACGCAAAACCGATCATAATCTAGTCTGTACATAATCTAATAGCGTTTTACGCAAGATACCTCATAACCGAGGTCGACTATTGATGGAATATTAATGGGGAACACAGAGTACGCCGGCCGCCATCTTGGATCGTGCGTTAATAAGTTTAATTTAAAGTGACAGGGTGGCTGAAGGCTGTATGTGGTTGTGACGCACTTTACGTTATGATGGTTAGGTTATTTCTGACCTGAAATTTATCTAAGAAGGCCTGTTTACATTGAGAGAGCGTACGATTTATAAACGTGATTCCTTACTTTACTAATTTAGCTTGGTGTGATCGGGCAGGTCGCTTGAGTTCCTCATTATCGTTACTTGCAACTGTTGTAGTACATTTTGATATAAGTGTGGAAAGTTTGTTATTGCATTCGAGGCGGAATTAATACCGGAGCTGCAGGCGATGTAGTCCAATCAACGAGGATATTTGTTATATGG
The DNA here is from genome assembly GCA_950022335.1 of Eurois occulta. Lineage (NCBI taxonomy): Eukaryota > Metazoa > Arthropoda > Insecta > Lepidoptera > Noctuidae > Eurois > Eurois occulta. The sequence continues at coordinate 20,383,492 of OX465485.1, read as the reverse complement.
AGACTTACGAAAAATTCTCCCGCCTATGAAATTTGGCATGTGATGAAATTAGGTAATACTGATTACAAATGTACAATAATCCAACAAATTTTGTTACGAGAAGTTAGGTATTTTTACCTAAACGTAAAAATCGCTTATAACTCTCTGTGAATATTTGCTCAGACTGAAATACTTTCTGTAAATATACGTATGTACTACTTATAATAAGTATGTAGAGGAATCCAACATTTTTTCGATTTCGGAGATACCCCAAATTTAACTTTTAACATTTTGCACTATAACTTCTACTGAAAAATTGATCTGCTAAATGTTATTTTTTAATTTGTTTTTATATCCTTAATTATATAGCTTTGTTTAGTTATCCAAAAGATTTTCCTTTTTAAACATTTTTTTTTTAATTTTGCTTAATTACATAATGTGAAAAATATCTCCGCGCTTTTTCATACCTTTATTAGTCATATGATTTAATATTAAAACAGATTTATCAATTATCCAACAAATTTTCGAACGTTCACTATATTTGTGAGGAAAGTTCGCTGATTTATGCTAGAACGTAAGGGTTGACCTTTACTTGACCGCTCGGAGCTGCTTTGCCACGCACTACTTTTGGAGTAGTGTAGGCGAGTTTGGTGGCATCATCAATCAATCTGGCAATCATCTATAAGAGTTAAAAAACAGTGGTAGGTATTTCTAAATAAAACAATCGGTAAGCTAGGTTAGGTAATCACTTTAATCAATAGCAACATAGATAATCGACTAGGTATAATCACATTATTTGTATTTGGTTTATATTTTTTCAATATAAGAATTAACAACACGTGCCTACAATAATTTTAGGCTTTATTATTATTTTAAACACTCTTTTGCAAAAAAAAACGGGCACCTAAGGAAATTTACGTTCTAAGGTCGATTTGAGTTAATTAAATGAAATTTATTTCTTTGACGTAGTCTGTATACTTATAATCGTGTAAATTAATGCGCGTGAAGTGAATTCGGGCAATTAAAAGAAAAAAAATGATGGATCCTTCAAAACCGATGTACACGCCCAAACAATAAGAAGTGGTCGGCAATAAAGACAAGATTTTTTTAACTTTTTTTAATTAAATAAAGTTACAAATGTAAAAACCTAATAACGAGTGTGACCTCCTCTTGCCAAAATCACAGCTTGAAGCCTTCTGGGCATGCTTTCCACGATGTTTTTAATAACGTTTTGAGGAATACGTTCCCACTCTTCTGCAATGACTGTTTTTAGCTCCCTGATGTTTTGTGGAGCAGGTTGCACTGATCTTACCCGTCTCTTTAGAACATCCCAGACATGCTCAATTGGATTGAGGTCAGGACTTCGAGCTGGCCAATCTAAACGACGGATCCCAACTTATTGCATGTTTTATTATTATATTTTTGTAATTTTATTGTGACAGTCGCTTGTCAATGAGCGACTAAAATTATATGACATAATTGTATTTATATTTTAACTGATTTTATAATTTTATTGCTTTTTGTGTTCCCCCCTTTACAGAGCAACACAAGTACCAGTGTCCAAAAACCTCTCCTCGAGCAGATATTGTAGTCCTGACCTCCTCTTTACAGGGGTCCGTTCTTGCACTATCTGCTCTCCAACTGATATGTTCTGCACCCTGGCCATGAACTCAAAGACCCAGAGCTCCAGGAGCTCGCCGTTATCGGCGGAAAAGGCGGGCCCCTCGTCTCCTGACACGAGGAGGAAAATTGTATTCGGAAACGATACACCTCTCGCGTCCCAGGAGGGTCCTGCTACTCCGCTGATGCGCCGAGCTCTTGTCAACGCTCCAAGATCGCTCATAAAGCCTGAGGCTGAGCACCCCAGTCGCATTGCGGAGGCGAGAGCTTGCCTAAATAAGGCAAAGCTTAATTTGGGCAACTCTCGCAACCTCAAGGCGGAAATCAAGACTACGGTGCTAAGAAAGTGCGGGGGAGACAACCTACGCCAGTGTAGTAGCCGTCAGTAAGTGCCACACCGGGGCTCAGGCCCTGGAGCGAACGACGCTGCACTCCGTGGTTGTCTCCTCGACACAGGAGATGGATACAGGGGCCGAAATACTCGAAATAGTTAGAAAGGCAGTGGACGCGAAGGAGGGCTGGGTGCGCGTAGAGAGGGTCAGGAAGGCCAAGGATCAAAAGGTAATCATGGGGTGCGCAACAAAGGAGGAGAGGGAGAAGCTAAAAAAGCGACTCGAATCGGCCGGAGAGAACCTCGTCGTCAAGGCAGTGAAGAATCGGGACCCGCTTCTGGTTCTTAGGGACGTGCTGTTAGTACACAGTGACGAGGAAGTGTTGAGAGCCCTTAGGAACCAGAACCGGGAGATCTTTCACGGCCTCGGGGACGTGGAACTCAAAATGTCAGTAAAGTTTCGCAAAAAGTCGTGAAACCCGCACGTGAATAGCGTTGTGCTGAGTGTCACCCCAGCAATCTTGAGCCTCCTCCAGATCGCTCATAGGAGCACTCGAAGGAGGCAAGCTTCGGATTGACCTCCAGAGATTTCGCGTCGAAGATCAGACGCCTCTGGTGCAGTGTACCCGTTGCTTGGCATATGGGCACGGCAAACGCCTGTGCTCGGAGCCAGCCGATCTGTGTAGTCACTGTGGCGGTCCGCACCTCAGGGTGGACTGCCCGGACAAACAGATCGGCGAAGCAGCGGTGTGCGTAAACTGCACCAGAGCCAAGCTGGGGGAGCACCGGCACAAGCACAACGCATTCAGCAACGATTGCCCCGTGCGTAAGAAGTGGGACGCATTAGCGAACATTAAAGTCGACGCTGCGCCCACTTCTGAGCACACAGAGATGACCGCTTCGACACAACCAGATAGCAGACGCATTGAGCGAACCTCTAGGGTTGGCTTAATGGAGAACGATAATTGGAGTCACTTTCTTGAGAAAGTGGCTAAAATTATGCTGGACCGTAAGCCAACTCTAGTGGAATCGTCAAATTGTGTCGAATCTGGTAAAACATTCTGCAGTCTTTCGACTAAAGCAGAAGTAGCATTCTGCAAATTAGGCATCAATACATGATATTGACATATATAATGAGTATATGAAGCAAATATCATGGAAAAATTAAAAGTAGGAAGACGTAAGAGCTGAAAATTTGTAGAGGTATAAATATAAGGGTAAAAGACTTAAACATGGGTAAATAATTTAGTGATAAATACAGTATTTTATTGGTAGTATTATAGTAATGATATTAGAAAATGTAAATAAACTTAAAAAATAAACGATATTTTTAGTGAAAACAAAACTTAAATGTAATTATTAAATAGTTTATATTGTTTGTAGAATCATTTATGAGTTAAAAACAAAAGAGTAAAATGAAAAAAGTTACTAGAAGATAGAGAGTGGTCTCCTCGGCCTCTTAAACATAAGTCGCTAAATAAGCTGTAACAAGTAGATAAGGTCTCTGATCATGTCAGAGGAACACTGGCGGGGCAGGAGTGGTTTTTAGTCGGTTCGAGTCCGACACTACCTCCACTGTCTCACACCCTGTGAGATAATGGAGGTGTCCGTGGAGATTTCCCACTCCTGCCAAAACAAAAAAAAAAAACTTATTGCATGTACGCTTCCACGTCGAGCATTGTTGTCCATAAAAATGGAATCTTCCCCAAGTGCAGTCAATGTGGGTTGTGCATATGGAATTAGGACTTCCATTATGTACCGGTGTGCATTTAATGTTCCATTTTCTATGAAAACTAACTCCGTACGCTCCGTCGAATTAATTGCTGCCCAAAACATAACGGATCCGCCATAAGGAGTGATTTCTTCAAAACACACTCCCGCATAGCGTTCCCGTGGTCTTCGCAGCACTCGCCGGTGTCGGTCCGCTCCACACAAAGAAATTCTACCTTCATCAGAAAACAATACTTTATTCCAGTCCTCCAGAGTCCATGAAGCACAGTTTCGAGCAAACTGAAGTCGAGCAACACGGTGCTCACGGAGTAATTTAGGGCCCCGAGCTGGGCGGTAACTCCTGATATTGGCATCCAAAAGCCTCCTCCTGACCGTCCACAAGCTAACTTCTACTCCTCTTACTTTTTCAAGGCTCTTCTTCGGGTCCACACTTGACGCCTTACGATTCCGCAACGCCTGACTCACCAAAAAGCGGTCATCTCTTGGTTCTGTGCATCGTTTTTTTCCCGAACCGGGTCTTCTTTTGACCGAACCGGTCTCTTGATACCGTTGCCAAGTCTTCTGGACAGTTGAACGTATCACATTTTGCCGCTAAGACACGTAAGTTTGCGAATAACCTTCTTCAAGTAGGGCAATTTTACCGGCCCTTATCGCTTTACATTAAATACCACTTTTTGATATGAGTGATCATATCAAAAAGTGGTATTTAATGTAAAAAGAAAGATTAAATTGTTTAATATGCAGAAAATATTCAAAAAGTTTTAAAATATCGTAATCAGTTAAAAATCGTTTCAGCAATTCGCGCCATTAGTAAAGCAATTTTAGAATAATCCACAATAATCATTATTTTTCTTTTATTTATTTCAAATTTTAAATTTGGAACATAAAGAATCATGCCAGGATGCTTCAAATAGCATGCCAATACATCGTCAAATTAATAAAACCTATTTCTTGTTCTTCTTCATTGAAGTAGACAACAAAATCTAAAGTGCCCGTTTTTTTTGCAAAAGAGTTTATTTTTATTTAGTTTGCTTATATTTTTATTTTAGGGTTCAAGGTTTTATTACTTATTTCTAATGAATTTATTTGTCTTACAGCAAAAATCTAATATCTTAATCTTTTGGAGCACGAAGCTTCTTCTAAATTTTCTTGGTCATCGTCAGCAATAGCAACATAGATTGATAAATCATCTGATGCTGAAATAATCGGTTCATCTTCATCCATATCAGAATCATGAGGCTGGCCAGATTTTGAACAACATGTAAGCATTTGTTCAAATACTGTCTCATCCTCATCTGGTGCATCGCTATCATCAATAGTTCCATAACATGCGGGAAAAGTCCATCATCTCTTCTTCTGCTTGATTGACGAATCTTTTCAAGGCCCTTTTGTGTCACTTTAACAAACCCCACTATTAGAGGTTTTTTACACAGCACACACAACTCGCCGTCGCGCGTCGCCTTCCTCCGTCATTTTTAAACAAACGCTCCTTGCGCAAGTAGGTGCACAACTGCTCCGTTTCGTACTTCGAGCGAGACACAAAGAAGATGCCGCCTGCGCGCCGCCGCCGTCGCACCGATGCGCGTGCGCCCCGCACCCCTCTTCACTCCCGCGACCGGTCATTGCTAACTGACGGCAATGCATGTACTTAAGGGGAATGCTCCAACCAGCCTGCGAAATTTCATTTCTTGGGTTTTTTGCAATTTTCAGGGCAGTGCTAGGTTGTATGTTGATTAAAATATTATTCGCGGCTGTAAGACATATGTAGTAACAGAATTATAATCATTAAAATCATCAATAAAACGCTCTAAGTTCATAAAGCTGTAGGAATGACTTTTTCTGTTTTTTTTTGGTTCCTACGCCTTTATGAACTTGGAGGGTTGTATTGGTGATTTTGATGATTATAATTCTGTAACTACATACGTCTTACAGCCGCGAATAATATTTTAATCAACATACAACCTAGCACTGGCCTGCAAATTGCAAAAAACGCAAGAAATTTTGAATTTCGCGGGCTGGTTGGAGCATTCACCTTAACAATTATTGAGATTGTAAAAACTTTGGTATTAGGCCGAATTTCCATTGGCTTCTTGGAAAATCTATTACAATACAGCGACTCATAACTAATAAACGTATTGAATTAGCCTGAGCAATTATTCACATGACTTAATTAAGTAAAAAATAAAAAATAAATGTTTTGAAGGAAAATCTTTTGGATAACTTAACAAAGCTATTTATTTAAGGAAATAAAACCATATTAAAAAGTAAAAATTAGCAGACCAATTTTTCAGGAGCAGTTAAAGCGCAAAAAGTTAAAAGATTAATTTGGAGTATCTCTCAAATCGAAAAAATGTTGGATGCTTATACTTACCTATTCTAACTAATATATTCATACGTATACAGAAAGTATTTCAGTCTGAGGAATTTTTCACAAAGACTTACAAGCAATTTTCATGTTTAGGTAAAAATACCTAACTTCTCTTATCAAAATGTTTTGGCTAATTTGACATCTGTAATCTGTATTACCTTACTTTATCACACTACCTATTCTCACTGGCAGGGGAAATTTTCGGGTTACATAAGCCCCGTTGATTGGGCTAATGGTGTTATAGAGCCGAGAACTGCAGTAACAAATTCCCACGCGTATCAAACGACGTTTCTCCATACACTTTCGAAGAAATAAAATATTAGAACGGAAAGTATTTCTGTCAGGAATTATTAGGAAACTATGACTTAACTTGCTGTTTTCCGCGCTTTGCTTTCGCCAGGTTGAAGAAGAAGCAAAGGGTATGATGCCGGTAAACAGCCTAATATGAAAAATATAAAATTTCAATATTTTTGAACTTAGAACGTAAATAAATGTTAATTTGTTTATAAAAGTATATATTTGATTTAAATAGTCATGTTTATCTATGATATTCTATTTATAAACACAATTTACAAATTAAAAAAATAAAATCGCATAACTCTTTGCCGAGATTTAAAAAAAAAAAGCAATCACCGCCGACTATAGGCATTGAACCAATTTGGACTTAGTTTACTCGTAAGAATTTGTGGAATTTTTATTTCCGCACACGTCCTAATAAAACATGACAAAAATACTTTTCGTTTTTTTGAAAGTCTATTTAAAAACGTCGTTTGATATACCTACGTGGGCAATAACAAAGTTTCCCCACTTATATATCAAAATGTACCTTTTTTTAAGGTATCCCCTGTACACGTAAAGTGATTTTTTTTTTATTGCGTACCCCGTAGTATGGGATGTCATTGGATAGGTCTTTAAAATATTGCGAATTTGTTTTAATAATTTTTCGATTATGGGATTCTTTTGTGAAATATTAAGTTTTAAAGTGCTATTTTTTGTTGGGCTCAAGTGTCCCCCTTTACCAGCTAAACGGTTGTGTTTGGGTGCGTGAAAAATTCACGGTAATAGTATATATAACGAAGTTAAAAAGAAAACTATCACAGCTAAGTAGGCTTTACAAGTTTAGGAGTAATAGTCGACCAACTTACAAAATGTACTTGGATAAAACATTTTCCTAAACATAATGTGTGAGCACAGGTTTTTCGACTGTAAATTTAAGTTTTGTTTTTATTATTACAATAAAAGTTATCGTTCGGAGGCAAATCGGACCGTACGAAGTGTCCGCATATTTTGTGGAACTACGAAACCACATTGTGCGTCGCCCGACACGCACTTGGCCGGTTTTGGTTCCAAATTCATGACGGTAGTTTAGTACAGGCCACAAAATTATTGACTTCACGTTGGAGACACTTACACGTGATTTCAAACCCGTTTTAAGGGCAGTGTATAGAAGTTATCGCTGTTATTTGAGCTGTTGTTCGCCTTCAATTGCAAGTTCTACAGCTTTACAAAAGAGTAATGGCCCATTGTACCGCTCAATGTCTCGAACGTAGCAATTTGTGGCCACTTAGATGCAATAACTATGCTCCTCACTGTGCGGAATGCTAGCATGGCAGAAATGTTGCTCTTTAAAATAAACACTTCAGATTTATTTTTATGGTAAGAAGTTAATCACCGGCTGTGATTTCTATAGTTTTTAAAGGAAGCTCTACTGAGTCACATTTGTCGCGTTGGGTTATCTTGTAATGGTAGTATGTAAGCAGATAAATAAAAAAATATTTGACAGTCATTACGGATAGTCAGAACCTTGCAAGTCTGACCCAAGAGATCTTACCGAGACATACCGTGCTCGGTGCTGTCCAATACATGGGTTTTGGAGGTCAGATAGGCAGTCGCTCCATGTTTAATTCTAGTATTTAGCTGCATTGGGTTAGACTGGAAGGCGAGTCAAACATAGTTGGGAAAAAAGCTAGAGAGTATTTCATGTTCTTCACCCGTTAAGAGCGATTTTATCCTTTGACGCGCAATATGCTGTCACAGTTTAAAGGTTATTTGCGAACATGAAAAAGGTTCCAATACATTTTATCAGTCACGCATCGTTTTTCCTCCATTTTAAAGCTAATCATATACCTACAGTTTAGTAAACATTACGTTCTAATAAAACGTGGATTCCGTTTCCAAGCGTGAATTTTTTAGAAGCTGTGTGCGGTGGGCTCATTGGTGCACGCCTTGCGAATCCTCAGGATTAAGATTGAAGTATTTCGAATTTGGAATCGCAGGAACGTTTAGTATTGGTTACATGTTTTCCGTCTTGGATTTCGAATTGCGAATATCTGTGTTCGTTGAGCCGTTATGTAAACAATTCGGAGGTAATTTTGTGAGTTGTGTGTTATCGTGTTTTTAGGATATAGCAGTGTGATTTTATATGGAGACCCAATTATTTTCGTGTTTTCATGGGGCGTTTGTAATTATATCTAAACAACGGTGTCCCTACCACCCCGTATAACAGACTGCCTAAATGCAGCGGGAAGAGATCATTAACATCACGGCTGCTGTTCTCGAATAGTCAAACAAATTTAGAATCCAGCTTGCTTACGAGAAATTCCTGATGGAATAACCTGGCAACACATAACTCGACCTAGAAATCGAACCAACGAGGTAAACAGTGAAAAGAGGCACATAATAAAGGTTTTCATGGTAACCATTATTCCGAGGAGGCAACCCCACCGTATAGGTACAAAACAGACAATGGATAAACCGGCATTTCTCAGGAACGGAAACCTAAAGAAATCCTGATACTCTCTTTATAAACATGTAAAGGAAAACAGATAAAAACTACAATCAAACCGTTTCCCTGAATACGCTTTTCTTGAATTCCCAAATCAATATGTTATGGAACTAACTCATTCTTTTATCGTAGTAAAAGCAGATATCAGACGTTTCATTTGAGTGAACGTGATTCGTTCATTCCATGACACCGATACAGAGGTGAATAGATCCTTTGGAGCTTGAATCACTGGTAAACTTTTGTGAAATAATTAAAAAAAAAACCAAGATTGTGCTAAGAAAGAGAAGAGAGAAGAAGAGAAGCTATGAAATTATATGGCTATGAACGTTAATCTGCTCTTTTATTTAGCTTTTAGACCACTTCTCGGTAGGCGAGTGAAAGATGCCGAGTGTCGAAATTCAACATCGTTGGATCCGTTTACTAATGAATGATAAAATTAAAGAAAAGTATTGTGATATCGGTTCAATGCCGAAATCCAAATCAAAGTTTGTATTTCAAGTAGGCCAGTTCCAGGCACTTTTGAACTGTCGAAAAAATACAACAATTAAATGTAGCTACAGTTCCAGTCACAAGGCATAAAAACTGTGAAAGTACTGTAGTTGCCGATCACACGGTTCACTTTCTGTTCATATTTGTCTTTCATTCAACATCATTCACTCGGAAGTAAAACGTCAGAACACAAATTGAATTAAAAATGGTACGTCCATTTTTAAATTTGAATGAAACAAAAATGAATATTCATTTGAGTGAACCATTCACTCAAGTGAAGTGTCTGTTATCAGTTTAACCGCGATGTTACTGCTCGCACAATATTCTTCCGCAGAGATATCTTATGGGCGGATTATGTACTTTGCTCGCGTTTCATTTCAATCCTCTTTAATATATGCGCTGTGGAGCTGGAAACTGGAGCGAAACTCCTGGCGTTGGTTACTTGTATATTGTGTTTTTTTAAAATGTTGGTGAAAGGAGTCGGTTTGAAATTGAAGATCACATCTTTACTTCCGTAGTCCCCTAAGGGGTAGGAGAGGGAGACCACTATGCGTTCCTATAGCAAATACAGAGTACATCCACGTTTGGTTACTTATGTGATAATTCACTGTTATTACTTGGGAACGAACCTAATGCCTTACCAAATGTCAGATTCCATGCTGACCTCGGGTTCAGAAAAAGCAGCTTGGAATCGCGGAGAAAAATACTCTTACACTCGTCTCAACATTGGGTTCAAACCAAGGACCCCATAATCAACAGTCGCGGTTACGACGACCACTAGACCAAAGTAGAATTTAGTTCTCATTTCGATGAGACGTCGTTGACGATGTAGGTGACGTCAACAGTGAATAATGATAAAAACTATCATTTATACTAGAAACGGGATATTTACTGTTTGTTTTGAGTTCCCTATATTTCGGCGCTGTTGCAAGCACCATGATCATGGATTAACTGAAGTTATTTTGGGTGGGTGTTTTTGAGCTGACAAATCGATCTACCCTCTTTCTTGATAAATATCTTGTTTCTACTGTTAATGATAATGACCATGAGAGTTTAAAAACTTATATGATAAAAACTAGTTTGCATGTTATACAGGGTGGAAGGGACACCGACGCTAAAACAGCTACCACGTATTCAGTACATCATTCTGAAGCGGAAGGTCAAAACTTAAAAAATATATGTGGTAGTACATAAAAATTCATCCGTAATTTAAAAAAAAACCGGCTTAGTGCGAGTTGGACTCGCGCACCGAAGGTTCCGTATAAACTTTTGAGTTTATTTTGTTAGTAAACTACTTATAATGCCAAGACTTTGCAGGCAATATAACATATTAGCTAAGACCTCCAATTTTGACATCTGTGAATCTCTCGCAAATTATAAAAAATGTCTCAAAAACTTATCCAATTGTTAATTGATTGTTGATTATTTTAATTGTTTGTTAATTATTTTAAATTATTTGAATATTATTTTAATTCTATTTTTCCAATTTTATTACCAAATGACATGTTTTAATTTTATACTTACTTCTTTTTTTTTTTTAATTAATTCTTTATTTTTGTTAGTTTAGTTATACATTTTATTGTGCATGCTGTGGTCTCCTGTAAGTGAAGGAGTACACCTACGTGATACTTTTGTCGTCCATTATTTATTTCGTGTGTTTGTGTACATCCTTTGTTGGAGATCCTAAATAAATAAATAAATAATTACAGTTTTCAGATTTTTTCCGTTGCATGTGCTGTAAGACATTGCTACTTGCCAAAGGACAATGACCAAAGTTGGTACCAAAAAGTCTCGCGCCTCAAAACCAAAATATTATGGTAATTAGTTTCATATTTTTTTACGGCATTACGCGTCGGGGATTTGATTTTTGAACTGGAAATATACTTTTCGAGTTTAAAAGTACGAATATTGTTTTACTCCCTTTATATGACGTTCCGTTTCAACTGAATATAAATGACGTTCCGTTTCAATTGAACAAACCCTTGTCTGTCGAGCGGACTCTAAAATTAATTACAATTAAGTAAGATCAGTACACCAAATCGATTTAGTTTGGTTTATTGCTATTTGCAACAAAATAGATTTTCTCAGCCTAAAGATTTTGATTTATCGATTACATCCCTAAATCCCGACTAGTTTATAGCACTTACTATACTCTATGGTTTATAGTTATCTTATCTGTGGCATCTGACATTTGTACTGTACTGACTGACTATTGGCAATGTAAAGGTCTAAAATAAAATCGAGTTTCAGTCAAGCATACTGTGGATGTTACTTTAACTCGTAATTCTTACTAATATTAGTGTATTACGCTGTTTTTAGAGCAATAATGTAATGTATGTGTGTTAAAATACGTCGTTGGTAGCGTCGAAAAAATAGACCTACTTTTTAGGTTAGTTTCGATTTTATAAAATAACTCTGAAACGCGGGTTTTTTTTTCAAAAATAATTTTTGTAGGAGTTAATACGATCAGTGTAGTCTATAAAAAACAAGGTTTGATTTTGATGCAGCATGGTACGGGATTCCATACTTCCATGAGCATTCTCTTTTCATAATTCTAGGTCAACAGGAAGTCAGTTATAAATTTTGATTCCCTTGAGAGTGTCGAAATATACGTTTTTTTTGCGGCATAAACCGTAGCCGTATCTTTTTTTTTACATTACCTTAGATGTTTGATTTTTTCATCTGACGATAAATTTCTATGTGAGGGGGAGAATGATGTACTCAATACGTGGTAACCGTTTTAGCGGTTTATCGGTGTCTCTTACAGCCTGTATAAAAGAATATTTACCAAAACGACCAATCCGTAAAATAGGAATAGAACAGTAGCAACTACATAGTAATTTTTCCAATATTTTGTGTTAGAATTGTTTTGGCAGTTGTGGCTGTCCGTATCCAAATTAATGTCACAATTGAAATGTGAATGAAAAGGACGGGAAAATGCATTTACGAAAACCGATAAACCGAATTTACACCGGAACGAACAGCATTAAAACGAAGTTTGCCGGCATTTCAATTTTTATTTTGCGAAGTATTTCTCAGCTAGCATAAAGCGATAAAATTGACAATTTTACGTCCTTACTTCTCGTAAGTTGTCAATTTTATCGAAATATTGAGTTTTAAACTCAATATTTCGATAAACATGTAATGACAGATTCATTTCATCGTTTTTAAAATACACTATCGTTGTATAATCAGTTTAATATGTGGTTTGTTGTCAGACCGGCAGATATCATTTTTTTTTATTTACATAACAGTCTACTCTGGCCCACTGCTGGGCAAAGGCTTCCCGCATGGTTTTCCATTTTTGTGCATTTGCCTTCTTTCAGTCATTGCATGCAAACATTGGCCTTCTTTCAATCCGAATCTAATTTAAAAAAATATCGAAACATCCCCTATATTAAACAGAGCTTCTTTATATTCTATTTTTAAAGCAAAACCACAGACTAAACTGAATTTAAAAGTATTCTCCTTTAAAAGTAACAAACAAATTGTTTATCTTTTGATTAAAGCCAGTACATCTCGGTGCGGATAATCCCGGTTTTATCCGAAGACACCGCTTTGTGTGTTTAATGCCGTTGTCTTTGCCACAGTTGGTAATATTCCCATTTTGTTAAATTATGCTACGTTTCACGCGTGCTTCTTGAAGATAAAATGGTGTTTAATTTAAGTTGTTGCGATGGCAGCATTTTGTTGGGTTCAATCTTCAGATGCGGCTGTTGGCTGTTAATTTGTCCGTCTAAATTATAATTTCCTTTAAAAATAACACTACGCCTGATACTCGAAGGTGATGCAAAGGTACGCCCACATTTGCCTGCCTGCTCCTATTACAAAAACAAACTTTTTCTAAAAAAAAACTTAAAAATATACTTTCACAACAACTGCCGAGCCTTTTCCCAATATAGCTGAGATTGGTTCCCAGTATTACCGGATGCAGCTGAAATCTGAATATCAATCTACTTATACTGCAAAAAAAATACGCAAAGTGACCCAGTTCAAACAAAACCACTAAATTCAATAAAAACTAGTTCATTGATTTGAATGGACTATTCTATGAATAGTTACTGTAATTATTAATATGAATCAGCATTTTATGAATACAAAAATATCAATAGGAAAGACAAACAATGCCACCAAAATCCCTCATTGAAAATAAAATCCGTAAAAACGAGCTGGTTTCACAAAATACTCTATTATATTAGTTTCATTCAATGATTTACTAAACCCCGGCTGCCCCTTACAATATCAAGGCACTTATGTTTGAAGAAAAATAAGTCCTATTTGTATAAATTACTTTTGTATTGGAAAAGGGCTAAAAGGGCTAGCTCAACGTCTAACGTATCAAAAAAAAGAAACAAGTCATCATATTTGAGTCTCTTGAGAAAAATAAAGAAAGATAGGTATTTGTATGCTCCCTGAGATACGGTCAAAGAGGACCAGTTGATGATTATTAATATAACGCAGAGAACAATTTTTGTCCGTATTTAGTTAGAAATAAAGTGCTTATTATATTGCTCAGTTAGTTAGAGGTAAATCCATTAAATTACACAGGAACAAAAGAGCTTTGGTACCTTTTTCTCGAACCGTTTATGTTTGTGGTTGTTTTTAGACCTGTAAAATGATCGGGCTTTCTCATCATAGTTTTAATCGTATTCTTCCTGCTCTTGCTTTATGATAAACACGTTCTTTTCTTGCATTCTCCTCTGTCAACACTACCATTTATGTTATTCCTCACACAATTTCATTTTTTATTTTCTTGAAATTAATCACCAGAAATTGCAATTATTATAGATAACCATTTTTTTTTTCTCAAGGAAACTCAATTGGATCTGGTATTATACCCTCACAGGACAGTCAGCTCCTGTAAATCCTGCTGGTAACCGTGTGGCTGAAGACTGTGATCACTAAACTCTCTGTTAAATACTGCCGTTACGGCTACAACTGACAATTTATTCTTTGAAATGGTGATATTTAAGTCTCTCCAGACTGCATGAATCTAGATTCACTAAATGGGTGATACATCAGGCGGGAGGCGCGGCGTAAATCAAAAACGTCTGACAATGCTCTGCCACCTTATAAATTGTACTTTACTCGTCTTTTATGTCTTGTGCGGTAGATTTTATTATGTCCAAGTATTCCCTACTGGATCTAGTTTCATGTAGTTTTTAGAATGAATATAAATTGTTATTGCATGTGTAGGTACGCCGTACACATTTCGCAAACGAATTGCCAGAGTTACATAATGGTACAGGCAATTTGTGGTGGTGGTGGTCTCTTGAGCGTGTTCTCAGATCGGTGGGACTCCCCATTGCTGCGCCACTGGGTAATCCATACCGAATTTAGAAATTAAATTATTTTTTCCTTTTTACTAACACTAGTTATTAAGTTATTTTGTTGAAACTAACACTATGGACTCGTGTCTGAAATAAAGAATTTGAATTTGAATAGTGTCCACTGCTGGGTATATATGAATCTTCTCTGCGAACAGAGAGTTAGTGGTTCCACTACAAAAGCCCAGTACAGGTCAGTGGATGACACAGGTCTCCGAACTTTTGATAGGTGATCATGCCAGTTTCCTTGTGATGTTTTCCTTCACCGTAGTGAGAGCAGTGGTGATGAGACTCACCTGCCTATGTTTGAACCCACAACGTACGACACGGAAGTTTGGGTTACAACAATCGTTACAACTGGGGTGGAGCGGAAGGGAGTGTCAGACTTTTACTGACTAAAACCATCCATGTTCTTTCCTTTGCCCTTTATGTTCCAGGGCCGCGGTATCTCTTTCGAACAGTCCCGCAGCCCTGGCAGGCATCGGCCCTTGCGGGCCCCTCATGTTTGCTGACATCTCTTTGAGGCGTGCGTGGAACACGAACGCGCCGTCGACACGGCCTGTCGTCATAAGACGGACGGACGGCAAGCTAGCCCATTACTCACCGTCCACAGGCCCGCGCCTACGGTGGCCGAGAGCCACCACGTGGCCCCCGAAGGCCGGTGTTTCTCCCGCGGCGGCTGGGACGTGAGGTTCTCTCCCTCTCACTCTATTCATTACCCTGGGATTAAATAAAGAAGATGACAAAGTAATTAATTATACACGATTTACATCTTCGGCCAAGACCGTATTGTAGTTTAATTTATTTTGTCAAGTCATTATCAGAAAACAGTTTTGACTACAACAGCCTCAACTATGACCTAACTCAAATACGAAAATAGCATCAAAAGAAACTAACCAACAACAAAATATGCCAACTAATAAAACTTTCGCTGACCTAAATCCCAAATAAAGAGTACCTATGCATCATTACGTACCTAACTCTCCAAGAAATATCATTTGAACCTGCGTTTCAGCATTCATCCCTCCTTAATACCGTTTTTGCTTCCAAAGAGGAGCTGAGGAACCCTTTTTCGCTCATTCGACAATAGCGAGAGTATTTATAAGTACCGGAGGGTCTGTTGACCTCAAAGAGCCCTCGAGAGGGGCCCCTATTATGGCTTACACAAGCATGCATACTGTGGTCTCGCTTTGATGGCTGATGGGTAATCCAATTGTTTGGTAATGATTGTTGATGGTTTTAGGAAACGGTCAAGGGTTTGGGGTGCGAATCATTTCAAAAAGGTAACTTTCGAGCTTGTTTCGAAAATGGTAAAATTGATTTCTGCGTCTTTGCGTGTAGATGGACTCAAATAATATCCGACCAGTATATAGCCACCTGTACAGTTCTTTCGTTGGCTCCGTTTAAAACCTGGAAGGTGCAGGTAGCTGTGCAGGACGGCCAAGACGGAAGGTGGGGCATATCCTGCAGAGGGGTCCCACACTGAAATTGTATTCCATTGGGCCAGATTACCAACCAGGGCCCGCAAACGATTAAGAGATTTCCAGATTGGCCACTGCAGTTACTGTCAAAATTAAATTGAGTGTTCTTGTTTGCTGACATCAATTGAAGAATATTATAATTATTCACAGTAAGTCTATTTCAGACCTATCACAATCTGCCTATAAGTAAACCGCTTAGTAAAATTATATAACACAATTTAATAATAGAGTTCACAGTTGCTAGCTATTTTAAGCAATAAGAATTTAATAGTAGTACAGCTGCTGTTTTTCAAAATGAAAAATGTTTACGGTCGCTTTTACCGTCACCTGCAATGGAGATTGCCAACTTTATAGACAAAGTTGAAAAGTCTTATGTAGTTGAAAATTCAATTATTCTAAATACCTTTGAACAGAGTATATAAAATAAATTTGTAGTATGTGCGCTTTACTGAATGCTCTTTTTCATATATGATTTTGCTGGTATAGTACTCGTAGTAGTTTTAGTTGCTATCGCGGGGAAATCCCGAATAAGGATTGCATAGGAACTTGGAAATTGGCACAATAAAGAAAGGCGTATACCCAGCAGCGCCAGCAATTAAGCAATTAAATGGAAAAATGTTTAAAAATAAATTGGAAAAAATGTTAATTGATAACGTATTTTATAATCTGCATGAGTTTTTTGATAAAAATAATATTTGTAAGCACCTAATTAATAAAGTACTGTTGCATATCCGACTTGGGTAGATTGTTGAAACTAAAAATGTAATGTTTAATGTACAGAGTTATGCAATAAATATATCTTTATCAGATTGAAGTTGGGCTTTGAATGTTAGTGATGAGGTGCACGCACTTGCAACATCATCTGCCTAGCCTAGACTGTTCCCAACTAACTTTCAGTCTAACCTGATGCAGATGAATACCATTTTACATGCAACGACTGCCTATCTGATCTTCAGAACTCACTTACACTATGAATCAATAATTATTTGGCGTTAAACTTATTAAAAACATCATCCTGCTATAGTGACATCTTCAAACAAATTCTAGAAACAGCAATCACATTTTAAACACTTAGCTCTTTTGGGCACTTAATAATAGATTTGCAGTGCAAGAAGGACTAAATATATTTTTATCACGGAAACAGACTGATTGAAAATCGATCAGTGGCAGCAAGTGTGACATTCATTATTTAGCCATTAGTAAAATAGTCCTGTCCTTTCGGAACTTCGTACTGGTAGAATAAAGTAAAAGTATATAGAACTCTTGTTATTTTCACATTACTTAAACGTTCGCGAGTGACTGATGGCAAAATAAAAACCACGAAATCTCTTTTTTGGGTTCCGTAGCCGAATGTCAAAAAAAGGACAGACGGACATGGCGGGGGTTACGAGTGTGTCCATCTGTCCATATATTTCACACGTTCATTTTACTTGGATACTATGAATGCACAATTTCGTTGAAAATTTAAAAGAGTTAAAGAGAGAGGGAGAGTTAGAGTCTAAACTATGGCGTAGTAAATTAGCGAGTTTTTACGAGAAACATCTTAAAATACAAACACCTTTTTCGTCCAATAAATTCCGTCGACGGAACCCTTTAAGTACTGTGGGTAGTCCGGCCGTTTTTTTTTCATTTTTCCTCTCTTCTTTCACTATCGAATTTCATGCCAAATCCTTTTTAAAATACGGTATTAGGGGCAGATCAGTTCTGCGGCGTATTCTATCGGGGTGCTGTCACGATAACGGGAGAATTAGGAGCGGTAACCGGCCGGATGTGTGCCGTTACGAACTGTCGATAACCATCTCTTTGCTCGTCGGTTAGCGATAACAATTATCGTTAAGATTTAACTAGGAAGTTGGGAAGATAGGCCGACTTATTAGGCGATTAGATAAATGATAAGGGATCTGCTTAGCAAGATGAATGATAAGAGAGATAATTATGTCTACAGTGGATTATACGAGATTTGGATCAGATCTATACTCCGCATTGAATTTGGCTGGCCAAAAGTTGAAAGATAAAGAAAAGAAGGATTTTTAGGTTAATTCTGTAACTAGTTTATGCCCGCGGCTTCACTTACTTCTGGGATCTTACTTCTGGGATAATAAGTAATCTATGTGCTATACCAGACTATAATCTATCTCTGTGCCAAATTTCATCCAGATCTGTCGATTTGAATATTTTTTTTAATATAAAAAATCTACTTTTTGTGACTTAAATATAAAAGTTACGTATCTAAGCTGTCGCTGACTTTTTTGTAGGCATTATCAAGCTCTACAACTTTTTTCTATAGCTCAATCTCATATACCTCATCGTTAAGGCAGCGTTCGTAAGGAACGTTTTCGTTCGACCGTTTTTCTCCGACTGACTTTGCAAATCCACCTACAACGAAAAAGTCTTTTCATTTTTTGGATTAATATTATTATAGCTTATAAAACTTACAAATAACATGGCTTTTTATTGGTAAAAAAAAATCAAAATCGGTTCAGTAGAGCCAGAGATTACCCCCTACAACCTCACAAACTTTACCTCTTTATAATATTAATATAGATTTTTGATAAAATAGCTGTTACTTTCTGATTCATTTCATCTCAGGGAATACAACTACATTAAATAACGTCAAGCCCGCATTTCCCCCTAACTTTATCCAGAAGAGCTCTAGTATGTACAAGCACATTTTGCCTACAAGTACCGGGAAAAAAGTATGTAATATAATACTCTAGGAAATATTATTTCTAGTCTAGACTAAACCTGTGCAAGTGCCAAAATTTCTAACTCGTTCTGCTGGAAATAAATAGAAAGTTTGTTTTTCATCACACAAGTCCAGACTTTCACGTTTATTTCGTGAAATAAACAATGTATTTTGTAAGTAGAGTGAATTATCAGTACAGTAAACACACATACTTACATAAACTCTTCAAGAATAAGTACTTCGCAGCAATTCGTTTAGCACACAAGCTACCCGAAACTGTAAAGTTTTCCCAATCAACCTTGCACCTAATGCTTCAGTGATAAAGTTGACAATCTATTAAATAAATTTGACAGATTGTAGTAGCTTGCTGCTGGCGTCTGTACAATATGACTTACTTGGATATTCAGAATGACTGCAGAGATCACGGCTTTGGCATTCGTCCTATTCCAACCTGATTTTTTAAACGCACGCGCGTGCCCTCCACGCCGAGCCACCATTTCACCTATCTCTGGTTATCATTTTTGGCGAAGAGAAATCCCAGCTTTTATTTTTTCAACATGAACACGTAGCAATCTAGATACAACAGTTAAAATATTCATGAACGTACTCCATAAAACATTCCAGCAGATCAGATATCTACGCTTGTTACAAATAGCAGGTCGAGCTACGCCCGGTACAAGATACTACGGATGGGAAACGCATCGAATATCAATAGCTTTTCAGCTGTGAGGCGTACATTTGAATAAATCTCAACTTATACCTACATACTAAATAATAACAGCGACACGGGTCGATGTTACAGGTCAAACGGCCCTTGCTGAGGCCGGTCCGTTGATGGATGACCATCCATTACATACTAATATACCCCGTTGTCTCGGAAAGCCCAGAAAAAAGATATACAAATGACAACGGTCTGACAAACAGTCTTACCAAGGGGTATCGTATGACACATGAACTGAGTTGTAGTCAGCTATGCATTCAGCTGCGTCCGGGTATCCAGTCCGCACGCCCGCCGGTTGTGAGTCCTACGCACCTTACCGTTTTGTAGAACATCACCAATAAGGTCACAGAAACTTTTTCTCCAATATCACAATTTATTTGAGTTAAATAAGGTGTACCATGTGGCGCAGAGGTTTTATTGTTATTGGTCTAAGGTTTGATTACCGAGCAGGGTAAGGGTTTATGGCTGAACTTGGTAGTTTTTATTGGAGGTAGTATTAAAATAGTTATATAAAATTATACGGGTTCGGCCTTACTGTTTTAAACACAGTTTAACTTTGTAGTTTAATAACAGGCGGACATTATACCAATTTCATATACAATTTAGCATTTTTGTAGGTTGCGCACGTTGAGCTGAGAAGCTTTAAACAAAATGTTCACCCTGAAGACCAAAGAGATGACAATCGCTTACAAAAACATCCAACAGGATTGAGATTAGAAGCTCTAGCATGAGCGCGCGGTAAACGTAACGTATATTATATACGTCTATTTTAAAAATAAAAATACTCGTTTCACATAAGCATAATCAGCCTATAATGTTCCCACTGCTGGGACACACGGCCTCCACTCTATAAGAGGGAATGGGCTATAATCCACCAAACGGGCCCAGTGCGGGTTGGTAGATGTCGTTTCACATAAAATATTTTAATAATTTATTCATCTATGGATGATACTGATTGTGCTTGTTTAAAAGAATTTAACTAAAATGCTATAGGATAATTGTATTTTCGATTCAAACATCGACATATGTACGTAGCGTTTACACCGTGGTAGCGCCTCAGGTTTTTGGTAGCTATGTCAAAGAACAGCAGAGTGAATGTACACATTCAAACAAAATTCAAGAAAAGAAAAAAATATTTATGTGTCGACGTGCATACAAAAAAGAATAACAATAATCATACACGCATAACACATACTATAAATACAACAGGACAGAAACAAACGAAGTTAACAGCAGGCAGCCAGGAACGTTTTTTTTTTAAAAAAAAACAAGAGATAGAAGTACCTAATATTTGACATCGTGGTAGAATATCTACTATTTATTTCGACTACCATTTTCGTAAGTACCCAGCTGAATTTTTCTTTTTTTTGTACCTTACCGTAGCTCCTTGTGTGTCTTATTTTGTGCAGAAATAACTAGTTTTTTTGTTGAGTGAAAATAATTAGTATGTCCCAGTCGGTTTGTTTCCTCACATGATTTGTGTGTGTAATGGCATCTCGGCAGTATGAAACTGTGAAGTGTTAGTGGCTATGATCATAAATGTTTATTTATACGCCTAATTGGTACTTTACGGCTGCGCTAATTCAGGAACTTAAAGCTGCGCATAGATTGGCACTGTGTGATTAATTCATTTTGAGGTAATGTTTTAATATGACACGCAGTTTGGAGGGATCGCAGGAGGTAGCTTTCTATTATTTCTTTCGTTTGTTTGTTTGTTTTTTACCCATGGATAAAAGGCGTAATAAACTAACGCATTTTTCTTACAGGGTAGGCACGAATCGAGTAATTTGAGCCTCTCCGAGAAATTATAGCGCTTTTTAATATAAAATTAACCAACATATAAAATCTTTTGTCTTGCTGGGTGTAAATAAAATGGGTTCTTATATTTATGCTCGTTATTTATCTGTAAACCGGCGTTGACTTTTCTGAGCCCATTCAAATATATTTTTTTTATCGGTTATTAAAAAGAAATCAGCTGTTTCCTACGAAAGTGCAGTATACACTGTCAAAATGTATGGCATGCTGTTTTTTTTTTAAAAACCGATGAAAAATGTGAAGGGGCTTAGAATGTAGTTACACAAGAAAATTTACTTACAAAAAAGGTTTCCCATATCTCCATGTCTTTACTTAAATATAAAAATAAAACTTTATTTTCAGACTACAGTTCATAGTTTTGTTAGTATTTTAGTGTTAGTAACAATGGTACTTAAGTAATTAGCTTAGTATTGTTAGTGTTTATAATTTAATTATTTATTTAGACCTATGACTGTCCCACCCAGTGTCTCTGGAAGGGGCAGCAATCATCTTCAAAATGCTGTTTCCACTACCATGCAGGCGCTGTTCTAAGGAGGCCGCTTTCTTTCGCATGATAGCGTGGAAGCCATCTGTTCGAGCCTCCGCGAACAGTCCCGACGCACCACTGTTACAGCCGTACCTACTCGTACATTTCCAGTTAAGTCCGTCAAAACCAACTAAATCAATCAAATGGAAACTCACCCTAACAAATCCAAAATATCAACTGCTTAACATTCCATTCGGTTCATAAACTGTCAACTGTACGCCATATGCCGAGTATTGTTATATCTGGCGTAGTGCCAATCATATGTCACTTAGTGGTATAGTGCATTGTGGGCAAAACTAACACCGTTTCAATGTGGCTGAAATAACCTTTGTTTGCTCAGTTTTCTGTAAACTTTTTGAGGTTGATAACTACTTTGTGGATATGTCTTAAAACTAGCGTTTTCTCGTGGTTTCGACTGTAGGGAGGTCAGAAATTATTAAATAATTATCAAAAGTATTCTCATGCATGGGGTGTCAGTGGTTAAATGAAGTGCTGTAACTTTTGCATTAACCTAACATCACGCCTGCAATCCCCAAAGGGTTAGGCAGACACCTCTGCCTGACCCATGGATACTCACATTTTCACCAGTTATGTTTAAGTCTTATGTAATAGGAGGCGAGTTATCCACGGCATGAGGTCCTGGGTTCGATTCGCAGGTCGAGCAAAGTGTTATTGAGTTTTTCCTTTCGGAATTTGTCAGTCAGGCCAGTGTCGTCCAGTCGTCTCAGCCACGTAGTTTGGATTTGTGCCCTGTTGGTGGCAGTAGACTTTCATCGTAATATTGTCAAAGAATACGAATATACTCAACAACTTTTGAAACCGTTCAAGAAATAATGCCAAATCATCATAAGGAATGTATAATTATGCCAACAGACCGAAATCAAGTAGCATATATCCCTATTGAGAGAAATGTTGGAGGAATTGTTGTTTATTTTATTTTTTTTATTTAAGGAAAATCAAACTGTAGCAATAAGAATTAGTCATGATATCTTAAATATAATATTTTAAAACAATTATGCTACCCTGTTGAGGGAATTGTTGGAGGTTGAAACCGATCATTATATTGATAATGAACGGTTTCAATCTCCAGCAATTCATTTAATTAACTCGCAATCAACAAACACCCTCGAACCTCACACCATTCATTTAACATCTATTTATAATCACGTTTCACTGCAATATTAACCCAAACTATTTTTAACTGGTAAGCTTCTATCCGGTCGTTATGTTGCATCACTAGGAAAATCAACTGTGATCTTTATTGTCGATTTGTTAAGGTTGCAACTGGATTGTGGCCACTGACAAATGAGTATCATTGTCAAAATTATAGTGATCTATAAATTTGTTACTTTAAGATTGACTTTGCTTTGCAGCTACTGTCAAATTATGCTGATCTTTATTTTCATTGATATAAGGTTGTCATGGAGTTGCTTTTGTCAGAAGTAGAATGGCAATGGAAGAACTTTAGTTGTCGCACGGTGGATTACAGTTATGAGGTGAATTCGTTTGTTGTTTGTGCCAGGAGTGATCTGTCACGCTAGTTATCGGCTTTCTCGAGAAATGTTGACACTGTTAAACTATGTTTTATTTAGTCATAGTTTGATGGTGGAGAATTCGTGTGTTCAATACGGAATTGAAGATTTTGATTGAGTTTAGGGTATCATTCAATCAGTCCATCTGGTCCCGCTGTCCACTGCTGGACATAGGCCTCCCTTTTGACTACGGCTTCAGGAACGCACTACTAGGATAAAAACGGGTCTATCCGAGTGCCAAATTTTATCCAAACCTGTTAAGTTTTGAAAAAGGTACAGACATACAGACAGCTAATTTAGCATTTATAATATTAGCAGAGTTTCCACTTAAACATTTTACTCTAGAAAGAACATCATTTAGAAAAAAAGGTTTACTTCCTCAGAAGGCTAAATGCTCCTTACAACGTAGCCCTCGTATTTCTAAACTAGAACTAGTAGCCCTTCAATTTAATCAATTGAAGGGTACAGGGGCAAAACAAGAAATGTCACAAAAACAAAAAGTTGTGTAAGTAGCATTTTAATATTTAAAAGTTAACAAGTTTCTTAAGTATCACTTTAACTTATATCCAACTAATACAAACTTAACTTTAGCTTTTAAAGTCTTCATTTTAGGAACAAAAAATAGTTTTATGAAAATAAAAAATAATTAAATATTTAAAAAATTAAAATAGTTCACTTTTGGAACATACAAAAACTGGGAATGTCCATTGTGGTCCATACAAATACAAGGAATGTCCAAATGAAATAATTGCTTAATTATTAGACATGGGGAATGCCTTCAAAGTAGGATTGGGCCCCCTCAAATCTTTTTAAATCCATTAAGTCCTTGTACTTTTCTGCACTAATAGGTAGAAAATTTTGGTAGGCAGTTAGCAGTTACACTATGGACCTTCCCTGTTTTATTCCTGTACTTCGTTTTGAAATTTAAGTGATACATCTGACTATTCTTGATTTTACGCTTTTGTATACTGCTAAATAAAAATACGCGGGAAAATGAAAATGTTGTCATCATAAATTAAATATTGGGTTTTTAGTGACATTCCTGGTTTTGCCCCTGTACCCTTCAATTGTGATTTTAACCCAGTTTACCTTTTAACTTTGAGTCTCATAACGGTGTCGACCGTTAAGAGACTCATCACTTTCAGAATTCAATGAATAATAAACTACCCTGTTGATAGCTCTTATCTAATTAGTGAATCAAACCCAAGACCAAACTATCTGATAGCATTATTGATTACTAGCTTTTGTTCGACTTCGCTCGCGTTAATTTAAAATTTTACAATTAATGCGGATTGTAAGTCATTACGTCGTAAGTCATAAGTAATTTATTCATTTGTTTAACATAGGTCCAATAATAATGATATATCAAATGGTGTACTCTGCTTGTAATAATATAATTCAATCATGATTCGAAAGACACATTATCATAAGAACGTTATTGTTGTTTTCCTCGGTAACAGCACCTTTTTTCTGAATGTAAGGTACTCTATGTCCGTTTCTGTACACCTGACAACGTATATGCAAAATTTCACGATGATCGTTTCAGTGTGAAAAGGTAACAAACAAACTTACTTTCGCATTTATAATAATTAGTTAGGAATTTAGGATTTCTGTGCCAGTAAGAGCAACCCACGCGACGACCCGACAAGACGAAAAGGTCAAACGCCAGTCAAGTATATATTACGACTGTTAAGTAATTACATTTAAGTGATCTGTTAACATCACATCAAAGGGGTCTTTTGAATCAAACACTGAAATTGTAAACTAGACGAGAAGAAAATGTCAAACAAATGAAATAATTGCTTATTAAAACAAAACAACAAAAGGATCTCAATGGTCTAGTGGTCGCAAGCACTACTGCCGAGCATGAAGTCCTGGGTTGCATTCCCAGGTCAGGTGTGAGATGGCTTATTGGGTGTTTAGATAGCGGGTTCCTCAGTTGCAGCCTGGAGACTGGATTATAGCAATGGTAATGATGATGACGCGATTAATGACAATACAGGGTTATTTGTAAAACACCAGAAACCTCTTAAGAGGTCATTGTACTCATCACTATGAACAACTTTTACTATGGGACCAAACCTGAAATCGCGAAAAAAAAAATCAGCTGTTCCCTACATTTTGACGAGTTAATCGATCATAAATGTAGGGAACAGCAGATTTTTTTTTATTATAATATTATAGTAATGGTTGTTCATAGTGATGAGTACAATGACCTCTTAAGAGGTTTCTGGTGTTTTACAAGTAACCCTGTATACTCGTCCCCTATCATATGGCACTTATGGGTGTACTACGGGTATACCCATTTATATGTAATGTAACGTACAGTCCATCCGAAGGTTGTCTGGAAGATGTCGCTGTCAGCGATAAGACCGACATTGTAACATAGATAGAATTAGCAATATTGTAAAACAGTTGTGTTTCAATTTTGGTGTACAATAAAGTATATTATATTCTACACCTCTGTCTTTAATCGTTTAAGAAAAGCAGGCGTTATGTTATGTTACGTTATGCCAAGGCAGAGCAAGAAGTCTGAATTACGTCATCATCATCATTAATAAATAAATAAAATAAATAAATATTATCCTGCCCTTATCTCAATTTATTAAGGGCAGCAAAAAAACCATCTAAATCAATTATATCATTATTGAAATCTTCCTCCATACATCTCCAACTTCCTTCAACTCAGAATTCCCTGCCGTTCAGACGCTATCATCTGTCACACGGTCTGTCCCGACTAGCATGAATAAGGCCATAGCTATGCTCAGCATTATGCATGCATGCCACGTTCGTGCCCTGAATCAGACGGCACGGTCAGCATAAATCATCCATGAAAACCCCTAATTTATTTTTATTATCAAAGGATTTAAAATAGAGCTATAAAAGGTCACCCGCAAAATCTGCTCTATTTTAGGGTTTCGTAGTCAATAAGGAACCCTTATAGTTTCGCCATGTCCGTCCGTCTGTCTTTCCGCAGCTTAGCTCAAAGACTCTTAGTACTAGAAAGCTGTAATTTAACATGAATATACAGATTAGCTACACCGACAAAGTGGTAAAATAAAATCTCGAAAAGTATTGTTTTTAGGGTATCTCCAGTACCTAAACGCAAAGTGGGGACTTTTTTTTCTCACGCATCCCAAAATGTGGGATGTCGTTGGATAGGTCTTTAAAAAAATATTGCGAGTTTGTTAAAATTGTTTGTGAAAATTTTTGTTAGACTCAAGTGTCTCCCAGCTCAGCTAAACGGTTGTGTTTCAGTGCGTGAAATATTTCACGGTGGTAGTATATATAACGAAATTAAAAGGAAAACTATCACAACTAAGAAGGCTTACAAGTTTATGCGTAATAGTCGACCAACTTATAAAATGTACTTGAATCACATATTTTCCCAAATATAATGTATGGGAGCACAGGTTTTTTAACTGCAAATGTGAGTTTGTTGTGTTGCCCGACACGTACTTTGCCAGTTTTTTTATTTTTAGTTATGTTACTGTGCTATGTTTCAGGAATTGTTATGAACCTGACGTTTTAGTAATCATTTCGTCAGATACAAAATCACAATAGCTCTGTGACTGACTGGTTAATCCCGAGACCTTAGACAAAGGAAAATTCTTTCAGAAATAACGAAGATGGGAATGTCATAAATGTGAAAGGTTGACATGCTTCCGGGAGGATTATGTCAATCTTGTTGAAAATCTTTGTAGGAATATGGAAAGCTTTGTAAGCGATGGCCATTTGAAGATATCCTCTGAACAACAGTCCGTTTTAAACGGGTTAACTTCAATTGATCATGTAGTTGAAAAAACTAAACAGAATAATATAAACTAACTATAGCTAGTTTATATTATTCTGTTTAGTTTAGCTGTTGCCCGGGACCTTCGTGGGCGTGAAATTATTATACAAAAATATTACTTCCGTTTTTGAATCGAATTTTGTTACCAATTTCAAGGGTTTTAATTTTTTTTGCGCGGAACCCTAATATTATTTCTAAAATAAAAGTACAATTAAGTAATGTTAGACCTTATAACATCAGCTATCTGCCAGTAAAAGTCCCGTCAAAATCGGTCCAGCCGTTTCGGAGATTATCCGGAACAAACAGACAGACCGACAGACAGACTATTTATACACCATTATTTTTAGGTCGTTCTGGAACCGAATACCATTAACTCGATCATCGAACTCGAAACGATTGGGACAATTTTTTTCAAAAAGTAACAATAAAAAACACACGAAAGAATAAATTTAATGTTTTTTTTTTTTGTGAAATAATGATTAATAGAATTTTATGTGTGGGTGTTAAAGCTAAAGTTTTACAAAAAAAATATTCATATTCGTTTACATGTGTGTAAGCTTACGTCAGCTGAAAACTCAGAATACAAAGGTATTTTACGTCCCTTTTCAGATTTTATTAAAATGTTGAACCATTGTGCTTAACTGCTTAATGTTTCAACCTGAAGAAGGTATTAAATCCTGACTCGACAAAAGGCTTATAAAAGTGACACCTAAAGGCAAAGGAAAATGTAGACTTACTTATAAATGATTTCTATATTGTTTGTTGCACGCAGACTGAATAGATTATTTCGGGGTTCTTGGCATTTACATTTTTGTTATTATTTACTGTACAGAGTCAAATTGAATTAACAACTACCAAAACTCGAAAGACGTAATGCGATGGTTGTTGAATCTATACAAGATAATATATAAAAAAGGGTGTATGGTCTTAGGTTACTCGCAATAATAGTTTAAAAAACATAATTGTTTGTGTAAACTTTACAAACCTGTTGGAAATATACGGCATACGTAATATACGGCACACGCATACGGCATACTTAATATACGGCAGTTATACCATAATACGGCAAAACAAAAACAAAACGGATTTTCCAAACTCATCTAATTAAAGTCACAGCGCAAATCGACCCCAAGAAAATCAACAAATCCTTTTTTATCATGAAATGGCCAATGGTGTAAGGTTGTGACCAAATGCTGGCCCATGTGGGGAGGGGGGGCAAAGAAACTAGGGCCGTCCAAAAGCGTGTTGGGGTAACGATATTGTCAAAATCGCGGGAAACTGATGGAAGAGGGACGCATTGAACAGAGATGTATAGCAGAAGAAAGGGAAGGGTTATCCGAATACTGAAGGATCCGGGGCTGAAATGATGATGATGTCGACTTTTTCGAGTTAATCCATTTTGACTTTGTAAAATGTTATTATGTATATCTCCCCGCCAATGTCTTCTAACCTCAAAGTTTTAAGTGACAAGGCAGTCACCGGCTAGCTTTCAATTTATTTATAATCTCAAAAGACTGAAATTATTCATGGAACTTTTGATCTAAAGTACCTTGTTGAATAAGTATTTATTAATAGACTTTATAAAAAAGGTTTCAAGTTGACCCGTTGTTGAAAATGTAGCGTAATTTATATTTTGTTTTGTCTCTGTGTGTAGACATATTGGGTTTTCACCAGGAATTTTTCCAGCTACGACTCGGAGTCTGTATTAATTATGCACGGTTGATTAATATACGCTCGCCCACTATTACATAAGCCTACCCTACCCTAAATAAAACTGGCGAAGCGTGGGTGTAATTAGTACACATCTCTGCCCAACTTTTTGAAGGAATACAGTAATGATGTTATAATATAACTAAATTACTTCTGTTTACCTGTAACGACTGTCAAAGAACTACAAATGACAGCTGGGACCAACGAACAAAGAACTACAAGCGACAGCTGGGCTTATCGTGCTTTCCGAGGCATGGAGGAAACTCTGTTTATAATGGATGATCAGCCATCCACAGACCGACCTTGGCAAGGTACTGTGCTTCATGTGAACATTTTAAATTATAATAATATACATGTTTCGTGACTTGGAACTTTGAAAAAAAAATGAAGTGATAACCAGGCCTTTCTAAACTAAAACATAGAAAAGAGTGACGTCATAGTTATTGATATGCTTTTTTATTTTTGTTTTCATTAACTATACTAATCCATACATAATCTGTTAGCTGGTTTAATAAAGACTACAAGGATAGAACTGGTAGAGAGCTAACTATCGTTACTTCGGAGATATCGTCGTTTTAATCAGACGCGCCGTAATCGGCCGCCACCACCGAAAATGGCCTCGCTCGAATTACGCGAAATATGGCTATTACAGTTCATGGGTTATCAATATCATTTAATATATTTTATATTAATGTCAAATTATTATATCCATTCATTAAAATGTCGCTAGCCATTTTCCTATTACTCGTATTATTTACAACTAGGCTTAAAATTTAATCTAATTTAGGTAGATCACAATACAGGTTCCTAATAAGTTTCAAATTTAGTTAGCGTCTAGAGTCTCTTCAAAAGTTTGTAAATTTAGTTGAAAGTTGTCAAAGCGTTTTAGTACAAAGTAGGTACTCGTGCCTTAGTACTTGAGGGCCTTGTCCTCAAAAGGAGTATGGAGGAAACGTTGTTTAATCAGTTTTGTAGGTTTAGTTTAGGCACAGTTGCTTTAGGTGGCGTTGACAGTGACGAGAGGAGCGGACTTGCTACACGCTCAAGCGGCACGCGTGCAACGACAGCGTCTCCGGAGAAAACAAATGATAGAAGTTATTCAGGGTGTGCCATGAGACATCACCGTGAATTACTTGCGACGCGATGGTACTTACGCGAAGGATCCAAGTAGTGTCCAATCGAAGGTCAATTTCTGTTCGAAGCCGAAGGTTTATTAACCCAAAAAAAATTAAATCAATATTGTCTAAGAGTGTTTTTTTTTTTACTTTTAAATTAATAGTTTTATTGGCTGTTCATGTCACAACTTAACGCAATGATTAAAAACATAACACGGCAAAATGTGTGCGCGCGTCGCCTCTCCCAACACGCTCTTGCGCATTCGTAAACATTCGTTCAATTTCGGCGTTTGCCGGTTTTTCGGCTCAAGGCGAATGGAAATGGGTTTCAGTATTGCCCGCTCCGCTTGTGCTCCGCCATCACCGTCGCTCCGTTCCGGTTTTATTGAAACCGCAGTCTAAGTTAATCAACGCGACGACGTGGTCATTGTGGTCAGTCTAACGTACTTGACGCTATACTAGTCTGATCAAGAATGACGAAAGTTTTGGACCCTATTGTCTTACATGCTATTGATATTATCTCTTAACAGAGAATTCTTGCGCGATAGTGGTAGAAGTTTAACAACTAATAAGTCCAACGTCTCAGTAAAATTCCAATGATACCAACCTACAAGATGTTTGTCGGTGTAATTTCAATTACAATTACTTATTTGAATTTTAAAGATAGAATCACTACCTACAATTTCTTATAAGTTCACTAGGTTGTAAACTGAACGGTGCTATGCAAAGAGATTTTTCACTTTTACCCACACGTATCATTTAAGGA
Organism: Eurois occulta; assembly: GCA_950022335.1. Classification (NCBI taxonomy): domain Eukaryota; kingdom Metazoa; phylum Arthropoda; class Insecta; order Lepidoptera; family Noctuidae; genus Eurois; species Eurois occulta. The sequence goes on along the minus strand of OX465485.1, from coordinate 20,352,717 downwards.
GTTCGTGGCTAAATAATTACAGCCCCACAAGTCGATTTTAGGTTAAGCAGCGCTTGCCAAGGTCTGTCCGTGGGTGGGTGATCATTCATTACAAACCAAGTTTACTCCGAGTTTTGGAAAGCACGTTAAACCGTTCGGCTCCACTGTGATGTTTGCCAGACGTTACAGGTAGTCAGTGGCCCGAAAGTCTGACAACCAGTCTTACCAACGGGTATCGTATTACCCGGTACTAACTGGATTGTGGAGGTCAGATAGGCAGTGGTTCCATGTGAAATATGCTGGTATTAAGCTGCATCCGGTTGGACTGGAAGCGATTGCCTATCTGCCTATCTGACGATAGGCAATCGGTCCATGTAACATACCGAAACAACTACCGGTACAAATAACTTTTGAGATGTGGATAATGAAACATGACAAATGACGTCATTACGTGGGCGTGGTGTCAGTCAGTGTGTTTACAATTTGAGGATTTACGCTTTTAATTCAAAATAAATAAGTGGAGATACATTTTGATTGCATGTTTTCGGAAAACAAATACCGCAGTGGCTAGGCAAGTAGGCATTTACTTTAGTGTTATTGTGATTTGTTATGACAATGTTATTAACATATAAATGAAATTGTATAAAAAAAGATAATAATATAATAAAATATATAATAATAAAATCATCAAAACATCATGTTTTGTTTGAAAGACACAAAATAATAAGTAACCCGAACATTGTTCATGTTACGACCATTACATAAGTACTTTCTTTATGTAAAAACTCTAATATACGAGACAATACCTACTCCGAAGTACTCATAAACCCCAAGGCAAAAAGCAATAGCTTCTTAAACAACTAGCACACAAAGTCGATTATTCTTTGACAATGAAGTTATTCGTAACCTCAATGAAAACTTTTTCGAGTAAGATTCCTCTTTAAATGTTACCATCATGTTCTGGAGAGCTCTAATATCTTGAAAGTATAAAGGATTGGTTGGTACTTGACTTTCCCGCAGGGTTAGAAAGATCTTATCTTAGTTTAGATATTATTTTATTAAATTGAAAAAATGCGTTGTTGAATTAATGTATGTAATATTCTATGTTCATGAAAAAACTGTAATTGAGGAGCTCGTGGCTCGGATCGATCTTTAGGTTAAGCCGTGCTTACCTAGGTTGGTCCGTGGATGGGTAACCACCCATTACTTACCGAGTTTCCTCCGTGCCTCAGAAAGCACGTTAAGTCATTGGTCCCGGATCGCATTTGTAGATCTTTGACACTCGTTACAGGTAGTCAGTGGCCCGAAAGTCTGACAACCAGTCTTAGCAAGGGGTATCGTAGTACCTACGTACCTAGCACTAACTGAGTTGTGGAGGTCAGATAGGCAGTCGCTCCATATAATATACTGGTATTCAGCTGCATCCGGTAGAACTGGAAGCCGACCCCAACATAGTTGGGAAAGGCTAGGCAGATGATGATAATGGCAATTGTTTGAGGCAGATTTGAATTAAGTGTTTCATTTGGCAATGAAATGTTGCTGCCTTGCATATAAGAGCTTGGCCACTGACTACTCGCTCAAGTGACACACGCGTTGCGTCACTGACAGCGGAGAAGACACATGAAATAAGTTACTACGAGTCGCTACGCTAGTCGCCGCAACGCAATTTGCAACGCGAAACTACTTGCGCAAAGCAAAACATTAGTGGCATACGCGCGTGTAACTTGATCCAAGAGCGTTGTAAATCGCGTCGGAAGTCGTTTTGCCTGAGGTTTTGACTGAGCATCAGATTTATTTTTTATTGATTAAACAAAAAAAAAAGTTTCCCTAAACTAGGAATTCCTCCTGAAATGCTTAGCTCAGTTTCAATATTGATATACACACCCAGTGTATACAAATATTTAAGCTCACACACACACAAACAGCCAGACCTGGTAGACCATAAAAATATTTGTTCCTGTAATCGAATTCGCGACACGCAGCGCAGCAGTCAGTCGCTCAGCCACTGCGCCAACCATACCGTCTTCGCCTTTGTCGATTTTGTTTCTTATTAATTACGCGCGATGAATATTCAATAAGATCATCGTGTGCGGTGACTGAATTCAATAAGATACTGAGGAAATTAGTGATAAGGAGAAATTCCTTGTGTGAAAAAGAAAGGGATTTAAGGACATCTTGGCTCAAACGACGACGACTAAATGAACGTCTAATATTCCACTATCATTAACACTAGAAACGGGATATTTACCATTTCCACTGTATGTTTTGAATTCCTGATATTTCGGCGCTGTTGCAAGCACCATGACTGATAAACTGAAGTTATTGCGGGTGGGTGTTTATGAGCAGACAAAATGTTTTCTAGTGTTAATGATAATGTTAGACCATGACAGTTTAAACACTTTTATTATTGCACTGTTTGAATTGAAATTTCAGGTCTCGGCCGTATCGTATTCGGATTTGAAAGAACAATAGCAAGCTTTTATTTAGTTAGAACATACACAACGTCAGTAAATTCTAACCCCTCAAGCTTAAACATTTTAATGCTTGAGGGGTTAGCAATTCGCGGTCCGTCCGTCTTATGACGACAGGCCGTGTCGACGGCGCGTTAGAGTTCCACGCGCACCTCAAAGAGAAATCAGCAAACAGGAGGGATCCGCAAGGGCCGATGCCTGCCAGGCCTGCGGGACTGTTCAAAAGAGATACCGCGGCCCTGGATCACAAAGGGCAAAAGAAGGAACATGGATGGGTTTGAGTCAGTAAAAGTCTGACACTCTCTCCCTTGCGCTCCGCCCAGAGAGGGAGGGGTCATTTTAATGATTTCCCATCCCAAAAAAAGGGGTTAGCAATTACTGACGCTGTATGTACCTATCCATTTAAGTTTTTGGTGACAACGGAAATAAATTCAGCTACTTTAATTAAAACGGCAACTGTCTTAGTTTAGAACCATTAATGGGTAGTAACAAACAACGATAACAAGCAACTTTGTCAAAATTAATGTTCTTGAAAGAGGTTTCAAAAGTCATTTGTTATTTAGGAATGTTTTTAGGTAGTTTGGATTTGAAGACCGTTTGCTATCCGAGCCTGAGGTCAGATGTTATGTGTAGGGATCGGATATTCGGATGCATATTTAGCGAAAGTTTGAGTGTTGACTAGTATAGAGCGCGCGTCAGTACGGAAAAAGTCCCGGTTTATTTAAATACATAGTTTTCTTTTCATTTTAGTGTTTTACTTAAAATGAATTATTGTCGTATTTACCATTTTGTCCTATTCGAATATTCAGCAGCAAAATTTAAAACAGTATAATTTTGTATTTTAACGTGTTATTTTTAACAAATTTCTTGTCTGGTTTTAAATTGATTTTAAATATTAATTATGTTTGTGAATACTACATTCAATACTCACAGTATTATTTATAAAATAACGCGATCCCGATAAAAATTGGCATTTTAAGAAGCCGCTTTCATACTTTTGTACCCTATGTCGGGAAAAAACGTACTTTAGGTAAATATGCATCCGAATATCCGATTTCTAGCTATGTGTCAGATATACATATTAAACATACATAAACTCACGCCTTTTACCCATGGGGGTAGGCAGAAACTGATACAGAACGCTACCTGACAGGATCCTAACATACTCCTTTTGTTTCCTCCACGTTCATACATCTGGGGGTCTAAAATGGCCGCTTTAGCAGAATCATAATAGGATAATAATATAAATTACGTTTAAATTCTTAAAATGGCCATAGACGTACCTACTATTATGAATTGTCACCTTGGGCCTTGTGACCATTTTACGAATTTAAACATAATTCATATTATTATCCCAATAAGATTCTGCTAAAGCGGCCATTTTAGACCCTCATACACGCACGCCAATTGCGAGTACTATGCACCTGACTTTTCCGTAGAACATCATAAATAAGGTCAGTGTATGTCCTTCTAGGGATGTCATAGAAAAAAAAAACGGATTTGACACGAAACGAATTTCTGTTCGAAAACAAGCACCATCAAAAGAAATGACCTTGAAAAAACTAGTAAGAACACTCATAACAACAGGGAACACACGATAATATGTAAAAGTTTATGATGGACATAAAATAAGGTATTTTACGACGAAGACACAAAGAAACAATGACAAGGTTACAAAAAGTGGGACATAAAAATATTTGTGACAATTGGGCCTAAGTCCTCGTTCACACGGATGATTTTACGCGGCGTATTTTATTATGCACTAGATTTTGAGCGCACTACTTAGCGTTGAGAACTGAAAATGAAACAGTGCGCTTTTTTTCATCCGTAGGCATCGATTAGCATCAAGCACGCGATAATTCATGGTTGCGTGAAAATCACCCGTGTTTACTACACACCTAAGAGCGAAAGTGGTACTTAATAGGTAGATTTTATTCACGAATACATTTTTTTTTATGAACTAACTTTTCCGGCTGTTATCGTTAGTAAAAGCAAGAAATTTGTTATAAGCCATTACAATAAAATTATGTTGTTTTCCTGGCAAGAAAATACGAATAATTATTACTTTCGTTATTCCTATGGTAATTTTAAGAGGTGATTGCGAAAGTATGAAATACGATATACTGGAATAGTATTCAAATTTATAACTGAGCATTAATTAGCCCAAAAAACTGCTACATTCACGAACCACTTGTCCTTGACTTTATCCTTACAATAAAGTTTTAATTCCGAAAATGGCCGTATCTGCGAACAGCAGCAGCAATAAGCCGTCTAAACGCAACGGCACTCCGCAGTCACACGACCGGTTTCCACGCAACTCTATGAAAACGGCAACCAATGGCAATCTCGCCATAAACGATAGCGTTATTATTGAACACTTTTTAAGCTTCCACGGTTTACACTTACGGGATCAACAGTTCTCTGTTGTTACTCTCAATCACAGAAAATATTCCGTAAGTGACAGTATTGGTTACATTATAATTGTGTTACATAGAAACTAATGTTGTCGCTGCGGTTTGTTACAGCAAATGGACGGCATGGCTGCTACGGTCTGCTATTACATTCAAAATTGAACCTTACGGCAACGAACGCATTGCCAAATGCATGGGTTTTCCTTCAGGAATTGCTCAGTAGCAGTCACGGAGTCTGGATTTGTGCCCGGTTGATGGCAATAGGCTCGCTCCCTATTATATCGGACTTAAACTTATCGTGCGAATGGTCGGTATACTATCAGGAACACCTCTGCTTCACCCTTCGGGGATTACAGACATTATATTTTATTATGTAAGTCACTAGGCTCTAGGCATTTAGCAAGGCACCTGTCAGTGCATACGTAGCCTTAGGAAAACAACTCAGTGAACATGAATTTTAAAATTAACATAAAAGATAAAAATAGTTAATAGAAATAAAACATTAATTTATATCCTGTAAAAAACGAAGTCAAGAAATTAGCAGAGCTAACGTTCACAAACCCAGAAATTAAACCATTCAGTCAATTGTAAAATTGAGGAAAAAAATCATGATTGGGTTCCTGAAAAAGGACATCAAAGCGTTTCCTGATTTTTCATCTCTGTGGCTGAACAAAACGTGTCAGATCTCATAATTTATTCAGAAAATATTTTCCTGTGATTCTAACGTTAAATCGTCATGAAGCTATTCGTGCTTAGTCGCAGGGCTGACCAAATGTAAATGAACGAACGTTGTTTTGACTTAGTTTTTGTAGGGATAAAATATATTTTTTGTAAAATACTTGCATAGTACATAGTGTGTGTAGAAAGCCTGCAGGGTGTTCAAACACATCGAAAGATCTATCATGTTTGACCTTATGGAATATAAAATTGTATTGACACTGAACAAATTACGTTGAAATAAATAAATGAAGATAATTAGGTATGCGTATTATTTTCTTCAAAGTCTACAAATATCTTCTTAAAAATCATGTTATGTCATGTTTCGTAAGATAAAACGTCATTGAAAAACATAAACTTCGCTTGTTTACATTTTATCTTTTATTACAAAACCTCCAATAAAAGTGCCACAGAATGGACTGCCTCGTTGGTCGAGTGGTCGCAAGCGCGACTACTGAGCATGACGTCCTGGGTTCGATTCCCAGGGCGGGTAAAGTGTTATTGGGTTTTTCCATCACAATTTCTCAGTCTCTTTCAGTCAGCTCGTTCTTACTTAGAGGACGGACGTGCCTCTCGCGATCGCGTGCTCTAGCTAGCAAAGTGCATACGCATCACAACAGTGTAGCCGAGCCGTGCGTCATCAGTTCGCTCGGAGTGGTCGTGATGACCCAGATACTGTTTGTGCGAAACATGCTTGATCATCACAACATTTGTTAAGGCGAAGACATCTTTCACCGACATGGCTTCGAAAACGCAGACAATAAAATTAACCACTAATCTGGAACATGAGCTGTTTCAGTATTACAGCGAAGAAAAGACAAAGCGGCAAGAATTGCAATGTCAAATAATGGAGCTTAAAACCGAAATGGAAAAGCTACGGGAAATTTTGAAAAACCAAACTGATCCAGAAAAAAATAAGGCCACTGAAAAGGTCAACAAAGAAAGTTCACCCAAACCTATCGAATATGAGACGGACGAGGATGAACTAGCCAGAGAAACGGAGTGGATTAGGATAGAAAATAAAAGAAAAAAACGGAAGCTGAACCGTACGCTGACTCCCCCCTCCCAACTTAATATTGAACAAGGGAACATAAAACCCAAAAAAATGCCAAAGCCACCCCCAATAATAGTGCAGGGTGTTAAAGATTACCAGTCATTCTATGACTCAATAGCCACTACTCAGGGCGACACGTTCACCATAAAAATTATGAACGGGGATAGCGTCAAAATAAATGCGACCAATGAAGATACCTATAGAGACATTACGAAGCTACTTACTTCAAATAATTTACTCTGGCACTCGTATGAGAACAAACAAGCCAGACCAATACGAGTGATGGCCAAAAAGCTGCATCATACATGCCAGCCAGAAAGAATTGTAGAGTACCTGAAAAACAAGGGCTACAAAATTGAAAATGCTGTAAGCAAATTAAGTTGGAGGAAAAAAGAACCACTCAACATGTTTATGTTAACATTTGAAAAAGATGAAGATATAAACAAAGTTTATGGAATCACCAATATTCTAGGATGCAAAATCCACCCACTTAGAGCATCTAAGCTAGTTCCTCAGTGCAAAAGATGCCAAGCCTATGGGCACACCCAGAAGTACTGTTCGAAAGAACCAAGGTGCGTCAAGTGCACGGGCAAACACCTCACAAGAGACTGCGTGAAACCGGCACAAGATAAACCAAAATGTGTCCATTGTGGGGAGCCACATCCAGCTAACTATAGAGGGTGTATAGTAGCAAAGGAGATGCAAGTATTAAAAAGTAAATACACTACAAAACAAACTGCATCCCAACCAAAGAAGCATACCGAACCATCAGCTACTAAAGAAGCTAATGAAAAGAAAGGAATGACCCACCAACCATCCAAACCGTCCTCGTACTCTCAAGCAGTTAAAAATAATGTGGAGACAAGTTCGGAATCAAAACTCGACAAAATTTTAAGTTTAATGGCAACATTTGATGAACGGCTTAAAAAACTAGAAATGAGTGCCAAAAAAGCTCCTATTCATCTGCGAAAATGATTAATAATCTGAAAATCATGGCTTGGAATGCTAATGGACTGCTGCAACACCAAGATGAGTTACAAGTAGTCCTAGATACAGAAAACATAGATATATGCTTAATATCAGAATCACACTTTACACGACATTCATTTGTAAAATTTCAAGGCTACAAGATATATCATGCTCTGCATCCTGATAACACCGCGAGAGGAGGCAGCGCCGTCATAATTAGAGAAAACATACATCATTATGAACTAGACTAAATATAAGACTAAATATGAAGACCAGGAAATGCAAGTGATCGGTGTAACTATCAAAATGAAAAGATACGACTCGGTCACTATGGCAGCTATATACATCCCCCCAAAATACGCACTAAAAAAAGAGCAATACAAGACACTCTTAGCGCGACTTGGAAATAAATTTATATTAGGTGGAGACTTCAATGCCAAGAATACTTATTGGGGCTCCAGACTAACTACAACAAGAGGCAGAGAGCTACTAAGTGCCATACAAGAAACCAAATCAGAGGCTCTATCAACAGGAAAACCGACATACTGGCCAACAGACTCAAGAAAAATTCCAGACCTAATTGACTTTTTTATATATAGAGGTATATCCTCTGACTTTATAAGTGCCGAAGAAGGATTTAATATGAACTCGGATCACTCACCAATAATTTTATATATTAGTGAACATGTCAAACAGAGAGAAGGCAATCCGTTTCTTGTGAACAAGTTCACAGACTGGGAATCATTTAAAATAGACTTAGAAAATAAAATAGACCTAAATATGTTCATCAGTGATAAGCACCAACTTAATTTCGAATTAAGCAAATTTATTGTAGATGTCCAACAAACTGCATGGGCTAATACACCCGAGAAAAAAAGAACTTTGAAGGTTAATAGTTATCCAAAAGAAATAACAGATCTGATCAGAGAAAAAAGAACCCTGAGGAAAAAGTGGCAGCAAAGCAGGTTTCCCCAAGATAAGACACTGTTAAATAGAATAACTAAACAAATTAGGAAGGCAATCAAGAAAGTTCGGGACGAAAATTTGACAAGGCATCTTCTTCAACTGACTAGTGATCGAACGACTGATTATTCGCTATGGAAAGCCACAAGGAACCAAAAACAACCTATTGCTCACATACCGCCAATAAAAGAACTAAATGGCCAATGGGCAATAAGTAACGAACAAAAAGCATCAAGGTTTGCCCAGCACTTAGAGGAAACCTTTACGCAAACCGAGAGCGCTGACCAAGATCTAAACTGGGAACAACTACAACAAGTAGACCAAGAGATAAAACTTGTAACACCAAAAGAAGTATCTAAAGAAATCAGAGATCACATCAGCCCAAAAAAATCTCCTGGTTATGACCTTATCACAGGGGAAATCCTAAAGAACCTACCAAGAAAAGCCTTGGTAAAACTTACCAAGATAATCAATGCTTCTTTTAGACTGAAGCATGTTCCAGACCAATGGAAGGTTGCAGAAGTGATAATGATCCCCAAACCAGGGAAACCACCTCAAGAGGCATCATCATACAGGCCCATCTCCCTGCTGCCAGTGATATCAAAGCTTTTCGAGAAATTACTTCTAAAACGACTAAAACCTATTATAGAAAATAGCAACATTATACCAGACTATCAATTTGGATTCAGAGAAAAACATTCAACGATAGATCAGGTGCATAGAATAACAACAGTAAATGAAAAAGCTCTTGAAGATAGGAAAGTGTGTACCACTGTATTTTTAGATGTAGCCCAGGCTTTTGACAAAGTTTGGCACAAGGGATTGATCTTTAAACTAAGAACTATGTTGCCAAAACAGTTCGCAGATATATTAGAATCATATGTAACTGGTAGAGTCTTTAGAGTAAGGCAAGAAAATGCCTATTCTGAACTAAAAGACATAAAAGCTGGTGTACCACAAGGAAGTGTTCTAGGCCCGGTCCTGTACCTGTTGTACACATGTGATATACCAGAACTAGAAAATGCAACTATTGCTACTTTTGCTGATGATACCGCAATAATGGCCACAGGATCAAGTCACAAAGAAGCTGTGGTGAAAGTACAAAACGCAATAAGTCAATTCTATGATTGGACCAAGAAGTGGAGGATCAAGTTGAATGAAACAAAATCCATTCACATTGACTTCACTAATAAGAAATCTGAATACAACCCTGTGTACATAAACAACAAAAGTGTACCGTACGAAAACACTGCCAAATATCTTGGTATGACCTTAGATGCAAAGCTTCGCTGGAAAGCCCATGTCAAAAAGAAACGAGAAGAATTAGAAATTCGTTACAGAAGTATGAACTGGTTACTAGGAAGGCATTCCGCGTTGTCAGTTCCTAACAAAATTCTGCTCTACAAAACAGTCCTTATGCCAGTATGGACCTATGGTATACAACTATGGGGTTGCGCCAAAGAAAGCAATGTAGAAATTATACAAAAATTCCAGAACAAAGTACTCAAGAACATCGTGAACGCGCCTTGGTACATAAGAATTGACGACATCCATCGGGACCTGAATATAGAGTTCGTAAACAGCATAATCCAAAAATATGCAGAAGCTCATGAACATCGACTTCATCATCATGTTAATGTCGAGGCCATCCAGCTCCTCGATAACACGGACATAGTAAGAAGGCTCAAAAGGACTAAGCCTTTTGAGTTAGTGTAGTGTAATCTATTGTGACTTTACCGCGAGTGTAATATAGTGTAGTGTACCTAACTATTTATATGGACACAAGAACAAAGTGACTTCGCCTTAACAGACGCTAAGTAAACGCAATGGACGTGCTCTTAGATATAATTTTACTTTTAGCAAATTAAGTTAGATTAAAATTGCTTATTAGCCTTATTAGGCTAGATTGTAATGTAATAAAAAAGATTTAAAAAAAAAAAAAAATATCACAATTTCTCAATAGCAGCCACAAGGTCTGGATTTGTGCCCGGTTGATAGCAATAAGCTTGCCCCTATTACATGGGATTTGAAACGTAACTGGCGAAATGTGTGTGCTATTAGGTGCACCTCTGCCTAACCTTCGGTGATTACAGGCGTGATGTTATGTTGCTCCAACAAGAGTTTCATCATTTCCTACAACACTATTCCATTCCCAATCACATAAACTTTTCTATTTTACTACCAGTCTATCACACGGCATTATTCGAAAGCGAGTTTGCCATAATATCACCGTGAATTTGGGACAGCCCTATTAGATTCGGCACCGAAGCGTATATCAATAAGCCGCTCCGTCGATACCTCTACTGCTGCTTATTTACATTTGTCAGAGAGTCTTATGGTACAAACACCACCAGATTTTGTATTCTGATGAAAAATATAAATTATGTTGACATAAAGAATACCGTATTTATGTATACAGTATATATTTACATTGTTTTCAATCTCTTTGTCAATGAGACAAGACTTTTGGGAATTCACGTTTGTTTGGTGAAATTTTCAATTGTTATTTGTTCTTTGGTTGACTTCTGTTTCGCTAAAAAAAAATATTTACTAATGTTGCTAGAATCAGATTACTATACGTGTACGTATCTACACAAGTCTTAACAGTAAGTGGGTTGAGGAGGTCAGACAGGCAGTCGCTCCATGTAACATACTGGTATTCAGCTGGATCCGGTTACACAGGAAGCCGACCCTAAGATAGTTGGAAAAAGGCTAGGCAGTTAAGTAATTCTATGAAAACGCTTCCGTATATTATGGCACTGTCGCCATCTAGGGAAGCGCATAATTATTTGTTCCTAGCCTGCTCTGTCTCATTCCTTTGGTAACCAATTTTGTAATAAGTATTGATTAATTAAACAAATCAGCGAAATTTCCGATAGTTATTTACGAGGTTGCCAACTGTCAGAATGCGCCGTGTTTTTCAGTGTTATTAACTATTATCTGTTGCCCGCAATCTTCATCCTCGTAGAATTATTATAAAAATATTGCTTCTCTCTTTGAATCGGATTTTGTAAACAATTCCAACGGTTTCATTTTTTTTTTGCACGAAACCCCAATTTTTTCATAAAATAAAAGTAGCTTAAGTTACTCCATAAAACATTAGCTATCTGCCAGTAAAAGTCCCGTTGCCAAAATCGGTCCAGCCCTTTCGGAGGTTAGCTGAAACAAATGGACAGATAAAAATTAAAAAAAAATGTTGTTTTTTTTTTGTTATAAGTACTGTATGACATAATTATATTTCACATGTATTCAGTAAAAAGCAGTTATATTGAAATTACAAACAGAAATTTAAATTTTATTTATTTTAATAGATGTATTAGAGCATTCTATTTCCTATTAAATTGTCCTATTTTTATCATTAAGTCTTCTCCTGTGCAGTTCCGTTCACACATAATACAACAAAAGAATTTTATTTTAATAATTCAATAAGAGAGGTAAAACGAGGTTCGTGCCCACACATGATATCCGGAGAGCAAACACAAATAATCATGTTACAAGATAAAATTTCACATTTAATATCTGCGAACACCCTCGTTGATAACGTTGTTTCAACAAAAAGATAAAAACAACGCTTTATTTGCGTTTCTCAGAATTCTACGTATTAGTTTTCGTGTTGGATTAATATGTGTGATTATAGTGAATTTTTGGGGCCGGTGGAAATGAAAATAATATCTTTGATGATGTGTGGACTCGTATTTTAAGGTTCCGTACCTGAAGCCAACGGGACCCTATTACTAAGTCTCCGCTGTCCGTCCGTACGTCCATCTGCCTGTCAGCGGTATCTCATGCTTCGTAACAGGTAGACAGTTGAAATGTTCACAGAATGTGTATTTATGTTGCAACAACAAATTTTAATAATGTGCGACGTAAAATAATCTAGATTCAATTGAAAAAACAACTATAGCAATTAGGTTCAAGTATATAGGTACGTGGATTCATGCTATGCCTTTCCGCTTCCTAGTTAAAATCTTGTTGCAGTTTTAAATCAAGTCATATAATGCAGTTTTTAAGAGTATTTGGTTGGATTAAAACAAAAAGGCTGTCTTATTAAATGCCATTTCATGAATTCCAAATTCATTTCATTGAATTTTATTTTATTGAATTTCATTTCATTTCATGGCAATTAATAAGACAGCCTTTTTGCGTGCATATTATGCGTGTTTGATATTTTTGGTACGAACCCAGTATGAGAGGCTTTTGCTTGTAGAGGGGTCCCTATAGTCTAATATTGTATTAACGAAGCGTATACCGAAGTACCAATACCTACTTTCATATGCAATATACTCACAATGGAAATATTGTGATTTCTACATCCATTTCGAGCACGTAGTATCTATGTACTTAATTCGGCATCGCATTGAATATCGCTCCGCTTATATGTACTCGATTACCGCCATGTTTGCTACTGTTCGTATGTATACGCAATTGAAGAAGACCGTTTTATTTATTTATTCAAAAAAGCAGATCCCAACTAATGAAACATTATTGTCCGATTTTTCTACTGAACAAACTAAAGTCGGTAATTCATACTTCCATAGTTTCCGTATTTTGATTATCTATGCGAACGTAACACTGTCTGACTGGTCGGTCTGTTGCACTTTTAAAGCATAACGGCTGAACGGATTAGGATGAACTTTAGCAGGCTGGTAGCCCATGACTTGGCTTAGGACATAAGCTACTTTTTATGTCGGTAACACGTTCCTGTGGTATAATTTCCGACCACCACACAGGCGCTGCCGCCGGCAGAAGTTAAGCAGCAGAGCAAATATGTTTGAAGCTGAAAATTTTAAACTGCGCTACGGAGTAGAATTACAACTTTTGTTGGGTGTTGAAAACTATATTTAAATGCTGATTTCAAAATTTCTGACTAACTCGGAATGAAATATGTGTTTGTAAAAATATTTTTGTTATAAAGGGATGGTTTTAAATTAAATAGTATTTTTGGAATCTAAAATAACGTTACCTATAGTTTGTGGCTTTTGCAGACTAAGCTCGTGCGTCCGCGCGTTCATTTCAGTATGTCAATTTATTAATTGTTCGGAAAACCGGAAGAAAAATGGCGACCCTTTGTTAGCGCGACCACGCGTTCTGGATTACCGAACAAAATGAACGTGCCATCGCGTGTATAAGTGACGATGACGACAATATGGCGCGTGCTGAACCATGAATGATTCCTCTTCAGGAATATTCCGGGCGTGATGCTGTGTTAGGTATTTTAATAGGAATTATTTCTTATTTTTAACATAACAGAACATCACGCCTATAATTCCCGAAGAGTTAGGCAGAGGTGTACCTAACAGTTCACCCACAATCGGCAGTTTAGTTTAAGTCTAATGGAATAAGGGGTGAGGCTATTGCCATCAACCGGCCACAGATCTTGACTCCATGGCTACTACCGAAAAATACCAGGTGGAAAAACCTAATAACATTATGCTTGACCTGGGAATCGAACCCAGGACCTCATGCTCAGCAGTCGCGCTTGCGACCACTGAACCAACGAATATCTTTATTCTGTTATAAAATATAGACAGTAAATATTTTTACTGTCCATGTTTTCTAGGCCTTGTTATGGCCATTATAACTGATAATTATGAACACAATATCTTGTTACATAAGCTCGTAAAAATGTTACTATGTAGAATATCTTAGACCTTTATAACTATTTAGACTATATCATTTTGATGGGCTAATTAAGTAAAATATTAGGCTAAACGTTATTAAATGGCCTAAACATTTACAGCATTAATAAATAGCAGTTTTTTTAATTATTTTTAAACTAGCGACCTGCCCCTGCTTTATCGCAATAATCTGCGTTATAGTAATATATTGTTTGTCACATTTAAGTTTAATACCAATGTATCAACACAAAACCATTTACATATGGAGGACTTACAGCTAATAAAAACAAACAAAAAGGGAACCATAGTCACCAGAAAGCCAATTACAAATCCTCACGTAAAGACTTATGATAAAAAATATGGTGTGAGCACAAAACACACCGCAAAGTAAGAAGAATATAAATATTTGGTTTGCAATTATATGACTAAAATAAAATAATAGTGAAAATAGTAAAATAATAAAAACAAATAACACAACCTACCGCAACTTGAAAAAATTGAGACTTTTGACCTTCTGGCCGAATTCACATGAATTGTGAATGGATCTAAATCAAATTCTTTGTATATGTCATTGAATTTTCTGCTTGCGCACACAATTTAACTGTTCTGCCTATATTTTTTTTTAAACAACGCTGCCCCACACTAGGAATTTCTCCTGAATCGTGGGTGCGTTTACAAACATTTACTATATAATTCGAAGATGTATGAGGTACACGTATGGGTGGATTAAAACGAAATATTTTACTTGACACATTAAAATAAAATTATGACAATAATTCAGGGTTATCAATATTGTTACAGCATTCTGAAATAAGTTCACTCGAAATAATGGAAAGTGTATCAAAATTCATCGCGTAGTTTAGGAGAACAACGCAGTCACACAGATAGGCACGAAAACTGACTGTGAAATTAATCTCACTATCTCAGCAAAATAGACCTTATTTCCTCTCATTCCAACTGCACAGACACTTTAATAGCACACAGCATGTTTATTTTAAAATGGAGCCGAGCAGAATTCTCGTGTAGCTCTAGTAACTCAATTTGTGAGTAACTCAATGAAGACCGCAGACTTATTGCTAATAATGCTATTACAACACATTATTGCTCTGCTGTGCACTGTAATTACGGAGGGGACACTAATTGTATTGGACCTTGTTTATTTTTCAATCTATTGAGATATTTCTGCTGTAAAATGGTTTTGTTGTGTTCTGACTTGGAAGGTGTGGGTTTCGGTGACGATTCAGGCAGTTGTATCATACACAACAAACCATCACGCCTGAAATCCTCGAAGGGTTTGGCAGAGGTGTACCTAATAGTACACCCACATTTTACAAGTTATGTTTATATCCCATGTAACAGGGTGAGAACCAAATACCATCAACACAAAACAAAACACACACAAACGCACAAAACACAAATTTATACTCCGTGGCTGCTACTGTGGAAATCCTGATGAAAAAACCCAATAACACTACGCCCGACCTCAGAATCGAACCCAGGACTCGAGGAATCGAGCTCAGCAGTTACATTTGCAGCCACCAGACCAAAGCAGTCAGGCAGTTGTGTCTTTTAAAATCGAGGTCGGCAAACGCTTGGTGTCTATAGAACAATCAGTCTATAATTTCCCTGCTGCTGAGAAACAGGCCCCACCGTTGGAGGAGTAGGCTGTAATCCACTACGCGAGACCAGAGCGGGTTGGTAGTTGTCACATGTCTCCGATTGGCTCTAGGACATACTATGATACACACATCACACGACATACGATGTTTTCCTTCGCAGTTTTAGGAGCAGTGGTGATGAAATTAGTTACACAAAATAACTACTCCTTCCAGGGTTCGAACCCACACGTTTTAAAATTCGCAAGTCCCCGTTACGACTGGGCCACCACTGTTCATGTATATGTTACCGGCCAAACCCAATCTCAGGCCAAACTAATTTGTCGTAGTGCAAACCGGTGTACTGGTTTATCGTGTCAGGATGTACTTACCCAAACAAAGCAATTAAAATGCGCCCAACTTGAACGTGGTCACAGTTCTGACCTAACCCAACCGATTTTGACGGGGTGCTCTATGCAAGTCCTTTTGTCATGAGCCCTAGTTTGGCCCAGTGCAAACAAGTTTAGCCGAAAAACGGGTTGGGCCAGTAACATATTTATACAGTGGAAATTATTTTTCCACCGTTATTTTTACCAATCTCATTAAAAATAACATAAATAATTACCGAAAACATTCAAATATTTCCACTCCAAACAAACAAGTCAACAGCCCTCTTAACTTTTACTCAATAACTCGCATTGGACTTTAATAATCAGTCAATTATTTTCAATTTCTTTGACAAAACAAAACAATACGTCGTTTGAAAGGTAATCAAGTTCTTTGTGAAGTCGTTCTGAAAAATACAAAAGAAATGTTGTCAAAAAGTAGAAACTTTTTTCATGCGAATGTACGTAGGTATGATATTATTTAGTTTTGTTATGAGTGTTGTGAACTATCCCTAAGGTGTGTACACATTTACAAACATGTAAAGGACCAATATGGTTATAATTTTTCGCGTTTATTCATTTATCATTTCACATTCTTTATATTTTGACATATTAAAAAAAAGACATTTGAAAATATAAAAAATAGGTTTCCGCCGGTGTAGGGAGCAGGGTCCTAGCTACTGGTGGTTACGGCTCCAGAGCCTGGAACCTCCTCACAATGCGAGTCGTATCGAGGAATTCTGAATCAGGCCTTTCATCCAACCGCCTAAGGGGGCCTCGAAAGATGGTCGTCGAGGCTCTTGGCCATAAGGCCATTGGCCGTTACTACAATCGGCACAATGATAGCACACAGTTCACATTCCACATGTTGATAACCTCGTGTGCCAAGTCGAGTTATTTTGTTAATAATTTATCACATTATTACAGTGTTTTGTCTCAGCCCGATTATGTTTCTAACCATACCAAATGTATTAACTAAAATATGTAGATTCCTAGATGTGTGTTAACTTTTGTTAACCCCTTATCTTGTTTTCCGGTTTATCTTCAAATTTTGTGTTTAGGCTGACGATTAAAAATTGATTTATACGTGTCTGAGCGTTTTTGATAATTCTACCCCACAAGGGTTAAAAAGGGGGATGAAGGTATGTAACTATGTTTGTTACCTATAGGTTACTTTTTAATCTCGGTAGTACGTTACCGTCGGATATTTTTCGACATCCACGCGGGAGAAGCTGCGGGCAAAAGCTAGTGTTTTATAATAAGAGTGCTTTAGAATCAGAAATTAGTCGTGTGTCAGCTAAATGTACGACGATAAGTGCATTTGTCTCTTTGATGTAGACATACCCTTACAAAACATAGTACTAAAAAGATAAAACATAGCACTAGACAACGTTACACATGTAGTGTTCATGTATAGTTTGGTAAATATATGGACGTTTAAAGCAAAACAATTCTAGTTACTTTCACAATAAAGTTCCCTCTCGCGTGAAGGTTGTGAAAAGCTGAGATAGTAACTCATGTATAGGGTGACAAGACTTTTCGGCTTTTTTTATGTATGAATGATTTTTTATTTTGTTTTGTCTGTGGTCGTATAACGGTCCATTTCACTTACAATTTGCTCGTAAATTGTAATTACAATAATTTGTGATAACAATATTTATTTCAGACCAGCTTCTGCCCGCGATTTCATTTTCGTGCCCATGTCATTTACCGATATACAAAATAATGCTTATGTCGTAATCAAGGTTATAAACTAACTGCATACCTTTCAATTAAATCCGTTCAGTCGTTTTTGCGTGTTTGAGTAACAAACATACAAACTACTAATATTACTCGTACTAATATTATAAATGCGAAAGTTTGTGAGGATGGATGGGTGGATGGATAGATGTTTGTTACTTTTTCACGCATAAATTACCGAACGGATTTGTATGAAATTTAGCACGCAGATAGTCTATAACCTGGATTAACAAATAGGATACTTTTATCCCGGTAGTACGATCCCATGGGACAATTATCGTACTCCACGCGAGCGAAGCGATTTTACACATGTTATTTTTCGGTTTGCAATCTTACAGAATACCAACTCATAATTAAGCTGAATCAAGTTCAAAACTACTTTTTAATTTCAATAAAATAAAATTATGCGAATAAAGTTTATTGATTTTCTCTCACGAAAGCCATTTTGTTTATCTCACTACTGTTATAAATGCGAAAGTTTGAATGGATGGATGGATGTTTCTTACTGAATCACGCCAGAACGGTAGAACGGATTTGGATAAAATTTGGCTCAGATATAGATTACAGTCTAGAATAACACATAAGCTAGTTTTTTTATCTCACACATGCACATTAAAATTTCCACGCGAACGAAGTCGCGGGCAAAAGCTTGTTTAAGAATAAATTGAGGCCTATCATGAAAGTCTACCGCAATCTATTAGTCTCAGTTTGTGTAACTTGTGTGCCTAATGTCCTAAATCTAATCCTAGAAACACCTATACACTAACCGCTGATAAATGTCCGGATTTAGTAAGATTGAATGTCCTAAATCAATGTCTGACGTATAACAAGGGAAACTACTTACCGCGATTGATCTTAAGGCTCAATTTACATTGCTGGAGAGAAGAATGAAAGCTATTATTTATTCCACCATTTTATAAAGAATAGTGAACTTTATGTTAATATTTTAACACACAAAAGACGACACCAATAATACACTTCTGGACACATCTATTGGCCCACCTTAGAGTTTAGGTTTCGATGGCCCCTACCGAAATATGATTGCTAGATTGAACAAAAACTGTTGATGCAGTTTTAAACCTGTTACATTTTACCATCTTTTTCGATCGTATTGTTTTAAATTTGAATTCAGAATACCATACGACATGGAGCTACGCCTAACAAGTTGGATATGCGCCTTGTTAAAGGCAATTGATTTTTGAATAAAAAACATGTTTTATCAAATAAAGGTTTAATTTAATAACGCGGTTTGCCTCCATGGGCATCTACCACAGCTCTCATACGATTAGGCATAGAGTTTATCAACCGCTCTATGAAATTTTGAGGGATCATCTCCCATTCCTCTTCTATGGCAGTTTTCAACTCCTGCATCGTCTGGGCAACTGGCTGAAGAGCCCTAACACGTCTTTTTAGCTCGTCCCACATGTGCTCAATGGGGTTCATGTCTGGGTTTCTGGCTGGCCAGTCCATAACTGTGATGTTCACATCCCGAAGATATTCCCTGACGATGCCGGCCGCATGGGCTCTTGCATTATCATGCATAAAAAGGAAATTTGGGCCCACATAGTCCGCGTATGGTATCACGTGAGGTTCTAAGCACTCACGAATGTACCTTTCAGCATTTAATGTTGGCAGCCGTGGTCCTGTAACAACCTCAAGTTGAGTTTTGGCGCTCGCGGATATACCGCCCCAGACAGTCCATGAGCCACCGCCATAAGCAACCCTCTCTTCAAAGCAGCATTGTGCGAAACGGTCTCCCTTACGTCGGTAGACCTTCTTCCTTCCATCATTGCCATGTAACACAATTTTAGACTCATCAGAAAAGAGTACACGGCTCCAATCTTGCTGTGTCCAATTTAAATGACTGCGTGCGAAATGAAGGCGCGCTGTTCGGTGGGCTCGCGTTAGTTTGGGCCCATTAGCTGGCTTGTGTGGTACCATATCGCGTTCTTTTAACCCTCTCCGAACAGTTCGAGCGCTCACAGATACTCCGTGGAAGTCGCGAAGTTGGGTTTGTATCTCAATGGAGGTAAGGTGACGATTTCTCAAGCTGGTCGTCACGATGAATCGATCCTGCCTTTTAGTTGTGACCCGAGATCGTGGCCTTCCTTGGCGACATACAAAGCCGCCAGTCTCTAGGTACCTCCGATAAACATTTCGGACCGCAGATCGATTTAAATTAAGTTGAGCACTCACGTTTCTTTAGCTGTGTCCGGCCTGAATAAGTGCCACAGCTTGGGCGGCGACTTCAGGTGAAGTATCCATAGATTATTGATAGAACCTCACCTTAATGTTAAGAATAAGTAATGTTTGTTGCAAAACCAAAGATATCAATCACTTTTTCAAGAATTAAATCCAAGTAAACCAATAAAACCAAGTTTTCTTAGTATTCGATTGTTTGATATCAACAAACAGGCTCCAAATTGTCTTTTGTTTCTTTAAATTCTGTGTTCGAAATTCAAAAAAAGACTATTGAATGAAATTGTGAATGTGCCAGGTTCAAAACTGTATAAAAACTTTTAGCTCGACCTAATATAAAATTTTAGCTAGGACCAAACGAAACTGAAAATACAAGGTAGGCCAATAGATGTGTCCAGAAGTGTAGTTGCAGAATGCGCGAGAATTCTTCGGTAGACGTGCGATCTATTTCTTTTTATTAACTATTGAACGTTATACAATATACATAGAGTTCATAAGACCTGCATAGACAGTTCGTGGCTTAATAATAACTGCCACTCGGGTCGATCTTTAGGTTAAGCTGCGCATGTCTAGGTTGGTCCGTGGATGGGTGAACACCCATTATATACCGAGTTTCCTCCGTGCCTCGGAAAGCACGTTAAACCGTTGGTCCCGGCTGTCATTTATAGATCTTTGACAGTCGTTACAGATTGTCAGAGTCTTAGCAAAAGGTGTCGTTTTACCCAGAATTAACTGGGTTGTGGAAGTCAGATAGGCCGACTGCCTATCTGACTTCCACAACCCAGTTAAAATACTCCACAACTCCACTTAAAATACTGAGGTATTCAGCTGCATCCGGTTAGACTGGAAGCCGAAACCCACGTAGTTGGGAAAAGGCTAGGCAGGTCTTCATCATCGTCTGCCTAGCCTTTTCCTAACTATTTTGGGGTCTCCAGTCTAACCGGATGCAGCTGAATGAACAAGTATTCACATGGAGTGGCTGCTTATCTGACCCCCTTAACCCTGTCAGTACTGGGTAATACCCACCCCACCCCTTGGTTACACTGCTTGGCAGATCTTCGGGCCACTGACTACTTGGAACAACTGTCATCATAATTATAACGCTCTTTTCGGGACACGAAGGAAACTCGGTGTGTAATATGACGGTCACCCATACATGGAACGGCCTTGGCAAGCACTGCTTTACCTTGAATATTAAGTTCAAAATGCTGTGTATTATTACAAAAAATCGCTTCCATTCAGTTCAATGTAAACCTAGCCTAACTTTATGTGTTACAGTATTAGACGAAGATTTATTATGTGAAAATGATTAATATTCATCTAAGCTAAGATTATATAATCAAGAACCACAAACGGTGAAGATATTGTAATGTAATCCGAATTTAAACAATGATTGTAATTAATCTGCGAAGCCTTGGTGGCTTAGATGTAAGTTTAGTTACCACTTGTAATGTGAAGAACATTTAATTTGAATGTCTACAGGCTAAATCGGAGGCGTTATGAATTGTAATATCATCTTGCGCAATAAATGATATTTCTATAATATGTAGGTTTTAAGTAACATTTTAAGACAACACCTATTTTTAACTACTAGCTACTAAACAAAAATACTTTCTCTTCCGACTATTCCGATGTATTTCCCAAAAAAAAACATACAAACCTTATTTTGACAATTACGAACAAAAAAAAACAGCCAAATCGTTCGCCGTTCTCAAGCCTCCATTCACGCGGCAATTGTTTTATTATGTAAACAGATATATTGTACAATGTTTCTTAGAAGACCACACAGAAAGGAAAGATCATAACCAAGTCATAGACTCTTTTTTAAAATCTAGACTGTGTCTTTACCAGGTCGTTACCCATCAGTCAGTCAGTTACTAACCCTGGCACAGTTATTTGTTACACTTAATTGCCATTTTTACGTACTATTTCAACTCCCTCTCTCTTCACTCTTCACCCTTTTTCGTTGGTCTAGTGGTTGCAAGCACGATTGCTGAGTATGAGGTCCTGGGTTCCATGCCCAGGTCGGACAAAGTGTTATTGGGTTTTTCCATCAGGAATTTCTCAGTAGTAGCCATGGGGTCTTATATTTGTGCCCGGGTGATGGCAATAGGCTTGCCTCCTATTACATTGGACTTTAAGAGAACTGCGACCCAACCCTGCTTTTTACTGTTTTAAGACTATCGTTGCGAAGTTCAGAAGATGAGGAGCTCGTGGCTAAATAATAACAGCCGCTCGGGCCGATCTTTAGGGTAAGCCGTGCTTGCATAGGTTGGTCCGCGGATGGGTGAACACCCATTACATACCGAGTTTCCTCCAAGCCTCAGAAACAGCCTGTGGTCTCGGCTGTCATCTGTAGATATGTGACAGTCATTACAGGTAGTCAGAGGCCATATATGTTATTCTAAATCCAATATGGCGAACTCCCAATGTTACTAGTTATTTTTAAAAGCTTGTTTAAAACCAATTTCCAGGGCCGGTAGTCTCGACATAGATACCGACGCTGTCGCAAACTTTCGATCGCTTAATAATACCGGAATAATTAGGTTGCATTAACGATGCTTGCGAAAAACGCAAGTCTCTACATCCAAGATGTGTTTCTCGCAAACATCGTTATTGCAACCGAATTTTTCCGTTATTATAAAGCGATCAAAAGTTTGCGATAATATCGGTATCTATGTCGAGACTGCCGGCCCAGAGATACTTATAACTGATCATTGTGTAGTCACAAACGTCGGCTTTGTTTTATAAATCACGGTTCACTGCTTAGCAAAATCCTTCGTTGAAAATGTCCCATCCCGTCGTCCCCGGTGTCGCAGCTACCCTACACTTGAAACGGTGTGCGTTGTCACTGTCAGTCATTACACTCTCCGGCTTGTTCCGACGGACTTTTGAAGTCCCGATTCTGATATACATATACATCATGCTGTTTCATTTAGAATGTCATCATTCTACTTGGTATATTGTTTTTTTGATGATATTTTCTCCGTATTTTGTCATATAATTGAAATAGCTCAATTTAATTTTTTTTGAACTTATTAAAGGAAATTTTAATTCCGGGTACGTTGTCATCGCTTGTAGCTTTTGTAATTTATACGATTCATATACTAAAAATATTGTAAAAACATTTTAAAATAGTAACGGTGGAGGGTCTCGCCCATGCTAAGGTACTCTTACGAAACTACCTTAGCGAATGAGCAACCAAAATCAAGTCTATCCTATTACATCTTATTCTTATTTAATAAAATAAATAAAATTTAAGTGTTTGTTTGTAATTTCAAAATAACAGCTTTTTACTGAACGCTTAAGAAAGTATATACTACAAACTACTACTACAAACTTAAAAACAACAAACTTACAAACTTTAAGAAAAGTCTGTTTATCTGTTGTTCTGTGCTTATTATACGAGTACTGTAGTATACTGTCACTTACGGGATATCTTCCGTGATTTTTCATTAAAAAAAATAGAAATAAAAACAAGAAACAGTGTTTGTTGTTCCGGCTAAACTCCAAAACGGCTGGACTGATTGTCACGGGAGCAGATGTCAGGATTAGGGTACCGTGTAAAAAAAAATGGATGTTCGTAACAAAATCACGTAAAAACGGCTAAACGGATTTGAACGAAATTTGGCACACAGAAAGTTTATAACCTAGGTTACCACATAATGATACTTTTTACCTTGATAAATGGCATGAGACTTAACGATTGTTGTCATGCAGACGAAGTCAGACGAGAAGCTAGTTTAACATAAATGGTTTGTTTTTGTCATGTTACTCATTGATCAGTGATAACAAAATTGAGCTCAAAGCATTACGTAGGTACAGTTGTCGACGAATTGACTCTATTGACAATTGATAATTTCGTAAAAACTGAATACTACATTGTTTTAATCTTTCACGGTTTAAAACTAAACTTATACTAAGGACTACTTGTAATAAGGACTACACAAAACTTAAACTTATACTGTCACTTACGGGATATCTTCAGTGATTGTTCATGATTTTGAGCTCCCGATATTCAACCCGCGATCGTGGCGCTTGCTATCGTCGAAATATCGGGAGCTCAAAATTATGAACAATCACGGAAGATATCCCGTAAGTGACAGTATACTAGTAGTGTAGTACTATTTTATAGCTATTTGTGAAAACGTGTAATTGGCCATATTGTTGCTATTAACGAAACTATTGTGTCTGCTAGCTGTAAGTTTTCCGAAAATAATAAAATAAAAGACTTAAATAAAATAAATAAGTTTTGAATATTACATATTACTGTTTTGAGCTCTGTCAAAGTAAGTTTACGTATGGGGACTGTTTGTACGTGTTTGATGTTTCAAAAAAACATTTTGTTGTTCTAGCAAGAGTGACAAGTTAATTTGAGCAGGCTGAAAGTACTAGAATATTTCAATATCAGACAACCACAGCGAGAAAGTACTCGTATTTTTAACTTTCACATTTTAACACTCTCAATTTGTCAAAAGAACCTCGAATTTGACGGCGAGTTTTTTATACATTATAAGTACTATCGAGAGGATAACAAAAAATGGAGCCATTGATTCAAATGATTCCAAGGCTCAGCCGCTCAGTGACGAATTAAGTCAAAATTACACTTTTATTTTTATTTTTTTGGGATCTTTGCCCTCCCTATTAGGAATTTCTCCTGTATCGTGATTGCAAACATTTAAACTCACATACACAAACAGCCAGACCCGGAACAACTACCTATTGGCCATGCAAATATTTGTTCCGTGCGGGAATCGAACCCGCGACACGCATTGCAGGATCCCATTGCTCAGCCACTGGGCCGACCACGCCCGTCAAGTTTGACGCGTTACGTTTGTACTGAGAGCACTTGGTTCTTGAAAGTAGATTGCAAGTTTGTTCACGTTATTCCATCTATTATTAGTTCAAATGTCTTTGCTTGTCACCGAGATGAGATTTCGACTTGAATTTGATCGATTTTAAGTACAAAAATGAACCTTCTGGTAAAGGTAGTAAACACTCCCACAAACAAAACATTTGCAAACTGTTTTAAAACCCATCACACCCTCTTTCAACAGTCATATAATCCATCTTAAAATACTGGCGGAGTCAACATCGTCGGACAAACATGTGACGTCATACACTTAGGAAATTCGCAAACAGGATCAACGTTGTCATGTTTAGAATTTGTAATTAAATTAACACTAATTAGCTGTTTATTCTGAAGCTTGAATGGCGCCGTTTTAGTAATATGAAAATAGTATATCGAATCATTAGAATTTTATAATCACATTTTCATTATATTATTAAATAATTTGTATGTCCAAGTGGCTGATAATGGAATGAACATTATAATTATGTAATGAACACCTACATGTTACCCATGTATCACAAATATACGATTAAAAAAATACAACTTAATTTTTTTCTGTCTTATGTGTCCCGCTGTTGGCCAAACGTGCCCTTTCTCCTTCTAAGCCTATTCTGTATGATCTTGCAAAAAATACAGTTCAGACGAGAGTGATAAACCTTTTAAGATGCTCTCGAATCACAAGAAATAAAAAAAAAATCTTTAAAGAAATAGAACAGCTGACATGAAAAAAACGATGAAAAAAATATTTCTTGTACATACCTAATGTTCTAACCAACTGCTGTGAGACTAGTTAAACAAATAGGAAGACATTGAATACGGGCTATAAATCATTATGTCACTATCTAAATAATGAGAAACCTGATAGACCAATAAACCTAAAAGCTTGCGAGAAAATGCTACCATAATTAAATTACCAAAATTGGTAAAAGGATTAATTCACAGCTGAGTAAAAGTCCCCCGTTCATTCTTTTTACCAAGACATTTAAGTCATGCTGCGATCTCCTTTGGTGTGAGCATCACACCCACACTCGCGAAGAATCAAGAAACCCCCTTGACAATACCCTAATTGCTTTTTAACTCTCACAAAAACCTAAGTTCCCATTTATTCTAACAATTTCTCCGATCTTCGGCTCCTATATTTCCCGACGGCGTAAACAATTTCCCAAGACATGTTCTTTAAAGTAACCCTAATATATGTATATTCATATATAACTTTTTTGATAGCTTCCTATACTGCACTGAACTTCAATAGTTAAGTTCAAGCTTGCGCATTTTAAGTTGCAGTTTAAGTTAAAACTTGTAGTATAAGAAAACTTATAGAATATTGCTCTACGGGTCTTTGGAATACTTTGCGGTTGATTTAGTACGAACGCATAATATTATTAGACAGGAAGTCGACCTAGATAAAACTGGAAGAGAATACTGATGAAATTCAGAAGTAAAGGAGATGAGTTCCGACATTCTGGATTCGCTTTCTACGATATCTATGCTGAAAGTCAAGCGTACTCGTAACTAGAAGTTAAGGTTTTCGTGGGAAAACATTGTAATGGAACTGTTTCATGTTAGTTAGGTACATAATATTATTATGTAAATCATATTTTCATCGAAATAACAATATGTTTTGCGAAATCGAATAAAACATTAAAAAAACCGGCCAAGTGCGAGTCGAACTCGCGCACGAAGGGTTCCGTACCATTATCTATAAAAACGGCAAAAAAATCATATTTGTTGTATGAGAGCCCCCTTAATTTTTTTTTTTAATTTTTAGTATTTGATGTTATAGCGGCAATAGTAGATAATACATCATTTGTGAAAATTTCAGCTTTCTAGCTATCACGGTTTATAAGATACAGCCTGGAGACAGACAGACAGCGGAGTCTTAGTAATAGGGTCCCGTTTTACCCTTTGGGTACGGAACCCTAAAAACTGAACATTACGTTATGTATCCTTTTTATGTTTGTCTGTGTGACCGCGTTGTTCATCTAAACTTGGCAACGGTTTTCACTAACATTAAGAAATTGGTTCCGGAACATTAATGCGTAGTAAACTAGTACTACACTCCTATTTCGTTCAAACATAATACAGTTATCTTGCGATACGAGGTCATGTAGCACGCTAGTAAAAAAATAATTTGTTGGTATTTTCTTCTCAACTTATAAGCTCACTAGCGAACCTCTACATATGTAAGTAAGTTCTACAGAGTACAATCAAACCAAATGCATTACCATCCTAACAAACTATTAAGCAAAACACCCTACCCCTCGCATGTCTAATTTCACTTAACGAACTCGGAAACTCCTTAGTTATCTTCCAGAGCACTTCCTTGTTTTCGAAGAAGGCTCCATATTGGAACAAGTTTCTTACCAAGTGCCTTACAAGGTCTCCGCAACAGCAAACCTCTATACTATCTGATCTATACCTTCTAACATAATAAAATTAAACAGTTTGTTCGTATGTTTGAACGCGCTAATCTCTGAAATTACCATTCGGAATTCTAAAATTATTTTAGTATTTGATAGCAAAATCCTCGAGGAATGTTGTAAGCTATTTAACATCACGGTACGATCATTGGGAGCCGAGCAAAACGGAAAAAAAGACAGAAAGAACGCGAAGCAAAAGCGCAGGCAAGTGATTCTTCCGACGCGGTGGGCTGAGGGCCAAGGGCGGGTGACCCCGTGGGGCACAGCTAGTATGTAGATATTTATGGTCATCAATCTATCACCTTCAAAGTTAGATAGTTGTAACATCATCAATCGATGCTGTTCGACAACTTTTTCGGAAACTTTTACTATTAATATTGTAGTTTTAGACATATCGAGGTCATACATATCGTAAAAGAAGGTAAATAAAAAGTGTTGTCGTAAGTTTTTTCGAGTTTCGGTGGCCTTGTCCTGCTCAAATAAAAAAAAAAGCAAAAAGGTTGTCAACCTCAGATATTTAGGTGGGAATCCGTACTTTTGCAAAAGTTTATCTCATGTGTACGGGATTCAGCCTGAATTTCTATAAAATAAAAACCTATGAACTTAACTAACTAACTTAACTACACAAAAAGGGTCAGGTTTGGGGAAATCAAGACTAAAGGCAGATTTTGTCTTTGGTAAAAGATAGGCCAGTAGGCTTCTAACGTAATCCTAAAGAAAAAAGGGTATTTTATCAAGATTGCACTAGGGTCTACAATCGGTAAAATTGACACTTCAACGCTGGGGAGGTGTTCAAGTTGAAGCAAAGCAATGTTGAACATCGTTAGTGTTATATTGTGCAAGTAATGGTGCAAATTGACGTGCGTGAAGTATCCCTGGGTAGTAGAAGGGATTTCTAAATATGAAACTTGTGTCGCTCTATTTAAAACTTGCTTTTGCTCGCGGCTTCGCTACCATACTGGCCGGCAATTACCCCACGGGGATGATTTAAATATATTTTGTGGCACTTGGGGATAATGTAGGTTAGAATAGAGAAAGAGTTTTTAGATTCGGATCAGTAGTTCCGTAGATTACCTCCTACATGCAAACTTACAAGGTTTACTTCTTTATAATATGAATACTTAATAATACTTCTAATATATTACTTGAGGACCTGGACAAGTAGAAATCTTTTTCCGTCAACGATCTTCTGATTAAATGCCACTTTATCTAACTTCTAGGCCTTCTGGACTTACAACAAAACTTCATACCAACATCTGCCTAGCCTTTTTCCAACTAAGTCTGGGTTGGCTTCTAATCTTACCGGATTCAGTTGAATAGCGACTGCCTATCTGACCTCTACAATCCAGTTAGTACTGGATAATACGATACCCCTTGGTAGGACTGGTTGTCATACTTTCGGGCCACTGATTAGGTACCTGTAACGACTGTCAAAGTTCTATAAATGACCACCGGAACCAACGCGCAACGGCTTAAAGTGCTTTCCGAGGCACGTAGGAAACTCGGTATGCAATGAGTGGTTACCCATCCACGGACCAACCTAGTCAAGCGCGGCTTAACCTTAAGATCGACTCGAGCAGCTGTTATTATTTAGTCACGTCATATCAAACATCATTAAATGAACAGTGTACAGTGACTGCAATTTTATTTTAACTGGCGTAACACGCAACTTCACCGGACTAAAATGAGACAGGTACCTCGTAGTAAGGTAGCGTGTCCAAAATGTAGAAACGGGAATATTCCCAAAATTCATACATGTCGGACTGCCAGCTGAGATTGAAAACTGTGCGAACTATGTCCAAATTGCTTGGGTAGCATCCCAAATGTAGGGCACCCGTGTTAGCACCAAATTGTACGAATACCTCAGTAAAGGGGTACCTACTTTTAAAGTTGTTTGTGCTTACTTACTGGTGAGCCAAAGTTTTGGCATTAAATAGATTTTTATAAATAAACACATTTTAAGATAATAGCCAGTTTGGATTAATATGGATATTGTAGCACTCAATAATCATAGCAAAGAAGAACAAAACAAACAGTGGACATGATAAATATCCCGTTTCTAGTGTTATAATGTTAGTGACCATGACAGTTTAAAAACTTATATATCAAAGAAGGTTTAGTCATAATAAGACCGAAATTTTAGTGTTGCTATTAATGTCAAAAACGTCTTTACGGTGTCTGCCGCACTTACATACTAAAACATACAGTTCTCTGAAAATTCTTCTAGAGCTCTTTCATAATATTGGGTCTGGGTGTTTTTCTATATATAATATGTACTAGCGACCCGCCCCGGCTTCGCACGGGTGCAATGCTGATACTAAATACACTACAGAAAAACTGTGAACGTTGTATATAAAAACATAGCGGCCCACTTCGGCTTCGGGTGTAAAATATATAGCCTATGTCACTCACTGAAAAAATGATTAAAATTGATCCAGTAGTTTTGATTTATTCATTACTGCCCGTGGCCACAGACCGTGGCCCGCACGCGTTAAATTTGCCTCGCCGCCGCGCCGGCCGGTGCCGGCGCAAACGCTACGTCCCGCAATTTTTAAATCTGTAATATCTTCGAAAATATTCATTTAAATCATATGCTGTAAAGGGCCATGTAGATCTATATTAAATCAACAATGTATTTAAGGTATTTAATTGGGTAAGGATTAATGCCGTATTGGGGATCCCTTCTTTTCGCATAATGTTCTTTGTCCTAATATACTTCGGCATAACGATTTTGGCACAATTTGTTTTGGCATAATAATACTTCGGCATAATTTTTTTAGGCATACATTTTATGTTGGCATAATCATCTTAAAGACTAATTTTTTTTGGCATAAATTTGATTCGCATAACGTTAGTAGGCCTAATGACTATCAGCATAATAATATTTAGGCATACAAAATATTGCTGGTTAAAAATTTAATATGCTGTGCAACAAAAGTTAGTGACAGAACCGAATTGCTGCAAAACCGACTCCACGTGGTCTTGTTTGTCCTACCCCTAGAGTGTAATTTAAAATCGCGTAGGCGCGTAGGGGCGAGGCGGCCCGCGGGCTGAGGAGCAGGTGGCTGCGAGCGAGCCGCCGCGGCTGAGGCTGGCCGGCGAAGCCGGCCAACAAGCCGAAGCTGCGGTGGTGAGCGAAAGCCGTCTGCGACGATTAGCACGCATGGGGCCGCCGGAGGCCCGCAGCGCCGGAGCCGTGACAGAAACCCTGCCTGCTGCATGTTGCATGCTCGCTTGAATGCTGCATGCTGCATGCTTGCTTGTTTGCTGCATGCTTGCTTGCATGCTTGCTTGCATGCTGTATGCTTGCTTGCATGCTGTATGCTTGCTTGCTTCATGCTTCTTACAGCGAAAAAAAACCCACAAAATTGTTCAATACGGTATATTATATTAATATGTTATTTATTACCTGATTCAGGAGATATAGCTTTTTCCAATCGTCGAAATAAATTGGTATAATTATCCTCTTCGGGCAAAAAAGCTAGGGCGTATAAAAAAGTTATGCTTTAAAATTTTATAATATGCTTAATAAAATGCTTTAGAATATTATGCTTCATCATTATTATGGTTAGAGAAATTATGCTTAAAAAATTATGCGTAAGCTGTTATGCGTAATTATATTATGCGAAAATATAATTATGCCAAACAAAATTATGCTAAGTTATATTAGGTCTTAACATTTTATGCAAATGGATAGTGAACCGCCGTATTGGTTAAAATCGCTTCGGAAATTAACCATTATTTGGCGTAAAAAGTAAATGACAAAAACATGTTATTGTGGGATATCCATAAGAGATAGACATATACCATCGCGGAGTTTTCTGTAGACCTTTTTAATGTGTACAATACTTAGTACATTATTTTGATAAATCTCGTAGGGTTCAGCCTGCGTTTGCAATGTAAGCGGAAAAAAATGAAATTATTTACGACTTCACAATAGAAATCTTGAAATTATCAGTGGTTCTCTAATATATTAAGCATGTTATTATACATATAAACCTTCCTCTTGAATCACTCTATCTATTAAAAAAAACCGCATCAAAATCCGTTGCGTAGTTTTAAAGATTTAAGCGGTCAAAGGGAAATAGGGACAGAAAAGCGACTTTGTTTTATAATATGTAGTGATGTATTTACCAAAAAAAAATGTATACATGTAGTTTATCAGCCATCTAGCTACCATAACACAAGCATTAGGTTGCTTAGCTTGGGACTAGATGGTGCTGTGTGAAATGTCCAGGGATATTAGTATATTAACACGCCTCATAAATTCTTCCCATTAAAAATACATCGAATATTGTTTGTTTTCCAAAACACGCCAACATTACGAATAAATACCAGCGGTGCGTAGCTAATGGGAAAACGTAAATATTTTATTCCCATTTGGTATGAAACATTAGTACGCTTAAATACTTAGGTACGTACAAAAAAAAAAAAAGGGTTGATGTAAAAACAGTTGTCTTTTTTTTTCGAATGAACGATTTACGTGAAAAATGTAGTTTAATTTATTCGTTTTATGAAAATAAATCTATTACAGATTTCAGAAAGTTACTACCGTTGGTAAAGTAACATGTAATACCTATCTTGATTTATTTGTAGACTAGCTGTGCCCGCGACTTCGTTCGCGTGGATGTCGGAACTTAACAATGTATTTTTTTGTGCGAAGCGCTGTTGGAGGATTCCGATACAAATCATTTTTTTTTATTTATGCTAGTGCTTCTTTATAAACAACATTAGCTGTGGAACCATCTGGAGCGTACACAAAAAGGTTATTGGGGTTGTTTACGCGAGAAAGAGCTACGTATAGTTGACCATGGGAAAAGCATCCAATACTTAGGTCCACCCCCGCAACGGATAATGTCTGGCCCTGAGCTTTATTAATCGTCATGGCATAACAGAAACTGACTGGGAATTGCACTCGTTTGAAAGAGAAAGGAAAGTTTTTAGGAATTATAGGTACCTATTCTTGGAATAAAAACAATATCACCAGCGCCGCAACCGGTTAATATTTCAGCTTCGATTATGTTTTGCTGCAGATTTGTGACTTTGAGCCGTGCCGTTACAAAGTTTGGAGGACATCAATTTCTGAGGAGAATTATTGGTACACCGATTTTTAAAACTATTTTGTGGGCTGGAAGTCCGGGTGTGTTGAGGGAATCCAAAAATTCTACCGGGTAGTGCGTAGCGTCATCTTCTTCCATAACTGTATTTATAGAGGTGTATTCTCTACTATTCCCGGACACATGAATCAATATTTTTAAATTAATTGCCGTAGGTTGGACATTGCGAGGAGTCAAAATAGCTCGCTGACATAGCCAAGAACCGGCTTGATTTCCCATGTTTGTGGAATCTCCGTACACAGAAGAAATTAGCTCCTGTTGTGATGTAACGCAAGAACAGAGATTATCAACCAAAATAACTTTGCCATCTTCTTGTACGGGGTATGTGCCATCGCCTATTTGTAACAATAAATTGGGAAACTCCTGTGCATTTTCGCAGCCTCGCAACTGTGCACGCATATGTACATCAGGTGTGTAGATGATATATTGCGCCATAAAACAGAACTCTTCAGACAGGCAGCAATTTCTCCGGCTCTCGTTCCTCGGGGTACTATCGGGAGTGTCTGCCGAAAATCACCGCAGAACAGCACCGTGATGGCTCCCATCGGCCGGTCATTTTGCCTTATGTCCTGTAAAGTTCTATTCACTGCTCCTACAGCTTTGCGGTTTGCCATAGTGCACTCGTCCCAGAAAATTAAAACACAATCGCATAAAACCCTTGCTTTGTCGCTATTTCGCGATATATTGCAAACTGGGCTTTCCGTGCGGTCTAAGTCGATAGGAATTATAAATGTTGTGTGTGCCGTTTTTCCTCCAGGCAATAATGTGGCTGCTATCCTTGAAGAGGCGACAGCAAGAGAAATTTTATTTTGGTTCTGTAGCGGCACTACAAAAAGTACTTCAGCAACATAGAACAAAAAGTACTACAGCGCCATCTATGACGCAGAGGATGAACTAAAACTCTAAAATATATCTAAATTCTGCATCGCGCAAGTAAAGTTATTTGTGACTTAAGACTATACAGAAGAACCCGACAACAACTGTTGGGCAGTAGCCCACCAGACATAACACCCGTATGATCGGAGGATCCTCCCTTTTCAATGGTGGTTGAAGAGCTTTACACCCTGTTCTCCATACCCCCAAATTGGTGACCCCGAAATGGACGTCAGCGCAGCCTTTGAGCAACGTGACGTCATCAACATCACTTCCTCAAGCTTCCTCAAACTTCCTCAAGTTTTCGAGCAGCGAGTCATATAGCCAGCCAGCTTCAAAATGGGTATTCCTGACCACCAGCATGCAGCGGAAGCACATTCCTGGTCAGCACCCTCAGCCTCATAAAGCTACCTTGGCACTGCACTTTCGGCCGGTTGAGAGCTGTACCTCCCGGTCGATGCGAGCAGTCAGCCACATCGCGGCGCTGTACCACGTCCGATGCAACGGAGCACATGCAGTGCCGACCCCGACTAAAGGGGTTCGCACTACCGCCGCAGACAGTTCCGACTCACCGTGAACAATGCGGCAACGACTTTCCACAGGCCTGGCAATCAACGACTCATTCTACTACCGACCCTAGTCTCCGCGGGGGAGTGATGTAGCGGCACTAAAAAAAGTACTACAGCGCCATCTATGACGCAGAGGATAAACTAAAAATCTAAATACATATATCTAAATTCTGCATCGCGCAAGTAAAGTTATTCGCGACTTAAGACTATATAGAAGAACCCGACAACAACTGTAGGGCAGTAGCCCACCAGATATAACACCCGTCTGGTCGGAGGATCCTCCCTTTTCAATGGGGGTTGAAGAGCTTTACACTCTGTTCTTCATACTCCCAAAGTTCCTTATTCGAGCTAAAATAACTTTGGTTAGGAAAGTTTTACCTGTTCCGCCCGGTGCGTCTAAAAACAGGATTTCATCCGAGGCGTTTTCTACACTGCAGCATACCCTATCAAACGTCTGGCGCTAATTCTCTGTGTTTGCGCAGCCATTTTGTAAAATTTCTGCGAGTTCCACGGGATGATAACTAATTTCTGATACGTACTCTCTGTTAATACGTTCCCCATCGACTGTCGGTGTGGGCAAACCGTTTTGACTGATCGGGTTCCCTGGTATACTTATAACTATCTCTTTAATAGCCAATAAGGACCTGTTGTGACAAATTTCACGTACCCTATAGGTCAGGAATTTCTCCATCATTAATTAGTTAAACATGCCTCAATCAGAAAATAACGTCACACGCACAATGCCATCTATCGAATATCTATATGCAATGCTGCACGCAGTTGATGTCTAGATATAGTCCAGTCTGAGTTCGATAGATGGCGCTGTTTTAATATTTTACTTCGGAAACACTGTTATAATTTTATTAATTTACATTTTTCTTTCTTTCCATTTATAAGGTGTGAACTGATTACGATGAAACAAAAAACTTAATGTTCAATTACTTCAATTTACGCACATATTGTTGTGTATAAAAGTTACGGGAAGTTGTGAGACCAACTGCACATAACCCTAATTTTACTTCTGTAACACTTTAAATTCAAATATCTTTTGATAGACTGAACCGATTGCAATGCAACAAAAACTAAATGTTACTCCAAGTTACGCTCAATCGTTGTGTATAAAAGTTATGTACATTGCTTCTGTACATTTTACGTGATGCCCGAACAAATACACAGACAAACAGACAAACAGACAAAAATTCGAAAAATGCTGGAAATGGGTTCTATTGGTTGTCCTTTAACACCCTGGCTATTTTTTTGTTTTTTTTTTCGATGTACAAAAACGACTTTTCTACAGTTTTATTATATGTATAGATTTCTATTGTCGTTTTAATCAGTCAACTGAGTCAAGTGACAATGAGTTTATGCCGAGATACAGGTTTTAAATCTAGTTCGGCTGCAGATTTAGTGCTGTTACATCATTGTTTACTATTTCGTATAATATAAAATGGTTCTAAAGCTGTTAATATTATTGGTGTCAATAATAAATTATTTATTAAATCCGCGTGTTAAATTATTCGCGCTGTGTAGTAATTTATGTGCAGCTATTTTCTGTCACCGGGTTTCAAGTGTCAGTCATGATATTACTAGCTTCTGACCACGAGTTCGGCTGTTTGTGTGTAGAATTGGGTTCAGAGACACATGATAAATGTTTTAGTTTTATCATAAATTGATAACAGTTGTTAAGAAATGTCGTTTATTGGGATAAATAGTATATTATGTGTTAATAAGATGATCATGATAATCAATTATTAGTATTATGACAATCATTATCTATTCATTATGTAAATAAACTATCAAGGAGTGTTGTGACGTTAAACGTTGCAATAACTGCAAAACATCCATGCTACGTCGATCGTGTGGGTGTCATAACACCCTTATATCGATGTAAAAGTTAAACTAATAAAAGCCACAGCATATAATAAATTATGTCACCCAAATAATCCGCTAACTCTCCATTACATTAGTACGTACTCAATGGGAATTAAGCAATATCTACCCTCTCATTAGGAATTATTCCCATTCAAAACGAAAAAAAAATATATCTTCTTCTTCATTCATGTCGGAATATTAATGTAATAATATTAGACTGAGTACAAAGCATTTATATCAAATCGTGAGTAATGTGTGAAACATCTTTTTCACTACACGAGCTTGTAATAAAATGACGTAAGTACCTAGTATATTTTTATTTCTGGATATTACGGTTTTGTGACACTGTTACGGGCAAAAAAATGAATGTAGGCCAAATTATTGTAGGGTTTCGATTCAATTTTGTAATAGTAGGTAATCAATTTACAAAAGTTTTAATAACTTGTCGCTTGTTTTAATAACAACCACAGGCACGTATGGTGGATTATGGCCCGCTCTGTATCCCAGCCGTGGGAATATTATAGGCCGTTTGTTATCTATGGTAATATTATAAAGAAGACAATTTTAAAGCCGGGATGTAGGAGATAATCTATGAATTGACACTCATCCGATTTAAAAATTGTTAACTAATGGAAAGCTACACTATTGCTGAGTGTCATAGAATGTGTTTTTGGCGAGGGCGAAGTCACGGGTAGAAGCTAGTGTTTTATTTCAACAACTTGTAATTTCAATGAGGACTGTAGCAGAAATTTTCGTTGATTTTCTCTGTAAAGTGTGTGCCATTGCACAAACGAGAAATAAAAAATCAAAATATATTGGCAATCCCGGTCCACCCACTGTAAACCTTGAAAACTTTCTTGATCAATTTTAACAGCTGTTCTCGTCTACTTCGTGAAGATACAAGATAAAAAGTTATTAAAAACTGGAAACGACCTAAAGCTGTTCCACTACGCATCTCGATTTGTTAATCATTTTCAATATGAAACTTTACAGTACATAATAATTTTCAATACAAAACTTTTCCAATATATCTCAGGACTCAAAATAACTAGTCCGAAGATATCTCAACTTAAATAAAACAATGAGAATATTGGCAAACTTTGTTTTAATATTTATATGTTCCTATATTGTTAACTACTTGAATTGAATATTAGTTCACTAGAAACTAAAAATAAGAGAGTTTACTGGTTTTCATTTTACTGTAAAGTTTATTTTGCTGTAGGAGGCTTGGTTTTCTTTTCTTACCCCTGGCCACGACCTACAAGACTAAGGAATAAAAACAAATTAAAGAAGTTGAAGATTGATTTGATTTGATTTGATTTGATTTTTGATTTGAAGTTGCTAGGAGCATACGTCGAGTCACCGCGACTCACGTTAATGGCGGAGCGACGTTACTCAAGTGAAGGAAACAAACGCATCGCGCGCTTTTTTGCTTTACACAAATTGCATCGCCCGAGGCCATGAACAAGGAGTTAATAGAAATTGAAAATCAGTCGTTCGGAAACGCGTCTATCCTAACACGTCGTTAGGTCTTGGATACTTGATTGAACAAAGAGTGAAGTAAATGGAAGAGATATCTACTGGAATCACTTTTTTAAGCAAAAAATATTTTGAGCGTTTCGTTCGCAGAGCTTCGGACTATTAAGCTCCAAGCTTAATATATTTGTCAGATTGTCAGGATTTATTCCATAAGGCTTGTACATCATGTGGGCAGACGATGGGTTTCGTGATGAAATATGAATGATGAATGAAAATACACTGGGTGCGATACATTGTTTCTATTAAACTAACAAATTACTTGAAATTACAATTTAATACAGGATACAATGAATCGGGGTACTGTTCCAGGACATCTCAACTCCACGCGATCTGACTTTTAACTGTCCACTGTCGCCTCCGAGCTGTAAACATCAGGGCTCTGTAGAAATACGCAGTGGTGAGGGTAGACTTGGTCGCGTGATGTCACCACTGGCGTACTTGCGATTCATTTTAAGTCCGTACCAATGACCGGATCCGACATATTTAAGAGTTGAGCAGGTGGCTAGCAATTCAAAGAGGTGCTGTCAAAACATTCTAGTATTTTAATTTTCCATCGGTTGTAACAAAAATAGCTGGTTCCAACAAAACTGCAATACCTACACGGTCAATATGTATGGAACACTACACTATCAAGAGCCCTGAACACCGGTAGTTTATTTGTAAAAACAAATAAATAAAGGAAACTATATTCATAAAACTTTATAGAAAAACTTTCTTAAACCAGTTATCCTTTCTTACTTTCTCTTCCTTAATCAGATTAATAGAAAATCCTGAAAATAGTTAGTAGGGGACATTCACCCGTAAATTGATGAATCCATGGTAACACACACCTCGTATATGAAAAACTTACCTAACTTGATCGGAATATACCTACCTGAGATAATTTTCCGACAACATATCGAATCCACGCAGCTGAATAAATCTCTCACGTGGCACGCAAGTTATATTATAAAGAAACTATACTAGACTCGCTCGTCTGAATTTGTTTTCTAGCTCACCACGTGTAGTATGTTTTTCCAAGATAAAATGTACCTCATATTCCTGCGGAAGTGTAAGCAACAAACAATGATTTTTGAAGCGTGGAGGGAATAAAACTCTTCAGTTTCAGATCGTATTTCGTATCTACATGGTTACTAAATTGAGAGGAGCTCTTGGCATATAAATTTTATTTCAAAGATAATTAAATTATTTACAAACTACAAAACTATAATAGTAATAAATATGTACACGTATAAAAGGGTTACAGGGCGTCCAAAAATTCGTCCGCATCGCTGTCAACAGGAAAAGTGCCCAGAAGGCTGGCAGCATTACCACGTTGGATGGCAATGCTGATTCTTTGGCCAAAAAATAGGCCCGCCCTCTGGTCACGTGAAGAGTCGACCAACCGCTTGGCGATTTCCCGAAATACTAGGTGGGTACATGGCCCTAGGGTTTCAACCCCGAAAGGCCCAAACACATAACTTGGCTAAATAATAACAGCCGCTCGGGTCGATCTTTAGGTTAAGCCGCGCTTGCCTAGGTTGGCCCTTGGATGGGTGACCACCCATTACATACCGAGTTTCCTCCGTGCCTCAGAAAGCACATTAAGCCGTTGGTCCCGGCTGTCATTTGTAGATCTTTGACAGAAAGGCAAATTGTAGTTTTTGATGGTTATTGAATTGTTTTGAAAAAACCAGCCTCATCAATTTTTGAAGATGTAGAGACAAACAATCAAAACATGTTTTCACAGCATGTTTTTGTTTTAATGAAAAATTA
Source organism: Eurois occulta (assembly GCA_950022335.1). Lineage (NCBI taxonomy): Eukaryota > Metazoa > Arthropoda > Insecta > Lepidoptera > Noctuidae > Eurois > Eurois occulta. The sequence goes on along the minus strand of OX465485.1, from coordinate 20,313,618 downwards.
TAATTATATGCATCTATTTAACTAAAAATTACTAGCAGTAAGTGGGAAGATGTGACCAATCTCGTAAAGGGCCCAGGGTAAAGCTACCTCCACATGATAGCAGGATGTGGAACGTGTGGACATGGAGCTGTGTCACAAACTATGTTCCATCTCTTATCTCACCACCTGAGCCCTAAATCATGCAGTTACTTAAAACGACTTCTGCGTTGTCACTGCTGACGCTCTGGAATTGGAAAAGTTTTGGGCCAACTATATTGGAAATACTATCGTTCCAACGACACGGAGAAGATTGAGAACTCCTAAGATTTTAGTCTATTACAATCGAAATCCCCGTACGCATAATTTTGGCTCATCTTTATTAAAAAAGGAGAAACAATAAAATGTCACAATAACAGATTAAAATTCTGTTTACGTTTGAAACACACAACCTTAGAATTAAAATTATGCAAAGATAATATATTCCTAAAGTTTTAAGACAGAGAACAATGGTCATAAACGAAGCGTAAACTTTGTTCGTTCGTGATCCTTAGAATTATCTTCATTGAAGTTGTGACGTTTGTTATAAAACATCAAAATTAAAACAAAGGTGAAACTCTGAAATTATAACCATTCATTAATATAACATCGTACGTGGAACCCCCAAGGGCTAGGCAGCGGTGCCATGACCCTCGTAATAGGGGGCGAGTTATTGCCCTAAGCCGAGCACAACTCCAGACTCCGTGACTGCTACTCATAAATTCCTGTTGGAAAAACCCAATAATATTCATCAACCCAGTAATCGAACCCAGGCCTTCGTGTGCTTTTCTGACCACTAGATCAACGAGGCAGTCAAATTATAGCTTTCATTTTTTAGTCTATTTTATCCCACTGCTGGACAAAGGCCTCCCCAACACAGTTGATAGACTGTAAACACACAGTGCGTGCCTGAAGGCGGGTGCCGTCAACGCCTAAGAAACCCGTTTTTTTTTTTGGGATGGGAAATCATGTAATGACCCTTCCCGCTCTGGGCGGAGCGGAAGGGAGTGTCAGACTTTTAATGACTAAAACCCATCCATGTTCCTTCTTTTGACATTTATGTTCCAGGGTCGCGGTATCTCTTTCGAATAGTCCCGCAGCCCTGGCAGGCATCGGCCCCTCCGGTTTGATGATCCTTTTGAGGCGCGCGTGGAACACGGACGCACCATCAACACGGTCTGTCGTCATAAGACACTCGGGCGTTTCCTCCCGCCAGATTCGGTGCAGGTACCTCCCGAAACAACCGTGTCCGGTGAGGACCTGCGTCAGGCGGAAGGTGAGGGCGCCGTGGTGCCTCTCTAGGCACTCCTCAAAGAGGGGACCTATCGCCACTATTGTGGCGTGCCCTGGCCTAAGAAACCCTGGCGTGACAATTTGCACTAATTGGCCGGAGACAGCAAAACATAACATACAACATTACAACCTTGATGAATATCAATTTATTTTAATAGGGCTATCTAGAATGTCTTGTCAGATTCTTTTCAATAAGCGTCGACAAATTGTAACCACGGACTGAAATTCAGACATAAGCCGTCTGCAATGTGGACAGAAATAAATTATAGAATCTCTTTGAACCTTTTGAATTCAAAGTCTTTGGATATTGTTCGAAATCAACCGCTAATTTTACGGTTACAGTGAAACAATTCAGAATAACCTTAACATTATTTTATGACTAAGAAATCGTATCATATTTTAGCCTTATTTGTCACATAAAAACATGAAGGTTATAATGTATTAATATCAATGTACAAAGTAATACATTTCATTACATTTTCCAACATGTCGTTGTCAATGGGAATATTATACATATGATTTTCCCATTCGTGGCGTTTCATCGTGGAATTCTATGACAATAAAGTGAAAGGAAATGTACGTTAAGTAATAATTTATTTCCTAGAAGGTAATAACTTACGTGTTTGTACAGTCACGAGCATTGATATGTATACACTTAGCAAAATTCAAGAGATTTCTCTTGAATTTGAAAATTCAAGAGAAATGTAACGATTGCTACTTTGAGATTAGACCTATTTCATAATAGTACTGATACTGTTAGCTTGAGGGGCTCGTAGCAAAATAATAACAGCCGCTCAGATTGATCTTTAGGTTAAACCCTGCTTGCCTAGGTTGGTCTGTGGATGGGTGACCACTCATTACATACCGAGTTTACTCCGTGCCTCGGAAAGCACGTTAAGCGTTGGTCCCGGCTGTCATTTGTAGATCTTTGACAGTCGTTACAGGTAGTCAGTACCCCAAAAAGTCTGACAATCAATCTTACCAAGGCGTATCGTATTACCCAGTACTCACTGGGTTGTGGAGGTCAGATAGGCAGTCGCTTCATGTAAAATACTGGTATTCAGCTGCATCCGGTTAGACTGGAAGCCGACCCCAACAAGGTTGGGAAAAGGCTAGGCAGATGATTACTGTTAGGCTGCGTCGTCCGTCGCCATCTAATAATAGTAGGGGTTTAAAAATAAGTGTTAAGTTCGTGGCAATATAATACTACAATCAATAAACCTGCGCACTTGGCGATCTTATGACTGAATTTCGGGCAAAATATATGTATTTAATGAAAATTTGCCATCGACTTGCTAAGAACAATACATTAGGAGATACTTCTAGGTGCCGTGTCGACGGCGCGTTAGTGTTCCACGCGCGCCTCAAAGAGATGTCAGCAAACAGGAGGGGCCCGCAAGGGCCGATGCCTGCCAGGGCTGCGGGACTGTTCGAAAGAGATACCGCGGCCCTGGAACATAAAGGGCAAGGAACATGGGTGGTTTTTAGTCAGTAAGAGTCTGACACTCCCTTCCGCTCCGCCCAGAGCGAGAGGAGTCATTTGATGATTTCCCACCCGAAAAAAAAAAGGAGATACTTCTAGGTAAATTTTGCTGCGTGTTTATACATCGGTGTTTGCGACTGTACTCAAGAATATCAAACAATTTATGAAAAAATATCAAAAAGGTAATATAAGCCCATATTGTCTGTTGACAGGGTAATATCACCTAAAGGTGATACATGTCGATAATAATGTGATCATCTTGATCATAAGAAAACGGAAGGCATTAACATCACATTACCTTCATATTTCATTTTATTTAAAGCGAAGAGAATAGGGTTGCCATTTGAAAAATCGGTTCTGTACCCGAAGGGTGACTAACGGGACCCTATTACTAAGCTTCCGCTGTCCGTCCGTCCGTCTGTCTGTAAGCGGGCTGTAGCTCATTATCCGTAATAGGTAGACAGTTGAAATTTTCTCAGAATATGTATTTCTAAACAAGTAATTAAAAAATTAAATTAAAGAGGGCTCCCCCTACTGCGATGATACAGAACCCTTCATGAGCGAGTTCGACTCGCACTTGGCCGGTATAGTTTTTTTTTTAAATTCTCTAAAGTTGAAAAGTCCGGATAAATGATACAGCCGGTTAAAAGTAGCGCATAACCACTGCCTAGCCTTTTCCTATATTGGGGTCGGCTTCCAGTCTTACCGGATGCAGCTGAATACCAGTATTTTACCTGGAGCGACTGCCTGTCTGACTTCAATTGGAAACATCCATACGAGAACCGTAAGCAGATACTAATATATCGATACGTCTTCCCAGTGATGGGAAACAATTTATCGTCGTAGGTGGTGCGTTGACAGATTGCGGGCAATAAAGCTGTTTGGGCATCAGGTACTGGTCCGGCACAAGACGTATTGTTTCTATAAGATTTACGATGAAGTTTATCATTCTCTTTGAATTATAGACAAGGGACAAAGTCGATTGTCGATTTGATAAAAAGAAAGGTATTCCTTTAGGACCTGCACAGACGATTTCTACGGTCTTAAAATATGCGGTATTATTTGCGATATGTATGCTTTTGCAGATGATTAATAAAATAAAAATATAATTAATAAATTATATCGGGTGTTTTTTAGAGGCGGAGAACTTTAAGTTGAAATAAAACACAGAAAAATGGTTTTAATATCCATGAAATTGGCTTTATTTGATTCATGATCATTTGTGTTTGAATATGATTTCCAGCATGTGGCCACCGCGGCTGGTTTCCTTGAGTAAATTAATCGTATCGCGCCCTGTATGGCATGAAACGCTGTCATGGTGATACCACATGTCTGTAACTTTAATGCCTTACTATGAAGCATAGAAAGTTGGGATGCGGGACTGTTCGAAAGAGATACCGCGGCCCTGGAACACAAAGCGCTAAGAAGGAACATGGATGGTTTTTAGTCAGTAAAAGTCTGACACTCCCTTCCGCTCCGCCCAGAGCGGGAGGGGTCATTTGATGATTCCCCATCTGAAAAAAAAGGCACAGAAAGTTAGTAATCATATCTCTGTAACGCTCACCGTTGATTGTAACGTTCTGGCCATCTTCATTTTTGAACCTTTGACGAATGATCAATTTCACGAAATTGATCTGTCAACCTTGTTCGTGCGATTTCACCATTAGATTTTCACTGGGGATATGTAAAGTCGCATGTCTCCGCTGATAATTCACAAACAATTGAGCACTTGGAAGCCAAAAATACAGCCTTATTTACTGCGTTGAATATGTGCAAATTGGATCTCTAGATTACGCCATGCACGCGCCACCCGCGGTGGTCACATACTCGAAAGGGGACTACAAGAGCTAAACGCGAGTTTTATAATGCTTAAAAGTATATGATTCACTGCAGTTAACACAATCAAAAAAATATATGTTATTTTTCAGGATATTGTTATTATTTTGTAATGGTAACACAATCAGTTAGAGTACAGCGCCACCTGCTGGTTTTTCAATAAATAAAAAGTTCTGTTCGTCACGTCAACCGTTGTTTTAATTACAGGTTATGGGCCCAGCTCAAACCAAATTAAGTTTTAGTTAGTAAAAAGTAAAGTTTCACTATTGTTTTTGCGATAATAATGTCGACGAACTACCTGGCTAACGTGCCAAAATTGAAAGGGCGCGAGAATTACGAAGACTGGTGTTTTGCGGCGCAAAATGTATTGGTGTTAGAAGGCATGGCGGCGTGCATACAACAAGAGCTATCGGCAACGGCTTCGGCAGCAGAATTGGCTAACGATGCGAAGGCTAAAGCGAAGCTTGTATTGACCATCGATCCATCACTTTACGTGCACATCAAGCGGGCAGTAACAGCGTATGAATTGTGGAATACTTTGAGAACAATGTTCGATGATTCAGGCTACACAAGGAAGATAAGTTTACTACGAAATCTCATCAATATACGGCTGGAAAACTGCGAGTCGATGACACAATATGTGACTCAGATCGTCGAAACGGGTCAGCGGCTACAAGGCACAGGATTTAAAATAACCGACGAATGGATTGGTGCTCTGATGTTAGCAGGATTACCCGAGAAATATGCACCTATGATCATGGCCATTGAACATTCCGGCATTGAGGTTAGTGCAGACGTCATAAAAACAAAATTGATTGATGGACATGTGTTTGGAGGTTGGTACTACTTCCGGCTCCGAGAGTGCATTTGTTGCGAAAGGAACGTATCGATCGAAAAATGGCAACAATAGAAGCGGCCATAGACAAAGTCACTCATCAGAAATGTCATCAGTGTCAAAGAAGGCGATAAAATGTTTTCGTTGTAAACAAAGCGGACATTATAAAAATCAGTGTCCGCAGCAGGCTGAACCTGTGAAAAGAAAACAGACGAATGCGTTTAATGCAATTTTTCTTACTGGAAAATTCAATCGAGATAGCTGGTACATTGATAGCGGAGCAAGTAAACACATGACAGCATGTAAACATAACCTCGTAAATGTTTCGGAAATACTTGAAACCAAAGAAATTATTATCGCAAACCAGACGAAAGTTCCCGTGCAGTGTTCTGGCGACGTAAACATCGTTACAGTAGTTAATGAAGTGGAATATGACGTCGTAGTGAGAGATGTTTTGTATATACCAGAGTTGACCACCAACTTGCTATCTGTGAGTCAGTTGATTGACCATGGCAACAGTGTAATTTTCAAGGAAAATGTTTGCTACATATCTAATCAACAGAAGGAACTCGTTGGGCAAGCAGAATTAGTTGATGGGGTGTATAAGTTAAGAACATTACAGTCACAGACAGAACAAACATTGGCAGCCACAGCAGTAGCATCAAGTGGTATATGGCATCGACGATTGGGACATATAAATAGTGAAAGTTTAAACAAAATGAAGAACGGTGCTGTAGAAGGTATATCATTCCCAGAAAAAGCAAACATAAGTAAATCTTCATGCACTATTTGTTGTGAAGGCAAGCAAGCCAGATTACCATTCCAGCATAGTACATCAAAAACTGAGGATTTACTGGAGGTGATTCACACAGATGTGGGAGGACCTATGGAAAAGCCATCCATCGGAGGATCCAGATATTATGTTTTGTTTGTGGATGATTACAGCAAGATGGCATTTGTGTATTTTATGAAAGAGAAAAGTGAAGTTCTCAAATATTTTAAAGAGTTCCAGACTATGACAGAAAAACAGAAAGGTAAAAAGATCAAAATTATAAGGACAGATAACGGAGGCGAATTCTGTAGTCTAGATTTTGAGAAGTATTTGAAGGAGAGAGGAATTGTTCACCAGAAAACAAATCCATACACGCCCGAACAGAATGGTCTCTGTGAAAGGTTGAACAGGTCAGTAGTAGAAAAGGCCAGGTGTTTGATCTTTGATGCCAATTTGGAAAAAAAGTTTTGGGCAGAAGCCGTTAATACTTCAGTATATTTAAGGAATCGATCTGTTGTCAAGGGACTGAATAACAAAACTCCATATCAAGTGTGGACAGGCCAGAAACCCGATATAAGCCATCTACGTATATTTGGTAGTATGGTGATGGTGCACATCCCGAAACAGAGACGTTCAAAATGGGACAAGAAGTCTAAGCAGCTGATTTTAGTAGGATATGCAGAGAATGTGAAGGGATACAGGGTGTACGATCCTAGTACTAATTCTGTAACGACTAGCAGAGACATTATCATCATGGAGGCTACCAGTGATCCAGAAATAGTTCAAATACCTATAGAATGCAAGGCTACAGCGGAGGACAATGAGTCTGAGGAAGAAAGTTACATCTCAGAGGAAGATGAAGAAGAAAATAGAAAAGATAAGACATATGTGCCAGATATAGAAGCTTCTTCGGAAAGTGATTCTCGTGAAAGTTTCTTCGATACAACTGCAGACTCAGAGATCACATTGGTAGATCTAAATCAACAACAATCCAAGCCAAAGAGAGTAGCACGTCCACCAGACCGTTATGGATATAATAATTTTTGTATTGCAGAGTGTGAAAACTACAATGACAGAGAAATAACACTCGCAGAAGCTCTAAATGGACCAGAAAGTAAATTCTGGAGAGCAGCAATGAAGGAGGAGTTGGGATCTTTTGAAGAAAATGAGGCCTGGGAGCTTGTAGACCATCCTCAGGACAGTTCAGTGATTCAGTGCAAGTGGGTATTTAAAAAGAAATATGACAGTGCAAGTAATGTGCGTTATCGAGCGAGATTAGTGGCGAAAGGTTTCTCGCAGAAACCAGGTGTTGACTTTCACGAGACATTCTCCCCTGTGCTTCGGTATTCCACATTAAGACTATTATTTGCTTTGGCAGTTAAGTTAAACTTAGATATAAGTCATTTGGATGTAACCACTGCTTTTCTGAATGGGTTTTTAACTGAAACTGTATACATGAAAAAACCTATTATGTTTGAGTGTAATGATGGTAGTGATAAGAAAGTGTTAAAACTTAAGAGAGCCATATATGGTCTCAAGCAGTCTTCCAGGGCATGGTATCAAAGAGTCAATGATTATTTAATTAATTTAGGCTATAAAACGTCAGATTATGAGCCGTGTTTATTTACAAAGTTCAAAGATAATGTTAAAATAATAATAGCATTGTTTGTAGACGATTTTTTTGTATTCTCAAATTGTACCAAGGCAACAGAACAGATTGTTCAGGAACTGAGTAATAAATTTAAAATTAAAAACCTAGGTCAGGTAAAACAGTGTTTAGGTGTAAGGGTTAAAATAACTGAAAATGAAATAACTCTTGATCAGGAACAGTATGTAGAGAATTTGTTAAAGAGATTCAATATGTCACACTGTAAAACTGCAGAAACTCCAATGGAGATGAACTTAAGATTAGAAAAATCTGATAATGTTTGTCATATGTATCCTTATCAGCAACTTATTGGAGGACTAATGTATCTAGCGGTCTTGACTAGACCAGATATAGCGTTTAGTATTAGTTATCTCAGTCAATTTAACAATTCATACAATGAGACTCACTGGAAACATGCAAAAAGAGTACTAAGGTATTTAAAAAATACAAAGAATTATGGTCTAGTTTTTAGAAAGGATAATTCTTATATTGAAGGCTTTGTAGATGCAGATTGGGGTTCAGATTCAGTAGATAGAAAGTCTTATTCCGGCTACTGTTTTAAATTATCAAACACTGTTATATCTTTTGAATGTAGAAAACAAAGAAATGTAGCTTTGTCCAGTACAGAAGCGGAATATATTTCTATGTCTGAGGCTAGCAAAGAAGCTATCTATTTAAAGAATTTGTTGGGTGAAATTGTTGGAAAGTCCGATCCTTTAGTTTTGTATAATGATTGTCAAAGTGCCCAAAAATTAGTTTTGAATTCTATGTATCATAGAAGATCCAAGCACATAGATATACGATATCATTTTGTTAGAGAAGCTGTGAGTAATAATTATGTAAAGTTTTATTATTTGCAAACTGCTGAAATGCCAGCTGACATTCTAACAAAAAGTTTGGGTTCTGTGAAACATTTCTATTTCATGAAGAAATTAGGTATTTTGCCTGTTGCATAAATATAAGTTTATTGATTGATTTTGTTAAGCGGAGGTGTTATTATTTTGTAATGGTAACAAAATCAGTTAGAGTACAGCGCCACCTGCTGGTTTTTCAATAAATAAAAAGTTCTGTTCGTCACGTCAACCGTTGTTTTAATTACAGGTTATGGGCCCAGCTCAAACCAAATTAAGTTTTAGTTAGTAAAAAGTAAAGTTTCACTATTGTTTTTGCGATAATAATGTCGACGAACTACCTGGCTAACGTGCCAAAATTGAAAGGGCGCGAGAATTACGAAGACTGGTGTTTTGCGGCGCAAAATGTATTGGTGTTAGAAGGCATGGCGGCGTGCATACAACAAGAGCTATCGGCAACGGCTTCGGCAGCAGAATTGGCTAACGATGCGAAGGCTAAAGCGAAGCTTGTTTTGACCATCGATCCATCACTTTACGTGCACATCAAGCGGGCAGTAACAGCGTATGAATTGTGGAATACTTTGAGAACAATGTTCGATGATTCAGGCTACACAAGGAAGATAAGTTTACTACGAAATCTCATCAATATACGGCTGGAAAACTGCGAGTCGATGACACAATATGTGACTCAGATCGTCGAAACGGGTCAGCGGCTACAAGGCACAGGATTTAAAATAACCGACGAATGGATTGGTGCTCTGATGTTAGCAGGATTACCCGAGAAATATGCACCTATGATCATGGCCATTGAACATTCCGGCATTGAGGTTAGTGCAGACGTCATAAAAACAAAATTGATTGATGGACATGTGTTTGGAGGTTGGTACTACTTCCGGCTCCGAGAGTGCATTTGTTGCGAAAGGAACGTATCGATCGAAAAATGGCAACAATAGAAGCGGCCATAGACAAAGTCACTCATCAGAAATGTCATCAGTGTCAAAGAAGGCGATAAAATGTTTTCGTTGTAAACAAAGCGGACATTATAAAAATCAGTGTCCGCAGCAGGCTGAACCTGTGAAAAGAAAACAGACGAATGCGTTTAATGCAATTTTTCTTACTGGAAAATTCAATCGAGATAGCTGGTACATTGATAGCGGAGCAAGTAAACACATGACAGCATGTAAACATAACCTCGTAAATGTTTCGGAAATACTTGAAACCAAAGAAATTATTATCGCAAACCAGACGAAAGTTCCCGTGCAGTGTTCTGGCGACGTAAACATCGTTACAGTAGTTAATGAAGTGGAATATGACGTCGTAGTGAGAGATGTTTTGTATATACCAGAGTTGACCACCAACTTGCTATCTGTGAGTCAGTTGATTGACCATGGCAACAGTGTAATTTTCAAGGAAAATGTTTGCTACATATCTAATCAACAGAAGGAACTCGTTGGGCAAGCAGAATTAGTTGATGGGGTGTATAAGTTAAGAACATTACAGTCACAGACAGAACAAACATTGGCAGCCACAGCAGTAGCATCAAGTGGTATATGGCATCGACGATTGGGACATATAAATAGTGAAAGTTTAAACAAAATGAAGAACGGTGCTGTAGAAGGTATATCATTCCCAGAAAAAGCAAACATAAGTAAATCTTCATGCACTATTTGTTGTGAAGGCAAGCAAGCCAGATTACCATTCCAGCATAGTACATCAAAAACTGAGGATTTACTGGAGGTGATTCACACAGATGTGGGAGGACCTATGGAAAAGCCATCCATCGGAGGATCCAGATATTATGTTTTGTTTGTGGATGATTACAGCAAGATGGCATTTGTGTATTTTATGAAAGAGAAAAGTGAAGTTCTCAAATATTTTAAAGAGTTCCAGACTATGACAGAAAAACAGAAAGGTAAAAAGATCAAAATTATAAGGACAGATAACGGAGGCGAATTCTGTAGTCTAGATTTTGAGAAGTATTTGAAGGAGAGAGGAATTGTTCACCAGAAAACAAATCCATACACGCCCGAACAGAATGGTCTCTGTGAAAGGTTGAACAGGTCAGTAGTAGAAAAGGCCAGGTGTTTGATCTTTGATGCCAATTTGGAAAAAAAGTTTTGGGCAGAAGCCGTTAATACTTCAGTATATTTAAGGAATCGATCTGTTGTCAAGGGACTGAATAACAAAACTCCATATCAAGTGTGGACAGGCCAGAAACCCGATATAAGCCATCTACGTATATTTGGTAGTATGGTGATGGTGCACATCCCGAAACAGAGACGTTCAAAATGGGACAAGAAGTCTAAGCAGCTGATTTTAGTAGGATATGCAGAGAATGTGAAGGGATACAGGGTGTACGATCCTAGTACTAATTCTGTAACGACTAGCAGAGACATTATCATCATGGAGGCTACCAGTGATCCAGAAATAGTTCAAATACCTATAGAATGCAAGGCTACAGCGGAGGACAATGAGTCTGAGGAAGAAAGTTACATCTCAGAGGAAGATGAAGAAGAAAATAGAAAAGATAAGACATATGTGCCAGATATAGAAGCTTCTTCGGAAAGTGATTCTCGTGAAAGTTTCTTCGATACAACTGCAGACTCAGAGATCACATTGGTAGATCTAAATCAACAACAATCCAAGCCAAAGAGAGTAGCACGTCCACCAGACCGTTATGGATATAATAATTTTTGTATTGCAGAGTGTGAAAACTACAATGACAGAGAAATAACACTCGCAGAAGCTCTAAATGGACCAGAAAGTAAATTCTGGAGAGCAGCAATGAAGGAGGAGTTGGGATCTTTTGAAGAAAATGAGGCCTGGGAGCTTGTAGACCATCCTCAGGACAGTTCAGTGATTCAGTGCAAGTGGGTATTTAAAAAGAAATATGACAGTGCAAGTAATGTGCGTTATCGAGCGAGATTAGTGGCGAAAGGTTTCTCGCAGAAACCAGGTGTTGACTTTCACGAGACATTCTCCCCTGTGCTTCGGTATTCCACATTAAGACTATTATTTGCTTTGGCAGTTAAGTTAAACTTAGATATAAGTCATTTGGATGTAACCACTGCTTTTCTGAATGGGTTTTTAACTGAAACTGTATACATGAAAAAACCTATTATGTTTGAGTGTAATGATGGTAGTGATAAGAAAGTGTTAAAACTTAAGAGAGCCATATATGGTCTCAAGCAGTCTTCCAGGGCATGGTATCAAAGAGTCAATGATTATTTAATTAATTTAGGCTATAAAACGTCAGATTATGAGCCGTGTTTATTTACAAAGTTCAAAGATAATGTTAAAATAATAATAGCATTGTTTGTAGACGATTTTTTTGTATTCTCAAATTGTACCAAGGCAACAGAACAGATTGTTCAGGAACTGAGTAATAAATTTAAAATTAAAAACCTAGGTCAGGTAAAACAGTGTTTAGGTGTAAGGGTTAAAATAACTGAAAATGAAATAACTCTTGATCAGGAACAGTATGTAGAGAATTTGTTAAAGAGATTCAATATGTCACACTGTAAAACTGCAGAAACTCCAATGGAGATGAACTTAAGATTAGAAAAATCTGATAATGTTTGTCATATGTATCCTTATCAGCAACTTATTGGAGGACTAATGTATCTAGCGGTCTTGACTAGACCAGATATAGCGTTTAGTATTAGTTATCTCAGTCAATTTAACAATTCATACAATGAGACTCACTGGAAACATGCAAAAAGAGTACTAAGGTATTTAAAAAATACAAAGAATTATGGTCTAGTTTTTAGAAAGGATAATTCTTATATTGAAGGCTTTGTAGATGCAGATTGGGGTTCAGATTCAGTAGATAGAAAGTCTTATTCCGGCTACTGTTTTAAATTATCAAACACTGTTATATCTTTTGAATGTAGAAAACAAAGAAATGTAGCTTTGTCCAGTACAGAAGCGGAATATATTTCTATGTCTGAGGCTAGCAAAGAAGCTATCTATTTAAAGAATTTGTTGGGTGAAATTGTTGGAAAGTCCGATCCTTTAGTTTTGTATAATGATTGTCAAAGTGCCCAAAAATTAGTTTTGAATTCTATGTATCATAGAAGATCCAAGCACATAGATATACGATATCATTTTGTTAGAGAAGCTGTGAGTAATAATTATGTAAAGTTTTATTATTTGCAAACTGCTGAAATGCCAGCTGACATTCTAACAAAAAGTTTGGGTTCTGTGAAACATTTCTATTTCATGAAGAAATTAGGTATTTTGCCTGTTGCATAAATATAAGTTTATTGATTGATTTTGTTAAGCGGAGGTGTTATTATTTTGTAATGGTAACAAAATCAGTTAGAGTACAGCGCCACCTGCTGGTTTTTCAATAAATAAAAAGTTCTGTTCGTCACGTCAACCGTTGTTTTAATTACAGGTTATGGGCCCAGCTCAAACCAAATTAAGTTTTAGTTAGTAAAAAGTAAAGTTTCACTATTGTTTTTGCGATAATAATGTCGACGAACTACCTGGCTAACGTGCCAAAATTGAAAGGGCGCGAGAATTACGAAGACTGGTGTTTTGCGGCGCAAAATGTATTGGTGTTAGAAGGCATGGCGGCGTGCATACAACAAGAGCTATCGGCAACGGCTTCGGCAGCAGAATTGGCTAACGATGCGAAGGCTAAAGCGAAGCTTGTTTTGACCATCGATCCATCACTTTACGTGCACATCAAGCGGGCAGTAACAGCGTATGAATTGTGGAATACTTTGAGAACAATGTTCGATGATTCAGGCTACACAAGGAAGATAAGTTTACTACGAAATCTCATCAATATACGGCTGGAAAACTGCGAGTCGATGACACAATATGTGACTCAGATCGTCGAAACGGGTCAGCGGCTACAAGGCACAGGATTTAAAATAACCGACGAATGGATTGGTGCTCTGATGTTAGCAGGATTACCCGAGAAATATGCACCTATGATCATGGCCATTGAACATTCCGGCATTGAGGTTAGTGCAGACGTCATAAAAACAAAATTGATTGATGGACATGTGTTTGGAGGTTGGTACTACTTCCGGCTCCGAGAGTGCATTTGTTGCGAAAGGAACGTATCGATCGAAAAATGGCAACAATAGAAGCGGCCATAGACAAAGTCACTCATCAGAAATGTCATCAGTGTCAAAGAAGGCGATAAAATGTTTTCGTTGTAAACAAAGCGGACATTATAAAAATCAGTGTCCGCAGCAGGCTGAACCTGTGAAAAGAAAACAGACGAATGCGTTTAATGCAATTTTTCTTACTGGAAAATTCAATCGAGATAGCTGGTACATTGATAGCGGAGCAAGTAAACACATGACAGCATGTAAACATAACCTCGTAAATGTTTCGGAAATACTTGAAACCAAAGAAATTATTATCGCAAACCAGACGAAAGTTCCCGTGCAGTGTTCTGGCGACGTAAACATCGTTACAGTAGTTAATGAAGTGGAATATGACGTCGTAGTGAGAGATGTTTTGTATATACCAGAGTTGACCACCAACTTGCTATCTGTGAGTCAGTTGATTGACCATGGCAACAGTGTAATTTTCAAGGAAAATGTTTGCTACATATCTAATCAACAGAAGGAACTCGTTGGGCAAGCAGAATTAGTTGATGGGGTGTATAAGTTAAGAACATTACAGTCACAGACAGAACAAACATTGGCAGCCACAGCAGTAGCATCAAGTGGTATATGGCATCGACGATTGGGACATATAAATAGTGAAAGTTTAAACAAAATGAAGAACGGTGCTGTAGAAGGTATATCATTCCCAGAAAAAGCAAACATAAGTAAATCTTCATGCACTATTTGTTGTGAAGGCAAGCAAGCCAGATTACCATTCCAGCATAGTACATCAAAAACTGAGGATTTACTGGAGGTGATTCACACAGATGTGGGAGGACCTATGGAAAAGCCATCCATCGGAGGATCCAGATATTATGTTTTGTTTGTGGATGATTACAGCAAGATGGCATTTGTGTATTTTATGAAAGAGAAAAGTGAAGTTCTCAAATATTTTAAAGAGTTCCAGACTATGACAGAAAAACAGAAAGGTAAAAAGATCAAAATTATAAGGACAGATAACGGAGGCGAATTCTGTAGTCTAGATTTTGAGAAGTATTTGAAGGAGAGAGGAATTGTTCACCAGAAAACAAATCCATACACGCCCGAACAGAATGGTCTCTGTGAAAGGTTGAACAGGTCAGTAGTAGAAAAGGCCAGGTGTTTGATCTTTGATGCCAATTTGGAAAAAAAGTTTTGGGCAGAAGCCGTTAATACTTCAGTATATTTAAGGAATCGATCTGTTGTCAAGGGACTGAATAACAAAACTCCATATCAAGTGTGGACAGGCCAGAAACCCGATATAAGCCATCTACGTATATTTGGTAGTATGGTGATGGTGCACATCCCGAAACAGAGACGTTCAAAATGGGACAAGAAGTCTAAGCAGCTGATTTTAGTAGGATATGCAGAGAATGTGAAGGGATACAGGGTGTACGATCCTAGTACTAATTCTGTAACGACTAGCAGAGACATTATCATCATGGAGGCTACCAGTGATCCAGAAATAGTTCAAATACCTATAGAATGCAAGGCTACAGCGGAGGACAATGAGTCTGAGGAAGAAAGTTACATCTCAGAGGAAGATGAAGAAGAAAATAGAAAAGATAAGACATATGTGCCAGATATAGAAGCTTCTTCGGAAAGTGATTCTCGTGAAAGTTTCTTCGATACAACTGCAGACTCAGAGATCACATTGGTAGATCTAAATCAACAACAATCCAAGCCAAAGAGAGTAGCACGTCCACCAGACCGTTATGGATATAATAATTTTTGTATTGCAGAGTGTGAAAACTACAATGACAGAGAAATAACACTCGCAGAAGCTCTAAATGGACCAGAAAGTAAATTCTGGAGAGCAGCAATGAAGGAGGAGTTGGGATCTTTTGAAGAAAATGAGGCCTGGGAGCTTGTAGACCATCCTCAGGACAGTTCAGTGATTCAGTGCAAGTGGGTATTTAAAAAGAAATATGACAGTGCAAGTAATGTGCGTTATCGAGCGAGATTAGTGGCGAAAGGTTTCTCGCAGAAACCAGGTGTTGACTTTCACGAGACATTCTCCCCTGTGCTTCGGTATTCCACATTAAGACTATTATTTGCTTTGGCAGTTAAGTTAAACTTAGATATAAGTCATTTGGATGTAACCACTGCTTTTCTGAATGGGTTTTTAACTGAAACTGTATACATGAAAAAACCTATTATGTTTGAGTGTAATGATGGTAGTGATAAGAAAGTGTTAAAACTTAAGAGAGCCATATATGGTCTCAAGCAGTCTTCCAGGGCATGGTATCAAAGAGTCAATGATTATTTAATTAATTTAGGCTATAAAACGTCAGATTATGAGCCGTGTTTATTTACAAAGTTCAAAGATAATGTTAAAATAATAATAGCATTGTTTGTAGACGATTTTTTTGTATTCTCAAATTGTACCAAGGCAACAGAACAGATTGTTCAGGAACTGAGTAATAAATTTAAAATTAAAAACCTAGGTCAGGTAAAACAGTGTTTAGGTGTAAGGGTTAAAATAACTGAAAATGAAATAACTCTTGATCAGGAACAGTATGTAGAGAATTTGTTAAAGAGATTCAATATGTCACACTGTAAAACTGCAGAAACTCCAATGGAGATGAACTTAAGATTAGAAAAATCTGATAATGTTTGTCATATGTATCCTTATCAGCAACTTATTGGAGGACTAATGTATCTAGCGGTCTTGACTAGACCAGATATAGCGTTTAGTATTAGTTATCTCAGTCAATTTAACAATTCATACAATGAGACTCACTGGAAACATGCAAAAAGAGTACTAAGGTATTTAAAAAATACAAAGAATTATGGTCTAGTTTTTAGAAAGGATAATTCTTATATTGAAGGCTTTGTAGATGCAGATTGGGGTTCAGATTCAGTAGATAGAAAGTCTTATTCCGGCTACTGTTTTAAATTATCAAACACTGTTATATCTTTTGAATGTAGAAAACAAAGAAATGTAGCTTTGTCCAGTACAGAAGCGGAATATATTTCTATGTCTGAGGCTAGCAAAGAAGCTATCTATTTAAAGAATTTGTTGGGTGAAATTGTTGGAAAGTCCGATCCTTTAGTTTTGTATAATGATTGTCAAAGTGCCCAAAAATTAGTTTTGAATTCTATGTATCATAGAAGATCCAAGCACATAGATATACGATATCATTTTGTTAGAGAAGCTGTGAGTAATAATTATGTAAAGTTTTATTATTTGCAAACTGCTGAAATGCCAGCTGACATTCTAACAAAAAGTTTGGGTTCTGTGAAACATTTCTATTTCATGAAGAAATTAGGTATTTTGCCTGTTGCATAAATATAAGTTTATTGATTGATTTTGTTAAGCGGAGGTGTTATTATTTTGTAATGGTAACAAAATCAGTTAGAGTACAGCGCCACCTGCTGGTTTTTCAATAAATAAAAAGTTCTGTTCGTCACGTCAACCGTTGTTTTAATTACAGATATAGTCTATTTAAGTAGTGTACTGAAAACATAATAAAACTAATTTTAATCGATAGAAAAAAAACACAAAGATACCTCTAAAAAAATCTTTTAACGAACAAAAGCCATATTAGAATACATACGATCGTTCTGATTTTTTGACAAAACATTCAACAAACAACATACTAACATAATACTGTTTTAGTTTTTTAATCCAATCAATAGATTTTCTGTAAATCGCGTTTACTTATTTCGCAATATAATTCGTACGCATGAGTGCGTAAACGCCTGTGCACCGACAGTGGCGGCCAACGCCTGTTACTATACGGACGTGCGTTAATGTGTGCGTGCATCAGTTGGCTCTTGTAGTCCTCTTAATGTTTTTCTTTCATCATCGTTCAGGCACAAGAGCCTGGATAGAGATAGATCACAATTTTTTCTGTATGATGTATGATGATTATAATTCTGTGACTACGTACGTGTTACTTGCGCGACCCTTTTTTCGTCAACATACAACCTTACACTGACCTGCAAATTGCAAAAAACGTAAGAAAATTTGAATTTCGCTGGCTACCCTGGCGCTTCTACCCGATCTATATCTCTGGCAAGATGAAAGCAATATACAATGTAGTCGGCGTTCCACTACACTCTATATTCCTTTCATATTGCTACCTTTTCATACGGACGTAGTACAGAGTACTGTACTTCTACCTATATTAGGTGATATTACCTTACAGTGTACACCCTGTAGTATTATTAGCTCACGGAGAAATAGACACAGTAGACAGTTTGTGATGGAATATCATAGCTTTTTCTAATTGAGACGATATATGAGAGGACTGTCAATTTAGATTTGGGCTCTAGAAGTCAATCTACGCAAAACCAATACCTATCCTGAAATAAAATTGGATTCATCATCTGCTTAGGCTTTTCCCAAGCGTCAGCTAGTCAGGCTTCCAGTTAGTACCCTAATTAAGACTGATTGTCAGAATTTCGGGCCACTTACTACTTAACGAATGTCAAAGATCTACAATTGCCAGCCGGGAGCAATACCTTAATATGCTATCCGAGGCACGGATAAAACTCGGTGTGCAAGGGGTGGTCACCCATCCACGGACCAACCTAGGCAAGCGCGGCTTAACCTGAAGATCGACCTGCTGCTGCTGAGCGGCTGTTATTATTTAGCACGAATACCAGTATCTTTTTTGAATTAAAATCGGATTAGATTATTTTTATATGATGATAACTTAGTTTACACTCACGATTACGAGAATCAAACTCAATTTCACTCACTATCTACGACAAGGAATACTTAAACATTTAGTAAGGGCATTAATTATCATCCTCCTGCCAACATTCAAATTTGTTTTAGGATGACCTTTTTTACCATAAGTCGCGATCAACCGTCATCTCTTATCTTAGTTTACTTTAAAGACAAATACCGGTATTCTTGCTTCAAAAGCAAGGTGTTGTTACCATGGACATGTGTTTCACTATACCCACATAGATGTTACATACTCTTATATAGTACTACAGTCTCTTGCAAAGCGTGATATCAATTTCCTTTTGCAAATACTTCGTTCCCTTTTATCTACACCCAGAAGAATGGGAATGGAAGAAGCAAGGATTATTATTTATTATTTACATCAATTTTTAGTAGAAAGAACAGAATGAAAACTTTGGTTGCAATAGTGGGTTATATCATTTAAAATACTGGTGCATGGCTTTCTTCGGTGTATCTAAAGTGTGTTTTTTGAAGAGACGGTGAAATTCAAATTGAAATAAAACACAGAAATATGTTTTTCGGAGAAATTTAAACTTTATTATATACACCATACAAGTAACATTCATAAAAAGAAAAACATGTAGGTTTCTAATATTGACATGAGTTAGGAAAAATTAAAATTTTATCAGTTTAGGGTAACTTAGGATCAGTCACATGAAATTGGCTTTATTTGACTGATAACTTTATGTTATTAATGTTTGTACGGTTTCGGATAAATGGCCACCAGGGCTGGCGCGTAAATACATGGCGTAATCTGGAAGTCCTTGGCCACACTCTACGCAATAAATCAGGCTATATTTTAGCAATAATGTATTGGATGTTGTCTTCCATGTACTATACGAAGTTTCCAGTTATAATTATATGCAATAAGAATAGCAGAGTGAAAGAGCATTATGAAGAAAAAAAATGATAATATAACCATATTTCTTGTTCATTCATAAAATTATTATTTTTGGGATGCATTTTAACCGAAGAATTGAGTAAGATTGCTTTTCCTGGTGAGGTCTCCTTCCTTACCAAACTTGCTGATCAGCTAATCTGATGAAGCTCCGGTTCTCACAAAGATTAGTCAAAGACAGATGAACAAGATCAGTCTAGATCTGTAGACACAGTTTTGATGTAAATCGCAAGACTTTGCTGCTTAATTCTTTATTTCTGTGTAGCTACTAAAGGGATTATTACTGAATGAAAAGTTTATACTTGAGAATGTTATCTCTTATCACTTTACCGTTCGCTGTTAGCTATGATTGCTGAATTTTCAGTTCTGACTCATTCATCATCATCTGCCGAGCCTTTTCCCAACTATGTCAGGGATGGCTTCCAGTCCAATTTTAAATGGGAACACTGCCTATCTGATCTCCACAACCCAGTTAGTACTGAGTTCTGACCTATTCTTAAAACGAAAATAGTGTTGCCAGTATCTTTGTTAATAATAATATGTTTTATGATACTACACCCTACTTTATTTCTTTCTCTATATTTTATCTATGACAATCTGTAAGCTTTCACATACGAGTAAATAAACACTTAAACACAAAGTGATAGTAAACACATGACAGACTACACTCGTGTCAATGACCGCCAAGATATCTCATTCACTCAACATAGCTTTATGGTGTCATAAAGTTAATAGCAACTGAATTTCAGTGAGCTTCTGTTGTAGATCGTGTGCGATAAGGTCTAGAATCTATTAATACGTCAACGATTTTTTTTTTGATGGTATGATTGTTGTTGGTAAATGTAGTTTTTGTAATATTTAGGTGAATGCCCTTATTGTGGTGCGTGGTTATTTTGACGCTTGAATGACATTGACACTGACAGGTTGGTGACAGTTGGTATTCATTTGGGAAATTGTCTGTGGAAATAATATTGGAAAAAAAAGATGGCGGACTAAAACCATGCAGCACAATAGTGGTGAAAGCGAGTTAACTGTTGATTGATTGATTAGACAACAGACACTTAAATACTTATTTATTTTTTCCATACAAATTGTCGTGCCATGGCACTGTGCTTTCGTCATGAAAATATTAATTAAAATGGTGATATTATTAATATCTGAAATTATCTTTGACAAATGAAATCAATCAATCATCGTCAATGGTATCTAAAAATGATAATTTATTATTAGTAACGTTGACAGTGGCCCTCTCGTTGATGTTAGCACTTCAACCATCAGCTGGCATAGCGTAGTACGGAGTTCATAGATTATGAGGCCAACTAAAGGTACAATCGATTTTGGAACTAATCAATTTGAAAATAGGTGGTTAGATATGTTTTATGTTTGATATACGCTGCTGTACTTTTTTGTCACGAGCTACAAAATCCTTTTGTATCTGCTGTAGCAATAGAGTTTTGTGCTGACAATTAGGAGTGACTGTAAAGTCATTTTTATTCTGGAAAGCCCAGCTGAATATTTTAACTGAAAAAACACGAATTACGTTATTTTTCAATTCATTTTCTTGATTTCCGGTCTATAAAATGTGTCACCAGCTTAATTGCCACCTGATAACACAAAAAAGTGACCTTGACCTTCCACCTTGAGATCGTAAAAACAAAACCCAACCGACATAGCCAGGGGATAAATTAGTTTAGCAATAAAACGTCTTTCAAAGATATATGGAAATGTGTTCGGAAGGGCAGTTTCCTGAAGTAATCCTATTCAAGGATATTTGGCAGTACATTTTCGTTATTTAGTTTTAGTAGCCATTTTGAAAAGGGTCCACTTATTTTTAGGGTTCATTTTGGTTTAAGAAGCTGTAAAAGAATATATTGTGTGGTTACCAAAGGTACTAGGCATTAAAAGTAAGTGTGGTGTTTTTTTTCTGTAGGACAGTGTACAGTTACGTAGGTAAGTACTCTAAGGTTACGTTCACACTGACAGGTGACTTGTTTAGCGCGTAGATGCTAGCGATTTACCTAGCTAGTAGCGAAATGAAACGAACGTTCTGGAATGTTCGCATCGGATCGCACTGCGTGCTTGGTCTTGGTTGGCCTAGTCGCCTAACGTGTACACTTCGATAGTGTATAGGCGCATCAGTGCAGTCGTAGTCTTAAACTATTCGTGTTACCTGCCGTCATTCTTTTGTATTATTTTTCAAGCTATTTTTATTCTCGTTTCGTTTTTAATTTAATTTTCCGACAGCTGGAAGAATTTTTTACTTTATTAAGTGCTTTCTATGTCTAGGCTTAGGAACAACGTAGGCCGCGCTTGCCTAGGATGATCCGTGGATAGGTGACCATAGTACATACCGAGTTTCCTCCGTGCATCGGAAAACACGTTAAGCCATTGGTCCCGGTTGTCATTTGTAGATATTTGATAGTCGTTACAGGTAGTCAGTGGCCCGAAATTCTGACAACCAGTCTGACTAAGGGACATCGTATACCCAGTGAGATCACATAGGCAGTCGCTGCATGTAAAATACGGGTATTCAGCTACTGGAAGCCGACCTCAACACAGTTGGGGAAAAAGCTAGGCAGATGATGATGAATTACGCCACAAATACAAGACGTCTAATTAACAGCATTATTTCGACAACACCCTAAAAAAATCCCAGTGGTTATTACAAAAATAAGACATAATTATGTTGACATCTCGCAAGAAAAACCACTCAAACAATTGGCACGTTTCGACTTTCGCTTAATTCTATTAGAGTAACATTATCTTGGGTTTAGGTAAACATTTCGAGATATTCAAGATATATGTATTAGGATACGGTAATGTGTTCCATACATCTTAATGTGCTGTTTATTGATATTGAGGAGCTTGTGTCTGAACAGGTAAGGAGCCATTTGGATAAATGAGTTACATTGAAAGCCTTGATGGTGGTACTCTGAACAGTCAGTTTGTGGTTGAAACGATATAATGATTGTTGATGTTCTTCAGAATGGTCCGGCTCGTCATATTCGCAACTGGTGTGCGTGTATGATATGGGGGTCTAAAATGGCCGCTTTAGCAGAATCATAATAGGATAATAATATGAATTACGTTTAAATTAGTAAAATGGTCACAAGGTGACAATTCATAACAGTAGGTACGTCTATGACCATTTTAAGAATTTAAACGTAATTCATATTATTATCCTATTATGATTCTGCTAAAGCGGCCATTTTAGACCCCCAGATATATGAACGTGGACGAGTAAGTAAGGATCGTAGAAGCTGGCGTTCTGGGAGCCTAAAAAGGCTCCTAAAGAATCATAAAAGGATAATAACATGAATTACTAATGGCCATAAAGTGACAATTCATAATATTAACTACGTCTGCGACCATTTTACGAATTGTAACGTAATTCATATCCTACTATGATTCTGATTTTAGGCCTGCTGTAGTTTTGTGCCAATGCTTAAGTATAGGTATGTTTTTCAGACACCAACACACATACAATCAGGGGTGTTTGTAAAAATCTGAGAGAGATAAAGTTAATAATGAGAAAACTCTTCGGTTTTGTAATCTAAACTTTTTCGATAACGAATCGAATCTCATAAAAAATAAAGAATTGTCATGTCAAGACAAACTTTTTTCTCAAATCAATCATTTGGAATGGGAGTGAAAATGAAATGACTTCAATATCAAATCAACAAAACAATTACGATCGGTGACAAGAGACGTATTACAAATAATTGCAACAATACATAAGAAACATATTTTCTTTATGTTAATTTCTAGTTTTGAATTTTAAAGATACCTCTGTAATTAGTATCCAAAGGGTCAAGTGGTTTGTCGCTTTCGAAGCGTTACGGCTCACGACAGTATTAAAACTTCATGTACATTATAGTGGTACATAGGCGGACTTTATGCCACAAGGCATTCTCTACCAGTCAACCTTTGGGTTAAATAAAAAACATTGTGCATGTGTGCATTTTCGACTTTTTATCACGTTATCGCTGATAGAATGTGACTTTCTTGAGACTTCCAGTTACCTTCAGGGTTATGGGTGTCGGTGCCACACATAATTATGCGTGGACAACCACGGGGAGGGCGCGGGGCTCGGGGTACCGCACCCGGCTGCGCGAGCGCCGCTGCGCGCCCTACCACTCACTGAGCTCACAGCCACTCCGGGCATTTCTTTGTACGGTCTTCACAAGTTTAATCGATTTTAATTTTGGTATTATACCTATATTTAAATACAGTCCACTAGTTTCCTTATAAAGTCCCAACCGAGTCTATTCAATGGGACATCAAACTTTAGAAGGAGAATTCTCTGCAAATCCGAACTTTTTCTGAACCGTTTCAGAAAACACGCGTTAAATCTCTTTGAATCAATTTATAGTCAAATACAATTTCAAAGCGAGTCTTCATGCATATCGTGTGTACTAACAGGTGCTTCTCCTTCAGTGACACCGGTACTTCAGTTGAAGCTAGTATGTATGCTAATATTGACTAATTTTGTAAAGCGAAACATTGGTGACAAACTCAAAGTCAAAGTCAAAGCATTTATTTCAATTAGACCATTACTGGCACTTTTGAAAGTCAAAAACAATAAAGCTAAGCTACAGTCACAGACACAAGGCATAATAACTTGCGAAAGTACTGTAGTTGCACATTCCAAATCGTAGATCTCTATGGAGAAGAATGGGCAAGAAACTCCATGGACACTCTTTTAAATCAAAATATTGTTACAAAATCTTGGTTACATCATTCATGTTGAGATTATACATTATATGTGAGAACGATGTACAAAGACGTGCACATTAAGAGCATCCAGAGTAAAAGATTAAACCAACAATAAAAAAAAGTAATTTAAATAATCCGTGGCAGCCAAGAGATGACCAGTCCCAACTGAACTGACAGCGCCCGTTCACGAACATGACGCATGGATCAGCGCCATTCAACTCAACCATACTGAAGGGAACTAAATGACCCGACACACCCGCCACCATCAGCGAGACATTTGAGTGAGCATGACATTCTCTCAGCCACCAGGACACATAACACAATGTAGTGGTGGTCGTTTTATACGACGCCGACGTGAAGATGTAGTTGATGACGACCTGCAATTTTTTTTTTATTGATGCATGCCCAGAGAGCTGTAGGCAAAAATAGCTACTTCCTGGAGTCCTGACACAGCCAGAAGGCGTGGCAGACCTCGTAAAAGATGGCGGAACGAGCTGGACAAGACAAGCGACCAGTGGTCCAAATTGGCCCTGGATCGAACCAACTGGAAGTCTGGAAGTCATGGGGAGAAGGCTTTGCCCAGCAGTGAGATGTAGGATGAAGCAGGCTCCAGCAACAGTATCTATATCAGCATATCTATACACAAATTGATGCAACAAAATGACTTGCATAGCTTAAACACTGTGTTGGTTATGCAACTTTAATAAGTGCTTTAACTCACAGTATGCTACGGGTACGTAGTAGTATTGCACAATTACTTTTCATTCGATACTTAAGTCACATCAGATTTCGTTAAAGATACTTATGTTCATAAACGTTCCGGGGTTATATTATTAAAACTAACAACTGGTTACGAAACAAAAAGCTTCAGCACAAGAGCAACACTTCAGAATCTGTAAATGTACCTGAATCAATGGATATTTGAATAAGTAGCAATGAAGAAGTTTATATTTCTTTTTGCTTTTAATAAAAACAAAAGCACGTCCAATTATTTAAAGTACACGGGTGAAATGTTATTGAAATAGAAGAAGCAAGTACGAATATTGTCTTAAAAAAAAACTTCCAACCTTATTATATTTAAGCTCAACCAACGCGGAAGAAAGTAACAAAAGATTTGCCAAAATACACAGTGAAGATCCTCTTAAAAATATATTGAAATAACAAACAAGAAAAATGTCGCTCCAAGAAAGGTTCCTGACAAATAGAAAACAAACATTACGAAATCACTTCTCTATTGTAATAAGTTTGGATAAACTGCCAATGCGCCAAATATAGCACAATATTATTATATTTTGACGAAACGCGTGTACCGGTAAGGGCTCGGACAGATTGACGCGATTATCGCGCGGTTGACGAGTTTATCACGGCTCGTGTCGGAATTCGAGTGCTCAGGAAATTAATGGAATGATTGGAAACGCAGTGTGGGTACTCTAAACTTGAACGAAGGTCGCTTTTTTGAATTTCCCGCATTTAATGTGTAGGTTTTTACGGTTAATTAACAAGGTCATGGCAAAATACGTTTTGTCTCCCGAGTAGGTTAATATTGTCTAGACCCGATTACTTTTATTTTAGCAGCTTAACCGCAGCTGACAAAAAATAATTGCTGCACTCACTGAAAAAATATTATGAAACTTCCGGGCCTGTGATTAGTCCCATCATCTGTTTCATTACGTAAATGCCTGCTAAAGAAAAACGACAAAAAAATTAGGAAGCAATTAATTTTGTAACCGCCTAAAAGTCAACATCACGACTTAATTAGCATCGTGGCCGCGACAATCTGACGGCACCCTAACAACATTTTCTTCCTGTCAAAAATAGGAACGACCGTACTCCGACTTCAGCCCTCTTGAGTCGCCAGTAAATAAAGACACTCCGCTTTTCTGGCCTTTGGCGAACTTGAAAGGACTCTCAACAGTAAAATAATTAAATATTTTTACTTACTTTGTGCTTGTTTTTATACACCATTGTTAAAAAGTGTGTTTGAGCTCTTAAACATACTTAGCGCTTTTGTCCCTTACTTTGGCGCGTCGAAAGAGTGGGCTTGCGATTGTCCGAAAACTCGTCGAGAGATTCTGAAGATTTTCCTCGAAAACACGTTGAGAATAATTTAGTGTTTCGGTAAAATACGAGGAGTAGTTTACAGGGAAATTCGCGATAAATATAACCAGGAAATGTGAGGGAAGGAAGTGGCGATCTTTAATTAAGAATATATTTTGTGTGAATTGAGGGTTACGTAGGTCCCGGGGTGACTAATTAGGTGTTTTAGGGAGGAGGCGGAGGAGTATGGAACAACTAAACGAGAAAACGAGTTATATATGAATGTAATTTATGATTCCAAGAATCGTCTTGGAAACTAGCGAATAACAACCTTGTGAGCTGTTTTTCTTACAGCTTCTGGGTTGCAAAAAATTGTTATTTCCCCAGTCCTGACTTAATTAGTGTCATGATTATGATTTTAGGAGGAAAATTGTACGTAAGCCTGACTGATGGGATCAGGCGGTCACATTATCTTTCTTTTCCTACTTTAGTAAAGCATCATCTTAATACCTTCACATCGTCCTAATTATGATATCTTACTCGGTTTCACGTGCCCGTTTTTGCAACATTTTTCAACGTGTGACGTTAACGAGTTCAACAGAATTAACATAACCTTTTCGGTAGATTGTCACTTCAATACGTTTTTGAGTGTTCCATCGCTATTACCGTTGATAAAATGTAATATTGTATATTATGTACGCGTGCGATATGATATTTAGCGACAGTTAGCATGGGTAGTGGTAGTTACCGTTTACAATAGCGAGTTTGTGGTACAAGTTCACATTCGATTGTTTTGCCAGCTGAAAACGTTTCTATTATAGTTCTTCTTCTATTGAGTAATTTCAAGCAAGACTAGCAATACTATTGAAAAAAGTGCTACATTTCATTCGATAACAAAAAAAAAATTAAGCAAATGAATGAATGATGATTCATTCATTAAAATTCATTTTTTTTGTATTTCTATCAATTTATATGTGGCAATGGGTGTTATTTACCTGAAATAAATGATATTATTTTCGCCAGTAACATTTTCGTCATATGTAATAGGGGGCGAGACTATTGCCATCAACCAGGCACGAATCCAGACTCCGTGGCTACTACTGAGAAATTCCTGATGGAAAATCCCAATAGCACTTTGCCCGACCCGGGAATCGAACCCAAGACCTCATGCTCGAACAACGAGTCAGTCGGTATAATATTCAATTGAAAGTGTAATGCTCCACCAGCGTTAACAAGAAAACCAGTCCGGTTTTGTTTGGTCTAAGCCTTTCGCTTAAGTGGCTAGACCGAGACTCCAGCCAATAACTGACTTAGCAGGATTTGTTTTAACGAGAATACGGTTTAATTTAGTTTCTGTGAGTCTAATGGTTTCTTAACAAATAAATACTTTAAGTTTCTGTGTGATCTCTTTGCATTTTGAACTTAATATCACGCGTGCTTTTCTTAAAGGATGAGGCACAGGGATGCTATAGTACAGCCTCATTTTGCCAGTTATATTTCAGTGTCTGGTTATAGCGGACGAGGATTGCCATCGACTGGGCAACAACCCAAACATCGAAGTTTTTTTTTACGTTTCCCCACGCTATAAATTCTCCTGCATCGTGGGTGCGTTTTCAAACATTTAAACTCATATACACAAACAGCCAGACCCGGAAAAGCTACCCGTGGGCTATACAAATACTTGTTCCGTGCGGGGATTGAACCCGCGACACGTAGCAATTTCAGATAGAAAACATCTTATCACTTTGCGTGACCTAAGAATCGAACCCAGTACCTCATGCGTAGAAGCAGTGCTTGCGATCAGCAGACAATCTCATCAATCTCTTTGCATTTTAAATAGAATGGAAATAATTAAGACGGAGAACAAGTAGTTTCTTTGTTTGAGTTATATTTCATGTCTGGGCCGGCAGTCTCGACATAGATACCGACATTGTCGCAAACTTTCGATCGCTTAATAATAACAGAAAAAAACAACGTACATAACGCTGCTTGCGAGCAATGCAAGTCTCAACATCCAAGATGCGTTTCTCGCAAGCAACGTTATTGCAACCGATTTTTTCTGTTATTATTAAGTGATCGAAAGTTTGCGGAAGTGTCGGTATCTATGTCGAGACTGCCGGCCCTGAGCTCAGAATCACTATTGCTTAAGTTCTACAAAAGGTTCTTGAATAATTTGTTTCCTTAATAATGCAGTTTATTTGCGTTTCATATCTCAACAGCGACTTCCAATAGGATTGGCCTGGGCAATTAGGGCTTGTCGGTAGTTCATGTAAATCTACTATCCATTATGATAATTCCTGACTAAGAGAATAGTAAACGCCACAAAAATTGCACCAATCTTCTACTATTTTACCTTCTTCGGTTAAAGAAGGTCTTAACACATTTTTAGGGTTCAGTAGCCGAAGGGTAACCGACAGGACCCTATAAACCTCCAATAGCCGTCCGTCTGTCTGCCAGCAGGCTGTCAAGATCCGTACTCGTAATAGGTAAACAGTAGAAATTGTTACAGAATGTCTATTTCTGTTGCCGCTAGTTATAACGGCAACAGAAAAGGCTCCCCTACTACGATGGTACGGAACCCTACATGTGCGAGTCCGAGTCGCACTTAACCGGTTTTTGTGTACAGTAACAAACTGTTCATTTTAAAGATATTTTTAGCTACCGTCACTTACAACGCGATAATACTTAAGCACAGTGTCCTTATTCAGTTAAGTTTGTATCCCCTGACCCTCTTAAACTGTTTGCAGAGAACCTTCTTACCTACCTTTTCAGCCAAATCTCCTTTAAATGCCCGTTACTAAACATAGAAATTCTCGTAATCCGCTATATTTACCCCTTGCTTGAAAACATTATGGAAGCCATTTCCTTTCAAGCAAGGTTCACACTATAGTAGCTGATAAACAAGTCTTCTATTTCAGTTTGTCCCTTCGAACTAACTGAGAATGCCCGGGAAACTGCATGCCATTATTTTTTATACAGATTTTGTTACTGATTTTTCGAATCAATCGTAATTCCGTCTGTCTTTATCTAAGTATGTTAAGGTGAATGATGACCTCAAAGGCGTAGGAACAAAAAAAAACAGAAAAAGTCATTCCTACAGCTTTATGAACTTAGAGCGTTTTATTAATGATTTTGATGATTATAATTCTGTAACTACATACGTCTTACAGCCGCGAATAATATTTTAATCAACATACAACCTAGCACTGGCCTGCAAATTGCAAAAAACCCAAGAAATTTTGAATTTCGCGGGCTGGATGGAGCATTCCCCTTAAGTTCGGCTTTCGGACTAACCGGATATGGTTGAATGAATTTTATAATTATTATATATTATAAGTCTATATTGTTGTCCTACAGCAGGGTAAAGGCCTCATTTACCTCTTTCCACTTCACGAGATCTAATGCGATTGTAGGCCAAACTTTGAGAAAGAGTCCAGCTCATCCCACCACCGCGGGGCCTTCTAGGCCTGCCTCCTTGTCATTTACATTTAATGAATGCAATTTGATAAATGAATCTATCTGAACACCGTAATTCTGACTTTTCATTATGAACAAACAGTAAATAATATTTTTAGTATCTTTTGAGCAAAGCAAGTATTGTTGTAGTTTCTTTGAAAATATTAAGTTACTTCCTATTTCAGATTTACCACATGCCAAAAAATCAAGATTGTTTCATTCATAATTGCACTGCCTCCAAAACATAAATTGGACCGAGAGCCGACTGACTTTTTGTTACAATGAAAAGCCGGCTAGCTAGTTACGTAAAGCCTTTACATTGTATATCTTTAGTGTAAAATAAAACCGCGTAAACCAAAAAATACAAAAATTCCTCACATTTAGGTAGGGAAGTTTAACCCTTTTAGTACAGAGGAGACATATTTACCACACTGCGGCGCGGACGTGGCCGGTCCGTTTATAACATGTCACTTTACAGGCCGTTAGTACCCGAGGGCCGAGATACTACGGGTTTTATAGGATATGTGAAATAATACGGCTTTTTTATAGCATAAACCGGCCACTGGTTGGCTAGATGCTAGAATCAACCTAACTTTAATCAACTGCACATAATATCCTGCCCTATACCTTCCGTGACAATTCTGACCCAGTCATCTCTTGAAGGTTGTTGGTCCATCCAGTCAAACATTGAGCTCGTTGATAATCCTAAAAGACAGGTCACCTATAATTCGACATACGTAGCACACCGCTACTTCAGCTTGCTTCTGCAAGCTTCGTCGGAAACTTTTCCTTTCTGGATAATTTCCTTAGCGGATAATATCCCTATTTAATTAGAGTTAGGCCAGCATGTATTTTTTCCATATCTACATCACTGTCTACTGACTGATTGTTGTCGCTGTGTTCATCTTTTTCAAAATCCATTTTGTAGTGTTTTGTTCTAAAGTCTCATTCATTTTGATGAAGTCTAGTAAGTTTTCTGATTATACACGACACTTCTAGTCGTTCATAATTTTTGCTCTATTTTCTTCTAATAAATGTCCACGAAATAGAAAAACACTAACATTTTTAATAAGGACACTGATCGAGTTAAAAATATTTTTTTAAGTACCAATACACAAATATTTTTGTGTCCTATTTACTTGGCCCGGTCTAGTAAGAGCTCGCGTTGAAGGCCCTCCATGACGAAAGCAAACTTTTAAAACCAAAATATCGCTGGTCATACCAATCTATAATTTATGGCCGTATCAACAT
This sequence comes from Eurois occulta, assembly GCA_950022335.1. Lineage (NCBI taxonomy): Eukaryota > Metazoa > Arthropoda > Insecta > Lepidoptera > Noctuidae > Eurois > Eurois occulta. The sequence goes on along the minus strand of OX465485.1, from coordinate 20,282,714 downwards.
CATCTCAGAAACATTTCTTCATTGTTATTGAGCAGTAAATCAAAGTTATTTTAGTAAACTATCGCTGATTTATGGCCACTAATCCACTTCTATAAACTTGATGGTTTAGTAGTGAAGAAGTATCTATAACTTTAATAAGTGGTCATTCATTATTATCTGTTTGGGCTTTATTGTTGTTGTTCTTTTCATAATATATTGTCTGTCGTGATTCTTAATGTTACAATTTAGTTTCTTTGTTTGTCTTTTGTTTTCAACCGAACTATTTTCTAAATTCTATGAACATGCACCAATAGAGTGACGATAAAGTAGAAATAGTAAACAAAAGTGATTGGATTGCTATCAGTAATGTTTACAGTATAGACGGTTGACAATTATTTAACAACCTTAAAATAAAAAAAAATCTCTTGCAAACTGTGTTGTAACTTGACAGATTTGCTGTACCTACTGGAAAAATCGATAAATTTATTTATTTTTCCATAAAATTAAACCGCAATTAAACTGTTATTTCCATAACTACGATGAGCAATCGACCAACCACAGCAAGACATACGCTCCCCGCTCCCCTCTCCCAGTGTAGGGCGTAGTTAACTACAATTTTGTAATCTGGTTACTAACTACGATTAAAAGTAGTTAACTACATTTAGTTATGATTACTTGTAACTTAACTACAGTAATCAAACTACATTAAGTAGTTGTTAATTTGATTGCTGCAATCTAGTAGTTATAATTACTGATTATTTAAGTTTTATGAACTTATATTTTGCAATTAAATAAACATGTAATGTGTAGTATTATATGTTTTGGAATATGGCTACATAAAAAAAAAGTTTATTGCACATACCTGTTTATTTTAAAGAATAATCAAATGATAGGATTAAAGTCGTAGATATTATGTACTACTTATCAGATCTTAATTACTTTTTTTTGACATGTAATCAAAAAAATAAACTTACTCAGCAAACATCAACTTAATTCAAATTGTTTGCGAATCAAATAAATAAACAAAAAAGGTTGATTGGGTTAATCATTTAAATTAGCTTTTAGTACTATACGTTTTTCGAACATTTCATCCGATAGCCTGATTTGGGATGGTTTATCATAGTTGCGTATGAAAACAGAAACCGACATGCAGCGGGCGAAAGCGAGAGCGTGCTACAGTGCGCTCTTTATCTAACACACGCGACTACAACGCGATGCTCTAACTACCTACCAAACGACGAGTCGAAACACGCGCGATAGTCGTTCATGTACTTACTTGAACGACTATCGCGCGTGTTTACTTTTTTTAACAGACTTCAAAAAAAAGGAGGAGGTTCTCAATTCGGCCGGTATATTTTTTTTATGTATGTACACCGATTTCGCCGAGGTTTCTGAACCGATTTACGTAATTCTTTTTTTGTTTGATGCGGACTAGTTTCGAATTGGTCCCATAAAAATTTGATTCAGGTAGGCCCATTAGTTTTTATTTTATGAGCATTTTTTTATCTACGTTTACCTATCCCGATGTCTATTTAAATCAAATCTCGCAACTAAATTTTATCCACTTTCCGGTTACCGATTGAGCTGAAAATTTGAATTAATAAAAATATTTGTATGGGATATTGCAACTAAAAATGAAAATGACGCAACATCATTTTAAATCTGTAGTTATAAAAAGTAATCAAGTAATCGTGATTGCAACTACAATTAGTAGTTAGTAGTCAAAATTTTTAACTACAGTTTTCGATTTGTTTATGTAGTTTGTAGTTATGATTACTAATTACTTTATGTAGTCGTAGTTAGTAATCAGTAGTTAGATTACATTTTGCCCAATACTGCCCTCTCCCCTCTCCGCTCCTATAGTCCTGCAACAAGCGACGCCGTGAGATGACAAACAACACAGCTGCACTTTATTTCCACTTGTCTTGTTTGTGTCTAAGTGTATCGCTGTCTTTTAAAGATAATTGCATTGTTTCGTCTGTCTGTTCATTTATTGTGGTTGTGTTGTTTATAGTTGTTGTAAATTGAGTGAGGAAAGTTTTAAGCGAGTCATTTAAACATAGTGCTAGAAGACGGAATATATAATATATAATATAATATCCCTGGACATTTCACACAGCACCATCTAGTCCCAAGCTAAGCAACCTAATGCTTGTGTTATGGTAGCTAGATGGCTGATAAACTACATATATACATATTTTTTTTTGTAAATACATACATATTATAGATAGAAAAACACCCAGACCCGGAACAACTACTTGTAGGTCATATAAATATTTGTTCCGTACGGGAATCGAACCCGAGACATGCAGCGCAGCAGTCAATCGCTTGACCACTGCGCCAACCGTGCCGTCTATTAAATCAGAGCTGTTATTTTTTTTTAACAGTGAGTAAACCTTTTACAATATCAATTTAAATTGAAAGGCAGGTCGATTGGAGAACGTACGTACTCTTAAAAGTCTTTTTTTTATAAGCTTTTATTTAAATTACATGGACCTCTATTTCATGGGACTTAAATACTGGCGAAATGTGGGTGTACTACTAGGTACACCTCTGCCCAATCCCGCGGGGATTACAGGCGTGTTATGTAAATAAAACCTTGTTTTAAGAATGTTGTTTTTTACTACTATAGTAATATTATTAAACACTTACTTTTGTCTTTCAACATATTGATCTCAATGTGCTCTTTGTTTTAATTAAAAGTCACACCTAAAATGCGAAAGTAACTCTATTTGTCTGGCTGTTCTTTTTCACGTAAAATTTAAATTTACACACAGCCCATGACTTGGGTTAGTACATACTTTTATCTCGGCCCAGTAGCTCCTAAAGGAAAATTTCACGATAGAAGCCGCACGTAAAACAGCAGACAGCAGGGTTATACTCCACAATATTTATAATGAATATCTCACATACATAACTCCAGAACTTAAAATCACATTATTATCAATTCATACCTTAAACCGGCATTAATCCCGCTGTTTCGAAACCTAATCAAGATTAATAACTGTAATTATAGAACACGCACGCAATTAGTAAACTTAAACTAGAATCCATTATAATAACTCTCCTACAATGTAAATTGGAGAACACTTAGCTAAAGTTAAGTAACTATGATGATGCCACTAAATAGGTTTTTGTGAAAAGGGCCAGTCTAGTGTCCTTTTTAGGTTCGCTGTATAATGTTGATAGATTTATACCTACATCAAAAAATTTTGGGTATACTGAAATGACGTTAGGTCCTAATGACATAATTTGTGTTTACGAATAATTATGGATTTAGGAGAGTAGATTAGAGATGGGGAGCTCGTGGATGGATAATAACAGCCGCTCGTGTCGATCTTCAGATTAAGCCGCGCTTGCCAAGGTTGGTCCGTACGTGACCTATTGCATACCGAGTTTCCCCTGTGCTTCGGAAACCACAATAAGCCGTTGGTTGCTGACATTTGTAGATCTTTGACAGTCGTTACAGGTAGTCAGTGGCCCGAAAGTCTGACAACCAGACTTACCAAGGGGTTTTGTATTGCCCGGTACTAACTGGGTTGTGGAGGTCGGATAGGCAGCTCCATGTAAAATGCTGATATTCAGCTGCATCCGGTTAGATTAGAAGCCGACCCCAAAATAGTTGGGAAAAGGCTAGGTAGATGCTGAAACTAAATTACAATTTAAATGTAATGCTTAAGTATCATTGGCAGCTCTAGTGGACTTTCCTCTCTCGGTGCTAAGCTGAGCATTGAAATTTCAACTGTGTGTTAACCTTTTCCTGATAAATGTATTCGTTCGTATTGGTGTCATCAAGAGTTAGTGCAAACGAGAAATTATAGAGGTTAAATTTACAAATGATTCACGCTAATGTTTTAGATAACGTTCTACAGTAATGTAAAAAGTGCAATCAACGTTTTTGAGTTTTTTTGAGACCTCGCGATGATTATAAACTCGATTTCTGACCGCAGAAGCTTCGACCATGAAAACGTTTTATCGCACGACCGGCTGTCCGACCAGTTTTGTCCAAGATGGCAACACGATTTGTTGCATGGTCATGCGACAAATCGTGGTCGTGGACGCTTATTGCGTGAGGTCCCTTCGGTGGGACGCGCACCAGGTCACTATACGTTACGCGCACGCAAATGTTTTTAGGAACATTAAATGCTTCCATACTATTGATTAACGAACGAATAAATTATATATTTCTTTTATCTTGTAACCTACCTGGGTTTAAAACTTCTGAACATTTTTGTTCAGTGGTAAAAACTAGTGTGAGGTTTCACATAGTAAACGTACCCTTCGTAATGAACACGAAAATATGCTGACATCGTCTTTTAGTATTAAACTAAGCAAAGGCTGACATTTTCTGTTTATAATATCATTGTTTGTATAAAGCTAAGTCTATGAATTTAGTGGTTTTTGTACCACGACTTTATGTATAAGTATTCATGTTTAGGTGCTACTGTTTAATTCATTAGTCATAACATACATTACGCCTATAATCCGCGAAGGGTAAAGCAGAGGAGTACCTAATAGTTCACACACGTCACCCACATTTCGCCAGTTATGTTTAAGTCCCATGTAATAGGGGGCGAGCCTATTGTCACCAACCGGGAATAAATTAGACTCCTATATTTTTTAGGCTTTAATTTAATAGGCTTGCTCCCTACTACATGGAACTTTAACACAGCTGGCGAAATGTGGGGGAACTACAGGTCGACTTCTGTCTTACCCTTGGGGGATTACTTACTATTTTAAACGTTTCTGTGGAGTTTGTTGTCTAAAATTATTTATCTTTTTTTCCAGATCTTCACAAGCAACTCCGGTAAGTGTACACAATAGACGCTGACATTTTCGTAACAAAACAAACTTCGCTTTGTTATTGAAATCACGTAAACCACGAAGATGAGAGTTAAAAAAACAATTGTAAAAGTAAAGGACATGGCCGAATCCTGCCCTCAGAATCAATTCATAATTCGTCATGTACACTAATTATTATTATATTAAAGTTACTTCTAAAATAAATAAAAATTAATCGCAACAATTACATATCTCTAGAACAGGCGACAAAAAATCTCAAAATAATAAGTGTGTTAATAGTTTTTTTGTGGTTTTGTTTCATTGAATGCATCTACGTTTGGATACACGCATGAGACAAACACTGTATCTATCTGAATTACGCCTGAAGGTCAGACTAAAATGTATGTAAAACACCTGTGACTGTCAAATTGTATTGCTAGGGTACCTTGAAAAGTTAACGGTTTCACGATTATCGCAGACACCACTTTTCGACCTGCCGCGCGTCTTGATGAATATATTCAAATATTTATTTTCAAGAGTGTGTATCCAAATATCCTAGAGTTATTTTAACGTTTCTACGCTCAAAACCAAAGAGCTCAAAACTATCTGTGCAGTCTTGCGTTGATCTTATCACGTAATACTGTATTGTCTTTTCCGTTATTGTATTGGATATTTTCACTTGACCCCACGCTATTCGGACTTTCGTTTACGCTTCTAATGTTAATATTCTGCTGTGCTTATTAGACTTGTTTGTTTACGATTTGGATTCTGACGCTCACGATGTCAAGGTGCTTGAATTGTGTGTCCAGGATTGCAAAATGCGCAAAACATGATTGCACAAGTGCGTGGAAATAGCCCTTATCTTTTGAGAGGGAGAATAAAGTCACGTCACATAAGCCGGAAGCAATATTTTTCATATATTTTGTATGACAGGGAGCCATTTAGCCCCAACTCCTTGGATGCCATTTTAGGCTATTGTTGTAGTTGCCTAGTTGGTAAACGGACAGTTGGATGTTGTTGCCATGTCATGACGTTGTTATGGTATTTAGGCTGGGCCAGGCATCAAGCAAATATAACGGCACCAGCTTCATTCCTTGATAATATTTTGTTGATTTTTGAAGATGAATAGGCTTAAAAGTGGATGAAAACAATGAATGTGTCTTGTCTGAGTAATTGCAATGATGTTTTTCTTAAAACGTCTGTAAAAGAAGTAGAAGTAGATAATTATATTTTATACTTTTGCAAATGTAGGTATTTATACTACCTACCTAATTAGATATTGTTAAATAAAAAATCAAATACCATTTTAGTGTTTTATTGCCTATCCAATTGTATATTTTTTGCTAGTCGCTTGGGTCGCTTGGAAGTCATAATATCCAGAAATATCTGTAGACGACTAGTACTCGCTCTTCTTCGATTTGAAATGTCTTGTCGGATAGTGAAGAAACGGCCTTTAAATCCATTGGTAATGGCATTTCTCGTATTGTTTCGTTTCGGAATTTATGATCATTGCTATTCAAAATGTTTAGGCACATTTTTTGTATCCTATTTATAGTATCTCTCGCTTCTTCTCTGATCATAAAACTTAAACTATTATGATTATACACCTGTAAGCTTTAATTTGACGTACTGTATGTCAATGTACATGAATATTTTTTGTAAGGGCACAGCTCTATACAAATTCCGGCCATGTCATTTGAATGTTATCGATGTTAACACGTGCTGCGCCGATTTTTAACATAATGGTCAGGACTTAGACTGGACTGGACTAGTTAGACTGGTGGACAAATGGTTCCGTACGTACTTAATATCGAAATTCCGACTTATTATAAGCCAAATTCCGACTTATTGTAATTTGCCATAACAGAGGCATAAACACTGCGGTAAGTAATACAATATGTTCTGTAAAAGTTTTAACTGGTAAGCTTTGACAGTTAAAATAATACCGCACTTTGACAGACAGATAGAATGATGTAAAGCAAACAACGGCCGGATGTAGGCTTGGTAAATTATAGACTCCCATTTTCATCCTTAAATAAATAAATAAATTAATGCATTGATTACAGAACCCTATTACTAAGCTCTTTCAAACATCGCGACCAAACAAACTCAATCTAAAGTCGATGTTATCAAACACTCTTTGCTGGTCTTAATCGGGAACAACTTCGAGGACCCGGGCCAACCATTAATGGAATTCGATGTATGCATAATGAATGATTTCGTTCAGCTCTGGTTTTTCTAGGGGAGAAGATACGCCAGACTTTTGTAGGCTCCAAGATACTTTACAATCTTATCTGCTAATTAACTTTGTAAAGGATATTGTATGGATTTTTAGTAAGCGTCGAAGTTATAATTAATTAACGAGATTTCACAAGAATTCCCAGAAAACTGAAACTCCACTAAGTTGAAACTATCCAATTACTGGCATAAAGACAAAAAGCCCTTGCCTGACCTTGACGTACAAGTGACATTCAAGTTCAGGGTGCTAAAGTACGTACGTTACAGATACCATAATAGATTTGAACCTGCTATTAATCCTTCAAGCGTTGACTGACACACGGTCAAATTCTCGGGTCAAGAGCGTCATATCATCTCATCCGCCTAGATTCATCCCAATACCAGTACTTTACATGGAGCTTCTGCTTATCTGACCCCCACAACTCAGTTAGTACTGGGTAATAGGATACGCCTTGATAATACTGGTAGACTATTGGACCGCTCTCTACCTGTTACTACATTTACGTGTAAATGAATTAAACACTACATGCTGTTAGATAAGCAGCCACCCCCAAAATGCATAAGAAAAGGCTAGGCAGATTAAATGAACACTGGCATGATATGTCGTTTATCACCAGAAGAAAAATCGTCCACATTCTATCTTACCCTCAGCGCACGTCCTTTACAACATAACGTTCTATTATGCAAATTTATTCAATAGCTCGCAAAAATGTTCTCTTGATTCGCTCATTTTTACGACGGTAGTATCAATTTGTTTTGATCTCACAACAACGTCGATGTTTAACACAACACGTCCTTACGTGTCAGCTTTCATATAAAAATGGTTACTTTACTTTTTCACCGTTATCTGGGGACGCAACGTTTGCTTGTCATTCCTCGCCTATCTTCGTTCATCTTTGGGTTTATGTGAGCTGTCATAAAAATTGTATTGTACAAGCAGTTTCAGTCGTTGCCATCTATAATTCTATATCCTTACTAATATTTGAGCAGTAAGGGGCCATCTCCACGAGCGAGAGAATCGCGGCGATATTACGTATTTGTATGGGATAATATCGCCGCGATTCTCTCGCTCGTGGAGACGGGTGTATAGATATACGTGGCAACGACGATAATATCGTCGCGATTCTCTCGCTCGTGGAGACAGCCCCTAAACGCCTATCGGTCTATATTTACATATATTTTGGGCGGTCGGTTTAAATAGGCACACCATGTGTGTTTGCCTCTTGACAATAAAAACAATCATTCAATATCTTGCTCAATTTTGACCAATGGCGAGCATAAACCTATATGTTTTTTCATGCCCACTTAATCAAGAATTTCGCTCAGATAACACATTAGGGAATTGGCCTCCTCGTCCTGATTAGCAACACGAAATTAAAACAAATCGACACACATGAGTACTTATTTGAAGATAAAACTTATCAGATGTTGGCAATCTGCCGACAACATATATTACTTCGGCCATAAGCTGGCTGAAAATATTCAACGGAATTAAAAAAATACTAGCTTCCCCCCGTGGGTTCGCCTGCGTATAATTAAATATAGAAACAGAAATAACTGATACGAACGTGAAAAAATATTGTTATTAATCTTAATAATTATAATAAAAAATAAAAGTTAATGAGTATATTTTGTTTTTAAATTAATTGCTACCCCCGGAATATCCTGGATGAAACTAGGCACATGAGCGTTGAGCTTGGTGCAAGCAAAGAGAGGCCTGTACCCAGCAGTGGGTGAAGTGGGTGATGATGATGATCATTATTATTATTAAATTTTAATAGTAATTAGTTTTGGGAAAAAACCAATAAATAATGGCAGCCTAAGGAAAGAAAAGCGTAAAAAACTTTTACTTGCTTTTTTCTCGCTTGTTTACTTTTAATTTTTTTTAAGTTTATTTATTTTTTATTTCTAATGTTGGTTTCAATGTTAATTCATTTTAGTTTGTTTTAACTTAAATCGGACTGTATGGATCAAGATATCTGAAATTAATGTTTTATTTTTAACACAATATCCTTTTAAATACCTATATGCTAAAGTTTCTTTAAAATAAGTTTTGCGTGAAAGATTAACAAACATCCATCCATCCAGGCATCCTCATAAACTTTAACTTTAACGTTTTTAATAGTATTAGCAAGATAAATTTATTGTCAAGGACTCAAACTCAATTTGAATTTTACCTAGCTTTATTCTTTATTTTGACGTTTTATTGGGGGTGTGTCGTCAAATTGTCAACAGATAACCAAGCTTTTGTGAAAACATGCAAGGTGAGAGCATGACGAAGCTCCTATTGGAGGAAGAACTGCCTGACCCGACAGCCCAGGCCAGATTGTCGTAGCGCCAGAAAATTAGGAAAGCCGATTACACCTAAAGTGGAATAGAGCTAGGAAAGAGAAAAGAAGAATTATGAATAAGGAGCTCGTGGCTTAATAATAACAACCGCAAGGGTCGTCATTTCCCGCAAGGGCCGATGCCTGCCAGGGCTGCGGGACTGTTCGAAAGAGATACCGCGGCCCTGGAACATAAAGGGCCAAAGAAGGAACATGGGTGGTTTTTAGTCAGTAAGAGTCTGACACTCCCTTCCGCTCCGCGCAGAGCGGGGGGGGTCATTTGATGATTTCCCACCCACCAAAAAAAAAAAAAAAAAAGGTTCGTCATTTACGTTAAGGTGCGCTTGCCTAGGTTGGTCCGTGGATGGGTGACCACCCATTACATACCGAGTTTCCGCCGTGCCTCGGAAAGAACGTTAAGCCGTTGGTCGCTCCATCTAAAAGACTGGTATGCAGCTACATCCGGTTAGACGGAAAGCCGACCCAAATATAGTTGGGAAAAGGCTATTCAGATGATGGTGTATACTGGAGACATCTCAGGTTACGAACACAAAAAAAAAAAATGGAATTAACCTTCTGACTAAAAAAAATATTTTAAGAAAATCGCGAACCTAACGCGTACGAAGTCACGGGTAACAGCTAGTTAACGATAAAATTATTCCTGGCAAATGAACGAACAACATCAGAACTAGGATCTGTTTCAGAGGACAGCCAATTTATTAATACCATAAGTAGGAACAGTTGCAATTGATGTGACCATGGTATGTGAATTATTTGAACAGAAACTACGGAGGTCTGACGAGTTGTTTATTAGCCATTTTATTAGGGTTCTGTACCCAAAGGGTAAAAACGGGACCTTATTACTAAGACTTCACTGTCTGTCCGTCCGTCTGTCTGTCCCCAGGCTGTATCTCAAGAACCGCGATAGCTAGACAGTTGAAATTTTCACAATTTATGTATTTCTGTTGCCGCTATAACAACAAATACTAAAAACAAAATAAGATAAATATTTAAGGGGGGTTCCCATACAACAGACATGATTTTTTTTGCCGTTTTTATAGATAATGGTATGGAACCCTTTGTGCGCGAGTCGGACTCGCAGTTGGCCGGTTTCTAAGTTTGCCTTTTATTTTATATCATTTAAAACTACTCGTATTCTTTGTCTCTTAAGAAATGAGAAATGAATTTAGCGTCAGTGAATAACTGATCAGTCTACCTCAATTTCCTGAGTCATTTCATTCAACAGTCGAAACACAGAAATTAATTTAGATTGGTAGTCAATTTCCTTAACAGTTAATTACCCTGAATTACGTACATTCATAATGAAACGCGTTGGTAAAGCATCATAATTTTACGCGGAATTTACAGCAAATTTACGCATTCGCGTAATTTATCGTACGTGTAGGTGTTTCCTGAACTATATCATTTTAATTACTGGCGTTGTTCCCTTCCAATTAGTCATGGAAGTATGTCTATGATGTACTTCACCATGAATTTCCCACTATAATACAGATCGTAGAATGAGTACTTCTTATTAATTTTGTCTATTGTTAACTGTTCGTTATTAATCAATTATAGCTGTCAGTCTTACTTGAGTATTTCTATTTTTGCTCTTGGGTTATGTACATAACCTTAATAGTTATGTAGAAAAAAATAATATGTACCCACTGCGTATTAGCATTCTACGAGTTTCTCAGTAATGTACGAGTATAATTTGAGCCTTGAGCAGGTTCAAGAAACGGGCGTGACGATTTGGACTCGTTCTTGACTAATTGGCCTGAAAAGGCAAAACTCAGAGAAACTTGGAAAGTATGGGGGACACCTTTGTCCGGTACAGAAGAGGTTAATTTAAAAAAATGTTTCAGTTTTAAGCAGACTTTGTCTGGTTGAGGTTAAGGCTCACCTGTAATTGTATAACCCACGTGAAATGGGTGTGCCTGCACACTGCATGGAGATTTTATAGTGCACAAGTGTGTGCGAGAACACAGGTGCCCCACTCTCTCTTCCCTGACTCTTATAGCCAAATGGGACGGCAATCTGACACGACCGGGGGCAGATCATCGGCTTTACATTCTTTCATGGGGTGTGATACCACCATTTTAAAACTCCGGGACTGACAAATTCCAAATAGAATAACCCAATAACACTTGGGCCAACTCGAGACCCAGGACCTCACGCTCGGCACTCGCGTTACGACCTTGAGACAAAAGGGCAGTTAAGGCTAGTTCTAATCCTAATTAATATTATAAATGCGAAAGTAAGTTTGTTTGTAACCTTTTCACGCCTAAACCACTGAACCGATCATCCCGAAATATCGCATATACGTTGTCAGGTGTATAGAAACGGACATAGGGTACCTTGCATCCCGAAAAAAAGTACTGTTCCCGAGGAAAACAACACTAACGTTCTAATGATAATAGATGGCGCCACGTGTCTTTCGAATCATTATTGAATCATATTATTATAAAAACTTTAGTAGTATGTTAAGAGTTTACATGTCAAATTCTAAATTAATTCAAGGGAAGCCGCAGGCAAAAGCTAGTCTTGAATAAAGCCATCTCAGCATGTTCAAGATAAGCTCTCGGTGATCAATTATAAAAAAAAATCATCAATCATTATTTTCTCCTTGAAGCTTTCCTTACCCTACGGTGTCTGTCTGGGGTATCATGAAAATATCAATATCACAGCTCTTTAAGTAACCTATGTTTTATAAAAATATTCTTTGCCTTTTGTTGAGTTTAAGGTCCTGGGTTTGATACGCGGGTCGTGCAGTGTTATTGCGGTTTTCAGGAATTTCTCAGTAGCAGCTAGGAGTTCGAATTTGTGCCCGGTAATTTTGGCAATAGGCTCACCGCTTACTAAATGGGACCTAAACATATCTGGCGAAATGTGGTTGTACTACAGGGTACACCTCTATCTAACCCATAGGAGGTTAATGACGTGATATTATGTTAATAACCCTGCTTTTTTGCTTAATAAAATTGATCCATTACTCAAATTATCGTACCCACGTATTTTTTTACCGTATATTTCTTTTTTACCGAGTACCAAATATACACTAAAGAAGATTTAGTACTCAGTAAAAAATAAATGGAAGGAAAAATATTCGCCATCAGTTGCCATGTCAACTTATATAAGTAGTAAGAGAATTGGCATGGAAGACAGAATATTGAGAATAACGAATCCAATACAATAGAACCGGACAAGTGCGAGTTTGACTCGCGTGGAGAGGGTTCCGTACTTATCTAAATTCCGTAAGTTGTTTTAAATCTAAGATTTCCATATAAGTTTTTCTGTAATCTATAGGCAAAGAACTATTACTTGTATTTTTTTTTTAATTTTCTGCCTTTTAGTTTTAGAAGGCGGGAATGGTAAATTTTGGCCTATTTTCTTTAAAAAATTCGAAACTATTTTTTTTCAAATGATAAAAAATATATATCTGAGCACATGTAATATACAATGAGTAATATATCGTGTTACTTATCAAATAAATTATGTAGTTTGCAAATTTTGTTTTTGCATTTTCTAATTTACCCCCAAAGTAGCCCCCATGTTTAAAATTCATTGATTTATTTCATTGTTTATAATTTGTTACACGCCCGTATTATGGTCACCGACATAAATAATTATGTGTACCAAATTTCAACTCAATCGGTCCAATTGTTTTGTATTGACAGACAGACACGCGTGTGGTGATAAGGGATTCCGTTTTTCCTTTTGAAGTACGGAACCCTAAAAGCTGTCTTTTTCACCTTCACCGAGCGACACTTAGGTACAAGGCAATCGTTTTATCTGAAGACTTTTTTATTCACATCTAACACAAGTTTTTTATTTACATTTAGAAATAAAATCATGAGTGTTTGGGGATTGCTGGCTAGTGTGCCAATGTGTCAGAAAACTTATTTCAAGTTTTTAGGTGAAACAATGATTGGTTGAATACGAAGACATTCAAATATTTGCGTAGTCTTTTAAGTCCCTTTGGTTGAATATGACTCAATGTTTTTTTATCTCATTGTAAGCAGTGATAGCCTAGTGGTGTGCCGTCGTACTGCCAAGTCATAGGTCACGAGTTTGAACCCAAGGCACTCACATCAGATTTTTCGGATTCATGTGCGTGACTTTCTTCGTCGCAAATTAATAGTCGTTTGATATTTAGCCAGCCCATAACAGTCTAAACTTTTTTATGAATTTCTATGACTTTACAGTCGCTTCATGTAAAATATTCTTATTCAGCTGCATCCGGTTAGCCTTTTCTACACAATAATGATTATAGTAAAAAAAACACAGAAAAACACGCGTACACGCGTTCTTGTATTCTTCTGAGCAAACCCTTTTATTTAATACCTATAACATGTGAACGCAGGTTGTCAAGGTCAGATAGGCAGTCGCTCCACGTAAAATACTGGTATCCAGCTGCATCCGGTTAAACTGGAAGCCGACCCCAAAATAGTTGGGAAAAGTCTAGGCAGATGATGATGAACATGTGAACGCATACAAAATTACTAGTCCGCCGTCTTCGGGAGTCCGCGATATTGGATTTAGAATGACACCACTTAGCTAACCATGCATTGTCATCCAAAATAAATATGCACGCAAAATTTCTGCTCAATCGGAAACCGGGAAGTGGATCAAATTTAACTTCTAAGATTTGTTTACATAGTACGTTATTAGGTACAGGTGAAGCTAAAAAGCATGTTAAAAACGAGACACAAAACCGTCTATTGAATATTCACCCGTCAAAATGATAAAGGTAATCCATCATAGGTGTTGGTAAGGATACCTATTTTTTGCACACACTTAATCATCATTTATTAGAAACCCAACCGGTAGAGAACCTCCCTTCAGGATATAAATAGGCACATGATAAAAACTTCCACTTCACTATGGAGCGAATGTGGAACGAACCGAATGAAACAGACTGCGACGCTGATATTGAGCTGGGTTGCACCTATTTAGATAGCTGTGTTTACTTATCTTCATGGCACCTATTTTTCTGAGATGGGTACTATTTCAAGTGTCAGAATTTGATCCAAGTTTTCTTATACCTTGTAAGAAAAACTGCGGGTTGTAGCATTAAACATTCACAATTCGTGCCGTAATAGCTGAGATGACGAGTACTAATAATAACAATACTCGTAGAGAAAAAAAATCTTAAGAAACAACAGTGTTTTTGAGAATCTATTATCGTTCAACGATTATTTGAGTTAGCAACAACCCGAAGTAATACTGAATCCACTTTTCTGAGGTAATTAATAATCCCAGGTTCTTGATAAATAGACAGATAATAGGCACTTTATTTACAAACAACCTTGAAAGAAATCTCAGTTAATTGTTTGAATAGTACTCACATTAATCTACTTGCAAAGCTCTTTGTAATTGATTAACGTAAATAAAAATAACCAATCCATAGGTAGATTAGATTTAACAAAACTAAGTTTTAATTGAAGAGACTCTAAAGAACTGAGTGTGAAACTTCCAAACGTCTCCGTGGTGTATCTTGACCTGACCATCTGCATAAAAGGCAGCTGGCTCGATAGTATAGTTTTCAGACCAAGTTTGGCTATTAATTCAAAGTTCTCATATAAGTACATCTGCCTAGCGTTTCCGCAACTAAGTAGGGGTAATTTCGGAGTGTGCTTTGGAATTACACAATTTAATTACCCCATCCCCATTCAATCATCGGATAAGCAGAGACACGGCGAAGCGTCAACGTTATGTGGTTGAAGTTCCACGGACGCGAAGAAAGCGCTTTGCTTCCACATTTATTGTGCGAACAGCAAGTCTATGGAATTCACTGCCGGCTTCTCTATTATGACCTCTATTGCCAAGTTACTGAGTAATACGATATCACTTGGTAAGATTTTCAGGCGTCTGACTACCCATAACTGCTGTCAACAGCTGAGCGTAGGACAAGTGACAATCGCTTGTAAAGCGTTTCGTTTTAAAAGCACTTTTATTAGCTGTCCAGTAACTAATTATGAAAATAGTTTGACTCACTTTCCGGTTTCCGATTGAGCTGAAATTTTGTATACCTACATGTTTACTGTTTAGTTTGGATGACAATGCTTGGTTATCTAAGTGACATCATTCTAAATCCAATATGGCGGACTCTCAAAGATGGTGGACTAGTTACTTTTTATGCATTCACATGATAGGGGTTATCAAATGAAAGGGGTTGAATACGAGAAATAAAATAACGTTAGCTTATGATAGTTTCCTACAATTATTACTTTTCTATCATCTTTAGCGCCGCTTTGTCTATTCACTTTAGTCTCTAATAACCATCGGTAGGTATTATATCTCCTGCACTGCTAGCCTGCTAGCTGCATATTTTTACCCGACTGTCCCAGAAAGAGGGTTCTGCTACTGAATTTTTCTTTACGAGAAAACCGTTTCACCTTAACTTGCCAGCGCAGTAGAAACTTTCATTACTTAGAAAAATGTTCTGAATAGCTTGTGCCTAGATATTATGGCATTGTGTTTCTTAGACAATAACGCAGGTTTGTTTAATTTCAGAACTAGGAAATAGCTGTGTCAGACTTGAGTAATTGCACTAGGAGGGGGAGGCTTCCTTGTATGTAAAAGTAGAAATATTGCTGTAATATGTGTGTATTTTATTTTAGAGTTGTTTTTAAGAGCTTATTTTTTATTTTACTTTGTTCATGAACACACCAAATTCTTAATACCATACTTCTTGTTCTGGTGCCTCACCAAATACTGAAGATTAGCCAATCTTCAGTATTTTGAGAGGCACTTTATCTAAACAAATAAATAAAATTGAAGTGTCTGTTTGTAATATCAAAAAACAGCTTTTTACTGAATGCAAATGAAACTATATAGGCACTTATAACAAAAACACATTTTTTTCAATTGTCAGTCGGTCTGTCTGTCTGTTTGTTCCGGCTAATCTCCGAAACGGCTGGACCGATTTTGACGCGACTTTTAAAAAAAGGGAAGTAATATTTTTTATAATAATTTCACGCGAACGAAGGTCGCAGTTATTTGCTCCTATTACTACGACGCAAAATCACAAGACGGTATTGAATCTGTCCCTTAATTTGTGATTGTGAGCTTGCGCGTGTCCTCCCTATCAACGCAGAAACAACTGAGCGCTGCCGTTCCGGTGTCGCAATGAGTACCTACACCCCCGCCCGCTTCGTCTCGGGAGCTGCAGTTTCGTCGTTTTTGCGTTGCGTCGACGCAGCGCACCGTGTGTACACTATGATTATTCGCATGCAAAACGACGCAGCGACAGCGCTACGTCGACGCAATGCGTCGTGTGGACCGGCTCTTAGGCGTGAAAAGGTAACTTACGAGTACTTTCGCATTTATAATATTAAGTTAGGATTCCTAGAACGACGTTTTTCTTCACAGTATAGAGAGCCAGTCTTTATTTATTTATTTAAACTTCATGTACAAGAGTGGTACATAGGCGGTGGTTGCCGTCTTTACTGTTGATTCGTAGAAATAGTTTAAATTAACACTTTATAAAAGCTACAGCTGTAAACTCTCAAAGCGACTCAAGAAAAAGCAAACTCCTTTTTTTGGTACTTATAAATTAGCACCATCAATAAAAACGCTTTCTGTTAGACAAAAACAACGTAATCCCTTAGCAATATCTTGTAGCTGAAGTAAAGTAATGAAAGAATATCGAATCCCACGACACTATCAATCAAGTTATACAGAAAAGATTAATTACATCTTAAAACAGATGGTGACGATTACAATTTGAAAACTCCTAATAAGTCATTAATGTTGCTAGCTTTCAAAATTTATGGACGAATTTATTCTTTTCCCAGTGGGAATTTATATTTGTTTATTTTAATTTGTTTTGTGATAGTCGTTATAGGAAGTTAGTGGCCTGAAAGTCTGACAACCAGTCCTACCAAGAGTATCGAATTACCCAGTAGGTTTTGGAGGTCAGATAAGCAGTCGCTCCATGTAAAATACCTGCATCCGAATAGACAGGAAGCCGACCCCAACATAGTTGGGAAAAGGCAGGCAGATGATGATTTTAACTAGCCATCCCACGGCGGGGCAAAGACCACCTCCTCAAGTCCAGTCAAGTACTCTTTTGTGCCTCGCCAGCCGTCTCGGAACATCCCTGATGGTAGCTGGTCGTGTCTGTATGTGTGACCTCGCTATTCCGCTAAACTACGCAACAGATTTTGATACGGTTTTTGCTATCATTTAGAGAATTAAATAACTCTGGAAGGAATATGTATTATACATTTATACAGGGTCGAAGTGACATCGACACACAAACGAGTAAACCACGTATTCAATACGTCATTCCAAACACAAAATGTGATTTTTGAAAATAAATCAGTTGTTTTCTACAAAAGTGCAATACCTACACGGTCAAAATGTATGGCACAGCTGATTTCTTTAAAATTACCGTTTAAAAATATCTGTGGTGTGGTCTTACCTCCGTGGGTATGGTCAACATAATCCTTTGAGCGTCGATGGCCCTTCCACCGTGTAGGTATTAAACATTCATAATATAATCTATAGTCTATAATGCAATTCCTAATAATTCCTGATAAAAATACTTTCCGTTCTAATATTTTATTTCTCAAAAGTGTATTGAGAAACGTCGTTCGATACGAGTGGGGATCTGTTACTGCTGTTCTCGGCTCCGTAACACCCTTAAATTAGTTTATTCTGCCTCGAATGCAACAACAAAGTTTCCCGACTTATATCAAAATGTACTATTTCCAATAGAAAGCCACGGTATAGGCTAATATTAACCTGAAAAATTAAAAGACTTTTTCGTGGATTTGCAAAGTAAGTCGGAGAAAAAACGGTCGAAAATGTTTACCGCCCAACGTAGTGGGCACTGGTCAGCTAGTTATTGTTAAAGAAATCTCAAGCCGTGCGTAGCAGGTGTTTGTCGCTAGAAAAGTGATATAATCCAATCTGATATCAAAATACGTTCAATGTTTTTTCCTAACATCATTATATAAGAATTCATTTTGAACTACGATTGCAAGCAATTGCATTGAAAGTTTTTTTCTAGAGCCTAAAAAGGCTTTTAGTACCAAGAAAAGTAAAAAAGTTGAAGTCAAGATTTAACACAAAATCTTGAGCCTAATCTTTTCTCCTTTTCTAAAAATCTTTATCCCTAACAGATAAGCCAATAAAGACTCTTATCGGTCTAAATTACAACTAATAATACTAACTCATTAGTTCCATTCATACACGATATATCATGCAACCGTCTGCTCCCACAAACACATTTCGTCTTATTTTATATTTATATTTATTGTCCCACTGCTGGGCAAAGGCCTCCCTCATAGAGTTCCACTCTTCTCTCCGGTTTTCTCTGCCAATCTCTCATAAACGCGTCTAGGTCGTCACGCCAGCGTTTTCTAGACTTCCCTTGGCGACGAAGCCCGTCTTCTGGCACCCACTGCGTGACGACTCTGGCCCATCGGTGCTGATGCATTCTATAGTTCTATAGACATGGCCCGCCCAATCCCACTTCAACGCAGCAGTCTTGTTCCGCACATCAGCGATTCCAGTTTTGGAGCGTATTGTGGTATTGTGAATTATTATCCTGCAAAAACCTTTAACAGCCAATTTCGATTTGATCGTTCTAAAGGCAATGTGACATAGTATAATCGTAATTAGTGTCATGTACGTTGGTTTAGTCGTCGCAAGTGCTACTGCTGAGCTTGAGATCATGGCTTTGATTCCCAGGTCAGACAAATATCTAGTATTTCTTGGTAGCAACGCGAAGTCTGGATTTCTGTGTGTTTGATGGAAATTACGACAAAATGTGGGTTGGTACACCTCTGCCTAACTCTTCGTGGAATACATGCGTGATGTTACGTTAAAACAAGATGGTGATCTTCTGTATGCATTATAACATAAATAAACAAGTACCTGTTTCTTTATGAGCGAGCAACGAGGAACTCGCATCTATATACAAGCACCCTAAGACTAAATTACTCCAATTTGCGCAGACATGCAGTCATTTTGCTAGAACATTCAGTTTTCATATTCAAAGGAATATGAGGTTTGCCATCAAAACTACATTAGTTACGTTGCTGAGGAACATTTTGTAATAAAAGAAACATAATTTAGGTTTCTTTCAGGTCATGTTACAAAGTTTTTACGGTGAAATATGTTTTTAATGTGACTTAAGGGCTATATGGGGGAAGTTCCAACATTGCCCTAAATATCAAAGTAATCTTTTTGAATTAAACGCCACGACCTATCAACTACCCATCTATCTTTAGGTACACCTGTCTCTATCAGTCAAGGTTTACTAAAGTAAACAATTAGCTGAAGTAATCTTTGACTGTTTACGACAAACAAAATTTAGCTCAGCGAACTAGTGAAACATCTGACGGAAATTCCGCGATAGTCATTCGGCGTGATTGGCGATTGGTGGACGCATTTCGGATGTATATTCATATTACCAAAAACCACCAAACCATTCGCTAAAAAGGAAAATAACGTAATTTCAATCTTACCGACACTTCAGTACACGATTTATGTCAGGGTGTCTATGTCCACAGCCGGACCGTAATAATTAGTCAGCCTACCTTGACTGATTCTTTAGCCGAACTTCAAATACTTTTCTGTCACTTTATCATGGAATACTCAGATAAGTACTTCAAGCATCTATCAGCTGTACGTACAACCAGCATCCGAACTTAATTTCGGAACATGAAGTTTTCTATTGGCTCCGATAGGAATATTACCCCTCGCCATAAAGAAGAAAAGCGTGAATTTAACGAAATCGTAACACTCGTTTATTCGCCATTGTTTTTACGACGTCTATAAACGTCGGACAGAACGATAATTTTATTCATCGTTAATATCCGTCCGAAATAAAAATGAGACGCAAAAATTGATGGTGTGTCATCCGATACGGATTTGTTAACGCAAAATGGTGTCAGTTTATTATGATATTGTTGTAAAAAATGGAGACAAATCCGAATTTTATAAGTCTATACTTTTTTATATTTCTCCGAGTCTACGGATTACCAAAACTTAATTGGAACAGCTGAAGAAACTTTATCCAACTTTAAATACTATTTTTGCCTCTGGGCTTACGGATTTTCCTTCACTATTTTGTTGTTTAGTTTCAAAGTTTTTGACAGCAGGATAAAATGGGTAGACAGTTTCGACAGCAATGTAGATGGATAGACATAAGAAAGTCTCTATTAGAGAATGATTACTTACTGGTTGCAAAACAACAAGACAACAGTTTTATAGGAATTCTATTGACTATTACTACTGGGTGAGAAAATTACTGATTCTAGATATTGCTCAGTAACGTGGATATTGAATATAGAGTGTGTTTGGCTTCCGGTTACCGATACTTTAATATATACTCATTTTTATCGACAAATACACGTTTATAAATACTCCTATCCCCACACCCCGCGACCCAGGACCAGCCATTTTGTTTTTGTATGTTCAATGAAATGCTAATATCTTTAAATCTAAGAGATCTAGAGACGTGCAAATGATCGTATTGCAAAGGGTAAACGCCGACGCTATCAAATTATTAAATCATTTTTGTCTAAAAATAAGCAACAAGAGCCTAAACAAAATGACTTATTTTTTTTACATTTTCTACTCTAATTGAAGTCAACATCAATTATTTCATGAGTTATTGTCATTTGAATATAGCTCTGTCTCAGCACATGGTCTCCACAATGTCGCAGGTACCCCGTTCTTTGTCTGAGCAGTAGATAAGGCATCAACAAATGACAGCCGAGATCAGCGGCTCAACGTATTTTTCGTGGTATAAAGAAATTCGGTTTCTAATGCATAGTCACCCATCCACGGATCGACCATGGCAAGCGTTGCTTATTGTGAAAATCGACCTATTATTTATCCACGAGGTCTGCAATAGGGGGTCCCTATTGCAGAGCTCATGGTTGCTAGAAGCTAGAAAATAAATAAACTAATTTTGTTTAAGAGCTTTATCCTTTATCAGGTTCAAAGTCAAATTTAACTTATGAACTCTACAAGTTATACAACAATTATACAATTAACTTTGCTTTGAGCAAAATAGCAACTCAAATAAAACGTTTATGAGATGCAATAGCATAGCAACTTGATAAAACGACGAAGTTGGACCAAACTCGCTTTGCAGTTACTAACACAATGACAACTAGTGATTACATTACGATGATGATGATGGTGATGTCAGTACGGCGTATTCGCGACTCGTTGCGTACTTAGTGTATACCAAACTCGAGGCGTGTAGGTATGACTCCCGTTTCCAACCGTCGCGTTTGTATGAAGATACACTACTTTAGATATTATTACCGTGCCCGCGACTTTGTCTCCGCGCCGCAGCCAGGACACTAGCCTTTTATATGTTATATAGATATATAAGATGTAAAGAAGTAAAAAGAAGAATTTATTTTGTAACATGCATTATTGTTGGGTACGTCTAGTGAGATTGACGGGCGATTTAAAGTAGCTGATTTAAAAGTACCCTTACTTATCAGTCATGTCCACAAAGACACCACTGAGAATGATATTATTGAGTATATTCGGCAGAAAACGCGGGAGACTGTTTCCCTGCATAAAATAAACACAAGGAACGACACACCATATAATGCCTACAAGGTGCTTGTTCCTAAATATAAATTGCAAGTATTTCTGGAAAATAAACTGTGGCCGCAAGGTATTTTATTCCGGCGTTTTGTAAGTTTTAAGCCCAATACTTTTGTGGATAATGAACGTAAATAACCAGCTAATGGATAGTTATAATATATGTAATATGGTTAGTTTCAACTGCAAAAATGTCAAGCGGTCAAACGAAAGTATTAAGGATTTGTGCAGAAGTTGTGATATTATAGCCCTATGTGTGTGTTTATTGTTTTGTGTTCTATTAGTATGTTTAATGTATTGTGTTGAATTTTGTGTGTATTAATGAGTCCTTGTTACTTGAATAAATAAATGAATTATTATTAATTATTATTATTATGTACTTGTAGGTACTTGCAACTTTTATTTAATATACGTTAGTACTAGTAAAATAACCGATTGATTTTAATTTTAATTTGTTAGTACCCAGCAATTTAATGTTACCATCACATCCACATAATATATTAACGAAACACCCGAAGTAAACCAAAATTTGGTGTTGACTGTACATATTGTAGGCCTCGTACATATAAAATGTACTGACGATATCGGAAGTAGGCATGCTGCGATTAGAATAATGTAGTAAGGTTTTTTTTGTCAATATGCGATTGTTGGCATCATGCGATCTAATGTATGGTGATTTCAAGATGTTGGCATTGTGCTACCGATTAATTGAAAGTACAAAAAAGTAGTCATAGTGCGAAAGTAGGCATCGTGCTACGAAACCAACTTAAAGTTAAAGCTTGCATTATGTTTGGCGCACTCTACACTTAGAACATCTCTCACCCTCAAGGATTAGCCAGAGGTGACGTAAGTCCCATGTAATACGGGGCGAGCCTATTGCCATCAACCAGGCACAAATCCAGACCCCGTGGCTCCAGCTGAGAAATTCCTGTTTGGAAAAACCCAGGAATTGGACAATTTTTATTTGAATAGAGCAACGTACGGGTAAGTCATGATTGTCAGCTATTTCCAGTATAATACGACGCCCTCCGCATCCAGTACAATAACGCGTTCAGGGCGGTGATGGGGCTGCCCCGATACTGCAGCGCATCGGGTATGTTTGCAGAGGCTCGCACTGACTGCTTCCACGCGACCATGCGCAAGCGCGCCGCGTCCTTGGTGCGCAGGGTACGGGGTAGCCCCAACATCGTACTGGTGATGATTGCTGGAAGACTGGACTGCCCCTTCATCCGACATTGTTCCGACAGACATGTTGCTGTACCAGTGTCGGAGAGAAGGTATTAGTTATGTTTTGATGTTGTTTTGTTTTTTTTTGTGATTATTAGCTCTGATTTATTTTGATTTCATTTAATAAGTTTTATGTGGTTTTTAATTCATTCAATGTGATTAGTCTGATTTTATTTTTTTATTTTGTTTTATTTGATTTTATTTTATCTTGATTTTCTTATTTATGTCTTGGGTGATTTTTATCAATTTATGTGTGGCAATGGGTGTAATATACCTGAAATAAATGATATTATTATTATTATTATTTATAATTTCTAATAACTCGATCAAAATTGATTAAAACCCTATCCCAAATCGACCCCATTTCAAAAGGTAATCTATTTGAACCCAGCTTCCATTTCCATCCCCGTCGATAAAAATTTAAAATGTATGAGTCGTTGGCGCGACACTCTCCTTGCCTCCAGCCGTCGTCTGTGAAATCGTTCCGACAAATAGACATGCTATTACCTCGAATAGACAGGTTCTTCTATACAAGATAGCTAAGAAAATAGCAATCTTTTGTTTAAGATTGACATCATTATCGGTAGAACCGAAATAGATAAAGTTGGTAGAATAAAATGATTACATTACTTGCGACAAATGTGTGAGTCTGTTGTGTCAAGAAAATGAGTTAACCTCAATTTTGGGTATCGAGCGTGTTAACGACGTCTAGAATAGATAAAAGAAACAATAGGAACAGCCTAATTGCGTTACACACTTACAACCCCAATCCAAAAAGATTTTTTTTTTAAATCCTCCATTGCTTGGTTTATTCATTGAATCTTGATGAACCAGCAAGAAACGATGGATGAAATGTGTGAAGGATCATATGTTTAGGAAGGAGATGACGAGTTATAGAGAAGTAAAGAAGAAGACAACATGCTGCGCCAAATAAATTGGAATAAGGCCATGAGAATGATGCTGAAAGAGCAATTTGACTCCGTTCTATGTGTGATGCTAGTACTAAGCATTAGTTCCCTTTATCTTTAGGCAAGTATAGGACAGTATATAGATTGCTGCTGCAATTAACAGGAACCGCAGGTTTGGTTTACATTGCGGCTTGTCGAACGTGTCCCTAACAGGCTGTCTAACACAACTCGATGTGTATTAGAACAACAGATACGTTCTCACATTACTGTTATTCAGTAATTATTCTGTTCCACTTTGCCATACCCAGAGACAATTACAGACTGACATTGTTAAAGGTCCAGAACAATCCCTAGCGACCATAGACAATCCAGTTCTACGAAGGAAAATAAACAGTAGCCAGCTGTATGCTGTACGTGCCCCGTCGCTTGCGGGTAGGCCGGCCTTCCGAAGTGCCTTGAAACAGACAAACAGTACCAGTGGCCGATCTTACGCTTTTAATAGTTAGGTCTTAGGAACGAAGAGAGAAATCTTTTTTTTTTTTGCTGAACGTTAAGTGAATTGGTTGAAGTTGTACTGTTATGATTATTGAATCAATGAAAGTCAATCTGCTATACTTTCCCCAACTAGGTTGTTGTCAGCTCCCAGTCTAACCGGATGCAACTGAATACCAGTATTTTACATGGAGCGACTGCTTATCTGACCACCACAATCCAGTTACTGGGTAACACGATAGGCCTAGGTAAGACTGGTTGTCAGACTTTCAGGGTTCGGACGACCCGTAACGACTGTCAAAGTTACAAGAATTACAACTCAAACCAACGCCTTTCCGTGCTTTCCAAGGCACACAGGGAACTCGGTATGTTAAGATGGTCACCCATCCACGGACCGACCGCTGCAAGCGTTGCTTAAAGCGGTAACCTGACCAAATATCCTTGAGCATTCGCGCCCTCTTCGCCGTACCTCACCCAGCGCAAGATATATGTAGCGAGTATGCTCAGATTTTGGAATAAAATGTTTATAAAATCAAATTTTAGTCTTTTGGAAAAAAAATCTAGCATAATGTGCTTTATTAAATTGCCTTCCCATTAGTGCCAGTAGCAAATCAAAATAATGGTTACTTTACGAGGAGACGCATTTCTTCAATACTTATTTCTCATTTCTGTGGTTTCGTTGTGAGGGAATTAATTAAACATAGTCCTACTTAAAAAAAAATAAAAAAACTACCATTTTGGAGTCAAGATTATGCTAAAATTTAATGTATGATTTATTATTTGGTATTTCTTTTGAATAAAGAGTAGATAACTCCAAAAAACTGCACAATAAACGGCTACCGCTGCGTTTTGCACGGGAACGCGCCTTAACCTGATCGATCGAACCTTGCGGCTGTTATTTCTTAGCCACGAGCCCCTATTGAATTAATAAAAGTACCAGCTACTGTTATCTTGTCAGAGAGCGCAAAAGAATCTTCTCACAAAGGAATAAACAATGTTCAACAGGATTGAGGATTGGTTATCCAGCACAAACAGTACACGAGCACAAGTAACATCGTATTTTTACTACGACTTTTACTTTTACTAGATTGACATAAGATTTACAGTAGCTTACGCGGCCCTCTGGTTTTCTTACGATGTTTTCCTTCAACTTAAGTTAACATAACATCACGCACGTTATCACCGAAGGTTTAGGTAGTAGTTTAGGTTTAGGCAGCAGAGGTGTACCCGTTGTAACCCACATTTCGCCTATTATGTTTAAGTCCCATGTAATAGAGAGCGAGCCTATTGTCATCAACATGCCACAAATCCAGACTTCGTGGCTGCTACTGAGAAATTCCTGATGTAAGAACCATAACACTTTACCCAACCTGGAAATCCAACCCAGGTCCTCATGCACAGCCTTCGCGCTAGCGACCACTGGACCATCGAGGCAGTCAACTTAAGTCAATATTTTTAAAATTATTAGAAAATAATCGGCATTTAATGTTCACACTGCTGGAACGCGCTTGAGAGTAGCGGTGGCCCAGTGGTAGCGTCCCTAACTTACGAACAGTAAGTCGTGGGTAACCCAGGCAGGCGCATTACTCTGTGTAATTTATTTCATCACCACTGCTCTCAAAAACGATGAAGGAAAACATCGTGAGGAAACCGGCATCTCCTAGAAGCAAAATTTCGAAGACAAAGTGACATCTACTAACCCGCACTTGGCCCGCGTAGTGGATCATAGCCCATTCCCTCTCTAGAGAGGAGGCCGTGTGTCCCAGCAGTGCGAACATTGTAGGCAGATTATGCTGCTGGAACACAGGGTTCCTCTCTGTATGAGGGAGAGTGCAATACTCAACTTGGCGGACCCAGTGCGGGTTGGTAGTCTTCCAATACATCTACGACATGACGGTTTCCTCTCGAAGTTTTCTATAACACTTGCCAGGTTTCCCAAAACTTGCATGGCTACAAAGCGACGATGAAATCTTCCATTTTCTCGCGATTTATGTTAATACCATTATCGATTCTATCAATTTTCACTAGCATTTCTAATCAATGCAAGTCTTAGGTATATGAATCGCTTCTAATTTAGATAGCCTAAACTCGTCTACTAGACATAATCCAGACTTAGCAAGTTCTGACGATAAACCTTTCATCGTTTTCGGATATTTATGAACCTTCTCCATTACTGGTGTTCATGGTTTTACGGTTATGTGAGAAATATTAACATTAAACGGATAATATATCGCTAAGTAGAGAAAATATATGTCATGTTATGCTTTTAATGTAACATACGGATTATTATTATTATGTGGTTAGTATATAAAACCTAGTGTTATCACTTAATAAAACAAAATGATTAAATGAGCAAAAGAAAATAATTAAAGGCGACGTAGTTAGCTGCAAGAATTTTCTGGGTTTATAGAATACTAGTGACTGGCCCCTGCTACGCACAGTTTTTACGACTTAGCCAAACATTGAGATTTATAAGTTATATGAAAGTTTAATCAATAAGGCTTGATACAAAATATAAACCTTCTGAAATTAATAAGTTCTGGAAAGGTGAAAATTTCTTTGAAATGAGAAAATTTTGGAGACTAAAGTGGTCACACAGAGAGACACGACATTTATCTTTAATTTATAATACCTATGTTTTATATTAGTAAAAACCGGCCAAGTGCGAGTCGGACCCGCGCACGAAGGGTTCCGTGCCATTATGTTTATGACCGTACCGTTTATGTTTATGAAATAAAATGTTTATTTTTTTATTTAAGTTGATTGTATGAAAGGCAAATTGCGGTTTACGATGTATGACGTATTAAAAAAAAACTACTTACTAAATCTCGTTCAAATCAATTTTCGGATGGCAGTTGAAGTTTGCATGGTAATGTACATCATACATTTTTTTTAGTTTTATCATTCTCTTATTTTAGAAGTTACAGGAACACACACACCCATTTTACCACTTTGGAAATGTCTCTTGCTCAAGCTGTTCAGTTTAAAAAAAAATTATATAAGAAACCTCAATATCATTTTTGAAGAGAAACCAAGTTACCAAACACGTACCGTACACGTACGAAGAACCTATCCATAGATACCAAACACGTACGGGTTTGATGAAAAAACAATTGAGTTTCAGTGTAAGTATGGGGAAGCCCCCCAATTTAAGTTTTTCTTTTCTATTTTTGTGTGAAAATTCGAATGCGGTTTACAAAATACATCTACTTACCAAGTTTCAACAGTATAGTTCTTATAGATTCGGAAAAAAGTGGCTGTGACATACGGACGGACAGACAGACAGACATGATGAATACAGGGTTCCGTTTTTTGCTTTTTGGCTACGGAACCCTAAAAATGGTACACTGCCTTTCGCCACAAATATATTATGTTTACTGTGCGTGTCCCAGTGCGGGGTTTAAGATGTCAAGTGTCTTTGAATTTTTAGTTTTATGTTCTAGGATTGCTCGGATTGACTGCCTCGTTGGCCTAGTGGTCCCAAGCGCGACTGCTGAGCATGAGGTCCTTGGTACGATTCTTAGTAGGTAGGGCAAAGTATTATTGGGATTTTCCATCACAAATTTCTCTGTAGCAGCCACAGAGTCTTTATTTGTGCCCGGTTGATGGCAATAGGCTCGCCCCTTATTATATGGGACTTAAACATAACTGGTAAACCTCTGCCTGACCCTTCGGAGATTACAGGCGTGATGTTATATTGTTTTAGGATTATATGGTTTCACCGTTTATAAGTAGAACAGTAGTAATGAGTAAAATTTCACAATAGAGTGCGGATACCACTGGCCACCACTCAGCTTCTTAAGTGTCTCTCACACCCTTATATGAACAGTTATGGACCACAGAGAAGGGTCACGTCATATCTGTCGCTTAGCGAAACGGTGCACTTTTCCCTAAGGGTCCGATTCGACCCGCGTTGATTGAGTGTGTGCCTACATGCCAAACATCATAGTGATGGGGCCGACCCAGTTATTAAATCGACTATAGTTTGTAGTCGATTTATGGAATGGGGACCAGGGATGGGACCGCTTGTTGTGGAAAGTGTTGGCTAACCGTGTCGTGTAACGATGTTTTATTATTTGTTGGATGGGTTGTGATTTAGCTTGATATATGTTGAAACGTACTGTAAATGTTGCATTGTTCATGTCGTTGTGGAAATTCCGTTTGTGTACTAATGAATAGTGATTTGGAATGGCGGTGCGCGTTTGAACATTTATTCACCGAATGCGTTTGTGCCTCCGTGCATTTTATTTGTGCATTTTGTTTGAATTTTTTTTTTGTGTGCATTTTAATGACTAGATTCACTTGTTTTATCAAACTATCGTAAAATCAAACTGTGATCCAGATCGTATTTCGAAGAACTTATGTGAAAACGGGAAGGCTAAGGGCTAAGGGCATAGCGACATTTTATAACCAATAAAGATGCTGGAACATTCAAAAATGTAAGGGACTGACATATAACTAAGACATAACGTCCGCTCTTTATATTTGAGTGCCTAAAGTATTAATAAATAAGTAGGACGTTGTTGAATTATGAAACGATTTGAAAGCAATTTTCATTTGTGATGAATCTGTCACAGCCTCCTCCGAGCCTCGGAAAGCACATAAAGCAGTCGTTGGTCCCGACTGTCGTTACAGGTAGTCAGTCAGTGACACGAAAGTCTGACAACCAGTCTTACCAAGGAATATTGTATTACCCAGTACTAACGGGTTGTGGACGTCAGATAGGCAGTCTTTCCATGTAAAATACAGGTATACAGCTGCGTCCAGTAAGACTGGCAAGGAAGATAATGATGATCCCTTTTTAACCCAAAATATTTAAAAGAACCAAACAATATTTAAAAGTATTCCAAAGGTCTGAAACTCAGAATAATAACGATTTAATATAAATTATATCTACCTACCTAGCCAGCAATTCTGGCGAGATTTCAATTGTGGGAAGCCTTCGCAACTTAACAGGCTTCACTTCAATTATAGAGGGAACGCTTTCCAACGTTGCTTATTGTACGATATGTTTGTTTTTGTCATTTTACTTAGAAATGAAATATGTAAAATGGTTTGTATCCTGCTCTGTTGCTATGTTGGGAAGAAGGCAATGATTTCCAGCTTGGGAGACACCCATGTCCTGCAGTGGACTACCATAGTCAAGTAGATTGAATGATTATCTTGCAAGTCTTTCTACATCGTTCTCACTTAAATTTATAATCTCAACATGGATGATGTAACCAAGATTTTGTAACAATATTTTGATTTAAAAGAGTGTCCATGGAATTTCTTGCCCATTCTTCTCCATAGAGATACACGCTTTGGAATGGGCAACTACAGTACTTTCACAAGTTATTACGCTTTGTGACTGGAACTGTGGCTTTGGTTTCTTTGTTTTCTAACATTCAAAAGCGCTTGTAATGATCTAATTGAAATAAATGCTTTGAGTTTGATTGTTGACCTAATGGTCGGAAGCATGACCTATAAATGAGTCCTCCGAGGCCTAAGTGTAGTTAGACGAGGATTTTTTTAAAGTTACTTAGCGGGTGCTTTCAGTTATACACATGTTCCCATCTCTATCTTGTACTGAACGTTTGATAGTGTCACAGTGTGCACGCTTAGACGCTTAGCCAAAGTTAGTGCTAAGTAACGCTTGTCTTTACCAGAGGTGATCTGTAACTCAGGACCTTCCTACTTCAGACACCTTTCTCTATATAAGATTGTACATATACCAGCGCCTGTAAATTGTGATGTCGAGATAAACACAGTTGTCACACGTTACAGTCTGGAATCTAGAGTTGTGTCCGTTTGATGACAATAATATGATTGTATGGGACCTGTGCAACTGTAGATGTGACATACACCCCTCTTTTTTTTTTTTTTTTTTTTTGCTGGGTGGGAAATCATCAAATACCCCCCCCCCCGCTCTGGGCGGAGCGGAAGGGAGTGTCAGACTCTTACTGACTAAAAACCACCCATGTTCCTTCTTTGGCCCTTTATGTTCCAGGGCCGCGGTATCTCTTTCGAACAGTCCCGCAGCCCTGGCAGTGTCATACACCCCTGCCTATACCAATGCACAGGCTTGATATTACTTTATTATAATATTGTAGAAGAATCATCGCAAGGGAATGGTCAGGTTGATACGGACGTCTTACGTCGTCTCTCGTGTCGTGTTACTGTCGAAATGTTTCCGCTTTTTCTATTTCATTTCAGAAATTAAATATTACAGTGTAAAAAGTTATCGAGAAAGTATTTGAAGAAAATACATCTTCCTATTTAGTGATTTTGTTAATATTATTCAATTATTTATCGTTGTCATGATTTATGGTGACTGTTTACACAGTCATCATGATTGTGTTTGTGATAAAGTAATTAAGTATACAAATTGTAAACGGCCCCTTCACGAAGCTACCAACCAAGCATTACGTGCATCAAACTAAGTAACTCTATGCAAAAAATATTGCTGGGAAACGATTTTTTTTGGGGTCAAAAAAAAAGAAAAGAATTTATAACCTTCAAATAATTGTACATGAAACACTTATCTAAGTACTATGCAGCGTTACAACTAGGGAGAGGAGTGTTTACGATGAGCTCTGGCACACAATGTAAGATTTAACTTGTGTTTAGGGTGCCAGAGTGTTCGCCTATACTTTGAACATATAAGAATAGTTGTAAGATGAGCACAGTATAACATCATTTAATTACAATACTATATTTACTAATGCAACTAAGATGTGGAATATTTATGTATCTATGTATGGGAGTGTACATGAGTGTGAGGGATAGATAAATATGATGAAGACTAGTAACAGGCTCTTTGAACTGTCCTGAATTGCTTAGTAGAGTATCCTTCCATGTACCACGAAATCTCCCCAGAAAATCAAATAAAAAAATTTTTTGCATGCCAAAATGCAATACAAATCTAAGGCAACATTGCGCACTAAATAGAATGTATGCTGTTTACAAGGAACACGATGAAGACATCGACTTACATCATACATCTGTGCCTACTCTCAGGAAATTGTTTAAATGAAATTTACAAAAAAAATAAGTTTGATTCTGCTTGGCTTAACTTATTGTTAGCGATACTGTTGTTGTTTTCATTTTATGTTTGTATTTTTATTCTTTTTTTTCTCACTGTTAGGTTAGCTATTTAGGCGCATAATATAGTGCATGTAGTGCTCTTCTTTAAGTAATGGGGCACTTAAACTTAATATGTAATAGTGTACTCATTGTTGAAGAGCCAAATAAAATAAATAAAAAATGAAAAATCACGTTTTACTGTAGAACTCAATTTTACGCACTCAAAACACTGTATTGAGGATGCATTGAATAGAACGGGTGTCGTGGAGGTATTGAAAGCTAAAATTGGGTATAACATTAAAAACTTGTATTTGGAATAAAAATGAATGATAGATGGGGAGAACATGTGCCTTCCGGCTTCGTGAAGGGTATTTTTATACCTATTTTATTGGGACATTCTTTTGTGTAATAGCTGCGATAACAGTCACAATATTATCAGTTTTATCATTGACGAAAACAAGTCAACCTCTAAACAAATCGATACCAAGTATCTATGTGTGTCTATTACCTATTCAGAATTTAACGGCTGAACAGATTTCAATAAAGTCTGGCACGCAGGTAGATTATGATTGTGCGAAGCTGCTGTCCAATGATGATGACTACAATATACGGCAATTAAAACCACGCATATAACTGAAGTCAATAGCTCAACCATGGTACAAATCAAAACATCAAAACGATTACCCTCCACCAAGCGTGAACAGCAATTTTAATCAAACTCAAATAGAAAAAAAACCAAAGCCAAAAAAATGTCTACCAACTTCTACATTACTTGATTAAAACCACAAAACGGTTCTACCAACTTCAGCAATTAAATAAAACACAAGTGAACAACTGTACAAGAAGTTTTCTTTTTTTTTCGAAGTGTATCTAAAGAATGTTAACGTAGAAATATAAAGTATTGCCAGGAATGTCTTGACCCTTAGGGATGTTGCCAGATGTGAAAAGAAATAAAACATCTAGGTTTTATTGAGCAAGACGGTCCCAACTTGGAATGGTTTGTGACTTTTTTAACAGCCTTTTCAGGTATTCAAATGAAAGAAAAGTTTCTGGTTGGTTAGCTCTGATTGAAATACTTGATACAAGTTATCATCATCATCTGCCTAGCCTTTTCCGAACTATTTTGTGGTCGTCTTCCAGTCTAACCGGATGCAGCTGAATACACGTATTTACGTGGAGCGACTGCCTATCTGACCTCCACAACCTAGTTAGTTCTGGGTAATACGATACCCTTTGGTAAGACTGGTTGTCAGACTTTCGGGCCTCTGACTATCTGTAACGACTGTCAAAGATCTACAAATGACAGCCAGGACCAACGGCTTTACGTGCTTTCCGCACGGAGGAAACTCGGTACCAATGTAATGGGTGGTCACCCATCCACGGACCAACCTAGGCAAGCGCAGCTTAACCTAAGAATCGAAAATTCAAAGACGAATAAAACTCATCATCAGTCATCTATGAGTTATATACTTCTTCCAAAGATGAAAACACTAATTGCAACTTGTGGTGCTACTTATTCATTTCACTGTGCACAGTTGCATATTAAGGCCAAATTGCGGCAACCAAAGTTACTTTTTAATCCAGAGTTATCCTGGCAGTCTGTTGTAATACTCTTTTTGTGTATCAAAACCAAATTAAAACACATAGTAACTGCCTGGTTCGCTCTGGGTTAAAAAAAAAACAATGAGTGGCGCAATTGGGCCGAATGATACCTTCTAATTTCGCACGGTGAATATAAAATCTTCTACTATGTTAGACCCTCAAAGAAAAAAACCTTTTCAACGTTAGTAAATAATAAAAACGCGTCGGCATATTGTTCACGAGCTAATCCAGGTTTACAACCAAACTAAACAAGTCCCCAGATTTTATTATTCCTAGATTAGACCTCGGGGACCTATAAACCTGGGTCACCTAAATAGATGACCTAGCTTTTGTACCGTAATCCGCTGTGCTGTCCAAACTTTTATTGAAATTGGTCCTTCGAGCCGGATTCTGTTGACTTTATAATAGAAGAAGTCTCAAAATAATATGAAGATAGAAACTATTCAATAAGAAATTAAGCTTAGGGAAAGTAATATTACGAGTAGGTATCAGTAGAATAGTAAACATTTTAATATTGGGACTGGTCTAGTGGTCGCAAGTGCTACTGCTGAGCAACAGGTCTCTGGTTCGATTCCAAGGCCAGGCAAAAGTGGTATTGGGTTTTTTCATAAGGAGTTCCTCAGTAGCAGCCCTAAAAGTCTGGATTTGTACGTGGTTCACGGAAAGGCTTGCCCGCTATAACATAGGTATGTTTAATTTATTTGCATTTATTAGTTTTATTTTACATAATATTCTAATGCATTAATAATTACATAATTTTTGTAAAATATGAAATCATGATGATAATAATGAAAAATGTAATGTAATTAATTTGTTTTGTATACAGTGCCCTTCTTGGGTGCATGTTCACTTCTGTCTAACCCTTCGGGGATCAGACGCGTGATGTTATGCTTGTGTTAACAAACATTTCGAAACACAACTATTTGGAATTACCCAGTTTAATAATGAATGCAATGCCATCTTCATTGCATGTGCAATATTAATTAATGGCTACGATATTGAGATAGATTGCTCAATTAGCACAAACGAGCTGGATTAATTGTAATTAGGTGTGCAGTATAGCTGTAGTTCCGAATGCCTAGAGGTATGTGTGTTCAGTGATTTGATAACATTGATTACTGGAGGCTTCTCGTTCTCGTTATTGAACGTTAGGTTATTATTTATTTTGTTTACAGTTAAAACATGCGATGAAAGTTTGGAACACTATAGTTGCTGTCAAATAAGATTACAATAGCGGTCATTGCCCTTTCCCTAATATCTCTTCGTACGAACCAAAACAAATGAACCATGTTTCATTTTTCATTAGAAAAAATGTGGAAGATCACGATAGATGACGATTCAAGACATGAACAGGCTTATTTTTGGATTTCAAAGTTAAGAACTTTAATAAAAGTAGGTGGGTCAAAGACCGATATTGCGATCTTAGCTGGCAGCAACTATACCATCAATGTTTACAAGTGGCACAAGTTTAACAAAAGTAGGTACATAAAAACTTCATAGGTAGGTAAGTCACATGTATAATTATCAAAGCTCACCTTTTTTCGTGTAAAATTATGATAAAAACATCTTCGTTATTATAGGCACTTCCCTTTTTGAATGGGATTTTGCTGGACCCTAATTATTTTTCTAAAATAAAAGCCTATGTTAGCATCATTATAACATCAGCTATCTGCCAGTAAAAGTCCCGTCAAAATCGGTCCAACCATTTCGGAGATTAACCGGAACAGACAGACAGACATAAATTTAAAAGTAAAGTGTTTTTGTTACGAGGATAAGTGCCGTATAAAATTTCAAAGCTGTTATTTTATAATAATATGACAAACAGACACTTCAATTTTATTAATTTGTATAGATGTATAGATTTTTGGAAAACTAGATGATAATGCTTACAGCATTAGTACAGTAGGTAGGCCATAAGTCAATATAAGCTGGCATATTATTTTCCAAAAACTCCGCAATACACAAAACTAGTTCAAGGTCTGATGTAAAATGGTGTTTCCATCGATGTACGGCCATTAATCAGTGTAAAACAATCACACAATCAAACAATCTCGTAAACAACAGTTAAATTGGTTGTATTATCAAAGAAACTAACTGAATATAAATCCTTCAGGAAACAAATGAATGCAGTTTACATTCAAACAAGCTGTGTTACATTAATTAAAACAAGCTGTATTAGGCTGGTTTTACACCAGAGGTTAGAGGCAATGCGAGGATGTGTAAGGGCACTGTGAAAGGTGTGCAAGCGCGATGCAAGGATGCATAGGTAAGTTAAAACAGCGCGTAGCTACGTGGTGCGAGAATGCTTAGCAGATTCTTTCTATTACCGTTTTGCACACATTCAATGTTACATGATATTTACTTCGGAAAGAGGTTTTTAAAAACACTTTTTTTTACAATCTAGATGAAGTCGATGTTTCTTATCTGACTACTCTGTGTAGAAACAGCAGAATCATTTCATATTAATATAGGTACTCATTCCTCGCGTGCTTTCCGTTATTGTATGTAAAAATACCTAGCTCCGGTAGCCTTATTCCACTAGAACTACGTTAAGCGAGGCTAGAAAAATGAAGTATTCATATTGATAGTTTTTTTTTCTCGCACCGCCCAGCTGCCACTCACAACGCAGATCTCTGCTGGAAATACAGCCTTACAGTGCAAATAACTATCCAGTTTGTTTATTTAAATTCTCAACCACACTGAAACTAAACTACGTAGCACCATTCAAATTCTTCCACAAACAGATAGGGTCCACTTTGAATATGTAAATCATTATTTTGATTTGACAACAATATACGAACACAAATTGTGGAAATTTTGCACAGCACAGGGTGTCAAGCACCCGACACATTATTTCTCGTTGTGTCTCAAATTAGCATTTAAATTAACACAATTTGGTCCGAAAATGTACCATTGCAGATGCCACACTGTACAATGTGGCTATGTTGTATGTTTTAAGTTAGACAAAAACAACTTGGCAAGGTTTTGCGTTGTAGATAAGTTTGTGCCAGAAGGAATGTAATTGGGTCTACCTTGGTTTCTGATTGTGCTGGGAATTTGCAGTTACTGTTTTATTGATTTATTGTTCTTTAAAGATCTGCCTTCAAATCAAATGAAATCAGTAATGAAACCTACATTTATTCGTAAATGTAGGTTTCATTACAATGCCGTGTCGACGGCGCGTTCGTGTTCCACGCGCGCCTCAAAGAGATGTCAGCAAACAGGAGGGGCCCGCAAGGGCCGATGACTGCCAGGGCTGCGGGACTGTTCGAAAGAGATACCGCGGCCCTGGAACATAAAGGGCCAAAGAAGGAACATGGGTGGTTTTTAGTCAGTAAGAGTCTGACACTCCCTTCCGCTCCGCCCAGAGCGGGAGGGGTCATTTGATGATTTCCCACCCTCCAAAAAAAAAAAGGTTTCATTACAATATGATGTTATAATAAGATAGATGGTCAGTTCGCTACATTTTACTCGAGAGCATACAAATAATAATAAATAACCCCCTCCTTCTCCTCCTTTGGAAAATAACTTTTACTTATGGTCGTGCTGACGAGACGACGAGTAATAGGGAAGTATGGAAAAAGAAGACATGCTGTGCCGACCCCAAATAAATTGGGAT
The DNA here is from genome assembly GCA_950022335.1 of Eurois occulta. Lineage (NCBI taxonomy): Eukaryota > Metazoa > Arthropoda > Insecta > Lepidoptera > Noctuidae > Eurois > Eurois occulta. The sequence goes on along the minus strand of OX465485.1, from coordinate 20,245,890 downwards.
TAGGGCAGGAGAATGATGATTTACGGTCTTGCTATTGTAATCGAAACGAAGTTTTTATTGATAATTTTAAAACCAAGCACCCTTTCTCTTTCTTTTAAAATAGTACTTTATGTAAGCAATACTTCTTATCTTGCGGGAAATTTTCATTCATTGTTAGTTGGCAGGACTTCCAAATTGTTGGACACATTCCAGCAATTTAAGTTCAGAAATTCAACATACCCGGAGAAAATGTACTTGAATTTCAATATCAAAGTGTCCATTCATATTCCTTGACAATTTACTTATTGGAACATGAAGTTTCCATTGAACAGCGCTTCATTAAAATGCATAGTAAATAGCTGTCATTTTCCGTGTCGTGTTTCCACGACGCCATTTTTTTTCCTACTATTTTCCTGCGCTCCGCACTTGAGCGGTGGCGTGCGAAGGCGTTCACTCATTCCGCCTCCGATAAAAAAAAAGTATGCGGCTCTATTCTCACAATGGTGCTTGTATTGAATACTGATAACTTCGTTTTGAAGAGTTATTTTTATAACCACGAACATTTATTTCTATAAAAGAGCAATGTAAGGTGGTAAAGAAATTGGGACCGTATCGTAAGCCAGCCATTATATTCTAAGTAATTCCTTCATGAAATTATTCTGACAAAAGCATCATGTTTTGAATTCTGTACCTACTTGAGGAGCAGTAACTGTAGTGGTCCGGGGTTAACGGCCCCGTCTTACACGTCATACTTTGTAATTTATTCTACCGTCAACGTGATGATGAACACCACTGCTGAGCTATCAAAACGGTGAAGCCACTCGCACGGGGCCACATGGTGTGTTATGGCCCACATAACATCACGCCTGTAATCCCCGAAGGGTTAGGCAGAGGCGTACCTAATAGCCACCCACAGTCCGCCAGTTATGTTTAAGTCTCATGTAATAGGGGACGAGCTTATTGCCATCAACCGGGCACAAATCCAGACTACATGGCTGCTACTGAAAAATTCTGATGGAAAAACCTAATAACACTTTGCCCGTCTCGGAAATCGAACCCAGGACCAGGTCAGCCGTCGCGCATGCGACCACTAGACTAACGAGGCAGTCCATCTTCAAAATAGGAGGTCTATGATTTAGTAGAAGCTGCTCATGCATGCATTTATACACCATCGTTGGCCACTAAAACGGTGAAACTTTCTTAGACCGAAAATTCAAAGAAAAGTGACATGTGGTAACCCGCCGCCTGGAGCCTGCGTTGTGCACGATTACAGCTCACTCTTTCTTTCAGAGAGGAGGGTTGTGCTTTGTCCCAGCAGTGGGAACGTGATAGGCACATCACGGTATACTTAACTTACTTATTTTGTATTTAACTTGGCAAAGCTTGCAATTATGTAAATGTAACGGTTCACATTTTGAGAACAAGGGCTGTTTTCAGCGGAAAGGTACAGATTTAATGAAATTCTTTGAAGGTTTTTATTAAAATAACCCTACCCGTTTCTGTGGAGTCGCTTATTATATACATCCATCCTTTTGTTAGGTACTGTACTTGTGCTTCTGCTTCGTTGGGGATTTAAACTTGAATACGTAGACATTCTAGCTAAAATCTTCCTTTATAATTATGTCTAAATCTTAATCCTAACCAATATAATAAATGCGAAAGTAAGTTTGTTTGTTACCCTTTCACGCCTAAACCACTGAACCGATCATCCTGAAATTTTGCATATACGTTGTCAGGTGTATAGAAACGGACATAGGGTACCTTTCATCCCGAAAAAAAGTACCGTTCCCGAGGAAAACAACAATAACGTTCTTGTAATAATAAATGGCGCCACGTGTCTTTCGAATCATGATTGAATTATATTGTTATTGAAACATTAGTAGTGTGTTAAGACAATTAAACAATCGTTAAATTCTAAATTAACGCGAGCAAAGCGACGGGAAAAAGCTTGTAGTAAAGTAGTAACTAAATACAAGGAGTAAACGGACCGTTCGTAAGTAACTCTGCGCAAAAATTATTGCTGGAAAACGATTTTTTTGTGCTCTGATAAATCATGGTTTATGGTAGGACTCAATGTAATTCACTCAAAACATTGTGCTGATGCATTGAATAGTGCTGAGGTCAAGGAGGTATTTAAACTTATAACATTCAAAATTTGTATTAAAAGAAAAACGTGTAAAAAGTTGGAACTTTGACCTTCAATATCTCCGTAACTAGAACGTTCGAAAGGAAGGTATGGTCTAGAACAAATAAAAGATCGCAATTACTAGCAGAACAAGATCCTTTAAAATCCTTAACCTGTGGGTATACCTAAAATAGTAGGTACACCCACATTCGCCAGTTATGTTTATGTCCCGTGTAACAAGGGCTGAATATATATTGTAAGGAAACATCAACAATGTGAAGTTAGCCGAACTGTCAAAATCAACTGACAGATCTAACAGAACGACTTTCAACCACTTTTTGGTCAAGACAGCTCTGCGGAAGGGCGCATCACTTACGTATACGTATAAAATGAATATTCTTTTGTTGTTATTAGGAAAACCGCAATTAATAATCATTGTGATAAAGTTTTAGTTTATTCACTAAATTTATTAATTTTGTAAAAAGAATTGTTCTTATTTGCTTATAATGTATAATATTTTAATCTAAAATCTGCAACTTGATTAAGGAAAATTAATTTCGAAATTTTGTCAAACTGTAAAAATCTTGCAAGACAAATGTGGATCGTTAATGTTATTTCTTTCTTCACTTTTTACACGTTAAAGTACAATTTTAGTCTCAGAACTAGTTTGAATTTAATTTATCCTGCTGAGAAACCTCGACGCCTCTTGAAAAGTCATCGCTCTCAGTCAACTGCCTTGAATATGTCCTCGAGACCACGGACGACTCACAGCAGAGGTATAGAGGCGTATCTGTATCGAGGCGGGTGCTTCTGTGCTTACTCGATATCCGTGAAGCACCTCTTTGCGTCAGCAGCGCTGTGGAGCTGTTGCATAGTAAGGAGGGGGGGGGGGACAAGGGAGGGTTTTGGTGAGGGGGAGTTAAAGCGAGTTTAGTTGATTGTGAAAAGATGAATATTTCCGTTTGATTGCAGTTATATTTTTGTGCACTAGAGGGTATAGACTTCCGTTTGGTAAAGTGTTCGACTCTTTGGTGACAAACGCTGTCAAAGTGTTTTGTAAAGTACGACCAGATAAGTTGGTAGTTCAAGATGGCGCTTCATGTCAAGAAAAAATTTAACAGCATGTCAAGCTTCTTCTATTTTTTTAGTTCTCTGTTTTACCGCCTGCACATATATGTCGGTCGAAATATATTTCCATGACTTTCGAGTAGGATTGACATAATATGTAAGTTTTTTTTTCTGGCTTCTGACGGTTTGTGCATTTAGCCAGCGTCATATAAGAAGTTTTAAAGTAGTCATTGTTATCGCTAATTGAATGTCACCTTGGTCTAGACACCCTTGCGAACTTGTTCATTTTGGAAAGTTTTGTCAGTAAGGTAATTTATAGTTGTTATGTCTAAAGAGGCATTCCTTGCCCTATGGCCCGGGAACCACCCTAGGATACGGACTAGTAATCAAAAGAATCGAACTTAGCCTTCATGCTCACCACTATTGACCACAAGTCCAACGATACTAACCACATTTGAAAAAAATAAGTTTTGTACCCTAGTGCTACCTATTTACGTCAATGAACTTTACAAAGCCAGCCCAAAAAGGATATTTCTAGAATTTATAGTAAAAAAAAAAAATATAGACCTAGACTTTTTCCTACGCTTGAACCTATTATTATTTAGTAAGTACTTACATAGACGTAAATAACCAACATGGTCATTATACTTGGACCTCATCGGCTCACTTATTTTCATGTGGGCGTAACGAAAAGGTCAGCATAAAAACACATTCCTAATGAAATACTTTTTGGACAGAAAATAGAAGAAATTGACATATTCTGGAAATAATGTCATATAATATTTTAGACTGATGATGAGTTGATCCTTTATGTACTCTAGTGTAGAAAAAGGTCACATCTATATATAAACGAGTCAAAATTAAATTAATGTTCTCATGGTTGAATTACGACCGAGCAGGTTAATTGTAACACTTCTAATTAATTAAAGTCGCTTTATTTTGACATAATATCAAAAACGTACGTTTATTTCTTCGAGTTGGATTTTGTAAACACGGATTATAAATACAAGCAGAAGTTGTTGAATTACAAGCGATGGATTGTGGTACAATTGACTTCTTTGATTGATTGATTTCTTTGATAAGTATGCAAACTCGCGACAGTCAGCGGTACTAAAATATTTTGAGACAGTGACATATTTTGAGGTCTACATCGATTGAGCGTAGCCTAATGGCACCCTTAATTTTTATAAATTGCGCGACAGCATCGCTGCGATCGATCGTGCGTTAGTCGCGCGACATCATCGCGCTAGCAACGGTACAGCATCGTGTGCCTCCGTCCACATCGCGACTTTATCGCGGCCGTTTTGCGTTTACATAAACGCAAAAAGTCGCGGTGACCGAGGACCTTTACCACACGTCAAATATCATGTTTATATGTCAGTCTTTTCTACAGAAAATCAAAATGAAAGCTATCACGAGTTCGCTACTACATCGGTGATAAATGTCCCCTGTAGACGTTCAGTCGACCACAGCACGTAGGTAAACCGGTCACGTACAGTCGTGCACCACAAGGGTGTCAGAGGAAACAACTTTGTTTGTGCGACGTGCACAAGTCCAGTGCACGTCCCGCTGGGTATCTCGGCTCGTTAGAAGTGTTAAGGGGAAACTCTGATTGATTGTAGCTGGAAAAGTTGCGATAATAAGTCTCTACTGGTAATTAAAAATATCCACTGTCTGAAATATGATTTTTTTTTGTTAGGCATAGATATGTACGGCAAAATATCCTTAAAGCACTGGAGATGGGACACCTCAAAACTAAATTCACTTTCAAATATATGTATTACTTAGTACTATAGACCACCTTAAATGAATATACAAACTAAATATCTACAAAAAATGGGCCGAATGCGCAATTTTCGAATGCGAAGGTTTCCTTAAAAAGGAGACTTTTTAAGGTGAATGCTCCAACCAGCCCGCGAAATTCAAAATTTCTTGCGTTTTTTGCAATTTGTAGGCCAGTGCTAGGTTGTATGTTGATTAAAATATTATTCGCGGCTGTAAGACATATGTAGTTACAGAATTATAATCATCAAAGTCACCAATACAACCCTCCAAGTTCATAAAGGCGTAGGAACAAAAAAAAGTCATTCCTACAGCTTTATGAACTTAGAGCGTTTTATTGATGATTTTGATGATTATAATTCTGTAACTACATATGTCTTACAGCCGCGAATAATATTTTAATCAACATACAACCTAGCACTGGCCTGCAAATTGCAAAAAACGCAAGAAATGTTGAATTTCGCGGGCTGGTTGGAGCATTCACCTTAAGGAAATCTCTCGCGAACTGGTCGACATTTCGCGCGACTAGAGTGTTGACTGTTTTTTTGCCAAATAATTTTAGCATTACCATTCCGCGTGGCAATGCTGCCAGTCTTCAGATTCTGAGCAAGTTCCTGGATGACAGCGATGCGGTGGAGTAGGTACTTTCTTTGACGCCTAAGTGTTCTATTGTCATCGTTGTATATTATGTAGGTACTTAGTTTTAGTCTTTCAAATGCATCTTTAAGATTAATCCAAACACCTGTAGTAATAATAAAAGTGAGTACTGCACAGACACAGTCTAGTAGCTAGGATTATCCACCAGCAACTTGCCCTGCAATTCAACCTTGTGGGTTCTGAAGTCCCTTATATACTACAAGTATGTGCCCGACCCAGTTCTCGAGAACGGTCATGCCACATTGTATTGGGATTAATCTATCATCACGGACAGGACTATTTTAGCAAAAAAACCTGATATTGTGGTAGATCGCCGAGAGCGCCGTGCAGTGATTGTTGACATCACTGTCCCTCATGACGAGAATCTTGTGAATGTTGAGAATGACAAAAAAAATCAAGTATCTTGATTTAGCACACGAGGTTGTCGACATGTGGGACGTGGACTCTGCAATCATGTATGTACCGATAGTCGTTACGGTTAATAGACTAATAGCAAAGAGCCTCGACCAACACCTTAGGAGGCTCTCATTGCGCGGCTGGGTCAAGGGCTTTATTCAGAAAGCAGTACTCCTGGACACGGCACGCATAGTGAGGCGGTTATTTTCTCTGGAGCTCTGACCACCGGCAGCCTGGACCTTGTTCCTGATACCGATGGGCCATCTATTTTTTATGTTTTTAAATGTACCTAGTGTAAAATATTTAAAAATGTATAAACTAAGAAAAAGGATGATTGAAGGAAAAGTAAGCACAAAAAGTAACTCTCTGACAGTCAGAACCGATTTCGCAGAAATTTGGCACACAGGTAGACCTTGGACTGAGTTAGGACTTAGGGTAAATGTTTTTTGCCGGTGAGTTGTATACTATAATTGTATTTCCGACTGCCACGCGGGTGAAACCGGGGGCAAAAGCTAGTAGCTACATCCTGCATAAATACTAGTTTAAATATTCGTGAGAAGCCCCGGCACTCGGCAGCCACCGGATGTGTGCCCGGGTAGTCACTATTCCCTCCATTTTTTGGAGAACCGGATTTCCGGCACACCACTAACCTAATATCCTGAATAACTGGCGTTTTGTGCGTGGAATTTTATGAAACTGTTGTCGCTATGAACGGTGAGATAGGTAGGTATCTCACGAAAGCATCATAAACTGAGATTCTTTCGGCGATAAGTTAAAGTCGATGTTGACATACTAAAACGCTTCATGCAAGAGTGATTGTCTCTTGTCTAGGAATCTACGATTGTCAGTTCCAGACCCTCAGGTAGCTTAGTAATAAGGCTAAGCTCGTGGTCAGGGACATAACAGCTTTATATATAATTCTCTCTCTATTTTTTAAATTGCATCTCCTAAACGTTTTATTTGAGATGCTATGCATTCTCTCAGAGCTAAGTTAATTTATGACTGTAGTATAACTTGTAGAGTATATAAGTAATAATGTTTAATCTGACTTCGAACCTGTAAAATAAAAAATCTACTTATTTAATAAAAAAGGTTATTTATTTTCCAGTTGGAAATTATCCCAATTGAAGAGCTTAAAGAGGTTAGACAATAACAACCGCTCGGATCAATCTTCAAGGATTATAGTCGCGCTTGCCAAGGTCGATCTGTGGATGGGTGACCATTTTTACATAACGAGTGTCTTCCTTGCCTCGGAAAGCACGTAAAGTCATAGCTCCCGGTTGTCATTTGTGGATTTTTGACAGTCGTTACAGGTAGTCAATGAAAGTCTGACAACAAGTTTTACCAAGAGGTATCGTTTTACCCAGTACTAACTGGATTGTGCAGGTCTAATAGACAGTAGCCTCATGTAGAATATTGTTATTCAGCTGCATACGGTAAGACTGGAAGCCGACCCCAATAAAGTTGGGAAAAGGCTAGGCAGATGATGAGGTGCACTTCCTATTCAGCTGTCCACAACAATAATTACGTATTCTCCATTTACGTATTTTCAAAAGCCAGTTTCAAATACCAATTATTTGTCGACAAAAGCGATATCCGATCCAATAGATTACCACGTCAACTAACCAATAAGAAGACTTCAAACTAAATTAACTTCTTTTGTCCAGATAATAAGGATGAAAATTTAATGAAGGGCCGTTTTACCCTCGTCTCTATGATAGACAATGAATTGATTGATGGCCGTAGCTAATTGACTGGAGGTAAATTAGTTCTATGTGTGGAGTTTGTTTTTATGGCTGGGGTCACTTATGGGTCAAGGAAAATATACGAGTGAATCCAACATACAGTCAACATGACCGCTTCTTTGTAATGGCATAACTCGGAAATAAGAAATACAGGACAGCGTTATTCTAAATTAGACTTTTTTTTTTTTTTTTCATTAAGTTGCCAATACTTTTTTTGCATGGAAACTTTTTATCAAAACATGAAAGGTTTATTTTACGTATTTCGTTACTTAATTTATTACCTAATTTCGTTTGTAATTTTATATTCAACTACAAACAACATCGAAAAATCTAAATTTTTGAGTTATGTCATCCTTGTCGCAAACGAGCGAGGTCAATGTGGTCATTTCAAAATCACAAGTGAAACCAGGCTGCAATTTGGAACTTTTTGTATAAGTACCAGTAGCTTAGGGTCAATTGTACATATCTTTAATGTGATTATATTATTTGTCTATAGAATAGTGACTGTGCCAATTTTCAAAGAAAAGTCGGTAGGAATAGAGTTGTATGGCACCTTCGCCACTGATAAGTACGTAAGGTATTCCCGAAAAAGACCTTAGCCATTTCCTAGTGGTATAACTCGTCAACAAATTCTAGGTTGAACCAATTAAGATTGCCATCGAAGCACTACGAAGATGTGTTTTACCTGGAAAGAAATGGGGCAACTTTCCTCGCTCTTTCTATAAAAACATCCACTGTATCCACCACAGTCGAAAACACACACACAGTAGTCACAGTATTAAAGAAAACGTTGTGACTTGAGTAATGAGTTCGGTTGGCCTTTGTACAGACAACCACACGTGTATGCTTACAGTTTGACATAGATGGCGAATTCTAATTCTTAACTTAACGTACCTATTTCAAGTCAACACTTGAACGTTACTTGGTAACGTGCCTTTTTATATATGTTTGTAATGTAGTCTCCAAGTCGTCTTCCATCACTTCCTTAAAATAATAATAAATTATAATATATGGATGAAGTTATGATGACGAATAACTACCGGAGATTTATTGTGAAGGACGGCATGGTTGACATATGTCGGGCATGCCACCGTCCAGGCGAATCAATCCGTCACATTATCTCTGGGTGTTCTCGTCTGGCTAACGGAGAGTACTTGCATAGACACAACCTTGTAGTCAGGACTATTCATCAGCAACTTGCTCTAAAATACAATCTTGTTGAATCGGAAGTTCCGTACTATAGGTATGTGCCCGACCCAGTTCTCGAAAATGGCAATATCACACTGTACTGGGATCAATCCATCATCACTGACAGGACTGTTGTAGCCAATAAGCCTGATATAGTGGTGATGGATCGATCAGAGCGGCGCGCAATGATTGTTGACATTACGGTCCCGCATGACGAGAACCTCGTGAAAGCCGAGAAAGATAAGCAAATCAAGTATCTTGACTTGGCTCGCGAGGTTGTCGACATGTGGGATGTGGACTCAGCGATCATTGTGCCGATAGTCGTGTCAGCCCATGGCTTAAGTGCCAAGAGCCTCGACCAACATCTCAGGAGGCTCTCGTTAGGCAGCTGGATCAAGGGCTTGATTCAGAAAGCGGTACTTCTGGACACGGCTCGTATTGTTAGGAGGTTCCTCTCTCTGGAGCCCTGACTGCCGGTAGCTTGAACCCGGTTCCCGATACCGGTGGGTTACAATTTTTTATATTTTTAAATGTTTTTTTATGTATTTTTTTTTAAATAATATTTAAAAATGTATCAAGTTTGAAAAAATATGAATAAAGGGAATTATAATATAATAAATTATAATATAATTAATTAGTAATTCAAATCATGAAGAGCCTATTCAAAATATATATAGCAATAGTTACAGTTAGATATAATTAACTAATTATGTAACCTCAATTATATCCTAAAACCAAATGTATGCTAATCACAGGGAACTGTTCACGAACGAATGGAATATGCTTAACTACAGTATATTATTCTGTAGTGTATGATTGAATGTTAACCTCTGTGGTATGTGGCCACATTGATTTGATTTGATGATTGTTTAATTGAATGGTAACTGGACAGAGTGGATGGTAACTAGTAAACGTAGAAAAAGTATTTTGACTGTCATACTGATCTCCAAAGTTTAGAGTACCGATGAATTGTATGCATTAAGTTTTAAAGAAAGATTTTCGTGAGTTAGAAGATACGCTATGACAAATTACTTATTTTAAGAATGTTTATCATCGCGGTGACGGAACTTCTTGTTAAGACGAATTATTAAATTTCAAAAGTTCATTGCATCATAACGCGTTCCACTGCTAGCTGAGCGAACTTGAATGTATAGACCAGCCGTACCGTGAGAGTCCACGTTTCGTTGCCGTGAATCAGAAATGGCAGGACACACTAATTAAAAACTTTGGTCTTAAGGCTCTGTAGAATACGCAACGAGAAGACTCGACGATGCTTCCCAATCGCTGCCCAGCCTAGCTGTTTTTTTTTATAAGTAAGCTTTTTTAACCTAACACCAGTGTATTCCTTAAGAGACAGCGATAGACTGATAGTCACTTATTGTAAACTGAGGTTATTCAAAATACTCGTTTATTCGAGGAAACGCAAAGCAGCCGATAAAATAATGTTTGCTCCATTGGCGTCATTGCTGAATGACGTTCCAATCAGAGGATAAACATATATAAATGAACAAATAATTAGGTTTTCCAAGACATTATACCATGTCAACCAGCCTATCGGTATTTTATCGTTTGAGTCCTATTCTATCATCGGACGAGCAGAGATACGGCGGAACCTCGCCATCTTATGGTTGAAGCCCCACGGTCCCGAACAAAGCGGTATGCTACCACATTTACGGTGCACGGTGCGAACCGCCAGTCTGTGGAATTGACTGCCAGCTTCTCTGTTCCCTGATCATTATAATCTGGATATATTCAAAGTTCAAGTGAATCGGTTTCTTCTAGGCAAGCGTGCTCCACTTCACATCAGGCGAGATGCGGCCAAACGCAAGCCTCAGAACAGCTCCTTCAGTCACTCCAGTCAGGCCTCAGCTCCTTTTCCATATTCACAGATTGTGGGCAAGCAGTTCTACATAGCAACAAGTTGGAACGTAAACGCAGCACTTACACAGGTGTCAATCAAATCAGTGCGTGTCTTCAATGTCTTCGATTTGTGATGAAACTAGTGGTAATCGGATTAATTCGGAAATGTGATGATGAGAAGGCAGTCCGATACGACCGAAGATAGATCAGGCGCAGAACCAACGGCTTAACGTGCTTTCCGAAGCACGGGAGTATCTTACCGCTATTTTCCAAACTCCGGGCTACTACTGAGAAATATGTAATGGAAAAACCTATTAGCCTTTATGCCCGACCCGGGAATCGAACCCCACGATACCACGCTCAGCAGTCGCATTTACAACCACGAGACTAACGGGGTACTCAACTTTTGTATAGACAGTATACGGACAGCAACAAGTTTGAATATAAACGCCGCACGGACACAGTAAGCCAATAAAGGTGTCAATCGAATCAATGCGCTGCGGCAGACGTGTGCTCTGTGCAGGCGGATTGTATCGGCGTAACGTTATCAATGTAGCTACACGACTGTGGACTGACGGAAAATGGGTCATGCGTTTTGAACATGTACCTAGCTTCCCGCTTTAAAAGGTTGTATGTAAAAATGAGATGCAAGATAAAGTAGCACATTTTATGATCACTTGGTTCGATCAGTTGTGATGGCGTCTTGCTGAAAATTAACGTAAGTGCGAATCCAGAAGAAATCTGGTTTCTGGTAAAACCACGAATCTATTGTAAGACTACATAGGCTACTCAAGACGGGACTGCATGATTCCTCGTCATCATCTGCCTAAGTAGTTTTTTGGCAAGTATGTAAGGGTCGGTCTCAATCTAACTGAATTCCATATTACTACCTACACACGTACCTGAGCACTATCTGACCTTCTCAACCCAGTTGTCACCTAAATTATTTTTTATAATTAATAATATAATTTTATCGGTTATTGAAAACAATACTGCTGTTGCCTACAAAAGTGCAATAAGCAGTTCCATGAGCACACACATAGCTATTTTTTTATTACCGATGCCAAATTTCTATGTGGGGTATGTTCACAATGATGTACTGAATACGTGGTAGCCATTTGTGCTTCAGTGTCTCTTCCACGTTGTATACGACAGTTTATAGCAGTGCTCGAGTACTAACAATTGTTTTTGTATCAATAGTTTATCCTTTTCATCCTGTATATAGTTAAGAAACATCGAGGACCAGATCTTGTATTCTATGCACGTCCGCATCTCGGTCTCAATCTGTCAAAAAACCTACATTTCTGTCGATGAGATGAGTTAGCTACTAGATTATGAACGTTTCCAAATAAGGAAACTTATTATTATTACGATTAGCTTTAAGTAACTCCAATTTAAATTATCTAGTTAATATTGAAACAATATTTGTATATAAAGCGGTTTCCACGTGACATGTGAACAAACAAACAATAATTTCCATCTACACGTGGCCAAAGTGATAACAAACGAACACGCTGTCTGAATCATTCACTCACTCGCTCAATTCGTTCAATTGTATTACAAGCGTATGCCGTACAATGTTTTGATTGGCTGCAAACAAATGTATAACTACATGCATGCATGAGTCACACTGCAAACGAAATTATTTTTGAATGTTGTTAGAAACTTTTGAATTTAATATAATAGTCTGTGTATATTGTAATGATGTTACAGAAAGTGGGATGGAATGTGAAATGGCATGGATATTTTGCATTTGCAATATTGATGTTACATTTTTTTTTTGTTTTCGGCAAAAAAGGACTTAAATGACGTTTTTTAATGATCCGTTGCCAAATAGCAAAAACGGAACCCTTATAGATTCGTCCTGTCTGTCTGTCTGTCTGTCCGTCCGTATGTCACACTGTTGAAATTTGGAGGGTAGCCTTCTATAAACTACTACACAAAAATGATGTGAAATTATGAAAAAAATAAAAATGTATTACAGAGGGCTCAAAAAAAATCTATCTATGTACTGTACTGGTAGTCAGTGCCGGATTAAGCCAGCTCGGGGCCTGTAGCAAATTCTACCAAGGGGCCCTTAGACTATTTTAGGTTAGGTACCTACTTATCGAGTTTATGGTATTATAATAAAACAAAACTGTTACAAACAAACGTTTCTTGATTTAATTTGGGCAAATTTATAAATAATGCTGTTGATATCGACTTATCGGAGTAAAGCATGTTCAATATTCATTAAAGTGAGGTGATTAAGACGGGTCTCCCTTGTTTTACCGAAAAGAAATTGCCAAATTATCACTTCCCAAACAAATTTTCGCATAATTTCATTTGCCAAATTATTACTTACCAAAAAATCTCTTTACAAATAATTGTTACGAAAACCTATGTTTGGCAAGTGAACGTTTGAACAATAACTTGTTCACCAACTAGTACTTTTACCATTTTTTATCTAGTCAAATATTTCAGTTGGTATAACATATTTTACACAAAATTAAATAAGCCAAATATTTGGTGTCGTCAATTTTAAACTTACCATTTCAGTCAAAAGCACTATTGACTAGTTGGAATCTCCTATTTGGATTCGGTTGGGGCTCCTATTTCTGTCTGCAGGGTTTACAGGCACCTAACTAACCGAACCTCGGGGTGCCCCTGACGTCGACCGTCTAGGGTTAGCGTTTCCGTCAGCAGGTCGACGGATCCCCGCTGCGTGGGGCTCCTTTTTCTGTCTGCAAGGTTTACAGGAACCTAACTAACCGAACCTCGGGGTGCCCCTGACGTCGACCGTCTAGGGTTAGCGTTTCCGTCAGCAGGACGACGGATCCCCGCTGCGCGGGGCTCCTATATCTGTCTGCAAGGTTTACAGGAACCTAACTAACCGAACCTCGGGGTGCCCCTGACGTCGACCGTCTAGGGTTAGCGTTTCCGTCAGCAGGTCGACGGATCCCCGCTGCGCGGGGCTCCTATTTCTGTCTGCAAGGTTTACAGGAACCTAACTAACCGAACCTCGGGGTGCCCCTGACGTCGACCGTCTAGGGTTAGGGTTTCTGTCAGCATCTGTTAAATTTCAATTACGTTATATTAAATCAATTTGTGTTATGTCTTCATTCCAAAATTTTTGCCTTTATATTTTTTGTCATAACAAATCATTTGACTAAACGTTTATTGTCTTAATTTTGTTTGCTGTAATAAATCATTTGATTAAAGACCAAAAGCCTTAATGACATTATCCTTAGTAATAATCTGCCAAGTAAACATTTGACCAAATGAAAATGTGCGTACTAAAATTATTCCAAATATTACATTGGTATAAAAAAAGGTTGCTAAAATTTGTTTGGGTAATGAAAATTTGGCAAAATCTTTTCGGCAAAACTGCAGGATCCCGATTAAGACGTTGTTGGCTCATCGTGTTCCTCGATTCATTTTTAACACGTTTTAATGTTGAGAAAAATCGTTCACCACTGCAGTTGGTGATCATGAGAGACAAATAAATGCGCAAAGCAATTTCAACGTTCGGGAAACAAGATTGTAAAGAATTTTGATATAACAGCTTCGTTTTTTTTTTCTTTTTCATCTTTTGCCTTACGCTTTGCACTTCCTGAAGCGTAGTGTCGGCCAGTATCTCTTGATTTGCTGCTCATATTACCTACGATTAATCAATTAATGTTCAGAATAATCAAAATCGAACTTGACGCAGCAGGCAGGATCGCAGCTAACGCTCCATTTATTTTACGAGAAAAATCCGACCGTATTTAACAAACCACATAGACTCTAAAAAATATTTAGGTAAGTACATATTACAAAATATTCTAGATACAAACACATATTTAAAAAAACTGTTCTGAAAAAACAATCACAAAAAGATATAGGTATATATTTATAGATATTTTCAATAGTATGCATGTGAATACGCCAATATTTTAATAACAATATGTAAGTAATTTTACCTATTACGAAGTAAATGTATTAGCAAAAACCGAAATGGTGCTTACTGTCTTTGTGGATCTGATAAAAATCAAATCTACGACCTGACCCACCCGTAACAGTATAAGTATCATAAGTATGTAAGTATATCCCTTCTTAAGAAATAACATAGGTAATAAACACTTTCGTCACTTTCCATGCGAATGGAGTCACGGACATCCAATCAGATAATTTAAAAAAAACACAATTAATTGTTATTTTATAAGGTTGGCTACGGTCAGATCTTTCAGATGAACCAGCAACTGCTCAGAGTGAAAAGTAATAATAATTTCTTATTTTAACTTAAAAATATCTTACCTTATGCACAGTTATTAGGTATCGTTGAATACTTTTCTCTTCTTGACTACGTAAGAACATTGATCTATTAAGTATATTTTAAGAGATAACTGAATACTTAAAAAAATCGGTTGCATCGCTATATTATGTAAGAAAACAATACTCAACACAATTACGAAACCACTTTTCTCAAGAATGGTTCATATCGAAAGTACTATTATTATCATTCAAACGTAAATATCGATCATTCCTCCTCGATTGGTAGTCAATATAACCCTTTTCAAATCGGTCGGGTTATTACGACTAGCACGGAGAAAATATTAGGGAATTCCCCGTTTTGTTTAGCAGTATTGCCAACTTGCGTGTACTGCGGTGCGAAACATGATTTTTGGTATGACCAGCAGATAGAAAAATAAAACTATAGTTGATCATTTTGATGCAAATATTTTCTTCTTAGTAATTGTGACTAAATCTAATATATAAATAATACTTTTTTTATGGTCAGAAAACGTTGGTGCGCGGGGCCCCCAAATGCGCGGGGCCCGCAGCATTTGCTACTCTTGCTTCGTGGCTAATCCGGCACTGCTGGTAGTACTCGCTCATGGCCGGTTTTTTGTTTTAGAAACTAGCTAAGGAAATGTAATTTAGCAATACGATTGGAACATCATATTTTGAAACGACCTTCTATTCCCAGTGAATTGAATCCCAGCCCACTGCTTACGATGTGTTTTTAGGATTTCTACCGATATGTGTAGATAACTTATTACTGGAATATTTTCTTTGTTTTTGTAACTAGGTTTCTAGGTATAAAAAGCTTTACACCAGAATGAAGCGTTTTTTAAATCAATTAGACAACTGGTGTGTTTGGAACATATAACTTTTGAGACCGACGTATCTTTTGTTTAATTGAGATTTTGAGCAAAGTTGCTACGTAGACCAAGATTCTTTCCCTTCTTCAATGTGGATCACGCTCCTGGAGCGTGATAACTCATCGACGTTTAGTTTAACCGTAGTAAGTCGTGTAAACTGTAGCATTCCTGCTCAAACTTGCACAAAGTGTACGGTAAATAACAAGGATGACATATAGTCACACGTCTAGTCTTTAGGACTCTCTCACTCACCTACAACGCGACGGTTGCCAGAAGTTTCAAATGTCTCTAAGTTTTGCTTTCGCGCGCGAACCGGCTGTGTACCTCCGAAACCACTTAGTGTTGGGGAAAATTAACAACTGGTTTCAAATAAATGGCTTGATACTTAACACAACCAAGACCTATTACATGCACGTCAACCTTTCCGGTCGAATGTGTACACCACTGATACTGCGGGTAGGAAGCAATGTGGTCGAACAGGTGCAAGTCACCACATTTAGTCATTGCGGCAAACTCAGACGAGCAAGCTTTGCTCTGGAGCGATTAGCGCAAACGCTTCCACGGAAGATGATGAGAGGGTGTAATTTCACGTTGGTACACTCGGTTCTCCAGTATGGCGTTGAGGACTACTTTTTAAACGACTAAAAATATTGACTGTTCCCGCGATGGTGATATTACAGGCGGCAGTATACGTTAGGCAACATCTAAATGATTATAATAAACGCGGAGATAGACATAATTACTGTACTCGTGGTAGAGATAAATTTAGCTGGCACCACACACACTGTCTAAATCTGGAAGGTTGATTCATATTATGGGTCCATCGGTGTACAACCGGCTACCGGATAGAATCTTGGGCGCGACATCTGATAATGCTTTTAAAGCCAAACTCAAAGGCTGGCTAACCGGCCAGGCATTATATGACTTAAAAGAATGGTTTTGATTTTAATAAAATAATAGTAATTTTATATGATTAATATGGTATTTTGTTTATTATTCTGTTTACTGTGTGTTCTTAATTTTTTATGATAAATTGTGTTTGATGCTCTTTTCTAATGTACTTAATGATTTGTGTTTTCAAAATCTGACGTGTAGTTTTTGATAATTATTAATAAATAAACTAAACTAAACTAAAGCTTGTAGGATGAAAAAAAAAATGGCGTGGTGTGTAACTAATATGGTATTTCCTTTTTTTGCAGTTTGGAAACTTCTAACCACCAGCCACAACAAGTATTGAAGTCCCGTGGAGTCACATGTGGGATCTAACCTCCCTGCTCATTCCGTTTGAAACTTGGCGTGATAATAACTAAACAAGTAAGTTCTTAATCAACCAATTTCTTACTTGATATGACAATTTAAAAGCCTAATTAATATTCCGATCTCATTATGTTTTAACAGATAATAAGAGGCCCTAATATTTTCAAACTTTTTCAAAGAATTTTAAATAGTCATTCTTGTGGACATTTTTAATTTTCGCCTGTTCTCAATTAATCACCAATTCATTCAGTTTTTTTCAGCTACTATATGAAAATTAATATATATTTATATTTTTATAATTAATTTCAAGTTTCGCAACTTGACTTGATTTATGGCACATCCTCAGTGAATGGATAAGTACGGGTAGTTAGCAAATTAAGTCACAATTTGACTTTAAGAGTGAAATTAAAGCGTAGGCTGAGAATTGAACTTTAATAATTCACCTTCTGGGAACTTTTAATTCTACTCTGGGAAATGTTGTCAAGTCTTGTGGATAATTTAGTGCACAATATAAACGCATTATTTAGATCTATTTGTAGATAGTTTTTTTTAATGGTGTAGGTAAGTTCAAATAACAGATATGTCGGGTTGTCAGGATTTATTCCGTTAGGCACGTACATCAAGTGGGCAGACGATGGGTTTCGTGCAATGAAAATACACTGGGTGCGATACACTGTTTCTATTAAACTAACAAATTACTTGATATTACAATTTAACACAGTAACACGGGACACAATGAATCGGGATACAGTTCCAGGACGTCTCAACTCCACTGTGATCTGATTTTCAATGTCCTCGTCCCCTCCGAGCTGTAAACATCAGGGCTCTGTAGAAATACGCAGTGGTGAGGGCAGACTTGTAACTAAGTCGCGTGATGGGACTACTGGCATTCTTGCGATTCATTTTAAGTTCATACTAATGGCCGGATCCGACAGATATATTAGTAAGTTTAAAAAAAAATACAATTAGTAATGCTAATGTGGAGTATGAGGTCCTGGGCTCGATTTTCCGGTCGGTCAAAGTATTTTTAGGTTTACCCATTAGGTATATCTCAGTAGCAGCATAGAATCTAGATTTATGTCCGGTTAATGACAATAAGCTTCCCCCCTCTCCCCTCCCCAGAGTTACATGGCATTCAAACATATGTGGGTATAAGTAAGTACCTGCTGTTGGTTCTCCTCTACCTAACCCTTCGGTTAATACAAGCGTGATGTTATGCTACAAGTGAATGAAAAATCGTGTAGGTACTACCGAGTTCACTGACGGTCGACCACTTTGCAACCTTATTACTTAGGGCATAATGGTGAAAAGTGGCTGACCGTCAGTGAACTGGGTAGTACCGACGCGATCAAAAAAAAATTGTACCCAGTCATTGGAAAAAGGTCGTCACCGTTAATATTAATAGGCCATTGACATTATCGTATGAATGTTACCCATGTACATAATATCTACAACGAAAATAAATAACTTCTACCCTTACTAATAATATCTTAAATGTCAAAAAGCTACCTTCGAACTTTGTCCAGAGTTTTTTTTAAAGTTATTTGAAGTGTGAAAATGTCATGGAGAATAATGAAGCTTTTACATAATATATGTATACGTACGTACATACTTACACGTTTACCCATAATGTTGGAGACCTCACACAACTTTTAACTCTAACTTATAGGTACCTATAAGTTATAATAGTAAAGTAATAACAGGTATTTATGTTTATTTTACGTTCAGCTACAGGTGAATATCTTAAACTCGTAATTTCTGTCATTTTACAGAAGGATTGCTCCTGTTCTGCGCTTTTATGGCAAAATGCGAGTATTTTACTGCATAGTGCTTTTTTATAACTTTTTCGCGGATCGTATTCATATGAACAAGGTGATTCAGTAATCTTTAATGTGGTTGTCAGCAGAGATATCTGCGGGACTGTTCGAAAGAGATACCGTGGCCCTGGAACATAAAGGGCAAAAGAAGGAACATGGGTGGTTTTTAGTCAGTAAAAGTCTGGCACTCCCTTCCACTCCGCCCAGAGCGGGAGGAGTCATTTGATGATTTCCCATCAGAAAAAAAAAGCAGAGATATACTGCTTTATTATCTTTATATCGTCATCAATCTACAAATTTATTGAAAAAAGCGGTTGCTATAATTTTTTTTGGACGGAACCCTAACTCTTATTCAAGTAGCATATGTTACCCCTTATAACATCAGCTATCTGTCCGTAAAAGACACATAAACAAACAGTCAGACAGACAGGCAGTCTATTTGTCTATGAAGAGATTCATCCCTAAAGGTTTCAATGTAAAATATTAGATCATTCTCATCTGCCAGCCTTTTCCCAACTATGTTGGGTCGGCTTCCAGTCTAAACAACTGCAGTAAATATGGAGAGACACGTGATCAATATTTAACTTAGATATAACACAGAATGGTTTCATGTTCTGTCAAATCATTTAAAATCATGCGAAACGGGATCGGGTCACTAGTCAAAAATAAACTTCTTTTTATCACAAAATAATGTGAGTAAGTATTCAACTGAGCGCGTCAGTTGCCTCTCTAGACACTCATTGATGAGATATAATTTTCTAAAACCCTGGTACCTTTTCCACGTATGAGAACTGAACAGCAACCTCAAGCTTGTCCACAAAATCAAAACGGTAACTGTACCATTAATTAAGTTAATTTTAGAAACTATTTTATACACAATATTATTTAATACCTGAGCTTGTACGTAGTGAGGTTTCAAGTGAAACTAATTTCAAAATACAACTATAATGTTGGAACAATGTTAGTTTCGCCTGAAGTGAAACATTATGAATGTTTTATGCGTATTCATTACAATATTTCGAAGAGCGGAGGACTTTTTATGGCTTCCATTTTATTATAATCTAAACAATAATTAATTGATTTTAGAAAGTTCTACGAAATCGGTTATTTTTAAAGACGGGTACCTATGTTTTTATGAACTAGTAGTACTATACTATGCTTAATGTTCTCACGAGAACGTACCACCTCCACCGGGATAAAAAGTACCATATGTCGTAACTTGGAGCACTGTAATTCGTTTGAATAATTTCAGTGAAATTTGTTCAGGCGATAAGGCGTGAAAATGTAAAATCTGACAGTCAAAGTTAGTCTCACATTTAATAATATTAGTTTCACTAAAATTGATCTAAGAATCAAGAGCCTTTTTCTGGTTTACATTTTATTTATGTAACAGTCTAGCTCATAATTGGTTTTTGAAAGTTCCATGACATTGGCTATTGTGGGGTCTTTAGTTAAAGGGATTTTTTAAAATGAAATATAACCCGAAGCTTGCGTTTGTCCTTTGTTTCACCCGATGTTATGACTTTTGCTCGTGTATATAGTATTTTTTCGTATTGTGTTCAGTCAATTTTAACGTCCAGCGACTGGTATACATGAATCGGTACACTGTCATAATCAACATGCTTACAATGTAGTGGCTCAATGGTAACGCACCCAAGCAGGCTACTTAACCTCGGAGGACACTGACAAGTCTTAAAACCAAAAACTGGATCAGACACGAGCTCCTCTCATGATCTTGAAATACTCATTACCCAACATTAGTGACAATAAAACGATAACCTAACATCGTTACATAAAACACTCCACACAATGGGTCGCGGGAGTACCTTTTCCGATCAAGCAAGCTGTTACACAACTTCGATAAAACTAGTTGATAAAATCTCGATTACACGATACTGTGCGCTTATTGAAATTGCAATCAAGTATTGCATGATAACGTTCGGTTTTCTTGCTGGTTTTAGTTACTAACCTAACCTAACTTATGAAATGAATAAGTTAGTCATAAGTCATTTATTCATTTGTTAGGATTTATTCAAAGTTACAAGCAGCCGATCTTCAGGAAATAATTAGGTAGTACTGAGGTACAATATTCATTAAATTAGGTAGCAATTGGTAATCTACAAAAAAGAACGATGCCAGAATCAGTTGATAAAGCGCCAACTGAAACTTATGGATTGAATGCCAGTTTAAATAATATTCCACTAGTGTTGAAAAGTGACGATAATGCAATAGTACGCTTTTATTTAGTAACCCTAAGTGTATGTGATAACGAGCATAAAAATAACCTATTTTCAACCGCCTTGGCATAGCATATAATACACACTTAATAAATGGCTCGTAATAAATTCTCACACGATAATATCTGGCAGTAGAAAACAAGACATTTTGGAGCCCGGAAATGGCCAAAGTGGCTATGAATATGAATATACAAAATATGTGAACACTATTCTGGAAAAGCTGTAAGTTATTAGTGTATAAGCTATTATGTTTTATAAAAAGTTAGACGACTATTAATTAAAGTTTTGCCCTTGTAAACATAATTTTCATGTTTTATACGAAAATTTCCAAATATTAAAAAATCACGAAAAAAAATTCAGTGTCGTAATACATAACTAATCGAAATTTAAGCAAAAGGTCAACATTTGTATCCGACAAAGAACTGAATTTTAATAGATATAAAACTTTTATCTGAAAAATAAATGTGACAGTTTGACATAACATTAATTTATATTCAAAAGCTGCTGAATCGCAATTTTTATTCCTTAGATTAGAATAATCTGACTACTGTCTTCTTTTACTAAACGCGTCGATGGCAATCGAATTTGAATTGGCCCAGAGTTTGGCGAGTTTAATACCTTAAGTAGCGTACATCAGTTCCTGGAACATGCAAACACCAGGACAGGCAGCACACGATATAAATTGTCCTACTGCTGTGGAACAGCATCAACATAATACTCCAAGGCAGGGTCATCTATGAATCAGACAGGTTTCCTTGCTTCGGGAACCCGGGTCCGGACTCTATTTAGAGACTTCCAGGTCAGCTATTTCAACTCGCGTTCAGGTGGAAGATTTTCAGCACGTGGAGCAAATAAGTTGAGCAGCAGCTTTTCAGCCTTTGCGGCTCAAAGACGTTATTGTGCAAAGGGTATCGTGTGTCGGACACCACTTTGGCTCTTTTGCCACTGCTTTGCAGACGTCTGGTGGCGCTTTGCTTTCTTAACCACTCGTATGCCGAGTATATAGACACAATTAAAAAGTGATTGTGTCTCGTGTAGATCTACGTTCCGGCATACGAAAGGTTAAGGGGGTCCATTAGCAAGCATCTGTACTGGTGTCGGTTTGAGCCCATCAGTGGTGATCAGGAATATGTTTCATTCAGAGTTGTATCCACTAACTTTGCCGGGGCACACGATTTAAGCTGCAGAAAATCATAGCACCAGCCCATAGTTCACATAAACGTCAGACAAAGCTGAAATTTATTGTGAATGTAAGCAATTATAGTCCATAACAGTGTTTTAGGATGAATGTTTTGACCTTTAACAAGAAATATACATTATCGTTATTACGTAGACAATAACAATTCATAAAGACATACTACAATTTACCATCATGTTCCCCAAATATCGAAAAAATGTGCAAAAATATCATATTTCTTTCACGTATTGTGAATTATAGTCATGATATTAACGTTTGTAGGGTTGATTTTTTACTAGAAACTTAACTTTTATCTGAATAAAAACTGTGACAGTTTATACATAACTCTGCCTATCATCATCGAAAACATCATGAAGCTTGTAACTCCCTTAGAGTAACGGGAGTTACAGGCTTGATGTTATCACACAAAAGGTGGTTTGACGGCACCAATGGCGCAGTGGCTGAGCGATAGACTGCGGTGCTTCGTGTTGCAGGTTCGATTCCCACGCGGAACAAATATTTGTATGGCCTACAGATAGTTATTCCGCGTCTGGCTATTTGTGTATGTGAGTTTAAATGTTTGTAAACGCACCCACGATACAGGAAAATATCCTAGTGCTGGGCAAAGTTTAAAAAAAAAGAAGAAAAGGTTACACTTTGTTATTCGCCATATTTATTTCTCAGATAAGACTAGACATTCAGACTACAAAAAAAACAGCTCTAAACGAATTATATTGTTGACATAACCAACTTTCATAAACAAATTTAGCGACAGGTCTGACCTATAAACTATGAAAACAGGCCAAAAATCCCTTTACTCTGTGATATAATCTGTTTATGGTTGGCATACTTTTTATCTTTATTTTCAGGACGCAGGTCTAGGCGGGTTTAGGTGCTCTACACGTTATAAATTTCGCTATCTTTATAGTCGCAGTCTGTTTTTGTTCGTGTAGATCAGAGCATAATTCATATATTCATAGCCTTTTGTTTTAGTGTACAAGATTTGTTGACGTGGCAAAGACGACCTAAATCTGAAAAGAGTTTTCAGCATATCTTAGTTTAGTGAATATCAGTCAGTTAGTTTAGGTAGTATTTAAAGTAGTATTGAACTGTTTTGTGCCTTGAGCAAACGTGGCTATCAAATACTATGAGCCTTCTGTGTGTGAGAAGACCATGCCCAGCAGCCGCGACAGTCGCTTGTTTTTTATTTTCCAAAAGTGCCTGTAACGGGTCTATTTGTAGTAAACGCTTTGAGTTTGAGTTTTACGTAATATGCTGGGTATTATTGTCTCATTTTGCTCTGTCAGTTTTTATCTGGCATGTAGTTACTTTTTACTATTAACGAAGAAATATGGCACTCTTGTAAGTTGACCCACTATCCCATCTGGTCCAGGGATACGTGTCACAAAAACAAGTGACAGGGTTTGATATTAACATCACGTACACATTTCACATCCACTAATCCGCACTAGGCCTGCGTGGTGGATTACGGCCCATTTGCTCTCTCACAGAGATGACTTGTTTCCCAGCAGTGTGAATACTCATCATCTGCTCAGCCTTTGGGAATACTATAGGTTGATTAAAGCTACACTGCACACACAATACTCTAACTTCAACTAGTTGGCTTAATTCAGGACAACTACAGGACTATAATTCAGGAAAGTGGCACACACTTGGAAACCTATAACGTCTAAGACATATCTAGCTATCTCCAGGCTAATGCCTTGTTTAGTCGAACCCCAGAGTAACAGCTCAACAGGGCTTAGCACTCAAGACGTCTGGTTCACCAGAGGTCAGTTTAAGCTGCGGTCAGCTACGTATTGCATAGATTTAGCTATTAACTTGTGCCATGATTGTAAGAACAGTGAGGTTCTATAAAGGAGTCTGACATATGACTCTCCGTTCTTCGCAGACGGAGGGTATTCATTAGGATTTACAAACCGAAAAAACTATACAGCATGTGACAGAAAAGTGAAATCATGTTTTATTTTAACCATTTTCTCCATCGGAACAACATTAACGTCAAATATAAGTTGTCCATACTACCTGGCAATACATCTGCTCATAGTCAATGGACTGGTTGCATGATAAAGAGTATAAGGAAACGTTGTCCCTTATAAAACTTCCACACCTACTCGATCCAAATGTATGGGGCAAAACTGATTATTATTTGTTCAGTTAAATGATCCGTGCCATTCCCTTAAAATGTGACCACACCTTTCTGCTATACGCTGTAGATAATATCTAAATGTGACAGATGGGATGCTCAACTAATTTAAAAGATAACAACACACCTTATTCCTGCGAAAAGGTCGGTCATTTGCATAATGCATAATCAGCCTATAATGTTCCCACTGCTGGGACACACGGCCTCCTCTCTATGAGATCGAATGGGCTTAATCCACCACGCGGGCCCAGTGCGGGTTGGTAGATGTCAAATGTCTTCGAATTTTTGGTTCTAGGACATGCCGGTTTCCTCACGATGTTTCCTTCACCGTTTTTGAGAGCAGTGGTGATGAAATAAATTACACAAAGTAATGCGCCAGCCTGGGTTCGAACCCACGACTTACTGTTGGTAAGTCGGGGCCGCCACCACTGGGCCACCGCTGCTCTCACTGGGCCACCGCTGCTCTCATCGGTCGGTCATTTACGTCATATTTATAAAATCTCAAGTGATTAGTGGTCAGTCTACTACCAAATTAACTGGTCTACAATTCTGAGAATTGATAAAACCATCCTAATGGAACTTTACATTATAATGACTGTAACAGCTATCGGGTAATGATTGGCAATCGGCCCAGTTGCAATCGCAGGTAAATCCTGAATGAGTTTAGTACAGGAGCGTGGAGATTGGCACAAGTAAAGAGAGGGCTATACCCAGCAGTGTGTGCAGTCAGTGTGGATGATGATGATGATTCTGTAATGTAAAACAGAATCTTATAACAAAACTATTTAATCCGTCTATCTGACCCAGAGGTTTCTTATTGTTTATTCTCACCTTTGACACACAAGGGCCAAAAATGTGGCTATATTTACCGGAAACCATAACAATGTCTGAAATTTTCCTATCACATATGTAAAACAGAATCTTTATTACAAAACCATTTAATCCTTCTATCTGACCCAGAGGTTTCTTATTGTTTTTTCTCACATTTGATCCACAAGGGCCAAAAATGTGGTTATATTTACCGGAAACCATAACAATGACTGAAATTTTCCTATCACATATGTAAAACAGAATCTTTATTACAAAACCATTTAATCCTTCTATCTGACCCAGAGGTTTCTTATTGTTTATTCTCACCTTTGACACACAAGGGCCAAAAATGTGGCTATATTTACCGGAAACCATAACAATGACTGAAATTTTCCTATCACATATGTAAAACAGAATCTTTATTACAAAACCATTTAATCCTTCTATCTGACCCAGAGGTTTCTTATTGTTTATTCTCACCTTTGACACACAAGGGCCAAAAATGTGGCTATATTTACCGGAAACCATAACAATGACTGAAATTTTCCTATCACATATGTAAAACAGAATCTTTATTACAAAACTATTTAATCCTTCCATCTGACCCAGAGGTTTCTTATTGTTTTTCTCACATTTGACCCACAAGGGCCAAAAATGTGGCTATATTTACCGGAAACCATAACAATGACTGAAATTTTCCTGTCACATACTTTATCACCACAACAACTCGAACACTTGCTCATTTATCTATGGAAATTAATTGCACTAATGATGTGCGGTATCACACATACAGGTTGTGGTTTAATTTTAATACATTCACAAATTGTTCATTTCTGATATTATTTACCAATAGTCTATTTCCAAAGAGCAACAAAATATTAAAATCGTCTGATTTTGGTAGGTTAATGATTTCTAGGAATAAGCAAATATTGATATTTTTTCACAATATTATTTTATCATCATTAAATCTATCCCAGTGCTCAAGTGGTCACAAACGCTACTGTTGAGCATGAGTTCGATTCCCAGGTCTGGTAAAGTGTTATTGGGTTTGTAGTAGTCTGGTGTAGATTTGTATCCGATTGACGGCTATAGACTCATCCCCTTATACTACTATACTCTAAGTATACTTCTGTCTAACCCTTTATGAAAAAGAGGCATGATGATATTTTATCATTAAACATATGTTACGTTAGCATGCTAGTTGACCTTTGACATATTGGTTCATATCCTGATACTTAGATTTGCTTTCCAAAGTTTTTCGCCATTACTAAATTTGCGGAAACACCGAAAATAAAATTTTCTATTAATTTTTATGCAAGCTCTTAACGAGACTTTGTAACACGTCCTGTTAGTATTACTAAAGGTAAAAACACTGAAACTCGGTAAAAATACTGAAACCTATACAGAGAACATGAAAAAAAGGAATTTAATTTTTCAACAACTACAACATACCTATAAAACATAAGATTAACAAAACTAAGTAGTAATGTTGCAGTCCACTGCATTATCTAGATGACAGCAACCCTTAATTCGACGCCGTGCAGTATAATTCCCGTTGAATGAAAAAAAATCTACACACAAAATAGACCGTATATCTAGAGTTTTAGGTGCTATAATTACACCCTTAACTATCCAACTACGTTGTCAAAAACCAACGATGCGTGCACATCGACGAGATGAGGAGCAGTCGCCGGCGAGATGGCGGGGAGGAAGGACTCGCTGCGCGGGCTTTCGATAAGTTGCATTTTATTCACTGTTTTACGGCTTATTTCCTTGTAATTTCATTGAAAACTAAAGATAACATACCCGAAAGGCTACTTATAATATTTTGATTGCCTTACTGAGTTATATTTAGTTTTTACGACGCCCACAACTTGTATGTCCAGTATACTTCCCGTCGTCGAATTACTAGTAAAGTAACTGCCAAATACTATGTCCAGTATGCTTCCCTTTGTCAAAGTAGTTGAAAACTAAATACAAAATCGTATGTCTAGTATTGTTCCCGTTGCCATATTATTAGAAAATTAACTTTTGTTGTTTCTCGTAATAAAATTTTTAGGGATCCGCAGATAAAATGTTTTCACCTTACTACTTTTCGTTTTTCAGAGCTTCAAGTCTAGAGGACATTGCTTAGTAGCATTGGTGCCACCTGAAAATGCTCATTCAGATGTAGATAGTGGTTCTGAACCTGAGAATGCAGAAGAAATTGCTGTTCATTGGACTGAAGAGTTGTCCTCCTCATCCTGCCGTTCCATCGATTCATACATAGAGCGCATGAATATATTAGACAGCTCCGAAAATACGGCAATACTTCAATGGACGGTGAGTAATGACTCACCGTCCATTGAAGTATTGCCGTTTGTATCATTTTCGGAGTGGGTTAGCTCGCCGTCCGTCCGTCTTATGACGACAGGCCGTGTCGACGGCACGTTCGTGTTCCACGCGCGCCTCAAAGAGATGTCAGCAAACAGGAGGGGCCCGCAAGGGCCGATGCCTGCCAGGGCTGCGGAACTGTTCGAAAGAGATACCGCGGCCCTGGAACATAAAGGGCAAAAGAAGGAACATGGGTGGTTTTTAGTCAGTAAAAGTCTGACACTCCCTTCCGCTCCGCCCAGAGTGGGAGGAGTCATTTGATGATTTCCCACGCGAATAAAACAAAAAAAAAATACTTCAATCGACAGTGACGAGACTAACGTTGATGCTGATACTGCTGCTGCCTCTTTCATGGAGACAGTAAACGAAAATTTTCAAACAGATGACCGTCCTAGCGTCAGTGGCACTGAGAACAACCCTGTGTTAGAAGACTTACAAGACAATTTGAATCATCAGCGACCTCCGTTGACTCCTATTTTTTAACGAGTTTTTCGACTTTTTCTTGACAAAGTGCTACCAACCACTGGCGAAGTAAATTATAATGCTTTACCAAGTTTGGCTTCATTATTGTCGATTCCGTCATCAAATGCTTCGTCTATTGCTAGTCCATCAACATCAAGAACAACCAGGCGTAAGAGGAAACTACCAGTACGAGCTGTGCCAAATATCCGGGCAAAAAAGACCAAAGAAACACTCATTGTGAGCTACAAATGGAAGAAAGGACAATTCAGACACAAGGCTGACATTCCATCAAACGACTTCGTGTTTGATTTACTGGATATTGACTCTCCTTTGGACTATTCTCATCGGTTCTTCTCCCCAGATATACTCGTTGATATCGTCAACAACACGAACTTGTACTCAACCCAAAGAACTGGAAAATGTATCCAATTGACCATCGAGGGGTTGAAAGACTTTTTTATGATTCTTCTTATCATGGGCATAGTGAAAATGCCTTCCTATCTAGACTATTGGTCTACAGAATTCAGATATGCCCAAGTGGCTGACGTCATGCCATTGAAACGATTCGAGCAGATTCGACGCAACATTCACTTTGTGGACAACGCCAATTCGGATGAGGACAGATATTACAAGATACGACCATTCATTGAAAAAATAAGGAGGAACTGCCTTGCAACGGAAGAAGAAACGAAGTATAGCATAGATGAGACGACTATACCGTATAAGGGTACTAAAGCAGGAAACCGGAGACAGTATAACCCCATGAAACCCAATAAATGGGGATTCAAGAACATAGTACGCGCTGGTGCGTCTGGAATGGTCTATGATTTTATATTGTATGGCGGTGATGACACCTTCCGGTATATAGATTTTAGCGAAGAGGAAGAGCAGATGACACTGGGTGCTAAACTGGTATTAGCCCTTTTGCAATACAATTCAGACTCCAGGATGTGCTGTTTATTTCGAAAACTATTTCACAATGCTCGACTTGATCTGGTATCTACGTGAACACTGGGGGATTTTCAGTCTCGGAACCATACGGCAAAACAGACTGAAATTAATGTAATTTTCTAAAATATATGAGTATTTTCCTACGGAATCACTTGTTTCTTTTATTCTTTCTCTTTGACAACGGGAAGTATACTGCACATGGTTGGAGTGCATCAGTTTCTTATGAACTTGATAATGTCCAGTATAATGGACGTATATTTTTCAGGAAACTGAAATAGGTAAATTTTTTCAGGTATTTTTTCTAGGGTCCCCTACAACCTAAGAACCAAAATCTGTAACGAGTTTACAAATTTAATTTAAAAAAAAAACTGTCGAATTAAGGGTTAATGTTTAAATAAATTGGCGTTCGTAATAAATGTCACTCATTGCTATGAAAATCAGTGAAGAACATGTGACTAAAAGACTGATCAATATAATTTTTAATGGAAAATGTAGATGGATTAAGCAAAAAATTATATGAAAAAAGGAGTTGATGATAGCGTGGTGGCTGACATTGGAGAATGGAAGAAATCCAAAAATAAAAAAAACCTTTTTCCCAAAATTAAAATCGACAAAAAAAAAACACCAAAAAATGAAAAATAACTCTAGCTTTAGAAGTCAGCGACTTTTATTGTGTTTAATTCAGTTTTTTTGCCATCGACTTCTGAAGCTACAGATATTTTTCACTTTTTAGTGCTTTTTTTTTAAGTTGGTTTTTATTTTTTTGCAAATATTTTTTTTATTTTACATTTTTAGTTATAATATTCAATACAATTTTTTCCTGTGCATTAATTTTACATTTTTAATAATACATTATAGTAATAAATTTATCCCCAATAAAATGGAATTTAAGCATAACTGTCGAAATTTGTGGGTATTTTGCCCCTTCAAAGAATTCAAGCGTAATGTTATGTTATGGAATTGTGTAATCAATACACATCCAATCGATTACAGTATATTATTGATGAGTTTCATTGTATTTCTCCGAAGACCAGCATCCGATCTTCACGAAATTTAAACGGAACCACCGCGAAAATTGTATTCTTCCAAACAAAAAAGAATCATCCAAATCTGTTCACAACTGGCAAAAATATCGCTGAACATCAAAGATATTCAAATATTTACGAGCGATAGACTGGACAAGACGAAGGAAATCATAATCCAATACTTGTTACTACTTAGTAACAAATCGTTCTGTCTAGTGTCACACGCCCGCTTGTCAGGTAGCATTCGTGTGTCGAAATCGAAAATGTTCGGGATCAAAATTTTTGTATGAAAATATTCCCAATGTCCGCTCTATAAGACTTTTAAATCTCTTTGCTGAACATACCCAAAAAATAAACTGACTTATTAGTTAATAAGGTGATGCCCCAGCCACAAGTAACTTAAGACAAGGGCAAGAATGTGATAAGTTTAAGTAAAAGCATAAGCACTAGCATAATCATCACTTGAGCATCCTCTGTATGAGAGGAATTGGGTAATGGGGTGTAAGTAAGTGAAAAAACTTTACAACTTCACTTAGCAACAGATTTACCTAATCGATCCGTTTTTCATCTAGTTCCAAAACTTCATACATAAGGGCTATATGTATGTGCCTACACCTACATATGTATGTACAGTGTATTGGCAAAGTGGCAACATCTGTCCCGCATTTAGTATTCGTCTGGAGTCGACATATCGTGTAAAGGTACAGTCGGGGACAGAAATATTTATATTGTACACATTGTCAATGCTAACTACGACTTTCCCAGAAATATGTTTCTATTTTTAGGTACAGTAACAATTTATAATTTTTATTGTAATTCTGCCTTACTGTGATGAGTATAAGGCTTAAGATTTATGTGAATAGCCTCATATTTGGAAAAAGAACTACGAGAGAAGCGCTTTTCAAATTGCTTCTCCTTTTTTAATGCATGTACCTAGCCTGTATTCCAGTCTAACGGCACGCAGCTGATTCCCAGTATTTAACATGATGAGACTGCCAGATCCCCACAACTCACGTACTGGCTACCTAACACAAGGGTGCATTCGTTAACACATCACGGAAAAAAAAACGAAAAACGTCCACTGCCAGAAATCCAACCAACGGA
This sequence comes from Eurois occulta, assembly GCA_950022335.1. NCBI lineage: Eukaryota > Metazoa > Arthropoda > Insecta > Lepidoptera > Noctuidae > Eurois > Eurois occulta. Next base: position 20,214,587 of record OX465485.1, on the reverse strand, counting down.
TTCCCGCGGTCCAAGGGTATACTTACATAGTTTTGCCTCTGACTGTACCCGTCTTTATGTATGTGCATAACTGAGGCAACGTACCCTCAAGATCTTGAGCTAAGTAACGTACTTACAAGTTTATAGTAAAAGTGAGAGAAAGTTGTCAAGCTAGATGAGCTTAGTTTCAAAACTGTAAAGTATAAGCTCAATTTTTGAGATGTCTAGAAGTTGAAAGTCCTTGGAAATGAAACAGGATTTTAGAACTAAGCTCATTTTCAAGGGCTTTCTTGAATTAGTTCTGGATCTGACGATGTACTTATCCTTATTGCGAAGAGCAGAAGGTCATTTGCTGTCGTGGCAATGTTTGGATTTCGGAGAGACGCATACTTAACATGATGATGAATCCTCATCAAGTAGTTGATTGAATTGCTTTAAAATCAGGACTTGACAATTGAATTCAGATATTTTGAAGAAGAATAAGTTTGATTGATTATAAGTACCTATGCATGTTAAATATGGTGATAATTAAAATAAAATATATCTTCTCTCTCTAGAGATATTCACAAACAATTACTTTTAACAATTTTGATAGTCAATAAACTTTAAACTTAAACTTTGTCGCGTGGCTAGTGCCTAACCAGGTGTCAGAGTTTTTTTTTAAAGCCGCCCATGGTTCTCTGAGTTGACTTTACATGCCGCCGAGAAATTTCTCTGAGGCATGCTGGTTTGGTTTCCTCGCTATGTTTTTCTTCACCGAAGCAAATGATAATGATACAATGCGTTTGTGTATGTGAGTTTAAATGTTTGTAAACGCACCCACGATACAGGAGAAATTCCTAGTGTGAGGCAACATTTAAAAAAAAAAAAAATATTATTAATTATATTATTTATATTAATGCAACATGAATCCGAAAAATCAGAGGTGTCTTGTGTTCGAACTCGAGACCAAAACTACTGATATTTACAATAATATTTAGTTAAATCTTCTTTTTTAAAGTTTGTTTTTTCATTCATATTTTGTGTTCTGGCACTTGTCAAATAAACATTTTCTTTCTTTATAATTGTGTGGATGTATGTACCTATCTATGAAATTTTACATTTCGCTTGTTCCGAGTTTACATTTATTACTGATAAATATCGTATAAAATCAAAGCGCTCTGTTGTACTGCAAACGAAGAGACAAAAAGATTAATTTTACATTGTTCCCATTGCAATCTGTTTCGCTATTGATACATTTTCATCTCATCAAGTGATGGATAGGTCTATAAATAAAACCGCGGCAACCAGCCAAAAACAACATGGCGGGCAATCACGCCATAATCGGGTTTAATAAATCAACCTTCATCATTTCATGGCAATAATACAAAAATAATTGCGTTAATTAGTGGGAATTGAAATGGATTCTCATTTGATTCTAAATATATTGAGTGAGTTTGTTATAAAAAAAATGGCTAGAAAGGGGGTGATTACTGAGATGGCGTTTAATAGAAATTATAAAAAAATATATGAAAACCGACCCCTAAGAGTTTTTTGACCCCGAAGGGTTAGGCAGAGGTGTACCCACATTTCGCCAGTTATGTTTAAGTACCATGTAATAGAGCAAGCCTATTGCCATCAACCGGGTACAAATCCAGACTCCATGGCTGCCATTGAGAAATTCCTGATGGAAAAACCCAATAACAAGCTCGCCGTTGTACATAAGCTATATATTGTAATGTTGTGTGTATATCTTTTAATTTTGTGTGCAATAAAGAATAAGAATAAGAACAATTTGTCCGACCCGTAAATCGAACCCAGGACCTCATGCTCAGCAGTCACGATTGTGACGAGTCGACTGATTTGAAACTCATTGTAAATTATTAATATTCTGTCTAATAGAAATACTAATATTCCAAATAACGTGTTATATAAAGCCGATGAACACTGCAATTGACAATAGCGTACATTGAAACACGCACCTGCATCCTCTCACTCACGCCCGTCTATATTCAATGTACAAATACATAATATTCTATAGTGTAAACATAGTTTTACAACCACCTACGTTCACCCGACTCACATTTATTAGAACGTGGTTGATATTATTCTATGAGAAATATACATACAGCTTACATTCAATGCACTCAGAACATACGCTTGATGAGTTAATCTTCAAAGGGCTTATTATACACCAATATACAGCATAGTGTAAATCCATTCACCGGTAATTAGCAAGCTACGACAGTTTGTTAACTTTTTTAAATCAATAATTTGTCATAGATGAAAGCAAAGATACATAATTATGCAATTATTTTTAAATTGTCTTTGTCTTTTGTCTTCTTAGTTAATCAGTCTGATATTTGTGCAACTTCTCCTGCATCTTGAAGAACCTGTCGAAAGTCACCGTACCGCAGTTGAAGTGACGAAGAAGCCCGGGAAGAGTTCATACGAGACACCAGTGTTTCTTGGGCCTCACTGTGAATAATTCCAACTGAACACAAAGTTTGCGATTTCTAAATCAACGAGACAGATATAAATCATACTCATATTACTGCCGCGGTCCTCCGTATTCTCAAACGACATTAAACTTTAACCATGCCTTTCTATCCTTAGACAAGTTATCATATATTTGATTTCGACAAGTCTTGTCAAAAACATACCACGTTAGACAAGTTCTATACTATTCTTGCATTGACGTTGTTACCTACATGTACGGTAATATTGTTCACCATTTTGCAAGTTTTGAATAATAAACGAAACTAGTACACACAAAATATAGATAGAGTATATTATGTTTAATGCCTTGTTGTAAAAGCAGGGTATGACATCCTTGTAGACGTTTCCTTGGACTCCTCCGAATGACACCGGCAACATTAAATATACTAGCAGTAAGAAACATGAGGACATTCCAAGATTCAGTCGTAACAGTCTCAGCCAGAATAACTATCAAACTTAAAATGTTAACTGTCACAGATGCATTCAAAACTCCTGCTCAAAAGACAGATGGTGAAATAGTTCTTGGACATGAACAACCCTCGAGGGGAATAACGAAGTTTGTCAATTACTGTGCCCCTGTAGCTGCCAAGTTTGATGGCGTTTCCAAGATTAATGGCACCGGCACAGCATCCGATGTATAAGTCGTGTTATTACTTCCTATTACTGAGAAGTGGGATGTTAATGGATTGAGTGATTTTGATAATATAATTGGCTAGTTGTTAGTTAGCATTTTCATGGAGGAGATGGCGGGGCGGCATGGATTTTGAAATTGTCAAGCACTTGGGCCGCGCCGTACTAAGACCAATGGTAAGAATGGAGGGAGGTCTTTCTAAAGGTGTTTTTTTCTAGTAGTGGGATAGAATAACATAACTTATGATCACACCTGTAATCCCCGAAGGGTTAGACAGAGGTGTACCTAATAGTCCACCCACATTTGACCAGTTATATTTTTTAATCCCATGTAAAAAGGGGCGAGCCTATTGCCATTAACCAGGCATAAATCCAGACTCCGTGGCTGCAACTGAGAAATTCTTGATACAAATTGATGTGTATGTGTGTGTACATGTGTGCGTGCCTGCACCATTATGATGTGAGGATAGTATTAAACCAGCACCCAATCGCAACGGCATTTTATTCGGTAGTTGACAGATCACAACCGAGACCCGATAACAATTTGCAGTCGCGCTTGCCACTAACTTGACCACTAACCCAGTGAGGCAGTCAAGTGGTATAGAATACTGCATTCGTAAAACAAACGTCACAAGTAAGGTGTGTTTTAACATTGTCACGTAACAGATCCTTATGACTTTTTGAGAGACCAAAGTTTTCTGCTTCAGTATTGAAGCCTAAATCATCTTAACTAATTCAGTTCAATGCAGTGACTTCGAGTACTTACCTATAGCAACACAAAGAAGTGCTTTTACAGATTTCTTTCCCCACATTACAAGAATTAATTGAGGCAGATTGAGTTAACGTTTTTGGTTTTTAAATAGCGTCCCTTTCCCAACTTTTAATAAAAATCATATTTGATACAACCAAGAATTTTATCAACTGAAAAAGGGAAAACACAATGAAAAAATTAATAACGGAAACGCACTTACAAACGGAAGGTGGAAGAAAAATACAATTCCCACCGAACAGTTTTGACCGAAGAATGATGGATCTGTGTAATATTCGCTGGAACTGGGTCATGTAAATTTTATAGCACCTCATATTTCTCTGGCTGTATCAGCAGTAACTCAAGCCCTACTAAAAGAAAATATAACATCTGAGAAGCCAGGAGAAAAACATTGTTAGTTTAAATTATGCAAAATTGCATGTCTAACATCTGTCATGTTGTAACTCCTTGGAGTTCGTTCAACAAGTTAAAGTACAAGCTTTATGTATATTTTATATCAAGACGAAAAACATTTTTGAAAATAAAACAGCTTCAAGAAACTCATTTCTTTCAGTTTCTCTTAGAATATCCCCGTTTTGAAGACTTCTAAAATTTTATCTCGACAAGAGTGTAGTGAAACATTTGTACAAATGGATCGTTGTTTCAAGCAATGAAGTTAAAATGTCTCCGGGGAAATACCTACTACTCGGTCTGAAACGGAAGGAAAATTAATCAGAACAGATAAAAGCCTTAGGAAATACAATTTGTCTCTAAATTGCCTTTTAGAATACCGAACAAGAAGCAAACAGATACTTTATAGTAGAAGATTATCATTAAAACGAACTGTGTAATCAAGCAAGTCTATTGATTTGTGTTGGTACTGGTACGGTTTGTACAATCTAATGAAATATCTCGGCTGATAAATATGTAACCTTCTGTTATTGAAACCCAGTAAGTACCAATTCGAAATAGGTAGATACCTCCGAATGACGTTCAAGAAATTTCGTGGGGAAACCCTATCTCGGATTCGGTCTGAAATCAGCGACCTTCACTGAGCAAACGTGGTGATCAAGCTCATTCATTCTCTGTATAGGCAGTGATGGCCTAGAGGTGTGATTGTCAGACTGCCAAGTCACAGGTCTCGAGTTCCAAGACTCCCAAGATCCAAGACTTCTGATTTTTCGGATTCATGTGCGTGTGCGTATTGTATAATTATCACTTGCTTAGGTGAAGGAAAACATTGTGAGGAAACCAACATAACCAAAACATAAACAAACCTCATACGCGATTTCTATGATAAATTTAATTATTTACGTAAATAGGTTTTAGTCGAAGTGTAGTCGGAATGGCTGGAAATGAATTTGGTTTTTTGTCAGTTTACTCTTTGCATGGAAGTAATAAGTACTATTAACAACCCATTACGAACGAAAATCTCTAGAAAGTTTAAAAATCAAAACAAAATTAAAATATGATAAAATCCACGACGTCGTACATTTTATTTGAACACTGCCTGACCTCCACTTTGATCCCAGGACCTCATGCTTAGTAGACGTATTTGCGACCACTTGACCAACGAGGCAGTCTTTCACATACACACCAAAATTTCCACGTGAACGAAGTCGCGGGCAACAGCTAGTATTTAAATACAATCAAGGGTAAAAGACAGATTTTTCTATCTCCAAAACTGAAATCGATATTTCTCTTGTTAAAGGTTTTCCTTGTACTTTTGTAAGCCACCCATTACGTGGGAATCCCAGTCAAAACCATAGCTAGACAGTAACGGAAACATAAATAATCCAACTCCACATTCCCATCAATCGTACACTATTGACTTATCCAGAGCACGCGATCTTCGTGTCCTTCAGACGTAAGCCCGTTTGCATAATATTTTTGTGGCCACCGCACCGGCAGCGCTAAGCCGCTTCAACTGTAATAACAAGAAGATAAATCATGATGGGTATACGTCGCTGTAAGCGCTGCTTTGCCAATCTAATCTAGCGCGATCATCGATCAAACAATGAAGGATTATCGAAACTTTATTGCGATTTGCCTCGAGTTGCTAGTGACGGCGGGTAGGGAAATATCAATGACAATAATCTATCTAATCATTTATAAAAAAGTAAAAAACGTTTGTTTGTTATACGTAAGCAATAATTTTTCCACACGAGTTGGATTTGAAAAAAACTTTTTGCATTTCATAGCAAAGTTTTTGAAAAAGGTTATGGGCTGCTTAACATAACGCAACGATCGACAGAAGTCAAGCGGTGATCGAAACCGCGGGTCTAAACTAGTACTTAATATTATAAAGAGGAACAAGGATTTTTTTTTCACTTGTGGAAGCTACATATCCCCGTCTGTCATAAGCTATACAGAATATGTTTTCGTTGGATAATTTCCGACGGGAACGTGAGCGACGTCGCTAAAATGAACTAGTATAGAATATAATACATACTGATGGTAATTCATGGATTTATATTCCTTATAGCTTTCGCGATTCCTGAAGTTTATAGCCAATAGCCTAAAGATTATGGAAATTGTTCACTGTTTTTATATCGGTGCTTTGCATTATGCTCCTAAACCTTAATATGATGACCGTTAGCCGTTTAGTATCTCGTAAAGGATCTTTTTTTTTTTAAAGGATCCGTTCTTTTCTATAAAACTGTAGTGTTTTGAATAATATCTCATAAGATTGCATAATTATTCATCATCATCTGCCTAGCGTTTTCCCAACTATGTTGGGGTCGGCTTATTATAATAATAAACATTTATTTTAGAATCACTTCCATATATGTTAGAAACAATGAAAACTTATACACTAGTGTTAGTGACATGTAATTCTTAGCTGCGTAAGGCACGCCGATCCTGGTGAATGTCTACTTGACTGCGTGCAGTCGTATCCACCGCCCCAAGATCGGAGAGTCCCACATATCAGCCAACGTTCTAAGGATGGTGTTGGGCCACGGCATGGCTATAAGTGCCCATGTAGGCCTATGTGAAATAAAAACATTTTGATTGATTGGGGTCGGCTTCCAGTCTAACCGGATGCAGCTGAAAATCAGTATTTTACATGAAGCGATGCCTATCTAATCTCCACTACCCAGTTAGTACTGGATGATACGACACCGGTTGTTATAACTGGTTGTCAGACTATCGGGCCACTGTCAAAGATCTACAAATGACAGCCGGGACCAACGGCTTAACGTGTTTTCCGAGGCACAGAGGAAACTCGGTATGTAATGGGTGGTCATCCAGCTACAGACCGACCTTGGCAATTGCAGCATAACCTTGAAGACTGACCCTAGGGGTTGTTATTATTTAGTCACAAAAAATAATGTAATAGTAAGTTAGGCAGAGGTCTACCTTAACTACACCTTTTGTAATTCAGGCTCGTCCGCAGACTATTTTCTATATAACTAGATTGTTAATTATATTAAACAGTGCCTGTACTTTGATTTTTAGATAAATAGAAGATGATTTTGACTTTGCCACATTTCGCCAGAAAGTCTCAATTAATCGGGTGCGGGCAGGCCAGATACCTAATTTGTATATGTGTGCTGGCAATAGTGCCAACACATATAAACAAATTAGGTATCTGGCCTGCTATTGACAAATTCGTGATTGAAAACGTCACCTTGTAATTCATCCAGGGACCGACCGCGGCAAGCGTAACCTAACCTTCCATCGTCCCATGCGGGTAGAATTACTTAGCCTAAAGAAATTCTTGTTTTTCCAAATGTCAAAACAATAAAGCAATAGACAGACTTGTTCACTATTTTTATTATGGTATCAAGTACGGAACTAGCTAGTACGTCCAACAGGTGAATCGCTCATTCGCCAAAGTTTACCGGTTAGACCACGTACACACCGATGGATATAGTGTTATTTCCAACACAGTACAATTAACTAACATGGTTCTGTGTAAACCACGCCATATATAAACTCTTTGATGTCGGATTTTGAAAGTTTTGATTCACTGCCTTTTAATACGGGTTTGGTTATTTGTAAAAGGTATTTCTTTCAAATTTATGACTAAATCTCGCGTGGTTATGAATGAAATATACCTAGTGAAGATTTTTTTTTTGTAATGTGCTTTCAGTACAGTTTTAGTTAAAGACTAGCTGTTGTACATCACCTTCGTCCGTGTGAAATTATTATAAAAATTTTACTTCCCTATTTGAATCGGATTTTGCTAACAATGTCAAGGGTTTTAAATACTAAGGATTATTTATATCCTTATTACATCAGCTATCTGCCAGTAAAATTCCTGTTGAAATCAGTTCAACCGTTTTGGGGATTAACTGGAACAAACACACAGACAGACAAAAATTTTGTAATAAGTACCGTATAAAACTGATCTTGTGAAATTAAAACAGTACCAATGTGACTTTTGTCGATTCAAATGTTAGTGTTTTTTTTTTTTATATTAGACATCACTGATCGATGGAGGTAAACATAATGAAGACTGTCTTGGTCTTACAGTAAAATGTAAAAAAAAACCTGTTAATTTAAATGTATGTGAAATCAATTTTAACCGACTCATCATCATCATAACATTACGCCTGTAATGTTAAAGTCCCATGTAGGTAATAGAGCAACCGCATTGCCATCAACCGGGCACAAATCCAGACTCCATGGCTGCCACTGAGAAATTCCTGATGGAAAAATTCCATAACAATTTTCCCGACCCGGGAATCGAACCCAGGACCTCATGCTCAGCAGTTACGATGGGACCACTAGACCAACTAGGCAGTAACCGCCTATTTCTGGATAATCATAATAATCTTATGATTGTTAATATTTTACGTTGGACAAAAACATTTGTGACCTTTTCCCTGCCCACGGCTTACACGACTTGTTTAAAAAACCAGAGTTGTCAGGGAGATATATTTCGGTTCCTACTCACCTTTGACCCTTGTGTAGATATTGTGTTTCCACACAATCATTGCCTTCAGCTTTCACTCCCTTAGATCACGACTAAGAACTAGTGATGCACGACCTGATCCGGTAATTTAGAGTATCGATACAACAAGATGCGATACTCCGATCCAGAAGTACCGCTTTCTGAATCAAGCCCTTGATCCAGCTGCCTAACGAGAGCCTCCTTAGAGGTCGAGGCTCTTGGCAATTAAGCCATGGGCTGACACAACTATCGGCACAATGATCACTGAGTCTACGTTCCACATGTCGACAACCTTGCGACCCAAGTCAAGATACTTGAATTGCTTTTCTTTCTCGGCTTTCAGGAGGTTCTCGTCATGGGGGACCGTTATGTCAACAATCATTGCGCACCGCTCTGATCGATCCACTACCACTATATCAGGCTTATTGGCTGCAATAGTCCTGTCACTGATGATGGATTACACCCATTATTATTAAGATTTAGGATTTTACACAGCTACGATTACGATACGATTCGATACAAAGGCATTCGATCAGATCCTAGAATTGTATCTTTAGTTACGATCCAAAGTATCAATAAAAAACCCAGAATCGTACATCTTTAAAGATCCCTTTATGAGAACATGGGAATCATCTACATATAATATTAATATTTGAGACATGTTTCTTTCTTTACTTTATATATTCATTTTTCTTTTTCCAAAAAGTCAGATGAATAATTAGGTTCACTTTTTTGGAGTTGCCAAGTTCAAACAAATATTTTCTCAATCAGAATGCCCGCGGGTGAGGTACTCTTATTACTTTTTTTGTTAAAAAACTTATAACTAATTATGCTGATTAAAGATTGTTAGCTGTTTTTATTTATTTAAACGCTGTTGGCATGTTAATAACAATAAGAAAATTGAATTAAAGTGGGATTGTTTGCATTTAATCTGTTGTTCGGGGGTAATGAAGTATATTAGATACCTATCTGTTATTATTAAACCGTTATTATGGGACTACAAATATGATTATGACTGCATAAAGCGAAAAAGAAAAAAGATGTGGACCTTTGTAAAAATTAATTGAACGATCGAATCGATGAAAAATTTCTGTTGTGTGGTTCAGAATGTTGTACTGAACACGCGGTAACCTTTTGTGAGTCGGTGTCCCTTCCACCCTGTATAATGAATTACAAAGATAAGATAAGATTTATTTATTTCTGAGTATACGGTATATATGTACATTGAGATCTTAATATTAAAAAGTTTCACATACACTACCGTTGCCGGTGTAGAAATATTTAATTAACTTACAAAGTAATGAAAATATTAAATAAAATATTGAAATAAAATTAAAAAAAGTAAGTATTAAATTAACTTACAAACACGCTTCCTAAAATTAACACGAAGAACATAATCAAAACAAGCCATACTTACGGAAACTTGTAACAATAACATCAAGGAAACTATTGCTCATTACAACTTCTACGAAATCTTACGTTATGGCTACGTAAGTTTTGGTAGAATCCGTTTGTATGCTCGCACGTGTATTCTTAAACAATGTCACTTGACTTAAAACCTCTTCTTGATAATAAATTAACTATTCTCTACTTTCTCGTTGTACTAGTAGTTGCAAGTGATACTGCTGAGTATTCAATGCTGGGGGTTTGATTCTTAGGTCAGACAATTGTGTTTCTGCACCAGGAATTTATCGTTAGCAACCCGGAGTAAGGACCCTACCCGCCAGGGCACCCAGTCAGCTTCGCCTAGAACAGACTTCGGACCCTGAAGTAGATAAGATTGTTTAAGAGCTAGATGGACCTGATGATATTGCATCTTTAAGATGGTTACAAAGAGGTTACCTTATGGATCAAGGAGTTCTGTACCGTTTCAATTTGGACTCCGATAGTGAATCCCTGCAATTAGTCATACCTAGCCAAGTTGCAGCTATTTTGAAGGAGATACACGACTCGCAAACAGCTGGCCTTCCGGACATCGATAGGAGGTACTAGAAGGTGGAACTGTTGTATTATTTCACAGGGATGCGGAGAATAATCACAACTGGAGGACCCAATAATAGGCTCGTCCTACCACATTACGACTTACGGCATTTCTGACAAACTTTCAAGGTATTTTTTTTCGCAATGACTGAATCGATTTTAATGAAACTTCATTCGCATAAGCATAAGGATATCTAGCTCTAAACTGTAAACAGAGAACATTTCTGAAACGTCTTTTAAAAAAAAAAGATAATTGGGAATTTCTATTTCTATGGAAAATTTAAAATCGGTCTAATTTAGCTGTTACACAATTAGTCGGAAAAATGGGTACGTCCCGGTTGGTAACTTTCCCGTTTGGACGACTAAACAAAACAACATCACAAAAGTCCCGTTTGGTATCTAATGTACGATACGTACACCTTTGCCTAAACCCTTCGGGGTTTATAGGTGTGATGTTCAAATAATATTATGTGACATGACATTTTAGCCAAATTAACGTCATTCAGAAAATATTTCCATTGGGATTTTGTGTCAATGAAAATATTAAATTGTGTTAATATTGTTATCCCTAGTGTATAGTCTTATTAGAGTTTCCGTATATATAATTTGATGTGTGAAGTGTTTATTTTAATTTACCCTGAAGGTTTTAACCTATACTCATACGAGGTGTATACGGACCCTTTACGAAGCGATCAACCAAGCGTGCTGTACGTCAAACTCAAACTCAAAGCATATATTTCAATTAGACCATTACTTACGGCAAATTTGAATGTCAAAAAAAAAGTATCTTAAACGTATCTTACTATGATCGTTTTACGGTATGACTCATTATGATGCACTCAAAACATTGTGCTGACGCGCATGACGGATGCATTGAAAGTAAACGGGTTTAGTAAAGTTATACCATTAACAACTTTTATATTTTTTTAAACTTGTGAAAAGTTGTTGTAAGGTATGGTCTAGAAAGGGCACGCCACGATAGTGGCGATAAGTCCCCTCTTTGAGGAGTGGCTTGAGAGGCGCCACGGCGCCCTCACCTTCCGCCTGACGCAGGTCCTCACCGGACACGGGTGTTTCGGGAGGTACCTGCACCGAATCGGGCGGGAGGAAACGCCCGGGTGCTACTATTGCGAGGATCGACCGGTGGACACGGTGGAGCACACCGTCGAGGTCTGCTCCGCTTGGGAGGAGCACCGCCGTGTCCTCGTAGCGGCGATTGGCGGCGGCGACCTCTCGCGCCCGGCTCTGGTTCAAGCCATGGTCCGGGGCGAGAGGGAATGGGAAGCCGTCGCCTCCTTCTGCGAAGCAGTCATGCTAGCGAAGGAGGCGGCGGAACGTGAGAGGGAGAGAGCCTCACGTCCCAGCCGCCGCGGGAGAAGCACCGGGCGTCGGGGGCCACGCCGTGATGGCTCTCGGCCACCGTAGGCACGGGCCTGTGGACGGTGAGTAATGGGCTAGCTCGCCGTCCGTCCGTCGTATGACGACGGGCAGGCCGTGTCGACGGCGCGTTCGTGTTCCACGCGCGCCTTAAAGAGTTGTCAGCAACGGGAGGGGCCCGCAAGGGCCGGTGCCTGCCAGGGCTGCGGGACTGTTCGAAAGAGATACCGCGGCCCTGGAACATAAAGGGCCAATGAAGGAACATGGATGGTTTTTAGTCAGTAAGAGTCTGACACTCCCTTCCGCTCCGCCCAGGGCGGGGGGGGGGGGGTCATTTGATGATATCCCACCCACCAAAAAAAAAAAAAAAGGTATGGTCTAGAACAAATAATTATATCTAACTACGCAATGGATTTTGTTGCGTTAAACACGCAACATAATCCATTGCGTAGTTTACAAGAGCAATGCAATCACTCAAACAGATATAATTATTTGTTCTAGACCATACCTTTTTTTTTTTCTATGATTAAGAGAATTTATTCCGAAGGGTTTATGCGTGCAATATAATATTATTAAACTTAGAAGAAATATTAATATCTTGTTGTTTTGGCAAGTCATTACATTATAATCTTACTACTATTATTAATGCGAAAGTTTGGATGGATGCATGGATGGACGTTTGTTACTCAATCACGCCAGAATGGCTGAACGGATTTGAATAAAATTGGCATAGGAATAGTCTGGGATAGCACATAGGCTGCTTTTTATTACAGTAGTAAGATCAATTACCAAACAAACACGCGGGCAAAGCCGTGGGCATAAGCTAGTTTAATGTAGTTTTATCACGTCGTCACCATTTTTAATTTATATTTTCTCTTCAGAAATTTAATATGCCTAGTAGTTAGTCTTCATTTACTGAAATTCTTGTCTGGACCTTAATGCCGTCATTAATTTGTTGCCTAATTGCCGTCTGTCCTCAGTTTTCTTTAGGACAATAGTTACTGAAAATTGGATCAATGTTTCATACAGCGTTTAATTTCTGATTTTACATTATTTTAATCGTCAATGACTAAAATAATGATTGATGTAACGAGATGAACAGGATGAGGAAAATGTCGTCTGGAAAGTTTTGAGTATGAATGTGGGGTATAAGAGTAGAGGAATACAAAATAAAGGATGGATGGACTGTGTGAAGGGCGTTAAGACTAGAAAGAAGGTGTCTGATGAGATGACGAGTGATAGAGAAGGATGGAAGAAGACAACATGCCGCGCCGACCATTTGAATGGAGAATTATGACTCTGAGTAATGTAATTCAAGCAGAACGCGGCCGTTTAAATAAGGCGTATCGAATTTAAAGGTGCATTTCTGTAGGCAGCTGTTGTCTATGTCACACAGATAGGTATGTTACGTAGACAAGGACTCTGCTACCGGCTATGATATAAATAAAGAACTTAACCGTTTTCATAGATTACCTTTGCCTTCTTAAAAGCATCTTTAGAAAAAGATCGACTTTGCAAAGCGATGTTTCTGTCACTCTTAACATCACGCCTCCATCATTACCCGAAGGGTTAGGCAGAGGTGTGCCTAATTGTACACCTACATTTCGCCAGTTATGTTTAAGTCCCATGTAACAGCGGTCGAGCGTATTACCATCAACTGGCCACAAAGACTCCGTGGCTGCTACTGAGAAATTCCTAATGGATTTTATAAGTTAAACGTGCTATGTACCTAGACAATGCATGAAGATAACAGTTCAATTTAGCTTAAAAACACGAAAGAGTAGAAACAAAAGAGTCTGAAAGCGACTTTTTACACTTCTAGCCGATTTGTTCCTCTGCTGCCAAAACAGCACGCAATGCTTTCGACAAACAATGGGTTTGTTTGTAGAAAACAGCAATTTTTTTAGGCAATCACAATTTTCGCTTCAGAAAACTACAAACAGTCTATTTCCAGGTCCCCACTACAGCAGCATTTGAGAATTTGTAAAATTTCAACCCTATTTCAGTTTTTGTCTGAAAAAAAATTGGGTTAGCAACGTTAGTGAGATTACTTGAGCTGTAAAAGTTTACATAAGCGTCTGAATTTTAAATATAAAGCTATACGACGACGAGCGTCGACGGCGAGTAATGGGCTAGCTCGCCGTCCATCCGTCGCATGACGACGGGCAGGCCGTGTCGACGGCGCGTTCGTGTTCCACGCGCGCCTCAAAGAGATGTCAGCAAACGGGAGGGGCCCGCAAGGGCCGGTGCCTGCCAGGGCTGCGGGACTGTTCGAAAGAGATACCGCGGCCCTGGAACATAAAGGGCCAATGAAGGAACATGGGTGTTTTTTAGTCAGTAAGAGTCTGACACTCCCTTCCGCTCCGCCCAGAGCGGGAGGAGTCATTTGATGATTTCTCACCCCCCAAAAAAAAAAAAAAAAAGCTTCTGAATTTTGGGTTCTGAAATATCTTATTTGCTTTTAGAATTAACCAAAGTGTTTTTGAGCACCAATGCTTTGACACGCTATTTTAGCTGAACATACAAATGTGTTACTGGGAGTTTGTCCCGCTGGGTTTTATCCCCAGCTAAAACTCTAGAGAGTGGTGTAAGGCGGACGTTTTCGGGGGCTGTTGTATGCTATTTAGACGTCCAAAGTTCAAAAAGTACTACGCCTATATTCCCGAAAAGGCTGGGTAGAAGTGTACCGTCGAGTGTATCTAAATTTTGCCATGGGAGACGAGCCAGATCTTCTATACCAGATTTTAAAAGAAAACGCACATTTTTTTTTATAGTAAAAGTTTTCATTTATTTTACATCTAAAAATATTATATAATACACTTATAAATTAAATAACCTAAAGTAACTAACATAAAAATAAACTAAAAAATGGCGTCAAAAAACTCCTCCTCAACGCTGGCGCTGTCGACAGGTAATATCCCCAAGAGACTGGCGGCGCGTATGGCAACACCGCTGGCACATTTATAAAAAAATATTGGTAAGTCTAAAATTTATTTGAAACAACAGTTAAAACGCATTTTTTTGCTATCCTGCTCTGTCGCACTCCTGGGCAAAAGCTTTCCTCCACTCCTTCCATTTCTCGCGAACCCGCGTGTCCTCCTCCCAGTTCTGACGGATCCTGTCCAGTTCGTCGGGCCCTCTCCTTCGTGGCCTACCATGATCCCACCTCTTTGTCTCAGGGCACCAGTTTCTTGCTATTTTGACCCACAGTTTGTCCCGCAAGCGGCAGACATGTCCTGCCCAGTCCATTTGAGTTGCCAGCCTTTTGAGCCACATCAGTTGTATTCGTTTTGGAGCGCATTTAAGCAATTTTAATTAATAATCAGAAGTCCAAATAGAATATCTTACTTATATAATCGACCTAGCTACCAGTGGCGGAGGTTCCATACAACTCGATTTCTTTGAAAAATGGCACAATTAGTATTCTATAGACAAATCATTTAATCACATTAAAGATATGTTCTCCGGCTTACCTCTAACAAAAATTTACCCTTCGCTACTGCTAGCTACATCAGTAGTAGCTTCCAAACATCGGCGTACCTCCTAGCATCTTCGATTAGGTACCTCTCACATTATGCATGATGGGGTAATGTACACAATGCCTCGATTGAGCCCGACTGGGGCCACATGTAAGGAAATACATGAACAAAAAGCTTCCATGTACGATTATGTTTGGCCGAAACCCGATAACCGTAGATCAATAAATACAAATGCATGGGGAATAGCTAGTTGGGAATATATAACTGTATTGGGAATGGCAGGTTTTGTTGATTGTTTATATTCCTTTTTCTTGTGTTAACATTTCTTCTACGTCACTAGCAGACAACAGGTTTTTCTGCGTTTCTTAAAGTTCAATTTGCTTGCTGAGCGTGTGCTCCTGGTTTCGATTTCCGGAAACTGTTATTGGGTGTTTCTATTATGAATAGTAGTAGCCTGAAACCTAGCCCGGAACCTAGCCTGTAGTGTTCAGCTGATGGTAATAGGCCTATTTCATGAGACTAAAAAAACACATTTGGTGAAATGCGGGTGCACTATAAAATGGTCACCTTTGCAAAAAACCTTAGTCTTCGACGGAAATAGTCGTGATGTTAAGTAAAAATTAAACATAACATAATATAACATCACACCTGTAATCTCCGAAGGGTTAGGCAGAGGCGTACCTAATAGTGCACCCACATTTTAAGTTTGTAATAAGGAGCCTGCCTATTGTCATCAGCCGGGCACACGTCCAGGCAACATAGCTGCTACTGAGTAATTCCTGACGGAAAAACACAATAACACTTTAACCTCATGCTCAGCAGTCGTGCTTGTGACCACTAGATCAACGAGGCAGTCACTCTCACAGTCAGACGTTTTATATTTAAGTGGTTTTTTAAATGAAAAACTAATGATTTCTTCATAAAACATTGATAGAGTTTCAGTTATTAAATATCTAAGATATTAGCCAAAAGACTCCCACTGCTAAACACGACGCCGCTACAAAAGGAGGAAAAAAATCTGCCCTCAATAGTATACACGGAAAATAGGTAAACTAGGTTTTTATAACGATTCTATAAAACCTTTAATTATATAATACTCTTATACCCACTAACCCTTTATCTTCATCAAGTACTTACATTTGATCCGTCTGTAAAAACATCAAGAACCTTTCTAACAAAAACAAACATGGCCGAACCCAATTAGCAACGTTAACATACCTTTGAAAACCTTTTCCAATTAACACAAACTATTTTCAATCTTATCTACAGACAATACAGTTCAAACTTGCATTATTGTGTCGATTCTAAGTTGGAGAGATTCGAACTAATTTGAAACTTGCTGCTTTGTCGATAAAATCTAATTCAGCAGTGACTGATGTATATTTTGAACCTTATTTGTTTCTGAAATTAGGTTGATTTTGTGAATTTTCTAAGCCAGCTCCATGTCAATTAGGCTCTCTGCTAGTAAAAACAGAATTAACTTGATTCAAGTTTTCTCTCGTGCATGAAATTAAAATAAGTTTATGGGTCAATGTAAGTAATTTGTTGAAAAATAACTTCAAACTTTAGAAAGCAAGCCCATCTTTGAACTGTCTTCTTCTTGGCTTTCGCGTGTCGTATGTGGGGTCTACCGGACAAGTTTTTTCTATTCTACCCTGTCAACCGTCGCGCTATCATGTACTCCTTTTACTTACCACGGTAACCCTATTACTAAGCCTCCGCTGTCCGTCCGTCCGTCCGTCTGCCTGTCAGCGGGCTGTATCTCATGACCCGTAATAGGTAGACATTTAAAATTTCTACAGAATGTGTATTTCTGTTGCCACTATAACAACAAATGATAAAAATAAATTAAAAATTAATGGGGGCTCCCCTACTACGATCGTACCGAACCCTTCTCGCACGAGTCCGACTCAAACTTGGCCAGTTTTTTATTTCATTGCGTTCCAATAAAGTTTTTGAAACAAATACTTCAAGTAGGAACTCATCTTGAAATAAGCATTTATAAGCATAATCAGCCAGCATGTTAAAACATTCTCAATGAGAGGGAATGGGCTATAATCCACCACGCGGTCCCAGTACGGATTGGTCAACTTGTAACAAGAGAAAAGAATAATAAAAACATAGGTACAAACTTTTCATTGTTACTCGGAGGGATTAGAAAAAATATGTGTTGTCGTTTGTTCCCCGAAACAAAATCAAATCATTTCCCATGGGTGTCGTAGGGGACGACTAAGTGATTGGATCAGGTGTTTCGGTACCAACATTCATGGAGTTATACTATTATTTTCGTACTCAAAATAACACCACGCATGTAGCTTCGAACGATAGGCAGAGGTGCTGAATAACCCTTGAGCTAACCCACATTTTCAGCCAACCTTTTTAGTCACAAGTAATAAAGGTCGAATGTTAATATTTTTTTGGAAAAATATATCAAATGGTGAAGGTGGAATACGTACCCGTACGTTCCTAGAGTTTAATCAGTTTTGGTTGTATGTTGTTGCTCTCGAGGGACATACACTGACCTTTTTGGTGATGTTTTTCAAAAGGGACAGATGCGTAGTGCTCACAGCCAGCGCGCATGTATGATCAGATGTATGAACGTGCAGAAAAAAGGCATATTTTAATATTTGTGTGTTGCCTTATAACTATCGCACTTTCTGCATGTGAATATTTTTGCTAGTGAGAGGGACGTACTGTCATTCTTTGCAGCATCCAACCTTGTGCCACTCACTGCTGAGTATAGATCTCTTTTGTTCCATGTTTCCCAGTCCAGGTCTTACGTCTGATTTTCTGAATGATTTCCACACAATATTGGCTGTTGGTCTAGTAACATCATCTGCCTAGCCTTTTCCCAACTATGTTGGGGTCGGCTTCCAGTCTAACCGGATGCAGCTGAATACCAGTATTTTACGTGGAGCGACTGCCTATCTAACCTCCACAACACGGTTAGTACTGGGTAATACGATACCCTTTGGTAAGGCTGGTTGTCTGATTTTCGGGCCACTGACTATCTGTAACGACTGTCAAAGATCTACAAACTCAAAGCATGTATTTCAATTACAAGACTATCTCTGGCACTTTTGAATGTGAGAAAAACAAAGAAGGCGAAGCTACAGTCACAAACACAAGGCATAATAACTTGTGAAAGTACTGTAGTTGCCCATTCCAAAGCGTAGATCTCTATGTAGAAGAATGGGCAAGAAACTCCATGGACACTCTGTTCAACCAAAATATTAAACGGCAAAATATTTGACTGCCAGATTTCAGCAAAATAACGCCTGTTTCCATAACAAATGTAAATTACATGATTTGCTCCAAAGCTTCTAGGTCAATAATATGATAAGTCGAAATTAGGGATGGGTAGGTAGTCTTTATCCTGGGATTATATCTAGATATAAAAGAGTCTTTGACTTCTAAGTTTCGAGAGTACCTAGTCCGATACACCGACCTCATCGAAATCTACTTAATTAATTTTAGAAGATTGTTTTAAAATTCAATTCATAGAAGTAAATATGTCAGCGATTTATGAAGTGGAAAAAAAAATTCATGGTAGAAATGTATATGCATTCAAAAGACAATTAATACTATGCTCCATTACTGAGTTTCAGAAACATATACAATACTAAAAAAAAATCTAAACGTTCTGAATTTCGTCATGGAAAGTTTTGGAATCTACATAAATGAACAAACTCACGTGTTTTTCTAGTGAAGGAAGGCAGTAAAACCGAAGCTCACGTGTGTCTTACTGCCTCTTTGGTCTACTGCTAAGCATGAGGTCCTTGGTTGGGTACCTAGGTCGGGCTAAATGTCCTTACGAATCTCTCATTAGACGCTTGTAGTCTGAATTTGTGCCCGTTTGATGGCAAAAGACTTGAGAATTAAACATAGCTAAACGTAGGTATTCTATTAGATACACCTCTGCCACGTTTCTGCCTAGCTGTTAAGGAAAACACGCGTTATATTATGCGTACTTTCACAGTTTTTGAAATAGTCGGTTCAAAATTATTTTTTGCCAGTACTAAGGGCCTTGTTAAACAGGAAGCCGATATTTTGTTTAATTACGACTCATTTACCAAAGCAACGTAATTAGCCTGACCTTTGATAATTTAACGAACTGGATCCAGCCTGTGATAGACAGGAACATGACAGACAAAAATTATGATCCTGTTAAGCTGGTTTTTCTTCCGTAATTTTTTCCTTAAAAATGTTAAGGTTTAATATTTAAATTTCACATTTTGTTGAAAACAAATTAAAGTGCTTCAAAAGGGGTTTGTATTTCCTGTAGTAAAGGTATTTGTGAATCCTGGGTTCACTATCATCAAATTGTCGAAATTACGAAATTACATCTTGAAATCCGAAACGTTGAGTATCTCGTTTATTAATTGCTTTAGGTCCGATTTTTAAGTCTTCTGCTTTTGTTGGGAATCATATCGAACTGTCATAATTACTCTTCAAGAAAAGTATTCTGACTGTTAAAAAATCAGACATTATCAAAAGAAATGACTATATTGTAAGACTCCAGGGCATAAAAACTTCGTTCGTATAGAAACAGGCTACAATTAGGTACCTAACCAAAAAAAAACACATTTTGATTCGTTTTTCGGTAATAAGAGCCGACCCAAAACGAACTTAAAATAACAAATTACGCAGAATATTCGGTACAAACCTGCGTAGGCAGATAAACCAATACTCGCTGTTTTTCTTTAATTCCAAGATAAAAGTAGAAATAATGAAACTACAATACGGTAAATTGTATTAAATCTATCTATTACGTTTAAATTATGTTTTACAAACCGTCGGGGATTTGGAAAAATATGTTACATCTGCCTACGCATGCAATATTGTGCGCTGAAATTATTTCTCAGGAAAACATGGAGGAGGGGAATTAGAATTGGAATTACAGCAAATATTTATGTACGAAGTCTCCAGATAATCTCTGTTTCCTGCGAATTCCTTTGAGAAAAACAGATTTGGAATTATTGTGAACTCTTGCTGCCCTAATTTCCGTGTTACGGGTTAAATAAATTCCTAAATTAGGAATGAATGTTGATTTTGAAGGCAAGAATGCACGGGACAGAAAATATCCTCTCGGAATTGGACCTTAATTGGTACAGAAATGTTTCCTTCCAAAATGGTAAACATTTTTAGGTATTCATTTGTCTGATTGAGCTCCTGAGATGAATAAGCTTGCGTCATAAGTATCGATAGTAACATATATAACATGATGCCTGTAATCCCCGAAGGGTTAGGTAGAGATGTACTTAATAGTACACCCACATTTCGCCAGTTATGTTTAAGTCCCATGTATTAAGTAGCTAGCCTTCATATACATTTTTATCGATTATAAAATATCTATATTGTTATACAGGCCAGTTCAAAAAGCATTTCAGCAATTCAATATGTATACAAGAGAATATCTGAACTTCTTAGTACTAAATACTACTTTGGTATCTAAAATTCAAATACTTTGGTATCTAAAATTCAAAGGATCTTCAAAAATAAATACTGGATACATTGTTTCTATCCCCAAAAGATAACACAATAGGGCCTATCCAACTTTGTTCGCGATTCTCACATTTTTTGCACGTATATTTATGAGAAAACTTTTTCGTATACCCCCTGGGGCGTCCAAGAAACATTCTTTTATAGTTACTGGTGACACGCTCCATGATTTCGTCATAAATCAGTCTGAAAAACAAAAAAAAACTGAAACACTTCCTTAAGTGCTTCGTCTTGTCTGGGAATTGGAGATATAAATCATACCTACTCCCTAGGTTTCGTTTGGGCTTATTATTTCGGGCCTTCGGAAACAGAGCCTATTTCGTTTTTTTATTGAGATCAGACCGCCTACTGTCTATCACCTTTTTTCTATTTGTCATTCCTTTAAATGCTTTCTTTTTTTATTACTTCTTTATTTTTTGGTTTGAGCAGGTCTGTACGGCTTGTTTACAAAATAAAACGATTGCTTTCAATTAAGTTCGGGTAAGTTATTATCATCTACCAGAACCTTTGAAGTTTTCTATGAATAATTTTCATGAAAGCAGCTACTTTCATAAATATACTTAATGTCTTTTTCATTATTTACCTGGAACTATGGATGAAACGCATGTGACTAAAAGAGTGATGAAATGAATGTTGATGAACGTCGAGGGAGAGGAAGGGCAAAGGAAATATGGATGGATTGTGTGAGGAATGATAAGAAAGAGAAAGGAGTAAATGATGCCGTGACGTCTGACAGGGGAGAATGGAAGAAGAATGTTGCGCTGACCTCAAGTAGAATGGGACAAGGGCGGGAAGATGATGATGATTATTTAACTGGAAACGTTATGATATTCGTCCACCCAGTAGTTGCTTTAGAGACTCTACAAATGATTTATCCATCAAACACAACTAAAGTACATCAAAACCACTCAAATCTAAACGGGAAAATTAAAAGCTTGTCTCGGAAAATACACTCGACTTCCCGTCTATTTCGACCAATGATAACAAACAACGTTTTTACTAAGAAAACCACTTGTTTCATCACTGAACTATTTCAGTTCCTGACGCTTTGATAAGTAAGATCGTAAATAAAACTTTTTCTTGGAATAAATATGTAAGTTACAGATATACCAACTAAAAGTCAACGTGTTTATTTGGGTCGGATTCTTTATGTAGTGAATCATTCGATGTTCATATGCTGTGGCATACCAATAAGATCCTAAAATATCTACGAGAATGTTGAGATCCGTAAAGGTATAGTTTTATTTTAGTTCAATGGTGGGTTTTGAATGGAAAATCGCATGTGAGTAAAAGAGTGATCAATATAAATATTGATGAATGGAACGGAAGAGGAAGACCAAGGAAACGAGGGATGGATTGTGTGAGGTATGATATGAAAGAAAAAGGTGTAAAAGATAGCGTGACGGTTGACAGAGGAGATTAACATAGGACAAGGGCAGGAAGATGAGATGATAATGATAGTTGGCTGTGGGAATTTATTTCAAATTCTTTTTAACGTGCACATCTTGCTACATCGTTCTCACGTAATGTACCATCTCAACATGAATGATGTAACCAAGGTTTTGTAAAATATTCTGATTTAAAAGAGTGTCCATGGAGTTTCTTGCCCGTTCTTCTCCATACAGATCTACGTTAGGGAATGGGCAACTACAGTACTTTCACAGTTTTTATGCCTTGTGACTGGGACTGTAGTTACATTTCATTGTAGTCTTTGTTTCGACAGTTCAAAAGTGCCTGATTTTGATTTTGGGCTGATGTTAAGCACTTTTTGAACGTCAAAATTTACAGAGACAGTCCCACAAAACACACACCCTTCGCCACTGCCTAGTGTTTTACCGGTAAAAGAAGAAGTGGAGAACAATCCAGCATATAACTTGGATATTTGCAATGGAAAGGCTTCGAGTACACACAGCCAGTACTCCATTTTTTCAGTGATACCAAAGTTATTATTATGTCTAAGAAATGGTGAACCGATGACGCTTTTACTTTTTCGCTTCAACATTGATTATAGACTGCCTTGTTAGGCTGGTGGTTGCAAGCGTGACTTTGAACACGAGGTCCTATGTCCGATTTGTGTCCGGTTGATGGCAATAGGCTCGTCCCCTGTTACATGGGACTTAGAAAACAATACAGGCGGAGTGTGGGTGTACTATCAGGTACGCCTCTGCGTAACCCTTCGAGGATGATACCGAGATGTTATGATAATAAATCAATCGTCACTTTTAAAAGAAAAATAAAAATTCACAATTTTCAAAATGCGACAGTTGCCTCATTTACATGTTTTTGTAACTTCCTGCCCATGAATAACAATCTGTATATAATATCGATCTTGAAATTTCCATCGCTATTTGTTAAAACCCCCGCGTCAACTCATAATGCATGTTAGCACTCCATTAGTTCAGGAGATGAGGAAATAAACTGGAATTCAGACATTATGATATTAATCTCGGAAATGTCTTCCTTGGTGGGTGTGAAGAGTTATTAGGCTCTGCGTTTGTGCGACTTATTTATGATGCTACAGCTAATAGATCTCATTGATTTGTAGAGTTTAGGATATTCATTTTATAAATAACATACGTTTCAGAAAGCTATGCGTCGCGTTATAAAATTTGTACGTATGTATATGTATATCTTACAGATTACTTAATTTATAAAAAAATGTCATATCTAAACTTATATTTTCACTTACGGGATATCTTCTGTGATTGTTCATGATTTTGAGCTCCCGATATTTCGAAGCCGTTGCAATCGCCATGATCGCGGTAGTGGTGGTGGCGGTGGGATGGTTGTGGCGACAAAACCAGGTAATACTGTGAGTGTGTTTTGCCGTTAACTTTTTTTTTTTTTTTTTTTTCGGATGGGAAATCATGAAATGACCCCTCCCGCTCTGGGCGGAGCGGAAGGGAGTGTTCTTGAGCCTTCTTTGGCCCTTTATGTTCCAGGGCCGCGGTATCTCTTTCGAACAGTCCCGCAGCCCTGGCAGAGCTGCCCTTGCAGGTTTTGCCGTTACCTAGTGTCGAGTTCCAGTAGTGCGCGTAGCAAAAAATAAAGAAAGACAGATTTGTCAATGTCATGAACAATCACGGAAGATATCCCATAAGTGACAGTATAAGTTTAGTTTTAAACCTGAAAGCTTAAAACAGTGTTATTATCATATATCTATCTATATTACATATTGTATACCTATTGTTTTTAAGGCCTTATTGTAAATATTTTTGTATTTCAATTATTTCAATAAACAATTTCAATTTTCAATTTTCAATTATATAACTTTTCCACTTTTGCAAATCTCGCGAACAAAGTAAGGTTTGCTGTTAGAAAACCCAATTCTGGGCTAAACTCGCCATTGTACATAAGCTATATTGTATTGTAATTTGTGTGTTAATCTTTTAATTGTGTGTGCAATAAAGAATAAACATATCTTTATGTTTAATAGATTGGTATCTCATCGCAGCATATTTCAAAATGAAAGCATGATTTGCACGGACATGTAGCTTACGTCTGTTTCATAGTATGCAGAGTAGCATTACAAACTTGAATAGTAGTGAGTATAAAGAATATAATATATGAAAATGCCTGCAAGATATGAAAACCCGAGTTTATTCCAGATGAACAAGTAACGTTTGATTGTCACATTAAATCACTAGCATAAACGTGTGGTTCCTTGTTAAACACCTGGGGCTATCTACGTGTTACGAATGTCCGTTGAGACCCCTCTGGCGACACGTGTGAGGAATTGTATACGGCTGTCATATTCTTATTAAAGATATAAAAATATGAATTACCAGATTCTACCCACGGTTTTGCCCACATGGGGTCGGTCTCACGGGAACTTTTTAAATATAGCCTACTAGGTTTTGCCCGCGGCTTCGCTCGCGTTAATTTATAATTTGACAATCAATTCGCGTTGTACTCTGCTTGTAATTCAATCATGATTCGAAAAACACGTGGCGGCATCTATTATCAAAAGAACGTTATTGTTGTTTTCCTCGGGAACTGTACTTTTTTTCGGGATAATGGGACTTGTCAGCGTATATTCAAAATGTCACCATCTGCCTAGCCTTTTCCAAATTACAAATGTGGGGATCGGCTTCCAGTCTAACCGGATGCAGCTGAAAACCAGTATTTTACATAGAGCGACTGCCTATCTGACCTTGACAACCCAGTTAATACTGGGTAATACGATACCCCTTGGTAAGACTGGTTGTCAGACTTTCGGGCCACTGACTACCTGTAACGACTGTCAAAGATCTACTAATGACAGGCGGGACCAACGGCCTAACGTGCTTTCTGAGGCATGAGGTAATGGGCGGTCACCCATCCACGGACCAACCTAGACAAGGGCGGCTTAACCTTAAGATCGACCCCGAGCGGCTGTCATTATTTAACCACGAGCTCTTCTAATGTAGTTTCCTATTAGTGGAAGAATTTCCAGAATAGGATCTGATTTTGTCACACGAATGTTACCTGACAAGCGGGCGTATAACACTAGACAAAGCGACTTATTACTAAGTAGTACTAAGTACTTGATAACGATTTTCTTCGTCTTGTCCCGTCTATCGCTCGTAAATATTTGAAAGTCTTTGATAGAGACAAATTGCCGAATTTCATCAAAATACGTTTAGGCGTTACGGTATGGAACGGTAACAGACAAACAGTTACAATACTAGTATTGATAAAATAATGATCTTGAATTTTCTCATTAGCTTTATTTTTAGCGGATCATTACAGAACAAATGAAGGAGATTGAGGGTGTTGAACTAGGAATGAATAAACGTTTATAAGTGCTCATTAATCAAAGAGTGCAAAGACCTGGAAATGCTTACATTAAACATTCTCACAGTAATAGATGGTTTAAAATAGAACACTTTGAAAAAACTGACTGTTACGAAGTCCTAGGTTCAATTACGAGGTCGGGAAAAGTACTATCCCAATAACTTCGATCAAAAATTTTTCAGAAGTACGAAACTCTACGGAATATGAATTCGTGCCTGGTTGATGTCAATAGGCTCTCCCCTATCACAATGGAACTTAAACATAACTGGCGAAATGTGGGTGTACTATTAAGCTCACCACAACTTAAACTTTCTGGGTCATTGTGTAGATATAAATAGTTTTAACGCCAAAAGTCAATCAAAATTAATTTTGCTGAAACTTTTAGTACTGAAAAGCGAGATCAGTCACTTTTAATAGAATGAGCACATTTTTGATCGTCGCTCACAAAAAGCGATCAATTGATCGGATGACGTAGCGGCGGCGAGACGTGGATGTCGATGGCTTTATGCGAAAAAATGCGATTCCCGTAAAGTGCAAGCTACGTCAGCACTTTGGAATTTCATACGATTTTATCTATTGCGGGCTTTGAAATGGGTTGAACGTGTTCTTTGTTCCTTTTCATATTTTCTCGTCCTTTGCTCTTCAAGTGAGATGACAGGTTTTAAACAGTATTATGTGAAAGTGCGCACATTATTTACTAGCTAGTTAATCACATTTTATTTTTAAAAGATAACCTTAACATAAAGTACCATGAAGATTATTTTCCTCAAATTGTTAGGCAGAAGGGTCCACAATCCGTTAGTTACTTTTAATTCCCATGTAGGTAATAGGAGGCAAATCTTGTCATCAACTGGGTATACAACTTGATTCGGGTTTGTTGGGAACTATAAAAGACATTGTAATTTAAGAAGAGGAGTAATAAATGGTAATCGATCGGCTTCAGTCGTTTCACTAACACTAGTCCCTACAGGTTCTTCCTGGGAATTTCAGAATACATGTTCAGGAGTAGCGCTTCTCATCACAACGAGACAAAAATCCACATTCTTCAATGTACTGTCATCAAACCACGAACACATTATTATGATTTGATATTTCGATTAAACTTAGCATTTAATCTACCAATCTGCTTAGCCTTTTCGCAAAGTATGTCGGCATTCAGTCTAACCGGTTGCCGCTGAATACCAGTACTTTACATGGAGTGACTGCCTATCTGACCTCTACAACCCAGTAGCTGAGTAATACGATACTCCTTGGTAAGACTGGTTGTCAGACTTTCGGGCTTCTGACCACTTGTAACGACTGTCAAAGATCTACAATTGACAGCCTGGACCAATGGCTCAGCGTGCACGGAGGAAACTCGGTATGTTATGGGTGGTCACGTATCCACAGACCAACCTAGGCAAGTGCGGCTTAACCTGTAGATCGATCTGAGGTGCACGGTTTTTATAGATAGCAGCGGGTAGCTATGCGCTGTAAGGAGGTTATTCCTTACAGTACAATAAACAATAAATCTATCAAAACATTTTCGCTATAAAAGCAAACGAACAATGAGACTCACAAATCTATTTCCAGAACAAAAAGTACAATGAACCAGGTATCAAAATAGTCCAATACAAAAACAATTATAAATTATAATCTACTTTAAGAGAAGCGATCAAAAGAACCGTTAATTGTTCTAAATAAATCAAGATAAATCATTCTCTAAATAGCCCAATGATTGGGAACGATAAACGCATGAAGTTTGCCAAAGTATTTCCAATAATTTCGAATAGCCATTTTGTAAACACAAACAATTTATAATCCTCTTAGACGCGAAATATGGTGGTTTAGGATTAATGGAGGGCATGCTATTATGTAGATCGTAATTTATGTTGCAGTTGTACAAAAATAAAAGGTAATTTAGGTGTAGAAGAAGGTATGGACGATGATGATAAAGACAGATCCCTGAACACCGCAGATATTATAGATAACAGGTTAAGGATAAGTATGTCTTAAAAGTTTTTGTAAAGTTAACCAAAACAAGAAACCAATCAAGGTAACACAGTTTACAACAGATTTCGCTGAAAAGCTTTTCTGAAATTGTGATTTATTGAAAGAACATTATGATTGGGGTTACAATGAGGAACCAAATCAAACAGGTAAAAAAAAAAAAAAAAAAAGTTTTTATTCAATAACAACATAGATAGTTCGTTCAACAATTTTGAGGTTGACCTCTCCTTTTAAGTAGAAGTAGTGTAGTAGTGTGTGTGTGTGTGTGGTGTGTGTGGTGTGTGTGTGTGTAGTAGTAGTGTTTTAGGTAGTATCTCGTAGTAGCATAACTGCGTCGTTAGTCAAGTGGTCGCGAGTCCGACTGTTAAGCATGAGGTCCTGGGTTCGATTCCCAAGTCAAGAAAAGTTTTTTTTCGGTTTTCTCATCTAGATTTTCTAGCCACGGAGTCTGGATTTGTGCCCGGTTGCTGGCAATAGGCTTGCCTCCTAATACACTTGACTTAAATATAACTGTCGAAATGTTGGTTTACTATCAAGTACACCTTTGCCTTGGGGGATTTTATTTTACAGTATATCTTATGTATTACTTTAATTAAATTCCGTTTCCTGTAACGATAATATAATAATAATAAACACAAATCTCGAAACAATCGTTTCCATAATCAAAGATCACATGTATAATTTTGAAATAATAAACTTTAGTATTAAAAGAGCAACTTAGAATACACATATGTACGTTAAATGTTTTGAATAAAGGCTACTTGATTATGCGCATATGTTTTACTTGGGCTCATAACTTTGTTAAGTACACAAAACTCGGCATTTCCGAACTCTGTTGTCTTTTAGTACCGAGAGTAAAAATTTTATGGTAGCGAACTTTCTAGGGAAGCTACTCCAATTTTTGAGTACAAATAGCTTTTTTTAAAAAAAATCTATGGCAATTTTTTGATTCTCCACGATAAAACCACTCCATATCACAAAAGAAACAAGTGTGAAAGTTTCTAACGATCTTTTGTCAAATTTGCCATGAAATTTGTAACCCTAACTTGTTAACGCCATGAGTCACATTAGGGATGTCACAAAGTTAGCAAAATATCAACTATTAAAAACACACACAATCATGATTTTGTTCAATTCAATTTTTTTTTTACCACCTTTATACATTTGATGAGATGAGCTAAGATTCATAAAAACAAATAATGAGCCTGTCAAAATAATAGCCCCATAAATAAGTTTTACGGGAACCCACGTCACGATAAATAACTCAAGTGAATTTACAACTAAATATTTTGGGTATAAAACGAAAGTAGGTACAGATAAATGTTTATATGAAGAAATAAAAATGAAGTGCCTGATTCTGATGAAATGCTTCTTCGCCATCAAGGTAGAACATAAATAAATTTTGCTAGATTAACATTAGAATCGTTAGCTCTTAGTGTTAGAAAAACCAACATAAGGTTTGTTATTTAAGATAAGATAGAAGATATTATGCCAAAGATTGTTTTATTTGCAGATAAATTAAGAGACCGTAATACTTTGGAAACCATTATGTCAGTTTAAACGAATATTTAACCTATGATAAAGATTAAAACAGTTAATCCCAAAGAGTCTCAAGACGACATAAACTGAAACAAACTCAAAGACACAAGACCCAGTTACGATACTCATTCAAAAAGTCTAAATTGTCCAACGAACGATCAAAGACTACAGACTGTACTTCTTATAGACATTTAATGGAATAAATCTGATAGATACTTCAATAAATTAACTCAGAAAATACAGTTGATTTTTTTTACTGACGATACTCGTAATCTGATTGCTTCAATCGATTTGGGAGGAGATCTGAAGTATAAAGATTGCCTTCGGTTGCAAGATCGGAAAGATATCTGTTATCTTTCGAGTTTGGCGGCTGTTAAGGAGTTTGAATGTCGCTAAATGATATAAGTTTGAAATTTCGTGAAGATTACCACTCTGATGCAATTTCTTTGAAACTTATCGTTAATTTATCAGGTAATAGAAACGGTAGCCCCATATTCAGCGGTAACAAAGCTATAGATGATATTGAAGGTAATGATAATGTACCTACAAGTAATACAATATAAGATTTCCATCTTACTCAAGTAGTAAAAGCTGAGAAAGAAAAGGGTTATGATGCCATTTATGAGGGAAGTCCATAAACCGCTATAAAACCCTAAGTAGCGGAAATATAAGGGATTTTATGTAATACTTGTTTAGAATGATGATAAGTGGTTGTAGGGATTTCTCTTGCTTCCATTATTCTGTTAATGTTCTTTTATCTAAAAGTCGGTGCTACGATAATAGTGCCTGTGTTACCCAAAAGTTTGGACACTTATGTTAAATATACTTTATAGAAAAGGGCTAAAGTCGTCAATAGAACTATGTATTTGGATATTTTCAAACATATTTCGTTACAATTCCAAAACGGTTTTATATTTAAAACCGCACCCATGTTCCAATGAATAGGGCAATAAACTACGAAGTTTTAAATAAAAAATCGAAATCCGGATTCAGTTACCAACACAAAAAATAAATACACCGCAAACTGGCTGTGCACTGATTTTTTTTTCTGGTTCCGTTTTCTAACCGTTCAATGGTTGAATAATTTAATCATTCGCTTGTCTAGTTCCAAAGTTTTAAAACACGGGAACTTTTTGCGGAAAATTGAAACTCAATAGCATCAAAATAGAATTCTTGGCCATTAAAACTAACCGTGCTGAATGCAAGTCTACCAGTAAAAGCAGTGAAGTCATTTGCAAATGATCCGGGACATTAAACATCCTATAAACATAATGCGAGTACTCAATATAAATTCCTTTACTCCACATAACTGTGGTGCATGGAAATCTTTATGAATATCAGGCATAACGACAGCTATAACGACGTGTCTGCATACCCATTTTAAGCTTCTAGAATTTTCTTTCAATTTTATTAGTCGTAAATGCAACATTAGTTTTCACTTTATGTGGCATCAGACGTTTTGTGTTTGCCGTCATTGATTAATGCTTTGAAGAGAATCGATAATCTGTTTGTAAAAAGATTTGGGATTTTGTAAATATTCATTTTAATCTGCTCCTTCTACGGGCTATGATGAGACCCAAAATATGTAGGTATTGCTTTTAAGATGGTTATTTTAACCCTTGGATTTTATTCGTTGTGGCATGAATTTACTAACTGCATCGACAATGTTGTATCGTTTATTGACATTTTGAACTGGGTCTTCTTAGAGTTTTTGGCAACAGAGAGAATTTCGGTAAATTTATGACCGGTTCATTTTTTACTTTTAAATTCCGGGAATTAGCCCGTGGCCTGCGGTATTTAATTAATATTCATCACTGCAATGCAATAATTTTTGGAGCTTGAAATGCTGAATACATAAGTTATTCAATCATATAAAATGAATCTGCCATGAGTTGTCCAGTGCTGTCTTTCAATAGTTTAGCCAACCATCGCATCATTAAAAAAACAATAGCCACAACTTTACTAACTACATTATTATAGCTAGTGATATTGTAAAGCTCCCTGTGGAACCCCCTGTAATACACACCCAGAGTATTAAGCTTCTAATGAAACACATCATAATTTGTTTATTATACCAAACAGCTTTGATCTTCCCCGCCTGCTCATTTGTCTTTCACAGTATTCTGAGATTCTCTTTTAACACAACAAGACCATCTGCGATTATTGTCTAGACTATTTTAATAAAGTTATTTTCCCTTATAATTTCAAGAGCATTATATTCTTGATGCAGTGCCTGCTGTTGGTAATTGTTCTAAGTTTTCTAGTGTTAGTTCATAAAGATTTCATATTTATTTTCTTCTTACGACGGTACGTGGCTTGAACCTAACCTTGAGTTTGTATTTGACATTCAGTGTATAATAATAATATCTTGGGACAACCAACACACCGTCATCTGGTCCCAAACTAGGCAGAGCCTGTACTATGGCAACCAGACAACTGATAAACATACTTATATATTTCTAAATACATACATAATATAGATAAATTACACACCCAGATACAGAACAAATAATCGTACTGCTCGCACAAAGATTTGGCCTGTGTGGGAATCGAATCCACGACCTCCATCCTAGCAGTCAGGGTCACTAACCACTTAACCAACAGGCCAGTGTATATCTACAAAGAAATGTGTTCATGTTTTAGTTATAGATGATTTGTCTTCTTCTTCGTCGTTTCGATAATTCTTATTATTATTCAAGCATTTGCTTTCAACTAGAATTCTACCACATCGACAGCGTTGGTGATAGCTTTGGGCAGGTTTCCAAAGTGCAGGTGGAGTTACACAGTTTGTTGTTGTCTAGTGATGAATCGTGATGCAATTTACTAAAATTATTCGTGAGCGACTTCCTAGTCATCATCATACCTGCTGAATGTCGTCTAGTGCTGGTCATTGGCCTCTCACAAACATTGCCACATCGACTGATCACAAGATCAGTCGATGTGGCTTCTCACTTCACTCAATTTGGTGCCAAATAAACATACTTTCTTTCTTTCAATGTCATTGAAAGTCCTAACAAAACTAATTTAACTAATTTTCAGAGTCTACTCATTTATTAGTTCATTTAAATTGTTTCATAAATAACGTTACTCAAAAACGCCCAGTTTATGATTAATATTAGCAAACATTATTTAGTTTGCTCTCTAATGAAACTAATTAATGGGTAGGTACTAAATAAACAAATGGAAACTCGATCCAAACCTGTTATTCTAGGTAGGTATACGTGTGTAGGTGGAGAAGTTTCCTACCTGTAATACACGGTATAATTGATACAAGCTATTATGACGTATTTAGAACATACATTCTACATAGTACTTTCTTCTTCTTGTAGCGTTGAAATTTGTCTTCGTTTAAAGTTAAAGTGCAATATAGTAATACTTACAACACGGTCAAAACGTAGTGCACCGTGTATATCAACAGCATTTTTCTCTTTTAAAGCAGATAAAAATTGTAGAGAGCATTGTCTGTCATTGATATCTAAGATTTAAATGTAAATTATTGAATTTGAAATACCGAGTCACTTTTATGGAAACGCAGGGCTATTGACTCACACAAATAGTCATCCCCCACAGTATTCAAATCATTCACGTCTCCTACACACGCAACACTGTATGTAACCATGCTGAGTTCGCCTGGAATACGACAGATTGCTCGAATAACAAATTTAGCCATTCCTATTGGTGTAGCGTACGAGCATAACATACCTATGTCATATCCTTTGTTATTACAGTCGCCATCTTGTGCCGACACAAACCTTGTGCGCTACTTAAGATTCCGGGAATTTTCTTTGAAATAAAACAAATGATTCTGCAAACGTTTTTGCTTGGGAGATGTGATGAATGGTTTTGATGGAAAAAGGTTTGCTTGATCCTTGGGTTTTCATTTTTGTTAACTGAAAAATATGGTTGGGGATTTAAGGATACGTTTAATGATTTTGTTTTTCTCTTTATTTGTTTGGGACTTGGAATATGGCGTCTAAGTTTAGTGATTTTTAGTGTTCCGTGCCCGAAGAGTAACCAACAGGACCCTAGACAGGGTCCGTATGTCTATTAGTGGGCTGTATCACCGTACCGTAAATAGATAGACAGTTGAAATTTTCACAGAATGTATATTTCTGTTGCGGCTATAACAACAAATAATAAATTAAAAATTTAAGGGGGCTCCCCTACTACGATGGTACGGAACCTTTTTAAGGATGAGCGCATTGCAAGATACTGTGTATGAGTATGTACAATCACGAGCGAAACCCTATTTACTCCTATTTTCAAAGGAACAAGGGACATTCAAATATACCTTTTCTCATAGTCGCAATAGTTACTTCAGGAGAAAATGGCTCTGCCAGGGCTGCGGGACTGTTCGAAACCGCGGCCCTGGAACACAAAGGGCAAAAGAAGGAACATGGATGGGTTTTAGACAATAAAAGTCTGACACTCCCTTCCGCTCCGCCCAGAGCGGGAGGAGTCATTAAAATTTGATGAGTTCCCATCCCAAAAAAAAGAAGAAAATAGCTCTTGAATTTTCCGTTAGTGTAAGGTATATATAACAAGGTGTAACCGTACGATAGCCGTATAATTCCTGTTCGAACTTTGCCTAACAAACTCGTACTCATTTTTGTTTCACTTTAATCAATAAAATACAGTACTAATCTTCAATCACTAATCAACAAAATACAACCCAAGAAAATAATTAAAAGTTAAACCACTGCTTGTCGCTCAAAAAAAACTCCAAAAGTTTTCTACGACAGTTCAAACGTCCGTGACTGTCGCGGCCATTCATGTCATGTTATGTGACGTCATATCCCTGTATCTACCTTATTTACATCTAATTTATTACCCTTTATATAATTTTTTACTAAATGTATGTGCTTTATTCAAGCAAACATTGCAATCTTAGTCGAACTTTAAGTACTTTTCAAAGTGTTTCTTTGACACATTATTATTTGATATTTGACATCACTGTCGGCGTTACCGAAGGACGATGCGTTTTGTGTTTGCGTTCCATTTCACCAGAAACACGCTACTGCGCACTAAAATATTAAATTGTAAAATAAGTGCTGTATTAAAAAGTTAAACAAGTGTACCACAATATTTTTATAGGCCAATTCAAGGCATTGTTAAGTTTTTTTTTTAAGTAGGCCAAGGCCCAGTTTAGGGCATAGAATATTTTTCTATCCCCGGAGAACGAATAATTTTCGACCCCCTCGTGGAGGAAAATGCGGGCGAAAGCAAGTACAAACAGCAATAATAATGTCAATATTTTTCTGTAACACCCACTAAATACGCTCCACCAAAATTGGCTGAAAGAATTATCCGCAACGAAATGTTTTAAAAAAATTCTTCTGCCTTACCATAATGGGCTTTATGAATACAAAGGTATCGCTTGTAAATGAGACCAAACTTTACGATCACATAAGAAGAGATGTCGTTAGCAGAAATGGAACCTTCCATTACACGGAAAAACAGAATAACAATCAAAAGAAACGATTCGTAAATTGTGAATTGTGTGAAAAGTAAAGAAAAAAACAGAATGAATTTTATTAGGTTGGTAGCACAATGTGAGGAAAAATTTTGTATATCAGAGAAAGTTAGAAAAAGTGATAATATTTCATGTTTTTACGCAATCTCATAGGAATGTGAAGAGATACAATTTTAATAAGACTTAATTATGCCAATTCATAATGTTGGACTACATAATTACATACAGAATGTTTGGTATAAAAATCGTCACAGTTTTTTTATGGGATTAGATGTCATTTGCTAGCTTGTTTTTCTAATTTTTTTTTAAATATTATGTTCTAACTTGACCAAGGTTCTGTGGGAAAAAATTAGATTATCACGCTAAGAAATTTGTGTCCGTCTCTCAAACACCTTGTATTCAGTTGGATGACTACTCAATAGACTGCTGTTCTCGATACAACTTACTTTTTGGACAGAAAAAAAAAATTTTATTCAACATGTTCTCTCACACGTAAAGGCTCTAGACAAAAAGAACATCGCTTGGCTCGTTCCAACCTAATAATTTAGACGAAAAACTTGAAAAGACTTATTCGAGACAATAGCTTCCTTTGCTTATATTATATTGGCACAAGATTATGACAGTATGAGTGGATATCAAGTTATTACGTATCAGACAAACAAATTGAAAAGTACATATTTATAATGATTCCACTTGAATAAATAATACAGTTTTCATTCTCATTGTTCCAGAAAACTATCAAGATATGAAGAACTAAATCAAAAATCTTCCAAGATGGGGACAGATGCAACAGAAGACGATTTCATGAGCATATGCCTCAATCTTACAAACGAGGAGGCATTACTGGGAGGATGCAACTACAGCTCTGAATACGAAAATGGTGAACTACTGGAGAAAGTCGTCTCGAGGGTTGTCCCCATCTTCTTCGGCTTCATCGGCATTGTCGGACTAGTTGGCAATGCTTTGGTCGTTCTTGTCGTCGCCGCCAATCCTGGCATGAGATCCACCACAAACCTTCTCATAATCAACTTGGCTGTCGCTGATTTGCTCTTCGTCATCTTCTGCGTACCTTTCACTGCTACTGATTACGTGATGCCACGATGGCCCTTTGGCGACTGGTGGTGCAAGGTTGTACAGTACTTCATTGTAGTCACTGCCCATGCCTCAGTCTACACGCTGGTCCTCATGTCCCTCGACAGATTCATGGCTGTAGTTCACCCAATAGCTTCCATGTCTATAAGGACAGAAAAGAATGCTTTACTAGCCATAGCCTGTATATGGGTGGTGATCTTAACCACTGCTATCCCTGTGGGTATCTGCCACGGGGAGAGGGAGTATTCCTACTTCCATAGGAACCATTCATCCTGTGTCTTCCTCGAGGAGCAAGGTTATAGCAAGCTGGGTTTCCAGATGTCTTTCTTTCTGTCTTCGTATGTGATTCCCTTAGCTTTGATTAGTGTGTTGTATATGTGTATGCTGACGAGGTTGTGGAAGAGTGCTCCTGGAGGGAGGGTGTCTGCGGAGAGCAGGAGGGGGAGGAAGAAGGTCACGAGGATGGTTGTGGTCGTCGTTGTCGTGTTTGCTGTCTGCTGGTGCCCAATACAGGTGAGATATAAGTGCTGCCAACATTTTTATATTGATCACTAGCTTTTGCCCGCGGCTTCGCTCGAGGTAATTTAGAATTTGAAAATCAATTCGGGTTGTATAATCACATATTTCAATCATGATTCGAAAGACACGTGGCGCCATCTATTATCATAAGAACGTTATTGTTGTTTTCCTCGGGAACAGTACTTTTTTACGAGATTAAAGGTATCCTATGTAGGTTTCTGTACACCTGACAACCTATATACAAAATTTCAGGATGATCGGTTCAGTGGTTTATACGTGAAAAGGTAACAACCAACCAAACTTACTGTCGCATTTAAAATAAATATTACTTAAGATTAGGATTCTTTTGATACTTCGTAATATTAGATGTAATGGTCTTGTATGTATGTAGGTTGATGTACGATATAATGAAGGTAATAGACGAATATGAAGACATTTTTTGGTTTTATGTATAAATATTTTAGCAAAAATAATTGATATGTAATTTCAGAACGAAGATAATTAGTATCCGATACTTTTTATTCCGTTCTCAGCTCTTTCATCTACAGTTGAATCTATTTTTTCATCAATTAACGCAGAAAGACGAGCTATTTGTATCTCCAGTTTATTAATTAGTTCGCCTTTATCAAGAAAAATTGTTTTATGTACTGAAGCATCATTCTCTCCCTTCAATAATTTAACTTAATTGCCAATTAAACGGGTCCTTCAAAATAATAATTATTATCTTGAATGAGAACGAATCGTTTTCTGAAATCGTCTTTCTGAGATAGGTTTCATTTTAAGCAGCTTTTTGGAAATACTCTTTTATGATTGGCTATAAATAGTTGGTATATCACTCAAAAGATTCAATTGATCGACCGTAATTGTAGGTAAATAAAGCTAATTCATTTTAACGAGTAGGTTAGTGAAATTAGGCGTGTTATTGACGGCCATATGCCAGTAAAGCTGTAAAGATTTAGTGTACTTAAGAGAATGTTATGTACTTACACCTGTAATTGGTACCTATACCTATAAGAACTAAAAATAATAAAAAGCATATTTACTGCTGGTGGACCTATTTTTATAAATAAAGCTATACAAGTATTATTTCGCGCTTGGCGAAAATTGGTAGGTACTAACATCGCCATCTTGTTTTTTAACCGACTTCAAAACAATTAGGAGGTTTTCAATTGGGTTTTATTTTTTAAGTTTGTTACCTCATTACTCCGTCATATATGAACCGATTTGAAAAATTATTTTGGGAGGGTGTTTTATGAGCAGACTAATCGATCTACCAATCAGGAATCCAGTGGTTCAGCTGTGTAAGAACCGAAAAAGTGCCGAAAAAAAATCGCGAGCGGACACAGTGAGTTTCGTGTGTCGGGAACAGAATCGAGTTGCGAGTGACAGTGGTAGCGGTACTGAGTGCAAAAACGAACAAGAAAGAGGGTATACCGATATGTCTGCTCATAAACACCCACCCGAAATAACTTCAGTTTATCCGTGATCATGGTGCATGCAACAGCGCCGAAATATCTGGAACTTAAACAAACAGTGGACATGGTAAATATCCCGTTTCTAGTGTTAATGATAATATTAGTGATCATGGCAGTTTAAAAACTGAAACCTTCTTTAACAGTTTATTATAAACATAAAAATAAAAACCGATTCAAAAATGGAAGTTATGTTTTTTATAATAATTTCACGCGCAATATTATGTCTACCTGGGACAAACGGCTAGACCGTTAGGTAGGTCTACCTTCGAGAAAGAGGTCATTCGTCGAATCCGACTCGGCTGGGCAGTGTTCGGGAAATTGCGCGGTATCTCCTCGTCCAACTTATCACAGTATCTCAAGACGAAAGTCTATGACTAGTGTGTGTTGCCAGTGATTACATACGGGAACGAAACGTGGTCACTCACAATGTGCCTCATCAGAAGGCTTAAAGTCACCCAAAGTGCAATGGAGAGGGCTGTGCTCGGAGTTTCCCTGCGTGACCGAATCAGAAATGAAGACAGCCGCAAAAGAACCAGGGTTACCGACGTACCCCGAAGAATTGCCAAACTTTAGTGGCAGTGGGCAGGCCACAGGGGCCAAAAAGTTCTGGAGTGGCGACCGCGAACCTGAAGACGTTGCGTTGGAAGTCCTCCCATTAGGTGGACCGATGACCTGGTGAAGGTTGTGGGGATCAGCTGAACGCGAGAAGCACAAGACCGGTCAATTGGCGACACTTAGGGGAGGCCTATGTCCAGCAGTGGACGTCTTTTGGCTGAAATGATGATGATGATGAGCATCATCATTTAAAACTTTTGTCAACAATACCATAAAAGAGAACCGTGTCTCAAAAAAAAAAACTCAGATTTTAAGTTATTGAAAATCTGAGTTTTTTTTGAGATTTCATGTTATTAAGTAATTCCAAACCAGTTTACACCACTTGTTGTCCTTGTAATTCCTCGTAAAAATACCCGATAGTTTGTCTTATTATCGCCTTTTAATCTCCTACATTGTTTAGTTTAGTGGAAATATTGTGGCGATAAAAGTAATGATTTTATTTTCTTCGAATGTTTTGTGCGACTGTCGAACATGGAGTCTTGGGTTCCCGGGTCGGGCAAAAAGTGCTATTGTATTGTTTCATTAGAAATTTCTCAGTAGTAGCCCAGAGTTTGGGGCGCCAACTTCCAACTCCGGGCTACTACTGAGAATTTGTAAAAAATTATGATACGCTCGTGCCTCGGAAAGCACGTTAAGCCGTTGATCCTGCGCCAGATCTCTCTCCGCTCGTCCCATTGGACTATGAGGGTATCAGAACAGAGTGCACTTTTATCTGCGCACACACGTGCACTATAATATCTGCCGTGCCGACTTCGACGGCTAATCTCCGCTAAAGTTGGCCGTCGTGACCGAAAACTGTCAGGAGAACTAATATTATTGTGACG
Source organism: Eurois occulta (assembly GCA_950022335.1). Taxonomy (NCBI): domain Eukaryota; kingdom Metazoa; phylum Arthropoda; class Insecta; order Lepidoptera; family Noctuidae; genus Eurois; species Eurois occulta. The sequence goes on along the minus strand of OX465485.1, from coordinate 20,175,212 downwards.
TGTTTAGACGGGTTTCAATAATATTTTTTTCTTCAACGGAAGATTAATTTGAGAGCTCGAGCCTTCTTTAGCATCAGCTTTTAACGTTCCCACTGCTGGGCCACAAGCATACTGTCTGTGAAAAGGAGAGGACTGTTATCCACCACGTTATGCTCATAAAGGTGGGTGTCACATATCCTCCAATTTTCGGTTCTAGGACCTGCCGGTTTCTCACGATATTCGATCGTTGAGAGCAGTGTTGATGAAAATATAAGTGTAATTTATACACAAAGTAATGTGCTTTTCCAGGTTCGAAATCCAAACTACCGGACCACTACACTGCTTTGAATGTTTTGCAATTAAAAGATTTGCCATTTTTATTGAATTTATGTAGCAAAACAATAGAGATCAGATGTTTCTTTTAATCTTTGGTATACCGGTCATCTTACAATAAAGAACTCGGTCACATTGACACATTTACATGCTCCATGCAAAAGTTTCGTAGCCTTTTGTATGAGACACTTGCGCTCTTTTTTGACTATCATGCATGAACAGCTTATCTCCTAGCAATTTCAAGTTTAGTCATTAATGGTAATCTGTGAACAGCGCTGTGGGCTACATTAATCTATAAGTTATTTATGTTATCATGTTGTAATATCCCATAATGTAGCTGTTTGTTGTTCCTATTTGATAAAATAAAATACCCTGAACGTGGATCTGCGCACTAAAGTTATCTAAAAAGAAACGCGTGAAGTCGTGAAGTCGTTTTGTCGTGAGTCCGCGTTCTGCAGTATATCGAGATCGCGTGAAGCCATGTTCCGGCCGTACTAAAGGTTAACCAAAAATTAAACCTGAATATTTTTTTTAGTATCTGGTTGTAGTATCCTCCGAGTTTGTGCTCCCTAGGAAACTAACACGTAATTTCACGTAATAGAGAACAAAATCAACAAGAAATGCCTACTATATAATAGGTTTGATAAAACGTAGTTGTATGGTGTAATTTTCTTCAATTACTATACTAATTCAATCAACAATTTCTAACGTTACCTGTTTCAATAAATTATAATTATTGACTGTAATGAAATTACACCAGACGGTAAATACTCAATTAAAACATGTCGGAAAGTATTAATTGAGTCTTTAATGGGCACTTAAAATTAATAAAGAAGAAGTTAATGATACCAGTAACAAGGAAGGCTATTATCAAGAATTTATCGAAAAAGATATTCCGAGTTTTCATTAGTAGTTATTGGTATCTCTACCTTAATTGCTGCTTGTAATAAAGCAATTATTTCTTTGCGTTATTTGCTTTGTTTTGTTGTTAGTAATTCAATTGTTTTTAGGTAGATAGATTCATTTATTTCCCTGAAATATGGTATTTTACAGATTTTATAACACATACATACATAATTTCTTCATATTCCGCCTACTAAATTCGGCATGCTAAGTGTCGATAACTAAAAATAAAAATGTCTTTAATTTTCATGTCATGCAATTTTCCCAAAAAAATATTTTTTTTCCTTATATTTTTTTATTTTTATTATTTGGTTAAGTTGTTGGATAATAAAAGATATATTAGTTAATATTTAAAACATCTGGAACTGTTGATAGATACACCGTTATTCTGAGACCCTAGCATGAACGCGAGACGTATTATAAGGTTAAATAGAACGTTTTGTTTATCAAATAGTAGATTTACACAACAAGTGAAAAAAAGGAATTTAATTCGAGGGACCAAGGGGACAAGAACCGAGATGATTTTTTTTTCACTAGTCGTCCTCTTCTTTTTATAATTCACTGCAAAAATATAAATAGAAGTATAGTATTTATATTTCTCGTGGGTTAATAATAACAGCTACTCGGGTCGATCTTCAAGGTTAAGCCGCGCTCACCAAGCTGGGTCTGTGGATGGGTGACCACTAATTCATTACATGTCGAATTTTTGCCGTGCCTCGGAAAGTACGTAAAGCCGTTGGTTGCTCCCGGCTGTCATTTGTAGTTCTTTGATAGTCGTCACAGGAAGTCGGTCTTACTAAGGGGTACCGTATTACCCACGCAGTACTAAATGGGTTATGAAGGTCAGATAGTCAGTCGCTCCATGTAAAATACTGATATTCAGTTTCATCCGATTAGACTGGAAGCCGACCCCAATAAAGTTGGGATAAGTCTAGGCAGATGAGTATTTATCACATTTTATTATATAATCGGTAATAAGAGATTAAATATAAACATTACAAAATAGTGAAATTAGAACAATTTTCGAAATTCAGTGTTATATTCTTGTCGGCACGTTTTATTTATTTTTTTGTCATAATTCGTGCTTGTTCCAAATTCAAAATGTTTTTATTCACTTAGTGAGTAAAAGAGAGTTTTATTCACAGTTATCGATGAATAAAAATGACCTTTTTCGAGAGGCAATTGTAAAAAATACATTATCCTATAGCATTTTTGATTTTGCTCTTGTGACTAGCACCATTCATAATGATCACTCATGGATATGAGTAAAGTAAGAGTTAAATCTAAATAAATTTTCTGTTTTTTAAATTTTACAAGCGTTTACTCCGTGCCCTATGTCCACAGAAATCACGACGTATAATTATGTTAAAGTCTAACAAGTACTAACAACTTTAAATGTCAGTTAGGCAAGGGCTACGTTAAATTGTAGCCGACCCATAATTCTAGTTAAGCCAGACTTTATAAAACCAACTCTTTCACAAAATAAAGAAGGGTCATATTTCTCCGTGAACATTTAACATGAATGAGATGTAAAGGTCGACCTCTTCGTAAAACAACCTCTAAAGATAATCAAGCAATTAAAAAGGATAAATGTAGGATTTAGGGTAATACCACATTTACCCATTAAGGGTAAATGTCGCTAAACGATAGCGGCCTATAATGTTAGAACTAAGTTAATTAAAGCAACAATAGGGTCAAAGCCTTTACACAACAGATGTTTAGGTAAGGAAGGGCCTATTGTAACAAATTTGTCCCAATTTGTATCTCTTTGAGTTTGAATTAGGGCTTAGTTTTAAGCTTCTGGAGGTCAAATGACAGGAATGGTTCCAAAAAATTATAAAGAATTAGTGGTACTGTTGCAAATGAGCGCGAAAGACTCGAGATTGAGAATTATTTATTATTATTATTTATTACTAGCTGTGCCCGCGACTTCGTTCGCGTGGATGTCGGAACTTAACAATGTATTTTTTTGTGCGAAGCGCTGTTGGAGGATTCCGATACAAATCATTTTTTTTTATTTATGCTAGTGCTTCTTTATAAACAACATTAGCTGTGGAACCATCTGGAGCGTACACAAAAAGGTTATTGGGGTTGTTTACGCGAGAAAGAGCTACGTATAGTTGACCATGGGAAAAGCATCCAATACTTAGGTCCACCCCCGCAACGGATAATGTCTGGCCCTGAGCTTTATTAATCGTCATGGCATAACAGAGACTGACTGGGAATTGCACTCGTTTGAAAGAGAAAGGAAAGTTGTTAGGAATTATAGGTATTCTTGGAATAAAAACAATATCACCAGCGCCGCAACCGGTTAATATTTCAGCTTCGATTATGTTTTGCTGCAGATTTGTGATTTTGAGCCGTGCCGTTACAAAGTTTGGAGGACATCAATTTCTGAGGAGAATTATTGGTACACCGATTTTTAAAACTATTTTGTGGGCTGGAAGTCCGGGTGTGTTGAGGGAATCCAAACATTCTACCGGGTAGTGCGTGGCGTCATCTTCTTCCATAACTGTATTTATAGAGGTGTATTCTCTACTATTCCCGGACACATGAATCAATATTTTTAAATTAATTGCCGTAGCTTGGACATTGCGAGGAGTCAAAATAGCTCGCTGACATAGCCAAGAACCGGCTTGATTTCCCATGTTTGTGGAATCTCCGTACACAGAAGAAATTAGCTCCTGTTGTGATGTAACGCAAGAACAGAGATTATCAACCAAAATAACTTTGCCATCTTCTTGTACGGGGTATGTGCCATCGCCTATTTGTAACAATAAATTGGGAAACTCCTGTGCATTTTCGCAGCCTCGCAACTGTGCACGCATATGTACACTCAGGTGTGTAGATGATATATTGCGCCATAAAACAGAACTCTTCAGACAGGCAGCAATTTCTCCGGCTCTCGTTCCTCGGGGTACTATCGGGAGTGTCTGCCGAAAATCACCGCAGAACAGCACCGTGATGGCTCCCAACGGCCGGTCATTTTGCCTTATGTCCTGTAAAGTTCTATTCACTGCTTCTACAGCTTTGCGGTTTGCCATAGTGCACTCGTCCCAAAAAATTAAAACACAATCGCATAAAACCCTTGCTTTATCGCTATTTCGCGATATGTTGCAAACCGGGCTTTCCGTGCGGTCTAAGTCGATAGGAATTATAATATAAATGTTGTGTCTGCCGTTTTACCTCCAGGCAATAATGTGGCTGCTATCCCTGAAGAGGCGACGGCAAGGGAAATTTTATTTTGGTTCTGTAGCGGCACTACAAAAAGTACTTCAGCAACATAGAACAAAAAGTACTACAGCGCCATCTATGACGCAGAGGATGAACTAAAACTCGAAATATATCTAAATTCTGCATCGCGCAAGTAAAGTTATTTGTGACTTAAGACTATACAGAAGAACCCGACAACAACTGTTGGGCAGTAGCCCACCAGACATAACACCCGTCTGATCGGAGGATCCTCCCTTTTCAATGGTGGTTGAAGAGCTTTACACCCTGTTCTCCATACCCCCAAATTGGTGACCCCGAAATGGACGTCAGCGCAGCCTTCGAGCAACGTGACGTAATCAACATCACTTCCTCAAGCTTCCTCAAACTTCCTCAAGTTTTCGAGCAGCGAGTCATATAGCCAGCCAGCTTCAAAATGGGTATTCCTGACCACCAGCATGCAGCGGAAGCACATTCCTGGTCAGCACCCTCAGCCTCATAAAGCTACCTTGGCACTGCACTTTCGGCCGGTTGAGAGCTGTACCTCCCGGTCGATGCGAGCAGTCAGCCACATCGCGGCGCTATACCACGTCCGACGCAACGGAGCACATGCAGTGCCGACCCCGACTAAAGGGGTTCGCACTACCGCCGCAGACAGTTCCGACTCACCGTGAACAATGCGGCAACGACTTTCCACTGGCCTGGCAATCAACGACTCATTCTACTACCAACCCTAGTCTCCGCGGGGGAGTGATGTAGCGGCACTACAAAAAGTACTACAGCGCCATCTATGACGCAGAGGATAAACTAAAAATCTAAATATATCTAAATTCTGCATCGCGCAAGTAAAGTTATTCGCGACTTAAGACTATATAGAAGAACCCGACAACAACTGTAGGGCAGTAGCCCACCAGATATAACACCCGTCTGGTCGGAGGATCCTCCCTTTTCAATGGGGGTTGAAGACCTTTACACTCTGTTCTTCATACTCCCAAAGTTTTACCTGTTCCGCCCGGTGCGTCTAAAAACAGGATTTCACCCGAGGCGTTTTCTACACTGCAGCATACCCTATCAAACGTCTGGCGCTGATTCTCTGTCTTTGCGCAGCCATTTTGTAAAATTTCTGCGAGTTCCACGGGATGATAACTAATTTCTGATACGTACTCTCTGTTTACGTTCCCCATCGACTGTCGGTGTGGGCAAACCGTATTGACTGATCGGGTTCCCTGGTAGACTTATAACTATCTCTTTAATAGCCAATAATGACCTGTTGTGACAAATTTCACGTACCCTATAGGTCAGGAATTTCTCCATCAGTATTTAGTTAAACATGCCTCAATCAGAAAATAACGTCACACGCACAATGCCATCTATCGAATATCTATATTCAATGCTGCACGCAGTTGATGTCTAGATATAGTCCAGTCTGAGTTCGATAGATGGCGCTGTTTTAATATTTTACTTCGGAAACACTATTATAATTTTATTAATTTTCATTTTTCTTTCTTTCTATTTATAAGGTGTGAACTGATTACGATGAATCAAAAAATGTAATGTTCAATTACTTCAATTTACGCACTTAATGTTGTGTATAAAAGTTACGGGAAGTTGTGAGACCAACTGCACATAACCCTAATTTTACTTCTGTAACACTTTAAATTCAAATATCTTTTGATAGACTGAACCGATTGCAATGCAACAAAAACTAAATGTTACTCCAAGTTACGCTCAATCGTTGTGTATAAAAGTTATCTACATTGCTTTTGTACATTTTACGTGATGCCCGAACAAATACACAGACAAACAGACAAACAGACAAACAGACAAACAGACAAACAGACAAACAGACAAAAATTCTAAAAATGCTGGAAATGGGTTCTATTGGTTGTCCTTTAACACCCTGGCTATTTTTTTTGGATTTTTTTTCGATGTACAAAAACGACTTTTCTACAGTTTTATTATATGTATAGATTAGATTAGGCTATTAAACAGACTATACAGTTACTAAAATGTACTATACCAGCACGGAGAAAACTGGGTATGGGTGGTCACCTTTCCACGTACCAACCTAGGCAAGCTCGGCTTAACCATAAGATAGACCCGAGCGGCTGTTATTATTAACCCTGAGCTCCTCTTAACATACATCAGTTAATACTTACAGTAACTGCTATTTTTAGGCCCAAATGACAATCGATGGACCATATCCATTATTTAATAGAAAACACTAAATTCCATGCGCCAATCACTATAACACTATACAACATGTGTATACGTAATCGGGCCAACCACTGCAATATGTGGCGTTGTTCGGTGCCAAAGCATTTAATTTGAGCATTCTCGACGCTTTCAATTGAAACGTTCTGTGTTTTAGCCGCTTTTAACAACACTAATAACATGCGGAATTCGTTTTGGATATAGATGTCTATTGCTCTGATTTGTTTTTTGTTTGTGAAACACAAATTACTAGCGTTGCTCAAAAAGCCGCTAAGCTGAAGTGGAACTAGGCTGGCCATGTCCGCCGTATGCCCGACGAGCTGTGGGTCAAAATAACCACAATGTGGAACCCTGTCATAACCAGAAGGAGATGCGGTAGACCTCGCAGGAGACGGGCAGAACCAACGATCAGTGGTCCTCATTGGCCCTGAATCGATAGATTTGGAGTTCCTGGGGGAGAGCCTTAGCCCAGCAATGCGATGACACAGGCAAACAGTAGCAGTAGTACAATCGAAATCGAATCGAAGCGTTTGTGAATACGGGGGCAGGTCATCTAACTTCCCCTGCCTTCTTCGTTAACGTGGACACTTTAATAAAATTTCAAAAACAGTGAAGAAAGACATCGTAAGGAAACCGGCATACCCGCGAGCCAATAATTCGAACCGTCACATGGCCCACGCGTTGCATTACGGCCCACTCCCACTAGCATAGATGAGGACTGTGCAGTGGGAACATAGGTTGATTATCATCATCATCATCATTTCAGCCGAAAGACGTCCACTGCTGGACATAGGCCCCCCAAGTGTCGCCACATTGACTCACAGGTTGATTATACTGATACAAAAGGAGATTTGTAAAAGGCTTATCGAAATAATTATAAACCACGGTAATCTCTAGCACGTGGCTCCCGAAATAAGGACCTGCTTCAATCTCATCTAAAATGAAAGCTTCAATTAATCTTGATAAGGTTAAGACGCAAAAGCGTGCAATGAATAATCTGCAGTGTGCAATATTATTTTTAGTAGGGATATTAACGATACATCGAGTTTCTTCTTAATCTTTTCAAATACATGTCGGGTTGTCAGGATTTATTCCGTTAGGTACGTATATCATGTGGGCAGCAGATGGGTTTTGTGCAATGAAAATACACTGGATGCGATATACTGTGTCTCTTAAACTATCAAAGTACTTGACATTACAACTTAACACAATGAATCGGGAAACAGTTCCAGGATCTCTCAACTGCGCTGTGATCTGACACTGAATGTCCACTGTCGCCTCGAGCTGAAGACATCTGGGCTCTGTCAAAGCACGCATAGGTCCCAACGCTCACACCGCAGACTTGTAACTCGGTCGCGTGATGTCACCACTGGCGTACTTCCGATTCATTTTAAGTCCGTACCAATGACCGTCTCCGACATATATAAAACATCAGTGATATTACCAGATTACTTGGGTTTAGTAGGTGGCCACGGTGATTGCGGCGTCAGTGGACTACTGTTGCTTTACGTCCATCAATATGCAGGAGTAGGGACACTTTGAACGTTCCAAAAGTTAGCCCGTATCAGAAGAACCTATTCTTATAATGTCCCATTAGATCATGGTGCTCGTTACAATTCGCAAAGTGGTCACAGAGTGACAATTCATAACATTAACTGCGTCTGTGACAATTTTAAGAATTTCATAATTATTATTATCCTACTATGTTTAAGCTAAAGCGCCATTTTAGGCCCCCAGAATGTATAAATATTTGCAGCGGCCTACTTGAGTACGCAATATTTTTTTTCGCATTTCATAGTATACAAGTGATTTTTCGTGAAGAGACTACGGAGCTGGCTTCAAAGACAGAGACTATATTAAAGTGGAACTTTTTGTAAAATTCGATACGCCGTTTTTATTGCAATCTCTCAGATCCCTTACTTATCACACGAGAATAGTTCGTTTGATGCTTCGTTCGTCTACCTTAACCTTGTCATCTTCTGTTCCAGATTATCCTGCTGGTGAAGGCGCTGGACGCGTACAACATCACATACTTTACGGTGACCGCGCAGATTGTGTCGCATGTGCTCGCGTACATGAACAGCTGCGTCAACCCCGTGCTGTACGCCTTCCTCTCTGAAAACTTCAGGGTCGCATTTAGAAAGGTGAGCCTGTATTTTATCATTAAAAAAATATATTCTATTATACAGGGTGATTGGCAATACTTTAAGGGAGTGTAGTAGTCATTAGTATGAACAACTTTTACTGTAAGACTAACCTATGAAATATGAAAAAAAAAAACAGCTGTTCTCTACATTTTCTCCAGTTAGGCGACCATAAAAGTATGGAGCAGTTGATAATTTTTTGGGATATCATGGTCGTTCCCATAGCAAAAGTATAATAATTTTCGTGAGTACTACACGGCCTTAAAGTATTGCCGACGTTAACAAATCAGTTCAAATCTCCCAGTAGGTATAGCATCCCACAAACACGATGCCAGCAGACAACTCTGTCTATCGCAATCCAATGATTGAAATAGACAAAGGCCGCTCCTAACCAGTGCCTCGACACACTGTACTGCGCACTCCGTATTCAGTCTGACAGTCACTCCTATGTTGCCGTTTAATGTGTTAACTGTCAAATTGTATATGTAGCTATCATTCGAACTGTCTTTCATAATTCTTGATTCAAGTCTGGAAGATGACAATTTCTTCGTCAATATGTCAGCACAGATGTTGAGTGTATGATCAGTCAATCATAAATAATCTCTGACGTAACTACTATGTGCTACTAGTTATGTAATTGAAAGAAAATGTCCAGTGAGTCCCACCCACCTGTCGCCATCTTTATTTGAAACAGAGAAAGAAACCAAATCATACATTTCCTTTAAAAAAAAAGTTCAACCAAGCTTTCCATCATGACGAAATCTTGCGAAAAACAGGAAAACACTTTTGAATATTATTAAAAGAATAACTTATCTATAGCTATAAACATAATTTCCGTTCTGATCGAGTGATCAAGTTCGCAAGCCATTAAGCACAATCACTTTTTGAATATTAATGTGGTGCGTGGACTGAATACAGTGAAATATTAAATTAAAATATTTTAATAATAATAAAATGTCGTTTCATCTCCTTATTCATTAGTGGGCGGTATGAGTTCTGAGGTATAGATAGGTATCTTAATAAGCGAAAAGAATTATTAACTAGTTGTTAATACGAGTAATCCTTTTCGCTATAATCTGCTACTGTTGCCCGCGAAATTCGTTCGCGTTCTTTTATTTGTTTGTTATTACAATCTAGCATAATATCTAATAAGCAATTTTAATCTAACTTTATTTGGTAAAAGTAAAATTAAATCTAAGAGCACGTCCATTGCGTTTACTTAGCGTCTGTTAAGGCGAAGTCACTTTGTTTCTTGTGTACGTATAAATAGCTATAGGTACTTTATTACACTCGTGGTAAAGTCACAAATAGATTACACTACACTAACTCTAATGGTTTAGTCCTTTTGAGCCTTCTTACTATGTCCGTGTTATCGAGGAGCTAGATGGCCTCGGCATTAACATGATGATGAAGTCGATGTTTATGAGCTTCTGCATATTTTTGGATTATGCTGTTTGCGAACTCTATATTCAGGCCCAGATGGATGTCGTCAATTCTTATGTACCAAGGCACGTTCGCGATGTTCTTGAGTACTTTGTTCTGGAATTAGGACTGATTTGTAGAGCAAGATTTTGTTATAAACTGACAACCAATTTCAAGGGTTTTGTTTTTTTTACAGTACCCTAATTCTTATTCTAAAATTAAACTAGTTTAAGTTACTCATTATAACATAAGATGGAAAAAGCCGGAAAAAGTCCCGTTAAAATCGGTCCTAGCCGTTTCGGAGATTAGCCAGACCAAACATACAGACAAACAAAAACACAAAAACAAGAAAACAAAAAAAGAGATTTTGTTAAAATAATATTTTCAAATGCCTTCAGTAAAAAACTGTTATTTTGATATTACAAACAGACACTATATTTATTTGTATAGATGTTAACGTGAACGTGTATATTTTGCGATGTGTTTATTTATGTGCACCAATGAACCACTACTGGACAGAGACCCTTATGTGAACTTTTCCTACCCAGACGCAACATACCTATGCACACTTCTTGCCAAAAAATGTAGATACATTACAAAATAAATAATGTAACATGAACAACAGGAGCAAAGTTCAGCGTCGAGGTGAATGAAGGTCAGCGGCTGACCCGAGTTTGTTATTTTTGTTTAAACATTGATGTTGGGGAAATAAGCAGTTGTTTATGAAACGCGTCATGATTCATAATGTGTCGTGACACTTTGTAAAAAAGCTAAGGGAATTGTCGTGATATCTGACGGTGGAAAATACCTATTTTTCTTACTTATCCGCTTTTCTAATTGATTTCGTTGCGGTATCCAAGACAGCCGCAAAGTTTTGGAGTGGTGACCGCAAACTGGAAGACGTTGCATTATTGGAAGGCCTCGCCGGACGCTCAACGCCCTTCTGACTGCCAACCCTGAATGTGATGTGTTTGCGGATGAATGGAGTAAGGTAATGCGTATATGTCTGGTGTTCTATGAGTGAAAGTATGCCAGTGTCCACTGTTTCTTGTTGGTTTAAATTTAATTTGATGAATGTGGTCAACTGGATGTTTTATTTTTTCTGTTTCTATATTAATTATTGTAATTAGTATTTGACCGTTTCAATTAGCTATAAATAAATAAATCATCACCTACAGTAACAACCCTTTACATCAGGGATAGTGGTCAAACGCAGTCAGAGCTAGTATGCGGGTGTATCTTAGAAAGTATTACCATCGTCAGCATTGTGAAGTTTTGGTTGGAGGAGATAGTGAAATGACAGGTACAGCATCTACTCATCACTCGTAAAACTTTGGTCTCTAAAGTTTTTAAGGCATTTAGGCGATCCTCTCAGTCTTACGCATAAGCCTGACCTTGTTAGTAAATCTGAACTATCAAATGTCTCATTAAAATTAATACGTATCTCTCTTTTAATCTGGACTTAGTAGTACGTATTATTCTTAAGAGCCCCAGGGTTTAAACATTTGCTACAAAATCGCCAAAACGCCGAAGAAACCTGAACAAAATTAATTCCTCGATTTAATTAAAAAATCCTCCTGGCTAAGCTTTAATCTCCAGGCTCCAGGTACCAAAATTTCCAGGTGAGATAAAATTTTACTGTAAGTCTCTTAAATTTTTGTCTGGCAAGACTTTTATATCTGAGATGTAATGATGAACAGCTGACGTCCGAACTTTATTGGTACCGCAAAAAACTTATTTTCTTTTATGAAAGTCTGGTTCATAGTAGTCTATCCTTGATCAATCTCAAGGACTTATTATTTTTTTTTTTACTGCCAGTTTCTGATTCGAGTTTTTAATTAGTTTTATGGCGTTGTCTTATTTCAAAAGATACCCTCGAGTTCATTTGTTTGGCGAACATTAATGCGTTCGGCTTTCTAGTTTTGTCAAATAAATTATGGCATTCGCTTTCAAAAAACTTCGTTTTTTGGATGATCGTGATCGTTTGTTGTTTTAGTTTCAAACACTCGCACAATATGATCCACAAAACATACCTATCGTCTCCAAACGGTATCCGATCAATAAGTCTCACAACAAAAACACGGCAGCCCCACCGGTACCGTTACCCATTACGAATCCTTTACTTTTATTACCACATTCCCAGATCATTTCCTCGCAGAATAAGAAGAAATATCCGATAACATAAATAGCCCTTTCATCCTTTATTCGATACAGCCACAATAGAAATACAACGCAGAAATTCCATCTGATCATAATAACAAGGCAAACCATCATTCTCTTTATTTCGGCGGTGAAGATATCTCGTCTTCCTGCAGTTTTCCCTTAAGTAGCTTCTGAGTGTCACTGAGAGACACAATAGCTGTATTACCCTTTCATCATCTTCCTACCCTTGTTCGATACAACTTGGGGTCGGCGCAACACGTTTCCTTTTTACACGACTGCCCAAAAAAAGGAGTGTTATGTTTTCAGGGTTCATGTATGTATGTATGTTTGTGAGTTTCTTTATTCCACCATAACTTCTAAACGGCTTAACTGATTTCAATGTATGTGGTATCATTAGAAGCGTTGAGTTATTCCGGGTAACATAGGCTAGTGAAAATTTTAAAAAATGTAAAGGGTGAGCCATGGTTCCTGAAAAAATCTGTTTTTTTTTGGTTTTTTCATGAAAATTTGACTACGTATACTATCATCGTCTAGAACTTGCTTAGTACATAACAAAAATATGTAACAGTAGTATTCAATATGCATTCGTTCAGTAATAAAAAAATAAGAAATTAAATCTTTTACATATTAAATTCAAAGTCCTGACTGACTAATATATCTACGCACAGCCTAAATCGCTAGTCTTCAAAACATGAAATTTGAGGGGTGTATTCTTTGTGAAGAGTAGGTATCCACTAACAAAGGGTTTTTCGAATTTCCACCCCTACGAGGGTGAAATGGGGTGTTAAACTTTCTGTGAAACTTTTATCCTCGGGGTCAATTGACTTGAAAATCTGTGTACATTCCCTTCAGTTAAAATGATGAGAAACGTGTATCACAGTTTTTCCAAAATCATCCCCAATATAAAATTCAAAATCCTGACTGACTGACTGATATATCTACGCACAGCCTAAACCGCTGGTCTTGTAGACATGAAACATGAAGGGTGTATTCTTTGTGTAGAGTTGGTCCACTAAGAAAGGGTGTTTTCGAAATTCCACCACTAAGAAATGGGGGGTAGAATTTTCTGTGAAACTTTATATTTTCTGGGTCCGTTGACTCGAAAATTTGTGTACACACTTCAATTAAAATTATGAGACGCGTGTATCGGAATTTTATTTTCCAAAATCATTCCCCAACATTGTCAAATAGGGCTACCAAACTCACGTAGACACAGGCGCATGGCGCGCAGCGTTGCACAGGGCGTAAAGGGCGCGGGAGTATTTACCTATTAGTAAGTAAGTAGGATTTTTCTGAGGTAGACGTGTCTGTAAATATGTGTGAAATCCCGATTTTCACGTTGACTCGTGATACGCAACATTGATATTAATTTTAAAGTATCGTCTATAAGTAGATTCCTAATAAATCATTTGATTGTCGTCACCGGTGTCCAATCTCAAACCAAGGTATCAATATTTGCTGCCTTCAAGCGGCTCTTGCCCAACCTGAGGGGTTCAAACGCCTCCTGCCGGAGGCTCTACGCGGGGGTCGTGCGGTTCATGGCCCTTTACGGGGCCCCGGTATGGGCGCCTTCCTTGAGGCGGCGAGCCGCCCACTGCCTGAACGCGCCCCAAAAGGTGGTAGCCGTAAGGCTGGTCCGTGGGTACCGCACGATTTCCGGCGAGGCGGCGAGCCTCCTTGCCGGATTGCCGCCATGGGATCTATAGGCGATAGCTCTCGCGCGCCTGCACGAGTGGCGCGCAGAGGCACTACGCTGGGGGGAATTCCGCTGCCGTGGCAAATTGTCGCTCAGCGGACAGACCTACGGAGCAATGTCATGGCGAGATGAAGAGAGCGACAGTCGCAACCCCCTGCAGGGCACGCCACAATAGTGGATAAGTCACCTCTTTGACGAGTGGCTAGAGAGGCGCCACGGCGCCCTCACCTTCTGCCTGACGCAGGTCCTCACCGGACACGTAGTTTCGGGAGGTACCTGCACCGAATCGGGCGGAAACGCACGGGTGTTATCATTGTGAGGGTCGCCCGGAGGACACGGTGGAGCACACCTTGGAGGTCTGCTCCGCTTGGGCGGAGCACCGCCGCCGTGTCCTCGTAGCGGCAATTGACGGCGGCGACCTCTCGCGTCCGGCCTTGGTTCAAGCCATGGTCCGGGGCGAGAGGGAATCGGAAGCCGTCACTTCTTTCTGCGAAGCAGTCATGCTAGCGAAGGTGGTGGCGGAACGTGAGAGGGATAGAACCTCACGTCCCAGCCGCCGCGGGAGACGCCCAGGGCGTCAGGGGCCACGTGGTGGCTCTTGGCCACAGTAGGAACTGTGGACGGTGAGTAATAGGCTAGCTCGCCGTCTGCTCGTCTTATGACGACAGGCCGTATCGACGGCGCGTTGGTGTTCCACGCGCGGCTCAAAAAGATGTCAGCAAACAGGAGAGGCCCGCAAGGGCCGATGTCTGCCAAGGCTGCGGGACTGTTCGAAAGAGATACCGCGGCCCTGGGGTGAACACAAAGGGCAAAAGAAGGAACATGGATGGGTTTTAGTCAGTAAAAGTCTGACACTCCCTTCCGCTTCGTCCAGAGCGGGCATTTGATAATTTCTCATCGAAAAAAAAAGATATCAATATTTCACTGTAATATAATTGATTACTATGAACTAATATTTGCAAGTAATAAGTAAGTACATGTAAAAAAACGCGAGTGTGTCTGCATTATTCAAATAAAATTAAATACTTACACTAACTATTCATTATTACCTATTCAACTTTAAAAGTAAAAACTACTCAATACATGTATCTTAAATAAACTATTATAAATACGAAAGTTTGGATGAATAGATGTTTGTTACTCAATCGCGCCAGAACGGCTGAACAGATTTTGATGAAACTTGGCACAGAGATAGATTATAGTCTGGTATAGCACATAGATTACTTATTATCCCAGAAGTAAGATCCCGTGGGCAATTCCCGAACTCCACGTGGGCGAAGCCGCGGGCATATGCCAGTAAGTTATATTTTGCGTGATATTGATTTCCTAAAAAAATAAGTTTACCTTTTGTGGCACATTGTGCGTTTGAAAAATATTGTTTTATCACTAAAAGGATTAAAATAAAAACAAATAATTAAAAAAATTAAAAAACACGGCTGCCATATCAAAAAGTGAACTAAAAAATTAAAAACAAGTTACATGATTTGGGCACAATGGCATTTTCATTGCACAGTAAATAATATAATCTATTTAGTACCTACCTTTTGGCCATTCAATACTAAAATCATGTAACTTGTTTTTAATTTTTTAGTTCACTTTTTGATATGGCAGGCGTGTTTTTTAATTTTTTTAATTATTTGTTTTTTTCCATTCTGTCATGTCAGACGTCACGGCATCATTTACTCCTCTCTCTTTCATATCCTCACCCAATCCATCCATCTATCTTTTCTTTGGCCTTCCTCTCATAACATATTTTCTCTTCTTTGCTCTCCATCTACCAACATTCATATCCACCACTCTTTTAGACACAAATGCATTTCATCTATACATATAATAACAGTAAAAAAACTGTGTCTGTACATTGAATATATTAAAAAAATAATAATTGAGGGGGGTTTAGAAACAGTAATGGAGCACGAAACCAAAAAAAAAATTCTGTCTGTTTGTCTGTTTGTTTGTACACGCTAATCTTCGGAACTACTTGACGGATTTGAATGTTTTTTTTTTGTTGTATGGGTATAAAATCTGAGCAACACATAGGCTATAATTTATCTTGGAAACTGGAACACCTGATGCAGAACCGCAACAGACCAGCTAAACTATAAGAGATACAAAAATGGTACCATAGCAAAAATTGTTTCACGTGATGAGCATTTTCTGCTAAGAGAATAAATTTGAAGATCTGGAACACCTGATGTGGAACTCCAAGAGCCCAGCTACACTATAACATATATAGGAATGACGTCTTAGCAAGAGTTGTTCAACCTGATGAGCACTCTCTGTTGTCGTATAAAATTTGAAGATCTGGAACAGCTTATGTGGAACTCCAAGAGCCTAGCTACACTATAACATAATATAGGAATGACGTCTTAGCAAGAGTTGTTCAGCCTGATGAACACTCTCTGTTGTCGTATAAAATTTGAAGATCTGGAACAGCTGATATGGAACTCCAAGAGCCCAGCTACACTATAACCTATATAGGAATGACGTCTTAGCAAGAGTTGTTCAGCCTGATGAGCACTCTCTGTTGACGTATAAAATTTGAAGATCTGGAACAGCTGATATGGAACTCCAAGAGCCCAGCTACACTATAACATATATAGGAATGACGTCTTAGCAAGAGTTGTTCAACCTGATGAGCACTCTCTGTTGTCGTATAAAATTTGAAGATCTGGAACCGCTTATGTGGAACTCCAAGAGCCTAGCTACACTATAACATATATAGGAATGACGTCTTAGCAACAGTTGTTCAGCCTGATGAACACTCTCTGTTGTCGTATAAAATTTGAAGATCTGGAACAGCTGATATGGAACTCCAAGAGCCCAGCTACACTATAACCTATATAGGAATGACGTCTTAGCAAGAGTTGTTCAGCCTGATGAACACTCTCTGTTGTCGTATAAAATTTGAAGATCAGGAACAGCTGATATGGAACTCCAAGAGCCCAGCTACACTATAACCTATATAGGAATGACGTCTTAGCAAGAGTTGTTCAGCCTGATGAGCACTCTCTGTTGACGTATAAAGATTGTAGATCTGGAACACCTGTTGTGGAACTCCAAGAGTTCACTGTATAATTATAAAATAACATAAGCTGGGAGTACCTCCACACGGTGAAGGCGGTAACAGTTTAGGACTGATTTTCGACGAAAATTCAATGAGTCATTGAAAATTTGACTCTACTGGCTAAAACTCCCATTTATTATTTTATTTTATCGAATACATATGCCTTCGGGCTTATGTTATTTGAGTGTTTAATTTCCTTTTCCATTTATCTTCGTGACACGGAGCCTACCCGGTAACGCAGGGGAGCAGTCACTTACATTTTAATTGATCAGGTATCTTCAGAATAAAACTATAACCATGCCTAGAAAGAGGTCAAATCTTTCCCAACGTTCCAAAGGAGCTAAAAGATTGAGGATCATAAGATCCCAAGAATCTAACGAAGAGCGTCAGGATAGACTTGATGCTGTTCGAGAACATCAGGCTGCAACTCGCTCTGTAGAAACCTCTTCGGATCGCGAAGCTCGCTTGCGTTCTCAGCATTAATGCATCTACATCTAGGTCTCTAGAGACCAGTGAAGAATATGATGCACGACTCTCCGCTGATCGTGAACGTCATGCATTGTCTCGAGAGTCGGAGACGTTCACGGATAGAGAATTGCGCTTGAGTTCTCAGCGTATCTACGCATCTGCTTCTAGGTCTCTAGAGACAAGTGCGGAACATGATGCGCGACTGTCCGCTGATCGTGAACGTCACGCATTGTCTCGCGAGTCGGAGACGTTCACGGATAGAGAATTGCGCTTGAGTTCTCAGCGTATCTACGCATCTGCTGCTAGGTCTCTAGAGACAAGTGCGGAACATGATGCGCGGCTGTCCGCTGATCGTGAACGTCACGCATTGTCTCGCGAGTCGGAGACGTTCACGGATAGAGAATTGCGCTTGAGTTCTCAGCGTATCTACGTATCTACTTCTAGGTCTCTAGAGACAAGTGCGGAACATGATGCGCGACTGTCCGCTGATCGTGAACGTCACGCATTGTCTCGCGAGACGGAGACGTTCACGGATAGAGAATTGCGCTTGATTTCTCAGCGTATCTACGCATCTGCTGCTAGGTCTCTAGAGACAAGTGCGGAACATGATGCGCGGCTGTCCGCTGATCGTGAACGTCACGCATTGTCTCGCGAGTCAGAGACGTTCACGGATAGAGAATTGCCCTTGAGTTCTCAGCGTATCTACGCATCTGCTACTAGGTCTCTATATACAAGTGCGGAACATGATGCGCGACTGTGTGCTGATCGTGAACGTCACGCATTGTCTCGCGAGTCGGAGACGTTCACGGATAGAGAATTGCGCTTGAGTTCTCAGCGTATCTACGCATCTGCTGCTAGGTCTCTAGAAACATGTGCGGAACATGATGCGCGACTGTCCGCTGATCGTAAACGTCATGCATTGTCTCGCGAGTCGGAGACGTTCACGGATAGAGAATTGCGCTTGAGTTCTCAGCGTATCTACGCATCTGCTGCTAGGTCTCTAGAGACAAGTGCAGTACGTGATGCGCGACTGTCTGCCGATCGTGAGCGACATGCATTGTCTCGCGAATCAGAAACGTTTAACGATACAGGATCACGCTTGAGTTCTCAGCGAATTCGCACATCTACTAACAGGTCTTTTGAAACGAGTGATGAACGTGATGCGCTACTAACTGCTGATCGAGATTATCATACATTGTCCCGAACACGCACACAACAAAATTCATAATCAGTTAGAAAGTGAGAGAGAAAGAATTGCTGGAGTACGGCATGAAGAGACAGAAGAAGAGCGCAACGAACGTCTGCTGTGAGAATAAATTTGAAGATCTGGAACACCTGCTGTGGAACTCCAAAGCCCATGGCAGCGACACTATAACATATTAAGGAATGACGTCTTAGCAAGAGTTATTTAGTCTTATGGGCATTTCCTGTTGACATACAAAAATGAATGATCTGGAACGACTCCAATCGTCTCGCTCATCCCGTTGTTTTCCCGTCCCCGGGCCTCAGAATTCTACATCAGACGTTTCAGATTTTCGATTTTGACGACCCCGTTGTCGCTGGCATAAGCAACGGGATCCGCGTACGAAGTCGCGGGCAGAAGCTAGTCATAAATAATTTGTTTCCCAAAAATGAATGTTATTGGATCAAGCCAACGATCGACTAACAAGGCATGTTTAAAGGTTGTCTTTATAACGAGTGCTATAAGGAAACCCTCATAGTGTTAAAACCACCAGAGTATGATAATGTTTCAAATTGACCTGCTGTACTGACCCGAGGTTGTTGCATTTGATCCAACAGATTACGGGTCAAATCCGTTTCATTCATCATTTGAAGTAGGCCTTCTTTCTCTCTTACTCTGGCCCTAAACTTAATTTGATTGGTCGTTAGCTATAAACCCTCGGCCATATTCTGTTCACGTCTTCAATTGTACCAGTTTTCTGCCGCGGTTCGACAATACCATATTATTATTATTTTAACACAGGAACATTCGAAAGAAATTATAGTTTTTGGGGCTAAATGCTATCGCTTTTATATTGGTGTTTACGGTGGCTTTGTCTTGTTTTTAAAGCCATTTTCTCTTTTTTTCATGGTGTTTTTTTTTGTTATTAAGGGAATATATCTGTCTACAACATCATTTGTCGGTTTAACGGTTTAGGCTTCATTTCTTCTCGATTGAATTATTTTTCCTCGACCCAAGGATAGCTCAAAGATAAATTGCCTTAAAAATAGCCAAGGCAGACATATTAATAGCTGCAGTAGGTATTTTCTTTTGGGCACGCAAACGCAATTTTTATTTGTAATCTCACAGAATTCTCTAATATTGCTTAAAGTGACGTTACTATACCAGCTTCTGTTTTAATAAATAAACTCCTGTAACTTTCAAAGTTACACATAAATAATTTTATTTCCAGCTAATAAAGCCGATTGTAGAACAACAAAATAAAAGTATATTTGGAATTCTTAAGTACCCGAAAATAATGCTGAAATATGTTTCTTGGAACAACTTAGTCCGAAGAAAAAGGGATTTATTAATGTTCAATGAACATTGAGAGTTCTACGAGTAAATTGTACTTTCTTTGTTTTTTTGTGTTTGAAGTTGGGGATTAACACTGCTACACTTTTATTTAGTCGTATTTGCTGTACGGAAAAAATAATTATTTATCTTCTTTTATTTTTCACAATGAAAATGAGAAAATCATTGTTACCTCTGTTGTGACATCGGTCTTCGACAGACAGGAAATCTTCTCTTTGAACAGAGTCAATTTTTAAATCTGTTAACAATTTATACTAAGCTTATTACTTATCACGTCTTTGGTGTTGTTGTTGTCGTTTATTGACATTGTGTAATTGCACCATGAAGTAACAAAGAAAGAAGTAAAAAAAGAATTTGTTTTCCACAATACGACGATACGAATACCATGATTTTGACGGCATGGTTGGCGCACTGGCTGAGCCACTGGGTGTTGCGCTGCACACGGAATAAATACTTGTATGGCAGTTACTATTTAGTCCCGAGGTCCTCCAAAGGTACGAGTGACGGATGTATAAAGTAAAATGTTTAAAAGCGAAGCACCTAGCTGTAACTTCGGCAAAAGCTTTCGCGTTGCGACGTCGCACCGCTTTTATAGTCTAGGCACTAAGCTCCAGACAGGACATACGATGAATTGGGTCACATCATGCAAGCTTACTTACTGCACGACGCGACGCGAGGAAACAAGTTTTGAAGGCGAGCTGGTGAATTAATTCACGCTCATATTCATTCCTTTATTGTGTGGTGGGGTGGTGTTTAGGAACTTTAAAATGGAGTAAATGAATAGCATGACGGTTGACATTGGAGAATAGAAGATAAAAACGTGTTGCATCGATTCCAAGTAAAGTGGAACAAGGGCAGGAAGATGACGATGTTGACTTTTACCTTAGGTTTTCGTTTTGTTGCTAAATGTGTTTTTCGATAGTGTGAATATTGCAGGTCAAATGGGCAGTCATTTTACGTAAAATGCTAGTATTCATATTCCAGGTTAGACTACAAGCCGATCTTTGGTTGAAAAAATATCAAAATCAAAATCAATGATTAGATGTGGCTTTAGATGTGGAATCACTTTTGTTATTTTCATATCTACCAAATAAATGATATAAAAAAAAACTAGGCAACGGTAGCTATATGTTTTTTTAAACGAAATAAAATTATAAACGGTACTATTCCTTGTTTTCAGATAAATCAAGAAAGAGAAGGAAGAAAATTAGAGCTGTCGAATTATTTTGAACTAAAACTTCCTCTAAGGTATTGGACAACCCGTCAAAAATTACCACCTCCCAACCCCTGGTTTTTTGAAGCTTGTTCTTATTTCCATCTGCTGTCAAATCTTATGGAAACCGTTGTGATTGGTTGATCGAAACATGTCAAAATACAGCACCCAATAACGATTGAACATGAGATTTGAATTGAATCGGTGTTCTAAAACCAGGGGTTGGTAACATGCTGGAGTTTAACATTTTGGTAAAATAGATTAACAAGCTCTAATTTTCCGTCTCTTTCTAGTATTGTATGTTAGAAAAAGAGAGCTATTCAAGCTATATATCGACGCACATCCAGTATCTGCATTTTCTTAGGTTATTGAAAAAATCTAGCTGTTACATACAGAAGTGCAATCAGTACATACTCAGTCGAATAGTATGGAACAGCGTTTTTTTTTAATAATCGACGAACCATTTTAACACTAGTCGACGTATTACACCCTATATTTCTGTGTAGTTCGGTGAGTAACAAAAATTCTGATAACGTGGTAGAACGTGTTACTAAGCAACTAATCACGGTTTTTCTTGTACGTCCATTTTCCTTATTAGAAGAAATTACTTGTGTTTATTACGGGCATTACGGCCGACTAGCGAAAGGCAATACGGTAAGGAAACTCACGTTTCAACCCTTAATCAACTTTCACCTACTATACGTGTAGTTCCGAAGGCATTAGTGGAGCTTTTTGCCTGACAAAAAAATATTAAGGTCATCTTTTTTAGTTGAGCAGCAATGGTGGCCCAGCGGTAAAGGTCCCGCAAATGAGTTGTTGGTTGTGGGCTCGAACCCAGACAGGTGCGTTACTTGGCGTTTTTCTTCACCACTGCTCACAAGGGGTGAAGGAAAACATAACATCACACCTGTAATCCCCGAAGGGTTAGGCAGAGATATACCTAATAGTACACCCACATTTCGCCAGTTATGTTAATTCCCATATTATAGGACGCGAGCCTATTGCCATGAGCCAGACACAAATCCAGACTTCATGGCTGCTACTGAGAAATTCGTGATGGAAAAACCCAATAACATTTAGCCCAACCCGGGAATCAAACCCAGGACCTCATGCTCAGCAGTCGCGATTATGACCACTAGACGAACGAGGCAGTTATCAAACTGAAGGAAAACATCGTGTGAAAACCAAGGTTAAAAAGTTCGATTACATGTTAAATTCTCACAGAGATGAGACCTGGGGTCGCGCCGTGAGACATAATAGTTTGATTACGTCAATAAAAATGGCATAACATTGAACTTGTCACCTGTTGAATCAAACCGTGGATAGTGGTCATTATGTCTAGTGATTATCTATAGAAATGCTTGTCTCCTTTTATGCTATATAATTATTGGAATAGTTCTGAAACTGATCACCACATATTATTAGAAGATTCCTGTGATAAAAAGATGGCCGTCACGGGACGCCCGGCAGATGTGAAACATCCATGATTATATTAGAATTCATATATATATAATTAATAAAAACCTATAACAAAGTAGGAGTAAAATAAAAGAAAAAAAAACGAAATAGATCAACAATCGATACAAAACAAACTTTTTTTTTAACTTTCTTTTTTTTAATTTTACGTGGCACCCAGATGACAGCGTCATGGCATACGAGTCGGTTTTACTGACTAAAATCCGTCTAGGCAGCACGTCTAACTTCTTGAGAAAGTCTCGTTTGGAAGAGTACTACCAACATACTTCTTTCTTATGTTAGGCATAACTTATAGAAGTTAGGCAAAGTGTTGACACATACATTACGTAGTGTCAACAATATTGGGTACTAGGACCTAGTCTAATAAGGCTCCGGTAACCACTTTCCATCAAACTTTCTTCGGTCAATCACTTATTACCAATAAAAGTAATATTTAATAACCGTTTCGCGTAAAACACGTCAATGTATTTAGGGTTCCGTACCCAAAGGGTAAAACGGGACCCTATTACTAAGACTTCGCTGTCTGTCTGTCTGTCTCCAGGCTGTATCTCATAAAACCGTGATAGCTAGAAAGCTGAAATTTTCACAAATGATGTATTATACTATTGGCGCTATAACAACAAATACTAAAAATTAAAAAAAAATATTAAGGGGGCTCCCATACAACAGATATGATTTTTTGCCGTTTTTATAGATAATGGTACGGAACCCTTCGTGCGCGAGTCCGACTCGCACTTGGCCGGTTTTAATAAATTGTACACCTGATAAACCTGGACAATATACCTGCTTTGAAATCGTTCGATCAATAGAGGTTAAGTAAAGGTTATCGCGGCCAGCCGACAGATGGGTGACCGATCGCATTTGATACATAACACTTTGATGGAGTGCTATTTGAGTTGACAAGCGTAAGGGTTAGCATTTTGTTTATTCGAATTGTTTGTGAATGCGAAGACACATTGACCTTAGTGGCAGTTCGTTGACCATTGATATTTTCGTTCGAAAGATGGCCAAAGAATGAAAGCTTGACAGTAACTATGTGTTTATGTGAAAAAAGTATTTTTTTAATTGCTATACATATTATTCGCAACAGATTCATGATTATATAGAAGTCTTTAATGGCCAAACGTGAAAACGTCTTTTCTACATATTTCAGTACAAGACTTTTCTTTTCTTACTATTTTTTTCACAAAAAAAGGAAAGTGTGAAAAATTCTTGATTACTTATATTATTACCACACCATACCGTATTTAGATGCTAATATACATATAAACATCCAGCCCATGGGGCAGCCTGCTACGATTTTTACATAATAATATATAAATAATATGTACTTTTTGATTAATCCACGTCCATAAATCTGGTCAAATGATGTTTATTAATAAGGAATATTCTATTTTTATCACTTATAAACTATCCCGGACGCAAGCTCATATTACAAAGAAATAAATAACCTCACATCCAGTTTTAAACAAACAATTTATTTAACATAACACAAACAATTACAAGAATTATTCATCGGATGCTGATCACTCATCTCCGTAAGATTAAAGGGAATAAACTGCGTTTAATACGATCTGGCATCGTGGCAGATTGCCAAGTGCCAGTGTTACTCGTAGTTCATAGCGCGAGTTGTTGAATGCCATTTAAATTGCCACCGTTTATGTTAAGTGCCAATTGTGGGTAGTTCTGGGTTTTATTGAGAAGTTTTGATTGATTGAATACTTATTGAGTGGTACAGTATTTTCTTGGAAAAAATATTTCGTAGAAAGCGTTGACGTCTTTTTAGAGAGTTATTAGATATCCACATTTTGAGCTCGACCAGAAAGAACACAGTCCATGAAATAAAAGAGTCCGTATCATAATGATGAAATAAAAACACAAGTGACTTTCGGCCTCGATAAGCGTCTGTGTGAAGGTACTGGCGACCCGCCCCGGCTTCGCACGAGTGCAGACATTTTTGTTGAATCTAGATGTTTTTCCAAAAAAAATCTTTCTTAAAAACCTAATCCTGACAAATACGAACACAACAAGTACGTTTAGTACGTTTTCTTTAAGAGAGTCTTACCTAAAAAATATTATTCAGTCTAGAAAATTAATCAAGAAAAATAATTAAGAAGTGCTAATAAATATTTCAGAATTGCGAAAATTCATCAAGCTCTTCTGTTGACT
This sequence comes from Eurois occulta, assembly GCA_950022335.1. Taxonomy (NCBI): domain Eukaryota; kingdom Metazoa; phylum Arthropoda; class Insecta; order Lepidoptera; family Noctuidae; genus Eurois; species Eurois occulta. The sequence goes on along the minus strand of OX465485.1, from coordinate 20,150,219 downwards.
GTACTAAGTACATAACCTTTCTTAATATAGAAACACCCTGTATTCTTAGTATATTAAAAGGCCTTGTTTGAACGTTCCTCCAAATATTATACCAGAGTAAGAAAACTCAGAGAAATTTTACTCAAAAGAAATATTTACTTGCTCAATCAAACGAAACGAGAAAGTGGTGAGACTGCTATTTTGGAACTGACGAATGTAAGTATATAATCAGTATATACCGACTTTAATGTCATGTATGTTTTACTTCTCAAAATATTGACATCACAAGTAAATAACTTAGGGCTTTTTGAGGAAACGAAAGGATTTTTCATGTTGTTTTGATATGTCAAGCACCATTGATGTTCGGTTCAAAAACCACAAATACAAATTCCTGTAACTTACGCAAAAGTATCAAGTTGCTTTTACGCCATTATGCTATAGTCACTTCTGATTAGTGTATCATCATCTGCCTAGCCTTTTCCCAACTATGTTGGGGTCAGCTTCCAGTCTAACCAGTATTTAACATGGAGTGACTGTCTATCTAACCTCCATAACCTAGTAAGTACCGGGTAGTACGATACCCTTTGGCACAAGACTGGTTGTCAGACCTATGGGCCACTGACTAGATGTTATGAATGTCAACAATCTGCAAATGAGAGCCGAGACCAGCGGCTTAACACTTCTGATTAGTGCATACTATGGCATATTGCATATTTTTGTGGCCGATATAGGCTCATGTGCTTTAGGGGTACTTAAATGGTTTTGTCTCTTAAGCTCGTTTTCCCTTACACTTGTCAACACTTTTATGAATTTCTGAATAGAAACGCGCTGTAGGATTTCCAGCGCTCGGTCAAGCGCAGTTTGGGCATTTTTCGGGTGTCGCTGTAAACATAGTTGGCATTGTTGAATTAATGCTTAAATTCCATAGAGAAGTATGGAAGGAGACTTGGTGGACCGACGACAAATAAGTTCGGCTAAGAGCAGGTCAATAATAATTCAGTTCAATGAGAGGTCGGCTTGAAAATCCAGTAGCAGCCCTCTTATTCTATTCCGTACTAAACACAGTAGGAGCCTAACGGGGCCAGCTCAAGGTCAGCGTTACCACCGACGGTCGGTGGCTGTACTTAAAATTAATAGCGTCATTCAGGGTGTAAACGGACCCTTCACGAAGCCAAACTAAGTTACTTTACGTAAAAATTGTTGCTACGCAAGAATCACTGTAACGCACTCAAAACATTGTGCTGGTGGGTACATTGAATAGTAAAGGGGTCATGGAGGTATTTAAAGTAGAATTTAAAACATTTAAAACTTTTAATAATTCGCTAAAAGTTAGAACTTTGACCTTTAATATCTCCGTCTAATAGATTCCCAGGTATATATCGCAATACCGGTAAGTGCCTCTAGGCTTCCTTAGGGGTGTTTTTACACCCCATATGTAGGTACATACATTTTACACTTCCCCTATGAGTAACTTTGCTAAGAGCTCTACTACTACCAAAGGATTCCGGGCGTAATGCAATAACGTGTGGCACTCGATTTTAGTGAAAATTACCGACAGGAAATTTAAGAGGTTACTGTTCAGTATTAAGTAGTGTGTCATTTTTATCAGTGCTGTCTCTACTCCAAAACGTAAATAACTCCAAAGGATTTTAGATTCTATTTGGGGAGTGGCAGCAAGTGTTTAAAATGACCAATTACAATACTAGCTTATTGGTTTCGACTGCTGCGCAAAGGCATCTCTTCATACAGAGAAAGAGCGAAACGATTGGGAATATTTTTTTCAAAAAGTAACAATAAAAAAAACACGAAAGACTAAATTTAATGTTTTTTTTTTGTGAAATAATGAGAATCGATCGATGAATGAATTTTTCAATGGGTATCGTTCTGATTTTGGATACGTTTTACACAAACATGCATTTGAGTTCTCATTATTTCACAAAAAAAAAACATTAAATTTATTCTTTCGTGTTTTTTTTTTATTGTTACTTTTTGTAAAAAATAGTCCCAATCGTTTCGAGTTCGATGATCGAGGTAATGGTATTCGGTTCCAGAACGACCTTAAAAATAATGGTGTATAGTATGTAGTGTTTAGTATGTTACAAATGTAAGTAAATCCATCACAAAAAGATTTCACGTAAAATAATACTCGTAGTTTCATAAACAAACTGTTCTTCAAAAAACTCTAATAACCTTTCGCCATTGGAATCCATCTTTCATTAAAAGTTCGACGTGTCTTGTGTCTAGAATATTTATTATTTCAGTCTACTGACGGATTGATTTGTTTACACCTGATTCTTACAGATTATTGACCGTTGTAAGAAACTAATGAACTCTTATTTTCGCCGACTTTGAAACATAGATTTCATGGCATGATATGTTCACTATTTAGTCCTCCAAAGATATGTATACAGTAAAGTTTAATGAATTAGTCAGCTAAGCCTACATCAGTCTGTCAGGTAGCGCCTCATCACCTATTCCTCTGTCTTCCAAGTCTAGTCTGTCCCAGACACCATTTTTTGTGGTCTATCTGACTGAGGGGTCCTACGCTAAGTTAGCGTATACGCGGCCCCCATTCTATCCGCCTGACTAGGTACTACATGCTCAACCGACTCGAGTGTCGAGAGAGCGACTGCGGCTAAATAAGAACAGCCGCCGGGTCGATCTCTATGTAAAGCCGTGCTTACCTAGGTTGATCCGTGGATGGAAGACCACCCGTTACATACCGAGTTTCCTCCGTGCCTCGGAAAGCACGTTAAACCGTTGGTCCCGGCTGTCATCTGTAGATCTTTGACAGTTGTTACAGGTAGTCAGTGACCTGAAAGTCTGACAACGAGTCTTACCAAGGGGTATCGTATTACCCAGTACTAACTGGGTTGTGGAGGTCAGATAGGCAGTTGCTCCATGTAAAATACTGGTATTCAGCTGCATCCTATTGGACTGGAAGCCGACCCCAACGTAGTTGGGAAAAGGCTAGGCAGATGATGATGATGCTTAACATGTACTCACCGCGATGCGACTTGCGTCGTGGCGGTACTTTAAGGTGGAAGGCAGGGTAGCCCGCGAAATTCAGATTTTTTACATTCAGTACGTTTTTTGCAATAAGGTCAGTGTCAGGTTGTATCTTGATTAAATAAATATGATTCGGGGTCTTAACAAATATGGCTTTACAGGCTTCACGAATGAAGTAAATAAGTGCGGCACGTGAATATCGCTTGTCGCAAGTTATGTCGCAACGCCTGAGGTCTTGATCGGGGAGGTAGACTCGTCTGCTTCACCAAAACGACGTTCAATCAGCTTTCAGACATACAGACCAGCCATCATCGATTTGCATCTACTATTTGCAAAAGCACTATTGTATTTGGAGACTTTAAAAGGTTAAGTCATATTACTGCGTGGGTGGAGTATTGGAACTTTGGAATTCTATTTGATTTACAATACAGTTGGTACATGAATGTTTTGTACTACATTTGTTTGTATTCTCAGCTTTTTTGTGCAGTTTCCATTCTTATATTACAGCGTGGGCCTGGATAGGCTATTATATGAGTATTGTTACTTGAAATAAACTAATTATATTTTATTAAAGTTATTAAAATTTATTTGTGGAAACTTTCATAATCAGTTTTCGTAAACAAAATAACAAAGACATTTAGACATAAGATAGAAGCGACCACACCGTTGTCTGCTTACAATAGCCAACTGGGTGGTGTCGCTAAAACTGTGATAAATGGTCTGACTGAGAGATGAGATTTAGTATCATAATTTTGTATTCTAATATTTTAAAGTATGTTTGTAAGTTTTGTATGTATGTGGTAATCTCCAGAACTACCGAACCGATTTCGAAAATTCTTTCACGAATAGAAAGCTACATTATCCCGGAGTATTATATTTAAAGCCTGTGGGATAATTTCCGACCATAACGCAAGCGAAGTCGCGGGCAAAAGCTAGTAAGTAAGTAGCTAGTAGTAGTAATTTAACCTGTGGTTTTCCAACACAGTCTTCACCTTTACTCTTACGTCTGGTTTAAAATAACTGAAAGAATTACTAGATAAGGTACTCTGTGACCACACCGTAAAGTACAAAAACGCTTAGCTACCCTTCTGTACAAAAGTTTTCTATAAATAGTAACAAGAAAATTGCTTATTTCCAGAAACAAAAGACGGTAGCAATTCTAGAATTTATTTTTACACAGAAAAAGCTTGAGCAATGACTATTCAATAAAAAATAGGCCAAGTGTGAGTCGGACTGGCAGACAAAGGGCAACAATATTTAACACTGGGTTTTAATAGTGTTTTAGTTCTGTTTTTAAAAACTCCTTCATTGTATGAGGGTTGCCATTAATGCTTTACTTTTTCATCATTAATATCTCGGTAGCACCCACGGAGTTTGGTATTGTGCGCGGTTCATGGCAATAAGCCCGCCCCCTATTACATGGGACTACATAACTGATAAAATCTGGGTGTATTATTAGGTACACCTCTGCCTAACCCTTCGGAGATCACAGGGGTGATGTTATGTTTTCTATTATTTGTTGTTTTACTGGCCATAATAAACACTCTGTGACAATTTACAGATGACGGACGGACAGATAGACAACAGAGCATTAGTAATAGAGTCCCGTTGGCACCCTTTGGTTACGGAACCCTAAAAACCGGCCAAGTGCGAGTCGGACTCGCGCACGAAGGGTTCCGTACCATTATCTATAAAAACGGCAAAAAAAATCATATCTGTTGTATGGGAGCCCCCCTTAATATTTAAAAAAAAAAAAATTGTATTTGTTGTTATAGCGGCAATAGTAATACATCATTTGTGAAAATTTCAGCTTTCTAGCTATCACGGTTTATGAGATACAGCCTGGAGACAGACAGACAGACAGACAGCGAAGTCTTAGGAATAGGGTCCCGTTTTACCCTTTGGGTACGGAATCCTAAAAATGAACGTCGCAAATTGTAGAACTGAGTTCATCGGACTTGAAACGACGGTTGTTGAAAGCAGCCAGTTGAACAGAACTGATATTTCATAAAGTACAGCTATCTTATTTCTTGTATCACTTGGAGAGACAGATTTGATTTATTTGAGAATGGGAATGAGAAAGATAAATTCGTTTTAGGGGTTATCTTTTCATTCTGATGTAAAACAGCAGATACATTTTCTTTTTTCATTTTCTGTGGTACTTAAGGTTTAATTGGTAAACCAGACAATGAGCCACCAACCCATTATTATTTTTTGTTGTCTATGGGTATTTTGCCTGAAATAAAACACAATTTATTTTATTTTTATTTTATTATCATCATTCTTGGTTGCCTTTTTTTTGGAATAAGCCCGTCACACTATTCCCAAACCACTGCAACTCCTGAAAGCCAGAATCAACAGTGGCGACCATCGAAAGCGCTGCCTTGGCTGCCTTGTCCCATCCACACTGCTGAGTATATATGTGACGGGTAATGCCAGAAGAAGAAGAAAACCTAGGCTTATCCGGGTAAACTTAGTATTACCCAAGCTTTTTTGGTAAAGTTCTTGTTTTTGGGAAAATTGGTTGCATCAAATCGCCAGTAAAAATCTCCAAATTTATATATCACAAGGAGGAACGTACCCAACACATTTATGTAAAAAGGAAATTGCTGTTCCTAAAATCACAAGCTACTTTGGTAAGCGCACAAGAAAATATGTAGTACCCTCGTTAGTGAATGAGCTACCCGCCACAGCTGATATCACATGTTAAATCTAAGGACCAACTTAAAATTGATTGTTTTTCAAAAACACTACCTCTCATTGTGTCCATAGCTATTTTCCATAGGTGTAAAATGTGTTTCTTTCTGTAAACTCACTTCCCTTGTTTTATGTTACTTCGTAATTAAAAATTGAAATTTGTTACAATGATATTGTGTCAAACGAGAAGAACTGCCGACAAACTGTTTTGCAGTTTGGCAGACTTTTTATATGTTATTGTAATACAGATTTTGAATTAAAAAAAAAAATGTTTAAACTCGTAGTACCTACACCTCTGCGTGACCCTTTGGGGAAGTAAGCGTGAAGTTATAATTATTAATTTGTCCTTTTAGCGTATTGTCTCCACCTACTAACCTATTTTTCTTTGTCTAAATTTCCATTTACACGAAGCAATTAATGTGGTGCTGTCATTCGAACAATGCAGCCACGCTCAGATTGTACACATTAATGATTGCTCCAATTTATTGCAATCAACGGGCATTTAAATTGCTTAGCCTAATGGGTCTTAAAAGCATTTTCGTCAAATGAAACGAGAAAATAATTGGGTATAACCGTTTGTCTTCAAATGATGACAAATACAGTTCCTCAAAGTAAATCTCTGGCTCTGTTAACTTCCAAACAAGATGAAAAACGACAACAGTATTTCATTTTCACCCCTAGCAAACTTTTGACGTTATTAAATAAATTCCTATTTGTTCGCAGGTAATGTACTGCCCGCCCCCCTACAATGACGGGATGTCGGGACGCCCCCAGCCCACCAAAACCACCCGCACAGGCAACGGCAACTCTTGCCACGATATCGTCTGAGACTCAGTCAAGAACAGGTCACGTTACCATACTAAGGACCAAGCTACGGTAGTGTGAATGTGCCCTTATATATCGAGAAATGAACTGTCAATAGAATATCTCCGATGTAAATATCTTTGTTAGACTTAATAGATGTATACCTAAATTGTTATGTAGAAAAATGTATTACTTATTACTGTATAGAATTGTAATATCATATTTTTTTATAGTAATTGTTCTTTTTCCATTTTTTTGATGTCTCTGACACACTTCTATATTCCGAGCCCCAATATGGAAGTGAGTATGATTAATCGAAAAATAATGTAAATATTAAATATTTATGTATATTTTTTTTATGACGTCTAATAGTTTATGGTTTCCAATTTTAGTGAAACTAAAATGTACGAATTAGATATTAAAAATTAATAGATAAAACATCGAATTATACGATAGATATAATTGTAAATAAAAAATTTAAAAGTTTTTATATTTAATGAATTACATTGAAGTTGTAATCTTTTAACGTAAATTACATCAAATCATATAATAAATGTAAAACATTAAATTTTGTAACTAATAAATTGAATAGTGAAAAAACTTAGTTTGAAATTATAAAATGTTATAAATGTATATAAATATTTACGTCAAAATTACATAAATGTTACGTTGTATTAATTTTAAGTGAATTTATGTAAAACGCTTTAAAGTAAGTTATTATTAAATAAATGTTTTGATAAAATTGGTTTGTCAATTTTGTTCCCTGGAACCTAATCCTGAATTATTTTAGTTTCTTAGAATTTATGATATCACAAACAGATTAATAACGTCTAGGGTATAGTATAAAATGAACATCAAAGAGAGGAAATTAATTACTTTAAAGTTTCAAGATAATAAATGTTTTGAAAGTTAATTTAAGATTCATGAATGTGATATTGGATAACTTTCTTTGCCTTCCAACTATACAAAGTATTCACAATCTTCTACTGAGATAAGACGTGGGTGTTGTAAAAGGAGACAAAGGAATAATCATGATATTTCACTATATTAACTCGATATCCAATCCTATTTACGAAGCTTCGTATTTAATCAAGATAACATTCACAACACAGATCTCATGTTTAATGGTCACAATGAGGTGATCTTAAGAATAAATACGATTTTATTTGAAAAAGCTACATTGGTATTTATGGTTTTACAAGCGAATGATACGACGAAACTGGAAACACAATCCAAGCACGAAAACGAGGAGTAAATGTAACGTAAATTCGTCCGATTTGGAAATTGAAAAACTCGTTTCGCACACAATGCTTACTTAAACATATCTGCGTATACTTATTGTATTTGTCGCAAATAAATAAAACAAAATATGTTTTACGTAAAAAAAAATAGTATACCTACAATAAATAATAAAGGGTATTAATTGTATTTTCGATTCAAAAGTCGTTCCAAATTATTTTACGTTTAGTCCGCACATCCTTACAAGGGACTCAAGTCACCAAAAAAAAAAGAGTGAAAGAGAAATTCATGTCCACGCACAAGACGCCAGTCTGAATGTTCAGATGACCAATCACGGAAGAGCCTGCCCAATACAGACAAATGTATCACGCACTACAGTGAAAGCTTTGTCCAACAAAGATTTATAGTAGTAATAAATTAGAGTCCGGTAAAATACGACCTTATTTTACTACCGGTAAATTTATTACCTTTAATGACTCGGTCGGAAGGGGGTACTTAGTTAGTTTCACGGCTTTTTGTAGGTAAGTACTTACATGAACGTGGATTCTTGTTTTTATTAATTACTTTGCCTTAAAAAGGTATGTTTTCAATCTCGTGGCTAAATAATAACAACCGCTCGGTCGATCAGCCGATCTTTTAATGCGTGCTAACCTAGGTTGGTCCGTGAATGGGACAACCCATTACATGCCGAGTTTCCTCCGTGCCTCGGAAAGCACGTTAAGCCGTTGGTCCCGGCTGTCATTTGTAGATCTTTGACAGTCGTTACAGGTAGTCAGTGGCCGAAAGTCTGACAATCAGTCTTACCAAGGGGTATCTTATTACCCAATATTAACTGGGTTGTGGAGGTCAGATGGGCAGTCGATCCATGTAACTGACTGGAAGCCGACCCCAACAAGGCTAGAAAAGGCTAGGCAGATGATGACAAGATATGTTTTCAGGAATGTAACAGGTATTTTTTCAAATCTGACAACGGAGAAGTAAGTATTTTTAGTTGTAGATAGCAAGTTGAGAAAAGTTATAAGGGATTGGGAAATTAAATAAATCGACACACCCGTCGAGATGTAAAGATTGACAAATATTTAGTTTTTGAAATCAAGTTAGACTGCGTCGTTGGCCTGGTGGTCGCAAGCGCTACTGCTGCACATGAAGTCTTGGGTTTCATTCTCAGGTAAGGCAAGGTGTTATTGGGTTTTACCTTCAGAAGTTTCTCTGCAGCAATCCGGAGTTTTGCCCGTTTGATGGTTACAAACTCGTCCCTTACGTATTACACGTAAATGGCGAAGTGTATGAGTACTGTAGGTACACCTCTGCTTAACTCTTCAGAGATTACGGGCGTGATGTAGTGGTAATTTATTACCTTTACTGATACAATCGGAAGTACCTACTTGGTTAGTTTTACTGCTTTTTGTAGACAGGTACTTAAATGTGCGTGGATTCGAGTTTTATGGCGCACTTTGCTTTGATAAGGTATGTTTTAGGTAAGGTTACATGTATTTTTAAGGCTGTTTAAGATAAATAAGTATCTAAAATACCCTTAGAGATAAAATCATCATTTCCTTGGACCAATAATTCGACGGCCTGGTGACAGTGCGGTTTGGTAGGTACCAACCCGCGCTGGGCCCGCGTGGTAGATTACAGCCCACTCCCTGTAATAAAGAGGAGGCCTCTGTCCCAGCAGTGGGAACAGTACAGGCTGATTATGATAAGATATTATGTTTTTAGCAAGGTTGCAGCTATTTTTTTTCAAAGCTAACAAGGAAGAAGTAAGTATGTCTAGTGATATCTAAGTTTTCATATGTGAAAAAGTAAGTTAGAGTGACTTACTTTTATAGCCGTCTGCCTTCAAAGCAAGAGTGGACAGGCATCTTCTGGGCACGCTCGTTTCATAATAGACCTCATCCATCGCTTTCCAGGCGTGATCGAGGTCAAGAGCAGGCCCTTTTTGTAATAAAAAAAAATGTTGTGGCAAAATGGTGGCGACTTTGAAAACAATCAAACATTGTCAAACATCACTAAAAAAACAGGGCAAAGCTTTTTAAACGGAAAATCGAACGAAATATTGATGAGGCGTGTTACTCACTTCTTCGGGTTGAAATGATTTGGCACAGACGGGCGACATCGAGTATAATTATTGTGTAGATTATATTATTAATATTAAAAAAAGAACGAAAAGTTACCCCTAACAAATGTTGCATGAAGTTTGAACGAGTCATCAATATTGAGAAATCAACAGCAGCTAAAATTAACATATCGTGAAAGCACGCCTGTAATTCCTGAAGGATTGCATAATACAGTACACCCACATTTCGCCAGTTATGTTAAAGTCTCAAATAATAGGGGGCGAGCCTATTGCCATCAACCGGGCACAAATCTAGACTCCGTGGGTGCTACTGAGACATGCTGGAAAAACAAAATAACACTTTACCTGACCCGGGAATCGAACCCAAGACTTCTTGCTCTAGAGTCTAGACCAACGAGGCCGTCAAAATTATAATTTATAATTAAACTTTTTGAAAAACCATCCGTAATCGTACATCTTCAGTACAGGAACCAGTCAACATGAATACACTTAAACAAGGATACATCCTACACACATGAAATACAACAAAGGCTTACTTGGTATTTAATGACACAGAGCCAGCGAGTCAAAGGATCGTGGCCTTTGATAGCACCCCCGTCTCGGAACTTCAGAAGAGAGATCTGCCTGCGAATCTTTGGTACTATTAAAGTGGTGGTCAGTGTGATATATGTACAATTGTACATAGCAGTGTAAATTTTGCAATTGCATGTGGCTGAGATGAGAATGCTAAAGGGGATGTGGGGTGTAACGAGAATGGATGAAATGCGAAATAGGAACATATGAGGAAGTCAGAAAGTTTCGCCGGTGACTCAAAATTTGTGCGGTTAGTGGTTGCCATGGTGATGCGGAGGAAAGATTTGAGTATGAATACCAAAGAAACGATAGACGGACTGTGTGAAGGATGATATGACTAGAAATAAAGTGACTGCTGATATGACGAGTAATAGAGAATTATGGAAGAAGAACACCATGCTGCAACCACCCAAATAAATTTCAATTGGACCGGAGAATTAGGATTTTAGTAAGACCACAGCCAACATACGGTCGTCACCTTAATGGCTGTTTTGAAAAAATCTGGTAAACCCACTCAACATTATTCTTTGCGTAAAAATGTGACACTGACAGACTCTGACAATCAGATAAAATAAAATATTTAGGTAGTTTTAATAAAATGGCCCGACCTTTCGAAGGTTTTTTATACTAAATAGGCTTGCGTTCGGCCACAACTCGCATGATGTGAAGCGATGACGCGTCCTAGGGTGGAGCACGCTTGCCTAGAAGAAACCGATTCACTCGACCAGATTATAATGATCGGTCTCAATCAATAGGCTCGTTCCCTATTAAGAAAAAAAGAAGAAGAAAAAAAATTGTCGCAGGGACGTGACGTGCATGAAAAATGTAATTTTTTTATTTTTTATTTTACACTTTTTAGTTACGATTATTATTATAATCGTAACCGTCGTCGTCTGTCGTGCCGTTGTAATCGTCGTTTTAATTATTATTTATTATAATTATCTATATTTATTTACTCTAATTTATTTTATTAGGTGTACATTTATCACGTTAAAGTTCACAACACGTAAGTTCACAGTTGCCAGTGATGTTCGGGCAAACGTAAAATTTTAGGTCAAGTTCAGTTTTGCACTCGAGCACATACTAAAAACAAACTGGCCATGTTAGAGGCCAATATTAGGGCTTATCTAGGTGCCCAATTTGTTCCCCTGAATTGTTTCGACAAGTTTTCATTTTTGGGTGTTTATCTAGTTTATTCAGATTCGGAAAAAAAGTGTTACTTTTAATACGCTTGTGTTATATTAACTGTGTCGTACCTATGTTGGCTTTACAGGCACGTAAATTAGTGTTTTCAAGAGTGATTTATTTCGTTACCAATTTCACCTCCTTTAATTTATTAGCTATTTTTTATTCGTTATTTCAGTTATACCTTTTATAAACTAGCCACCTTATCGTCAGTTCGCCACTCTGTATATATATATCCACACAGACAAATAAATAAAATTGAAGCGTCTGTTTGTAATATCAAAATAACAGCTTTTTACTGAATGCAAATGAAATACGGTACTTATAACAACAACACATTTTTTTTTTTTATGTTTGTTCGGGTTTTTGACGAAACTTTTACTGGCAGATAGCTGCTGTTATAAAGTCTAACATAGGCTACTTGTATTTTAGAAAAATAATTAGGGTTCCGTGCAAAAAATTAAAACCCTTGAAATTGTTAACAAAATTCGATTGAAAAATGGAAGTACCTACCTTTTTTTTATAATAATTTAACGCGAACGAAGATCGCGAGCAACAGCTAGTAATTTAATTAAGAGGTCATGCAGGCGTTTCTATATCACGTGAAAGATATACTTTCGCTACATTCTGGTGTTTTACGAAAATGTAGTAGTTCTCCCTTTTCTCGATTGCAGTTTTACAAACACTTTTAAATCAAATTTAAAACTTGAACCCAGTTCTGAACCCGCGACCCAACGATACAAACGACAAAATTGTCGAATTGAACTCGATAAAATTTTACGCTCAGCATAAATTTAATTATACGTTAAAAATGGCGTTTCTCGCACGAGCATGACTTTTGGAAATCCGCCAAAAGCTGGTACGATAAAAAATAACGACATGTATCGTGTATTGTTCGAATTCAATGAACTGATTGTGCTTCAGTGATATAGTTTGAGAAAGTTCTACTTGAATATTCGCTGACCCGATTTCTGGTGTAATAGAAGTAGGTTGTCACCATGGCTCTCGTAACAAAACTTTCAAATTACTCTTACTTCTGATTACGAATAAATGTTCACTTACCTACCTGTAGTTTTTACGACAGGTGGAAGAAGATTTTTAAGAATTATAGATAACTTTAACCATACTTTTAGTAGTTACTCTATCCTCAATTTTTTACCAGAACACCCGCTCACCCAGTTACGCCAAACTATAGGTTTTTTGCAGATTAGACTCCAGGTAAACGGAAGAATCTGAGGAACGTATAATAGAGCAGCTGCTATCCATTTTATCAGAGACATGGTAAACTTATACAGTGATCTCCAAAACGTAATGAGGTGTCATCAAATAAGGTTCGTTCATAATACATTCAGAAGCCGATCTACGTATTCTGAAAAAGGCTACAAAATTATTCTCACTTCGGAAGTTATAAAGCTAGAAAAACATTGCCTTTATCAAACATGTCGCCGAAACCCTATAATTACAACAAAAATATTCGTAGGTAAGTAGGTACTAATGGATTTTTAGACACATACACGAAAGCACTCGCAACAACAATTAAATTAAAGTGAACTAATCGTGAATTATTATGTTATTAAGTGATCGTTATCAGCACGTCAATTATGTATTACAACGCTTTTCTTTTGTCTTATCGTCACCGTGAAATCACTGAAAAAGTATAGAGTATTCACACGCGATATAATAAATGTTTAGTCGAAATGTCAAAATGCATTTGAAGGAGATTGCATCAACTTATTTTTTAATTTTCGCGAACTTTGTTAATCGTTGAAAACATAAAAGCTTTTTGCTTACCTGTTTAGTTTCTGCTCATTCTTTTTAAAAATTGCCCATAATACCAAAAGAAGACCTGAAAACAGAGAAATACAATGGTTCTAGTCAATTTGTACCTTTGTCAAATACCTACGTTTGTAACGACTGAAAAACCTCAAGCTGAAAATCATAATAATGTCATTTACCAACAAAAATGGCGATCCTCGGGTCTCAGCGACGTTGACGTTTTCATACATAGATATAGATGTACCTAGATAACGTAAGAAAGAAGATCCGTATGAAAAACCAAGCGTGCCATTTTTTGACTACCTACTATGACGTCATAAGCACTATTTAGTTACTATACAAACAAGTTACTAAACAATATAGACTTAAATCCCTAGAATTAAGTTCTTGAGTTGTGACGTTGTTGTTTTTAGCTTGCTGCGATAGCAGCCACGTTAAGCATAAAATGCTTAAGCAGGGCACGCGAAGTAGATGCTCTTGCGTTATCTAGGTATTTCTAAATCTGTGTTTTCATATGTCAGTATTTTTTTCAGAAAACCGGAGGGCGCCGAATGAAATGAACGCAAAGGTCGCTTGTTCAAGCGTCGATCGCTTAGAAACAGAACCTAACAAGCACGTACGTAACGTCCAAATAATCTGAAAAGTACACTTCATGTCAATAAAAATTGCCGCTGCTTGTACGTCAATCAAATTATTCAAAGGCTGAGTCACGACACGTTTAAACCATAATTTGTATTTTCAGACAAATTATTCAAGATAAGGCCATGTATTACATAGGTCGAGTGTACAAAAATAGTAAAGTTCTAGGCAATCGCGTGTCTGATATGCCCCGATAACTTGGGCAATGAAGTTACGGTCTACAGTAATAAGTTCTTGGTTTTACATGCTATTACGTAATTTATTCTGACGTTGGGTTTTTTCATAATTTGCAATTTATTTTGTAGTCGACACGTTTTTCATGCAATGATTTTTGTAATTAGTAGTTGAAGCACACTTTTTTATAATATTTTTTTAATGTTTCGATCACAGCATAAAATAATGAAAAAGTACCTACATTAAAATTCGTAATTACCTATATTCAACGCAGCCTATTTTTGATTCATCAAAAATTACATTATACAATAAAAAATGACATTCTAGGAATTGACGCGAACAGGAAAGCAAAACAAAAATCTAAAAGTCTAGCCACAGAAACGTCATAGAATAAAAGTGTTACTGTTTCATGGTGTGAGTTACCACACAAGGGGTCTTGCATTTATTCTGATGCACACTGTTTAAAATATTTTACAAAACTGCTAAATCTAATTGCTAAATCTTATCGCTGACAGCGATATATTCCAAACAAGTAATGGTTGGGCTAAATTAAATTAAAATAAAAAGGGGCTGGGGCTGAGCAAATTAGCCACGAACGCTTTAGGGTTTCTGACATGAAATATATACGCAACACATAAGTGGCACATGCCTCATACATTACGTATGATAAGGTGTCTTAAAAATGTGTGGAACGTTTCACAAGAATCTAGCCTTTTTGTCACGACTCAATGATGAAGAGCCTGTTAATGGCTATCAGCTGTATGTACAGGTGTTGAAAAGGTCTAGACAATTCGTAAAATAGCGTTTACTGTCAATATTTTGACTAAAGTAAATCAATATATCAATAAGGATTTTTGAAAAACAATGTTTGCCAAAAGACTTAAATTGGGGTTGAAACTTTGTCAGGCATAAGTTCGTAATATTTACTAACGGGCCATCGGGCACGCCGCTTGCGATTACGATAAAAGTTTTGCATTCTATTCTTACGTCTTTCCATTGTTTTTTATTCAACGCCAGACGATTAATCGACGCGAAGAGACGTGAAAATTCAATTAAATTGAAAGGTGAGAAGACGCCTGAGCATCGAACGAGCAACACGTCAGGATGATTAATTGAACTTTGTAACACGAGTCTTAAAATCAATTAGTTCCGCTCCGGCCGTCTTGAAAAATAAATCTCTTATATCAGGTAGGTGAAATAGCTTTATGAGGAGTAGTCATGTTATACATGTTATGGATAAGCCTTGTACTAGGTACGGGCGGTGGTAATAGTGTTATTTTTTTTTACTTAGCCTCTATTGTCCCACTGCTGGGCAAAGGCCTCCCCCATAGCCTTCCACTCTTCTCTCCGTGCGGTTTTCTCTGCCAATCTCTCATAAACGCCTCTAGCTCGTCACGCCAACGTTTTCTAGGCCTCCCTCGGCGACGACGCCCGTCTTCTGCCACCCACTGCGTGACGACTCTGGCCCATCGGTCCTGATGCATCCTTTAAAGAACATTTTAAAATAAACTTTTATAGTTATAACGCTTGATTTTACGATGGTTGGCAAAGTTGTATAAGACCCACATTTAACCAGTAGTGTAATTTCAGGCTAACTTTAAATCGAAAATGTAACTGACAAACTGTAAAAATAACTGTAAAATGTAACTGAAATGACAACACCTTAGTGCCTTAACAAAATATCAATGACTTTCATCACGTTTCATATTTCTTCAATTTTGCGTAAACAGGATCTCAGTTTGTTTTTCGGTAGGAGTAGTGTAGCACGAGACCACGTGGTTGATCATCAACTCGATGAACAGACTCCATCAAATCTGTCACCAAGATCCCAGTGGCAGAATGTGCTCGCCATGCAGCCAACACAGTAGTGTGCGAACCACCTTAACCACGACCACTTTGCCAAGAGCGAACGACTAAGAAGAAGAAGTGTAAATCTTATAAATTTTAAGTCTCTTGTCACTTTAATGTCACTTTGTGTAGACCGCCTTGCCCTACACGGCTATCGAACCGAAAACGGAGAACTCAGCATTCGCGATCGTGATGACTAGTCCATAGCCCACAGGGTCAGTCTCATTTATTATTTTATCGTTATCCCATGCCCTTTATATTGCAAAAAAGAACTGGTAATGTTTTCCCATTACTGGGACAGTTCTTTTTAATTTTCTTTGTGTTAAAAAAGACCCTATAATATTTCATCACTAATATTACTACTAATATTTACTAGCACTAATATTTCTCTCAAAAAATCAAGGCAAGAGCTTTCATTTTCAAATGGTTACGAAAACATGTTGTTTTGACAACCTGAGACAAATTCTTTAACTTAGTTCTTGAAGTTACTCCCTAACTCTGTCTGATAAGGTATTATTTATACATAGTTTTCTTATTTATTTACTTTGAAGCCGTAACATGCTATTCTTGAGAAGTGTATGATAATACACTTCTCAAGAATAGCATGTTACGCACTTAAAATATGGCCAATAAATACGGACCCTATACAGCATGTTTAAGAAATGTTCCTTTCATGGGACCGTAATCGTAATTGCGAAAAAGAATCAGCTGTCCAATATTTTATTTATTTATTAATATACTCCTAGGCACCCCTAAATATGACATAACCTTTTTGATAGATGCTTTAGAGGTGAAAAAGCGTCATTTTTGGCGAAATATAACCGAATTGCCACATTTTCAAGACAGTTGCTGCATATTAAACTTTTGTATTTTACGAAAAAAAAGATGTGTAAAGTTATCAACTGCTGAATGTATTTCTCGTTTTATGAAATAGACCCCAGAATGTCACAGCACTGTTACTCCAATCGCAGACCGTAAATAGTTCACATCATCATTGGAAGCCTGGTTCCAGCTACTGCTGAGTATGATAGTCCTGCCTTTCCTGCCATGATACCCTGGTCTGAGCGAGTCTCAACCAGGTCTTACCTGCGATCTTCTGAATATCATCGACCCATCTTCATCATGTTATGGCTGTATTATTAACGCGTTATTAACCCGTTTGTGATTAGTCGCTTCTTGAACTGTTCACCATTGAAATACTAGTGCGGTCTGTGTACTAGTACTGTGTGTGTGTAGTAGTAGTACATTATGAAAACTCATTGGTGATTTGAGTTTCAAACACGTTACTTTTGAGCCGCGTCATGGAAGACGGTCCTAACGCTTTTTGAAGAAATTTTCTCTAAACAAAACTATGTAACTTTCTCAGACGAAAGTTTTCCGATAAGTTCGTTAGTATCACTTGACTGGATACCTAAAGAAATTTACTAGTTGGTGAAATACTTTTCAGTTGATTTTCAGCAAAATGGTAATGTCTCTTTCATCAGTGAAATGATTAATCACTCCTTCCGTTCGAGAGATAAATCAAGATAGTTAGCCTAGTGCTACTGACATTTTGAATTTCATTGTCTTTTTCAGTAGTTATTTTTGGTCTTTGTAAAGATTCACTCAAACGAGGAGCTCGTGGTTAAATAAGAACAGCCACTCGGGTCGATCTTTAGGTTAAGCCGTGCTTGCCTAGGCTTGTCTGTGGATGGGTGATCACCCATTAAATACCGAGTTTCCTCCGTGCCTCGGAAAGCACGTTAAGCCGTTGGTCCCGGCTGTCATTACAGGTAGTCAGTGGCCCGAAAGTCTGACAACCAGTCTTACCAAGGATATCGTATTACCCAGTACTAACTGGGTTGTGGAGGTCAGATAGGCAGTCGCTCCATGTAAAATACTGGTACTCAGCTGCATCCGGTTAGACTGGGAGCCGACCCCAACATAGTTGGGAAAAGGCTAGGCAGATGATGTAAAGGTTCACTCAAACCAATATGAACAGATTGCGATCCAGACTCTAGACACCAAGCTTTACAGATAATATTCTGAAATATCAATATTGTATCTGAGAGGAGCTTGTGGCTAAATAATAACATCCGCTCGAGTCGATCTTCAGGTTAAGCCGCACTTGCCTAGGTTGATCCGTGGATGGATGACCACTTATTACTTACCGAGTTTCCTGCGTACCTCAGAAAGCACATTAAGCCGTTGGTCCCGGCTATCATTTGTCGATCTTTGACAGTCATTACAGGTAGTGGCCCGTAAGGTCTGACAACCAGTCTTACCACGGAGTATCGGATTACCTAGTACTAACTGGGTTGTGGAGGTCAGATAAGCAGTCACTCCAGCACTGGTATTCAGCTGCATCCGGTTAGACTGGAGGTCAATCTTAACATAGTTGGGAAAAGGCAGGCAGATGATGGATTTTGCGCAACAAAATTTAAAGCGTCAAAGCGAAGCATATAATTTGTATGCGTGAGTTCAGCTAGTATTTTTTTCGCTTCCCAATCATGTAATCACATCAATCATGCAATTCCTGTTTTTCCGTGATGATCAATGTATTATCGTCTGGAATTTTTGACTGTCTGCCAATTGTTAAAATATTTATAGTTCAATCCGAATTCCGGAACTACGACTAGTCTGTGTATTTGATTATGTAAAACTACCCAAAAATACTGTTTGGTATTTTAACGTACAGTTCTATTACATTGCGGGTCGTTGCAGGTACACCTTCGTTCGATTGGGGTATTCTGATGAAATAAAGTGTGACCGGGGTAGTCACATTACAAACGATCTCCCACTTCCTGTGTGGATAGGTTACCACCCAATTACATACTCAATTTCTTCCGTGCTTCGGAAAGCACGTTAAGCTGTTGGTCCCGGCTGTCATGTGTAGATCTTTGACAGTCGTTACAGGTAGTCAGTGGCCCCAAATTTTATCAACCAGTCTTACCAAGGGATATTTATTTATTTATTTATTTAACACTTCAAGCACAGAGTACAGAGGCGGACTTAATGCCATAGGCATTTTCTACCAGTCAACCTTTGGGTGATGCAGAGACAAGCAGTGGTAGGTGTATACTGAAAATAATTTTATTTATACTACAATATATCGTATTACCCAGTACTAACTGGGTTGTGGAGGTCAGATAGGTAGTCGCGCCATGTAAAATACGACAAAGTTGAAGTTTTTCTAAAATTCCGTGTATCACACCAACAGTTGGATGTGTACAGCTGTAAGGATCTACAAAAGCACATGACTATTATAAAACCATGTGCACTAAAAACCAAACAATAAATCCAAATATAGACCCCTCACTCCATCCCCCGAAGCCACAGGTGGAGCACACCAGCGACATATCCAGTTTCCACATAGAACAATAAAAATAATACAATAAGTCTATGAGGGCAGTTCGAACGCAAACTTTTTTAATATCAGAGTTCCACAAAGCTTGAGAACTTACGCACGATATGCTATTACCTTTATAAGAAAACTCCAACCAATAAAATAGTTGTATTCATTGATTGAGTAAAGAGTTGGAACGGATCAAGGTTGTGTTTTTCTTTTCTTGATTGGTTTAGGTAAATTCTGCAACCAGTCTTACATTCAGACGGAGGGTAACGTTACCCGGTAACAATATTGTAGAAATCAGACAGGCAAAAAGGACTTTACATGTAGCAACACATGTAAAATTCCCCTTTTTCCCGAATCGGAAATCATCAAATGACCCCTCTGCGCGGAGCGGAAGGGAGTGTCAGTGTTTCTTACCGGAAGTATATGAAACAATAATTTTCTCGCTAGTTGAAAATTAATCAAGAAAATTTTAAGTTAGCTTACCGTGATTAGATCCTGGAAACAACAATAATCAATCATAGCAGTTGACTTGAGATTTAACAACAGATTAATTAAATTGCTTAAAATTAAAACAAATTCCAAGTTTCTGAGTCTGCATTATTTTAATTACTGATTTAATGACTTACCAGTAAACACTGAAAATACTGATTTACATTTGAATGAGTTAAGTCCCTTGACGTCTGTGGCGACCTCAACACCGTAACACACGAAATATAGCCGACAGGTCAGCGTTTTATTTTTATTTTATTTATTTATTTGGTTCACCAACGACTGTTTACACTAATAATAAACTTAATACTACTTTTAAACAAAGAGAACAGTGTAACACTCACTTAAAGGTAAACACCACAAGCGCAACATTAGTATATTTTTAGTAATCTAACCATTATAATAACTTATCTAATGTTAGTGACAGAATAACATATTAACTATATTAGGTTAACAAAATTAAAAGAAAAAAAAAAAACAACTAAAAACGAGAAAACTGGTAAGTTTAGTATCTTATTACAGATCAAACAAGGATTTCATGAACTTAGACTTTAGCTTTGCTAGGGAGTCATGATGTAAGTCAACCAAATCACTACTACTGTTTATGACCTTGCAAAATCGGGCGTAGGGTGAGTTAGATCCCAAAACAGTTCGTCTAAGTGGAGGACAGAGTGGAGTGATGGAGTTGCGTGGGATTCTTGAAGGAGCACGTAAGTTACAAAGTCCTAGCAGCCTAGGGCACTGAATAATATTTTTCAAAATTTTGCACATGAATAAAGCGTCATTAAATTGCCTCCGCTTATCTAAACTGCACATGGCGAAGTGTTTCAGTCTCTCTCTGTAAGATGGCTTTTTTCTAGCTATACCGACCGAAAATGCCAAATGCCAAAGGAAGCGCTTTTGGACACGTTCAACGCGCAAGCTATGTATCGCATAGTGTGGTCGCCAAACCACACTACAGTACTCTAATCTGCTCCTAACTAAACTGTTATATAAAATTATTTTTGTTTTAAGTTTGCGGAATGTTCTACAATTTCTTATTACAAAGCCTAGCATTTTGGACGATGATTTTATATCGCGTTGTCTGCGCGATTATCATATACTAGGCCGCGGCTTTGGTCGCCTCACGAACGGACATTATTCCACGGGAACGCCGCCTTTAGCCTATGACACTCAGGAATAATGAAGCTTCATATTAGTGAAAGAGTTTTCGGAATTTTATCAGAAGTTCTGAAGATTTACCCCCTACATCCAAACTTACAGACCTCCTTATAATTATTAGTATATTCAGAAACCTGACGTGTTCTTGAGTGGAGACCACGAATCGGCAAGCGTAAGGTAGGACGATCTCAGGCGAGCGTGGACTGCCGATTTTTTGCAGGGTGGCTGATAGCAACAGTATGAGAGGTGCCGAGAAGCAAGTTGAGTGGTATGCGATTTATAGTAGTTTATTCCCAAAAAATGGCACGGAAGAGACAAACATCGAGCAGTTGAGTGCGCATCTTCAACGGAGACACCATGGCTTGTCTGCGTGGAATAGCGCTACCTCTGTGCTTCTAGCAAATCTTCGTACAGCAGGTGTAGATCGTTATGCAAGGGCAGCAGCATCCATCGCAGCTGCCACCGCAACATCCGCAGCCTCCGCACATTTTTATTTTATTGGAAGGTAATGAGTACTTAAGAAGCCTAAAATAAGTCGAACTAGAGGAATCGTAAGGAATCTAAAGATGTGGAAAATCACATTTTTTTTTTTTAATTTTAGAAGTATTAAGAGGTTTTTTTGGGAGTTTTTATATTATTATAATATGATTGTGTACCACGCAAGCGATTTGATTGAAGAGGTCTATGTCCAGTAGTGGGCTGTTCTAGGCTAATGATGATGACAGAAACCCGAAAATGACCGATAGCCTGTAAGTAGGCCGTAATACACATCACCCACGTCTAGTCGGAATCTATGTATACTTATTGCCCCTTTTCGATTGAGGGAAAGGCACCCTTTTACTATACCTCTAAGAAACAGTTTGCTAAGTGTTGACGACCGCATATTAACCCTAACAGCCGTCACCAACAAACACGGCATAGTATTTTTTTACCCCACCAAAGGGTTTAACTACGATTGAACGCTCCTTTGGTTCAACACCCTTGTCAAGAATTGGCCAAGTCATGCTCACGAACACAATTAGCTACTTTAATCTTACATGTTGATTAGTATCGGTATCTGTCCCACCGCCGAAGAGCTAGCCGGGACTAGCTATCAACTATTTTCTCGCTCAAATAACGTACCATAAATGTAAGTTCCGCGTCGGTAAAATAGATACAAATAAATAGTTGATTGTTAACTGTTTACACTGCCAACGGGAACTGTATCTCCACTAACTAACTATCAAAGTAAAACACTCGCTTGGCGCCTACCGTATATTGAAGTAGTGCTCAGTGCGGTCGGTTGCGAAGATTCTAGAACTGTCGTTTTACAGCTGAACTCGCTAGGCGACTCGCAGTTCTCTACACGCAAGTTGTGAGCGCGGTAGTACATTTGCATACCAATAAGAGCACTCGCTCATAGCCCAGCGACAATCCTAACCGAACCACACACTCTGGTTGTAGCTCGCCAACTCGTTCCTAGCTAGCTCTACTCGCTCTCGCTAATCGTCGACAGTGAGACGGGTTCCCAATGAAAGAAAATTAACGCCAGTGAAATCGAACGCGTCAAAACGAAACGCCACAGTGTTAATTACAATTTCAAAGGTTCTAAGTAGCCAGGGGCATAGAGAAGTGTTTACCGTTAATAATCACAACTGACACAAATGTCAACAGGTAATTTTGGTAAATTTGACCTTTTGGTAAGGGTTGAAATCGATGTCAGGTGTCACCAACAAATCCCTTGCATTGAGAGCGGTTGATGTTATTTTGTCCAACGTTGCGTTTCTGACTTATGGTGGAAGAAAATGCCGAGCGAATATGCAGTGAGGCTTAAAACGTTAATTTACTTCCCTAAATGAGACCTTTTTACTAGTAAATTAAGTTGCTCTGCACTAAGCTCCGGTACAATAATAGCCAAGTCACACTTGTTTAGTTTAGTATATAAGGGCAGCGGTGGCCCAGTCCCACCAACCTAGGCAAGCGCAGCTTAAGCTTAAGATCGATCTGAGCGGCTGTTATTATTCAACCACGAGCTCCTCCATGATTTCAGACGAGATATAATTACATGAAAAAAAATTGAAAAGCAGAAATGCAGCGAGCGAAGCCCCCTAGAGTACCTACTGGGGTTCGCTTCAAAACAATAGTCACTGCACCACTGAACTAACACATTCAGCCTTTGAGAATTAATCACTATACTTCCTTCTCTCTCCCTCCACGTAATTATCTTCCAATAATGAATAGTTGCATCCCTTTCTAGATATGAAAACGACCGATGGAGTGTTGAAACAGAGTTTTAATTGCGTCCATTCAGAGATCGTAATTCAAAATGGCGACCTCTCGCAGCTTCCATGATTAATTATGATGTCCTAATGAATGTGCGAGTACTTATTTAGAGATTCATCCGCTCTTGCGAGCTGAGAAAAAAGTTGAAGTGTTCCTGAAGAGTCCTCAACTTCAAGGTAATATTTCATGTAACTTGAGGAGCAAGCTACTGTAATTGTTGAGATGGATGAATTGTGTGAGGAATAATATGACGGAAAAAGGAGTAAATTATAGCGTGACGATTGACAGAGGAGAATGGAAGAAGAAAAAATCGACGCAGTTGTTCGTGTTCCGTCTACATCACTCCACGAAGACAGAGGAGGTCGTGGAGTATATAAAGAGTAAGACCAAGTTCACTTTGGGAGTCGCGAGATTGGAGTTGCGCCACAAGATTAACTTAAAGTCTTTTGTGATGCGGGTCCCATCCCAACTCACCATCTCGAGACTTGCGAGACTCGAGCGTTTTCGCGGAGGGCTGCACGACACCTATACTTCGCCGACCCAACGTAGGTTTTTGTTTATGATTTAATATTTATTAGTTTATTATTGAGAAGGCCTATGTCTCAAGACAGCCTGACCTGGTAGCTGATAGAACGAATAAACAAAAGTAAAAATTATAATTTAAGTTTAATTTAAGTAAAAATTTAAGATTAGTTATTGTTATAATTTAAGTTTAAATATAGTAAACAATTAAGTGTAGTACTAAAATAATGTGAATACGAAGGTTAGAGTAAATAAAGGTTATTTTTATTTATTTATTTTATTTATTGTACTTATAAGATTATTTTGTGTATTATATCCGTGGGCCTTCGCTGCTTGAAAATAAAGTGACAAATAAATAACGTGGGCATAATGCGAGTTGGTAAATGCCACATGTCTTCGATTTTTGGTTCTATGCATGCAGGTTTCCTCACGATATTTGCCTTGACCCTTTTAGGAGTATTCGTAATGAAATAATTAAAATAACCACGATTTACGACAGCCATGTCAAGGGCGTATACGCGGTCACTACTGCTCACGACTTTATATTGTAGCTATGATTGAATTCAACAAGGGCCTGCTCATAGACATGGACTTTCTAGAATAGCCAAAATTACCTCTTTGACAAGGTGATTCTGATTCGAAAATAACCTAGGCATACCTTGCCTTTGACAACGCTTGTGATTTTTCATACACGACATTATGCCAGGACCGTTATTGACTGTTATTTATAAGATGCCTTAAAAGTAATTTTTTTTTGCCTATACCTAAATGTTTCGGTCAAATGTCTGAGGACCTGTACAAATCGCAGTCGCTAATAGGGATAGACAAAGTAATTTGTGTTTATGTTGATTCAATACATTTTACAAGCTTTTATTTAAATTGCAATGTTTGTATGTCTGTTTGTTTATGTCACATCTTGCAATTGAATTTTAAAACCGTTATCCCCAACCGGTTGCGCTGAAATATTGCATACGCGAACTAATGACAATTCATGTATTTTTCTCTCTTTCTTTTTATATTTAACCAATACACCAGAATCGAAAGCCAGCCGATCGAAATGGTCACCATTCGGCAATTAACAGGAGAATTTTTGGCATTTTCAAATTAGAGCGGTCGATTTCTTCTAACAAATAGACCACCGACATTTGGGACGTAGTTCTGAATAGCAGCGTTCACTACTGGTACAGAAAAAAGGCGAAGTCGAACAGTCTATTGAGTCGTTTTCTGGCTTAATTAAACACATAGTAAGCGATCCAAGACGCAGAGGGCAAGGTAAGGCTTTTGTGAGAAGATAATACAGGGTTCTTGTTTTCTAAGGTCTTCGGTATTCAGCCTAGTCTATTATTTAGTGGTAAAGATGTAGAATGTTCTAAGACGTTCTAAGATTAGTCATAATGGGCCAAATTGAACAGAAGAATTCGCATATGTTGCTGGTTCTTTTAAAATCGCCAAAGTTGTTTTTAAAATCCTCACGGGCTTTCCACTATAGTGTTGGATGCTACTGCTGATGCAGGATAATACCGTGATAACTTTTGGTTTTTAATTTAATAAACTGACGAACATAAAGATGAATGAAAAGATGCAGATTTGCATTGTCAGACCAGACAGTAAACGTCAGACTCGGCCAGTTTACGTCATAATCAATGCAATATTCTGCTCTTTTTAAGATTTTTTTCTTTGCACTTGGTAAATGACAAGTTTGTATTGAGTTAAGTGACCGATTATCGATAAAAAAAAAACAAGTAAGTCTTGAAGTGAAAACCGCGAATTGGTAAGTGGAACGTGGGACACCCTACAGCTAGATGGAGAAACTATCTTAAACTGACTGGCTGGGACAAACTACTACTGGGAACGTCGGAGGACAGGAGAGAGCGAAAGAGTGGAGAGGTCTATGTTCATCAGTGAAATAATTGATCTATATCAAAGTTGAAGCTGTGAAATGCTTTGTAGAATATTTCGCACCTAAAAGATTTGGAACGCCGAGTTCCCTGGAACCAAGAAAGATGTAAATTCGCTGTGTTGCATTGACAACAATGCCAGAACTTTATCCTTGTTCAAAGATAGCTTTATCTTCCTCAAAGGTCTTAAAACTTCAACAACAGCGAAAACTTAAGAACAAGAGACACAAAGCCGTAGCAACACTTCGGAGTGATCTGTCAAAATCACAACGATGTTGTTAAGTAATAATCTTCGTCATAAGCCCACTTCTGATCACTCAAGATTTCCATCGGCGAATGTTGAAAGTTCCAGACAAAGTTATCAATAACAAAGTTTGCAAGGGGGGTTACACGTTAATGATTTCGTTAGGATTATATCAAAGGTAATTTGTGACTAAATTCCTCATGTTTCATTAAAACAATTTCGTCGTCTTTTGAGAGTCGAATAATTGTTTTAAATTGTCTTTGATCTTTGTTTGCCTTGATCATTTTCTAGAACACTGAAAGTGGACGATTTCGGACTGAAATATTGCCTTATTTCTAACGTTAAAAGTCTGTAATTACTGTGTTTGTTCTAATTACAAACTATTTCAATTTTAACAGGCTATCTGATAAATGATATTCATTTCTGAAAATTTGTCCTAACTTTTGGTTGTCATGGTATGGGACGTGGTGCAAAAGAAAGAGGAAATGTCATGAAGAATGTTTTAAGTATGAAGGTGGATGGCGGTAGGGGAAGATCAAAGAAACGATAGATAAATAAATTGATAATTTCTTTTTTTAGACACATCATGTCTAGTAAAGGGTGGCTCATGAGATGACGATTAATAGAGAAGTACGGCAGAAGAAGACGCGTTGTGCTGATCCCTAATAAATATTTGATAAGCGGAGGCACATGATGATATTCATTTCTGTAAGTCGATTCCCAGAAACGTCGAGTTAAAACATCAAAATACTAGATGTTGATGTTTCCAATATGATCTGGTTACTCAAAGAAGAAACACCGAAACAAACATCTAAGTCACAGTCTCTTTTATATTCCATTCATTTTCTTGGTCAGATTTAATCAAAACTTTTTGGTAACTGAAATACCAGAAGCTTAAAATTGTACTTTGCCATGTTGTAGTGTTCTAATTTTAAAACAACTGAAGCGAAAGTCTTGAGGGATAGCACTAAAGTGCCTAACACAGACCAAACTCCTAAAGAACAAAACAAAGTTCCCCATTCCTTCAAAGGAACGTATTGTGTAACTTTTGGCCATGTCCCTTTATTGACACTGACCCATTGTGGTCAACCGACCATAATAAGCATCCGGCCATTACAACTAAATGGTTAAGTGGGCCCATTCAGGAAATTGAAGGACAGAACTAATGAAAGAAAATAGTTGCGTTGAACTAGATAAGTTGTGTGGTTGATATAAGTTTAGTTTTATTACTGTACATGTGATACTTTGATTTTTACTACATTTAAATTCATACTTGTGGTAACCTCGTAACGGGTTAGAAATATTTCTTGCCGAAATGAAGTACGTACCCGTGAGAAAAATACGCGGGTAAAACGAAGAATATCCTAATAGAACACATTGAAATATTTACTTCACAATGTAGTTGCATCCATAATACTTATATACACATAACAAGAATGTGTGCATATTAAAGGTCACAGCACACATATCAGCTCGGAAAGGGATCGGCACCGTATCATCTCCAGCTGTTCAATATTCTTTGTATGAAACTCAATACTGCAGCGCACACTAATCGGAATCGTAACGTAATCGCCTCGCCTCGGGACAAGCTCACGAACCGCGGTGCGGTGCGTGGTCAACTCGCTTACGGCTCGTCGTCCCCGCGCTTCCGTCTCTCCGTACCCGAGCTTACGTCTCTTCGTCCAACCCTTACGCACACTACTGTTGCCACACGTGCTGTCATTCACAGAACAACTTCCAGTCGTGATGCACGCGTGTTTCATTGAATTTGTAGGTTAGTTTGTAGACATATAAGTATCAAAGTACTAACTAGCGCCATAAATTTTCTAGTTAGTAGGATTCAAACTGATCTCGTACCAGCCAGGTCAACCAGCGGTCGGCGAGCCGTAAGCGCTGCGTCGCCTAGCCGCAGCCGAGTCGACGTATCGGAGCTGCTGATCCGCTTCCTTACAGATTATATTGACGCCTGTCTGACGGCGAGGCGAAAGGCGATCCCTTTCGGAGTTCTTATGTGTGCTGTAACCTTTAGTTTATCGTTTACCTCGTCATATGAGAATAGTTTCGAAAATATTTCCCCCAGGTTAACACTTCAGCCGGCAAAGCCGCAAGCACATGTTATAGTACAGAAATCACCTAAAACTCTAACGAAATGACTATACTTAAAAGTGTATGGCACTTTATTCAAAGCACCCGTCAAAACTTCATCTGAGCACATTCTTAGTTACCCTCACTTTATGGAAAATGTCAAAACTTAGAGCTAATATTCAGTATACAGAGTGGAAAAAACAAGAGGGGAAAGACAAACATTGATTACGTTCTATGATCAAATAAAAAAGTCATCCTCATCATTGACCATGTTGAATGTTTCTAAAAACCCTGTTTTCAGTATTTTGTATGGACTTTTACTTCTTCAAAAAAATCATTTTATTTTCTTTCTTTGTAAAATTGCTGTCAACATTATACACCATGATCACCACCCATCTTATTCTCACCCTGTACATAGTGTTAAGTTAAACGAGTTGAAAAAAATCAGGTATCCCTATATTTTGATCGCGTAGGTATTGCACCTTAAAATTGGTGTTTTCTGTTTGTCGTATTTCAGGTTTAAATCACACCGTAAAAGCTGATAATTGATAAAAGTTCTACTGCTGACACACCCTTATAGCGTCTCCCTCGTTTAATCTCACACCCTGTACAACGCCACGCCTGTCTGCCCCACACACACACATACATACTTCAGATGCAGTTCCAGATCATTTGATAAATTAAAGTTCAGAACTAATATTGCTTCAGAGTGGTATCCGGCACTAAAATTTAACGACGTAGTATTGATAGAACCGAACCATTTTAGTCCGTTTCCTGGGAATTTGTGAAGTTGTCTGGTTTTGAGGTTGTGAGAGCAGTTGTTTTAGTTAATTAACCCTTCTCATTTGATCAGTTATGTGGTCAAAACTCTCATAGGTGAAGGATATAAGTAGGTTAGATTGCAAGACGGAGTTGCAATCCAAGAAATGAAAATAAAAGTTTTGATCGTCCAGCAGCGAGATGGGCAGACATTGTTGACATTGTGAAAAAATCAGGTTGAGGCAGACACAGGAGCGAGGAGACCGGTAAAAATACAGAAAAGTCTATACATATAACCAGCAGGGGGTAGAGTCGGACTGATGCTGATGATGAGATCTAAAAATGACTAAGTAATTGTCAAAACAACGGGCAGCAGCATGCTGTTTAGTAATTGGATCATTTGAACCGTATCACATCAGCAGAAAATCTAGAGTATCTTACGTATGTTTTTGCAACTGTCTGTTTTCATACTTAAAAGTCTGTGTTTGGGGGTATGGAGAACAGGGTGTAAAGTTCTTCAACCCCCATAGAAAAGGTAGGATCCTCCGACCAGACGGGTGTTATGTCTGGTGGGCTACTGCCCGACAGTTGTTGTCGGGTTCTTCTATATAGTCTTAAGTCGCGAATAACTTTACTTGCGCGATGCAGAATTTAGATGTATTTCGATGTTTAGTTTATCCTCCGCATCATAGATGGTGCTGTAATACTTTTTGTTCTATGTTGCTGTAGTACTTTTTGCAGTGCTGCTACAGGTGTATGGAACTCGACACTCGGATAGATCGTGACCTGGTTTAGAATACAGGATACTTCTTTATCGCGATAGTTAGTTCCCATTACTTACGTTGCGTGAACTTAGACCACCGTCTTATATTTAAGAGCTCCCGCTCCGCTCATAAATGTTGGACCACACGCTAGCATCAGCTGTCAGCTGCGCGCGGAGCGTGTAATCTAAGCGGTCTCGCTCTTAAAAGTAAGGCTTTGCTGGTCTAAGTGCACGCCACAGATAATTTGGTGTTTTTCACTCATGGAGTTAGAATAATGCTTAAAATCTAAAATGTCACATCTATTCATACTAATTTATTTAAAAAATTAAAATAGTTACAGCGTAGATGATAATCTGTGTACCTAAGCTAGCTTAACTCATTGTTTCAACAATAACTGAACCCAAAGTACTAAAGTACTAGAAATGTCCAGAAACGAGTACAAACTGTAATTGTTCCAAAACTGTATAACCACATACAGTATAAATGCCAGCAACCCTGTATTTGAACCAATTGGAGTTTAGAAGTGATATTAGTTCGCCATTACTTTCCTAATGGCGTCGTTGAATTTCTAGCAATTACGGGAGTGACCAGACTATTCGACGCGGAATCGGTGTGACCCAGTCACCACCATTATCTGCTTAGCTTTTCCAACTATGTTGGGATCGGCTTCCAGTTTAGCGGGAATTAGCCGAATACCAGTATTTTACATGGAGCAACTGCCTATCTGATCTCCACAACCTAGTTAGGTCTAAGTAATACCAGACCCCTTGGTTAGACTGATTGTCAGACCGTCGGGGCACTATCTACATCTTACAACTGTCAAAGATTTACAAATGACAGACGGGACCATCGGCTTAACATGCTTTTCGAGGCACGGAGGAAACTCGGTATGTAATGGATGATCACCAAACACCACATTTAGTTCGATGTGGTATCGGGTGACGTTGAGTTGCCGAAACCAAGCGCATGATGCGTTTTTCTCCATTGCAAGGACAAAGTAATTTCTGACCGGCTTAAGCCAATTCTGCGTCCATAGGTATGGTCAGTCCCTAATGCTTCCATTAGTACGGAAATGGTAGAACTAAGTATCTTTATAAGCAGATAAATGCAGCACTATTCGGCAAGTGTAATATGGGACGCCTTATAGTAAAAAGTTATCACATTTTGTGCAAGCACAGCATTACCGAACTCGAGCTATTCAGTATTTAGATAACATCATTCCTGTAATCCCCGAAGGGTTAGGCAGAGGTGTACCTAATAGTACACCCACATTTCGCCAGTTATGTTGAAGTTCCATGTATGGCACGAGCCTATAGCGATTAACCGGGCTCCGTGACAGCTACCGCACGGAAGAACAGTGTTGATCGAAAACTACAAAAAAAAAACTTTGCCGGACCTGGGAATCGACCATCGAGGCAATTTGAAACTGTTCAGTGTTCTTTTCAAACTGAAACTCAAAGCATTACTTTCTATTAAACCATAACAGGCTCATCTGAATGTCAGGAAAACAAAGAAGGCGAAGCTACAGTCACAGAAGCAAAGCATAATAACTTGTGAAAGTACTGTAGTGGCGTAGTGTAATAAGTAGTGTTGTAGGTTTTGCCATGGAACTCCGTATTGTAAGGCACACCTATAAGCATCGACAATAGGACGTTTACCATCCGATTATCACAGCCCAATTACTTTGTAACAACTATTTCCCAAGTCTCGTCAGGCTTTTTGACCTTTTGGCATCCGGCTACAGTTATAAAACATGGGCTTGACAACCGGACCTAAAACTTTAACATGCTTAAAGGCATTTACTTAACTTGATGAGAAGAGAATTTGCTTTTCTACAAGTTGATCGTGAGTGCCGTTGGTCTTTGCTGTCATTCGTAGATCTTTGAAAGTTGTTACTGGTGGACAAAAACCCGATAGTTTTAACAATCAGTTCGTACCACCAGGGAGTAACATGTGACCTTGTAACTAACTTGGTTGCTTGGTAACTGGTTGTGGTTGTGGAGGTAAAATATTAGCTGCATCTGAATAATGATAAATTGGTAATATACACCTTAGCATAATTAGCTTAAAGATGTTTTTGTCGGGCGGGAAGCCGATATCAAGTCGCATTGGCTTGTATGAAAATGTATGAAATCCGCGGATGCCTAGCACACGCACACCGCCGCCGTCATGTGAGAATCGCCTAACCTCAAAGATCAGCTGTTTATCTCAAATGGTTGGCATAAAGAGTTATCTCTCCTAAGGGAGGTATTTTCATCCTCTTATATGGTTAAAATTGCAAGAAGCAAGAGAAATTGTTATTGTATTAAGATGAGGCAGAACCCAGACATAATAAATGAAATTTTCATAAGAAAGGCATACCAGACATCATTGACGCGAAGGTAAGGCTCTCGGATATTTTGATATATGTACATATTTATCGTTCCCTCGTTACGGGCCTTTGTAGATTTTTTTGAAGAGCACTTTATCGTCTACGTTAGATACACTTGTTTAAAGAAAATTGGTCTCATCCAAAAATATTACAATATACCAAAGATAGACGGGACAGCACAAACTAAATCGTAATGTACTTACAAGAGTCAACTGATTGCTGTCGGTACAAGAGTAACGTTTGAAACTTGTAAATTTTGCTTTAAGGCGCGAACTGACTACGATTTTAATCGCTACTAGACCGCGCAAACTGTTGTCACCACTATGGAGCGTAAATAAGGTTGAAAATAGAAAATAATGTGTATTTGTGTTGACATGTGACTAAGCTGCGAATGAGCATTTATTTTACAGGTTTTCTTTAGATTATTCTGTTTGGTAAATTTTTTCTTTAAACCCGTCTCTGAGCACTGTATTTTTTTTGCGTTAGATATTTTCGTTGCATTACCTCATACTCGACTATCTCAGAAATCAATTTTTGGGAATATTGAGGTAATATCGCGCCTTAAGACGTCACTGAAACAAGGGATGATGATGTCATAAGATGTGTCTTATGACATCATCATCATAATAATTATCAGCCCGGAATCACCCACTGCGGGGTATTTGCCCAGCAGTGGGTGATTCCGGGCTTCCCGTTTTTTCAGCAATACGTTCCGATTCTGTGCGACCCTTATCCAGGTGTTTCCCGCGACTTTGACGATATCGTCAACCCAACGAGCTTTAGGACGGCCCTGGTTTCTGTGGCCTAACTATGACATAATTATCTTAAATCTCTTTACTTTCGTCATTTTTCTTTAATTCATTATGGAAAAGTCTTTAGGTAAGGTAAGGGTATGGGCAATAAGGGTATGTCCAGTAATTAACTGACAGTAAAGGAATGAATGATTTGAATGTCATTATTTTTTTTTATCAGCCAGCACCAGCTTTATTTTTGCCAAAAAAAGGAAAAATATTGCGACTTTTTTATGGCCTCATTCGAACAATGGTATTATTTTGTATTGTAGGTACAGCGGATATCCTAGATGAATGTTTTCTACAAAGGGAATGGGATGAAATGGAAAAGCGTCAGTTCAGATATACAACATATTAGTTTATAGGGGCTTTAAGCGTTTTTTCTAGCGTGATGATTTTATCCAAGATAGCAAAAGCCTAAAGATTTCTACCGGGTTATCCCTAGATTTGCTTGCGACTTAGTATTTGTAACAAAGGTACGATTGGAAAAGACGGAAAAATTGTATTACCTACGTGTAATTTTCCGTTTCATGTATTTGCGACCTTGCCCCTGCCGGCAAGGTTTGTCTATGGAAGTTACCCTATATCTAACTTATGTGAAAATGAGTTTGATTGTGTTTTTATTTGTCACGGCTTCATGCACGTGGCTGAACGGATTTCGATGAAATTCGACTTACGGATAGTCAAGTACCCTGGTTAGGACATAAGATCATATACCCGGTAGGACGGTCCGTAATAACCGAGAACCTCGTGGGTGAAGCCACAGGCATAAGTTACACATAGCAAAAGTTATACACAAGAGGTGCCTGAGTTCGACGGCGCGTTCGTGTTCCACGCGCGCCTCAAAGAGATGTCAGCAATCATGAGGGGCCCGCAAGGGCCGATGCCTGCCAGGGCTGCGGGACTGTTCGAAAGAGATACCGCGGCCCTGGAATACAAAGGGCAAAAGAAGGAACATGGATGGTTTTTAGCCAGTAAAAGTCTGACACTCCCTTCCGCTCCGCCCAGAGCGGGAGGAGTCATTAATTTGATGATTTCCCATCCGAAAAAAAGGTGTGCCTGAGTTTTTCACTTTGTGAAATAAATATTACAAATGGTAGTATTTGGCCAACAAATGGCTAAACCTTTGATTCATTCATCACACAGAGTTGTCCTAACATAGTGGAATGGAATTTCAGGTGTGCGATCAAGGGGTTCATGGTGATTCCAGTTATATTAAATTTCTTGCTGTTTTCTTTGTTGTTTACATATTTAGAATGAAATTGGTATCTATTTGAGTGTTTTGTTTGTTATTTGTGAATTTCGGAACTGACAAAGTTTGAAGAGTGTTCCGATGAAGCGTTGTTATTACTATTAATCAAATCAAATCAAATCAAATCAAATCAATCTTTATTTGTGAACACAGGTATTATAATAAAGGTCTTATGTCTTACTATTTTGACTGTCAAGCGCGGTACTCAGTGGCTATACCTGTAATTTTAAGACCACAAGGCATTTTAATGTCAGTGTTTCTTTAAAGGGAATTGTATAGCACTTTTGACATCGGTTGTCACTTTTTTTTTTTTTTTTGGGATTGGAAATTATCAAATGACTCCTCCCGCTCTGGGCGGAGCGGAAGGGAGTGTCAGACTTTTACTGACTAAAACCCATCCATGTTCCTTCTTTTACCCTTTGTGTTCCAGGGCCGCGGTATCTCTATCGAACAGTCCCGCAGCCCTGGCAGGCATGGGCCTTTGCGGGCCCCTCAAGTTTGCTGACATCTCTTTAAGGCGCGCGTGGAACACGAACGCGCCGTCGACATGGCCTGTCGTCATAAGACCGACGGACGGCGAGCTGTGTGTGTTTTTGATAGCGCGAAATTGCCCTGAATATGCAAAGTATTACTGGGACTGTGTATATAGAATTTATTTCCAGCAGTTAATGGAAAAAAGCACGCTCATTTTACTCGTAGACTTTTAGCATAGCTGGCGATATTGTGATGTATGTAGGCGATTTAATTATACAGTCCACATCAGTTTTTCGGAAAATAAGTGCGAAGCCATATTATGATTGGACCTAGACCTGAGTACCGGTGGCTCAGTGGTTTCGGCCCTGACTACGACTTGTCGTCGCGGCGCGGTGGTCGTGCAGGGTTCAAACCCAACCAGTCACTTTACTTTGTATTCTTTCCTTCATCACCTCTGAAACAACCATGCCCTTGAACCAACTTTGTGTATGTTATATATCTTCTCATTTTTGGTACTAGAACGTGCCGGTTTCCTCAGGAGGTTTTCCTTCAGCTATTTAGGAGCAGTGGTGATGAAATAAATTACACAAATTAATGCTCCTGTGTGGGTCTGAATCGATGACTTACAACTTGACGGCATGGTTGGCGCAGTGGCTGAGCGATTGACTGCTGCGTTGCGTGTCGCGGGATCGATCCCCGCACGGAACAAATATTTCTATGGTTTACAGATAGTTGTTTCGGGTCTGTGCCCTGTGCTGTGTTTGTGTATGTCTGTTTAAATATTTGCTAACGCACCCACGACACACGATAAATTAATAGTGTGGGGCAACGTTTTTAAAAAAATTAAAGAAAGAACTCGTAAGGCGAGGTAGATGCCTTTGGGCCACCTGCTCTCACTATAGGCTTATCATTAACTTTGAAGTAGTCACAATCGTGTCGTATCCGTCCCGCTTCCCCTAAAGCCTCTCAGTGCTAAATAGCTCGCTTGTTTGCGAACAATGTTACCTTAATTTTGGCTCTACTCACAAATTGTTAGACATTTAATTGAATAAGTCAAATATTTTTTGCTCAAATTAATCATGTTTTTCGTCGAGTTTCGTGTTACTCCCGTAACATCATTTCCGTAACGTATTGTTGTATGTCGTTACAACTTTATATTTGATTTATATTTTTAACATTTTGTGTTGATACTGTCTGCTCTTGAAGAAGTGTTAAAAAAGCTAACCGACCCGAACCCATTGTGCCCATTCCTTTCATGCAGCTAAGAAATTGGTTAAAGGATAACACTCAAACACAAGCGGAGAAGTGACCTCGACACCAGGGTATAGTCAATCCTAGGAGGCTATGCCATCCCTGGATAGGAAGCTGACCAAGCGCCTTCTGCGCCTGGACAGAAAGCGACTGGTGGCGGGGGCCATCACAGGACACTGCTCACTGAACAAACACTTCCACAGTCTTGGTATCACTGACAGTCCCCTGTGCAGGGTGGTGACAGAGGAAATGGTAGCGCACGTACTCCTCGAGTGCACTGGCGTCACCCAGATCCGCGAGGAGACTCTTGGAACACCAAGATTCCTTGCGGATTTCCTGAGAAGACCGGGAAGTTTGATCTGCTTTTGGAAGGAGGTGGGCTGGTTGGTGTAACACCCACCATGTCTCACGCACAATGGTCCTCTTTAAGGACTAAGTGCGGAAACCAAAACCTTAAACATACAAACATAGAACAAACCTTGGCTTCGCTAACAACTTTGTCGTATTCTCTTCCATGGCGGCACAACTAGAGCTAATGTTAAACCAACTCAGTAATGCAAGCCTTGAGGTTGGACTAGCGATGAATATGTCAAAGACCAAACTGATGTCAAACACCACTAAAAGCATTCAAAATCTTTCGAATTTGTATTATGCCTTTCAACTGGATCGACGTAGATAAGTTTTTGATAGCTTTTGTCAATCCCATCAGCATATAATGTTACTATATCTAGGTTCCTAGTTCCTACCAACTATTAATCTTAGAAAAGTATTCAATCTCCGTAATTTGTTTTCAAGCCTTCACTTGATAAAGTTCTTCAGCTTCCGTTGAAGACTTTGTAAGAAACACCTACCCCTCACTAACAGTGACAGGTTTGCCCTAGTTAAATGGGTGGCCTGTGTTTGTCATCTAATATTACTATAATAGGGGAGGCTTTTATTTCTGATAAGAAGGTAATTAGGGCAGTACCTTGACCTGTTCGGCATAAATGTTTAGTAAGGTAAACTGTTTACCTACCCAATATTTCATTATAGTATACTGAGTAGTTAACTTGTAATGTTTGTGAAGTGATTATGTGTGTTTTAAATGGCTGTAAGTGGTTTCTGATTGTTTTATATTTAATACGACAGTGTTTTGTTTATTTTGAGTCAAAATATAAATATTTTGTGTGTATGAAACTAGGGAGACAACGTTTTATGTCTGGTTGATCGCTTGGCTATGGACACTAGGCAGGGATTAGAATGATCGCCGTGTTTAACGAAGCCAATGGTTCAAGGATAAAAGTTTGTTCTTGAGTTTCAGTAAGTGAAACTTTCATAATTCTTCTAAGGATTATCATCAAAATCAATTAAACCCAAAATATTTAAAATAAAATAAATATAATTCATTAATTGTTCAGATAACTAGATCTATACAGTCCGATTTAAATTAAAATAAACTAAAATAAATTAACATTCAAATCAACATAAAAAAATATTTTTTTATTTCAAGTAGGCCAGTTGATTCCGCAACCTATTGGTCCTGAGCTGTAGACAGATATGTGTATTTTTTGTAATATCGCCTGTCTTAAGATTGACGGTGAATTCTCCGTCGAAGATGTAGTTAAAAGTTACAGGTTTATCGTCGTGTTGATGAAACATTTTGTAGCTGGGAAGGGCTGTCGTTGAAAGTGACTTATATGAAAGGTTCTGTCGGCGAATTATCCGTAGGTGAAAGACTCTGCCGGGGAAACTATGCCACATATACATATATCTGTGAGTTCAGTGAGTGGCGCTCGCGCAGCCGGGTTCGGTACTCCGAGCCCCGCACCCTCCCCGCGGTTGTCCACGCATATGTGAGGCACCGACATGCGACATAATTATGCTATGCTATAAGCTTATACTAAAAAAAAACATTTTTTTAAAACAAGCTTTTAATTATAGGTGTGACGTCATTTTCTTTTTTCGTATTTATCACAGAAAATCCTTTTAATTATCCATATCATGGGGTGCAAACAAATTACTAGTCCGCCATCTACGAACGACGTCACTTAGATAACCATGCAATGTCATCTAAACTAAACGTGTATGCTAAATTTCAGCTAAATCGGTCCGGAATAACTGTATCAAAATTCAGTTGTAAGATTTCACCTAAACAAACAAACAAACATACAAAAAAAGGAAGTTAAATAAAAACTTGTAATAAAAAAAAACGAGGAACTGAGGTCAATGAAGTAAATAAACTATTACTATCTCATTAAATACGGCTTGTTAAAATTCTAAATTCACCCATAAAGTGGAACAAATCTTATAAGAAACCGTAACAAAAACAAAGTAAACAGAGGAAACTCAAATCATACTAAACTCCACAAAAATTTAAAGTATGAATCAGTTTTATCTTGCAAATTTTTATTTTCAGCTTCAAATAGAAAATTCAGAACTTGGACAATATCGGAAATACAGGGTGGATTTTTGAAATGGGGCAGTTAGTAATTACACTAAAAGTTAAAGACAACCTCCTGAAAACGTTTTCCTGTAGCTAAGGGACCGTCAGGGGCATAAATATCAAACAGGGGCATAATACAATTACACAAAACTCAACAATGGTTTTCTCCTAAATTATTGGTAGAAGTTTTATGGTGTTAAAAACATGGTTTTCCGAAACTTATTGCTTTGAAACGGCTAAGTCGCAATCGCTACGACATGAAAAAATTGCTTTAGAATATTGCTTAAGTGTAAGGTATTTATCCTCGTAATTATACGTAGGTACACACGGCGACACAACAAGCTATACATTTCCAGTATAACATGGTTTTGCTTTGTATAGATATTCCGTACAATGAGAGATCTGCTTAAACTGGTTTTGTGTAGCTTGATTGGTCGTCTTGCGTACTATTGGGGTAGATTTTTTTAAATAGGGCAGTTAACGCAGCACTATTAAAAAATGTACCCCTTATAAATTGCCTCAATTTATTTGACAAAAAAACGTCCGCTGCCTTACAAAAGAAAGATCCTGTTTAACTACGAGTTTCAATATGATATTTGATTGATTATTGTCCATAGTATATTATGTAGTATTGTATGAAATGCGACTATATTTTTGACGATAAAGGCACCTCGCTTTTTATGCTATCTTTATGTGAAAATGACGATGATATATTTTTAGATCACTGTGACCTGTGACAATCTGGTTAATGTGGTCAGTTATCCAGTTTCTTTCCATCGTCAAATCATGTGACGTTATCATGATAAATTTATTTCTAATAAAATATAATATGTATGTCTAGTAATTTTTATGTTTATTCGTTTCAAACATACAAATCTTTCCTCTTTATAATGATGACGGATGACCTTACGGATAAGAGTAACTACAGGTCTATTTCTCTTGTCACTGCCCAAAATCTAGATGACGTAAATAATGCCCTACTTCAGGTCCAAAATTGGTTCACAGCAAACAATTTAGTATTAAATGAAAAAAAAACGAAATGCATGAGATTTGCTTTACCAAATGTTAAAAGTAACGAGTATGATATAGTATTGAATAAAGAGAAACTTGAATTCGTAGATAAAACCGTTTTCCTGGGGCTTACGCTTGATTCAAGGCTACAATGGGGTTCTCATTTGAAATCTCTTGCGGGGCGCCTAAGTTCAGCAGCTTATGCTGTTAGAAAAATCCGTCAATTTACTGATGTGGATACCGCTAGACTGGTCTATTTTAGTTACTTTCATAGTATAATGTCTTATGGCATTCTGTTATGGGGACGGGCTGCAGACATTGAGTCTATATTTATTCTGCAAAAAAGAGCCATCAGAGCCATATATAATCTTCGTAGGCGCGATTCTCTAAGGGAACTGTTTGAGGAAATCAAAATCATGACGGTACATTGTCAATACATCTACTAAAACATAATGTACGTTAGGAAAAATCTACATCTTTTTAATAAAAGAGGTGACAGACACAATTACAGTACGAGAACTAGAGACCAATTAGTTCAGCCGGGCTTCAGACTCGCTAAAGTAGACTCATCTTTCATGGGGTACTGTTTGAGATGCTATAATAAAATTCCACAAAGTATTCTTGAACTGAATGAGACGCAATTTAAAACATGCATTAAACGCACACTTTGTAAGCAAGCATATTACAAGTTGGACGATTATATCTCTGATAAAAATGCTTGGCTCAATGCCGGTCCTGCTCCACATGGACAGGGGCGCATAAACGGATTAATGGATAGCATTAAATAGTATTGTTGGAGCTGCTGAAGATTGTAAACTATCTTTGCATTGTATAAATTCAATTTCTTTTGGTATTATGCACTTTTGGGTCGTTCTGGAGCCGAGTGCCGTGGGCTCGATCGTCGAGCTCGAGACGATTGGGACTATTTTTTTCAAGGAGTAACAATGGAAGGAAGCGCGAGGGAGTGTATTTGATGTTTTTTTTTTTTAAATAATGAAAACTCATTTACATGTGTGTGTGTAAAACGTATCCACGATCGGCACCACATGCGACCGATACCCATTAAAAAATTCATTCATCGATCGATTCTCATTATTTCACAAGGAAAGAAACATTAAAATTCTTTCGTGTTTTTTTTTTTTTTTCTATTGTTGTTTTTTTTTAAGTGGTCCCAATCGTTTCGAGTTCGGTGGTCGAGTTCGTGGTGTTCGGCTCCGGAGCGACCTAGGAATGGTGGTGTATAACCGCATAGCCCATATTATGTGAGTACTATGTAATAGAAAGATATCATTCGCTGGAAACCTACGTC
Source organism: Eurois occulta (assembly GCA_950022335.1). NCBI lineage: Eukaryota > Metazoa > Arthropoda > Insecta > Lepidoptera > Noctuidae > Eurois > Eurois occulta. Next base: position 20,109,817 of record OX465485.1, on the reverse strand, counting down.
TTTTTTTTTTGACTTGAATGTGCCCTGGCCGTTAAGTGTATGTCATGCTCACTCAAATGTCTCGCTGATGGTGGCGCGTGTGTCGGATCATTTAGTTCCCTTCAAAATGGTTGAGTTGAATGGTGCTGATACATGCGTCATGTTCGTGAACGGGCGCTGTCAGTTGTGACTGGTCATCTCTTGGTTGCCACGGCTTATTTGAATTAATTATTTAATTTTTTTTAATTGTTATTTTCTTTGTTTTTCCTATGGACACTTTTAACGTGCACATCTTGCTACATTGCTCTCACATAATGTACCATCTCAACATGAATGATGTAACCAAGGTTTTGTAAAAATATTCTGATTTAAAAGAGTGTCCATGGAGTTTCTTGCCCGTTCTTCTCCATAGAGATCTACGTTAGGGAATGGGCAACTACAGTACTTTCACAGTTTTTATGCCTTGTGACTGGGACTGTAGCTACATTTCATTGTTATCTTTGTTTCGACAGTTCAAAAGTGCCTGTAACGGGCCTACTTGAAATAAATGCTTTGATTTTGATTTTGATTTTGACTGTAACTGCTAAGGTATTTGACGGTTTGCTTAACGCACGCGCACAGTTAAATAGATCGGTAACTCTGCACGATAACCAGTTCGGGTTTCGTCCCCAGCTGTTCACTGAAAGTGCTATATTGTGTCTTAAGCATACCGTCAAATATTACACAGATCGGAAAATACTTATGTACGCGTGCTTCCTTGATTTGTCCAAAGCTTTTGACCTTGTAGCGTATGACCTGCTGTGGAACAAGCTGAGGAGCATAAATTTGCCGCCGGAACTCATCAGCATGTTCCAGTACTGGTATGCGCACCAGTCTAATAGTGTTAGTTGAGCGGGGGCAATGTCAGATGCGTATCAGATCGAATGTGGAGTCAGACAGGGTGGCTTAACATCTCCTACCCTGTTTAATCTGCATGTTAACGGGCTGATCGTGGTGCTCAGCAGTGAGCATGTCGGTTGTCACATTGACGGTACATGTGTCAATAATCTAAGTTATGCTGACGACATGGTGCTGATGAGCACATCGGTCTGCGGCTTGAGGAAGCTGTTACAGATATGCGAGGAATATGCTTGTGATCACGGTTTATTGTATAATGAAATGAAAAGCCGCCAGTGCAAAATGTCCGGGAAGCATACCGCCGATTAGACTCAATGGGGTTCCTTTGCAAAGGGTGGAAAAGTTCACATACTTGGGGCCTGTTTTGACTGTCGACCTCAAGGATCACGCAGATATGGAACGGGAGCGGAGAGCGTTGTCTGGTAGAGCGAACATGATTGCCCGTTGACGTTGTTTGTAAATTATTAAATTTATTTGTTTTTTTATTTGTTTATGACCTTTATTCGATTTATTTGATTTAATTTAATTTGTTTTATGTGGTTTTTAATTGATCCAATTTAATGTAGTCTGATTTTATTTTATTTGGTTTATTTGATTTGATTTAATTTTATCTTGTATTTATTATTTATGTCTTGGTGATTTTTATCAATTTATGTGTGGCCATGGGTATTATAATTACCTGAAATAAATGTATTTTTTTTATAATAAATTATTATTATATTAGAGTGTAGAATATGGGACCGGTGTTTCTTAAATGACTACTCTCAGAAGAAACAGCCGAAACCAACTCAGAGGTTCTTTTATCCCTTTAAGAGATGAATTTTGGTAAGCACCAACAATGGGTTTTCAAGAATTCATCTCATTTTCGATATACAGGGTTATTTGTAAAACACCAGCACCCTCTTAAGAGGTCATTGTACTCACCATTATGAACAAAATTTAATATGGGACCAAACCGGAAATCACGAAAAAAAAAACAGCTGTTCCCTACATTTATGATCGATTAACTCGTCAAAATGTAGGGAACAGCTGTTGTTTTTAAAGTTGTTCATAATGATGAGTACAATGACCTCTTAAGAGGTTGTTGGTGTTTTACAAATAACCTTGTATAAGAACCCTTATCCATTTGGTGCTCCTTGACCTAGCAGCTTAGACTGTCCATTGACTATCTGTGGGTAAGTGAATGAATTTAAGATTTTTATTAACTAGTTAATAAACATAACATCACGCCTGTAATCCCCGAAGGGTACAGCAGAGGTGTACGTAATAGAACACTCACATTTTGCCAGTTATGTTTCCTCCATTTATGGAATCCCATGACATAAATAAAAATAAAATTAGTTTATTTCAAGTCACAAGACTCATATACAAACAGGATAACAAAAACAGACAAAAATGAGCACTCACAAAATAACAATAATTATATCTGCTACAGCATTGCCGGATATAAGGGCAATCCAATCTGTTGGCGATCATAGCCAGAACGGTGTTGGCGCTGTCCCGCACTCCACCAGCGACAAAAATAAAATAAAATAGGGGGTTAGGCTATTGCCAACAACCAAGCACACATGCACGCTTCATGGTTGCTACTGAGAAATTCCTGAAAGAAAAATCTATTAACACTTGGCCCGACCTGAGAATCGAGCTCAGAACCTCATGCTCAGCAGTCGCGCAACCACTAAACCATCGAGGACCAACTAGTTAATATTCATAAAAAAAATAGTATTCAGTCTGGAAGACCATGTAGAAAGGTCTAATTATACATCTACTTGGCATGACCTTGTTTCGCGATCAAAATTGAAATTAGGAGTCAAATTGCCTTATGTGGTAACATTTTGTATTTTAGTAGGCGTCTAGGTATATGTACTGAGACAATTCCAAATAGAATTTTGTGAATTGCTAATGTATTTGTCAAGTATTATAGAGAATTTAAGATAGCTCGCAGACGCGTCTTGTTGGCCTCGTGCAGGGTGATAGCGCTGAGACTGGCGGGGTAGCGGGCGCGATTATGGGACCACAGTACATCGCAAATTGCAGTAACAGGCAGGAGACGGTAGAAAGGATTCCACAGGGTAATATAATAAAGGATCGGTCGCTATATCGAAGGCCCGAATGACGTGACATTCAATCAGCAAACCATAAAAAAAAATGTATTGGATTGTCATAAACTAGGTACCGGAAACTTGTCAACATTGCTGTCAAAAGTCGTTGTACAATACAAATATAAATAATTTATTTTCTTTCACAAGTTATGTACTATATCTAGTGGTTGAAGTGACCTTTTAGACAAAAATTGCCTGTGTTAGGTCACTTCGCTCTTCCGAAGCTTAAAGTTACGTGGTGTACCAACAATTTTTAATCTTATTGTCTTAAGAAAACATCTCAAAGTAATTTTACAAAAAAAAAAAACAAATTTTGAGAGAATAAAAATTTACAAAAGCAAAATATTATGTTATTTAGCTTAGCTATATTTTTCTTATTTTATACATTTATATAGAGCAGTAGTAGTGGTGTGCGAGTTTTGTGGTAAATGAGATAAGTGAGTGGGGTGTATGTGTGATGTATGTGTGTGAGTGAGTGAGGAGTGTATGTGTTTTTGTGAATAGGTTTACGTGTGAATGACAGAGTTACGATGCCTGTTGCAAGAGGGCCTCGGTTTCCTCATATGTAAATAGTTCAATCCATTTTTATATGTTGTTGAAATAAAAAACGTTTTGAAGGCGATTGTCATTTTTGTCTACCCATAAGTCGCTCTGTCTCATCGCGATAGGCACCTACCATAGACTTTGCTATGGACGCAACAAATGGCGATTTCATAAGCTACGCGTTTCCGCGCAAGCTCATCACCCTGGCTGAGGCCTAGATTTAGCGTTTTCTGTAATAGACCTACTTAATATTCTCATTGGTGTCTTAAAACGCCTTTATACGTGATATGTTTAAGCCTTATTTCTTTGTACCTAAAATATAGGATGGGTGATGGATAGGTTACCAATTCGGTCTACTTTCATATAAATTGCTTTCAAGTGAAATATCTTCTATAGTTAAAGGTCACGCGTGTACTCTAGGCAGGGTTTCCAGGTATTTTTCAAATGAATTTAACAAAAAGCTACTTAGTTATGAAAGCAAGTCAAATACTTATACGCGCACGACAGCGACACGAGGTCAAACAAATTCACTTGGAATTACAGTGAAATGTGTTTTGTGAAATTCAAACAAGTTTTTCTTATTCTTTGTACTGTTTTTGCGAACGAAAATTATTTTTCTATGAATTTTTATAGGTAATTTCTATACTTAGATAAACTTGCGACTTTTACCTAATAGAGTCGGCAGAAACTATAGAACGCCACTAGCTACAATCCAAACACTCCTTTCGGCTCATTCATACATTAAAAATACAAATTTGAGTTAATAGTTGTTCAATACGATCAGTGTGATAATTCAAGGACTCAGAAAAAAAACAAAACAAGCTTATTAACCACTATATTATAGATAAGGCGTAGTCACGCACACTGGCGGCGAGTACTAAGGAAAAAGCTTTAATTCCACCAAAAATTCGGTCTAGGTTTAATCCAAAATGTAGTACTGGCCCACCCGCCCGCTAAAATACACACATGCAGAAGGTTCATTTATTTATACCTAATGTAACATCTAACCGAAGTCTATACTGGACACGTGTTCATTCCTCTACGGGGCGCCCTCAAAGGATGTTGACACGACAAAGTCAAAGTCAAAGCATTTATTGCGAACTAAGTGTACAATGTGGTGTTATGTTATGTTAGTACTTATGACTTAGCAGCCTTTTACAAGCATTGCAATTTATCATTTGTCTGCCCTTATCTTCATAAATTAGCATGCATTAAACATTACTATTAGGTACTTAGTTATTTTCTTTTATATTAGTACAATGAAATAAATAAATTATATGTCAACATTAAAATTAAATGTCAATGATAGTGAATTTAAATACAATTGTTCAGAAATATTAATGCCATCCGTTTCAGGTAGTACAAATTTTAATTTTATATGTAGTTAAATAGGATAGACTAATTGATTGATTGATTGATTTAAAAAAGAGAAAATCGTTATTTTAAACCAGACTCTAAATATTATTTTACTGAGTAGAAGCATTTTTGGATTAGGTATAGTTTTACCTTTTTTTGGAATATTGTGGCTGATTTTTCAGTTTTAAACATGTTTAGCAACTTATTATATATTTTTATTGCCTTATAATATGGGCTATTGCTTACCATTTTAACTCTTGAGGATGGAGCGCATAAATTCTTTTTAACCGACTTCAAAAAAGGAGGAGGTTTTTAACCGACTTCAAAAAAGGAGGAGGTTTCTCAATTCGACCGTATATATATATTTTTTTTATGTGTGTTCGCGGATAACTTCGTCGTTTATGAACCGATTTTGATTTTTTTTTTGTTGGAAAGGAGATACTTCAAGGGTGGTCCCATGATAAGGAAACCGGGATCTGATGATGGCATCCTAGAGAAATTGAGGGAAGCTTTCAAAAATTGTAGTGGCGACTAGTGCGTTTGTAAATTTTTTGATTAAGTATTTTAAAGCACTACAATTTAAAGAAGGTCTGGACTCGCTCTGATGATGGAACCGAAAGACAGTCGAGGGAACTCCTCAACGGTTTACAGCAGTCACCTTGTGTTTAGGTTTGATTAATTTGTATTGATGAGAAATTTACACCTAGATGGGTTGTGACTGTCATAAGGGGTCTGATGATGAAGACGAAGGACAGTTAAGGGAACTCCTCAACTGTTTACAGTAGCTACCTTGCGTTTGGACTTAATTCATGTATATTGATTAAAACTTTGCACCCATGAAAAATATTTGTATGGAATATTGCAACTAAAAATAAAAAAATAAAACAACTTTTTTACAAAAAATAAAACCGACTCCAAAAACACAAAAAAGTGAAAAATAATTTTAGCTTCAGAAGTCGGTGACAAAAAACTGAATCAAACAAACAAAAGTCACCGACTTCTGAAGCTAAAATTATTTTTCACTTTTTTTGTGTTTTTTTTGTGTTTTTGGAGTCGGTTTTATTTTTTGCAAAAAAGTTGTTTTATTAAAAACAAATACGCAAATGTCAAGTACGTATATCGACGGAAGAGTTAGAATCTGATACTTTATGAAGTATGGTTTGCAGGTCTCCGTATTATCTATTTGGGCTAGAATTCTTATACACTTCTTTTGTATTATGAATAGTTCATCTGCGTTAACACTATTTCCCCATAGCATGACGCCATATCGCAGCCACGAACGAGTATGCGTATGCGTAGTAAGCAGCCATAGCTGTTTGTGTGTTAGTGCTTTGTTTAATTTGAAAAAGAGCGTAAGAGAATCTGGAGAGTTATGTTTTTATATGTTCTATGTGTGACTTCCAGAGGGCTAAATGTATTAACTTCTTCTATTTGCTTGTTTCTGAAAGTTGTTTTTAGATTGAGAGGTGGTTTTTTATATGATCTAAATTGTATTATTTTAGTTTTATTACTATTTATTTCGAAGTTGTTTATCTGGAGCCAAGTATCTACAGTTTGTAGTGTATCTTGTATTTGTAGTCTAGGGTTATTTACGTTTCCACACTTGATTAATATTGAAACATCGTCTGCAAATAGTACTGGTAAAGCGTTCTATATCTAATATTTTGGGGAGGTCATTGATGTAAATTAAAAATAGTGGGCATCCTAATACACTTCCTTGTGGGATTGAGCAAGTAATTTGTTTTTCTTGTGATCTAATGGTTTTGATCTCATTTTTATCATGGTCGTAATTTTCAAAATTGAAATTTTCTAAGAACGAGAATATTTTGGAAAAGGTTGGTAGCAGTGCAGCTATGGTTCTATAATTGCTTGGGATATGCTTGTCACCTTTTTTATGTACTGGTTTTACTAAAACGACTTTGATTGCGTCTGGAAATTGTCCGTCTTGGAAGTTTTGATTGATCAAAAACACTAGAGGAATGGAAAGGCCCGCGCCTACGGTGGCCGAGAGCCACCTCGTGGCCCCCGACGCCCGGTGCTTCTCCCGGGGCGGCTGGGACGTGAGGTTCTCTCCCTCTCACGTTCCGCCACCTCCTTCGCTAGCATGACTGCTTCGCAGAAGGAGGTGACGGCTTCCCATTCCCTCTCACCCCGGACCATGGCTTGAACCAGGGCCGGACGCGAGAGGTCGCCGCCGCCAATCGCCGCTACGAGGACACGGCGGTGCTCCGCCCAAGCGGAGCAGACCTCCACGGTGTGCTCCACCGTGTCCTCCGGGCGATCCTCACAATGATAGCACCCGGGCGTTTCCTCCAGCCCGATTCGGTGCAGGTACCTCCCGAAACAACCGTGTCCGGTGAGGACCTGAGACAGGCGGAAGGTGAGGGCACCGTGGCGCCTTTCTAGCCACTCCTCAAAGAGGGGACTTATCGCCACTATTTTGGCGTGCCCTGCACGGGGTTGCGACAGTCGCTCTCTCCATGTCGCCATGAGATCGCGCCGGAAGTCTGTCCACTGAGCGACAATTTGCCGCGGCAGCGGACTTTCCCCTCCCCCCGCGTAGTGCCTCCGCGCGCCACTCGTGCAGGCGCGCGAGGACTATGGCCTCCAGATTCCATGGCGGCAATCCGGTAAGGAGGCTCGCCGCCTCGCGGGAGATCGTGCGGTACCCACGGACCAGCCTCACGGCTACCACCTTTTGGGGCGCGTTCAGGTAGTGCGCGGCTCGCAGCCTCAACGAACGCGCCCACACCGGGTCCCCGTAAAGGGCCATGGACCGCACGATCCCCGCGTAGAGCCTCCGGCAGGAGGCGTTTGGACCCCTCAGGTTAAGCAAGAGCCGCTTGAAGGCAGCCCCGGCCCGTTCCAGTTTGGGAGCCAAACGTCGGAAGTGATCCACGAAGTTCCACCGGCAGTCGAGGATGAGTCCAAGGTCCAACGTCGACTCGACGCCGACAGGAACCCTTCCTACCGTCAGTATGGATCCCGACGGTGGCGCATTCCGAGGTCCATGAAAGCGGACTTATGCAATGCCACCTCGAGACCCAATTGCCGGATCCTCTCCACGACTATCGCAACCCCGCGTGTCATTAATTCGGCCACCGCCTCGTGCGACCTCCCCTGCGTAGTCAGCGTAGCAGACTACGCTGACGCCGCTAGGGAGGTCAGCGCGCAGCACCCAGTCGTAACCGATGTTCCACAAGGGCGGCCCTAGAACCGATCCCTGTGGAACACCGCACGACATCTCTCGCCGGTTCCACTCTCCGTTCGTTCTGCCTACCTCTAGAAGCAGAAAAGAGGTGAGTTTGAATGCATGTTTGTATTAAAGAAAGTTCCACAATAACACCTATTTTATCTACAAGGGATAAACAACCAGCGTATTTACGAGTATGTTCTGTAGATTTAATTTTGCAGTTAAAGTTTTACAGCGCCCGTGTTGGGACAAACTTTAGTTTTAGTTAGTACCAGGAAGTCTGTAAAGATTTTACGATAGAACTAGGAAACATGTGCTGGATAGCATTCATAAAACATAAATTTTCTTAGAAGATAGTATTGCTTGAAGTTGTGAAGGTAATACATCACACGTACGTGCATTCTCCGTGAACTGCCACGTTGGTCCCGTGGCTGTTAAGCGTGGGGTCCTAGGTTCAATTCCCGGGTCGAAGAAATTGATACAGGGAATTTCAACAGCCCGGAGTTTTGGTGGTCGTTGGTCCTTTTTTTTTTTTTTTTTTTTTTGGAGGGTGAGAAATCATCAAATGACTCCTCCCGCTCTGGGCGGAGCGGAAGGGAGTGTCAGACTCTTACTGACTAAAAAACACCCATGTTCCTTCATTGGCCCTTTATGTTCCAGGGCCGCGGTATCTCTTTCGAACAGTCCCGCAGCCCTGGCAGGCACCGGCCCTTGTGGGCCCCTCCCGTTTGCTGACAACTCTTTGAGGCGCGCGTGGAACACGAACGCGCCGTCGACACGGCCTGCCCGTCGTCATACGACGGACGGACGGCGAGCTAGCCCATTACTCGCCGTCCACAGGCCCGCGCCTACGGTGGCCGAGAGCCATCACGGCGTGGCCCCCGACGCCCGGTGCTTCTCCCGCGGCGGCTGGGACGTGAGGAGGTTCTCTCCCTCTCACGTTCCGCCGCCTCCTTCGCTAGCATGACTGCTTCGCAGAAGGAGGCGACGGCTTCCCATTCCCTCTCGCCCCGGACCATGGCTTGAACCAGGGCCGGGCGCGAGAGGTCGCCGCCGCCAATCGCCGCTACGAGGACACGGCGGTGCTCCTCCCAAGCGGAGCAGACCTCGACGGTATGCTCCACCGTGTCCTCCGGTCGATCCTCGCAGTTGTAGCACCAGGGCGTTTCCTCCCGCCCGATTCGGTGCAGGTACCTCCCGAAGCACCCGTGTCCGGTGAGGACCTGCGTCAGGCGGAAGGTGAGGGCGCCGTGGCGCCTCCCTAGCCACTCCTCAAAGAGGGGACTTACCGCCACTATCGTGGCGTGCCCTGAACGGGGTTGCGATAGTCGCTCTCTCCATGTCGCCATGAGATCACGGCGGAGGTCTGTCCGCCGCGCGACAATATGCCGCGGCAGCGGAGTTACCCCCCGGCTCTGTACCTCCGCGCGCCACTCGTGCAGGCGCGCGAGGACTATGGCCTCCAGATCCCATGGCGGCAATCCGGCAAGGAGGCTCGCCGCCTCGCGGGAGATCGTGCGGTACCCCCGGATCAGCCTTACGGCTACCACCTTTTGGGGCGCGTTCAGGTAGTGCTTTGCACGCAACCTCAACGAACGCGCCCACACCGGGGCCCCGTAAAGGGCCATGGACCGCAAGATCCCCGCATAGAGCCTCCGGCAGGAGGCGTTTGGCCCCCTCAGGTTGGGCAGGAGCCGCTTGAAAGCAGCCCCGGCCTTTTCCAGTCTGGGAGCCAAACGTCGGAAATGCTCCACGAAGTTCCATCGGCTGTCGAGGACGAGTCCGAGGTACCTCAACGTCGACTCGACGCCGACGGGAACCCCTCCTACCGTGAGTATGGATCCCGACGGTGGCGCGCTCCGAGGCCCATGACAGCACATGGCCTCGGACTTGTGCAATGCCACCTCGAGACCCAATTGCCGGATCCTCTCAACGACTATCGCAACCCCGCGTGTCATCAATTCGGCCGCCGCCTCGTGCGACCTCCCCTGCGCCAGCACCAGCGTGTCGTCAGCGTAGCAGACTACGCTGACGCCGCTAGGGAGGTCGGCACGCAGCACATAGTCGTAGCCGATGTTCCACAAGGGCGGCCCCAGAACCGATCCCTGTGGAACACCGCACGACATCTCTCGCCGGTTCCATTCTCCGTTGTGACCGGGATATATGACATACCTGTCCGTCAGGTAGTCCCCGACCACACGACGAAGGTAGGTCGGCACCCGGTGATACCGGAGTGCCTCCCTAATGCAGCTCCAGGGCATGGAGTTGAAGGCGTTGGCGATGTCGAGAGACACCGCCAAGACCACCCCACCCCTGGACACCGCAGCCCCCGTCGTGAGGGCTCTCACGCGCATGATGGCGTCCACCGTCGAGCGCCCCTTGCGGAAACCAAACTGGTTGTCCGCAAGATCCGACCCAATCCCCGCAAGGTGCCCGGCGAGGCGGTTCGCAATGACTCTTTCGAAGAGCTTGCCCACCTCGTCGAGCAACACAATGGGCCGGTATGCGGACGGAGTGTCCGCAGGGCGCCCCGGCTTCCGGATGAGGACCAGCCTCCCTGTCTTCCAACGAAGCGGGAACTGGCCTCTTTCCAAGCATGCGCTTAGGAGCCCCTCCAGTCGGGGCCCGAGAGCCTGCAAGGCCAGGACCCAGGCTTTGCCAGGTAAGCCATCGGGTCCCGGGGCGGTATTCCTGGCCTTAAGCCGGTTTACCGCCACTCTCAGGTCTACCCCAGTCACCTCCGGAGTGTCGTCATCGTCATCGTGGTCCGCTTCCGGCACCACAAGCGGCGGAGCCATAGGCGGGGGAGGATGTTCCCCTCGCGAGGGGAACAGAGCGCTCACCACGTCCTCCACGAGCTGCGGCCGGAGACTCTGCGTCAGCGGGGGGGCCCAGGTGCGGAGTTTGTTCCGCACCATCTGGTAAGGGCGCCCCCACGGATCTCTGTCGAGAATCTCCAGCATCTCCTCGCGGGCCAAATCTTTGGCCCGCTGGACAGCCTCTTGGAGGGCGGTCTTCGCTGCTCTGTACCCCTCGTACAACTCCGCCTCAATGGCTGCCGCATCCGCAGGACGGATGCGGAGCCTGCGATGCCTGGCGTACAGGTGCCGCGCGGCGACGCACGCCTCGCGCAGAGACGTCAGCTCTGGCGACCACCAGTGCACCTGACGCCGGGCGCTTCCTGGCCGAACTCGGGGCAGCTTACCATTGTGGTACGCATACCCGTGTGGTCCGGACGTAGGGTGCCTGCCTTCACCTGCTCAGCAGGGCACCCCCCGGTCCTGGTGACGGCGGCCACCACCTCCTCCTCGGTGACTGAGTCGTCCAGACCCAGGATGCGCAGGTCTGCGCATCTGACGGGCCTGGACACTCGGGCCTCGTCCGCATTCAGGGACGCTCTGAGCTTTTCAGCCAGAGCGTCAGCGGACGAGCCACTGGCCTCACCGGGGATCTCCAGCACTCGCGCCCCTGTCGCGGTGACTTTAAGCCGGAGTCCCCCGGTGATCCCCAGCTCACCGAGGTTCACGGTCGCTTTCGCCTTCGCAAGCACGTCGCGGTAGGTCACGCCCTTCTTTTCCGCTTCCGGCTGTAGTGTGATCACTACAGCTGCGGTCTTCGGGGCGCGGAGCCTAGCCGCGACGCTTCTCGCCTTGGCCTGGCGCTTCCGCTCCGCCTGCCTGGCCTTTTTTGCCGCTTTCCTCCCCTTCTTCCTTTCCCCGACCACCTGCCACCCGGCTTCGGCCGCGGCTGGCTTAGGGGGCGGGGGCGGGGGGAGCGGCCGCTGCTGCCGATGCTGCGGCGGCGGCGGCGGCGGCGGCTGGCCCGCCACTGGCGCCGGCGTTTTCGCCGGCTTTGCCGCCGCCTTGCCCTTCTTCTGGGCCACCGCCTTGCCCGTCTTCTGGGCCACCGCCCCCTTAGCCGGCGCCGGTTTTGCCGGAGCCGGCTTCTCAGGGGCCAACGCAGCCCTGCCGGAGGGCTGGCTGGGCGGCCCCGATCTGGGGGCGGCAGCCGCAGCGGCATATGAGGCCGCCCTCGGGCCCGGGGCGGCCTTGTTAGCCGCCAGGGGGGGGCGCAGGACAATGCCCTCCAGGACGGAGAACCGCGCCTGGAAGGCAGCCAGCTCCTGGCGAACCAGGGCAAGCACCTGGTTCTCCACCGCCGCTGGCTGGCCTTGTCCCTGCTGGCCCCCCCTTTGGGGCGCCTCGCGGGAGCCGGACTCGCGCAGACCGGCCAGGTCTGCTCGGAGCTTCTCGTTCTCCCTTTGGAGAAGCTCCGTAGCGGCCGTCAGGCGGGCGACTTCCTCCCGCAATTTCCCCACCTCGCCCGGGGGAGACCTCGCGTAGGCGGCCTCTGCTGCCGCCAAAATGGAGGCGGAGGCCGCCGGTATGGCCCCAAATTTGGTGGAGGGCTTCACTTTGTGGGCCACAACCCGCAAAGCGGCCTCCACCTCCGCCGCAAACCTGGACTTACGCTCCGCATCGGAGCCGCCATGGTCGTTGGTCCTGCGTCTGATATCTCTTCGGTGACATCGTATTGCCGTCCGGAACTTGATACTGAGGGAAGATAGAGTGAGAGAATGTACGCATAAACGAGACGTTAGATGTCGTTAATACAGTATAAATAACTGCACCATGCACTGTATAATGTCCATTGCATCACCACCATAAAACGATATCATTCCTCATAGTGTAGACTACACAATGCTATCTTATTTATCTTCTTTAACACCCAGAACAACAAATAAATAAAAGCAAACGCATTTAACTTCATAAGTGAAGTCACAAACACTATTTTACTCTCGCCTCATATACCTTCGGTCTACATTAACGGCGATGTAGAAATACCACATAAGAAAAATCTAAAGAAGGTTAAAATGGGTGTTCATTGCATTCTGAGTTAGTCTTCGTTTTACCTTCAATCAACTCAGTCGCAGCCACTGCAGGATATGGGCCTCTCACTAGTTGCGGCTCATCCTCTGCTTTCAAAATCCAATTTGTATCGGCAATTTTTTATGATCGTCAGATCATCTAGCTGGGGCTAACTCTACGCTTGCATATACGCACCTCCAGGACTCGAACCTTGCCGACTAACTCATGCTTTTACCATAATAATATCATGATCATAAAATCAATAGTTCTGAGTAGATATAAAGATGATGAATATGTTTAGTATACAAAATAGGACTAGCTATTTAGCTTTTATATCGGCGAAGAAGTCTTGTCATTTTCTTCGTGTGACTTTTTCGGAAACTATTTCATAGTGTAACTTGTTTATTCTCTGAGCACTCCCACGCATGTTTTGGAGGTAGAACATTAATTAATATTGCCTCCTCTATACGTTTAGTATCAAAAACCAGGACATACCATTAGGTATGTTAAAAAACAGTATCTCACTTCGCAAAAGTGCAATTATAAATTTACAAAATTAAAAACAAAAAAAAAATTGCACTTTTGCATGAAATGACTGCTTATTAGGAATCCTTAAGTGAATCCTTTTGATTAGAAAATAAATTGCAGCGGTGATAAAAATAAGACTGCAACCGTCTTTAATTGAAAACAATAGATAAAGAGGGTAAATGGAAGGATTATTTAAATAACTTTTGGTTGGCAGCGTGATTAGATATAAATAATTGGATGCATTAAACTAACCGTTTGCTATTTTGATTAGGAAGTTCTACTTGAATTCCTTTTCAGTAGATTAGGGCAGAACCACAGAGACATAAGATACTATAAAGAAGATTACTATCGAAAAATTTATAAAATTATTAAAACATGGAATGGGTCCCGCTTGCTTCCAAATGCGGTTGTTTTTTTGTTTTTCAGTCACGTTTTTTAGTTTTTTTTTATTGTTTACAAGTTTTCAGTTTAATATAAAATATTTCACAGACTATCTATACAGAGATTTAACTTTTATATGATTTGTAATTTGGAATAACCAGCTTTATATCGTTGTAATTCCTAAATCGAGATTCGAAATGAAAAATTATATGAGAAACGAAAATATGATTTTTGAATACCTATTCAAAGATACCCCACTTAACATTGTTCGTCGGCTTTAATTTTTTTTATTTTTTACAATATCTGGTTGTCGCCATATTGAATTTTTTGTGACACTCGCAAGATTCAGACAAATCGATTGACGTTAGAATCATCAAAATCGGCCCACGTGTTTGATCTCTAGAGTGCTACAAAGAAACAAACATACATTTAATAGGCTGATAAACACATTACCCTCCTCAGGCGGGTAAAAATGTGATCACATCTCTCAGTGACATTATAACGCAAAATGTCACAATAACCGTCGTAAAAATGAGTAAGGTCGGGAGTGACATTGGAATGTCTTAGGTAGCAAAACGATAGACTTAGGGAAAAACCTACTTATTATGCGAGAACAAGTTATGGTGGTTAGTTTCAGTTAGTATTTCGCGCCAATCATGTTTTTCGGCTATTAATTTTTGTCATCGAATGATGACAAATGTCTCCGTCAACAATGTCACTCCCGACCTCACTCATCTTTGGAAGCTTGACAACGTCGTTTCAAAACATTCACTCTCACTGGAAGAGAAAATATTGTGTGAGCAATTTGCTAAAACCACTGTTCGTTATGACCGTGAGGGATTCGTCGTCACTATGCCTTTAAAAGGGGATCCAAGTAAATTAGGTCATTCTTTTACGAATGCTAGAAATCGTTTTCTTTCCCTTGAACGGCGATTTAAACGCGAACCATTATTTCATAAAAAATACAACGAGTTCATGAGAGAACATGAGCGCCTTGGTCATATGACAGAAAACAGAAAACTCTATGAATAAATATTACATTCAACATCATAAAGTTATTCGCTGTTCTCAACACTACACAACTACGCGTAGTATTCGACGCATCAGTTCCTATCAGTTCGGGCGTGTCGCTTAATGACATTCAGATGGTCGGTCCCGTAGTTCAAGGCGATCTGTTTTCCATTTTAACACGTTTTCGTCAGCATAAGTACGCGGTCTCAGGTGACGAAGGGAAGATGTACAGGGTCATTGAGGTGAATCCAGTCAAAAGACCTCTTCAAAAAATATTTTTTCAGGTTTGACCCTTCAGAACCCCTTAGGACCTACACTTTGATCACAGTTACCTATGATAACCCTTCTGCACCCTATTTAGCCACTAAGTGTCTTGTAGGTCTGGCTGATAACATTGAGGATAGTCGTACCCAATGTGCCATACGACGTGACATCTACGTTGATGACTTTCTTAGTGGAGGGGATACCATAGCTGAAACTGTTGAAATTTCTAAAAAGTTACATGCAGTTCTAGCATCCGCAAAATTCAATTTACGTAAATGGCGGTCCAATAATCCTCAAATTTTCAAACAAATCACACATAGCAACGAGATACAAAATACTTTACATATTTCTGAGTAAGGTTCAAACTCATCTCAATCTAAAACTTTAGGTTTTAACTGGGTTTGTGACTCAAGATTCACATACTTGTAATATAAATATCATCTCCACTACTAAAGTCACCAAACGTCGTGTCCTTTCTGTCATCCATCAGTATGATCTTTGACCCACTAGGCCTCGTAGGTCCGTGCGTCGTCGAAGCAAAGATGATCATGCAGCGTCTATGGCTCGATAAATATGACTGGGATGATGAAGTATCACATGAAATCAAAAACCTTTGGTCTACATTTGAAGGCACAATAACGGCATTGAGCAATTTAAATATTCCTCGTTGGGTTTTGCTGGAAGCCTCTATTAAGCATGAAGTACACGTCTTTACCGATGCGTTCGAGAAGGCGTATGGCGCTTGTGTGTACATTCGATCTTGTTATGGCAATGGATCCATAAGCGTTCAACTTCTAGTCTATAGAAATCGTATAGCGTCCATCAAACCAACGACGATACCGAGGCATGAACTTTGTGGAGCTTTCATAGGTGCAAACCTGTGTACCAAGGTTTTCAGGAATCGCTTACCTTTTCACAGCAGGCAAACTCAGAACGTACAGCCTATAATGGGTCAATTACCTACTTCAAGAACAAATCTTGAGTTTTCTTTTTTTGAATTGTTATCCTGACTATGCTGGGCCAGTACTGGTAGCCAAACGTAAAAGCCGAGGATGCAAACTTACTAAATCCTACATGTGCATTTTGGCATATGGCCATAAAGCCATACATTTGGAGCTCGTCACCAACTCACCACTGAGGCCTACATGGCCGCTTTAAATCTTTTCGTGGCGCGTCGTGGCCAGCCTCAAAGCATCACGTCCGTAATGGAACTAACTTCGTAGGCGCATCAAATGAGATGTGTAGGTTCTTGCAATCATCAAATGTTGCATCTGAAATGGCGCAGGAAGGTAGATATTGATTTTATTTTAATTTTAGTCCTCATTTTAATTCATTGGCTGAAGCTGCTGTAAAATCCTGTAAGCATCATTTAAAATGGTTACTGCATCTTACCCACTTCACTTTCGAGGAGATGGCTACCTGTCTCACTCACAGAGAGGTGGTATTAAATTTACTTACTTCTCTTTCTTCTGACCCTAACGATTTCTCGGCTCTCACTCCCTTTCACTTCCTAATTGGACGACCATTCTCACCACTACCATATCCTCAGTTGACTGAAGCCAACATCACGCGGCTGGATCATTGGAAGCGGATTCAGCTCATCAGGCAACATTTATGGGGACGATTTCATAATGAATACGCCTCTCTGCTGCAGGCGAAATCAAAGTGGTATGATTCCAGAGGTGAAGTGAAGCCGGGGTCATTAGTCCTGGTCAAGGATAAGACAGCGTCACCTCTGTAAACACCACCTCACTCAATGACCTCACAGACTCAGGCCACTCCGGCGTTGTAATTTTATGTAAATTATGGTATTACACCTATATTTATACAGTTCACTAGTTTAATTATGTAAGTCCCAACCGAGTCTACACAATAACCAAGTGTGACACGTTCCATTTGTAGTACACCACCTAGTCGGTCTAAGGCAAAAGCCTCTATTCATTTCTTCCATTGGTCACGATTCTACGCTTGGTCTTTCCATTTTCCAGAGAAGACATCCCTCATCGTCCCACCATCTCCTTAGTTTACCGCGGCCATCGGAATCGCTATTTCAGGGCAATAAATTTTGTGTGTGAGCCCACAGCTCGTTGGGCATACGGCAGGCATCTCCAGTATCCTACCCAGTCCCAATTGAGATGGCAGCCTTTAAACCCGTCTATGGTAAATAATTACTTGAAAATGTCTTAGGAGAGAACTAGAAAACACACTGCAAACATACTTAATATTCTAGTCTAGTTGGTTAATAAGCTGTACCTAATCATTTTTTTACGCGTTTCAGGTATTCTTAAAAGCCTGTTTATATTCCTCGCTTGCATTAAGTTACGACCTATCTTTCTATTGACGTATGTTCCAACCCATTACACAGTTCTAATTAATGCTTATCTGTATTCAATTAGTCTATAGTCCCGAATTTATTCAGTGACGTGATGAAAGGGTATAAATAAGTCAAATTGCATTGAAAGTTTAGTAGACGTTTCAGTGTGATAAGAAATTAGACAACAGAAGGTAAGTGGTAATTTGATACCTTATATTTATTTCTTACTCACCTTAATAAAAATAAGTCATCGTTATGGCCAAAGACAACCCAGATAGTTGTGGAGGTCAGATAGGCAGTCGCTCCATGTATAATACTGGCATTCTGCTAAATAAGGATAAAAATGAAAGCCGACCCCAACATAGTTGTGAAAAGGCTAGGCAGATGTTGATGATGATGGAGTCAACCCAACTCTCACTGACTACTGACTCCTGTAGATCTGGATTGGAAGTTTTGGCGTGTGGTCTCGTAACTCCACCAACCTCAAATTCAAAGTCAGTCTAATCATAGTTCCAAATCAAAATATGGAAACAGTGGAAACACTAGCTATTGCCACAGAATAATCGCAATATGTTTTTATAAAAGGATGCCGGTTTTTTTAGGGGTAAAGTACATACATAAATTGTACATTGTTACGACAAATGCGGCAGAACACTCCGATAGGCTCTTGTTTATATTCTCGGACAGCTGTCGTCTGTAGGTTTTATTGAATAGAGACCTGGTTTAGTATTCAATTTTTTGGTAATGGCTATAAATATAAAACTTCATAGTACCTATATACCTAAGCACTTCAGAATCTAATCATATTGTAGCGGCACTACAAAAAGTTATACAGCAACTAGAACAAAAAATACTACAGCGCCATCTATGACGCAGAGGATAAACTAAATATCGAAATACATCTAAATCCAACATCGCGCAAATAAAGTTATCCGCGACTTAAGACTATATAGAAGCACCCGACAACAACTGTCGGGCAGTAGCCCACCAGACAATAACGCCCGTCTGGTCGGAGGATCCTCCCTGAATGAAGAACTTTACACCCTGTTCTTCATACCCCCAAATATTTACCAGTAGCTGTTGCCCGCGTCTGGCGTGGTTGAGTAAGAAACATCCATCCATCCAAACTTTCGCATTTATAATAGTAGTAAGATTAATTAAGTGGCCAGTGACGAAGATGAAGAGCACAGTCTAATAAATATACTTAAAGGAGAATTACGTCGTCGCAAACAGCTTCAAATACAACACAGGACCGATCGTTGTGTCTATGACCTGCAGTAGAACAGTTCTTACGGATTTTTGATGATGTCGAGCTACAAATCGACCACGATTTAGAATCCAATACAAATACTTTCCAAATACGGTTATCCCTGAGAGAGTCATCATCATCTGCATAGCCGTATCCCAACTATGTTGGGGTCGGCTCCCAGCCTAACCGTATGCAGCTGAATACCAGTATTTTACGTGGAGCGACTGATTATCTGACCTCCACAATCCAGTTAGTACTGGGTAATACGATATCCTTAGTAAGACTGGTTGTCAGACTTTCGGGCCACTGACGACCTGTAACGACTGTCAAAGATCTACAAATGACAGCCAGGACCAACGGATTAACGTTCTTTCCGATGCACGGAGGAAACTCGGTATCTAATACGGTCACCCATCCACAGACCATCCTAGGCAAGCACGGCTTAATCTAAAGATCGACCCGAGCGGCTGTTATTATTTAACCACAAACGACTCCCTGAGCGAGTAATGATAATAATACTCGTATGGCTTATAATCAAGTTTTTTTTACAGAATTAAACCATGCTAGCACGAACAGAAATATCTAGGATCAGACACCTGCAGAGAGCTTTCAGCATCATTGCTCTTCTTAACATAACAAACGAGATTTACCCCGAAGACGCGACAGTTTGTGGTAAGTAGTTTTTAGGGTTCCGTACCCCAAAGGGTAAAACGGGGTCCTATTACGAAGACTCCGCTGTCTGACTGTCTGTCCGTCTGTCACCAGGCTGTATCTCATGAACCGTGATAGTTAGACAGTTGAAATTTTCACAGATGATGTATTTCTGTTGCCGCTATAATAACAAATACTGAAAAACTGAATTTAAATAATATTAAGTGAGGCTCCCATACAACAGACATGACTTTTTTTCAATATTTCTGCAGTGAAAGATTATGTGGAATAAAGACTTACATCGGAATCAAGGACGAAGATTCCGTTTAGTCTAAAATGTTCAACAGAGGCTAAACATCACTCGTGCTCTCAGTATTATGAAGACGAAGGTAAAAGTAACAATTTTGTGTGCTCTAAGCGAGCATGGAGATGGATTTTCAAAGAAGGTTTTACTATATTATTTCTAAAGCTCAAAGCATTTATTTCAAATATTTAAAGGCACTTTTGAATTGTTTAAAACAAAAATAATGAAGCTACAGTCCAGCCACAAGGCATTATATCTGTGAAAGAACTAGTTTCCTATTCCAAAGCGTAGATCTCTATGGAGAAGAAGTGGCAAGAAACTCCCTAGACACTCTTTTAAATCAAATATTGTTATAAAACTTCTCTCTGGGCCGGCAGTCTCGACATAGATACCGACACTATCGCTAACTTTCGATCGCTTAATAATAACAGAAAAAAACAACGTACATAACGTTGCTTGCGAGAAATGCAAGTCTCAACATCCAAGATGCGTTTCTCGCAAGCAACGTTATTGCAACCGATTTATTCTGTTATTATTAAGCGATCGAAAGTTTGCAAAAGTGTCGGTATCAATGTCGAGACTGGCCCTGGGATTGTTACAAACCAATCTTTGTGTGGAGAGCAGCTTAGGGTTTGTTTGTGTATGCAAACCATCATCTGTCTTTATTTCAATTTGTTTGTCATCTCGTTACTGACTTGAAGGGTTAATTAACACAAATGCGCGGGGTAAATAACCACGTTCGAACCCGCATAGCAAATTTTGTATTTTACTGTAATGCCTGTAGTTTATTTTGTACTAGCGACCCGCCCCGGCTTCGCACGGGTGCATGTATTACACATATAAACCTTCCTCTTGAATCACTCTATCTATTAAAAGCAACCGCAGATTTAAGCATACATAGGGATATAGGGACAGAGAAAGCGACTTTGTTTTATACTATGTAGTGATAAATTAGTCCCATTTTTGTAAATATTTAGTTTTAATTATTATATAACTAGCTCTATAATTATTTACAGAAACAAACAAATAAAGAATCTCAGTTTATAGATAACCAACAATGTATTAGTAACAGTTAAGTCTCTCTAGGGGTTGAGGATGTGACATGTGAAACTAACGATTCAGGTTCGATACTGGCAGTCTGATAATTAGGTCTTTGTATTCGTCAATTTTGATTACCCTTTGTCACCTTTAACGGGGACACGGCCTACGGGGACAACGGTAATACACCAATTTAACGATATAAACCAGACGGGATTACGGCATCAAAAATATATAGGATGATCGCAATTGGGACCCACTTACCTATTACTATAAGTCGTTTTGTTTTTAATAATACGAGTATGTATGTTAATAGCGGAAGGGATGACACTCACTGAGTATTATTAGCTGTAGTCGGTTTTTCATTTGAGTAACCACATTCCAGCCTACATTCCAATTTCCAAGTCTTTATGACTTCTTGTTGTAAATTATCCTTGGACTTCAATTCATTTGAGTCCCAATTTAAAATCATTTGACCCCAAATATTTTCGATTGGGTTAGGATCCGGACTTTTAGCTGGCCAGGCGATGACAGTTACATGAGCCTGTAAACTTAGCCACTCTTCACCATGCGTGATCGATGCACAGCACATTTATCATGGACGAAATATATTTGTCCTTCTGGGTTCGCAACACGCACTGTAGGCAACATAACCTCATGTAATATTTAAAGATAATTATGTCTTTCCATTCATACGCCCACCTACTTCTGTTAAGTCGCCCGGGCCCATAGATGACATCCATCTCCAGTACCCTGAAAATAAGGCTTTTTTAGTAACATAATATTAGTTTATTAGGTAGTAAGTATAATTTTTAAGATATTGTAGTGATAAACATTGCTAAGTAATAGCTTAATTTCTCATAATACTGTCATTAAAATTAAATCTATCTGATTATTTACTTAATAAAGCCGTTTATTTACCTAAGTTTATTCTGCCACTGGACCTGTTCGGTAATATGTTTAGTGGATTGTAGCGTTCGTTAGGTTTCCGTCACAGTATTTTTTCCCTTTATCCGGACCTAAACGTTTTTTCTTCCGTGAAAATAACCATGTTATTTTTCCAGTCAAGTCCATGAGTTCCTGTGCGAACCAAACTCTTGTTGCCCGATGAGCTTCTGATAGTTAAATTTTCTTCGGGGACGATAGTTGTGAATGCCTGCTGCGTGCAAGTGCCTTTGCACTGTGGCGATTGAAATGACGTGTTGTTGGGCACTAGAGCGAGTGGTTTCGAACGGTGATTTCAAGTAAACATTTACTATATCACGGTGGGGTTCAAACTTGTTTGTACAGATGCCTGAACTTCTCTGCCCAAAAGGTTTCGATCACCAGTATCCAAATAATGTCGCACCCACAAGCGCACCGTTTTTCTCTGTGTAGAAAATACATTTTAAGATAATCAATCGAGTGACAAACTTTACGAACTATTCTATTTATTTTATTATTAAATAATATTTGATTTACCGCTATGCCCAATTGTCTGTCATTCCCATTAATGCTTGCATTTTGTTAGTAAGAACCACAATCTTTGTTCTCAAGAAATTTTCTATCATATTATTTTTTTTAACACAAACACGTATAGTACGCGAAAGGTGAAACAAAACTAGACTCATCAGACGGTAACTTCATCATAGATTAGTAAAATGTAAGCATAACCCCCAATTAACAAACTATACAATCATCCTCTGCGAGTTCAAATAATTTATCGATTAGACAGAGACAGCAATAAAACGCCAAGTAGTTTGATACTAAATTCATCGAATTATTAACTACTTAAATGGCTTAGTTGGTAAGAACATGCGGTAATCAAAGGAGGACCAATGATTCGAATCTCGTCCGGGCATATAAATACTTTTTGTATTATTCTTAAGGATGTATATGTTTGAACAGCAAAGTTAATTTTAATACAACTGGGGTACCCAATTGATGCAGCACATCGTACATGTAACATAGCACTTTCTTATTAGGGTCCTCCGTTGACAGATTAAAAAGACGTCTATCTTAACTTCAGATGGTGATACCTATGATTACGTGGTTTGCGGAGGTGGAACTGCAGGTGCCGTGGTAGCTGCAAGACTGGTAGAAGCCAACTATAGCGTACTCATGATAGAAGCAGGTGACATCCCTGGAGCTGATAGTCTAGTAAGTTAACCATTTTTATTAGATATTTCAGATGCTGCAAGCAAATTCCATGGCATTGGTTTCTCATAAACAAGACAAGCCATAAAGTCATCATTACTATCCGATAACTGTACCTAATTTAAAAATAACATATTACCTGTGATATTAAACCAATTTCATTTTTCAGTATCCCCGCTTTGTGCCCTACATAAAGAACTCCCGCATCGATTGGAACTATACATCAGAGACTAACTGCCGAACAGATGGATGTCTCAAAGCTGATGGTGGATCCTTCTACGGCAGAGGCCTTGGAGGAACAGGTGCCCTCAACTACATGATATATGGAAGAGGAAATCGTCGAGACTTTGAAAAGATCTACGAAGCTACCGGAGACCCATCTTGGAAATGGAAGAATATGCTCAAATACTTCAAGAAAAGTCAAAAACTAAGAAACGGTGATATCCTCAATTCGGTTTTTCGAGAATATCATGGCACTGAAGGTAATATTGGCGTGACAAAAGAAGATCGTACAATAATTGAAGATTACTTGAAAGCTTATAAAGCGGGTGGAGAACGAGTAGTTGTAGACAATGTTGGTGCCGGAATAGGATTAGGTTATTCCAAGGCCCTCTATACTATTCTAAAAGGAAAACGTAATGACGCAGCCAATACTTATTTGCCTCCTCTTAAACACAACCCGAAATTGCATGTAACTAGAAATAGTTTGGCAACGAAAATAATTTTTGATGAGAATAAAAATGCTGTTGGAGTAGAATTTGTTAAGAAAGGCAAAACAATCACTGTCAAAGCAAGAAAAGAAGTAATTATTACTGCTGGACCTGTAAAGTCACCCCAAATCCTTATGCTATCAGGCATTGGATCTAAAGAAGAGCTAGAATCTCATAAAATAAATGTTTTGTCAAATATACCAGTAGGTAAGAATCTACAATGTATTGTAGGATCATTTTTAGACTTTAAAACTAACAGAGAAGCTAAACCTCCTCCATTTGATGAACATAGACTTCCCGCACCAATAATATTAGGCTACTCAGCTCTAAACAAATTGAGTCTTTACCCAGATTATGAAACACAAAACTTCATCATCAATGATTATTATTATTTTCTGTCTTTATGTGCATTTACTTTGAAACTCAAAAACTCTATTTGCGACCGCCTGGTTCGAGGTGCAGACAACAAACAGATGAAAGTGACAATATTGCTGAACATCAATCCAAAATCTCGTGGAAGTGTCTCATTACACAGTACCAATCCATACGACCAGCCTAAGATAGTATATGGGTATTATAGCAATGAAGCCGATTTAAATGCTACAATAGAATACATTCAAGACTATATGAAGTTGCAAGATACACCTTATTTCCAAAGCCTAGGTTTGGAAATTCTGGAACCAACTGCAGATTGTGCTAAATTTGACTTTGGGTCAAGAGAATATTGGAGATGTTATGCCTTATGCATGGTTGCACTCACTGGTCGAACTACTGGTACTTGTGCCATGGGCTCTGTAGTTGACAGTCAGCTACGTGTACTAGGAGTACAAAGGCTTCGAGTAGTTGGTGCTAGTGTTTTGCCTAACAGCTTGGGTGGTGCGATATTTGCACCTGAAGTAGCTCTTGCTGAGAAAGCAGCTGAAACAATTGTTGCGGATGGAAAATAATCAGATGTGTGTATCTTTAATTAATTAGAAGGTGTATTTTAAATGATTAATAAACAATAAAATGATGAAGAGTTTAATTGTTTTTCTTGTAATGCAACTTGTGTTTGATAGTATGATGTGAGACATAATCTGTATAGTAAAATTGGTGGTGAACAAAATAAAGACAAACGAACCTTACCTTCTTACCCAAGAACTTTTTGAGAGTCTATTAAAGAATACCTATGGAGTTGCTTGCAGCTTCTTCTACAATATAACACCTCTGAAATTCATTGAAAAGGAGTTAATATTCTATAATTGATAAAAAACACATGTTACTTTGGCCAAAATATTCCACAATATCATCATACTCACATACATCATATTTTTACCGAGGATAATGAGGATCTATTTGCTTTTTAGGGTTCCGGAGCCGAATGGCAAAAAACGAAACCCTTATAGATTTGCCATGTCTGTCTGTGTGTCTGCTCGTGTATGTCACAGCCACTTTATTCCGAAACTATTAAGACTACACGGTTGTAACTTGGTAGGTAGATGTATTCTGTGAACCGCAAAAGATTAAGGGGGGGCTCCCGAAACATGGTACTGAAACCAAAAATATTTTTTTTGTCAAACCACCCCACCAACCACCATTTTTGTCAAGACACTCTGCTCGTATATATGCAGGGTGTCTATGAATAGATCTTAAAAATGACATTGAGGTTTCTAAAACCATTTTTTCTGAAAGTCAATCGTTTGAAAGATAGATACTTCCAAAGTGACTCTAATTTCTAAAGTAAGAGGAGGAAATCTTTGAAAAAATGTAGCATAGTAGAACGTAAAAAAACTTTCTATGAAAATTGGTTTGAATAAGATGTATAGTTTTGAGATATCGGACTTTTTGACAAAACTGTAGCAGTAACTTTGTTTTTCAATAAACATACAAATGAAAAACAAATTTAGTTTTGCTGTTGATTGTAATACAATACAGCATAATATGAATGGGCCTTCAAAATATTTTTATTATATTGTTTTGTTGCTACGGAACCCTGTGTGCGTGTGAGTACGACTCGCACTTGGCCGGTTTTTTATTTTATCGTTAATCATTTTCACCCACACAATTTACACGTATTTTTTTTAAATACTTTGTTCTTTTTAAAACTAAATGCAGCAATTTATTTTCTATCACAGATCGTTTTTTATACATCGTTTTATTTTTTTCTCATCCTACATCAAGATGTTACAGAATGTTATGTTCTTCCAGGAGCTTCGTAATTTTTTTAGGGTTTTTTCAATAATTCCTTTAAAGTCGCCCAATTGTTTAAATGTACTTCAGATAATCCAATACACCGTGTACAATGTTTTTATGTCAACTTTTTTTTTTTTTTTGAGTATTACGCAGAAACAAATAATCATAGCAATTTAAGACTTAACAGTCCTGAACCGGTTTTTGTACGATAGTACAAAACAGCTATATTCCTGATTAGCGGTATATAGCTGCAGCAATTTTAAAAAAAAGTAGTCTTTATCTATTTTAGTAACAGTGGAAGTGAAGTTACCTCAAATAAAAGAGAAACACGTACGTAAGTTAGAAATAATTCTCTATTTTGCACTCATTCTTATGAGCTGGGCACTTGTGGCATTTGTTTTCAAAACGTTTTATTTTTCTACTACGAGTGGACAATTTCTCATAGACTTTTTGGTAGCAGGTGAGTCCCATACATTTGACACTTTCCATCATCGTTATCGCTCGTAGAATGTCACTTTTGTCTTGACCTGTCGTGGGTGAACAATGCCTGACGCATAAAAACAGTGCTGTGAAAAATGAGCCGCTAGAACTGCTGCGCATCACGTTCGAGATCCATCCAGCGCAGCCCGTATTCGGGTACCAAACTCCTTTAGCGATGTCCGGGCTCACCTGAGACATCACCGTGAGAGGAATGACACCAACTCTGTCTAAGCTTCATGAAGGTGAAAAAAGAAACAGGCATTGAATACCATATAATTATTTTTATTTCTTTGGCACAATTTGTTCGTTTTATTCGTGAGAATCTTCATTATTTACAAAGTTCATCTGCCTAGCCTTTTCCCAATATTTTTAGGGTCGGCGTCCAGTCTTACCGGATGCAGCTGAATACCAGTATTTTACGTGGAGCGACTGCCTATCTGACCTCCACAACCCAGTTACTTCTGGGTAATACGATACCCTTTGGTAAGACTGGTTATCAGACTTTCGGGCCATTGACTACCTGTAACGACTGTAAAAGGTCTACAAATGACAGCCGGTACCAACGGCTTAACGTACTTGCCCAGGCACGGAGGAAACTCGATATGTAATGGGGGGTTACCCATCCACGGACCAACCTAGGCAAGCGCAGCTTAACCTTAAGATCGACCCGAGCGGCAGTTGTTATTTAGCCACGAGCTTCTCCTCCACAATATACAAATACTCATAGATTTATTAGTATCTAATGACCGCGGTATGATTTCGCAGCTTCAAACCATGAATACAGCCGCCGAAATAGCTCGGATCAAGAAGCTTCAGGGCGTTTTCAGCATCTTTGCTCTGCTTAACATGAATGGCCACTTGTATCCTCAAGAAACAAATGTGTGTGGTAAGTATTGTTACAGTATTATTAAATGTTTTTCATTCAGGACAGACAGGTATTTCCATTAATTATGGACGAGGAGAAAACTCATAATTTTAAGTTTTACTTGAAATCCACTGTTAGTATAGTACTGAATATAAAAACGAATCTTGTTTTGTGGCTAGCTTTCTCTTTTTATTTTCTTCGGAACCCATTTATGTATGTTACTCAATAACGCTAAACAGTGGTATTTTGTAAAAACACTAATTTTCTTTCAGATGGAAACACGTATGATCACATAGTGGTCGGTGGTGGTAGTGCTGGTGTGATAGTAGCTGCCAGGCTAGCTGAAGCAAACTACAGTACATTGTTGGTAGAAGCAGGAGGAAATTGTGGTATGGAGTGTCAAGTAAGAATCTAAATTAGCTTTGGTGATACTAGTATCAAGGCGTAAATTTGTTACTCTTTCGCGAAAACACAACTGGACGGATTTGAATGTAATTTGGGACACATATAGTTTATAATCTTTTTATCCGAGTAGTAAAGATCAAATGGGACTTATATCCAACTCCACGCAAGTGAAAAAGCAAGCGGCAAAATGCATGTATGTGACAATCTTAAAGAAAATATCATCATACTAAATTCTTTTCAGTTTCCCGGTTTGGTGACTTACGTAAAAAACTCCCGTTTGGATTGGAACTATACTTCAGAGGGTGATTGTTTCACCGGGAAATGTCACAAGGCGGGTGGATCATTAATCGGCAAAGTGCTAGGAGGATCAGGATCCACCAACTTCATGATTTACGGAAGAGGAAACTCTCGAGACTACGAAAAATTTTACAAAGCCACGAACGATTCTTCTTGGACATGGAAAAGCATGCTCAAATGGTTTAAGAAAACTGAAAATTTGCAAGACCCTAATGTCCTTAAATCGGCATTCGGAAAATACCACAGTGACAAAGGTACAATTGGAGTAATCAAAGAAAATCGTCCAGTCTGTGATGATTATTTGAAAGGCTTTGAACAGGCTGGGGAGTCCGTTGTTGTTGACAATATTGGTACTGGAAAGGGATATTCTTCAGCTCTATACAATATCCTTGAAGGAGTTCGTACTGAGGGTGCAAGTACTTATTTGCCTCCTCTTAAAGATAATCCCAACTTACAAATAACTAGAAACAGTTTAGCGACAAAAATAATTTTCGATGAGAACAAAAATGCGGTTGGAGTAGAAATTGTTAAGAATGGTAAAACCGTCACCGCAAAGGCTAAAAAAGAAATAATTATTAGTGCAGGACCTATAAAGTCTTCTCAACTTTTACTGTTATCAGGTATCGGTCCTAAAGAAGACCTAGAAGATATGAATATAGATGTCATTTCAGATCTCCCTGTAGGAAAGAATCTACAAAATGTTGTTGGAGCAATGTTAGCTTTTAGAACCAACAGAACTGCTAACCCCGAGCCGTTTAACGCACATAATTACCTAGCCCCATTAATAGTAGGTTACTCAGCTTGCGACAAATCCAGTCACCACCCAGATTATGAGACTCTAAATTTCATTATAAATGATTCGTACTTTCTAGCCTTCTGTGGATTTACTTTAGGATTCAAAAACTCAATTTGTGATAGACTATATGGACTAGCTGAGAATACTCAGATGTTGGTTTCAGTAATAAGTAACATAAACCCAAAATCTCGTGGGGAGGTCAAATTGAACAGTACAGACCCCTTCGATCAGCCAAGGATAATCAATGGATATTATTCAAATGAGGATGATTTAGAGGCTCTAGTTGACTATATCATAGACTTTATCAAAATCGAAGGGACACCCCATTTCCAATGTTTACGTTTAGAATTTTTGAAGGCAACGGAGAGTTGTAAGAAGTTTACTTTTGGTTCGAGGGCTTATTGGAGATGCTATGCTTTGTGCATGATTGCGACAACAGGAAGGCGCGTTGGTACCTGTTCTATGGGTTCTGTGGTGGATACCAAGTTTAAGGTGATGGGAGTGAATCGTCTACGAGTGGTGGATGCCAGTGTTATACCTAATACTATTGGAAGTCCGATATATGCTTCGGTAGTGGCCCTCGCAGAGAAGGGTGCTGAAATTATTAAAAAGAACAGTTAACTGTAGATGGAACTTTGAATTTCTTTTGGATTAAATACAGCAATTACGAAAAATAAACTTGGGTAATTTGGTATTTGCGTTTTATTTATGTGTCATAGTATTTCTGCCTAGAAAAGAGGTGTCTGATGAGATGACGAGTAATAGAGAAGTAGGGAAGAAGAAAATACTGCGTCCGACTCCAAGTGAATTGGGATAAGGGCGGGAAAATGATGACTATGATGAATATTTCTGACTCCAGATGGTGCCGAAAAGGAGTACCTAAAAGGACTTGATGGAGGCCATTGCCCAGCAGTGGGACATTCAAAGCCTGATTAAAAAGAATAATTTCAAAGTAGGTTCGTTACACTGGGTTTCTAATTTATACAGTTTCTTATATTTTTTTTTATTAGATATTACTGGATAAATATTTTGACTGTAAGGGCCTGTTTACGATGTCCGAATAGCCACTTTCCAATAAAATAAAAATGTGCGGAGGCTGCGGATGTTGCGGTGGCTGCTGCGGTGGATGCTGCTGCCCTTGCATAACGATCTACACCTGATGTACGAAGATTTGCTAGAGGCACAGAGGTAACGCTATTCCACGCAGACAGGTCATGGTTTCTCCGTCGAAGATGCGCACTCTACTACTCGATTTTTGTCTTTTCCGTGCCGTTTTGTGGGAATAAACTACTATAAATAAGCAATATTTTAGCAATAATTTTTATGAAATTATCTGCCAAGTAAGTTAACATGAACTTAATCGTAGGTGGTGAAATAAGCCCTAAATCTAATCTAGCTGAACTTATATATCTATACTTCTTGTGGCACTTTTTTTTTTGGAATGGGAAATCATCAAATGACTCCTCCCGCTCTGGACGGAATGGAAGGGAGTGTCAGACTTTTACTGACTAAAACCCATCCATGTTCCTTCTTTTGCCCTTTTGTGTTCCAGGGCCGCGGTATCTCTTTCGAACAGTCCCGCAGCCCTGGCAGGCATCACCTGGCAGGCCCTTGCGGGCCCCTCCTGTTTGCTGACATCTCTTTGAGGCGCGCGTGGAACACGAACGCGCCGTCGACACGGCCGGTCATTATAAGACGGACGGGAGTAATGGGCGAGCTAGCCCATTACTCACCGTCCACAGGCCCGCGTTGTCGCACTTACTTGTATATTAAGGAACTGCATAATGATGATATATTAAATATCAAGCATACATAATGTATCGTGCTGAAGATCGATTGCTCGGCCTTCTAACCGTGACTGATCAAGGGAATGGCAATGAATTAGTAATTTGGTGATTTCTTTACTCTCAATCGCAAATAAATCATGGTGGATATGTCGCAGGCATTTTGTATGATTTCGCCATTTACATACGGCGTCGGCAATTTATAAACGCTTTTTTCATAACAGCGAGCGTTTATAAATTGCCGACACCGTATGTAAATGGCGAAATCATACAAAATGCCTGCGACACGTACATAACAACAGAGAATCGAGGAGCCCCGCGCAGCGGGGATCCGTCGACCTGCTGACGGAAACGCTAACCCTATACGGTCGACGTCAGGGGCACCCCGAGGTTCGGTTAGTTAGGTTCCTGTAAACCTTGCAGACAGAAATAGGAGCCCCGCGCAGCGCGGATCCGTCGACCTGTGTTTCGGCATATTAGATAATGACACGGAATTATACATTTTGCCTTCGGCATTTTTCATAACAGCGAGCGTTTATAAATTGCCGACGCCGTATGTAAATGGCGAAATCATACAAAATGCCTGCGACAGATACATTGTCTGGTATATTGGCCAGCACTGCTGCACTGGTTTGGGATTTATAGACGAGCGCGTCGCTAAATAATAACAAACGCACGGGACGATCTTTAAGGTTAAGCCGCGCTTGCCAAGGTTGGCTAGTGGATAGGTTTCCTCCGTGCCATAGAAACCATGTTAAGCCGTTGGTCTAAGCTGTCATTTGTAGTTCTTTGACAGTCGTTACAGGTAGTCATTGGCCCGAAAGTCTGACAACCAGGCTTACCAAGGGTAATCGTAGTGACCAGTAATGGGATTGTGGATGACAGATAGGCAGTCGCTCGATGTAAAATACTGGTATTCCGCTGCATCCAGTTGGACTGGAAGCGGGACCACAACATAGTTAGAAAAAGACTAGGCAGATGATGATGAGATATTCGATGTTAAATACATTGCCTAGTGACAATTTTGTAATCAATTTTTTCATTCAAAGATTCATCGCTATGCGCCATACAAATCTATAATTCAGATGCTCTAAATGATTTATTAGTGACCCAACATGAAATTGATAGCCATTTTCCTCAGGCCGTGTGTCACCATAAAATCATTCAGCTCATTAAACTTTAATTTCCAACCAAGTGTTCCTTTTCTAACTTAGAATTTAGAACAGTTACGTTACAACGGATGTCATGCTTCCTTAAGGTGCGACCAGACTGCTGTTGATCGATGACGTCGACGAATCAGCGCCGGAGCCTCCACGCCTTATCTGTTAGTGCGTCGGTGTCCCTTCCACCCTGTGTGCTTGAATACTATATGCGGCCAACTCCAACATCCTTTCTTTTGGAGTTTTTCGTCGAGTTGTTGAATTGCATCTGGTCTAAATTGAACTACAGAATAAAGTGTTGATGTGATTAAGTGTGTGTACAGCCCACTCACAGAAATAAATCTCATTAATCATCATATAAAATATGTCGATAAAATATGTAGGACAGTCGCTGTCGACAAATTCTTTTTTTTTAGTCTTTATTTGTTTAGAGGCTTACATATTATCTGATTATGTTAACCCCATCGTGACACATTCACATGATAACAAGAATCCATACAATAAAAACTGCTACCAGAAAAATGGGACATACAACAATACAACAATGCGCTATGTTACTTAAAAGAATTATAAACAAACGTAAATTTTAATAGCTTCAACACTGCATAGATTCGTTATGAGACTAAGATTTAGGGTCGAACCCGACTTGTCGCATGACCGGTCGAAACAAAACAAGTCAGACGCCTGGTTGTGCGCCCCAACTTTCTTCCTGGTCGAAGCTGCTGCGGCCAAAAGTCGTGGTCGTAGCCGCGTATTGCGCGAGCTCTCTTAAAAGCCTTTTGGTGTTTAATACGGCCATCAAAGCGTTGCTAGTACGACCATATTCCACGACCAAGTGATGCACCTCATACACCGTTCACAATTTGGGCTTCTCATTTTATTCATTAGAACGCTAAACTTTTTCTAAATTCGAAATAGAATCTCGAATATCTTTTGACGATGTCGACGAAACACAAGTCTGGTAGCACCTTAAGATTGTTCAGCAATTTCGTATGCTAATTAAATGATAGTTCGCTTGCGTTGCCAAAGATGCCCTGTTTGTTACAGGCTGAAATATGCAGGGGCGGAAACTTTTTAATTAGATTACTCTGTGCTGACTCACGATAGAGTTGCGAGAGTCTTCGTAAGTGAAACTTAGTTTATATTGTGTGTATGTTCCGGTTCATTAGGAGGTTGTTGGCACCGATAGTTACTGTCGGTAATTTAAATAGATGATGCTGGTATTTATTGTTTACACTTTTTGGAAATATTGAATCAGAAAGAATATAGAGAGGTAACTCAAGATGCTCATTGTCAAGAAAAATAACAAAGTTGTAATTTGAGATTCACTTTTGGTCCTATCAGAAAATCAGCGTTGTGACTTTTTTTAAATGTTCAACACCGTGCTGAGGTACGGGGGTGGGAGGGGCAGGGGCCTTTTGGCGTCGTCCTGTACGAGCCACCAATTTCATTTGTTTTTTTTCTCTTGTTTACTTTTTTTTCATAATTTTATTTTATAGTTAATTCAACCATTTTGTTTTTTTTGTGTTCATTTATATTATTCATTTCCATAAAATTATTTACAAACTACAAAACTATAATGGAAATAAATATGTACAAGTATAAATAGGTTACAGGGCGTCCAAAAATTTGTCCGCATCGCTGTCAACAGGAAAAGTGCCCAAAAGGCTGGCAGCATTACCACGTTGGATGGCAATGCTGATTCTTTGACCAAAAAATAGGCCCGCCCTCTGGTCACGTGAAGAGTCGACCAACCGCTTGGCGATTTCCCGAAAAACTAGGTGGGCACTCGGACCCCATGGCCCTAGTGTTTCAACCCCAAACGGCTCAAACACATAACTACTAATTAAATTATTGTATTTGCACCGTTTGAGGTTTTCAACACTTGCAGCAGCCGCCCCAGCGCAGCCCACTGTGCTAATAAGATGGGATGGCGCAAGGGTGTCGACGCAAGTTGCGTCCCACAGGCCTACCCAACTTCCATGGCATTATGGTCATACCATCTGGTCTCTTCCCATCGACGCGTGCCAAGCCATTGGGTTCTAAGACACCTGGTACCCCGGCGGTGGCAAGAGCACGACGGATGAGATCATTAATGCTAGCGTGCCGCGCAATCCGACCTGCACTCTTACTGCATGAAAGGCCATGGTGTCCGAGGCAGTCGACTGCTTCACCACATTGACAGCGATGTGGAGCCCCACAAGGAGCGCCCAACCATTGTTTTGTTTTGTCGTCCTGTGTGAGAAATAGCAACAGGAGTCTGTAAGGACCGTAGCAGGTGGGATTCTGTAGTTTCTGCCCTAGATGTGAGTTTATCTATGGCCTGTGTGTAAAAATAACTTATTAATGTAGTTGTTATTCTTATTTTCCTCGATGACGTCAATCTATATCCGCCATCTTGGTTTTCCTCATCACATCATGAGTCCCACTCGTCAATGTAAGATTATTATTTTTCTTTTTCCTTGCTTAACACAGATATAATGAGATCGATCGGTAATTACTTGCTGGCCTTTCAAGAATTCTAATCATTTACTGATCAGGAAAATTAAGCAGAAATACGATGCTAGTAAACGTTTGTATTTACTGTTAGTTATTCATGGTGTGATTGGAATATTTGTATAAGTTTTAGTAAATAATAAGAAAGACTTGTAGTTTAATAAAAGCCGCACACGCCGATCTTTTAGGTTAAGCAACGCTTACTAAAGTCGGTCTGTGGATGGGTGACCGTTTAATGTATACTAACACCCTTTTGTCACCATTCAAAGATACCTTTGACACTAGTTACGGGTAGTTTAAGCCTAAAGTCTGACAACCAGTTTTACCAAGGTGTATTATTTACAATACAATACTACATATTGACTGGGTTGTCGTGGTCAGATAGGCAGTCGCTTCATTCAAATTGCTGGTGTTCAGCAGCATCGGCTGCGTTAAGAAAAGGCTAGGCTGATGGTGAGACACAAACCATTCAACTCGGCGTACCCATACAAAATACATCCATATAGAGAAAGTATGTTCTTTTTAAAAATTCATATCAGTTCGGTTCTCGTCTAGTACCGGAAACACCTACACACGTCAAACATGTTAATAATTCTGTGATAGCTACTCAATCGTCCGTAAATGTTCCGGTTTTGTAAAACATTACAGATCTGAAAAGAAATGTAGGATGGATTATAATGTTTCGTATGCTTTGTGTATACAGGATGATTTTTGCGACACTTACCAATGAATGATGTGGACATAAATTCATGACTAGGGACTATTTTTGTTGACCAGAGTATTTTAATAATTATATAAATATCGTTAATTGATTCTTGACCAGAAATGACATGATCGAAATTTATTTATTTATTTATTTATTAATAAAGGTTTACCAACAGCTTGTGTGTACAAAATATTTTGAGTACAGGTTTTACAGTCTTGGACTTACACAGTCGCCAATTACAGGTTAACCAGCATTCACAAAGAAAGTGATAAGTTAATAACACAAAAGAGTATAAAATTGAAACCGAGTGGCTCTAGAAATGAAATAACTAAACTAAAATGAACAACTACGCAATTAAACTCCCTAAACTTAAGAGCATATTTGGCTAAATAGTTTTTGACTAAGGTGAATGTGATAAAATATTTACATCGAGAAAAAAAACAGTTTAACTTTCTCAACCACTCGTCATAGCAACAGTCGTAAAAACTAAACGCATCATTTGCCTAGCCTGTTCCCAACTATGTTGGGGTCGGCTTCCAGCCCAAGCAGATGCAACTGAATACCAGTATTCTACTTGGAATGACTGCCTGTCTGACCCTCCACAACCCAGTTAGTACTGGGCAATACGGTACCACTTGGTAAGACTGGCTGCCAGACTTTCGGTCCACAGTACAGACTACACCTAGACTACCACCTGTAAAGACTATCAAAGATCTACAAATGACAGCTGGGACGAACGACTTAACGTGGCTTATTCTCACACAACCTGTATTATAAAACCTTGAAATTGAAACTAAGTATTATGTATATTACACGTTTGTTTTCAGCCCGTCCTACGAAAAATTCTTTGATAAGACTTATTACAGTAGAAAAGTTTTTTAGTTCAAAGATTTCAAGACACCACAGAGTAAAGACCGTTGTTTTAGTGGCTGGTACATCCAAGGCCTGGGACAAATGGTTTCCACAACAAGTTTTGAATAAAAAGGGGTGACAAGTAAGTGGCAAATTTATCACGGTAATTAAAATTGTTACTGCCTCGTTGGACTACAGGTCGTAAGCGCGATTGCTGAGCATGAGGTCCTGGGTTCGATTCCTGGGTCCAGTAAAGTGTTATTGGGTTCTTCCATCAGGAATTTCTCAGTAGCAGCCACGGATTCTGGATCTGTGCCCGGTTGAAGGCAATAGGCTCGTCCCCTATTACATGGGACTTAAACATAACTGGGCAAATGTGGGTGTACCATTAGGTACCTCTGCTTAACCCTTAGGGGGTTCAAGCCGTGATGTTATGTTATATTACAATTGTTAAAGAAATCAGTTGCGCAAAAGTACGACGGCATAATTGTCCCATTCACAAAAACTATGTGATACCTAAATGAAAGCGCAACGCTGGATTTTCATCGCTCAGTTCAGCATTGAGAGTTGAAATTTCAATAGTCAGTTCAATAATGGGACTGTGAGCGTCACTCCACTTAATAGTCGACTTGTTCGACGTATGTATAAAGGCTGTAAACGTACTCTTCAACATAGCAGTCTGTACATTAAATTATGTAACACTGCGCCAAAACTTTTGCTGCGATGCCACTTTTTTTTTTGGTCTGAAAAATAATGAGGGCTCATGGAAGAATTTTAAGTGAAGTTGTAAGTTTGAAATTTATATTTACTCAGTTGACCTTCAATATCTCCGAAAATAGAAGGTTCACAGGTAAGGTCCAAAACAAAAATGTGATCGCAATGATGAAAAAAACAAGTGTCTTTGGCTTTTTACACCCTTAGTGTTCTATGTGTACATGTCATAGAACATAAATGTTTTTGTCTTAAAATGGATAATACCTTCTCGTTTACTTGTCACAAGATATATCACGAGTTCCAACTCTCCAGTTTATACCTACTTTAACAAAATATTTTCTGGGTTTTTTTAGTATCTCGTTACTTTGATATTGACAGTTCAAGTGATTGATGTGACGATCTTCCTTTATTATTTAGTCTCAAGGATTTCTTAAGAATTTTGGTATGTACTTCAAATGATGAGAGGTTATCAATGACAAATATTTTTGAAAGCTGTTTTTTTAGATTAAGGCTATCGATTTCACGCTTATTTAAAAGTACGAGTCCATCTTACTTCTCATGCAGATTATTCTTATAATTATTTAAGTTTCATTACCAGAACGCCGCCACGTGTAAGACGTTAGTCGTGGTTTCGGCCAGGTCCCTAAAAATGCAGATGGAGTTACACAAAGAGCAAGTCTGGACCATAGTTTGTGTTGAGGCTTCGTAGACAGACTTTGATTCATCGAAATACCCTCATCAGAATAAGTTGATTTCATAATAACTTTGTCTTGTGCAGAACCTTCAACCATGAACTCTGCAGCAGTGATAGCAACGCTAAAGAAAAACCAAGCAGCACTGTATGTCCTCTTACTGCTGGAGCTAACTGGTTACAATTATCCACCACCAGCCTTGCTGAAGCGTGAGTACCTATTACTTCATTCAAAGCATTTAAAAACTCTATTTGCTTTGTCATTATTCGGATACGTAGTCTGGTTTTGTGCCCGGTAGACGGCAATAGGCTCACCCCTTTTACATGGGACCTAAATAAATCATTACTGTCGAAATTTTATGTTAATTTCAAAGTCAACAAAAGGGTTACCGACACTTAAAGTTATTTGTAGAGTAATGTTAGTGTGGCTTAGCGGTATAACCATGAATATCCTGTAAAGTTAATTTTACCTTCACTACTTCCACCGAAACAACCAAATTCTTCAACAATACACCAAAACCACAACCACCACTACGGCGGAAGACATCGTGGAGTACGTGCGTCAGAAAACCAAGTACGTGGCGAGAGTGCTGTTGCTAGAGTCGCGTCGCAACGTCAACTTTAAGGCGTTCGTGGTGCGAATGCCAACGTGCTATCTGCACCTCGTCTTGGAAGAAGACTTTTGGCTGCAGGGAGTGGTGTTCCGTCGATTCCTCGGACAAGTGCCACATGAACGCGCAGTGATGTAGCGCACAAGTGAAGTGTTACTAACATAGTTATAAAGGTCTATTTACAGACTCCAATTGTATTTTATTATATTTATGTTAGTCTGTAAGGTATATATCTACGGGCGAAAGTTGCCTGACCATAAATGAATAATGTTGATGTTGCTAAAAGTATATTGGACTCTCTGTACGTAAAGCTGTACCTGATATTTTTTCTTTCTAGCTTTTGACAGCTTCGACTACATCATAATAGGAGGTGGTACTGCTGGCAGCGTGATAGCAACGAGGCTGGCTCAGCAAAAGTACAACGTACTCCTCATCGAAGCTGGTCAGGATGCTCCCTTTGAAAGCGTCGTGAGTGTGCTTTAAATATTTTTCTATCCTCCAATTATTATATAGTAGCTTATGGCCGCGGCTTCGCCCGCGTGGAGTTCAATCATTGTCCCACGGGGGCAATAAAATAAAAAGTATCTTATGTGTTAATCCAGTTTATATACTATGTGTGTGCTAAATTTCATGCAAATCCGTTCAGTAGTTTTTGCGTGAAAGAGTAACAAACATCCATCCATCCATCCATCCTCACAAACTTTTGCATTTATAATAAAATTAATTAATTAATTAGGAAGTAGGATTGCTTTGTATGAAGTAAAAGCTTTCAGCATTCTTCTGTCTCTCATCTCGTAATCTGGGGTCAAGTTATTTAAATTTCTTGTATCAAACTATTGCTCGGCATACCAGCACTCCAGTTGCGTAGTTGCGATTCGACGGATTTGGAAGGAGTTTTAGATATTAAATGATAGTCAGCTCGAAAATGTAAATATGAACCGCAATAAATATTGTTTGAATTTTCAAAACGAATAGAGTGGAGATTCAAGCTGTGTTACGTATTAACCTCGCTGATTCATATAAAAGGCACTAAAACA
This sequence comes from Eurois occulta, assembly GCA_950022335.1. Classification (NCBI taxonomy): domain Eukaryota; kingdom Metazoa; phylum Arthropoda; class Insecta; order Lepidoptera; family Noctuidae; genus Eurois; species Eurois occulta. Next base: position 20,071,227 of record OX465485.1, on the reverse strand, counting down.
TCTTACTTCTCTTACAGTACCCATCCTTGGCGCCATACCTCAAGCATTCACATGTAGACTGGAACTATACATCAGAGAATGACAAATATAGTTACCAATGTCAAGTCAACAAGAACATGGAACTCAGCCAAGGTTTGATGCTTGGAGGGACAGGCGCGATGAACTACATGATCTACTCCAGAGGAAACCCGAAGAACTTTGAAGAGTGGTACTGGATCACCAAAGACCCTAACTGGAAATGGAAGAATGTTCTTCCTTATTTCATTAAATCTGAAGCTATTTACGACAGTGCAATCATGAATTCTTCTCTCAAGTATTTGTTTGGAAGCAAAGGGTATATAGGAGTCACCAGAGATAAGAAACCATTTACTGCTGAATACTTAAAAGGCTTTGAACAAATAGGTAAAGATATGATCGATGATATAGATGGCAATAAAATCGGATATTCACGAGGTCTAGTAACGGTTTTTGATGAAATGAGGCGAGATGCCGCATCTCAGTATTTGCAACGTGTTACAGATAGTCCGTATTTAGCTGTAGCGAAACGCACTTTAGCAACCAAAATTATATTCGATGCACACAGAAATGCTGTAGGAGTAGAAGTCATAACAGACAAAGACGAAAAGATAGTAATAAATGCAAGACAGGAGATTATCATATCCGCTGGTGCGATTAAATCACCACAACTTCTAATGCTATCAGGTCTAGGTCCAAGGAAAGATCTAGAAAAATTGAATATTTCCTGTGTCTGTGACATGCCAGTCGGAAAGAATCTTCAGGACCATATAGCTGCGTTCATTCCGCATAAAACAAACAAGAGAATTAGGAGAAGAGATAGATCCGACCCAGGTGAATTTCCCACAGGGTTATTTGTTGGGTATGGAGCACTGAATGAATCTCATGCAAAACATCATACAAAGTACCCAGACTACCAAGCTTTTGGCCTAATAATGAACGAACAGAAATTCATGTTGCAATTCTGTGCATCCACTTTCAACTTTCCAAACACAACCTGTAATAAACTATACGACGAAGCCAATGGAAACCAAGTCTTGATAACGTTACTGAGCAATTTGTATGCACATTCCCGTGGCCAGGTTCAACTCCGGAGTAAAGACCCCAAGGAACCCCCAAAGGTTTTCATGGACAGTTTCTCATATGACCGCGATCTGGATGACTTCATCAAATACATATGCCATTATTTAGAAGTTGAGGATTCAGAAGCGTTCAAGAGCTTAAACGCGACTATGATAGATCTGACAGTACCAAGATGTAATGTTTTTGAGAAGAGAAGCAGGGAGTATTGGCGATGCTATACCCTTTGCATGATGGTCAGTCTAGGGCACTACAGTGGTACCTGTGCTATGGGATCGGTTGTAAATAGTAGACTACAAGTTCATGGTGTGCACAAACTCAGAGTAGCAGATGCAAGTATCATGCCGACTCATGTTACAGGCGCTATTGGTAATACGGTAGTCATGATTGGTGAAAAAGCAGCTGATATGATAATAGAAGATGCTGGAGTATACAATGATGTTGAACACGAGAAAATAAGGATGGACCAGATTAAAAATATGCCGTGATTGATTTATCAACAAAAGCTAGAGTATTGTTCAATTCATTTGAGTGAAATAAAATACATAAATGGAACCGATGTTATTCTAATTTCAATCTCAATTTCTGACCAATAGTATTTTAGTCGTGTTTTGGTATAACTAGTTTAAAAAGGGGAAAGTTTTATTCAAATAGTTCACTTGACAGAAATTGGAGTTCCATTGAGAGTTTTCGTAGTTAAAGGTATTTTATGGTCAGGGTCTTTCGGGGTACTCTCTTTAAACAGTAATACAGAGGCGAGAATAAATTCCACGTGCTAACAAAATCATGCTACTGATTATTAGAACAGACCGCCTGCCTGCAAAAACGAGTGAGCCGCAGTACAGCAGGGGGGCCCAGTGAGATCTAACAATCCATTAATTTGCAACAAATACACACAAAAAAGTATTTCATGCATCCCCGCATGGAACTAGAACGAGAGAAATAGTAAAAGAAGTAAAAAATATATACCCGGGAAAGCCAACAAAAGTTATTTTTTGTTTAGTTGGGGTCCATGTTGGCTGCTCAATCCACACGTCAAAATCACGACCCAATTAAAAAGTTTGTCAGAACAAAATGTTATTTTAAAACATTTTCTCCGTCAGATTGTCCCAAGGATTGTCCCATGTCAGACTAAATAATTGACTGACGTTTAATTTGGGTGATTTGCAAAGTATAGCCTTTTTTTCTTGTTGTTGAAAATATTGACTTTTGGTTTCTGTTTTAAAATGTGTCAGCTCATGTCTTTTGACAAATTGGTAGCAGTATAAATAAAATCCTTTTCTGGCAATGCCAATATTCTCCCAAAGTTACTACAGAACAAATCATTGACGGCCAATTTCACCACTGGGACTGAACGCGATCAATACATCTAAGTCGCGTTCAAGAGCGCACATTTTACAAAATTTTGACAATGGGAAAAGCCGTTTTGACGTTCTAAACCTGATCGTGTTCAGTTTCAATTATGAAAAAGGGCTTTGATAACTTATGCTATAAGTTAAAATGAGATTATGATAGCCGATAGATAATAAAAGCTACAGAATCGCAATTAGGGTCGAGATAGGTTTGTTTGCCAAGTTTCCATCAGTTATTCATAGAAACTACGGAAATGGTCGACCCAATTCCGGATTCCGGATGTAGCTCGAAAATATTCTTCGTTCCACAAACAGGAATAAAATCTACATCAGCTTTTATTTTAAAACCTCCAATTTAAAATCAGAATAATGTTGAAATAAAACTCACATAAGCAGCGAGATGAGCTAAGAAGAGCGTACATCACGCGATGGCTTTGCTGGGATCGAGTGCCTTGGATATAGCGAAGTTTGTTCTAGTTCTTAATGGGGTGGCAGTTACAGCGGGAAATGCGACTTTAGACACGGTTTAGGGTACTTCTACTATTCTTATAACACAGTTTTTAACCTGTGATTTAAAATCATTAGCAAAATCAAAGTGAACTTTATTCACGTAAGATAAGGTTGGTATCAGAGGTAAGATATCTGTTAAAGAACGGTACAATAATAACCTGTTTGTTACCATCACCTCCTGAAACTACAATTTATAGGAACAGTACGTACCTCAAAAACAGTAATGAAATTTAAAACTAAATAATACTAGAAAATCTGGGAAATCAATGGTAAAAAGAAGTTACAAAAAATTCGAAACTGTTTTTTTACTTTGAAAACAGACCGTAGTCAACGATTTGATATTCATAATGATCGTGAAAATGTACATAAAATTAATTAACAAAGTAACAAGTCTAGACAGCTGACGTTCAACAAGTTTACGTGTTAACAGGCAATTATTCAAGCTTTGTTGGTTTTCTTTTTGTGAAGTTTATATTTGAAATCTTATTTTAATTGCCTAATCAGCGCCGAACTTATGTTTGCATTTTTTAACTAGAGCGCCAATTTTATGTTTATGAAAACTGAGGCGTGGCCCTTCTTATGTTAATTCTGTGATCATGCCTCCTTCATCATATTTTCACACTTAAGGTCAAGTGATCGCAAGTGTGACTGCTGAGTATCAGGCCCTGGGTTCGATTCCTGGATCAGGCAAAGTGTTATTGGGTTTTTTAATCAGGAATTTCTCAGTAGCAGCAATGGAGTCTGAATATGTGTCCGGTTGAGGGCAATAAGCTCGCTCCATTCCCACAAGGGACTTAAACATAACTGACGAAATGTGGGTGTACTTTTAGGTACACCTCTGTCTAACCCTCCCGGTTTACAGCCGTGATGTTATGTTATATTCCATTTAATGGTGTTGTTGTAATTTCAAAGCTTAACTAATACAAATAATGGATAAAGAAAGAACACTTAGTAGCAAGCAATTAGTGCTTCAAGCGATTTGTTATAAAGACTTCTTGTGGCCGCTGATCTATGCGATGAATGTTTCTGGAGTCTAATTTAAAGCTAAGTATGTAGTGTAGGCACTACATACTTAGCTTTACTTCAGAGCTCTCAAGATAAGAACAACGAAATTCTACACTTAGTTTAAATAAATTCGTATCTAATTTACATACAAAATGAAGTGAACAGTTTATTGTATTACTATTTATCGTTATGTTCCAACTTATCAGCGTCAGGCCAGCTTACACTGTTTCGGGAGGTACCTGCACCGAATCAGGCGGGAGGAAACGCCCGGGTGCTATCATTGTGAGGATCGCCCGGAGGACACGGTGGAGCACACCGTGGAGGTCTGCTCCGCTTGGACGGAGCACCGCCGTGTCCTCGTAGAGGCGATTGGCGGCGGCGACCTCTCGCGTCCGGCCCTGGTTCCAGCCATGGTCCGGGGCGAGAGGGAATGGGAAGCCGTCGCCTCCTTCTGCGAAGTAGTCATGCTAGCGAAGGAGGTGGTGGAACGTGAGAGGGTCAGAACCTCACGTCCCAGCCGCCGCGGGAGAAGCACCGGGCGTCGGGGGCCACGCCGTGATGGCTCTCGGCCACCGTAGGCGCGGGCCTGTGGACGGTGAGTAATGGGTTAGCTCGCCGTCCGTCCGTCGTATGACGACAGGCCGTGTCGACGGCGCGTTCGTGTTCCACGCGCGCCTCAAAGAGATGTCAGCAAAAAGGAGGGGCCCGCAAGGGCCAATGCCTGCCAGGGCTGCGGGACTGTTCGAAAGAGATACCGCGGCCCTGGAACATAAAGGGCAAAAGAAGGAACATGGGTGGTTTTAGTCAGTAAGAGTCTGACACTCCCTTCCGCTCCGCCCAGAGCGGGAGGAGTCATTTGATGATTTCCCATCCGAAAAAAAAAGGCCAGCTTACACTGCCACCACACCTCACTCAGAACGTGGTAGAACTTTAGCGGAGACGGATATTGTAACAAATTACTTTTGTCATTTTATCATAACATCAGGGTCGTGTGCAACGGAGCTTTCCTCTACAGCGTACAGAGGGAGCTAGGAGTAATGATACATATTTAAGAGGATTTTCCTCTCGTGGTAGCATCGTTTCAAAAAAGTTACTGTGCACTGTTTGAATATAGTTGTGGACGGTTAATTGCTATTGAGCACTACCAAGAAAAATTACCGAAAAATGGCCGATTATCCCACAGTTTTTATTAAAGCACACTGGCTAACAACAAAAGGAAAGTAGCATGACGACAAAAACATAGGTTCAGATAAACCTAGAACGGGCAAGCCGCTTCATTACTTTGAGAATTTTATTTTTTGCAACCTTAATATTATGTAAGTCGTAACTCATACCCTATTTTTAATCCAGTTAATTGTAAAACTATTAAAGGACTTTGATTAATATCTTCTATTGAACGACCTGTAGACACATAAATATATTTTAATCTATATTTATTTATTTTATTTGTTTGTTTGTGTACCGAAAATACTTAGCCAACTTAAAATTACAATATAATTACCACTAGAAACGGGATATTTATCATGTCCACTGTTTGTTTTGAGTTCCCGATTTTCGTTTCTAGTGTTAATTATAATTTGACGGCACGGTTGGCGCGGTGGTCAAGCGATTGACTGCTGCGCTGCAAGTCGCGGGTTCGATTCCCGTACGGAACAAATATTTGTATGACCTACAAGTAGTTGTTCCGGGTCTGGGTGTTTTTCTATCTATAATATGTATGTATTTACAAAAAAAAAAAAAATGTATATATGTAGTTTATCAGCCATCTAGCCACCATAACACAAGCATTAGGTTGCTTAGCTTGGGACTAGATGGTGCTGTGTGAAATGTCCAGGGATATTTATTTATTTATTTATAATGGTAGTGACCATGACAGTTTTAAAACTTTTAAACTTACAAGTTTCTGCTATCAATACCACCACACCTTACGAACTCTTGAGTGGGTATGACTACGAGATAAGTACTGACAGCCGCTGCATGAGACTGCATCTAATTTACATTGTTGATAGAATATAAACGTCCCACAGGAAAAGCTGTTAGCTTAATGAAACTTCAGCATATTTGCAGACAGACGAACAAAAAGTGTAGATTTGTCCATTAGCACACAATAGCCGAAGCTAAGGACTTCGCTTGTTGAGAAGCGTGACACATTACACTTCAACCAACTTATCTGTGCAGGCGGGTAACCTTAGAACTAAAATAAATGTACTAAGTTTGACATTTCAATGAGGAAAAAAAATGTGTTACTAAAGCCTCTTAAATTGCACCACATTAACTCCTAACATCGAACAATTTACTTCACAAACTCCAGTAGAAAATCTCGCAACTAATGAAAAGTTCAACCACAAAAAAAGAGAACAAATATTAGCATTTCAAAAGGCTCAAATAGTTGTACTTTGTACTTACATACCACAAAAACGAGGGCCAGTTGTTGAAAGACGGGAATCTATTCAAAGTAGCCGACAGCGTTGAGGAGGGTTTCGACCTTAGATGATAGAAACAAAGTGCAGGAAGGTAATTTAAGACGGCTTTTCATCAGTGCGTGGAAGTCTAAGCTGTGGAACAATGTATGTCTCGTCAACTAAAAAGAAGGCGAGCAGTGTAACGGTACTACAAAAAATACTACAGCGCCATCTATGACACAAATTAAGCACTAACTGCAAAATCCTGAATCGCGCTAGTAAAGTTTCCGCGAATTAAGACAATAATGAAAAACCCGACAACAATTGTCAGGCAGTAGCCCACCGGCCACAACACCCGTCAGGTCGGAGGATCCTCCATTTCCTAAGGGGTATGAAAAAATTTACACCCTGTTCATATCCCTAAAAGCAAGACGGGTAAACATTGGGCTTGTAAGGAAGCTCAGGCCGCGTTTCCACTATGTTCAACGGTTCGGCAAAATAAGCTGTCTGGCATAGTGGAAAGTAACCTCAGGATTAATGGTAGGAGTAAATACTGCATATGTAATATTTATGTGCAGGCATATAAGCACTGTGTATTCAGATTAAAGCGCGGATTGACTACGCTTTTAATCGCTACTAGACTGCGTAAACTATTGTCACCACTATGGAGCATGAATAAGGTTGAAAATTGAAAATAATATGTATTTATAATAATATGTATTTCTTTAGATTATTTATTATTCTGTTATTATTATTAAAATTTTCTCTGCCCATTGTATTTTTGCGTTAGATATTTTCATTGCACTACGTCATACTTGACTATCTAAGAAACCAATTTTTGGGAATATTGAGGTAACACCGCGCCTTAAGTCAATTTAATGTAAGGTAGATAATTTATTTATTTAAAAGGTTGGCATTTTGTTAATGAGAATGTCTTGTGCCACATCACTCTCTCTTCCAAGATCTTCGTCCTAACAGTAATACCATCTCATTTATTTAAAAGGGAGCTAGATTGAGGTTTTGTTCAATTCAGATCTTTTGTAATAAAATATTAAATTGTTACTTTTGGAAGTTTTAAGTAGATAAACATTTTAGTTGAGGTTTTAAATTGGGAGTTTGTGAATGAAGTATTTTTGAAAAGGGTAAGCTAAACCGTGAATGCATAAATGATTAAATATTTATTAACAGTTTGGTGCAGTACTTTCTCGTTGCATGGAATACGTTTCATAGTTAAGAAGCTTAAAAACGAAATGTGAAGAGAATAAGCCTTTCATGAATATTTCCGCCATTATGGTCAGTATTAGAAGGAGTGGCTTTTGCGCCAACATTTATAATTTTCATTTAGAAGTTGGCAAGATAAATGGCGTTATAATTAAAACTCGGTCAAGTTCAAAAAGGTTTCGGCCCGAAATGACTTCTAAATGTAACAAAAAACCCACAAAAGTGGCTATGTCAAGTATACGGATTTCTAAAACATTAATTAAATTCAGGATTGGTTTAAAAATACACAGCAGTTAACACCATTATACCTACGTTCATAAAAACCTTCAAATTGTAACTCTCCACGCTCTGAACACCCTAAATTACTCCAGCCTTCAATTCAAATTAAACCTTCATGATAAAACATTAAACTCGAACTTGGCTTGTCTTTGGCGAAGCGTTAGGGTGTAAGCAAGGATGTTGAGTTTTATCAAGTAGGGACAACAAAACAATTACCGTTTCAGGAAGACCTGTGTTTCCATGAATCATGATACAGATGTACAAACCTTGGGGTGCTGGGGAACAAGGTGGAAACGTGAAGAAGTGTTTATTTTGTAAAAGACATATTTCTATATGGAAATGAACCAAGTCAAGTTTTATGCATATATGAATTCAGATATAATTTTTTTTTTTTTTTCTCTCTCTGTAACATGGCAATCTGTGTCTACACAATAGGCCAATCGCTTGGTATTAATATTTTATGATCAATGACATCATAGGCAAGAAAGTTTTTTTTTTTTTTTTTTACTTTCATTATTTGAATCTCGCGGTTAGCGACGCGTAGGGACTCCATGCCGCTTTAATCGGCTGTGGGAGGTACTTCCTGCACCCTGAAGCTTTGAGGCCAGTTGATTGACGTGAGTTAACATTCTATTCTGGTAGCTTTTACTGTGTTTAGTTAACTCTTGTTTGACGGTGCTGATAGCTAGATCCTTATATATGTATCTGTTGCTCACGTAGTACGGTATGTCCAACATGGCTCTCAGATATAAATGAATTGTTTTGAGCATGATGAGAGGCTACAGCCGCACGGTTCAATCTTTAAAATGCTTGCCAAGGTCGGTCCTTTGATGGGTGATCATTTATCATCGAAGCACGATACTCTGCTCAGACGAAGCTCTGCTTCGAAAAGCATGGTTAGTTCTGTGCTTTGGAAGCACGTTAAGCCGACGGTCCAGATGGTCAATCGAAGACCTCTGATAGAAGTAACATGAAGGTATTCTGTTATTCAGCTGCTTCCAAAAAACTCGATGATCATCATCATCATCTGCCTAGCCTTTTCCCAACTATATTGGGGTCGGCTTTCAGTCTAACTGGATGCAGCTGATACCAGTACTTTACATGGAGCGACTGCCCATCTGACCTCCACAACCCAGTTAGTACCGGGAAATACGATACCCTTCGGTAAGACTGGCTGTGAGACTTTCGGGCCACTGATTACTTGTAGAGACTGTCAACGATCTACAAATGACAGCCGGAAACAACGGCTTAACGTGCTTTCTGAGGCACAGGAAACTCGCTACGAGTATGTAATGGGTCGTCACCGAATTTCAAAATGGACAAAAACATCGAACAAATAATTTGTTTTAAATTTTGAATCGCTAATGGAATTTGGTGTTCGGAGTCAAAAACACGTGCTTATGAGTAGTACAAAGCGTTCAAAAGCGGTCGAGATGTGATGAAAGATTTGCCTCGCTCTGGTAGGCCATCAACGTCTTTAACTGAAGTTAACATTGCAAAAGTGAAGGAAATAGTGACTGAAAATCCTCATTCAAGTCTGAGAGAGATAGCCGCTGAACTTTCTGTGTCTCACGAGTCGATCCGTACCATTTTAAATGATCACTTGGGTATGAAACATGTCGCCGCTCGGCTAGTCCCAAAAGACCTGAATTTTCTCCAAAAACTCAATCGCATAAGAGTCGCTGAGGACATGCTAGAACGAGTCAATTCATTCATGAAACGCGATGATACTGGTGACGAGACGTGGATTTACGAGTTTGATATGCAAACTTGTCAACAAGCTTCGGAGTGGCGCCTTCCAACTGAACCAAAACAGAAAAAACCGGCCAAGTGCGAGTCAGACTCGCGCACGAAGGGTTCCGTACCATTATCTATAAAATCGGCAAAAAAATTATGTCTATTGTATGGGAGCCCCACTTAAATGTATTTTTATTCTGTTTTTAGTAAGTATTTATTGTTATAGCGGCAACAGAAATACATCATCTGTGAAAATTTCAACTGTCTAACTATCACGGTTCATGAGATACAGCCCGGTGACAGACGGGCAGACAACGGAGTCTTAGTAATAGGGTCCCGTTTTACCCTTTGGGTACGGAACCCTAAAAACCACGCCAAAGTCGATCAAAAGTGTAAGTCATGTTGACCGTTTTCTTTGACTACCGCGGTGTTGTGCACTTGGAATTCTTTCCGGAAGGTCAAACAGTAAATAAAGAATATTGTTTGAGCGTTATCGATAGCGGCGTATAAGATAGCAAAGTCGACGAATCGGGCCAGATTTGTTGAAAGAAAATTCTTGGATTTTGCATCACGATAATGCGCCTTTGCACAAGGCCATCATAGTGAACAAATTTTTGACTAAAAACTCAAAAAATACCATCGAGCAACCACCTTATTCACCAGATACGGCTCCAGCCGACTTCTGTCTTTTTCCTGAACTCAAATTACCACTTAGTGTCACCCGTTTTCATTCGGTTGAAGACATAAAGCAGAATTCGCGGCGAGAACTAAACTCAAACGAAACTGAACAAGTGTTTAAAAAATGTTTTGATGATTGGATTATTCGTTGGCGTAAGTGTATCTGAAGGAGCATACTTTGAAGGCGATAAAATAACTTTGGATGATTAACTAACATTTTGCGTATTTATTGATCGTATCCCGGTACTTTCTTGACAGAGTAGTATATGGACGGAAAAGATAAATACTGAGCCAATATAAATTCAATTTAGCTAATGAGCAATGATTATTTGCCAAGCAACACTTGGCATATAGATGGCAATAATTGTGTTACGAACAATCTTGGCCAGCCTGCAGCGTCTTCAGCCACTTTATCGCTTTACACTAAAATAATTTCCTTTTAGCTTTGCCGGAGTCGGGTAGATGGTTTTTTTTTTCTGGATAACTCAAACCCCTTCCCGTAATAAGGTTGAAAAGTAGTCGACCGTCAGTGAGCTCGTTTTTTCATAACATTTATCTTGTAATTAAGCATTCACTTCTTCTTTTTCGTGTGGTTAGTGCCTAATCCGCTTTTAGAGTTTTTATGCCATCCAAGAGCCTCTGACTTGGCTTTACATGCCGTCGAGAAATATCTCACAGGTATGCTGGTTTCCTCACGATGTTTTCCTTCCCGAATTATTTATATATCATTATTATCATTATTTATATACCAAAAAATCAGAGGTCTTGGGTTCGAACTTGAGACCTAAGACTTGGTAGTCCAATGGTCACACCACTAGGCTATCACTGCTTCACTAAAATATTTACAATTCTAACAACACTACACAATAACTCATACCAATAATAGGTATAATTTATTAAAGTATTATTAGTATCAATTTTACATAGCCGTCGCCGAAACGCCACCGCGCTATGTGCGCGAGGAATGGCACGAGGAAACAGCGCAGCGCTGCCTGATTTTTTCCCCGCAGTGGGACAATGTAGGCTTAATCAATATTATTATTTGTGTCTTTGTCATCTTTAAACGATTGACAGCAATTTTTACGAATTCAAAAAAACATTATTTTGGTATTTTTCTTTTACAAAAAGTTTTGTTTAAATTCTCAAACACAACTCAAAACAAAATCTCAAAAAGATTAACTTCCGGAAGTTAGCTGCTTTTGTTGTTTTCAAACTGTTGTTCGTTTCCTTATTCACGGGTGATTTCATTTATCTATGGTAGATTTACCTTTATATAACACCTAATAGGTATTCCGATCACGCGCGCGCAGGTACGGTTAAGATAGAACTTTGAGAGGAAACTCCAACTCCTGAAGATCCTTCAGTTGATTTTGTGGGATTATTAGTCGCTGATACACCATTATTTTATGTTCATGCCCTTTTTGTTTTCGACGCGTGAGATGAATTGTAAGTAGTGTTTACTTTGGCTGATGTATTAGATAAATGTCAGCGGTATTTTTTTGAAAAAAGGTTAGCTATTTTAGGTACAGTTGGCGTTATTTAGAGGGTGTTTTGAATGTTTATTTAGAGGGTGTTTTGAATGTTTAAAAAATAGGGGAACGTGTGCAAATTTTAATACTTCATGTCTTCAATATGGTAGAAGAACAAATCTAAGACACTTCAATTTATAGTTTTAACCAAGTATGATACCATGAACCATTTTTTTTTAATGTAAATAATTCTATTTTATTAAATAATTATATTGTCTTGATGGCTGAGAGGTTGAGACCACGGCTTTTTTAGAAAAAATAAACTTAAAAAAGTCTTAATCACCACATTTACCAGTTATATGTAGCTTCCTACGTCAAATGCATCTTAATCATTATCATATATCGTCTCCCTTTCCCAACTATATTCCAGTCGGGTTTCAGTCTAACCAGATGCAGCTGAAAACAATATTTTACAAGGGGTGACAAATGCGTTGTAACCAAACTCCTAAACAAACTTCCGAAAACGCGTTCAGCATAGGAATACACTTAACTTGTCGAATTACAATTGACAATGGTGCAAAGTTACAGAATTACTGAGCTCAAGCTGAAGTGTAAGGTCAAGTCCAAGGTGACTTCTTAGCCACGGGCTCAAGCGACTCACGACTTGTAACTCGAATGCGGAAAAGATAAATAGAAAAACATCTTGGAGCATTCCACGAGTCGGCCAATGCGACACACACGATGATACTCACGCACTAAATCACTTATTTTCTTTGTTTGCTGCACAATCGTTATAGTAATATGATTGTCGCGAGGAAATAAAAAATGTGTATATCGTGGCCAACGGGTTAGAGTAAAAGACCATAGACGACGGCTTGTTGTTACGGGGATCAGAGGCTTGACGTCTATATTTACAGGCCCCTTACCTTCCCACAAAGATGAGTCCCGGGTCCGAGTACTTAGTTCCCACTATTCGAACTCGGCCCGGGTACCAATAATGGGTCTTTGGCATCTCTGATTATGTCAACTCTCATTATGCCAAGAACGGAATGAAGCTGTCACTTTCATTTGTTTTATAAATCACGCCCACCTCACCACCTGCACTAGCTCCTCACCGTGGATGAGGCCTAAGTCTAAGAGTTTGAAGCCTCCAAGTTAAGCTAAATCATCTCGCCATGAGGCTCTATGTCGGGAAACACGACTGATTGGGCCAATTGAAGTGGAGAGGTGACTTTAAAAGTGGCTTGAGACAAGTTTTTGGTAAGTTCCTGATCTTAATTTTAGGAGAACTACAGATTTCGTTTTTTTTCGTGGCATGAAATCTCAACACTTCTGTACACATAGTATACTTAAGCTCATTGTGTTTTACCTGCTTGAAACTCAGGTGTTTTACCTGCTTGAAACTCTCTTCTCCGTAAGATCTGTTTTATGGAGATAAATGTGGCTTGGGACTTGCCCAAGGTCTTTCTTTTCCTTTAACTTTCGATGCCCCTTGAATCTGTTCACATTTTAGTACTTAGTGGCAACATCCGTTATAGTATTTATTATTATTCATTTCTAGAGCCACTCGGTTTCAATTTTATACTCTTTTGTGTTATCAACTTATCACTTTCTTTGTGAATGCTGGTTAACCTGTAATTGGTGACTGTGTAAGTCCAAGACTGTAAAACCTGTACTCAAGACATTTTGTACACACAAGCTGTTGGTAAACCTTTATTAATAAATAAATAAATAGTATTACGTTCTTAGTGTGTTTGCTTGAAGCACCTTATTCACGTTTAAGAATACTCTAAGCTATTACATGTTTGCAGTTTTATCAAAATCAGTAAATAGTCATTTACTCATCATCATTCATGAAGTTCCAGGGCTTGAGATAATTTGTTTATCGACGGAAACCATCGGCTGATCGTTTCTTTTTAATCATAGTTAGTTTTTGATGTGTGTTCAAGAATGATCCACCAATTCCGCCCGTATTGGCTTAAGTTCCCTGTAGATTCACAAGATCCAGTCCCTCATAATAATCTTTCTTTTTTTCCACTCTGTTAACTAAGATAGCTTTAATACAACACTATAGGCATACACCCTCTTTGGCTCCTTTGAAACGGCTTGACTACTCATACATAATCAAGCTGACTTGAGCCCTCTACTGAAGGCTCAAGTCATTGGAGGGTATGATTGATGTTATATTCATAGTCCTGCTTCTGATCCATATGGTGTACAGATCACAGAGTCATTAATTTTATAAGGGGAAAGCAGAAGATCTGAGCTAACCGAAATGTCATACAAGTACCTAGAAGGTTAGAGACAGATCTTACAGACAGATCAGATCTTCTTTGAGTCGAATCTAACTCAATTCAAAGCATTTATTTCATTTAAACAATGAAATAAATGCTTTGAATTGAGTTTTTTACGCACTTTTGACTTGTGAAGCGTCGGGCAAAGTGTTATTGGGTTTTTCCATCAAGAATTTCCCAGTAGCAACCACAAAGTCTGGTTGTGCCCGGTTGATGACAATAGGTTCGTCACTTATTACATGGGACACAAAAAAAACATGACTGGCGAAATGTGGGTGTACTATTACGTACGGTTCTGGCTCACCCTTCAGGGCTTACAGGCGTGATGTTATGTTACGTTCTATGTAATGATGTTGTTGCAGTTTCAATGCTTAAATCATATAATTAATGAATAAAGGAAGAACACTAAGTAGCAAGCAATTAGTGCTTCAAGAGATTTGTTATAAAGACATTTTGTGGCAGCTGATCTATAAGACGAAAGTTTCTGGAGTCTAATTTAAAGTTAAGATATATAAGAATAATATATAGTAAAGACTATATATTTATAAGAGTAGGCACTACACTACATACTAGGTACTTCAGAATTCTCAAGATAAGAACAAAAAAATTCTACACTTAGTATAAATAAATTCGTATCTAATTTACATACAAAATGAAGTGAGCAATTTATTCAATTTAAGTAAAATAGTCTAAGATATTCACTGTAGGTATCTTTTTTTCGAGCCTAGGTGGTACACATTCAAAATGAACACGATTAAGAACTGTATCACGTTGTTATAAAGTACAGTTTATTTTAAGCCTAAAGAAAAACTTTTAATATGCAGTGAAAAACTTAATGCCCCACAAAATAGTTTAGTGTCACATAAAACAAGCTTTTAGATTGACATCTTTTTATTTTACTGGTAGGATCGTCGTTTGTCATTGTAAAATGATCGTTTTTTGTAAGAGCGTAAGGATCACGATTTATTTGACAAAAATACTATGCTATTTTCATCGTCTGTGTTAGAAAAGAAATAAAACGGGCTGTTTAAATTCTATTTAAATTTGGAGAAAGTACTGGAGTCCCGGAGATTAATGGGTCTGCCAACGTTACTTAGATCTAACTTGCTTTGTGTGAACGACGAAACAGCTTGTCGAATTGAAATACATTTAGCGAGAATATAAAATAAATTGTGTGTAATTTATTTATTTATTGGTTCACCAACAATTGTTTACACTGGTTGTATGCTAAAAGTAACATGCAAAAATGTAAATGCAATAGTGCAACAATCACTTACAGGTAAACTCCGCATGCGTAAAGAAGAAATAATGACTATGAAATGGTACAATTTTGCTGATCGTGCCTTGCAGAGGTCGGTATGTGGATGAGAAATATCCTATACACACAGGGTGTAAGGGACAGCCCTCCGCAGACTGATGGGGTGAATTCAGTATATCATACTAAGATGACCGGTACAAGAAATTATGTCGGGAACGTTATAGGAATCCAATACATTAGATTTGGTTGATTTCCTCATCCACAATGTATCGTTACCGTGGGAAAACCGTGGGAACAGCAAGCGCGACGACGAGTTCGACGACCTCTGTAACTAGGCAGGAACTGAACAACTGATTTCGCGCGTCGTTCTTTAGAGTATTTCAACATCCGTTGTTGGTTTTTATTTTATTTTAGCCGTATCATTTTCATAAATGGATTGCTGCGTACAGAGAATGTAATTTTACATTGAAACAAAGGAATAGTAACTGAAAAAGCAATAAAAAAAAGAGAATTTTCCGAAGAAAAATTCCGGTAGAGGATCATTCAAAATAAGGAGGTGAATGTACCCTGTCTGTTTGTGGAGGGCTGTCCCTTACACCCTGTTTGAGGCCCTTACGTGTCTTGTAAAGCATTAAGCTGTTAGTCCCGGCTATTTTACGAAGATCTTTGACAATCGGGTTGTGGACGTCAGATAGGCTGTCTCCCCATGTGAAGTACTGACATTCAGCTGCACCCAGTTAGACTGTAAGCTAAAGAAGGATAAGCAGATAATGATTTCTCTGCTTGCAAAAATCTGTGGGTATGTCCAGTTTAATGCCACGGAATATGTGAGTATCTGAGCTTTTACCCACAATTGAGAAACAGCCACAGATTGTACGAGCTAAAGGAGGTATGGAGTAAGCGCCCGTCTTCGCCTTCGACCGGTGGCTGTGGAATGCGCTAGCATTTGCTTCAGTTTATCGGTATTCGATTGGTAGGTAATTGGTAACTGTCAAATTGTCGACGAGTCTTTGCTTTCGTCAAGGGAAATGTTACTGAATGAACATGTTAGGGATGATTTGTGCTAGCTAGACTGTCACGGGTATATTTGTAAGAACGAACTGCTTCTGGTAAAATGTTCGTGAAGGTTTTGTTACTCATCCACGTCTCCTACGTGGCACGCCCACTCCCAGCATGGTCGAACCTAATATAAATAAAAAAAAAACGAAAAAAAAAATTCATCCTTATCATATTTTTTGTACGAATTACATTATGTTCTACAAACCTGTTGCCTATCTAATATTGCGTTTAATTAGGTGTCGCTTATCTGACTGCCTCGTTGGTCTAGTAGTCGCAAGGGGGACTGTTGAGCAAGAGGTCCTGGGTTCGATTCCCGGGTCGGGCAAAGTGTTATTGGGTGTGTCCATCAGGAATTTCTCTGTAGCAGCTACGGAGTCTGGATTAGTGCCCGGTTGACGGCAATAGGCTCGCCTCCTATTTCATATGACTTAAACATAACTGGTGAAATGTGGATGTACTATTAGGGTATAGCCTAACCCTTCGGAGATTGCCGGCGTGATGTGTGTTATATATTGCAATGCTCGAATTTGCGCTGTATTTATTATTGCAGCGTTGAAAATCCAACATATTCAGGAATTCATTAAAAGTGTCTTCTAGTAAAACTTCTAGGAAAAAAAAACCATTTATAGCTGTTTTATTACTCAAGTAATAAAACTAAACATTAATAATTTGTGATAATCGACGAGAATCTCGTGAAAGCTGTGAGAAAACCAAACAAATAAAGTATCTCGACATGGCGCACGAGGTTGCCGGGCCGTCGTGAGGAATATGAGCTCCGCTATCATAGTGCCGATAGTCCTTACGGTTAATGAATTGATGGCCAAGAGCCTCGACGAACTCCTTTCGAGGCACCTTTTAGGCGGTTTGATCAAGGACTTGATTCAGAAGACAGTACTTCTCTCTGGAGCCCTAACCACCAGTAACTTGGACCCTGATCCCGACAACAGCGGTTTTTTTATTTATTTTTTTGCAATTAATATGTAGAAAGGATAATTAAACGAAATAGTCTTAATCGATCTCGGGTCGACCTTTAGGTTAAGCTGCGCTTGCCTAGGTTGGTCTGTGGATGGGTGACCACCCATTACATACCAAGTTTCCTCCGTGCCTCGGAAAGCACGTTAAGCCGTTGGTCCCGGCTGTCATTTGTAGATCTTTGACAGTCGTTACAGGTAGTTAGTGGCCCGAAAGTCTGACAACCAGTTTTACCAAAGGGTATCGTATTACCCAGAACTAACTGGGTTGTGGAGGTCAGATAGGCAGTCGCTCCACGTAAAATACTGGTATTCAGCTCAATCCGGTTGGACTGGAAGCCAACCCCAAAATAGTTGGGAAAAGGCTAGGCAGATGATGAGTCATAATCGATTTAGAGGCCAGACAAAAAAATAAATTCAATTCAATTAATTTATTTCAGACACAATATTCGTCCATAATTTTGTTAGTAGGTACACTTCAAAATAATGTTAGTAATCAAAAAATCAGAAATAAATAATACAAACCACACAATACCTACTATTATAACTGTCTTAACATAAGTATCTTTTAGCAGTTAGCCACCATGGTGCCCAAGAGCATAACTTAATTCACGTAAACAACAACCATAACACACGATCTATGGCTGCTGGCAGATTCAATGTACCCAGCCAGAGTCACTAACTACTTTGGTGACAGAACCCTAAATAAAAGAATACCATATCTATTGAACAGTCTGCCAGCAGACATAAGAAGTGAAACGAATAAAAATAGCTTTAAAAATAAATTTAAAAAATATTATCTAGAAATGTGTAAAAGTGCTACATAAAAAATAATATTTGGTTTTAAGTACGTGTAGTAGAGACTCGCTGACCCCACAGTCAAACCATTACTACGGTTTTGTGGGGCTTAGTTTATAAGATTACCTACCATTTTTGAATATATAAATAAATAAATAATAATGAATAAATAATAAAAAACTAAATTTACCATCAAAAATAGAATATAAAAATTAAATTAAATAAAAAAAATATTATAAAACCAGAACATAATTCAATTCACTGTTACAATAGTTTCCTCCCTCAATTTATTTCACTCCATCTATTATCCCCACTGACCTTCCATAACTTGTTTTGACAAACAACTACATAGTTTCCACAATAGATTGTCCTGGAGCCCCAGGACTAATAGTAATAACTCCTAGGGATTACTAGGCTAGACTGTGATACTGTTTATTAGGAGTGGACTAACTTGTGACCAGACAGAGACTGAATTGTGACCTGGCTTTTGAGACTCAGAGATGAGAAAATGGACACAGATTTAAGATGAAATGTTGGAAATGGAAAATTCAAGACTAGTGTTCTAAAGTAGTATCGTTTGACGTCTTTGGTTTTATTTATTTACTAGCTGTGCCCGCGACTTCGTTCGCGTGGATGTGGGAACTTAACAATGTATTTATGCTAGTGCTTCTTTATAAACAACATTAGCTGTGGAACCATCTGGAGCGTACACAAAAAGGTTATTGGGGTTTACGCGAGAAAAAGCTACGTATAGTTGACCATGGGAAAAAACATCCAATACTTAGGTCAACCCCCCACAACGGATAATGTCTGGCCCTGAGCTTTATTAATTGTCATGGCATAACAGAGACTGACTGGGAATTGCACTCGTTTGAAAGAGAAAGGAAAGTTGTTAGGAATTATAGGTATTCTTGGAATAAAAACAATATCACCAGCGCCGCAACCGGTTAATATTTCAGCTTCGATTATGTTTTGCTGCAGATTTGTGATTTTGAGCCGAGTGCCGTTACAAAGTTTGGAGGACATAAATTTCTGAGAAGAATTACTGGTACACCGATTTTTAAAACTATTTTGTGGGCTGGAAGTCCGGGTGTGTTGAGGGAATCCAAAAATTCTACCGGGTAGTACGTGGAGTCATCTTCTTCCATAACTGTATTTATAGAGGTGTATTCTCTACTATTCCCGGACACATGAATCAATATTTTTAAATTAATTGCCGCAGCTTGGACATTGCGAGGAGTCAAAATAGCTCGCTGACATAGCCAAGAACCGGCTTGATATCCCATGTTTGTGGAATCTCCGTACACAGAAGAAATTAGCTCCTGTTGTGATGTAACGCAAGAACAGAGATTATCAACCATATAATAACTTTTCCATCTTCTTGTACGGGGTATGTGCCATCGCCTATTTGTAACAATAAATTGGGAAACTCCTGTGCGTTTTCGCAGCCTCGCAACTGTGCACGCATATGTACACTCAGGTGTGTAGATGATATATTGCGCCATAAAACAGAACTCTTCAGACAGGCAGCAATTTCTTCGGCTCTCGTTCCTCGGGGTACTATCGGGAGTGTCTGCCGAAAATCACCGCAGAACAGCACCGTAATGCCTCCCCATCGGCCGGTCATTTTGCCTTATGTCCTGTAAAGTTCTATTCACTGCTTCTACAGCTTTGCGGTTTGCCATAGTGCACTCGTCCCAAAAAATTAAAACACAATCGCATAAAACCCTTGCTTTATCGCTATTTCGCGATATGTTGCAAACCGGGCTTTCCGTGCGGTCTAAGTCAATAGGAATTATAAATGTTGTGTGTGCCGTTTTTCCTCCAGGCAATAATGTGGCTGCTATCCCTGAAGAGGCGACAGCATTATTTTGGTTTTGTAGCGGCACTACAAAAAGTACTACAGCGCCATCTATGACGCAGAGGATAAACTAAAAATCGCGAATTCTACATCGCGCAAGTTATTCGCGACTTAAGACTATACAGAAGAACTCGACAACAACTGTTGGGCAGTAGCCCACCAGACATAACACCCGTCTGGTCGGAGGATCCTCCCTTTTCAATGGGGGTTGAAGAGCTTTACACCCTGTTCTTCATACTCCTAAACTTCCTTATTCGAGCCAGAATGACTTTGGTTAGGAAAGTTTTACCTGTTCCGCCCGGTGCGTCTAAAAACAGGATTTCACCCGAGGCGTTTTCTACACTGCAGCATACCCTATCAAACGTCTGGCGCTGTTCCTCTGTCTTTGCGCAGCCATTTTGTAAAATTTCTGTGAGTTCCACGGGTTTTAACTAATTTCTGATACGTATTCTCGGTTTATACGTTCCCCATCGACTGTTGGTGTGGGCAAACCGTATTGACTGATCGGGTTCCCTGGTATTAACTATCTCTTTAATAGCAATAAGGACCTGTTGTGACAAATTTCACGTACCCTATAGGTCAGGAATTTCTCCATCAGTATTTAGTTGAACATGCCTCAATCAGAAAATGACGTCACACGCACAATGCCATCTATCGAATATCTATATTCAATGCTGCACGCAGTTGAGCTCTAGATATAGTCCAGTCTTAGTTCGATAGATGGCGCTGTTTTAATATTTTACTTCGGAAACACTATTATAATTTTATTAATTTACATTTTTCTTTCTTTTCATTTGTATGGTTTGAACTGATTACTATGAAACCAAAAACTTAATGTTACTTCAATTTACGCACATATTGTTGTGTATAAAAGTTACGGGAAGTTGTGAGACCAAGTGCACATAACCCCAATTTTACTTCTGTAACACTTTAAATTCAAATATCTTTTGATAGACTGAACCGATTGCAATGAAACAAAAACTAAATGTTACTCCAAGTTACGCTCAATCGTTGTGTATAAAAGTTATCTACATTGCTTTTGTACATTTTACGTGATGCCCGAACAAATACACAGACAAACAGACAAAAATTCCAAAAATGCTGGAAATGGGTTCTATTGGTTGTCCTTTAACACCCTGGCTATTTTTTTTGGATTTTTTTTTGATGTACAAAAACGACTTTTCTACAGTTTTATTATATGTATAGATTTAACACTTCAAGCACAAAGTACAGAGGCGGACTTAATGCCATAGGCATTTTCTATCATTCAACCTTTGGGTGATGCAGAGACAAGCAGTGGTAGGTGTTATCTGAAAACAATTTAAGTAATACTAAGATAAACCACAAGGATAAATAAAATACTATAAATATATTTAAAATACTATATCTATATCAAAATATATATTAATGTAAATAGACATTTACACGGATACACTAAAAATAAAAGACAAACAAGGTGGTTTGGTTTCTAATTTTTATTTCAAAGATAATTAAATTATTTACAAACTACAAAACTATAATAGTAATAAATACTAGTTTTCCGCCCGCGGCTTCGCCCGCGTCGAGTTCGATTATATTGCGTTTCCAAGAGAACTCTTTAAGAGTCCGGGATAAAAACTATCCTATGTTCTTTCTCAAGGTCAACTCTATCTCTTTACCAAATTTCATTAAAATCAGTTCAGTGGTTTAGACGTGAAAGCGTAACAGACAGACAGACAGACAGAGTTACTTTCGCATTTATAATATTAGTAGGGAAGTAGGGATGTACAAGTAACACATATTTTGGTTAGGTTTTGTTTGTTAGCAAGTAGTATTAGTCTAGGTTTTTAATTGGGGTTTTGTAGACTGTCTAGATTCTGAGCTATTTTGTAACTAGTTATTAGTTTCAGTACTACATTATTGTGATTTTCACTCTTATCAATGGTGTAATGTGTTTATCGATGAGTAAGGCGCTTTTTGTTCGTCAACATAAATAATGCAATAACATTTTTCAGTGGTCAAATTGAATTGCACTGGGCTTGCGTGTGTGTCCCACAATTAAATTTGAATTTGAATTGATTTTTTCTATTCTAATTTGTATGTCACTAACGACAAAACATAGCAAGAACCTTAACTATTTATAAAATCCCTAAAGTTTATACCTATGTTTAACAAATAAATGATTCTGGTTCTGACCAGTTGTACGTAACAAAAACGTGTGTGTATAGCCGGCCTTCAGTCTCTTTCCACAATGTTTTTTTTGTCAAAATCAGCCTCTATAGTAAAAACAAAATCACTGCCAACCGTGCCCGTAGATTATCATCAATCTACTGTCTTCTTCTTCTTACTTCTTTATTACTCGTAATCTTAGCAGTCACCTCCTTTTTTGCCATATCATCCTTCACACAGTCCATCCATCGTTTCTTTACCCTGCCCGTAGATAATCATTCAAAAAAAGTGTGTGAACACGAGGCCTATTATAGGCTGTCCCCAATAAATACAAAAGAACAAAACGTTCATATTTGTTGTACGGCACCAATACCTAATGTTGCGTAGGTTTTTGTGGGTTCCGTAGCCGAATGAGAAAAAAACGGAACCCTTATAGATACGTCATGTCTGTCTGTCTGTCCGTCCTTATGTCACAGCCACTTTATTCCGTAACTATTTGCACTATACAGTTGAAACTTGGTAGGTATTCTGTGAACCGCTTTACGATTTTTATTCATGGAACTGAAATTGAAAAAAAACATCAAACCTATACATGCGGGGTGTTTATGGATAGGTCTTTAAAAATTACATTGAGGTTCTTATACCATTTTTTCTCAAAGTCAATCGTTTGAAAGATACTCTTCGTGTCGTCGTCCCCCTCTAATTTCTAAAGTAAGAGGAGGAAAATTATGAAAAAATTTAGGATTGTAGAACGTAAAAGAACTTTCAACAAATATTGGTATGAATAAAATTTGATGTTTAGTTTTTGAGATATGGGAGTTTTTATCAAACTGCAGCAGTAACTTTGTTTTTCATTAACATACTATGAAAAATAAATTTATTAATGCAGTTGAATGTAATACAATACAACTTATGAAGGAGCCTTTAAAATATTTGTATTATATTGTTTGGTGCTACTGAACCCTATGTGCGTGTGAGTACGACTCGCACCGGTTTTTTTATTATAATGACTCCATTACATTTAACACCCACGGGTCCACATATCCACATGAACGATCAATTGATCAAAGAACTTCTTTTTACGAAGGCATTTTACGCAGCGTCGCGATACAGGCCAACAAATAGTAATAAACAGAAAATAATGAGTTTTGAAAGTCGGCAGGCGTAACAAATTAGATGAAACTTTTGAGCAGCCCACATGATTGGCTGCTCAGCGTTTTGGGATACACTTTAATGTATGAGTTTTTTGCAGGGACGGACTAGGGGTTTACTAAAAGGGAACCGCGAGTTCTGTAATATTTGGGTTCTAATAAAGAGTCTGAGCATTAAATAAATCACGCGTGTCCTAAAATGTTTGGTTCTAAGTCATGGCTTTTTCCTCAAAATAATGAAAAGGTAAATGAAAAATCATTTACGTTTTTAAGGGGTTTTAACACAAATGGCATAAAATAAACATTTTTTGGGTTCCGATACAACACAATTCTATTTGCGCTTTATATGTACTAAAATTGTGCTGTACTTGTACTTTCAATACGTCCCTGGTGAATTGAAAGCCATTATCCAAGGAAATCCTATAGACCCGAAAGGACATGGCCAATTTCTGTATGGGCGTTTGCATAGTTATCAAATTTAATGTACAACGATAATTTTTGGTGTTTCATATTCGTGAATATTGCCATATTAAATTGCAAAAAATAAAAAGCTCAAAGAACTTTTCATTACAAATAACTAGACGTAAACAGTTTCATGTTACCTTCTATCAGATTGCTGGCAAAGCGTATGATATAATGATTTTGCAATTAAAAACCTCAAGGCGTTTTAAAATAACGAAGTGCTGTGAATTATTAGGCATTTCAACAAGATCCAAAATCCTATTTCAGGTGGTCATTCTACCTGAACTAAGGATTTTTAACCATATATTGATTAACATTTACTGAACTGAGAAAGTCTGATAGAAAACTGAGACAAAGTATATATAATTATTGTCACATTTATTGAGACTCCGAAAGTGACGTTTTTCTTCAACAGTTTAACTACTAATTAACAAGGGAAATACGAAATAAAACAAAAGATTATAAATAATTACTCATTTCTTGGTAAAAATAAGTAAAAATATTTTTTTCCGTAGAGATAAGCAGGAGTCAAAAATATTAGAAGATAATCGCAAAAAAAACAAACAGTTCGTACGCAACCTACGTACGCAACGGAGGATCTGTGCAATGGCAGTACCGCCATTTTGACATAAACAATGACATTGTAAAACGCGTTCCGTTTTATGGTACGGTTACGTTATTACTATAATTGTGTGAAATAAATATATCTTACGTATCAACACTTCAAAATATAATTTAATTACATAATTACATGTAAGAAATACCAATGAAAACAGTTTTGTTTAAATCAAATGTTTCAGGTAAGAGCATTTGTCGTTCATTTCACATACATATCTACAAGTAGTATGCGTGGTGTAGAACGTGTTCGTCTACGAACGGTCCATAGTGGCGAAAGTTGACAAATGAGACTTTGAATTCAACTTGCATTACTTATTATATTGTAATCAATACTGATAAGTGCAGAGAGGTTAAAAACTACGCAACAATTCACTTCTCTATTTTTCTTAATATAATATATTTACTATGTAAGTGTATATGGAATGTACTTTTTTGGCCATGTCCTTTACGATAAGTTTAATTTATTTCTGAATATGTTACGAGAATATTTAAGATGATTAAAATCCTTCCGTTCTGGTTTAATAGCTACTGCGTAGACTGAATAATGCTATGCCTGGAATCCCTGAACGGTTAGGCAGAGGTGTGGCCATTAGTACACCCACATTCCGCCAGTTATGTTAAACTCCCTCGTAACAGGCGAGCCTATTGCCATCAACCGGGCACAAATCCAGAATCCGTGGCTGCTACTGAGAAATCCTTGATGGAAACGCAAAAACACTTGCCCGACCCGGGAATCGAACCCAGTACCTCATGCTCAACGAGTCCAGCATATTATGATATTAAAAAATAATAACACCCCACTGATGGGCTAAGATCTCTTCTCATACAAAGATAGCAGGAGCATTGATCACAACGCTTGCTCAAAAGGGATCCAGGAGTTCAGGTCTGTGATGCCCTAGATAAACTTAGAAAGTACATAATATGAATTGGAAAGTCACATTGGTACTTACCCGGATTTGAACCCACAGCCTCGTGCATGAGATTCGAGGCCTTAACCTTTGGGCCATCATGACCGGAACATATTACAGAACAAAAAAAAATCCATGAGACTTCTTGAAAAAACTATTTTTAAATGAAAATATTTTCAGCAACATACAGTTATTTTGATCCTTGTAAGTGACCGAATCCAATCAGTTTTTTTTTATCGAAGATTTAATGTTGCCTTTGACAGACCTTTACAGAAAACCGACCTATTTAAGAGAACCTTGTATCCTTAAAATAAATTTTATTACAACGCACAAAGAATAATAACAAACATTACTTATTATTTATCAAATGGCCATTTTGTCCTGAAGGCAACCATTTTTTGTCCATAATACCTTTGTAACAAGAAAATTGTTATAAATACACCTGAGGTCTGACATGCCGTCGATTTTCTTGCAGGAAAATATATATTTCAGTAATATTTGTTAGTACAACCTCATACAGGGGCATCTTACTCAAAGGACGCGTGTATATAAGATCTTTCAGTTCTGTTTAAGAGGTGCCTGGCCTGCGAGGAATATGAGAATAAGAGCCTCGACCAATACCTGAGGAGGCTGTCGTTAGGCAGCTGGATCCAGGGCCTGATTCAGAAAGCGGTACTCTAGGACACGGCTCCTAGGAGGAGGAGGAGGGTCGTTCGGAGGTTACTTGCAACACAAGCAACAAACACAAATCTATTAGTGGTCAGAGATCCTGTTCCCGATATCCTAACTACAATTCTTTTTATATTTTTAAATATGTTTTTGTTAATTGTTTTTTTAAAGGAATATTTAAAAATCTATAAAATATATATAAAAAAAGGGAATATAAGTTAGGTACATGACTGGTCTACAAAAAAAGGCTCACCCTTACCCAGCTCAGTTCTCTACATTGCTCATGTTTCCCATCTTTCATCCATAGCCCAATGGATTACTCCGTAACATTCTACTGCATAGAGCGGATTTAAAAATAGACGCGATAAATTTAGCTAACACGAAGCTGTAGCAAGATTAAAGATACCCAGATAAATGGAGACAAAAACGGACGGATTAGACGTCTCGCCGACTGTGCTGGGATTTCGCAAGTGTTTGAGAAAACAGTTTTATGAAACAGTGTTGTGAGTTTATTATACCTTTGAAAACATCACAGATCTATCTTTACTTAAAATATTAAAGGCAAAATAATGATCCTAATGGCCGTTTCCACGAACACTAAATGAGATCTAACTGAATGCTTAATGCCTGGTTTCACTAACACTAAGTGACACTTAACTGAATGCATAATGACCTGTTTTCACCAACTCTTAGAGTGACACCTAACTGAATGCCTCATGCACGGTTTTCACCAACACTGATGCATACCTAATTGAATACCTAATTGAATGCCTAATGCCAGTTTTCACCAACACTAAGTGACCCCTAATTGAATGCCTAATGCCTGTCTAGTTAGAGTGTTGCGCGTCAAAATGGGCAATTATGTCAGTTTGGTTCAAAGTTTCGCTGAGACAAGGGATCTCAGTGTTTCTGTAACATTTCTTGTAATTGATGTTCATGGACTTTGAGTCGTCTTCATCGTTTACAAAATAGTGACGTTTTGCTTAGTGTCATGAGAGCATAATTATTATAAGAAAATATATTTGTTGAATGCCTCGTTGGTCTAGCGGTCGCAAGCGCTACTGCCGAGCATGGGGTTCGATTCCCAGGTTAGGTTAAGTGTTATTAGGTTTTCTATCAGGAATTTCTCAGTATCAGCCATGGAATCTGTCTATTTGTGCCCGGTTGATGGCAATAGGCTCGCCCCCATCACAGGGGACTAAAACGTAACTGGCGAAATGTGGGTGTACTATTAGGTACACTACTGCCATACCCTTTGGGGATTTTGGACGTGATGTTATGTTATATAAAGTCACAAGGTTAGTTTATTCAGATTTATTAATCTAACAGGTTATTGTTACTGCAATTAAAGTAGCTTTAATGCCCACGTCTGGAAAAACTCCCAACATAGCCAAACTTTTCGGAAAACTACGGTACCTACATTGTAGTCTTCAAACTAAAACCTCAATATTCTAGGCAGTGCTGAAATGCAGTCATAACCGCACTAAACGAAGGACTCCTGAAAATGAGTAGGAATTTCATTATGTCCGTGGTTTCACTAACGAGTGGTTTTAATCAAGTGAGCGCAGCTCAGCATAATATTTAGTTTGGACGGAATATGCAGAGCTGCAGTTGGTACTTATGTTGTTCCCTGAAGGCGTTTAGCTGGATTTATAATATAGGCCTGTTGGATGTGATATCTTGAAATTTGAAATGCTAAACAATACACTTTTATTAAATACATTGTTCTTTGCAAACAAGCATTCAAAACAAACTTTAGATGCATGATTTGGTGCATCCAAATCAGAATTAATCGCATTATCTTGCTTGTTCATCATTCTCACTAATAAAGACCCCCTCGCTCTTATAATTCAACTCAAATAATTTAAGTAGCTCTATATGTATTAGCAGTGTTTGAACATAAAAATCATGTGAAATCATAAAAAAGACACCCCATTTACCGCCAAAATCGTTTGTCATTTACTCGTGGCCGCGTGTCTTTTACCTTGACTACTGTGCTTCGTGTTGCGGGTTCGATTCCCGCACGGAACAAATATTTGTATGGCCTACAGATAGTTGATCCGGGTCTGGCTGTTTGTGGTTGTGAGTTTAAATGTTTGTAAAAGCAACCACGATACAGGAGAAATTCCTAGTGTGGGGCAACGTTTTAAAAAAGAAAAGAAAGAAAGAGCTGACGTTGTCTATAAAGCAACAGTGCTATCGTTTTACAACTTTGAACCTTTATAAAACGGTTACCAATATAGTTTAGAAATCTGAACTAACAAAAAAACCGGCCAAGTGCGAGTCGGACTCGCGCACGAAGGGTTCCGTACCATTATCTATAGAAACGGCAAAAAAAAATCATATCTGTTGTATGGGAACCCCCTTAATTTTTTTTTTAATTTTTAGTATTTGTTGTTATAGCGGCAATAGTAATACATCATTTGTGAAAATTTCAGCTTTCTAGCTATCACGGTTTATGAGATACAGCCTGGAGACAGACAGACAGACAGACAGACAGCGAAGTCTTAGTAATAGGGTCCCGTTTTACCCTTTGGGTACGGAACCCTAAAAAACTCCCATTTTGCATACGCCCCAGTTTACACACATACATCCGGACACGTACATACCAGGTCATGTCAAAATTGTCAAGGGGGTAGAAAAACTTCACGACGCAATATCATTCATATTAAATTCTAAGGGAGGACCAGGAACGCCGTAAGTACGTGCTTAATCACGCCAGTTGACACGTTAACGAGCAGTTTTATTCAAGTAAAGCTGGTTAAACACACGTTAATGTTGCCGTCGCATCTTAATGACAACATAATCAGTCGTCAATGTTTGCACTGCTGGGACTCAGGTCTCATCTGTACGAGAGGAAGTGAGCTGTAGTCCACGACGAAGACCCAGTGCGGGTTTGTAGTTGTCTTCGATTTTTTTTGGTTTTAAAACAAGCCGGTTTTTACACGTTGTTTTCACCGTTTTGAAAACAGTGGTAATGAAATCAAGAACACAATAAAAGTGCTTGTTTAGGTTTCATTGCATACCGGTTGTCATTTATAGATTTTTCATTACTCATACTCTGAAAGTAGGTCTGAAGTTGCCTGAGGAGCGGGATGAAAGTATTACTTTTCATCCCTAGGGAGAATCGCTTTCAACTGACAGCTGTCAAATTATTAAAAAAAAAACTAGTTCTATTTTCACATTTCTATTGAACCATGTTCCAACTTTCTATACAGCCACGATGTAAATTTAAATAAAATAAAGTATTGATAAAATAATATACATTTTTTAAATAACTTTATTATAATTTAGTTTCAACAATTTCTTTAAAATAACATAGATTTGGCAAAATATTTCCCATTTTTTCAATGATGAAAATAAAAAATGGCTGCATAGCTGGCCACAGCAAAAAAAAACAAAATAGGCGGGAAACGGGAAAGCGGCAATCCGATCTTCATTTGTTTTTTCGAGTTTTAGAGTTTTGTTTATACTTCCGTATAGCAGAGATTTGTATACAATGAGTTCATCTGATTCAGATATGAATTTAACGCCTGATTTTATGAGAGAAGAGGCTAAAGCGGTAGTGGAAATAAAATTATCTCACCAAATCACCAAAGTTGTTGACTTATTTAAAATAAAATTTACTCATTTTTTCTTTAGCTAATTCATGTTTTTATTTTTACTTTCCTTTTATTCGTAATGAAAAGCACAGTGTTTACCTCGGGTTAAAGACTTATTTAGTCCCTCGAACTATTGGCGCCCTCACTTCGTTCGGCCAAACCCCGTCTCGGGACTAAATAAGTTACTTTCACCCCTAGGGTAACAATGTACTATTTAACAGTCGTTACAGGTAGTCAGTGGCCCGAAAGTCTGACAACCAGTCTTACCAAGGGGTATCGTATTACCCAGTAATAAGTAGGTTGTGGGAGTCAGACAGGCGACTGCCTATGTGGAACGTCGCTCCATGTAAAATACTGATATTCAGCTGAATCCGGTTAGACTGGAAGCCGACCCCAAAAGTAGTAGGCAAAATGCCTAGGCAGATGGTGATGAGTGGTGACTGCTTATCACCTGGTGTGTCAACTACTGCATTTATCATCATCATCAGCCTTTCAACACCAAGTTTTTACTTAAAGGCTACAGAAAAATGCAACGGAATTCAGGAAACCGAGACAAAATAGCATAGCCTTCTGAAAATGGAATCGCAGAAATATTCGTTTATTTGAGTGTCGAATGGGATTGTAGACAAACTAAGTAATAAAATCAACTTCGTTACTCTAGAAGGTGTGCACTGTGTATGAAATATTGAGACGGAAAAAGAATGGGTGTGGATACTGTGAAATAATTGTCTAGATGGCTGTGGAAACATTTTCTCATAGTGTCAACACTTATGGAAAATATGGAGGTTATCTGAGCCCTTTTCCAACAAGTTTGTGGTCGGCTTCCAGTCTATCTAGTACTATTTTACATGAAGTGTCGTTCCACAGAAAGTGCAAATTTTTTATACAAGTGGGTATCTAATTATGTACATGTAAATTGGCAAGTCGTGTGCTTGAGAAGTGGATAGGACGTAGGCAAAAAGGCAAGCTCTCGTCCCTTGTCATTTCTATATTTTTCTGGAAATCTTCCCATAACTAGTTCTCACTGTTACGTTCGTTCAAAAAAAAATCAAGGTTTTAGATTGACCGATTTAGGCTGTGCCTTGCTTTCAGCGAATAAATAAGTTTCAAGACTTTGATAAAGTAGTATTCTACTTTATTAAAGCCTTAAACTTATTCATTCGCTTAAAGAACCTTGAACTCAATGTAAGAAAAATCCTTTTCCTGAGTTGAGACAAAGGGTTTTTTATATAGTGTCCATTAATATAGTTTCATGTCAGATATTCAGTTTCAGACCAATGGACAGACAACTACGCAAATGATGGTCTGAGTTTTGAATCAAATATTGAAAAGAATATAAAATATTATTTTCATTGACGATTATTATTTGATTATTTGATTGAAGTTTTATTGTGGTCTTGTTTGTTTGTGAATGTACGCAAAATGTTAGTCGGCATCAAGAATGTTTTATCAAAGTCTCCAGAAACGATTGGAGATTTTGAAAAAACATTCTCGGTTGACTGTCCACCTCTGTCTAATCTTTCAAGTAAGAAAGGCAAGATGTTGTGGACAAAAAATTATAGGATTATTTATAAAGTTCAATAGACTGATTGGGTCTTTAGTTTCGAGACAGTTTGACAACTGAACGGACCATTGCATGTAAAGCCGAATGAATGAACACAAAAACTGGACATGACGTGTGTCACAAAAGTTATTTTATGAAAATTATAAAAAAAAAAATTAAAATATTTTTCAGAGAATAAGAAAAGCTTTAATTTAAAAGAAAGAGGGCGGTTTGAGCCCTCTCCATAAATGAGATAGCGTACAACTGCAGTAGTATTTAGTTTTTTTTTTGTGGCAAAAAGACAGATTTTTAAAAGATGGTGGATGGACTTATAATTTTTTATGAGTTCCCAATAAGTTATTGTAGTGAGTTGTTTAAATAAATAAGTATTTTTTTGTGCAATGTAGGTAGATACTTCAAACAAAGAGAAAAAAAAACACTGTCAACATTCTGTTTGTCAGTACTGCCTGTCAGTTTCGTAGATTTGTATCGTAACACAGAGAAGCACACAACAAAGAGAAGAATACTTATACCAAACGGAAATCGTAACCGTTCATTCATTCAACGGAAGAAAAAGTGGGGTAGTCGGCTCACCATCAAAACTGATAATTTTACTCTTATTTCGCAATCTACAGGGTGTCCCGTAAATAATGAATCAAACGTAACGGATAGCTTATCTAATTTCCAACAACCAATTTGAATATTTAAAAAAAAAACCGTTACAGTAACCAAGATATTATTTTTTTTTCGAATTTTACCATTTTGTCTTCCAGAATTAAGTTTTTTTAATGCTGTTGCTGCAAATGATGACATTTTTAGGTATGGTTTTTATCTAACATTTCTGAATAGCTTACTAATGTTATAAGATACCATTTTTTTGAATACCGTTTTATTTGCCTTAGAAAAAAAATCTTGAGTTGAAAAGTTTTTTCTTTACGATGTTAGGACCAAAATTGAAAAATTTCTCCTGTAAAAAAAAATGTATGACACCGAAGACGACCATTACTTTAAAAACTTGTACATTTAATAAGGTTTGCAAATTCGTATAAAACTTACGTCTAGTCCTTATCGTTACAAAGATATTGCTATGAATGTGATGAAGAAGACAGAAAATAAATTAAATTGGTACTATCCAATTTTTTCCTTTTCGTTATGGCTTATGCTTGAATGCTTGTAATCGAAGCAGGTAGTTAAGCGGCTAGCATA
This sequence comes from Eurois occulta, assembly GCA_950022335.1. Taxonomy (NCBI): domain Eukaryota; kingdom Metazoa; phylum Arthropoda; class Insecta; order Lepidoptera; family Noctuidae; genus Eurois; species Eurois occulta. The sequence goes on along the minus strand of OX465485.1, from coordinate 20,038,931 downwards.
ATTCCGACCCGATGACGTCATCTGTCCGGAATTTGGGACCGCTACCTGTGGCGGAGTTGCACCTCAGTCAGTGTGAAGGGGATAGATAGCGCCGCTTTTGTATTTTTGGTAAATTGGTATGAAGTTGTACATTCTAGTCCTTGTCGTTACAAAGATAATTGCTATGAATCTGAGAGGTGCTCCAAATCAACGTTAATAAAAAAAATAAAAAAGTGTGTACATTTAAACTTTTTTCTTTAAAATGTGTAACTGTAGTATTTCAGAGGCAATGTTCATTGAATTATTGAGGCGTATGAAAATAATTAGGAGGCCGTACTAAAAGAAACAGTTCAAATAAATCGTTTTATTTGGTTTTTACAATAAATGTTCGAATTGCCTTCCCCCTACAAGAATGCAAAGTCTGCATCTCCTAATAAAGGAAGCTCTTATCCGACGGACAAAACGGCTTTGGTTTATTTCTGATGCAGCAGATTGGATGCGCTGTCGTAATTCTTCTTCCGACGTTATTGGTTTCTTGTAGACCCTGACTTTTAAACATCCCCAGTAAAAAAAATCTAGGGGATTTAAATCCGGAGATCGCGGAGGCCACAAAATTGGTCCTAATCGGCCGATCCATCTGTCCGGATAACTTTCATCAAGGTGCGCCCTTACTGCCGTCGCATAGTGAGCGGGGCACCCATCATTTTGCAACAACATTGCTTGCCGTACGTCTTCTGGAACGTTTTCTAATAACCTTGGCAACTCATTCCTTAAAAAATGGAGATAATATTCGGCGTTTAGAGTAGCTGGTAGTTCAAAGGGCCCTATTATTTGCCCATTGATTATTCCCGCCCATAAATTTATTTTAAATTGATGTTGGCTCCTGTCCTCTCGCATCAAATGTGGGTTTATCAGCTGCCAACTGGGCAAATTATGCAAATTTAAATATCCATCTCGGCGGCATGAAGACTCGTCACTCCATAAAATCTTGTTAAAAAACTGCGGGTCCGCCCGAATCATTCTAAGCATCCTTTGGCAAAATTCTATTCTTGGCTGGTAATCACGCGACGTCAGCGTTTGAACACGTTGCATGTGATATGGGTGCAATCGGCACCGTTGTAGCACTCGATGCACCGTCGATCTAGAAATTCCTACGCGTCGCGCTATGACGCGAACGGAGACTGACGGATCTTCCTCGATTTCTCGAAGAATGACTTCGTCATTAACTTGTCGCGGTCGTCCTTCACTGGTACCACCAACTCCGGTGCCAAGAATTCTGCCCTCAAGAAGCGCGTTATGCACTCTAATAAAGACGCGATAATCGGGATAACGAACCAGGTTCGGGTATCTTTCACGGTACAATCTTGCAGCCGCCCTGGCATTACCTCTTGCTTCTCCGTAGATAAAATGCATTTCGGCGTATTGCCGTGGCGTGTACTCATAACGAGGCATTGGGCTGAATAAGGTTTCAGCGCTACTGCACACACGTACCTACAAGCACACACAAACGAATGTTTTCGGAGTCCGTAGGATCGCCAAGTCGTTTGTCCAATACGCAAAGAGTTCCAAATCGATAGGCAAAGCAAAGTCCAAATACACAGCACAAGTCAAATTTTACAGAAGAAAACACCGAGCCACTGAGCGGGAGCGAAAGTTATCTGACGTAGCAACTCGAAGAGAGAATAGTTAGAACTAAACTAATAAAATCAAGCAACAATGAAGCCTGTACGAGTGAAGGGCGCAGGAAAGAACAAAAGAACCTGCGCAACTTCATACCGATTTACCAAAAAGCGGCGCTATCTATCCCTTTCACACTGACTCAGGTGCAACTCCGCCACAGGTAGCGGTCCCAAATTCGGGACAGATGACGTTATCGGGTCGTCGGAATTATGCTAGCCGCTTAACTGCCTGCTTCGATTACAAGCATTCAAGCATAAGCCATAACGAAAAGGAAAAAATGGAATAGTACCAATTTAATTTATTTTCTGTCTTCTTCATCACATTCATAGCAATATCTTTGTAACGATAAAAACTAGACGTAAGTTTTATACCAATTTGCAAACCTTATTAAATGTACAAGTTTTTAAAATAATGGTGGTCTTCGGTGTCATACATTTTTTTTACAGGAGATTTTTTTCAATTTTGGTCCTAACATCGTAAAGAAAAAACTTTTTAACTAAAGATTTTTTTTCTAAGGCAAATAAAACGGTATTCAAAAAAATAGTATCTTATAACATTAGTAAGCTATTCAGAAATGTTAAATAAAAATCATACCTAAAAATGTCATCATTTGCAGCAACAGCATTAAAAAAACTTAATTCTGGAAGACAAAATGGTAAAATTCGAAAAAAAATTAATATCTTGGTTACTGTAACGGTTTTTTTTTAATATTCAAATTAGTTGTTGGAAATTAGGTAAGCTACCCGTTACGTTTGATCCATTATTTACGGGACACCCTGTATATGTAAATCTTACAATAAATGCATCAAACCATAACATAACTAATAAATGAAGAATCAAGGCAATCATCAGGCGAGGCAATCATTGAAGAAGCCCTGACCCTCCAAAACCCAAGAACATCTTGGTACCGTACCGTTTTCTTTCGATTAGCTTTTTCTTTAAAATAGCTTTTTAGGGTTCCAAGCTCTATATCTACGGGATCTGCGTAAAAACCAATAGATTAAACGATGATATTTATAACATAACACAACATCACGCCCATTTCTCCAAAGAGCTCGGCAGAGGTGGGTATATATTATAGTCCACAGTTGGCCAGTCGTTTTTAAGTTCCAGATAAAAGGGGGCGAGCCTATTGCCATCGACTGCCACCAATCCATACTCCAGGCTGCTACTGAGCGTCGCGGGAGACGCCCCAGGCGTCGGGGGCCACGTGGTGGCTCTCGGCCACCGTAGGCGCGGGCCTGTGGACGGTGAGTAATGGGCTAGCTCGCCGTCCGTCCATCTGATGACGACAGGCCGTGTCGACGGCGCGTTCGTGTTCCATGCGTGCCTCAAAGAGATGTCAGCAAACAGGAGGGGCCCGCAAGGTCCAATGCCTGCCAGGGTTGCGGGACTGTTCGAAAAAGATACCGCGGCCCTGGATCACAAACGGCAAAAGAAGGAACATGGATGGGTTTTAGTCAGTAAAAGTCTGACACTCCCTTCTGCTCCACCCAGAGCGGGAGGAATCATTTGATGATTTCCCAAAAAAACAAAAAAGGCTGCTACTGAGACCTTCCAGTTGGAAAACTCCAGTAACACTTTTCCCGACCAGGTAATCGTACACAGGATCTCTTCAGGATTCAAGCACTTCTGAACACTACATAAACGAGACAGTAAAGGCAATATACAACATGTCCCAAAATTCAACGATAAGCCAGCACCGGAGGATAGACCTGCCCATGACTACTCGGGGAAAAAAAGAAAAAAAATATATATCTCTTTTTTTTTGAAGTTATAAAAAAAAAGAAGAAATTCTTAAAAAAGTGAGACCTTTTATGATATTTTTCACTACCATGACCACACTTTTTTAAATATTTCTGTTATTTTTTTTTATAGGCAACCTGAATAGCACTGCTATCTACCACAATTCTTAAAAAATCCAGAATACCTCTAGTTTTTTCACGTAAATTAATGAAACTTAATTTATTCCCTAAATTTTTTGAAGATTTTTACTTTTAATCAACTTTAACTCATCGTGGTGTAAAAAAAAAGTATGAACACTACTATGGCAAGTTTTTTTATAAATTGACGCAACTAATCAAGATTCCAAAATGGTATAATACTCTAGGAAAATCAACCACAAAAAAATAATATCCATACTAGTTCAAAACAAGAACCAAATTCCTTAAATTATAGTTGACAGTAATCACTTTCACTGCGTGCCCAAAATGGGTTCTTGTTACAATTTCTAGGAATTTGAGTGGGGCATACATACCTTAGAAGTTAGAGAGAGATAGATAGATAGAGATATTTACGTTAAAAAGAGACAACAACAGGGCAGGTAGTGGGTTCTTGTTACAATTTCTAGGAATTTGAATGGGGCATACATACCTTAGAAGTTAGAGAGAGATAGATAGACAGAGATATTTACGTTAAAAAGAGACAACAACAGGGCAGGTAGAGAAGCTGTTATTATTCTCAGAGCAAGTCAGTTCAGTACGCTCTGCTCCTTTGTTTACTGCGCACCTGCGTACTGAACTGACTTGCTCTGAGAATAATAACAGCTTCTCTACCTGCCCTGTTGTTGTCTCTTTTTAACGTAAATATCTCTGTCTATCTATCTCTCTCTAACTTCTAAGGTATGTATGCCCCATTCAAATTCCTAGAAATTGTAACAAGAACCCACTACCTGCCCTGTTGTTGTCTCTTTTTAACGTAAATATCTCTATCTATCTATCTCTCTCTAACTTCTAAGGTATGTATGCCCCACTCAAATTCCTAGAAATTGTAACAAGAACCCATTTTGGGCACGCAGTGAAAGTGATTACTGTCAACTATAATTTAAGGAATTTAGTTCTTGTTTTGAACTAGTATGGATATTATTTTTTTGTGGTTGATTTTCCTAGAGTATTATACCATTTTGGAATCTTGATTAGTTGCGTCAATTTATAAAAAAACTTGCCATAGTAGTGTTCATACTTTTTTTTTACACCACGATGAGTTAAAGTTGATTAAAAGTAAAAATCTTCAAAAAATTTAGGGAATAAATTAAGTTTCATTAATTTACGTGAAAAAACTAGAGGTATTCTGGATTTTTTAAGAATTGTGGTAGATAGCAGTGCTATTCAGGTTGCCTATAAAAAAAAATAACAGAAATATTTAAAAAAGTGTGGTCATGGTAGTGAAAAATATCATAAAAGGTCTCACTTTTTTAAGAATTTCTTCTTTTTTTTTATAACTTCAAAAAAAAAGAGATATATATTTTTTTTCTTTTTTTCCCCGAGTAGTCATGGGCAGGTCTATCCTCCGGTGCTGGCTTATCGTTGAATTTTGGGACATGTTGTATATCTATTTTCGAAAGCAAAACACTTCAGAACAAAATCTTTCCTGTAAACAGTGTAAAAACTATTCAAATCCGAAAGGTATCGATTAATTATTCGACTCACCTGCTCCCGCATACCATTACCTGAGCGAATCGGATTCCTTCGTGTAGAAACGATCGCCGACTCGATTTGCGAGGAGTGCTCGAATTTCTAAGGGTGGGTTTCATCGGCGCGTGGTTTCACGGAAGACGACGGGACGTGAGAAGTGGGTGATGAGAAAAGTGTGAATTCGATGGTAGATCGTGCTCACTCGCTGGAACTAGTTCGAAGCGAAATATATACTAATTTTATTAGAAATGCGAAAGTAACTCCGTCTATCTTCATTTTCACGCCGTCGACCTGTGTCAGGAAATAGGCTACTTTAAAGCCCGGAAGTCAGTCCTCTTGTGATAATTTCTGACCATCACGCGGTTTCTTCCCTTGGCTTAGGAGACCAAGGAGAAAAGCTGGTTCTATTAACTTGATGCATCGTAAGAAGCCACGTTTAAGTTAAGGGAACTTGATACTTATATATTTCTCTTAAAATGTGTATTGGTTTGGTTAACAAATTGAAACCATTTTTTTATTTGAGCGCCATCTCTCGTCAAAGCGAGGGAAATAATTACGAATTGATTTGAAGACTTCAGTTGTTACAGTAATTTATGCCAGTAGTTGGCTCTTATATCATTAACTTGTTTTGTGAAGGGATATAAAATACTAAAAGTTAATCAGCACTACCTATTTTTATACTTAACTAGGTATATGTAAATAATAGGAAAATAAAACCGGTGTTATTAAAAACCAATGTCAGAACTCAGAACAGAGAGCGAAACTTTTTTTTCCTCAATGTCGTCAGTTGTTTAATTGGGCTTTGACCTCCCTTTCATTGTAGGCACGCCACTGGCTACACCTACAAAAATCCATGAATGGAACACATTACAGCACCACCTTTATATTGGAATTGCTATCGTTCTAACCACAGAGGCTATCGACCTTATTAAAGTACTAGCGACCCGCCCCGGCTTCGCACGGGTGCAATGCTGATACTAAATACACTACAGAAAAACTGTGAACGTTATATATAAAAACATAGCGGCCCACTTCGGCTTCGGGTGTAAAATATATAGCCTATGTCACTCACTGAAAAAATGATTAAAATTGATCCAGTAGTTTCTCGCCGCGCCGGCCGGTGCCGGCGCAAACGCTACGTCCCGCAATTTTTAAATCTGTAATATCTTCGAAAATATTCATTTAAATCATATGCTGTAAAGGGCCATATAGATCTATATTAAATCAACAATGTATTTAAGGTATTTAATTGGATAAGGATTAATGCCGTATTGGTTAAAATCGCTTCGGAAATTAGCCATTATTTGGCGTAAAAAGTAAATGACAAAAACATGTTATTGTGGGATATCCATAAGAGATAGACATATACCATCGCGGAGTTTTCCGTAGACCTTTTTAATGTGTACAATACTTAGTACATTATTTTGATAAATCTCGTAGGGTTCAGCCTGCGTTTGCAATGTAAGCGGAAAAAAATGAAATTATTTACGACTTCACAATAGAAATCTTGAAATTATGAGTGGTTCTCTAATATATTAAGCATGTTATTATACATATAAACCTTCCTCTTGAATCACTCTATCTATTTAAAATAAACCGCATAAAAATCCGTTGCGTAGTTTTAAAGATTTAAGCGGTCAAAGGGAAATAGGGACAGAAAAGCGACTTTGTTTTATAATATGTAGTGATAGTGATTAGGTACCTCGTCTATCGCAAAATAAACGTAAATCCTATGCAAATTGTAATTAGGCATTGTGATTACATTTAAACCAGCCAGCTAGCATTTATAGTTGTTTGAATTGAAACCCTGAATTAGCTGTTTATTAATCAAGACTTGATTACATGACTATGCACTAAATTCAATTAGAGAGCTTAGTGTAGTTGTGATACTGTCGCTGTAGACAGGTATATTGAGCACTCCATTTATTTAGCAAATTATTGAGGACTATCTGTGCTCCGTGACCTTCTTCCATGTGAAATTATTACAAAAATATTATTTCCCTATTTAAATCGGATTTTGTTAATAAATTCAAGGGTTTTATGTTTTTGCAAGGAACCCTAACTTTTTTCCAAAAATAAAAGTAGTCTAGTTACTCCTTATAACATCAGCTATCTGCCAGCCAGTAGAAGTCCCGTCAAAATCAGTCCTGCCGTTTCGCAGATTAGCCGGAACAAACAGACAGACAAACAGAAATTAAATAAAAGTTTTTTTTTATAATAACCGTGCATACTCATTCAGAAAAAAGTAGTTATTTTTTAATTACAAAAAGACACTTTAATTTTATTTATTTGTATCGATTTGGAGGTTGGGATCGTGCCCGGTTGATGGTAATAGGCTTGCTGCGTTTACATGGGACTTTTTAAGTCATTATTCTACCCCTGTCCCAAGTCGCCAAAATGTGGATGTAAGATGATGTGGATGATGTAGGCGTGATGTTTTATACATGGACTATAATCAATTAATCATTTATGATGGATTTCAAGGAAATGTGCGAGTTCGAAGTGCATTATCGTGTTACAGAAGCTTAAGTGAAATAAAGCCTTTTAAACTGTTAATAAAATTCACAATGAGTGCCTCTTGGCAATCTCTTGTAATCTAGCATTTGCACAATCATTTAGAGAATTTATTCCGGAGGGTTACGTGTACAGGTAATAGCCATACATCTATACAAATAAATAAAATTAAACTGTCTGTTTGTAATTTTAAAATAACAGCTTTTTACTGAATGAATATGAAAGTACATACGCTACTTGAAACATTTTTTAATTATTGTCTGTCTGTCTGTTTGTTACGGCTAATCTCCGAAATGGTTAAACCGATTTTGACGGGACTTTCATTGATAGATAGCTGATGCTATAAGGAGTAACAGACAGGTATTTTAGAAAAAAAAAAATAAACATAATATCAAACTACCTAAATATAATGAAAAAATCTACACATTTTGTCAAGACACAAAAACCTGGGGGAAGCAAGGTCAGTTCGCTAACATCATAGTAATCTAACACAAATCACGCTACACACACTCACAATGAAAATTGCACACAATCTTCCTACACACTCTCCCCCAGGATAAAAATAGCCCTTTGTTGTCCCCCTTTAACTTAAAAGCTTTTCTTGGAAAGTGCATTACGATCGGTGAATGCACCTGTACCCCTGAACGGGTACTTTAAGTACAGAAAACTAGCTTTAATACAGGGGCTTCTCCTGATGTGCTCCGGTTGCTGATAAGAAAACGTCAAGATTTCCATTAAAAAATACTGTGAGATGCATTTTCATTCTCCGTCTTATTGTTGGGGTAAGAAAAAAATGAAAAGAATTTATGTGACAATAGTCTGTAGTAAGTACCTAATATAAACGCAATGTACTAGCAGCAGTATTATGTACAGAGGTACAAAAGCTTACTTTTTATTTTATTTTGGGATGTGAAATCATCAATGAACCCTCCCGCCGTCCGACGTCCTCCCTCTGGTCGGAGCGGAAGAGAGTGTCAGACTTTTACTGACTAAAACCCATCCATGTTCCTTCTTTGCCCTTTGTGTTCCAGAGCCGCGGTATCTCTTTCGAACAGTCCCGCAACCCTGACCGCCTCCGGTTTGCTGAAATATCTTTGAGACACGCGTGGAACACGAACGCGCCGTCGACACGGCCTGTCGTCATAAGACGGACGAACGGTGAGCTAGCCCATTACTCACCGTCCACAGGCCTGCACCTACGGTGGCCCCCGATGCCCGGGGCGTCTCCCGCGGTGGCTGGGACGTGAGATTCTCTCCCTGAGGTACACAAACTTTGCATGCTAATAGAAAATGCTGAATCATTCTGGTATAATCCTTTATTTATTTTTATGATTATCGCGTTTCGTTGTGCAATGAAATACATAATAAATAAAAATGTTATTTCATAATTTGTGCCCATGGCTATTAAAATACAAAACTTAGGTACAGTACGTGTAGACAAAAAAATACCAAGCTTTAAAAAGTATTTTCAAGTACAAAATGGCGTATGATACAAAATTAATATTGGGTTATCCAAGCGAGTGATTTATGGTTTACACATATTATTTCGGATATATTGTACAGATAAGGGTTTGAATAAAAACATAACTTTACATTGGATAAACATTTTGTCATCCTTAATATCTGCAGAATCCACATCATTTTTAACTCTTCTGATGCTCTTCCTTAATCATATCAGACGCTTTCTCAGCGATCACAACAGTTGCCACACAGTTACCTCCAGTTATAACAACTGGCATGATACTAGCATCTACAACTCTCAACCGATGGACCCCATAGACCTTCAACTTGGAGTCGACCACAGAGCCCATGGAACAAGTACCACCATAGTTCCACATGCTAGTAGACATGCAGTAGACGAAACACTTCCAGTAATCATCAGTCCCATAGTCAAAATCACTGCATTTGTCACCAATAGGGTCCAATATGCTGCCATTCACATCCTTGAAATAAGTTGTATTTACAATGGGAAGGAAATCTTTCAAATATTTGACCAGATCGTGCATATCTTCTTCTTTGGAGAAATACCCAGTATCAACCAATGGAGGATCATGAGGACTTGAAGAATTTAAAGTAATTTTGCCTCTCGATTTTGGGTACAATTTAATTATCTGTGTATAAGCGATTTGTCTTCCCATAAGTTGTTGGTAAGATCTATCACAGATTTCATATTGAAAGTCAAAAGGAAGAGTGCAATATTGGAGAAGATAGTGTAGTCTTTCCTCAATGAAAGTAATTGTGGCGTATTCAGGAATACCAGCATAGGGTTTCAAAGATTTGTAACCTACAGCAGTTGAAGCTGGGTATGTTTGATAGTTGATTGGTCCAGGATCTGTAATTTTTTTTGCCCTATGCATAACAGTTACTGCTTGTTGATCTTGGAAATTCTCACCAACAGGTAAATCAGCTATAACTGTAATACTCTTTTCTTTTAAATGTTTTCTTGGGCCTATACCTGATAACATAAGTAATTGCGGGGACTTTACGACGCCAGCAGATACTATTACTTCTTTCTTAGCTCCTAGAAATATTTCTTTTTGTCCATTAATACTTGCTTTTACACCGATAGCGTTCTTTTGTTTGTCAAAAACAATTTTCGTCACAGTTGTGTTCTTGGATACAAAAAGATTTGGATTATTTTTTGCTGGAGTCAGATAACCGTATGCAGTGCTTTGTCTGTATCCTTCAGCTATTGTATACAATGCTCGACTGTATCCGACAGAATGTCTACCACCTAAGTCTTGGACTATCTCATTTCCCATTTCTTTAAATGATTCTAGATAATCCTTGACATTTGTGCTATTGTCCTGAGTGATTCCAATGTTACCTGCTCCTCCTTCCTCACCATCAGCAGGAGTACCTCCAACTCCTCGACAACTGCCCGTGGGACAGTTGTCGAGGAGGAGTCTTTCACTTCGCTTGAAGTATGGAAGAAGGTTTATGTATTCCCAGGAAGAGTCATTGGCAGCAGTAGCCCATTTTTGGTAGTCGTTAATGATCCCTCTTGAAGCGAGCATGAAGCCGATAGAGCTGGTTCCTCCAAGAGCTTTTCCTACTGGCACGTACATGGCAGGGTTTCGATGGCATCTTCCAGTGAATTTATCAGGAATGGCTGTAAAGTTCCAGTCTAGTCTGGATTTCTGCAAGTATACTAGGGTTCCTGGTAACTGAAATATTTTACAGTCAATTAAATTCTGACCGAATCAATCAACAGCGAGAATACTTAAATGTTAATATTGATAACTATTGAACTTACAAAGGATTCAAAAGGTGGATCATCTCCAGCTTCCAACATCAACACAGTATGGTTCGCAGCAGCCAGTCTGTTTGCCATCACACATCCAGCTGTTCCACCCCCAGCTATTATGAAGTCGAATTTCATACCATCTGATGAGGAACAATATGAAACAAAATAATGCTAAGTGTCACTTTTAACATTTTTAGTTCTTTGAAAGAAACGAATGATAATCTGAAGACCTGGCAAATGTCATTCGTGACGTTTTTATAAAAACGACTTTATACAAGATTAACATAAACTTTCGGTAAGTTGACCCGCTACGAAAAAGAGAGAGTGTTCTGCCCACGAAATGTCCTAGATCTGTCATCATAAATGCCTTGCCTGAACTTGTCTCGCCTGAACTTGGATTAGCCAGTAGTAAACAAATATATACGCTATCACACATAACATCATGGTCTTTCAGCCATTTGATATAAAATAATATTGTTACGCAAAACTCGTGTATATTGTGTCCATGTTTAGAAGCATGTCAGTGTAATAAAAATTTGTTCACATAAATCAAACGGTTTTGCGTTACACGTTGACGTTACGAGTTATGACATTGCCTGCTGTAACCGGTTTTGATGTAATATTTTGTTATCAGCTGAATTTGTAGGCATGAGCTTCGCGTGTAACCACATTGAGAAATCAATTGAATGGTATGGTATCTTGATAATAAACAGCGTGCATAAGAAATGTGCGGTAATTATTAGGGGTGTGAAGTAAACCTGAACAACTTTCTCTGATTTTAAGTTTTTTCAAGCATGTCATGGATTAGAAGAGGATCCTTTCGACCTGACTCCTGGCATATTTGAAAGTTCTTGATATTATAAGCATTAATCACTGTATCATTATGGTGCATGTTTGAGTATTATACTTTGTCTTTTGTATTCCAGAGTGTTCATGAACTTACTTGCCCGTTTTTTTTTCCATAGAGATCTACGTTTTGGAACGGGCACCTAGTTTCAACTTAACCTAACCGGCCGGCACCGTAACCATACAAAAGTGCCTGTAAATGGTTCAATTGAAATAATGCTTTGACTGTATGCTATAGAAGCGGTTCCCCAAGACTACGTTTGCGTAGAAATTTTGATGAGTATTTGTGATAAAAAAAAAGTAGCCCATTGCCTGACTATAAACTATCTATATGCCAAATTTCATCTAGATCCATTACCTTTTACTTTAGCTTGTTTTGGAAACACATAGTTGATAAGCATCAGCAACTTCAGCAGGTCGAAGACATCCTGGGTTTTTGCAATGTCAGCCAGCGCGGACACTGCGTCTGTAGGATATGGATTCTGTGGTTCTGAAATACAACATGTTGATTTTTTTACACTAAATATGCTTGCGTTTGGCCGTAACTCGCCTGATGTGAAGCGATGATGCGTCCTAAGGTGGAGCACGCTTGCCTAGAAGAAACCGATTTACTCGAACTTTGAAGAGATCCAGATTATAATGAACAGAGAAGCTGGCAGTGAATTCCACAGACTGGCGGTTAACACAATAAATGTGGAAGCAAAGCGCTTTGTTCGGGACCGTCGGACTTCAACCATAAAACTACGGCAATAATATCTGCAGTAGTGTAACTTCATAAAACCGGTAAGAACGCGAGTCATACCTACAAGCTTCGAATTTGGTAAACACTTGGTACACAACCAGTCGCGAATGCGCCGCACTTACTAACGAACGTTGTGATGGTTTAAATAAGAACAAGTGTTTACTAAATATGGCAAAGAGTTATAGAATATATTGTGCTGTCTTTGGTTGCTTGAATTCTTCAATAACGCATCCAGAGATAACCAAGTGAAAGATATTCCCTTTTCTCCTCCTTGCCCATATTTTCCAAAAGTATTTTTAATTAAACTTTTTGTCTGAATGCGGATTTTTATGTATTAAATTAAATAATAAAGCTTTCCGTACGTCTCAGTCGAGGCGAAATATTTTTCAGTCTCAAATTTAGAATTTTTATTAAATCTACTAATTAAAGTTGATTGAACACTTCCTATTTCATTCACAACACATTTCGTTTTTTTTAAATAAAAAATATAATATTTGCAATCACAAATCTAAAAAGAAACTCGACTAAGTAGATGAAATTAAAATACTGTAGGCGCGCCATCAAGCCCTATCGCGTGCGTAGGTACCGTCCGGATGTATATAATTATTGCAAAGACAGGGCCGAGTCACAATACTGTATATATTTATACATGTGATACAACGGTGACGCTGCGCCGTATCTCCTTAACACGGGTTATCATAACCCAGCTAAGAGGGTGCTTACTCACACAGTCTTAGTTAGTAAGTAAAAAATACCAAGTTTGTTAACCATTTGACTGACAATGCAGTTACACCATGTTCAATAAATGAATCGTGATTAAACATAAGTTTGGAGTGCTATACCTAGTTGGTTATGGATTTTAAATCAAGTACCGCTAACAGTACCAGTACTGCAGTACCTAACAGTTAATTAGGAACATATTATGTAACCATAGTCTACACTTACCGGGACATGTCATTTTACGTTGCTTCAAAGGTTATTTTCACTCAATACCAAGTAGTAAATTTTACTGGAATCCGTAAAACTAACAAATAAATTCAAATGCTATCTATTTGTTGGTAAAGTTGGATAGTTATTTATATAGAAGTTTATCTGGATATAAAAGACACGACTGATAGTGAAACTGCTTCTACTGCCAATACATACAATACAGGTTGATCTTGTTCGGGCCTGTGAACGGTGAGTAATGGGTTAGCTCGCCGTCCGTCCGTCGTATAACGACAGGCCGTGTCGACGGCGCGTTCGTGTCCCACGCGCGCCTCAAAGAGATGTCAGCAAACACGAGGGGCCCGCAAGGGCCGATGCCTGCCAGGGCTGCGGGACTGTTCGAAAGAGATACCGCGGCCCTGGAACATAAAGGGCAAAAGAAGGAACATGGATGGTTTTTAGTCAGTAAAAGTCTGACCCTCCCTTCCGCTCCGCCTAGAGCGGGAGGAGTCATTTGATGATTTCCCATCCGGAAAAAAAAAGAAGGTTGATCTTGTTTACCAATTTAGCGAATTAGAATCCCTGAGCTGCCTCGTTGGTCTAGTGCTTGCAAACGCGACTGCTGAACCTGTCTGAGGCCCTGGGTTCGATTCAAAGGTCAGGCAAAGTGTTTTGGATTTTTTGTAGCAGTCACGGAGTCTGAATTTTTGCCCGGTCGGTGGCAATACTCAAAACATTTGTAGCAAAATGTTAGTGTACTCTTTAGGTACATCTATGCCTAATCCTTTGGGAACAGGCGCGATGTTACGGAGAATCCTTTCTCAGTGGCTAGTTTATGGAAGGAAAAAATATACATTTCTGGTAACCTGTCAAATAAGTTTATTGCTATCGCACTCGTATGAGAGTAACAACGACAGATGTTTTATAACAAAAAATAGCGCTGATCAGATATTTTCCGCATTTATCCTTGTAGTATTCTCAGATTATTTTTATTCACAACTATTTCAGGCACTATTAGCTGCATTAAACATCCTGTACTTTTTATCTTTGTGCATTGTGCGTCATCAATGTATTTTTATTGACGAAATTAGCATATGTAACTAAATAGTTATCCAAGAAAATGTGTTTCTATCAGTTTTTGGTTAAACAGAAGATAAAAGAATAGAAGTTAGTTATGTTTTAACCACTCTCCATGACCATGTTCCAACATTTTTGTTATAATTCGACTCATTTTAATTGTAAACCGTCTTGTAACCGACTGAGTCTTTTTGCAAAACTCGATCATTGATTTGATGTTACGATTATCCTACTGTAATAGTTAAACAAATAACTGTACCCTTAACGAAGCCGAAACGCACATGTTTTCCCCGCCATTTCGATTTTGTTTTTGTTCTAGACCATACCTAACCTAACTACCCTTACTAAAGTTCCAACTTTTTCACATTTTTTTTTATATAAGTTTTTAATGTTGTATACTTTAAAGACCTCCACAACCCTCGTACGATTCAATGGTAAAGTGATTTTTACCCCAAAAAAAAGTCGTTACCCTGCAATATTTTTTGCGTAGTGTAACTTAGTTTCATGTAATACCTACAGAATGCTTGGTTGACAGCTTCGTAAAGATTCCTTTTACACCCTGTAAATTTCCATCGCGTATTGGCAAGCGAAGCCCCTCAGGCTCGGTGGAGCGAAGATCTTCGTAGAATGGCTGGTAGCAACTAGACGAGAGTTGCTGAGAATCGAGTGGAGTGGCGTGCAATTGAAGAGGCCTTTGTTCAGCAGTGGATGGTTGTCGGCTGATGATGATGATGATATTGCCATCAGTGCAGGTAGTCAAGAGCAAAGTTTGGTTTATTCAGCAAAACTTAACCCTTATGCAAGATGCAGCACAATAAACGCCAGACCTCTCGTCTGATGTCTCAGACCGTAAATATGAACAACTTTTGTTCTATAAGTTTCGGAAATTCATAACTTTTTTTTCACACCACCTGCTCGAAAATGTCAAAAATATGTCCAGCAACCTTAACCTAAAGTGAGTCATTAGTGGCCGGGGGCATAGCCGGTCAATAATGTTGTACTGGATTTCATTATGACCCGCTGGTCAATAATGTGATTTGAATTTGGAATCTCACATGCTCAGCTAAATTGGCAGTATAGTACTAACAAACACCCTTTGGTGCCAGAAAGAGGAAAGCTATTCTCGATACCCTTACTACGCGTGGATGATATTCTCGATTTCCTACAAAATCATAACGACTGCTTCTTAATATCGTTGCCATGTTTTCGAAGACATAATATTGTAAGAATAATTAGATAACTACGAACCATTGTTTAAAAAGAATGGAATAACATTAAAACTGGAATTAATAATAACAAATACTGTACCGCGCCGTAATACCGTAATAGTAATTAGCTGTAACATTAGTTAATTTATTTCAAGTAAACTGCGCTAAGATTGCTGTGGATTTTGTGAATAAATAAATAAATAATAAAATCTATCCATAATACAGTCGATTTATCACATTTTATCAACAATACTCTATTTTCACGAGCGTCTCCAATGACGTTCTAAATTCAAAATGCATACAGCCAATCATCCAAAACCATTCTACCAGCCCTGTATAAAGCTTAGTTTACACAAACGCCATTTCGATGAGAGTGATATCAATAGACACACACGACAAAACCGTAGAAGAGCCTTTTTTTTTTTAAAATCGAATTGGTCGTGTCTTGGCTACTTATTGGTAGACGCAATAAAGGCGCGAACTTTTGGCATTTAAACTGTAAATTTATCAACAAAGTATTATGAGATGTCGAGTGATGAAAGTGATTGTACTCCTGAATTCATTACAACCGAAGCTAATAATATTTCCAATGATTTACTGCCGGAAAAGTCAAAGGAAACTTATATAAAAGCCTACGACAATTTCCAAAAATGGAAAAGTACGAAAGGCGTCAAGTCCATTTCGGGACCAGTTCTATTAGTGTATTTTCAGCATTTATCTTGTACTCAGAAGTCAAGTAGCCTATGGTGTACTTATTCAATGCTTAGGTCAACATTAAGCATGAAACACAATACAGATATAAAGACATACGCTAAGCTATTAGCATTTCTAAAGAGGAAATCGGAAGGTCACCAATCAAAGAAATCGAAAATTTTCACACCTATGAATGTTAAAAACTTTTTTAAATGAAGCTCCTGATCATAGTTATCTTGCCGTAAAAGTAAGTACATCATTTTATTTATAACTAAATAAAATACAACATGGTAGCAAATAGCAACAAGAACGCTTATGATACTTACTGAATTTACGTATGTTGTTAGTAAAATTTATTTTTATTTTTGTTACAGGTGACTTTAATTATAATTGGAGTGAATGGGGCTTGTCGTTGTCAAGAAATGGTAAACATGAATGTCCAAGATATAGAAAAACACTCAGAAGAGTTGTTATTGATTAAATTGCCAGACACTAAAAGGGAAAGGTCATTTGTCATCCGCGGAGCATATGTAAAGGTTGTGGAAAAGTATCAAGCTCTGCGGCCTTCTAACATAAACACTAACCGATTTTTTGTAGCGTTCAGTAGTGGAAAATGCACCCGTCAAGTGATTGGGAAGAACAAAATAAGTGCCATGCCGAAGGAAATTGCCAAATACTTATACTATATAGGAGCAAATACACAAATAAAACGCCATGGTGGCTGGAAATCGGATACAGTAGCGGAGGGCTACATTGAAAATTCTGTACAAAACCAAAGTAAAATAAGCTGACAAATTGGTAACAGCATCACTTTATAAACGTCATCTGATTCTTTTTCACCACAACCTTCAACATCACACCATCACATTCCATCGTTCCCTGAGCCTCATGCACCACCTTCACCAACTTTCACCACCCAAAATGCTCCTCTGCAAATACAAGATTCTGAAGCATTGACGAGCAATACTCAAATAAATTCCACATCAACATCTATAAACGTACCAAATAAAAACTTTACTTTATCTTTGCACAACTGGACTTATGTCTCAAATGTTACCATTAACTTCAATTAATATGTAAGTGCATAATTATAACGAACTAGTTTTAAATATGTTATTCTTACTGTTTGTTTATAATAAATACTTTGTTTCTCGTACTATGGCTATTATTTTCTCACAGGAGGTGTAAAAAGTAGAGTATCCTCCTCTGTGTCTTTGCCTTGGGCTAGCTTGAATCCCTCGCTGCATTCAGGATTCTTGTATTAACTCCCTCGCTTCGCTCGTGAGTTAAACTCTTAACTGCCTCGCTGCGCTCGGGAGTTAAATCCCGAATCCTTCATTGCGCTCGAGATTCCATATAACGCCCGTGACATAAGACACAACTTTAGCCCCTCGGTGCATAATCTACAATTATAGTTTCACCATACACCACACAGGTGATCGCGTCAGTTCCTATAGAAAGTTTTTTTTTTGCGAATTTCAAGAATTTGTCGAACAAATAAAAGTTGTTCAGTGTCGTGGTCCGAGATACCACACAGGAGGTCTTGCAACTATTATGTAAAACCTTGTATAAACCGACACGGTGTAATGTCAAAGTATCAATTTTCTGCACAGAATTTACTCTCTTTCACCCCTAGTTCCCTCCAATAATCACTTCACGTATAACCGTAATACAAGTACTTGCCTTCCAGATGTTTCAGGTCCGATCGTCAATTTCATGAACAATTTTGATATAATGATGGTTTTGGCACATACTTTATCATTCCTTTCGCTATTTGGGTCACACCTTGATAGTTCATTTCTCTTTCATGAATGATGTCATACGGATTCTAGATCTGTTTTATTGATAATGATTTTTGGCGACGTACACGAACGCATTGTTCGCCGGTAGAGAGCGCCTTCAGGTTTTCTACTTTTGGTTAGTTTTTCCTAGACCTTTAAGCAAGAAGTACGTTTTAGCAGAATAAAGGAAAACGCTTGATAGCTATATTAAAATACGAGAGCAGGTATCTAAAAATACGCTCTTTTCTCAAATATAAAAATCCATAATGTAGTAGAAACTGTAATTAAATAAATTTAGAAATTCGTCATAATGTATTCTGGAATAATTTAAAATAACAAAGGGTAATAATACAACGCGTGTACATAGTCATAAAACCATAATATGTATTACAAACATTCCAAGTGAATTCAAAATCTAAGCAAAACAATTTACATACATAATTATTACACATTAGTTTTGACAAGGGATAAGACAAGGGTTAAAAACACATACATATCATGAGTTTATTTTTGCTCTGTCCCTACATTTTGCAGCAAACCGTAAAGATTCTTCAAACTACTTGCAATAACAGCAGTAACAAAGATATTCAAGATATTTTAATTACTCTGATGTTCTTCCTTAATCATATCAGATGCTTTCTCAGCGATCACAATGGTTGCCACATAGTTACCACCAGTTATAACCACTGGCATGACACTAGCATCTACAACCCTCAACCGATGGACCCCATAGACCTTCAACTTGGAGTCGACCACAGAACCCATGGAACAAGTACCACCATAGTTCCACATGCTAGTAGACATGCAGTAGACGTAACACTTCCAGTAATCATCAGTCCCATAGTCAAAATCACTGCATTTGTCACCAATAGGGTCCAATATGCTGCCATTCACATCCTTGAAATAGGTTGTATTTACAATGGGAAGGAAATCTTTCAAATATTTGACCAGATCGTGCATATCTTCTTCTTTGGAGAAATACCCAGTATCAACCAATGGAGGATCATGAGGATTTGAAGAAATTAAAGTAATTTTGCCTCTCGATTTTGGGTACAATTTAATTATCTGTGTATAAGCGATTTGTCTTCCCATAAGTTGTTGGTAAGATCTATCACAGATTTCATATTGAAAGTCAAAAGGCAGGGCGCAGAATTGAAGTAGATAATGCAATATTTCCTCAATGAAACAGATTGTGGCGTATTCAGGAATCCCAGCACAAGGTTCCAAAGATTTGTAACCTATAACATTTGATGATGGGTATTTTTGATAGTTGATTGGTCCAGGATCTGTAATTTTTTTCGCTCTATGTATAACAGTAACTGCTTGCTGATCTTGGAAGTTCTCACCTACAGGTAAGTTAGCCATAACTGTGATATTATTTTCTTTTAAATGTTTTCTTGGACCTATACCTGATAGCATAAGTAATTGCGGAGACTTTACGACGCCAGCAGATACTATGACTTCTTTCTTAGCACCTAGAAATATTTCTTTTTGTCCATTAATACTTGCTTTTACACCGATAGCGTTCTTTTGTTTGTCAAAAACAATTTTAGTCACAGTTGTGTTCTTGGATACAAAAAGATTTGGATTATTTTTTGCTGGAGCCAGATAACCGTATGCAGTGCTGTGTCTGTATCCTTCAGCTATTGTATACAGTACTCGACTGTATCCTACAGAATGCCGACCACTTAAGTCATGGACTATCTCATTCCCCATCTCTTTGAATGATTCTAGATAATCCTTGACATTTGTGCTATTGTCCTGAGCGATTCCAATTTTACCTGCTCCTCCTTCCTCACCATCAGGTGGAGTACCTCCAACTCCTCGACAACTGCCTGTGGGACAGTTGGCAAACTTCGGAGCTTGGAGTCTTTCACTTCGCTTGAAGTATGGAAGAAGATTTCTGTATTCCCAGGAAGAGTCGTTGGCTGCAGTAGCCCATTGATGGTAGTCGTTAATGATTCCTCAAGAAGCGAGCATAAAGCCTATTGAGCTGGCCCCTCCGAGAACTTTTCCGACTGGCACGACCATGGCAGGGTGTCGATGGCATTTGCCAGTGAACTTATCAGGAATGGCCGTAAAATTCCAGTCTAGTCCAGAGTTTGGTAAGTATATTAAGGTTCCTGGTAACTGAAATATTTTACAGTCAATTAAGTTCTGACCGAATCAATCAACAGCGAGAATACTTAAGTTTTAATATTGATAACTATTGAACTTACAAAGGATTCAAAAGGTGGATCATCTCCAGCTTCCAACATCAACACAGTATGGTTCGCAGCAGCCAGTCTGTTTGCCATCACACATCCAGCTGTTCCACCCCCAGCTATTATGAAGTCGAATTTCATACCATCTGATGAGGAACAATATGATACAATCGCTAAATATCACTTTGTACATTGGTAGTTCTTTGAAAGAAATAAATGATAATCTGAAGACCTGGGGTGTTAAAGAAACAGCGCTATACAGGTCGTCTAGCGCCATCTCTTTCCCACACTGGAATTACTCCTGCTTTGAGACGTCATGGTAGGCCACTTGGACAAGTGACTTCCGTGACGTTTTTATTTAAACGACTTTCAACAAGATTAGCTTTCGGTCCCACTAAAATTATAAATGCGAAAGTTTGTGAGGATGGATGGATGGATGGATGTATGTTTTTTACTTTTCCACGCAAAAACTACGACCACATTTTAATGAAATTTGGTACACAGATAGTAGATTAACACGTAAAATACTTTTTATCCCGGTAATACGATCCCGTGGGTCATTACCGAACTCCACGCGGGAGCGGTGGACATGAGCTAATTTCTTATATTTTTGACTTTACCATCATCTGTACCTTATAAAATGTTACTTTATCGTGACTCGCTGTTTTTCTGAAGACTCTTCTCGATTTGACACTACAGTCTTTGTAAAATTTTAGAGATTTCTGACCACGAAATAAATAAATAAATATCCCTGGACATTTCACACAGCACCATCTAGTCCCAAGCTAAGCAACCTAATGCTTGTGTTATGGTAGTTAGATGGCTGATAAACTACATATATACATTTTTTTTGTAAATACATACATATTATAGATAGAAAAACACCCAGACCCGGAACAACTACTTGTAGGTCATACAAATATTTGTTCCGTATGGGAATCGAACCCGCGACATGCAGCTCAGCAGTCAATCGCTTGACCACTGCGCCAACCGTGCCGTCAAAATGTTCTAGATCTCATCATTCCTGCCTTACTTGAATTTGGATTTGAAGCTCGTAGTAAAAGAATACATACACTATCACATAAAGCATCATCGTCTTTCAGCCATTTGACATAAAATAATCAAAACCGGTTACAGCAGACATTGTCTGCTGTAACCGGTTTTTATGTAATATTTTGGTATCAGCGATTTTTAAGTGAAAATTTTGTTGTATGTGTGAGAAAACAAAGTATCCTATGTGCTATTCCAGACTAATTCAATACTAAATCTGAACCTTTCAGCTGTTCTTGCGTGATTTGCTACTCAAAAATTTGTATGCACGTGGACGAGATGAAAGGAGTAAGTAAGGATTGTAGCAAGTGGCGCTCTGTAGTTCCAGCCCCTCATGAGGTAGGGGGCGAGTATATGTATGCGTGTACTCCAAAATAATAACTACCATTTACTTTAGCTTGCTTTGGAAAGAAATAGTTGACAAGCATCAGCAACTTAAGCAAAAAAAAAAAATTGAAAACTTTTTATTTCAAAAAAAAAACAACATTAATTTTGGTTAAACCCACATCGCTTAATCTTAATATGAAAGATTATGTGCGAGTGAGGCGTCTCGCTTGTTTAAATTACAATTTATTGTTTTAAAATACAAAAGTAAGTGAGTAGTGTGTTTTAAGTTATTTGTTTATTTGTGAAAGATCTGGAGGAACTTTGTATTGGTCCACTGTGAGGTAATATTTTATTAGCCGTTTTATTTGCAAAGTTGTGTTTGATTGTAATTTACTATTTAGTTGCTTAGGGAGTTTATTCAACAGGTTAGGTAACAAGTACCTCCAGGTCCTTCTTCCATATTCATTGTTACATTTTGGCAGATCGAAGACATCCTGGGTGTTTACGATGTCGGCCAGCGCGGACACTGCGTCTGTAGGATATGGATTCTGTGGTTCTGAAATACAACATGTTGATTTTGTTTAGAATATTAATCGTCTGAGGTAACGAAATCGTTTTTTAGTAACAAATCACAAGCACTACATTAGTTTGCGTCGTTATAAGGCCATCGGGCTGGATTCCTTTTTAGGGTTCCGTAGCCAAATGGCAAAAAATGGAACCCTTACGGATTCGTCATGTCTGTCTGTCTGTCTGCATTAAGATTTTCATACAAAAATAGAAAAAAAAAAACTAGAGAGGTGTCAAGGGACACCCGGATGGAACGAAGTTCCTTTCGATGAAGTAGTGAAGGAATTGTAAAAAAAAATTTGGCACAAAAAGAAACCACCACCACCACCACCTTCACCACCTCCACCACCACCACCACCACCACCACCACCATCACCACCATCACCACCATCACCACCATCATCACCACCATCACCACCATCACCACCATCACCACCATCATCACCACCATCACCACCATCACCACCATCACCACCATCATCACCACCATCACCACCATCATCAGCACCATCACCACCATCACCACCATCACTACCACCACCAACACTACCATCACCACCATTATTTCTATTTTTGTATGCATTAAGATTTTCATACAAAAATAGAAAAAAAAACTAGAGAGGTGTCAAGGGACACCCGGATGGAACGAAGTTCCTTTCGATGAAGTAGTGAAGGAATTGTAAAAAAAAATTGGCACAAAAAAAAACCACCGCCACCACCACCTTCACCACCTTTGAACTTTGAAGAGATCCAGATTTTAATCATCGGAAAACAGAGAAACAGTGAATTCCACAGACTGGCGGTTCGCACGATGAATGTGGAAGCAAAGCGCTTTGTTCGGGTCCTTCGGACTTCAACCGTATAATGGTGTACCTCGTTAACACGGGTTTACATAACCTCCGCGTGGGATGAGCCGCGCCGTGCTCGTTACAGAGGTAGGTGACCTGTCGCTGCAGACCGTTGTTCGTTCGATGGTCAGCAGCGCAGAGTCCTGGGACGCGGTGATGTTCTTCTGCGAAACCGTCATGTCGCAGAAGGAAGCTGTGGAAAGGGAGATGGAGATGACGGGCTCTCGCAGCAGACGCACCGGGCGTCGGCAGAGGGCGGACAGCGCCCTCTTCCGGCCCCCTAAATAGGTCCAAGGGTGGGTGAATGATTCGGGGACATCCGTCGTGGCGCGTAGTGATCCAAGCGCGCTTCTATTAAACTAATACTTGAGTTTCCGAATATCGTTGGTATAGTGGTCGCAAGCGCGACTTTTGAAGATGTTTATGGTCCTGGGTTCAATTACCAGGTCAGGGAAAGTGTTTTGGGTTTTTTGTAGCAGCCACGGAGTTTGGATTTTTGCCCGGTTGATGGCAATAGGCTCACCCCTATTATATGGGACCTAAAAACAAGCCTGTCAAATAGTCGGTGTAGTGGTATATTCAAATACACCTCTTCCTAATCCTTTGAGTATTACTGGCGTGATGTTATGTAGAATCCTTTCTCAGTGGCTAGTTTAAGGAAAGGAACAATATACATTTCTGTTAACCTGTCAAATAAGTGTATTGCTATCGCACGTCATTCGTACGAAAGTAACAAGGACAGATGTTTTATTAACAACTGAAAAGGGTTTTATGCCTTTGTATTTTTACAAAGAATATAGTGCTGATCAGATATTTTCCGCATTTATCCTTGAGTAGGGTTTGTAGTATTCTCGAATTAGTTGCCGAATATTTTTTATTCACAACTTTGACAAGCACTATTTAATTCGCTGCATTCAACACCCTGTATTTTTTCAATGTGCATCATCAATGTATGTTGATTGCAGAAATTAGCATATGTAACTAAATAGTAAGCCATGTAAATGTGTTTCTACCAGTTTTTTGTTTCAAACAATTAAGTTTCAAAACCACGCAGACGATACCGCGTACAGGAGCTAGTTATTTTTTAACCATGTTCCATACCATGAGCCATGTTCTGACATCTTATTACAAATTGACTCTTGATTTGCCAACCATCCTAAACAGACTAGGTTTTTTGCAAAACTCGATCAATGATTCGATTTTTAAACTATCCCATTATACATTGCTATCAGTGCAAATAGTCAAGTCCAAAGCTTAATTTATTCAACAAAGCCTTACCCATAAAATAAATCGACACGGAAATATCAAAGTTTCAATATTCTGCAAAGGATTTACACCCTTTTACCTCTCGTTTGTTACCAGCAGTCACACCAGTATGACCGTAATGTACAAATACATGCCTTCCAGATGTTTCAGGTCCGACCGTCGATTTCATGAACAATTTTTAAGTAATGGTTTTGGCACCTTCCTTTCGCTTTTTCGATTTTTTGTGATAGTTTATTTTGTCGTTTGTGAATTACGGATATCGTACCCTGTTTTGTTCAGGTTTATACGAATGCATTGTCGCGACGATAGAGCGCCTTCGGGTTTTCTAATTTTGGCTGGTTTTTTTCCCGGTCGTTTAATGTAAGAAGTTTTTAGAAGGTTTTAACTGAATAAAGGAGAACGTTTGATAGCAATGTTGTTGATGTCAGGCCATCTAAAATTACGTTTTTTCGTAAATATCTAAAGACATAATGCAGCCGAAACTGTGATAAAAACATTTAGGCAATTCATATTCAAATAACAAAGTGAAATACAACTCGTGCACACAGACAATAACAAAAACAGGATTCAAACTTTTCATATGGGTATAACATTCAAGCAAAATAATTTGCAAACATAAACTATTACACATTATTTTAAACATATTTATTTCTGTTATACTGTGCAGTCAATGGTTGAAAATAGATACATGAGTTTATGTTTCCTCTGCCCTTACATTTTACAAACCGTGATGATTCTCCAAACTACTGTTATTATAACAAAGATAATAAAGATATTTTAATTACTCTGATGTTCTTCCTTAATCATATCAGATGCTTTCTCAGCGATCACAATGGTTGCCACATAGTTACCACCAGTTATAACAACTGGCATGACACTAGCATCTACAACCCTCAACCGATGGACCCCATAGACCTTCAACTTGGAGTCGACCACAGAACCCATGGAACAAGTACCACCATAGTTCCACATGCCAGTAGACATGCAGTAGATGTAACACTTCCAGTAATCATCAGTCCCATAGTCAAAATCACTGCATTTGTCACCAATAGGGTCCAATATGCCATTCACATCCTTGAAATAGGTTGTATTTACAATGGGAAGGAAATCTTTCAAATATTTGACCAGATCGTGCATATCTTCTTCTTTGGAGAAATACCCAGTATCAACCAATGGAGGATCATGAGGATTTGAAGAATTTAAAGTAATTTTGCCTCTCGATTTTGGGTACAATTTAATTATCTGTGTATAAGCGATTTGTCTTCCCATAAGTTGTTGGTAAGATCTATCACAGATTTCATATTGAAAGTCAAAAGGAAGAGTGCAATATTGGAGAAGATAGTGTAGTCTTTCCTCAATGAAAGTAATTGTGGCGTATTCAGGAATACCAGCATAGGGTTTCAAAGATTTGTAACCTACAGCAGTTGAAGCTGGGTATGTTTGATAGTTGATTGGTCCAGGATCTGTAATTTTTTTCGCCCTATGCCTAACAGTTACTGCTTGTTGATCTTGGAAATTCTCACCAACAGGTAAATCAGCAATAACTGTAATACTCTTTTCTTTTAAATGTTTTCTTGGGCCTATACCTGATAACATAAGTAATTGCGACTTTACGACGCCAGCAGATACTATTACTTCTTTCTTAGCTCCTAGAAATATTTCTTTTTGTCCATTAATACTTGCTTTTACACCGATAGCGTTCTTTTGTTTGTCAAAAACAATTTTCGTCACAGTTGTGTTCTTGGATACAAAAAGATTTGGATTATTTTTTGCTGGAGTCAGATAACCGTATGCAGTGCTTTGTCTGTATCCTTCAGCTATTGTATACAATGCTCGACTGTATCCGACAGAATGTCTACCACCTAAGTCTTGGACTATCTCATTTCCCATTTCTTTAAATGATTCTAGATAATCCTTGACATTTGTGCTATTGTCCTGAGTGATTCCAATGTTACCTGCTCCTCCTTCCTCACCATCAGCTGGAGTACCTCCAACTTCTTGACAACTGCCTGTGGGACAGTTGGCAATATTCGGAGCTTGGAGTCTTTCACTTCGCTTGAAGTATGGAAGAAGATTTCTATATTCCCAGGAAGAATCATTGGCTGCAGAAGCCCATTGATGGTAGTCGTTAATGATTCCTCTTGATGCGAGCATGAAGCCGATAGAGCTGGTTCCTCCAAGAACTTTTCCTACTGGCACGTACATTGCAGGGTTTCGATGGCATCTTCCAGTGGATTTATCAGGAATGGCTTTAAAATTCCAGTCTAGTCCGGATTTTGGCAAGTATACTAGGGTTCCTGGTAACTGAAATATTTTACAGTCAATTAAATTCTGACCGAATCAATCAACAGCGAGAATACTTAAATGTTAATATTGATAACTATTGAACTTACAAAGGATTCAAAAGGTGGATCATCTCCAGCTTCCAACATCAACACAGTATGGTTCGCAGCAGCCAGTCTGTTTGCCATCACACATCCAGCTGTTCCACCCCCAGCTATTATGAAGTCGAATTTCTTACCATCTGATGAGGAACAATAGGAAACAATCGCAAAATATCACTTTGTACATTGGTAGTTCTTTGAAAGAAATAAATGATAATCTGAAGACCTGGGGTGTTACTATGACGTCTTAAAGCAGGAGTAATTCCAGTGTGGGAAAGAAACAGCGCTATACAGGTCGTCTAGCGCCATCTCTTTCCCACACTGAAATTACTCCTGCTTTGAGACGTCATGGTAGGCCACTTGGACAAGTGACTTCCGTGACGTTTTTGTTTAAACGACTTTCAACAAGATTAGCTTTCGGTCCCACTAAAATTATACATAAATGCGAAAGTTTGTGAGGATGGATAAATGGATGGATGTATGTTTGTTACTTTTCCACGCAAAAACTACGACCACATTTTAATGAAATTTGGCACACAGATAGTAGATTATCACGTAAAATACTTTTTATCCCGGTAATACGATCCCGTGGGTCATTGCCGAACTCCACGCGGGCGGAGCGGTGGACATGAGCTAGTTTTCTATATTTTTGACTTTGCCATCATCTGTACCTAATAAAATGTTACTTTATCGTGACTCGCTGTCTTTCTGAAGACTCTTCTCGATTTGACACTACAGTCTTTGTAAAATTTTAGAGATTTCTGACCACGAAATGTTCTAGATCTTATCATTCCTGCCTTACTTGAATTTGGATTTGAAGCTCGTAGTAAAAAAATACATACACTATCACATAAAGCATCATCGTCTTTCAGCCATTTGACATAAAATAATCAAAACCGGTTACAGCAGACATTGTCTGCTGTAACCGGTTTTGATGTAATATTTTGGTATCAGCAATTTTTACGTGAAAATTTTGTTGTATGTGTGAGAAAACAAAGTAGCCTATGTTATTCCAGACTAATTCAATACTATATCTGAACCTTTCAGCTGTTCTTGCGTGATTTGCTACTCAACAATTTGTATGCACGTGGACGAGATGAAAGGAGTAAGTAAGGATTGTAGCAAGTGGCGCTCTGTAGTTCCAGCCCCTCATGAGGTAGGGGGCGAGTGTATGTATGTGTGTACTCCAAAATAATAACTACCATTTACTTTAGCTTGCTTTGGAAACAAATAGTTGATAAACATCAGCAACTTCAGCAGGTCGAAGACATCCTGGGTTTTTGCAATGTCAGCGCGGACACTGCGTCTGTAGGATATGGATTCTGTGGTTCTGAAATACAACATGTTGATTTTGTTTAGAATATTATTCGTCTGAGGTAACGAAATCGTTTTTTAGTAACAAATCACAAGCACTACATTATTTTGAGTCTTTATAAGGCTATCGGACTGGATTCCTTTTTAGGGTTCCGTAGCCAAATGCCAAAAAACGGAACCCTTACGGATTCGTCATGTATGTCTGTCTGTCTGTCCGTCCGTATGTCACAGCCACTTTTTTCCGAAACTATAAGAACTATACTGTTGAAACTTGGTAAGTAGATGTATTCTTTGAACCGCATTAAGATTTTCATACAAAAAAAAAAAAAACAAAAATTTTGGGGGTTCCCTCATACTTAGAACTGCAACTCAAATTTTTTTTTTCATCAAACCCATCTATTGATAGGTCTTTTAAAATGACATTGAGGTCAATAATATCATTTTTTTCTAAACTGAATAGTTTGTGCGAGAGACACTTCCAAAGCAGTAAAATGTGTAAACTTTATACAAAAGTTAAAAAAAAATATATTGTACATTACCATGCAAACTTCCACCGAAAAATTGTTTTGGATGAGATCTAGTCAGTAGTTTTTTTTTAATACGTCATAAATCGTAAACCGCAATTTACCTTTCATTCAATCAACTCAAATATAAAAAAATATATAAAAAATACACTATTATTAAAAAATCGATCAATGTTACAACGAACTACAAGAACTTTTATACTCGTATTATGTTACTTGCTGCTACGGAACCCTTCATGGGCGATTCCGACACGTACTTGGCCACTTTTTAGGGTTCCGTACCCAAAGGGTAAAACGGGACCCTATTACTAAGACTTAGCTGTCTGTCTGTCTCCAGGCTATATCTCATAAACCGTGATAGCTAGAAAGCTGAAATTTTCACAAATGATGTATTACTATTGCCGCTATAACAACAAATACTAAAAATTAAAAAAATATATATATTAAGGGGGGCTCCCATACAACAGATATGATTTTTTTGCCGTTTTTATAGATAATGGTACGGAACCCTTCGTGCGCGAGTCCGACTCGCACTTGGCCGGTTTTTTTACTTTGGCTTACGTTTGGCCGTTTACTTCGTTAACACCGGTTTACATAACCTCCGCGTGGGATGAACCGTGCCGTGCTCGTTACAGAGGTAGGTGACCTGTCGCTGCAGATCGTTGTTCGATCGATGGTCAGCAGCGCAGAGTCCTGGGACGCGGTGATGTTCTTCTGCGAAACCGTCATGTCGCAGAAGGAAGCTGTGGAAAGGGAGATGGAGATGACGGGCTCTCGCAGCAGACGCACCGGGCGTCGGCAGAGGGCCGACAGCGCCCTCTTCCGGCCCCCTAAATAGGTCCAAGGGCGGGTGAATGATTCGGGGACATCCGTCGCGGCGCGTAGTGATCCATGCGCGCCTCTCTTAGACGTAACGGAGGGTGTATTACACCTCACTCCCCCCGGAATAAAGCCCGCAGGTCAAGCGTGTCAGCACTAGTCTGGGGCACCGTCTGCTCTCCCCAGGGCGGAGGACATCCATTGAGAATTTCCACATCGAGAAACAAAAAGCTTTGTTTATCATTTGACTGGTAATGCAGTTGCACCACTGTCAATGAATGAATCGTGGTTAAACATTAGTTAGGAATGTTGTACCTAGTTGGTTATGGATTCCAAATCAAGTACCAGTACCTAATAGTACCAGTAGTGAAATATCTAACAGTTTATTAGGAACATAAATACTTATGTACCTACTTGATATTGAGTGAAAATAACCTTTGAAGCAATATAAAATGACATGTCCCGGTAAGTGTAAACTATGGTTACCTAGTACCTGGAACCCAGTCTTACGAAAAATTTCAAGTGTTAAAACCAAAATCTTGTTGGTAAAGTGGTCTAATACATTTATATTTAAGTTCATTTGGATATATAAGAAACGACTGATAGTGAATCTACTTCTACTGTCTGTGTTTATACAAGTTGATCTTGTTTTCCATTCTAGCGAATTAGAATACTTGAGTTTCCGAATATCGTTGGTATAGTGGTCGCAAGCGCGACTTTTGAAGATATTTATGGTCCTGGGTTCAATTACCAGGTCGGGGAAAGTGTTTTGGGTTTTTTGTAGCAGCCACGGAGTTTGGATTTTTGCCCGGTTGATGGCAATAGGCTCACCCCCTATTATATGGGACCTAAAACCAAGCCTGTCAAATAGTCGGTGTAGTGGTATATTCTAATACACCTCTTCCCAATCCTTTGAGCATTACTGGCGTGATGTTATGTAGAATCCTTTCTCAGTGGCTAGTTTAAGGAAAGGAACAATATACATTTCTGTTAACCTGTCAAATAAGTGTATTGCTATCGCACGTCATTCGTACGAAAGTAACAAGGACAGATGTTTTATTAACAACTGAAAAGGGTTTTATGCCTTTGTATTTTTACAAAGAATAGTGCTGATCAGATATTTTCCGCATTTATCCTTGAGTAGGGTTTGTAGTATTCTCGAATTAGTTGTCGAATTTTTTTTATTCACAAGTTTGACAAGCACTATTTAATTCGCTGCATTCAACACCCTGTATTTTTTCAATGTGCATCATCAATGTATGTTTATTGCAGAAATTAGCATAAGTAACTAAATAGTAAGCCATGTAAATGTGTTTCTACCAGTTTTTTGGTTCAAACAATTAAGTTTCAAAACCACGCAGACGATACCGCGTACAGGAGCTAGTTATTTTTTAACCATGTTCCATACCATGAGCCATGTTCTGACATCTTATTACAAATTGACTCTTGATTTGCCAACCATCCTAAACAGACTAGGTTTTTTGCAAAACTCGATCAATGATTCGATTTTTAAATTATCCCATTATACATTGCTATCAGTGCAAATAGTCAAGTCCAAAGCTTAATTTATTCAACAAAGCCTTACCCATAAAATAAATCGACACGGAAATATCAAAGTTTCAATATTCTGCAAAGGATTTACTCTTTTTACCTCTCGTAGTTTCTTACCAGAAGTCACACCAGTATGTCCGTAATGTACAAATACATGCCTTCCAGATGTTTCAGGTCCGACCGTCGATTTCATGAACAATTTTTAAGTAATGGTTTTGGCACCTTTCTTTTGCTTTTTCGATTTTTTGTGATAGTTTATTTTGTCGTTTGTGAATTATGTCACACGGATATCGTGCCCGTTTTGTTCAGGTGTATACGAATGCATTGTCGTGACGATAGAGCGCCTTCGGGTTTTCTAATTTTGGCTTGTTTTTAGAAGGTTTTAACTGAATAAAGGAGAACGTTTGATAGCAATGTTGTTGATGTCAGGCCATCTAAAATTACGTTTTTTCGTAAATATCTAAAGACATAATGCAGCCGAAACTGTGATAAAAACATTTAGGCAATTCATATTCAAATAACAAAGTGAAATGCAACTCGTGCACACATACAATAACAAAAACAGGATTCAAACTTTTCATATGGGTATAAAATTCAAGCAAAATAATTTGCAAACAAAAACTATTACACATTATTTTAAACATATTTATTTCTGTTATACTGTGCAGTCAATGGTTGAAAATAGATACATGAGTTTATGTTTCCTCTGCCCTTACATTTTACAAACCGTGATGATTCTCCAAACTACTGTTATTATAACAAAGATAATAAAGATATTTTAATTACTCTGATGTTCTTCCTTAATCATATCAGACGCTTTCTCAGCGATCACAATGGTTGCCACATAGTTACCACCAGTTATAACAACAGGCATGACACTAGCATCTACAACCCTCAACCGATGGACCCCATAGACCTTCAACTTGGAGTCGACCACAGAACCCATGGAACAAGTACCACCATAGTTCCACATGCTAGTAGACATGCAGTAGACGTAACACTTCCAGTAATCATCAGTACCATAATCAAAATCACTGCATTTGTCACCAATAGGGTCCAATATGCTGCCATTCACATCCTTGAAATAGGTTGTATTTACAATGGGAAGGAAATCTTTCAAATATTTGACCAGATCGTGCATATCTTCTTCTTTGGAGAAATACCCAGTATCAACCAATGGAGGATCATGAGGATTTGAAGAAATTAAAGTAATTTTGCCTCTCGATTTTGGGTACAATTTAATTATCTGTGTATAAGCGATTTGTCTTCCCATAAGTTGTTGGTAAGATCTATCACAGATTTCATATTGAAAGTCAAAAGGCAGGGCGCAGAATTGAAGTAGATAATGCAATATTTCCTCAATGAAACTGATTGTGGCGTATTCAGGAATCCCAGCACAAGGTTCCAAAGATTTGTAACCTATAACATTTGATGATGGGTATTTTTGATAGTTGATTGGTCCAGGATCTGTAATTTTTTTCGCTCTATGTATAACAGTAACTGCTTGCTGATCTTGGAAGTTCTCACCTACAGGTAAGTTAGCAATAACTGTGATATTATTTTCTTTTAAATGTTTTCTTGGACCTATACCTGATAACATAAGTAATTGCGGAGACTTTACGACGCCAGCAGATACTATGACTTCTTTCTTAGCACCTAGAAATATTTCTTTTTGTCCATTAATACTTGCTTTTACACCGATAGCGTTCTTTTGTTTGTCAAAAACAATTTTCGTCACAGTTGTGTTCTTGGATACAAAAAGATTTGGATAATAATTTTTTGCTGGAGCCAGATAACCGTATGCAGTGCTTTGTCTGTATCCTTCAGCTATTGTATACAGTACTCGACTGTATCCTACAGAATGCCGACCACTTAAGTCATGGACTATCTCATTCCCCATCTCTTTGAATGATTCTAGATAATCCTTGACATTTGTGCTATTGTCCTGAGCGATTCCAATTTTACCTGCTCCTCCTTCCTCACCATCAGGTGGAGTACCTCCAACTCCTCGACAACTGCCTGTGGGACAGTTGGCAAACTTCGGAGCTTGGAGTCTTTCACTTCGCTTGAAGTATGGAAGAAGATTTCTGTATTCCCAGGAAGAGTCGTTGGCTGCAGTAGCCCATTGATGGTAGTCGTTAATGATTCCTCTAGAAGCGAGCATAAAGCCTATTGAGCTGGCCCCTCCGAGAACTTTTCCGACTGGCACGACCATGGCAGGGTGTCGATGGCATTTGCCAGTGAACTTATCAGGAATGGCCGTAAAGTTCCAGTCTAGTCCAGAGTTTGGTAAGTATATTAAGGTTCCTGGTAACTGAAATATTTAACAATTAATTAAGTTTATCGTTTATCGTCGTCTACATCAAAAAAGTAGCATACAAATAACTAATTTGTATGCTACTTTTATATGGAACTTACAAAGGATTCCAAAGGTGGATCATCTCCAGCTTCCAACATCAGTACAGTATGGTTTGCAGCAGCTAGTCGGTTTGCCAGAACACATCCAGCTGTTCCCCCTCCAGTTATTACGAAGTCGAATTTGTCACCATCTGAATAAGAATAAATGCCAAGTGTCATTTAGATGATTTGTAGGTCTTTGAAAGAAACAAAGGATGACGTGGCAATCACTTCAAACCATTTCGTAATATACAATCTCTTTTACGAGAAATTGACGTAAGCTTTGAGTAGCTTATGCCCGTACCATATTCTCTTGTACGCTCACAACTGGAGTATGGCGTGTCCATCTGGAGTCCATATTATAAAAAATGCAATGAGGCGATTGAGAGTGTTCAACAGAAGTTGCGACGTGCTATGCATTTTAGATGCTTCGGATACTACTTGCCATATCAGGACTTACTTAATAAGTACAAACTCACAACACTCGAAGCCACGTATCTTTATAACATGATTGTTAGTAGTAGATTTGACTGCATTGAGTTAACCAACTTGTTAATATGCTACGTCGTCCCTAGAACAGTGTACAAGCGAAAGGTGCACACTGGTAGGCTATTTTCCACGCGTACCTGCCATTCTAACACTGGTTTGCGCTCAACTGTTCGCAGAATCATAGATACCTACAGTGGGACAAAAAAATTCAAATTCATTTACTGGTGGTGACTTGGTCTCTATTTTTTTTGGACTTTTGAACATATTCACATTTTTGCTTGCTCTCCCAGTAAGTTCTAAGGTCTTATACTCAAAGAGCTCTCTTGATTGATGTGTGATAGTACATAAGCATGTTAGTTAAGGGGAATGCTCCAACCAGCCCGCGAAATTCAAAATTTCTTGGATTTTTTGCAATTTGCAGGCCAGTGCTAGGTTGTATGTTGATTAAAATATTATTCGCGGCTGTAAGACATATATAGTTACAGAATTATAATCATCAAAATCATCAATAAAACGCTCTAAGTTCATAAAGCTGTAGGAATGACTTTTTCTGTTTTTATTTTGTTCCTACGCCTTTATGAACTTGGAGGGTTGTATTGGTGATTTTGATGATTATAATTCTGTAACTACATACGTCTTACAGCCGCGAATAATATTTTAATCTACATACAACCTAGCACTGGCCTGCAAATTGCAAAAAACGCAAGAAATTTTGAATTTCGCGGGCTGGTTGGAGCATTCACCTTAAGTAAGTTTAGTTTTTAAATTATTATGTAATAATACCCTAGCGTTTAATTATCAGTAAATTATATTCCACAGTTATTCTGTGAACAGCGTTGTGCAGTGAAGTCGAATCTTTTCAACCTGAACCTGAACTTTTTTTTTGTGTAGGTATGGCATCTCGCAAGTCCAGCTATGAGGTTGTCAGCTGCTTAACCGGGCTATCCTGCGGGTGCCTTGAGATTAAGGCTTCTAGCCAGGACAACCGCAAAAACTAATTGAATATGCGCTGATTGGTACCAAGGTTCACTGTGGGGTACGAGCCTTGGCTTAGGGTATTGCTAGGGGAAAACAGTAAGCAGCAGACGAATTTAAAGTTATAGGCTCAGAACGCAGGTTGGCTCGAGCAAGGGTACCGACCCTCATCACTTCACCTGTATACACTACCTATCTATAACTGTATGTGCCATCATATTGTAGAATCATCTTCATGAACATCTCAGCTGAAAGACATCCATTGCTGGATAGGCTTCCACCATGCAGCAGTTTGAGCTATTTTCAAGTCTTTATCTGATGTACAGTCACGAGCACCAATATGTAAACACTTTGCTAAATTTAAAAGCAATTTTCGCAAGAAATAACGATTGTAACTTGGAGATAGGACCTTTTTCATAAAAATATGAGTTCCAGAATACTATGTTCGTAACAACATGACATTTGAATCAGAACAGTTGATGAAAAACACTTTTAAAAGTTGTTAAGTGTTTACATATTGGTGCTCGTGACTGTACGCAATGTGAAATTTAAATTCTGACTATTTGGTTTCTGGTACTGGTGGTCCAAAATATCAAAAAACTATTTACCTTTCAATTTAGCTTGTTTTGGAAACAAATAACTGGTAACCATCAGTAACGTCAGCAGATTGAAGATATCCTGGGTTTTTGCGATGTCGGCTAGCGCGGACACCGAGTCCGTTGGGTATGGATTCTGAGGTTCTAAAATATGAAATATTAAAATGGTAATAATAATTTTTACTTGTCCACAATTATGATAATTATCAAGGGTACATGGTTCCCAAAAGATATTCTAATAGAGAAGAGTCACAAACTGTTGAGAGTTTATGACAAGCGTAGTATTCTTGTGACACTAAAATATCGAACTACTTGGTTTAGCCTTGTAATTCGCAGACATCGATTAAAGTTAATGAATATATTATGAATATTAATGACGACTAAAGCTTTACTACTTTTTATTTTTCATCCAGAAGAGGAATGCGTTATTCGTATCCAAAATTTACATGTGTAAGAATACTATTTGAATGTATTATACCGAAAGACTAATTATCTGTTCAGAGATAAATAAAATCCACAGCTTGTAAGTGAATCAGTCAATAAAAATGTAAGGGCATGAGCCTTTACACGTAATTTTGAATGTTAATAAAATAAATGTTAATGTTCAAAAAGGTATTTAATACGAAATTGCACTAAAATAATGTTATAAGAAAATAATAGAAAATGTTACAAAGAGTTACAAAATGTTGGATGTTGCGCGAGCTCAATATTAAACCGAAGACTGACGTACTCGCGTACGTGATAATACTACATTTTATAAATTAACTAAATTTGCAATATTTTACCAGGCCAAAGTACAACGTGCGGTAGCTGACCGTACAAAAAATATTTCGCGATAATCTTACAAATGAGATTAGCAATTAGCGATTATAATTCGCGATCAGACACAATAATGTAATGACATTGATGTACGGTCTTTGGGTACATATTACCCATTAAAACAGTTTTATACAAGTCCTGCCTGTAAATCGTACTACTGTTTACTGATTTTTTTAATTTTATTACTTAGACCTCTTGTTGTGATTTTTAAGTGAGTTTAGTTGCGGGTAGGTACAGCTCTCTAACAGAACTCTATTCTACTCTATTATCTTACTACTATTATAAATGCGAAAGTTTGTGACGATGAATGGATGGATGGATGTTTGTTAGTCTTTCACGTAAAAACTACAAAACGGATTTGGATGAAATTTGGCATATAGATAGTTTATAACCTGTATTAACACATAGGATACTTTATGTCCCGGTAGTACGATCCCGTGGGACATTACCAAACTCCACGCGGGAGAAGCCGCTGGCTTAAGCTAGTAAAATATAAATATTCAAATACTAATAATTACCGTGATATGTCATTTCAACCTTTGTTTGCTATAGCAATTTTGAAATTTATTTTCTCTCGAAACCACTTAGTAGGAGTCACCAAAATCAGCTTTGGTAAAACAAATACGAAAATTTTCCAGCTTAAACCGCTACTTATTGATAATGCTCGTCTATCTGTAAAGTTAAGTTTATTTGGATGAAAAAGAAACTACTGATAGTAAAACTGCTTCTGCTGCCTACTTTTATAAAGGCTGATCTTGTTTTACGTTATTTTAATTAATTAAAAAGGGATACGGCATGTGGGACCCAATGCATGAACATTGAAAATGGATGAAACTTAAATAGTGTGTTAAGATAGCAGCTGGTGGTTGTTTAGTTGCTGCCTTAGTATCTACCCCCAAGGGAAACTGGCGTGAGTTTATGGATATACCTATGTAAAAAAGAATCGTTTTGTTCTATTGATAATCTGTAATTTTAATGTATTGCTATCTCCCTCGACTGCTCATTGGTCTAGTGGTCGCACGTGCGAACTATTGAGGTCCTGGTTTTAATTCCTGGGTTGGCAAAATTGTTATTGGCTTTTCCATTAGGAATTTCTGTGGCAGCTACGGAATCTGGATTTGTGCCAGGTTGAAGGTTGATGGTTTCCCCGTATTACATGGGACTTAAACATAACTGGCGAAATTTGGGTGTACTATTAGGTACATCTTTGCCTAACCCTTCGGAGATTAGAGACGTGATGTTATGTTATTTTTTATTTTATGTAATCTCACTGATTTGACATTAGAATGACTAGGAATTTGTGACAAGCGTAGTATTCTAGTGACACTAAAATATCGTACTACTTGGTTTAACGTTGTAATTCGCAGACATCGATTAAAGTTAATGAATATATTATGAAGATTAATGACGTCTAAAGCTTTATTACTTTTTATTTTTCATCCAGAGGAAGAGGATTGCGTTATTCATATCCATGATTTACATGTGTAAGAATTCTGTATCCTTTTTTTTTTTTGGAGGGTGGGAAATCATCAAATGACTCCTCCTGCTCTGGGCGGAGCGGAAGGGAGTGTCAGACTCTTACTGACTAAAAACCACCCATGTTCCTTCTTTCGCCCTTTATGTTCCAGGGCCGCGGTATCTCTTTTTAACAGTCCCGCAGCCCAAAAATTCTGTATCTGGGTGTGTAATTTATCTATAATATGTATGTATTTAGAAATATATAAGTATGTTTATCAGTTTTCTGGTTGCCATAGTACAGGATCTGCCTAGTTTGGGATCAGATGGCAGTGTGTTGGTTGTCTCAAAATATTATTATTATTATAAAAAGAGATAAATAAAATCCACGGCTTGTATCTCACTTAATTGACGACATGAGAATGACTAGGACGGAGGAAGAGGAGATATTTTATGGACAAGGCAATAGATACTTGTAAGGTTCTTGTTTTCGGCAAATGACTCTTTTATCACTTAGGTGTCTTTGAATACAATCTTAAGGTTCTTGACAAAAGCTACTAGACAATTTTTAATACTACTCCGCTATTCTTTTCTGATTAATATCGTTGCGGGATCCTGACGTTTAAATTATTTCTCTGGAACTTTGTGGAGCTTCATTGTCTCGGCGCTTTTTCTGGTGGTCGCCACTGTTGATTCTGGCGTTTAGGAGTTGCAGTAGCTTGGGAGCAGCTTTGCGGTCTTGTCCCAAATATAAAATATTTACTTTTTTCACGAAGTTAACAAGCATTTTTACGTCAACTTATGTCTCTTAGAACACGCTGTATTTTTAAACATTGTGCGTCAATACATGTTCATCAATGACAATATTAGTATGCGAACTTACGTTATATTCATCCAAGAAAATGATTATACGCTTCATAAAATAAAATTACAAAAAAAACAACCTACAAAATTAAATTCAAAGATTATAGAATTAAAGTTTCAGTTTGCGTCTAAACAATGATAGTAGAAGTAGAAGATATAAGGCATGTCGTAACCGGAAAAGCGCTGGCTGGAAAACAGCAACATTATCTGCCTAGCTTTTTCCTAACTACGTTGATGTCAGCTTCCAGTCTAACCGCATGCAGCTGAACACCAGTATTTTACATGAAGCGACTTCTTACCTGACCTCCACAACCCAGTTAATACTGGGTAATATGATATCCTTGGTAAGACTGGTTGTCAGACTTTCATGCCTCATGCAGCCTCATACTGACAAAAATCCACAAATGACAGCCGGGACCAAAGGCTTAACGTGCTACCGAGCCACGGAGGAAAGGAGATCGCCAGAAATCCATACATCGTTGGGCCAAATATGAACAGTAATCATTTATGTATTATTTAATAGATAAAACACAAACATATTCATATCAGAAAGATTTTTTTTTAAATTCAATGGGAATTAGGAAGAAAATAAGTTTTTGGGTCACTAGGTTAGGTTATGCGGCAGATGATAAGAATTGTACCTATAAAACGCCAAAATGTATTGTAAATACCATAATCAAATAAACACATTGATTTATATTTGAAAACATATTTGTATGTTACATATTATTGCATAGCACAAAAAAGGAATTAGGTAGGTAAAATAAAAACAAGTTATTTTTCAATATTTTATTCATCTTCATTTTCATACTCAATTAATATATCATACAGGAATGGTGCTGGAGGTGTGATGGTATTTTGGTACCTTGCCACTATTTGACGACAGTCCTTGCCCTTATTATGGAAAGAACTGCTTCATCATGTAAAGGCACACATCCAGTAGCGTTGCTACGATCAGTAGGGATACCACAACTCACGCAATTCACCATTATCCAGTCGATAAGCAATCGGTGTCCAAGTCCGTAAAATCAATCCAAAGTCCTCAGAAAAATAGCAGAAATCGAATAATAAGCACATCCGCACGAGTACGAAAACGAATGACGGGACTTGACGGGAGTGACGTGACATTGACATTTTGACAAACATCGATATTTTTTCGTTTTGAAACAGTCAACCGATACATGATTTTGAACGATGTTATTGTTAAATAAATAAATAACTATTACTAAAACAACAATAATTTCATCAAATGTCCTTTTTTCTTTTATAAATGATTATAATGTTCATGACCAATGTTAAAACAAAATAGATATCGTTTTTTAGTAACCTCTTTACAACTACTAGTTTTAGAACGAACTCGTAATGACCTGACAGCTTGTTTACGGAGCTAGTTTTAGAACTACATTCAATTTAAAACCATATTTCAAATTATAATTTTTAGCTCATTCCGGTAGAAAGTTATTATTGTTACATGTTATTTTTAATCAGTAAAAAATCTAGTCTTTTTTAATATACATATCGTTTCTGTACATACTTTGGCCCAAAACTGGCCATCTCCTTTTGTATTATGGATGGTCACCGATTTACGGACCAACCTGTGCAAGAACGGCATGAAGATCGACCCGAGCGGCTGTTATTATTTAACTCTGAGCTCCTTCATGGATAGCGATTTAATAATTGATCTTATGAATTGACTTTTATATTAGCCCAATTATCCAATCGGTATGAACCCCAATTATTATTAAAACCTTAGTTTTCAAAAAACTAGCATACTGCAAAACACTAGAAGATTACATTCTTTCAATTATCCTGCGACGTATACCTTGCTCTGAAAACCCGCAAGTCAAGAAAATACTCTTCATTTATTCAGCGAAACCTTCCTTTATATAAACCAATACGGAAATACCAAGGTATCAATATACTGAAAAGGGTATACAGCCTTTCGCCTTT
Source organism: Eurois occulta (assembly GCA_950022335.1). Classification (NCBI taxonomy): domain Eukaryota; kingdom Metazoa; phylum Arthropoda; class Insecta; order Lepidoptera; family Noctuidae; genus Eurois; species Eurois occulta. The sequence continues at coordinate 19,998,425 of OX465485.1, read as the reverse complement.
CCTCGATTTATGAATAACAGCTTCAAGTCCCTAGTAGTTTCTCCCCAACAGGCAGACCGGGTATGACCGTAATATACCAAGTTCTCGCATTCCAGATGTTTCAGGCCCGGCCGTCGATTTCATGAACAGTTTCGTAGTGATGATGGCTTTGCCTCGTACTTTCGACTGCCCTTTAGCTTCTTGGGTGACACTGTGGTAGTTTATTTCCCCTTCGTGAATGATTTCACACAGATTGACGATTCATTTTATTGACAAGATTTTTTTGTAGACATTTTACCCAAAATCAAAATCGTAGGTATTGCATTTTTGTAGGAAACAAAAATGCATTACCTACACGGTCAAAATGAATGGAACAGCAGATTTTTTTTTTGTTGACGGCTTAGTGAAAGGGTCTACTACGGTACCAAGCCTCCGCTGTCCCTCCGTCCGCCTGTGCGTCTGTCTGACAGCGGGTTGTATCTCATGATCCGTAGACCGTTGAAATGTTCACAGAATGTGTATTTCTATTGCCGCTTTAACAAAAATAATAAATTAAAAATTAAAGGGGGCTCCCCTACTACGATGGTACGGAACCCTTCATGCGCGAGTCCGACTCGAACTTGGCCGGTTTTTTATCTGTTTACATCTTATCGTGCGCCATAGCACCGTTCACACGTCTTTTGTATCTACCACAAAAAACGAACTCCGCTACTACATATGTGCGGACTTGTCATGGAAACCGAACGAGGATGTCTATTTATGGACATCACTCCAATAAAACTGCGGTTGTTCGCCTTTTAAAGGAATAAAAAAGTTTCGTGGAAACCTCTCACTGTTTGTATTTTCATAATCGTATACTGTAACAAACGTGTGGGGTACCCACCCTCCGGTTTTTCGACCAAATGAGTGATATAACGCGACGATCGCGTCTTCACAAAACTATAATTTTGGTTAGAACGGCGAGAATCAACCGAGAATCATAAACATTATCAGCAGCGGTGGCCCAATGGGAGAGCAGCGGTGGCCCGGCCCAATGGTGGCGACCCCGACTTACGTACAATAAGTCGTGGGTTCGAACCCAAGCAGGCGCTGTAATTTATTTCATCACCACTGCTCTCAAAAACGGTGAAGGAAAACATTGTGAGGAAACCGGCATGTCCTAGAACCAAAAAATTGAAGACATGTGACATCTACCAACCCGCACTGGGCCAGCGTGGTGGATTATAGCCCATTCCCTCTCATAGAGAGGAGGCCGTACGTCCCAGCAGTGGGAACATTATAGGCTGATTATGCTATGCTTATGCTATTATAAACATTTTCATGGATGACATACCTAATAGTCATCGAAGATAGATTGTGAATTTGGTCAGACTTATCAATGCCTTTTCAAAGTGTTACTTATTGCCTATGCTAATTTCGATTTCGATAAAAATACATTTATGACGTACGTTGAACAGAAAAAAAATACAGGATGTGTTAAACAGCTAATAGCGCTTAGGTATCAATGCTTTAAATTAAAAATCACTGATGAACAGTAGATACTTTACTTTTTACCAAAAACTACGATGGGTGACTTAAAACCTTATCCAGTGGTTTTTTGTTTGTCCTGTCTTTGTTTTTCTCAAATGAATGAGGAGAGATAGCAGTGCATTACCAGTATCTAATGTATAATGTATCCGTACATTCATAAACTCGCGCGTTTTTCCCGTATGCAGACATGGCAAATTAAAGATTGCTACTTGCAACGATCCTTACACACGACTTTTACTTCGTCCACGTCCATGCATCGGATCGTAAAAGAACCTTCAACACGTCCTTGAAATTTATTTTCTAAACTAACGTAAAACTGGAACAGCCTGTACAAACGTAGACAGTACTTAGATGAAGTTTAACTATCAGTAGTTTATTTTATATCCAAATAGACTACACCAAACATAAGTTAAAGACTCAGACGAATGTAATCAACTAGTTTTGTTGTAGAATAAAAATTATCCGTCAATTTAATTCGTGTAGTTAGGCAACTTTTAATACCTACGTGGTCGCGAGTAAAAACAAACTTCAATATTACGAAAACGAGAAAAGTTGAAATGACATGTCACGGTAAATATTAAAATTACATTTTATTCGTTACAGTAATATTGAGTGTACAGGATGTAAGAGACAGCCCTCCGCAAACTGACAGGGTGCATTTAGCTTCTTATTCTAAATCATATTCCACTGGAATTTTTGCTCAGATTTTCATTTTTATCGTTTTTTAATAACTATTTCCTTTATTTATATAAAATTACATTGTCAATGCGCAGCACTCAGAAAAAAATAGGCTAAAATCAAAAAACCAACAATGGGTGTTGAAATACTTTAACGAAAGACGTGTGAAATCAGCTGTTCACTTCCTGCCTAGCTACAGAGTTCATTAAACTCGTCGTCGCGCTTGCCGTTCGCTACGTATGTTTTGCTACGGTAACGATACATTGCGTATGAGGAAATAAAACAAATCAAGTTTATTGGATTCCCTTAACTTTCCTGAAGTAATTTTAAAAAAAATTGTACCGGTCATCTTAGTATGATATACTGAATTTACCCCATCAGTCTGCGGAGGGCTGTCCCTTACACCTTGTACAATAAGCTGTGTCTACAGTCTACACGCAGCAAAGATAACTTTAACTTGTTCTGATTTAATTTGTTTTCAAGCTAAGTTTAAAGAGCTGTATTCAATTTTAAAAATCCGGCCAAGTGCGTGTCAGGCCGCGCACAATGTAGGGTTCCGTAGCTGCCCATCAAAATGTCAAATGCAAATTCAAATTCATTTATTTTGTGAACATAAGTAAACATTAGGTGGTATAATATAACAAAATATGCAGACACTTCCTTCGGTTCGATTTGCCTCCGAACGATGATTATTATTGTGATAATAAAAAACAAACTAACATTTGCAGTTGAAAAACCTGTGCTACCGTACATTATGTTTGGAAAAATAAGTTATCCAACTAGATTTTATAAGTTGGTCGACTATTACTCGTAAACTTGTGAAGTCTACTTACCTGTGATAGTTTTTCTTTTAATTTCGTTTTATACATTACCACCGTGAATTTTTTCACGTACCTAAACACAACCGTTTAGCTGGTAGAGGGGGGGACACTTGAGTCTAACAAAAATTTGCACTTAGCTTAATATTTCACAAAAGAATCCCTTCATTGAAAAATTACTAAACAAACTCGCAATTTTTTTTAAAGACCTATCCAACGACATCCCACAATATGGGGTACGCGAGAAAAAAGTCCCCACTTTATGTGAGGTACTGGAGATACCCTAAAATAATACTTTTCGAGATTTTATTTTACCACTTTGTCGGCGTAACTAATTTGTACATTCATGCCAAATTACTGATTTCTAGTACTAAAAGTCTTTCAGCTAAGCTGCGGACAGACAGACAGATGACGAAACTATAAAGTTTTCTTGTTTGTTGACTACGGAACCCTAAAAATGTTCGCATTTCATTACCCTTCACTGATGTATGCCATTTACAAGGGCAAGTACAGTATTTTCACAAGTCATATTAAGCCTTGTGACTGGGACTGTAGCTTCACGTTTTTGTTTTTATGACCTTTAAAAATGCATGTAATGGTCTAATTGAAATAAATGCTTTGAGTTTGAAACGAAGTACGTATATATATATTTTACATTTTTGCAGTATCTTTTCTTTATTTTTTTGGATGGGAAATCATCAAAAGACCTCTCACGCTCTGGGCGGAGCGGAAGGGAGTGACAGACTTTCACTGAGTAAAACCCATCCATGTTCCTTCTTTGCCCTTTGTATTCCAGGGCCGCGGTATCTCTTTCGAACAGTCCCGCAGCAAGAGTAACCTGAATTTGTCACAAATTCACTACATTTTGCGACTCTTTACGAATATCTTTTAAAAATCGTGTCGGCATCGACATCCATGCTTGATTTGTGAAAAGAAGAGTGTCCCGATGAAAGATTAACATCATCAATTCATCATCTTATTGTTTTATATTTCAGAACCGCAGAATCCCGGCCCTACGGACTCAGTGTCTGTACTAGAAGATATCACTAAGACTCAGGATGCGTTCCAGATGCTGACGATGTTGATGCTTGTCAACTATTTGTTTCCCGCTCAAGCTAAATTAAAAAGTAAGTTCTAATGGGTTGGTTAGTTGTTCTAATTGGTTTCGGGGGAGGAGCTCGTGGCTAAATAATAACAGATGGATCGATCTATAGGTTAAGCCACGCCTGCCGGTTGGTCCGTGGATAGGTGACCACATAACATACCTGTAAGTTTCCTCTGCGCGTCGGAAAGTAGGTTAAGCCGTTGGTACCGGCTTTCATTTGTAGATCTTTGACAGTCGTTACAGGTAGTCAGTGGCGCGATAGTCTAACCAAGGGGTATCGTATTATCCAGTACTAACTGGGTTGTGGATTTCAGATACGCAGTCGCTCTATGTAAAAAACCTGATATTCAGCCGAATCCAGTTAGACTGGAAGCCGACCCCAACGTGGTTGGAAAAAGGCTAGGCAGATAATGATACGTGTGTAGTTTCTAAGTAGTAAGCTGGAACCGGATTTGTGCCGAAGGGATGGGTCTTAAACATAACTGGAAAAATGTTGGTGTACTGTAGGTACACCCCGTCATCATCACATCAGAACATCTCTTTGAGAATTTCAGGCAGAATGTTATGTTAAAATTAAATAGAGGTCAAATAGTGAGATATTAAGCAGGAGCCTAAAATACGTAAACAAAAACATAAGACTTAACTTATACTGTCACTTACTGGATATCTTCCGTGATTATTCATGTTTGTTAACCCGCGATCATGGCGCTTGCAACAGCGTCGAAATATCGGGACCTCAAAATCATGAACAATCACGGAAGATGTCCCGCAGTTTATGATAAGACATGTTATACAGGATTTAAATACACCCCTAACATAACCGAAAGGCACTTGTTCTTCCCGTCACTGTGTTATTTTTTATTCTGGACCATACGTGGAACCTTTTTAATACGGAGGTATTAAAGGTGAATGTTCGAAATTTTTCACACATGTCGTTTTTTTTGTAAAAATTTTAAATGTTATAACTTTACTTTTAAATACCTTCTTGCTTCCATCCAACACCATAATGAAAAATGCACCTTGTACCTATAGGAACTCAGTAATACTACAGGATATTAGAAAATACAAAAAGTAAACTAATTTTAGACCCACATCAATTGTTACTTTATTTACAAATGTACTAAGTAACACTACATTTCTTTTTGTTTATATCAGATGATGACAAATTCGACTTCCTAATTATTGGAGGTGGAACAGCTGGATGTGTGCTAGCAAACAGACTGGCTGCTGCGAACCATACTGTCTTATTGTTGGAAGCCGGAGATGATAAACCGTATGAAGCCTTTGTAAGTTCTGTAGCGATCAATATTACTGCTTAAGTATTAATACTGTAGATTGATGTAGCGTTAATTGACTATTTAATATTTCAGTTACCAGGAACCCTAATATACCTGCTGAGATCCAGACTAGACTGGAACTTTACCACCATTCCTGATAAATTCACTGGAAAATGCCATCGAAACAATGCCATGTACCTGTCAGCCGGAAAAGTTCTTGGAGGAAGCAGCTCCATCAACTTTATGTATGCTTCCAGAGGAATCATTAACGACTACCATCAATGGGCTACTGCAGCCAACGACTCTTCCTGGGAATACAGAAATCTTCTTCCATACTTCAAGCGAAGTGAAAGACTCCAGGCTCCAAAGATTGCCAACTGTCCCACAGGCAGATGTCGAGGAGTTGGAGGAACTCCACCTGATTTTGGTGAAGAAGGAGGAGCAGGAAACATAGGAATAGCTCAAGATAATGCCACAAATATCAAGGACTACCTAGAAGCATTCAAAGACATGGGAAATGAGATAGTCTATGATTTAAGTGGTAGACATTCTGTAGGATACACTCCAGCATTGTATACAATAGCTGAAGGATACAGACAAAGCACTGCATACGGTTATTTGGTTCCAGCGAAAAAATATCCAAATCTATTTGTATCCAAAAACACAACAGTAACAAAAATTATTGTTGACAAACACAAGAACGCTATCGGTGTAAAAGCAAGTATTAATGGACAAAAAGAAATATTTCTAGGAGTTAAGAAAGAAGTCATATTATCTGCTGGCGTCGTAAAGTCCCCGCAATTACTAATGTTATCAGGTATAGGTCCAAGAAAACATTTAAAAGAAAAGAATATTACAGTTATTGCTGATTTACCTGTTGGTGAGAATTTTCAAGATCAACAAGTAGTAACGGTCATGACTGGGGCAAAAAAAATAACAGCTCCCGGACCATACGACTTTCAAACATTCCCAGCATCAACAGTTATAGGTTATAAATCTTTGGAACCGTGTGCTGGTATCCCTGACTACGCTACAGTCAGTTTTATTGAGGAACGACTAGAGTATCTTATTCAATTTTGTGCTCTTCCTTATGACTATCAATATGGAATCTGTGATAAATCTTACCAACAACTTATGGGGAGACAACTTGCGTTTACACAGATCATTAAATTGTACCCTAAATCGCGAGGCAAAGTTTATCTTAATACTTCAAATCCTTATGATGCTCCATTGATAGATAGTGGATACTTCTCCAACGAAGAAGACATGGATGATCTTGTTAAATATGTTAAAGATTTTATCGCTATTGTAAATACAACCTATTTCAAAGATGTTAACGGCAGCATTTTGAACCCTATTGATGATAAATGCAGTGATTTTGAATATGGGACTGATGATTACTGGAAGTGTTATGTCTACTGCATGTATACTAGCATGTGGAACTATGGTGGTACTTGTTCCATGGGTTCTGTGGTCGACTCCAAGTTAAAGGTCTATGGGGTCCATCGGTTGAGGGTTGTAGATGCTAGTGTCATGCCAGTTGTTATAACTGGAGGTAACTGTGTGGCAACTGTTGTGATCGCTGAGAAAGCGTCTGACATGATTAATGAAGAACATCAGGAGAATTAAAATCCCTTTTAAATCTTTGTTCCTGCTATCATCGAAACAATCATCATAGGATGGTATATGTTAGGATGAACGAATATATATAAACAATGTAAAGTGATGCATGTATTCATAAAGAACCTTCAATTGTATATAACATAAATATACCCATAAATCATTTTGATTTTCAGTTTGATTACCCGACAATAATTTCGTGTCACACGCCATTTTGTACTTAGAAAGATTTTTGTCAACACGTATACATTTGTAATTTTTAATTATTGCAGAATATATTACGAATTGCCAAAATGTTTTATTTGCAGTTTCTACTAAAAGCATAAACACAAAAGCTAACAAGTTTCGACGTTTCAGACGTCGACGACGGCGAAGTGAACGTTTCGTATCGTTTCGACGTTCGTAAAAAAAAAAATGTTCTTGTTTTTCATTTTTGGGCTAATGACCAAATCATCACATCTGTGGAATTTCGCAAGTTAATTTAATTTGAACTTTTATAAATAAAACAACTGGTAAAATGTAGATATACCTACTATTAGGTATACCTCTGCTTAGTCCTTCGGAAAATACTGGTGTAATGTTATGTTTTGTTATGAATAAAAATTTATACTTGTATAATTCAACATGATCATCATAGACAGCATTACTGTTACCATAATTATTAAATCTATACTAACATTATGAAGAGGTTTATAAGTTTTGAGGGCTAATTCTTCGGAACTACTGATCCGATTCCGACAAATATTTCACTAATGAGAAGCTATATTCTCAAAGGCTATAATATTTAAAGAGTGCCGTGGAAAATTTTCTTGTCATACTTAACGCAAGCGAGACCGTTGTCAAAAGTTAGTATTTAATATACTGCTTACAATTGCTCTTCTTTAGTTACGACTCCATCGTAAGTTGTTACTGATATCCCCATGAAAGGTAGGGTACATCCCGTTTAGTAACTTTCCGATCGACAAATGAAAGTCATTTAATTACTAATTTGTAATAATTATTCCTAGAAAAACTACTTTTATCTCTTGACGCACTATGTCAGCCAGACAGATCATCTAATTCTTCTGTTTGCCCTGTTTTGACTTGTTTTATTGAAAAATACTGGATCTAACAAAATAACAAATATATTTCAACCGTAAATTTTTGGCACCCTTCAACCAGAATGCTGAAACGAACGAAAGGCTCCCCTGTATTTTTATTTAAGGAATATTCTCAGAATGCCTGAAAAGTGAGTTTTTGAATATTCCTGATGCAAGCCCGTTTTAAGGAAGGCCTCGTTGCTAAATAGTAACAGCCGCTCGGGTTGATCTTTAGCTTAAACCGTACTTGCCTAGGTTTAATATCTACATACTGAGTTTCCTATTATTTCACATATTAGAACAAGTGGCAGCCCTAGCCACGCTTCACTTCAGCTCTGCGCATTCTAATCAATTAAATCATTTGAAAAGCATTATAACATCGGACTAACAAAGGTATATAATCATAATAGCCCAACGAACGTGCACAAGTGTTATCGGAGTGATATCCAAAGGATAAATCGACGGTTCCTACGTACATAAAGTCAAGTCAAAAACCGAGGTTTACAGGAGAGCGTAATTTGTGTTCAACACGACCTAGAAATAATTCTATGACCAATAATAAATATTTTCTTTCTACAATATTTTAACAGTTTTAAGAGCTTTATAATGCTATTTACACATATTTTATTTTTTTACGTTTTCTTGAAAAAACCGATAGATGACCGTTTCTACGTCGATAATAAAATAGAAGTATGTCAGTCATGTCTATGATACCTTTTTATACGCAGGAAACAAAAAAACAGTGTCCGATATAGAATTTAAATAAAATGTTTTATGAAAATGTAGGATTATGTTACTATTTTTAAATCAATACGTTAAACATCCTGAAATCGTCACCCATGGATATAAAAAGTACTTCAATGAAGACATATCACTTTATACGTGGTTTTAGTCATTCGGGGTAGGACGAAGTTCTTGTATTGTAAATAAAGACATGTCTTTTAAAATTATCAGGTTTGTGTTTTATTAATTAAACAAGGTTTATAAATTCAACATTATTTATTATTAAGAAACAATCTTCTTAACATCTAAATAATAGGTACCTATAGACTCACTGAAGGAGGAACTAAACATAAAAAATCACTGTTGTCTACTATTAGTGATTAACAATCTTAATTTTAAGCATGTGCCTTAGCCTAATCATGTCTAGCAATGCAATTGGTACCTAGTATTTAATAATCATCACAGTTTTATTAAGTAGGTACCTCAGCTTAATTAACTACCTATCGACTTATTAGTAAAATTTAATAATCATCACAGCATTGTTTGAGTATGTGCCTCATCTTTAACACCTAATTGGTAACATTTAACAATCATCACGGAGCCTTCTAATACAGGCATTGTTTGCCTAAAAGGGGGCTCCAAATACATTAACATGTAATGTTTTTATTTAACCCAATAAATTATTTTGTATTTTTGTATTGTATCACAGCTTTATTCAGACTGAATCATCTTATTACTAATAAAGTTCCCTTAGTAGTTAAATAACAAAACAAAATGTATAAAAAAGTAAAGATAAATTTAACGATCTTCTTCGTCATTGCCCTGTCCTTCCTCACTATGCTTAAGGTTTCTATACTGCTGTGCTAATTAGAAACACAGTAAGGAAGGATTTTTGGGAAATTGAGTTTTTCATATATTCGGAATCCTCGTAATGAGCTCTGTATAGTGATTTAATCCTTATTTTGATAGCTGTCCCAGAAGTGGGACTTTTAGTAAGCCAAACTGCAGTATTTTTCTTGCTGAGAAGTAAATTACTAAGCACAACTGCAGTAAGACACATTACTGCTCTTTGCCTTCCAGTATTTTTTTGAACATAATTTATTTCACTAGAAGAAGCGCAGTAAGGAACACTTGCTGATTTGTTAGTAATAATGATAAATAATAATGTTTAGTGAATAATTTTAGATAACAAACACGACGAAGATCACGTTATTTTGTGGATGGATAATCGTTCAGCCCAAAAAAAAATTGGGCGATATTGTCTTTCTTAGTTAACATAATTAACAGCAACTTGATTTCCGCACAGTTAAATTTTTCGAACCAGGGCATACATTTATGTCTGCTGACAGTTTTCATCACAGAGTTTAGCAATCTTTACAAAAGAAAGGAAAAGTTTACGGCTTTAAAGATTTTATTTAATGTTTTCTGTTTTAAGATTTATTTGGAATACATTTTTTTTAATAAAATAGTTGTATCATTTACCTCTTCTTGATATATTATAGATATAACCAAGTTATTGTGTTTTTTTTACGTATGTACACTAATTGAAAAGCTATAACACTCACTTTTTTACTGCAGTTGTGGTTTGTAGTCAGTCTAAGCATAGCTTTAAGAAAATATTATGTCACTAATAAAACATGCAGTAGGTAATTGTGTATGATTAAGATAGTTTTATTTGTCATTTAACTCCCGTAAATGGCGATAAGTCTGACAAGACCGCGTTCGCACCGAGTGGCACGCATTTTAAAACACCGTACAAAAAGATATGTATAGATGTCCGCATCTACGACACTTATTCGTTTTTTTTATAATACTTGTTCTTTTATACGATTTGTAAAACAAGGTTAATAAATAAAATTAAAAAAAAAATCGTATGTCAGTATGTGCGCATAGTTAATCTAAAGCCAATGACAAAATAAAAAAAAATGCCATTTTCGACATGTCTTTATATACGTAGGGACCGTCGAAATGTAAAAACAAACCAAAGTTCTTAGTGGACCCATAATTAGTGTATTGTGATAAACTAGTGAGTACGGACGCATCCAGGTATTTACGAACATAGTGAATTTCGGCAAACTTATGCACACTGGAATTATCACTACCTAGTTGTGCGCGTAAAAGTGCAAATACTGTGAGAAATACACGCTTTTACTTTCAAATCCAGTTAATTTTTCAAATAATTAATGTAAAATGTAAACAAACAGCAGCTGAGTCACGCCAAGTTAATCCACCAATCAAAACACAGCATATGACATAAATATTCTCGTTCGGAAACGCAGCGGTGTTTTTTTATCATAGTTTTGGACACTGGGTTTTTGGGAAGGGCATAAATTCCAAAAATCGACTAAACTAATAATAAAATAAAGAAGATTATGATGAAGAAGGCATTCAAGCATAGCATAATCAGTCCATAAAGTTCCTACTGCTGGAACCTGTGCTCCTCTAAGGAGTCCTGCGCCTCCTCTCTTAGCGACGGAATGGGCAGTAATCCACCACGCGGCCTAGTTCGGGTTGGTATCATGTAATTGATATTTTGGTTCTAGGTCAGTTTCCTCACGATTTTTTCGTTCACCGAGTTCAGAGCAGTGGTAATGAATTGAAATTACACGAACGGGGCACAATGAATCAAGAACAGTTCCGGGACGTTTTAACTCCGCTGCGATCAGACACTGAATGTCGTCCTCGCTGACAGTTTCAAACATCAAGACTCTGTAGAAGGGTGCTGTAGGTGTCGGTATACATGTAAGTAGGTTGCGTGATGTAACCACTGGCACGCTTTATGTCCGTACTAATGACCGGCATTCGACTTATCTACACTAATATTATAAAGAGAAAAAAAAATGTATATTTGTGAGTGTGTATGTTTGTAATGAATAAACTCAAAAACTACTGTGCCGATATCAAAAATTCTTTCACCATTGGAAAGCTACATTCACCCTGAGTAACATAGATCGTGCAAAGTCGGGACGAGCCGCTAGTTTATTTATATATAAAACTTCTTAAAACAAGAAAATAGAAATGGGGAAATATCCGTCAAATTCACACCACGAAATTGCGTTGTGTGGTATTTTCTCAATTTATTTTATGCCTAACCAGTTTTTTTTAATTGAATGCGTTTTTATTGAGGTTTCTTCTGTTAATTATATTAACAAATGCTTTCACTAAAAATAAATAAATGTTGCATTAAACTACAATTTGTATTCTAATACTTGGTTTTAATCAGTTTTCTCGTGCAACTTATGTATATATTTGAACGTTTACTTTTGCTTTTTCATTTATTCGTAGAACTGGAAAGGACTCGATAATTTGATCAGGTAAGACTTTATAAATTGCATGTTTTTTGCTGAATGGGAAATGCTCAACGGCTAAAATAACTTTCATACTTTCACGCTCCTACTATTATAAAGGAACTCGTGTCGGATGCATGTTTGCGTGAAATCACTTCGATAAGGATGCAACCTTTTGACGGCACGGTTGACGCAGTGGCTGAGCGATTGACTGCTGCGTTGCGTGTCGCAGGTTCGATTCCCGCACGGAACAAATATTTGTATGGCCTACAGATAGTTGTTCCGGGTCTGGCTGTTTGTATATGTGAGTTTAAATGTTTGTAAACGCACCCACGATACAGGAGAAATTCCTAGTATGGGGCAACGTTTTTTTTAAAAAAAAACCTTAAATTAAAACAATGGGCGGTCCCATTCAATTATCGGACGAGGAGAGATACGGCGAAACTTCACCGTTATATTATTGAAGTTCCACAATCCCAAACAAAGCACTATCCTTCCCCACATTGTATTGTGCACCAGTCTATGGAATTCACTGCCAGCTTCTCTGTTCCCCGATCAATATAATCTGGATCTCTTCAAGGTTCGATTGAATCGGTTTCTACTAGGTAAGCCTCCACCCTAAGCCACATTATGGCTTTACATCAGGCGAGTTGTTGCCAAACACAAGCTTATTTCGTGTAAGAATAAAAATATTATGAGTTTTAGCTATCAATTGTTGTCTGGGCCACAAAATGATAGAATATTTCTATTTGCAGAGTGATGGAGTCGGTAACTGACGCAGCATCAGCTGTGTCCTACGTCAGAGGTATTCAGGGTGCTCTGAATGTGCTCACGAGCTTGCATATCATTGGTCACCTATGGATGGATGAAAGCCATGTGCCAGGTCAGTATAACAATGTAAAAAGATACTTGACGAAACCGAAAGTTACTTTTTTTCAAGTAATTTTTTTGTACCGAGCCAAACCTGGAAACTTTATTTTACTGTGTTTGGGTGGCTTAGAGCTTATTAAGTTTAATTATATATCCAATTCTTTTCAAAGAAAAGTTATCATTTTATATATGAACAATGTTACTTGTTACAAAATGCTTATACATCGGTAATGTAATGGGTCTTTGGCATTCTATATGTCTCCTTTTACATGTTCTTCTTCTCAACTACTTCTGAGGAGTGGTCTTTAGTAAGAGTCGTAGCACTCAAATCATATGGAAATAGACCTCAGGACCTCGACCCAACATTAACTGTTGCAACCGTTACTTTTATCAGGAACTCCACCCGGAAAAGTTAAGACTGTGTGCCATCCACCTTGGGGCATATAAGAAATATTGTTTCATCATTCCAAAGTAAAATTGTTTTGTGCTTATCTAGATGAAGCCGAATATGACTACATAGTGGTTGGAGCAGGTACAGCAGGTGCCACGCTGGCTGCGAGATTAGCACAGAACGAAACTGCTCAGGTACTTCTTGTAGAAGCTGGTGGAGATCCAACTTTGGAAACTTATGTAAGTAAATCATTTATACATTTACTTAATATTCGTTATACCCCAGGTAGGCTCGTTAATTAGAGTAATTTATTACATCTTCACTGCTCCTTAAACGGTAAAGGAAAACGTGTCATAACCTAGAATCAAAAGTCAAAAGTCACGTGAGTACTTGCTATTATTAGATTTTAATCATAATCGTTCTTGATTACAGTATCCCGGCACAGTCTTATTCACGCGGTCATCGCCAATAGACTACAACTTCACTACTACAACTAAACGCTACACCAAACAATGTGGTCAAAATGGAAACTCTATATTACATGCTGGGAAAGTACTGGGAGGAAGCAGCAGCTTCAATATATTGATCTATGAAAGAGGAAATGAACGAGACTATGATTCTTGGGTAACAGCATCAAACAACTCAGGTTGGTCTTTAGACAACACACTCGAATACTTCAAGAGAACAGAAAAACTTGAAGATACAGAAATCTTAAATTCACCTTATCAAGAGTACCATGGTGTGGATGGACCATTGACTGTTACAAAAGAAAATCGGACGGTAATTGATAAGTACAAAGAAGCTTTTGAAGAAGTAGGAAGTTTATCTGTTATTGATTTAAACAGCAATGTAACCCTTGGATTCACTAAAACACAATACACTATAAGTAATCAGAGGCAGAGCAGTGCCACTTCCTTTCTGAAGCCTACCGACAAAACACCCTATTTAGATCTTCTTAAACATACAGAAGTTACTAAAATTCTTTTTGATTCTAACAATAATGCTATTGGTGTAGAAGCTATGAAAAATAATAAAAAAGTGACTTTTAAAGCTAGGAAAGAAGTTATAGTATCAGCAGGAGTTATAAACACACCAAAATTGCTTATGTTATCAGGAATCGGTCCCAGAAAACATCTTGAAGGCAAGGGCATTGAAGTTATAACCGATTTACCTGTAGGTGAAAACTACCACGATCATGTAAATGTAGTACTTTTTCATACATTAGGAAAATCTTGTGGAATTCCACCAGAATCAGATCGTCGCAAATATCCTTTTCCATCAATAACTGGGTATGTAGCCTTGAATGAGTCTAGTCGATACCCTGACTATGTAGTATCTGGGTACTTCATACTAAGCAAGTATGCTGCTGTAGAGGCTCTTCTAGATACTGCCTTCTATCATCGCTATAGTGACTGCATTCTTAACAGGATTTACAAAAAATCTAGAGGTTATAAGCTGTTACACTCTTTTATTAAAAATACGATTCCAAAATCAAGAGGAAGTGTTACTTTGCGTAGTTCAGACTGTAAGGATCAGCCAATTATTGATACTGGAATTTATTCAAATGAAGCTGATTTAGAAGACCATGTTGATTATTTACAAGATTATTTCAAAGTGGGTGACACTAAAGTTTTCAAAGATATAGGAGCAGAGTTCATTGACCCGTTGGGTAATAAATGTAGGGAGCATGAATTTGGAAGTAGAGAATATTGGAAATGTTATGCTCTCTGCATGATGGGTCCCACTAACCATGCAGTAGGTACCTGTGCCATGGGTTCAGTTGTCGATGGTGAGTTGAACGTCATCGGAGTGAAGAGACTACGAGTGGTGGACGCCAGTGTCATTCCAGTTATACCTTCAGTAGGAACTTACGCCCCAACTATGATGATTGCGGAAAGAGCTTCTGATATTATTTTACAGGCTACGTATTGATAAAGTTTAAGAAATAAAATGTTGGAAAATGGTTTAAAAAAGTATTTTATTTGACTT
This sequence comes from Eurois occulta, assembly GCA_950022335.1. Classification (NCBI taxonomy): domain Eukaryota; kingdom Metazoa; phylum Arthropoda; class Insecta; order Lepidoptera; family Noctuidae; genus Eurois; species Eurois occulta. The sequence continues at coordinate 19,983,079 of OX465485.1, read as the reverse complement.
GTGTTTCTCGTTAAGAATAATTGAAATGGAAAATAAGCATTATAGGATAATATACCTGCAAATTTCCCAGTTCCCACTGCTGAGATACAAGCCTCCTTTCTGTGAGAAGAAGTAAGCCATAGTCCACCACGTGCGCCCAGTGCGCGTTGGTTGATGAAAATGAATATACAGGGTGAAATTTAATTCATGAGCATTCTTTTAAGGGGTCATTGTACTCATCATTATGAACAACTTTTACTATAGGACCAAACCTGAAATTGCGAAAAAAAATCAACTCTTCCCTACATTTCATAATGATGAGTACAATGACCCCTTAAAAGGATGCCCATGAATTAAATTTCACCCTGTATACTGAAAAGAAATACTGTAAAGCGCTATTCAATGTAGATTATATTGTAATTGCCGCTTTCCTACAGTAAATGTTAAATTGAAAAGAGAAAACAAAACAAAAACAAAATCGCTCCATAAATTGTCTATTACAAAGGAGATGGCCAGTTTTGGGCCAAAGTATGTACAGAAACGATATGTATATTAAAAAAGACTAGATTTTTTACTGATTAAAAATAACAAGTAACAATAATAACTTTCTACCGGAATGAGCTAAAAATTATAATTTGAAATATGGTTTTAAATTGAATGTAGTTCTAAAACTAGCTCCGTAAACAAGCTGTCAGGTCATAACTAGTTCGTTCTAAAACTAGCAGTTGTAAAGAAGTTACTAAAAAAACGATATCTATTTTGTTTTAGCATTGGTCATGAACATTATAATCATTTATAAAAGAAAAAGGACATTTGATGAAATTATTGTTGTTTTAGTAATAGTTATTTATTTATTTAACAATAACATCGTTCAAAATCGTGGATCGTTGACTGTTTCAAAACGAAAAAATATCGATGTTTGTCAAAATGTCAATGTCACGTCACTCCCGTCAAGTTCCGTCATTCGTTTTCGTACTCGTGCGGATGTGCTTATTCGATTTCTGCTATTTTTCGACTTTGGATTGATTTTACGGACTTGGACACCGATTGCTTATCGACTGGATAATGATGAATTGCGTGAGTTGTGGTATCCCTACTGATCGTAGCAACGCTACTGGAAGTGTGCCTTTACATGATGAAGCAGTTCTTTCCATAATAAGGGCAAGGACTGTCGTCAAACAGTGGCCAGGTACCAATATACCATCACACCTCCTGCACCATTCCTGTATGATATATTAATTGAGTATGAAAATGAAGATGAATAAAATATTGAAAAAATAACTTGTTTTTATTTTACCTACCTAATTCCTTTTTTGTGCTATGTAATAATATGCTAATAGTAACATACAAATATGTTTTCAAACAAATAAATCAATGTGTTTATTTGATTACGGTATTTACAATACATTTTGGCGTTTTATAGGTACAATTCTTACCATCTGCCGCATAACCTAACCTAGTGACCCAAAAACTTATTTTCTTCCTAATTCCCATAGAATTTAAAAAAAAATCTTTCTGATATGAATATGTTTGTGTTTTATCTATTAAATAATACATAAATGATTACTGTTCATATTTGGCCCAACGATGTATGGATTTCTGGCGATCTCCTTTCCCAAACACTATGTATTTTCCGTTTTACAATTAAAACAAAAATCATTATCTAAATGGACCTAGTTCATTACGAACAATTTGTACGCGAAAAGTTAGTTCACTTATTGAGTTAAATGATTAAGAAAATTTTCTCTAATGGTGTGTAATTTTGAATTTAGGGGAAATAGTAAATAAGAGATAACCTAATCGAAACATGAATTTATTCACCTCATCTACTTAAATACAACTGTTACTGTTGGGGGTTTATATTTAAAAATATTTAAATAAAATACTTCCGATGATATAAGAGCTACCGTACAAATACAAGATAAAAAAAATTACAAAAAATCGTACTCAGTGGTAAAAATTAAATCTTAAGAGCTAAGCGTTCATGCAGAGAGTATATTGGAGTAGAAGCATTAGCAAAAAAATGAGTATTCTAAACATCCCTCCAGTTGTTAAGAGATCGTCGGGGGCCACGTGGTGGCTCTCGGCCACCGCAGGCGCGGGCCTGTGGACGGTCAGTAATGGGCTAGCTCGCCGTCCGGGTCCGTCCGTCTTATGACGACAGGCCATGTCGACGGCGCGTTCGTGTTCCATGCGCGCCTCAAAGAGATGTCAGCAAACAGGAGGGGCCCGCAAGGGTCGATGCCTGCCAGGGCTGCGGGACTGTTCGAAAGAGATACCGCGGCCCTGGAATATAAAGGGCAAAAGAAGTAACATGGATGGGTTTTAGTCAGCAAAAGTCTGACACTACCTTCCCCTCCGCCCAGAGCGGGAGGAGTCATTTGATGACTTCCCATACCAAAAAAAAAAAGTGTTAAGAGATCATCTCTCGACCAGATTCCTCTGTGTGAGATAAGGTAACGGACATATCTTGCTGAAAGCTCGACGAACCACTCCACAGGTCGTCTTGATGTCAGTGACTCGACTGATACCGTCCTGTCCACGGAAAACTGCCGTGACTCTGCCCACTTAAAAGGAAGTAGTTTCAAATCCTTTAGGAGCCCGAGCGTGTCCTTTTCTAACAACAGCATTGGCCGACCAGCTCACTATCTTGCAAACTTTTAAACGTCCTTTTCTTCTTTGCCTGTAAAATTGTATTTGACCAGTGTGTAGCCAGTTAGAAATGGGCCGGACACATTGTGAGGGTGTAAAGCCAGCTCTATCACTGGCTTCGAATCCTGGATGATGCAGGAGGTTGTGCAAGACGGCCTCGAAAGAAGATGGAGCATATCCTTCAGCCCCACTGGTATTGTATTTGGGATGAGTGGAGGATACCCCTTTTGGCAATATTCTTTCTATAGCGGCCAACCTGGGCCCACAATCGGTTAAGAGGTTTCCAGATTGGTTACTGCAGTCAGAAGCAGTGGTGACCATATGCTAACTGCTCCGACTTAGTTGAAGGTCGAGAATTCCAACCCAAGCAGGAGCATTTGTTTGTGTAAATTTTTTCATCACTATCAAAACTTTTGTGAAAACGAGTGCGTATTTTTGAGGCTAATTTCATTTACAAAGGCTTACACTAAAAATAAATAAAATGTTGCTTTAAACCACCATTCGTATTCAAATCATTGAGTTTAATCAGTTTTCTAACGCAACTTGCGAATATATTTTGAATGTTTTCGTTTATTTTTTCCATTTGTACGTGAAATTGGAAAGGCCTTGGTAATTGGACAGGTAAGAATTTATAAATTATAAGCCGTGTGCTTATCGGCTGTGGTTTCCCATCAACTAAAATGACAAATAAAAAGATCAATAGGCTCGCCCCCTTTTACGTTGGACCTCAACATAACTGACGATAATGCGCATGTACTAATAAGTACACCTCTGCCTAATCCTTCGGGGGTTAAAGGCGTGATGTTATGTTATGAAAAATGATGAATTCACATTCAAACTCTCATCTTTTTAGGGCTTCTCATCTTCTTAAATCCATCATTAGTGCATTTTTTGTTGTAAAAGGAACTTTCGTGCAAAATTTTATATTTTTGGAGACTTGGTTTTGAGCTGTGTGTTGTCTGTCATATCATTCCAAATGGTTTTTCAGCAAAAAAATTATGCCCTTTCGCTCGTTTTTTTTTTTGTGTACAAAGATCAGGACGCAGCCCTAAGGAAAACAAAATTATGAAACAGTTTGATATTTTAATAACTTTTTGAACCGATTGTAAACAGCTCATTTCAAGACAGAATATTTTTTATTGCAGAGTGATGGAGTCAATAACTGACGCAGCATCAGCTGTGTCCTACGTAAGGAGTGTTCAGTATGCTATGAATGTGGTCTCGACCTTACAAGTCCTCAATCACCTGTGGATGCCTGAATATCATGTTCCAGGTAAGTGATTGTATCTTGGATAGTGCCTCTTTTACTGACATGGCACCTACAATCTTTTATACATTTCTTAAGCCAAAAAATTGTTGATAATTAGTCGCTTCTTCATCGATGTTTTAGTCGTAACTCTTCGTAGTCGTAAGTTAGATTGTACTATTCAAACTCTGTGGAAATAATCACAAACACTTAGCCGGTCAGAGAATCGATCCGAAGAATATGCAGTTAGCAGTAATTCTTGCAGACACTGCCCCAGTAAGTTGGAACTCTTAAATTACGGTAAAATAATTTTATTTTGATCCAGATGAAGCTGAATACGACTACATAGTGGTTGGAGCAGGTACAGCAGGAGCTACAGTGGCTAGCAGAATAGCACAGAACAGAACTGCTAAGGTACTTCTTATAGAAGCCGGTGGAGATCCAAATTTAGAGAATTATGTAAGTTCCATTCTAACGTCATAAATGCAAAGTTCGTCTAGAATGATCTTTGAGCACCAGCCAGACCATGATCTGCAGGTACCACATTTTTTATCCCGGTACTTCCCGTAGTATGCGAGGGGAACGCCTCGGGTAAAAGATATTTCATTTGCAAGTTGCGTACAACTTCATTGATGAAGCAGTTCCTTAAAATAAAACTCAAGGCGAATTATCGAATGAAACTTAACAAATCAGTATTAAAACTGAGTTTAAGTACTACAAGTTTCATCATTGCCTTGCAATATTGACACTAACAGTTCTTAAACGCGTTTTAGATATGCTGATCGCGTTCAATTTCATTGGCTTCGTTGGCGTTCGTAAGTACCTCTAAGAGCGCCTTTGACCAATGAACTTACTTGATACTTATCCGGTTTTTAATATAACGTTAATGATTACAGAATGCCGGCTTATTCTTGTTCACGCAGTCATCACTAATTGACTACAACTTCACTACAACAAGCAAACGCAACACCAAACAATGTCGTCAAGATGGAAACTTTATATTGCATGCTGGGAAAATACTGGGTGGAACCAGCAGTTTCAATCTAATGATATACGAACGAGGAAACGAACGAGACTATGAGTCTTGGATAACAGCATCAAATAATCCGGACTGGTCTTTAAACAACACACTAAAATACTTCAAAAGAACGGAAAAACTTGAAGATACAGAAATCTTAAATTCACCTTATCGAGAGTACCATGGTGTGGCTGGACCTCTGACTGTGACAAAAGAGAACAGAACAGTAATTGACAAATATACAGTAGCTTTCGAAGAACTGGGACTATTAAATGTCATTGACCTTAACAGCAACGAGACCCTTGGATTTACAAAAACACAATACACTATCAGAGATCAGAGGCAGAGCAGTGCTACAGCATTCCTAAAGCGTTTTGACAAAACAGCTTATATAGATATTATTAAACATACAGAAGTTACTAAAATTCTTTTTGATTCTAACAACAATGCTATTGGTGTAGAAGCTATCAAAAATAATAAAAAGGTAACTTTTAAAGCTAGGAAAGAAGTTATAATATCAGCAGGTGTTATAAACACGCCTAAGTTATTAATGTTGTCAGGAATTGGTCCACGAAAGCATCTAATAATAATAATAATCATAATATAATCATAATCGTACCTCCAACCCGATCGTTGGCACGTTTAAATTAAGTCCGTGTTTTTTATTCCGTTTACCGGTAAAAATGTCCAAGCTTAACGTTGAAACGGCTTTCAACGATTTATTAAAGAAAGTGGCAGCGTTGACGGTAAAAATCACGACTCAAACAGCTGTGATTGAGTCTCAAAACAAGAAAATAGACAATCAACAGCAGCTGATTGAAAATTATTTCGTCACTATTACCGAACAGACGAGGGTACTTGCAGTTTTATCCACCAAAATTGAGAAGCTCGAAGTGCTAATGTCTACAAATACATCGAAGAGTGAGATGGATAAAATTAGCGTTATACCAACTACACAGCGGGTGAGCGAGGCAAGTGTTGCGACTGATGCCAAAGAACCGCAAAGAAAGGAGACGGAACGTGCGCGTCGTGCGACAGAGCGAGCTAAGAATAAGGCTGCGTCCATACCACAGAAAACCAGCGAGTGTTTATTGGAAACTCCTGAGATGGCTTCGGAAAAAGACTTCTCATCTGAAGAATGGCAAGTAGTCAATAACAAAAAAAAGGCAAAGAAAATTGTTGTTAATGCCATAAAAAAAGGAGGAAATACACAAATTGCTGCAATTCAAGCAATTCAGAGAAAAAGGTTTTTACATGTGTGGTCACTACATCCAGACACAACTGAGAAGGCAATATGTGAGCACGTGGCGGGAATCTGTGGCACTGACGATATTAAAGTCGAGAAAATAATCCCGAAAAGTAAAAGAGACTATGCGTCATTTATGATTGGAGTCCCAGAATCACTTTTTGAGAAGGTGAACAATGTAGATAGCTGGCCACTTAACGCCCAATTCAACCAATGGGTGTGGTTTCGGAACTCCCGTAAACCAACACAAGGCAACCAAACCCAGGAATAAATGCATTCGAGTATATTACCAGAATGTTCGAGGTTTGCGAACAAAAACTAAGACTTTCTTCACAAATCTATTGGCATCCTCTTACGACCTTTTTGCCATCACAGAGTCGGGCCTTAATGATTCAATTCATGATGGCGAACTTATTCCGCCGGATTATAAAATACTCCGGTGTGATCGAGCAGATGGGCGCAAACAAGGAGGAGTGTTTTTAGCAACATCGCCACGGTTTGATTTAAAGTGCGTTCCGGTCGCAAATGTGGACTCAGCCTTATTTGAAATTGTATGTGCTACCGTGCACTTGGGAAATAATTGTTTGTTTTTATGTTGTGTAGTTTATATTCCACCGAAATGTGACAGTAATGAATATATGCGATTGTTTAATGTTATTGAAACTGTATGTGTAAATTATGTGAATGTAGTAGTGTTGGGAGATTTTAATATGCCATCTACAACAGGGGAAGTGCAAACTTACTTGGAGTATGTAAACGCTTTCTGTGGATTTCATCAGGTAAACAATGTTTGTAATATAAATAATCGTACTTTGGACTTAGTATTGACTACGTTTTTGGCGAGTGATGTGGAGGTAGAACTGTCGGGTGAACCGTTGGTGGATATTGACGTTCAGCATCCTCCACTGATAGCTACAGCGAAGTTTGGTGGTCGATTCAATGACCCATTAACGGTACACAAACCGAGTTCGGATTGCGAGGAGGAATCCGTATTATATAGGGAACCAAAATGGAATTTTACCAAATGTGACTTTTCCAGACTATATCGTATTTTGCAATCAATAGACTGGGAGGTATTGTATGACTTTTTAGATCCTGATAAGGCATTGACGTTTTTTTATAGCGTAGTTAATGAAGCCATTAGTGAATGCACACCGACGAAAAAAAAAAGTGGGAGTAAATGCAAATATATGTATCCAACCTGGTACACATCTGATTTAATATGCGACATCAAAACAAAGTGGAGGTATCATAAATTATTTAAAATTACTGGTTCCAATAGCGACTATGAATGCTTTTCTTTCTATCGTACCCAGGTTAAACATAAATTAGCGTCAACTTATGAGAAATACCAGTGTAGGTTACAGTCAAATATTAAAAACGATCCTAAATCTTTTTGGAATTTTGTTAGAAGCAAGCGGGCTAGACGCAATAAAACTCGAGTCACAAAAGATGGAAGAGAGTTGAGTGACGAAGAGTGTGCGGAATGTTTGGCTTCCTACTTTCATTCGGTGTATAACGAGGTGCGCCCGGCGCTGGACCCCGCGGAGGCGGAGCGTGCGGCGGGCGCGAGCGCGGGTGCGGCGCGCGTTCACGTGGGCCAGCTCGACCTACGCGAGCTGCGCGCAGCGCTCCGCCGCCTCAAGCCCAAATATTCGGCGGGACCGGACGGGATACCACCTTATATAGTTAAAGACTGTAGCGCGGTGTTTGAAAAGCCATTACTGCACATTTTAAATTTGTTTTTAAAGTTAGGTCGATATCCCAACCAATGGAAAATCACTAGAGTGATCCCAGTCCCGAAGGGGGGTTCGGGAACTGATGTTAGTGGGTACCGACCGGTGGCGGTGCTGTCGGCGTTTGCTAAGGTGTTTGAGTCAGTGTTGCACAAGTACATTTCAGATCAGGTAACTTCTCGCCTGACCGACGCTCAACACGGTTTCCGGACTGGTCGAAGTACGGGAAGTAACCTAATGTCTTTCATGACATACCTGGCGCCGGTGGTTGACGCTGGAGGGCAGGTGGACACTGCGTACTTCGACTTTCGGAAGGCGTTCGACACCGTCGACAACGATGTGCTGTTGGCTAAGTTTGCGGCATTTGGTTTCACACCGCGCCTTCTGCAATTCTTCGCGAACTACCTTGGCGATCGCCGGCAGTACGTCGAATATGGTGGATACGTCTCCAAGCCTTATTTCACGTTTTCGGGGGTGAGTCAGGGTAGCAATATCGGTCCATTAGGCTTCATTCTAATGGTCAATGATCTGCCGGAAGTTGTAAAGGAGGCGAAGTGTTTGCTATTCGCAGACGACCTCAAGTTGTTCTTGTCGGTAGCAGATACCTCGGACTGTGAACGGCTTCAACAGGATATTGATAGGGTAGTACAGTGGAGTCTAGATAATAAGTTAGTTTTTAACGTTTCCAAATGCGGCATAATGAGCTACACTCGCGCGCGGGAACCTCTGCTGCATCAGTATGAGATGGAAGCCGCGGTTATGTCACGAGTCACGCATGTGCGGGACCTGGGCGTGGAGATGGTTCCAGAATTATTGTTTCGTGAGCACATCTTAAACATATGCCGCAAGTCCTTCCGAAATCTTGGATTTATACTCAGGCAGTGCAAAGACTTTCAGAATACGGCAGTGGTTAGAATCATGTACAATGCGCTGGTACGGAGCCGTCTTGAAACGAGTGCGATCGTTTGGAACCCACATGAGGCCAAATACAGTGTCATGGTGGAAAGAATTCAAAACAAATTCACTCGTTTTTTGTTTTATAAGCAGTACGGCGTCTATCCCTTCTTCCCGCTCATGTACCCGAGTCTGTTTGTAATAGGGATGGTAGGGTACAGCAGGCTGGAGGTGCGGAGGGACGTCGCTCTGTGCAGTTTCGTGTTTCGGGTGCTACGCGGCTGGCTACATCACCCCGATCTGTTAGCGGAGCTGGGGCTGCGTGCGCCGCCCGGTTGCGGGGGCGCACGTCGCCCCACGCCTACGCTACTGGAGCCATCTTCTAGGACCAATCTCAATAAGTTTGCCCCCTTGTCACGCGCCATAAGATTGTTAAATAGTATTTCAGTTGAGATAGATATATTTCACTGTAGCCTGATGAAGTTCACAGGAGTAGCACTGAAGTGCATTGAAAATGTTTGAGGTGTTTTTAAGTGTATTCTTATTATTTATTTTTTTGTTTCTAATGTTTTTTTTTTTTTTTGTTATAAAATTTGGTGGTAGTAACATCGCATTGGCGTTCTAGCTGTTAAGGTGTTATTTACGTAATTATACATAAATAAATAAAAATAAATAAATAAATCTAGAATGCAAAGGTATCAAAGTTATAGCTGATTTACCTGTAGGCGAAAACTACCACGATCATGTAGATGTAGTTATAATTCATACATTAGGCAAATCAACGGGAATTGAACCTGAAACAGATCGTCGTTTATTTCCACACCCATCAATAACTGGGTATGTAGCCTTGAATGAGTCTAGTCGATACCCTGACTATGTAGCATCTGGGTACTTCTTACTAAGCAAGATTGCTGCCGAACAGGCTCTTGTAGAAACCGCCTTCTATCGTCGCTTTAGTAACTGCATTCTAAATAGGGTCTACCAAAACTCTAAAGGGTATAAACTGCTATATTCTTATATCAAAAACACCATTCCAAAGTCCAGAGGAAGTGTTACCTTGCGGAGTTCGGACTGTAAGGACAAGCCGATCATTGATACTGGAATTTATTCAAATGAAGCTGATTTAGAAGACCATGTTGATTATTTACAAGATTATTTCAAAGTGGGTGACACTAAAGTTTTCAAAGATATAGGAGCAAAGTTCATTGACCCGTTGGGTAATAAATGCGGGGCGCATGAATTTGGAAGTAGAGACTATTGGAAATGTTATGCTCTCTGCATGATGAGTCCCGCTAACCATGCAGTAGGTACCTGTGCCATGGGTTCTGTGGTCGATGGTGAGTTAAATGTCATCGGAGTGAAGAGACTACGAGTGGTGGACGCCAGTGTCATTCCAGTTATACCTTCAGTAGGAACTTACGCCCCAACTATGATGATTGCGGAAAGAGCTTCTGATATTATTTTAAACGATATGTCTCGGTAATTTATTCAAATTGATGTAAAAATAAAATATTAGATGAAACAATAATTATTAATCGAGTTTTTTATTATGAAAACAGATTCTTGTTAAAACAGGTTTGATTTTATAAGTGTCATCATCTGGCCTAGACTTTTTCCAATTAATGTCTGGGTCAGCTTCCAATCTAACGATGCAGCTGAATACCTATATGTTACTCCTTGTAAAATACAGGTATTCGTATATCAGCAACTGCCTATCTGACCTCCACAGCCCAGTTAGTATTGGGTAATACGATATCCCATGGTAAGACTGCAATGGTTGTCAGACTGTCGGGTCACTGACTACCTGTAACGACTGTCAAAGACCTATAAATAACAGCCGGGACCATCGGCTTAACGAGCTTTCCGAAGCACGAAGAAAACTCTGTATGTAATGGATGGTCACCAATTCACCGACCGTCCTTGGCAAGCGCGGCTTAACCTCGAAGATCGACATGTGCGGCTGCTATTATTTAGCCAGGGTATTTTTTATATTAACGTATCCAAACGAGATCATTATGGAGATAATAATAGCTTCGTTTCAATGCGTTCAGCTTCCATTTCTATTGCTCAACCGATGGTGAAATGTAACTCAGTCAGCACGACAGAGCGGGATGAAAGCCCAGGGGTGCCAGACATAATATATTTAAATGAACTCAAAAGTGAACATTACGAATTTACGATTGAAAAAACTGGCTCAGCTGGTTGACAATTCCAAATCATTTGATCTTGTCTCTTACAATATTATGTGAGCAACTACAGATCTCCTAAGTAAAGTGTGCGCTTCGGCAGTCATCTTCTATTTTCGAAAATACAAACACGTGATGATAAGATCACGTATGGCGCCATCTCTGTTCCACACTATAGTATGAATTAAATAATACTAAGATGCTTTAATAGGAGATGGAAAGCCCCCTGTTTAGCTGTGATCTAGGTAGCGTGACGTTTGTGATTATTCGGAAACACAAAGACTACAGAGACGCATACCTTTTCTGGTTTAACTAATAGTCTATGGTAGTAAGTACATTGTATATTACTTATGGTCCCATTAAAATAGATGGACTTTTAACACAGCGTTCAGTACGTCTAACCAAAGATATCCAAGCAAAAAAACACTGATTAAAGTGATTTTATTTTGACCTAAAATAATAAGTTGCCGGCACTATAGAATAAACACATCCACAAAACGGTCAAAACAAATGTTTTTTTTTTTTCTTGGATATCTTTGGTTAGACGTACTGAACGCTGCTGTGTTAAAAGTCCATCCAGACCTTATAATATACACCATTATTTTTAGGTCGTTCTGGAACCGAATACCATTAACTCGATCATCGAACTCGAAACGATTGGGACTATTTTTTTCAAAAAGTAACAATAAAAAAAACACGAAAAAATAAATGTTAAGTTTTTTTTTTTGTGAAATAATGTGAATCGATCGATGAATGAATTTTTCAATGGGTATTGTTCGCATGTGTTGCCGATCGTGGATACGTTTTACACACACATAATATGCATTTGAGTTCTCACTGTGTACATACGTACACAAATTTTCAAGTCAATCAACCCCGAGAATAAAAAGTTTCACAGAAAATTCAATCCCCCATTTCACCCTCTTAGGGGTGGAATTTCGCAAAACCCTTTTTAGTGGATGGAGTGGAGTGGACTCTTCACAAAAAACACAGCATCCAAAAGTCATGTTTCTAAGACCAGCGGTTTGGGCTGTGCGTTGATATATCAGTCAGTCAGTCAGGACTTTGAATTTTATATGTATAGTTATAGTCCTAATAATCATTTAGCTCAATACGAGAACTAACTTTTCGCGTATAAATTGTTAGCAATGAACTAGCTCCATTTAGATAATGAGATTCGTTTTAATTGGAAAACGGAAAATACGTAGTGTTTGTGTCTTTTCAATGTTTTCGGGGTAATTGGGACTTTATACAGCGATATATTTTGCAACTAATATACTCTTTACAATTTATCGTATGAAAGAGGCTATTTTTAGCGCATTAAATAGCGTTTTACAGTATCTGTTTCGTTCATTTTAATTTTCGTCCACCAACACGCACCAACCAGAGTTGTCGACATAGAGCTATGTCGACAACTCTGGTTAGTGCTTTCACAGATTATATAAACTGAAGTGGCAATAACCAGGCCATATTAGCCGCAGCATATGACCGTTGGGGTAGACGTGTTATTGAGTGGAGACCGCGAATCGGCAAACGTACTTTGGGACTCCTTCAGGTTGGGTGGAGCGACGATATTCGCAGGGTGGCTGATAGCAACTGAATGAAAGTGGTTAAGAATCGAGTTGAGTGGCGTGCGATTGAAGAAGTTTATGTCCAGCAGTGTACCGCTGTAGGCTGATGATGATAAACACGCATTGGGCCCGTTTGGTGGATTATGACACAGATAGAAGGCCTGTGTCCCAACAATGGGAACTAGGAACAATACAGATCGAGTAAAAATAACATAAATAAAAATATGTTTGAATAACGCTTTACAGCTACATCTAACATCCTGCACTGGAATCTCGTGTTAGATTCAAATGATGTATTTATCTTCACAAACCCTCACAGTTTATGATATGAAACTAGCATAAAACTCTGTTACATAATATTGTTGGGGACAGTTATTTGCTTTAGCAACATCTTTGTAGCAGATTATGCCTACTGAGCTGCTTTTCACTTAGATTGATACACCGTGCAGGCCAATTTCTGGGACACGGAATGAATGAACGAAATTGGCCTGCGCGGTGTATCAAATCATTTCGTAGTGTAATTTTTTGTGATAAATTGCCCTCTCTCTCTCTCTCAACTCTCACTGAGAGCTTTGTAACCCAACAGTGCGTTATGGGCTGATTGTACTTACTGCTTGTTTTCACTTATAATACACCAACTTCAAATAAAAAACGTCACTACATTTTTCCAATATTTTATTTTTTAATCATCATCAATAAACTATCGATTCATATCCTGTAAAATTATATTAGCAGCTTTCTCTCCGACCATCATTGTCGCGGCATAAGTTCCTCCTGAAGTTATTACTGGGATGACACTAGCATCCACGACACGTAGTCTCTTCACTCCGATGACGTTCAACTCACCATCGACAACTGAACCCATGGCACAGGTGCCTACCGCATGGTTACTGGGAGTCATCATACAAAGAGCATAACATTTCCAATATTCTCTACTTCCAAATTCATGCTCCCCACATTTCTTATCCACCGGATCTATGAACTCTGCTCCTATATCTTTGAAAACTTTAGTGTCACCCACTTTGAAATAATCCTGTAAATAATCAATATGTTCTTCTAAATCAGCTTCATTTGAATAAATTCCTGTATCAATTATCGGGTTATCCTTACAGTCCGAACTCCGCAAAGTAACACTTCCTCTAGATTTTGGAATTGTGTTTTTGATGTAAGTGTATAACAGCTTATACCCTTTAGATTTTTGGAAGACTCTATTTAAAATGCAGTCACTAAAGCGATGATAGAAGGCGGTATCCAGAAGAGCCTGTTCAGCAGCATACTCCCTTAGAAGATAATACGAAGATGCTACATAGTCAGGGTATCGACTAGACTCATTCAAGGCTACATACCCAGTTATTGATGGAAATGGATATAAACGGCGATCTGTTTCAGGTGCAATTCCAGTAGATTTGCCTAATGTATGAATCATAAGTATACCTACATGATCGTGGTAGTTTTCGCCTACAGGTAAATCAGCTATAACTTTGATACTTTTGCTTTCTAGATGTTTTCGTGGACCGATTCCTGACAACATTAGTAACTTAGGCGTGTTTATAACACCTGCTGATATTATAACTTCTTTCCTAGCTTTGAAAGTTACTTTTTTGTTATGTTTTATAGCTTCAACACCAACAGCATTATTGTTAGAATCAAAAATAATTTTATTAACCTCTGTATGTTTGAGAATGTCTATATAGGCTGATTTGTCAGACGCTTTTAAAAATGCTGTAGCACTGCTCTGCCTCTGATCTCTGATAGTGTATTGTGTTCTTGTAAATCCAAGGGTCTCGTTGCTGTTCAGATCCATGACTAATAAATTCCTTAACTCTTCGAAAGCTGCTGCATATTTGTCGATTTCCGTTCTGTTTTCCTTTGTCACAGTCAATGGTCCAGCCACACCATGGTACTCTCGATAAGGTGAATTTAAGATTTCTGTATCTTCAAGATTTTCCGTTCTCTTGAAGTATTTTAGTGTGTTGTTTAAAAACCAGTGCGGATTTTTTGATGCTGTTACCCAAGATTCATAGTCTCGTTCATTTCCTCTTTCATATACCATTAGATTGATGCTGCTGGATCCTCCCAGAACTTTGCCAGCATGCAATATAAAGTCTCCATCTTGACGACATTGTTTGGTGTGGCGTTTGTGTGTAGTAGTGAAGTTGTAGTCTATCTGTGATGACTGCGTGAACAAGAGTAAGCCGGGAAACTGTAATCATAAACGAAACATGAACTAGATAAGTAGCATGAAAGCACGGTGTTCACCATCTGTTAATACAAGAGTCATCTTTGTAACATTGGCATTTGCCGCTCTTGAACGTGGTGTAAACGAGCTATTTCAATGTTCAAATTCGCCTTTGTCTTTTTGAAAGGGCCCGCTTCATCAAAACCAACCTTTAAGTGGGATAAAAATTGTATTCCTAACACAGATCATGGTTTGGCTTGACTTCCTTTCGCATTTATAACGTTAGAATGGATAACTTACATAATTCTCTAAACGTGGATCGCCACCAGCTTCTATAAGAAGTACCTTAGCAGTTCTGTTCTGTGCTATTCTGCTAGCCACTGTAGCTCCTGCTGTACCTGCTCCAACCACTATGTAGTCGTATTCAGCTTGATCTGGATTAACAAAATAAAATATGTTACATACATTTCAGAGTTTTCATTAGTTGGGGAAGTGGTTCGCGCGAGTTACTGCTGAGTGCAGGGTCACTGTTCAGATCGGATAAGTTTTTCCCATAGAGTTTCAGTTTCACCAATCTCGCTAACGGAGAAGCGAAAAATAAATTTATAAAACAAGACATTCATACATTATAGGATGCGAAAACATCCATCACATAGCAGCCATCTAAGCATTCTGTAGATCAAATTAAGTAACATTGTTCATAAAACCAATTACAGAAAAAACAGACAGTTAATTTCGGCTTCTTTAAGTGAACCGCGCACTAGGCAGCTCGGCTGCGGCAGCCACTTCGATGTTTGATGGCCAGGGATCTCTGGCCGCGGAAGCCACGGCATCGCAGCCGAATGGTTGCGCGCAGTTAGGACTAGATAAAGCAAATATATGTGGCTGCCTTCGGTCCCCCCACATCGTTACCGTAGCACACAGAAGTATGTCGTGTTCCGAAACTGTTGATTTTATCAAAATCAGGTTGTCATCTATTTGTTATAAGATTCGTCTGGCTGCTTAATAATTTGGTTACAGCGCGGCAGCGGCTTGACTGCTGCAGCTCGGCTATTTAGTGCACGGGTGGCCCTTACACTTACCTGGAACATGACATTCAGGCATCCACGTGTAACTAAGGAGATGTAAGGTCGAGACCACATTCATAGCATTCTGAACACCCCTTATGTAGGACACAGCTGATGCTGCGTCAGTTACTGAAGCCATCACTCTGCAATTAGGAATATTCTGGCATTGAATGAACTGTATTATAAAGTGTACAGAAGAAATACTTCATTACGAAAAAGTAAAAATTCCGTAGACCAAATAAATACACGAAAGTATTAGGTTAACTAAATCAGGGAATCAACTCAATCCTGTCCGTTTCCTCTTTCTAATTAGTGTCAAAACATCACTCGAACGGAACGAAGGTAATTCAATTACCATTTACTTGATTAACGTTTCCCCAAAAAAATATTTTCCCGTTGGATCGATAAGTGACTCCGAACGTCCGTATTTTGTGGGGCACATTAATAACACTTCTGTTGGAGTTACCTCCGTGCCTCGGAAAGCACGTTAAGCCGTTGGTCCCGGCTGTCATTTGTAGATCTTTGACAGTCGTTACAGGTAATCAGTGGCCCGAAAGTCTGACAACCAGTATTACCAAGGATATCGTATTACCTAGTGGACCAACTGGGTTGTGGAGGTCAGATAGGCAGTCGCTTCATGTAAAGTACTGGTATTCAGCTGCATTCGGTAAGACTGGGAGCCGACCCCAAGATAGTTGAGAAAAGGTTAGGCAGATGATGATAGAATAACACTTCAGTTGAGGGGTGGAGCAAATAAAATTCGATTTCGGATTTCGAACTTTTATCGATTTCGATAATCATGAAGCTAAGACATGATCACGTTTTCGTGAAGTTTCTAATCTTCTAGGTACTTAAGATGCTCTAAGAAACACTAAGAAAATATTTTTGAGAAATCATCTCCTATAGGGATTTAAGAGCCCGGTGAAAGTTTTTTACAGGTCGTCATTTTTGATAGAGGGAAACTATAATGGATTCGCACATGGTTTACAGTATAATTTATAAACTTCTCCTTAGCGTGTCGATGGTAATCTAAATTGATTCCCCCCCCAGAAATTGACTTCGAGTTCCTTTAATACTTAAAACAAAGATTTACTTAACATGTTTTAGTTTAAATTAACAGTAGGTCAGTTTATTCGTAAACTATTTTTTAAATGATGTAAGGAATGTACTATGACTTCACGTTCCCATGTAATATTCCCTGATAATTCCGAAAGAATACGCGCTCTCGTGAGCGAAGCCGCGGGCACAGCTAGTAATTAATAAATTATTAATAAATTCTTACCTGTCCAATAAACCAAGTCCTTTCGAATTCCACGAATAAATGAAATAACAACAGAAAACGTTTAAATTATATAAGCGAGTTGCATGAGAATGCTGATTAAAACCAAAAATTTGAATAGAAATGATGGTATTTAGCAACGTTTATTTATTTCTATTGTAAGCAGTAACCCCTAACAAAATGTACTCATTTAATAAACTGGTTAGGTTACAAAAATAACAATAGGCGATCCGTCAAATTCACTCAATGCTAAGTTTTGTATTAGTAGAAGAAGCTTGCACGGTAGTCTCTTATAAATTTGATTTGCTTTGCTTCGGTGGTTTATGAGTTATTTTATGAATATGCATTTTTTCTTCTTCGTCTGTATGAATGATGTGTTAATAAATTCTAGTTACAATGTAAAATTGATACTTGACAAGGATTTGTGTGAGATAACACACCTAAAAAGACTAACAAAAAAAATTTTTGCAAAAAAAAAATAACAGACTTCCAAAAAAAATAAACTAAAAATTGGAAAATAATTTTACTTTCGGAAGTTGGTGGTAAAAAACTCAATGAAGCAAAAAAAAGTCAGTGACTTAAGAAAGTAAAGTTATGTTTCAATTTTTTAGGTTTTTATATTTATTTATTTTATATTTTTTTAGATTTTTGTTAGTATATGTAAATTCAAACGAAAAGAAGAAGATATTCTTCTTCCTCATCTGCCTATCCTTGTCCCATGGTAACACATAGACAGTAGTATTTTCAAGATTACTCAGGGTTTATCACCACATTTAAATATAGTAGCGCGTTTAAGTAAAAATTTGTATTCGAAACCTTGTACACACCGGAAAAGTAGAAAGTTGGAATAAAATTTATATTTTTTTAAACTATGTATAGGTATTCTTTATTTTCGTATATTGTTATCTAATATCAGAGACAGAAAAGGCACATTGAAATACATTTTGCATTTAAATACAAATGTAGCTCTTATCAATGCTTTGTATCATTGACGTAGGCTTACCATTGTAGGCCTGCTACGAAACTCGTAGCTCTTTGCTACGCCGCGTAGCAAGGCCTACGCGTTACCCCCTATGTTTTAAAGACATGTTCTCTTCATTGATACATCAGTATAAATTAATATATTAAAGAAGTTAAGCAATAATGGCAAGAAGACCTAAGCAAAGTGACATTTTATGATGATTGAAAAGTCAATTTGTATCTGTATTAATAAGTAAGTATAATATATTGCTGCAGTCTAACCAAGAGGTAATTTGTCAAGCAGCTGAGTCGTGCAGGTTAGACAGGCAGGTGCTCTATTATACTAGTATTCAGCTGCATCCAGTAAGACGGGAAGGCAACATAGTTGGGAAAAAGTTAGACAGATAATAATTTTAATGTCCTTATTCTTTGCTAGCTGTTGCCCGCAAACTTCGATCGCATGAATTTATTATTTAAAAAATCCCCATTATGGCACTTTCCTTTCTGAAATGAATTTTGTTACCAATTTCAAGGGTTTTAATTTTTTTGCACGGAACCCTAATTATTTTTCTAAAATAAAAGTCTCCTTTGTTAGACCTTATAACATCAGCTATCTGCCAGTAAAAGTCCCGTCAAAAGCGGTCCAGCCGTTTCGGAGATTAGCCGGAACAAACCGACAGACACATAAAAATTGAAAAAAATGTGTTTTTGTTATAAGTACCGTAAACCGTACCGTGTGTACCGTATATATTTTCATAATATGCATTCAGTAAAAAGCTGTTATTTTGATATTACAAACAGACATTTCAATTTTATTTATGTGTATAGATTGCACACAAAATAAAAAATATACTTACAAATTGCAATAATATGGCTGATGTACAATGGCGAGTTTAAGCAAGAATTGGGTTTTTTTAAAGCAAAGTTAATTTCGATTGAGAGATTTTCAGAAGAGGAAATACCGATGTGCGTTAACAGTACATTTTATTACTTCAATTAATGAATGTACCCGCCAGCTGTGCTGGCCAAGGCTCTGATCGCATTAAAAGTTTTTTAAATGAATTGCGCTCGCTAGGGACAACCAATCTCTTTTGCCATTAAAATCGGTTGATACTCATAAAAACATACCAGAGGACTGAATCTTTTTTTTATACCGGGGGAGAAAAAAAAAACATCGAAATCCATCTCATTTTATAGTATTACTAGCTGTGAAATTATTAAAAATTATTACTTCTATAATTAAATCGGATGTCGATAACAATTTCAAAGGTTTTAAGTTTTTACTGAAGGAATCCTTCGTCTTTTTTCTAAAATAAAAGTAGCCTAAGTTACACTCCTTATAACATCAGCTATCCGTCAGAAAAAATCTTCCGTCAAAATCAGTCCAATCGTTTCGGAGATTAGCCGGTACAAACAGACAGACAGACTCACCAATATTAAAAAAAAAAATGTTGTAATTACCGAATATAGTTGTTTCATATGCTTTCAGTAAAAATCTGTTATTTATAAATTACAAACAGTCACTTCAATTTTATTTAATGCCTTAATCCTGAAAAATTAATTAGTACCTCGCTTTTTCAATTAAAGAAGAAGGTAGTACGAAATAAATACTCTTTGTAGCTTCGACAATGAGAAATAAGTTGCCTTCCAGAGAGTTTAGTAAATTAAATTATTTATTGTTAAGAGAGAATAATTAGAACCTTTTTATCAAGAAAAGCTTGCGCCAACATGAAAGGAAGTAATTAGAAACTTCACGACGCATTCAACTAAGGGGTAAGCAGCACTGTATAGTACTTGTACAGCCACATTTCGTCAGTTGTCTGTCTCTCTCAGTAATCTAACCAAAAGCTGTATTGAAAATATCGCTTTTATCCCACACATTTATTTATTTATACAGATACTTGTTGCGAAAGTCTGACAACCAGTCTTACCAAAGGGTATCGTGTAAAGGGTATTGTGGAGGTCAGAGAACTCTAACCTAAATCAACGAGTCAGAGAAGTTTATTCCGTGACAAGAAACAATTGGTCAAATCTTCTAGAAACACTGACTGTACTTTGAACTTTTGATGACATCACAGAAATTTAAACCAAGTCCTGAACCAACTACTGCGATAGTGCACACACAACACACACACACATACACGTTTTTGTGTCACGTAAAACGCTACGCCTGTGAGTTGAAACACTAGAAGTGGACGCCTTGAAAAGAGTTACACCCCTTATTGGTGATGTTTTTCAGAGTGCGTAATACTCGCTACCGGGGTGCGGAAGGATCGCTGTAGGTGGTGGTATTCAGCTATGAGTTTATGTGTATGTAAAAATAAACCTAAAACTAACGCCCACAAGACACAACCTCGTAAAATATCCTTGGGTGAGCCCCACATTGTTTCAGGCAACATGTCTGCAAATTGAAAACCGCAGTTTCGTGCCGGGATTGCATATTTAAATGAATAGTCTCTAAATCTAGGTTAGACCTGAAGATGGATGAAATAGGAAATAGTTGCCAAATGGGGAATGTCGAATCTTAAAGGTGGATTCTTGGCAAGAAGTCAAGAGTTTGCGGCTGCGAGGGTTTAAAGTTTGTATTAGAAATTGCTGAAAGGATATCTTTTAGACTTAAAATTCTTGGCACCAAAAATATTGAAGTGCTTTAATACCACTATAGGCGAAAATTTCAAAAGAAAACCGGCATGACCTAGAACCATAATTTCAAAGACATGTTGTATCTATCAACTCACTCTGGCCGAGTGAGGTGCATTACAGCCCTCTCACTCTCACAGAGAGCGTTATATTCTGACTGTACTCATTATCATCTTCCTGCTCTTTTTTTTTGAGATGGGAAATCATCAAATAACTCCTCCCGCTCTGGACGGAGCGGAAGGGAGTGTCAGACTTTTACTGATTAAAACCCATCCATGTTCCTTCTTTTGCCCTTTGTGTTCCAGGGCCGCGGTATCTCTTTCCAACAGTCCCGCAGAATCTTCCTGCCCTTGTTTTTTCTTCCATTGTCTTCTGTCAACCGTATATTCTGACTGAACTATACACATGTACTGTATGTATACATGTGACTGCATATACTGCCTTAACTACACTTATAAAAACCACAGCCTTTCTTAAAATTGTCTTAAAATTGTTACTCAGCAATTTTACAATATTGCCAATTCTATTCGTGCAATGGCAGACTGAATGGGTGGTGGCACGGTTGGCGCAATGGCTGAGCTATTGCCTGCTGCGCTGCGTATCGCGGGTTCGATTTCCCAGGGAACAAATTAATTTGTATGGCCTGCAGATAGTTGTTCCGGGTCTAGCTGTTTGTGTATGTGAGTTACGATACAGGAAAAATTCCAAGTACGGGGCAACGATTTTTTTTTAAACTCACTCTCGTCTCTAAACGGATTCCTTACTCCTGAAGAATCTCGCAAGTCTATGAATAAAAGATGCGCGCACACATTAGTTCCCAGCGTAATTGAGAGCTGGTTTATATAAAGTAGCCTTCCTTAAGGAAACTGCGAATAGACATCTGGATACATAAGCATATGTAAATGAATTGGGTAAGCCAGGTTTTGTTCTATCTACTCAGCTTTTCTAATGTTTTGTACTGGAATGATGAAGAAGACTAGGTGAGGAAAATCTTAAATTCACTGGCAGACAGCGCACAATTCCTGGTTCTAGAGGCTTGAAAGAGTTCCCTCTATAACGAAAGATTAAGAGCACAATAATTATGCACACAGTGCGTTGCGGTGCCGCTCCGCTCTGGCGCTGGAGCGACGTCGCAGTGGCGTCGACATAAAAATCCACGGTAACACACGACGCCGCACGAAACGCTGCGGAGCCGCGCCGCACACACCCCGGACATGCTACCCGCGAGACGAGCCGGCGAGGGATGTATGCGTTACGATGTCGGAGCGGCACCGCAGCACCGTTCAGTTGCTTATGTGGCAGATAGCACAGCATACGTAGGAGCGCCGCTGCGGTACCGTAGCAACGCCGCGACACCACCGCACCGCCATACCGCCCGTGTGCCCACCAATGCGGCGAAATCATGCTGCGCCACCGCCGCAACGCACCGTATGCATAAGCTCTAATTAAGAAAGATGTTCGAAAATACACTTCACAAAACGTTTATATAAAGACTGAAATTTAGTATAAAAGTTCGGGCACCATCGGGTACAGCTTATCCCAGATACAATCTCATAGCTGGTTACAAACCTATCCATCCGACTGTCTGTTTGCCAACATAACTGTCTATCCGTCTATCTATGTCTCCATTAACCAGTTCATCTGTTTGTTTTGCCTTTGTATCCGTTAGTCTATTTATATTTCATTTGTTGAACGAAACATGTTTAAAAGGTTTAATAACTCATTTTGTTGGCATTCAAGCGCTATCTCCAAATTTCATTACTTTAAAATGAGGATTATGCACGGAAGTATCATCATCTGCCTAGCCTTTTCGCAACTACGTTGGGGTCGGCTTCCAGTCTAACCGGATGCAGTATTTTACATGGAGCGACTGCCTATCCAACCTCCACAACCCAATTAGTAGTGGGTAATACGATACCCCTTGGTAAGAATGGTTTTCAGGATTTTGCATTGAAGTACATCACCTGTAAAAATAGTGTAGTATTCCGACGGCTGTGTCAAAGGCCTCATTTTCAAATAAAAGAAGCCTTTTTCGCTGTAATCCAAGCGCGGGTTGGTAGATGTCTCAAATGTCTTTCAAAATTTCGGGTCGATCTTCAGGTTAAACTGCGCTTGCCTAGATTGGTCCATAAATGGGTGACCACCAGTTACATACCGAGTTTCTTCCGTGCCTTGGACAACACGCTAAGCCGTTGGTCCCGGCTATCACTTATAGGAGTCATCATCAATGCGCGGTCGAGTACGGACGTGTTTGCTCTGCTCGATACGAATATTATATTCACGTATCGCGCGGCTTTAGCCGTTGCCCGGTTGTCGTCGTTATGAGTTCACAACCACTCATAGCCAACGAGGTCTTGGCGTTTATCAAACATGCCATCGACTACATGGACGAAGTCAGCATCCAGCAGATCTGCAAGTCCAGTTTCAAGGAGGAGGAGATCAGCAGTGCCAAACTGCTGCTGTTCCAGTCGCTCGGCAAAGTCGAACAGATGCAGTCCCGCCGGAGGGATGGTGGCCAGAAGTGTGTGCAGGACATCATCACGTTGATGAAGAGCACCGACCCGGACGACGTGCCCGCTTTTGTGGCGAAGGAGCTTCATAAGCTGCCCCCAGTCACGTTTGACCACGTCGACGTCACCAGGTTGCTGAAGGACATCACAACTCTCAAGGCAAGCCTGGCCGAGGTACAGTCCAAGTTGGAAGTGTCGAATAACACCATTGGTGAGCTACGTGCCGAAATGAAGTTGTTGCGCAGCGCTATTACGGTAAATAGGTCACCTGATGCCTCTAACGTGAGCACATGTCGCGGAGCGAGAAACGCTAGCGTCGGCAGTTTTGGGTCGGCGAGCTCCACTGCGTCACCCGCTGCTGATACTGCACGCGTTGCAATTTACGCCGCCGCCGTCGCTGACTCGATGCCGGTCGAAGTAGTGACTCGTGTGGGTACGTCGACCCCAAAACGTGCCTACACTGCTATCGTCGACACGCACAAACCTGTGTCGCAAAACAAGAAGGGGGAAAAGAAGAGCTGTGAACCTGACAACAGGGGTTCGAAACAGCAAGGCCCAGCTACGGGCACGTGTGACAAGGATGGCTTCGTGAAGGTGGAGAGGAAGAAGAGGAAGAAGCCCCCTAGTCGGAACCAGTGCGGGATCGCGCCGGCAGGACCCAATGTGCTGCGTCCGGCAATACCAACGACGCAGCTTTATGTGTCCCGGCTACATCACACCACGAAGGTTGAGGAGATCGTGGAGTATGTCCGAGCGAAGACCAGCTGGACCTTGAGGGTTGAGAAGTTGGAGTCGCGCCACAACACGAATTTCAAGTCGTTCGTGGTGCGAGTTCCGACTCATCATATTGAGACCTTCCTCAAGGAAGAGTTTTGGCCGAAGGGTGTCATGTTTCGGCGTTTCCGCGGAAGGCTACGCGACACCACGCAGCGCAACACGACGCCGTCACTTCGTGTACAATAATAACATATGTTTTCTGGTTTTTATATATGTATAAATATGTATGATAGTCTATAAGGTATATATGTTATGGGTCTTTGTTACCTGAAATAAATGATATATTATAGATCTTTGACAGTCTTTACAGGTAGTCAGTGGCCCGAAAGTCTGACAACCACGAAGCACGAAGAACGAAGTCTAGGGACATAGGAAACGCTTAGTAAGTTTCATGAAAGTTAATCTTAAAACTCAAGAGAGAATAAATGTAGAATAAAAAGCTGTAAATAAGTAAACCGCTTTTGTTCACATTTATTATGCAACAGCTTTTAGCTTGTAGTGCGCGTTAAGTTATTAAAGTAGTCTTCTCAGCTTCTTGCTGCATGAAATTTATTGCTTTACTTCGTTTTTAGGGTTCCGTACCCAAAGGGTAAAACGGGACACTAGACTCCTTTCGTGTCCGTTCGTCCGTGTCTGTCTGTCTGTCACCAGGCTGTATCTAATGAGCCGTGATAGTTAGACAGTTACAATTTTCACAGATGATGTATTTCTGTTAACAACAAATACTAAAAAACAGAATAAAAACTATATAAGTAGAACAACAAACAACAGACATGATTTGTTTTGCTGTTTTTAAAGATAATGGTACGGAACCCTTCGTGCGCGAGTCCGACTCGCACTCGGCCGGTTTTTATTATTCTGAGTTTTAGATGTAGTATGCGATTATGTTATATCGTTACGGGTTTACTGGATTTTGACGTTTATGAATTGCGTTTTGTTCTATGATCATAATAATGACTTATGAAAGGGTTTGTTTTTTTTGTAAATCAACTTATTACGCCCGAACCAAGCGCTATGCTTCCACAATTATTATGCAAACTGCCAGTCTATGGATTTCAATGCTGGCTTCTCTGTTTCCCAATGTGTTGTCAATGAACCATCACGCACAAGAAGTTGTCAAAAAGTTGAAACGAGTAAGAGGTGCGCTCAACCCCATCATTGGATACAGATCTAAAATTGGTGTGGACACAAAGCTTATATTATACAAGCAAGTTTGCTCCCAATCCTTTTCTACGACGTCGTGCAGTTATTGCAGATTTGCAAAAGCAACCTACTAAGAATGGCGCTAAAAGCTGCTGGAGGTTTCGACCGACGATTATACACGGACACACTGTGGTAGATGCTACAACAAGACCCCTGGCACATCAGAGCCCACGACCTACATCGCGATATGATCAACAAACTCCAAGAACTGGCGATCACCGGTCTAGAAGAACCCGGTCCTGAATTCACGCGATACAGCCATTTCAACCCAGCTCTTTTCGCCTATAGAATAGGTGATATTGAAAATGTACATAAAAGGGAAAGAGAAAAGCTGCTCCACAAACGAACGGCCCTCTCCCGAGAGCGTAGGATCTGACCAGTACAGTCCCGCTTAGATAAATAATTAGTAAATGCAGGTCCAGACTTGCTGGGATTTTAAGTCCACACACCTTATTTTTGCGTTATATACACTAAAAATAAAGTAATGAAAGATGATAGAAATTTTAGAAGTTGCAAAAGCTCCCACAGGACAAAATGCGCTTACAACTAAACACCATAATTATCACTTTGTTTAAATTTATTTCATTAAGTGACATGTCAAATATTCTTAACCAAGTAATAAACAATATTATATTCTATTATATTCTCTGTTTCCCGATCAATATAATCTGGATCTCAAAGTTCAAGTGAATCGGTTTCTTCTAAGCAAGCGTGCTCCACCCTAGGCCGCGTCATCGCTTCACATCAGGCGAGATGCGGCCAAACGCAAGCCTCCTTAGTTAAAACATTGCTGGGGAGATTCTTGTACCACTTTTTTTTCCTGCTAAAACACTAGGAAGCGGCGGGCGTTTGTCGTTTATAAGTACTGATTCTCACCCTAATTTTAATAATAAATTATATTGCCAATCTACCAATATCTTAGAAACACTGAGATCTCTTGAAAAAACAATAGTTTTGCGTGAAAAAAAAACGTTTTTGGACAAGAGGCCTAAGTTCCTATTGACGGCCACGGGTGATGTTTGTTTGGCTAGGAATAGGCTTCTTTTGGGTTAAGAATCCGGCGCCAGCCGCTCGCAACTGCAATTCAAAGCGAAAGGCAAAAATCCGTCGAAATATTGCTATCTCTGTTTCACACTTCCTAGCGCGTTTCGAAGCAGCGCGTGAGCATGTGTGAATATTGTTTACCTCGCTACTATCCTATAGGTTACCATTCATTCGTATCGACAAACGCATTTCTTTTTAGTAATTTATCATTGTGTTATCATGTTCATTATTTGCTTTATTTTTTTTAGTTACTTTGGGCAATCGTTAGTTTATGTGCAGAATAGTACTGCGTTTTTAGGAAATTTGTCTACAATGTTTTTATCTCAAATGTTAGAATATCTCAAAACTAGGCTTTGTACTTTTTCTATACCACTAATAAAACGAATAAGTATACGGTTCGCTTGAAAATCTGAAATCGAAGTAAGTACCTAGCTACCTACTTACGCCCGCCACAACTTTACGTCCCTAGTATAAATAACAGTATTCTAGGCTAAGAATGATAAAAATAAAAAAACAATGATTTCCAAAGGTACTTATTTTATTATTCATAACTAGGTAAGTAACAGAGATTGTTACATTGATTTAAAAAATATATAAATCGAAACGTGATTCTAATCAAACCGTGTAGGGTGACCGTGTGGGGTATATTTGCTAAATGATTGTGATAAATAAAATATAGGTACTTGGTTTACAAGATTTGGACTTCTTCTCTACTTCATTTTACACAGTTGTAAAAATTTATATATTATGAGAGCTATGCCAGCTAATAAATACATTACAATAAAATTGTAGTAGGCAATTTAGCGAACGACAAATTGTATAACATTTTAGAGAAATATCATTTCCTCTTGTAAAAAGGTTGATTTATTTTTGAAAATTACATTTATTACTGCTTTATTTTCCGTATTTTTGATTGTGTCATGATAATAATTAAGTTTTTTAGACAATTGTCGCACTTGTCAGTGTGGTGAAATAGGGCCCTGGGCCGTGAAATAATAAAACAATTATTTATATCTCTGATAGGCAGATTTCTAGGCAAACGAGGATCTGTTAATTTAGGCAATCTGCATTTAAAATAACATTCTTCTAATTTGAATACGATAGAATTCCAGAATTCATCTTCTTTATCTATTTTTTCATATGCTAGTCCTTTTGGCGTCCACACGATAAAAAATACAGTATTTACGGTTGGTTATATGAAGCTGTCCCTGTATTTGATAAAAATAATTATGACTTTTTTTATTTTATTTAGGTAGGTATATTAGTCGGATCCTTAGTGCAAAAGGTATTTTTTTTTTCATCTATTGATTCAGCTGGCGTAAAGCTTTCTGCGCTTGCAGGGCACTTTATTTCGACGATAGCGTCATCAATTATCAAACCATCTGGGCTTGCTCCGAGCCTCCGAGAAAATGTAGTTTTTCGTCGATAAACAACCCAGATGGTTCAATATGAAGCCATGGGCGTACCCAGGTTGCCGTGTAGACGGCGCGTTCATGTTCCACGCGCGCCTCAAAGAGATGTCAGCAAACAGGAGGGGCCCGCAAGGGCCGATGCCTGCCAGGGCTGCGGGACTATTCGAAAGAGATACCGCGGCCCTGGAATACAAAAGGCAAAAGAAGGAACATGGATGGTTTTTACTGTTTTTAGTCAGTAAAAGTCTGACACTCCCTTCCGCTCCGCCCAGAGCGGGACGAGTCATTTGATGATTTCCCATCCCAAAAAAAGGGCGTACCCAGGTTCGGGGTCAGGGCCCGCCAATTTTTCAAGCCGGGTCCCGCGGGTCTGGACGGCAGGCGGTTTGCTTGCAGCGCTGCACTGCTAGTGAGTAACAAATTGTATTGCAATAAAAAACTTTTTTTTAAAACTAGCTTTTATTTAAATGCGCTAAAAAGGATAAAATAAACTCTTCCTTTAAAACTTTTACAACTTTTACACACGATTTATATAATATAAAATCTTATCGCGAGATTTACCTGTGTAGATAAACAAGTAAATTAAATATTAACTGTTGAGGAGTTCCCTCGTGAGAAGACAATCCTGGCTGCAGGATGAGCTCATGATAGAAATCATCTTTATCTATCAAAAGTGAACGCTTATACCTACAAAGTTTCGTGTCTGCGCTACTAACCGTTGAGGAGTTCCCTCGTAAGAAGACAATTCTGGCTGCAGGTTGAGGTCATGATAGAAATCATCTTTATCTATCAAAATTGAACGCGTATACAAGATTTATTGTCCGCGCTATTAACCGTTGAGGAGTTTCCTCATGAGAAAACGATCTTGGCTGCAGGATAAGGGCATGATAGAAATCATGTTTATTCATCAAATATTAACGCATCTACAAATTTTCGAATCCGTGCTATTAACCGTTGAAGAGTTCCCTCATGAAAAGACAATCCTGTCTGAAGATTGAGGTCATGATAGAAGCCATATTTTTCTGTCAAAATTGAACACGTATACAAGTTTTCGTGTCCGCGCTATTAACCGTTGAGGAGTTCCCTCGTGAGAAGACAATCCTGGCTGCAGGATGAGCTCATGATAGAAATCATCTTTATCTATTAAAAGTGAACGCGTATACAAAGTTTCGTGTCCGCGCTATTATACGTTGAGGAGTTCTCTCGTGAGGAGACGATCCTGGCTGCAGGATGAAGTAAAGTCTGTCATAAAAATGTATTGTCACCAGAACCAAAGGTGTGTGCAAAATTTCAGCTCAATCAGTTGAAGAAATCTGCTTCAAAATTGAGTTGCAAGTGCGATGGGTTCATTTTGAATCCCATATTTTGTGGCATCATTGCCTTTTTTACTGTATAATAATTGTTTTCGCGTGCGAGACCGAGAGCTGAGTGTGTGAGTAGGCACCTAGCCCTAGTCGTGCGTGCCCACGCACACTTTTATATTTGTCACTACACCACGTCAACACATCCAAAGATCAGTCCCGCGGCCCGCTCAAACTCAATGTTTGATGCGATAGCACGACTAGCCGCTGCACATTTGTGATTAATTTGAATGTTTGCCGTAATACCAAAAATGATGAATGAAAAATCAATGCTTTTCAATTTCTTTTTTAATATTTTGTAACCTTTGTTAGGTTACAAAATATAAGACATGTTTCGAAATAAACAATATTAAAAATATAACCGTTTTTATTATAGAACAGATGAGATGAAAACACCTTATTTATACTGTAAAAATGTGAGAAATTCAATTGGTTTACAATTCTTTCCAAATAAGTATTTTGCAAAAAAAATCAAATGGGAACCTAGGTAATTACTGTCTTGTTCCGAATAACATCATAATCAGGTGGAAATATGCTCAAACTGAAAATGATTTTGGTATTACGTTTGTATGGACAATTCATTGTACGCCGGCCCCTTAACTCGTTCCATCGTCGACCTCATCTCTGTCCTCAGGACTAGATTGAGGTCAAGAGTGCCTACTCTTGACCTCTTGGCCCATTTAATATAAAAAAATGAATATACCCATTTAATATATTAATTTATGTGCACCACTACGGCTAATAAAACGTGAAGACAATAATTGCAAGAAGCCAATCAGATATAAACAACAAAAACATATGGGAATATTGTAACTCGTGAATAAGATTCGTCCCGCTATTGTACCTAAATCTTTGCTCTCTCAACAAGCCCCGAAAATTACAAGGATATCCTTTAAACCCCTGTGGGAACCACGTTAATTATTCAGAATAAGCAGCAAAACTACTGGAAACGCGAACAATAGTAATAAATTGTTTGCAAAACACTGGCTGAATTCATAATGAATTGAAGATACGCCACACCTCAGCTGTGTTTAGATTGTGGAGCGAAAACTGTGGTTTGGGGCTGGGGTACAATGAGAGAAGTCACAGTATGAAAATAAATAGTTAATTTACAAAATTATTCGTAAGACACTCGAAATAACAATCAATGCAATTTGGTCAAAATTATTTTAGTTTTACGCCGAATGGACAGTTTTGTTTCAAAACTCTGATGCAATGTGTAGTCAATGTGTTCACTACACATTGCATAAGAGTTTTGAAAAAAAAAACCACTTTTGCCCACGCAAATATAATCTGGAAGTAATGGCAAAATTAAAGTAATCCGCCAAGCTTGCAGTTACGTGTGTGTCCTGTCTATGGAACTCGGTTTTGCATGACGGTTTTGCATGCACATTTAAAACTGTCATGCATAACATAATTATCGTAGATGGCCCGTTTAACTGCAAATAATATGTCGGTTGACTCATTTGCAAGCATAGCATCACTGTCAGCACACAACGATATGGTTGCTTTAGTGGGTTTATTACTTGTTATAATGAAATAGAAAACAACTGAGAACCGAGAGCTGTAACACTCGAACTGTAACCACACACGCTCTGTAATGCATAACCAAGGGGTAATTTGTTATGCATTACAGAGCAAACCACTTCTGGTTTGCACGAATGTGTGTAGCATAAAACTGTTTGACTATACCGTAAAATGCTTCAACTTTGCACGGATTTAGACGTTTTTCTTCGATAAATCTTTAATCGTTAAGAAAGTCGTATGCTTTTTCAATTACTGTCCAATGTTGGACTTTAAGCTATAGGAATACAGTTGCTACTAGTAAAAAAAACCCCTATAAAGCACCAAAAATTACTTTGTAAACGTAGGCAAAGTTGAGGTAAAAACTACAACATGCTATCATAATATAATTTTTTAATGAATAGGTATTTTGGTAAAGCATTTGACACCCATATTACCATAAAGTTGTTTTCCACGTTCGACTTCACTGAATCTTGAATTGCACAATAATATTCAAATATATTTTTAAGAAATTAAATTGTTTTACTTAAATTCTAATAAAAAATTTTTCATAGGAAAACAAATATGTAGGTAGTTAATAACATTAAAAAAATAGTAATGTTGGTACCTATTACTTATAATAAAAAAAAAACAACGGGTTGCACTCCGGGAGTGCCGGCAGAAGTGAAAACTTGAATATTAACGTTGTGCATTTTTGATATTTTGAAATGGTTAGGGAATAATTTTGCACGAATTGCTTTAATTATCAATATAAAAGTACTATCATTTATGTGGTAAAATACAATATTCATTTATTGCGCTATCGGACACAAACATGACAATTTATATTACATTAAAAATTTAACACTTCAGAACTCCCTCCGTCTTACGCTTTTTCGATCAGGTCACGTGTCCTGACGCGAGTTTAAGATTTTATACCCATTACAGAAAAAGTGCTCAACGCCGCTAAAGAAGTTTTCACTTCAAAAATTACAACAGCAGCCAGCGGCAAAACTACACATGCTTACCCTATACCTATCTTCTATGGCCGGATTTACAACGCTCGCGCTCAGTGTACCCAATTCCTTCCTACCGCTGCGGCTCTGGTGACAATACTCCACAGACTGTTAGCAGCCCGTATACAACGGGGTCCCAACGAGATAATTTTCGCCTAATGAAAATACACTGAAAATCAAGTGTTTGGACAGCTAAGTCGTTTAGTTGACATAACAGTAGATAATTGATTTATAAGATTGTAAATTGTAATTAGGTTTGTGTTTTTGTTGGAATTCATCGTCTGATTTGCCTTTTCGAATATGTCAGAGTCGGCTACCAGTCTTACCAAATGAAACAGAATTCTAGAATGTTACATGGAGTGACTGTGAATCTGACCTCCAAAACCCAATAACTGGGCAATACGATTCTCATTTCTAAGACTGGTTCTCAGATTTTATGGATTCTGACTGCCTGTAACAACTGCCAAAGAACTACAAATTATGCGATTGCGTAGGCAGACTTATGCTCCTGTGATTTTACTAGATTTGAAATTATAAATGATAACAGGCGTCTATTGGAGAGACAAATTCGTCGTGATTGTGGTCAGGGACCTACATGACGAATGGAATTTTGAGCGAGCACTGGACTTGTTTGGTACAAGACTGGAAAATGTGGGAAAATGGTGGCTCTACTGGGTATTTAAATGCATCCACCATTACCATTTTCTAACAATCAGTCACAGTCCTATGGTGAATGCTGCGTATACCTATAATAGGCATACATACCAGCACTTTTATGTTATTTTTATTGTTTCACATTAATTCTTAGTATGAAAAAAAAATAATAGCTTATTTACAACTGTAATATTCACTGGACGCACAGTGTTAGCCACTAAGTTTTTTTTAACAGTCTTTTCTTATACAGAATCAGATTGTATGTTACTTTGTAATGTCTGCTTGCGACGTTTTGTCTAGGTGACATGAGCTGAATCCTAAGTTTGGTTTCCAGGTCGGCCAATATATTATTATTGGGTTTTCCTATAAAGATATTACTCAGTAGCTACCCAAAGTCTGGATTTTGCCCCTATTACTTAGATATAACTGGTTAACGGTGTCTTATTCTAACGTGAAACTTTTCAGGTTGAATTACATTACCATGTGAGTGTTTGCCTTTGTAACCGTACCCTTTCGGAGAATGCGTAATGTAATGTTCTGACGGTGATATTGTCTGCAATAGGTGGCTCGCTGTTATGAAAGGTGAAAACAGACATCGATAGACAATTTCGTCCGAATTGTGAGTGTACACTGAACATGTTTGGTACATGAGAAGAAAATGTGGTCAAAAGAAGGCGTCACCAACTTTTAAATTCTAACACATAGCAACAATTTATTATTATTTTTATTAAATTTTTGTTAAATTCAATTCTGGGTTGTGGAGGTCAGATAGGCAGTCGCTCCGTGTAAAATACTGGTATTCAGCTGCATCCGGTTAGACTGGAAGCCGACCAAGATGGTTGGGAAAAGGCTAGGCAGGTGATAATAATGAGATTAAATTCAATTCATACTAGCTCATGCCCGCGGCTTCGCCCGCATAAGTTTGGTAACTGTCCCACAGGATCATACTACCGGGATAAAAAAGTATCCTACCTATATGTTAATCGTGGTTATAAACTATCTATGTGCCAAATGTCATCCAAATCCATTCAGTAGTTTTCGCGTGAAAGAGTAACAAACATCCATCCTCACAAACTTTCGCATTTATAATATTAGAAAGATAAGAATAATACAATTCAGTGACATAGAAAGTATAGTCTAAACTACGGGGACTAGAAGCATTGTGCCAAAGTTACTTTTGTAACGAAGGTCTTGAAGAATTTTCAGAAACTCATGGCGATGAAAAATCCCGTTGGGCACGCGACTTGTATAAAATTTGACTTGTTTACTTCTGAAAACATTTCAATATTATCTTTCTGCGTAAAACCCCATACATTTTTTTATTCTTCCTCGCCAACCGTCTCATTCCAATTCCCATAAAACGTTATTGATTACTATTCAAAGCCGGCCTACACAATGGATAAGGAAAGGGGGGTAAAAGAAAACTTGTGGAGTGTGTGCCTCACAATACGTTTCCGTTCTTCCTGTTCGGGACCCAACTTTGAATGGATTAGGGACAATGTGTCAAGAGTTTAATCACGATTCGAGGTTTATTTTTTAAACGGTTTTGATAAACAATTTCTGTTTTAAATTTTGTTTTTGTATGTGAATTTTGGTATTAAAGATGGTTAGAGGGCCTAGGTAAAGTGTCTTTCTGTCAGCGACATTGATCATGGATAAGTCAGAAAGTCTCCGGTGAATAAACTTGCAGGCCTGTGCCTAAAACAGAGATATGCAAACTGCACGCAAGATACGCATTGTGGGGTCCGCAAGGGCCGATGCCTGCCAGGGCTGCGGGACTGTTCGAAAGAGATACCGAGGCCCTGGAACATAAAGGGCAAAGGAAGGAACATGGGTGGTTTTTAGTCAGTAAGAGTCTGACACTCCCTTCCGCTCCGCCCGGGGCGGGAGGAGTCATTTGATGATTTCAAACCCGAAAAAAATAAAAAATAAAAAAAAGATACGCATTGTAGTTTTTAAGTACATTTATATCGTGCATAAAATCCGCAGTCTTTTTGAGGAAAGAGTTACTGAACGAAGTATCGTTCAATATCTGCAGTGCAGACACATATTTAACACTGACAAAAGATAGGTCGGATGCAGAATTCAGTTGTTAGTGATTTGTCACAGCGGTAGTTTAGGAGATCGCATTTTAGACTCGACGTACTGACCGTGACGAGTTCATGCAATCTTGTTTTGAATGGAAGGTACTTTTTTTGCTGCAGTTTTGGATTTGCGTTAGTATAGTAGTAGACTTAATATTCTATAATTTCTAGTACTTTTGCCCACTCTTCGGTGCTAACACGTTGACTTAGAGCTGACCTAGAGGATTACGGAGTGTCAATAGAATAAGAGTCCAGCTTATACTGGTTTTTATGACTTACCGTACCTTCGCCGCTATTTTGTAGAATCAGGGAAATTATTAGTTCATTAACCTGTTATTTTAATATTGTATATACAGACTATTTAAGTAGGTTGTCAATTTGTGTAAAAATGTATTGTCCTGACTTATCATTACTTATAATTAGATTTTGTAGCCAGACATTAAGATTAAATCAGATTTCTAAACTGTCACTCACATGTCTAATTTACCACACTTCACTGCATTAAAAATATTATATTTACTAACTGAGTTGACAAGCATTTTCAATAAGCATAATTAACCGCTTATTAACTTCAAATTCTCATTATCCTATCTTCATTTTACAGTGGACGTTAAAACCTTTCTCAATAAGAACAATTTAATTATTCAGACTTTTTAAACTGGCACTTAAAAGTTGGAAAACGCTAACGTGGCGCGGAATACCGTCCGAGCAATTTTCCAATTCCATTGAGGTTAAATAAAAAAAAACTCGGCAAGCAATTTCTCTCTTTTGACACTTCTGTCGATACTTTGTTGTAATTTATAGATGTAAAAAGGCTTATTTAGTTATAAAGATGCGCTTTTTAGATATTTGGTCAAAATGTGTGTTAAAGACGTCAATTAATCTCTTTGTGTGTTTACTTTTACTTTAAATCAGGGTTCGTTTTCAAGATAATTATTTTCGTCGATTTCATGATAATTATCTAATTATTATCAGATAATTATCCAGGCTGATTCATAACTTGATCTTTTTAATTTGTTTTAACGCACACAAATTCGAGATTTTATTTTTGGTATCTGTCGCTTTGGTCCTATTAGTGAAATAGTCACAAACAAAATTAAACACAAAAGTACCAAAAAATCTGTTTGTTAATTCATAGACCTTTTTTTTTAAATTGACACTATACGTGTTACGTGACATTGATAACTTTTGCGATTGTTTAATTAATTATTTTTTTATGATTTTATTTCCTTTATTTATTTTTACAAAAATTCCATACATTTTTAAATATTCCTTTATAAAAAAATGTAAAATAAATAAAAATAAAAATTGTATCCTACCGGTATCGGGAACAGGGTTCAAGATACCGGCGGTCTGGGCTCCAGAGAGAGGAACCGTCTAACAATACGAGCCGTGTCCTGGAGTACCGCGCACTGAATCAAGCCCTAAGCTTGATCTAACCGCTTAAAGAGAGCCTCCAAAGATAATTTATTAAGATAATGAACACTTCAAACCCTGCTTTAAACCCAAGAATGGTCACAGAAATTGCACTTGATGAAATAAATTGTTACATTTCGGTTCGTAATGGAAAACAATATCCCTTTTTGGAAGATAAGGCTTGTCAGTATGAACGAGTATCGTTGTCCTTAACTTAGGCTGAATTATCTGAATCTTAATTTACCGCTTCCCCAGATTGTATCACTTGTTAA
Organism: Eurois occulta; assembly: GCA_950022335.1. Classification (NCBI taxonomy): domain Eukaryota; kingdom Metazoa; phylum Arthropoda; class Insecta; order Lepidoptera; family Noctuidae; genus Eurois; species Eurois occulta. The sequence continues at coordinate 19,947,174 of OX465485.1, read as the reverse complement.
AAGGGATGCAAACGAACTTTTGTGATTGTTGGTGTTACTCAAAAAATAATTTATACAAACTACGGTCTTTTTTTAAATTTATAATTATATCAGCTTCATCAAGACCCCTTTTAAATATGAATAGTAATACATGGAACATTTTGTTAAAAGTACTAAAATTATGATCGTAGAAAACACGACTGTAAAAATAGTTTTTATTGTTGCATTAGAGCCATAAATTGTCTTTTTCCGTACATTAAAAGTAGATGTGATGATGTAGATGACAAACTCCTGGAATGGAATTATGCGCGGTTAGGCATAAAAAAAACAATTATCTCCGAAATCAATATTTTTGTACTGCTATGTTTTACTTCTTTATCGCTTGTCTCAAGCATATCTCAAAAACGGCCTGAAAACTTTGTTATCTTCCTTGATCATATCAGAAACCTTCTCGCCTATCATGATTGCAGATCCTAACGTCCCTCCAGCCGTCGGGTATGGCATAACACTAGCATCAGCAACTCTCAGCTTCCTCACCCCATAGACCCTCAACCGGGCATCCACCACAGCACCCATGGCACAAGTACTGCTATAATGATGTTGAGAAGTCGTCATGCATTTGATGTAACACTTCCAGTATTCCCTGGTACCCTGTTCCAAACCTTTACAGCTAGGTAACTGAGGATCTCGAAACACTGCACCAATTTCCTTAAACTGGTCTGTGTTTAGAACTTTAACGAAATGTTCTAGAATTCTGGCAGTATCTTCTAAATCTTCTTTTTCGGCGTAATAGTTGGTGTAAATTAAAGGATCATCCATGAAGTTATTACTCTTCAGGAGAATTTTTCCTCTTGACTTGGACAATTGTTTGCTAATGGTCGAAAACATCATCTCTGTATTTACATCTGTCTCTATCATTCTATTACATATCGAGTCAGTCAAAGCGTAAGTGAACGTGCAGTAACTCATAAGATATTTTGGGAAAGTAACATAATTGATCGTGTGATAGTCAGGGTAAGAGTTAGATTCGTTCAAAGATACGAAGCCAATTAAAACCGCGGCTGGATACTTATAAGGATTCCAAGGTCTGTAAGGATTGACCAGTTTGGTCATGTTGAAGACCATGATGGTTAATAAATGATCTTGAAGATTCTTGCCGACTGGTAGGTCAGAGATTGTGGCTATCTTATGGCTGTACAAATGGTTCCTTGGTCCGACACCTGAGAGCATCAGAAGTTTAGGTGAATTTACCACACCAGCTGAAACGATGACTTCCTTCCTAGATTTGATGACAATGTACCTTTTATCGTAAGTGTACGCTTCCACACCAACTGCGTTTCTAAACGCATCAAAGATTATCTTTTTAACAAAAGTATTTGTCAAGACATGGAGATTTGGGTTGTCCTTGACGGGAACCAAATAAGAGTACGCAGTACTCTGGCGTACGCCGTCACCTATAGTGTATAAAGCATCAGTGTAACCTAAAGAATTGTTCCCATTGACGCTTTCAACCGTTTCGCTCCCTATCTCTTTGAAAGCTCTGAAGTATTTCTGTCTCATATCAAATCTGGAGGCCATTAATCCAATTTTTCCACTTGTGCCAAAGAATTTGCCATGCGAGGAGTTACTGATGGTGGTATCGTCCAACTTTTGAGACTTTTTGAGGTACGGTAAGACATTTTCCCAGTTCCAAGTGGTGTCGTTAACAATTTCCGCCCATTTGTCGTAATCGTACCGGTTTCCTGAAGTGTAAAGGAGGTAGCTGTTTGAACTGGAGCCACCAAGCAGTCTTCCTATTGACATATCATCTTCCAAAGGTCTTTGACAGCTTGAGCTGATTCCATCTGGTTCTGTTGTGTAGTTCCAAACTGCTTCGCTTTGTTTTAGATATAGCATCAAGGCCGGTAACTGAAAATAATATTGTCTACATATACTAATACAGGTCATTCCAAAAGATTAATTTTTACTAGATGGGGTGTCCTAATAACCTCTTACAGGAGTAGTCATAGTGTTAAAAAACAACTTTCAATAGCCAATTGTTTTTGATTTTCATATACTACGTAATTTTTTTTTTGTGTACATGGTGTATCGTTCATAGGATCACATAGTTCAACCAATGATATACTTACACCAGCTTCAAGATTAGGGTCCCCGCCAGCTTCGATGAGCAGTACTGTTGCATTGGTATCTTCCACCAGTCGGTTGGCGATCACACATCCCGTTGTACCGGCTCCAACTATTATGTAATCGTATGTCGCTCCATCTAGTCAGAAGAAGCATTTCATTTTATTAAAATTATCTTGTTTGGTGTAGAATTATTAAATTGTGTGATGATAATATACTTTTCTAAAGTTTTTGTTAATTTTTTTCAAGAAGAATATTCGTCATTATCATCAGCCTACAGCAACCACTGCTGGGCATATGCCTCTTCAATTGCACGCCACCTATGTCTGTAGTCTCTTCAAGTACTCGTAGATTGTACTGTTCATGTTAATATTTTAATTATAATTAGTTAAATACATTTGGCGAAAGGACGAAATTTAGGACTCAAAAAGTGATTTTCTACTGGCTATAACAAATGTTGGAAAGTCAAAAATTGGTTGTCTAGGCATTCGGCGTGTTACTTTTTTTTAAAATAAGCAGTTAAGCTCTGCAACATGGGAGTAAAAATACCCTTAACGAAGCCGAAAAGCGCTTGTTCTACCCATCATTACGATTAGTTTTTTGTTCTAGACGTTACCTGGGAACCTTCTAGATTTCAGTGTTGTAACTTCACTTTAAATACCTCCACGACCCTCGTACTATTAAATGCATCGATCAGCAAAATGTTTTGAGTGCGTTACTTGGTGTCTTACCGTAAAACGTTATTTTCCACCACAAAAAAAAGTCGTTTCCCAGCTTCGTGAAGGGTCCGTTTACACCTTGTATACCGACTACAAAATCGTGAACAATTTATATTATAGACACATAATTATTATTTATTATTTATTTATTATTATTATTTTATTTTTGAATTGAATTGAATTGAATAATTATGAAATTTAAAATTTCTAGTAAACTTTAGGTGCACATCTTAGCCTACCGTTCTGGGAGTACAAGCACACTTCATACGTCATACACACAACATTTGAGATCAAAGGCAACTTACCAAAGACACACGTCTGCTCCGGATACTGGTACGTTGTCAGCTGCAATGCCGTCAGCACTTTGAGAGCACTCTGTATAGTTGTCACTGCCGACACCGCTGATGTAGCGTTTATGATCATGGCTGCAGGGTTTCAAACTGTGGAGATGGATTTTGTGCATTATTCGTTTTATTTCACTGGAAAATCATATTCATCCTTTTCTGAAATTATACTTCGTTCAAAATTCACCGTTTGGCTTTTCGTCGTCGTCGTGGATCGTTATTCTCACTCGTTTTTTTTTAAATTTCGAAATTGAAGGACAAAAATCACGGAAAACATCCTGTTAATAATTGGTCATGACTAGCAAGTGTTCACTAAATATTAATTTATTTTATTTAACACTTCAAGCGCAAAGTACACAGGCGGACTTCATGGGCATTTTCTACCAGTCATTCTTTGGGTGATGCAGAGAGAGCAGTGGTAGGGGGTGGTATTTCATTATGTTTAAAATATAATTCTATTATACCGATTAAATGTAATATTATATGTTTTCTTACTTCTATGTCTCTTTCTATGTTGCTAACTTGTTTTATAAACCTCTTGTCTACGAATAAAGTATGTTCTAGTTACAGTTCTAATGTTTTTGAGATATACACGCTTCACTGACTATCCTCTTTCATTGTCATAATTATCATCAAAAAGAAACAGTGAATTAAAATAAACTAGTTTTTTTACATTCTATTTAACTGATTAAACTAAAGTGTGTGAGTATCGTGGATTCTTAACCTTTTTGTAGTAAACACGATTAAAATTGTAATACTTCTATAACTTTCTGAAAATTATTAAAAATCATCTGCCTACCCTTTTCCCAAATGTATTAAGGCATAAGGTAATTTTACATAGAGTGACTGCCTATCTGACCTCCACAACCCAGTTACTACTGGGTAAAACAGTACCCCTTGTAAGACTGGTTCTCAGACTTTCGGGTCACTGACTACCGATCACGACTGTCAAAGATCTAATGACAGCCGGGACCAACGGTTTAGCGTGCTTTCTGAAGGACGGAGGAAACTCGGTATGTATTGATGATACCCATCCATAGATCGACCTTGGCCAGCGCGGCTTAACGTTGAAGATGAACCTGTGCGCCTGTTATTATTTAGTCAAGAGCTCAAAAATTTGAACAACGTTTACTGTAATAATAAAACTCCTAAACACATAATTAAATTAACATCGACAGTTTAATTTATTAAGTACACAACTCTTGATCTACGAGATCTTGACCACAGCCTTTTCGAAATTTGCCCCATACATCATCGACTGGAACGCATCCACAATGTTATCAAACCCGTCAGTAACATGCTCCCCGACCTTCACATCTCCATTTTTAATCCATCTTATCAGATCAGCGAAGGCCTTATTCCATTTATTTTTCCATCGGAAGACTAGAAACCCTTCAATTTCGAGTTGCTTTATCATGATAAGCGGCTGCAGTACATCAGGTTGAAACATTTTGTTACAATAATTTTGGGACAAGGGCAGGAAAATGATGAATCGTCATGAACGCTAATACTCCCACAAACAGCTACTCTTCCGTGTTCGTTCATCTGTCTTATAATAGCAGAACTTAACTCTCCACCGACATTGTCAAAGTAACAGTTGACCCCCTGAGGAGCTGCTTCTTTTAAAACTTTATGAATGTCTTCAGTTTTATAGTTAAATGCGTCATCGAAGCCGAGGTCTACCTTTAGATGGTTTACCTTTTCGTCGCTGCCGGTGAATCCTACAATCTTGCAGCCTTCTAGCTTTGCTATCTGCCCAACTATGGAGCCCACACCACCACCAGCTGTTGTGACTACCACGGTTTCACCTTCGACAGGCTTGCAGATTTCCAGGAGGCCAAAGTAGGCTGCAAGACCTGGCATGCCGACGGCACCAATACCCAGAGAGATCGGTAAGCCTTGTAAGTTCGGTAGTTTATATACTCCGAGGTTTACAGTATTAAAATTGATGTTCTTGACTTGAATGTCGGGATCCAATATGCAGTAGTCACACCAACCCTGATGTGATACGACCCGAGTACCGACCGGGTAGCTTTAATTTCTTGACTCTTGAACTACTCCAATCTGGTAGCCAAATTGCTCGTAAGGTAAGAGGGTGGTTGGACCTGTATCAGCTGTATGTATGGAGATAGGGGTCCACACTGATCCACTTCACCTTAACGAGAGTTTGTTTATCTTGTAGCCCAGGCACGTCTCCATTATGACGAAATCGCTTCTTTTCGGGGTTCCTTGAAAGCGTTTCACCACGACATATTTGCGTGCTTTTACCATGCTGGTTGCTTCTTCTGCTGGTCGGTCTGGAAACAGAACATGAATTTACTTATCTTTTGGATTTTATAATTTGTTAAGTCTTCTACATTATATTATTTTAACTGCCTGTTAACAGCTAGTTACTTGAGATTAAAATTTAAAATGGATGATCAACTTTTTGATGATCGCCAAAAACTCAAGGCTCCCATACCCGTATCATCGTGAAGGAGAAGCCCAGCAATTATTACGTTTTCGATTAACCTGTACGTAACATTTAATCAAATTTTTTCGATGAAAATTGATGTTTAATTTTTACTCACTTTCTTGTTATTGCTTTTGTATGAATAAGATCGGCTGGCACTTTCTTCGTTCGTAGCTATCGTTTGTGACTTTTTCTGATAACATTCACAGATAAGTCCTTTTCATTAATAATAAGAACAGAACGTCATACTACAAGTTACCGCGGTATCACTCGCGTTGCTGTTTTTTATTCAAGTATGCGAAGTTTGTAATCAAACTCGAAGCCAGATTGCAGTCCTAGCCGAAATGGTCATCTCTTTGATTTGCCCTAAGTATTCAAATCTTAGAGGGTTCAGGTAGTTGTGCACGACGGGTCTTGTGTCGGGGATCCACAGTCACATTGTGTTGGAGATGGATCGATTACACCCCATTTAGCCAGATTGAGTGTGGAGCCCTGTCGGGAAAATTTTGAGATGAAAATACTAGAAGAAGAAGAAGTCTAAACCAAGTTGAGGGATACATGGAACCAAAAGTGTAATTTTGTTTGTTTTTTTCTGGTGTAGTGTGTAGTGTATTAAGGACGTTGAAACCTCTAATTTTCATTTTTCTTGATTTAAGTACCTACAGTAAACTGTAAACAATGTTTCATGTATATTTGTTTGCTATAGCTACGTGCAATCATAATTGTCTAATAATTGACCATTATGTATTCTAAATAGTTTGATAAAAAAATTATTACTTTGATAAGAAGTTTAACTGCATAGTACTTTTTACTATCAAACATAACCATCTTCAAAATATATCACAGCGCTGATAAAATATTAGGTTTTCTGTGCTACGAATACATGTCTAGCGATAGACTGAAATAGACTTCACTAAATTAATGAACTATTTACATATTATGCTCTACTAGCTTTTGTCCCTCGGCTTCGCTCGCGTTAATTTAGAATTTGATAATCAATTCGGGTTGTCCTCTGTTTGTAATAATATAATTCAATCATGATTCGAAAGACATGTGGCGCCATTTATTATCATAAGAACGTTACATTGTTGTTTTCCTCGGGAACAGTACTTTTTTTCGGGATAAAACCCTATGTAGTATGTGTAGTACCCTATGTCCGTCTCTGTTCATCTGACAACGTTTATGCAAAATTTCAGGATGATCGGTTCAGTTGTTAAGGTGTGAAAAGGTAACAAACAAACGTACTTTCGCTTCATAATATTAGTTAACGATTAGTACCTATGACATGAAGTCTATTAGATGGGACGTAAACATAACTGGCGCATTGTGGCTGTACTATGAGGGACTACCTAACCGTGATGATATTTTAAGTTTGATGTATCACATAAAGTCACAATCTTCGCCATCAATACAACTATGATAGCTTATATTTCGGAAACATGACGCTTTAGAAGATATTGCCTCATACAGTACTTGCTTGTATTGATGCGAGCTATTGATTAATACAGGTTTTATATGTGACTAATAAAATCAAAGTTCTCAATTGACGAAGATTGTGACTTCGATAGCTATAAATCGGAAACGTGAACCACCCAGACAGCGCGTGCGGGTCGTAAGCGTGTCAGGTCAGGCCCACGCTCTGTGTGTTTCATACTTTACTTAGACTAGAATATACGTACGTACAGAGACAATTTAAATCCACCAAAAACCTAAGCTTAAACTTAAGTAAATCTCTAATAAAAATAAATCCCAATTTCGCCCAAGCTTATGTCCCCACAAACTGTTTACATTTTAACAGATGCTTTAGCAAAAAACTTTTTTTGGGGTTCCGTAGCCTAACGACAGAAACGAGACCCTTGTAATTTCGTCTTGTCTCTCACTATGTCTGACCGTCTGTCAGTCTGTCTATCTGTCCGGATATCACACAGCCATGACTATTTGCACAGTATCGATGAAAGTTAAAAAACGGATGAGAACAAATTAATGTTTGCGGCACTGTGAGATACTCGTATACTTCCATGTTTTCGGATATCTACTTATAACAAGCAAATTTTATTGCCGCAGAAGTCACGTGATAGCTGGTTTTTCGAGTAATGTTACGAAATATTAACTTTTTTGACTGCCTTGTAGGTCTTGTGGTCATAAGCACGACTGTTGAACATGAGGTCCTGAGTTCGATTCCCAGGTCGGGCAAAGTGTTATTAGATTTTTTAAGTATTTCGATCTCAGTAGCAGCCACGGAAACTAGATTTGTGCCCAGTTGATGGTAATAGCTTCGCCCTCTTTTATATGGGACTAAAACATAAGGGGCAAAATGTAGGTGTACTATTATGTACACCTCTGCCTAACGCTTCTGGGATTACAGGTGTGATGTTACATTATATTACAAACTTATTTACAGCCGATCAAATCAATATTCTATAAGAGTAAATATTCGTCCCGACTACGGAACGCGAGGTTGTCTGATACGCACTTGGCCAGTTTTAATTGGTCTAGACAACAAAAAAAGTTATTTCAGAAACTAGTTTCAAAACATTGTTTTAGCTGAAAATTTCGTAATTGAAGAGATAACTTTGTTCTGAGGAAAAGTTTTCAGGACTTGGTATCTTTGATCCCGTCCAGTGGGGCGTGAGAAGAAGATTAAACACTGATAGAATGAGGATAAAGGGTTTATTTCGGAAGAATTAACGGTTTAGCGGTGGCCCAAAGGCCAGTCAGTCGTGGGTTCGAACTCAGGCCGGCCCATTACTTAGTGTAATTTATTTCATCACCTCTGCTCTCAAAACGGAAAACATCGTAAGGAGACCGGGCGTGTCCTAGAACCAAAAATTCGTAGACATGTGACATCTACCAACCCGCACTAGGCCCTCGTGGTGGATTATAGCCCATTCCTTCTCATAGAGAGGAGGCCTGTCTCCCAGTTATATACGTTATATACTTTAATGTAATATATTGTGTATTTTATTTTTAAATATTCATAATGATGTGGAGCCGTGGTCGTACGCCACTTCGCCCTCAAGTTTATGATGATATATGCTGTTAGAATGTATTGTTTTTTAGGGTATATGGCATACGACCACGGCTTGCAACATTCCAACGATACCTCAGTTGTCAAATTATGATAAGGAGTTCAGATGTTGGGGGAACTACTTACTCACTTACATACCTGTCAAAATCATAAGGGTATTTTGCTTCACCATAGTCGGGTAATAAAATAACCTCATTCTGTTATCAATCATATTACAATTTTATGCTCGTATCGAAGATATTTATATCCCAGATACTTTATCCGAACATATAAAAACACAAAATGAATTCCTAAGTTATTAAATGTTCCCATAACAATTACTTAAGCCGTCTTACAAACATTGTTGGCAACATTTTACGAGGTATAAAATAGATTGGGTCTTGTTTACGAGTACTTACTTCTGTGTATTTAATGTACCTATTGTATGTGAGCGTTATTGAAGTTAGGGCCTGTTTTGAGATTTGTTCATCAATATGAGAGTGATATATTAATTTTAGTGTTAGTTGTTTGTTGTCATGAAAACTACAGTCGTTTCGCAGCTATTTTTCCTGTGATAGATGTATTCCGAAAGCAACCTTTTGTAACAAGGATAAAGATTAAGTATTGTAATTTTGCTAGACTTGATGGTTTAAAAACTTTATTTTCCTCATCAAGAATTAACAACAATTCACTTACTGAGAAACTAAATTTAAATAACATGTTTATGTACGTACAGAAATCTAGGTTCATACAAAAAAATAACAAATATGAGGGTAAACGATCACAATAACAAAAACAAATATTATATCGAGTAGCTAATCACCAACCCAGCAAATACGGATCCATACTAAAACCTATTTGTTGTGCTAGATGTGGCCTTTTTTTTTTTTTTTTTTTTTTTTTTTGGAGGGTGAGAAATCATCAAATGACTCCTCCCGCCCTGGGCAGAGCGGAAGGGAGTGTCAGACTCTTACTGACTAAAAAACACCCATGTTCCTTCATTGGCCCTTTATGTTCCAGGGCCGCGGTATCTCTTTCGAACAGTCCCGCAGCCCTGGCAGGCACCGGCCCTTGCGGGCCCCTCCCGTATGCTGACAACTCTTTGAGGCGCGCGTGGAACACGAACGCGCCGTCGACACGGCCTGCCCGTCGTCATACGACGGACGGACGGCGAGCTAGCCCATTACTCGCCGTCCACAGGCCCGCGCCTACGGTGGCCGAGAGCCATCACGGCGTGGCCCCCGACGCCCGGTGCTTCTCCCGCGGCGGCTGGGACGTGAGGAGGTTCTCTCCCTCTCACGTTCCGCCGCCTCCTTCGCTAGCATGACTGCTTCGCAGAAGGAGGCGACGGCTTCCCATTCCCTCTCGCCCCGGACCATGGCTTGAACCAGGGCCGGACGCGAGAGGTCGCCGCCGCCAATCGATAAGGATTATTATTCTCTGCTCACTAAGTACGATTTATCAGTGAACAACCAAACAACAACTTTTTTCTAAACAAAATAAAGATCAATATAATTTTGACAGTGACACAAGGTGAGCAGTAAAATTGCTCTGAAAGGACTGTGTGTTTTATAACAATAGGATTATTTGCTGGGAACTTCGCTAGAGACTGTTTTCAATTGTGAAAGTCATCTTGAATGAAAAAAGACCAATCAGCGACAAGATAAAACACCTAGCGCCATCTCGCGACAAAGTTTTTAGCAAGGAATTCCAGAGCAGCTGAATGCAAGTAATAAAAACTTGGCGCCGTCTACGCGAAACTACTTTGACAGATTTATTCCCTATTTGTTACATTTTTAAGCAAAATATCCAGTATGACAGACCTAACAGTAACAACCTCTTTTATGGGACTAGCCCGCCACACTAGTTCCACCTACTGTAACTCCTGAAAGCCAGAATCAAAAGTGACGGCCGCCACAAAAGCGCCGAAGCTTGAAGATTCATGACGAACTAGAAACAATTTAACTGTCTTGGATTTCGCTACGAAATTAATCACAAAGTACCTAAGCAAAGTAATAAAACTTAAAAAGAAAAATTTAATTCGGACCAGTAATCACGGAGAAAAAGGTGCAAAAAAGAAAAAAAAAAGGTTGAATACATAACCTCCTCCTTTTGAAGAAGTCGGTTAGTAAAAATTAGGAACGTACAGATGCCAGCACATCAAGCTACGCGAAACTGTAAACTTTTTCTAATCAACTTTAAACCTAATGATTTAGCGATAAAGTTGAAAATCTATTAAAGAAATTTAACAAGGGATCTAAAATGGCCGCTTTAGCAGAATCATAATAGGATAATAATATGTATTACGTTTAAATTCGTAAAATGGTCACAAGGTGACAAGGTCACAAGGTAATTTCCATTAATATCCTATTTTTTGCGATGTTGAGTGGACCTCTAAGGCCCATTTTCAAATGTTTGATCGATGTTGATCAACCCTGTAAGGCCCATCTGTCACTGTCATCAGTTATGTCGTAAATTTTCTTATAGAAACTGCATCTATCTTGCTCAAAACTTTCACAGAGTCTAGGAGAAAGAACAAGAGAGATATACAGCCTCTGTCCAAGTTATTTGATGACTCCACCCGCTCTGGGCGGAGCGGAACGAAGTGTCAGACTTTTACTGACTAAAAACCATCCATGTTTCTTCTTTTGCCCTTTATGTTCCAGGGCCGCGGTATCTCTTTCGAACAGTCCCGCAGCCCTGAACAGTCCCGCAGCCCTGATTTTAGACCCCCTGATTGTAGTAGCTTGATGTGCTGGCGTCTGTACATCACAGGATTTAATCTTTCGCATTTAAGCCATTTCAAACTTGTAAAGTGCAGATTTCACCACAATCTTCTCTTTACTCTTTTCGAAAAGAGATTCAATAAATTTATATAATGCGTTTCGCTGCGAAAGTCTATTATCCTTTGAGCCATCACGTAATTTCATACTAAATTACACACTACCCACAATGTAATGCTATCCAAAAAAGACCAAGAATCAAGTTTCGTTTCATAATAATTATCTAGGTCTACTGCATATCTACTCCATTCTGATCAGTGCAGCTGCACCGAAAGTGCCACAAAATCAGATATAAAATACTGCCCCAGCTTTTAAAAACCTTCATTTTTCACCATCACTATGAAATCGTTTAGTGCTACTAAAAGCCTGTGGCAAAAAGCGGATGTGACGAGGCACATGACAGAAATAGTACATTACGATACTAGTGTGCAAAGTCGGTCATTGCATTGTGAACCTAATAACGGTGCAATAAGAGCCGCTTTTCTAGCAAGTGTGATGAAAATTAAGTTTTCACTGCACCTTTTTCTGGTGACATTCTGGGAAAGTCTTTTGTTATCGCAATAATATTACTGATATACAAGGTGCAAACGGATTCATCACGAAATCGTCAACCGAGCATTCTGAGCATCAAACTCAGTAACTGTACGCAAAAATTATTGCTGGGAAACGGCTTTTTTTTGGGTGAAAAATCACGTTTTACGGTGCTGATGGATGCTGTGAATAGTACGGGGGTCGTGTAGGTTTTTAAAGTAAAGTTATAAAATTAAAAACTTGTATTCCATATTTCTGTAACTAGAGGTTCCCAGCTATGATCTAGAACAAAAGAAAATGATCGTAATGACGGAAAGAACCAGTAGCTTGATTAAAAAACTCTAACATTTTAATTGAAAATATACACCTTCAAAAATGATCGTTGAATTGATGAATGGTTAGGTATAAAGGGGTGTATGCGAACGTTAAGTGTCTAGGGTTAAGGGTATTTTTTCACCCTTTATATTAATAGGTTTTAATAATTTATAATACGGTTTTTGTTGCATAAAGTCACTCCATGTAAAAAATGGTATTCAGCTTAATCTGGTTTGACTGGAAGCCGACCTCAACATAGTTGGGAAACTGCTAGGCAGATGATGGTATTGTATGTGGATTAGATTTGTCTCGGATCTTTTTGTTTTGAAGTACCTAGCGTTTACTGCACCTGTCACATTTTATGTTGTTAGAGGTAACTATAGGGTCATTGGTATATTTAAAACAAATGAACAATATTATAATTCTAATCATGTGGAATTTTGACATTATTAGGTAATCATATCGTTACGGTTGATTCTCTTAAATAAGTATTAGGTTAAGAGAAGTAAATAGATGCACTATCGAACTGTGAAGTTTGGCTTTGTAGAGCGCTATCTCTCTTACTTATTCCTGTCTGGCGCTCTCTTTCTATCGATGTATCATAATTACGCTATCTATCTATGACATCAACCTTATTGCTACAGTAATAAAGATCACTTCGATTAAATCAGAGGTAAATTACCAGTGAATGGAATGAACTGTCTGACCCCAGAACAGATAGATACAGAAGGCCGGTTTCATACGAAGAGAAAACCACTCACACATAGACAAAACTTACGAGCTCATACAAATCGACGGTGGTTTAAAATGTCACAAGAGACATTGTTCTGTGGGATTTTCAACTTTCGTCGCTGAACAAAACGTTACAACACGATAAATGTTCCTTATATCTACGTTTTAATATACATACGTATTACATGACAAACACAATTAGAGACATCAGGGTGGCGCTGCTTGCTAAGAAAAATGTAATTTCAAGCGTAGTTACAAATTCCACCACGTCTCAACGTAAACAATCGACGAACGACGACGTACATCGTGAAATCTCGGATATATCTAACAAATGTCAATCGGGATTCGTAGTACGTAGGTAAGTGTCTATGTGTGTGAGTGTTTTCGCTTGTTATACGGTGGTAGCCTTCTGGAACCTACCCGTGTAGTGACCATATCTACCTATCCATAGTTTGTTGGTGGAGGGGATTCCGAGGTAGGGTCGTCCGTCCGGCTGCCGTGCGGCATTCGGGCGTCGATTTTCGAAGCTAAGCGGACAATGTCCAAAGCTTAGAAAATCCATGTCCATGTATGAATATGAACATCCTAACTGCATCCTGCATTTAGGTCTCTTGTTCAGTCACTTTTTCAATGAGATTATCCATGGACGTCAAATCATTAAGGAAGCTTGGTGACACACGATGCAGACTGCATAATTGGTTTCTCAATTTGTCGCAGACCGCTCTTAGATGTAGGTATGCTTCTCGTACGCAATTATCGGATTGGCGCTGACTTTTATCTTTTCTTCTTCTTCAGTTATACTCGACGGTAATCTTATTTCCCATATCATTTCGTGGACATTGTGTGAGTTATGTTATGAGCTCTTATTTTATTTTAATAACATGCGAATAGTTTTTTTTTCGATTTTCCTAAAGGTTCGTTTAAAAAAACTTTTGACTCACCATAATCGTGTAAGTTACCTTTTGTTTAATAGACCATTCTTTGAACATTTTTAAGTAATGTGTTATTACTCGTCAGCTGTGCTTTTGAGATTGACTCTCGTCGAGTTTCATTGCATCGGCGCTTTTCTGATTCGCGCCACGCGGTTCGCTTTCACGAGTTGCAATGGCTGGGAATAGTACGGCGAGCTATATTTGCATCTACCTACCTACAAATAGCCTGTTTGTGGAGGGGATACCGAGGTGGGGTAGTGCGCCCGGAAGCTGGACGCCATTTGGGCTGCGATTTTCGTAGCTCCGCGGACGAGGTCCAAAGCTAAGAAAATCCATGCCCTTATCAATGATTATGATACTCCTGACTGCTTCAAGAGAGTGATGTTTGAAATTTGTTACTTACCCATTAATTAAACTAAAAAGATATTAAAACCACACATAATACTATTGTTATTAAAATAACAATAGTAGAAAGTGTGGTTTTAAATTTAAATGTAATTTTCTATAGCTTCTTACATCATCTGCTATGTCTTTTTCCAATTATTTTGGGGTCGGCTTCCAATTTCGACTGACCTCCATAACCGAGTAACTAATACCTCTTGATAAGAGTGGTTGTCTGTCAGACTTTTAGAGTTCACGGGTGAAACCGGACTTCTTTCACTAGACTGATGCTGTCTGTCTGTTTGTCACTGGAGCTGTTTTTTAACCGTAAATTATTTTCACAGTGCAGTGAAATATGTATAATTATTTAAATTTAATCATCATCATAACAGCTAGCCTGTTTTCCCCGAAGAGTCAACCAGATGTTTACTTGTGGTACATTCACATTTATTTATTTTATTTCCTTTATTTATCTTTACACACATTAATCACATTTTTAAATATTAGAATATAAAATAATATAAAATACCTTTAAAAATATAAAAAATAGTAGCCCACCGGCATCGGGAACAGGGTCCGAGCTACCGGTGGTCAGGGCTCTTGAGAGAGGAACCTCCTAACAATACGCGCCGTGTCCAGTTATTTTTGTTCAATATCTTGCTACTATTTTATACGTGAAAGTTTGTCAGGATGGATAAATGGATGGATGTTTGCTACTCTTTCACATAGAAACGTACGTACGATACTTTTATCCCGGTAGAACGATCCCGTGGAGAAATTACCGAACTAACTCCACATGGGCCAAGCCGGGAGATTAAGCTAATATATATCTCAATTATTTTAAACCAAGCTATTGAATAACATTTTTAACAATGCTACCTATTTTCGGATCCCGTACTGCATAAAATCTTTACAACAGTCCTTCACATTCCCTTTCGAGGAATAATAATGACATATTGAAGAATTCCGACGAAACATTTCTATTGAATGCAAGCCGTTTTTCAAAATCACTGACACGAGAATGCTTTTATGCTTCGCGGGAATTAAGTCTCTTGCTTTTAATGTAAAACTGTTCAGTGCATATTAACTAGACATTATTTACTGGCCTGTTTATTTTTGCTTTTACTTGTATATTAATGTCCTACTGCAAGGAAAAGTTCTTTCACCTTTTTCTTTTGGGTATGCTTTCTTCTTCTTAGCGTATCGATGGCAAAAAGTTCAAATGTTATGTTTAGCCCAAAACACGCGAACCCCGCTCACTGATGCAGTAAGCAGATCATCAGGTGCGCTGGTGATAGCCCGTGCAATATGGGTCAGTGGTAATAGTATAGTTATTAAATCAGTTTTGTTTTTCCTGTCTTTATTCACTTTTTTGTTTGTTAACCTAATTTATTTTTCTTGCGCTAGCTGAACATAGTAAACTTTGTGTAGTGTCTGGGTCAGCAAGATACAGGCTGTGCCTAGTGTGGGACCCACTGTTTTTTTTTGTTCTCTTTTTATTTATTTTGTTATATTGTTTTGTCCTGTGGAAGTCTAATAAATACTTTTTCTTTCATCTTCTCTCTTCAAAGACGTTGACCTATCGATGCACACCGGCAACACACGACGATGTGGTTGTTCTATTGGGTTTATTAATTGTTATAAACAATCGAAAAAAACTTAGAACTGAGAGTTGTGCATGCGACCTACAACACACGCTCGGTTATGCCTGCTCTGTCGCGTAAGCATAACCAAGCGCAAAAAAAATATCTATTTCGATAATAAATGTAAAAGCCTAGATAACTGGGCAGTTTTCTACTAGGTACACACCCAATAAAATTTCTTAGTTATTTAAACTTCTCGTCTCTACTTAGCTTTATTGGAAACGGTTGAGCAGAGAGGAGAGGAAATGTCTCGTAATTATTTACGCCAGCGGAGGCAAGAAGAGACGTGAGCGGCGTGCGGTGAGCGGTGTGCTGTGAGCGGTGTGCGGTGAGCGGTGTGCGGTGAGCGGTGTGCTGTGAGCGTCGTGCGGTGAGCGGTGTGCTGTGAGCGGTGTGCTGTGAGCGGTGTGCTGTGAGCGGTGTGCGGTAAGCAGTGAGCGGTGAGCGGTGTTCGGTGAGCGGTGAGCGGTGTGCGGTGAGCGGTGTGTGGTGAGCGGTGAGCGGTGTGCGGTGAGCGGTGTGCGGTGAGTGGTGTGCTGTGAGCGGCGTGCGGTGGGCGGTGTGCTGTGAGCGGCGTGCGGTGAGCGGTGTACTGTGAGCGGCGTGTGGTGTGCGGTGAGCGGTGAGCGGTGTGCGGTGAGCGGTGTGCGGTGAGCGGTGTGCGGTGAGCGGCGTGCGGTGAGCGGTGTGCGGTGAGCGGTGTGCTGTGAGCGGCGTGCGGTGAGCGGTGTGCTGTGAGCGGTGTGCGGTGAGCGGTGTGCTGTGAGCGGTGTGCGGTGAGCGGTGTGCTGTGAGCGGTGTGCTGTGAGCGGTGTGCGGTGAGCGGTGTGCGGTGAGCGGTGTGCGGTGAGCGGTGAGCGGTGTGCGGTGAGCGGTGTGCGGTGAGCGGTGTGCTGTGAGCGGCGTGCGGTGAGCGGTGTGCTGTGAGCGGTGTGCGGTGAGCGGTGTGCTGTGAGCGGCGTGCGGTGAGCGGTGTGCTGTGAGCGGTGTGCGGTGAGCGGTGTGCGGTGAGCGGTGTGCGGTGAGCGGCGTGCAGTGAGCGGTGCACATCTCCTGTCCTCTCCGCTTTACTCCACTCATCTCTTCTTTGGTGGGGTTCGGGCCTTACGCGTAGGAACTCAAACTCAAACTCGAAAGCATTTATTTAAATTAGACCATTACCTACGGCACTTTTGAATGTCAAAAAAAAACAAAAAGAAGCGAAGCTACAGTCCCAGTCAAAAGGCATAATAACATGAGAAAATAGGTACTGGAGTTGCACATTCCAAAGCGTAGATCTCTATGGAGAAAAATGATCAAGAAACTCCATGGACACTCTTTTAAATCAAAATCTTGGTTACATCATCATCATGAGATTATACATATATGTACAAAACACAAACAAGTGACAAACGCGCTTGTCGCTTGACGCAATTCGTATCACCTAGGCTCGTGAACTGGGCGTAAGTGTGAACGGAGCATAAATGCTAACAAAACCACAGTATCCGCTAGTGGATAGGTTCACAACGGAACAGGAAATGAGGAAACATTAAAAAAATCTGTTATTTAGGAAAATTCTCAATTTTCCCGCCTGTTAATTCGTTCAGCATTATTTATTGAGCATATCGTTTAAAAACATTTGTTTCATTTAAATCTGAATGAAGGCTATGGTTAAGCTCAAGCTCATTTCGTGTTTCATCAAAACACAAATCTCTATATTTTGTTAAAAGCTTACCTGTTTAAAATTTTCTGCGGTTTCTTTTGTTTCCTGTATCTTTTAAACGTAATATGGAAAAGTGGCATTTAGGAAAAGATATATTTTGGAGAAAAATGGTTGAGGTTTTAATATAAAATGATAAATGCTCCCATGATAAGTGTTAATCTTATTTATGAAGCAGAAATAAAATGCATTTAAGAAATTATTTGAAATGGTATAAGGAAAATAACATGGGAGAAGGGCAGGAAAATGGCGATGCCACTGTTGATTCTGGCTTTCAGGAGTTGCAATGGTTGGGGATAGTGTAGCGGGCTTAACCCATAAAAAAGTATGATATTTTTTTTTATAATTAGTCTCTATTGTCCCACTGCTGGGCAAAGGCCTCCCCCATAGCCTTCCACTTTTCTCTCCGTGCGGTTTTCTCTGGCCAATCTCTCATAAACGCCTCTAGGTCGTCACGCTAGCGTTTTCTAGGCCTCCCTCGTTGACATGATAATAAAGGTATAAAAATACTTTGACTCGTTAATAATGGTCTGAGCCTAACAAGTTTGCACTAATGAGACACAGTTAATAAATTATCAATTGCTGCGCCGAGTTTGCGCATTTCCTATTTCCAATCGCTTTTCCTTTACTAATCTAATATTATTAAGAGGTAAGCCAAGGTAAAATGTAAGCCCGCTCCACTCATTCTTTGCAATTCTTTTGATCAAAATGTACACTGATCCGCTCCTCTCTTCTGTTTTTTGGAGAGACACAGGCTAAGGCGAACGAAGCCGCGGGCAAAAACCAGTCACAAATAAAAGCAATATAGAGGCACATACTATCAATACTAAGCGTTGAATACATTGTTTCATGATCCAATACAATTTTACGATATAGTTCAAACGTATTCTAGATCTCCTCAGTTTACGATAGCGTTATTAAATGCAAATCATCGGCAGTAGCACTGATCAGATAGGCAGTAAATTTTGTTTCATATTTACTGTGTAATGAAAGTTAACGGCTTGCCAAGATTGTTTTGGTTTATTGAAATATTTTAATTTAATAATATAAATTAGAGCTCAACGGCGTAGATGCTTGTGGTTTAATAAATAAGAGCCACACCTGACGGATTTCAACGTAAAGCCGTGCCAAGGTCGGACCGCGGATTGGTGACCATATCGAAACCCCTCCGTGCTTCAGACAGTACGTTAAGCTGTTGGTCCCAGCTGTCTGATTTGAAGATCTTTGACAGTCTTTGCGGGTAGTCAGAAACCCAGAAGGTACGTGTTAGTTTACCCAGTCATTGATTTGCGGAAATCAGATAAGCTGTCTTCATGTGCGTGTGAATTGAGAGATCTTGTCGAAAAACTCTTCCAATCCCAACCAAATTATAAGAGGATTTAGGAAATAATTGTGAAAACTTCATGGTAAGGTATACAATTTGTGAAACCTAAACAAAGAAAGTTAGAACTCATTAACTGAATCTCTCAATCTGGACAACTGAAGAAAAAGCCATAACGCGTATCCAAGAATATACTGCCTGTGTTTATAATTTGCATTTTAATCAATTGTGAAGGATTTGTGAAAGCTGCTAAACAGAATTTCGATTCGTTTCAAAGCCACGTTTAAGATTTATAATGGTTTATAGGGATCACTCAGAGTGGACAATTTTCAATTGAGTGATCTTGTAAAACACGACCTAATACTGAAAAAGTATGAATAATTATCATGTTTATTGCAAATTATGCTTCTGGGAAAATTTGTGAAACAAAAATCGTGATTGAAATCTTACTGGTTCAAGAGAAAATGAAACTTTTGTTTTTTGTCGATTGTCCCAACTCCCAACTGAGAGATCATTATTTTGAACTACATTTAATAACCAAAACTTATAGGTAGAAGGTAGATACATCAGAAATTGTGAAAAATGTTGTACTAAAATTTGACGAATCAGTCGTCCCTGTAAGTGTTATACTTAAAAAGATAAATCATTTTTTACAATCCTTGAGGAAAACGTTGAGTAGGGTGACCATATCGCTGGTCGGAATCATTACCGGTACAATTCAAATTATGATGCACTTTAAACGTTTTTATACAAGTAATTTGTGTCTGGTTTCACTACATAATTTAAATAATATAAAATTACGTTTTTAAATGACAAGTTTCTTAGAATTCCTTAGTAAGAGCACTACACATACATTACCTAACTTTGCAGAAACTTAAACTTTGTTTATTAAATATAGTTCAAAATAATGATCTCTCAGTTGGGAGTTGGGACGATCGACAAAAAACAAGATTTTCATTTTCTCTTGAACCAGTAAGATTTCAATCACGATTTTTGTTTCACAAATTTTCCCCGAAGCTTAATTTGCAATAAACATGATAATTATTCATACTTTTTCAGTATTAGGTAGGTCGTGTTTTACAAGATCACTCAATTGAAAATTGTTCACTCTGAGTGATCCATATAAACCGTTATAAATCTTAAACGTGGCTTTGAAACGAATCGAAATTTTGTTTAGCAGCTTTCACAAATCCTTCACAATTAATTAAAATGCAAATTATAAACACATAGGCAGTATATTCTTGGATACGCGTTATGGCTTTTTCTTCAGTTGTCCAGATTGAGAGATCCAGTTAATGAGTTCTAACTTTCTTTGTTTAGGTTTCACAAATTTTATACCTTACCATGAAGTTTTCACAATTATTTCCTAAATCCTCTTATAATTTGGTTGGGATTGGAAGAGTTTTTCGACAAGATCTCTCAATCCCCACGCACATGCTGTCTTCATACTTGTACATTCATATTTTGACGCTCAGTTGTTCGGAAAACCGTAAAGCGCCCTCTGTAGGTGCGCATATCCCTTCTCAATTAATAAAATAAAACACGACGATCATATTGCTTTTGACGCAGCCTGAAGCCAGCGTGCTGCAATGTACTATTACGCAAGAGAGACCGGACGCAAACTTTCTAACCCAACGTGATCGTGCTAAAATTTCTAGATTATTCAATCCACAGACTGACGTCTTTATCTGAATAGCAATGTAGGTGAGATAATGCCATCAAGGGCCGACACCTCCACCAATTCTTTCCATCCGTTCGTGAACGGCTGGCCAGGACATGGCTGGAGGTAGATCACTGTGTTGCCCAATTTCTCACGGGTCATGGTAACTTTAAGAGCAAATTATTTTCCTTCAAGCTTGTTGCCTCGCCTTTTTGTCAATGTTCAACATCTGACTGCGAATATGAACAATCTGCACATCATATTTTATGGGAGTGCAGTCTTTGGCAGAATGAACGCAATGTTATGTTGGATAGTGTACACGTTACATCCGGAGTTATTTACTATACGGACCTTGTAGAAACTAGAACAAATTTCCGTGCGTTCAAGCCTTTTTGCCATACCTATTATTGGAATCAAATATCAGCTCACAACTTAGGACCCATTAATGATAATATTTATCCGTGGTGCTAGGCAACTGGGCTTATCCCAGTTGTAAACGTCCCTTTGTGTCTATTGGCTTTGTTTCGGTCTGTCTCCTGCCTGATATGGAGAGAAGTGGAAATTATGGTTTTCCTACTCCTCCGCTATACTTTTCTGATTAATTTCGTTACGGGATCCAAGACAGTTAAATTGTTTCTCTGGGACTTCGTCGAGCTTCATTGTCTCGGCGCTTTTCTGGTGGTTGCCACTGTTAATTCTGGCTTTCAGGAGTTACAGTGGTTTGGGAATAGTGTGGCGGGCTTGTCCTAGCCTGAAAGACATAAAGAATATTTAGGTAAGTCACTAATGTTGTTCATCATCATCTTCCTGCCCTTGCCCCATGTTATTTAGGGTCAGCGCAACCCGTTTTGGTTTTCCAATCTCCTCTGTCAACCGTAACGCTATCATTTAGTCTTTATTCCCCTGTCCATCCACCAACATCTCATTCATCACCATCTGTTTTAGTCACGTGCGTTTTATCCCTCTTCATCACACGTCCATACCAAGACAGACGACTCCCTTTCAACATTGCTGTAACAAGCGCCACTTTCAAACTTCCTTCTAAACAAGATAGAAGGGACACCGACGCATTCATTTTTTTTAAATAACAGCAGTTTTTTAATAAAATTACAGATGTGTACGATACAATTTGACCGTGTAGGTATTACACTTTTGTAGGAAACAGCATTTTTTTTTTTAATTACCTATGAAAACTTTCTATGTGAATCCAGAATGTTGTACCTACTGAATACGTGGTAACAGTTTATGTATACTCATTTCCCACTTGTATCCATTTTAGGAACCTAGTTGATCATCAAAAGAGCTTTGATGATCTAAAATGTCACAAGGATAATTTCCTTGCAATCATTTCCAGATTGTGCAGTATAATTAGCAACAAATTAATCACGAGGCCGCATTGTATGAAGACAATATTGTAACCGGTAATTAAAATCGGTAGTAGACGAGCAATTTCATTCAATCAAAAAAAAAAATCAAAAATCAAAATATTTTTATTTCACATAGGCCTACATGGGCACTTATGAAACGTCGACAAAAAGGTGCACGGTTCGGGTTGGTCGTTTCCTATGGAGAAGAACCGGCAAGAAACTCCATGGTTACTCTTTTAAAATGAGTTTTACAATATTATCATGTTACAGCATTAGTACTCAAGTATGGGGGGACAGCATAGGCCCGACAATAAGTCGTTGTTTACTACACAAGAAAAACGGAAAACAAGATAAGAGGTTAACAAAAGTTAACACACATCTGGGAATCTACAAGGCCTACACTGTTCACACATTCACAAACAATCGTTAAAAAGAATCTATACAAAGGCAAGAAAATATTATAAAAGACTAAATTAAACAAGTGACAAAAATATTGTCATCAGTGCTGCAACTATTCTGAACAAAGGGTGTTTAAGTGATGTGATAATTATAAACCATAGTAAAAAATTTTTTTTTTTTTAAATATTCAATCTTCATCCATTTAATAATTAAGTGGAATAATAGCAAATGGTAGCAATTCTCCTTCAACTTCTTAACTATAAGTTTTAACTTGTGAAAACATTTGAATTCTAGTTGGATTTGAATTCTTCTGGGTCTGCCTCATTTGTTTGTGTCTATAATTTTAACTACATTAAAGATCAAGACTGGATTTATCTATCTATGGCATAGTACCAAAGAGAGGCCTATACCCAGCAGTGAGTGAAGTTGGGCTGCGGATGATGATGATGATGATAATGATAGCATATACAGCTGATTGTTTTCCCACTGTTGGGACACAGGCTATGAGAGGGAGTAGATTGTAATCCATCACGTGATCCAAGTGCGGGTTGGTGGATTTGGCTTGCCCTAAATTGTTTGCATTTTTTTCTGGTTTTGAAAATTCTTCACAATATTTTCCTTCACCACCGTTTTGATTGCGGTAGACGAAAAATTTACAGAGAGTAAAGTGGCTGTCTAGGTTCGAACTCATGACTTACAACTTGTAAATTGCAGCTGTTTCCACTTGGCCACTATTGCTTAAATCGTTTATCAATAATTTCAAACGCAACTTTCTGTAGTTAAAAAGTTGCCCGTCGGTATCGTATGCAGTTACACAATAGAAGCTCGAAGATTGACGTGTTCAATTATTAAGTGAACCAACTACCCCTGTGCCATTTATCTTCTCAGGAAATGTATTTAATAATAACTTGTATTTGGAACCACTTTGTTTGTGATAAAACTTTACAGGAAAACCCTCGGACCCTAACGAGTTGTTCGCTTCTCGTAAATGAAATACCAATTTCATAACATTTTCTAAATTATTTTACTCCTCACATAGAGAGCTTTCTTTCAAAACCAGTATTAATAACATCTTATAACCCAAATAGAGATGTCTGTAAAAATCTGTTGTATAAACTGGGCCCATCTGTGAACCCGAGTGCCCATCACTCAATGTCCCCAAGTTTGTATAGTTGAACGAGCCAGTCGCAAAAAAAACACGCTTTTGTACCATGTGAATAGGTTTCTAGATAACTATTGATACTGGCTTTGCTTGTGATTTTTGTAATGACTAATAATTGATTGTTGTCTAATGTAATAGGAATGAAGCTGCAGCCTTAAGCCAAGATCTATGAACGTTACTTAGCCCGTGCTTTTTTAGACACTACCCCATCTATATTTTGCACTTTTAGTTCGACATTTGTGTGATCAACTAATCACGCTAAGCCAAATTCGTGCTCACCTTTATTTGTAGATATCGGCTTAAAGATTCTCGATACACTATCGATCTAAAAACCGAGCAGCATTTTTGCTATAGAAGATGCCTTAGTTTGCGAGTTGAACTAGTGGTTGGCTGGTTTTGCGTGTGCAATGGACCAAGATTCCATAACCACCAGATAGTTTCCGCCGATAATTGCCACTTCAAATAGTTGCCCAAGAAACACACAGGAACATATAAAATGACGTGTTATTTACAATTTAACATGCTTTAAGCGTCTGGCGGGGGTTTTCGACCACACAAAGTGTCTGGCAGTGGAAGAGGTCAAATCTTGTCTTATTTTCCTTAGCTATGCTCCACCTCCTTTCCTGCCCGCTGAGCCCCAAAATATACAGCTAAGGAAAACCCTGCGCTGTCACTGATGAAGCCGTGGAAGTGGTGAAGTTTTGGGCTAATAAAATATGGGGTAGAAGGGACACCGACTCTTAAACGGTCACCATGTACACGGGGCAAACTTAATCGGTTTGCAGGGCACACCACAAAGATGTTGGTGTGCGTAAAATCAACTGGTGTATTACTTCGCCTAATTATTAGTGTTTGCTACCCGTTGTCCACGCACACACAATAAAATTTCTTGTCACTAATGTTGCAGGGAATATGACGCATAAATTTAGCTTATCATACAATCGACTCCGTGGCGCATTAGTCGAGCGTGCGATAAATAATTACTTACTGCGCCGGCGCCGTAGGATCGAATCCGACTGCCAACAGCATAATGTTTTTGTATGTTTTAATAAAATATTTTACATTTGTTTGTTCAATTTATTGCTTAACTATTAGCAAGTCTCTTTATATTTGGGTTAGAATGTATTAGTTGTCTACCCTCTAAAAATGACAAATCATGTTTAAGTTAGTAGTTTAAGTTCATCGTCATAATGCTATTGACTATTGGGGTTTCGTTACGTTTTTAGACATTATACCCTGCGTTTTTTGAGAAGTGCTTTTATTTGTGAATCAATATGAATCATTGAACCACACTTTTATGAGCTGAAATAATTCTTTTGCATGAGCAAAATGTTTCAATTAGTGAAATTGCGAGACGTTTAAAGATATCGGTGAGTAACAAAATGTTATTATGATGTTTAGAAGTTTAATATGTTTAAATAATCCACATGTTATTGATTGTTGTTTTTTGTAACAATATTTTATTATTGTTCACAGAGAAGGACTGTGCAATTGTGGGTCCATCGTTATGCAGATTCGGGAAGCATTGATCCTTGCCGACCGGGACCAAAGGCTGGATTTGCATTCACAGATTGGCATCTGATATAGTTGCTACGCATACCGCTGAGCCCTTCCTCACTACTCGTTCCACGGCAACTAAACATGACGTGACATTACAAACTGTACGAAACCACTTGCGAGCAGCTGGTGTGAAATGTTGTAGGCCAGCCAAGAAAATTTGAATGTCAGATATTCACAGGCAAAACCGGGTACGCTTCGCAAGAGAATATTTAGATTTTGATTGGTGCAATAATATAGTTATATTTAGAGATGAAAAATGTTTTAAATCAGACAAGGACGGTCGCAAAATATTGTGGCGAAAAGATGGTGAGCGCTATCATAAAAAAAAATATTCTTCCATGCAGGTCTAGTGGAGACATTTACTTCGTGCATGAATAAGTCATAGATAGCGAAGGCGCACCAATAGGATATTAATAAAAATATCAGGGGGTAATTCGATTTGTTTTATGTGAGTGATGTTATTGTTAGTGAGATAACAATTTAGGATACCTGTATCTTAATATCTATCTTATTAACATGTTTATTCATTTCACTAATAAATAAATTACCCACTTGAATAAGAAAAGTAACGTTATTTCTTGTCCGACTTAGAATATTTGTCATGCACAAAACTTTTTAATTTGTGATTATAATATAAAAAAAAACCTAGTCAATAAATGTTGTTGATTTCTTAATACAAATTGTTTAATTTTTACTTCCATATTTTTTTTCGAATAATGTTCTTATTATCAGGTAAATTACAATAAAAATTCAACAAAATGAAAATAAAAGTTTTTTAATAATGCAAAAAGTTGACGCCAGCGGCGCAGATTCGATCCTACGACACTTGATTTACCAGCCGAATGATTACACATCTATGCCACGACACCGGTTAGTCATAGGGTTAAATTGATGCTTCATATTCTTTACCTCATATTATACATATACTATAGTGAAGCAAACACTAACAAATAGGCGAAGTAATACACCAGTTGATTTTACGCACACCAACATCTTTGTGGTGTGCCCTGCAAACCGATTAAGTTTGCTTTGTGTACTCAGTCCATCATTCTGAGCCCCCACACTATAGAAATTTTACATCGGTAATTCAAAAATCAACTGTTTTATACATTTTTCCGTGGTGGTATTGCACTATTATAGCAGAATTTTACTAACCGTTTGTGCGTCAGTATCCTTTTCACCCTATATTATTTCGTGCCAGCGACTCGAAGAAGAAGAGTTTCATAGGCACATCTCTTTGAATAAAGAAAACCCAATACAATTAATAACACATTTTTACAACTAAACCAAACAGCACTGCCCTATTACTTTCGCAACAGGTTCTTTCACAAAAAGTGAGACAGAAGAACTAATAGTAAGTAAACTACCAAATAACCTTCACTTTATTAAATCAGACTCGGGCCAGAAAAACTACAACAAAAATAAAAGAGAGAGATTTTTCTCTGCGAAATAATATCTTGGTATTTTACTTAACCAGCTGGGAAAAACTCAGAGCCTGAGAAGGTATAAGAACTACAGGCCGGTCTTATTGCACGTTGAAATAATAGACTGAAAATGCAGTAGGTAGTACACATCTGCCTAGCCTTTGCTCTGTTTAACTGGATGCAGCTGAATACCAGTATTTTAAATGGAGCGACTGCCTGTCTGACCTTCACAATCCAATTACTAGGTAACACAATATCTCTTGTTAAGATTTAAATTCAGTCATACATGCTATTATAAGGGAACAGGACCTGCGAGGAATTTGAAAATTAGGTATTTGAAGAGACTATTGCCGTCGTGCTGCGTCAAGCCTGCCCCCGCAGAGTGCGATAAGGATAGCTGCAGCTCAGACCGGTTATATCACATAAATTTTGACTAGATCGGCGTTTCGTATTCCCCTTTTTTCTCCTCGAAAACTGAGCCAATTCAATCATTTTTGACATAAATTAAAAAAAAAAGAGTAAAGGTGTGAGGTTGTTATAAATTTATTTTATGTTAAAAACTTTGTCTGGTAGCCCTATAATCACGGTCGTAAAAATGGGGCATTTTTTTTTGTTACTCTTGGTCATATTTTCTTCACTTATTAGTTGTTAAAACAAAGGAAATGACAGGAACTTGTCTACAGTAGACCTTGATTTTATGGAAAAAAAAATGCTCTAAAGGCATTATTCAGGAAGAAAAAATGGGAATACATTTGTATGGAGAATTGCAGGCCCTATTCCCTCTTAATACTGAAATATCTATAGTAAGCAAAATAGATCTAATTTAGATTTGATTGGTGCCTATAGAAAAACATTTTTTTTTTCTAGATGAAATCTATTTTGGGCGAAATGAGCAAATATTTTATTATATTACTTGCCTCCATTGTCAAAGATAACGTTAAGCAAACAAGGATAATAATCAAGGTTCCGAAGGTCAATCAAAATGTTTTGATCAAATTGCCCGTCATGACAGACGGAATTCTTTATTAGTAGACTACGGTAATACGATGTTAAGAGAGTGTCTTTAAATAAGATGTATGTACTTTCGTCTGGGTGCTGGGGCTCCGAAAAAAGAGGTTTTTATTAAACAAGGAGGTATGATGATATAACCTCACGCCTGTAATCCCTGAAGGGTTAGGCAAAAGTGTACTTAATGCTACACCAACCACATTTCGCCAGAATTTTGAAGTCCCATGTAATATAATAGGGGGCGAGCCTATTGCCATAAACCGGGCACAGAATCAGACTCCGTGGCTGCGACCAAATTTCGTATGGAAAACCTAATAATACTTTGCCGGACCTTTTTCGAACGCTGTACCTCACGCTCAGCCGTCGCGCTTGCAACCACTAGCGAGACCAACAAAAGTTTAAAAACGGTGTCATGTAAATGCCAATCAACTTAGCCTGTTGAAGTGCTTTGCTGGACTTAGTGGTCATAGACTTCCACACAAGCTGCGCCGCAATACATTGACATCTGAATGTCGCATCCATTCCAGATTGAACCAGCCACGCTAGTGTTTCACAAATTGTTTTTTTTTTCTGTACCCACATAAAAAATGGGCACTGTAAACCCCTTGGCAAATTGACCATTACATACCGAGTTTCATCCGTGCTTCGGAAAGCTCGTTAAGCCGTTGGTCCCGGCTGCTATCTGTAGACCTTTCACAGTCGTTACAGGTAGTTGGTTTCCCGAAACTCTGGCAACCAGTCGTACCAAGAGGTATCGTATTACCCAGTACGAGTACTAACTGGGTTGTGGTGTTCAGCTGCATCCAGTTAGACTGGAAGCCGACCCCAACATAGTTGAGAAAAGGCTAGGCAGATGATGATGACTACAGGTACATTATCGAGCAAATTCCTACCAAAGGTACACCTCTGTTACGTTATCCTTATTCTTTCCTTACTTAATATTATAAATGCGAAAGTAAGTTTGTTTGTTTGTTACCTTTTCACGCCTAAACCAGTGAACCGATCATCCTGAAATTTTGCAAATCCGTTGGCAGGTTTACAGAAACGGATATAGGGTACCTTTCATCGCGAAAAAAAGGACTGTTCCCGTGGAAAACAACAATAACGTTCATATGATAATAGATGGCGCCACGTGTCTTTCGAGTTATGATTGAATTATATTATTAATAGCAGAGTGCAACCCGAATTGATTATCAAATTCTAAACTAACGCGAGCGAAGCCGAGGGACAAAAGCTATACTCGTAGCGCAATTATAATTTAATCGTCTTTTATGAGAATAGAATAGAATACTTTGGGGGTATGGAGAACAGAGTGTTAAGTTCTTGATCCCCCATAGAAAAGGGAGGTTCCTCCGACCAGAAAGGTGTTATGTCTGGTGGGCTACCGCCCGACGGTTGTTGTCGGGTTCTTCTATATAGTCTTAAGTCGCGAATAACTTTACTTGCGCGGTGCAGGATTTAGATGTTTTTCGATGTTTAGTTTATCCTCTGCGTCATAGATGGCGCTGAAGTATTTTTTGTAGTTTCGCTATAATACCATTTATTTGCTAAAAACATTACCCCGCTGTTATAGTGGCCATACACTAATGCCTAAATAAACTATCCGAAAGGACCTTGTTGGACGATACGTCATTTTTTTACTTGTGGATAAGAGCCTAAAGAAAGAAAATAATGTATCTTCAAAGCAAATATTTACTTACTGCCTAATTTATATGTTTAGTAAAGAAAACTCAGTATATCTGATACTAATAAACATCTTGATATTTTCGTTAAAAATCAATTTTCGTACGTTCTTTGCGCAATTTTCAGGTCAGTTTTAGGTTGTATCATTATCATCATTCTCCTGCGCTTATCCTAATTAATTCGAGTTCGGCCCTATTATCATTCACACAGTTCATCCAATCATTCATCGTTTCTTTGGACTAAGGTTCTTACCTTTAATTTATGGTGGTATGTTGATCAAAACAGCTGTAATAAATACGTCGTCGTCGCGCTTGCCGTTCGCTACTTTCGATTTGCCACGGTAACGATACATTGAGAGTGAGGATATAAAACAAATTAAATTTATAGGACTCCCATAACGTTCCTGAAATAATATCTTATACCGGTTATCTTAGTATGTTATGAATGAATTCACCCCATTCTGTCTGCGGTCCCTTAGGTACATCCTGTATGTATTTCGAGAATAATATTGATAAGAACTATTAATAAAACAATCTCAGTAACAATTAATTGATTGAGTGTTTCATGAAAATGACGTTCTATATGGTAATTCCTACATCTTAAGCCTAGTGCCATGTTCCCATAAAAGAAAAAACGTATTGGGTATCTAATATCACCGACTACCCTTGCATGCCTTAGAATTAAAAATTCATCACCATTGTTGTTGTTTATTGAAATAATTGAAATACAAAAATATTTACAATATGGCCTTAAAAAACAATAGGTATACAATATGTAATTGGATTCTACCTGAACTAGGAATCAACCAAACAAAAAAAAACAAAAAAACAACACACAAAACATCGTGAGTAAAAATTCGAAGACATTGTGACATCACCCAACCCGCACTAGTGAATACGGAACCATTGGCTTTCATAATTTTAGCAGACACATACAAAAGGGCAAAATGCGAGAATGACGCTTTCTTACCCAAATTGCTGACATCAGCTGTCAACGAATTTTCCCTCTTTTTTTTCTAACGAAAGGGCCAAAATGCCAATAAATCATTACTATCGGCCTATCGACAAATAGCTTCGTGCTGATACGCCATAAAGAGGGTGAGCAGCTGTCACGGTGATAAACGGTGGCGATTTTATTATTATAACTTTTTTTACGAAGTAATTTTGTTTTCAAAATAGTGTTGGTGAGAAAGTGAAGTTTACTTAGGAATCTTGTAATTTAATGTGAGCGGATTTTATTATTCTAATAAATTACCTGATATTTCGTCCTTTTTGTACAGCTGAAACACTTGACTATGGAGGCCTAATATTCAGGGTTCCAGTTTCAGCTGAAACTTGAATCCCGTATCTAAAATCTTTATATATCCAGTGTAAGCTCATATACTGAGTCTCCTCATTTCAAACTCATCTTACCACCTGCCGCACCTAGAATCAACAACGTAGGTACTACATTTAAACCAGACTACATTATTCGAAAGTTCCCAAAGCTATTTATCGAGTTAATACATACATTATACGCAAAAGCCAGTCTGAACACAATATTGTGTTTCCAAAATACCGGATTACCGTTAAACCACTCCCACATATATTTTAGCTGAGTTTGAGAGAATAACTGTAATGCCTTCTAATAACTTACGTTGCTATTTTATAATTCATATACCCATTACCTGAACAAGCCATTATTATTTTCCAAATACAGCTGGAAAACTAATGTGCGGTTTTTTTTTCATTTCTTTCAAAAAAGTCTAAGAGAATATAAAATTCTGTGTTCATGTGTTGGAGCTTTCAACAACAGCTACAGCAGCTTTTTGTGTTTAGTTTTAGCTTTGATGTGTGCTATTTTTGCGGTCCATGGCCCTTTACGGGGCCCCGGTGTGGGCGCGTTCGTTGAGGTTGCGTGCAAAGCACTACCTGAACGCGCCCCAAAAGGTGGTAGCCGTAAGGCTGATCCGGGGGTACCGCACGATCTCCCTCGAGGCGGCGAGCCTCCTTGCCGGATTGCCGCCATGGGATCTGGAGGCCATAGTCCTCGCGCGCCTGCACGAGTGGCGCGCGGAGGTACAGAGCCGGGGGGTAACTCCGCTGCCGCGGCATATTGTCGCGCGGCGGACAGACCTCCGCCGTGATCTCATGGCGTCATGGAGAGAGCGACTATCGCAACCCCGTTCAGGGCACGCCACGATAGTGGCGGTAAGTCCCCTCTTTGAGGAGTGGCTAGGGAGGCGCCACGGCGCCCTCACCTTCCGCCTGACGCAGGTCCTCACCGGACACGGGTGCTTCGGGAGGTACCTGCACCGAATCGGGCGGGAGGAAACGCCCTGGTGCTACAATTGCGAGGATCGACCGGAGGACACGGTGGAGCACACCGTGGAGGTCTGCTCTGCTTGGGTGGAGCACCGCCGTGTCCTCGTAGCGGCGATTGGCGGCGGCGACCTCTCGCGTCCGGCCCTGGTTCAAGCCATGGTCCGGGGCGAGAGGGAATGGGAAGCCGTCGCCTCCTTCTGCGAAGCAGTCATGCTAGCGAAGGAGGCGGCGGAACGTGAGAGGGAGAGAACCTCCTCACGTCCCAGCAGCCGCGGGAGAAGCACCGGGCGTCGGGGGCCACGCCGTGATGGCTCTCGGCCACCGTAGGCGCGGGCCTGTGGACGGCGAGTAATGGGCTAGCTCGCCGTCCGTCCGTCGTATGACGACGGGCAGGCCGTGTCGACGGCGCGTTCGTGTTCCACGCGCGCCTCAAAGAGATGTCAGCAAACGGGAGGGGCCCGCAAGGGCCGGTGCCTGCCAGGGCTGCGGGACTGTTCGAAAGAGATACCGCGGCCCTGGAACATAAAGGGCCAATGAAGGAACATGTGTGTTTTTTAGTCAGTAAGAGTCTGACACTCCCTTCCGCTCCGCCCAGAGCGGGAGGAGTCATTTGATGATTTCTCACCCCCAAAAAAAAAAAAAAAAAAAAATGTGTGCTATTTTTTTGGGGGTAGTGCTAGCAGCACTGTTCTGTTTCTTTTACGAGCGAATACTTGTAATTGGCTTACATTTACTAGTTTTATTCAGTTTCCAAAGATTATAAATGGGTAATATTAAAATAAATTGTACAGTCACCAAAAAGAAACGAAAATGAAATTCGTTACAAAAATGAAAAGTGTTACAAAAAGGAAACCAAAAGGAACTATTAGGACAATTTCACAATTAACAAAACAAAATAGGATTCCGTTTTTTTTTAATTATCATCAATCACAAATAATAACTGAACAACTTAGATACAACTTGGATAGGTTCATTTGAACTTTTAATAATACCAAATCAACTCTTGATAAAAAAAAAAACTAAAAAATAAAACAGTAAAAACGATAAAACTTTTAAATATGATAATACTTTAAATCACAAAACAGGTCACAATGTCACATTTTTAATGGTTTCATATTTTTTCTATTCGAGATCAATTTATCAGTCTTATAATTCTTTCTTAAGTCATTCGCCATCATCATTTTCATAACTTTAGGTACTACACAATAAATACACACAAAATATGAAGATGAAACACAAAATTTTTTGGTAACCGGTGAAATTCAAATTTTCCCTTGTTTTTGCAAATTACGACCGTCAGGTTATATGTTGAGGAAAATATGATTTGCGACCATAGCTAAGACTAATTTTCACTATTGCTATCTACTAGTATTCCTACTATGGAAGGTGAAAGCATTGCTAGATTTTTTTTTGTAACAAAATAAACGTGTAATAATTTTTCAGTAGGTAACTAGTATAAAATCGCCCTTACTTCCTTTTTGTTAACTCATTTTTGTTACGTAACAAAAAAATGTAACAAATTATAACAAAAAGGAATGTAAAACACGTGTTGAATATAACCTCAAACGAATTAAAAATCAGTGAAGCTCCTTAGCTAAAATTGTTGTTTACTTTTGATTTGGGCGAGAGTAATACAATATTTAATGGTCTAATAGTAAAGAAACAACTTAACGGGTGATAAACAGACCACCGCACAAAAGGGAATGTAATATTGTTGAAAAAATTCATCACTGCTTTAGGCACATTGCTCTACCAAGAACGCACGTTGCAAAATGGCCGACTGTCACTAGTTAGAGCTACGTGATTGGCTACTCACAATAAACGTAGTGTTGCCAATTCTACATTTTAAAAACTACCAAATATTGATGTTACAAAATGGAATAACAAAAATGACGAAAATCGTGGACGAAGATTTGATATTAAGTTAAGTATCTATTTCTTTATTATTTTTAAGAAATAATGCAGGATCTAGATAGTCTTAACAATACTGAAGTTAATTTTAAACTTGAATTAATTAGATATGTAGCACCCAAAAAACTAGAGGCTTTTTTGTAACGCACAAGTCTTCGAGGACAGTATTATTTACATGGGAGAAATATGATATTCCCCAAAACAAAAATCTGTATTTTAATAACTATATGCTATAATCTGCTGTAAAAATCATATTATTCATCCATAATTCTGTATGTCTACGTCTAATAACTTGTTTTATAAAATTTTCGCATTATTTCGATAGAACCTGCCATGGACATTTCAGCACGTTAGAATGTACAATTATTTTTGATATTACCCAAATATAAATATTCTTACAAAAAATGTCTTACCTGTTACAGTTTCTGAGAATAGGCACTTTTTCCAGACGAACAGAAAAATAAATAAACAAACATCTTTGGCAAAGTAGTCGACGCCAATAATATCCACACCCTAAGGGCCGGACTCCACCGAAGCGAAGACGAGACGAGAGGAGAGGAAATGTGTTGCACTAATAGAATTTCACTATTTACATTACTCGTCTCCTTTAGCTTTAGTGGAAATTGTTAAGAAAGAGAAGAGGAGATTGTTTAGGCCCGCGGAGACGAGAAGAGACGTGAGCGGCGTGCGGTGAGCGGTGTGCTGTGAGTGGCGTACTATGAGCAGTGTGCTGTAAGCGGCGTGCGGTGAGCGGTGTGGATCACCTGCTTCGGTGAAGGCACCCAAGCATATCTCCGCACGTCTTCGCTTTGATGGAGATGGAGGCTTAAGGTGCGGTCAAAACGGTTCGGACAAACTAGACCGGGTGCGGACAACAGACAATGACAGTTACTTCCGTAAATTTCCGTTCGAGTATGGTGTCCGGAACCAAGTTCAGTAAAATTTGATATTTTCGATACACTTTCATTAAGATTATATGTATATTAGACTAGCTCATGCCCGCGAACTTCGTTCGTGTGAAATTAATTTAACTTTTCTTTTTGAATCGGATTTTGTTGACAATTTCAAGGGTTTTAATTTTACATTACACGGAACTCTAATTATTTTTCTATAATAAAGGTAGCTTTAGTTACTCCTTATAAAATCAGCTATCTGCCAGTAAAAATCCCATCAAAGTCGGTCCAGCCGTTTCGGGGATTTACCGGAACAAACAAACAGACAGACAGACCGACAGACAGACAGACAAAAATGTTAAAAAATGAGTTTTTGTTATAAGTGCCATATAAAATATTTTCATATGCATTCAGTAAAAAGCTGTTATTTTGATATTACAACAGATACTTTAATTTTGTTTATTTAAATATAGGTACTCTAGTAGATTGGGCTAGAGAAATAGATCGAACGTCGAAAGAAGTTTCATTTTCTTCTGATTAGTTTATCATATTTGATCTACAAGAAGACGGTCTTGCCTTCTTTGAAGAACATTTCTGCTTGTGACATTACCAATATCATAAGTACACGATGTAGAAGAAAATAAGAAGAGAAGATATACCTATCGTGAAAAATATAACTGCTTCCTACATTAATTGACTATGTAGGTACCGTGGGGTATGAAACGAGAAAAAAATGGTTT
Source organism: Eurois occulta (assembly GCA_950022335.1). Classification (NCBI taxonomy): domain Eukaryota; kingdom Metazoa; phylum Arthropoda; class Insecta; order Lepidoptera; family Noctuidae; genus Eurois; species Eurois occulta. The sequence continues at coordinate 19,912,102 of OX465485.1, read as the reverse complement.
GAAATGCAAAAATAAGATGTTGTGTTCGTTCAGATTTAAGCCACAGCGACAAGAGAGGTTTATATATCGTGTATTTCTAGTTATTGCTAGAAATACACGATATATAAACCTCTATAAATCTCTATAAACCTCTCCAAATATTAAAAAAGGAGAGAAAGAAAGAAAACATGTTTATTTGACATTTATTTATTTGAGCTAGATCTATCTTTTGAGAGTATTTCTATGAATGTACTCAAGTCTAAATATGGACCCCAGACAACCTGGGCGCTGGCCTTTTTTCTTTCAACCCTGTAGGTCTAGAATCATGATTGAACACCTTGTGGGACATAATAATATAAGACATTCAGTACAGGCCAGGGAGTATGTAATTGTGCCAGGTTCCAGGTATTAGCCTCGCCCCCTATTTACATGGGACTTAACATAACTGGCCAAATTGGGTGTACTATTAGGGTACACCTCTGCCTAACCCCTTCAGGGATTATCACGATGTTGTGGAAGACATGTTTAGTTTCCCATATTGACAGAAAATTAATATCCTTGATACGATATATTAAATCTCACTCATCCAATATTACCCCTAAAGGCATTGCGTTCTAGGAAGCTCTACCACAATATTGAATAATTTTACTGAGTAAATATTTTTAACTCTGGTTTAAAATAATAATAACATATTTTACTCTCTACTCGCCACAATTGGGACCTAAAGTATCATATAACCTAACCTGTGCCATAGTGCACCTGTATGCCAACTTTAATCGAAATGTGTTCGCGTAAAAAGGTGAGAGATTTTTAGTTTCGTATTCATAGTTAACGGCATAGTACAAACAGTGCTACAGCGTCACCGCGCGTCGTCGCGTCATCTATGACGCGGATAAGGAACTAAAAATACTAAAAATCAAAATCCTACATCTCGTTATCATGATTATTCTCAAGAACCCGACAACAATTTTAGAGCAGCAGCCCACCAGACAAAACATCCGGGGGATGAAGAACTTTACATCCTGCTCTTCATACCCCTTTTTTTCAGCTGGAAAAACATCAAAACAATGACCCCTCCCGCTCTGAGCGGAGCGGAAGAGAGTGTCAGACACGTACTGACTAAAACCCATCTATGTTCCTTCTTAGCCCTTTGTGTTCCAGGGCCGCAGGGTATCTCTTTCGAACAGTCCCGCAGCCCCGGCAGGCATCGGCCGTTGCAGACCCCTTCCTGTTTGCTGACATCTCTTTGAGGCGCGCGTGAAACACGAACGCGCTGTCGACACGGCCTGTCGTCATAAGATGGACGGACGGCGAGCTAAACCATTACTTACCGTCTACAGGCCCGCGGCTCTTCATACTCTTAAAGTAATAATAGGTACAGATTAACATTTTTTAAATATATAAATTGTTTAATTTTTCATCTAGTTTTGCTATTCCAAACGTTAAGACTGTTTTTGTTAAGGAATTCCCTATTTCCAATGCTTGATTTAATTTACTTTTCCAAGTTACTCACAAATCATACACACTAACACAAAATTATAAGCAAGAACATGATATATTTTTCCACTTCAGAATCTCATCCTTCGTAGAGAGACCTACAAATGGACGGGTAAAAGGTAGAATTACAAGAAATAACCGTGTCTGGGCAGCTCAGTCCAACCACGGAATGAGATTAACATAGAAAATTCAGCAACACTCGTTTACGTAAATCTATTTAATATTTAGTTCTGCCACAGTCTAAACAAATCCAGAACAGTCATGCAACATCAACTTAAATATAAAAGGTTAAGTTTGAAGGAACTCATAGCATTACGAGTTTTTAGTTTTGAAACTCATTCTATCACGCTGTCTGTACTGAAACCTAACTAGCGCCATCTAATGAACAAAATGGAAAACACATTATTATTCTACACATTTACACACATACTCATGCACACATTCACATACACATACACACACACACACACACACATTTTATCATTGAAGTTTACTTTAACAAGATCATGTAGGTTTTTCAGTGATATAAACTCGTACTGGGCCCACTGTGTTTACAAACTAAATTAATATTATTTCAGTGTTCAAAATAAATATAGCTACTCAATTAATAAGAGGCCCCTGACAAAGCAATTTACAATACAAAGAAATGTCATATTAATTTCACTTAACTACGATAAATGATTTGAAAATGAAGTTAAAAGTCGAAGAACCAATATTATTGTTTTGTTGAATATCAATGTCAGCAGGAATGAGTAGGTAATTCGAAATTGTATCAAATGGGTATACTGTACTGTAGTGGTCTGGTGGCGTGGTGTGTCTGTTCTGTGGTCAGTGAATTTCAGGCTAAAACAGTCCACGAGCCCCGGCCCTAAACTTAAGAAACTTATGTTTATTGCGAACCGTACCTTCGATTTATTTTAGCCTCAACTTGGGTGCCGAGTAATCTTTTTTTTAGTTTCAGAGACCTGTGAAATTAGGTTTTAGGTGGACTATAAAAACACTGTTGAGCAATGTTATTAGTACAATTTATTACTGTGAAGTTCTTTTGAAAGCTTTTTGGTTTTATTTTAATTGGAAAAAGAAAATTAAACGAGTTTTTGTAATTGTTTTGAACATGTAAATATACTTAATAACAGCCGCATGGGGCGATGTTCAAGGTTAAGCAGCATTCTCCAAGGTCGGTCTGTGGAAGGGTGACCATCCATTTCATACACGGAAAGCACGTTAAGCCGTTGGTCCCGGCTGTCATTTGTAGATCTTTGACAGTCGTAACATTCAGTGGCCCGAAAGATTGACAACCATCCTAACCACGGAGTATAATCTTACCTAGAGCTAACTGGTTTATGGAGGTCAAAATCAAAATCAAAGCATTTATTTCAAGTAGGCCAGTTACAGGCACTTTTGAATTGTCGAAACAAAGACAACAATGAAATGTAGCTACAGTCCCAGTCACGAGGCATAAAAACTGTGAAAGTACTGTAGTTGGCCATTCCCTAACGTAGATCTCTATGGAGAAGAACGGGCAAGAAACTCCATGGACACTCTTTTAAATCAGAATATTTTACAAAACCTTGGTTACATCATTCATGTTGAGATGGTACATTATGTGAGAGCGATGTAGCAAGATGTGCACGTTAAAAGTGTCCATAGTAAAAACAAAGAAAAGAACAATTCAAAAATAAAGTAATTAATTCAAATAAGCCGTGGCAACCAAGAGATGACCAGTCACAACTGACAGCGCCCGTTCACGAACATGACGCATGTATCAGCACCATCCAACTCAACCATTTTGAAGGGAACTAAATGATCCGACACACGCGCCACCATCAGCGAGACATTTGAGTGAGCATGACATACACTTAACCGCCAGGGCACACTCAAGTCAAAGAAAAAAAAAGACGTAGGTTTCCAGCGAATGATAGCTTTCTAGTACATAGTACTCACATAATATGGGCTATGCGGTTATATAATGCCAAAAGAAATTGAATTTATACAATGCAAAGATAGTTGTACAATCTTCAGCAGCTCCAACAATACTATTTAATGCTATCCATTAATCCATTTATGCGCCCCTGTCCATGTGGAGCAGGACTAGCATTGAGCCAGGTCAGATAGGTAGTCGCTTCAAATAAAATACTGTAATACAGCTGCATCTGGTTAGACTGAAAGCCGACCACATATTAGTGAAAAGGCAGGCTGGTGATGCTCTATAACTATTATGTCTATATACCTCAAAAAAAAAAACTTACAAGTTTTTGACCCACTTCCCGATTTTCAATGAATGGTTAGCTAAGTGACGTCATTCTGAATCCAATATGGCAGACTCCCAAAAATGGCGGACTAGTTATTTTTACGCATTCCCATGATATGATTTATCAAATGAAATGGTTAGCTGAAAATAAAACTAGAAAACGTGTTTCTTCAACTGTAGTAAGTACATACTTATTTTGCTTAATAAACGAGTGTCTGTGGCTATCAAAATTCATTTAGTTACTTGGAAATTTCAGTTTATCACATCTTAACAATGTGAAATATGAGATGCTATCACAAAATTGAAGAAGGTATTTATTTCATAGGAGTTTTCTTCAAATAGCGATAACTCATCACATTTTTCTTGGAACATCGTAACCTTTACAACATTATTTAGATATTGAATTTAATCCAAAATTTCGCAGAATACATCAATATGTTGTAAGCATGTACAGTCAGCTACAGGTGTATCTCGTGGCGAAGTAATAACAGCTGCATTGTTCTTCAAGGTTAAGCCCTACTTGCTAAGGTCGGTCCGTAAGTTTCCTCCGTGCTTGGTTGGTGCCAGCTGTCATTTGTAGATATTTGATGGTCGTTACAGTCAGCGGCCCGAAAGTCTGACAACCAGTCTTACCAGAGGATATCGTATTATCTAGTAATAACTGAGTTGTAGAGATCAGATAGGCGTTTGCTCCATGTAAAAAACTGATATTCAGCTGCATCTGGTTAGACTGGAAGCCGATCCCAATAACATTGTTGGCAAAAGGCCAGGCAGATGATGAGTCAGCTACAGGTGTAGGTGATCTTAGACTGTGCGAAAGCAAAGATGGACAGTCGGAGGCTGCGTATGTATGTTTTTGTTCAATAAGATAGCGAATGGGTAGCCTTCAACCGTTGCTAAAACTACTAGACCAACAGAGAATAAAAATAAAGTCTTAGATTAGCTAGCGAGTATATCGAAATCCATCACATCTGTGTAGTTTTGCAAGCTAATATTTGAGCTGTATTTTGAGTCTAAGTAGTACTCATATTAACTGTACTTAAAAAGATCCCATTTGCTATCAAAACTTCTACGAACTATTTCACCGAAATGTTTCATAACATACTCGTAAGTATTTTTTCAAGAAAGGTTACTTTTGTCTACATCAGAATGAAGACGTAGAAGTCTGTATTGAATCAAGGAATAGCCATATTGACTCAGCTGTACTGGGTTCTCGGGTTGCAAACACAAATACGTTCTAAGTTGGTCGTGTAGTTTGAGACACGGAGTAGACATGAAACAGAGACCCATCTTGGCACTATATAAATTAGCCAGCAAGCTAGATAGGACTGAATGACGTCACATCAGATGTTCACGTAAATCACAATGCAGTTTTGTTGGTTAATATTTGGTACTTGTTCACTAACAATACTGAGGTTGTGTTGTTACATCACGCCTGTGTCCTTAAGGGTAATCAAAATTATATAATACCTACGTAGAGTGAACTATTGGTCATCTTCATCTTCTTTCGTGTCGACGGTAGGTAGAGGTACGACTTGTTAAAATTTCTTAGTCCCAGTACATACCTCGTATGTATGTGGCCATGTTAGTCCTCTAAAATGCAGGTTTTGGGAGGCTTCGGACACTCCAGTAAATGGGACATCGTCTGGTTGAGAGCAGCGCTTTCACACTGTGTGTCGGAAGTATCCTTAATACACTATTGGTCATATGCACGTAAGTTGTACCACTTGAACTACGAAAACGACCCTTTATCTGCCTGGCCTTTTCTCAACTGTATAGTGGTCGGCTTCCCGTCTAACTGGATGCTGCTGAATATCATGGAGCGACTACCTATCTGACCTCCACAGCCCAGTTAGTACTGGGTAACACGATTCACCTTCGCAAGACTAGTTGTCAGAAGGTTGCAAAATAAAGGCACCTGGGACAGCGCCGTTCATGCATGTTATGATAGGCGAGAATATAGTTAACTGGGCCTAAATCTAACATAGAAGCTACTAAAGAAATCACAGTGGAAAATTTCTATTACACGTGGTAAGTTCTCTGTTGACTATCTACTCCTGTGTAATCCATATTGTGCTAGAAGTGTGAGAAATAGACACCTGGGTCTCAGGTAGGCACTATTTCCGAATAGAAACGCTAATTCTAATGAGGGTAGCTTTGAAAACATTAGGGTATCGTAATTAGTGAGTGTAAGGTGATTTGGTGAAAAGTTTCGTGAATTCCTGATGAACTGAGCTTTTCAGTATTCAGAAACTTTGTTAATAGTTTAAAAGTAGTCACGGGAACCATTTTTTTTTTTGCAATTAGGTATTTTACTATGGCTCACTTGTTGCACAAATGCTTAGGTTAGTTGTCACGTTTCCCTTTTTTTGCTAATACGAGGGCGGCACTGAAAATTTCGGGAATCAAGGAAGTGACACAACATTACTATTTAAAAATGTATTTATTGCTTTTCGAAGTATTCTCCGCGAAATTTGACACATTTTTCCATACGATGGAACCAATCATTGAAGCAACCATTCCATTCGGAAGTTGGGGTCTCCAAAATGGCCGTTTTGTAGGCGTCCACAGCTTCTTCAGGTGATGAAAATCTCTGACCACGCAATTTATTCTTTATTTTAGGGAACGTATAGAAATCATTAGGGCTTAGGTTGGGGCTGTACGGCGGATGGTCTTGTAAAAACTCTTTTGTTCTGTGTGCGGTGTGAGAACTCGCATTGTCGTGATGCGAGGATAATGCGGCGGTTGCAGTTCTCTTTACGGAGTTCAAAAACGACCTGTGGCAAACAAATGCTAGCATACTATTCTGCATTAACCGTTCTTTGCCCCTCAAGAGGAATAGTCGCAACATGGCCGGTTATGGAGACAAACGTGGCCACCATTTTTTTTGCAACACTCCGTGAACGAACAATTTTGGTTGGCTTTAACTCATTTTCGAACACCCAAACTCGTGACTGGTTTTTTGTTTCGGGTTCGTACGCGAATATCCAGGATTTGTCACCTGATACGATGTTGTATACAGCATTTGAGGATCCTGCGTGGAATCTTTCGAGAGTTCTGACGCACCAAGTAACGCGAGCCGCTTTTTGCTCTTCACAGAGCGAATGCGGTATCCATAGGGAAAACAACTTTTTTTACACCTAATTGTTCATGCAAGATTATTTGTATTTGACTCATGTCAATGTCTAAAGTTGCCTGAATTTTGCGGTATGTCACATGTCGATCTTCCTCAATTAGCTTACGCACAGCATCAACGTTTTCTTGGGTGACTGCAGTTTTTGGACGACCTTGACGGGGATCATCACTGAGCTTGACACGTCCACGTTGAAATTCAGCAAACCAGCGATAAATTGTGGTTTTGGATGGGGCTTCATTACCAAATGCAGAAATCATCCGGTCAACACACTGTTTTTGTGTTAAACCACTTCGAAAGTCATAATAAATCATCGCTCTTGAATTTTCTCGAGTCAATTCCATTTTCTCAACGACTAAACAAGTTTGACAAAACCTTGTGAAGGACCGAGAATCTTTTTTTAGATAAATAAATGGTATTCGATTTTTAAAACCAAGGAGTTTTCAATTAAAAAGATTTTAATATGACAGGAACAGTGGAAATATTCCATTCCCGATACTTTTAGTGCAGACTGCGTATTATGAATCAATTCACCAATAATTGTATTGTCCATTGAAACAACCCATTTTATTCTAATTGGTCGAGCCTACTTTATGTTTAACATATTTAATAAACTTTTGAGGTTACCTCTAGAATGTTTTTCATAATTAGCTAGTTACAAATAACACTAGCTTTTACCCGCGGCTTCGCTCGCGTTAATTTAGAATTTGACAATCAATTCGGGTTGTACTCAGCTTGTAATCTTCTTATTTAGATCTTGTGTCACGGTGTTTGTGGTCGCACTCCTCCGAAACGGTTCGACTGATTTTTATGAAATTTTTATGTATATTTGGTAGGTATGAGAATAGGTCGTAAAGTACATTTCACACCGCTAATTTCACGCGGACGGTGGTCGCGGAGCACAGGTAGTAATATACATAATTATGTAATTCAATCACGATTCGAAAGACACGTGGCGCCATCTATTTTCATAAGAACGTTAGTGTAGTTTTCCTCGGGAACAGTACTTTTTTTCGGGATGAAAACCCCGGGTCCGTTTCTGACACCTGACAAAGATTATACAAAATTTCAGGATGATCGGTTCTGTGGTTTAGGCTTGAAAAGCTACCAAACAAACTTACTTTCGCATTTATAATATTAGTAAAGATTTTTATAATTTTTAATTTTCTTGGTTGAGAGTCACGACCGCTTATTAAAGAAACTTTTAATAATTAATTTTAGACTAAGAAAGCACTTTGACCAAAAATCTCTCAATTTTAATATCTAGACAGAATTTATGGTAATCCCAATTCTTAAAATTGTACAACTTTTTTCATTCTTTCGAATAATTTCAGTAGACACAAATCATTTTGAGAAACATTCGCTGCAAATGTTGCAAGAGTTGTGGCTTTACTTTAATCATTTACGAAAGAAGTTAAAAGAAATCGTTTTATTTGTATCGTCATTTAAATTAATTATAGCTTCCTTAATTTTGAATGTCACTTCGCACCTACCTATGGATTGTTTATCCATCTACACTAAATAATAGTGGTATTTCACTGTGTTAAAAACCGGCCAAGTGCGAGTCGGACTCGCGCACGAAGGGTTCCGTACCATTATCTATAAAAACGGCAAAAAAAATCATATCTGTTGTATGGGAGATTTTGGATTGATTTTTTTTTAATTTTTGGTATTTGTTGTTATAGCGGCAACAGTAATACATCATTTGTGAAAATTTCAGCTTTCTAGCTATCACGGTTTATGAGATACAGCCTGGAGACAGACATACAGACAGACAGACAGACAGACAGACAGACAGACAGACAGCGAAGTCTTAGTAATAGGGTCCCGTTTTACCCTTTGGGTACGGAACCCTAATAAAGTGTGTAAAACTACCACTAACGAAGTCGAAAGCCACTTGTACTCCCCGTCATTGCGATCATTTCTGTTCTAGACCATACCTGGGTCCAAAGTACCTTCAAAATTTTTCACATGTTTTTAATGTTATAATTTTGTTTTAAATAACTCCACAACCCTCGTATTACTCAATGCATCGATCAGTACAATGTTTTGAATGTGTAACATTGATTCCTGTCGTAGAACGTGATTCACCCCAAAAAAAAGTCGTTTCTCAGGAATATAATTATTTATTTATTTATTTATCACAAACACTACTAACATTACAGGGAATTCCTAATGCGTTAGCGTGATCCTAAATTAAACTACTAATATAACTATCTTAAGTAACATAATGCCTTAATATGCGCATAATTATGCCTTGTGACTGTGACTGTAGCTTAGCTTTTTTGTTTTTGACTTTCAAAAGTGCCTGTAATGGTCTAATTGAAATAAATGCTTTGATTTGACTTGAATAATTTTTGCGTAGAGTTACTTAGTTTGATGTACAGAATGCTTGGTTGATGGCTTCATGAAGGGCGGGTTTACACCTTTTATAAATATATTGTATGTGAATGGCTAAGAGTAGAAGAAGAACAAATAAACGATAGATGTTGTAGATAAACGCTCTTCTTAATTATTTGTCTTCGATGAAGACAAAAAGACAAAAAGTGTAGAAATAAACCCGGGTGTGCCGACCTCAAATAAATTGGGATAAAGGCCAATAACATAATGATGATGAATCAGTCAGATCGATTCGGTGTGCTATCAAAAAGTTCTGACGATAAAAAGACTATTTCCGAAGCTAGATAAAAAACAAAAACAGCTACCCATTAACCAATTCTTTATGTTACCTAGAAGTATAAAGAACCAAATGGCGCGGATAAACACCCAGTAAAATATACGGGTAAACTTTTTAACTTGATCGTATTAAACGTTTAGTATTCAGTCCCAGACTCCTATACTATACTATATGAAACTGCTCTTGGATCGTAAATTATAACCTCCAGCTAAATTACTTGAAGTTCTAGAGTTAAGTGTATTTTTGGATGTTCAGTCAAACGGGGTGAATAGGAACATGCGGGTGAATCGAGACGGATCTTTGAACGGGATACAATATTGTATACAAACACTTTGAAATTAAAAATGTATTAGAATTGTAGCCGCACACATAAACATACAAAAAGTACTGTAGCGCCATCTATTATTATATTTGACGACACGGTTGGCGCAGTGGTCAAGCGATTGACTGCTGCGCTGCATGTCGCGGGTTCGATTCCCGTACGGAACAAATATTTGTATGACCTACAAGTAGTTGTTCCGGGTCTGGGTGTTTTTCTATCTATAATATGTATGTATTTACAAAAAAAAATGTATATATGTAGTTTATCAGCCATCTAGTTACCATAACACAAGCATTAGGTTGCTTAGCTTGGGACTAGATGGTGCTGTGTGAAATGTCCAGGGATATTTATTTATTTATCTATGACACAAATGAAGAACTAAAATCAAATACCTGCATCGCGCTATTAGAGTTCTCCGCGAGTTAAGAAAATATAGAAAAATCCGACTAACTGTCGGACAGTAGATCACTAGAGACAACACCAGCCGGTTAGTTAATCAGCGAAATCGGCATAATTTCCTATGCGGCCTATTTTGTTCATAGTATGACTGACATTCTTTATTACTCCTTTAGCAAGTTTTGTAGAGATTCATTCTGACAACTTACTTTAAGAGTAAACGATAAAACTACGAGATACACAGTAGCTACATGTTTATATTTTGGTGTAAAGGAAGGTTCTCTATTAATATCAGTTAGATCTAAAAATTATAATAATATCCCTTATGCTAAAACTCCTCGCATATAGGTTCGCCCTGATCCAATTAAGAACAATTATTTCTACACAGCAATCAACGTAAACTCCTTAATTTAAACCTACGAAACCTTAAAACTTTGTACTAATTACCTTACCGTTCTGCCTACCCTTTTTCGGGGAAAAGCATGATTTATCCGAGTGGGTAGTTTCAACCAAATTAAATTTTAATTTGTCGTTAGCGCGTGATTCGCAACTCGCCCGCGTACGGCGCATAAATTATGGGCCACAGAATGTATTGTTTCGTGGTCGGATTTCTACTGAGGTATGGCCCTAATTATTATTTATGGGTTTATGTAAGTATTCCAAGGTTGACAAGAGACGCAATTTAATTTATTTTAAGAGCGTAGCAAAAGACAAAGTAATCTACCCGCATTCTCCAGTCAACCCGCGATCATGGCGCTTGCAACAGCGTCGAAATATCGGGAGCTGAAAATCATGAACAATCACGGAAGATATCCCGTAAGTGACAGTATAAGTTTAGTTTTAAACTTTGAAAGCTTAAAACAGTGTATGTAATTATTATTGAGTTTAGAGTGGAGCTACAGTGGGCCAGTGGGTACGGCAGCGATGCGAAGTAAAAAAACCACAAGTTACACTAATTCGAAGAAAGGGGTAATTCACAAAACCGCTCTGTGCCCGCGTGGCAGTCTATGGCTTCTTCCCTCTCACCAAAAGGAAGCATGTGTCTTTAGAAGGATCGTCTGACTTTGGAAATTAATGGACTCTGGCTAATCAATTAGAGGGACTCATAATACTTCGTCACCGCACATAACAAGCAAGCATATTATAAGTTGGAGGATTACATTGATGATAAAAATGCTTGGCTCAATGCTGGTCCTGCTCCACAACCATAGGGGCAAACTAATTGATTACCATGTGAAGTTATTGTGGAAGCTGCAGAAGATCGTAAAAATATCTTTGAATTGTATAGATTCAATCTCTTAGTATTATATAATTGCATAGCACATGTGTGAGTACTATGTACAGTAATGCTACCATTTATATTTAGTTATCTTTCATTGACTTGAATGTGCCGTGGTGGTTGAGAGAATGTCATGCTCACTCAAATGTCTCGCTGATGGTGGCGGGTGTGTCGCGTCATTTAGTTCCCTTCAATATGGTTGAGCTGTATGGGGCTTATACATGCGTCATGTTTGTGAACGGGCGCTGTCAGTTGGGACTGGTCATCTCTTAGCTGCCACGGTTTATTTTGATTACTTTATTTTTAAACTATTGATTTAATCTTTTACTCTGGACGCTCTTAATGTGCACGTTTTTCTACATCGATCTCACATATATGTATAATCTCATGATGATGATGTAACCAAGATTTTGTAACAATATTTTGATTTAAAAGAGTGTCCATGGAGTTTGTGCCGTAATGCTCTAATTGAAATAAATGCTTTGAGTTTGAGTTTAACATATACTGTTGGACATAAGCCATAGAGGCCATCTCCAGCAGTATCAGAGAAAGGATCGACAGAGCGACCGATCCTGTGTGTTCCTCATCCAGCACATTTTTTTAATTTTTGACTGGATTGGTGGCACACCCTGTGGAATTTTCACATAAAATATATTAATGTGATTAGTTCATAATTGTTTATATAACTTAGGAACTTTGTGATGTAGGATCGAATTATGCTCAAATTTAAATTCGCCGTAAACCTAATACCGTAAACTGTGGTTTGTTTCGTTTTGCCTAAATCACATCCATAGGTTACAAACGTAGTATACAATACGACCACAAAACGGTGGTTGTTTTGTACCGAGGTTAATCTAACGCTTCAATTTTATTATTTTAGTCGCACTACCATTTTATGTTAAATAAGACTGGTACGTGTCAATTGAAGGTTAAACTACGCTTACCAAGGTGAGTCTGTGGATGGGTGATCAACCATTACACAATTATAAACACCTCCATGCTACGGAGAGCACGTGGTGACCGTTGTAATTCGTAGATCTTTGACCATCAGAAACCTGAAAGTCTTATCGAAAGTTTAAGTAGGTACTACCCAAAAACTTGGTTGAGAAGATCTAATCGATAAGTAGATAAGCTGGTCTCTTATTCTATTGAAACTACGGTACAAGTGGTCCTGAGTGATGAATATAAATGTTGATGGATGGAGAAGGAAAACAAGACCAAAGAAAACATGGATAGGTTGTGTGAGGAATGATATGAAGGCAAAAGGAGTAAATGATAGCGTGACGACTGACAGGGGAGATTGGAAGAAAAAAACGTGTTGCGCCGACCCCAAGTAACATGGGACAAGGGCAGGAAGATGATGATGATGCAGACGAAGCCGCTTGCAAAAGCTAATCCACAACATAACAACCACAGTTTTATGTACACTATCATACAAGTGATTTATCAATATGATCCATGAGCGGTTTCTTTTGATTTATGGATAGCTCGCCACCCGCGCGGAATGCTGATGAGCTTCATCATTTGAAATATTGGAGGGAGCTCGATTTATGTTTCTGAATTTGATAGGTTTGATACCACATTGGTATACTTAGGTAGTTGAGAACAATGAAGAAATATTAGGTCAGTAAGAAGATCTATTCTAATATAGCATAATAAGACACCTGTACCTAATTACCATATTTAAGTTAAATTTTTTCCATTGCACATTTAACATTAAGTGTCGTTTAAACATATTTAAAAAGTCCCTTCAGGGATACTACGTGACAAATGCTATTACAGTGTGGATGAACATATTTAAATGATATTTTTAGTATTAATTATTCCGATTAGTGATTTTATACTTTTTATTGGCATTTTATTATTTGTAAGATTTTAATTTTTATTGACATTTCTTATTTGTGATTTTTTTATTTTATTTTAATTGACATGTTCTATTTGTAATCTTTTTTTTGTTTGTAATTCTAATTGTTTTTTTCTACTCTGATTTGTATGTCAGTAACGACAAAACATAACAAGAACCTTAACTATTTAAAAGATCCCTGATGTATATACCTATGTTTAGCAATTAAATGATTCTAATTCTGATTCTGATGGGGCTTATTGACACTAACCGGGCAAAAATCGAAATCCGGAGCTGCTACTGAGATTTTCCTTTTGGAAAAACCCAATAACACATAGCCCGTCCTGGGAATTGAATCCCAGACCACACTCAGCAATCACTTATTGGAGTAACAAACAGGTCAGTCCAGGGACTAATTTTACATTTCTATTGAAATGCTCGTTCTTAAACTAATCAGTAAAGCAAGTAATATTCAGTTAAACGAGCTAAAAATTTAATTAAATAATTATGAGAGACAATACCTCATTTATCATAATATATACAGGGTTATTTGTAAAACACCAGAAACCTCTTAAGAGGTCATTGTACTCATCACGTGCTATGAACAACTTTTACTATGGGACCAAACCTGAAATCGCGAAAAAAAAATCAGCTGTTCCCTACATTTATGATCGATTAACTCGTCAAAATGTCAATAATTATATCAATCAATCAATTAATACATAAATATTCACTATTTAGTCATCGGACAGGTACAGATAATAATTATCGAACCGCCAACCGACTACATTTTCGTTAATGCCGGGACAAACCGGAAAGTTTTCCACTCTGTCAACCGTGTCCCGTTTCCAAACACAAACACAAAGATTACGCCGAAAACTTCCGACAGTTCCCGAAGTAAAAATATCACGTCTAGCCGAAATATGTTAACAATAGCAAAGGGTTGGCCGACGAGGGAAACTTGGGCATTCAAACTAATAGTATACAAGAAATAATGGGATGTTTGTGGGTCATTGTCGATTCATATGGGGGCCACACACTTGTTCACGTCGAGCCGGGCCGCAAAATCTTACTAATATTATAAATCCGAAAGTTTGTGAAGATGGATGGATGTTTGATACTCTTTCACGCAAGAACTACTGAACGGATTTGAATGAAATTTACCACACAAATACTTTATAACCTGGATTAACCCATTGGATACTTTTATCCTGGTAGTATTATCCCATGGGAGAATTATCGAAATTAACACGGGCGAAGCCGCGGGCATAAGCTAGTCGAATATATTGTTACTGAGGAAACCACTCGGCTTATCTTGAACTGTCCCGAGACGACCCGAAGATGATTCAATGAAGACAGATGAAGAACGAAGTTTGCCGATCGGCGGGACCCGAATGAAAACCGAATATGTGTGGTTATTGACAGGGCATAGTGCATACGACTTCCGCAAATTATGCCTGATCCCCTAACTTATCTAAAATCTTTGAGGTGTTAAGCTCCATAAAGAGCAGGTACCAATCTCCCAACATTCATTACTAAAATCCCAGATTATTTTGTTAGTAACAGTTCATTTAACATAAAAGACCCATATATAACAAGACATGATTTATCGCCGCCCATTCACGGGATATACGACTGACTGCCTCCAAATAGTCGCGGACTGAATGTCAACCTTTATTACTAAACTAGCTTTTGCCTGCGGTTTCGCTCGCGTTACTATCGGAAATCCTACCACGAGAACGTTTTAAATCGCGTTAGTTTAGAATTTGAAAATCAATTCGGGTTGTACTCTGATTGTAATATTAGAATTCAATCATGATTCGAAAGACACGTGGTGCCATCTATTATCATAAGAACGTTCTTGTTGTTACCTCGGGAACAGCAGTATGTCCGTTTCTGTAAACCTGACAACGTAATTATGCAAAATTTCTGGATGCTCGGTTGTGAGTGGTTTAGGCGTGAAAAGGTAACAAACATACTTACTTTCGCATTTATAATATTAGTAAGAATTAGGATGATATTCGGGGATAATGAAACTATTATAGTATAAATATATTAGTGAAAAAAATATCGAAATCGATATAAGTTTTTAAATTGTCATGGTTACTAACATTATAATTAACACTAGAAACGGGATATCAGTTTATCCGTGATCATGGTGCTTGCAACAGCGCCGAAATATCGGGAACTCAAAACAAACAGTGGACATGGTAAATATCCCGTTTCTAGTGTTAATTATAATATCGAAATCGGTTCAGTAGTTTTGAAGATTACCCCCTACATCTAAACTAACAAACTTTACCTCTTAATAATATTAGTTTAGATGTAACTAGCTGTGCCCCGCGACCTTTGTCCGCGTAAAACTATTACACAAATATTACTTCCCTATTTGAATCGGATCATGTTAAACATTTCAAGGGTTTTACATTTTTTGCACGGATCCCTAATACTTTTCCTAAAATAAGAACTAGCCTAAGTTACTACCTAATTATAACATTAGCTATTTGCCAGTGAAAGTCCCGTTAAAATCGGTCCAGACGTTTCGGATAGATAGAATAGCAAGACAGACAGACAGACAAAAATAAATGTTTTTTTGTTATAAATACCGTTTGAACTTTCATATGCATTCAGTAAAAAGCTGTTATTTTGAAATTACAAAGAGACACTTCAAATTTATTTATTTGTATAGATGTATTGTGAACGGAATGTATGTAAGTAGGTAGACCAAAATATACATTTTCATGATTGAATTGAAAGTGTATTGAGACTTATTTCTTATTACTTCTTCTTATCGTAGGTAAAGTGTTCTACTTAAGCTAAAATGTTCATATGATTTAAGGCTACGTCTGCGAGGGAGAGGCGGAAGCGATGGCATAGGTAAGCGGCAGTTGGACAACACAATGTCTACAGATCTTACCCACTCATAATGTTTGTTTGGAATAGGTATATCTACAATTTATATTATTTCCTTTTTGAAAACTTGCAAGCAAGCAATTTTATAATACACTCGAGAGCAATGAATCCGGGTCACTTAAAGAATCCTAAAAATCTCGAAAACTAAAAATGCTAGGTTAATGCAATAAATTGTATTTAATAGACAATGTAATACTCCTTAAATGAAGGTATTAAAACTTCTTAGTTATTGTAAAGTTATATCATAAAAAAATCAAATTTGAAAAAGGGCCACTTTCGAAGATGGAACTACGAAATTACAGCATTTGGTTTTGCTTTTGTTTGTAATCTGTCATTTATGTGGGTACATAAACCATGTTGATAGTGCTCTATATTCATTATTCAAGCTGAAATTATGTCGCTTACGCCTGAAGAATGCACCAGAATACTTACAATGCTGGAAACCGGCCGGAGTCAGCGCGATACAGCCAGGACTGTCGGTGTGTCGCTGTCAACAGTACAAAGAGTTCTCCGACGTTACGAAGAAACTGGTTCTAACCTACGCAGACCAGGAACGGGCAGAACCAGGTGTACCACAGCACGAGAAGACCGATACTTGGTGAACACCATGCTTCGAAATCGCTTTCTCACAGGAACTGAACTCACAAATCAGTTTCGACGCCTCGGATGAAGTAACCCAAGTGCATGGACAGTAAGACGTCGGCTTGCTGAATATAACTTAAAACCCCTTAGACCTGCAAACGGCCCTAAACTGGAGCGTGGGCATCGTATTTCAAGACTAAGATATGCCCAGAGCCACGTAAATTGGAGTATTGAAGATTGGTCAAAAGTTATGTTCTCCGACGAATCAAAATGTATGCTCTACAAGCACGATGGAAGACACAGAGTGTATCGAAGACCAGGGGAAAGATTCAAGCAAGCATGCATCGAAGAAAAAGTAGCCTACGGTGGTGGGTCTGTACTTGTGTGGGCCGGAATTTCTTCTGAAAGTCGCACAGAGCTGGTGATCATAGAAAACGGCTCTTTAACTAGCGTAAGATATGTGGAAGAAATCCTCAATGATCACGTTGGTCCATTTATGGTCAATTTAGGTGAGGATGCTATATTTATGCATGACAATGCCCGACCTCATACAGGTAGGATTGTGAATGACTACCTTCAAGAGATGAACATTACTCGTATGGAGTGGCCAGCGCGCAGCCCGGATATCAACCCAATCGAGCATGCTTTGGACGAGCTAGGCAGACGCGTAAAACAACGAAACCCCCCCCCCCAATCACGCTTCGTGAGCTCAAAATTGCTCTCACAGAGGAATGGGAGAATATTCCCCAAAATCGTATAAGGAACTTGGTGTACAGCATGCCAAACCGCGTAAACGCAGTAATGGAAGCACGAGGAGGCAATACGAAGTATTAAAATTCAAGAAAATCGTAATAAAGTTCAAAAATTTCATGTTTCCTATTTTTGTTTTAAGGAGAGATCAGCAGTTTTTTTCTTTATGTAATTTTGTGTTAATAAAATGTATGGCGACTCATATTTTTTTTACTTTCATTTAAGGAGTATTACATTGTCTATTAAATACAATTTATTGCATTAACCTATCATTTTTAGTTTCCGAGATTTTTAACATTCTTTAAGTGACCCGGATGGAGAGCAATGAGCTCTCGAGTTTAAGATACAAAAGCAAATGATATGTCATAGACATTTTCTGCCAATCAACCATTTTTTTGCTATAGTGGAAGTTCCGTGGAAGTACCGTGAAATTCAAAGAATTGCTTACTCCAAATTCGGCCCGCGTAGTGGCGGGCCCAACCGTCTCAAAAAAAAATGTAGCGTGTCTGTGTCAGTGACACGACCTGTACCGTTGTACGTAAATACGTTTACTGTCGATATACAAGTGATTTCATCATTCACTTGCATAATTTCAACCGCCCCAGCTGCAGATGTACTGGCCGTAGATACGCTCGGCCGCATTCATCCTTTTACGTTCCCGGCACTGCTTGACTCGGTCTTATGGTGTGTTATTGGTCCCATTCGAATGCTCTTGAGATGCCCTTTCCAATCGTATACTTTTTATACTTTTTTATTTTTGTATTTGGATTTGACTTTTTGGCGTATAAAGGCCGACATTATATTCTTTTGATATTATTTTATTTTTATTTTAGCACATTATATTCACTGTCACTATTTTAGACTAATGTTTTGTATATAATCGATAAATTTTGACGAGAGTTAACGATTGAAACTTAAACGAACGTCGTAACTTTTCCGAATCAAAAGTATACTAAGTGAAAATCTCGATACACAGCAAAATTACCTCAAAATGGCGGCTTCCCCCTCCACCCCTCGCGATGCGTCGCAGTCTTCACTTGGCGTAATAAATTCTTTGATCTTTTAGCTATCCAATGGTGTAATCGAATTTTAAGATGGAGACGATAGGTATGAAGCTGCAACACAAAACTGTATCCCCCGATTTTGTTATCATTCGTTTTTTTGACTTGCCTCCTACTATGGAAGCAATTTTAAAGGCGAATTCACGTCAAAAGTTTCATAGTGCACCATGGTTCTTGTAGCGCGTCGACATAGACAGAACGAACGCCGCCATCTTGTTATTCAACACAATTTCCACGAACAATTTAGAAAATGTTAACCAACAGCGACCTCTTGAAAAAGTAATTCTAGCGACAAAAGGACCATGATGCACTGTATGTTGTTACACATATATATTCAGATATTTAATAATAATGGCAGACAATTGATCCCATATCTAAGTTGCCAGTCATTTGTCCAGTTACAATGTCATAATTATGTACTCGTGAGAATAGAATGTCCGATGTTCGCGTTGCTGTTTGGGAGAAACTTATTTTAATAAATCAAAGATTACTGACGTTGTTCAAAAAGCCGCTAAGCTGAAGTAGGACTGGGCTGGCACGTCTACCGTATGCCCAATGTGCTCTGGGCGAAAATAGCCATTATGTGGAACCCTGAGGCAGCCAGACATCGTGGCAGACCTCGCGGTCACGAGCGGGACGAGCTGAACAAAACCAACGACAAGTGAACCAAGTTGGCCCTGGATCGGAAGAACTGGAAGTCATAGGGAAAGGCCTTTATCCTACAGTGGGATCTACAGAGGGATAACGTAAGCTAACAGTACTAGTAACAAACTCCTTGCTATAAGTTTTTAAACTGTCATGATCACTAACACCCACCCGCAATAACTTCAGTTTATCCGTGATCATGGTGCTTGCAACAGCGCCGAAATATCGGGAACTCAAAACAAACAGTGGACATGGTGAATATCCCGTTTCTAGTGTTAATTATAAATTCATTGTTAGCTTAAATTCATCCCAAATATTTTTATGGGGGAGGTCCCCCATAAAAATATTTCAAGGAAGTCAGGCTGCGTCTTAACCAAATTGATCGTTGCGTTCATATTTTTTTAAAGATTCCTGTTTTTCAAACAAATGAGTGACATGTGAACGAGCCGATCGCTTATTCGAACGACTTATCAGTTTAGTTAGGACACGGGGTCATGAATACCTCCTTCTCTTGTCGTTTGCTCCTTTAAAATAATTCGTTGAAAAAGGGTTCTCTCAAGTATCGGTACAGCAAGATAATTATTTGTAGTTTCAAAAATCTGCTACATTCACTGAGTAGACCCGAGAAACTAAGTATCTAATACTTGGTTTCTCGGCCCTACTCAGTGAATGTTATTATTACATTCAAATAGTTTATTTATATTCTAGCCGATTGTGTGCGTGTGAATTTTTAAGTTATTGATCAAACATAACTATCAGTCTAATAATTGTTCAGACATTACTTTGTGAGCGGTGGGACGCAGTGCACCAACATGTTAGAAATGATGGCGTGTGTTTGTTTAACAATCGTATTAATTGTAGCTGGTAAGTTTTTTTTCAACATTATTTTAACACATACACAAGCTCATGCCATTTTCCCATGGAGGTAAGCAGAGACTACAGAAGTCCACCTGCTATACATATATCCTTGAATAATTTCGTTTCGTCCAAGGTCATACTCTGGTACGAACATACTTTTCACATACATATTTTTCATCCTACAAAATAAAATAAGCACACGGGCATGTGTGTCAATCTAGAAAAGGCTAGACTTAAGAGTTTGGACAAGCGATAATAGGTTTCAACGCTCTTCGTATTTATAACACACTTTTTTAAGCATCATCTGTAACTATGTAAAAATACTTTAGAAGTTATATTTGACACACAGTTTTCCGATTGAGATTGAAATTTTGTATACGAGAATACAAAGATTGCTTTTTTTTAACAAGCTATAACTCTAATAGCATCAAGAACTGCGGAACATACATGGAACGTTTTCGGATACCCCTGGGCGTGGGGAATCTATTTTTTTATAACGTCATTATTTTGAGCGCTCTGTAGGTATAAAGTACTGAAATATCTGTCAAAAGTTCAGTGTCCTCAGCCAAGCTGCGTTCCGGTTCGCTCGGTTTGATCGCCCCTAAATTTAAACCTCTACAAAATCTTGTCTAACATTTCTTTTGCAGATATAGTGGTAGGTGTACCACAGGATTATTTTCACAATGAGAACGTGGTTGGCTGGATCAAGCTGCACAAATCAGCCACTACTTTTAAGGAAGCCTACCTGACGTGTTACTATGAGGGTAAGTTCATTGCTCTGTGGTCTTAATCATCATCTGCCTAGCCTTTTCCCAAATATGTTGGGGTCGGCTTCCAGTCTAACCGGTTGCAGCTGAATACCAGTATTTTACATGGACCGTTGCCTATCTGACCTCTACAACCCAACTAGTACTGTGGGAAATACGATACCCCTTGGTAAGACTGATTGTCAGACTTTCGGGGAACTGACTAACTGTAACGACTGTCAAAGATCTACATACAGCTGGGACCAACAGCTTAACGTGCTTTCTAAGGCACGGAGAAAACTCGGTATGTCATGGTCACCCATCCACAGACCAACCTAGGACGTGCGGCTCTGTGGTCTTTATAATGATAAATAATATTACTTGCTGTACAAAGGCTACGCTGATGTTCTTGCTCAGGGTTACCAGTTTAGAGGTATGAGGCACATGGTGTAAAGTTCCTCGTCCATAACGGAAGATCATCCGACCAAACGGGTGTCGTATCTGGTGGGCTATTGCCCGTCAGGCTGGAAGATCCTCTCTTTGGATGAGTATCTTAACACCCTATTCCACGTACCTCTAAATCTCCATACTGATACTAAAAGGTAGCACACTGGAGTACATTCACAGATGAGCAGTTTTTTTTTTTTTTTTTTGGAGGTTGGGAAATCATCAAATGACTCCTCCCGCTCTGGGCGGAGCGGAAGGGAGTGTCAGACTCTTACTGACTAAAAACCACCCATGTTCCTTGAGATGAGCAGTTACTCCATGTAAAATTACTGGTATTCCGCTAAATCAGGTGAGACTAGAAGTCGAACCAAACCTAGTCGGGAAAAGGCTAGGCAGAGGATGCTGATGACTGTGTGTCAAATACCATGTCCACCAACGACATGTTACCGTCCCAACCGACATGCATATGAACAGATGTATGAACGTGGACGAGGCGGAAGAAGTTGGTAAGAATATGACGTTCTGTAGTTTGGTGTTATGACGTTGTTAGTCTTGTTTTTTTTTTCTCATGGTTGACCACTGAAAACCAGCGCTGTGCTGTGGGCCCTCCATAGCACAGCATCATGCTGAGTGGTACCCTGCTGTTAACTTTTCTTTTTCTGTTTCTGTCCTGTTGTATTAATGCGCCTTATGATTATTGTAATTATTTTTCTTTTTTTTGTATGCACGTCATGTCCCTGCGACAAATAAATATTGTTTCTTTCTTCTTTCTTCTTTCTTGCAGTATATTGCTGCTAGTGATTCTCTTGTGTAAATCCTAAACTGGGTTTTATTCACCTATTACAGGAGCCATTTTAGCTTCCCCTATCAACCCAGCTTTAGCAGATATCCTTGACGAAAGGAGAAAGTTGGCGAAGGGATTATTGTGGATAGGAACGCATTCTTTGTTCTCGGAAGGAGACTATTTGTCTGTAGAAGGTAAGTTTATTATTCTTAACATAATGTCACGCATGTAATCCCCGAAGGGTTAGGCAGAGGTGTACCCTAACATTGCGCCCAAATTTCGCCAGTTATATTTAATAGGAGGCGAGCCTATTAACACCAACCGGGCACAAATCCAGGCACCGTGGCTGTGATTGGGAAATTCCTGAAGGGAAAACCCAATAACACTGCCCGACCCGGGAATCGAACCGAGGACATCGTGCTAGGCAGTCGCGCTTGCGACGAATAAGTAAATATTCTTGAATTATAAAAAAAAAAATATTTAACTTATTTATTTATTACAATTGGGAAAACAAACAGTAGTAGTAGTATTCTTGTACCTACTAATAGAACATAGATTGCCGAAGCGACATCTACACAGTCACATACGAACTACACGTTGGCATCTGACGTCACGAAAACCCTACAACGCGCATTCAAAGTTTACCGCGTTTCCCAAGCATTTTTTCAAACAATGTTTCCATCCTACCCCTCATACCTTTAAATATACGTACATAACATCGCGCCTGTAATCTCCGAAGGGCTGGGCAGAGGTGTACCCAATAGTATACCCACATTTCGCCAGTCATGTTTAAGTCCCATGTAATAGGGGGCCGAGCCTATTGCCATCAACCGGGCACAAATCCAGACTCCGTGGCTGCTACTGAGAAATTCCTGATAAACCCAGGACCTGATGCTCAGCAGTCGCACTTGCAACCACTAGACCAACGAAGCAGGCACGTACAGACGCCAGCACATCAAGTTACTTCAACAATCTGTCAAATTTCTTGAGAGATTTTCAACTTTATCGCTAAACCATTGGGTTCAAGATTGATTGGGAAAATTTGACAGTTTCGGGTAGCTTGATGTGCTGTTGTTATACTATTCAAGTTTAGATAGTACACCGACATTTGCCCGGTAACAAGGTACTCATTAGTCTTTACCAGTTGTCAGAAGATAAGTAAAACGAAATTTGGATTCCTAATTTTATTGGAAAAAGCGTGCTATAAACCACTGACACCTGTCCCTGGGACAGCCTACTTAAGTACTAACTATAAATGTACATGGAAATATGAGTTACGTTGATACCAAATGCTACAAGTTTAAGGTCGTATTACTGATCACGGTTCTGCTAAAATGCTGTGCGATTTCCCATTATGAATTTCTCTGTAGCAGACCGGTGTCTGATTATTGAGTTTGTTTACGGTAGTAGAGCTAGTGTATATCTATACATATAATAAAACTGTAGAAAAGTCGTTTTTGTACATCGAAAAAAAATCCAAAAAAAATAGCCAGGGTGTTAAAGGACAACCAATAGAACCCATTTCCAGCATTTTTAGAATTTTTGTCTGTTTGTCTGTTTGTCTGTTTGTCTGTGTATTTGTTCGGGCATCACGTAAAATGTACAAAAGCAATGTAGATAACTTTTATACACAACGATTGAGCGTAACTTGGAGTAACATTTAGTTTTTGTTGCATTGCAATCGATTCAGTCTATCAAAAGATATTTTAATTTAAAGTGTTACAGAAGTAAAATTAGGGTTATGTGCAGTTGGTCTCACAACTTCCCGTAACTTTTATACACAACAATATGTGCGTAAATTGAAGTAATTGAACATTAAGTTTTTTGTTTCATCGTAATCAGTTCACACCTTATAAATGGAAAGAAAGAAGAATGTAAATTAATAAAATTATAATAGTGTTTCCGAAGTAAAATATTAAAACAGCGCCATCTATCGAACTCAGACTGGACTATATCTAGACATCAACTGCGTGCAGCATTGAATATAGATATTCGATAGATGGCATTGTGCGTGTGACGTTATTTTCTGATTGAGGCATGTTTAACTATACTGATGGAGAAATTCCTGACCTATAGGGTACGTGAAATTTGTCACAACAGGTCCTTATTGGCTATTAAAGAGATAGTTATAAGTATACCAGGGAACCCGATCAGTCAATACGGTTTGCCCACACCGACAGTCGATGGGGAACGTATTAACAGAGAGTACGTATCAGAAATTAGTTATCATCCCGTGGAACTCGCAGAAATTTTACAAAATGGCTGCGCAAAGACAGAGAATCAGCGCCAGACGTTTGATAGGGTATGCTGCAGTGTAGAAAACGCCTCGGGTGAAATCCTGTTTTTAGACGCACCGGGTGGAACAGGTAAAACTTTCCTAACCAAAGTTATTTTGGCTCGAATAAGGAACTTTGGGAGTATGAAGAACAGAGTGTAAAGCTCTTCAACCCCCATTGAAAAGCAAGCAAAAGCTAGTTAATTATAATTTAATCGTCTTTATGAGAATAGAATAGAATACTTTGGGAGGATGGAGAACAGAGTGTAAAGTTTTTGATCCCCCATAGAAAAGGGAGGATCCTCCAACCAGACGGGTGTTATATCTGGTGGGCTACTGCCCTACAGTTGTTGTTGGGTTCTTCTATATAGTCTTAAGTCGCGAATATCTTTACTTGCGCGATGCAGAATTTAGATATATTTAGATTTTTAGTTTATCCTCTGCGTCATAGATGGCGCTGTAGTACTTTTTGTAGTGCCGCTACATCACTCCTCCGCGGAGACTAGGGTCGGTAGTAAAATGAGTCGTTGATTGCCAGGCCAGTAGAAAGTCGTTGCCGCATTGTTCACGGTGAGTTGGAACTCTCTGCGGCGGTAGTGCGAACCCCTTTAGTCGGGATCGGCGCTGCATGTGCTCCGTTGCGTCGGACGTGGTACAGCGCCGCGATGTGGCTGACTGCTCGCATCGACCGGGAGGTACAGCTCTCAACCGGCCGAAAGTGCAGTGCCAAGGTAGCTTTATGAGGCTGAGGGTGCTGACCAGGAATGTGCTTCCGCTGCATGCTGGTGGTCAGGAATACCCATTTTGAAGCTGGCTGGCTATATGACTCGCTGCTCGAAAACTTGAGGAAGTTTGAGGAAGCTTAAGGAAGTGATGTTGATGACGTCACGTTGCTCGAAGGCTGCGCTGACATCCATTTCGGGGTCACCAATTTGGGGGTATGGAGAACAGGGTGTAAAGCTCTTCAACCACCATTGAAAAGGGAGAATCCTCCGATCAGACGGGTGTTATGTCTGGTGGGCTACTGCCCAACAGTTGTTGTCGGGTTCTTCTGTATAGTCTTAAGTCACGAATAATTTTACTTGCGCGATGCAGAATTTAGATATATTTCGAGTTTTAGTTCATCCTCTGCGTCATAGATGGCGCTGTAGTACTTTTTGTTCTATGTTACTGAAGTACTTTTACGCAGCCACATTATTGCCTGGAGGAAAAACGGCAGACACAACATTTATTCCTATCGACTTAGACCGCACGGAAAGCCCGGTTAGCAACATATCGCGAAATAGCGATAAAGCAAGGGTTTTATGCGATTGTGTTTTAATTTTTTGGGACGAGTGCACTATGGCAAACCGCAAAGCTGTAGAAGCAGTGAATAGAACTTTCGTGCACAGTTGCGAGGCTGCGAAAATGCACAGGAGTTTCCCAATTTATTGTTACAAATAGGCGATGGCACATACCCCGTACAAGAAGATGGCAAAGTTATTTTGGTTGATAATCTCTGTTCTTGCGTTACATCACAACAGGAGCTAATTTCTTCTGTGTACGGAGATTCCACAAACGTGGGAAATCAAGCCAGTTCTTGGCTATGTCAGCGAGCTATTTTGACTCCTCGCAATGTCCAAGCTGCGGCAATTAATTTAAAAATATTGATTCATGTGTCCGGGAATAGTAGAGAATACACCTCTATAAATACAGTTATGGAAGAAGATGACGCCACGCACTACCCGGTAGAATTTTTGGATTCCCTCAACACACCCGGACTTCCAGCCCACAAAATAGTTTTAAAAATCGGTGGACCAATAATTCTCCTCAGAAAATGATGTCCTCCAAACTTTGTAACGGCACGGCTCAAAGTCACAAATCTGCAGCAAAACATAATCGAAGCTGAAATATTAACCGGTTGCGGCGCTGGTGATATTGTTTTTATTCCGGGAATACCTATAATTCCTAACAACTTTCCTTTCTCTTTCAAACGAGTGCAATTCCCAGTCAGTCTCTGTTATGCCATGACGATTAATAAAGCTCAGGGCCAGACATTATCCGTTGCGGGGGTGGACCTAAGTATTGGATGCTTTTCCCATGGTCAACTATACGTAGCTCTTTCTCGCGTAAACAACCCCAATAACCTTTTTGTGTACGCTCCAGATGGTTCCACAGCTAATGTTGTTTATAAAGAAGCACTAGCATAAATAAAAAAAAATGATTTGTATCGGAATCCTCCAACAGCGCTTCGCACAAAAAAATACATTGTTAAGTTCCGACATCCACGCGAACGAAGTCGCGGGCACAGCTAGTCAGTAATAATTATGGCTACACTTATTTTTTTGGAATCCCTATCTCAACATATATGGCGGTCTAAAGGCTGCCAACGGGCCTCAAGTTTAAAAACGCATATAATGTTTGAAACTGTACGTCTTGGTTCGAAATCAAACAAAAGTTTTTGTTTTTGTTTCCTATTTTCTTTTGGAAACTTACCACAATTATTCTGAAGTCCCTGAATCCAGAAGTAATTTGTCTTTTGCAGGTGTTCCTCTAAGCGACATGCCAATTTCTGTCTCGTATGGAAACGAAGGAAATGAAAACTGCGTCATTTTAACAGCTAAGAGACGAGCAGAAACCACAAACTGTACTAGGGTGCTACCCTACATGTGTTACAGGAATCGCAGAGAAAAGGCGGTTAACTTTAAATGTGGCACCTTCGATCATAGTAAGCATGATCTTTTGTAAATTTACTCTCGACAGGAATTTTATTTATTCTTTCTACTTTTTATTTAATGCCGATGTCAACTATTCTGCCAATGTCCACTGAATTGGAAAAACAAGTGTACATGATAAAAAATGAACAGAAAAAACTACAACTGAGGTCACAAATCTTCTGACTGAATCCGGGACTGAAACAAACAAAAAAATAGAAATAAATAAATATTATAATTGTTAAAACATATAATATACGCATGTTATTTATTAACTGATTATAGACTGAACCTTTGCCCGCGGGGAAGTTTTAAATATAACACATGACATTTGAGACTATGTAGCTTGTCATTAGTGAAAGAACTTTCGGAATTGGATCAGCAGTTCCGAAGATTTCCCCCGTTCAGCCAAAAGTATAAAACTTTACCTCTTTATAACATGAGTAGAAACTAATATTCGTCTTCTTTTCAAGTAGAATATTTTTTCATATTTCGTGTTAAATTGGGAACAAACAAAAGGCCACTTTAATAGTAAGTGCTTATGAATATTCGCTGGTTCTCTTAAGTGTCACGACTTCACGATCTATCCAGAGGTCGAGTCGACTGGCCAGTGCGCAGTCTCTACTCTAGGACTCGTCTGCTGCTCAGACGAACGTCAGTCTTGCGTAGTCAGTTTTTATTATCTTTTCAGATTACAAATTGGAGCCCCGCACGGGCAGTTGTTACAAGCTGCACGAAGAACGTCAAGAGTGGACGCGTGCCCATTCCATTTGCGCCTCCGAGGGGGGGTATCTGGTCGTCATCAACAACGAAGAAGAAGCCAGTGTCGTAAAGAACATGTCTTTGAAGAGAACCTTAAGGATCTCGAAGTTTGACGACTGGGAGCCACTGTTCATAGGGCTACGTGACTGGGATAAGAAAGGCGTTTGGAGTACTGTTCAAGGTATTCTATCATTCCCTTTACTAGCTAGGAGGCCTCGTCTGTGTGGAAAGAACGACGCTTTTGACACAGTTGCTGAGCAATTACCTGCTGCGCTGCAAGTCGCGGATTCGATTCCCGCACGGAACTAATATCTGCATGGCCTACAGGTAGTGGTTCCGGGTCTGGCTGTTTGTGTTTGTGAGTTTAAATGTGAAACGCACATGATATAGGAGAAATTCAAATAGTAGGGCGACGAAAAAAAAAGAAGTAAACCATAAGGCCAGGCTAGGGATTTATTTATTCTGGGAGTTGAAACTTTCCTTACGATATGATGAGCAGTGGTGGCTCAGTGTTAACGATTCCGCCTAAAATTTATCAGCCATGGAAACGCCACAAAACAGGCGCAATACTTTGTGTAATTTATTTCATCACCACTGCTCTCGAAACAGTAAATAAAAGTTATTTTTCTACAACCTAGTTACCGGACAACATGCTACCTCTTAGTAAGTCATACTAAAATTTACCTGTAGTTTTAATGATTTCTTTTCAGGTGACAGCATACAAAATGTATACCATGGTTGGGCCTGGGGCCAGCCAGATAACCTGGACCACCAGCAGTACTGTGGTTCCTTGCTAAAGACGGGCCAGCTGGATGATACCTGGTGTTACGTCAAAGCCATGTTTATGTGTGAAAAAGACCCCGCAAAAAACCGATTTCAAGATCCTAATGATAGGAATTTAACAGACCACGATCCGTTAATACAGTAAAAGAAAATAACTGTTAATAAAGTGCAATGAAAAAAGAAGACTTAATGAGAATCGGCTGCAGCTTATAATACACTTACAGTTTGTAATGAGTTTCACACACAACTTTTGGTATGAATTCCACAAGACTCTGACCTCACGTCTTACATAACCTTAGTGATTGTGGAAACCACATTAAATCTGTTGCATAATTTAAAAAAAACAAAGCCGTAACACAGACACAATAAGTGAATTCAATAATTTATAAATTGTTTTGAATCATTATTCGTTTTGGTTAACCAAACGACCTAATTTATTTGTACCAAATAATTGATAATAAATGTTACCATAAAACAAAATGATTGAGATTACTGTTTGGTTACCAAACCGGATAATATTTTAGCATGTACGGGACTAAAATATTGTAATCTGGCAATGTCTGGCATACATTATAGACCACACGCTATAAAATGAAACCGCTTTGAAAATAAATGGTTGTTTTATTTAATAATTACGCTCTGGAGTGTAAGTCTGAGTATAATTAATGTACCAACATTTCCTCAGTAGGTAAACATGCACCGTGGGTACAGCAACAACGGAATTGTGCAACCTTGTGAATAAATCAACGGCGTTTCTCTGAAAGGTCATAGGGTTTTCGGATTTGTAAAACCACAATGTACACTACTACACATTAGAGTACGTACAAACATCACAATGAGACAGTAGTCCGAACGAACTTTATTATGACCCAAACTGCAGCATAGGATTAAGTAGTTTAGACTGTCTGCATGGTCTTAGGGTGATCTTGACCACGTTTTATTGATGGAAAGCTTATTTGATTTTAGATGGTAACAGTATCATTAATACTACAAACGGGATATTTACCATGTTTCCTGTTTGTTTTGAGTTCCCGATATTTCAGCGCTGTTGCAAGCACCATGATCACAGATAAACTGAAGTTATTGCGGGTGGGTGTTTAAGAGCACACAAATCGGTCTACAACTTCAGTTTTACGATCAACAAATAGAATTGCCAATGACTGTAAACCCCCATATTAATTGACGCGGGAAAAAGTTTTTTCAACCTTATACTTCAAACCATGTATGGGACATTTGAAGTTGTACTGGTTGGAACTTTACTCCGCATTTATGTATTAGGGTTCAGTATTCATCAGTCTATCTATGTAAAGCCAAAGAAACTTCGCCCTGTTAGCTAATAAGGCACTATTCCTAGAAGGAAACGATCACCACTAGTTACCAGTTAACTGGGGCACATAACAAAGAGGCAGGCATCTCGTTAGTGAGAACTTGTTCAAATTGAGGAACCGTGTTAGAACTTTTAGGACTTTGACTTGAAGGAGGAGCTCGGGGCTAAATAATAGCAGCCGCTCAGGTCGATCTTCAAGTTAAGCCGCGCTTGCCTAGGTTGGTCCGTGCATGGGTGACCACCCATTACATTCCGAGTTTCCTCTATACATCGGAAAGCACGCCAAGCCGCTGGTCCCGGCTGTCATTTATAGATCTCTGACAGTCGTTACAGGCAGTCAATGGCCTGAAAGTCTGACAACCAGTCTTAACAAGAGATATCGTATTACCTACCGAGTACTAACTGTGTTTTGGAGGTCAGATATGCAGTGCCGCCATGTAAAATACTGGTATTCAGCTGAATCCGGTAAGACTTGAAGCCGACCTGAACATAGTTGGAAAAAGGCTAGGCAGATGATGATATCGTGTCCCACGGCCTCCCTTTTCACCTTCCAAACCTGTCTTGAGCAGTTTCTGACCATGTTTGCCCCATGCTTACAACACCAAACCACACGCCATATATTTGTACTACGATTTTTTTTTTCTTATTCACGGCTTTATGTCAATTTGTGTAACTGATAAGGGTCAGAATACGGGTAGGTCCGTTATCACGGACGGTGTCGATGCCTTCAATTACTTGCTTCAGGAAACACGTCACTAAGTCTGATCTAGGGATTGGCGATAAGCTATTATTTTATGTGTTTTCTTTATTCCTTGATCTGTGAGAGTCATATTTCGCGTAAATAATCAGTTTCCTGCATCTGTGTGGCCATTCTGGGTTGTCGTGGCCGATTACGATTACTTATATAGGGTGACTGGTAATTAGTGACCGATACTTAAACATGTGATTGTACTCATGATAACAAACAACTTTCAGAAAGAAACATTTTTTTTATACTCTTTCAATGTTATTACAATTACACAACAGCGCGCCTGTGACCACTACCCACTGTTGCACGGTACGATAGTAATGAGAGAGAACGGCGGCGGCGTCACGCGGCTAACAGCTGGTAGGTCACAGACGCGCGCGCGCGAATTTCATACGGCTGTTATTGTGACAAAAGTGAAGGACTATAAAAAAGCTCTAACAGCGGCAAAAAAGCTGGGTATCCTAAATAAGCGTTACTTCAAGCCAGGACTGCTTTTAGTCCTATATAAAGCTCAAGTTCGGTCCAGCATGGAGTACTGCTGTCACCTTTGTGATGGCTCAGCCAAATACCAATTAGCCACACTCGACTCTGTTGAGCGCATAGCCAAGAGGCTCATTGGTGACGTTGAGCTGGTGAGTACCAAGCTTCATAGTTTTGCCTACCGGCGCAAGGTTGCATGTCTGTCGGTCTTTTACAGGCTGTACTTCGGCGAGTGTGCACAAGAGCTCCACGAGATCATTCCACCATCTCCCTTCTTCCATCGGGAGTCTAGACGTACTGCGGGTTATCACCCATTCCTTGTCGATGTTCTACACATTCGCACGAAGCGCTTCGACATCGTTTATGCGCACAGCCAAGGAGTGGAATTCCCTGCCTTCGTCAGTGTTCCCAAGTTCATATGACCCCAATCTATTTAAGTCGCGAGTTAATAGGCTTCTTTTGGGTAAGCTCGTTCCATCGTCGATCATCTCTGTCCTCAGGACTAGATTGAGGTCAAGAGTAGGCCCATTTAATATTTCAAAAAAAAAAACTGTTTCTTTGAGAAAGTTATTTGTTATCATGAGTCCAATCACGTGTACAAGTATCGGTCACTAATTACCAGTCACCCTATATAATTTCCACAAACCTTAGTCTTACGTCTTTAGTCTTGGGTATCGTCTTAAACAATAACTTGGTTGTGGAGGTCAGATAGGCAGTCCATCCATGTAAAATACTGGTATTAATCTGCATCCGATTACTGATAATTGGGTACTGATATCCAACCCCAACATAGTTGGGAAAAGGCTAGACAGACGATGATAATTTCCATAAACTATCCACCAACCAGCAATGCCTCCGCGTTGTGGATATCGTTCAGCCCCCTCTCGTAGAGAGGAGGCCTGTGTCCCAGCAGTGATGTGAGTGTAGGTGTTTATCCTTTAATAAAAAAATAATAATCCCACCAAAAACATTCTGTAAAAAACTAGCCAAGTCTCGATGAAGCAGCTTGTTTATCTCTAAAAAAGTATTGAAATCTAGACAAAGTCGTGCCAAGTGTAAAGTTCCATACTGCGATTTCTTTATTATTATAGTTAATGTTGTGTGACTTGGCCGTTGAACATTCTTTATACGCTAGTGGGTAAAAGTCATTTTTTTACACAGATATAACATTCTGTTGTACCTACCTATGTTTGTTAAGCGAGATAATAGCCCATACTGGTATTGGTAATTGGACGCTAGTCTCATTTTAGGCTGTTGTTGATTGTGTAACGCATTCATTCAGATAGATAATGCTGACTTCGGCTCTCTTCTTTTTCGAGCGTCAAATCGACCACCGATCTAACATCGAATAGACATGCAGACAGACATGTATCAATGACTAGAAGTCAGTCTGTACTGAAAATATTTTTTTATACTGTTTGTTTTAGACTATACATAAGTATTATTGAAATACGCAGCTTTATCAAGCCTACAATTGACTGGTTATTAAATCAACGTTGTGGCAATTTTCCATCGTCAATGGGTAGCGGTTCTGGCGACAGATTGGTGCAATGGTGTCATGGAGCACATGGTTTTGTACCCTTGTGTAACTGTAACGGCCAAGTCACACAACATTAACTATAATAATAAAGAAATCGCAGGATGGAACTTTACACTTGGCACGACTTTGTCTAGATTTCAATACTTTTTTAGAGATAAACAAGCTGCTTCATCGAGACTTGGCTAGTTTTTTACAGAATGTTTTTGGTGGGATTTCACTTCTTTTTGTAGAAACGTGGGTATGTTGATTTCTTTTATTAGAATATCTTATGTGACTCAGTTTTTTTTCTTTTTATTAGTAGTTTTTTTTATTTTTACAAATCTTTCTTTTCTTTTTTCCGGCTCTGAATCTTTTTCATACACCAAGAAAGATATTGAATGGAAGAGACAAGACCCGTCCTTGGGCATACCAACTAATTGGTAGCCACTAAGTTCATCGTCGTCTTTTAATATTATCGACATTTTTAACGATATTATCTTGCGAAATCAAACACAAATAAATCAGAAATACCGATAATATTTAGACTAACAATAATAACCTAGTATAATATCTTTAAGACTTCTTTAATTATTACTCAGCTTACAATGAGGAAGAACAAACAGCAATGAGGAAGGAACTCGTCAGCATTAAGAACAAGGCAGAAGAAGTTCATTTCAGTTTGATATTTAGTTCGAACGTCATTTATTGGCGGAAAATCTTAACACCGCGATTCAGAAATGAGACGAAAATGCACAGCACCATCTAGTAGCGGTAGGCAGAAGTTTTTATTAATAACAACACAAAGTAATTTCCAATTTATAAACTTATAAATTCAATCCATTTTTGACATCAAATGAAGCGGCCCACCAAGTTGAATATTTTTTGAAAAGGCGGTAATGTCGATCTATTTATAGTTTCGTTGGGCTCTAGTGTTTTCTAATCAGTGTCACCAGGTACTCCAGATCTTCGATTATCCTAGTTTTTATAGTTTTCCCTTTATGTGGCCATTAAACCCTAACTCTGTACCAAATTTCAGCTCTCTGAGTTTATGGGAAGTACTAGTTCTATTTTGATGATCATGAGTGAGTGAGTGAGTTTCATAAATGCAAAACTTTGCTTTTGCTTAACTTCGGAACTAAATGACCTACAGACTTGAAATTTTGTATTTTAAGTATGTAATTATAGCTTACTGAATGACGAAAGTTTCTGCGTTCTGATCTTATCCAGAGGTTCTCAAATAGGGGCCTGAAAATGCGGCGAAATGGTTCCAGTAAAGGATGGTACGGCAGTTTGCTTCGCGCTCGACTTGGCGGGGGCACTGCCGTGCCCCCCGATATTGTTTTATTATAGAAAAAAACATGGGAGTTTTATTCTAGCCCAGCCTTTCTGTATTGACGTTGCCAAATATTGGACACACAAGTTGAGACAGATGTGGCCCCGATCCACATCTCTTACCTTCTCAAATCTGTCCAAATTCGATGTTAACTTCCTTATATTCGTTCACAATCTTTATCTTTACCCACACGTGCTTAAAATGCGGCTATTTTATCCCAATACGTGACCAAAACCTTTAAACAGACCGGGTCAAAGGGATCCACTTTCTAAGATTACATACAGTGTGTTTTTCCTTGCTTAACCCTTTTTGTAAACAAACTAGCAACAATAATCACAGATTTTTGGTTCAACCACAAATTTTAAGTCAGGTATTTATTTATTCAAATGATTTAACACTTTAAGCACAACGTACAGAAGCGGTCTTCATGCTAAACGCATTTTCTACCAGTCAACCTTTGGGTGAGGAGGAGACAACCATTTTGAATAGTCCCACTGCAAATGCCTTCTTCCCCTTTTAAAAACAATTGTGCTATTTATTAACAACTACCTGTTGCCCGTGACCGCGAACATTCCCATCAAAATCGGTCCCGCCGTTTCGGAGATTAGCCGGAACAAACAGACGGACAGACAAAAATTAAGAAAAAAAATGTTTTTTTCGTTATAAGTACCGTATAAATTTTTACGCGCATTCAGTAAAACGCTGTTATTTTGAAATCACAAACAGACTCTTCAATTTTATTTATTTTTAGAGATGTATATATTCTATTGCTAGTAATTTCGGTCAATTCAATACTTTCAATACCTGCAACTCGTTAATAAAAATTTTAATAAAAATTAGATATCAGACTAAACACATACTACTCTGTCAAAAAAGTATCGGAAAACGATCAATAACATACAAAATGTTAGTTATTCATCCAAAGTTATTTTGTCGCCTTCAAAGAATGCTCCTTCACAAACGATAAACTTTCGCCAACGAATAATCCAATCATCAAAACATTTTTTAAACGCTTTTTCCGGGATTGAGTTCAGTACTTGCCGCGAAATCTCCTTTATGTCTTCAGGTGTACCAAATAAATTAAGTTAGGCAGTAGGTAATTGAGTACCTACTGCCCAGTCTTCTTCCAAAATATAATCAAATAATCAAAATATTTTTATTTCACATAGGCCTACATGGGCACTTATAAAACGTCGACAAAAAGGTGCACAGTTCAGGTTGGTCGTTTCCTATGGAGAAGAACCGGCAAGAAACTCCATGGTTCTGGACTCAATGGAGTTTTTGTCTCCATTAGTTATGTAACTTATTTATATTTTGGAAGCACATATTTTCAGAATAAACCACAAGAAATACCACTGCACATTAATAATTTCAACACGTTTATTTTCTCGCTTGGTTAATGTCTGTTTACGAAATAAGACAAATCACGAAAACATACTTTACGGGAACCCTCTCTAACTTAGCGGATTTACACTTTCAAGTGGGTTAGTACTTTTATTCGGATTTATTTCCAAGATGGATGGAGGCTTGCATTAGGTAAGTGGTCAGACCTCTTTGCTAAGGTATTGAGGTGTGTTTAATTTAATGCATCCGGAATTGTGGATGCGTGTGGACTGCTGATCGTGGTTTATTTTCTAAGCGGAGAGAAATATAATCGATCTTTTTGACGACTCGAGTTATTGAAGTTAAAAATAATTATTTATTTACACGCAAAAGCACATTGTATTATATTTTAAACTGCATCTTTCTGCGTCGTGGTAGACGTTTTCTTCTTCGTAATTTTTGTATACTCGCGTTTTTTAATAAACGCTCTGGTTGACCGTTTTATTCCTTAGAGTATTAAAAAACATTGATCGCCACTGCGTACTTTCAAATTATTATGAAACGTAAAAAGTTATGACTGAACATAAAAATACATTCAAACCACGAACTCCCTTTTTGTTAGGGTTCCGTACCCAAAGGGTAAAACGGGACCCTATTACTAGGACTCCGCTGTCTATATGTCTTTCCGTCTGTCACCAGGCTGTATCTCATGAACTGTAATAGTTCGACAGTTGAAATTTTCACAGATGATGTATATTTGTTTCCGCTATAACAATAGATACTAAAAAACAGAATAAAAAATATTTAAATGGGGCTCCGATACAACAGATGTGTTTTTGCTGTTTTTATAGATAGATAGATAGGTACGGAACCCTTCGTACGCGAGTCCGACTCGCACTTGGCCGGTTTTTTATAATTAAAAAATATTACACTAAAGTTTTTACATAAAGGGTCGTGGTATAATCTTATTTAATCTGTATAATTACAGATTTCCCACCCCTTAAATTACGACAAAATTATAATTACAAAACAGAGCCACTTTAATTCTTGCATGATTCAAAAACACATTTTGGAAGCATCGATTTAAAAAGCCATTTTGTTATAACCCCCACGTCAGTCAACAGTTGTGGCGGTAGTGTTGTGACACTCAATGTCGATAAAATATAATTATTTTCTTTTTTACTGGGAAAGATAAAATAGCTGTGAACTGAAAAGGTTTCTGTTTGTCGGGTCTCAACAGAGATCTATAAACGTTACCTTAGCACGGGGTTTGACCTTGACATGTTCCCGCCTCAATCTAGTATGCACAGTTAACTGTAGTGCGACAGTGACAAAAATTAGTTTTTTTTTTTTAATTGCTAAGTAACTTTTATAAATCTCTGCCACAATACATATAATAATCCGTACCTAAGACTGCAAAATACTGGTACTCAGCTACATCAGGTAAGACTGGATGCCGACACCAAAAAAAGGATTGCGAAAAGTCTAGGCAAATCATTATCTACGAGCCTTTAAAAACACATCTTACCAGCCTTAGGTCATTAGTTCATCACCTATGGCCACGAAAATGTTTTTTTTTTCAATAATCAGAAGTATCTAGGTATTATCTATATCTGGTTTCGCACAGCGAACACAGTAAAATGGCTTTTTCAAATATATAGTTTAGTCGTCATCGCATTGTCGATACTCTTGGTCAGACGGTCATCAATGGGTATTTACACCAATTTATAACCTACAACCAAAAATCACATTTTTGAAACCTGAATACAGACGAGGTAACAAGAGCTCCGTCCCAAGAACCACGTTCATTTAAATCCGTATCAATTCAAAACACGTCTTTGCTTGATTCCACATGCTGCAGGAAGTTCAAAAAGTGCTTTAAAAACTTTAGTCGTGCACGAAAAGTGGGAAGTTGCTGGCTTGCTGGAAGATTGCCAGTTACATTCAAGTGGCAACTGGCAAGGCAAGCCGTTTCTATCACTTGATTATAAACTTGTTTGGAATGTTAAGCAACTGTTTCAGAATGGTCTTTGTACCATAGATTGGGTTAAGTTTTGAAATAAAATTCAATGAGCTTGAACCGATTTGAAACTGTTTTTGTTGGCGTTGTTGTGTAGGTAACTGGAGGTTATTTAAAACAATACTGTTCATAACTTTTATGCACAAAAATTCAGCAATACAATACTAAAGTACATTACTAAATCAAATTCTTCAGGTTGAGAATTTTTGTGCATAAAAGTTATGTTATGATATGTTTGAAGTCGACGTAGTATCGTCAACATATGGTCCTTCGAGCCGGATGCTGATGCCGCAGCCCACGCGCCCCCTGACCCTCCGCGCGCCTCCAACAGTCGCGGTCGTAGGCATGCCATGCATAGACAATTTGTGTGAAGATCATTTTTTAGCACAGCAACCAATCTACTTGTACAGAATAAACAGTGTTTCTATGTTTTCTTTCCTAAGTTAGTCCTTCCTGATTCGAATATTATTACATGATTTTCAGAAAAATATCTATAAATCTACACAATTATACAAATAAATAAAATTGAAGTGTCTGTTTGTGATATCAAAATAACAGCTTTTACTGAATGCTTATAAAAATATATACAGGTACCAAAAACACATTTTTTTTTTAATTTTGTCTGTCTGTTTGTTCCGGCTAATCTCCGTAACGGCTGGACCGACGGGACTTTTACTGGCCTATAGCTGATGTTATGAGGTCTTAAATAGGCTACTTTTATTTTAGAATAAGAATTAGTGTTCCGTGTAAAAAAAACCCTCAAAATTGGTAACAAAATTCGATTCAAAAAGGGAAGTAATCTGTTTATAATAATTTCACGCGAACGCAGGTCGCGGACAACAGCTAGTTTAGTATATAATCCGTTTTTACTTAAAAATTAAAAAATACATAACTCATCATTCCCATATTACTGACAACATAAAAGCGATAGGTTGTATAGTACAAAATACACACACCTCTACCTAGCCATTCCCAACTATGTTAGTGTCAACTTTAAGTCTAACCAGATGCACCTGAATACCAATATTATACATGGCTGTCTTTATATCAAATCAAAACCAAAATTTAATAATCAAAAAATAATAAAAGTATCGATACAAAGCCAGCCCATCACTACT
This sequence comes from Eurois occulta, assembly GCA_950022335.1. Lineage (NCBI taxonomy): Eukaryota > Metazoa > Arthropoda > Insecta > Lepidoptera > Noctuidae > Eurois > Eurois occulta. The sequence goes on along the minus strand of OX465485.1, from coordinate 19,873,558 downwards.
ACGGACTACGCCGCCGGATGAAAAGTTCTCGCACGCGGCGAGACGGAACCCTAATTATGTCTTCAATCAACGTCACCGTGATCTCGTGGCCGCACCCGGACTACCCGGAATTATTCAATTATATTCCTATTATGATATTAGTATTGCCTGTTTTGTTTTAGTTCACTTTCCTGGAGCTTTGTGACTTTAATTACGAATATTAATTGTTGGTCACCGAAAGTTAAGGCACTGTTTAGCACTGTAAAGGTAGCCATACACGCTAAGGTGTACCTGACAGGTCTATCTGTACAGGTACTACCCGTCAGTTAAGCTTGAGCTGCGTAGAGGACATAGGTACCTGCACAGTTCTGCAACACACACGCTCTGGTTTAACTGAACAGTTCAACTGTACAGGCAAACCGGGCAGCCTAGCGTGTAATGTTTGAGTAATGATTTTGGGTGACATTCAGAAGAAAAGAATGTAGCATTGATATTAGCAGGTATATTAGGTATACAGAGTTTGGCATCAGTCCTACAAGTTTTCAGTGGTTTACAAGGTTTATAATTCATGTTTGTTTAAGTCGACAACCAGTTTTATCTAGAATTATTCAATCATATTCATTACACGGGATATTTACCATGTCCACTGTTTATTTTGTTTGGTGGACATGGTAAATATCCATATATAACACTAGAAAAGTGTTAATTTATAATATTGAATGAAATGAATTCCAGGTGCGGCCACGAGATCACACTGGTTGTTGACTTAAACCTTAGTAGTAAAGTTAGTGACCATGACAGTTTAAAAACTGATCTAATAATGCTTTAACTTTGACTTTGACATATTTATTCCTATTATAATATTTGCGTAGCCTATTTTGGTTCGATATAAGTTTTTAAACTGTCATGGTCACTAACATTATAATTAACACTAGAAACGGGATATTTACCATGTCCACTGTTTGTTTTGAGTTCCCGATATTTCGGCGCTGTTGCAAGCACCATGATCACGGATAAACAATCCGTGATCATGGTGCTTGCAACAGCGCCGAAATATCGGGAACTCAAAACAAACAGTGGACATGGTAAATATCCCGTTTCTAGTGTTAATTATAATATTTTGGTTCGGTTTGTAGGTTACCAAAAGGTATAAAATGTCATGTGCCACTCGCTTAGATTAGCTGAATACATTCACACATACCACTTTAAGGGTATGCAATATTCGACCATCAGAATAGAGTAATTCCATCAACCATGACTTTCCCCATCACAGCCCGTTAACCTAAACTCAGCAAAACAAAATCCATTTATCGCACCCGGTTAAATCATAAACAACTTCCGGATATTCCGGCCCGGATAATCGCAGTTATCCGGATGAAGGTACATTTTGCCGGTAAATATAATTACCTATTGGCTCTCGTCACGCTATGTTTGGATTAGCTTGATAAGCGCTTGTTTTGAGGTCAACGAGGTTGATATTAAGCTTGGTACGACCCGGACACAACTTTAGGCGATACAACTTGCATCAAGCGACATACACGTGCCTCACTTTTACACGTTTTTCAGGTGATATTTGATAACACACGAAGTGTATGTATGTCATCAATGTTGGCAGAGAGTTCAAAATTTAAAAACACAACTTGCTATTCCAGTAATACAAGAAGCTAACGATCCTGTTGTACAAAATGTTCATGAACTTGATCATGAACATTTTGTACAACAGGACAGCACATTGTATCTGCAACAACTGCCATAACGACACCCGCCACAAAATACCAAAGGCTATAAAAGTTCACATCTTTTGTGAATACAAATTGTTTATACCCCTTGATGCCAGAGTACGTAGACAGCACCTTTAAGGAAATAATTGAGATGAGCTGCCCGATTTTTGCAATGCTACTCATTTTTTTACTGCAGCCCAGTTTAGTGATGCTTGTAATATACTACGAGCAACTATCAAACGTGGATCGAGGTTAGATTTTAGGGTGCGAAGGGCATGACTAACGTATAATGCCTAATGCATTTTTGGATTACACTTGATGTTGTTCAGTTCGATGCCATTTTAGAGTAGACTCCCTCACTGAGCGAGAGATATAAGGATCCAGAACTGCATTAGGCATATCAATAACGAAACCTGGCACAGGAGATTCCACGTGTACCTCACTTTGATGTGAGTGTCACTACGTCGGAAGTCGCGTCGCGGTGGCTTATGGCTCCAAGCAATTTCTTTAATTTTTCTCCGCAGTCGCTTTCGTAACTGCGCGTATTTTTAAAACGTGAAGCACGTAGCCAAGAAGTTAAAATGATAAGAGAACAATTAATGAAGAAAGTTTCAAAAAACTTGCAACGAGCCTCCGCGTCGCGATTTGCGGAGCTACTGAAGTCACGCTACAAAAACTAGTGACGCGCGCTAGTCAGCTATAGCTAGTCGTATTGCCCGAGGCTGCAATCGGGGCCTTACACAGGTTGAGTGTTATGTGATGAGCGATCGGTTTACCCGGGATTTGCCTGTTTTGAGATTGCATGACCGTGTGATTTTAGCTTTATGCGGGTGCGTGCCTGGTTTAGTGGACTTTTGATCTGAAATTGTCTGTTATCAGGATTCAAACATGACTGATGAATTGATTATTATTAATAGATAATCAGCGATGATTAATGATAAAAGATATTATTTTTAGTCACAGACAAAACTGGTTTATTATTTTCTGGAACACTCTCCAGGATATAATTATTAATATGTATCATCTATTACCAGAGAGCAACGGTGGCCCAGTGGTGGCGGGCCCGACTTACGAACAGTAAGTCGTGGGTTCGAACCCAGGTAGGCGCATTACTTTGTGTCATTTATTTCATCACCACTGCTCTCAAAAACGGTGAAGGAAAACATCGTGAGGAAACCGGCATGTCGTAGAGCCATAAAAATCGAAGACATGTGACATCTACTAACCCGCACTGGGCCAGCGTGGTGGATTATAGCCCATTCCCTCTCATAGAGAGGAGGCCGTGTGTCCCAGTAGTGGGAACATTAAGGCTGATTATGCTTATGCTATCTATTACCTACTAACTAATGTTAAGAATCATCCTATTAGGTATTAACGAGAGGGCGTTGTCCGTAATCCACCACGCAGGCCCAGTGCTGAGTTAATGAAAAATGACTCTTCTAGCTACAGGGAAACGGTCATACATTCTCCTGCAGCAAGAAGAGTGGAGGTAACTGCCCTTACTGACCCGTCTCAAAATTCCCTGTAAACATCAATACTCGTAGACTTCTAAAAAATACTTTCACAAAAAATTGCCTTCAAAATCGACAAAATCACACACCTCAAAATAGTTCATTTCAACAATAACATCTTTCATGGCTGTCAAGAAGAATAGCTGTATCGAGATATTTGAGACGCCTCGTATAGCTGCAACTGACGTTTATATGACAATACAAACTTGTGTGTCGAATTTCGTAATAGGATTTTCTTTTGACAATATTTCGATACCATTTTTGAATTGGAAGATGGAATTTTTTTAGGAATATGAAGAATTTATCTGTAAATAGCATGTCATTCTTGAAATTTATTCGACAGGCAGGCTTATGTGGTGACGCAACTGAATTTTCATGTAATATTACGACTTGTATTTGTCAATTTTTCGATAACATTTTTTAAATAGAAGAGATAATCCTACGTACTGGAAACTTAAAAAGAACTCATATAGTCTTAGAAATAGAAGTCATAATGGCACAAAGGCTACGTGTTCTCATATTATATGCATGTGTATACTTTCTTTCCTAGCTACGAGGTCAGAGAGGTCAGATACACAAAAGTTCTACAGAACTAGAAATTACAAGTACTTTGTATGTTAAGGAATGAGGGCATAATGACACGTTTATTATTAAACTAGCTGTTCCCTGCGGTGTCACACGCTGCGCGGCTCCTAAGGGTCGTAGCGTAATGTTATAGAACGTATAGCCTTCCTCAATAAATGGACTATCCAACACAAAAAGATTTTTTCAATTCGAACCAGCAGTTCCTGTAATTAGCGCGTTCAAGCAAACAAACAAACTCTTCAGCTTTATAATATTAGTATAGATACTAGGATTTTCTCCCGGCTTCGCCTGTGTGGAGGTCGGAAACTATCTTACGGGAACTTACAGGATAAAATTATTCTAAGTCCTGAGCCAGGTGGTATGGTATGCGTGTGCCATGAAGGACAAGCAGACAGAATTATTTTCATATCCTACTTAGTATGTTTTTTACTCTTTCACGCAAAAACTATACTGACCGGATTTGGATTAAAGGCACACACATAGTCTATATCCTGGATTAACACATAGTATACTTTTTATCCCGGTAATACGATCCCGTGGGGCAATTACCGAACTCCACGCTGGCGAAGCCGTGGGCATAAGCTAGTTTATAATATTAAAGTGGGTATTAATGGATGCTTGATTTTAGGTAGACATAAACAAACGCATAGCCACCAGAAAATCCTGGTTAGTTTCAAACGAATCCCGTTCTTTATTTTAAATCTGGCGACCGCTGAGCACGAAGTCCTGCTCCTGAGTGTTATTGGGTTTTTTCATCTCGAATTTCGCAGTAGCAGCCTCGGAGTCTGGATTTGTGCGCGGTTCACGGCAGTCGGCTCACTTGCTTACATGGGGCTTAAATTTAACTGGCGTAATGTGGGTGTACTATTTATATTTAGTACACCTCTGCCTAACCCTTCACGGATTACAAGTGTCATTATTTATTTATTTATTTATTTATGAACACATACATTTGTTTTAACAGGTATGACCTAAGCTAACAAAAGTAGTCATGCATTGCTAATTGTACAGTCTCAAGTAACAGGTCAGGGAAGAAACACAAGTTACACAGAGGACAACATATTAAGTGTCACCCTCTGGAATTCCGCCAAAGAGCAAGAAAATATGTCCAAATGCCGAGAGACACTTTTAAGTATTCTCACTGCACGAATCATTGGTGCAAACTTTAATAAATTTGTACGAGTTGCCGGAACTTTAAAAAGCCCCTCCCTTGGTCCCAACCGGAGCCTCCTGTCTGGAACGAGCAATCCCAACGACTCCAATATTTGTGGGTTATTCAGCATACCACGAAAAACCATAAAAACATATTTGACCAGAGCGAGGTTGCGCCTTACTTCCAACTTATAGTACCCAACCATCCCTATAACAAAGAGAGTTGGATACATAAGTGGGTAGAAAGGGTAGACACCAAACTGTTTCCAGTACAGGTATCTGGTAAATTTGTTCTGCATCTTTTCCAGCATATGGGAATACTTCACTTCATAAGGATTCCAGATGATAGCACTAGTTTCCAAGTTGCTTCTCACCAACGCATTGTAAAGTGCTTTCACTGCTGCCATGTTAGTGAAATCGCGGGTTTCACGCATGACAAAACCAAGATTTTTAAAGTCTTTTTTACACACCTGCACTATGTTAGATACAAATCAGCCACTGTCAAGTATCAAAAAATATAAAAAAAATATTATGGAAATTATTTAGGTACTGTAGAATCTTGACAACGCAAAGTACCAGTCTGTTGTTTATACAAAAGCTGAAAACTAAGACAGATCGTCTGAATAATGAAAGATCTTAAAATATTCGGAATTAATTATGACAAAAGTTACTTCTTGATGTCAATATTAAGTTTTCATAAGTATTAATTATACAACATTGGATACCTTTGGCTCTCTGGTAATGATAGTCACAATCTTGCTTTATTCAACAGAACCGTCATTTGACGGGTTTCAAATTTCCAGATAAAGACAGTATTTAAATATTTCAAAAATCTTACTTAGCTTTGTGAAATTGTGATGAAGGTTATTTAAGAGACCTATGTTCTTTCAGCATTCTAATTTTTACTCTTTGTTTTCGTGTTGATGACTAAGGTCTCAGGTTTCTCTATAAAAAGTAACGTTTAATTTAAAGTATCAAAAAACCTTGTAATCTCCTTTTAATTTCCTTTATTTAGATACCCTACTCGATATGTTTGGTTGAAAAATATTAACGACTTACAATTTAGCGCCGAAAATCCGCCATTTTTTCATTTTTTTTTTTTAAACACATAGATATATAAGGACACTTAGGTTTTTGAGACGAATTTAATGATACCTTAATCGTCGAAATCCATCAGCTATTTGGAACATACGAGGTAATAAAGAAATTTACAAAAAAACAATTGTATTGTCGGGTAAAAAGTGTAGTGTAGTATTAAAAAAATGGAGGAATGGTGGAGTAGTCGAATTGTATTTTTTTATTGTATCTACGCATTACTTTTTGCAGAGTGATCCGAATACCACTATTTTACATGTAGCGTTTATATTTCCTTTTTGATACTGGTACATAATTATTTTTATGGAAGTCCATAATTATACTATATAGGTCTATTTATAGTTCGGAAATAAAATACGCAAATTAAGGTTTGCTTATACAAAACTTGTCAAACATGATATTCACTTGAGAGTCTTAGGAAAGAAGACAGTTTCTTAGAAATGTTGTCTCAAAAGATCCCAAAAGTTGTGAAAGTCACTTAACAAAGCTTAGAATGTGTAAATATTGTATGAGATACACAGATGGTGACGACGGGCTTAAGTTACAAGACTACAATCCCTACAACGAAAGACAAGTTTTAAATAAAATAACAACTGAAAGAAGAGGACGGTTGGAGTCTCTCCCTCGCATTAATTTATTACTACCAGTACGAATAACAGCTTTTGCCAAGTTACAAAAGATGCATTGGACATGTCCAAAAACTCACAAAATGTGCTGCAATCATATTGCCACACAAATGTGGATGAAGCTAACTAACCAATGTTATGCTGCGTTCCTTAGCAAATGTGTGTCATTTCAGAGCCCTACCACGAGCTCGCGGAGTAACGTCGAAAATATAATTAATTATCCTATAGCATTTTAGTTAAATTGTGAGCAACAAGCACAATCAGTTTAGATATAAAAATATCTTAAAATTATGAAAATGTTATACATATAGAAAGAAAATTATGTTTACTCGACATTATTAAAAACAGAAACACCTTATAATTAACCTTAAAATATACAAACAAAACTAATAATGCCAAACGGGCCTCAGCTCAGCATAATGCCAGATGGCAACACAAGGTGTAGGTACCAACTGACACTGATTTTCAGTTGCAGCCCACGAGTGCCAGACGCTGGAAAATATAAACAAACACATTTATTATATCATCATTCTCTTGCCCTTGTCCCAATTCATTTGTGGTCGGCGCAGCATGTCTTCTTCTTCCATACTTCTATATTACTCTGCATTTATTTTATTATTACTATACATTTGTTATGAAAGACTAAAATATTTTGCTCAAAAACCAACTAAAATAAAATGTTGCGAATCTTAATTATATGTGAAACGAGTACCTATATTCAATTATAAAATCAACGTGGTAGAGCCCCTGTTTATTTATAAAATATAAGGTCCTATTAAAATAAATGGACAAATGTTAACACAGCGTTCAGTACGTCTAACCAAAGATATCCAAGCAAAAAAACACTGATTAAAGTGAAAATATTTTGACCTAAAATAATAAATTGTCGCGGCGAAGGGCTATGTTAGAGTGAGATGGCATGAGTTAAACAGTGACGTAGTCAAGTGTGCCTGCATATTTTTTAGTATCAGAATTATGAGATAACAAAGACATGTATGTGTTTATGCATTGGGTAACCAACATTCTTAGTGTATTTTCGTTAGCTGATTTTTTTTCTTGTAATTATCTAATGCGTTTTTCTTATTTTTTTTTACCATCGTTCTTATTTTGGTGATCAGAATGAGTTCTAAAAGATGGTCCATCTATTGTAATGGGATGATATATAGTTACGTTTAATATAATTCTCTCGCAAATATCTCTTATCTCTTGGACCAACCTCACAAATTGAGAGAAGGTACCTAAAACCTTATTACTTGCCCGTAGCAGGTGTTACAGGTATCTGAGGTAATGTTCATAATGTTAAGTTTGGGAGAACATCGTGAATAATATTCGAGTTTAAGGTTAGAAAAGGTATTGTGGTGTCCAATGGACAGATGACTTATAATCCTACTGCCTAGACCAATATTGTAATCGCTTTCATAGCGGTTCGCATTTTCAACGGGATTGATATAATAAGCTTTTCAATAGCTTGTGCCCAAACATTTTTGACTAAAGCTTAGGCCTCATTAGTGCGTTGCGATGCATCGTCACAACGGATCAACGAATTGTATGTCACACCTGCGTTGCGACGATGTCGTTACGCAAGAGGGCGACGCACGCCATCGCAGCGCACTAGCGCAGCGTCTCAGTGTGCATTTCAGTCTTCATTCGACAATGGATCTGAACAAACTTGTTCTATTGTTGCTATTTTTACGCCGCCCGTCGAAACAAACGTCTATTTTGTCCCTCTAGCAGTACAGAACACTGTCCGTCGCCGGAGCTCCGACAGTACAGCGCATCACCCTCCCCCCGCTTCGTCTCTCGTCTATCGATGCGTTGAAACGTGGCCTGCGGCGACGCAACGCATAATCTGGCAAGTCACTAAAAAATGTATGTAAAACGACTATGCAACGCAACGCACTAATAAGGCCTCGCTCTAATAGCTAATAGAATGTCACCGCCCACCATTAAAACCAGATAATATAGATGTGGGCAAATAAAAACAGTTTTATTTTTAGACTATGCTTTGACTGTCAATGATCGATTTTAGCCTGTTTTTGGCAGAATGGTAATAGATTTCAAAAAAAGGCAACACGCAACTATAGTTTGGGACGCGACTGTTAAAGAAAAATATTATATTATATTTTAATCTAATAAATTAATGAAGGTTACAACAGCCACAAAAATATTTCATCACAATAATACAATCCCAGTAACACTTGAGCTGGCTCTTAACATTTAATTTTCAAACATTTAAGAGACAAGTAATTACTTGAGACACTTAATTCTCCGTGCCACAATCTATTTAATAATATCAAAATCTCTTTCTACAAAGAAATGTCACCTATTAATAGACAGAACTTTGTCTCTCGAACAAATGAGTCTAAAAATGACACCTCTTGCCTTAATTTTCATTATATTAACCTATTTCGCCCACTTAACCCTTAGGGTACTTACACGGGCAACTAAAACTGCTCAATTCACACTTGGGTAGCTGAAACCATAAATTCTGAGACAAAATTTCTATAAATAATTACTTTTCTATTAACTATAACATTTTTTTTTTTTTTTTGGGGGGTGGGAAATCATCAAATGACTCCTCCCGCTCTGGGCGGAGCGGAAGGGAGTGTCAGACTCTTACTGACTAAAAACCACCCATGTTCCTTCACTGGCCCTTTATGTTCCAGGGCCGCGGTATCTCTTTCGAACAGTCCCGCAGCCCTGGCAGGCACCGGCCCTTGCGGGCCCCTCCCGTTTGCTGACAACTCTTTGAGGCGCGCGTGGAACACGAACGCGCCGTCGACACGGCCTGCCTGTCGTCATACGACGGACGGACGGCGAGCTAGCCCATTACTCGCCGTCCACAGGCCCGCGCCTACGGTGGCCGAGAGCCATCACGGCGTGGCCCCCGACGCCCGGTGCTTCTCCCACGGCGGCTGGGACGTGAGGAGGTTCTTTCCCTCTCACGTTCCGCCGCCTCCTTCGCTAGCATGACTGCTTCGCAGAAGGAGGCGACGGCTTCCCATTTCCTCTCGCCCCGGACCATGGCTTGAACCAGGGCCGGACGCGAGAGATCACCGCCGCCAATTAACTATAACATTAGATTTTAAGTCTCCTTGAAATTAATAAATATTTAGTGCAGTGTTTGTTGGCAAATAAGTGACGTAACAGAACGCTAGTGCCACGCAAAATCGGAAATTGCATTTTGGCAGCTCTTGAAGAGTATGTCAATAATAAAAACGTTTAATTCAGATACAATCCATATAGCATAATATTAATTAAATAGTCAGCTTGCAAATAAACAATAATAATAACAAAATTCAATTAATAGCATAAACTATAGAAATGAAGATATTTAAAACAATTATATGCATAGATTAAATTAAATATACAATGTCAATATTAAATATTCTTATGTCCATTAAATTAGAAATGTCAATTAATTGGAGGTGGTAACTATGTTATTGTGATCAAAAGTTTGCATTCTGTGAGTAAACAACGTTGCACCTAGGTATCAAATTATTCACAGTTTGGATTTATTTTTAATTTTTATTGCCATTCTTAAGCCAAATGTGTGTGCACTAGCGAGCGATATTTCACACAATTCTCTCAGAAGTATTTATAATGTTCCTGCAACACTGAAACGTAATTTATTGCAACGTCAATCAAGATTGTTGAATTGTTGCTACTGCCTCAGTCAACTGTTGCCGGCAACAATAGCTTATAAATTGCCCGTGTAGATGTACCTTAACAGAGAACTTTTCCACCACGTGACGGGCACGATACGTTTCGCGCGAATTAACCCTCCATCCCTTTCAAGATCAAAGACTGAGGAGTCTGCAAATTAATTATATTCCTTGCTAATTAGGGTGGGAGGAGAGCGAGACAATCTGCTTACGTTATTTCCCAAAAGATTTGGTGAAAGTTTGTGTTCCAGTAGAAGGTTTCAGTTAAACAAGTGTATACCAAAATGTGAGTTTAAAAATTAGCTGTTCCTAATATTTCGACGATTTACATGAACACGAACGTATACTAAACCATTTTTTTTGTTATTATTACAGGGTTGGTCCCAGAGTAAAAGTTGTTTATAATGATGAGTGCAATGATCCCTTAAGAAGTACATGGTAAACAAAAACTAAGTTTGCATTTGCAATTATAATTTAGTATGGGCTGCAACGAAACCCCGTTGACTCTGGCACTTGTATATATTGCTGTCAACAAAATTATTGACACTAAATGATTCGGGAAACTACTTTTCTATAACTACAAATTAATAATCTTTACAGAACTGACAACCCGTCTTACCAAGGGGTATCGTATTACCCTGTAATACAACAATAAGAGTTCGGATAGGCAGTCACTCCATGCAGCTGCATCCGGTTATGCTGTAAGTCGACACAAGCTTAAAGATGGGAGAAGACAGGCAGATGATGACGACGACGTTTTAAATCAATAATTAAATGTTAGTGTAATAAGTAGAAGTCCCATGTAGTAGACAAATAACTTACATCGGTTTATTAGTGCGACCCAAACATCAGTTATAGAGTGGTCATCGGGTTTTGTACAAGATCATTTATATTCGTAAGACTTGGAGAGAGGATTACATGAATTGTATTGAGAGGAGATCGCAAGTGAGCACGGATACCTAGCAATCACACGATTTCCCCAAGGGCTGCACAGGTCTGGCGACAACCACAGTGCGTAAAACTCACTGTTTATTTATTTAAACATAAAAACACACAGTCGCAAAATATATTATTGACTAAATCGTTGATCTAGTGGCTGCAACTGCTGAGCATGAGGCCCTGGTCGAATTGATCGATTCCCAGGTTGGACAAAGTGTTATTGGGTTTTCCATCAGGAATTTCTCAGTAGCAGCCACAGATTTTTTATTCGTGCCCGGGTGATGCAATTGGTTCGCCCTGTATTATATGAGACTTAAAATAACTGGCGAAATGTGGATGTACTATTAAGTACACCTCTGCCTAACCCTTCGGGGTTTACAGGCGTGATCTTATGTTAGTAAAATATATTATCGTGTGAGCACGAGTACCCAAAAGGTAAAATAGTATTAAAGGGTTTTGTTAAAAAATTTCCATCGCAGCCAACCCATAATTTATGTATCAAGTTTCAGGCCATTAACTTCGAATTCGCTTCTTTTTCAAGTCTTTTGTATTGGAGCATATATTTTTTTTATATTAGGTACTTAAATAAGCTCTCCAAGTACCCGAATAAGTATATCTTCCCTTATCTAGGAGAAGTTATATCTCTCATTTCAGGATAGTTATAATGTGCACATTTAAGATCCAAACCAGTGCAAAAAAAAAAATGAGTCAAAATTGTCTTTAAGCACAAATTATTACACTATTGGAATATGTAGTAATGTCTGCTGTCAAAGCTGTCATAGTACAGGACAAAATCGCTATTATGTATAACATTGCGCCTGTTACCCCCGAAGGGTTAGGTAGAGGTGCACCTAAGTACAATCACATTTCGCCAGTTCCGTCTAAGTTCCATGTACTCGTAATAGGGGGCGAACGTATTGCCATCAACCGTTCACAGATCCGTGGCTGCTATTGAGAAATTCCTGATACTGAACGCAAGACCTCATGCTCAGCAGTCCGCTTGCGACCACTAAAGCAACGAGGCAGTTAAATATATTGTTACAAAATCTTGGTTACGTCAGTCTTACCAAAGTCTTACCTTTAATCCTTCCTCACCAGATCATGCAATAGTGATGTACTAGGCAATCTACATAGACTGTCGGCTATAACTCACATAGACTATGCATCTGGTGGCAATTTACTAAATAGCCGGTGAGTTTGGGAAATATACGGGAAGCTATTTTGGACGTTATTTTTGTAGTTACGTCTCTCTTATCTATGAGTCTATAACGTGTTCATTGCTGAGACAGACCCCTCCCGTTAAGCGGTTGTGGCGCGTGTCCAGCGCGGGTTTGATTCCCTCGGGGTCGACTGCTGAGGTCCTGGGTTCTATTCCCGGGTCGGGCAAAGTGTCATTTTGTTTTTCCATCAAGAATTTCTCAGTAGCAGCCACGGATATAGGATTTGTGCCCGATTCATTGCAATAGGCACACCCATTACACCGGAATTAAAATAGAACTGGCGAAATGTGGGTGTACTATTAGGTACACTTCTGCCTAACCCATCGGGGATTACAGGCGTGATGCTATGTTATCTATGTCTTGGATGTTTGATCCAGGATCTACCTGGGCTGACCTGCCCGGCTTCTTCATAACATTATACTTTATGGTAGTACTTTTGTAGTAACATCTCTCACCGTATTATTTTCGTCCTAACCTAGTAAATTGAAATGAAGTTTTAATTTCTTATTAAGATGACTGAGAGACTTATATTGAAATCTACCAACGCGGTTACTCATCCGCCACTCAGAGACGAGAAGATAGTGCGAGTGAATCATTAGCCTAGAGCAGTCCACTGCTGGTCCTATTTCCAGCTAGTGGCGCTAAGTGATTCTTGGCAACTCTCATCCAGTTGCTACCAGCCACACTGCGGAGATCGTCGCTCTACCTAGACTGAGAGCGTCCCACCTTAAGCTGTGAGTGAGTTATTAGACTAAAATTCAAGACTATCAAGTAACGATTTTTCTCGACCATTAACTTCGTGCGTAGCTAGTAAGGACTGAATATGATGTACAGGTTCAAGCTACTGCCATAAACTGACTAGAATCTAATTGCAAGTAAGACCACTTCCTACCTTAGTTCTGAAACCCCCCGATGTTTCTGACATCTCATCAGAATACAATTCAGTTGAACTTCACAAATTGTCACGTATGGTAGTAATGTTAGCCTCGAAACCCTTGCTCCGAAATAAAAATGTAAATATTCTTTGTATCAGTTCTTGCTGAACTCACTCACTTTTATTTGAATACATAGTAAAAGGAAAATAGTTACCCTTCCTTTTACCTGTCTTCAACAAGTGTCCAATATGAGTCTACCGTGTACCCCTCGAGGCATAAAAACATCAGCAAAAAGGCTTTATTCAAAAATTATTCATGAAGATGCAGGGGCTGAATTTTTATGTGAGCAGATAAAAACAATTGCCCGTAAGAGAATTGTTTCCGTTTTCGGGATGTGAAACAATTCGGTTACAAAAGATGTAGGTATCCTTAGATACATCGGAATAGTTGTACAAAGATTTTTGAGAGCAATGGCGGCCCAGTAGCAACGGCCCTGACGACCGATTTGTGAGGTCGTAAGTTTGAACCCAGATATGGACATTAGTTTGTTATTTTCACCGTTTTGAGCGCAGTGGTAAAAGCTGCATAGTCTTTTTTTACTTTCAAAAACATATTGATTTCCATGGTACACGTACGCATTACAAGCCCATATTTTTTTCGGTGTTGTGTTAAAATACGTTCCCATAGTCATTGAGGAGGCGACAATCTGATTTATAAGCAGCATGTATCTCTCGCCTTGGTCACAAACGAATGGGTTTAGGAAACCGTACTCTCGGGGATTGTGCTCATTGTAGTGTTCATGATAGGTGTTTTGGGGAGTATCATTACAATATTGGCCCGTAAATTTTATGTTGGACAACTGTGGCCTTCCGATTAATGGTATAGTGAATGGTAGAGGATCCGAGGAGCTTTGATCGCTATGATTATTCGTAAGCTGATCGGTGATTGTAATTTGTAAAGTTTTCATCCAAACATTGAGCAGAACAGTGACAAGATAGAATGTATTCACACTATGTGCTACCCCGAGATCAGAATCCATCGACAGGTCATAACTAACATCGCGCATAATTAATACCAGAAAGGCTAGGTAGAGTCAAAGGAATAACGACATTGCTCCAGTTCTGTTATGGTTAATTCCCTAGTATAGTACCTATTGCCATCAAGGGACACAAATCTAAACTCCAGGTTGCTGCTGCAAAAATCCAATAACACTTTACCCAACCTGGTCCGCATCGAACCCCCTAACGTCTGATTATGCTTCAGTACAGGTACTAGACAGTGCTTATCCGTACTTACTGGTACCCTGATTCATAACATCTTACTGACGCTGACTGTAGTTTCATTTTGTCATTCGACCAACAGTTCTGCCGCCCTACGTTGTTATGCACATTCTTAGAAGTCGTAGGTAAGTTGGATGCAACTTTTAATCAAAACATAACATAACATAACATCACATCTGTAATTTCCGAAGGGTTAGGCAGAGGTGTATCTAATGCTACACCCACATTTCGCCAGTTATGTTTAAGTCCCATGTAATATGAGGCGAGCCTATTGCCATCAACTGCGCGCGAATCCAGACTCCGTGATTGCTACTGATAAATTCCTGATGTAAAACCCAATTACACTTTGCCCGACCCGGGAACCGAACCCAGGACTTCATGCTCAGCAGTCGTGCTTGAGATCACTAGACCAACAAGGCTCTCGTATGACTACACGATATAAAAGTTTCCAAACGCTAAAATGGTTTTGAGAACTTTAACTGCCTCCCCAAAGAGGTGTAAACCAAAACACATCACCCCATTATATACAAGAACAGCCCGCTATTTGTTTACAAATCGCCGGAATTTGGGTCACGAAGTTTTTTCACCATTACATAAGCCATTAACTGTGTCAGGTTTCCTTCTGGGCGGGCTTCAGTGGCACCCGAATAACTCGAACGGATGAATTTCGTTTTATTGTGTGATACCGAGCTGAAAACACGGTTTTATTTCTAGAAAGATTTTTATTTGAGGTGTGGAAAGAATTGAATTATAGACAACTAGCTATTGCTCGCGGCTTTGCTCGCGTTAGGGGTGAAAAACTGCCTTTTTATCCCACCAGATGTCGCATAATCAACTTTGCCTAATTGTGTCCTGTCACCTGTCAAAATCCATACTAATTTACGATTTTTATATAAACAAATATCGAAAATAATTAAATACTATAAATATGACGCAATGTTGTGCTCCAGACTGCAAACATCAAGGGAGACATATATTTCCAAAGGATCCAAAACGCCGAAAAGCCTGGGAAAAAGCGTTGAGAATCAAAAACTTTAAAGCAACCGAGCACTCTGTGTTGTGCCCTGCTCATTTTAAAGCTGATGATTATTTTGGCCAAAGTAAATATACCGGTACGTGTGATTGATTCATAATAACTTGTGGATAATTGTAGATCATTTTGCAGAGAAAGTAATGATAATATGTTATTTATTTCAGTGTATGAGCCTAAGGCTAAATTCTTAAAGAAAACTGCAGTGCCTTCAATCTGTTTGCAGTGTGCTTCAATACCGCTGCCAGCCGCACATTCACAATTACATTGTTCAATGTTGCCTTCATTGCTCAATAGAATATTTACAATATAGACAACTTTTTTCATTTGGGCCTTGTCATTGGCCCTGTATGTATGTGTATGCACCTTCAATGCTATACCGTGCAGTCAACAAACACCTTTTTTTTTTTTTTTTTTTTTGGAGGGTGAGAAATCATCAAATGACTCCTCCCGCTCTGGGCGGAGCGGAAGGGAGTGTCAGACTCTTACTGACTAAAAAAACACCCATGTTCCTTCATTGGCCCTTTATGTTCCAGGGCCGCGGTATCTCTTTCGAACAGTCCCGCAGCCCTGGCAGGCACCGGCCCTTGCGGGCCCCTCCCGTTTGCTGACATCTCTTTGAGGCGCGCGTGGAACACGAACGCGCCGTCGACACGGCCTGCCCGTCGTCATACGACGGACGGACGGCGAGCTAGCCCATTACTCGCCGTCCACAGGCCCGTGCCTACGGTGGCCGAGAGCCATCACGGCGTGGCCCCCGACGCCCGGTGCTTCTCCCGCGGCGGCTGGGACGTGAGGAGGTTCTCTCCCTCTCACGTTCCGCCGCCTCCTTCGCTAGCATGACTGCTTCGCAGAAGGAGGCGACGGCTTCCCATTCCCTCTCGCCCCGGACCATGGCTTGAACCAGGGCCGGACGCGAGAGGTCGCCGCCGAGTCAACAAACACCTGGCTTCATACATAACCTGTCCTTTCAGCTGAGCATTCAGAGCATTGAATCTGAAAGAAATAGAATAGCACTTTAGGCACTTTGGTAAATCATGTAACATAGAAGGTACCTCCTATAATTTTAGTCCTAAGGTCTAAATATAAAGGTATCATTAAAGAGATGCTACAAGAGATTTTATAAATGAACTCACCTTTCGAAGTACGACTGTATTTCTTGCCTATTTAGAGCAGGAATCGGCGAATCGGCATTGATGTCTTTGTAAGAAGAAGTTGGTGGGCACCGATATTGTGGGTCACTGAGAGATGTGCCAGGCTCTAGGTTGACATTAAAATTAAAATTTCGGTCGTATGCTTCTAATCTGAAAGTCAAAAACATACATCATAATAGATTCGATGAGAAAATCGATTATTTATCAATATAACCTTAAAATTATTTATTGATTACCTTTCAATCAACACTGCTTCTTTCCCTGCTGTTGATGCATTTCTTTTACGTAACTCCACTTTTAATTGTGTAACAGTCCAAAAAGAATACATTTTAAATATAAAATTATTCGAAAACAGCAATAACAAATTCACTAAATCGTCAACATTTATC
The DNA here is from genome assembly GCA_950022335.1 of Eurois occulta. Taxonomy (NCBI): domain Eukaryota; kingdom Metazoa; phylum Arthropoda; class Insecta; order Lepidoptera; family Noctuidae; genus Eurois; species Eurois occulta. The sequence continues at coordinate 19,856,337 of OX465485.1, read as the reverse complement.
TGACAAGGTAGGGTCGATGCTAGCGACATCTAAGTCGACCTTTGAGTTTTTCTCCTCATTCGGGTTGTACTCTGCTTGTAATAATATAATTCAATCGGCGGCGCCATCTATTATCATAAAAAGGTTAATGTTGTTTTCCTCGGGAACAGTACTTTTTTTCGGGATGAAAAGTACCCTATGTCTGTTTCTGAGCTGACAACGTATATGCAAAATTTCAGGATAATCGGTTCAGTGGTTTGACGTCAAAAGCTTAGGTAACAAACAAACTTGCTTTCGCATTTATAATACTAGTAAGGACTAGTAAGGAAGTAAGGATATGTATCCATATTGTGTACTTATACAGGGTGACAGAAACATCTACGCACAAATGATGTATGTAAATAGAACATTTTCTTCGGTAATTTAAAAAAAAATATATCCATACATTTTAACCCTGTAGGTGTTGCAGTTTTGAAGGAAAAGCTGTTTTTTTTTTGTTAATTGTCTATAAAGAGTTTCCTTATTGGGGGGTTCAGAATGATATACTGAATACTTGCTAACCGTCTTTGCGTCGATGTCCCTTCCACCACCCTGTACATACAGTTCTTTAAGAATGTCAGATTCCTATTTTAAAAAAAACAGAGGTTCTAAGCAAAGTGACGGCGAAAGTGATGATTGACTAATGCCTACCGAGAAATGACAATCCTCTTGCAAGTCGTTCTAGCGTAGCGGCACAGTACAGAAAGTACTAGAGCGCCATCTATGACACAAATGAAGAACTAGCATCAAAAATTCTAAATCCCGCTATTAAAGTTATTTGCGACTTAAGGCGATTAACAAAAACTCGACAAAACTGTCGGGCAGTAGCCCACCAGACTCACCACCAGTCTGGACGGAAATCCCCCCTTTTTTATGGAGAATTGAGGAACTTTACACCCTGGTCTTCATACCCTTAAAGAAATTTGAACTTTCTAAGCTCTGGTCATTCGTTGTAAATCATCAAAAGTCATATTTCATAACTGATTAGAATTCCCAGAAGGTTTCTTGAATGAAGCACTAAATGCTTCATTCAAGAAACCTTCTGATAATTAATTTGTCCCATACTAGTGTAGTTTTTAAACATGCGCTCGATTTTGAAGAACATTTAAGAATGTCACTGTAAAACTATACGAATCAGTACTTAGGTCTGGCTTTGTTACCACTGAACTTACGCTCGTCATATGATATCGGCTCGGACACCTCGAGGTCCCACAGGTCAATACTAAGAATTCTAGAATGTGGTATAGTGCAAAATATTTAGTACCTGTGTGGGAATCGAACGAAAAACAGCATTCCAGTGTGGCCCAACTACACCTTTCTCTGCTTTTAATAATTCAAATTAAATGCAAAATACAGTGAAAGTTGCTTCTAGACGAAAATAAAAGGCTATTTATAAACAAATTTATTCATCGCCTGTCATATTTTTTAGAAGGAAATTCATTATTTTTACAATCTGCCCCTAAATGATTGGGCTCGGCATAATAAATTAAAACCGTACCTATTTTGATATCGATAAATATTGTTGATTTTATGGATGTATAAACTTGGATATTAAAGTATTTTTTTATTTAACAAATGTATTTTTCTGATTAAAAATAACAGAGTACTACGAAAATGTTTTAAGACTTGCAAAGATGAAGTAAATTAGTTAATTATAGCATAACACAATTTTAGCCGTCCAAACAAGTCTGTAGTTAGTTGAAAATACACCATCATCGTAGATGTTTTGCGTAGCAGCTTGGCCTCCTACGAAATCGTAGCGTAGGCCGCTACGGCGTAGCAACAGTCACCATTTATCATCAAGCAGTATTTATAACTTTTTACTTCAGTAATTATTGTTGATCACTAGGCACTAGTTTCATAACTAACTAGTCATGCTCTAGTTTGATAAAACTCGTGTCTAAAACGAAACTAGTTCCACACTAGTCCTGAATTCATAACTAGACCGGCACTAGTCAAAAGTAGTAAAGTAGTGCCACATTTGACATCTGTCAGTTTTAGCTTCATAGTGGGGTGACCTGCTTAAAAAATCGATTAAAGTGAATGAATCGTGTAATGTATGTAGTATTGTGACGTTGCCTCGGGCGCGCACATCGCTCGGTTATAAGTACCGCTCCGAGTGGTGGGGCGCCAGTCGTTGTCGGACTGTCGGCCTGTGCGGTGGTGCGTTGGCGAGTCAACTATCTATTAGTGTTGGTAAATGTGCATATTTTACATTGGCGACGAGGTGAAAAAAAGGGGAGAAAAGCCGTGAGTTCTTAAATTTTATTATTAGAATAATTAAGAATTGTATTTCGTGGAGAAATATACGAAATATTCTTTCATTTTAAAACTCAAATTATGAACATTACGTTAGAATATATAATAATCGTTTATTTATAAAAAGAGGTACATTTACAATGAAATATCTTAACAAATAAAATAGAGCACAGTTGATTATTGCCTGAACTAGGTTGAACCTGTGTTTCAGGCCACAAGGTGCATAAATATCTACTTAAAATAAATAAATTAACGTTCAATGAAAAGTAAAGTACTGAAATTAAAACATACATCAAATAAAAATAAAAAAACAGTGTGTCAACAATTTACTTGCAGACAACAAGTAAGTCTTCTGTCTGTGCATACGAAAAGAGTTGTAAAAAAGTAATTATAGACTTTTTACAGCTAAAATAATTTAACTGAATTTGAATTTGAATAAGAATGTTTCATTACAAATATTAACTGTAAATAAAATATTATTAAAAGGCTGAAACAAAAAGTGGTTTGTTAATGTATTGTTTTGCAACTATTTAAATACTATCTTGGTTATTAAATCAAAATCAAAATATTTTATTTCACATAGGCCTACATGGGCACTTATAAAACATCGACAGAAAGGTGCACGGTTCCGGGTTGGTCGTTTCCTATGGAGAAGAACCGGCAAGAAACTCCATGGGTTCTCTTTTAAAATCATTTGGTTTTACAATATTATCATGTTACAGCATTAGTACTTAAGTATGGGGGGACAGCATAGGCCCGACAATAAGTCGTTGCTTACTACACAAACGGAAAATAAGATAAGAGGTTAACAAAAGTTAACACACCTCTAGGAATCTACAAGGCCTACACTTCTATCACTAGCTATGTAGTACAAACCTTGTGAAAGAAAATAAACTATTTGTATTTGTACACTGTTCACACATTCACAAACAATTGTTAAAAATAATCTATACAAAGGCAAGAAAATATTATAAAAGACTAAATATTGTCATCAGTGCTGCAACTATCCTGAACAAAAGGTGTTGAAATGATTTGAGAACTATTATAAAAAGAAAATCTGATTAAAAAACATTAAGGTTATGGAAAACACATATTGATTTAATTATCTATCATAAACAAAACATCACGCCTATGTTCCCCAAAGGGGTAGGCAGAGATGTGTGATGCAACCACGTTTCACCAATTACGTTGAGCATGCCTGTTGCCATTAACCGGATGCCAGTTCAAATTCCGGTCTGTTATTGGTAGGTTCATGATGGAGAAACTCAGTGACACTGGCTACCTACCTACCTGGAAGTTGAACCCAGGACCTTGAGGTGAGGGGATAAGCGAATGAAACGAGTAGCTTGGTTGACGTCCCGTTTAATACTAATCCTGTCTTACACACATATCATGATAGGTGTCACAATGTAGTTAATGTAATGTAAATACGTACTTATATCTACTACTTCACCTACCGGGTAAAAATTGAAAAAAAAAAAAAAAATCTTTTTTTTTTTTTTTTTTTTACAGTTTACATATCAAATAAAGAAAATCGTATAACCTAACCTTAGTGTAAGTACATTTTTCCTTAATTGCTAATCTGTTACATAAAGGCTTATCAATGTTATGTTTAAACTTATTTTAATTCAACAATTATTGTAATTATATCCTATTTAAACTTAAGCAGTTACAAATGGTTTGGTTCTATTTTTATGCACAATGTCTATTTTATTGTTTCGTATTATTTTTACATTTGGTTCTAAATCTTCTATCACTAAATATGGACCATTATACAAGCTGTCTAATTTTCCTGCTGTTTCATTTTTCAAAAGTAACTTGTCATCCTTTTTGTAAATTATTGAATTAACATTTTTATCGTATGTTTGTTTTCTTTGTTGCTTACTATTAATTAAGTTTTCACGGGCATCTTTGTGCGCTATTTGTAACCTATACCTTAACTCTAAACTATAACTATCGGGATTGTATAAAGGTTCTACCATACTCGTTACTCTACTAGGTATTTCACAATGTTTACCGAATACAAGTTCGTACGGGGCATATTTGGTACTGGTATGTACGGTGTTATTGTATGCGAAACACCAGAAGGGTAGCCAGTGGCTCCAAGTATCAGGGTGACCTTCACATTGTATTCGCAAAAAGGAACCCAAATGTTTGTGAGCGTTTTCTAACGCCCCAATAGTTTGATGATGGTATGCTGTTGAGTTTAATTTTTCAATCTCTAGCAATTTACATACCTCTTCCATGACTGATGACATGAACTCAGTACCGCGATCTGTAGTAATAACCTTTGGTATTCCGAATCTTAAAATAAAATTATTAACGAAAGCCTTAGCTATACTTACTGTTTCCTTATTCCTAAGAGGATAAGCCTCTATAAATTTACTTCAATCACACTGTACCGTTAATATGTACGTGTTATCATCTTCATCCCTATCGAGAGGTCCTACTACGTCTAGATAGACCTTTTCTAATGCTGTAGAAGCCGTTGTTGTTATTGTCATCGGCTCTTTAACATAGCGTGAATGTTTCATTCTTTGACATTTTTCGCATTTGTGAATAAATTGTTTGACGTCATTTTCAATCTCTGGCCAGTAATATTTTCGTTTTATATTATTTATCATTCTGCGTACCCCCGCGTGGCCGCTGGTAGGTAGCAAATGGTAATCATTTAAAATTAAATTCTTTTCTTCGTCACTATCTATTCTTTTTATTCCTCGCAATATGCAAATACGGGGCCCGGGCCATGCATTCGTATTTTGTATCTCTTCTATCATATTTTTGATGAATAAAACATTATCATCTTTTTTAATTATGCATATTTCTTTAATATTTATTTTTTTGCAAAACTCACTCTTTTTTTTCACAAAAACGTCTCGCGTGTATTGTGACTTAAAATCGAGGTTTATGTATAATACATTTTTATTTGCTATATATGCAAAACATTCCGATTCTGCACTTATACTATTTTTCCGTTTCATTTTCTTTATTTCGTCGCCTTTTACTAATAACATCTCTACTGCTCTTTCTGGTAACTTAAGTATTTCTACAATCTTGGGTTGATCAGGCCTTTGATTTGTATCAATACTTGAGTTCCCAGTATCATTCTTTTTACTCTCTTGTTTTTCTTTTTCCCTAGCTTGTGCTCTTGTCATAACTACCATAGTTTTCGCATTTAAATTTTTCAAATCATCTGACGTTATATTTATACGTGATAGCGCGTCTGCTACTACGTTTTCCTTTCCTTTCACGTACGTAATTTTAAAGTTATATTCCTCTAATGCCAAGCGAAATTTTATTAGTCTACTAGATGGATCTTTCATTCCAAATAAGTATATGAGAGGTTTATGGTCGGTCATGATTGTAAATGTTTGTCCATATAGTGTAATGGACGCTCAGGAAGGCTTACTTCAAATAACAACGTCAGTTATCGTTTTCACAATTTAGTTTTATATTTCACAATAAATCACACACTTAAAAGTATTTTAACACTTGATCGAGCACTAAACAGTTTATAAAGTTAGTTAAGACAACCTTTCAGCTAGACTGCTGTCGAACGAATGTGCCGCTCGCTATTCGATTACTCCCCACTATAACTCCCACTCTTGCTCCCCTTATTTTGCCGCTAAGGCGGTAGTTTAACGTGCGAGTCAATACAGATACTTTTAAATTGTAACAGCTCGGCCATCCGTTCCACAACGAGTCCCATCGTTGGATGTTTTTAATTTTGAGAATACAACCAATAAACATTTTATATAATTTAAAATGTAACAATTCTAAATAAATCATTTTTTAAATAAATCATTTTTAATTATTAGCTTAACAATCATAAAAATCTATTCAGCTAAAATAACAATCCTATAATTCTTCGCTTGAACAACAATCACAAAATATCTCCCAGCATTTAAAACTTAAAACTAGAATTATAACAATCGAAGAATGGCTTGAAATAACTTCTTAATTATACCAAATTTTACTTATCACTATTGATTCGAGTCTTTACATACCACCAGTCCATGACCTTGACTGTGGCTTTTAAGAATCATAACACATAATATTGGTCGGTTACCTTGACCAATACCAGTTCATGACCTTGACTAGGGCCTATAAGCATCATAACGTATATATTGGTCGGTTACCTTGACCAATACCAGTCCATGACCTTGACTGGGGCCTAAAAGAATCATAACGTATATTGGTCGGTTACCTTGACCAATACCAGTCCATGACCTTGACTGGGACCTTTAAGAATCATAAAATATATATTGGTCGGTTACCTTGACCAATACCAGTCCATGACCTTGACTGGGGAATAACGTATACATTGGCCGGTTACCTTGACCAATGTATACGAATCTTTTGGAGACACAATGAACCATGACACAGTCAATGTGAATCCCATTAAATAAATTACTTTAAAATATCGCGTTTTATAATCCTTTTACTAACTTTTATACTTTATTCATCTTTCTTACTATCTTCGTCCTTCTCACTACCTTCGTCCTTCTCACTACTTTCATCTTTCTCACTACATTTATCTTTCTCGCTAAAATCACCCGTCATGCTACATTCATCCTTCTCATTACTTTCATCATCACTTGTTGGTTCATTAGAATCAGAAGCAGGGTCACTAAAACTAAGCCACGGGGATATCTTGTCTAGGGATACTATAGCTTCATAATGTCTACCTCTTTTCGTAAGTGGGGTATCTTCGATAACGAACCTATCATTAGGAAGGACTTTTTTAATTCTATAGGGGCCCCTACATTTAGGCTCCAATTTCTTTGATTGACCCTCTATACCCGTAACCGCTCTAATCACCTTTACAAGATCTCCGGTAGTAAAAGAAACACCTTTTTTTCTCTTTTTGTCAAATCTTTCTTTATCTTTATTTTGTTGCTCCTTTATCAATTGTTCAACCTCCGACCTAATTTTTAATAAATTATTTTCCGAAGTTGGGGGCAGGATATCAGAGACGATTTCATTTAATTTACCTTGAGATGGGTTTAAAACATTTATACCAAACAACAGTTCTGAGGGGGTCTTTTTGGTAGTGGCATGCGGAGTTGTATTAATTCCTAACTGTATGTTTGCCAAGTGTTCATCCCAACAGCCGTTAGGTTTATCGTGGTTCATGGCTCCTAACGCTGCTAGTATAGTTCGGTTGTAACGCTCTACCTGTCCGTTTGCACGCGGTGTAGCGACGGCGTTATAAATGTGTTTAATACCACTAGCCTTTACAAAATCCTTGAAAGTTTTACTTGTAAAGCTACTTCCCTGGTCCGTAATAAGTCTATTAGGTGTACCAAAGTAACTGACATGTTCACGAAATACTCTTACGCTGGTGGCAGATTTTGTATTACGAACCGCCGTTAAATTTATGTACTTCGTGAATGCATCGATAATTACTAATATATATGTATTCCCACGCTTTGTTCTAATAAACGGCCCTAAGTGATCAGCATGTATTGTGTGAAATGGCTTGCTGACCTTAGGGATTGGATGTAACTCGCCAGCCTTTGCACCACTAGGTAGTTTATGATGAGCACATTCCATACATGCTGAGACATATTTCTTCACATAGCGTCGCATCTTGGGGAACCAATATAACGACGATATACGCTCTAGAGTTTTTTCGAAAGCAAAATGCCCGACATCGTCGTGGTTATTTCTTAAAATCTGCCACCGAGCACTTTTGGGTACAACCCAACGTAAATTCTCTTTGTCGATTATCCGATAAATTCGTCCGTTTTTATTTTTATAATTATTATGTATGTCTGCCACCTCTTTAGTTTTGGGATCATTTAAAATTACAGAAATACGTTTAATCTCATCATCCGCCTGTTGGACAGTAGTTATCCAGTCTTCTGAATTAATAGCAAGGACATCTAAGATATTATTATCACTGTAACCACGATCGCTCTCGATGGGGGCCCTACTTAGAGCATCGACATGCGCCATTTTATCACCTGACCTAAACTCGATTTCGCAGTCAAACTCTTGGAATTGTACCCACCATCGAGCAATACGCGGTATCAAATCGCGCTTGGTCAAAGTGGTGCGCAGGGCATTGCAATCAGTTACGATTTTGAATTTTATGCCTAATAGATATACCCGGAACTTGCTCAGTGAAGAAATAACAGCAAGGGTTTCGAGCTCAAAAGAGTGTAATTTTTGTTCGTCAACGGTCGTTTGTCTACTATAATAAGCCACGGGCTGCAGAGAACCAGCCTCACCCATTTGCATCAGGATACCAGCGACACCTGATTTACTAGCATCAGTATGAAGCTGTGTCTCTGCATCCGGTCTATACAATGCCAATACAGGGCGTTCTATTAAACATTTCTTTAATTGTACAAACGCATCCGACTCTTCCTTGCTCCATTTCCACACCTGGTCTTTTTTCAAGAGGCCCGTCAGGGGACGTGCTATGGTAGCGAAACCTCGGACAAACCTCCTAAAGAAGCTAGCCAGCCCAAGAAATCTCCTAACCTCGTGTATATTTTTGGGTACGGGAAATCTTGACACGGCTTCTATCTTAGATGAGCCTGGTCTAATGCCAAATTCACTAACTTCAAACCCCAAATAATCTATTTTGTTAAAGAAAAAGTTACACTTGCTCATTTTTAATGTTAAACCACCTTCTCTTAGCAATTTTAATACTTCTTCTAGCCTTGTAATACCTTCTTCAAATGAACTAGCTGGGATTAATACATCATCCATAAATATAAGTGCATACCTCGCTTGTGACTTTTGCAATATTTTGTTAACAGTGCGTTGGAAAACGGAAGGCGCATTTACCAAACCAAAAGGCATCCTATTGTACTCATATTGCCCATCAGGCGTTACAAAAGCTGTTTTATCGCGGGAATTTTCGGCAATAGGAATCTGATAGTACCCTGAATACATATCTAATGTAATAAATAGATTACTGCCAGCTAACATGTCAAGTTGGTCCTCTATCCTAGGTAGAGGGTAGTGCTCTCGAATGGTTTTTCTATTAAGAGCGCGATAGTCCACGCATAACCGTTTCTCACCAGACTTTTTATTAACCAATACGATAGGGCTTGCGTATGGGGAATTGGACTCTCTAATAATATTTGCGTCTAACATCTCTTGAACCATTGTACGTACGTGTATGCGTTCTGTTTGTGACAATCGATATGGGCGATAGACAACTGGCTCAGAATCCTTGAGATTAATCACCATTTCAGTTGTTGTAGTAAACCCTAAGTCCTTTAAATTGGAAGAAAAGCAGTCTTTATATTTGTTTAGTAATTGTTTTAGAATTTCTATTTGTTGAGAAGTAATACTATCCCCACACTTAAATGGTGATTCATCCAAGTTGCCTTCATGAAATTCCTGAACGGTATTAATCTGCAGGCATCTGTCTACATTATGACCACGTGTTACTAACTCGTCCTTGCGAATAACTACATTTTTATTGGTAATATTTTGTATAAGGATATTCCCAAGACCCAGCTTCAATTCATATTCGCCAGGCAATAAATAATGTTCCGAACCAGGACATCCTCTAATCGAACCATTAATATAAACTTGACCGGTGTAATCATACGGGTATTTTACAGGGATTGCTCTAAGATCACCCGGCGCGATATTTATATTAGAGAGACTAACCAGAGGAAACTTGACACCTTCACTGACTGGAGTTTCAACTTTTTGAAATATAACATCAGTGGCAGTCTTAATAATTCTTATAGATGGTCTTTCCGTGTATGTGTGACCCAGTATTACTGGGACATTTATGAGTTCATCAGCGACTACTAGTATTTCCACATCGTTTTGCACAACTCCCTGAATCTCAATGGTTACATAAGCCAAACCTAATGGTTGATATGGCACATTACCTAGACCCTTAAGCAATGGTGTTTGTACAGTTTGCCATTTTAATCCTAATTTACAAGCGTCACTATGTCGGATTAAGGTGCCATCGCTTCCGAGGTCAATATGACATTCTATAATGCAGTCATTTAACTTTATCGGCATCTTATATTTAGAATTTGATTTTTGAGTACTATTATTAATTTGCATCACAGTTTTAGTCGAAGCTTCGGAAGCGTCACTCTTATCCTTCTTATTTGGACAATTTTTCTCTAAGTGCCCTAGCCAATTACATTTGGTACATTGTATTTTAGGTTTAGTGCATTTAAAAAATGGGTGCCCTGTTTCCTGGCAGTTGTAGCAGGTAACGCGATTATACCTAGAACTCGACTGAGTATTATTAGGGTTAGGTAATACCTTTTGTGTACTTTGAACAACTGTACGTTTGTCCTTATCCTTATTCTTTGAATTTTCCGGAAGAACTTTATCTTGGCCACTTTTAACAGTCTTAAAAAATTTTAAAACTTGTTCAGGTTCCGCGAACTCAACCGCTTGAGCACCTAACCTTACTCCACGATCGTCAATACCAGCAATTAAACAATCAACGGCACGTTTTTCAGTAATATTACACCGGTTCAACAGATTCATTTTGGAGTAATAATACAATTCTAACGATTCCCCGTATCTAACTCTCAAACTTAACATTTCATTTAATAGATCCGCATAATTTTCTCGGGTTGGAAAAGATTCCTTAAGTTTATGTTTCCATTCCGCCCAGGAGAACAGTAGTGTAGGTAATCCCTGATACCAAGACTTGGCTACACCACTCAACTTTGGTAAGGCGTAGTGGATCAACTGCCTATCGTTCCATCCATAAATGTGAGCGCATTCTTCAACCTTATTAATCCATGCATCCATCGTCTGTTCTTTTGACATTGGGTCGTATTCGGGTATAACATTATGGAGAACGGGAAACTTATCACGTTCACCACCATTCTTCATATCTTTCATAATATCGACAAATTGTTTCAACAACATATTTTGGCTATCGTACCTGCGAGAACGTTTTGGCCTACGTTCACTTCCAGTAGAACTACTGCTAGGTTCCCGCCGCTTTTCATGTTGCCGGCGGCTTTTGCGGCGGCGACGGGATGCTCGTTCGTCATTGCTGCTACTAGAGCAGCTCGGCGGGCGTCGACTTTCTTTACGACGACCCCTTTTTGAAGCTCTCGGTAACTCCGGTGTGCCACTTCGAGTTGCTTCACTTCTTGGCATATTTATATAGGGCTCACACAAAAAAAAACAGTTTTATTATGTTACCTTTTGGCGCAGGGAGGGCAATTTACAGGTGTATTTGCCCAATTAATCCCACTTCTGAGATGTAATGGACGCTCAGGAAGGCTTACTTCAAATAACAACGTCAGTTATCGTTTTCACAATTTAGTTTTATATTTCACAATAAATCACACACTTAAAAGTATTTTAACACTTGATCGAGCACTAAACAGTTTATAAAGTTAGTTAAGACAACCTTTCAGCTAGACTGCTGTCGAACGAATGTGCCGCTCGCTATTCGATTACTCCCCACTATAACTCCCACTCTTGCTCCCCTTATTTTGCCGCTAAGGCGGTAGTTTAACGTGCGAGTCAATACAGATACTTTTAAATTGTAACAATAGGTAGGGTCTAAAGTATTTAACTCCCCATACAATGGCAGTTAATTCCTTTTGTATTGTGGGATAGTTTCTTTCGGCTTTATTTAACGGCCTACTGGCATAAGCTATTGGTTTCATATTTCTGTTACATAGTACTGCTCCTATGGCAATGCCTGATGCATCTGTTTGCAGTACGAATTCATTATTTGTTGAGAAATCTGGATATTGCAAAATTGGTGGACTCATTAAAGCATTTTTTATGAGTTCAAATGATTTTTGACAGTCACTTGACCATACGAATTCTTTATTTTTACGACTAAGTTCATTTAATGGTATTGTTATTTCTGCAAATTTATTTATGAATTTTCTGTAATAGTTACAGAATGCAACGAATCGTCTTACTTCATCTGAATTTTTTGGAACGGGGTAGTTTTTGATTATTTTAATTTTATCACTGTCAGGTAATATTCCTTCTGAAGATATAGTATGCCCTAAATACAGTAATTCTGTTTTTAGAAATTGGCATTTATTAGGGTTTAATTTCAGGTTGACTTTTCGAAGTCTTTCGAATACGTCAATTAGGTTTTTATTATGGGTATCTAAATTTCTACCGAAACATACTAAATCATCCAAGTAAATGAGACACTTTTCGTAGTTTAAACCTGACATCGCTATGGACATAACTCTTGAAAATGCACTTGGACTAGTCTTGAGTCCCATGGGCATTCGTTTCATTTGATATTGCCCGGTATTTGTTGTAAATGATGTGAGCTTTCTGGACTCTGTGTTCAAGGTTACCTGATAATATGATTGGCTTAAATCTAAATGAGAAAAATAAATGGCACCGGATAGTGAATCTAGAATATCTGTAATATTGGGTAATGGAAATTTTTCGTCTTGTATTACTTCGTTTAATTTCCTGTAATCTACCACTAGTCGCCACTTTTTATTAATCTTATCATCTGATTTCTTTGGTACTAAAAGGATAGGACTCGACCATTCACTCTTAGCCTCTTCTATTATATCGTCTTCTAGCATTTGCCGAATTTGTTTGTCTATTTCTGTTTTTAAACTATGCGGTAATCTATATGGTTTAACATACACGGGACCTACATGAGGTTTCAAATTAATGGAATGTTCACACAGTTCCGTCACTGTCAGCTTATCGCCGGGTAGGTAGAATATGTCAGCGTATTTCGAACAGATAGACTCTATTGTTTTACGTTCGCTGTCACACAAGTGATCAAGTTTCAATAATTCTAACAATGTTTTTGCACGTGCAACGTTCGCGCTACACTTACTGAATAAACACATATCAAATTCCGTTAGTGGTAATAACTCTGGTTGAAATACAGGTATACATATGTCTTTTTCGCTTGTATTCAGGATCCTTATTGGTATAATATTATTTTGTGGTTTGACTACCAATCCTGCCAAAAATAGGTTTTCTTCTAGCTCCTTCTGTACTATTACGCAATCATTATTCACGTCACAATTTAACTTTATGTAATGAATTGATTCGCATCGCGCTGGTATTGATAAATACTCGTTACTAACTTTTGGTTCGGAAAACAATGTTAGCGTGGTACTTCCCTTATCACTAACTAAAATCAATGTATTGTTTTCTAAGTCGATATTTGAATTGTAATTAGTTAAAAAATCTAATCCTATTATGCCATCAGATTTACATGGTAAGTTATCAATCACATAAAACTTATTCTCATAAGTTGTACCGTCTGGAGCGCGTAATGTTAAGTAAACAAAACCTTGCGAGCATGTCTTACCGCCTATACCGTTAATAACAATGTTGTCTGTATGTATTGGAATGTGTTTCGATAAGGCTTGTCGCTTAACCGCTGATAATGACGCACCGGTATCTAATAACCAAGAGCTTCTCCTATAATTTAAATTAAAACTAACATATCGATGATTTACTCTACTCATGAAAATTTCGTGTTTAGGAACGAAAAAACTGCTGATTATTCTCATCTGCTTCTTCCCTCACTTGGTTAGACGTGTCTGTAGAGAAAACATTTCTTTGGTTACCCCTATAGTTAGCATGACCGCGATTCGAACGCGTGTAAACTTGATAACTTCTGCCACGATTATTGTTAAATCGTTGACCACGGTTTGTATAGTTACCTCTATTTTGCTGTAAATGTCCTCGCTGGTAGTTTCCGCGTTGTTGGTAATTGACACCCCTTGTTATCCACACTCGTCGATATCCACCTCGGCTTCTGTTTGAAGATATATTTCTAGTGTTATAATTAAACTGACCTTTCGACGTCATGATTGTGTTGGATGTTGACGGTTGAGCGAGTTCTTCGTCCTCAGCCGCACGCACCGCATCCTTAAGGGTTGTATAGTTGCGAGCTGAAATGATTGTACTTAAACGTCTATTTCTAAGACCGTCTGCAAATTTCTTCACAGCCAGTTGCTCATTTATTGGCCTCAAAATCTCATACGCTTTTTCGTTACAATCTGCCTGAGAGATTGTGAGGTCAACAAAAAGTTCTTCAATTTGTGTTGCATAATTTGATATTGTCATTTCCTGTTGGCGAACATTATTTAATTGTATAAGTAATGAATTTGCGGACTTTTTTGTTAATAGATACTGTTTTATATCATGAATTAAGGACTTGCAGTCAGAATAATTTGACCTTAATTTGAGTCGCGCCGTTTTATCTAGTCTCGTTTTTAAAACAAATGAGATAAGCACTTTTTTGCTATCTGCATCCTGAAGACAACTTTCGTACATCTCGATACCTTGTATTATTTTGTCAATAGTCGCTTCAGTACCATCCATGACCGGTATCAAACATGCTGCCGTTTTTAGGCTAAATTCCTCCATTTTTAGTCAGTTTTTGTTAACGCTGGTAGAGTAGCTTAGTATTTTCTTATAAACTAATACAATCTTATCCGTTAAACTTTCTAAAATATATTCCGATGATTCGGTTTTCAATTCTGTAGTATTTAATACATTTATTAAATTTTTTGCATGGTCATAATATTCTTTGCTCTGTAATATTTTATTCTGGACATTTTCCTTATTTTTTATTCTTTTTTCTGGACCCAATTTCCTCAAATTGATTTGAATATTTTCTAACTTTTGATAAATTTCATTTAACTCACTTAGATCCATTTAATCACTTCTGTCATAGTTACAAACAACATTATGAGCTTCTGGGCTTACCTAGTTCTTCCAGTAATCCAAATTAACAAATAATTAGATACGTTAATATAATTATTACTAATCTTACACAGTAAATTGGTGTGAGCAATTTGTGTTTACATCACGCTACTATTTTTCTATTTCGTTATTAATATTGTTAAGGACGCACTACACTGTTTGGAATATTCACGGCACTCACTATCACACTTTTACACTTGATTTTCCTCTTCATCTGCTGCTGCCTTCTTTCGCCCTGATAAACGATACCGAAGACGTTGCATGGTATCAGCTCGTATCTCCTTCTGCATCCATTTCTTGTGGCATTTTCTATATTGCTTGTACCCGATTAAAAGGGTCGCTAGGCCTATGATGACAAACAATGTGATCATTAATACATTGTTCACATAGTGGTCGTGGTTATCTGTTATACTTGCTGCATTGCTCCCTGCTGCATTTTGTGCAATAATGACATCTTCCGTTTTCGAATATGTTTTGCCCATAATAACCTCCTGCTGCTGTTCTGTAGTTGTTACACGAGAAACGCAGTCGCTGATTCACCAAATTTTCCACTTAATAGTTGGGCACACACCGTCGCTGGCAGAGTCAATTATGTATTCCCACATAACAAAGTCTCAGTAGTATTCCACACACTTTAATTGCTGAACTAGCGTAATTCAATGCCTCGACGCGGCGCAGCGCCTGCGACTGGCAGGGTCGCCATGAGGTGAGGGGATAAGCGAATGAAACGAGTAGCTTGGTTGACGTCCCGTTTAATACTAATCCTGTCTTACACACATATCATGATAGGTGTCACAATGTAGTTAATATAATGTAAATACGTACTTATATCTACTACTTCAACCTCGTGCTTAGTTATTTGATTTCTGTTACATGATTAGTTCTAAAAGAATAAATCAAAAAGCAGTAGAACATATCTACTGGTCATTAAATTGACAAGTCATCAGGGAATGCCAGTGATATCAGTAGAGTATACCTACTGGTCATTAAATTGACAAGTCATCAGAGAATGACAGTGATATCAGTAGAGTATACGTACTGGTCATTACATTGACAAGTCATCAGAGAATGACAGTGATATCAGTAGAGTTTACCTACTGGTCATTAAATTGACAAGTCATCAGAGAATGACAGTGATATCAGTAGAGTATACGTACTGGTCATTAAATTGACAAGTCATTAGAGGATGACAATAATAGCATTAGAGTATACCTACTGGTCATTAAATTGACAAGTCATCAAAGAATGACAATAAAAGCAGTAGAATATACCTACTGGTCATTAAATTGACAAGTCATTAGAGGATGACAAAAATAGGAGTAGAGTATACCTACTGGTCATTAAATTGACAAGTCATCAAAGAATGACAATAATAGCAGTAGAATATACCTACTGGTCATTAAATTGACAAGTCAGATAATTACAATAATAGCAGTAGAATATACCTACTGGTCATAAAAATGACAGTTATCAAAGGAAAAATAGGTCAGCAGTGGTGGTACTTTTTATGTACATACTGGTCATTTAATTGACAAACTTTGCCAGTTAGTGCAAACCCTTTATTTATTGGTTCCAGATAATTAATAACAATATGAGTTCTCATCTCAAGTTAGAGAAATTTGATTGTGAGGGGGAACCTTCATCAGTAGGAATGAGATGGGAGCGCTGGAAGCAGGCGCTTTTGATCTACCTGGAAGCTGCTGGCATTGAGAGTACTGAGAAGAAACGTGCTTCGCTGCTACATTTTGGTGGACTAGAATTGCAGGAAATGTTCTATAATATACCAGATTAAAATTTATCACCAGCAAATGGACTTTCTACCCGAACAAAGTAAGATCGATCGATCGATCGATTGATAAAACATGAGGCAAATGAAAACTTTGAAAAATTCCTATTACGGCTTAGCCAACAAGCAGACAAATGTCAGTTTATGGACAAAGACGATCAAATAATCTATCAAATTACAGAAAAGTGTTCCTCTAAAGAGTTTAGAAAGAGAATTCAACTAACAAATATAATTGTTGCAGCAAATACTCTTGCAGTTGTAAGTCGACAAATCGAAGAATTCGAGAAAAGCAGCACATCAACTGAAAAGATACACAGTAAAGAATATGAAAACAGAAACAAGTGAAGCAGACACAGTTAACCTAAAACAGAGGCTACATAACGGAAAATAAAATAATGATAAGATGTTGAAAAGAAAAACAGGATGTGGAAGATGTGGGAGCGCAGGACACGCGTCTCAAGACAGCAAATGCCCAGCAAAAGAAAAAGATTGCCACAAATGTGGGCTAAGGGACATTTTAGACAATTCTGCAGGGCAATGACACGAGACAGAATGAATAAAAGGAAATATGAGGGAAACAGCAACAAACAAAGCGAAAATAAAATAAAAAATGAAAAGAGATAACAAAAGAAACGACACATATCAGCTAGATCAAACAGAGTCCGCAATCGTACAATATGAGTTCAAAATCGATGATGACAGTATGTTAGATTGCCATACTGGCAGAATGAAGGTTAAAATGTTAGTAAACGCAACTTGATCACAAACAAAACCTGGGACAATATTTACCTGGGATAATATTACATTCAGTTGCAATAAGACTTTTTATGGTTATGGTAGTAAGAGTTCCCTTGACCTGGATCATTTGATGCAAATATAAAAATCGCAGATAGATCTTAAAATTAACTTTTTACGTCATCGCTGATGGAACTCGAGATCTGCTGGGAAAGAAACTGCCATGGCTATGTGTGTACTTAAAATTGGATTAAAAATCGACCAAATGGACACTAAAACAGAGTTTCCGAAGTTCAAGGATGTTTAGTGGAGGTACCAATCGATGAGGAAGTACCACCAATTTCTCAACCATTAAGAAGGATCCCCATACCACAGGAAGACAGCTGGGACCAACGGCTTAACGTGCTTTCCGAGACACGGAGGTAACTCGGCATGTGTAATGGGTGGTCACCCATCCACAGACCAAACTAGCACAGACTAACAGCAGGCACGGCTTTACTTAAAGATCGATCTGAGCGGCTGTTATTATTTTGCTACGATCCCCTAGGACTAGGAGGAGTATTAGTTTAAATTAATGATCATGGACCTCGCATTATAGCGTATGGTCACCGGACACAGACGATATTGCCAGACAGAAAAAGAAGCCATAGCTCTGGTCTAGGCTGTGGAACATTTGTATGTTTTTCTTTTTGGGAAAGAGTTTGAATTAGTGACCGACCATAAACCACTCGAGGTTATATTCGGTCCTAAATCAAAACCATGCGCAGGGATAGAAAGGTGGATACTACACCTTCAAGCATATACATTTAAAGTAATAGCCTGGCAAAGAAAATATAGCAGACAGTTTATCAAGATTGTATAAATTAAATAAAACGTCTGAGGACAAGTCGAAAAACCATATACACCAACTTGTTGATGCAAGCAGGCCAATAGCAGTATCACTGGAAGAAATTACTCGTATGGAGCCATCAAAGCAAGACAAGCAAATATTAAAAATAAGGGAAGGCCTGTATAAAAAACAAATGGGATAAAGAGGTAATCAATTATGCTTTTACGACGGAGTTTTATTGAGAGGAACTAGAACTGTTATGGTAAAAATGTGCAGTAAGGTTCTGACAGCTGCTCACGAAGGGCACCCAGGAATAGTCCTAATGAATGAAGACGAGACTAAGAACCAAAGTATGGTGGCCTAGATATGACAAAGAAACTGAGAACTTGGTCAAATGCTGCAAAGGCTATACGTTAGTTTCAGGTCCAAATCCTCCAAACCCATTGAAGCGACAGGCGTTACCATGCGAACCTTGGGTAGATACATGTATTGATTTTTGAGCCCTTTACCAAGCAGCAATTACATATTGTAATAATAATTTATTTAGGTACATAAAGGTTTTGTAGTACATGAGGGGCCTTACAAAGTACCAATGCATTAATAGTTACATGTGGTAGGTACAACTAATTTCTGAGTATATCGCTGCTCTCCTAGCTAGATTGCTGAGCAATCTGTATTTAGGAGAGACAGTTTCGACTTCCTATTTGAGTATCACAATTCATGTCTTGTCTCATATTGATAATCGTCGATTATTTCAGTCGATACAAGGAAGTGAAGATTTGTCGTAAAATTACCAGTGCAGACATAATAAAATCTCTAAAAGAGATTCTTAGCAGACTTGGTAACCCAATGACGATAACAGCTGATACTGGTAGACAGTTCTGCAGCGAAGATTTAAAAAAATTCTATACTGAAAGAAATATAGTTTTGCATAATACGGTACCATACTGGCCTCAACAGAACGGAGAAGTCGAACGTAACAACCGCGACATTCAAAAGCGATAAAAAAAAATGTGGATCGTAAAAAACTGTCAAGAAGCTTTGTTAGAGTATTTGGCTATGTATATATGTATGTATGTATAGTGTTACAGGTAAAACTCCTGCAGAATTATTTTTGAAACTGCAATATCATGACAATATACCTGTGGCAGGAGACATAAACCAGAAGATTTAGATGTAAGAGACACGAGACCAAGAAAAGAAAGAATTAACATAGAAGAAGATAAAAATGAATCAAAAAATGAAACAGAAGAAGAGGAAGGGTAAAAGGAAACACTAAATTAAACCATAAAATGATTTTTATTAGATATTATTGTGATGTGATTCTGTTATGCCAGAAATGTCAATAAATTATTATTAAAAAATAATAATAATAAACTAAATGTCTTATTAATATTTCTGGTTGAAACAAGGAAGGGATGTAATGTATGTAGTATTGTGACGTTGCCTCGGGCGCGCACATCGCTCGGTTATAAGTACCGCTCCGAGTGGTGGGGCGCCAGTCGTTGTCGGACTGTCGGCCTGTGCGGTGGTGCGTTGGCGAGTCAACTATCTATTAGTGTTGGTAAATGTGCATATTTTACAAATCGATACTTCAAACATTACGTGAATTGAATTCAGTTGTTATGAAAAAAATACTAATAGGTTAAAAAAGTGCAGTCAAATCCCTGTTTCATTATTATTTTCTATCGTAAATTTAAAGAATAAAATAACACAAGTACATGCTTAAACAAAAAATAGAATTTATTCAGTTGAACTATCAGAGCTGGAACTAGTATTGTCATCTCGGCGGATGTTTGCCAGGAACACCCCACGAGTTTTTGACCTAAAATTGTATCTAACATCAATGATTTTTCCATTTAGTTATTTTTGTATTTTTGTAGTTAATTAAAAGAATAATAGGTATGTTTTATTATAAAATCACAATGTGGTTATTCATTTATGGTGAAATACTCCTTCACAAATACATAATCATTGCATTCGAATCTACTTATCAACGTTCGATTTTTTTGGATAACATCCCTAGTGTTTAAAAAGAGAAAGGGTTCACTGACGAGACATTGTAACGACGCGGCGACGTTCAGTACTCTTTAGAACAGACATAGTTTATTATGTTTTAATGGTTTAGTGAAAGAAAATCGTAAAAGTACACGGGGCAAAGTAGATCGGTTTGCAGGGCACACCACAAAGATGTTGGTGTGCGTAAAATCAACGGCCGTCTGACTTCGCCTATTTATTAGTGTTTGCTTCACAATAACCCGTTGTCCACGCACACACAATAAAATTTCTTGTCACTAATGTTGCAGGGAATATGACGCATAAATTTAGCTTATCATACAATCGTCTCCGTGGCGCATTAGTCGAGCGTGCGATAAATAATTACTTACTGCGCCGGCGCCGTAGGATCGAATCCGACTGCCAACAGCTTAATGTTTTTGTATGTTTTAATAAAATATTTTACATTTGTTTGTTCAATTCATTGCTTAACTATTAGCAAGTCTCTTTATATTTGGGTTAGAATGTATTAGTTGTCTACCCTCTAAAAATGACAAATCATGTTTAAGTTAGTAGTTTAAGTTCATCGTCATAATGCTATTGACTATCGGGCTTTCGTTACGTTTTTAGACATTATACCCTGCGTTTTTTGAGAAGTGCTTTTATTTGTGAATCAATATGAATCATTGAACCACACTTTTATGAGCTGAAATAATTCTTTTGCATGAGCAAAATGTTTCAATTAGTGAAATTGCGAGACGTTTAAAGATATCGGTGAGTAACAAAATGTTATTATGATGTTTAGAAGTTTAATATGTTTAAATAATCCACATGTTATTGATTGTTGTTTTTTGTAACAATATTTTATTATTGTTCACAGAGAAGGACTGTGCAATTGTGGGTCCATCGTTATGCAGATTCGGGAAGCATTGATCCTTGCCGACCGGGACCAAAGGCTGGATTTGCATTCACAGATTGGCATCTGATATAGTTGCTACGCATACCGCTGAGCCCTTCCTCACTACTCGTTCCACGGCAACTAAACATGACGTGACATTACAAACTGTACGAAACCACTTGCGAGCAGCTGGTGTGAAATGTTGTAGGCCAGCCAAGAAAATTTGAATGTCAGATATTCACAGGCAAAACCGGGTACGCTTCGCAAGAGAATATTTGGATTTTGATTGGTGCAATAATATAGTTATATTTAGAGATGAAAAATGTTTTAAATCAGACAAGGACGGTCGCAAAATATTGTGGCGAAAAGATGGTGAGCGCTATCATAAAAAAAAATATTTTTCCATGCAGGTTTAGTGGAGACATTTACTTCGTGCATGAATAAGTCATAGATAGCGAAGGCGCACCAATAGGATATTAATAAAAATATCAGGGGGTAATTCGATTTGTTTTATGTGAGTGATGTTATTGTTAGTGAGATAACAATTTAGGATACCTGTATCTTAATATCTATCTTATTAACATGTTTATTCATTTCACTAATAAATAAATTACCCACTTGAATAAGAAAAGTAACGTTATTTCTTGTCCGACTTAGAATATTTGTCATGCACAAAACTTTTTAATTTGTAATTATAATATAAAAAAAAACCTAGTCAATAAATGTTGTTGATTTCTTAATACAAATTGTTTAATTTTTACTTCCATATTTTTTTTCGAATAATGTTCTTATTATCAGGTAAATTACAATAAAAATTCAACAAAATGAAAATAAAAGTTTTTTAATAATGCAAAAAGTTGACGCCAGCGGCGCAGATTCGATCCTACGACACTTGATTTACCAGCCGAATGATTACACATCTATGCCACGACACCGGTTAGTCATAGGGTTAAATTGATGCTTCATATTCTTTACCTCATATTATACATATACTATAGTGAAGCAAACACTAACAAATAGGCGAAGTAATACACCAGTTGATTTTACGCACACCAACATCTTTGTGGTGTGCCCTGCAAACCGATCTACTTTGCCCCGTGTACCTTCTTTTGTCATTATTACAATAAATATGTATTCTTAATTATTGTGGAGTAGTAACTTAAAAAAAATATTCATGCCCGCCGTTACAAGGTTACGTTGTCGAATTTTGATGAAGTGTCAAATGTGATCTATTTAATTGGCCCTACTTTAATTTGGCAGTAGTCGTAAATGCAGCAACGCAATGAAAACGCTGTCAAACTGTCGATGTCAAACATGTTGCCTTGTACTTGCAGCTGTGTTTGCAACTGTTCCCCACCACTTTCGCCGTCAGTACGTTACCGTCTCTTTGGCGCCGGGTTATCTCAAAGAGCTGCCACTCAGTGTTAGAAAAGCATCGCTGCATCGAGTCAGCGACCCTGTGAAGTGCCTGCAACTGTTGTAAAACGGTGGTGAGAAACTTCAAATAATATTAAAAAGTACTACATTTTATAAACTCGAACTTTTTGCCCATGAAGAAAGGCTCTACTCTAGAACAGTCCTAACACTTTTCTGGTGAAGGGCCACATCAATGTGAGGCATCGCTGCGGGCCGCACATTCTTGTATCATTTAGTTGACACTACCAATCAATGGACATATTTTTATCAGCTGTCAAAATGTCTTATGGATTTTGTACGGCAATTGTTATCTGTGCCAACTGAAGGAGCTAACTAGTAAATAATTAACGGACACAAAGAACAACCAGTGCAACGATAGAGGCAACATTTGTAATTATTTCTTCTATGTTAGCATCTTTAGGGCTACATGCAATTCTCATTGTGTCTTCTAAATTAATGGAAAGACGATTACGTTATTTATTATTCAAGGAGATCATTTTGAAAAATGAAGCTTCACAAAGATATGTCGATGAAAATAATGTCAAAATAAATCGTGCATATCTCGTAAACTTTCAATAACTAACTAACTAACTTACTAACTAGCAACTAACTAACTTACGTAACTTTTAATAGTTAGGCAGGCACATTTTTCAAAAATTCAATGTTTACCTGATTTCCACGATGTTCAATGAAATGAGCTTTGATTTCTGTGTCGTACTTTAGTTCATTGAGTTCATTCAGCAACATTCAGCTGCATTGATATTATCGGCTAAAATTGTTTGTTTTGTCGCGGGCCGCAGTTAGACGACCAATGCTCTAGAATGACTCCTAATACGATCCCTACATATTTGTTTTGTATCGTACACGTCCTTGCACCTAAAATATTAAAGAGATATATAATCTACAAACATCATGTTAATTTCACCGTGGGGCTAGGAAGAAATTTACTTATGGTATCTACACTCTCATTACGCCAGTTATGTTAATTTACTTATGGTATCTACACTCGCATTACGCCAGTTATGTTAAGTCCCCCAGTAATAATATACTAAAAAATCTAATCTATGCGGAAATCCGAGAAAGACGTTATGATCCTACAACATCAGGCGAATTAAAACAAAAGTCAAAGTCAAACCATTTATTTAATTAGGCTTTGAAACATTAAATTAAAAATATAATTTCAAAGAAAGGGAAACTTTGATACAAAGGGAATGTCTAAAACAAACTCTTTTGGTAAGGTATTGTTCAAAGAATTTTTACTTGCAATTTTTTTACTAGGAATGTGCCTTATAACAAACCCAGTTTCAAAGTCGGGATATTTACCATGTTTACTGTTGTTTGTTTTGAGCTCCCGATATATCCGCGCTGTTGCAAGCACCATGATCACGGATAAACTAAAATTATTGCGGGTGGGTGTTTATGAGCAGAAAAATCGATCTACCCTCTTTCTTGTTCGTTTTTGCACTCATTATCACTGTCACTCGCAACTCGATTCTCGTCACACGAAACTCACTGTGTCCGCTCGCGAACTTTTTTCGGCACTTTTTCGGCTTTTGGATAAGTGTCCATGACAGTTTAAAAACTTATATCAGTCTCAAAATCTTCAAAAAGGTGTTCAAATAATTGAACTATGTGCGATATCACACGGAATTTTTTGAAGGAAAATAGTAAATGTGCAATGTTTTGACTGTCACATTGAACGTGTTATTTTACACCAATAAAAAGAAAACCAGCAATAATTTCTGCTCACGTTACTTAGATACTTAGATGTACAAATGCTTCGTTGATGGCTATGTGATGGGTCTTTTTACATCTTGTTAACAGGGCGTACCGAAAATGTAGTCATATTAAATGTGTGTGACATGACGTTATACACCATGAAACAAAACACATGAACATCATGAACTTTTTGATGTGGTTGTTAACTAATGTTTTTCATGTGATAGATAATAGTTATTAGTTTTTCGCGATTGGTCCAATCGCGAAAAAATAATAACTATTCCAGACACACGCTGCGTATTATGCAAAGACACTCAAATATTTATGAGCAATAAACGGGATAAATTGTTACTACTTTGTAAGAAGTCGACCTGTCTATTGTGATACGCCCGTTTGTCAAGTCGCATTCGTGTGTCAATATTAATAAAAATATGGCTACTGATGGTCGAGATCAAAATTTTGTATGACATTATACTTAATGGCCGCTCTACGCTATAACTATTTTAAATCTCTTTGGTGCCCACTTATTTTATCTGTACCCAAACTTATTATAACACAAACAAGAACCATTTCATTAATCGACCTCCTACAGAAACGTAGTTCCAAAAAAGTAAAATTAATTAGACGTAAAGGTTAATTAAACGTAGATTTAATTAGAATAATAAAAGGCACGCTTATTAGAAACTTTATGACTTTTGCAGGTGAAATTAAATTACCTGCTGAAGTAGGCTCTTATATTTCGTTCGGTTTTAATTTTGATACTAAATTGGTCTAAAATTCATTAGAAATGGGAACTGGAGTAGTTACTAAAACCCTGTGTAAAAGTGTGAAAAACTCAAAAAATCGTAACTTGACAATTAAAGACGATTAAATAAACTAAAATAACTAAACTATACTAACAACAAAATATAAAGGGTATCAAGAAACTCCTCAACGCTGTCGGTGAAGCCACATTCTATGGCAACACTTAGCCTCTGGCTAAGGTAAAAGACAGCTGGAATGCCAACGGTAACAAGAGCTCATCGGATGATGGCGTTTATATTCGTGTTCCGTTCCAAACGGTCCACACTTCGCCTGCAGGACAGGCCGTGGTGTCCGAGGTTGTTGACAGCTTCATCACAGTGACAGCGATGAGGAGAACAGCTGGCGGCTCCAAGACGTAAAGAATCAGCCAGGCGGAAGGTCGTGTCGTTGAACAAAGTGCCTATACTCGACGACGCGACGGCAGTGCGTGAAACCAAAGACCCAACTCCCACTCACCCACAGATAGAAGGCGCGCCCGCTTAGCACTAGTAGCAGACGTGTTGAGTAAATGGAGCTGAACTACTCTGCAAAGCGACTTGTCCCGCCGTCTCTTGGTAAATGGATTGTAGGGTTCTTCTGTATTCGGGTAAGCAAGTTTCCAATCATCGATAGCGTCGGCAATCGAAATCAATCAGGAATTCCTGATTAATTTCTCAGTGTGGACCGAGGATATGAAAGATGGTAAACTAGAAATTTTGCGGAAACTCTCTCAAGTAGATGAAACTTTGCAAATGTTTGGAGCACGGGTCCACGTCAATATCGCAAAGTCCAGAAATTGAACTCGCTTTACTCACCAATGGGTACACTAACTGCGCAGTACTGTACTCAGCAAACATTTCAGCAACCCATACGAGATGCACTTGTATACATACATTGCGCCAGTTATGCTTTATTCTCGTGTAATGGCGGCAAATGTTTTGCCATCAACCGAACACTAAACTATTCCCCAGGCTACTATGAAATTCCTGAAGGTAAAGACTAAAGTCACTTTGCTCAACCATATATGCATAGAACCCAATATACAATATAAAGTAATATAAACTCATTATCTGCACTATGCACTTAGTTTTAAAACAGCAAACCATGCTAGCGTACAATGCTGACAATACTAACAAGAGACGGAATGATAATATAGTATGCATTTCTAATGAAACCTCCAAACATGTCTTTGTGGAAAGATTATTTTCATTTTTTTTGGCCCATTTCTGTACATAGATTAAATAGAAAACTAAGTATATTTAAGTTAAATTATTTTAGCTGTAAAAAGTCTATAATTACTTTTTTACAACTATGCGCAATGCAATCAACTGCTGACACGCTGTTTTTTTATTTTTATTTGATGTAAGTTTTAATTTTAGTACTTTACTTTTCATTGAATGTTAATTTATTTATTTTAAGTAGATATTTATGCATCTTGTGGCCTGAAACACAGGTTCAACCTAGTTCAGGCAATAATCAACTGTGCTCTATTTTATTTGTTAAGATATTAAATTGTAAATGTGCCCCTTTTTATAAATAAACGATTGTTATTATCTACCTAGCCTTTTTCCCAACTATGTTAGGTTAGGTTAGGTTAGTTTACTTGATGCGGTGATCTCCTTGATGCGGTGATCTCCTTCTGTGAAACGGTCATCTCACAGAAGGAGGCTGCGGAGAGGTTGAGGGAGGTCGAGACCACTCTCCCGATCCGCAGCAGACGTACCGGGCGTCGGCGGAGGGCGGACAACGCCCTCTTCCGGCCCCCCTAAACGGGTCCAGAGGGACGGCGGACTTGGGGACGTCCGCTGGCCCCCCGTATAACTGGACCCGAGGTGGTGGCGCGTAGTGTTCCGCGCGCCCCCCTAATGGCGTACCAGGGGGAGGACACCTCACTCCCCCCGCAGACTTGAGGAGGCCCGCGGAAGCGGGCCGGCACTAGCCGGGGATCGTGGAAGGCGCACTAGTTCCCATGATCCGCGGTGCAAGTGTGGGAAGGGAACACCGGGGTGGTTTTTAGTCGGTTAGAGTCCGACAGACCCCTCCGCCCGCCCCAGGGCGGAGGACATCCGTGTGGATTAAAAAAAAAAAGGTTCGTTTACTTCCAGTCTAACCGGATGCAGCTGAATACCAGTATTTTACATGCAGCGAATGCCTATCTGACCTCCACAACCCAATTAGTACTGGTATTACGATATCCCTTGCTAAGACTGGTTGTCAGACTTTCGGGCCACTACCCGTAACGACTGTTAAAGATTGAAGAAATGACCGCCGAGACCAACGGGTTAATGCACGTTATGTAATCGGTGGTTTCCCATCCACGGACCAACCTAGGCAAACGCGGCTTAACCTGAATATCGACCCGAGTGGCTGTTATTATTTAGCCACGAGATCCCCTCTAAAAAAATTAAGTACATAATATAAACTATCAGTAGCTAAAATAGCCCCTTTCAACCGCGACCTACAACCAAAAAGTCTATCTTCTCTCCTTATTACATCCTTAATTTCACTAATTATTCTCTTAATTAATTCTAAATCTATCTGTCGACCTTTCCTCCAAAGGTTTTCTTTTATATTTTTGCTTTAAAACAAATTTACCTCCGGACCAGACCTTGTGAAGGTCCTTAAAAATGAATGAAGGAAAGAAATTATAAAAAACAATAGAACGTTTTATAGGCTCTTATATTCCCGGGGTAAAATAGGCCTGATTTACACAACAAGATTTAACATAACATCACGCCTGTAATCCCAGAAGGGTTGAGCAGAGGTGTACCTAACAGAACACCCAAATTTCGCCAGTTATGTTAAAGTCCCATGTAATAGGGGGTGAGCCTATTATCATCAACCGGGCACCAATCCTGGCTCCGTGACTGCTACTGAGAAATTCTTGATGGAAAAATCCAATAACACTTTGCCCGACCCGAGAATCGAACCCAGGCCCTAATGCTCAGGGGTCGCGCTAGCGACCACTCAATCAACGAGACAACAAGATTTACCTAGTAAATCTTTGCATCACTATTAAGTAGTTTCAAACGTCGTGAGAAAATTTTTGAGTATAAAATGTGGATGAGTATAAGAGAGGAGGAAGACCAAAGAAACGATGGATGGACTGTGTGAAGGATGAAATGACTAGAAAGGAGGTGACTGCTGAGATGACGAGTAATAGAGAATTAAGGAAGAAAAAGACATATTGCGCCGATCCTAAATAAATTAGGATCAGGGTGGAAGAGGGATGATGATGAAAAATGATGAAAATTTGAACATTAGTGAATACTGTGAAGGTTTAACAGTAACCTGTTAATTTGATCAACCATTACAATGACTAACTCAGCTTTAAGTTTACAAAACCATCAAAGTTATAAAAGACTTTTTATCAGTGAACGTTCTTTGAAGATGACAGAAAACATTCATTTTCTGATAATTAGGTAAAATAAATTTTCAGAAAAGGCTATTAAGCTGAAGATCCTATAAAATATCTCGTAGCAATCACTGGTCGACAGCACTATTCGTAAAACAATAATTCCTATAACAATTGTCGTCAAAGAGAACGAAATTGAATTGTTTATGGAACATTTGAATTGGTTTAATGTTAAATAATTCATCAACTATTTCTTTTAGCCACGGTTTTGTCTCTCTTCTAGTATAGAGGCCGTAGTAAAAACGAATTCTGATAAAATGAACCTAAATCCTGACCTTTATAAGTGAATTAATATACAGGTTGTAAAATAATCAATGCAAGACCTCTCGTGGGCCTGTGGACGGTGAGCAAAGGGCTAGCTCGCCGTCCGTCCGTCTTATGACGACAGGCCGTGTCGACGGCGCGTTCGTGTGCCATGCGCGCCTCAAAGAGATGTCAGCAAACCAGAGGGGCCTGCAAGGGCCGATGCCTGCCAGGGCTGCGGGACTGTTCGAAAGAGATACCGCGGCCCTGGAACACAAAGGGCAAAAGAAGGAACATGGACCGGTTTTAGTTAGTAAAAGTCTGACACTGCCTTCCGCTCTGCCCAAATCATCAAATGACTCCTCATTTGATGATTACCCATCCCAAAAAAAAAAAGACCTCTCGTGCGGTGTCTCAGATGATGAAACTGAACAACTTTTGTTCTACGAATTTTGGAAATTCATAACTTTTTTAATACATAATACATATACATGTTGATCATCGATCCCTCTCCCCCCGGACCACCGAATGGTGCAGACGTGTAGAAGACTGTATTGTTTTAATTTTCAAATAAGTAACTTAATAAAATATAATTCTTTACAAATAAATAAAAGTGAAAAAAATAGGACAGCATAAGCACAGAGGAGGTGTTCGAACGTAAACAATTACCTACGTGAGTACAATTCACTCATTACCTGTGTCACCAAAATACCGGCGAGAACTTACTCCTAATAAACGTGCTACCCTGGTACCTGACGTCGTCTCTCAACAAATCAGCGGACGCGCGCGCGCACTCCTACCTTTCACCTGCGTTATTTCGTCAAATCACCAGAAGTCACGCTGCCGGCCTATCCTAGATCGACGCCCACTTCGTTGTCATTGAGCGAAATAGGTCGCATAGACCCTCCCACCTCTCCCACCTGCCCCGGCGCATCTTTATAATTGGCAATCAACCTTTGACACTCATAATATCCTGGTAACTTGGACCTACGATCACATCAATATGAACAAATCAATTTCTGACGGAAACATTTGTGAAATGGGCATTGATGTCACCCCTCCTAACTTCGTTTCGCAACGCAAATTTAAAAGAATGAGGGATGAAGACCTACCCGCGGAATTTTGTAAATTCAAGGAGGAAATGAAAGAGTTGTTTCAGTCCTTCATAGAAACCCAGCAAACCGAATTAAAAAATATCACAGCCAATCTGAAAGAGATTTAACTTACAAATACTAACATAGAAACATCTATCACGTTCTTGACTAAACAAAATGATGAGTTCAAAAATAAGATAACGCAGTTAGAATTACAGGCAAAGAAAGATAAAGATTATATCATTGTGTTAGAGGATAGAGTTGAGGACCTGCAACGATGCTCGCGCAAGAATAATATCGAAATAAAAAATGTACCTAAGAAAAACCTGGAAACCAGAGATGACTTGATAAATATGGTACTCAGTTTGGCTAAGAATATCAATCTCGATATGAGTAAACGGGATATCAAGGACATCTTTAGATCGCAGGGGAAAAAGGAGGGGGTAAATAGTCCCCCCATCGTAGTGGAACTGGACTCTGCCATTCTAAAACAGGATTTGTTGAAATACACTAAGTCCTTCAACATAAGAAACAAAACGAAACTTCAAGCTAAGCATCTTGCTATCACTAGTAACGGAGACGCTCCTGTATTTATTTCGGAACAACTCACTCCACGGAACGCCCGCCTATTTTTCTTAGCCCGGGACCTAGCTAAATCAAAGCAGTATAAATTCTGCTGGACCACATTTGGTAGAGTTTTTCTGAAAAAGGACGAGGATGCTAAGGTGGTCCTCGTGAAGAGTGAATCACAGGTGCAAGGCCTACTTCAAAGTGCATGACTAATTCTAGTTATTTCATTTGTTTGTATATTTTTATTGGCTTTATTACTAGCCTTTATTACGTTTGTATTATGTTATAGTTCCTATTTTTGTTTAAAATTCCTTACATTTAATTTTTCAAGTAACATTTTCACTGTAAAGCATGCTCATCAACTATCAACACACAACATCTCATACAAACTTCCTACCAAACGCTCATCAGCAAAGGTCCACAATACAACTATCTCTCGCTTACATCATACATTCATACATACACCAATAATCTTTGAACCAAAACTTCTGCATGTTTATGAACGAATTCTGATCAATATTGATTTACCTTGGCATTTATTTTTAACAATACACCGTGAGTTATGTTTGTTAGACCTCTCATACAAAAATGGATAGTAACTTACATACACTTGACGAATTAGACGAGATTGAAATTGCGAACTCTGCTTTAGTAAACATCGAAGAATTGTCCACGTCGTTAAAACTCGAAAATACTTACTTGACAGTTGTTACTCAGAACATGAGGAGTGTTTACAGTAATTTTGACGATTTGCAGATGAATTTGGCTCTGTTGAAGTTAAACGTGGATGTCCTTATTCTTACTGAGTGTAGATTAAATAATAATAAACAAATACCACTACTTCATAACTACACCTCTTATTTTACGACAAATCAGCTAAACCAAAACGATGGCGTGGTTGCCTACATAAGCAATAAACATGTGCCTCTCGTTACTGAACTAACCCTAACACATGCGTCTGCTCTCCAGATCATAGTGTCTAATTTTACTATAATAGGTATATACCGTTCCCCGTCAAATGCCTGTGCTGACACTTTCATTAACTCATTAAACAGCCATCTTGAATCTTGTAGTACACACAAAAATATTATCGTCATGGGTGACATAAATATTAATATAATCGAAAAATCCACAGAAATAACACACCAAAGATCAAATAGGCTAAATTACCTAAATATGCTATCTGTGCACGGTCTCCTTCCGGGACATTGCCTCCCCACTAGAGAACAAAATTGCCTTGACCATACCGTCCTGAAGCTTGATAAAACTAAAACTTCAGCATTTGTGGCAGTACTTAATACAACAATTACGGATCATGCTATGGTTCTTTTAAATTTAACTAGCTCAGATAAAAGACAAAGAACTTGTTCAAAAACCAAAACCTTTACAGATTTTGAAGAGTCATATAAGTGTCTCATAAATATAGATATATCAATTTTTGATACCTACACGGTCCCGGATAGCTTTGCCAATAAACTGGTGGAGGTGATTAGATCGTCCCTCCTTGAAAATTCAAAAATTACATGCTCTCCCTGTGGCAAAAGGACACTCAAGCCCTGGATCACTGCAGGGGCACTGCGGTGCATAAGGCTTAGAAACAAAATGCAGCACCACACTAGATTAGACCCTTTCAACTTAATTTTAATAGTAACTTTTAAACGCTTCCGTAACTTTTGTTCCAATTTGATAAAAAGGACAAAGAGAAAATATTATAAAAAACAAATAGAAGATTCAGCAAAAAGTCCGAGACATCTTTGGTCTACAATAAATGAACTCACACAGTATAAACCACCTAAAACCCCAAACACTCATCTCCTTAATATTACCTCACACCCTCTAAACTCACTAAATAGAGTCAACTCATTCTTTATCACTATAGGCAAATCCTTAGCAGAAAACATCGTAGCTCAAACTGGCATGCCAGTCGTGACAAACTGCTGCAGTGATTCTAGGGCTTCCTCGTTTGTGTTGTTAGAGACTGACCCACAGGAAGTGGACTGTATTCTGATGAGTCTTGATTCTGAGAGTGCACCTGGTTGGGACGGTATTCCTACAAAATATTTAAAACGATCCAGGGATTTTGTAGTTCCACTAATAAGCCAGCTAGCTAACTTGTGTTTCAAAACTGGTGTTTTCCCGAAAGATTTAAAGCGATCAGTGGTAACTCCTGTGCACAAGGGTGGGGACGTAAACGATGTCAACAACTATCGGCCTATATCTGTTCTGTCAGCAATTTCAAAAATTTTAGAAAAATTAATTAATAAGAGACTAATAAACTATTTATTTAAATACAATATTCTATCTAATGCACAATATGGGTTTAGACGAGGACGTTCAACTCAAGACGCTGTTTTGGCTTTGACATCTGAAATTGTTGATAGAGTGGATAGGGGTCAAAAATGCTTAACAGTCTTCTTAGATCTTAAAAAAGCGTTTGACAGCGTTTCCGTCCCGATCCTTCTGCGCAGGTTAGAAGACATAGGTATAAGAGGCACAGCTCTCTCCCTTTTTGAGAGCTATCTCAAAGATAGACAGCAAATGGTTAAAATAGATAACTTATGTAGTGTCGAAGAGGACGTATATTACGGAGTTCCACAGGGGAGCGTTCTGGGTCCGCCAATGTTTTTAATTTATATAAACAACCTATGCAATATGCAGATCAATGGAGGGAAAATATTCTCATATGCAGACGACACTGCGGTTGTTTTTTCGGGAAACTCATGGAAACATCTGAAAACTGTAGCTGAACAGGGCCTGATTAAAATAGCTAGCTGGCTTGGAGTAAACCTTTTAACCCTTAACACCGACAAAACTAATTTTATTTGTTTTTCCCCAAGCCAAAGATCACAGCCTGGAACTGACTTTGGCATTACTATTCATTGTTGTCAAAATGAATCCCTCTATAACTGCAGCTGCCAGAATATAAAACAAGTCAGATCCACAAAATATCTAGGCATAATTGTTGACCAAAGACTTTCATGGCACCCTCACATGGAAATCCTCATGAAAAGGGTCAGGAAGCTCATTTGGGTCTTCAAAACTTTACGTCATGTTATGTCCGCGAAACTTATGAACAAAATATATGTAGCTCTGGCGCAATCCGCAATCTGTATGCCGATGACTTGCAGTTGTACTGTCAGGGGAGGGTTGACGAAATACCTGATCTGATCGCCAGTTTAAATAGGGACCTGGCGGCAATAAAAACCTGGTCCGATAAGTTTGGTGTGGCAGTTAACCCTAACAAATGTCAGGCGATCATCATTGGGAGTTCTCGCAATCTCAGTAAGTTGGATGGTACAACCTTGCCACCAGTTCTTTTTGACGGTACAGTCGTTCCTTTTAGCACCGACGTAAAGGATCTAGGCTTGCATATCGATAGCACCATGAAATGGCATACGCAAGTCGCTCGTGTCAGTCAGAAGGTTACTGGTACGTTGCGGGCTCTGTACCGTCTGAAAAACTTTTTGCCGACAAACACGAAAGCAATGCTTGTACAGTCCTTAATTTTTCCTATCATCGATTATGGTGATGTGTGCTACTTTGACCTGAATGCGGATCTCCTCGACAAACTTGACCGTCTTCTAAATTACTGCATTCGATTCGTTTTCAATCTGCGTAAATATGATCATGTCTCAGAGCACCGATCTCTTCTTAAGTGGTTGCCCATACGCCAGCGTAGGGAGCAAAGGGCGCTAACCACCTTGTTTTCTTTCGTTGTGTCTCCTTCTTCCCCTAGTTACCTTGCTCCCCACTTCCAATACATATGTGCCAACCATAATAGGAGTCTGCGCTCATCGCATAACCGAGTTCTGCAATGTCCCCCTCACCGCACTGACTTCATTCACCGTTCGTTTTTTGTGCAGTCTATTTCTCTGTGGAATGCGCTTCCCCAGGAAATCAGGATGGCAACCAATCGTTTTTCTTTTAAACTTAAAGTTCGCGAGTACATTCGGAAGAAGCTGTCAGTTTCGTCACAACGGTAATGTTTTCCCCATTGTTTGTCTTTTTATTTTAGTGTATCCATTTAAATGTCTATTTAAATTAATATATTTTTTAATATATATTTATAGTATTTTAAATATATTTATAGTATTTTATATGTCCTTGTAGTTTATAGTAGTATAAATAAAATTATTTTCAGTATACACCTACCACTGCTTGTCTCTGCATCACCCAAAGGTTGACTGGTAGAAAATGCCTATGGCATTAAGTCCGCCTCTGTACTCCTGTGCTTGAAGTGTTAAATAAATAAATAATCCGTAATAACTTACTGCATTCCGATATGGGGTGGAGCTTCCAAAATGAAATTCCTCGACCTGGAAAGAGCTCAACGATCACTTATCAAGGTGATGTATTTTAAACCATATAGGTTTCCTACAACAGACCTCTATAAAGTCAGCAACTTGCTTTCGATTAGGAAACTTTATGTTCTAAATGTGACCTTAACCCTGCATAAATGTCTTCCGTTTGACCCAGATACTCAGAGCAGAAGGCGCAGAGACATTGTGGCCTACTCTCCAGGGGTTCGATCAGCTTTTGCTAGACGTCAATATGTAGCACAATCCACCTACATCTATAATAAACTAAACCTTAAGTGTGAAATATATCCCCTGCTGTTATACGAATGTAAAAAAACAGTGGGTGATTGGTTGAGATCTCTAACATACGAAGAAACAGAAAACATTCTGATCAGGATAAGCTAACATTCTAACACTCACATACTTTCACACATACACACACACTCACACATACATACACAGATACAAACCCACACGCACACATAATCACACACGCACGCACAAACACAAACGCACGCACATTTAAATACGTGCACTCCAGACTACAACATCGAAAGCTGCTTAATTCATTTATTTTTAATTTTAATTTTTTGTATTTTTATTTAATTTTTTTTTTTCCTGTTTAGTAGCTCTAAAATACTAAAATATCATTGTAAGATACCATTTAAG
The DNA here is from genome assembly GCA_950022335.1 of Eurois occulta. Classification (NCBI taxonomy): domain Eukaryota; kingdom Metazoa; phylum Arthropoda; class Insecta; order Lepidoptera; family Noctuidae; genus Eurois; species Eurois occulta. Next base: position 19,820,923 of record OX465485.1, on the reverse strand, counting down.
GGAAGAGTGAGACAGCCCCGACACAAGTACTATTTTGTAACTTACTGGGGCTGCCTCAGTTTATGTATGACACAATGTTTGAGATAAAATAAATATTTTTGTATTTGTATTTTTGTATCAGCTGATAGCGTCAGTTCCTTTAGAAAGTCCATTTTTTGCGAATCTTAAGGACTCGTCGAACAAATAAGGTGTTCAGTGTCATGGTCCACACGGGAGGTCTTGTGTTTATTGTGTTACACCTTGTTAATAAATACAGACAGAGTAAACACCCTTTGGTTGCTTATTCAGCATAATTATAGCCAAAAAACGTAACTCTTATAGAATCGTCATGTCTGTCCGTCTGTCTGTCCGTCCGTATATTTGAGCCACTTTATTCCGAAACTATTAGGACTGCACAGAAACTTGATAGGTAGAAATAGCATTAAACTTACACATACGAGGTGTCTTTAAAAATGACATTGTGGTTCCTAAAACCATTTTTTCTCAAATGTGCGCCCCCCCCCCCCCGCTAATTTCTAAAGTAAAAAGAGGAAAATTCTGAAAAAATGTAGGATTTTAAAACGTAAAAAAAATTTCAAAGGAAATTAGTTTTGAGATATGGGACTTTTTCATCCAACTGCAGCAGTAACTTTATTTTTGATTAACATGAAAAACAAATTAATTTTTGCTGTAGAATGTAATATAATACAACATATTATTCTGAATGAGCCTTCAAAATATTTTTATTATATCGTTTGGTGCTACGTAACCGTCTGTGCGGTTTTTTCCTGAAGCACCCTACACTAACTTTTTTTGTTGTCTTTTACTTTTTCACATGATTGTATCATTTAGACATTTCTTATTGACGTAACTTTTTTTGATTTATATTTATGACTTATTTTTTTTACTTTTAAAGGACAATGACCAAAGTTGGTACCAAAAAGTCTCGCGCCTCAAAACCAAAATATTATAGTAATTAGTTTCATATTTTTTTACGGCATTACGCGTCGGGGATTTGATTTTTGAACTGGAAATATACTTTTCGAGTTTAAAAGTACGAATATTGTTTTACTCCCTTTATATGACGTTCCGTTTCAACTGAATATAAATGACGTTCCGTTTCAATTGAACAAACCCTTGTCTGTCGAGCGGACTCTAAAATTAATTACAATTATGTAAGATCAGTACACCAAATCGATTTAGTTTATTTTATTGCTATTTGCAACAAAATAGATTTTCTCAGCCTAAAGATTTTGATTTATCGATTACATCCCTAAATCCCGACTAGTTTATAGCACTTACTATACTCTATGGTTTATAGTTATCTGTGGCATCTGACATTTGTACTGTACTGACTGACTATTGGCAATGTAAAGGTCTAAAATAAAATCGAGTTTCAGTCAAGCATACTGTGGATGTTACTTTAACTCGTAATTCTTACTAATATTAGTGTATTACGCTGTTTTTAGAGCAATAATGTAATTTATGTGTGTTAAAATACGTCGTTGGTAGCGTCGAAAAAATAGACCTACTTTTTAGGTTAGTTTCGATTTTATAAAATAACTCTGAAACGCGGGTTTTTTTTTCAAAAATATTTTTTGTAGGAGTTAATACGATCAGTGTAGTCTATAAAAAACAAGGTTTGATTTTGATGCAGCATGGTACGGGATTCCATACTTCCATGAGCATTCTCTTTTATTATTATTTGCTTTTTTAATTATGTTTATTTTTTTTATTTTTGACATTATTGTATCATTTTGACATTTATTATTCAAATTAACTATATGAGACTGAAATGATTATAATATGTATTTAAAAATCACGATTTTTGAATTTCAAAACATTTGCACGCTATATAGTAGGTGGCAAACATATGCTATCCTACATGCACTTGTTATAAATTGGCTGATATATACATATATCTGTATATATATATATATATATATATATTAATATCCACTGATTATCAAGCTTTGAGTGTCAGAATGGTTACTTGTTATTTACTGTGTCTAAAAGTATCTCTAAAAAGGTGTGTAGGGAAAAGGGTTTCTATCAAGAAAAGACACAGAAAGACAAGACTAGACTATTCATTTATTTCGATTAGGCTTGTCAGATATTTATAGGTAACGTTAATTACCTATCAAGCTACGTCCATTCGCAAACCTAGGTCTTCGTGGATGAATGGACAAGAAACTCCACGGTATCATCTTTTAAAGTATTATGCCAGAACAATTATATGTTGTCCTGGACCCTTCTCAAATTACAGCAATTTATCAGTGAAGATAAACAATAAGCAATATAAACCATATTATAACACATAATTCTAGCACATAATTTATCAGTAATATTCATAGTATAATATCAAATAACTTACATAAACATTGTAGAAACTTAGGGTAATGCAAATAGGTTCCAGCTTTAGACTTTTGGTATCTCCATTACTATGTCACTTTCAAACGTAATAATAAACACATGGCACACACAATATTAAATACCTCTCAGGGTATATCTTGTCCTTAGAACAGTTGCAGTATAAAAAGCCCCGAATTGGCGACAACCTCTATTTTTATACACGTCAAACGTCAAATACTCAGTACATCCTACCCGCCATAATAAACCAATGGCAATTGGTCACATATAATAGCTAAATAACTAATAACAGAGACAACAACTAACAAATCCTCTGTAAGGGAACTATTTTAAAACTTCATTAGATAATTTAGCAAACTAGTAAGTATTTATTTGTAATCTATTTGTTTAATCGGATAAAATATGAACATCAACTGATAGTTCAGAGAATTGATTGAAACAACTTCATATATAGGAATTGCAACATAAGATCTGGGACACATTATAAATATCACTTCAATATTACTAATTCATTTTAAAGTAAATAAACATTTAACTTGATTATTCAAATATAACAACTTTCTTTCGTTTGGATACTAAGCCTTTTAAGCCACAACAAAAACTATTTCTATAAAATACATCGTAGTATAAAATACCTTTAGGAAAATGTATATTAGGTTAATTTGAAATTATAACCTTTCTGTTATCAAGATACTAATTTACGATGATTATAAATCTAGTTATATTTTTGAAATGCAACGTCGCCATACGTCAATGTTATTTTACGTTTGACAGCCGACGTTGCTGGATTATCGATTGTTATTAATGTAGCCATTACTGAGAGTTGTTAAACAGTCAGATATTCTCATACACATAAGGGTTATCTAACACACTTTTATTATTGTATGTGTGACACATGTTTGAGCAAATAAACATATCTTATCTCATCTTACTAACGGAACCCTAAACGCACAACCACAATCACACGAACAACATCAATTCTAACATTATTTCAAATAAAACAATAAACACAAGTAACGTTATTATTTTCTGCAAGTTGTGTAATAATAAACGGTTATGTTCAGCCATCTTGTATTTAATTTGCATTGTCGTCCCGCATTGTTACATTCAAATAAAGGGAGTGATAGGGTGGTACCAAATGGAATTTCGAATACGCGGATATTTTAAGTCGTTTGTCGTTTTGGTCGTTTGTCGTTGGTTCCATTCAGCCCATTGGTTACAAATTTTTTTAAACACTTTTGAATCGTAATCTGAAGGATATTGAAGAAAATCCGTCAGACATTGCTTGATATGTTACAGATTCGTCTGCTGTACAACGTAAAATACAGTGAATGTTGTAGAATTGAAAAAAATATATAGAACTGGAATTGTTAGCGGACAACGCAACTACCTTGCTATTTTATACTACAAAGGCCTTTCGTCTTCGTTCTATTCATTCATGCATTCCTTTATTTTCAGTCTTGTTCCAAACTGTATAGAAAAACAGAATTATCGACCGAGATTAAATGCGAATGTTTGTTACCTTTTCACGCCTGAACCACTGAACCGATCATCCTGATATTTTGCACATATACGTTGTCAGGTGTACAGAAACGGACATAGGGTACCTTCCGAAAAAAAAGTACTGTTCCCGGGGAAAACAACAATAACGTTCTTATGATAACAGATGGCGCCACGTGTCTTACGAATTATGATTGATTTATATTATTACAAGCAGAGTACAACCCGAATTGATTGTCAAGTTCTAAATTAAAGCTAGCGAAGCCGCGGGCAAAAGCTAGTAAGTAATAAAAATCATTTCAAATATTTTCACGTAATATTTTTTGAAGTTTTAAAACGACCCATAATTGAATCGTGCCAAGAAAGACGCGGTCGTGCCTCAAAAAAATCAGTAAAACTAGGTGATTTTATTTTACAACAGGTATTATCTCAATCCAAAATTATATTCTGGATTCCACTTAAAGTGAAGTTTGAATTTTAGATATCGGATATTGATCCGAAATTAAGTAGAGCACATCACTAGAATGCGTTCCCGCTAGCTTCTTGTTTTGATAGACATAGGTACCAAGCCATATATAAACTTTTATGTGGTTTTCATCTATGTCTTATAGTTTACCTATGTAATTTCTTCAACAGTAGGTATGCGTCTCGCAAACTTCGAGCAAAATAGTCACACTATAGACAAATTCTTAAGAAGATGAAGTCGTAAAAAATGCGTTATGCGTTTTATGTTGTTTGTTGAAAAAAACAGCTATACATACCGATGTTCTAGGTAAAGCAACGCTTGACGAGGTCGGTCCGTGGATGGGTAAGCATCTATTACTTCCCAAGACCACTCCGGGCCTCGGAAAGCATGTTAAACTTTGACAATTGTTATGGGTAATCAGTAGCCCGAAATTATTACAACCTGTCTTCTAACCAAGGGGTATCGGGTTGTGGAGGTCGGATAGGCAGTCGATTCATGTTTAATACTGGTATTTACCTGTTTCTGATTAGACTGGAAACCGTTTCAACATGTTTGAGGAAAAACTAGGCTATGTTGATTTATGTAGTTTATTTCCTCAATATCCAAACAATAGGAACAAACATTTTTATTATTTGTGAATTTAATCAGTTCCTTAAACTCTGAGAGAGGCTGTACAATCTATGAAACGTATCACCTAAAAAGGTTATAATAAAAAGGAATATTTCGTTCATTTTGTAGGCTTCCATCGTGTCTACCAATTTGTATTGTTGTTCTATTAATTTTCATGTTATGAGGCTTTTTGGAGGTTTTTCCTATGTTCAGGCTTCTCTTTCAAGATATTTGTCTGATTTAAATGAAAAACTTGATTGCTGCTAGGCAGTAGCATGGGAACAACTTGTGTTTTTGTTTTGTTTTTGTTCACTCAACTGCGTGACAGCAAAGAAAAGATTATGTTTTTCACGCGGATCTTGTGTAGGTGGTAATGTTAATAAGTAGAGGAGATATGTATACATTCATAAATTCACATCTTTTTCCAATGGGGTTCGGCAGAAACCATAGGAAAGGTGGTTTTTGAATAATCCAAATGGCGGATTTTAGACGTCAATAAGTAATATCTTGAATAAATACAAACAGTAAGCATCACGACCATGTGAAGTTTCAAAATAAAGTTAGATTTAGTTTCGTATCGCGCGACATCATCTCGATACTATGGCGATACTGAATCGTGATTACTTATGCTTAGGGGTACACAGCTAGCAACTGTAGTGCGGCCGGTTTGCGGTTGGTGAGGGCCCTTCATAAATTCACTTTAGGATTTTTTTTAAATCTACCTACAAATCAGTAATATTCAATTCATGCTAAAAAAGCCACTTCACTTTTTCCAGAACTACCTAAAGGACCAATTCAGCTCAACTAATACCTTATACTAGAGAATCTTCATTTCACGTTAGATTACGCAAGCTTTCCATGTGCCCAGAAACTATAACATCCTCCGAGGCACGACGTCGCCTACGCGAAAATCCGCTTATTCAGATCTGCTGAAAGGCAGAGTTTTAAGTAGACTGAATTTTGAGAATACTTATGAAGGTCTGAAATCGATAGAAATACTAGCGTCTACATACAGGCTCTGGACCTCTCTCGAAGTCGTCAGCCAAGTATCCTGTACGCCAAACTAAGTAACAAAAATATTATTGCTGGGAAACGACTATTTTTTTTTTTATTTCAAAAAGAGGTTATCAATAGTCTGTTTTTTTTTTGGAAGTACGTTCAGGGATATCTTCGCCAACTGTTTTCCGATTTTGATTATTTTTTTGTTTGGAAGAATATTATTTTGCTGTGGTCCCGTTTTGGTGAAGATTTGATGCTGATCTTGAGAGATGTACAATGGAACTGACCTTGACCTCTGAGGCATTGACCTTGAGATCAAGGTCAAAATTCATCATTATTCTCCTGCCCCTATCAGAATTTATTCGAAATATGAAAAAAAAAATTGGCCCTCCCATAGTAAATCAATCAGCTGGTAGTCAGTTTTGTAAGGGAGGGTCAAATTTTTTTTCATCTTTCGACCTATGTTCTTTGGGGAAAGTTGTTGAATTTCATGAGCACATTCACCTCCTTCAGGGTTGATACCCCCCTTCCGTTACACGCTGTATAATGGAAATCTCACAATAACAACAAAAATATTCAAACAAATCACAAAAAGTAAAAATAATATTGGGGTTTGAACTTGAGACCCCGTAGTTTACAGAGCGGAAACCACTAGGCTGTTTACTCCAGCATACATTTGAAATAGCCGTTCTTATGCACGTCATGACTGAGCTGTCAAACAATTGAAGAATACGGACATAATGTAATATTGCTCATCCCCTTAAGCAAGAAACGTGATAATATATGGCCTAGCATTTGAAAAGGCCTTTAAGAGCCGTAAGCCGCTCGCAACTGCAATTCGAAGCGAAGGCAAAAATACGTCGAAATATTGCTGTCTCTGTTTCACCCTTCCTAGCGCGTTTCGGAGCAGCGCGTGAGCGTGTGTGAATGTGAATACCTATTGTTTACCTAGCTAACTATTCTATAGGTAGCGCATTACGTAAATATCATGTTCATTATTTGCTTTATTTTTGTTAGTTACTTTGGGCAATCGTTAGTGTATGTGCAGAACAGTAATGCGTTTTTAGGAAATTTGTCTACTTACAATGTTTTTATTTTATCTCAAATGTTAGAATATCTCAAAATCGAGGCTTTGTAGAAAACAACCTGGGTTATTTACCTACTTTTTCTATAGGCACTAATATATTTTTTTTTTTTTTATATCCCTGGACATTTCACACAGCACCATCTAGTCCCAAGCTAAGCAACCTAATGCTTGTGTTATGGTAACTAGATGGCTGATAAACTACATATATACATTTTTTTTTGTAAATACATACATATTATAGATAGAAAAACACCCAGACCCGGAACAACTACTTGTAGGTCATACAAATATTTGTTCCGTACGGGAATCGAACCCGCGACATGCAGCGCGGCAGTCAATCGCTTGACCACTGCGCCAACCGTGTCGTCGATATAACGAATAAGTATACGGTTCGCCTGCAAATCTGAAATCTAAGTACCTACCTACCTACTTACGCCCGCCACAAGTTTTATGTCTCTAGGAATAACAGCATTCTCGGCTAAAAATTATCAAAATAAAAAAACAAGGATTTCCAAAGGTAGGTACACATTTATTTTGTTATTCATAAATACTTAATAGAGATTGCTACATTGATTTAGTACTTAATAGAGATTGCTACATTGATTTAAAAAATATATAAATCGAAACGTGATTCTAATCAAACCGTGTAGGGTGACCATATTTGCTAAATGATTGTGAAAAATAAAATACAGTTGATTTATGAGATTTGGACTTCTTCTCTACTTCATTTTAAATAGTTGTAAAAATTTACGTTATTGTGAGCTTTGTCAGCTAAAACATTATAACAAAATTGTAGTAATTTAGTGAACGACCAACGACATTTTAGAGAAATATCAGTTTCTCTTGTGAAAAGATTGATTTATTTTTGAAAAATACACATTTACTGCTTCATTTTCCGCATTTTTGTTTGCATTCATGATAATAATTAAGTACTTTAATAATCCTTTTTTGACGATTGTCGCACTTGTCAGCTTGGTGAAATAGGGCCATGGGCCGTGAAACAATAAAACATTATAATGATTTTAAATATGAACAATTATTTATATTCTATCTCTGATAGGCAGATTTCTGGGCAAACGGGGATCTATTAATTCAGGCAATATGCATTTAAAATAAAATTCTTCTAATTTGGATGCGAGAGAATTCCAGAATTCATCTTCTTTTTCTATTTTTTCATATGCTAGTCCTTTTGGCGTCCACACGATAAAAATACAGTATTTGCGGTTTGTTACATGAAGCTGTCCCTGTATTTGGTAAAAATAATTATGACTTCTTTTTAATTTAATTTTACTTATGTTAGTCGGATCTTTAGTGCAAAAGGTAATTTATTTAATTTTATAGGTAGGTAGGTAGGTTACTCGATTCCAAATCACAAGGCAAATCTAAATCCAAATCCGTAGCATAGGTCAATAAGTGTCAGAAATATTACGATACAATTGGCAAACAAATACGCACGCACAACGCAATGAAGTAATCGTCTAACACTGACGAACGAATTACCCGGCGCGGCGTCAGCTGTGTGTGTGAGTGGGCACCTAGCCCTAGTCGTGCGTGCCCACGCACACATTTACACTATTGTCACTATACCACGTCAACACATCCAATGCTTGATGCTATAGCACGACTAGCCGCTGCACATTTGTGATTAATTTGAATGTTTGCCGTTATACCAAAAATGATGAATGAAAAATCAATGCTTTTCAATTTTTTTTTTTTTTATATGTATTGTGTAACTTAACAATATAAGACATGTTTCAAAATAAACAATATTAAGAATATAACCGTTTTTAATATAGAACAGATGAGATGAAAACATATCATTTATACTGTAAAAATTTGAGAAATTTAATTGGTTTACAATTCGTTCTAAGTAAGTATTTTGCAAAAAAAAAAATGGGAACCTAGATAATTACTGTCTTGTTCCGAATAACAACATTATCAGGTGGAAATATGCTCAAACTGAAAATGATTTTGGTATTACGTTTGTATGGACAATTCATTGATCGCCGGCCCCTTAAGTAATATTTGTGCAAAATTTTAACAGAGTCTATGCAGTAGTTTTTGAACATCGTTTTGGATTTCTACGATTTTATTACATATTGTAGATATAGATTGTTCATTTAATAGTGTAGGATAGAGAATGAGTCTACGGCCGGGCCATCAGTAGTCAGTAGGGCTATAATATCGCAAAATTCTAACAACATTCTTAAAAATTGAATTAATGTAAAACTTAAACATTTCCTACCCAGTCTATAATTAAAATACAAAATGAACCACTTTGAGTAACCCAAAACTTCCGGTGTCAGGATATTGGATTCATAGAAAAAAATCTTATAATGTACAAGGATTTCAAGAACTCACTTTCATATTTCATGACGGACAGGTCTTAGAGTAAGTGACGTAACGCTTCATGTTTTTAGTCGCGTCTCGTTGTAATTTTCTAACGAAAGGTATGTTTTAGGAAATGGTATACGGCCTTTTTAAAAATCTTTTACTTACTTCGTTATTCACTTGTACACATTCTAATTCATTTGAGACCAGCATGTCCTTGCAACACCAAACCGCACAAAAAAAACGGGATGAACCGCAAAACAGCACCTAAATTCATTTATGCCCATTGACCTAACTGGGTGTAGTAGAACATATTAATAAAATATTTTAATTAATAAAAAGCTTATTGTACTACTGATTTTGGAACAGTACTCAGTTTTCAAGAAAATAATGATATCTCGTCGATAAAACGAAAACTTTATTTCGTAGTACATAATTTTAATTTTATGTCGCATATTTTTGCACTTTTGTTACTTATTTCCAGAATTTACTATGTAAATTCCGACTATTTTAAGTTGTATATTATTATAATCCGGTCTCTACTCATAATAAATCTTCGTCCTCGCTAGAAGATAAAGATTATTCAAAAATATCAAACCGCAGAATTAAAATTTGAATTCTATCTTTTGAGACTAAAAAATAAATCTTTCGAACCGGTTTTTTAAAATGAGATGTCTCACAAATATTTCACATCAAAAGGGATCATTTTCAGCCGTTCGAAACACAATACAAACGTTTTAGATGTTTTCAGTTACAATCGCAATTCGATGGAATGGATTTTTACTATTTCTTTATTCGGTATTATTTTCTGTAAAGGGCTATATAAATAAACTAGTGGACTGTATGAAATATAGGTGTAATACCACAATTAACATCGATTAAAAACTAGTGAAGACCGTACAAAGAAATGCCCGGAGTGGCCGGCGTCTGTGAGCTCAGTGAGTGGTAGGGACCGCATCAGCGGTCGCGTAGCCGGGTTCGGTACCCCCGAGTCCCGCGCCCTCCCCGCGGTTGTCCACGCATATGTGAGGCGCCGACATATTCCCCGGGTTGAAGAATTCAATCTTCTACTGGAAGGGGGCAGATGCAGTTGAAGGCACGGCGAATGGTGCCCCGCTTCGTCTTCATTTCTGCCACTCTCGTGACCCCGTCTACGCCGGGATAGGTCTTCGTGACCCGACCCAGGGACCAGAGCAGAGGTGGCGTTGTCTTGTCCTTGATCAGGACTAATGACCCCGGCTTCACTTCACCTCTGGAATCAAACCACTTTGATTTCGCCTGCAGCAGAGAAATGTATTCATTATGAAATCGTCCCCAGAAATGTTGCCTGGTGAGCTGAATCCGCTTCCAACGATCCAGCCGCGTGATGTTGGCATCAGTCATCTGAGGATGTGGTACTGATGAGAATGGTCGTCCAATTAGGAAGTGAAAAGGAGTGAGAGCCGAAAAATCGTTAGGGTCTGAAGAAAGAGGAGTAAGAGGACGTGAATTTAACACCGCCTCTATGTGAGTGAGACAGGTAGCCATCTCCTCGAAAGTGAAGTGGGTAAGATGCAGTAACCGTTTTAAATGATGCTTACAGGATTTTACAGCAGCTTCAGCCAATGAATTAAAATGAGGGCTGTATGCAGGCGTGAAAATGAATTCAATACCTTCCTGCGCCATTTCAGATGCAACATTTGATGATTGCAAGAACCTACTCATCTCATTTGATGCGCCTACGAAGTTGGTTCCGTTATCGGACGTGATGCTTCGTGGCTTGCCACGACGTGCCACGAAACGATTTAGAGCGGCCATGTAGGCCTCAGTGGTGAGGTCGGTGACGAGCTCCAAATGTATGGCTTTTACTGCCGAGCAAACAAAGATGCACATGTAGGATTTTGTAAGTTTGCATCCTCGGCCTTTACGATTGGCTACCAATACTGGTCCAGCATAGTCAACGTAACAATTCAAAAAAGGAAACTCAAGATTTGTTCTTGAACTAGGTAGTTGACCCATTATAGGCTGTACGTTCTGAGCCTTATGTCTGAAACATTTAAGACATTTATTCACGACAAACCTAGACAAGTTTCTGCCACCTAGTGGCCAGTAAGTTTGTCGAATATGTGACAATAACAACTGTGGACCAGCGTGCGCAAGCTTCATATGTTGCATTTGAAATATAAGTTTTGTAAGTACGTGCTTACTGCATAAAACAATAGGATGTTTCACATTAAAATCGTAGGGGGAGTTATCGAGCCTCCCGCCCACGCGAATGAGGTTACAATCGTCAATGAACGGTGTCAGAGGAAGCAATCTACTTTTGCGTGGTAATTTTTGTCCAGACTTTAACAAATTATACTCTTCAGGAAACATTTCAAGCTGTGAATGGTGTATAATTAAATTTAATGAATCTTCAAGTTCTGTTATTGAAAAATTACCTTGCAATTTATTTCTATTTTTTACATTGTAAATAAAACGTTGTACATATGTAAATATATTTTGTATTTTTGTTAGGCTAGAATACTTTACTAATAAATCATGAATGATTGATGAATGAATGGTAAGGTCTGAATGATTACTACTGAATGAAAGACTGTTACTATCACCACTAATGAAATGAGTCACTACTTCCGGCAGACTATCCTTCCCAGTGTTTGGCATCCTGGGCCACTCATTTTCACTATGCTGTAAAAATGAGGGTCCAGACCACCACAGAGGTTCGTTTATTAGAATGTCGGCCCTCAGACCACGGGAAACAAGATCCGCCGGGTTGTCCTTCGACGGTACGTAGCTCCAGGTATGACCACATGTACTTTCCTGTATTTCATTGACTCTGTGTCTGACAAAAGCCTTTAATTGATTTGAAGGAGTAGAGAGCCAACCCAGGACTATAGTTGAATCACACCAGAATCTACATTTGTGAATGGGCATGGTAAGCGATTCATGAACCTTAGTACACAGCCTTGCACCTAACAAAGCTCCACAAAGTTCAAGCCTCGGTATCGTTGTTGGTTTGATGGGCGCTACGCGATTTCTAGAGACTAGAAGTTGAACGCCTATGGATCCACTGCCATTACAAGACCGAATGTACACACAAGCGCCATACGCCTTCTCGGACGCATCGGTAAAGACGTGTACTTCATGCTTAATAGAGTCTTCCAGCAAAACCCAACGAGGAATATTTAAATTGTTCAATGCCGTTATTGTGCCTTCAAATGTAGACCAAAGGTTTTTGATTTCATGTGATAATTCATCATCCCAGTCATACTTATCGAGCCATAGACGCTGCATGATCATCTTTGCTTCGACGACGCACGGACCTACGAGGCCTAGTGGGTCAAAGATCATACTGATGACAGAAAGGACATGACGTTTGGTGACTTTAGTAGTGGAGGTGATGTTTATATTGTATGTAAGTGAATCTGAGTCACAAACCCAATTAAGACCTAAAGTTTTAGATTGAGATGAGTTTGAACCTTGCTCAGAAAAATGTAAAGTATTATGTAACTCGTTGTTATGTGTGATTTGTTTGAGAATTTGAGGATTATTTGACCGCCATTTACGTAAATTGAATTTTGCAGATGATAGAACCGAATGTACCTTTTTAGAAATTTCAACAGTTTCAGCTATGGTATCCCCTCCACTAAGAAAGTCATCAACGTAGAAGTCACGTCGTATGGCACATTGGGCACGATTATCCTCAATGTTATCAGCCAGACTTACAAGACACTTAGTGGCTAAATAGGGTGCAGAAGCGGTACCATAAGTAACCGTGTTCAAAGTGTAGGTCCTAAGAAGTTCTGAAGGTTCATACCTGAAAATTATTTTTTGAAGTGGTCTTTGGACTGGATTCAACTCAATGGCCCTGTACATCTTCTCTACGTCACCTGACACCACGTACCTATGCTGACGAAAACGTGTTAAAATAGAAAACAGATCGTCTTGTACTACGGGACCGACCATCTGAATGTCGTTAAGCGACACGCCCGAACTGGTAGGAGCTGATGCGTCGAATACTACGCGTAGTTGTGTGGTGGTGCTAGAACTACGAATAACTCCATGATGTGGAATGTAATATTTATTCATAGACTTTTCTGGTGAAAGAGTACAGTCTGAGTCTAACGTCATATGACCTAGGCGCTCATATTCTCTCATGAACTCGTTGTATTTTTTATGAAATAATGGATCGCGTTTAAATCGCCGTTCAAGGGAAAGAAAACGATTTCTAGCATTAGTAAAAGAATGACCTAATGTACTAGGATCCCCTTTTAACGGCATAGTGACGACGAATCCCCCACCATCTTTACGAACAGTGGTTTGAGCAAAAGATTGCTCACACATTCTCTCTTCAAGTGAGAGTGAATGTTTTGAAGCGACGTTGTCAAGCTCCCAAAAATAAGTGAGGTCGGGAGTGACATTGGAATGATGGCAAAGATGAATAGCGGAAAAACATGATTGGCGCGAAATACTACCTGAAACTAACCATCCTAACTTGGTCTCGCATAATTTAGGTAGGTTTTTCCCTAAGTCTATTGTTTTGCTACCTAAGACATTCCAAAAAACTTCAGCCCCTACCAGGATATCTACGACCGACGGAACATTGAAGTTCGGGTCTGCTAGTTTAAGACCTGAAGGAATAGGGACGTGTTTAATATTTATGAATGAAGACGGTAGAACCTTTGTGATTTCAGGCAAAATATGACACTCGATATCGACAGTAAAGGCACAGCATAAAGACTCTATTGAGAGGTGACAAGACTGTGTACTGGTGGATATGTGATTATTAATACCCGTTACCTTGGTGCTCGTACCGTGTCGTAACAAACCCAGCTTCTCTGACAAGCTCTGCGTTACAAAGTTCGCCGTACTGCCGTTGTCCAGTAGTAGGCGCGCAGTGTACTTCTTACCCGTCACGCCAGTCACGTTCACCATCGCTGTGGACAGTAATACATGCGCAGAAGTAGCAAGCTGCATGGAATTGGCTGAAAGCGATATATTTGAAGAAGGTGAAGCAGAAGGCAAGGCAGAAGGCAATGGATTGGAAGCAAGTTTTGGCTCGTTACTTTCTAAATGTAAAAGCGTGTTGTGTTTTGTTGTGCAATATTTGCAATGTGAAAATCTACATTTGTTTGAATTATGTCCAAAGCGTAAGCAATTAATACATACTTTAAATTCAATTGCCTTTTGTAAGCGATTTTCTATGGACAAGTTTCTAAAAGATTCACATTTAAACAATGTATGTGCTTGGGAGCAAAGTGGACATTTCCTATTTTTATTAATCTGATTTTCTGTTTTTTTATTTGGTTGGTTAGGCTTAGACTCAGTTCGGTTGGAATTATGGCTATTATTTAAGGCAACAATAGTATTCCTATCAGAAGTTCCATGATTGGACTCCACTGATTCTAGCCAGTCCGCTTTCCTGCTTAAAAAAGAACAAAATTGTGTTAAAGTTGGATCTTCTTTCAAAGTGTTGTTTCTATGCTCTTCCCAGTCACGTCCTGTTGTTAAATCTAACTTTTTAACCATAAAATAAATAATAATATCATCCCAATATTCGGTGGGCTTTTTTAATGTAGTTAGTGCCCTAACATTTTTATTAATAATATTAACAAGGTTTCTGATGGAAACACTTGACTCGTTCGTTATGGGTTCGACATCAAATAACGCTTGAAAGTGGTTATTCACTAAAATACGGTTGTTATTATAACGTTCGCACAATAGGTCCCACGCAAGATTATAATGATCGGCTTTAAAATCTATATTTTTAATAATTAAAGCTGCGTTTCCCTGGAGTGAAGCTCGCAGGTAGTGGAACTTGTTAATGTCACTTATGCTAGTGTTGTCGTGAATCAATGACCCAAAGGTATCCCTAAACTCAAGCCAGCATTGGTAGTTCCCATCGAAATGAGGCAAATCTATCTTAGGCAAACGAACAAAAGAATTCCTAAAAGAAACATGTGCACCTGAGTCAGCATCTTTGAAGCCCGCCTCCGACGCAGCACCGTTGGCCGAGACTCCGAGCAGGCTGCGCGTGAGTGCCACCAGGTTGAAAAACTGACGGTCAAAGTCCTCACGCTCCGCCAACGCAGACTCGTCGTCATCGGAAAGAACTTCGATCTGTGTCTGAAAGGCGTCAAATTCGGTGTGTAAGGTTTCGAATTTATTAAAACGCTCCTCTAAATCCAAACGTTGCAACTGAGATATTGCGGAACTACTTTTTACTAAATTTAAATAGTTGCTGTAAATAGTAAGCTTCGATTTAATTGAACTACGTTTCTTAATCAATGTTTTTAAGTTATCTGCCATTGTTAAGTTAAAATAACAGCTGCACGCACTAAAGCTATTGTTCTTAATAGATAAAAAACTGCAAAACAGCTGTGCGTTAGTGAAAGGGATCGAGAATCACTGTCAAGGTCAACACGTGTTAACGTCGTGCAAGTTAGCTAATTACCACGCGTTTTGATGCAAAATATACGTGTTTTACAAGCAGTGATATATATGAATAAGGGAAAGCATTTATTTTGAAGCACTGTATGAACACTACAAAATGAGAAGATTAAATGACGATTTTTTCGGCATGAAAAGAAAGCAGAAAAAATAACTAATTGGAACGGACTCACTCAAATACAGTATTATACTCCCATAAGTATGACTGAGCTCCCACGATGACGATGTAGGCTGCTTCGGGAACGACTCCTTCGTTTAAATCTTCGTGGTCGTACCGCGTGGCGATCGCGCGCGGTCAAAGTCCGCACGGGTGAACACGTCGACCGATGATGTTGACGGCGTTAATTACGGCAATACCGGTAATTATTTTGCGTAATCGAAGGACCAATGAATAGACTCGGTTGGGGCTATATAAATAAACTAGTGGACTGTATGAAATATAGGTGTAATACCACAATTAACATCGATTAAAAACTAGTGAAGACCGTACAAAGAAATGCCCGGAGTGGCCGGCGTCTGTGAGCTCAGTGAGTGGTAGGGACCGCATCAGCGGTCGCGTAGCCGGGTTCGGTACCCCCGAGTCCCGCGCCCTCCCCGCGGTTGTCCACGCATATGTGAGGCGCCGACAAGGCAATTTTATGTTATTGTAGTGTAAGAACAAAGATGACTGTTATTTCTATTATTTTAAAAAGGAATGGATGATAATAACTTTTATTTTCCTCTTTGCGTCTCAATGGTTGAAGAAAAGTATTTGTGCAGCTTATAATATCTTTTTATTAATGTAACGTACTGTGATAAAATATTTTCTTTCTATTTTTTTTTTGACTGACGAATTCATCACCGTGTCTCCGAAAATACAAAACGTTACTCATTTCTTTTACTTCTAGAGCGATCTACCGCTGTGCATGCCGAGTGCGCAAACGCAATGCAATAACATTTAGACGTTCATTTAGTACATTTTTAAAATACCTACCTGAAGTTTTAGATTACGGATAACTTCTCAAGAACCCTCTGACAAATGTTGATTACTTATCTAAATACAAGTCCCATCGTCGCAAAGGCTCTCAAAGTTAAAATAATCCATATCTGACAAGACAAAACAGTCCCATGGCATCATATCTTAG
The DNA here is from genome assembly GCA_950022335.1 of Eurois occulta. Classification (NCBI taxonomy): domain Eukaryota; kingdom Metazoa; phylum Arthropoda; class Insecta; order Lepidoptera; family Noctuidae; genus Eurois; species Eurois occulta. The sequence goes on along the minus strand of OX465485.1, from coordinate 19,804,029 downwards.
CGTCATTAGAACCGTAATAGCTGTCGTTATAACTTCCAGCGCACTTTGCAAAGGTATTTAAATGTTTAATCATCGAAGTGAAAACCGAATCCAGGAGGGATTAGAAAGGAAGACATTTGTTTCAAGTTGGTTTAAGGTAAATGTCTCGAGCACAGCAGTTTGGTGCGTCTGAGAACCTGCCTGACACTAGTGATTAGCTAATTGGGCAATTAAAAGGACTTGGCAAAATGAGGGATCATAGACTATGCAGTATATACTGTTCCCATTGCTGAGCAAAAGGCTCCCTCCATTCCTTGTATCAATCGCGATTCTGCGCTTTGCTTTCTGATTCTCAAGGTAGACATCCAGGTCGTCACGCCATCTCCTTCGTGGTCAGCTGCGGCCAAATCAACGATAAGGTTGTTTTGGGCACCAATCTTCCATTTCGTGGCCCCACATTTGGCATGCTACAGAAATGTCCGGTTCAGTTCTATTCAATATTTTTGAGCCACGACAACGATTTTCGTTTTGGAACGCAGTATAGTAATCTTAATTTAACGTCTAAAACACTACGTTCCAGAGCAGCAAGTCAATATTTGTCAAGAAGTGACATCATCATCTGCCTAGCCTTTTCCAACTATGTTGGGGTCAGCTTGCAGTCTAACCGGATGAAGCTGAATACCGGTATTTTACATGGAGCGACTGCCTATCTGACCTCCACAACGCAGTGGGTAACACGATACACCTTGGTAAGAGTGGTTTTCAGGGACAAACGGGTTAACGTGCTTTCTGAAGCACGGAGAAGAAGTAATATCTCATGAAAAGTGTCCAGTGGTTGTGAACCCCTGTCAGCTGGACCTGTCCTGCAAATGATTATACTGAGTATGGATCCTGTTGAGATTGGTTGTCAGAGCAATCAAGCCACTAAAATGTTGTTGCTAAGTGCCGAAGCCAAGTCTCCGTTTATAGCAATTAATTCTCTATAAAATTCCAAGACAGTTTCCAAGGAGACGTAATATTAGGATTACATCTGATGCGTAGAAAAAGAAAAAACCGGCCAAGTGCGAGTCGGACTAGCGCACGAAGGGTTCCTCTATAAAAGCGTCGGTTAATCTATAAAAACGTCAAAAAAATGATTTTTAGTATTTGTTGTTACAGCGGCAACAGAAATACATAATCTGTGAAAATGTCAACTGTCTAACTATCACGGTTCATGAGAGCCTTAGTAAAGTGTTAGTAATAGGGTCCCGTTTTACCCTTCGGGTATGGAACCCTAAAAAAGCGAACGCAGTGCCGTTTGCACTAAAATTCGCTGTCAAACTTGTCAATTAACGACTATTATAATTATGGTCTGTAAGAAAGCAGAAAACTTAAGTATTTTTCATTCTACGGTTGTATTTTTCAACGCTCCTATTCGTTTCGAGAATTTAATAAAGCGTAAACATTCGACACGAAATAGGAGACATGTCTTACGTCATCATCGTCATCATCCACAGCCTTAATACACCGACTGCTGGGTAAAGACCTCTCTTTTCTCGTACCAATGTACTTGTACACGCTCCCGTGCCAGCCTCATCCAGGTTTTACCCGCGATGCCAACAATGTAGTCGGCCCATCTCGCCGCCGGACGACCATCACTTCTCCTTCCATTGCTTGAACGCCACTTGGTTACAGCTTTACTCCACCGGCCATTACCGCTTCTTGCTTGTTGTGCAATACGCGGAACATGGATATGTTCAATTTGCACGATGAGTCGCACAGTGTGCTGGATTGGTGGAATTCGGACTAGACTCCAGTCACAGCCAAGATCGGCAGCGGTTGACTATAGTGGAAGTACTTAAATAAAAATAGCCTACTATCTTGTGCCAGATCTATATCTGAACTGCTTCGGCCAAACTCTAAATCAGAAGTGTCTCGGCCGAGCTCTAAATCGGAAGGCCTGGTGTGAATAAATCTCTGAAGATGAGTGAAAGGCGACTAACAATAGGTATAAAATTTACAAGGCCGATGTGAAGACGAGAGATTGAAGAAGGACCTACACTGACCTTATTAGTAATTCTTCAGAAAATTCAGGTGCGTAGTGCCCCCAGGGTGTGTGTGAAAGTGGACGAAGCGAAAGGAGAATGTAAAGATCTCAGCAGTTGGCGAGCTGTAGTTTCTGCATATCCTCATAGAAAATAGGCGTGTGTTTATGGATATACCTACCTATATAATAAGTCTTTATCGGTTAGTTCTGCACATGACAAGTTGCAACGAGAAGTTTGACATTTTTATGCGCCGCGAGCGTTGCTTTCAAATAAATGTAGAGTTTGCACTGGTTTCGTTATAACTTTTCAAAAAAAAATCAAATCAAATCATTTATTATCCAGATAATACAATCCAATTTGTTAGTAAAATCATACATACAAATCTTAAACACTAGTGTTAGTACATAATTATATTTGGAAAATTTTGGTAATAGTTACTAGTTAGTAACAGTGGTTGGTGGTTGTTAGTTGTTGTTAGTTGTTTGGTTTTGTAGTGTTTATTTCTAGGAGATTTTTTTGTAACATTAAAGGTGCGGTCAAACCAAACTGAATTGCGACCTCCGTATTGTGGTAGATAAATGTATGGCAAAGTGCGGTCCGTTCGGTTCAGCCTTAATGCAATCTATGTATCTGTGTGTGTATCTATGCTTTTAGGATTCCGTACAAAAGTTGCGTTCCGTTGGTTTATCCGGCATAATTTTCTAACCAACATGCGTACCCATATGTCACTGAATAGGTGTTACTAAGGACATAATCAGTTTCACGTGTATATCTTTGACTTAACAATGATAACACAATGATAAATAAGCGTTCGCATGCTTATGATAACAGTGTTATTATCGGAAAAGATAATTTAGAACCAAACACGGATTAGGTTTAGCAAGATATAAGAACAAGATAATTTTCTATTGGGATCAATCGCGTGAATAGCTACAATGACAGTAGACCATTCTAACTCTAACTCAAATTACACATCAGTTTCTACAAGAGCAAAAGTCAGACCCTCTCCGTTTAGCACAAATTCATGCAGTCACATAGACTTATATCTTATCATCTCAACTACTGCTGTAAAAAAAATCATCAAAGTCTCCTGACAAGACAGCCAAGACAATCGTTTTCAAAAGTTTTCACAACGCCTTACAACATGATTGACAAAAACCTTTTGTTAGCTTCGGAATTTTTGGCTTTCCATCAACGTTATCGCTGATAGAATGTCTAGGTCCTCAGGTTGGATACCAAGTCTGATAACATACTGATTGTTGATTTATCTCATCTTTGCTCTTTTCAGGCATTTCTTGGATTTACAATTCACGATGACTTTTAAATTCAAGTCATCCTGAATTGCGAATTTATTGATACTTTAGACTTTGTATCACCATATCAAACATAAAACACTTGAAACATCTTATCAGCCCAAAAGCCTGGTATATAAACAGATTACCACACGAGATGAGATATCAATCAGTCATGGCCCTTATAAAGTTATTCGTGGTGTTCCTCACTTTGGTCGCCACCGTTCACCTTAACACGATTAAAGAAAGTGATGCGATAGCAGAATTAGAAGCATACATTGAAGAGAAGAAAGCGGACATCAACCCCAGGTACAGACTACACTACCACGTGGCGCCCCCTGTGGGCTGGATGAATGACCCCAATGGATTTTCATACTACAAAGGAGAATACCATCTGTTCTACCAATTTTACCCCTACGACAGCCAGTGGGGACCTATGCACTGGGGTCATGTTGTAAGCCCAAATCTCGTGGATTGGAAGCAACTTCCAACAGCTTTGGTGCCTGAAGAGGAGATGTGTTTCTCAGGCAGTGCTGTTGTTATAGATGACACCCTGGTCCTTTTATACACGGGTCACATATTAAGCGACGACGAAACTTCATACAATGAAACTCAATATTTAGCGTTCAGTGATGACGGCGTGGTATTTCACAAGTACGAAGGCAACCCAGTTATGCCATATGCACCAAATGGATCCCCAGATTTCCGAGATCCTAAAGTATGGAAGCACGGTGACTACTTTTATGTTGTGCTTGGAAGCAAGACTGAAGATCCTGAAGATGAGAGAGGTGTAGTTTTGCTATATAGATCCTCGGACATGATCAGCTGGGAATTTTTAAGTGTCCTAGAAGATCCTACCAGCGACTTGGGTGATATGTGGGAGTGTCCTGATTTCTTCGAGCTCAATGGAAAACAGATTCTGCTGATATCCCCTATGGGTATGGCTCAAGAAGGCGACAGATACATCAACGCTCACCAAACAGGTTACATCATTGGAAGTTTTAATTACGAAACTTTTGAATTCGTGCCTGAAGTGGGTTTCCAAGAACTTGACTTTGGCCATGAGTTCTATGCTGCAACAACAATTGAACAAGATGGGAAGAGGGTATTGATCGCCTGGTTCGAAGGACGTGATGAGGATATCGACGGCTGGTCAGGAGCTATGACTATCTTCAGAGAACTTCATTTAGTTGGCGACCGTATCCTGATGAAGCCTGTCGAGACGATGACCAGCTTGAGAGAGGAAACAGTATGGAATGGAGAGGTGTCTGAAAATGTTGCTATACAATTAGAAAATACTGGAGAGTTACTGGTGAACGGTAAATTGAGCCAAAGCATTGAGTTGGAAATCACAGGTAGCAATGGCGGTGGTAAAGTTTCATTGCGATGGGACCCTCAAGTCCGTAAAGTTGTGGTGGATAAAGAGGGAGATGTGAGACAAGTGGAGTGGCATCCTCTGAATTCTGAAGTGTGGAGGATCTTTTTGGATGCGTCCTCTCTGGAGCTGTTCTGTGGAGAAGGCGAGGTAGTGTTCAGCACGAGAGTGTATCCTGACGGAGGCTGGCAAGTGACGAATCTGAGCCCTCAGGCTCTAGACGTTGTAGCTTATAAGTTAAGGAGAAGCGTTCCCGAATAGTTTGTTAAGAATTACTAGTGTCAATTAATCTTTTTTTTTGTAGGTAATTTTGTAAAAAATATAATATAATATATGATTTTGTGAAAGTGTGTCTTTTTTAAGATTATTTGTTTTGGAAGGTATGTTTCATAATAAAGATGGCCTTACCTTAAATCAAATGGGATAAGGGCAGGAGAATGAAAAAGACGATGTTTCATAGAATAGAATAGAATAGAATATTTATTTATTGTAAAACATGAGTATACATCAAATGATAATTGTGCAAGGTCTTAAAATGACAGTTAGATCTACATGTTTTGCCATTTATGGCGTACAACACAACATATTTTTGGCTTAGTATTAACCATAAAAAAATAATTATAAACAATTGAGTCTACACAGCAAACTATGTTTAAATAATTAATGCTAATTAAAAAATAAAGTATTCTTTTACAGATGTGGGGGTCAAATTGTGAAAATGTCGTAATATTAGGTATCTATTTAATTAATTGCGGTCATTTAAAAATTCCGATATGGAATAATAGCATTTGGCTATGAGATATTTTTTTAAATGTATTTTAAACAGAGCAGTAGGCATTAGTCTAATAGGTTTTGGGATTTTATTGTAAATGATTGGTGCTAAACAAAAAATACTTTTACGCATCAATGCCGTGGACCGTGGTTGATCCTGGTACGCATAATATATTATTATCCCGTCGATTACGAATAGAAACGTCTGATAGTTTCTTAAATAGGTTAGGATTGGTTCGTATAAAATTTGCTACTTCATAAATAAATAAAGAAGGCAGACTTAAAATGTTATATTTAATAAAATACTGTTTGCAACTATCAGTCATTTTCAAACCAAACATAGCCCTAATACACCTTTTTTGTGACTTAAAAATGATTTCTTTATTAGTAGAGTTTCCCCAAAATATAATTCCGAATCTCAATATGGAGCCGACAATACCATGGTAGGCTGTTAGAAGCGCATTGGTATTTATAATAGGTTTGAGTTTATAGAGGGCATAAGCAGAAGAACATACTTTTTTACTTAATTCTTCTGTGTGTGCTTTCCAGTTCAGACGTTTGTCAATGGTTACACCTAAAAATTTTGCTGTGTCTACATTTTTTATAACAGTTAATCTGTGTTGAACATTAATATTTGGTGCTTCTAAACGTTGACTGAAGAACATAATTTTTGTTTTTTCAAGATTGATTTTTAAATTATTGTTATCTAACCAGTTAATTATTAAATTGATTGTATTATTAATTTCATGTTCATAACTATCTTTATTTATAGAATTAATAGTGACCGTGCTGTCATCTGCAAAAAGTGATACTGGATAATTAGTTACTAATGGCAAGTCATTTATATAGATTATGAATAACAAAGGACCCAATACGCTCCCTTGCGGGACTCCATATTTAATTATACGTTTTTTTGATGCATATGTTTCTTCTTTTTTGGTATTAATGTTTATTTTTGAAATTTCTGTAAATTGTTTACGATTTTTCAGATAAGATTCTATAAGATTTAGTACATTGCCTCTAATGCCATAAGCTTCCAGTTTACAACATAATCGAAAGCCTGTGTCATATCGCAGTAAATAGAACATACCGGCTTCCTTTTATCCACATTTCCCATGACGTTATTTAAAAAATCAAAAATAGCCATGTTTATTGTTTTATTCTTGCGGAAACCTTTCTGGTTTTCCGTAAGAATGTTAAATTTTTCTAAATAGTTATAGATTTGATTATAAATGTATTTTTAAAAAACTTTCGAAATTATAGGAATAAGGGCAATAGGTCTGTAGCAGCTCATACTCTGCTTGTTGCCTTTTTTGAAGATGGGTTTAACAATAGCAGTTTTTAGACTATCTGGGTAAGATCCAGTGGTGTATACACAAATTAATGATATGGCTTAGGTGGTCACAGATATGATAAGCAATATACTTTAAGATTCTAGTAGAGATCCCATCGTATCCAACACTTGTAGTATTTTTAAGCGATCTTATAATTTGAAGTATGTCATATGGAGTACTAGGTGCCATGAACATAGATTGATTGGATTTAGAAATATTTACGGTTACATTCTTACCAGCGTCTGGTATTGGTTCTATCTTTTCTATAAAGAAATTGTTAAAAGCATTCGCAATCTGTCCTGGTCTGGTTATAGTTTTATGGTTAGTTTCTATGGAAGTTATAGTAGACTTTGGTAAATTGAGTTTAGATCTATTTATAATCGCCCATGTGGCTTTGGACTTGTTAGTAGATGATTTTATTTTATGATTATTTTGTGCTCGTTGCGTTAAATTAATTATATTTTAATATATTTTAGAGTATTTTTTAAAGTTAGTTTTATTTACTTCATTACGATTTAGTCTATACTTCCACATAAGCTCTCTCTTTTTTTTGCTACAGATTTTTATGCCATGCGATACCCACTGAGGTTTTACTTTGGTTCTTATTGTAATGGTTTGGAAAGGAAAACATAAATTATACAGCATCATGAAAGCTTCCAAAAATACATTATATGCTGTGCTAGGGTTATTTGTATTATAAATTTCAGAAAAAGAAAAAGTTTTTATGTAGCACCACCGAACGCGGAACGCCTACAGCCACGAGCCACACAACACTACTGTGTCGGGACGACACTCACGCACACAACGTTAGGCCGCCGCCTCGCCTATATAAGCGGCCGCCGCGGCCACGAACAGTCAGTCTGCGTTAGCGCGCCGCTGTTTCCACGCATTGGAAGAGCTCGCCTAGCCTAGATGCACCTCTCCCCTCGCGCCCCGCGGTGACGTATCCTTCTTGTTTCGAGACGCACCTCGCGTCACGAACTGGCTGGGAACGTATCGTGGTTCGTGTAATTAATCGTCGTACATACTTTTAAGCTTAGTTTGTGTACAACATTGTTCTGGGAATAAACCAATTGTTCATATTGAGCCTACGTCATTACCATACCCGCTACAATCTGGCGCTCAACGTAAAGGCCCGGAAACAGGCTAGCCCAGTATCAAGATTACGAAGAAGAATAAAGGAGGAACCGCAAACTACCATGAATTTGTCAACTGAGCAATTCGAGAAGTTACTGTCAGTGATTGGTAACCAACAGCGACGAGGCTCTTTCACCACTTGCAAAGTTAGTTTTAATGGTGCCAGAGATACTGAATCGGTAGAATCTTTTCTTGCTGCGGCTTCAGTATTCAAGTCCGTAGAACAGATCTCCGACGAAGATGCCATCATGAGCATCCCCTTAATCTTGAGGGAAGAAGCAGCCACCTGGTGGAATGGAATAAAGGAACAGGTGAAAACATGGGACGAGTTTGTGTCAAGAGTTCGCCACGCCTTTGCTCCTAAAAGACCTGCCTACCAGCTGTACCAGAACGTTGTGAATATCAAACAAGGTGAGGATGAACTAACAGAAGTGTTTGTGGCTAAGAAGAGGGCTCTTATTGCACAAATGCCAGAGCCACACACAGAGACCCAACAAATTGACATGATCTACGGGCAATTGAGGTACAAGATAAGGGTAAAATTACCACGCGAGACTGTCAATACTCTTGACGCCCTAGTGAAGGCAGCCAGAGGAGTGGAAGAGCTCCTGGTTGAAAAGGAGATGCCGGAAGAAGTGACAGGGAAGGGAAAAGAGACAGAAAAGGTGACATTTAAAAAGAAGCGTTGCACGTACTGTCGATTGCCTGGGCACTCAATTGAGACGTGCCGGAAGAAGGAGAAGAAGGATCTCGCTTCTGGTAGTGTTACTTCTGCCGCGAAATCTGCAAATGCCGCTATGGGCACCCAAGCGCCATCACCTTCTACACCAAAGTTTGCATGTTATGGATGTGGTACACCGGGAGTGGTCCGATCAAAATGCACAACCTGCGCCAAGGCAGCGCCAAAGGTGGAAAAGACGGAAGTAAGTTTCTGTTCCTTTAATCCTCAAGCAGATATACGCCCTAGGCCGGTTATTGGTATTGCCATAGGTAAAATAACCGGCAGCGCCTACGTGGATACTTGCGCAAAGTCCAGCGTTGCATCATACTCGCTGTATAAATGCCTACGACGACTCGGTTTTGCATTCCACACGCAACAGTTTGTGGTTAAACTGGCTGATGGCACGAAGACGACGAGGGACGTTTTGACCGTAAATGCACCCGTCAGTGTCTGTTATCGTGTTGTGCAAACAAATTTTATCGTGTTCCCGGAAGCTCGAGATTCTCGCACACTGTTGGGTGTCGGCTTTATTGAGGATGCTAAGATGGTACTTAACATTCCGCAGAAGACATGGTATTTCGAGGATCACCCTGATGACATCTTCGACCTTCAAGACGAAGATGATGAGGAGATATCAATGGCCAAGGTAGAGGCTACGCCCGTTTATTTTAATCCTCAGTTACGGTCTATGTTAAAAGATGTCGAGCTGTCTGAATTTATTTCTCCTCTGTCGATAACTCCACGAGACGAAGGCATACTGGAACCGGCGCTGCCACAATCCAGTGCATGCACCCCAGCAACTGGTAGTCCATTATCTAGCGGAGAACCAGCACTCCCGACAACGAGTGCCTGCACTACAAACACGATGCCTTATCGTGTAGTGCCGATTGAGCTGTCCCCTATTCCAATGAAGCGAACCCGACCATTATTCGATGGGTATTCTCCAAGGTTCGTCGACTATATGATTCGTGATGCCCAAATGCAGCTCCACGATGCTCCATGCGAACTATCTCCACACTCCAAGGCGCTCTTCCCTAGCGACCAAAGTAATAGCAGCAATGATGTCGAAATTGGATCTTTGGAAGTAGAAAAGGTCTCATCGGATACGCTGGACGCAACTCAAAAGTCACAGCTGATGGAAGTGCTATGGGATTATCAAGAAGTTTTCAGTGAAGGTGGAGAACCGACTACCCTCGCTGAACACTGCATCGACACAGGTGAGCATAACCCCGTCTCTGTCCCTCCATATCGCCTCTCACCGCCACGCATGGCTGTGTTAAAGAATGAGGTAAAGAAGATGTTGGACAGTGGAGTAATTGAAGCATGCTCATCACCCTGGTCTGCACCCGTTGTTATGGTACCAAAGAAAGACGGTTCAGTACGAGTTTGCGTTGATTACCGTAGACTTAATGCCATAACGGTCCCCGACAAATATCCTATCCCTCGCATTGATGATCTGCTTCATGCTGCTAAGCCAACGCCTTTCATGTCAACCCTGGATTTACGCGCTGGCTACTGGCAAGTGAAAGTAAAATTGGACGATCAAGACAAGACTTCATTTATAACTCCATTCGGTATGTACCGTTTTAAGAGGATGCCCTTTGGACTTCGCAACGCACCCTCTACATTCCAGCGTCTGATAGACAGGATTCGAGTTAGCTTGGAGAATGTAAAGATGCTGGCGTACCTAGACGATCTGATAATTTTTTCGACTACCTATCAAGCACACCTATCGGATTTGGGTAAGGTACTAAGTAAGCTGAGAGAAAGCAACCTTCATGTAAATTTTAATAAGTGCCGATTTTGTTGCTCGACTATTAAGTACTTAGGGCACCTTATTACTCCAGAGGGTCTGAAGGCTGATCCTGATAAGGTAGCAGCAATACTAGCCTACCCAGCACCCAAGAATTTGAAGCATCTGACGACGTTCCTGCAGACCTGTTCCTGGTACAGGCGATTCATTCCAAACTTTGCCAGAATCAGTGAACCACTCTCCCGTTTAACTAAGAAAACCGCGGTATGGACTTGGTCAGCGGAACAGGAGCAGGCTTATCAAGGGCTTAAAGTACGTCTTACCTCCACCCCTGTGTTACGACAAGCCGACGAGACGAAAGGTTATGTCATCAAAACTGATGCAAGTAACTATGCACTTGGAGCAGTTCTAGTGCAGGGGGAGGGAGACGACGAGCATCCCGTCGAATATGCCAGTAGGCTGATGATCCCTGCAGAACGCAATTATTCAACAACCGAGAGGGAGGCTCTCGCTGTAGTTTGGGCGATTAAAAAATTCCGTGGATACATTGAAGGTCTCCCAGTAACAGTGGTTACGGACCATCAAGCCCTGAGGTGGTTGATGTCGTTACGGTCTCCAACTGGTCGATTAGCTAGATGGGCTTTGCAGATACAGGCGTATGATATTACTATCAAGTATACACCTGGTAGGACGAATGTGGTTGCAGACACGCTGTCCAGGCCTATTTGCGATGAAAGTACCGAAAACACCTGTGGAGTGTGTAGCATAGCCGTGGATATGCCGCAGAGACCGTCATCTGAAATTAGGGCAGAACAGCTAAAGGATGAAAACATCGCCAGTATCGTAACTGCCTTAGAGGATGCAGATCCTAAAGATAATGCCGTGTATTGGAGCAACAAAGGGTACGTCATGAACAACGGGTTATTGTACCGATATCACCCGTCGGGTGACTCAGATGAGGCGCAACTCGTGGTTCCTCAACATGAATGGGCAAACGTTCTTTCAGCATACCACGATGACCCTTTGGCGGGGCATTACGGCGCGGATAAGACACATCGACGCATCTCGAAGCGATATCATTGGAAGGGTATGAGAAAATATATCGAAGCATATGTCAAGAACTGTGTTGCATGCCAGAGATTTAAGCCGTCTAACCTGAAACCAGCTGGTTTGCTGCAAACAACGCCCGTCAACCAACGTTTCGAAACCCTCGCCTTTGACTTGTTTGGACCTTTGCCGTCAACGACCAGCGGCAAGACATGGATACTGATAGCCGAAGATATTGCCAGTGGTTGGATAGAATTATTTGCTTTGGAAACTGCCAGCGCTGAAAATTGTGCGACAGTTTTGATGAACGAGATTTTCCTTCGATACGGTGTGCCCAGACGCCTGATAAGCGACAATGGAGCCCAATTTGTGAGTGCTGTGATGCAACAATTAACCTTTTGTCTGCGAATTAAGCACACACTCACACCAGTGTATCACCCGGCAGCAAACCCGGTTGAAAGGAAGAACAGAGATTTGAAGACACAACTGGCCATTTTAGTAGGAGATGAACATGGGAGTTGGAGTGATAAGTTGCCCAGCATACGGTTTGCGATGAATACCGCAACCTGCCTCACTACAGGACAAACGCCAGCGTATTTGACATTTGCACGAGAACTGCGTACCCCGGATGATAACACTCACGATTTTCGTCAGATTTTACTGTCAGAGAACTTTGTACCTGAAATTACGCCGAAGTTACTACTTCTCGCTGATACGCTGGACAAGGCTAGAGATGTCAGAGAGAATCTAGAAGAACGCAGGAAGAAGATGGCAGACCAAGGACGTAGAGAAGACCCCGGTTACGCACCCGGTGACCTGGTATTAGCAGCTACCCATGCAATCAGTAATGCTGCTCGAGGAATGACTGCTAAATTCTGTCCTCGCAGGGATGGTCCCTACCTAATCCTAGCACGCCATGGTGCTTCATCTTATCTGATTTCAGATCCCACTGCTCCAGATAAACCTCTTGGAGTATATCATACATCCGCCTTGACACCGTTCCAAGGCGATGCGACAAGTCCACTTCCTCCGCCGGTGCGCCCACTGAAGAAACGCGGGCGTCCGCCTAAACCTAGGCCTAACCCTGAGGGCGCCACTCCGCCCTCTCGTGGACGAGGACGACCACGGCGAAGCGGCTCTCACCCAGCTTCGTTGGTGAAACATTCATCTTGACTGGCTACTCGTCGGGGCGACTTCGCATCCAGAGGGGGAGCCTGTAGCACCACCGAACGCGGAACGCCTACAGCCACGAGCCACACAACACTACTGTGTCGGGACGACACTCACGCACACAACGTTAGGCCGCCGCCTCGCCTATATAAGCGGCCGCCGCGGCCACGAACAGTCAGTCTGCGTTAGCGCGCCGCTGTTTCCACGCATTGGAAGAGCTCGCCTAGCCTAGACGCACCTCTCCCCTCGCGCCCCGCGGTGACGTATCCTTCTTGTTTCGAGACGCACCTCGCGTCACGAACTGGCTGGGAACGTATCGTGGTTCGTGTAATTAATCGTCGTACATACTTTTAAGCTTAGTTTGTGTACAACATTGTTCTGGGAATAAACCAATTGTTCATATTGAGCCTACGTCATTACCATACCCGCTACATTTATATAATTTTTGAACTTTAGCATATTTTCTTTAGAATAGTCTCGTTGATTTGTTCGCCAATGGCTTATTAAGATTTTTTTACTAACCGGTAATTTTAGTACTTGCGCTGTGTGGTCTGACAGGCCGAAGTCAATCACATCAGATTTACACTTCTTCCCCACATTATGTGCAAAATTGTCTATACAAGTGCCGCTTGCAAGTCGAGTCGGCTGTTTTATTTCTAGCTTTAAATTGTAACTTAAGAGCAAACATTCTAGATCTCTCAAAGTATTATTATTACGCTTAAGATAGTCAATATTATAGTCACCTGCAATTACGACATTTCTTTTTAAATTTTTGTTGCAAATAGTAAATAGCACTTTCTCTAATTGCTCAAAAAATACAGGTAAGTTATTAGACTTTGGTACTCTATACACACAAACAATAATCGTATCATACATTGCCAGATCAATAGCGCAACATTCGAATATTCCGTTTATGGAGAGTTTCGCTATTTCTTGAAGCTTCAACCAGTTTAAGGAGCTCCTTAAACTGGTGACCTTTCTTTGCAAGGATACATGTACCACCTCTCTTACTGTCCTTTCTGGAGTAGCATGCCGCTAAAGTGTAATTCGGAATATACAATGTCTTTTCATGGCCAGCTATCATGAAGTGTTCAGATAAACAGATTATGTCGATTTCGGTATTTTTCTCTGACATCTCTTCAAGACATACAGTAAGCTCACTGCTCTTATTCAGTAAACCGGCAATGTTTTGATGTATCACGTTAAGGTGCTTATAATCGAAAAAACTGCACTGTCGCTTGTTGTTCATCCATATTTTTAATTTTCTCGCCTTCTGTATTTGCAAAGGTATTTTCACGCACGTAGTTCATAAGTGCGGCGATATCTTGGAAAAATATTTTCATGCCGTAATTATTTACTGATCCTGTATTACCATAGTAAACTTATTTAAAAAAAAACAACGATGTTTTATCTAAACGTAAAATCCGTTTGTTTTATCTAATCGTAAAATCCGTTTGTTTTATCTAATCGTAAAATCCGTTTGTTTTATCTAATCGTAAAATCCGTTTGTTTTATCTAATCGTAAAATCCGTTTGTTTTATCTAATCGTAAAATCCGTTTGTTTTATCTAATCATAAAATCCGTTTGTTTTATCTAATCGTAAAATCCGTTTGAATCCTGGACCGGTGACTAGTTTAATATTTCATGCATTCGTGTATTGTGCGAGAGAAGAAAGCACCATTAGGCTCCCAAAGCTAGACAGGTATATTTATTTAAATCTCCTGTAAAAAAGGCTTAATCAACCTATAATGTTCCCACTACTGGGATACAGGCCTCCTCTCTATGAGAGGAAATGGGCTTTAATCCACTATGCGGGCCCAGTCCGGGTTGGTACGGTAGATGAATTTTTGGTTCTAAGACATACCGGTTTCCTCACAAAGTTTTCCTTCACTGTTTTGAAAGCAGTGGTGATGAAATAAATTACACAAGGTAATGCGACTGCCTAGGTTCGAACTCACGACTCACAGCTTGGAAGTCGTTGCCACCACCACTGGGCCACCGCTGCTCTTCGCTCAGTGCGAAGTGTTTGAAGGAAATTAGTATTCAGCGTTTGCGCTCTACTTGGGCTCATTAGGACGCCGGAAACTGAACCTGATGCTAAATTTGATTTCCGTGGTATGCATTTATAATAGCAGCATTAACTTAAAAGATGTTACCAAATACTTCATTACTTTCTTTAGTTATACAGGGTGGAATTAAGAAATGGGGTAGTTAGGGTTACGAGCTCTATACGAGATTACGTCCGACGAATCATGTCAACCAACATTTAAAGAGCTTGGTTTGCTACCGTTGCCTTCACTATATATATATGAAGCATGCATGTTCGTTCAAAAACAAAAATAACTATTTAAAACAGCAGACGAAATAAGCTCTCGAAGTCGGCGTGACCAATACAGGCTTGTGCTGGATGTGCTGCCTCGATCAGCGAAATATAACAAAAATTCTCTGGCTATGTGTGTACGTCTCTATAATAAATTACCAAAAATGTTTAAAACATTAAATTATTTAAAATCCAATTATATTGATGGCTCAATAATTTCTATAGTATTAATGATTTTTTGGAAAGGAATTCAATGTAATATATTTCAATGACCTCATGTATTTTTAGTAAGTTTGCACGCTTTAGTTTTAAGCAAAACATGTTTGATCCAATATTTTTTAATAACACCTTTTAAACCATGTTTTATGCAAATAAAGTATCTTATCTTACCTTAACCGTTGTAGCCATTGGAAAACGGTCTTAGGAGACCAACCAGCACTTTAAAAAAAAATTTGATCTGCATTCATAGATTTTGGGAATAGTGAACAGTCAGCATGAAAATGTTTGTATTACTCAGTAACTGCTAACTGTCAGTAACTGTAGTAACTGGTGAGTCGTGGAAGCCAGATAAGCAGTCGCTCCATCAGCTATATCCGGTTAGGCTAGAAGTCGACTCAACGAAATTGGGAAAAAGCTAGGCAGATGATGATGATGACAGCACTGTCCAATCATATTTAAATCCTATGAAGGTAAGATGGGTCGATCCTTGGACCGACTTCGTCATGATTAAGCCGTTGGTCCCGGCTGTCATTTGTAGATCTTTGACGGTCGTTACAGGTAGTCAGGGGGCCCCCCGACTTTTGCCCACGGCTTCGCACGCGTCAATTTAGAATTTGACAATTAAACTCTTAACACTCTACCTACTCAAGTTTCTATAGTAATATAATTCAATCATGATTCGAGAGACACGTGGCGCCATCTATTTTCGTAAGAAAGTTATTGTGGTTTTCCTCGGGAACAGTACTTTTTTTCGGGAAGAAAGGTAATCTATGTCCGTTTCTGTACACCTGAAAACGTATATGCAAAATTTCAGGATGATCGGTTCAGTGGTTTAGGCGTGAAAAGGAAACAAACAAACTTACTTTCACATTTATAATATTAGTTAAGTTATTATGATGATATTAGTTATCATAGGGGTTTAGTGGCATCCCACTAAATCGAAGCCAATATATTGCTTACTTGGGTAGGTACTTACATAATTATTAAGCTGTCCTTGTTATATTGTAACAATGCTTCTGTGTACAGTAACGAACGAATATAGTTTGGAAAAAGCTAGGCAAACCATGACAGTGAACGTACGTATTTAAGGAAAACTTATTTTAATATAAGGCACAAAATATTTTTTCTAAGAATACCTACTGACGCATGTCTTGTTATATTTAAATATTGTTTTACTACGAGGTGAAGAGTTCAAAGATATTTCAAGATGTGGCGATTTCTAAACAAAAAAACATGCTTAAGTTGATAAAATATGTTTTATCCAACAACCTTGAATAAAACAAAACATGACTTACTGATACATTGTTGCGCAAACCAAAGAAAAATCTGGATCTTATTGGGTTTTGCCCGATGTTCTGTTTGTTTGACCGATGGGTAGAAAGATTCTACAATAATTCAATAATTTTTTTTAACGTAACATAATGCCTGTAATTTCCAAAGGGTTAGGCAAAGGTTTACCTAATTTATAGTACAGCCACATTTCGCCAGTTACGTTTTTTAAGTCCCATGTAATAGGTTACGAGCCGAGTGCCATCAACCGGCATAGTTTTTTTTATATCCCATTAAAAATATAAATTCAAATTAAAATGCATAAAAATAGAAAAGAAGCAGCTACAACCTGCTTTATGTCATTCTTCTTTTGCTATTTATACATCAACGCAACACTACAAGGCCTCGAGTTATTTAAAAAAAAAACCTATCTAGTAATTATATTTTCGTATTCAGAACAAGTTGAAAACTGAATACTGGCCATTCCACACAGGGTATAAATCCAAATAAACACTTCTGTTCCACCCCCTCAAAAATTGATTGTTACACATAGTGGTATTGACTACTATGTGTAACAATCAATTCTTGACCTATATGATCTTAACGTCAATAATCAAACTCAGTCATGATCATTATTAATATTTATTTTAATTTAATTAATGCTTTCAGTATTCACCATAACTGTACCAAAAATTAATAATTTACTAATACGAGAATTTTACAAGTACTATCACAAAATGTTTTCGGAGTAATTTGGAAAAAAAATTAAAATTAATATCAAGTTTAAAATACACAAACTATTCAGGAACGCTTCTCCTTAACTTATAAGCTACAACGTCTAGAGCCTGAGGGCTCAGATTCGTCACTTGCCAGCCTCCGTCAGGATACACTCTGCTACTGAACACCACCTCGCCTTCCCCACAGAACAGCTCCAGAGAAGAAGCATCCAAAAAGATCCTCCACACTTCAGAACCCAGAGAAAGCCACTCCATTTGTCTCACATCTCCTTCTCTGTCCACCACAACTTTACGGACTTGTGGGTCCCATCGCAGCGAAACTTTACCGCCGCCATTGCTACCTGTGATTTCCAACTCAATGCTTTGGCTCAAGTCACCGCTCACCAGTAACTCTCCAGTCTTATCAAATTGTATAGCAACATTTTCTGCTACCTTTCCATCCCATACTGTTTCCTCTCTCAGGCTGGTCATCGCCTCAACAGGCTTCATCAGGATACGGTTGCCAACTAAATCGAGTTCTCTGGAGATAGTCATGGCTCCTGCCCAGCCGTCGACATCTTCGGGATATGGGACATCCCACATGCCGAACCACGCGATCAGTATCCTTTTTCCATCTTCTTCTGTAGTTTGAGCGGCGTAGAAGTCATGACCAAAGTCGATTTCTTGGAAACTAACTTCAGGCACGAATTCAAAAGTTTCGTAATTGAAACTTCCGATGATGTAACCAGTTTGGTGGGTATTCTTGTATCTGTCTCCTTGCGGGGTCATGCCTTGGGGAGATATCAGGAGGATGTGTTTACCTCTGAGCTCGAAGAAGTCAGGACACTCCCACATATAGCTGCCCATTTCACTCGTAGATTCTCCTAGGATGCTTAAGAATTCCCAGCTGATCATATCTGGGGATCTGTAAAGCAATACTGTGCCTCTTTCGTCGTCAGACTTGCTCCCAATGACTACATACCAGTGGTCACCATGCTTCCATACTTTAGGATCCCGGAAATCAGGAGATCCGTTTGGTGCACTTGGTAAAACTGGGTTACCTTGGTACTTGTGGAATTCCACACCATCATCACTGAACGCCAAATACTGAGTTTCATTAAAGAAAGGTTCTTCGTTCGTTGTTAAGCGGCCGGTGTACATGAGAACCAGGTCATCATCTTTAACGACAGCACTACCTGAGAAACACTGCTCTTCTTCAGGTACCAAAGCTGTTGGAAGTTGCTTCCAATCCACGAGATTTGGGCCTGCAACATGACCCCAGTGCATTGGTCCCCACTGACTGTCGTAGGGGTAGAATTGGTAGAACAGATGGTATTCTCCTTTGTAGTATGAAAATCCGTTAGGGTCGTTCATCCAGCCCACAGGGGGCACCACGTGGTAATGTAGTCTGTACCTGGGGTTGATTTCCGCCTTCTTCTCTTCAATGTAAGCTTCTACTTCTGCTATCAAATCCTTTTGTTTAATCGTCTTTAGGTGAACGATGGCGACCAAAGTGAGGAACACCACGAATATCTTTATAAGAGTCATGACTGATTGGTATGTCGTCTCGTGTGTGAGTCGTTCTATATATACTAGTTTTTAGGGGGTGATAAGATATTTCAAGTGTTTTGTTTTTGATATGATGATAATTATAACGCACGTCAATGTGTTCGATTTTATCTTGCTTCGGTGACGTTAACGATGTCTATGTTGGTCTGATACGAATCTATTGCAACTTTGTGCGTAGTTGATGGCAATAAATGGCGTGACATAATAAGGCGTAGTTAAATATGTTATTTTCTCTTCATTGGTTTAGCATTTAAATATAATACAAACAGAATAAATTCAGTACAATGAGTCAGTAAAGTACATTATGTCTGTAATGTTCTTGACATTACAGAGATTAGAATTTCCTATAAATATTGTTGACTTCTGCTATTCGTGTGGAAATGGCCAACCATTCGTGGCTGTCGGTGTGTTTTTGATAGAATATAAAAGTGAATGTTGGGTTAGAAGAAGATACATGTAAATTCATGACATATACTTACTTAGAACGACAGCCGCGAAAATGCATTCTTCCAGAGCCTTTTTTTTTTTAAATATTACAAATATCAGAGTTCTTTGGCTCAAGTGCATGAGGGTGCACGAAGGAGAAGGAGTAAAGATTTACTATGTATATATACGGATAATTTGCACATGGAATTTACGTGGACAAGTTCAGTAAGTTAGGGTCGCTAGCATGTTCTTTCATCCACAATGCAGCGGCATTTTCACGAAATTTTTTTTTTTTTTTTTACCAACTACCCTTTTGATGTCGTGCAACGCTAAAATATCCCTGTAGCACTGTTTTTCTGAATTGTAGTAAGAAGATGAATAGAAGTCATGAACTGTTTTTTTTAAACAATCATAAAGCAATCGGCCAATCATTTGATAAAAATAATTATTTATAGTAGGTATGAACCTAAATAAGATTGTATTTTCCTCAAGCAGTTTTTGCTTATCTTTTACGTTGAACTCATTTCTTTGAGAGCAGTGATGGCTACAATTCGCGAGTTGTAGGTCGAGAGTACGAACCCAGGCGTACCTATTACTTTGTTTAAATAATTTTCATCGCCACTTCTTTCAAAACGGTGAAGGAAAACAATCATGGTGAGGAAACCGGCATGTCCTAGAACCAAATATTCGAAGACATGTGACATGATCTACCAACCCGCACCTGGCCCACGTGTCCCAAAAGTGGGAACATTATAGACTGATCATGTTTAACCTATTTGGTGCCCTAGTTCGATGCAGGTTGGTAGATTCCTCAGACATACATGATGTACAGGGTCAAGGTCATCAGCCTACAGCAGTCCATTGTATGCCTCTCGCTCTTTCTATTGGTCGCCATTGAGCTGGATTCTCAGCAACTCTTATCCGGTTGCTACCACCCTACGGGGAACGTCACTCCGCCGACCCTGATGGTGTTCTACCCGTATATACAGGGTAAAAGGGTCATTTTACTGTGGTATTGCATACAAATAGAAATTTGGGTCGGTATGATGTACTGAACTCGTGCCACTGCGTGATAACCGTTTGTGAGACGACGTCCCTTCCACCCGGTATAAGTATTTAAATAACTAACATCATAACATAACAACACGCCCGTGTTCGGTTAGGCAGAGGTCTTCCCTAGAGTACACCCACATTTCGTCAGTTTTGATAATGTCGTATGTAATGGGGGCTAACCCATTGCCATCAACCGGGCACGAATCCAGACTCCGTAGCTGCTGCTGAGATATTCCTGATTGAAAAACCCTATAACACACCTCATGCTTCGCAGTAGCACTTAGCATAAGGTCCTGGTTAGTCACGACCCCAACCACTATGAAGGTAACTTTACCAACGATTAGTTGAGAAAGCAGAGAGTCCCTCTAATAATATTAAATAATAATCTCCTAATCATTACCTCTTTGCTAATGATCTCGATCAGGGTGCCCTCATGCCTTATCGACCTCTGGTCTCCGGGGAGAGAGATACTTAGCGATAAGGGCAAATATACAAATTATCAGCAACTACATCTACCAAAGTTACCTGGGAGTTAAGCATATTTACAAGAACGTGCCAAGCTGTGTGCGCAGTAGCCCACCAGTCACAATACCCATGTGATCGGGACCCTTTGCAATGGGAATGAGGATTTTTACACCTCGTTCCTCATACCAGTGAGTCCAATTTATTTACTTACTGCGGAGTTTGATCCCCTTGTAGTGAGAGTACTAAAAGTATAAAAGTAGTAAGGTGTAAACGGACCCTTCGCGAAGTTTGTACAACATACTAAGAGACCCTGCGCAAAAACTATTGCTGGGAAACGACTTTCTTTTTTGGGGTTGAACAATCACATTTACGGTTGGACTCAATGTAACGCACTCAAGCCATTGTCATCATTAATGAAATGTGTCATTGTTGTCAACTAGTATTTAATAATAATAATGTTTATTTTTCTTCCACAAATAATACTTATAAACTAATACATGCAAATTGATTGAAAATGATCACTATGTTTATTTTTGGGAGACTGGTGCCTAAACTAAGCCTAAACTTGTATTTCAGGACACCAGGGGCTCCCCCCTACAGGCAAAAATTACATTTTAAAAAGACAATGTGAAAAAGTTGGAACTTTGACCTCCAATATCCGTAACTAGAAGATTCCCAGGTATGGTCCAGAACAAATCGACGGTCCCTACGTATATAAAGACATGTCGAAAATGGCATTTTATTTTTATTTTGTTTGGCTTTAGATTAACTATGCGCACATACTGACATACGATTTTCTTTTTAATTTTATTTATTAACCTTGTTTTACAAATCGTATAAAAGAACAAGTATTATATAAAAACAACGAATAAGTGTCGTAGATGCGGACATCTATACATATCTTTTTGTACGGTGTTTTAAAATGCGTGCCACTCGGTGCGAACGCGGTCTTGTCAGACTTATCGCCATTTACGGGAGTTAAATGAAAAATAAAACTATCTTAATCATACACAATTACCTACTGCATGTTTTATTAGTGACATAATATTTTCTTAAAGCTATGCTTAGACTGACTACAAACCATAACTGCAGTAAAAGAGTGACTTATAGCTTTTCAATTAGTACATACGTAAAAAAACACAATAACTTGGTTATATCTATAATATATCAAGAAGAGGTAAATGATACTCAGTCTGCACTAAAAGTATCGGGAATGGAATATTTCCACTGTTCCTGTCATATTAAAATCTTTTTAATTGAAAACTCTTTGTTTTTAAAAATCGAATACCATTTATTTATTTAAAAAAAGATTCTCGGTCTTGTCACAAGGTTTTTTCAAACTTGTTTAGTCGTTGAGAAAATGGAATTGACTCGAGAAAATTCAAGAGCGATCATTTATTATGACTTTCGAAGTGGTTTAACACAAAAACAGTGTGTTGACCGGATGATTTCTGCATTTGGTGATGAAGCCCCATCCAAAACCACAATTTATCGCTGGTTTGCTGAATCTCAACGTGGACGTGTCAAGCTCAGTGATGATCCCCGTCAAGGTCGTCCAAAAACTGCAGTCACCCAAGAAAACGTTGATGCTGTGCGTAAGCTGATTGAGGAAGATCGACATGTGACATACCGCGAAATTCAGGCAACTTTAGACATTGGCATGAGTCGAATACAAATAATCTTGCATGAACAATTAGGTGTAAAAAAGTTGTTTTCCCGATGGATACCGCATTCGCTCTGTGAAGAGCAAAAAGCGGCTCGCGTTACTTGGTGCGTCAGAACACTCAAAAGATTCCACGCAGGATCCTCAAATGCTGTATATAACATCGTATCAGGTGACGAAACCTGGATATATGCGTACGAACCCGAAACAAAAAACCAGTCACGAGTTTGGGTGTTCGAAAATGAGTTAAAGCCAACAAAAATTGTTCGTTCACGGAGTGTTGCAAAAAAAATGGTGGCCACGTTTGTCTCCAAAACCGGCCATGTTG
Organism: Eurois occulta; assembly: GCA_950022335.1. Lineage (NCBI taxonomy): Eukaryota > Metazoa > Arthropoda > Insecta > Lepidoptera > Noctuidae > Eurois > Eurois occulta. Next base: position 19,781,395 of record OX465485.1, on the reverse strand, counting down.
CGACTATTCCTCTTGAGGGACAAAGAACGGTTAATGCAGAATAGTATGCTAGCATTTGTTTACCACAGGTCGTTTCTGAACTCCGTAAAGAGAACTGCAACCGCCGCATCATCTTCTATCACGACGATGCGAGTTCACACACCGCGCAAAGAACAAAAGAGTTTTTAGAGCAAGAAAACATAGAATTATTAGACCATCCGCCGTATAGCCCCGACCTAAGCCCTAATGATTTCTATACTTTCCTTAAAATAAAGAATAAATTGCGTGGTCAGAGATTTTCATCACCTGAAGAAGATGTAGACGCCTACAAAACGGCCATTTTGGAGACCCCAACTTCCGAATAGAATGGTTGCTTCAATGATTGGTTCCATCGCATGGAAAAATGTGTCAAATTTCGCGGAGAATACTTCGAAAAGCAATAAATACATTTTTAAATAGTAATGTTGTGTCACTTCCTTGATTCCCGAAATTTTCAGTGCCGCCCTCGTACAACTATTTTATTAAAAAAATGTATTCCAAATAAATCTTAAAACAGAAAACATTAAATAAAATCTTTAAAGCCGTAAACTTTTCCTTTCTTTTGTAAAGATTGCTAAACTCTGTGATGAAAACTGTCAGCAGACATAAATGTAGGTTCGAAAAATTTAACTGTGCGGAAATCAAGTTGCTGTTAATTATGTTAACTAAGAAAGACAATATCGCCCAATTTTTGTTTTGGGCTGAACAATTATCCATCCACAAAAAAACTTTTTTGAAAAAAATAAAACCGACTCCAAAAACAAAAAAAGTGAAAAATAATTTTAGCTTCAGAAGTCGGTGACTTTTGTTTATTTGATTCAGTTTTTTGTCACCGACTTCTGAAGCTAAAATTATTTTTCACTTTTTTTGTTTTTGGAGTCGGTTTTATTTTTTTCAAAAAAGTTTTTTTTATTTTTTTATTTTTAGTTGCAATATTCCATAGAAATATTTTTCATCATCAGACCTGTAATGGCACTTGTAACCCTGATGGGTGCAAAGTTTTGATCAATATACATGAATTAAGTCCAAACGCAAGGTAGCTACTGTAAACAGTTGAGGAGTTCCCTTAACTCTCCTTCGTCTTCATCATCAGACCCCTTATGACAGTCACAACCCATCTAGGTGTAAATTTCTCATCAATACAAATTAATCAAACCCAAACACAAGGTGACTGCTGTAAACCGTTGAGGAGTTCCCTCGACTGTCTTTCGGTTCCATCATCAGAGCGACTCCAGACCTTCTTTAAATTATAGTGCTTTAAAATACTTAATCAAAAAATTTACAAATGCACTAGTCGCCACTACAATTTTTGAAAGCTCCCCTTTTTTTTTTTTTTTTTTTTTTTTTTTTTTTTTTTTTTTTTTTTTTTTTTTGGGGGGTGAGAAATCATCAAATGACTCCTCCCGCTCTGGGCGGAGCGGAAGGGAGTGTCAGACTCTTACTGACTAAAAAACACCCATGTTCCTTCATTGGCCCTTTATGTTCCAGGGCCGCGGTATCTCTTTCGAACAGTCCCGCAGCCCTGGCAGGCACCGGCCCTTGCGGGCCCCTCCCGTTTGCTGACATCTCTTTGAGGCGCGCGTGGAACACGAACGCGCCGTCGACACGGCCTGCCCGTCGTCATACGACGGACGGACGGCGAGCTAGCCCATTACTCGCCGTCCACAGGCCCGCGCCTACGGTGGCCGGGAGCCATCACGGCGTGGCCCCCGACGCCCGGTGCTTCTCCCGCGGCGGCTGGGACGTGAGGAGGTTCTCTCCCTCTCACGTTCCGCCGCCTCCTTCGCTAGCATTACTGCTTCGCAGAAGGAGGCGACGGCTTCCCATTCCCTCTCGCCCCGGACCATGGCTTGAACCAGGGCCGGACGCGAGAGGTCGCCGCCGCCAATCGCCGCTACGAGGACACGGCGGTGCTCCGCCCAAGCAGAGCAGACCTCCACGGTGTGCTCCACCGTGTCCTCCGGTCGATCCTCGCAATTGTAGCATCCGGACGTTTCCTCCCGCCCGATTCGGTGCAGGTACCTCCCGAAGCACCCGTGTCCGGTGAGGACCTGCGTCAGGCGGAAGGTGAGGGCGCCGTGGCGCCTCCCTAGCCACTCCTCAAAGAGGGGACTTACCGCCACTATCGTGGCGTGCCCTGAACGGGGTTGCGATAGTCGCTCTCTCCATGTCGCCATGAGATCACGGCGGAGGTCTGTCCGCCGCGCGACAATATGCCGCGGCAGCGGAGTTACCCCCCGGCTCTGTACCTCCGCGCGCCACTCGTGCAGGCGCGCGAGGACTATGGCCTCCAGATCCCATGGCGGCAATCCGGCAAGGAGGCTCGCCGCCTCGCGGGAGATCGTGCGGTACCCCCGGATCAGCCTTACGGCTACCACCTTTTGGGGCGCGTTCAGGTAGTGCTTTGCACGCAACCTCAACGAACGCGCCCACACCGGGGCCCCGTAAAGGGCCATGGACCGCAAGATCCCCGCATAGAGCCTCCGGCAGGAGGCGTTTGGCCCCCCCAGGTTGGGCAGGAGCCGCTTGAAAGCAGCCCCGGCCTTTTCCAGTCTGGGAGCCAAACGTCGGAAATGCTCAACGAAGTTCCATCGGCTGTCGAGGACGAGTCCGAGGTACCTCAACGTCGACTCGACGCCGACGGGAACCCCTCCTACCGTCAGTGTGGATCCCGACGGTGGCGCGCTCCGAGGCCCATGAAAGCACATGGCCTCGGACTTGTGCAACGCCACCTCGAGACCCAGTTGCCGGATCCTCTCAACGACTATCGCAACCCCGCGTGTCATCAATTCGGCCGCCGCCTCGTGCGACCTCCCCTGCGCCAGCACCAGCGTGTCGTCAGCGTAGCAGACTACGCTGACGCCGCTAGGGAGGTCGGCACGCAGCACATAGTCGTAGCCGATGTTCCACAAGGGCGGCCCCAGAACCGATCCCTGTGGAACACCGCACGACATCTCTCGCCGGTTCCACTCTCCGTTGTGACCAGGGTATATGACGTACCTGTCCGTCAGGTAGTCCCCGACCACACGACGAAGGTAGGTCGGCACCCGGTGATACCGGAGTGCCTCCCTAATGCAGCTCCAGGGCATGGAGTTGAAGGCGTTGGCGATGTCGAGAGACACCGCCAAGACCACCCCACCCCTGGACACCGCAGCCCCCGTCGTGAGGGCTCTCACGCGCATGATGGCGTCCACCGTCGAGCGCCCCTTGCGGAAACCAAACTGGTTGTCCGCAAGATCCGGCCCCATTCCCGCAAGGTGCCCGGCGAGGCGGTTTGCAATGACCCTTTCGAAGAGCTTGCCCACCTCGTCGAGCAACACAATGGGCCGGTATGCGGACGGAGAGTCCGCAGGGCGCCCCGGCTTCCGGATGAGGACCAGCTTCCCTGTCTTCCAACGAAGCGGGAACTGGCCTCTCTCCAAGCATGCGCTTAGGAGCCCCTCCATTGAAAGCTCCCCTCAATTTCTCTTGGATGCCATCATCAGATCCCGGTTTCCTTATCATGGGACCATCCTTGAAGTATCTCCTTTCCAACAAAAAAAAAATATCAAAATCGGTTCATAAACGACGAAGTTATCCGCGAACACACATAAAAAAAAATATATATATATACGGTCGAATTGAGAAACCTCCTCCTTTTTTGAAGTCGGTTTAAAAATAACGTGATCTTTGTCGTGTTTGTTATCTAAAATTATTCACTAAACATTATTATTTATCATTATTACTAACAAATCATAACAGCAGCAAGTGTTCCTTACTGCACTTCTTACTAGTGAAATAAATTATGTTCAAAAAAATACTGGAAGGCAAAGAGCAGTAATGTGTCTTACTGCAGTTGTGCTTAGTAATTTACTTCTCAGCAAGAAAAATACTGCAGTTTGGCTTACTAAAAGTCCCACTTGTGGGACAGCTATCAAAATAAGGATTAAATCACTATACAGAGCTCATTACGAGGATTCCGAATATATGAAAAACTCAATTTCCCAAAAATCCTTCCTTACTGCGTTTCTAATTAGCACGGCAGTATAGAAACCTTAAGCATAGTGAGGAAGGACAGGGCAATGACGAAGAAGATTGTTAAATTTATCTTTACTTTTTTATACATTTTGTTTTGTTATTTAACTACTAAGGGAACTTTATTAGTAATAAGATGAATCAGTCTGAATAAAGCTGTGATGATTGTTAAATGTTACCAATTAGGTGTTAAAGATGAGGCATACTCAAACAATGCTGTGATGATTATTAAATTTTACTAATAAGTCGATAGGTAATTAATTAAGCTGAGGTACCTACTTAATAAAACTGTGATGATTATTAAATACTAGGTACCAATTGCTTTGCTAGACATGATTAGGCTGAGGCACATGCTTAAAATTAAGATTGTTAATCACTAATATTAGACAACAGTGATTTTTTATAAAGATAAAGATATATTTATTTTGTAAAACATGAGTAAGTAGGTGTGTATACACTATACCAGGTCTTATAAATGAAAGAAAGTGGCTACATGTCTTGCCATATAGGAATGGCGTACAAAATATGTTTGTTTTTATAAAATAGGGTAAATTCAATTAACATAAAATTAAAAAAAGAAAACAATGACTTAGACAATATAAAATTAAAAAAAGAAAAACAATGGCTTAGAAAAAAAAATGGCTTATTAAGTAGAGTAAACTTAACAGATTAAAAAATAGAACTTGTTACCTAAAAACATTAAAATTAAAATGAAATGTCGTAACTAATTTAATTGACGATGCATTGGTTTTTATTCGTTTAAAAATTCCGTTAAGCTGTAGTAGCATTTGGCTAGAAGATTTTTTTTAAGCTGTAGTTTAAAGAGTCTAGTTGGTAACTGCTTAATAGGATTGGGGATTTTATTATAGATAATTGGTGCTAAATAGAAAATACTTTTATGCATTAGTGCCGTGCTCGGCCTAACTATTTCTAGCCTGAGATTGTCACGACGACTGCGGATGGTAACTTCTGACATTTTTTTAAATAAATTAGGATTCGCTTTAACAAAATTAGCTACTTCATATATAAACAAGGAAGGCAAACTTAAAATATTATGGTTAATAAAAAATGGTTTGCAGCTATCGGTAACTTTTAGACCGAACATTGCCCTAATGCACCTTTTTTGGGACTTAAATATTATTTCTTTATTCACAGAGTTTCCCCAGAATATAACGCCAAACCTTAATATGGAACCGACAATACCGTGGTAGGCAGTAAGAAGCGCATCAGTGCTTATTGTGGGTGCTAGTTTGTAAAGCGCGTAAGCCGCGGAATTTATTCTTTTATTTAATAGCTCTGTGTGTTCTTTCCAATTAAGACTTTTATCAATGGTTACGCCTAGAAATTTTGTAGAGTCTACTGTTTTTAAAACTGATCCTTGATAATTTATATTGAGGTTTGGTGTTGTTAAACGTTGACTAAAGAACATAACTTTTGTTTTATCTAGGTTAATTTTTAAATTATTGTTATTTAACCATTTGTTATTGTTTCATTAATTTCACTCTCATAATTATCTTTATTGTTAGAGTTTATGGTGACCGTACTGTCATCCGCAAAAAGTGATATGGGATAATTTGTTATTCTGGGTAAATCATTTATGTAAATAATGAATAGTAAGGGACCCAATACACTCCCCTGTGGGACTACGTATTTCACTATTCGTTCTTCTGATTTATATGTTTCTTCTTTTTTAGTGGAGATGTTTATTTTGGAAATTTCTGTATATTGTTTACGATATTTCAAGTATGTTTTTATTAGTTCTTGTATGTTTCCCCTGATGCCATACGCTTCTAATTTTCTGATCAGAATGTCATGATCGACGTAGTCGAAAGCCTGGGTCATGTCGCAGTAGATTGCACAGACCGGCTTCTTTTTGTCTACGTTAGACATGACATTGTTAATGAAATCAAAAATGGCCATATTAATAGTTTTATTTTTGCGAAAACCTTTTTGATCATCTGTTAGAATGTTTCGTTTTTCTAAATAATTGTATATTTGTATATATATATATTTTTCAAAGACTTTAGATAGTATGGGAATAAGAGCTATGGGTCTGTAAGAGTTCATGCTTTCTTTATTGTCCTTTTTAAATAATGGTTTTACTATTGCTGTTTTTAGATTTTCTGGGTAGATTCCTGTGCTTATACAAATGTTTAGGATATGGCTTAGGTGATCACAAATATCATAAGCGACATATTTTATCATTTTTGTGGGTATCCCATCATGCCCGACACTTGAAGTGTTTTTCAACGATCGAATTATTTGAAGGATATCGTAAGGTGTACTTGGTGCCATAAACATAGACTGACTTGATGTGTTAATATTAAAATTTACTGTCTCACCTGAACCTGAATCCGATAAAGGTTTAATTTTATCAACAAAAAAATTGTTAAAGGCATTTGTTATTTCCTGTGGATGAGTTACTGTTTTATCACCTATTTTTATGGAAGAAATGTTATCCTTCGGCTTGTTCAATTTGGTTCTGTTTATTATTGCCCATGTGGCTTTAGATTTATTAGTTGCTGTTTTTATATTATGAATATTTTGAGCTCGTTGAGTTAATTTAATTATATGTTGATAACGTTTGGCATAGGTTTTAAACTCTATTTTATTTTGATTATTTCGATTTAGCCTATAGTTCCACATTAGCTTTCTCTTTTTTTTTACTACAGATTCTAATTCCGTGTGATATCCATTTTGGTTTCCTTTTGTTTCTCAATGTTATTTCTTTATATGGAAAGCATAAATTATGTAGAAGTAGAAATTGTTCGATGAACGCATTGTAGGCTGTATTTGAATTTTCAGTTTTGTATATTTCGGAGAAGAAAACACTTTATACACATTCTTTAAATTTCTGCATATTTTCTTTACTAAAATCGCGTCTTTTTATTTTCCACTTTTTTAACAAATATGTTTTAATCGGTAATTTTAGTATTTGAGCTGTATGGTCTGATAAACCAAAGTCTATCACTTCAGATTTACATTTCTGTCTAAGATTATGTGCAAAGTTATCTATGCACGACCCACTTATAAGTCTTGTGGGCTGATTTAATTCTAGTTTTAGATTAAAGTTTAAAAGTAAGCATTCCAGTTCCCGCAAGGTGTTATTGCGCTTGAGAGTATCAATATTAAAGTCACCTGCTATTACGACATTTCTTTTTACACTTTTTTTACTTAAAGTATGTAATAATTTTTCAAATTGTTCAAAAAAACATGCCTAATTTATGAGTCTTTGGTACTCTATATATGTAAACAATTATAGTTTTATAATCAAATAAGTCAATGGCGCAACATTCGAATATTCCATTAATCGACAGTTTTGCTATATCTAGAATTTCTTTATACTGGTGTCCTTTTTTAACTAGAATGCATGTTCCACCTCTTTTTCTGTCTTTCCTGGCGTAACATGCTGCCAAGGTGTAGTTGGGAACATACAATAAATGCTCATGACTAGCCATCATAAAGTGTTCAGATAGACAAATAACATCGATTTCTGAATCTTTCTCCGACATTTCTTCAAGACAGACAGTAAGCTCATTGCTTTTATTCAATACACCAGCGATGTTTTGATGTACTATCGATGTACATATTTATGTGCTTGAACATCAGAATGTAGTTGATTATTAAAAGTTTCAACTCTGCAGTTAAATACTTGTGAAAAGCTGTTACATTTATATGTAGGTAAGCATAGTATGACATTAGTGTGCTTTATGGTCAATAAAGTTTCACGAATATTTACAATCAAATCGGAATAGTTGTTAGCTTTTTTAAAATCTTCATCACCAATTAGTATAATGCAATAATCTTCTTTTGAGTAGTCTGTAAGTTTCGTGTTTAAATTCCTGATAAGTGTCTGGATTCCACAATAGGGTGTCAGATAATGGCATAATTGAAAAGTCTGGAACTGCTCTTCAGCTATTGATAGTAATTTGTTTTTTTTATTACTGCTTATAATGCATAATTTACGTTTCCGTGGATTTAATTCTAGCTCCGGTCCTTTAGTCGTCTGTGTATCTTGACAATTGGTTGAAGTCGAAGTAACAGGAGTAGTACATACCAGTGTCACATTCTGTTGTGTGCTTTCTTTTGAAAATTGGGGAATATTCAGTTTCTTCCTTTGTTTATTATTCTTCGGGGTGGATCGTTTGGAACTTATATCTGGTGTACTTACTGTCGTGTTACATTTGGTGATGTCTGAGATGGTTTTCTTTAAATCCATATTTTCTATAGATAGCTCATTTATTTTATCATGGGCTGCCTTTAAATCAGAATTAAGTTTATCGATTTGCGATTTTAGTTCCTGAATTTCATCGTTCTCAAAATCTGAGATATTTGGCATGCTATCCGTGGTGCCATCTAGTGTCATGTTATTGGAATTGTTTTCGTTCATCGATGTGTCCAATAATGACCGATTATTACGTATTCGTTGTGATCTACAAAGAGATAAATTCCCAAAGAAATTCATTTCGAGGAAATTAAGTAGTATGTTCTTATTTATTTGATGTTATCAATCCAATTTATGAAGACTAGATAGAATAATTCCGTAATAACATACAAAAAGAGAAACACTCCGCTGGGCTTGAACTCGCGCACTCATGCAGTCAAAGCAACATACGTGTGCAACGAGTCAATTGTGTAGCTGAATAATAGACGAAATTGAGCTTCTACTACAGTGTATTACAGTGTTTTAGAAAGTTCGTTAGAATGATGTTTACATTTTTTAAAAATCGACGCGCTGTTTGAAATTTTTCTTCACTGTTTGTTAATTTGAAATATTGTCACAGTTCTATTTAAATGTAAGTAATTATGTTTAGTTCCTACTTCAGTGAGTCTATAGGTTCCTATTATTCAGATGTTAAGAAGATTGTTTTTTAATAATAAATAATGTTGAATTTATAAACCTTGTCTATACTTATAATAAATCTGTAGAGAGGTCAATTCTGTACATGAAATATATTTACAAAATAACTATCGGGGGGTGATTAGTGATCGATACTGATGCCAAAAATGCAATCAGTAAAATTTTTGTCTGTCTGTCTGTCTGTCTGTCTGTCTGTCTGTATGTTATTTATAGAAAAAAAAACTACTCGACGGATTTTAACGAAACTTGGTACAATTATTCTACATACTCCTGAGCAGGTAATAGTATACTTTTCATCACGCTACCATTAATAGGAGCAGAGCAGTGAAAGGAAATGTTGGGAAAACGGGAGAAGTTACTTGGTTTTTTTAGCTTCCGTCGCGTGTGCAGCCTTAATGGTTAAAGCTACATAGAAATCATGTATAACGGAAATATTCCACATAAAATTATATAAAAAATATCCCAAGACAGCATATGTCTATCTTTTATAGTTGACTCACAATAACACGTGTAACTCCCGATAGCTTAGCAGTTCGGAGATTTGTTATTATTATATTTGTTTACTCTTACGTTTATAATATTCTCACTCAACCCCAATTAAAAAAAAAAACATCAGTTATTCTTCGAATTCCTGGGCAGGTTATAGTATACTTTTCATCACACTACAATGAATAGGAGCAGAGCAGTGTAAGGAAATGTTGGGAAAACGGGAGAAATTACTTGATTTTTTAAGCTTCCGTCGCGTGTGCAGCCTTAATGGTTAAAGCTACATAGAAATCATGTATAACGGAAATATATTCAACATAAAATTATATAAAAAATATCCCAAGACAGCATATATCTATCTTTTATAGTTGACTCACAATAACACGTGTAACTCCCGATAGCTTAGCAGTTCAGAGATTTGTTATTATATTTGTTTACTATTACGTATAATATAATACCAATAACACTCACCATCATCCTTATTTTTTTAATGAATATTAGTACCTATTTAATAAAAAAAGAATCATAGAAATCGGTACAAAAACACCAAACTTATACATGAAATACCTACGCTAACAAGCCATCGCGCGTGAATAGAGAAGCAAGCTGTAAGGATCATTTTTGCGTAACGGTTGCCGCGCTCGACACGGCTCGCGGCGGCAGAGTATAAAATATTTGGCTGTTGATGCGTTCAGAGTGTTGGACTTTATTGACAGACAATAATTGTTATTTTATAAACCGTGCTTATCAGCGCGACTTTTAGTCTTTAAATAGTTTATTTTAATTTCTTTTGTTGTTATTTTATGAATTAGGTTTAGTTTTGTTTAAATTGTAAACTATTAATAGTTGCTATTTTTTTTTAAGTGAAGTAGTAGTAGGTAGAATAGAAGTAGAAGTAGTACTCATAGACTTTTAGATAAGTACTGATAGGTTAGTTTTGGGTCATTCATGTTTATTTTTTTTTGTATTGAGTAGGTAAAAGCGTAGGTACTTTTTCAAAACTATGAGGGAGGACATCTGCTAATTTTTTTTCGAAAAACGACGGAAACGCGGACGAAGTCGCGGGCAAAAGCTAGTACTTTAATAAGGAGCTCGTGGTTTAAGATTATCAGGTGCTCGATCTTTAGGTTAAGCCGTGCTTGCCTAGGTTGGTCTGTGGATGCGTGACAGTATTACGTACCGAGTTTCCTCCGTGCCTCGGAAAGCACGTTAAGCCGTTGGTCGCGGCTGTCATTTGTAGATCTTTGTCAGTCGTTACAGGTAGTCAGTGGCCCGAAAGTCTGGCAACCAGTCTTAGCAAAGGTATCGTATTACCCAGTGTGTTGTGGAGGTCAGATAAGCAGACGCTCTATGTAAAATATTGGTATTCAGCTGCATCTGGTTAGACTGGGAGCCGACCCCAAGATAGTTGGGAAACAGCTAGGCAAATGATGATGATGACTTTAATAAGGATTTTAACAAGTAGGTTTATTATTTGCATTGATTTTACAAGCTCTTTGCTTTGACAGATACACTACACACATCGGTTTACAAGTACAGACGCCAGCACATGAAGCTACTACATTCTGTCAATTTTCTTTAATTGATTTTCAACCTTATCGCAAAGCCTTAGATTCAAGGTTGATTGGTAAAATTTTACAGTTTCGGGTAGCTTGATGTGCTGGCGTCTGTACAACTGTACCTACTTAAAGTAGCCTCTAACTTTTGCAGCACTCTTCAATTTTTTCATCATGACTCATACACATGTATAAACTATTCGTTCAATAACAATTACCTTAGTTACCATATAATTACATTATATTGTAACGACGATTGTGTCCATATTCATAAGTAGTCGTGTCATTAAAGTTTTTTTGCAAAAGTACCGTATTAATATTTACGCAACAAAGTAATTATGGCCTCCTACTTTATCAACTTGAAATATGCTTTGATAAGGACTGAATTAAGATTCAAATTCAAGTGATCTATAAATTCTCAATGTATTTCATGCGTTAAATACAATGTAGTTGATAGACTTGGTTCCGCAATTGGTATAATATTGCTGTCTCTTAATCAAGTAGGTATATTAACTAAGTATGTTGCTAAAGTAATCAATAATCTAAACTAAACTTTTCCAGTTTATTAATTTATTTCCTTAAGAATTATTTTCCTTTGATTTATTCATTATTTCCTACATACAGCTACCTGATGCAAGTCCGGCAGTACCTGAGTCCCTCGAACACCTAACTAGCTCATCCGTTTACCAGAGCATTTATGAGCGATTGTCCTATATATTAATATAGGACACAAACGAGATTAGCGAACCGCATTATTTACATCAGATAAGATCTTTAGATAAAGTAAATAAATGTTTGATGGCTTAAGAGTGGATGAAGACTATAGAAACGATAGATGGACTGTGTGAAGGATGATATGGCTAGAAAGGAGGTGACTGCTGAGATGATGAGTAATATAGAAGTATGGAAGAACAAGACATGCTGCGCCGACCTAATATAAATTGGGATAAGGGCAGGGGAATGATATGATGAAATAATTAATAAAGAATATAGTACTAAAGTAAATATATCACTACATAGTATAAAACAAAGTCGCTTTCTCTGTCCCTATATCCCTATGTATGCTTAAATCTTTAAAACTACGCAACGGATTTTGATGCAGTTTTTTTTAATAGATAGAGTGTTTCAAGAGAAAGTTTTATATATAATACATGCACCCGTGCGAAGCCGGGGCGGGTCGCTAGTTTAATTAATAAAACACAAACCTGATAATTTTAAAAGACATGTCTTTATTTACAATACAAGAACTATAGTCCTACCCCGAATGACTAAAACCACGTATAAAGTGATATGTCTTCATTGAAGTACTTTTTATATCCATGGGTGACGATTTCAGGATGTTTAACGTATTGATTTAAAAATAGTAACATAATCCTACATTTTCATAAAACATTTAATTTAAATTATATATCGGACACTGTTTTTTTGTTTCCTGCGTATAAAAAGGTATCATAGACATGACTGACATACTTCTATTTTATTATCGGCGTAGAAACGGTCATCTATCGGTTTTTTCAAGAAAACGTAAAAAAATAAAATATGTGTAAATAGCATTATAAAGCTCTTAATACTGTTAAAATATTGTAGAAAGAAAATATTTATTATTGGTCATAGAATTATTTCTAGGACGTGTTGAACACAAATTACGCTCTCCTGTAAACCTCGGTTTTTGACTTGACTTTATGTACGTAGGAACCGTCGAAATAAATGTCCGCAATGATGGGGTGAACAAGTGCCTGTCGGTTTAGTTAAGGGTCTAAGGTTTTTACACCCAATAAGTGATGTATTTGTGTGTAATCGATGTATTGATTATGTATTTTAGCTTAGTAATAAATCATATCTTAACGTATACGTGCGTTTCTTTCCAACTTAAACCTTACACCCTCCTTCCTATCTTGAGCTGACACAAGGTGGTCGTCACCAACACCTTGGACTACGGATGAGCCTGGGTCTACCTCCATAATACCAGTAGCACCCGTCACATCCTGCTCATCATCTTCCTAGCCATTTCCCAACTATGTTGATGTCAGCTTCCAATGTAACTGGATGCAGCAGTATTGTACATGGAGCGACTGCCTATCTGACCTCCACAAAGCAGTTGCGGGGTAACACGATACCCGACTATATCTCAGGCCCTTGAGCGAGGCTAGTGCCATTTAGCCTACATAGCACAAATTTAGAGCCAAGGCTGCTTCTGAGAAATTCCGTACGGAATAACCGAATACATTGCCTTTTTTTTTGTGATGGGAAATCTTCAAATGACTCCTACCGCTCTGGGCGTAGCGGAAGGGAGTGTCAGACTTTTACTACGACTAAAACCCATCCATGTACACACAAGCTGCTGGTAAACCTTTATTAATAAATAAATAAATAAATAAATGTTCCTTCTTTTGCCTTTTGTGTTCCAGGGACGCGGTATCTCTTTCGAACAGTCCCGCAGCCCTGGCAGGCATCACCTGGCAGGCCCTTGCGGGCCCCTCCTGTTTGCTGACATCTCTTTGAGGCGCGCGTGGAACACGAACGCGCCGTCGACACGGCCTGTCGTCATAAGACGGACGGACGGCGAGCTAGCCCATTACTCACCGTCCACAGGCCCGTGCCTACGGTGGCCGAGAGCCACCACGTGGCCCCCGAGGCCCGGGGCGTCTCCCGCAGCGGCTGGGACGTGAGGTTCTCTCCCTCTCACGTTCCGCCACCTCCTTCGCTAGCTGGACTGCTTCGCAGAAGGAGGTGACGGCTTCCCATTTCCTCTCGCCTCGGACCATGGCTGGACGCGAGAGGTCGCCGCCGCCAACGAATACTTTGACCTGGCGATCGGACCCAGGACCGCAGCAGTTGCTACTACAGTTATTACAACTGTAAATTTCGTAACCTGATGGCGTTGCAGCGTTCCACCAAAGGTCATGTACCTTCCTGAAGAAAAGTAACTCTAAAAGGTTTTGTTACAGGCATGATGTTATGTCTGTAAGTAGGGACCTACTTACAGACATAACATCACGCTTGTAATCCCCGAAGGGTTAGGCTGAGGTGTAGCTAATAGCTCACCCACATTTCGCCAGTTATGTTCTTACTCCTATTGAAAATATATATGAGTTGAACTTTCTCCTCAACTTTCATCATCAAGAAATGTTCCTACAGAGATATACCTTCTTGGCCACGAACGACAAGGTCAAGCGGAACGGGTCTTACGACAACGACTAACAAAGAAACGAAATGAAAGCAACGACAAATAAAAAATAATAAAGATTTATTAGAAACGAAAAGAAAAGCCAAAAAATAAAAATGAGCCTTTTAAACATGTAAAATGAAAATATGAACAAATAGATACATCTTATGAAAAATACAAAAAAAAAATAGAAATAGAGAACAAACACACAGAAAGAAAGAAAAATTGTACAGGTAGGCTTCGTTTCAAATCACAAAACATTAACTAGGTCCAATAATCTAAAATACAGTTGTACAAGGATCTTTGGAAATAATACAGAGGCACTAATAACCTGCCAACGTCATTCAAGCGACAAAACATTCCTGTAGTATTATTGGGACAAATTAACCGACAAAAAAGAACTTTTAAACAATAATTTTCTTAGATAAAAAGTAATCATTAGCATTTAGAAGAACAGTAAGACAGAAACAACAATTTATTCCGGGACACTTCTCGCCAACACGTAAGCTACAACATTTGCACTTTGGGAGCCTGAATTGGTTACCCGCCAAGAACCACTAGGATACACTCTGGAACTGAACACCACTTCACCTTCACCACAGAACACTTCAATCGAGCTAGCATCTAAGAAGATTCTCAGCGTTTGAGAAGCCACCGGACTCCATACTCCTTGTCGAATATCTGGATGAGTTGCATTACCCCTATCCAACGAAATTTTACTAGTAGAACTAGTCCACTTCAAAGTGACCAACTGACCACCACTTTCACCTTGGATGCTCAAAGTAAGATCTTGGGTTAAACTAAAACTAACAAGTAGTTCGCCCGTGCTGTCGATTGTCGAAATTGTTTCAGTTGCTGCCAAGCTTCCGTTATACACAGGTGCAGCTCCTCTAAGACTGGTGATCGCGTCAACAGGTTTCATCAGGATGCGGTTGCCTCTTAACGTCAACTCTCTAACGATGGTCATGGCTCCTGCCCATCCGTCAGCACTTTCCGGAAACGCTCCATCCCACGATCCCATCCATGCAATTAAATACCTCTTACCATCTTTCTCCATTGTCTGTGTTGCGTAAAAATCGTGGCCATAGTCAATTTCTTGGAAAGGTACAGTTTCAATAAACCTGCCTGTTGTGTAATTGAAGCTTCCAATGATGTATCCCGTCTGGTGCTGGTTTTGGTACCTGTCACCTGTCTTGTTTGCTGCAGGTATACCTTGAGGGGACATTAGCAGAACGAAGTTCCCGTTCAACTCGAAGAAGTCCGGGCACTCCCACATGTAGCCTAGATCACCAGTAGATTTAGCCACTTCACTCAGATACTCCCAGTACCCCATATCCGCTGACCTGTACAACAGTACTCTGCCCAACTTGTCTGAAGTCTGGCTACCCATAACGACGTAATAGTAGTTTTCATGTTTCCACACTTTAGGGTCCCGGAAATCTGGAGAGGTATCAGGCGAAAACGATATAACTGGATTTTTCTTTTTGTATTTGTTGAATACTGCACCGTCGTTGCTGAACGCCAAGTACTGCGTCTCATTGGCATACGTTGTATTCACTTGTATGTGAGCAGTATACATTAGGACTAATGTGCCGTCTAGTTCTATCGCGCTACCTGAGAAACACTGTTCCGTCTCCGGAAGTAATGCAACTGGCAGTTGTGTCCACTGCACTAGATCCTGGCTTACCACATGTCCCCAGTGCATAGGACCCGTCACAATGTCTTGAGGGTGAAACTGATAGAATAGATGATATTTATTCTTGAAGAAAGAAAACCCATTGGGATCGTTCATCCAGCCGACTGGGGGAGCTACATGATAGAGCAACCTGTACCTGCTTTTGATGTTTGGTTTGGTGGTGCTGATGTATAACTCCACCTTAGCCTTTTCAGCAATTTCTGCATCTGTTTGTTCCAGGTCACACGCCAGAACAGTGACGAACAAACTTAGTAGCACCACGTATACCTTTAGCACTTCCATGATGATAGGTTCGTCCTTGTGTGCTGAACTAGGCTTATATACCGGTAATTATAAGTACTGATTGCATGTCGAGTGCGATACGTAGAGTGTTTTGTTTTTGAATTACCTACTTAAAACATATTAGAGTAGCTATGTAAACCTGTATGTTTCGTTGCTAGACACTCTTCTAACCAGTTATTGCACCTGTACCTGACTGCCTGTCCCAGTTTCGATCTCTTCTCATGCACTGAAGGAACAAGAATCTATCTTTAAGTTTCCTTAGTGACTTACCTATTGAATGATTAACAAGTTCGTACGGTGAATGGTCTACATTTCCTGATCTGTTGGCCCTCTTACAAACAAGAAGAGGGAAAGATGGCTCGGGTATAGTTGCACTGATTACTTCGTCAGTTTAAGGTACTAATGGGTAACGCTAGTAGTTACGCTTCCAGGTTACAAGCTTATTTTTCAAGGTTTATTATTGCATGTGAGATTAATTAGTACCCAGGTCTTCTAACCTAGGGCGAAGGAGTCTGTCAGACTCATCTGCCTAGCCTTTTCCCAACTATGTTGGGGTCGGCTTCCAGTCTAACCGGATGCAGCTGACTACCAGTATTTTACATGGAGCGACCGCCTATCTGAACTCCACAACCCAGTTAGTACTGGGTAATACGATACTCCTTGGTAACACTGGTTTTCAGACTTTCAGGTCACTGACTACTTGTATCGACTGTCAAAGATCTACAAATGACTGCTGGAACCAACGGCTTAACATGCTTTCCGAGGCATAGAGAAAACTCGTTATCTAATGGGCAAGCCCGGCTTAATCTAAAGATCGACCCGAGCGGCTGTTAAAATTAAGCCACAAGCTCCTCAAAGGAGTCTGTCAGACTTTAAATAAGTATTAAAAGACAATAGACAAACAGACATGTAGACAGACCGAGATAAATGCATAAACGCATTCCCACAAAAAAAATATTATTATGGAAATAATGGATTGAATAAATAGAATATAAGTTTTTAAACTGTCATGGTCACTAACATTAAAATTAACTCTAGAAACGGGATATGGACACGGGGAATGGTGTACAGTGGACATGGTAAATGTCCCGTTTCTAGTGTTAATTTTAAATAGAATATATACCTAAGTATGTTTGTCAGCTCAAAAACAAATAGTGTCAAATTCAGTCTTGCAATTTAATTATCTAACGGCTGCATTTATATTAAAGCGTAATATCATAACAGGCCTGAACAGAATGTCGAGTGGATGGCGTTATGCGATGCGATCAAGCTCGTATAAATTGTTCCGTCCTACTACTAATAATACCCACCTGGCCGAATTTCAACCACGGTGGCCAAACTCAATGGAGAGTATTCCAGTGGGCAGTAAATAATATCAAGTGTACAAGAAGAAGTGTGAAGAGAGAGAGTGAGAGTGAGAAGTGTACAAGTGTCGCAGACACAGATATACTCTCAGTTCCTGTACTCTCACTTTCTGATGGGACGGCAATCTGACAAAGCCTGGGCGAAAAAAATATTAAACTTTTTTTTAAACAAACTTCTGTCCATGTGCTCTGAAAATCCTGTTTATCTATCAAAAAAAGCGTATACAAAGTCTCGTGTTCGTGCTATTAACCGTTGGGGAGTTCTCGTGAGGAGACGATTCTAGCTGCAAGATCATAGGCCATAAAACTATATTGTCACGAGAACCAAAGATGTGTGCAAAATTTCAGCTCAATCGGATATTAATAGGAACTCGTTTAAAATTAAGTTGCAAGATTTGACCCATAAATTCTGACTTTTTTATAATAATAATTTATGGAGAGAAAAAACACAGTTTACAAAAACTCTGTATTCGATAACCACGCCCACCTTCAAATAGTCTAGACATAAGCAAAAATAGAAACAAAAAATTACTAAGCCAAAAATTAAAAAAAAATACTAACAATTAAAACTTTTAAAAATTAACAATATTTTCACTTCGTAATTTTATGTGTTTGTATGGAAGGATTGTGTATGTTTTGTGCGTGGAGTGTACATATATGGTCGAATGTGTGTGTATGAGTGTGTTGGAGAGGAGTGTGCATTTGTGTGAGGGGTGTGCGTTTGCGCATGTTTTATACATAAAGGGCAATTAGAAAGGGAGTTTAAGTTTTCACATAGTTTCCAATTCTTCATACGTGAGGATATGAAACCATGCCTGCCAGGGCTGCGGGACTGTTCGAAAGAGATACCGCGGCCCTGGAACACAAAGGTCAATAGAAGGAACATGGATGGGTTTTAGTCAGTGAAAGTCTGACACTCCGTTCCGCTCCGCGGGGTCATTTGTTGATATCCCATCCGAAAAAAAGAAAGGTTATGAAGCCATTTCAAAGTCCAGGCATTGCATTGCATATACAGATATTGAAGTGAATCCGAAATCGACGACAAAACTACATAATAGTTATATGTATAGTAGTTACAATATAACGTGAAATTTAACCGATTAGTTCGAAAACGTATCTGTTCCCAAATGACTGTGAATCCTTTGTTCCTGAACGATCTATTTCCATTTTCTGACTATCGACGACCCTTCTCGCTAATGAAAACTTTCAATTTCAATTTACTCTTTTTTTCTTAATGGCCAGCTTCTTCGAAGTTTTATCGTGTATTCTACGAGTAAGGAAGGAGGGTTTTTGCGATCAAGTGAATCTGAGGATTGATTTAAAAATCTAGTAAAATGACAATATGTTATCAGTACCCACCAGCAACTTTATTATATCGAGAATGAAGCTCGTTGTGATCTTGGCAGTGATGTACAATCAAAGGTAAATATGTTAGACCTATATAAACTGATTTAAAAACGATGGAACTTTAAAAAACCTCTACGGACCTTTGACTTCAGTTTAATAATGCTGGATGTCAAAAAGTAATTCAAAAGGCCAAGACATAACTATCCTAATCCTAACTTAATATCTATACATATAATAAAACTGTAGAAAAGTCGTTTTTGTACATCAAAAAAAAAACAAAAAAAATAGCCAGGGTGTTAAAGGACAACCAATAGAACCCATTTCCACCATTTTTCGAATTTTTGTCTGTTTGTCTGTTTGTCTGTGTATTTGTTCGGGCATCACGTAAAATGTACGAAAGCAATGTACATAACTTTTATACACAACGATTGAGCGTAACTTGAAGTAACATTTAGTTTTTGTTTCATTGCAATCGGTTCAGTCTATCAAAAGATATTTGAATTTAAAGTGTTACAGAAGTAAAATTACAATAGGGTTATGTGCACTTGGTCTCACAACTTCCCGTAACTTTTATACACCACAATATGTGCGTAAATTGAAGTAACATTAAGTTTTTTGTTTCATCGTAATCAGTTCAAACCTTATAAATGAAACGAAAGAAAAATGTAAATTAATAAAATTATAATAGTTTCCGAAGTAAAATATTAAAACAGCGCCATCTATCGAACTCAGACTGGACTATATCTAGAGGTCAACTGCGTGCAGCATTGAATATAGATATTCGATAGATGGCATTGCGCGTGTGATGGCATGTTCAACTACATACTGATGGAGAAATTCCTGATAGGGTACGTGAAATTTGTCACAACAGGTCCTTATTGGCTATTAAAGAGATAGTTATAAGTATACCAGGGAAACCGATCAGTCAACACGGTTTGCCGACACCGACAGTCGATGGGGAACGTATAAACAGAGAGTACGTATCAGAAATTTTTGTTATAATCCCGTGCAACTCGCAGAAATTTTACAAAATGGCTGCGCAAAGACAGAGGAACAGCGCCAGACGTTTTATAGGGTATGCTGCAGTGTAGAAAACTCCTCGGGTGAAATCCTGTTTTTAGACGCACCGGGCGGAACAGGTAAAACTTTCCTAACTAAAGTTATTTTGGTTCGAATAAGGATCTTTGGGAGTATGAAGAACAGGGTGTAAAGCTCTTCAACCCCCATTGAAAAGGGAGGATCCTTCGACCAGACGGGTGTTATGTCTGGTGGGCTACTGCCCTACAGTTGTTGTCGGATTCTTCTACATAGTCTTAAGTCGCGAATAACGTTACTTGCGCGATGCAGAATTTAGATATATTTAGATTTTTAGTTTATTCCTCTGCGTCATAGATGGCGCTGTAGTACTTTTTGTAGTGCCGCTACATCACTCCCCCCCGGAGACCAGGGTCGGTAGTAGAATAGTCGTTGATTGCCAGGCCAGTGGAAAGTCGTTGCCGCATTGTTCACGGTGAGTCGGAACTGTCTGCGGCGGTAGTGCGGACCCCTTGAGTCGGGGTCGGAGCTGTATGTGCTCCGTTGCGTCGGACGTGGTACAGCGCCGCGATGTGGCTGACTGCTCGCGTCGACCGGGAGGTACAGCTCTCAACCGGCCTAAAGTGCAGTGCCAAGGTAGCTTGATGAGGCTGAGGGTGCTCACCAGGAATGTGCTTCCGCTGCATGCTGGTGGTCAGGAATACCCATTTTGAAGCTCGAAAGCTTGAGGAAGTTTGAGGAAGTGATGTTGATGACGTCACGTTGCTCGAAGGCTGCACTGACGTCCATTTCGGGGTCACCAATTTGGGGGTATGGAGAACAGGGTGTAAAGCTCTTCAACCACCATTGAAAAGGGAGGATCCTCCGCCCAGACGGATGTTATGTCTGGTGGGCTACTGCCCAACAGTTGTTGTCGGGTTCTTCTGTATAGTCTTAAGTCGCTAATAACTTGCGCGATGCAGAATTTAGATATATTTCGATTTTTTAGTTTATCCTCTGCGTCATAGATGGCGCTGTAGTACTTTTTGTTCTATGTTGCTGAAATACTTTTTGTAGTGCCGCTACAGAACCAAAATAAAATTTCCCTTGCTGTCGCCACTTCAGGGATAGCAGCCACATTATTGCCTGGAGGAAAAACGGCACACACAACATTTATAATTCCTATCGACTTAGACCGCACGGAAAGCCCGGTTTGCAACATATTGCGAAATAGCGATAAAGCAAGGGTTTTATGCGATTGTGTTTTAATTTTTTGGGACGAGTGCACTATGGCAAACCGCAAAGCTGTAGAAGAAGTGAATAGAACTTTACAGGACATAAGGCAAAATGACCGGCCGATGCCAGCACTGTAATGCCTCCCGCATTACAGTGCTGTTCTGCGGTGATTTTCGGCAGACACTCCCGATAGTACCCCGAGGAACGAGAGTCGAAGAAATTGCTGCCTGTCTGAAGAGTTCTGTTCTAAGGCGCAATATATCATCTACACAATATCTGAGTGTAAATATACGTGCACAGTTGCGAGGCTGCGAAAATGCACAGGAGTTTCCCAATTCATTGTTACAAATAGGCGATGGCACATACCCCGAACAAGAAGATGGAAAAGTTATTTTGGTTGATAATCTCTGTTCTTGCGTTACATCACAACAGGAGCTAATTTCTTCTGTGTACGGAGATTCCACAAACATGGGAAATCAAGCCGGTTCTTGGCTATGTCAGCGAGCTATTTTGACTCCTCGCAATTGGACATTGCGAGGAGTCTGCGCTGCGGCAATTAATTTAAAAAAATTGATTCATGTGTCCGGGAATAGTAGAGAATACACCTCTATAAATACAGTTATGGAAGAAGATGACGCCACGCACTACCCGGTAGAATTTTTGGATTCCCTCAACACACCCGGACTTCCAGCCCACAAAATAGTTTTAAAAATCGGAGTCCCAATAATTCACCTCAGAAATTTATGTCCTCCAAACTTTGTAACGGCACTCGGCTCAAAGTCACAAATCTGCAGCAAAACATAATCGAAGCTGAAATATTAACCGGTTGCGGCGCTGGTGATATTGTTTTTATTCCAAGAATACCTATAATTCCTAACAACTTTCCTTTCTTTTTCAAACGAGTGCAATTCCCAGTCAGTCTCTGTTATGCCATGACGATTATTAAAGCTCAGGGCCAGACATTATCCGTTGCGGGGGTGGACCTAAGTATTGGATGCTAATTCCATGGTCAACTATACGTAGCTCTTTCTCGCGTAAACAACCCCAATAACCTTTTTGTGTACGCTCCAGATGGTTCCACAGCTAATGTTGTTCATAAAGAAGAACTAGCATAAATAAAAAAAAAATATTTGTATCGGAATCCTCCAACAGCGCTTCGCACTAAAAAATACATTGTTAAGTTCCGACATCCACGCGAACGAAGTCGCGGGCACAGCTAGTTATAAATACGAAAGTAAGTTTGTTTGTTACCTTTTCACGCCTAAACCACTGAGTCGATCATCCTGAAATTTTTCGTATACGTTTTCAGGTGTACAGAAACGGACATAGGGTACCTTTCATCCCGAAAATAAGTACTAGATAGCGCCACGTGTCTTTCAAATCATGATTGAATTATATTATTAAACAAGCAGAGTAAAACCCGAATTGATTGTCAAATTCTAATTTAACGCGAGTGGAGCCGCGGGCAAAAGCTAGTTGTTATTAATTTTAAGCTATATTAGACAATAAACGTACCTATAAAAGCTAAAAACCTATAAAGCTACCGAAAAACTCATGTGGGCTTCATAATTTATTATTTTCGGGCGACTGTCGCGCCTATCTAAGAGTTAATAGCAACAACAATAAGTTATGTTAGGGCTGGATTCAGTGCGCGGTACTCCTGGACACGGCTCGTATTGTTAGGAGGTTCCTCTCTCTGGAGCCCTGACCGCCGGTAACTTGGACCCAGTTCCCGATACCGATGGGCTACATTTTATTTTTTTTAATATTGTTTTAAAGAAATATTAAAAATGTATGAAAATTGTGTAAAAATAAATAAAGGAAATAGTAATGTTACTATGAATAGTTCCATCTAACATAACCGTGTAGCCAAATAGAGAAAACAGTCAAGTGTCGCAGATGGTGCAGGCATGCTCCGAACTCAGAACTTATGGTACCCTAGTAACTTGGAGAAATACATCACAATACACGAGTTATGAATTCATAGCAAATTATTTTAGCTATTAGATTTGACCCTGAACGTGAGTTCCCAATAATTCCCGATTTCGATTGAGAAAATTTACTTGATTTTCTAATAGGTTAGGACTTCTACTTGGTTGACGAAATGTGGGGAGCATTACACCTCTACCAAACCCTCAGGGACCTATGGGCCGCGTCGTTTATGTTATTTTTTTTAGTAAGGTCCCTTTTCCGACAAACAGCTCAAAATGAAACGTGAATTCGCTAAATGAAGAAGTGTTGGCCCAGCAGTCGAAACCTCGACATGGGGTTGAAACAGACCCACTGGACCTTGGAACTGTGCTACTTATTACATCACTACTGTTCTTAAAACTTTTAAGGAAACCATCGTGTGAAACTGGCGTGTCCTTTAATCCAACATTCAAAGACATTTGACATCCACCAACTCGTACTCCTGTATGTTGGATTACCAGCTGACCAGCTCTCTCTGACCTGAGACCCGAGTCCCAGCCGTGGGAACATTTAAAAATTAATAATAAATAATTAAAACTGCCTTTATTAAAACAAAACCCTTCCTGGTTATGTTTTCTTTTATGTTTTTCGCGCTTATCTTGTGTGTAGTGTGTAATTTTTTTTATTACTTTTGTAGATTCCTAGATGTGTGTTAACTTTTGTTAATCTCTTATCTTGTTTTCCGTTTTTTGTGTAGTAAGCAACGACTTATTTTCGGGCCTATGCTGTCCCCCCATACTTAAGTACTAATGCTGTAACATGATAATATTGTAAAATCAAATAATTTTAAAAGAGTAGCCATGGAGTTTCTTGCCGGTTCTTCTTCATAGGAAACGACCAACCCGAACCGTGCACCTATACCCATGTAGGCCTATGTGAAATAAAATATTTTGATTTTGATTGACTTTTTGATTTTTGCCTTTTCTGTCTGTAATGGGCCACCAAGACACAGGCTGTGCCTAGTTTGGGCCCAGGGCTACTTCTACTTTGGCACTCTTTTAACTATCATTGTTTTTTGTTTTCTTGTTTTTATGTTTCTTAACAAGTGTGTGTCAATAAATTGATTTATGTTTTATGATTTTGGCAGACTTTTAATTTACTTTCTTGTAGTTCTGTGGGAACATTATAACCTGATTATAAAACGACAGAGTTATTTTACATAGAAAGCACTGATTAATCTGGACCGTGTTGGGTTGATCAGTCATCAGCCACTCCAGCTATTTCCATCGGTCGAATACCGAGTATGATTCAACGATACCTAGTGAAGTACTTAGTACGAGGGGAAATACTGACGCATGCTATCTTAAATATAACTTTATATTCAACCTATTAATCGCTTTGTCACTTTTGACAAGTAATGCTAGTAAATTAAAACTTATCCAAAGTCTCCCCGAGGCTTACAGAGGTCACCTCTACCTAACCCTTCGCGGGTGAAATGTAGGTGTACTTAAGTACACCCACATTTAACCAGTTATGTTTAGGGCCCATGTAATAGCGGGCGAATCTTCACAAATGCAAACGTGGCCAACCGAGGCCGTCATTATTTCGTAACTAACAAAGACGACACAGTAGCCAATTTACCTCTGCACTACGCAGAGGTAAATTGGCTACTGCTCTACGTGACTGTATAACACTGCTCTCAAGACGGTGAAGGAGAACTTCGTGAAGAAACGACATTATCCTAGAATTTTAAATTATTTAAAATCTACAAAATCCGCAGTGTGCAACCTTTTAACAGAACTTGGGCAGAATACAGCCCGTTCCCTCTCATACAGAGGAGGCCTACGTCCCAGCAGTTGAAACATTATAGGCTGATTAAGCTTGAGCTACATGTCACAGGTTCGATTTCCTCATAGAATAGAATAGTCATTTATTTGCTGTATTACAATAAGGTGGTTACAATAATATTAAAGAATCCTTGTACATTCTACCATTTTGGCATGCAAACATGATGCAGCAAATATTTTCAAGATCTACGGAGACTTTTTCCGGGCCTGGCTGTCTATGAGCCTTGTAAACCTTGCGCTTTAGTGAAATGTGTTCTTTCATTTAGTTTTTTTTTATATTTTGTTGAAAGTAGAAGTTTTCGTTTGTTTGCTTTTTTTGTCATAAACAAATGTATCATTTAATTAGGGGAGGACACTGGCTCCTGCAACACAGTTTCAACTATCGCAGGAATCAGAGAATCCATATGTAACCATGTACTACAATGTTTTATGTCAATAAATATGTATATATGTTTTTATTTTTGAAACCACGAGAAAGGACTCAACTTCAATAAAGATAACTGTATGTACTAGAAACAGGAAAGAACCTTGAATTTCAAAGCCAACCTCTTCAGCTTTGAAACAATTTGTTTCTTATCAACGCCAGGTGTGATAGTTGTATTCACGTTTGATAGATACCGCGTGTATTTCAAGCAAATAGATAGGTACTGCAAGTCACTAGATTTTGTGCAATATTATGTAAGAAATATCTATTGTTGTTTTCTATACGAGAAACGTAAAACAAAACATATCGGTTGTACAAAAACAGCTGTTCCTTGCATTTTCATCCATATGGCTAGGTATTGCCCTTTTGTATGAATACTAGATATTGATTGGATACCCGGATCGATCGATTAGTGAGTTTTTAGAGATTAGTTGACACTTCCCGTGACCCAACGGCTGGAATTTACCTTGGCCAGAGGCTTAGCGTTGCCATACAACGAGGCAACGCCGCCACCGCCAGTCTCTTGGGGACATTATCAGTTGACAGCGCCAGCGTTAAGGAGTAGTTTTTGATGCCATTTTTTAGTTTATTTGAAAGTTAGTTACTTTAGGTTATTTTAATTTATAAATGTACTAGCTGCCCAGCGCAACTTCGTTCGCGTGGTGTCCTACCCCTTACCCTACCCTACTCCTAACCTACTCCTACCCTACTCCTACCCTACTCCTACCCTACTCCTACCCTACTCCTACCCTACTCCTACCCTACTCCTACCCTACTCCTACACTACTCCTACCCTACTCCTACACTACTCCTACCCTAATCCTACACTACTCCTACCCTACTCCTAACCTACTCCTGCACTACTCCTACCCTACTCCTGCACTACTCCTACCCTACTCCTAACCTACTCCTACACTACTGCTACCCTACTCCTACCCTACTCCTACCCTACTCCTACCCTACTCCTATCCTACTCCTACCCTACTCCTACCCTACTCCTACCCTACTCCTACCCTACTCCTACCCTACTCCTACCCTACTCCTACCCTACTTCTACACTACTCCTACCCTACTCCAACACTACTCCTACCCTAATCCTACCAAAAAAAAAAGTATCCTAGTGTTGTTTTTAGACTTATCCAGGCAATTTTTAAATTTTTCTCGCCGTAAAAACCATCCTTGAACTTCAACGAACATTTAAAAAAAAGAATTGGCCAAATTGGTCCAGGCGTTGTTGAGTTATGCGCTTACCAACACATTTTGCGATTCATTTTTATATTATAGATATAATAATGTAAAGAGTCTAATGTACAATACTACCATTTAAAAAGTAAAAAAAAATAATTCAATAAGAATTTATTTCAACTCACAACCTCGTAGAAATACGCATGGTAAAAATATTAACGTTTCAGAGTCAACTATGCAACGATGAAAAACCGCTCGGCGTCTGCTTGATTAGCTCTGAATGTAATTAATTACTCGAAATTTAACGTAGCGAATATAATTGCGAGACCCTGTAATTTCTGTTCATCCCGACTCCTCCCGAAATTCAGAATGATTTCCTTATATCCTTCAGGGAAATCTGGACGAGAAAATTGTAAGGAAGTTTGTAATAATTCAAGGTGTAAAAAAGCCAATATTTTTATTTCTTTATTTGAACTTCATGTACAAGAGTGGTACATAGGCGGACTTAATGCCACAAGGCATTCTCTACCAGTCAACTTTTGTGTTAAATATCACAACATTGTGATAGGGTAAAAAATAGTATCTAAAAAAATAACTTCTTATTTCATCATATATCGTCGTCTCCCTGTCCTTATGGATTGAAAGCTTTCCTTTTAGGCACCTGCAGATCACGCCCGGGAGGCTAATGTTCCTGGCGTTTGACGAAATTGAGGTGGTAGATACTTAAATTTCCACATTGCTTTTCTCAACTTACGGATCTACTGTCACCTGACAGTACGTAGCTAAACGTCGCTTTGCTTGTCGTCAGTAAAAATGGACACAAATAATTTATTTTTTAATTACTCTTATACACCCGGATATAACTACGCTTGAAATGCACTAACAACGTAGGTACTTATAAAAATTGGTATAATAAAAAATTATCTGCTAACATTTTTCTCACAAACAATTGATAACATTGACGTAAGTAGTTATTGACGATATTTATGGAAAAAAATCTTGCGACCTTTAAACCGAAATTGAATGTTTAAAAAAATATGGATTACCTACATACGCACTTTTAAGTCTTAGTAGGTACCTAGTATGTTGGCTTATTCAACTGTTGGTTTTTCGGCTTCCGTACCGAAAGGCTGACAACGAGACTAAGGCTGCGTTTGTGTTAGAAACGGAGAAATTTTAACTTATAGGATTGCATAAAATCTCCGCTCCGCATCCAGAATGCAATCCTATTGGTTAATATTTCCCCGTTTCTCCGCTCCGCAACCTCGCTCCGCTTCAATAGACAAGCAGCCTAAGGTTCCGCTGTCTGTCTGTCTGTCCGTCCATCCGCTTGTCTGTCACAGGGCTGTATCTTTCGAGCACTTCAGCACTTACACTTGCACTTCAAGTGTTAAAAAATTTACTACGACCGCTATCATCATTTGCCTAGCCTTTCCCCAAATTTATTGGGGTCAGCTTAAAAGCAAATATTAAAAACATATTATGGTTATACCAGAAATCTGTATTTGAGGCGTTTTAACGGAACCCGTCGTGTGTGAGTCCGGCTTGCACTTGGCCTATAAGGCAAAAAATTTCCTACATCTTATTATCTAGGCTATCCATCCGAATTTGTTCGGATATGTCCGGGTTTTTAGCCCCCCGTCCGGATTTTGTCCAGACTTGACACTTGTCTGGATCAGGGACTATTTCCCAATACAGAAAAAGTTAAATGAACACAGAAAACGAAGGAGAATAACAATTTGGCCAACAATTGTAGTTAGTCATGGAAATCTTGTCTGGACTCTTTTGCAAATGTCCGGCTTTTTGTCAGGCCTTTTCATTTTCAAAATGGTGACCGTACATCTGCCCTAACTTAAGACAATTCGTGTTCTTAAGCTGTTCATAAGCCTGTCTTAATTTCATCTGCTAATTTATTTAACTTCTTAAAAAAGCCTAAGTAGGAACTTTAGTTCCAGATAAATTCTCGAAAGTTCTACCTTTTAAATCTGTTGATACTTTTAATACCCTTTAAATATATTCCAGCCATTCTATTTTTAAAGAAGTTATAGAAAAACTTTTGCAGATAATTGAATTTTCTCGTTGACACTTGAAGTCCATTAAAAGGCTCTGCTGTTATTATAAATTGATAATAATTATTTAATACATAATTGAAGCTCGCCCCCTATTATATGGGAATATAAAAAAAATACTGGCGAAATGTGGGTGTATTATTACGTACGCCTCTGCGTTAGTCTAGTGGTTGCAAGCGCGTCTGCTGAGCATGAGGTTCCGGGTTCAGAAATTTCTCAGTAGTAGCTGGATTTGTGCCCGGTTAGTGGCAATAGACTCGTTCCCTATTAAAACATAACTGGCGAACTGGAAATGGACTTACTATTAGGTACACCTCTGCCTAACGCTTCGGAGATTACAGGCATGATGTCTATTGTAAATGTGCTCATATCAAATATTTAGAAGTAAATTAATACTTATATGTACATATTTTATATATTTATCTGAATAAATAAATAATAAGATCATTCTTTAGATCAGATTGCATAGATTGGGTACTTCAAGCAACTTTTGGAACAGATTAAACACTAAGGCCCGTATTACAGAACGTCACTCAATACTCAAGCATCATTTAAAACTAGTTTCAACCAATCAAATGGCTTGAATCTAGTTTTAAATGATGCTTGAGAATTGAGTGACGTTCTGTAATACGGGCCTAAGTATCCATAAGTCATAACATTATGCCTGTGTAAAGAAAGAGTTTTGAATGAGTTAGTCGTAGGAGTTACATTTTCGACTCTCTGAAAACCTCACGTGCGTCGTACTCGCAAAGTGTGCGTGTATGACCAGAGCCAGATATATCAACGTGATCGAGGCGAAAGGAGTATGTGAAATCGTAGCAGGTGGCTTCTGCCTAACCCTCTGTATTATTTAGGTGATGCTAGTGTGTGTGGGTGTGTGTTCAGAAAAAGTCTGCTAAGGAGTTTTTACCTGTAAACTCAACAGATATCGAGTCCCATAATCATAATATTATACCATTCCTTTTAAAGTATGAAATAACAAACACATGTATAAAAAAATAATATTATATATATCACTTAAACATAATAATTACACAACATCTTAGACATAACTGTTTTACAATCAGCACATATCGCGTAACGCTAAGATTGACCTCTATTCCAAGAGAATCAGGTCACGGTGACAACCAAGTAGACGGTTGTAAACAATTGAGAATTAATCTAAATATATCACAGGCTTATCAATACTTAGTATTAAATGCACAACCGGAAGTGACGCGGCGTTCGAGTCTTCCTGTTTTTACCCTTGTGTGGTGTACGCGTGGCCTCGAGTCTTTCGGAATTTTCCTTTAACTCATCCCCACGTTCAGATCACTGGACTTGCGATTGCGACGTGACTTGCAATTGCTGTTTCCG
This sequence comes from Eurois occulta, assembly GCA_950022335.1. Lineage (NCBI taxonomy): Eukaryota > Metazoa > Arthropoda > Insecta > Lepidoptera > Noctuidae > Eurois > Eurois occulta. Next base: position 19,751,563 of record OX465485.1, on the reverse strand, counting down.
TCTGCGCTAAATAGTCGCTACACAAGTCGTCTCGCGGTGACAGGTGGCAACCTCTAAACTACTTTCTTTCAAGAAAAGCATTTCTGGAACGTGCACCTCGTGGGTCAGGGCTATTAATTCGTATTCTGTTGGTAAAAGGCGGCCCAACTAACTTAAATAGGCAACTGACACTTAAGTATATCGTTAACTGGACTACAGATGCGTTACCAGCTTTTGGGTGCAACATTCAAGCCAACTGTATCTCTAATTTCACTGGCACTTGAACACTTCAAACAGGAACACAGCTTTGCATTGTGGGATATGCAAATGTGGCTGTAGTACTTTCCTTCCTTGTGCTACTTAACGTCTTCTTCATTTTGGTACTTAGATAACTTTGGTCAGAGTCTGTCTTAAGTATCAATCACTGATACTCGTTTTTAGTAAGGAAACATCTTTATTTTACACTTTTGTTAACGATCAAAATCAGTAGTCCATGTGATTGAACCGGTTTTTACCAATTCTCCTTCAAAATCTTATAGTAAACGTATATTCGGGCATATGTGTTTGCAATGAGTTAAGTATCTCATCGTTTAGTAGTCTGGGAGCGTCAATAGCCCAGAGGTAGTCCAAATGATTAAACTTTTCGTCAGGAACCAGGAACATGTCAGGTTTTGAAGGCAGGTTATTATAAAGTTCCATAACATTCTTTTCACTCGACAACAAGTCATTTTTAGACCAGAATAACTTGATAGGAACGGTTACCTTACTCAGGTCATACTCCGGAGGGGAGCCAGTTCCATAGATCCTCCAATTTTTCAAGTATCCATAGTCAAACTTCTGGAATTTACCAGAAAGGATTTCTTGCGAGAAGTGAACCGCTGTCTTCCAAGACGTTCCACTACCCAAATGTGCCAGAAAGACTGGCAGGAGGGTCTTATTGAACTGCCCCTCGTTAAAACCACACAAGTAGAACACTATGTTCTTGCAAATCAAGGAATCCATGTTTTCTCCATTACACGTGCTTGAGATCTTACCCAACGCTGAATTTTTCGGTATAAACTCATAAGTTCCTTGTAACTCGTCTAAGTACGCTAGGTTACTGGCAATTGGTGCCATTGACTTCAATGGTGACCTCATATCTGATAGGTACACCACAGGAGCTAACGCAAATCCAGCTGATAAGATATCATTATATTCAGGCCTCAAAGTTAGCATCGCAAAGAGAATAGTTGTCCCCATTGAATGTCCAATATAGGTAATCTTAGTATCTTTACCTTTAGTCTCCAAAATGTAGTCTATCACTGCAGGAACATCATACAAAGCTACTTCGTGCCAAGAGAAGTCCCAATACGCATGTGAGTTCGTTTTGTACCAAACATGATCTTTGGAATACCTGTTTCCCCTTATGTTGGACATCCAAACGTCGTAGCCAGCATCAGCCAGCACATAGGCAAGTCCTTTTCCAGGACCATTCATGATCCAATCAGCAGAGCTTGCAAATAAGCCGTGTTGGAGGAGAACTGTCTTCGATGGCACTTTATCTCCATGTCTGGAGCGAGGAATCCTGTGTACGTTGAGAACGTAGCCTTGAGATATGACGGTGTGGGTCTCACAAATGTATCCATTTCTTGTGATTATTCCAGGCACTGATAGGAAGACATCAGGGTTTTCCAGCAGCGAAAACGTGTCGACACCAACATTATAAGATGATGCGTCGACGAGGTTTCTTCCATTCTCCTGCACATCATCGACGTAGGTGTTGAAATTGTCCTTTATCATCTGCTGCTGTTCTTCAACGTAGTTCTCGACGGAATCCTTCATGTTGACGGCATCGTTGTACATGGTCTTCACATTATCACTTTGTTCTTTGAAGAAGGTCTTGAACGAGGGAACAAGGGACCACGATTCTGGCGCAACCGCGGTTACACTTAGGACCATAAATATTAAGACGCGCATTGTGAAGAGGTTTGTTTGTGACTGTGCTCGAGACGGAGAAGCATCAGTAATATACTAGGAGTACGCGAATGACCCCGGAGATGAGGTTACAACGTCACACGATAACACTAATTGTCTGTTATTTAAAAATTACCCGTGTCATTTTTATCTACAATTGGATATTCCACACGGAGTACAGACTGTTATTGCAAGATGGGTTCAATTACAAAAAGTTTTAAGGCCTCCTCAGATATGGACGATTCGTCACCAGTCACCACTTCGGGTAGAGATAAGCACGGTATTTGGTTGCTACTTCGGAGAATTTTATGTTGCTTATCAAGATTTTCTGGTGAACGGAGTCCTTATCCTGGTTCACTTATGCTTAATTGATTATTATTCATGCATTCCAGTCTGACATCATAGGTTCACAAATAAACGTGGATTTACCCATCAAATTTTATTCGTTAATAAAAATATTAGTAGATTTTACTGTGTTTTTTTTTTAATTAAACAATGCTAGATTTTTAGCAGTGGGATATTTATTTATGACATTACACTGAAGACATTTGCAATGAATCTTTGTAGAGTAAGATCCCAGGGCCACCAGACGTCACGTATTTTCTGACGAAGGAAATGTGGACGATTAAGTAGTGTTAGTATGTACTAAGAACGCATGCCTACCTGCTAGCTTGCTTAGCCGGCCAATTTTCAGGTATCAGGTAATTAAGGTACGTAAAAACATTACTTACCTCACGTAAATTCTCCAAGCTGATTTTTACGTATATTCTAGGCAATATCCTTAAAAATAAGTCGCCAATACTCCCAGACACTTTCCGTCGGCCGTATTGCTTTGCAGACGCTTTAAAGCTCCCAAAATAATTACTTAACTTCACGTAAATTCTGATGCTCCATTTTTATATATGTCCACCAGACAACTATTTTAAAAACTTTTACAAGAAGACAGACCGATCCAAGGGGCCAATCATCCCCTAATTCAATTTTAATGCCTCTATGGGTAGGAGCGCGAGGGCATTATCTACGCGCATGAGACTGAGTGAGTCATGTACCTATTAGGATATATTGACTTCTCTCTATAACTCTCATACAGTTTACTCATATCAATTAATTATTAATATTAAAAAAAAATCAGCTAAAAATTAAAAAAATCCTGTAAATAATTAAAAATTAACTTGTAAAAAATGCTCATTTCACTACAATAAGGTGGCAAGGTGCAGGAAGTACGTATTCAGAGAGATCTGTTTGGGCGAATGCTTGGTATATCGATTGATCACAAAGTAGATATGTCAAAAATCTTATCATACCCCCATAACTCCAATCCTTCCGAGCATGAGGAAGCTGATACAAAGATCGTGTACCATGTATGCAACATCGATGCCCAGGCTAATTTTGTGATACGATGCTCAGATACTGATATAGCAGTCATAATGCTGGGAAATATGCATCATTTGAAAAATGGTGATTCCCACGTTTGGATTTTGACCGGCACTGGTAACAAGCAGAGGTATGTCGACTTGAATACTACTTATCTGCAAACAATTCGGACCGTCGTTGTGTCGAAATTTACCAGCATTCCATGCTATCACAGGATGTGATTTTAATCCAGCATTTTTCAAAAAGGGCAAACAAAGGCCGTTTAATATTTTGAAGAAAAATGAAGAATACCAACAAGCATTTCACCGTTTTGGTTCCTTGAATTTTGTTGGTGATGTAGATGAAGAAGAACGTGTATTCAACATAATACAAAAATTTATCTGTGATGTATACAACGTTCCTGGAATAATTGATGTAGATGCTGCCAGACTCCAACTGTTTATTAACAATTATATGGTTTCTGACATTAATGAAGAATTCAATCGGAAAAATTTGAAAAACTTCGATGCTAGCAACTTACCACCTTGCAAAAGTGAGCTTTGGCAACAGTTCCGACGGGCTAACTATATTGCTAGTCTTTGGAACAATGCAACTATGAAGATGATAAATATTTTCAAAAACGAAAATAATGGCTGGACATTAAAAGATGGTACATATGATTTTCATTGGTTCGATGGAGATCAATTACCGGGTTTTGTCAGTGAGTCGCTGGAAGAACAATCAGGTAATTTATTATCGTTTCTCATATATTTTGTGTCTCTTTAGTTTTTTTAGATCTTCATTGTTTGAATTGTTTTTTACAGTGGAAGGAAATGAGGATAATGCTGATGATGACAATGACGATTTAGAAATTCAATATCAAGATTGGCTGGATGATGAATTATCTAATTTCAATGACGATGATAATGAAAATTAGAGGAACTACTCAGAAATGTTGAAAGCTTCTATTTTGTATTTTTTTATGATTAACTCCCAATAAATAATTAATTTAAAAAAAATGTTGTGAGTTTTTGACATTTCGTAAAAAAAAAGTTTTTTAAAATTTATCAAAACAGCGTGCAAGATAAAATTCTAAAATTTAAATTTTTAATTATTTACCGGATTTTTTAATTTTTAGCTGTTTTTTTTAATATTAATAATTAATTGATATGAGTAAACTGTATGAGAGTGAGAGAGAGAAGTCAATATATCCTAATACATGACTCACTCAGTCTCATGCGCGTAGATAATGCCCTCGCGCTCCTATCCATAGAGGCATTAAAATTGAATTAGGGGATGATTGGCCCCTTGGATCGGTCTGTCTTCTTGTAAAAGGTTTTAAAATAGTTGTCTGGTGGACATATATAAAAATGGAGCATCAGAATTTACGTGAAGTTAAGTAATTATTTTGGGAGCTTTAAAGCGTCTGCAAAGCAATACGGCCGACGGAAAGTGTCTGGGAGTATTGGCGACTTATTTTTAAGGATATTGCCTAGAATATACGTAAAAATCAGCTTGGAGAATTTACGTGAGGTAAGTAATGTTTTTACGTACCTTGATTACCTGATACCTGAAAATTGGCCGGCTAAGCAAGCTAGCAGGTAGGCATGCGTTCTTAGTACATACTAACACTACTTAATCGTCCACATTTCCTTCGTCAGAAAATAGGTGACGTCTGGTGGCCCTGGGATCTTGGACTATTGCGGTTTAGACATGGAATTGCTGACAAAATAGATCGAAGATGTCAACGGACTGACAGATCTGCACTTAATGGGGAACAAATTTTAAAAGATATATGTCGAGTTTTATCTATGTTCTTATCGTTTTTTATCCTATAGGTATTAACTCGTGAGTGGGTACCTATACAAAGCGTGAGATTCATGCAATGTGCCCTGGGTATCACGCTTAGGAACCCTGACTAAAGCCCCTGAATACTATTGGCCCTGAGTATTGTTGGGTCCCGTTGTTTGTTTATTACAGGAACTGATTAAGCTACTGAAGGCGCCAAAGTCATGGCTCAGTTGGGGACCGAAACAGAACGACAGTGTTAGATTCGATTTTAGATTGCTATTGTTCTGTGTTGTAATTATTTGTTTAATCTGTGACTGTTCAGTATGGTCAGAATAAGGTGACTGTACAATCTGTGGTGCATGGAACTGTGGCATTGTCATTGCAGGATCTAATATGTGATCCATTCATTAATAGTTGTGCTCTTAATTTAATATAAAAGAACTACTTTAGACTTTTATTAACAGCTATCGACACGCAATCATAAGACGCGCGCGCAATTAACGCACACGGTAATTAAAAGAAGAAGATTGTACTGTTGGAAAATAACTTCTCGGTGCAGCGCCGAGTGTTGGTGAAAACGAGCATTACCTATTTGCCTCTGGTACTCATTCGTCATGATATAACATCACACCTTTATCACGACATGGGTAGGCAGTGTTGTATTATGTATGACATCCTTATGTCGCGATTCGCCGTTCGTTTCGTTCCGTAATTCGATATATTTTGAGGTAAACTTATTTAAATTCAGCTTGCTATGTCAGTAAGGTTGTTTATTGCAACATGCTTGAGAATACTAAACATGAATTTAGATATATTTATGTATACTTGTGAACGGATCAGTACTTCCTCTAATAAATCTTGATAAGGTAAACTTTGTATAAAATATTGCCTATTTTAACACATTGTCACGCAAGGATTCTGTTCAGGGATTCTGACAAAAAATACTTTTACGTTATACAATATACGTATCTATACGTAATACGTTTTACAAAAACAATTAATAATAAAGAGCGAATGCTTTAAAAAAAAACAATATATACACTTTAAACCACGCCTACAACACCTCCTGTATCTTCAAGACAATAAGAAGTATTGTATTGTTTATCCGTACAAATAATTTTATGACCAGATATACTTTTTGTCTGCCCTCTGCCTAGTCGCAGCCGACTGCTCAGACGTTCTAGATTGCATGCCAAAGTCAGGCAAAGTGTTAATGGGTTTTCCATCTGGAATTCGTCAATAGCAGTCACGTCGAGTCTGGATTTAGGCCCGGTTGATGGCACATGGCTCGCCACTTCGGGACTTAAACAAAACTCGCGAAATATGGATGTCTACTAGCTATACCCCTGCTCAACCTTTCGTTGATTACAGGCGTCATGCTCGTGGGAATCGAACACGTGACACGCAAATAGCGTAGTAGCCAGCCGTTCAACCACCGTGCCTAGTGCTCTGACGCATTATTGTATATTATCATAATAACAGTAAACCACATCATATATTGTATGATGGATGACGCTATTAAAAAACACTATAAAATAACAAATCACTACGTAGTGTTATTTACTAGCTTTGCCCCGCCGCTGTTTCATACGCGTCCGGCGCCGCGCCGTTTCTCTTTTTGCTCGGCTGCTTGGGGGCTATCTCCACGAGCGAGAGAATCGCGACGGATCCGCGCTTCTATCGTCGGGTCGTCTCCCAAACGAGCGATGATTCCGGCGGCGATACAACGACGTTACGCACGCACATTGTCGCGATAACATCGCCGTGTGGAGACGCGTTCATAGAGAGTGTATAGAAATTCGTGGCACGACGATATTATAGCCGCGATTCTCTCGCTCGTGGAGACAGCCCCTTGGGGTCGTATCGTGATCATAAATAGCCCATAACGGCCGTAACCTTCCTCAAGAATTGGTCTAGGTACTTAATGTAATTTTTTTTAATCCTAGCTTTAATTCTAGAGATTAGCGCGTTCAAAGAAACAAACCATCTTTTCAGCTTTATTATAATGAATGTAAAAGTACCTACCCTTAACGAAGCCGAAAGGCACTTTTTTCCCGTCATTGCGATTATTTTTTTGTTCTAGACCATACCTGGGAACCTTCTAGTTACGGAGATATTGGGGTTCTGAGTTCCAAATTTTTAATATATATTTTTTCAATATAATATGTTATGACTTTATTTTATATATACCTCCACGACCCCCGTTATATTCAATGCATCTGTCAGAACAATGTTTTGAGTGCGTTACATTGAGGATTACAGTAAAACGTGATTTTTGCCCCAAAAAAAAAGTCGTTTCCCAGCAATAATTTTTGCACAGAGCTACTTAGTTTGATGTACAGAATGCTTGGTTGAGGGCTTCGTGAGGGGCCGTTTACACCCTGTTTAGTAAGTAAACATAGATGAATAATTTCATTTGCTTGCAGCCAACAATGTAAAAGGGTCTGCTCACACCCCTACTAACACGTCATAATAATAAGTCAAGACGAGACGCGCAAGATAACAAATTACGGACACATGTTATTATTCTTCATTTCTCGTTATTAGCAATTAACAGAACATTCACACCAACTCTGTTATAATTAGTTTTATTTATACCAGAAATAATTAGCGTCTATTCTGGCGGCTTGTCAACTTATTCATAACCAGCTTTGACTGCCCTTTTGATCTCAGGGTCGTAAGGCTGAGCATGGGGTCTCGAGTTGAGCCAAGTGTTATTGGGTTTTTCCACTAGGGATTTGTCAATAACATCCCGGAGTTTTAATAATGGTGGGATGACACCCCCATGAAAAAATGTAAAGCCCATGGTCCTGCGCTTGATCTGTCAGATTGCCGTCCTATTGGACTATGAGAGTGAGGGGAAAATAGAGTGGTGCACCTGTGTTAGCGCACACACTTGTGCACTATAAAATCTCCCGACAGTGTGTGTCGGCTACACCCATATTTGACGCGAGTTAAGTATGTAATAGGGCCTAGGGGGTGAGCCTTACCAATGACAAAGTCTACTTAAAACTGAACTGACTTTTAATAAATTAATTTAGTAAATTATTAATTAAATTAAAAAATGAAAATATGTATTTTGTTTATTTTTTTTTCAATTTTTTTTTTTTTTTATTTTTTTTTTTGTTTTTTAATTTTAACTATTGTTTTGTGGACAATTGTTGGTAGACCAATAAAAATAAAATAAAATAAATAAATAATATTAACCTCTTCAGTCCCACTACCGGGCAGAGGCCTCCCCAATACTTTTCCAATATTCTCTGAGTTTTGCCTTCTCCTGCCAATTAGTCAGGAACGAGTCCATATCGTCACGCCAGTTTCTGGGAACTGCCTCAAGGCTGAAATATACACTTCACCAAGAAACTCATAGAATGGAAATACGCGGTACTTACATCATTTTTTCTACATAACAACTATGTACAAAACCCAAGAGCAAAAATAGAAATACTCAAGTAAGACTGACAGCTGTAATTGATTAATAACGAACAGTTAACTAAAGACAACCTTGAACCTAATGCTTTAGAGATAAAGTTGAAGAAATATGATTTAACTACTCATTTCTTTAAGAATGTAGGTACTTAGGCTAGGTATCAAAGGAAAATTCAAGGTAAATAATTGTTAAGGAAATTGACTACCAATCTTAATTAAATTGTGTATTTCGACTGTTGAATGAAATTACTTTTTCCCGGGAAATTGACGTTGTTGACTTTAACTCATCAAAATTCATTTCTTACAAGAGAATGAATACGAGTACTTAGATATGTACTTTTTAATATAGTTTTTAATGTTGTAACAGAATTTAATAAAATTACTTTTATTTAAATTTAGTAATTGTCGTCTATCTACTTAACAAAGCGATAACTCGTCTGACCTCCGTAGTTTGTGTTCTCACATCAATTGTAACTGTACTTAAGATAGTTACTAATAAATTGGCCGTCCTCAGCAAAATCCTAGCTCTATGTCGTTTGTTTATTTGCAAAGGAATAATTTTATCAGTTAATTGTTATTTAACGTACCTACCTACACGTTACAAATGTGTGTCAACAATTGGAAACGGGACTTTCCCAAAAACAATATTGACAAAACGGTAATGTTCGAGAAGAAGTAAGAATAACTAGCAAATTACGAAGTAGGGTAACTTTTAGCTTCCAACCACCGTCAGTTCAGTGGAAAATAAGTTACGTTAATGCTAGCCAATTTAATCCAAACCCAAAGATAAAAATATTTACTTTATGGGACGATTGATGTACAGACCCAGTACATCAAGCTACTACAATCTGTCAAATTTCTTTAATAGATTTTCAACTATATCACTAAAGCTTTAGGTTCAAGGTTGGTTGGGAAAATCTTATAACAGTTTCGGGTAAGTTGACCTGCTGGCGTCTGTACCACCGAGTTCACTAACGGTCAACCACTTTTCAACCTTATTACGTAGGGTATAAGGGTGAAACGTGACAATCCGTCAGTGAACTCTGTAGGTCTGTAGTACCTACAGAGTTACAAGGATCTTTTGGCGTTTGCATGACATTGACAGAGGGGCGTTGTTGTTGAACATTTTACACAAACAAGATGGCGGCATTGGTTTCGATTTAACCCATGCGCCAATAGATCCTTGTACAAACAGAACTGTATCCACTACGGATTTAGATGGGCTCAAGCGGATCTGAAGATTGATATAACCATGTATTTAAATTAATATATATTTTGATATATATTTATAGTATTTTAAAAATATATTTATAGTATTTTATATATCCTTGTAGTTTATCGTAGTATTCTGTAATTATTTTCAGATATACACCTACCACTGCTTGTCTCTGCATCACCCAAAGGTTGACTGGTAGAAAATGCCTATGGCATTAAGTCCGCCTCTGTACTTTGTGCTTGAAGTGTTAAATAAATAAATAAATTGTCGTCTGCGCTAATCTGTAGTGAGCGTAAACGATGAGGAAGAATGTGTCTGCGTGTCTATGTCTCATCATAGTCGTTCTCCTGCTCCTAACCCAATTTATTTGGTATTCGACGCAGAATGTATTTTTCTCCCAAACGTACCTACTCTACTGTTAGTCATCATCTCATTAGTCACCAACCCCTTTCCCCTGTCTAACCCACACAGTCCATTCATTGTTTATTTGGTTTTCCCCTACTCTTGCGCTAATACAAACTTCCGTTTACATTACCGATTACTCAATATTCCTACTACGATCTTTCTTATTAATACTAGCACAGCCCGCGACTTTCGTCAGCGGGAAATTATTACTTCCCTATTTGAATCGGATTTTATTAACAACTAGCTGTGCCCGCGACTTCGTTCGCGTGGATGTCGGAACTTAACAATGTATTAATGCTAGTGCTTCTTTATAAACAACATTAGCTGTGGAACCATCTGGAGCGTACCTACACAAAAAGGTTATTGGGGTTTACGCGAGAAAAAGCTACGTATAGTTGAACATGGGAAAAGCATCCAATACTTAGGTCCACCCCCGCAACGGATAATGTCTGGCCCTGAGCTTTATTAATTGTCATGGCATAACAGAGACTGACAGGGAATTGCACTCGTTTGAAAGAGAAAGGAAAGTTGTTAGGAATTATAGGTATTCTTGGAATAAAAACAATATCACCAGCGCCGCAACCGGTTAATATTTCAGCTTCGATTATGTTTTGCTGCAGATTTGTGACTTTGAGCCGAGTGCCGTTACAAAGTTTGGAGGACATACATTTCTGAGGAGAATTATTGGTACACCGATTTTTAAAACTATTTTGTGGGCTGGAAGTCCGGGTGTGTTGAGGGAATCCAAAAATTCTACCGGGTAGTACGTGGAGTCATCTTCTTCCATAACTGTATTTATAGAGGTGTATTCTCTACTATTCCCGGACACATGAATCAATATTTTTAAATTAATTGCCGCAGCTTGGACATTGCGAGGAGTGAAAATAGCTCGCTGACATAGCCAAGAACCGGCTTGATATTCCATGTTTGTGGAATCTCCGTACACAGAAGAAATTAGCTCCTGTTGTGATGTAACGCAAGAACAGAGATTGTCAACCATATAATAACTTTTCCATCTTCTTGTACGGGGTATGTGCCATCGCCTATTTGTAACAATAAATTGGGAAACTCCTGTGCATTTTCGCAGCCTCGCAACTGTGCACGCATATGTACGTACACTCAGATATGTAGATGATATATTGCGCCATAAAACAGAACTCTTCAGACAGGCAGCAATTTCTTCGGCTCTAGTTCCTCGGGGTACTATCGGGAGTGTCTGCCGAAAATCACCGCAGAACAGCACCGTAATGCCTCCCCATCGGCCGGTCATTTTGCCTTATGTCCTGTAAAGTTCTATTCACTGCTTCTACAGCTTTGCGGTTTGCCATAGTGCACTCGTCCCAAAAAATTAAACCACAATCGCATAAAACCCTTGCTTTATCGCTATTTCGCGATATGTTGCAAACCGGGCTTTCCGTGCGGTCTAAGTCGATAGGAATTATAAATGTTGTGTGTGCCGTTTTTCCTCCAGGCAATAATGTGGCTGCTATCCCTGAAGAGGCGACAGCAAGGGAAATTTTATTTTGGTTCTGTAGCGGCACTACAAAAAGTACTACAGCGCCATCTATGACGCAGAGGATAAACTAAAAATCGAGATGTACCTAAATTCTACATCGCGCAAGTTATTCGCGACTTAAGACTATACAGAAGAACCCGACAACAACTGTTGGGCAGTAGCCCACCAGACATAACACCCGTCTGGTAGGAGGATCCTCCCTTTTCAATAGGGGTTGAAGAGCTTTACACCCTGTTCTTCATACTCCTAAAGTTCCTTATTCGAGCCAAAATGACTTTGGTTAGGAAAGTTTTACCTGTTCCGCCCGGTGCGTCTAAAAACAGAATTTCACCCGAGGCGTTTTCTACACTGCAGCATACCCTATCAAACGTCTGGCGCTGTTCCTCTGTCTTTGCGCAGCCATTTTGTAAAATTTCTGTGAGTTCCACGGGTTTTTAACTAATTTCTGATACGTATTCTCTGTTTATACGTTCCCCATCGACTGTCGGTGTGGGCAAACCGTATTGACTGATCGGGTTCCCTGGTATACTTATAACTATCTCTTTAATAGCAATAAGGACCTGTTGTGACAAATTTCACGTACCCTATAGGTCAGGAATTTCTCCATCAGTATTTAGTTGAACATGCCTCAATCAGAAAATGACGTCACACGCACAATGCCATCTATCGAATATCTATATTCAATTCTGCACGCAGTTGAGCTCTAGATGTAGTCCAGTCTGAGTTCGATAGATGGCGCTGTTTTAATATTTTACTTCGGAAACACTATTATAATTTTATTAATTTACATTTTTCTTTCTTTCCATTTATAAGGTGTGAACTGATTACGATGAAACAAAAAACTTAATGTTCAATTACTTCAATTTACGCACATATTGTTGTGTATAAAAGTTACGGGAAGTTGTGAGACCAACTGCACATAACCCTAATTTTACTTCTGTAACACTTTAAATTCAAATATCTTTTGATAGACTGAACCGATTGCAATGCAACAAAAACTAAATGTTACTCCAAGTTACGCTCAATCGTTGTGTATAAAAGTTATCTACATTGCTTTTGTACATTTTACGTGATGCCCGAACAAGTACACAGACAAACAGACAAAAATTCGAAAAATGCTGGAAATGGGTTCTATTGGTTGTCCTTTAACACGCTGGCTATTTTTTTTGGTTTTTTTTTTGATGTACAAAAACGACTTTTCTACAGTTTTATTATATGTATAGATTTCAAAGGCATTATTTTATTTCCAGGGAACCCTAATCATTTTTCTTAAATAAACGCCTAAGTTACTCCTTATAACATCAGCTGTCTGCCATTGAAAATCGTCCCGTCGAAATCCGTCCAGCCGTCTCGGGGATTAGCTGAAAAATGAAACATTTTTTTTAAGTAGGTACCTACCGCATATACAGGGTGAAAGGACACCGACGCGAGACGCTAAAACAGTTCCGATTTCGGATTCAGAATGATTTACTGAATACGTGGTAACCGTTTTACCGTCGGTGTCCCTTACACCTTTTACTTTTACATGCATTCAGTAAGAAACTCTTATTTTGAAATTACAAACAGACACTTCAATTTTAATTATTTGTGTCTAGATTATAAACACAGTCTGTTTACAAACACTGTCTAATTGCTACACGACGCCGCATAGAGGGTAATCGTTACGACAGGTCATTCATATCTTTACATCTTAATGGCACGCGGCGTTAGCAGAAGTCTGGACAAAGTCTGCTTTCGTAGAAAGTAGGTATAACAATCTATATCATACCTGAATGTTGTTAATATTATGATAATTGATCACGAGATTAATTAAGTATCAACATAACATATTCTGAATAATAACTCTCATAAGATTAAGTAGAAAAATGTTGAACTTATTGAGTATGTAGGGTAAAATATATATTACTTAAAAGCTGTTGCCCACGATCTTCGTTCGCGTGAAATTATTGTATAAAAAAATATTACTCCCCTTTTTTAATCGGATTTTATTACCAAAATTTCAAGGGTTTTAATTTTTTTGCACGGAGCCCTAATTATTTTTCGTAAAATAGAAGTAGCCTAAGTTACTCCTTATTACATCAGCTATCTCCCAGTGAAAGTCCCGTCAAAATCGGTCCAGCCGTTCCAGAGATTAGCCGGAACAAACAGACAGACAGACAGGCAGACAAAAATTGTAAAAAATGTTATTTTGGTATATGTACCGTTTATAAACTATACATATTATGCATGTAAAAAGCGGTTATTTTAATATTGCAAACAGACTTCAATATTATTTATTTGTATATAGATTTATGTCGTTAGGAATTTTTTAACACCCTTGCTCGTAAAGCTGATGTAATTCCACCGGTTTTAAATATGTAAAGCGGGTCATAAAAACCGCGTGTGTTATTAACCACTCTGCTCGAAGATTTTGACACATGACATCAGCTGAATCGGGGGGGGTGATGCGAATTGTCATGAAATTCAAGAATTTTAGTGAACATTCAGCATTCGATTTTATGATGATAAATATGTCACGGCAGCTGTTTCACACGATAAGTTTGTGTTAAATATCTTCAATACCGTGTTGAGGTTCGTAAAACGGCGTCAGTCTATTGCCAAATATGTGTAAAATACATATTACGGCACGCTTCCAAAAAATAGGTAACTTAGATGCGCTGGAAATAATGTACAGATACAAGTTTCTCGTTTGCTAAAAAACTCGAAAAGGAAAAATAAATACAGTAACATTCTATCTGCGTTCTTATTTTTGCTATTATTCATACATAATTTCATAAAAAAACACGATCAAAATCTCGACAAATATTACTAAAAAACTATGTTGCAAGTGTTGCAAAATGACACTTCTTAGTGCTGACCGTAAACCCAAGTTCTATCATTACGATTAAAAACTGGTATTCAGCCTAATCGATACTCGCAATGAAATCGAGTTTAGAAAAAAAAAGAGTTGAGTCTGAATTCTTGGTATAATTTCGAATAATAATTAATCATTTAATTTTATCTTTTTTAATAATTTCATTTAGTAATTATTTGATGCTTTTGGTTGACTTCAAGAGAAGGAGATTTATAAATAATATAAAAACTTGCTTCTATGTAATCATTTTGACAAGAAATAAGTCTCACAGTTCTAACAAAGAAAAATCTGAAAATAGATCGATTTTCAATTTAACTGTAATAATAATAATAAACACTGGCAACACCAAATGTCAACAGACGTCTTGTAATTTATCTCCATAATTTTCTTTAACAACTTATCTAAAACCCACCAAAAACTTGATTTATCTCCCTTTTTTTTATATATTAAGAATTCCATTTATTACTTTAATAAAATGAAGCTTTTTTTGTAACAATAAACACAAAAGAAAAAATCTGTGATCAAGAATGACATATGTCATATCAACAAAAATGAAATAGAAGAAAATATGGTATCAAGATAATGTTGACGAGATCAGCTGCACAACGCGCACGCCTTCCACCTCCGGACTCGTCGCTCAGCTCCGCCTCGCCGCCGCCGGACCCCGGATCACCTGTGTTACCGGCAGCGGCAGTTGCGTCGAGCTCGAGTGACGAATATTTCTCTCCGCCGACGTCGCCAACACCTGTACGTCGGCAGGGGAGAGGCCGGCCACCGAGGAGCTTGGGACTTAGGGGCCATCCGGCCCCGAGCCGGGTCCCCGCTGCCGGTGGTTGTGTGCAGCGCATGAGATGGACTCAGTCCATAAACGAAAACGTCATGCGCGCATATTACGGGTCTACAGAGGGGGGAACTAACCTCACTGCGTACCGTGTTAGGATGCTGTCTCTGTTCCAGGAACTTGAACCAACCGTCAACGTCTCGGCCCAACGACTTTCGGATCAGGTGCGGGTCATCCAACGCAATCACATGTTGGACGACGCCGCGCTTGATAGGCTGCGCTCAGAGGTACTGAGCAACCTTATCGTCTTGACTCCGTCACAAACCGCGATGCGAGCGACAGCTATTGACGCAACCCCACCGCGGTCCAACCCTGCTGTTGTAGAGGAAGATGATAGGGTTGTCACGGTAAGTAGCCAGTGCAACGACCGATTGAGGAGCGCGCTGGAGGATGCGCTTCGTGAGTATCGATCTACTCCTACCGAACTTAGGCCCCGATTACCACGGTTACCCATGCATAAGAAAAATAGAGCGCTGGTGTGTGCCTTGGACTCGCAACTCAAGAATATATTCGAGAGTAGCGAGGACCTCGTTGATACGCACTCGATCCTGTACTGTGGGGCTGTTGCGGCATGTCGTCTAGCTAATGTAAAATTCCCAAATTGTGACTTAGCTAGCCGACCAAAACCAGCCGTACCAGCCTGGCAGCGCAGGATCGAACATCGTATCGACGGGGCCAGGGTACTCATCGGCAAACTATACTGCTTCAGGGAGGGTAATACACGACCACGTGTGATGCGCTTTGTGAGGCGGGCCTTCTCGGGGACTGAAATCAGTCCTCAAGAATACATGTCCCGTGTAACAGAGCGCATCGACTTCCTGAAGCAGAAAGTTTATGCATGGGCGAACCGTATTCGGCGGTATAAGCGGCGGGTTGATCGATACTCACAGAATCGCATGTTCCAGAGCGATGAGAGGTGGGTATACAGAGCATGGGAGCGACCCGAGCAAAATATGACAGACGTATGCCGCCCAGATGATACCGTCACGAGTTCTTTTTGGCGCAGCATCTGGTCGGTACCCGTCTGCCATACTGAGGCTGACTGGATGCGTGATGTCGAGCGAGTGTGTGAACCTATCACAGAAATGGAGCCAATTTTAATAACAGCAACAGATGTAGCCAGAGCAGTTCGTCCGTTACCGAATTGGAAGTCACCGGGACCGGACGGACTGCACAACTTCTGGCTCAAATGGCTTAGTAGTTCACACACTTGCCTGGCATCCCAATTCCAGTCATCCTTAGAGTCTGGGTCGCTACCGCAATTTCTAACAATAGGTATTACCCACCTGCTCCATAAGTCAGGTAGTCCCGCGGAGCCCAAGAATTATAGACCGATCACGAGTTTGTCGACGGTCTATAAGCTTCTTACATCCATTTTGAGAGTGAAAATTAATACACACATTGACAAAAACTCCATTATGTCTGCCTCTCAAAATGGATGTAAGAACGGGTCCCGCGGTACTAAGGAGCTACTCCTCATCGACATGGCCATTAGCCAACAGGTTCGTCGATCCCGCAAGGATCTTTCGACATGTTGGATAGATTATAAGAAGGCCTACGACTCGGTGCCACATACATGGCTCATGAGGGTGCTAGAGTTGTACAAGATAGATGCAACTCTACGCGCCTTCCTTGAGTCATGTATGGGGCAATGGAGGACGGTCCTTCGATATCCAGGATGTCGACAGATTCAGGGGAACGATGAGCCTGTATGGATTAAACGGGGAATATTCCAGGGCGACAGTCTGAGTCCACTTTGGTTCTGTCTAGCCCTGAATCCTCTAAGCACATTGTTGGAGGATTCAGGTCTAGGCTACCGGTTGAGGAGAGGTGGTCAGGTCATATCTCACCTTCTTTACATGGATGATCTGAAACTCTTTGCCCCCAACAAATTGCAACTGATGGAGCTACTGAAAGTAACTGAAACTTTTAGTAGCGCCATCAGGATGGAATTTGGTGTGGACAAATGTGCAGTCATGTATGTAAAGCGAGGGGAGATTATGGAATCCGAGGGAATTCAGCTCTCGGATTCCATACACCTCAGATCCCTCTCCTCATCCGAAAGTTATAAGTATTTGGGTATGTCGGAAGCGTTAGGCATTAACGTAATTGACATGAAGCAATCGTTGAGGGAGCGCTTCTTTGGACGCCTGAAGAAGGTATTAAATAGCCTTCTTTCAGGCGGAAACAAGGTGCGTGCCTTCAACGGTTGGGTCATGCCGGTTTTAATGTACTCTTTCGGCATACTCAAATGGACTCAGACCGAACTCGATGCCCTGGATAGGAGAGTTCGTGCACTGCTGACCGCAAACCGGATGCATCACCCACGATCATCGGTGATGAGGCTGTACATCTCGCGGAAGTGTGGGGGTCGTGGCTTTTTAAACGCCAAGACCCTCCACAACCGCGAGGTGTGCAGTCTCAGAGAATATTTTTTTAAAAGCCGAAGTGGAGCACACCGAGATGTGGTCGCAGTGGACAAGGGACTCACCCCGCTGTCCATGGCTAAAGAGAACTGGCGCAAACCTGTGGTACTTACTAATGATGACCGCAAGGAAGTATGGCAAGGCAAGGAGCTTCACGGGCGCTTCTACCGGGCTCTTCACGGGCCGGATGTAGATTTCCCAGCGTCCGTGTCCTGGCTACGTTTCGGTGACCTCTTTGGGGAAACTGAGGGTTTTGTCTGTGCGATTATGGATGAAGTTATGTTAACGAACAACTACCGGAAACATATTATGAAGGACGGGACGGTTGACGTGTGTCGGGCATGCCACCGTCCGGGTGAGTCCATCAGACATATTATTTCTGGTTGTTCTCGTCTAGCTAACGGCGAGTACTTGCACAGGCACAACCAAGTAGCCAGGATTATTCACCAGCAACTTGCCTTGAAATATAAACTTGTGGAATCTGAGGTACCGTACTACAAGTATGTGCCCGACCCAGTTCTCGAGAAAGACCATGTCACGCTGTACTGGGATCAGTCTATCATTACTGACAGGACTATTGTCGCCAATAAGCCTGACATAGTGGTGATAGACCGATCAGCGCGCCGCGTAATGATAGTCGATGTTACCATCCCGCATGACGAGAACCTCGTGAAAGCTGAGAAAGAGAAACAAATAAAATATCTCGACTTGGCACACGAGGTTGTCGACATGTGGAATGTGAACTCGGCTATCATTGTGCCGATTGTCGTGACGGCCAATGGCCTTATGGCCAAGAGCCTCGATGACCATCTATCGAGGCTCTCCTTAGGCGGTTGGATCAAGGGCCTGATTCAGAAGGCAGTACTCCTCGATACGGCTCGCATTGTGAGGAGGTTCCTGTCTCTGGAGCCCTAACCACCGGTAGCTTGGACCCTGCTCCCGACACCGGCGGACTCCTATTTTTTGTATTTTTAAATGTTTTTTTATATTGTTTTATATTTAAATATTTAAAAATGTAAAGAATATGTTTAAAAATGAATAAACGGAATAATAATAATAAGCTGGCAACACTAAATGTCAACAGACGTCGTGAAATTTTTTCCATAATTTTCTTTAACAACTTCACTAAAACCCATCAAAAATTTGATCAATCTCCCTTTTTTTATATATATTCAGTTTTCCATTTCTTAATTTAATAAAATGAAGCCTTTTTCTAACAATAAATACAAAAGAAAAAAACTGTGATCAAGAATGACGTATGTCATATAAACAAAAATGAAATAATGATAAAGGAAATAATGATTTCAAGATAACGACGATGTTGACGAGATCAGCTGCACAACGCGCACGCCTACCGCCTCCGGACCCGTCGCTCAGCTCCGCCTCGCCGCCGCCGGACTCCAGCCCCGTCGTGAGTGCTGTGACACCGGCCGTGGCAGTTGCGTCGAGCTCGAGTGACGAGTATTTCTCTCCGCCCACGACGCCACCACCTGCTCGTCGACGGGGAGGACGCCGGCCGCCGGACGGTTTAGGACCTCGAGGCCCACCGGTCTCTGATAGGGTCCCAGCTCCCGGCGGGAGTGTGCAGCGCATGCGATGGACGCAATCCATCAATGCAAATGTCATGCGCGCATACTATGGGGCTACAGAGGGGGGAAACAACCTGACCGCGTACCGTGTTCGGATGCTCTCTCTGTTTCAGGTGCTTGAGCCAGCTGTCAAGGTATCGGCGCAACGACTGTCGGATCAGGTGCGAGTCATTCAGCGTAATCGTATGCTGGATGACACCGCACTTGATCGCTTGCGGACTGAAATGCAGAATAGCCATGTCATTACCACGCCGTCACAGGCTGTGGTACCACCACAATTTACCGCAATATCAAATCGCGATAACGACGTGAGTAATGGCATGGTTACTAATGTAAGTACCCAGTGCAGTGAGGATATGAGGAGTACTTTGGAGGGTGCGATTCGGGAATATCGGTTCATGCAACCAGACCTCAGACCACGCTTACCTCGTTTGCCCATGCATAACAAAAATAGGGTGCTGGTGGCTGTTCTGGATTCGCAGTTGTCAAACTATTTTGACAACTGCGAAGACCTCACCGATGCTCACTCAATCCTGTATTGTGCGGCTGTAGCGGCATGTCGTGTAGCTCATGTTAAATTTTATGATGACAGAGCTACACGACCTAAACCAGCCGTACCGGCATGGCAGTACAGGATTGAACGACGTATTGATGGGGCCAGAGCACTCATCGGCAAACTAATCTGCTTTAGGGAGGGCAATACTCGCCCTAGAGTGATGCGTTTTGTGAGGCGGGCGTTCTCGGGGACTGATATCAGTCCTCGAGACTACATGTCCCGTGTCACAGAGCGCATCGACTTCCTGAAGCAGAAAGTGTATGCATGGGCAAACCGTATTCGTAGGTATAAGCGGCGGGTGGATCGATACACTCAGAATCGCACATTCCAAAGAGATGAAAGGTGGGTTTATAGGGCTTGGGAGCGACCGGACCAAGGTGTGGCTGACGCGCGCTTGCCGGATGATGATGCCATGTGTTCGTTCTGGCGCAGCATCTGGTCGGTGCCTGTTAGCCATACCGAGGGTGAATGGACCCGGGGGGTCGAGCGAGCGTGTGATCCGGTACCAGAAATGGGGCAATCACTATCAGCCCCCAAGACGTAGTTCGTGCAGTCCGTCCGTTGCCTAACTGGAAATCCCCAGGGCCGGATGGGCTGCACAACTTCTGGATTAAATGGTTCACTAGGTCGCACGCTCGCCTGGCGACCCTGTTCCAGTCAGCCTTAGAGTCAGGGTCGCTACCCGAGTTCCTAACAACAGGTATAACCCACCTGCTCCATAAATCGGGTAGTACTGCGGAACCCAAAAACTACAGACCTATTACCTGTCTCCCGACAGTATATAAAGTTCTTACATCCATTTTGAGAGCTAAAATTAGCAAACACATTGATGACAATTCTATCATGTCCGCTTCTCAAAATGGATGTAGGAACGGGTCCCGTGGTACTAAGGAGCTACTCCTCATTGATATGGCCATTAGTCAACAGGCTCGTCGTTCCCGAAGGGATCTGTCGACATGTTGGATAGACTATAAGAAGGCCTATGACTCTGTCCCACATACATGGCTCATGAGGGTGCTAGAGTTGTATAAAGTTGATGCAACTCTGCGCACCTTCCTGATGCCATGTATGGGGCAATGGAGGACAGTCCTTCGCTATCTAGGATGTCGGCAAATCCAGAGGAATAGCGAGCCGATAAGGATAGAGCGAGGTATATTTCAGGGCGATAGTTTGAGTCCACTTTGGTTCTGCTTGGCCTTGAATCCTCTTAGCACGCTGCTGGAGGATTCAAGTCTAGGCTATCGGTTGAGGAGAGGTGGTCAAGTTATATCTCACCTCCTTTACATGGATGACCTAAAACTCTTTGCCCCCAACGATTTGCAACTGATGGAGCTACTGAAGGTAACTGAAACTTTCAGTAGCGCCATCAGGATGGAATTCGGTGTGGACAAATGTGCGGTCATGCATGTAAAGCGAGGGGAGATTGTGGAATCTGTGGGAACCCAGCTCTCGGATTCCATAAATCTTAGATCCCTCTCAGCAACCGAAACCTACAAGTATTTGGGTATGTCGGAAGCGCTGGGCATCAATGTTGCTGACATGAAGCAATCGTTGAAGGAGCGCTTCTTTGGCCGCCTGAAAAAAGTATTTAATAGTCTTTTATCAGGCGGAAATAAGGTGCGTGCCTTCAACGGTTGGGTCATGCCGGTTTTGATGTACTCTTTCGGCATACTCAAATGGACTCAAACAGAACTAGACGCCCTGGATAGGAGGGTCCGTACATTGTTGACGGCATATCGAATGCATCACCCGCGTTCTTCGGTTATGAGACTGTATAACCCGCGGAGGTGTGGGGGCGAGGTTTTTTAAACGCTAAGACACTCCACAATCGCGAGATATGCAGTCTCAGGGAATATTTCCTAGAAACCGACGTGGGGATGCATCGAGATGTGGTCGCGATGGACAAGGGCCTCACCCCGCTCTCCTTGGCTAAAGAGAACTGGCGCAAACCTGTAGTACTTAATACTAACGACCGCAGGGAGGTATGGCAGAGTAAGGAGCTTCACGGACGCTTTTTCCGGGCCCTGCATGGGCCCGATGTAGACCTATCAGCGTCCGTAGCCTGGCTACGTTCCGGGGACCTTTTCGGGGAAACTGAAGGTTTTGTCTGTGCAATTATGGATGAAGTTATGATGACGAATAACTACCGGAGATTTATTGTGAAAGACGGCACGGTTGACATATGTCGGGCATGCCACCGTCCAGGCGAATCCATTCGTCACATTATCTCCGGGTGTTCTCGTCTGGCTAACGGAGAGTACTTGCATAGACACAACCTTGTAGCCAGGATTATCCATCAGCAACTTGCTCTAAAATACAACCTTGTGGAATCGGAAGTTCCGTACTATAGGTATGTGCCCGACCCAGTTCTCGAAAATGGCAATATCACACTGTACTGGGATCAATCCATCATCACTGACAGGACTATTGTAGCCAATAAGCCTGATATAGTGATGGTGGATCGATCAGAGCGGCGCGCAATGATTGTTGACATAACCGTCCCGCATGACGAGAACCTCGTGAAAGCCGAGAAAGATAAGCAAATCAAGTATCTTGACTTGGCTCGCGAGGTTGTCGACATGTGGGATGTGGACTCAGCGATCATTGTACCGATAGTCGTGTCAGCCCATGGCTTAATTGCCAAGAGCCTCGACCAACATCTCAGGAGGCTCTCGTTAGGCAGCTGGATCAAGGGCTTGATTCAGAAAGCGGTACTCCTGGACACGGCTCGTATTGTTAGGAGGTTCCTCTCTCTGGAGCCCTGACTGCCGGTAGCTTGGACCCTGTTCCCGATACCGGTGGGCTACTATTTTTTATATTTTTAAATGTTTTTTTATATTGTTTTATAGTTAAATATTTAAAAATGTAATGAATGTGTAAAAAAATGAATAAAGGAAATAATAATAATAATAATGTTTATTCACATAAATATGTACATTTTTTGCAAGAGAAGTGTTTAATCTAAACTTAAAGTACACAAAAGTATTAGCATTTGTGGTCGAACTAGGCATAACCTGTATTTCAACTGTAAGCACGGACAGAACCTGTGGCTAAATACGCGTCGATTTTTTTGTTTCAAAATTTAAATTAAGAATACGCTCGCAATTCACAATTTTAAAGTATTTTAATTTACTACATATTTAAGTAATTGTGAATTTGGTTTTCTAATATCTGGCGGTTGGATATAGAATGCCCAGGATCTCGGCAGGCATAATAAAAAATTAGTTTGATCCGTCAAAGACACATTATATTACTTATTCTACAAAGTTGTGTATATTGTGTTAGGTTGGGACAAACTTTTGTTTTGTTTAGATTATTCTTTCCCACTGCTGGGCAAAGGCCTCCCCATACCTTTTCAACTCTCTCGGTGTTTTGCCTTCTCTGACCAATCAGTCAAGAACGAGTGAGTCCAAATCGTTACGCCAGTGTTTCTTGGGCCTGCCTCGGTGACGACGACCGACAAACTTATTGTCCTATATTTCGCAATCAGCAGTGCATATCCTAAATAAACATTAGTTTATTTTTTCAAAGCGGTTCACTGTCCACTCTAAAACCTCTTTTTACAGCTGCAAAGTTCAGGTTATCCATCATAGGCCGTGGGCCGTGGGCCGTGTCACTTGAGTGAGGCCGTGAACAGCTATAAGACAGAACCCTCAGGGCAAGAGTCCTACTCGCATTTCTAGAAGTTTTCTTAAAAATACAATTTTATAGTTTTTGGGGTTGCTACTAAACCAAGCTTATCTGCGCATCAAAAATAATGACGATTAAAAGTATTGGTCGGAGAAGGCAAAAGATAAAGAAAATTGGAAAGCCTTGGGGAGGTTTGTCCAGCAGTGGGAGAGAACTGTCTGATAAAAAAAAGTATTTGTAAATAGTGAATACCTAATAACCAATCCATCTAACCATAACCCAATTTTGTAGACTAAATATAATTTATCTTGGTGGGAACCAAACAAACACATTGGCCTACCAAGATCCTTGGCGTTCTATATTCAACCAACCAATTGAAAAAAAATCACAATAAATTATCTAGTAACTATAAATACAATATAAATTCTAACAGCGAGTGCATTCCTAATTTAAATTTTGTCATGGAAACAAAATCGGCGCGAATTTAGCCATAGATTAATCTGTTCTGTTTATTGTTGGGTCGGTTTTAATACCTACAATGCACGAAAATCTATTAAGATTACCAATATAAAAGCTTTAAAAAATATTATAACATTTTTATTGTATTTAACGCTTAAAACAAAATTATTTTAATTTTTATCTATCGATTTCTTAAATACCTTACATTTAATTACTCGATTTAATCGAAATTTACAAAACAAGAATCGATTGAAATAATCGCCTTCACACATCCCAAAAATAAAAAATAAAAAAATGGTCGTCAATTTCGAATACAAATTGAGTAGTGGTAATGAATATTACGTGCTATTGGTCCTGCCTGAATTAGTAAATTACGCTAAGGCCTCATTTACGGAGACGCGGGGCGTCTCGCGTCGCGTGTGGCGTGGCGTCTAGCGTCGCGTCGGACGTTTTTTCTGTTTACGGTGGGGCGGCGCGTGAAGCGGCACGCATCATCGCACGCGTAAACACAAACTTATAGCAATATACGACCATGTTCATAGAGAAGCGAGACGGCAAGCGTGGCGGTGCCCGCCGCGGCGCCCGCGGCGAATCCTCTAGCGTGTAGCGAAGCACGCGGCGGCGCACGCTCGCCTCGATCAAATCGACTAGTTTTATGTTGGCGAGAGATGGGAGCGCACGATAGCTTCATCGAGAAATGCCGCTGCGTGCGCCGCCGCGGTAAACGCCGCGTGGGACGCGTCGGTGCCATCCGCGGGCTCGGCCGCAAAAAACGCCCTAATTCAAACAAACGCGTCTAAAATCGCTTCTCCGTAAACGCACTCATACAACGCCATATATTTGAATTCAGTGCGGGCCGCGCCGCTCAACGCAACGCGCGACGCCCCGCGTCTCCGTAAATGAGGCCTAAGATCTGGGCATTTTCATGTTGTTTATAATATTTGAAATTATATTTGTCACATTTGTTATCGAATCTATATGCGTTTGTGTGATATAATGTGAAAAATAAAAATGTAAACACGCACTATTGGCGCGAAACTTCGACTTTAGATACCAAAATTCATCATTACCACTGCTTATTTAAATTGAACTGTGGATGAATTCGTCACATAATTAAATGACGAGTTAATTATTATCAATAAAGTGGAGTTTGGATGTCCAACTCTCCTAATTAACGCACACTCATGGTATTTGATTATCAGAATATTTACATAAATAATGAGGATGACGTATGACTTAGGCTGGTTTTATAGTCACGACGCTAGACGCGCCGTTGGGCAGCGCGCTGTTGAACAGGAACACCGAACGGCGCTGCTCAAGCGCGCGAATTTGAAACGCTACTACTACCCCAATACATATCCGAGCGCGCGCAGGCCCGACGGCGCTGCTGAAACGCGTGACTATAAAATCAGCCTTAAATGCTAGCCCCTTTCGGGGCCGATACCGAGCCAGCGGAGGTTTGTATGTCAAGCCCCCGAAGGGGCCCGTACCGAACTATATGGTTAAAGCAAATAGTTAAGTTATACTCCATACAAATTCCATAACAGTATTATTTGACTTTTCAAATATGGAACTGATCGCCGCCGCACGACTCCAGCTAGTGAGCAGCGCGCTGTTGCTATTCAAATTTCGAACTAATCGCCGCGCGCCGCCAGTCAGTAGGCAGCGCTGGCGCGCTGTTAAAATGGCGGGAAAGCAACAGGGTGCATTCACAGATTGAGTTTATTTAAAATAAAAAAAAAAAACAGTTTATTCGGTAATTTAATAACTTGGCTGCATGCTCTAGCGTCTTTGCCAACATTTTCACGCAGCCACGGCAGAAAATAATCCTCGCGCCATTTTTCTCAAATTTTCTTTTCTTTGTACTTGTATTGTGAATATCTTTTTTTTTCTGTTTCCTCGCAAATGTGTTAAAAAACGTCGTACGATATACGTGCGTATTGGTCATAACATGCTCGGCTTAATTACGCCCTCGCCTTCGGCTCGGGCTGAAATTCCGCCTCGCATGTTATAACCATCTTAACGCACTAATATCGTAATGTACTATTACAAAACGTAATTCCCGAATATGAATGTGTGAAAGTGGATGATGAAAAAAAACAGACGGGACTTAGGCCCACATTTTGAATTATGTATTTTATTCATTTTTCATATCACTCTAATTTTACCTACCTAATTATAATAACAAGTCAGTACCTACCTACCTACCTATGTTGATAATGATGTCATGAATAGCTAAGATGTATACCAGAGCTGGGGAATACCCGAAATACGAAACGTGCAATGTGGTACATGGGACAAGGCCAGGAAAATTATAATTTCAGTGACGTCCGTATTTATAGGAATGTAGAAGCAATAAAAGTAATCACGTTTGAAGGTACTTAAATGTTTGCACTTGAAAGTTGAATCGATAAGCTGCTCCTTCATTTGAACTACCCACTTGTATGATTCATGTATAAGGATCGAATTGCCAATTCAAACCGATTTTTTAGGGTTCCGTACCCAAAGGGTAAAACGGGACCCTATTACTAAGACTTCGCTGTCTGTCTGTCTGTCTCCAGGCTGTATCTTATAAACCGTGATAGCTAGAAAGCTAAAATTTTCACAAATGATGTATTACTATTGCCGCTATAACAACAAATACTAAAAATTAAAAAAAACAAATATTAAGGGGGGCTCCCATACAACAGATATGATTTTTTTGCCGTTTTTATAAATAATGGTACGGAACCCTTCGTGCGCGAGTCCGACTCGCACTTGGCCGGTTTTTTCTACTTTGGATAACTTTAGCTGTACTCTTATGTATTCTGTGGCTCCTGAAGCCTGGCACCTCAGAGCATAGGTAAGCGGCAATCGCTTTCAAGGTATTTCGTATTTCAGTAACGACTTAAAACAGGACATACGCTTTTCGTGAGCAATTCGGATACTAGTCGTCCATCAATTCCCACAGGGTTCACGTAATGGACTACAGGTCACTTCCTTTAACAGAGGAAACGCCTAAGCCCCAGCAGAGGGACCATTTCATTACAAGGTCAAATTTAAACAGCTTCTAAACCCCGCATCACGTCGACTCGGCTTCGCTTAATCCCAATCAGATGAGAGGTGACTAACCTAAACCAAATAAAACGAACCGCATAAGGAGATAAAATACGTTTATTTCTTAAAATTTGTCAATAAACCATACGCTGTCATTACAACCGATATCCTTTACATCTCTTGTATGCATGTTCTTATCTTAGTCAATATACACAACAATATGTACGTTCGCTACATACATTCACAAAACAGAAATGTGGAAAAGGCTCACTGTACAAACTGAAGCAACAGGATCGTAGCAGGTAGCGCGCTATGTAGTTTCTGCCTAAACTCATGAGAAGGCGTGAATTTATGTATGTTCAAACTCACTAAGATACAGGGAATAATAAAACAACGTCAAAATAATACCCTGGCTTAGTGATGCTAGGCGAAGCGAGTATGGAAGTATCAGTGAATTTACATCGTTATTTATAGAGTTACTTTTTCAATGACTTGTCCTGCTATGTCCTCATTTAGTAATTTAAACGACAGTCCTGAGTTATTAGTAACCAACGTTCATTTGTGGTAAGTATTTAGAAGAGATTTTATAATGACACAAAAATATGACAAAATTTCAGTCTGTCTTATTTCTCGTTTTTGGGCAGCGGACCTTTTCCACGCCTACATTTCGCGCATACATTGTTTAGACAAGAAATAGTATAGCATTAAATGCCTTATATATATATGCCCTAAATACTCTAAAGTTAAATCTAGTCGCCACTGATCGGTTTATACTAGTACTTGAGGCGAGGCGTGGTGTCAACCCACATTGAAGAGTTTGATATCAATTCCGATAAGGTTTATGAGAATTATAACTGGTGACAGGGCGATATCGGTATTTCTTCTATTTATTTTAAGAATGTCGGAAAGATATCAGAATTTCAGATGCGAATTGATGCTTAATATGGTACTTTTAACTAGTAGTTAGTAACTACACAAGAATTCTCAATTTTATTATGGACTCGGTGATCTATTTAAGAAATGCTAGCAGAATTTTTGAATGCAAAAGTTAGTTACAAAAGTACCATATAAAGTTTGGTTTACATGCCACTGACTAATCTTCCGCCGTTCAGCGTAGTTTGTAACTACGCTTTACAATGGCATGCGTCATCACGCCAAGTCTCAAGCAGAAAATGGTTGTTCTAGACATTTTACACATTTGGATAGAGAATCGGGTCTTTATATTTGTTAATTTAATTTTTAACTTATTTATATATAAAAATCTCATGTCACGGTAGTCGCACTCCTCCGAAATGGCTCGACCGATTTTTATGATTTTTTTTATGATATTTGGTAGCTATGAGAATAAGTCGTAAAGTATATTTCACGGCGCTAATTCCACGAGTACGAAAGTCGCGGAGCACAACTAGTGTAGTATATTAATTACTATTTACAATTTGTTAAAAACTCTGTCCGATCCGAAAGAGGCATACAGGTATGCCAATGACATTGCCAAATAGAATCATCATCTGCCTAGCCTTTTCCCAACTATGTTGGGGTCGGCTTCCAGTCTAACCGGATGCAGCTGAATACCAGTATTTTACATGGAGCGACTGCCTGTCGGACCTCCACAACCCAGTTAGTGCTAGGTAATACGATACCCCTTGGTAAGACTGGTTGTCAGACTTTCGGGCCACTGACAACCTGTAACGACTGTCAAAGATCTACAAATGACAGCCGGGACCAACGGCTTAACGTGCTTTCCGAGGCACGGAGGAAACTCGGTATGTAATGGGTGGTCACCCATCCACGGACCAACCTAGGTAAGCACGGCTTAACCTAAAGATCGATCCGAGCGGCTGTTCTTATTTAGCCACGAGCTCCTCACATTGCCAAATAGAATAGAAACATAAAATATTCATGAAAGTAAAAATATTAACGAGTATTAAAATGCATGATTTTTGTCCAAAATTCCCAACGTTTCCCTAAATTCTAGCAAAGTTTTAAAACGTGACAACACCATCTTCGGCATAAGTATGTTCGATAGTACATTTTTTTTATGACGTCGCTACACGTGTAGCGACCGCTCGCGCCCCTGTGTTGCCATAGAAGTTTCAAAGTACATTTTATTTAATTTTCATTGGAGTATTTTTTTTTAACTTGTTCTCCAAAAAGGATTACATAAATAGAATCTAACCTCGACACCTAATAATACCCTCACGGATCGGACAGAGTTTTTTAACATATTGTTTAGTATCTTATTTTTGATGATGTAAACAGGGTGAGTTTGAAAAACTTGCACATTTAATTAGAAATAGGTACATATTTACTTATTATGAGATTGTACACCATAGCCATCCATCCAAATACGTAAATATCTAAAATAATATCATTAAATCAAGTTTCTATACATGTTTTTACAGTAACCCCTAAAGTTTTCAATGATGCCTACCGCCCAGTATCGGCGATAAGCGAAAAATAATATTTTATGCTTTACTCCAATTTTATGAATGTTTAATATTAATGCCATCTAGTAGAAGCAAATGGCGTGTCGTTTTTACTAAAAATGTAAAATAATCGAACATCGATACATATTATATCGAAATTATCAACTTTTCGCAGAATTGTCGATTTTGTAAACTATTAGTCTGAGTTATAAAATAAAATTGTAATCGTGTTTCGACTCGATCGAGAAACCGGTCAGTTTTTATCGAATTTCGATATAATAACATTAAAGGGTACGTAAGACAAAATACAAATTTGTTCCATAAGAAAGCCTCTTGCTAATCTATTACAATCCACATGTATACGCATATTTAAATGCTAAATTATAACTAACTGTAGAATTTTTGCGGTTTTTACACTATCTATATAATAATAATAACATATTACAAACTACTAGTGAATATTACTTTACATATTCAATTACTATATTATTATTTATTTATAATAATTATGTTTATACACCTAAACCGAGGGAGAAATTATTTGTTTAAGAGAAAAACAAAATAAACTTGTTTACTCTAAGCTACATCACAAGTTTATATAGTAGGTACTCTTGCCGGCTTACAGAAAATGTCTTTAATTTTATATTTTTAAATATGTTTTGCGATACACCTATAATACGAAGTATGTATATCTATATATATATATATGTATTCAAGTGTAGATAAATGATTAAGCGATATAGTCAACAGTTCCTTTGTATGTTATATGCATTATGTATCTGTACATGTACATAAATTACGTTAGTTAAATCATAGAAACACGTCCTAATGTATTTTTTAAATTATTTTAGGTGCAACGAGCCTGTCGTTATCAACTTTTACATTTGAAAACTCCTGAAGTAATTTTGATATAGGTAATTATATAGCTACCTACATTTAATCCTAATTACTGTTTACAAAACCAAATAGAATGGTACAAGGGCATGAAGATGATGAACTGTTTACAAAACGCTATTTTTTTACTAAAAAATCGTGAACGGTTGTTACTTATAAAACATTATCATAGAGGAGTAAATATAGTTTAAAGTGCCTTCAAGATACACAGGATAAATACCTTTGAAATAACCAATCTATAATTTAATACATTTTTAAAATTGATTTTCAACAAACTTCAAAACGTTTATGTATATTTTCCTATTCAAAATTTATTTTAATACAATTTTTTTAACTAATCATTTTACTGGCCGTTGCACCCGCGTTTAAATTCGCTATGATTTTATAACAAATTTTGTCATAATTGCACTATTCCCGTCCATAGATCGCACAGAGCTTCAAGCATTAAATTGTAATATATGTTGCTTTTACTTCAAACTCAGTGCGTCTCTGTTGAGGAAAAACATCGTGAAGGTATATAAAATGGTTTCTTATTTTTTTTTTACACAAAAGCACAATATATGTATCGACACGCGGTTTTCACTGTGTCTGTTGAGTCAAAGAGCAGTAACAAATGGAGTGATAACATCAGCAAAATGTGGCAACAAAGATTTTTAATGTCACAAACAAATGAACAGTATCGAACTCCATTCACAAACTACTCTGTGATAAGTCATACGATGTTTTAGGGAGTGATCCCTGCAGCTTGAGCAGATCAAAAAGAGCTAAGAGTTCATGCAATAGAGGCGAAAAAGACCTCATTCGAGTCTTTTCAGTTCTAAATACATCCGCCCCAACACGCGTCAGACTATTCGATTCAATTGCACCGGCACAAAGCTCTTTCTGATCAGCTCAAGCCTATTCCATGTTAATATCTGTGATCACCCTCATTCTTCGATATTTCCGAAAATAATAGTGCGTTCTATACCCAATCGACAAAAATGTACCTACATTGTCTATACATTTAATTTCTACGAGTTGGACTCGAAGAATACGCAGTAAATTTTCTTACAACAACCCTGGACTATTGTATATTGATTTGTGAAGAGCGCTTGGGAAACTACAATTTGACGCCAAACGGTGAATAAGATAAGAGGATGACGTGTCAAAGATAGTTTTTAAGACCTATTTTCTCCGTATTTAGGGTCCCGTATCTCGAAAGGATCGAATGGAACCCATATAGGATCTTTGTGTCCTCTGTCAACACATTTTTACTCGACGTCAAAAAATAAAGTTTTTTTTTACGTCTTCGTGTTTAACAGAAATTGTCGATCCCCAAGCTAGATACAAGTTATATATTTATAGATACATTTATATATTTCAGAAACTTTTACTACTATCATTGCACTCACCTTAGATATAAATGCCAGCCTCAGAAATATTCTGTTTTAATCTCGAGATTCTAGGCTTTACAACGTTAACCTTTGCATATTTGGTGTTTTAAAAGTTAATATAGTCAGTGTACATTTTTCATATAATATTTAATTTACGAATATTAATTTCTATAGTTCCTAAGTTTTTACACACACATTTGTTTACAAAATACATATATTTAAGCATGGCAATACTTGAATATTTTCGAAGCTGGCAACCCAGTACTGCGTGCGTAATATACAAAAGATGAACTCAAGTTGAGGATCGTTACACACGACAGGTTAACGAGCATTACTCGAGCACAATCAAGTGAATGAAGCCTCAGTGTTTATCGTGTGTGAAGATTGACCTCTGAAATGACTGAGCCTAATGTTATATTTCGAGTTCAAGCGCCTGTTTCGACAAAGTTACAGTTATAGATATTGATTTTATAATTTTACAAAGTCTTGTTAGAAGGCTCTTTCAGTTTTCAACGAACTGAATCTGGCCTCACTGGTTAAGCAGAAGCGTCCGCTTTTAAATTCAGGTTCAAACCTGAATAATACACATATCACTTGGATACTTGTAATAATAGGTATGCAATCTGTGCACAGCACCCGGTACTCCGGGCACGAATGAAGCGTATATATATTTAATATATAGTCAAAATTATATAATTATTTAAACGGCGAAACTTTACCATCATTACCTCACTCCTTATTCCGTCACCTTAAAGCTCGTTCGCGTCTTACTGAACAAAAGTTTATAACTTAAAGAGTAGAACTTAACACTCGACACTAATACTAGACTGTCTTGTTCAACAACTCAATTGTTCATAGTTCCGTATCACTATTATTGCTACGATATACTGTGCGTCGACCAATGAAGGGAAGCGAGCTAAGTAACTCCTACCAAGCGATTCTTCAGTTCCAATTTTATCGAAGAAGTGTATCTTTATCAGCTTTAAAGCTTGGACTGTTTATAAAAAAAATATGAAAGCAAACAGACTTCTAGTTGAACTGTCATTTATTACGAATCACGGGTCTCTAGGACCAATACACATCATCGTACAATATTGCACCAGAGTTCTACAATCAAATGAAAAGCTACTGGATCACTGTTCTTGTGGGTGACGTGAGGGGCGCCTCATGGGTCGACGCACGCGTGGGCGAGTCGCGGGCACGTGTGCGCACGTGCGGGCGCGGGCGTGCACGTGCACGGGCAGGCGCGCACGAGCGGGCGCGGGCGTGCACGAGCGCGTCAGTGCGCGGCGCGGCGCGCGCCCGGGGAGCCGCGTCAATATGCGCGCCGGTCCTCCAGCTCCGACATCTGGAAATCATTGGCTTACTTTCAGTACGTCATTTTTGAACTCGTCGAGTTTTTATGCGGAACAATGGAGAAAGAAAATAGCCAGGGCTGTCAGGTTTCAGCTTATAGTTAACCAGATTGAACCGGATTAAATTGAAGATTATAATCCTGGGTTCTAGGTTCTGCTGCCTTAGGGTGCCACCCGACGGCCGACATCGGTCCATTGTACCGAAGTTCATATTTATGACGTTCAAATCTGATGAATTATTTTGAATTATTGGATGACTCAAAATATGAGACTCATATTTTAGGGTGGTATCAAAGCTCGCCCAGACTATATCAGAGCAGCGCGGGTGACTCACGTTGGCGTGGCGCGGCCGCTTGAGCGGCGGCAGCGCGTCGCTGTCGGAGATGACCAGCTCGCCGCCCAGCGCGCCCGGCGAGCCCGCGCCGCCGTACGCGCCGCTGGAACACAACACACGTCAATACCGGCACCGATACAACGGACGTACAAATTGGTAGATAGGAGTTGATACATAGTCCACTGACAACGTTCATCGTCGTGCATCGTCATTTGTCGACAGATCACTCAAAACCCAACATTGAACAATGAAAGAAATCTTGATTTCATATAAGATTATTCGCATGTCAGATGAAAAATTAATTAAGCTATGGTTATTCCAGTAAATTAACCTTATAGGGACACTTTTACTCGTAAAGTTTTTGGTTAATATTTCAAAACTAGATGGCGGGACGACCTTGACTACTGTCGCAAACACTAGCCTCACTTTAGCAAAAAACAATATCATGTTGAAAAGGGACAGCTATCCAGTAGGACACTACAGCATAGTGCAATAGGTAAAATGCCGTAGGGCCTGCTGTAAGTCGGTCTCCACACGGCAACCATTACAAACGGCTGGTCTGGTGGTGACATAACACATACCCGTAGTAGGGCGAGTGCTGGTGTATGACGACGTTGGCGGGCACCTCTTCCTCTTGGATGGACACCAGGTTGCCGCCGGTAGTGCCCACCACGTACTTCTCTGAAAACATAACAACACAACATTAGTATAGTTTTTATAAGTAGGCTTATGATCTTCATTACCACACGCGCATGCGTTGAACTGTGTAATGTTAGGGTCACATGGTACTTAAAAAAAAGTATTGGTTTTTAACGCATAACAGCAGGAGGTTGATGTGTGATCCCATCATTTTACTGTAAAATATTGTAAAGTGCAGTGCAGTCCCGTGTGAATGGCTGTTAATTGGTATGAAGTGATTTATGCTGACCAATGAGCATGGCATATGGTATACCTTCTCTCTCGCCGCCGGCTCCGTTGGTGACGACGGTGATCTGGTGTCCGGCCATCACCAGCGCGCCGCCGGCCGAGCTGTACGCCAGCCCGTGACCTAAATACACGCATAATAATTACTTCGGAAAATGTGAGAAATTTTGATGAGGATTTGTAAGTTTTGGCAGAGCTAAGCTCACTTCATGTTTACAATAAATAATTTTATGGTCGATAAGGCCAGCATTCATGTTGGTTGTAATAATACATACCGGGAGAGCCGGGCGCACTCTGGCTGACCCCGCTGCGCTGCGGGAACAGATACTGCGTCGACTGACTGTTATTGCTGCTCAGTCGCTGCTGGCTCGCCTGCGAACGTACACATTACCCATAAATATTGTTAAAAGTAGGAGTTGTATCATCGCGTCGGAGCCTCGGCTCGTGCAGCCACACCGCGCTCACCGCGCAGGCGACCTAGCTGCCATCGCGGATATAATATTTACTGGACGAGGCTGGCACGGGCACGAGCAAACAGAGGCCTATACCCAGCGATGGGTAAAGCTGGGCTGTGGATGATGATGCTGCCATTTGCAACCGTATAATATACCACTTAAGGTTTTGTTTAAATCATTAACTACTCAGTATCTTCGCCGACAGCTCCTCGGGCGTCACCGGCCCCGACACATTACTATAGTATACGCGTCACTAGTCACCTCTCTAGCGAGCGGCTGGTCCTGCTCCTCGGGCGGGAACAGGTCGGGCGTGGGCTCGCGCGACAGTTCCTCGGGAGTCACCAGCCCCGACACGCCCACCTGCGACGGAGACGTCGGCGCACTCCTGGAACACGACAACAAGACAACTACTACCACGAAACAGTACCAGAGATGCCACACGATGCGTACGCTTGAGCGATGACGCTGCGTGTAGAAATGTATAAATCAGAACGATATGCTACGCGGTGTAACGGACGCAACGCGAGCGCGTTACACGAAGCGACGTGCGACGCTACGCAGGCACCGCACGCGTGGCATCACTCTAAGTTGTATCGAGGCGCTCACTGGCGCAAGGAAGGAGAGAGAATGTTGCCAGAACCTCGTGAGTTAACACTTTCATTGCCACCACTACTTTCATTGCGACAAACATCAACTCAAAAATCTTCAATTTATCGCGTAGGTACCTATTCTACTGTGATTTTGAATAGGAAATACAGAGCAGTTAGTGTCAACCCTGAAAGTGTTCAAGTCTGATTCAATAGTTAATTTAAGTTGCCATTTAGGACATTTTAAGATATGGCATTCCAAACACTGGTTCCAACAGTCACATTTAAATTTTATGTCTCAAAAGGTCAAGCCAATTCTCCAATGTTGGCCTAATTGACTCAATAACATTCGAGCCAATATCGTCTTGGTTATTTAAGGACAAAATGGGAGCCAGGGAAAGAAATTTCAACACGATTCAAATCGATCAGCCAAACCAAAAGAGAATAAGATTCCAGAATGCGCCTCGACACAAAGCTAATTACCAACAACATCTTTGTAAGGTTCAATCAAACCGGTCAGTACAAATGCTGGTGGTGGACGCTGTTTCGGACACCGGACTCTAATAGATATAACATAACATAACATCACGCCTGTAATCCCTATGGGTTAGGCAGAATTGTACCTAATAGTACACCCAGTTCGCCAGTTATATTTTAGTAATGGGGGCGAGCCTATTGCCTTCAACTGGGCACAAATCCAGGCTCCTTGGCGAGAAACTCCAGATGGATAAATCCCATAACACTTTGCCCGACCCGGGCATCAAACTCGACTAACGAGGCAGTCAAATAGATAACAATACTGATGTGAATACTGAAGTATCTGTCAGAATCACGGCTATAATACTTGAAACAGAGACCAACTGGTTCAGTCAAGTTTCAGGCTAGCTAAAGTAGACTCATCTTTCATGGGGTAGTGTTTAAAATGCTACAATAAAATACCTCCCCACATTCTACAACAGCATGAGACGAAATTTTCATCTTGTATAAAACACACACTATTTAAGCAAGCATAATATTATAAGTTAGGGGATTACATTGATGATAAAAATGCTTGCTAAATTGCTTTTTCTCAATTGATTACCATGTGATTATTACAGAAAATTGTAAAAAATATCTTTGCATTGTATAGATTCAATATCTTCGTATTACATTATTGCATAGCACATGTGTGAGTACTATGTACTATAAAGCTACAATTTACTGGGTACCTACATCTTTCATTGACTCGAATATGCCCTAGCGGTTGAGAGAATGTAATGCTCACTCAAATGTCTCGCTGATGGCGGTGCGTGTGTCGGGATCATTTAGCTCCCTTCAAAATAGTTGGGCTGAATGGTGCTGATACATGCGTCATGTGCGTGAACGGGCGCAGTTGGGACTGACCATCTCATAGCTGCCACGGTTTATTTTAGTTTTGAATTGTTGTTTTTTTTATCTTTATACTCTAGACACTCTAAACTTGCACGTCTTTCTACATCGTTCTCACGTATAGGTGTACTTAATCTTAACATGAATGATGTTACCAAAATTTTGTTACAATATTTTGATTTAAAAGAGTGTCCATGCAGCGCCGACCCCAAATGAATTGGGACAAGGGCAAGAGAATGATGATGAGTGTCCATGGATTTTCTTGCCCATTCTTCTCCATAGAGATCCACACTTCAGAATGGGCAACTAAAGTACTTTCACAAGTTGTATCCCTCGGGATTTTTTTTGTTTTGCTGACATTCAAAAGTGCCAGTAATGGTCTAATTGAAATTGAAATAAATGCTTAAGACAGTTTTTTTGTTATTGAGTCCGGTGTCCGCATCTGGTCCTTACCGGTTTAACGGAATCTTTACTCATAAACAATTCCGGCCGTTACCTCTTAGTCTATTCCGGATTTAGGGTTATTCGTGATTGATTTAAAACGTCTGTTTCTGCTTAAAACTAAGCTCGATCCTGTTCGGAAGTGGTTATGTTTTTTTCTTGACTTTCGATCTGGCAACAACTTTACTTGCAAAGCACCTGCCGAGAGAGGAAACTAATATACTAGTTCCTTTAAGGCCGATCGTTCACGACGCTACTTAAAAGTAACGTGTTACAACTACAAGTCACCAGTAGTCAGAATGTAGCAGCGCTAGTATTTCAATAGCGGTCCTTACACGACGCAACCAATCAAAAACAACAGTCCTGCGTGGTTCTCCCAAGTGAATGACGTCAACGGGAGGGCGCGGATGGACAATACTTGTGAAATTGTCTGTGGAAATTGTATTGAAAAAACAAGATGGCGGCGTCATTTTTGATAAGGCTAAGCGCAAAAGTACTACTCCTGTAGTTGTGTACGCGTTAGTAAGTCGCGTGCCTTTCAGACTAATTAATACATACGGGGTGGAAGGGACACCGACGCGAAAACGTTTACCACGTATTTAGTACATTATTCTGAGCATACAAATTTTTCATTGGTAAAATAATAAATAAGCATTTTGACAGTGTTGGTATTGCACTTTCGTAGAAAACAGCTGTATGAAAAATGTCTATGTGGGAGCTCAGAATGATGTACTGAACACGTGGTAACAGTTTTTGCGTCGGTGTCCCTTCCAACCTGTATATATTTATTCAGGGTGATTTGAGCATGTAACACGTTACCATTGACTACAGTCGTGGACGATCGGCCTAAATCTAACTAAATACCCGATGATAATCGAAGGAGAGAATATTTAACTAGTCAGTCATCTTACCAGTGACTGTACCTAAAATAAACTTGGATGTAAGACAGACTGAAACAGCTAAATTTTTGTTAAGTGGCAGTGCAGGCACAGATATGCAATTACGGAAAAGGGTGAAGACCTTTGTCATATCAACTTGATCCTAATACTGAACTTAATCAATCA
This sequence comes from Eurois occulta, assembly GCA_950022335.1. Lineage (NCBI taxonomy): Eukaryota > Metazoa > Arthropoda > Insecta > Lepidoptera > Noctuidae > Eurois > Eurois occulta. The sequence goes on along the minus strand of OX465485.1, from coordinate 19,713,309 downwards.
AATCCGGTCATTTCTGTCTCGGCGCTCTCTCACCGGGAGCGAATGCCAGTAATGTAACAGTTCAGATTCACTTGGATTGTTATATTACATGCGAATGCTCCCGGTAATGGAGCACCACTAGATACATGGAATAAAATCTCTATCTCGAGCCATTTTCTGAAACCTCCTTTCTAAAACTGTAAACATTCGGCGCTAGCCTAGAGCCGGTCGTACCTGGAGGACAGTCCGAAGGGCGCGCGGAACTGCACGCCGCGCGGACGGCGCGGGCGGAAGGCGAGCTCGATGAGCTTGCCCTCGCTCTGCGGGTCGATGCGCCAGAAGCTGCCCTTGCCCGGCTCCTCCTGGCTGCGGGGCACCTTGATGAAGTATCTGGAAGTTGAGGAGTAGTATCTGAGTAATATTTATCGAATTAGTTAAAAATAATAAATATATAGTTTTAATTGAAATAATAATCTACGATTTGGTACAAGTTACGGCCACTTCTAACATTCTTTCGTCGGATGTGGTCAAATCTGTAGTGTTTAACTTTTAAGAATCCTCAAAATAGGCATCCTCATGATTTCGCAGTAAGAATATGAGCCAGTTAGCAAGGTATTAACACAACTACCTAGGGTTTGTTGGATATAAGCTTTTTTTGGCGCAGCTGTGGAGGGGTCTATGTGTAGCAGTGGACTGCGATAGAGTTGCTGCGGCAGAGTTGATCAGCTCTTGAAGGCTTCTTCAATGCCTCCGAAACGCCATATTATTCTGTCTACATTACTTACCTATTGAGCGATAAATTATGACGTATAGAGTTCTGCCAGCCCTTATCAGCGGTGCGGTAGTAGGGGTAATGCTTGGTGATGTAGCTGTAGATGCCGCTGAGCGTGAGCTGCTTGTCGGGCGCGGAAGCCACAGCCTGCACGATGAGCTGCGCGTAGCTGTACGGGGGCTTGGCATCGTCGCGCGGCTCCCGAGGCTCGCGGGACTCGCGCACGTCGCGGGTGCTGCCGTAACCGGAGTCTGAGTTTGAGGATGTGGCCTGGAACGAACGTTTCTGAATGTTAACTGTGAATAAATTGTCAATGACAACAATCATGGCTTTTTTTGAGTGGCGGATGTGTAAAAATAGTTTAACTTTATCAGATAATTGTACTGGAGTGGGATCGCCTCAATAATGGAACGAGTGGAGATGAATCCCACGACCATTGGCTCACCAGAACGCTTTATACGTGAGATTCGCTATCTAGGTGCTTTTCTGGTTGACTCTCATTATTGATTCTAGGTTATAGTATTGGTGAGGCTGGCCGCTTCGTGATGATACTCACAGCAGTCCCATTAGAGTTGGGCCGCGCGTGGTCTGCGAGGGCTGCGTAATGGGCGACGAGGCCGAGGTCAGCGTGTCTTCGGCCGGAGGAGCCGGCGCCGCGCGGCGACGTCGGACAACTGTTGGCCGCGCTTATTGTGCCTGAAACATTGTAGTTAATGCGCGAGTTCACTCTTTGTCCAACATATGAATGACTTGAATTACGTTTAAATTGTGAAGTTAGTTTTAATTAATTCAAATCAAATCATACAAAACATAGTTTAAGTCATTTCTCCGACAACTCTTTTCTATTTGATTGGAACGATGAGTAAAGTAAGCTTGTTAAGCTTGAGTCGTGTTCTCCTGGTCAATCATAATAAGCACACAACATCAATGAATGTAGACAAAAGATCATGTAGAGCAAGTTAAACCCACTTATTTACTAACACGACCAATGCCTATCCCTCCATTAGTTCCACATGAACAGTGTATAAATAACTAATTAGAACTGCCATGTTACCTGTAGGCGAAGGCGCCGGGCTACGTCCGTCGCTGTCAGTGGGGATGGTGATGCGGAGAGGTGGCATCTGCGCGGAGCTGCCTCCAGCCCCGCCGCCGCTCTCTTCCACAAGCGACTGGAACTCCAGCCGAATGTTTGTGGAAGGGAAGCGCAAGGTGCATCTGGAAAGCGAAGAAAATATCACGTTAAAAAAACAGTTACACTGCATAAACATTCATACTTGAAAATTATAAATTTTACTCAAATAAGTAATCAGTATGTAAGTGTATCATCGTAGCAGGTGGCGTTTTGTAGTTTCGGTTTAATTTTATAGGAAAACGTGGGTTAATATATTATGTTATTATGAAGTGCAGAAATGAAAGGTTAAACATGCGATCTCCTTAAACTTGTCCAGATTTATAACAGTCAATAAACACACTAGCCAGATTAAGCTTTGTTTTTCAAGTGGTTTTAAGTACGCAAACACGAGTAGTCTTCCAAAACCATCACATTAATAATTTCCTCAAGTACTATTATTCGTCGTAAGTTGGACATCTGCCGAGCAAAAAAAGCATCAAAGGAATTAAAATACGACTATAAAAGTAGGGGTTTAAACAATCAATATTTGGCGCCCAACTCGGGACCTAGTAGGCCCAGTTGGGCGTCAATATTGTATGTTGGGCGCCAAGATGGTCATGTCGCAACGCCCACATAATTGACTAAATTAATGACCTAGAACTATGTTTAAAGCGATATATGATAGGACAGGACGGTGTGCCGCTTATTGGCGCCCGCAGTGCAGTAAATTCAATAAGCGGACAGACGGCAGTGACGTAGGCACTAATGAACTGTTGCCATGGCGACGCTCTGAATGTACTTTAGCTGAAAGCCAGGGGAGTTTGTTATGTCTGGTGCACAGACGCTTTAATTTGCACAGAAATTGTAAAAGCTTGCTATGATGGATGTCGCAGACAATATTTTTATTTTACAATAAAGTCGCCCCTCACATTTTAACTTAAGTCATTCGCTTACAATATGTAGATATTATCAAACTCTATTAGTAAAGTACCTAAAACAAAAAGACTATAAGTAGTGCGTATTACAATATGAAGCGACTGTTGTTTGTAGACAATAATGGCTGTTTCCATGACCAAGTTTCAATCAATTTCAGAATAGACTCACACACCTACGCTTTACATACACGAGAATCCTCCCACACATACAGACTACCATTCACATCCAGATCAATGCATCCGCTTACAATTCATGCCTGAATTTAGTACGGAGAAACGTCGACATTTCTGTTCACTCCAACTAGTTTGTACTATGTATTCAGCATAGCATCGTACTACAGATTTGGCCCCGCATTTCTACCTCGCAGCCTATTTTAGATAGCTCTCGACTTCACGTTTAGAACCTCGGGCACATGCATAAGTTAGGTGCTCAGATGCTAGAAGCATCGCAAATAGAAATAGACTGACCGGAATTTCGCTCTACAATGTTACCTTTTAAGAACCAATTTAGAATAGACGAATTTAGGGGAGCATAATGAAAAGGTCGACTCATTTATTTATGCTGTGCTTAATTGAGGCTTTTTTGCCCGAAACAATTCTAATTTAGAAAATTAAGAAAGATATTTTTTCATTAGGATCTTAGCCTTGTAGGTCATTAATTATTGTACAATTCTTATTATTTTTCGTCTAATCGTTTTTAACTACACTTCTCATCAAAAAAATCGAAACACTTTCGTTTTTACTGTTTTTGTCCTAATTTTTTCAAAAGAGAATTAATTCCATGAAAAAAAAAACATTATTGTGTAGCTGGCAGTTTGGTCATTACAGTAAGAAGAAAAAAATCAAAATTCGAAATTAGAATTTCATTTGTTTATCCTATAAATGAAATTAATCACTGTTTTGAGACAAATGTGTATTTAGGGTTGGAGTACGTTTCTCGTTTAAAAACTAAAAATTAGCGCTTGTCTTTAAACTTTTTGTTTCTTATTTCATTTACTGTGACTTTGGGACGTCTGAAAAAACTTTTTTTTCTAAAACATATGGATACTTCGCCCGCAGAAGCCGCCCAAGTGGTGGCATTGCTGGATTCTGGACTTAGTCAGCGTGTTGTGGCTGCAAGATTGCATCTAAGCTTATCATCTGTTCATAGAGTCTACAAACGCTATCGGGAGACTGGTTCGTTCACGCGCCGTTCAGGATCTGGCAGGAATCGGGTCACTTCTGAGCGAGATGATCGATTTATTGTAACAACTTCTTTACGAAATCGACGCCTTAACGCTTTTCAACTGCAGCAGCAGCTTCGCGTTGTACGAAGAGTAGCTGTAAGTGACTCTACAATAAGAAGAAGGTTGAAGGAACGCGGATTGGCACCGCATAAGCCAGCGAATGGGCCGAAATTGACTGCAGACCATCGAAGAGCGCGCCTTAACTTTGCACGCGAGCACCTAACTTGGTCATACCTTCAGTGGAGCAAAGTACTGTTTTCTGATGAGTGTAAAATTATGCTGTATGGTAACGACGGAAGGAACAAGGTCTACAGAAGAGATGGAGAACGCTTTGCACAATACTGCATTGAAGAAAAGGTCAGCTATGGTGGCGGTTCGTGGACGGTTTGAGGAGGAATCAGCGCCGACGGTAAGACAGAACTTGCCTTTGTGTCTGGGTCACGGCTGCCTGCACTAAACTCTCATCGGTACATCGAACAGTGTCTTGAACCTCATGTGATGCCCTATGCACATTTTATTGGCAACGACTTCATATTCATGCACGACAATGCTAGAGCTCACACCGCGGGCGTCGTACGAGATTATCTTACCGAAGTCGGTATCTCCATTATGGTATGGCCAGCAAGAAGCCCGGACATGAATCCCATTGAACATCTATGGGATGAATTAAAGAGACGAATTCGAGCAAGAGATCCAGCCCCAGAAACACTTAGCCAGCTGCAAAATGCAATCCAAGAGGAATGGGATAATATACCACAACATGTGATCGTGACTCTCATCCGATCGATGAAGAACCGTATGGAAGCAGTAATAAGAGCTCGCGGAGGGAATACAAGTTATTAAATAAACGTTTCTTACATTTTTTTTTTCATTTACGCGTGTTGTTTTACCCATTTCCTTCATATTCCATACAGGGTAAAAATTACTCATTATACAAAATACGAAACCTATGAAGACTTAATTTGAATTTAGAACAATAACATTAGGATTTAAAAACCTCATACTACTCACTATTAAATGACATTTTACATTTATTCCTAAATATACACATTTTTCTGATAATCCTTATCAAATCATAAACTGCGAGGTGTTTCGATTTTTTTGATGAGAAGTGTATAACCCTATTTAACGGGAAGTTTCAGGGTAAACAAATTATACTATTATAATCTCCATGGCAGTTACATGCAAGGGGGATTTGAATACGGCGTCCATTATGGGAGAACTCGGCATGTTAACTGGGGCATCCATCCACGTTTTAGACCCAAATAAATAAATCTACCGCCATTAACATCCACTGCAGCCATAGCACCTACTACCGCTCCCATTCCCATTCCCGCATCCTAAAGTGTGCTATATTGCGCGTGTCGCGAATAGCTTTCAAGCTCTTCGTTATTAGAATATTTTTATTCATGAATGCTTCGTTTTTGCAATATGATTTCTTGAAGTAACAAGTACACCATTCTAAGAGTACTTGATTTTGGCGCTCTAGAATGTTCTAACGCATGCTTCCTATAGCAGGGTAATACATGATCTTTTAAACTTTGCATAAAAGCCACGATTCTCCCAAAAATATCTTGGTCGAGAAACTTGTGTTGCTAACTCCTTAGCATGTTTTATAGGACCTCACGTAGGAGCACTAACTAGGTCATAAAACCGATGCGGATGATAAAATAACTTTTTATGTTGAACAGTTGTTCCGTGGAGACCATAAAAATTCCAGACTAAGTTATACGGCTCATTATTTTCGATAGATATGGTATGGTTTTATCGTTATTTTAGTGGTCTGGTTGTGAGTAAGACAGCCTTCACTTTCTGTGGGTCAAAGAAGCCTTAAAAGACATTTAGGTATATGCGTCAGGTGTACTCTTCAATATCCACTCTTTGAGTAGAATCCGAAAGTTCATCAATATACATTGGAACTTTATCTTCAGACGCCTTAGTAGTTTGAATAATGTTGTTTGGGTGTTTAAGTCTGTCAGTTTTCCTTGGTAAACCTATGTATTTGGGCATAATCTTTGAAATAAAATTATTTCTAGAATTGTTCTGCTTGATTTTTTTGTTTGGCTCGCCTCATATTAGATGGGACTTCAACAATACCTAACTGACGTAATTTGCCTCTACCTAAGTCTTCAGGGATTAAAAATGCAAATAAAAGAGGTTATTGTATTGCAAACTTATCTACCTACGGACTGTTCTATCTAATCAACATTGCACGAAGACAAATGGCATTCACATAGCTCCCTAATTTCAAATTCCCCACAGCTACAATTCCAGCAACGTTTCATCTACATCGCAACTCCTCGGCGCTATTTCATATTATAATTTAATTCAAAACCTACATTCTATGCTGGATTAATTTCCTAGAACTCGTAGTTAGGTGTATACCTAGGTCTTTTATTAAGTTCGATCATGTTCGTCGGTATTTCGAATTAGGTTGGACGGCTCCCATTTAACTTGTAGTTCGCGAGATAGACAGTTGCAATCTCTGCTAGGAGATTGAACAGATAAAGAGAAATGGTTCGAGCGAAATTGATGGTTTATTTTATAGCGTTTGACAGCGATTTTTCCAATGTTGCAATACTTATTTCTACTCCTGTGCTAACGGAAGAACAGAAGAACGTTTTAGATTCTTTGCACTTATAGACTTCAGAGAACGTAGAAGAGCAAGGTCGCTTCCTCTTTCGTGGATTATCGCGACAATTGACAAAATGTTTACTTGGTTCGACCACAATTTCTGTACTGTAATACATTTATATGAAAGAATAACCAATCAAAAGCATTAGTTTATACTCAATTCGAACCTACCCACAAACACCAATTCCAAACAAACTTTAATTCCTAAAATTATTCATACATTTATTCAGTACTACACAAACAACGTGAACAACTAAATCTAAATGTATGCGAAGCATAACAATCCGTGACCCCGCGCTAAAGTCGAGCGCTAAACAAAACAAATACTACTTCGTTACGTCACACGGCAGTACGGTATGCAACGTTACGTGGAAAAAGTTATTGAATTCATTTGTACGGAATAACGAACGTAGATTCTGTAGGAATGTTGTTCTGTTTCTAAAAAAAAATCGTTACGGTACCCTGAAAAAACAGGCAGATACGGTTTTCAGTCTTTTTCGTAAATCGTACACAGTCTGTTATATTTATTTACAGAAACCATGTAATCAATAGTATTTGTTAGTGCCAAAATATACGTTTGAGCCCGTAAACAGACAACAATGTTTAAAACACTGCCATCTGTTATGAAATTAACTTTAACATTTGCTATTCAGTCAAAAGAGGGCGCTACTATACACGCTTTAACAATTTACGCATGTTGTTTATTTATCTATGAGCTAGCTTTCCAGGTATTGATCTTTATTTAAAAAAAAAAGATTTCTATTCACGATGAAATCCGCCATCAAAGCCCATTGTTTGAACGCAACAAGGAAAATGGTCTGTTTACATTGCATCCATTCATTGATGTTTTGATAACACATAATGATCATTTGATTGGGTAAAGGTCATTCGTTTTTCATTTTACCACTGGGGTGCTTCAATGATTTTCCTATTGGATATAATTTATGAAACCATCATTTTCTAAAACCAAATTAGTAACAAGGAAGAACCATAGAGGATAAAGTGCCAACATAGGCCATCGTGTGCACGTTAATGTTTACAACGAGAGACGTCACTGCGTAAATAGAGACAGGTTTGCAGCAAAACAAGATATTTACCTCATTGGAATATGCAACTAGCGTTGTATAATAACATTAATAACACGTTACTGATAAATACTGTTTTTTTTTTACTCATGCTGTTAGCTTGGTTTGTAAACAAACAATAATGAAAGTGGGTTTATTCCTAGCTATTAATGTGACTGGCATTATTTGATCGTATAAATCTCTAAGTACTTATCCTGAAATGTGTGAGTGCTGATGTGAGTTGCTATATTTATATCGTCGTTGTACTGCGAGAAGTCACTAAGTGACATTTTTAGCTAAAATGAGTTAATGATGTCAAAGTGTTTTTAAACCCATTATCTACCATATAAAAAGGTAAAATACCGCTTTTTTTTAGTATTTTAGATAATACGAGAATGTTAGAACTACATAACTACTTGTTAAGGCAAAAAACCAGCTTATGAAAATTAACTAACGGTAATTGAGTAATTTATGCCAATTTTTCTTACTAACTTTTCTCAATAACTGGGGCTTCCCTGCTCACTAATGTTACTTAGTTACTTTTCGCATTCAACATATTCTTTGAGAACCATTGTAACGTCACTTAGGTATTTTTTGCAGACGAAAGCTTTACATTAGATGAAGTTAAATGTCCGATAGAAGTCACCAACAACACTTAATTGCTTTTTGCACACAATATAATTCGAGCCGACCCTCTAAATGGCTCTTAGTGATTTCTTGCATACCTAAAGCTTTGAATGAAATACAATTCTGTTGTCCGGTAAAAGTCATCAACAGATCTTAAGTATTTATAAATCAATGTAATCGCGCGTATTTTTCGGTCTTTACGTTCTAAAAATCTAACTATTGGACATTAATTAAAGCAAAACCACTCGTATTGCAGTAACTTAGATTTGGGTAGGTACTCGTACAATTAGATTTGCGGACCCCTCCGGTTTGCTGACATCTCTTTGAGGCGCGCGTGGAACACGAACGCGCCACCGACATGGCCTGTCGTCATAAGACGGACGGACGGCGAGCTAGCCCATTACTCACCGTCCACAGGCCCGCCTACAGTGGCCGGGAGCCACAACGTGGCCCCCGACGCCCGGGCCGTCTTCCGCGGCGGCTGGGACGTGAGGTTCTCTCCCTCTCACGTTCCGCCACCTCGGGCGTTCCAGGGCCGGAAGCGAGAGGTCACCGCCGCCAATCGCCGCAACGAGGACACGGTGGTGCTCCGCCGTGTCCTCCGGGCGATCCTCGCAATGGTGACACCTGGGCGTTTCCTCCCGCCTGATTCGACGCAGGTCTCCCGAAACAACCGTGTCCGGTAAGGACCTGCGTCAGGCGGAAGGTGAGGGCGCCGTGGCGCCTATCTAGCCACTCCTCTAGGAGGGGACTTATCGTCACTATTGTGGCGTGCCCTGGACAGTCACCATGAGATCGCGCCGGAGGTCTGTCCGCTCAGCGGCAATTTGCTACGGCGACGGAGTTTCCCCCCGGCGTAGTGACTCCGCGTGCAACTCGTGAAGGCGCGCGAGGACTATTGCCTCTAGATCCCATGGCGGCAATCCGGCAAGGAGGCTCGCCGCCTCGCCGGAGATAGTGTAGTACCCACGGACTAGCCTTACGGCTATCACCTTTTGGGGCGCGTTCAGGTAGTAGGCGGCTCGCCACCTCAACGAACGCGCCCACACCGGGGCCCCGTAAAGGGCCATGGACCGCACGACCCCCTCGTAGAGCCTCCGACAGGAGGCGTTTGGACCCCTCAGTTTGGGCCGCTTGAAGGCAGCCAAAAAGTTAGCTGCTACATTGATTTGGAACAAAACCATTACTCAAGTTGGCAAGAAGGGACAGTACGAAAAAGCGAATCCTGGCGTAATAAAATTCAGATAAAAAAGACTAGACGCAAAAAAGGTCCTGGTGATCTGCGAGCTGGTGAAATGATTGTGCCTAAAGCGTATACGTCAAATCTAACCAATTGCACAATAAAAAAAATAAAAATCTTTTAAATTTATGCCGAACGGACATCATACCGGTTGAATTCCATTCATGGTTTCAATCTTTGCCAGTTAACTACCAACCAGAAAGGCTGCCAGAACCAGACACTTTCGAAGATACTGATGGAGAAGATACTTACAGATTAGGAAATGAATTAAAAACCAAAGACTGTATCGCTTTATATAGCTAAGGATGATAAAATATTATTTAAACAAAGATGACGTGTTGCGTTTTTTGAGCTTCTTTATTTTGTAATAATTTTCGGTGTTTATTACTAAACGTAATAAAGTACATTATTATGTTTTAACAACTTTTAAACTTACGATTTGTACTCATAGTTAATAGTTATAATTGAAACGGGCCTAAATCGCGTACTGATTAGAAGGTTTAATAATACCGTGGTCACTTGGGTTGACTGACACAAAACACAATAGTTCAAGGAATTTATTAAACCTTATAAATAGTTCGCGATTTAGACCCGGTTCAATTATTTATAATAATTATGAACTATTAAAAATAGTTTATTTTTGTATGCTGAGTTTATTTTTATATAGTGTGCTGTTTTTTGTATTAAATAACTGTTTTTTACTTTGATATTATGATTTTTCTTTCTAAACCACCTTTAAGCAATAGTCACTAATTGCTTACAATCTGAAAAAAAGCTGTACTAAAAATTAATTAAGTAACACAAAAAGTTAATCAACTAACCCAAATTAAATATTTTGAGTATGCTAGAATTACCTATCTTTCTTTTTGTTATATTTCTCAGTAACGGTAAAAATATTTACATAATTTATTGAATATTAGAGTTCAGGGTAAAAATATCAATATTTTGTTCATAAGAAGCATGTTTGTAACTATACATGTTAATGTGTTATACTGATTATAAGAACAAAAAAAGTTTAAAACGCGGTTATCTCGAAACTAGCTTTTTTCACTTAATGATTTCTCGCTGCACAACGACGATATAAATCAGGAGGATCAGAAGTCGGCATGGGTCTGGACTCGAGAAGCTGGCACGATTGCTTCCAAGCATTCGTGAGTAATAAGCCAAAAAAGACAAAGACGCCACGTTGTAATTTTGGTAAATAAATGCATTTTCTAAATGAGTCTAATTAGTGATTACTATTTGGACTCTCAATAGTCAAACAAAATTAGACAGAAGCAAAACCATGTCACACAACCTAGCGACCAAGGTTCTGGGCTCCAAAGGTCTGAAAAGAATCCAAAATGGAAGGATATTTTCCTTGCCCGTTGTGGCCGTTATTTTTTCATTACATTAAGCAGTTTTTCAGCAAATTCTTTAAAAAATAAAAGTATAAAACACAGTTCCTAGTAGCAACTCTTGTTTACTGCCAACAAAGTGCAAGCGCCCCATTTCTGTATATACAGGCGCCGTAACGTCGTTCCGTAGATAAACACTACGTATCGATTTTATAGCAACCCGCCTACCCCCGGGCGCTTGCAGGGTGCAGGGGTGCATGCTCCCCGCTTCAGGGAAACGCCTGATCGCAACTCCATTCGGAATGCAATGAAAATTATTGGAATAACTGCAACAACCGATTCTTTGAACAGACAGTAACGATGTGTTTTTAATGTTTCCGTGAAAATTGAATGAAAACGGGCGCGCTTGTTGTAGAACCGGCCGAATTGGGTCAGAGACCGACTAATCGACTCGATAGTACAACATAACATCACGCCGGTAATCCCTGAAGGGTTAGGCTGAGGTGTACCTTACAGTATAACCACATCTTTCAGTCCCATGTAATAGGGGCGAGTCTGTGCCATCAACCAGACACAAATCCTTACTCCGAACTGCTCATATCATGTCTTCTACAAATCTACGCTCCAGTCTAACTGCGGCTGCATCCAGCAGCTGAATAGCACTATTTTACATAGAGTGACTGTCTATCTGACCTCCATAGTCCAGTTTATACTGGGTAATACGATATCTCTTGGTTCTTACCAAGGGGTCTCGTATTACCCAGTATAAGAGGTTGGTCTGGTTATCAGACTTTCAGGTCACTGGCTTCCTGTAACGACTGTCAAAGATCTACAAATGACAGTCGGGGCCAACGGCTTAACGTACTTTCCGAGGCACGGAGGAAACTCGGTACGTATTGGGTGGTCACTCATCCACGGACCAAACAAGCGCGGCTTAACCTGAAGATCGAGTGGCTGCTATTGTTTAGCTACGAGCTCCTCGAAATCTACTACGGTCAACCACCAATAATCCGTAAAAGAAAAAGATCTTCATATTGTACCGGATAGAAAACAAATCCGTCCAATCACAGCGGCTGATAGGATTCCCGTACATAAACATATGAACAAACAATAAAGTATCGACATATGAATTCGCGGCGCTTATCACACTGATAATACAAATTGTTATCAGCCAATGACAACAGTGTGTGCTTTTTCGTGTTACGGTAATGTAAACACTAGCTAAAAAGGTGTTAAGGGGGGTTTTACGCAACCAGTTTGAAGCGGAGAGGGGGTTGAATAAGGATGACGCTTATTATAAAATGTGCTAAAAAGGGAAGCACTTAGCTTCCAATAGTTTCCCGTGCTCGGCGTCTACTTACTTTTTTCTGTTTGCGTTCTTTACGATAAAATAGGACAGTATAGGAGAATAGCATATTACTATATGCCTCTTAAGCCTTAACCATATAATTCTACTCTATGCTTTAACCTATATAACTCGATAGCTTCTCTAGAAATACCAAGCCCTAGAAAACCAAAAAACCTATTTTATGGCAACCAACACACCAACGTGGATGGCATTGAAATCAGGCAAGACCTCGTTGCGACTCGCGCTGACAAGGGAAGAATGGCATGTGGGTTGAACAAGGCTGCCAATGACCATGATGAGCACATTGGACACAGCTGACCAAAAGGGAAACTCGTACATCATCACAACAAGCAACTATGATGTCGAACTTTAAGACTCCCAAGACTCATCAATATGGTTTTCCCTGCACAATGAAAGAAAGAAGGAAAAAATATTTATTTGTCGCAGGGACATGACGTGCACACAAAAAAAATAACAATAATCATACAACGCAAAACAAATAACGACGACGAAACGTCGACGATGATGATATGCCTCGAATAGACTAACCTACCTTTTCAACGCCAAAAGTGCCAAAAATTACCAAAATTATTGACAAAATCAGAGCCAAGGCCCAAGAAGCTATAAGGGAGCGTATGAATACAACATGCCCATACGAATCCTTATCACACAGATACAAAGCATTACTGATACCGTTGTCAACTTCTTATCAGTACAATAACATTGGCGCCGACGTATCCAAGTGCGAGTACAATTTGTTCATATTATTTCATTCAATGAATTATGTTCAGTATAAATAGAGTTGGAAGATAGGCACTTTATTTATACCACGTTTTCTAAAATGGGCGTCGTAGAACATGAACAGTGGGACGCAGGCTAACATTTGCCACTACTGGGCAAAAGCCTCTCCCAATGACTTACACTTTTTTCGAGCCAGGGCTTATGCGGGCCCACTGGTCGTTGGTTTTGTTCAGCTTGTCCCACATCTTCTATGAGGTCCTTCGCGACGCCTTCTGGCTGTGCGAGTTACACACAGTGACTATTTTGGCCCGTAGAACATAACCAGTCCTACGCATAATAATTCCACTGCTGGGACACCTGCCTCCATTGTGACAGGGAGTGGGCCATAATCAACCACGTGGCAGTCGTAGAATAGCAAATGAGATCAAAGCTGAAGGACTAAATGTTTTCAAAAGCTACACCCTGCAAGGGAAACCAGACAATCCTTTGGAGGGGTGCAAGTGCATCGATTTGACTTGTCTTGACCCTAAAAGCCGTCCGGATTCTGCTAAAGCCCTCTCCACCCCTTTTAAACACCGGTAACTCAATAATTCAGAGGGGAAATAACAATAATTGTAGGGCAAGTCCTCAATTAGTTCCGGCTTTTATGACGGAAATTGTCACAGAATCAGACTGCGAAATAAATTAAATTAAAATTGTTAAGAGGGGTCGAAGAAACCCTTCCAACAATCGAGAATTTGATTGAATAAAATATGTTTATTCGTTATATCGCATGATTGGAGCTATTTTGAGTCCAAAACAAGTGGACAATCACGAAACATGCAGGAAACCACAACCGTTGACTAACAATCATGAAAATAATTGAGTCCCACACGAAAGAAATTAAAACAAAAATAAAGAACCTATAATTACCCAAACAACTTTTAAATATTTCGGCCAAAAATGGAAAAAGCTTACCCCACAGTACAGAAATAACAAACAAAGCTGGTAATGTGTTTGTCGCAGCGCCGGCTACGGCAAGTCGCAAGAAATCAATAGTCACACGCTTGTTTACAACTCCGTAAGAACCCACGCACATGTGCGATTATCGCTGCGACTAAATTGCCGCAGCCGTAATTAGACACGCTATAGTTATTTTAAGGGCTTATGTGTGTGCCTGCCAGGGCTGCGGGACTGTTCGAAAGAGATACCGCGGCCCTGGAACATAAAGGGCCAATGAAGGAACATGGGTGTTTTTTAGTCAGTAAGAGTCTGACACTCCCTTCCGCTCCGCCCAGAGCGGGAGGAGTCATTTGATGATTTCTCACCCCCCAAAAAAAAAAAAAAAAAAAAAAAAAAAAGGGCTTATGTGTCACGCGGTTTTTTTTTTGTTTTTGTACCAGGTGGTAAAGGCAATATGGCAGAAGATAAGAGCGAAATAAACAAAATCAACCAAAAATTCTAGTGCCAAAAGTCCCTGAACCCACTGTTTCAAAGCCATGTGAAATCTATCAACCCGAACTGGGTCCGCGTGGTCGATAACGGCCCATTCTCTCTCACCGAGAGCAGGCCTGTGTTCCAGAAGAGGGAATGTTACTGGCTTTAAAATATCTTAAGCATACATGGGTTGTTGACTTCGTCGTCATCACTAGTTGCAAAATCTTAACTACTTGAAATGATAATAACAACCACCAAAAGCTAGTCCGTTGATGTGCAGTATTACTGCAGGAAAAACAGCTCCCACAAGTGTTAACCAAGTCGTTAAACTATAACGTCAATCCATTTATACCACCAAGGACCCACGTCAAAATTAACCTTTTCATAATCGCAGACAAACGTCACAACTGCCACCCACTTCTGTATCAACAAACAAAATCAAATCTAGATATGAAACCCCGAAATCTATAAACATATTTAGAACCACCTACATGTCTTGAAACGTCTCAAAGTTATACATAACAAGACCGCTATACGAATATATCTCATTCAGGGTTCCCGACGATTCAACAATATACTTTTGTTATATTACGTCATACATAAATTGTAAGGAGCGGATCTGAGCTCTGCGAATTTGTAGGAACAAACATTTGGGACGTGAAGACAATATAGCAGACTTGGCAGGAAGAGTTTGCTTTGACAGGATAAAGGAATCAGGAATAGTGTTGGAATGAGTTTCTTCCTTTCCAATCCCAGTAATGTCGAAGCTTTAGTTCAATGAACAAAACTACTACACCATATAAAATGAACTGCCGTAAAACGCAATGCAGCAATAATTCAACGTACTATGTTGGAACACAACAACTCGCCGCTACAGCACGGAACTGCTTAACCTATTTCCCTTGACTGACTTACTACGCCAGCTGCTTCTGACACTACCGACGTATAGTTGGAACGACTTATCTTGTGCCAGCCATCAGTTGTGACATAAATAGGGCCGAACTTTACAACCCATACCGCCAGCATCCCCTGTCATCGCCAACAAGTTGCCAAACGTTTATAATAAGCACAGCCGCTCAAAATTGAAGGAGTTCGCAGTCGGAACACGTTCGCAACCAACAGGTCAACATATTATATAACAGGAGGAAGTAAAACTTTATACTGGACGAAATAAGGTAGAAGTTTGCATGGACAGGCGCAGACAAAGTATCGATCGCCAATTTCCCAGCATAACAGGCGTCCTTCACCCCGTGCCCTTTCAGTATAAACCGGCTAAATTACAAAACAGTGTTCGAAGTAAGGAAATGAGACGTGCCGGATACACTGTTATTAGGTTAGGTTATAGAATATTTTTTTCGTCGTTCAGGCAAATGTCTGGCGAAAATAGATGGGGAGATTTGGGCGGCAGTCTGGGTCAAATGGACTGCCGGAGTTGTGAACATGTCCGTCAATATGTCGATGTATTGTAGGAAATGATTTGGGTCACAAAGAGAAAAGAAAACGTTTTGTTTCATTGTGAACTGGACAGGTTGCTAAACTAAAAGAAAACTGACAGAAATTTTACAACACCGTTTATTTTCGGTCTAATACTTCATCATTTCAATTTTCTTTGCTGGGCGGTTCATATCCAACCCCCAATAGTCAATTGCGTCATCAGCATCGAATAATATTTTCTGCATGAACGTTAAACATGAGATATTTATTATGATTCAATTCGACCAACACTATACCATATTAATCCTCTACGCGTGTAACAAATTCTCCTGAACTTAACAACCATAAACTTGTCCATTTACCGATATGGTTAATACGTCCTATTTTCTGATAACTATAATTAACAAGTAGCTGCGGTATCCAAGGAAACGAAGGGTGAACAAGCCGTGTTGACATTATCCTTAAGTTGCTAGGGGAATTACGACAGAATACATGTATTTTTCTCATCTTCTCTTAATAAAGTAAGGATAACCTTCAAAGTTTTATCAGATTCATCATGACTGTCTGTCGTGTAATATTTTTTTGCTATTTGATAATGGAAACTAATAATATTTAACCAAGCCATGAAGGCATCGGATTCCCTAAACATACTATCTTGCATTGTATATCGGCCTAGTGTCGGCAACTCCACGACCAATGCGCGTATTTTACGTCTATCTTGTTTTTACTCTCTAAAATGTTGACCAAAAGTTTTTCGCAAAAACATTTCACAGCACCTTTCATGTGCATATATCCCAATATCTTCAGTCTTCAGTCCCTTATCCAACCAAAATACCCTCCTTAATCGAGACAGAAAAGCACTATTACCCAGTTCTTCAGTCGTCAGTGCAAAAGACCTTTTACATTGGACTTGCTTGAACATAACTGGCGAAATCTGGGTATACTTTAGGTATCGCTCTGACTCACCCTGGTTTATTAAGACCACGTTGTTACATGGCAGGATATCAAGCTATTAAAAGAACGTAACTAGGAAGAGACCTGAAACCTTATTGTTCCCATTTGTGATCGAAATGATGTCAAACGTGGGAGTAGAATTGTCTTTGTTTCGTTTGACGTGTCTTCAGAACAAAATTAGATTAAGAGATGTAATGAGGTAAAACAGTCCCTGAAACACTTTGATCTTGGCTGTTTATTTTTATTTACTTTCAGCGTACGATATGGCTATTGAATTCTGCTTCACGTTTTTGCACTGTCTAAGGGGCAAGGTGTTTTGCACTGTCCATCATGTTGTCAGCTGTGGATGTCAGGCAGTCGTTCCATGAAACATACTGGTATTCAGCTGAATCTAATAAGCCTGGAAGTCGACCTCAACGTAGTTGGAAAAATGGTAGACTAGACAGATGATGGTGAATATTTTTTGCACCGTTTGAAACAACCTACCTCGCCGCACAACCCTCTAAGTAAGACACTGTATCATATATTTCAACTGTGCTTACTCATACCTATTCATAATGAACTCAGTCCCAAATTATGACGTAGTAAGTTCATCATATGAATACTCCACAATTAACAGCGGCACGGGCAAAGTCACGGGTCTGCCTAATACCCCAAAGTTACTCACTATACCCATAGGAACAAGGGTGTGGGGTTGTAACAAACAATCTGAGTCACACGTATACTTATGCAAATTTTGGGGTAGAATGACAACTTATTCTGAGGGGAAAAGCTTTGACAAACGAGGTGTTATTTTTTGCGACTGAGTGGCTGTAATGTAGGGGTATATTTAAAGTAGACAAATGTAATTTGGTGGATCTTGCGGCGAAGAGTCCCCGTGGCGGTTTTTATCTTTTCAGTTCTAAAGACCATTTTGGAGTTATAAGACGATCGGAAACCTCATTCAGACTTTAGTCTTCAAAGATTTTCTGTGTATAAACTTTATTCTATCCACTACACTACAGTCTCCATAATATAATAACCTTTAAATTCTATCAGCGATAATAGTAAAGGATCTCGTTCGTTTTTATTTCCAGATAAAACAATAACATTGTTATGGCAACTTGAAAATTGTTCAGACCAAAATAAAAACATGATTAAAGGAAACTTTGGAAAAACAACGAAAACAGGTGTAGCAATTACGTATTGTGTCGCAATTTCGAAACTCGGAAACTTTGTTATTATGTCTGAGGGAAACCAAGTTTATACGTTTATAAGTCTTCATCTGTTTAGAAGTTTCTTGCATGCCCAGACAAGAATGTAGAGGTTTCTTACCCTGAGAATGTAAAATGATAGTTTTGGCTTTCTGGAATATTCTTGTGTAGTAGGAAAGAAATGGTTATGGCATGTACCCAATACATATTGTGTTTCATCCATCTTACATCGTCTGTTAAACGTTGCCTTTTCAAAAACCGATCAAAGACCAATATTGCCACGTCTTATACTACAATAGTTGCCAAAGTTTACTAATATCGAAGCGAAAACGTGTCGTATCCGGCTTCATATTGGCACTACCGGCCGAATAAAGCTTTAGGATACATACACATTGGGAATATTACACGTGAGAGTAACGTTGTTCCAAGTGAAGCTTAATATTTGCAAAAATCATCGTCGACTCTTCGTCGAGCTTCTTCAAAAATGTTAGTCGACCTTTTCCCAATGTGTGCGCACCCTAAACAGTTTTATAAAGAAAATGTTTGCTGAGAATATTTTCCTTCGCCGGGCTCTCATAGAATACTTAATTAAGCGTGTAACATGTATAAGGATCACGTGGGTGTGGGCAGTACGCCCTCAAAGAGATGAGAAATAAATTCATGTTAATGCGAGCGTCTGTACAGAGTAAAACTTCCATGAAAGCGAAGTAAGGGGATCATTACTGGGAAATACTTTTATTACTAGCTTAACTTTTCTCTTAGTCAGACACATGTATAAAACGACTGATGTAATATTGAAAGCTTTCATAAAATCTACCCTCAGTCCGTCACAGTTTTATTTCTGTAGAGGTAAGAGTCAGCGGAGCATCTAATTCGGAACAGAGTAAGCATTCAGTCATACCCCGGCGAACAATAGCGTGAAGATGAGGGGATTAGCAGAAATGGGTCAGAGGTGGTCGTAGGTCGTATTGCACCACTCTAGTAGGTGGTCCACTTGCCAACGTAAGCTTGAGAGGCTTATAAATCGCTTCACCGATCAATCTTCTGATGGATTACGCTTTTGAAATCGACTTGGTAGATGGATTGGCGATCAGTATATTTCGAAGGAAGATTCTTCAAAACTCAAAGCATTCTTTCAATTAAACCTTTCACAGCGCTGTCTTGAGTCGTTGAGTTAGGCAGAAAGTTGGTGCTAGAGGGCTGTTCCAAATCGTAGATAGATAGCTATGGAGGAGGAACGGCAAGAACTCCACGGGCACTGTTATAAATCAAGTAAGGTATAAGTGTCTAAAGCCTGCCTTTAGTTACCTAATTTATGATTCCTGAAATGGCTGTTTCCTTAGACGAAGCGACGCGTTCAATATTCCCGAAAGATTTTGTTTTTTTTTTTTAATATTTACGTAGCCAAAAGAAAGTCTCATCCTATCATGACGAGGCGTTTCTACATTCAATAGACAATGTAGTCTAGTTTGATAGAAATGAAAAATGTTTCCAGACAAAAACTTGTCCGAATGGATGTCTACTGTCTAGCAAGCTATTTAACCATTTTTTCTTCCTACTTTTTATAGAGCCTAGGCTAACTGGAGATTTTTACCGTTCTTTTTATTCTCCTAATAAAATTCGTTGGTTGGCAAAAACTTGGGAACATTTTTGTTACTAAGAACCTGTCAAAAAGCATGAACTTTTTAGTTGCCGACTGCTTCAAAATTGCCTTTGCGTCATTGGCATACCTAATAGGCTGAATTTCAGGTGCTACATTACCCACTAATGCTCGTCTTAATCTAGTAAACATAGTTTTAACGGTCTATTTACTAACTCAAATGGTATTTTATTATATTTTAGTCTGTGTGGGTGTAGTGTGTGTGTGTGTGGGTTTTAGTGTAGTGTGTGTGTGTGTGTATCTATGGGCGAAAGTTGCCTGACAATAAATGAATGTTGTTGTTGTTAATATTTTTCAAGTGAATAACATAGGGCTGCTCTGTGCTCTCCATTCAAGTGTACTCTAGTTACTACATACGTTTACCAACTTTAGCCAGCACAACCTCCCTTCAAAACCACCAACATACCTGCAACAAACAAAAAACGCATACATTAACAATGTGACCCAGGTTAAAACAGCACCCTACTCAAGTCTTCCCAAGTAACCTATAAACGAAATATTTCGCGAAGTCTACACGCCACGCCGGTTGGCAACAGGAAGCCAGGGGGTAGCTGAGGTACGAGGGGGAGGTTGGTGACGTCACCGCGGTCGTCGCCCTGCAAGGTCACGCCTCCCGAAGACGCCACCCCCAGCCAGACTGCGTTACCCATGCGTTGTGATGTAGCCGGGTTTATGTTTGGCGGCACACGCTGTCCGCTGAATGTTTGATGAGCTAAGTATTGAGGATGTATTCAGTGGTTAAATAAAACAGCTATGAAATTGAATGTTCGTGACTGTACTGTTATACTGTTGCATCTTTTGGAATATTCTAAGTTTTGCCACATGATGAAGTTTTTTAGGTTACAAATTATAGTTCAAGTCCATGTATCAAATTCAAAGGACTCAGCTTAGGCCATTAAGGTAACGTTTGAATTTAAAAGCCTCGCAAAAATGTTGAACGCTAGGAACGTATCCTGTTTTGGAAACCAGTGAAAATTCTCTTCTTCGAAAATAAAATCAGGCCCGCTCCAGTAATCGAATTGATATTATCGTATCGATTGCCAACCGGGCCATCACAGTTTTTGCCGAATAAAGAACCTGTTACTGGAAAAATTTATAGTTATCCGATGTAAATGTCGTTCCGAAACTGGCCCTGAAACTCCCGCACTTGAAAAAATATCGGCTGACGAAAGAATTCTGAACACGCAAGGATACATTCTTAATAACTGTATCAGTGTATTTTATGGGTATAACAATGTTGTTTATTATTACGTATACTGGTAAAAATGGAGATAGTAGCTGATGAACTTAAGCAAAGGAACATAATATCTATCATCTATCAAAGACTATCCTGCTATCAATGGCGTGTTTATGGGCCAACAATACGGCAAGTCCCTAGGGCAGACTGAAACCCTAACATAATGAAGAGTAGGTAATAAGAGCAAGCAAGCTTTTAAGCTTGTATAAAAGTACCGCCACTACTTGCTATATGAAAAGGAAGACGGCGTGTCAAGATGTTGATGGACCAGGTTTGCAGGAAAAAATCGATCATAAAACTCCCTACGGAAGAATGACAACTTAGTCAGCTCAGAAAATAGGGTTACATATTTATGGTCTTTTGGGAAATGGATATAAACCTGTTCATGTAAAGATACATGTCATCTTATCTTAGAAACATGCTCCGTAGCAAACTAAGACCCGACAACATAGCAATTCAATCGCTTCCTCGATCGACAATGACCATAAAACCCCATTTGAATCTGCAGACATTCCACAAACAACAAATATAATCATGATGAACTGCCTCCGCTATCAGACGCAACCTTACTTACATTTCAATGTGTGTGTGTGTCGAGGATACGGGCAATAGTTGTATGTGTGCGTTAGATCTCAACTGACTGTAGTTTTGGATTGCCGCAACGTGTAATACTTTCTTGTAAGGGTTGATGTTTCTGTGTTTATTTTAAGTTCTTCTTTATCTGGTGTTTTTAGGGTTCCGTACCCAAAGGGTATTACTAAGACTCCGCTGTCTGTCTGGCTGTCTGTATGTCTGTCTGTCCGTCTGTCACCAGGCTGTATCGAACCGTGACAGTTAGACAGTGGAAAATTTCACAAATTATGTACCTATTTTTGTTGCCGCTATAACTACAAATACTAAAAAAATATTTAAGTGGGGCTCCCTCCCATACAACAGACATGATTTTTTTGCCGTTTTTATAGATAATGGTAAATTTGAATATTGTGATTCTATTTGAGGTTCTGATTATCCAAGAAATTATTCGGCATTCAGTATTTATAAGAATCAGAATTTGCTTTAGGGTAGATACAGCAGATCTTAAAATAAATACACTGTCCGAGTACCGAGTGCTATTAAAAAAACAATACTTATCGCCTTTCAACACCCGTCCAGCGCAAACGCGAAAACAAGCCAATCTCATCCAAATTAGCATTTTAAATAACAGTCGCAAAAATATAAAAAGCCCGACACAGCCCTACATTCTATTTACATAGCCAACGTGTTTGTCCATCGCCGTCCCTTAGCTGTATAAATTGAATCCTGTTTGTCCTGCCAGTGCAAACACTTCATTTGAAACTCTAATGCTATTTGCTTAGAGCTGACATTTATAAGATAGTTGGCTTATGGTTTGCCTTGGATTCTGGGTGTTATTCAAGTTTATGGATTTGTGAGCACTGAGATCTGTGCAGCATGTGGTGGTACAGATGATATTGCACAGTTTTATTTTTTGTAATAATACTACCCGGTGCTGAAACAATATGCATTGCTTAACGCGAAAAATTTAATATACATTTATTTATGTTCTGACTTCTCCTTGGAGTTGGAATCAAGTAATTTTCTGGTCTCAATACTGGACAAAAGGATTTCAAATAGGATCATTTGCAAGACCTGTCACGACCCAATCTTGTTCGATGATTAGCAAAGCGAAAACGTGGCATAAGATGAATCACCTTTATCGGGGTGATAAATATTCATATTTGTAGTCTTTAGAAAATGGCTTCAGACTTGTTGAGGAGTTCCATTGTGAAACAAGGCTGGATTTATTAGGCTGTAAGGAAGAACTTATTACTTACCATTTACATAGCATCTTGCCTTTAATCTGAGCTAAATCTGGCGTAATGCAAATTAATTAGACTCCAACGAATCCATGTCAAGTTGTACATATACTTAAGACTGTATTTCAAGTCTCCAAAGACTTAATTGAATGGGACATCTTAGTTTATAACCATGTTTCAGTCAAAGACAGAATTGTAAGAGAAGTTCGGACTTGACATTTAGGCTAAACTAAGTTGGGTCTCCAATTAAATCCCCAGCGTTTTATCAAACTATTGCTCTAATTTAAGCTTGTTACAGTATTATCACGGTTAGAATAGTCTGGTAACTAGATTATAGTTTCAGCAAGTGTTTCTAATCTATGAATTCTGAGAAAGTTTACAAAGCTTTGGCGCTCCCGTGGTAGATCTAAGCAGGTTATCTAAGGAGAATGGTGTGCCTTTTATTTATTTGGTAGATTAGGAAATTGTTAGGATGCTTAGGTCCAAGAAAGTAAAGAAATAACGTGCACTATGCCTTAGCCCAGCAGTGGCAAGATGGAGGATGATAGAGGTAACCATAAAGATATATTTATTTTGTAAAAACATGAGTAGGTAGATATGTATACACTATACCAGGTCTTATAAATAAAAGAAAGTGGCTACATGTCTTGCCACATAGGAATGCCTTACAAAAATATGTTTATTTTAAAAAATAGGGTAATCTCAATGAATATAAAGTTTAACAAGAAAACAAGGGCTTACGACCACTTACGACAATATAAAATTAAAAAAGAAAACAATGGCTAAGAAAAAAATGGCTTATTAATTTATAGGGTACCTAAACCTAATAAAAAAATAGAATTTGTTACCTAAAAAACCAGTAAGTAATTCAAAAAGATATTTACCTTGATTAGACATAATTTTCACTCAAATAAATTACCCACACACGTTTTTTACGTCATACTTATTTGCGAAACTGATAACCATGGTTTACCTACTTGAGTGCGTAAACAATGCTATGCTGATGACGTCACTACCGTGCCCACGTCACCCTATGTGTCAATATGAGTCAATGATTAGTTAAAATCTTATACATAGGTACCTATGTGTCTTGGAATCGCGATTAATAATACATGTCCCCCGTCTAGAAGCTTCTGATATTCTCGCAAATACCATGAAGTTGTCAATATTCTGATTGATTGAAAACGGATTACTGATTACATAATCGATGAAGCATAAGGGTCGAATAAATTGACTGAAGAAGCTCTTAAAGCTGGAGCGAATGAATTATGGATACCTTAAGTAACAAACGTTTTTGATCCAAGAAACAAACAGAACCAGGGATTTTCTCAAGTACTTAAACAGTAATCAAGCAACCAATTCTACGAATCCAACCGCATTTCTCTATCACGTAGCTTCGAGCGCACTACACACAGCTTCCTAGCATTCAATACTTATCGTCCAAGAGAAAGAGGCTGGCCACAAATAAAAATCCGCCATCTTGCCAACAAGAATCTCAAAGGCTAGCAACATCCAATTAATTCCATGTCAGTGCTACAGACGTCAAGTGGGAAACGCTTCCATTGCTTCCATTTCCATCGATGCGAACTCTGAAGCTTTGGAAGCAAACGTTATTGATTGGCAAATAGGAGCCAAAATATCTACCTTGGTGCTAGATCTATCAGGATTCCGAAGCAACGTGCAAAAGGGGAACATTTCGTTTCGACATCTGCACGAATCCCGATTTCGGGACTTTGTAAATGTCAGACATTTCTCCAGTTTTTGGCGCGATGTTCTTTTTCCAGGAGCTAACAGAAATAAGGTAGGAGCCTTGTATTTTTAAGCCTCTTACGTCCGTTCTGATTAATGAAAAAAGTTACAGAGACCTAGTGCTTCCCCAGGGAGGAACAAGCCTCATTACGTGAAGACTGCAGGTTCTAGTTGCGATATTTGCGAGAATTCCTATAGAAAAGGATGGTATTATGAACGTCTTACTTTTATTTTATCAAGTAGACGGTTGCTAATTATGTTACCATTTTATCTTTTTCGTATTGTTCCCATGAGACTACCTAGAGAGTCATTGTCCAGGATTACACTCCCAGATTATTCTTAGCTTTACGAAAGTCTAGAAGTTTAAATTTCTAATATTTGAAAGCTTATTATTTAAATTCCAACGTGATGTTTTGTAAAGATATAGATAGATAAAATGTTTTTCACTGCGAGTACGTTTGCAGTGAAAAAAGATATAGTAAATACTTGAAAAGAAAATTCCTAGAAAATAAAAACTAATGGAAACTGTTGCATATTTCTAGGTCGAGATACCTAGAAATATAGTTTCGCAACAGCTTCCATGGATCGCGTTCATCGAAAGCAAGAGAAATGTGAAGTAATATTTTTCTTCCTCGTTTCTAGGTAATTCATTATGAAAGAATAAAATATTATCTTGTGTTTGACAGAGCTTTTAAAATATTCACATTTTATTATGACTACCTAGTATTCTAAACCATTTTAATTTGTGGCAGTGGAGCGGAATATTATATCTTCTTTAATTTGATATGTTTCGTTAATAGTGAGAAAACATGACATTAAATATCAACAACTAGCAAGATTTGGCCAGCAATTTCTTGGCCCATGAATGTTGGACATTATCAACTATCATTAATAGAAGCACAACTCATTGAACAAAATTAATGTACGATAAAACGCTTCCAGTTATTTTAGAAAATATATCACGCGAATCTGACGCATCTATTACTTGGCACGCTAGTTCTGCTCACCCCGAAATGGCGAAGCAGCGTGCAACTATTTACAAAACAAAGTTTATTTCAGTACTGGACAAAATTAAACCTTGTGATATTCCGAAAATAGAGAGCATTTGCGTAGACATGAAACGTAAACAATGACGCAGTGTGACGAGTAATATTAGCATACATACTGTGGAACTATCCAATCAAGAGGCTCTTGATTAAATGGCGGCTAACAGATCGATCGGTCTGCGCTGTCAAGTAACATGGAAACAGAACGAATAGCTGCTGGATTTTCGAGTATGAAAAAACCGTTAACCACCCGAATCTAGTTAGGCTGGGAACAATAATCAAATTATAGCTGACGGATGACGTTGAGGTCATCCAACTCTATTCACCCCTAGATGTCTGCATGCCAAAATTGTGACTCAGTGCAGTGCTGAACAAGGAAATGAGCCAATGACCCCTGAAGAAATTCTAGAAGGCAATCGGGACGAGTTTGTGTATCACGTTACTTTGTCCACTTTGCGGGAGTTAGAACCACCATTAAATCTTGCGACAAGCATTTGTTTCAGAGATTTAGTTACAGCGCCATCTGTTTCGATGTCTATGAAGCTTATCGATTAGTATTACGAGTAGCGGATCGTTTTACGATGAATGGATGTTCGGTACCGTTTCAATTCTAATCTTGCGTTCCGGGCCTCAATTCTGCTATTTTTATAAAATTCGACATTCCAACACGATCCCATTGTCATTTTGCTTAAAGTTCGTAATCTGCTAAATTCATAATGGTCGATCATTGGTCGGTCAGTGGTCTCGTAATAGAATTGTGTTATAATGACATTGTAGTATTGCCATTATTATAAAATTCCTTGGTAGAAATGATTTTCGAAAAACTACTACTAAATTTGAACATCTATTCATGTGAGATTTTATTTATATATATTTTTACATATTATTTATTAGTATTATAAGCAATCTGAAGTAGTAAGAAGTTCGTAAATAGCAAAAAAACATTAAATTTATGTTATGTTTAGCTGTCAAAGTCAAATGTGACATTACTTTGACGTTTATCTGTTTATTTATTTCTAGCAGCCGGTGTTTTGTTATGTTTTTACATTTAAGTGTTTTTATTAGATTTTTGTTTGTATATTTAAATTCCCTTTACAGAGAAGCCTATATTTATTGATTTTATACAAAATGGTGCTAATTGAGCAAATGAAGGGCGAAGTTCATCGAAACGATATTGTATGAAGTGCGCCCAATTTTTAAATTGGGTGTCGGTGGACTGCCCCAATAAAACGCCGGCAGAGTGGCGCACAGTGAGTACCTAAATACAGTATAATTAGGTATGCATTATAAAATGTATCATTATTGTAATGTTTACACTTTTTTTAGTTCTAAGTACAGTGAATATAAGAGTAAAATGTTAAAGAAAATTAAATCACAGAAGAGTCACATAAGTGCAACAGGTTACTCATTGTATGTACCTACAAACATACCCACAATAAGTATTAAGGAGCATTGAAAACAATACAATAAAAATTAATATAACCCCTCCAGCTAAGCTTAAAACCTTTGTTAGGTGTAGACTCACATCAGTGGTAGTACATTGGGCAGAATTTGACATCTTGATTGTAACTCAGATCAGATACTGAGCGCTAGGTTACACATCCTATTGAAGTGTTGTAACTATTGTATTAAAGTTAAATTTGTTTTTATAGAAACTCCGCAGAATTATAATGTCATCAGATTCTGAGTCTGACTAATGTTTTCTAAAGTATGCAAGAGGTTTTGTCAGATTATTAAAAGATAAATGAAATCTATTTAAGGAGGAGTCTATGTCCAGCAGTGGATTCCAAATGGCTGTAATGATAAATGATTAAATGAAACAGTGTTTATAAAAATAGTATTAATTTATTTTAAATCATATTTAGTACAATACTGTGGATCTGTAAAAAAGAATTAAATCATTTTAATAATAATTAGAGCATTTTCGCACTTCACTAGAATATTGAGGTGGGTTTACATTACATATCTGCTAATTTAATTTATGTATTTCTCCACAGTCTGTCAACAAGAGCCTGCTGCAGTGCCCGACCTTCAAGAAGATCCCGATTCACCCTTTGATGGTCTTGATGATTAGGTGCTGCTTAATTATTTTCCTCCTAAATTAAAAGACTGATTAGTGATTAATGACATGACTGTTATTATTTTCATTATAAATGGTAAAATTTGTTATTTGTTTTTGAAATGATGATTAAAATATTATGATAATTTAACTTGGATTTGTTTTATTATTTAAATGATTTTCACATTTTTCAATTGGCTTGAAAGTCGTCTTAAATATTGTTAAATAAATATTTAGTTTATGATAAATAAAAAGTAATTGAAATGTTGATTTTTTAACATAGTAGTAGTATCATTTAAAATTCCAACTTCATTATATTCCAAAATAATGAAATAGAAATCACATACCTATTGCAAGGCCAAGTGCTTCTGCATAAACTTCATCAGGCAGGTGGCAACGGTGCTCTTGCCATGTTTGCAATATTGTGCAATATGCAACATGCATTCACAATCTTGCCTGCAGTTGTTGGACTATAACGTAAAGCATGTGCTGCAACGCTGCAAGCAAACACCTGCAAAAAATAAATTTACTTTTATACAACCCCATTTTACTGAACGTCTTATTACTTTTAAATACTCACTGTTCTTGACATATAGGTACAAGAACTGTTGCATCTAAAGTTCTATAACAAGAAATTCATTCAATACCTCTCTAATGCCTGTTACTTCATTAATTGCTCCTGATACAGTAATTTGTGAAACATTATGGAGGGCAATCTGTCCAATCAAATTTTGGTAGGACCCTGATGCATAAAATGCAAGTGCTATTAGAATCTGCAATAAAAAATATAACATTAATCAACCTATTTCGTGTATATAGCTATAGAATAATAAATCAATGTCAAATTCAGTTTTCTCACCTTCATTTCTGCCGTTACGCTATCGTTTCGGCGCGGTCTGGCCATAAGGAGAATGAGTTCTTTAATTAACCCCCTTACTGAATCCTTTCAAAGGCGAAAAGTTTTTACAAATTCCGCCTCGGGTATATCATGGGTTCGTATTCATTCTCGTCAAGTTATGGGCTGACAACGTCTTCTGCATTCCACCCATCTTCTTTATCTAACATCCACTGCGTTGGCTAGCTCGAGAATACATTGTCTCCATTCAATATTCCACAAACACTTTACTCGTAACTAAATAAAAGCAATGACTGCACGATGACGTTCTAATGGCAGGTCAGTGATCAAAGGAACTGTCAAAATTTTAGCAGATTACCGCCTAAGTCAGTCATTCATTTGTCATTATGTACAAGATTACCATTCTATGCCATTTCTTTCAATGGACTGTCAGTGGTTGACCATTGGAAAGTCATAATGACGCCATTAAATTAGTAGATTACCAAACTTGTCAAAATCAACAATTATGAAATCAATGACAGACCATTCTGACACTATTGTAATAGCAGAATCGGGCCCCAGATCGCCTTGCGTTATGCATAAATTGACTGACGGTTCCTGTGAATAATGAACTTCCTTCCTGTTTATACACAAAGGAGTAATATTTATATTAGCGCATCTGGCCCAGATGCCTACTTCAACATTCTGGAAATAAGTTAAGGATGCTAATGAAAGTCCTTAGTACTTTTGCGAATGCAGACAGCATTGCCACATCGACATGACAGTTGCCGCCATGCCCTGAATACCCATTCGCGCCTACAGACACAAGCCATCCACAAAAGTTGTCGAGCAATTTGCACACAATACGAGCACCACACGACCCATACCATTGACGTATGAATGGACGGATGGCTGACCAAAAAAATACTACAAGAGTATTCTATATCCTATTTATATGAGTGACGTCAGGAGTGAGTCAGTTGCCGGCACGTGGGGCCCATGTCCTGTCGCTAGGACCTTGGCGCATAATAGCGCTAAATTACATCCAATCATTATAATATCGATGCTCCGAAATTTTCAACAGTATATCTCTATCGTCTAGTCAAAAACTTGTAAAGCTCCTTGCTTGAATTGGAGGCAGCGGTTTCGTTCACACGGCTCGGAATTTATGGCTGCATTTCGTCATTCTCATAGATGAGTGTAATCCTAGGAAACAAAGGAGCATTATACGTATTCTTGTTAGCCAGTTTGTTTTTGTTGAAAGTAGGTCCTTCAATATTTGATATTTTTATTTGTACGAAGTGGCCAACGCAAAATCTTTTACAATACTTAACCATTACATGTAATTCAACCTCCTTTATTCTGTAACCGTAAACACGTATCCCATAAAGTCGTCAACCGGATTCAATTAAAGTTCAAAAAGGCACAAAAAACCCAAAGTGTCCGCCAAAAGGCTGAGCAAACTCCGCCGACAGTCATATGCTCCCAGACAGACTAAGATTGATAAAAGGATCTGTTGCTACCCGAGATACATTCACACCAAAAACAGCTTTAACACCTTTGTGATAAAATAGCAAATCCTTGCGAGCTCTTGCACGTGTATTTCATCAGAACAGGTTGGTTGGTACAGTAATTTCAACTGTGAGACGCGAGATTTTGGGTCTAATTTCGATCTGGCAGCGCCATGCTCCACTTTGCCTGGGCATGCGACTTGATTGTACGTCAACGCCGCGGGGCTCGTTACAAACATTATGTTAAATGTTTGTGTAAATAACGTGCAAATAGTTAGGCACTGTGTCATATTGATTTCACTGCTTTCTGCTATTTTAATAGAGAATTTCGATCTATTACGGAGACTAGACATCATTTCTAGTGTCATTTCCAAGAAGAATAAACTTAATGACTGAATAGGAAAGTAAAACTCGTCAAATTAACAATTTACAGATACCTAAGAATCGTAAAAACAAAAACTACGAAACCGAGATAAACCACGTTGCAAAGCAAACCCACCTGAGAACGGCAACATTCCAAAAATCTGGGCCATAAAACTATTCGTCCTAAACACAGCATATCTGGACGATCTTTTAGAGAGAGACCATTTCGAATGGCTCTGTAATGTGTAGTTAAAACGAGAGGACATATAAAAACACATTGTTTAACCCCATGCAGACATTAGACGGGCAATAAAGACACCGCGTGGCGTCATGTCGTCTCCTGGGAGCAGTGACCTCCGTCGCGAAAGCCATGGAGGAAAGAATGCGTAGGTCCATGCTGTTTCGTTGCCTGACTTACGAAAGCTTTAGTTTTCATGCGAAAGTTAACTACACCTAATTGTTTGCTACATATTAACTGCAGGACTTTAATAAACACAATCATTAGCAGTTAGTCATATTTTTCAAGAATTGTGCAAAGAAAATAAGTTGATGACCTAATTATGATGTTATCATGTAATGCCGCCAGTTTTTATAAGCTATAAAGTTATAGGACTCATAAAGATAATGTATAACCGGCAATAGCGGCCCAACAGTAATTTTGCTATCGGAAAATGAAAACGCCTGAATTTCGCCAAAAATTGTTCAAGGTCTAAGGACTTCCCGGGATCGGTCATCCCGTTTGGAGTTTGTTTGTTATATGCTAGTATAAAAAAGATTAACTAGATACTCAATTCAATAGAATTCAATGGATAAGATTACATACCATTCAAATACCCATCATAACATGAATAACTTGTCAGGGGTAACCACGGGAGGATCTCCTTTCAATTCAAACCCCATCTGCCGTAACGATCTCATTCATCCACTCAATATCTTCCTCAAACCAGATCCCTGTGTCAGAAACTAGACACAAATCATACAAACTTACACAAATGTCAATCTTCAGACATTCCTTTGTACCGGACCCTTTGTAAACAAATCATACGGGACTGAAAGACAAAAATAGGTCGTCGCGCATCGCTGTCCGACACACAGACGGTACGTATTTTTGGATGTGCACGGTTGCCAGTGACAATCACACTAGATACAGAAAGAATATTTGATACGTACGTACAATTGCAGTGACAAGCGATTTTCATTTGAATGTTTTGGGGCTGAATTATGGGGCTGGCTCGTTTGATATTCAAACAATGCTGGCGAATGCTGATTCCGTTTGGGGGGACCAAAATTCGAATACCAGGGTTGTTTTACTTTTAAGTGTTCAGATGAAGATATGATTTGATGACTTTACGTGTGAAAAATATGTCATGCAGTGACACCATGTGCAATGATGTGTGTGAATAAAGTGCGAATCCTTAATTTAATGAAATACAGAAGTATTTCGTACATTTAAGGACTCACTCGGTTCAGGGAACACAAAATTGCATGTCCAGTTGTTTGTGAACTCCTTTAAACCGAATAAAAACTTGTCTTCTTAAATATAGATTAAAATTACTTCCATAATAACAAAATGTATGAAACAATTTTCGCATCCACTAAAACAATACATGCCGTTAAATAGCTAGTATTTCATGTACATAACCGTTGAAAGGCGCATTAGTATTCAGCCTAGATCGTGTACAGTCGCTGAAAACGTAAATAAATACAGGCGATACTGTGCCGTTGCATTTTGTCTCGCATGCAATCGTTATGGCGATGGTTTTGTCAAAGATCAACGGAGAAAATTATAAAGTTTGGTTAGGAATTGGGACGGAGACAGCACAATTCTGGAAAAAAATTGCGGGCGAAATCAGCGAAATTCTGATCATAACTATTGTAGTTGATTTAATTGTCTTGTATTTTATTTTGAACATTAACGTTACATCATCAGCTTAGAGTCAAAATACCATATCAATTTAATAATCTATCCGCCGAAAAACAAATCAAAGCCAGTGCCATTAACAACTGGATTTGTCACATAAAAAATAAAGACCTTGCGTAATTTCCACCTGTTTAAGTCATCGACCGTTCTTTACCTCTACAAGGACTATCAAGAATTTTAATTAATTCCTGAGGCCATTAAGCCTCCACGAGAGACGAATAGTAATAAGAAAATCCAAACGCATTCTGGACAAACCCACTATCCTCTACGACCTTGACTGACCTTTTACCTCGATAAAATATACTTCTCTGGAAATCTAAAGAAGACTAAAATTGCATGATTTTAGGGAATGTCGTAAATCCTGGATCGAAATTGACTACCAATCCCCTTTGTATAAAATCAAAGTTACCTTTGGCAACTTCTAAGTCCAAAAATGCATTTTTCTCACAGAATACGAGTATTCTAACTGTCTGCTCTCAACCTAGTCTTTGGCTGTCAAAACATAGCGTGTATTCGGCGTCTACCGTTTCATTGTTCTATAAATCGGTCACGTTACGTTTCCTTTCTCATTTTGCACCATATTATTTAGTTATTGTTTCTATAGACCCGTTTGAAATTAAATATGTATGATAAACCGTCTCCGGTTTAAAATTTTGCTACTTAATCATGGAAGACTATTTTTTTTTGCGGTGATATGTATTTAGTGGTAGCCCGAAAATGTAGGGCGGCCTACAGGACTCTGTTGGGAAGCACAACATAGCTTTATAGACACAGCAGAGGGAAACAAAGTTTTTGGACAAATATTCGCAATATCCGGAGAGGCACTATGCCTAATTGCCTATTAACATAAATGGAACAGACATTTGCTAACAGACATGTTACATTTGGGTCCTGTAAACTAGTTACGAAATTAACTAAATGAATATATGAAGTCCTAGTATAGTTGACTAAAACTAACACCTGTGTCTAATTCTGTGTACAAAATATGAATAAATTACCCTAGTCTGGGTTTTTCGCTGGGTATCTACTACTATCTAGTTTTATCACAGCTAGAGCACGCGAGAATTATGTAATGGAAAAGAAAATAATTATTTTAGTTGATAAAGTGTCACATCGAATAAGTAATTTTGTAGAAAACTTACAGCTTTCTGTAAATGCTTTATAGCTGCATTCATGATTATTTCAGTCTTAAAACGTCTCTTCGTTTTATAGAAAAAAAATGTTTTGAGGTTAGATTCGATCACAATTATTCACGTTTATTAAAGAAAGTGGTACTTAAAGGTGCTAAAATCGGCGTACATGGTAAGTTTACATTTAATACCTTTATTATCCATTTTCTATTGCACCCACAGACAGTGTTGGGCTGTTAATAGTTGAGAACTATAACAATAAAATCCAATAGACAGCGGATAATATTCACAAACCTACAGATAATAAACTACTGATATAGATGAAGCTGATACCACCTTTCACCTAGTTAACAATACGAATACTTTGAAAGACTTCCGAACCATTAAAACGTAATTAGATATTGATCCTCCTGAATACGATTTCATTCGGGAGCATGATAAACCAAATCCACATCAGAATCACAACGGTCTATTGTGAGGTTTCTTTCCCCATAGGAAGTGTGAAGTACAACTACTTCAAATTATGATGTTTTATAAGAAGGTAGACGTTACAGGTATTAATGAAGCAAAGATGATACTGAATCTATAGCACTAGCCTATATTATATTCCAGTAGCGACGGGTAAATTTTTGTACCTAAGAGGTAAGCCGGAGTATATATCTTTAATGTGATTATATTATTCGTCTATAGAAAACTGACGGTGCCATTTTTCAAAGGGAATCCGGTAGGAATCGAATTGTATGGAACCTTCGCCAATGCTATATTCAGCAGAGTATAAAAATGGAGTTGTTGTCTTTTTGCAGGATTCATAATTGATATCAATGTGTTTATCTCGAGGAAGAAAAAATTGTAACAGCATATGGAAGGAGAAAGCCGACTGTAGTAACGAATATGCAAAATACGGTGATGAAATCTGCAAAATAAATCAACAAACAAATATCAGGCCCTGATGAAAATAAATAACCAGGGCAAAAGAAGGAGTTTGTGTAATCTATTGCCAGACAACAACAATAATCTCAAAACGCCAATTTGATTCCATAAAAGCCCATTTCAATCCAGCCCCAGTAGAAAACTCAAACAATTACAAGCCACAAATCTGTAGCACAAAATCTGAACGAGATCGCTCTGTTATCAACGAACACAAATACCGTATTGTTTATCAACGCAGATTAGGCGCCGCTAGATCTGGGTTGTGATAACGTCGACGTGCCATTGCCAACGTGGCCAAGAGTTGTTGGGTTGAAGTCAAGAAACTAATACGAGGGATTTTTAGTAAGTAGAACAGGTAGATGGGCTAATTATTCGAATACCTCTTAGATTTAAACTAAAGTAGTGTAAAGGGCTTAATTTGGATCTTCGAAGGATTTGAAGACTCCAAAAGTCCAAACCACATGTGTGCATTTTGGCACAAATCAAGTTTTGCAAAACATAATTTATCAAGCAAAAACTTTTCCTGGAATAGACTCAATTAAAAAGCTCAAACACAAGATAAGACTATTAAAAATAAACACAGAAGTCCCAATATCCTGTCTGCAACCGCCAGGATAACGGAGGATATATCTATTTTCTCCAATCTAATAATTCGGTCTACATGCTATCCGTTATATGACAATTCTAGTCAATTACCTTCTTCGGCATCGTCACCTTGGCAATGAATTACCGCAAACTTTCCGCCTGCCTTAATAAATAATGCCATTAGGCGATTTTCGAGGTCAGAACCACTGCATTGAGTTGAATGGTAAAAGCTTTTTCATGTTTTCTCTTCGCAAATAGGCAAGAAATGCGAATTTGTGGAAATCTTGAATGAGTGACTAATCTCTTGAAGTGATTTGATTGTAACTCAATCCAAAGACGGTATCTTTAGACAGAAATCTCTTTTCTTCAATAGATGAGTCATGAGATGTCTATGGCAAACTATTCTGGTTTATCGTGTATAACATAACATCACGCCTGTAATCCCCGAAGGGATAGGCAGAGGTGTACTAAATAGTACACCCACATTTCGCCAGTTATGTTTAAGTCCCATGTAATATGGGGCAAGCATATTGTTATCATCCGGGCACAATTCCAGACTCCGTGGCTACTGAGAAATTCCTGATGGAAAATAACCGACACTGCTCGACCTGGGAATCGAACCCGGGACCTTGTGTCCAGCAGTCGCGCTTGCATCCACTAGACCAACGAGGCAGTTATTGTGTATAATGAAACTAAAATTTTAAGTTAGCATTTTTCAAAAGCAGACTTGAGTAAAAGTCTCCAGAACCCAATTACAATTACCATTAGAAGCACTAATTTTAATCAGGATTCTAAAGGACTTGCCAAATTTCAACAGTCGACAGATTCTAGCTATTCTTACCTTAATAAATGCTTTCACATACATTTCGCCAGAGAGTTTTCAAATCCTTTTTCCTCATCGTGCATATAAAGAGATTCAACCTAACGTCCCTAACGTCCCTAGCCAGTTGCTACGCGGGATGCACCAGACCGGTAGAATGTCGCTGTCTATTTGTTCGTGTATGAGCAAATACGAGCGGCCGTAAGTATTCGAGTTTATGGGTATTTATAACGGTTAATATTATAATTCTTTGTTTGAGTGCTGTCTGGGAAAATGCTGCTTTTGGTTTAAATGTCATAAAATTTTCAGATATCTGGAATCTAATAAAATTGAAGTCAGCTTTGAACAATTGTTAAGTTTCTTTCGAAGACAACTGGATTCCCTCAATCATATGCAACGTCTAAGATCAAGCTTTCATCCAAAATCCTATTGTTCATCTGAACCTATCTATGGATGTAAAACAGTCTAAGATCCAATATACATATCGTCAGGTTCAACCAAAATAATGATACAGTTATCGAAAGTTCCGATAACTCTGCATTCCTTCCTTTAATTCCAGTACGTATAGGAACATCGTACTCTAATCGTATCAGCACTGGAGTACGATGCACTAGACCGGTAGAATGTCGCCGTATAGCGCATGCGCGCTAGACGCTGCGTGGGCGCAAGGATCGGTGCATCCAGGAATACTTGTGTACGATTTAGAAATTTAAACTATTACAAGTTTGAATAGCGTTAAACGAATATTTGCAATAATTCTTAATGGGAATATGCGTAATCAATATTTTGATTAATGAGACTTACATAAATATGATTTATTCGATATGTATTATTTAATATTACATAGTTCATTGATTTAAAGACTCCAATTCTCGCCAAATAAAGCAGAAGATGAGTCTCTTTGAGAGGGACAAAACCTGTAAATGAGAGGAACGCCAGAGTTGAAATACCAAGAAGAAACCGCAATCCCTCAAAATCATTTACCATTAATACATCTACTAGAATCTATTCCTAAATATTTATAGTAAGGAGGTAGGTATATCAACATTCACGTTGAATACATAATCGTAAGTTCGTAACAACTTTACTTCAGAACAAAGCAAATATTAGCCACACAAGAATACTAACCACTCTAGCTAGAACTACACCCAATTTTATCTAAACACTGTCCAACGTAAATATACCCTAGTTCAAATCTGACCTGGTACAGAGACTGGCGTTATCTAAATAACCCCCTGGCAATAACCCAGTTAAAGTTGTAACCATTATCTGTATTACTCTCTAAAATGCTGAGAATAAACTAGGCGAAGAGAGTACAATGGAGTACGTGACAGCCCTGGTTAGGGTTGTCGTTGGTGACGTGACGTGTAAATGACGTGCCGAGGACAAAACATGACAAAGATGTTCTGTTTTCTATCGAGTTGGAATGAACACCCCTAATCGCTTATTTATGAAACCTTGAAAATGACAACCCTTAATATAAAACCTCCTGTGTTCCGTTGTAGAGTGATGAATATTTTGAATAAGCAACGAAACGTTACCAATGTAGGTACGATTGCTTGGACTACTAAATTTCTATCACATTCCTTATCAAACCTTTACCACAAGGCAATACAGGTTTGTTGATAAGATAACACCATCAAAACAGATGACTGTCAACCCTACCTTATCATTATCACGGTAGTAACAAACAATAGGTATCATAATCATAACATTTGTAAAGGTAACTTACAATCATTTGTTCAGGAGACTATAAAGTATAAAACATGAGGGAGCGAGACAAAAGATTTTCACAATGCAAGGACAAAAACATATTGTGACTACAGGTTTCTTTGTGTTCTTAGTAAATTGTAGGATGGCCACTGGGCTAAACTCCAAACTTATGTCAACACTGGAAATCATATGATTAAATTATCGAGGTAAACAAACTATTAGTAAAATCTGTAATAACTCCCAGGTGTTGGCCCTGACCAAAGGAACACGTTAAGGTGAATGCTCCAACCAGCCCGCGAAATTCAAAATTTCTTGGGTTTTTTGCAATTTGCAGGCCAGTGCTAGGTTGTATGTTGATTAAAATATTATTCGCGGCTGTAAGACATATGTAGGTACAGAATTATAATCATCAAAATCATCAATAAAACGTTCTAAGTTCATAAAGCTGTAGGAATGTCTTTTTCTGTTTTTTTTTTTGTTCCTACACCTTTATGAACGGTGAGGGTTGTATTGGTGATTTTGATGATTATAATTCTGTAACTACATATGTCTTACAGCCGCGAATAATATTTTAATCAACATACAACCTAGCACTGGCCTGCGAATTGCAAAAAACGCAAGAAATTTTGAATTTCGCGGGCTGGTTGGAGCATTCACCTTAAATGATCTTGGGGCGACCTGTCAAAACTATGGTATACCCTGGTAAGGTTTCAAACACATCTTGACAATATTTCGGGTGCCGCTGAGAATCTGACGAAACCCTGTTGTGCAGCAAGTGTAGTGAAAGCACAACTGGTACTAGGCGAACAGTAGATAGGAATGGGTAATATTAGCGTGAAAGATAAAATGCGTGTGAGCGAGATATCAATAACAAACATAATCCAGCCAATAAAGCCGCCTATTGTTTATTTATTTACACACATCGATCGCGTGATCTCGAGTGCCGAAACGTGTTGAATGTTGATGATGCTTACAACTTTACTCGTACTCATCATCGTCCAACTATTTTAGGGCCGGCTTCCAAAAATAGTTACTAATCTAATCTAGTATTCTATCTTAGTAATAATGAAGACTGATGCACTAAAGAGACCCATACTAGACCAAGAAAGTTGTGACAATAAGCCAAAGAGGAAGAATAATAATTCGGGGTGGTCCTAAGGACTGCGTTAGGCATGTGTAGATTATACTCTAAGTAGACTAACTATTATCATCAGAAGACTTGATGTGACATTAAAGTCTCCTTAATATAACATTCTCGCGTTCTATTTCTAATATGAGCAAGATAACATGTCCCCGCGCCGCGGTAAGAGCGTATGTACTACAACCGCCGCGGCACATACGGTCAGACAAGCGTAAACCATTATCTATGACGTCCACTAGGTCGCCAAACCTGTATTTAATGATAAATAGTACACAGCACACTAATACACTAACATCAACTTTATCGGTAATCAAATAAAGATTAATATTGTACAACAACGTGTTGGAACCAACCTTCAAAAGTTATGCGACTCGAAGCGATTAGCAATCAAAACAAATAGAATTTTAAAAGGTATGGAAATAAACACAATGACATAATACGCTGTTAAGTGGCTGATACGATTTCTAAAGAAAATTGGCTGTTTTGATACTACATATACTTTTAAAATTAGATAAGAAAAAAAAAATGAAAAAATGATAGATTTTTAGGCGTACTGTCGGTTGGGTAAGCTGACATATTTAATCAAGTCACTTGTAGGCAGGATGTGTCCACATGCCACTTCCCTAGCTCGTCCCTACCGTTCATCCAATTTTGGTAATTGAAACCTTAAAAGTTCCTATTATTAGGAACCTAAGCCGTCCCACACAGCGCAATCAAATCCGTTGAATCAACCTGACATTGCGTCATAGAAAAACATCGGAAACAGGAACCTCTTACTTGATTATAATTTCCATCGATGTCCTAACCACTTACTCCCTCATTCCTGGTCAGTGGCCCAGTTTCTTCTAAACCTTGACTAGTATTAAGATCCTGTTTGTTACTTTATTGTTTACATATAATTGCGACCGTTTCAACTCCCACATGTTATCTATTGCACACAAACTAAACGCTCCCTCCTTCCCCCACTTCATGTCAATGAGGTTGACTAGTCGTCCGGCGCGTAAAGATCCGACTTGTTTACCAATACAAACCGTATGTCATTGCGCAACGGAACGTTGGCACTGCACCGACGCGCATGCGTGGCCTGAGGAATATACGGGAAGAGACTGCGTTTGGGCACGCTTTGGCGGTTGATAGGAAAAAGTAATCTTTGCTGAAGGCAATATCGTTTTAAATAATATAATGATAGGCCGTTTAAAAGAGAATGCTCATGGAAGTATGGAATCCCGTACCATGCTGCATCAAAATCAAACCTTGTTTTTTATAGACTACACTGATCGTATTAACTCCTACAAAAATTATTTTTGAAAAAAAAACCCGCGTTTCAGAGTTATTTTATAAAATCGAAACTAACCTAAAAAGTAGGTCTATTTTTTCGACGCTACCAACGACGTATTTTAACACACATACATTACATTATTGCTCTAAAAACAGCGTAATACACTAATATTAGTAAGAATTACGAGTTAAAGTAACATCCACAGTATGCTTGACTGAAACTCGATTTTATTTTAGACCTTTACATTGCCAATAGTCAGTCAGTACAGTACAAATGTCAGATGCCACAGATAAGATAACTATAAACCATAGAGTATAGTAAGTGCTATAAACTAGTCGGGATTTAGGGATGTAATCGATAAATCAAAATCTTTAGGCTGAGAAAATCTATTTTGTTGCAAATAGCAATAAACCAAACTAAATCGATTTGGTGTACTGATCTTACTTAATTGTAATTAATTTTAGAGTCCGCTCGACAGACAAGGGTTTGTTCAATTGAAACGGAACGTCATTTATATTCAGTTGAAACGGAACGTCATATAAAGGGAGTAAAACAATATTCGTACTTTTAAACTCGAAAAGTATATTTCCAGTTCAAAAATCAAATCCCCGACGCGTAATGCCGTAAAAAATATGAAACTAATTACTATAATATTTTGGTTTTGAGGCGCGAGACTTTTTGGTACCAACTTTGGTCATTGTCCTTTGTGGTACTATTTGATTTTACAAATAATCATTATCATTCTAAATACATACTTGGCTAAAAATACCAAACCGCAAAAAAAACTTGAGATTCAGACAAAATAGTAGCAAAAAATCTTCAAAAGTCATCGACATTCTCTAAAATAAGTACCAAACAAAAAAGTTTTTTTTTTTATTAAAATCCAACCGACAATTAAGTTGCCAGTGGAAAAACTAGCGGTTGATAAATATTGATCAAATCATCGCGAACACGTGTGATAACTTAGAGGATTATGTATTCCGCAGCTATTTCTGTAAAGTATTCTAATTCGATATTCATAACAAAAACGTGATATCTACTGGACTGTTTTTGTTCTTTGTGTTGTTTGTTAACATACTACTTTGGAATATTTAAAGACTTCATGAATTAATAAAGCACTTTATTAGGACGGTTCGTTTACTGAATTATGACTATTTTCTTTAATATCAGGTTATTTTTAATCAACCCCAGCTAAGTTTTTCTTCGTTCATCGATTTTTACTCATGCCCTTGAACCTTAAAAGGTTCAACTTTGACTAACAAATATGTTTTTTAATCATTTCGATCAACTAGGTACGAACTTTTCATATTTATCAGATAATAACTGTTTTAATATTAATTTATTCTAACGACCCACCCATTCGATCAGATTTTCTTTTTAATTCTATAATATACTAAACAAACACTTATTTTTTTACAATCATCTCATATCAGACGCGTACTTGAGTTTAAAACTATAGATTGACGTCATTCACCCATCACCTCGAATTATCAATGAAATAATTAAAGACTGTATCGGTATCAATATGGCAACAATGAACCGGTATGAACTGGTAATAAAAACATAAATATATAGTGGGTAGACGAACATGCGCATGATTTGGTGCTGTGTGTTATTTAACGACATAGATTGATGCAATTGGAGAATATTGATTGTTATCAGCATCGCCCTTTGCATTTCTGATGTACCTACTTGTAAAAAGTAAACTGAAAGCTAACTATTCGGACCGGTAAGTGGATATTGGACAAGGACGTCGGCTTCTGATCACCCAGTATGAATAGACAACACAACCACGTAACTGATTCGCTCTTTTCGAGTGTAATTCGCAAGACATCATAATTTCACCTGCTCGTCCCAATTGATTTGGGATCGGCGCATGTCTTCTTCTTCCATACTTCTTTATTATTCGTCATCAGAGCAGTCACCTCTTTCGAATTCTCAAGACAAGTGTAAGTAATTATGTTCTGTTGATATGACCTTCAAAGCCAAGATAATCATATTCTATCATGTCCGGATTTGTGCGAGATTCAAGACAATAGCACCACAGAGTTTTAGCAAAAACGTCAAACCAAGTAAACTCTATAGAAGAAAGAGACGATGCTAGAACCGTCTAACTAGACGCTATCAAAAAGAGAGGGACGGAGCTAGGCAGTTTAAACAATCTCTCTTTCTACAACAGTACCAATCAGCCACGCTGCAAAGTGCAAGCCGTCAAAACAAACAACCGCGGCGCGCACGCCCGCCACACTAACCCGCGTTGGTTGCGTAAGCGCAGACTCACAAACACAATTCGTCACGCCGAGATGTAAACACGTGTACAAGGATACATTTGTGTAGTAGCACGGCTGTAGTTGTTAAGAGGTAAGATGAACTTTGAATGGTGTCAATGTCGGGATGGAAAGAGGTCTTTTTGGAGCGGTGATGCAAAGGTCAGTTTGGAACTCCGACGTTGGTGGGACAGTGGGACTCTATTTAGAAACTCATTTAAACGAAAGTAAGACTTATAAAGCTGAAGGTACGACGGATCCTGCGATATTTGTATCCAGCGCATTTCCAAGACCTTTGTCAGGTTTTCGGTCCACCTTGCGGGGGGCCTAACCTTCCTTCCAACAGTGTCCGTCTTTCGGCTTGATTGATGACAATTATGATACGCAGGACAAAAACAAGGCTGTACAATAGAATTTTCCTATATAAACAACCACTCAGGGATAGCCAAGACCTCATTTGTCGAGGCTAGCAGCTACGTCAATGAATTCCAGACAATCTCAGACAATATACCGAACAAATCAGACCCATTTTAATTGAACAGTGACGTAGTTCCAAGAAAGAGGCTAATAGATCTATTGAAGTAAACAATACATAATGTAGGCAAGTCCGCAAATGTATGCGTATTAAATCATGATGATAAATGGACCTGTGATAATAATCTATTAATATTAATTAGTTAGGTACTTAGGGGATGAACCTATGACTTATTTAGTGTGATAGACGGTAATGATATGAGGTTT
Source organism: Eurois occulta (assembly GCA_950022335.1). Classification (NCBI taxonomy): domain Eukaryota; kingdom Metazoa; phylum Arthropoda; class Insecta; order Lepidoptera; family Noctuidae; genus Eurois; species Eurois occulta. Next base: position 19,670,497 of record OX465485.1, on the reverse strand, counting down.
AGTGCAATAGTTATTGGTTAATATGGAATACAGTTTGCCGTAAATTTTCAATGGGAGTTCTAAAGACTACAACTGCAGCAAAGAATTAACTACCCGACATATTTGTTTACTGCCATATAATAGCATCAAAATAATTGTACCGATGGATGATATAATTAGAAAGTGGACATTAAAGCATAACATAGCCATCTTTCTTAGCAGTTTCTTACACATTGGATGGGATGTCATCATTCATAAAACAAAATTATACATACATCCATTCAGAGTACCTGTTCAGCATTGAAACCTATTGCCTATACTCCTATAGTATATCTAGATTAGATCTCGTGCGACCTAGTTCGTAATACTATCAATACAGGCGAGCAAAACATTCAGACGCATAGTACGACATTAGCTAACATAGGTGTGCGCGAACACAAAGATCTTTACAATATGTGGGTAGTTTTCCATAGGTACGAAGGGAAAATGTTCAAAGGAAAACTGAGAGAAATTGGCTTGTTCATTGTTTACTGAAGACTAGAAGACCTTTTCCAGGTAGGATTATCTTTTGGATTAACGTTATATCAGGTAACCTGTCAACAACATATTAAAACAAGAATTCCCCTGTGTTAAACCACTTTTTATCAATATGCAGACTTCCTAGATTATATTCCATCCCTTAGCTGTTCACCAGAATCTATTATAATCAAGCTTAATAGAGAAAAGAGATAGCACAGCATAGAGGTCGGAAAGGGAACGTACCACCGAATTAAAAAGTATCTGTGTACCGAATTTCATCGAACTGCTAAGTTCTGAACAGGTAGACAGAGAGACAGAGATACTGTTACTTTCGCATTTATAATAATAATAATAGGACTTGCATAGACACAACCTTGTAGCCAGGATTATCCATCAACAACTTGCTCTAAAATACAACCTTGTGGAATCGGAAGTTCTATAGGTATGTGCCCGACCCAGTTCTCGAAAATGGCAATATCACATTGTATATCACCACTATGTCTATATCAGGACTATTGTAGCCAATAAGCCTAAATATAAATAAATTATATAAATGAATAAAGGATAGTAAGGAAAAGTATGCTTTAGTATAGACAGCGCAAGTACATGGAGTGACGGAGGCCTGGTATAGATATCAATCATTAAGTTCCTAAAACCTGTATAGTAGTGACATAGATGTACAAAGAATCATGATAATCCCTTAAATAACCCAAACAGGAAAAATACCGACAAAAACAACTGAATGATTCACTTGAATTGAATGTGTACCTCGTACTGTCGTAGTGCGAAGTGCTTTCACTTTTTATCCACCTGCCATCATACACCACCTTTTCCTGTTACACTTTCAACATTCAAATCAAGTTTATTGAAAGTTCACGGAACTAAAGTGATGGGAAAATTGGAGCGGTATGCTTCAGCAAGAGTGGGAAGTTACGTGGAAAAATCTTGAGAATTCCGATGCAACGGATAAGGAGAACCAGTTGTTAATGCTAATCAAAGACAAGGTCGTAGAAGGTTGTCATTAAACGCTACTGAACTGAATGTCCATAATTATAATACGACTGCAAAAAGCAAAACAAGATTTTTTTTCGCAAGCCTTCAAAGCGCTTGGGAACCATTCCTCAAGCCCTACAATCCTTTCTGTGCATTGATACAGTCTCCATGAGGCAGTCTATGATCGCAGCACGATACCTCCTTACTCACTATTTTCCTTCGCATATTGAGACGTTTTCAAAAGAGAAATAATTTTTTCCACCGACTATTTTTTAGAGACCACAAATTTCCAGCCAGACACGCAAAATCCCCATCACAAGGCAAGCACATAAGTCCTACTTTCCCATAGTATGACATCACCGTTTCCCATCTAATAGACTCGGCTGATAGCCATGTGCATTATGCCCAAGGCCGGGCACCACATGTGACATACATAGTTAATGCAACTGTACATGGCGATGCCTAGTAAACAAGATTTTGTGGTCATGTTTGTGATTGATGGCTTTTCTTGAACTGTGAATTGTGTTGAAAGTTTCTGTTTGTGAAATAGTAAAACTGTAAGCAAAAATATAGATGCAAGTTAGAAGAAGGACGCGTTATGTTAAAAGGGGCGTCTCAAATAACCATAGCCTTGTCGGCTAGTGTAGTTAAATACTTTGTTCTGGAAAGCTCGCGTCGATACGAGAGAAGCAGATTAGCAGATGGTGGATACATGGTATAATGGACATGAAAGAAGTATCCAGATCGTATAGAACACCATTCTTTAAAAGATTTTTCTCTATCTTTTGAGACAAGTATTTCAGCAGCTTTGCAGTAAGCTTATACGTTTCTAATAAGTACCTAGGGGTATTATAAACGTACATTGGTTTTTATTAAAACCTCTTTAGGGAACCTGCAGTCCTATACATCTCAACTTATTCCCTTGACGTATCTAAACAGTTCGAAGCCTTCAGGGGTGATTACACTGAAAGTTACGCTCTCATAAGCAGTTAGTCTTGACCCAGGATATTTCTAGACTAGGAAAACGGGTTCATATGACTTGAATAGATTACGAATAGGGTGATAAAATTATAATTTTACATAAGGTCCGCTTAAATTACAAGTTAAGTGGTAATTTGCAATTAGTGACTATATGAGACAACATTAGACATTACGTTTTCCTATGAAGCTTAATGTTATACCAAAATGAGACGTCGATTAAAAAACATCGACCAATTAAAAATAACATGCAAATACCCCCGATATTATGTGGGAAGCCTATATCCAGCAAGGGACGTATTTCAGCTGCGCCAAAGCCCGACTACATCCACTGATAAGCGTCTCTTGTAGCAATCCCCACGCTCTTGTACAAGTTGCATCCAGATTTTACCCGCAAAGGCAACGTGTCGTCCGATGTCGATTACGAATGCAAAAACGAAAGGAAAAGTACAGCAAGCACAAGTGACTCACTGCAGTGCATGCGGACGCAATAAACCAGTAAAAAAAGATCGTCATCAAAAAATTATTCTCTACTAGGACATTCAACTATCTCCGAAAAGTGAATCACATGTGGTGACGTCATCACGCATCATGGCACAACGGTATCCACATCGCATCGATGTTTAGATACCTGCTTAGTCACCGTTACGAAGAATATTACGTTCAGGTAGCACCCATATTGGTTTAGCATGTGGAAAATTTGGGAAGGTCAACCAGCCGCTAGACGCGACTAGTGTCTGACTTTTCCTTAAAAGGCAAAGCTTTAACAATTGCTAATTTGCCAGTTAAGTTTAAAACGGTTGGTCGGAAGAAAATCGAGCAGGTCAGTAGCAAATTAGTTACGCAGCGTACAGCTGAACTATCTGTTCTTGAGCCTTTTAAAATAGCTTTGTAGAACGTTGAAAAAAATGTATTTCAAAAGGGTTAAAAAAGCCCGAACACACGCTGTTCGGGCTTTTTTAACCCTTTTGAAATACATTTTTCGCCGTCGTCGTCGGTCGCCACGTCCGGTGACGATGCGACCGTCAACAATTATAAATGTACCCTTAAATTGATTGAATATTTACTACACTATCGTGATACAGGTACCTAAATATTAGGGATTAGCTTTTGCGTGCGCGTTCGTTGGCGTAAAGTTAAAACATTTTATAATATTTGTGTAGATATTCCATGATGAACATCACAAAATGCTTCAAGTTAGCCTATCATCCTACAAGTAAAGTAACATCTCAATAGGGAATATGTAAGAAATACAAAACTTTTTTTTTCTTTACAGTGCCTAGTATTGGCCCATAAAAACAATGTGCCCGTTACTAGTTTTTAGCACTTGTGTAATAAACCCTTACTTTGTAAGTACATTGTAATCAGTTAATGACTCATCAAATGTTTACCCCTATAACTGTGTTAGTAACCTGTTTGTTCTAGAAACTTCTTCCAATTGCTAATTATCAACTGGATATTTTCTAAAACATCATCAGTGTAGCCTTTTCCAAACTATATTGGGGTCATACCCTGTTTTAAGCTTTCATGGTTTAAACACGGTATGGTACGGTTTCACGGTTTATGTTGGGGTCAGCTACCAGTCTAACCGGATGCAGCTGAGTACCAATGTTTTACATGAAGCGACTGCCTATCTGACCTCCACAACCCAGTTAGTAACGGGTAATACTTGTTTAGGTAGATATTTTCCAAAAAATAGGTACACAAAAGTTTTAATGAATTAGTTAGAGTTAAATGATTTTTAAGGTTTTGCAGGATAGCCTATCAGAACTTATCTCCTACTTTGTATAACCTATCTAATTTACTGTTGTCCTAGTACTATAATATGTTTACACCTAATTAGCGAGATACATAGATAGCAAGTGATAAGCAAATAAGTTGAATGACCCTCAATGACAAAACATTGCATCCAAATGAACCTGTTTACTTAATTTAGTTAATCAGTTAATATTTATTTACTTCTTAGTAGGTCAAAGTGTTACTACGACTTAAGGACTTTCAACCTCCTCCAGGTTTAAAGTCATTAACTTAAAGTTGTTAAAGATCTTTGAAAAAATTATTCAAATGCATTGTTGGCTAGAATAGAAAGAACGCAATTAAAAGCTTTCCTTTTTTTTTATATTACTAAAATCACGTACTGTCCAATGTGTGTAAGTCAGAATAATGTAGGACCCCCTTGCTTTCGAATATCAATGGAGGCACCAAATTGAGCCACGTCATCACTTTAAAGTAAACAATAACATCACGCGTGTAAACCTAAAGGGATAAACAGATGTCTATAGTACACCTACATTTTACCAGTTATGTTTAAGTTCCATACAAAAGGAGGTGAGTGTATTGCCATGCTACCAACTAGACACAAATCTTGATTTTGGGCTGCTACTTAAAAATTTCTCATTATCTAACTCAATAAAACTTGGCACAACCAGGGAATGAAACCCAGTACCACATACTCAGCAGTAGTACTTTTAACCACTAGACGTACACAGCCTGGCATGTTTTCAATTTGTTTGCATTATGTAATATTCCAATAACACCCATTACAATTTAATTAGTAATTAATAATAATCCCTATACTTAGTTCACACATAAATAACATTGGAAGCTCCTGAGGCATTTAATCATGTAGTTGCAATACTTCCCTAAGCTGTTTTCCTGCCCCAGACTGATTAGTTTTGGCGACCAAGTTTAACATAATAACAATATCAACAGACTAATTTAATGATTCCAATAATTATGGTAATGAATCTGCTAGAATATTGGGAATTTTTTGACTCGTGTATTTTTCATAAACTTAATTATTTTGATATTTTAGTCAACCGCAAATAAGGGCATGGTTCTTTTTCAAGTTGTGCTACATTCATATTTGGGCCTGTGCAAGCAGCAAGCGAAATTAATATCCAAAAGTGTGTGACAATTTTCTGTCTTTTACCTTTTCAAGTCATAATGCCTGAACGGCTAACGTTAACATTTAGGCCACAGGTAGACAATGGTCTGGGTTACAACATAAGATAGATTTATCCAGGTAGTAAGACGCTCTGGCATAACTTGTCCTCCATGCGGGTAAAGTCACTGGCAAGAGATAGTGATGAATATTCAAGATTTGTTACAGTCCAAAAATACATAAATTTCCATATGAATTCTTTCATCATGCTGTGATTAATAACACAAGTGGTGCCTAACCTATTGTCATGGCCACAAGGTAAAATAGCATTCAGTTCTAAATTAGTAAATCTAGAAGAGCAACAACATTTTCTTACATTGTTTCAATCTGTACCTATTTGTGGAGTAATTGAGTTATTTGCGATGCTTTATCAATAAGAAAAAAAATAGAACAATAGTAAGTACTTGAAATATATCATAGTCATCATGCTCCTGCCCTTATCCCAACTTATTTGGGGTTGGCACAGCATGTCTTCTTCTCTTCTCTATTACTTGTCATCTCAGCAGTCACCTCCTTTCTAGCCATATTATCCTTCACACAGTCCATCTATCGTTTCTTTGGTCTTCCTCTACTCTTACAGCCGTCTAAATTCATATTCAACATTTTCCTCTATTCTATCTCAATTGAAATACATGAGGAACTATTTATTATAATTCTAAAATAGCATCAAAATTGCATTGTATTGATGTAAATTTTTGAATTAGCAGTTAGATTAGAATTATCATGCAATTTTTATTTATTTGTTTGGTATAATACACTATACTGAAAATAGTTCTGGTCTCTATAAACAATACTTTGATATAACAAAGCTTGCTGTTTGATTCTTTGCCAATACAAAATAGGCATTAAATACCTGCTTCTTATATGAACCCAATTTAATTATAGCTGATCAACATTTATATTAATTTATAAATAGAAATGAACACAAAGATGGCCTTGCTTGTTCAAATTCATAAAACTAGACAATCAGAGATCAATTTTGCATGTATAACATGTTAAAGTCACATGTGAGATGCAGGTTAGGCAGAGGAGAAAGAAGGTTAAGCATTGTACTCAGAGATATATGTCTCCGAGTACAAAAGCAATGCTTTTCAAATTTGAAATAGCCAAGTACTTGAGAAAGAGTAATAGAATACTGAACAAGATAATAATTAGTTTCTTTTAGGAGAATACTATCTTTCCTTGACTGCATTCATACATTGCTGCCACATGTCATTTAGTAAAGAATATCATGCTCCGAGTGATAGTATGAGTAAACCCACTTTGTAAGGTTTTTTATGTCAACAACTTGTAACATGAGCAGTTTTTTTGATTGTTTAGTGACTATTTAAGTTACCTATATGATTTTGATATATTTTTACTGCAATAAAGCTTAGCTAGCAGTTATGAAAAAATTGCCAATTTTACTATATTAACGAGTATCACAAAATTAATATTCAAATAACAATGACTTGCGAAATCTCACCGAATCAACAATCACATTTATATGTATTGCATCATACAATCAGGGTACAACTGTATTGGATGTATCTTATCTGTATATTTATGCTCAAAATAACTAGTAACAAATGATAATCATTATCAAACTATTCATTAAGGTTGGACATTGATTGTAAAATTGCAAGATTTTGTTTTTGTTTACCACTTCTTGATAAGGAGATTGCAAAAATATTGTTGATGGTATTTTCCTACAATCAAGCTCTGGTGACCAATTAATATTCTGTGAATTTGGTGAGAAAAGAAATGTTGTTGATTCATACAGGACATATTGTAACAAACTGGCACGCATTGCAAACTACAAAAATAGATGTGTTTTCATGACGTTATGTTCTTACCAATGCCATACTTATCCAAGTGGCCAGGTGTAAGACTGTTACTCTGTTTCATTACAAGTCTAGGAACTTGTGATGTACATAAACCACATGTGTCAACAAAGATTATGAACACTACCATTTTTTTAAACAAAAATACAACAGGTGGGTTGAACATAAACAATATGATTTGTTTACAAACAAAAGCTAGTGAGTGCACGTAAATGTATGTTGTGGTAGCCGGCGGCGCCGCAAGCACACTTACCTCTTGGGCAGCAGCATGGCGGCGGAGCCCTTGCGCTGGAACACGCCGTCCACCAGTACGCCATTCTTGCTGTTGCACGTCAGGTAGAACTCCGGGTGGTCATAGAACAGTTCCAGATGTCTACGCGATATGAAACTCGAATGTCCCATGTTAACGTCCACTTGGCCTCTACTAGAGTTCCGGCCGATCACGACACGTTTCTGCCGGATGAGGTACTCGAAGTCGCGGCCGTCGAGCCTTGCGATCGCGATGGGGGCCGGCTCCTGGGCCCACTGCACCTTGGAGGGCGACGGGGGCGCCGACTTCAGCGAGAGCAGCGCCCACGCGTCGCTCTCCGAGCTTCGCGTAAACTGAGCCTGGGCCATGGCAGGCGCGCGCGGACCGATATCACCAACGCTGTCCACACGCGGGGCGCGGACGCCTTGCACGAGGGCACATCACAATACCGCCGCGAGAACCGCCACCGCCGCGTCGCGACCCGGATATCCGGAACCTGCCGAACCCGTGCCTTTACAATTTGAGGTTACTGACGGGACGCACATGCGCAAAGTTTCAACTTGTGCGGTAAACAAGAATTATATAAACCACCACACCACCACGTGATAATAATGTATACATATACCTAGTCCGGAAGAGCGGATCGATACTATAAAGTACGGATATGTCTTATATGAACGAAATATTAACCTTTTGGTTGTTGCACAACTGAATTTTCGCAATTGGACCGAAATTAGACACTAAAGTAAACACGAGGCGAGAACAAAAATAACCAAAAACGTCAGTTCGGCATACGCAGTTTACAAGTTCGCCGCGCCATCTATGCAACATAGCAACAAATTGTAAATAAAAAGTTCCGTTCTACGCATTTGGAGAATGCCGAAAAAACACTTTTTTAAGAATTGTGCTCTACAATATATATTGTTTTGCTTTTTCAAACTTTATCAAATGATTTAGTCAATTTTAAATACATTTCAAAGTATTTAGGTTAATATTAAGTATTTACGGTTTATATTGAGACTGGGGAAATTTTTTACGATGATTGAATCGTGAAACGAAATTATATCAATAGTGATACGCAACGGACGTCGATTGTTTGAATATCGATTATTTAACGGTAAAGTACGTAGTTGAAAAAATAAAATGTTTAAAATCTTCAATAACACAACATGAAAATAAAATTATCCCGTTGGAAACTCTAAAGGGCTATATCTCTGTTGGTATTGCAATTCGTTTCCATAGAACTTATGGTTGATTGTTATAATATATTGTTTTAAATTAAGCAATTAATTTTAAAATAATGAAATGTTTCAATATAGTTTCGTTACAAACACAAAATAACAATGGCATGTATGAGATTAAAATCGATTGATTTGTCTATGTCTTTTCGTACAACACTACAGGAAAATACGCTGACGTCATCGACTCTTTGTAGTCTATTGGTTTTGTTGACATTAATATTTGAGTTTGTATCGCAAAATTGTTTAGAGAAGTGTTTTTAAAAACGTAACGATGAAAACGTTATTGTGCAACTACAATTAATACATAGGCGTGTATTCGCTGTCCCAGTCGATTCTCGCATCAATTACAGAAATAAAGGTGAGTTTTAATTCAACATTACCGCGAAATTTAAATTTTTATCTATTCTTCTAATCTGCTAGACAAATTGTCTTGTAAAGGTAAATCATAGTATGTTTTAAAATAATATCGCATACTATCTACTTTGACTTGATTTAATTCGCACTGGAGTATAATGCATTCAGCAAATAATTATTTCTCACTTTTTTCTATTCATTGTTTCTAGAAAACAGTCGATAATATTCCAATTAGAAAAATTAGAATACATTTCCAGGTCCGCGCTTATAGTTTTGGCAATGGACATTGCTCTTATACGGCCTTATTCGTACTTACATTAATTAAAATACTTTTCGACCTACCTCTGATAGATTAAGGTTGGAATGTTGCCAAATTGTATATTTTCATTGTTGACTAAATGTATTCTGTTTCAACCTTGCTAGGCCCATATGATAGCATGGTAATAGCGCTTATTCTCAGAAAAGCCTAAAAATGGACACAACAGATTGTTTTATAAATTGCCTCTCAGAGGCAATTTGGAGAAGACTTGTTTTTATTATCCAGCAGTGCCCGATTAAATTTATTGTGTTTCTAAATAGTTACTCATGCATTAATAAACTTGTTGTTTCTTTATTTTATTGGCTAGCTTATCAGGTTTTCTGCAATTTTTGTTGTTACCTCTGACATAATGCCCGCTAACATGGTACCTATATCTTTCATGGGTTCCTATCCATTACACCCGGCACAGATAAGATTGTTCCTCAAGTAATCGATTATTACAATTTAATTTCTGCTCTTACTTGATATCTGTAGCTGAATGTAAGATAACTACTCCTACATTATTTACCAGAGTTACTGGGTTGTGGAGGTCAGATAAGCAGTTGTTCCATATGTCTGATATACAGCTGCATCTGGTGAGACTGGAAGCAAAACTCAACATCATTGGGAAAAAGCTATGCAGATTCAAATTCTTTCATTTCACATAAACCTACATGGGCACTTATGAAACATCAGAAGATAGATGCAGGTGATGACTTGACAGCAACATCCTCTCATCCACAAATAAATTCATACTGTCACCAGATAGGCTTAGAGAGTGCTTACAGAGCAGAGGAGGCCCCACTCGCTACTAACCATAATATTTTCCATCAAAATGTTTACAGGAAATGGGCTCAAACTCAAAGTATTTATTTCAATTAGACCATAACAGGCACTTTTGAACCTCAGAAAAACAAAGAAGGTGAAGGCTACAGTCACAGACACAAGGCATAATAACATGTGAAAGTACTGTATTTGCTCATTCCAAATCATATTATGTAGATCTCTATGGAGAAGAATGGGCAAGAAATTCAATGGACACTCTTTTTAAACCGACTTCAAAAAAAGGAGGAGGTTTCTCAATTCGACCGTATATATATTTTTTTTTTTTCAATTACAATATTGTTACAAGATCTTGGCTACATCATTCATGTTGAGATTATATACACATATATGTGAGAACGATGTAGAAAACGTGCACATTAAGAGCATCCAGAGTAAAAGATTAAATCAATAATTTAAAAACAAAGTACCTAGTTAAAATAAACCGTGGCAGCTAAGAGATGACCAGTTCCAACTGACAGCGCCCGTTCACGAACATGACACATGGATCAGCACCATTCTGCTCAACCATATTGAAGGGTACCAAATGACCCAACACCACCATCTGCGAGACATTTGAAAGAGCATGACAGAAAAACAGTTTTTTCGACGAATTCTAGTTTCAATACTATGTCACTATCACTACTTTTGACATTCAGTAGAGTAAACCTTATGCACTTCTTTTTTTTCCATTTAATACTAAATTATTCACGGTGAACCAAATATAGACCGGCAGTAGGGCGTTATTTACGTCGTCAAGATTTGTGGCACGTCTGTTTATCTTAAATATTAAAGAGGTATCGTCAGCAAACAACACTATTTTTGGTTGGTTTTTAAATAAATGGGCTAGATCATTTATATAGACTAAGAAGAGGAAAGAACCTAATATCGAACCTTGCGGTACACCCATACTTACTTTTAAACCCAGTGAATTGACAGCATTTATTTGTACTTGCCAATGTCTATCGTTTAAATACGATTTCACTAAACTGAGCGCAAGTTTCCCTAAACCGCAATTTTCAAGTTTTAAGAGTAGGGTTTCGTGGTTTACGCAATCAAATGCTTTCGAGAGGTCGCAGAAGATTCTTATGGCATCTTGTGCCTCTTCCCACGTAGTTAATATGTGTTTTAATAAGTTGTGTCACTTTATACCTCACCGGCGTCAGTCGTACAACGTCCTTTGGTGAAACCATACTGTTTCTCATGTAAGATTTTATTGGTGTTAAGTGCTCAACCGCTCTTGATTAAGCATTACCTTTTCAAACACCTTGCTGAAAACCGGCAACACTGATACGGGTCTATAGTTATTGGTGTCTTTACTGTCCTCGGATTTGAAAAGTAGTATTACCGTGCTGTACCTCCTTATTTCAAAAGGTCCGGGAAGTCTCCTTGGTCCATATACAAAACAAATACTACAGCTAAGTATGGTGCTATAGTCTCAATAATAGCTTGACAAACTTTAATCGACATTCCCCATCGGCGAAAGACTAAGTATATTTTTCAAAAAAGTGCTTTGTTTGTTAAATCGATCATAATAAACAAATTTTACTATTGACTAAGTTTAAAGAATTTTTAGATCCCTACTCCAAACTCATAAACCACAAAAACCACTTTATCATTAATATTTTTAAATAAAAGCCTAAAAACTTGGTGAGTCCTATTTTCTTTTGAGTATTTTAATATACTATCATCATCATCATCATCATCATCATCATCATCATCCTCCTCCTCCACACTGTGCACGTCCTGTGCCAACACCAGCCAGGTTTTCTTCCGTTGGCAACCCCAATATATACCAATAAAATATTTCTACATTTCAATGTTTATGTGGAACATGCAAGGAAGGAAATTACATAATTTAAACAAATATATTATTATGAAAAATCTTTATTTAGTAAATACTTGATTATGACTAGGTACATCACAGTATCAATTATATAAATACAAAATAGAATATAATATTATAGAAGTGGCTAATACAGAAGTTAACAATATTGTCTATCTAAAAAATTGGAAATACAGTAATTGCATCTTCATACTGTTCATACATACTCAAACCTCTTTGACTGGCTGAGTTCATAAATTATACTTTCCTAATATTTGGCCTGGCAGTGGGACAACACAGGCTGGATTATTTCCTAGCCTAGTGTACCTCCTACCTCATACAAAAAGAAACTCTTATAATAATTTTCCTACCTTGAATGTTATAAGAATGTCCCAAAAAAAACCAATGTATGGTGTAACAATTTGATAAAATAATGTGCATTGACGGGTGGAGTTTCAGGATTAACCTTTGTCTTGATAAAAGCTGCAAGGTCTCAGTAGATTGTATTGATATTATACAGTGAGTAGCTTCTGCCCGCGGCCTCGCCCGCGTGGCGGCCTACTTGAAACAAATGTCATTTTTTTTTCACAAATATATCAGTCAGTCACGACTTTGAATTTTATATGTATAGATAGCTAGATTAGCTTAATATGATTGGAAGACTTCCCTCCCTATAATTGAATAAATACAAAAGAAGCACCTATAATAATAGTTGTAAGTTGAATAAATAAATAAATAAGTTTTCAGGAGAAGTAGAACTGTTAAAACTCGGGAACAATAGAAAAAAAAATTACATTTTGTCTACGATTTACCCATATCTTGGTAAAAAAATAACATTATACATTATTAGAAAACATAGTATCAAGATCCTACTCCTACCTAATCGTCCAGCTGGGTCAAGCTAGCCACTCCTCTATTGATCCAATGCTGTTCCTTCAAGGTCGTTTCCAGAGTGATGTACATGACAAAGTTGCTGGAGTGCCCCGTGGTTGCCAACACTCCCTTCCTCTCACTAGTCTTGTAGATAGGACAGAAGTAGCAAGGGGGGGGCATGAACTCTGCTATGAGAGCCGGTTTGAACCAGATTATAGGGATTGTGTCGAATAGGATCTTTGGGTAGGATTCGTCCATAAGCATCGTTTCGCGGTTCCATCTTGCGCCTTCGAGGTACAGGCCCTGGGTGTGGAAGAGTTTGTGTTAGTATATTTGAGAGGGTTGTGACCGGTAATTATTTGAGAGTTCCATTCGAGAATGTCTAATCTACTGTTGCATTTTGTTCGTGGGTTAGTATCCATGAGCTACCTACATATTACGCGATTATTTGCGCTTTCGATTTTGAGGAACACTAAAATATCAAACCGTGCAAATCAGTAGTTACGTGTGCGTGTCACGCATGCATCCAAACGTCCCAAAGAGACACTTGTATCCGTGCTATCAAGCGCTAAGAATTCCAATACTTAAAGAATACACTCCCATGCACATTCCAAGAGACATACCCATATAAATACGCTGTGTTCATGATCCTCCTTATCCATTTCAAATGGTTGCTGCATGCGATATAAGTAAATGACATGTATAGTAAAAGTGTTTAGAAAACCCTGATGATAATGACCTGAGTTGATCACATTGAAAATCTTTTTCCGTGTCAATTTTTCTGTTGAGTTATGCTTTATAAAATATTATACCCAACTATGCATTGGTTTCTAGAGAGCCAATTTAATAAAAATCGGTCGTCAATTTCTATGGCAATATGATCCGTTGAACTTAACATGTTACTTGTAGTTTAGTTCTGGGTCGACTCAATATAGATTACGATCGATACGCTGAGAAGAGGAACATCTAACATAGAATTTGATAAGAGATTATCAGGATCAAGCTTTCAGAAACCAGATCCCTACAGCTGGTCCCAAGATCAACCAACCTTGCAATACACTCCAAAAGTGGGTAGCTCTTCGGCCTCCGACTCCATGCTAGTGATGGTGAACTCGAAGTGGACCTGGTCGATAGGAATCCTGTTGTGTCGCGAGTAGTTCTGTAGCACACCAGTCATGAATGACTGCGTGAAGTAGAAGCCTGAGAGCCAGAAGACGATCGGAGGACCCTCGTCTACCCAGTCTTGTAGGAAACTCAGGCTGGAAACGAAATAGTCATATTAATACTGTAATAAGTATGACGTTAGTAAAAAATGATTTGGTTTTGGTATTTTAAAAAGAAAATATGCAATAGTTTTAAAATTATACCGAGTACTAATCATTTTAAGAAATGTACAGTTTCTTAGAAGTTGTAATTATGGCGATCCCACCCATGGATATCCAAAAGTTGCAGATATATTCTCTAACTAATTTGAATTTTTGCTTTTTCCAGACAACCACCATGACAGAGAAGGTGTTAGACGAGAAAACCTGGCCACAGGAGGCAGAAGGAGCCATCAACGACATCCGCAAGCACGTGAAGAGTGCTGGTATCTCCCCGAAATTGCCCAACGACAACCAGAGGATCTACATCAACCTGACTACCCTGGAGAATGCACAATATTGCGTCGAAATGTCCGCTAACGGCTTCAGGGTCGTCGGCAGGCAGTACGATGACATTACCCTGTCTAGCATAGAAAACATGAACTATGAGACCCCCTACGCCCTCCTGAACAATATCAGCCAGAAGTACAGGGAGTCCTTCGGAGGAGAACTCATGAACAAACTCCTGGATCTGGCTGCTCGTAACTCGGAAGGCTGAATTCTCATCAACATGCCGTAGTCCTGTGTTGAACGTAGGCCTATCCCAAGCCCCAAGACAAAGTTATTTGCTTAAGCAAAATTGCGGTTGCATTTGAAATAAAACTAACTTTAATATTATATCGATGTGTTGTGTAATCATTTGTATAAATAAGTTCTGTGTCTATTGTTAACGTTAACTAAGGTTAGTTTTATTACAATGAGGAATATTCACATAAATATCAAAAGTATTATAAAAATAAGAAATCTTAACAAATATCAGGGTTAAAAGCGTCGATTTCTTAAAGATTTATTGACAACTTGTCGATTTTTGATTGTTGAATTTACGGTGGAAATGTGTCAAAAAATATCACCTGTCAGTATTCACATGTGCTATAAATAAATGTTTAATGTGTAACTAAGTTAATATAAACTGTGTAGAATTTTAATATTACTAACGCGTTTTTAGTGGTGGATGCGATCTGAAACTATTAGCGTAATAGCGATCATCTCTCTCGGTATTAATGATTATTGAATATGTATGCGTTATTTGCATGCTCAATGTTTTCTAAAATTGTTGTTAACACAAAATTCCACAAGTACATATTTGGTCGAATGTGTAAGACTGTTAGCATCGCATACTTCTAGTTTCATGTTAGATCCAGTGTTATCACTGATAGCTCTCAAACTGAATGAATGTAGCCATTCTAACTGTGAAGCGCACTTCCATGCACGCCGTGGGGCCACGACCTAACATAATAAACAACAAAATAGGGCACGGTGGCTTACAAATTGCTCACTTCCTGTGTTGCATCTATATCGTTCAGTGCGCTGAGCTCCTTAGGATTCTTATAGTATTTTAAGAAAGATTCGATTCACACATATCTAAATAAGGGGTTATATGAACTATATCGTTAAATTATGTATGTATTTATCGTTAAATTATCATATAATAGCCCCAAACAAATAACACATTGTTAACACTCGTATACAATTTATCTTCATGGCCAGGATTGTACGAGATTACTTATTGTAGACTTTGTGTGAGTGCAGTGAGAATCGTCTCTTGATCAACAGTACCTACCTCCTCGTGGCGGGGTACAAGGTAATGTTTCTATTGTGTTGAGTGTTCCTTACATAACTAACAAACTTCAGTACTGTACTGTTAACTGACATGAGAGTTTTAGAAATAGTTCGGAGTAGTAGAGAGCGTTTGCTCTGTCATTCAGGACAAAATTCTTGAATTGTACTTTCAATTGCAAGTAAGCCATTTATACGAATATGAACCTTTACGTAATTAACGTTCATATTCATACTTACATCTTTTTTCCATGGAGGTAGGCGGAAACTATAGAACGCCATTTGCCATAACGTTCAAAATGTCAATGTCAATAATAGTTTCAGCTAATACGAACCTTATCTTTTTACGAGTAATATTCATATTCGCCTACTTTACTTGGCTGAAAGTCCGGTCGGTGAATTCTGTTCCTACACCTGTCTGACAATCTCTTTGTAAAGCTCGATGAGTCATATTAAGAGGGTGCATTCTGAAAGTTGGCAACGCCGTAAATAACTGTCAAATATACCGATGTTTTGATGAATTTCTTTAATATTACTAGATGAAAATGGAATATCGCTGTGTTGCACTAAAATATTGGTTATAAATAGCAATAACTAATACAATTACACTGAATATTTAGTTTTAGTTGCAAAAAAAAAGCACTTGGAAATCTTCCAAATGCTTTTTTATATCCAAAACTACCTTCGCCATTGTTGTTATTGCAATAATCAGTAATATTGGGTAATAATTATTTGACCACAATTTGCGACGTTGCCAACTTTCAGAATGCACCTCTCAACGCCAGTACTGTAAGGTGTGACTGCCTGTCGCTTTAAATGTGCAACAGCTTTACACGGCATTTTAATTAGTACAACTATCGTCGACGGACTGAGTACAAACATTGTGTACCTATATAGTTTGGGTATATGTTATAGATGGCTCCTAGAATATTGCTCGCAATTCTTCAGTGATACGTTTAAGGACCATGTTAGTGGTGCACGCTTCGGTCGGCACATTCGAGATAGCCGTCTCTAAGTATTCGCCTTTTTAATTTGCTTCATTTTGTTCAGCAAACACCATTCGGTATCTACCATTGCAGAACCATATTCGGATTGGTTCGCAGCTCGGCACAATGAGAGCTAAGTTTTTTTCCCCCGAACTGTTTTCTGGCTGCATTGAATGGTGGTGATCCGTAAAAAATATCCCATGTTATAAGCTATCTGTGTGCCAAATTTCATCCAAATCCGTTTTGCGTGAAATTTTAACAAATATTCTCTCAAAATTTTGAATTTGTAATAGTAGTAAGACTAATTCATGGTCTAAACACACGGCCTAACAATTTAAATATTAAAGAATTTAAAGAAGTAGTAAATGAAAGTAGAAGTAACTAAATGAAAATGTAAAAAAAAATTGCCATGTTAACTTGATCTCAAATGGATGCAACAATTTTACAATAAGTCAATTGAATAGAGTCCGAAACATGTACCCAAACTATCAACTCTTTAGACATAATATACACAAGATAGAGTAGTGAACTTGTTTGTGATAGTAAAATAAATTGATATATATGAATTTTAAACGTTTTATTTACTTACTGCCAGCAATAAAGCATGCAAAAGCAGCAGTATCGGGATGACTGATAAAATAGTTAACTTAAATTCGTAAAAAAAAAATTTTGCAGGGTGAAATTTTATACAAGTTCTTCGCACGAAACCGCTAGGCTGCGTTTCTACCAGAGATGTGCGAGGATGCGTTGCGATTGTGTTTGTTAAGAACCAATAGAATCACCTCATTTACCTAGCCTCGCTCAGCGCAGCTCTTGTGGAAACGGCTCAGCGGAGCGAGGTTGTTGTACATTCAAAACAAGGGAAAGATGTGTGCGAGGGATAATGCCTGCAAGGGACAGACGCGAGCGAAATTATAGCAGTCACTAGACGGTGTGGTTACCGCTCGCATCTGACACGAGCCAACACATCCTCGCACCGCTCAGCGGCCTAGCACATATCTGGTGGAAACGCTCACACCGTTCAAATTAGCTAAATTTCGGTCACAAAAGAAAAAACACGCTGAGAAGAACAAAAGAAATAAACCGTTATTTTCAGATGTCCGAGCAGCGTTCGCCCAAGCCATCCAAGCCGTCTATGTGGTCACTCTCCCCTACTGTTCACTTAGTTAAACCATTTGCAACTAGATGGCGGTGTACCGTTAGGTGCGCTTCCTGAATCGCGGTGTTAAGATTCTCCGTTTTCAAACGACCACGCGGTGCAAAGGTTATTAGTGTGTGTGTTATGATACACTACTACATTTTAGGCTGTTTTTTTTGGAGAACCTGTACTGTTTCCACTGCCTGGGCAAAAACTTCCCCAAATTTCGTCCATGAGTTCTTTTACCGTGCGTGCCTCATTTAGGCTGAAAATCATGACAGTCTCCCAAAACGGGCGCATTTCGCTACTTGAACCACTTCCTAGTGTTTTAGCTGGGGAATACTGGGAAGAGTGGGAAGAAGTACCGGAATAAACTCCCCAGCAAAGCAACACATCTGTCTATTAGGCACGTAGACTGTCCGTGCATTACATGTAATAGAGTAAGATCCCAGGGCCACCAGACGTCACGTATTTTCTGACGAAGGAAATGTGGACGATTGAGTAGTGTTAGTATGTACTAAGAACGCATGCCTACCTGCTAGCTTGCTTAGCCGGCCAATTTTCAGGTATCAGGTAATCAAGGTACGTAAAAACATTACTTACCTCACGTAAATTCTCCAAGCTGATTTTTACGTATATTCTAGGCAATATCCTTAAAAATAAGTCGCCAATACTCCCAGACACTTTCCGTCGGCCGTATTGCTTTGCAGACGCTTTAAAGCTCCCAAAATAATTACTTAACTTCACGTAAATTCTGATGCTCCATTTTTATATATGTCCACCAGACAACTATTTTAAAACCTTTTACAAGAAGACAGACCGATCCAAGGGGCCAATCATCCCCTAAATTCAAATAAATTTTCGACAATGCCACTCTTTCATCGTGATCAACAATAAAGTTATATCTGAAATCCATGAAGATATATCGTGTTCCGAGCATGAGGAAGCTGATACAAAGATCGTGTACCATGTATGCAACATCGATGCCCAGGCTAATTTTGTGATACGATGCTCAGATACTGATATAGCAGCCATAATGCTGGGAAATATGCATCATTTGGAAAATGGTGATTCCCACGTTTGGATTTTGATCGGCACTGGTAACAAGCAGAGGTATGTTGACTTGAATACTATCTGCAAACAATTCGGACCGTCGTTGTGTCGAAGTTTACCAGCATTCCATGCTATCACAGGATGTGATTTTAATCCAGCTTTTTTCAAAAAGGGCAAACAAAGGCCATTTAATACTCGTATTTTGAAGAAAAATGAAGAATACCAACAAGCATTTCACCGTTTTGGTTCCTTGAATTTTGTTGGTGATGTAGATGAAGAAGAACGTGTTTTCAACATAATACAAAAATGTATCTGTGATGTATACAACGTTCCCGGAATAATTGATGTAGATGCTGCCAGACTCCAACTGTTAATTAACAATTAAGTATATGGTTTCTGACATTAATGAAGAATTCAATCGGAAAAATTTGAAAAACTTCGATGCTAGCAACTTACCACCTTGCAAAAGTGAGCTTTGGCAACAGTTCCAACGGGCTAACTATATTGCTAGTCTTTGGAACAATGCAACTATGAAGATGATAAATATTTTCAAACCCGAAAACAATGGCTGGACATTAAAAGATGGTACATATGATTTTCATTGGTTCGATGGAGATTTTGTCAGTGAGTCGCTGGAAGAACAATCAGGTAATTTATTTTCGTTTCTCATATATTTTGTGTCTCTTTAGTTTTTTTAGATCTTCACTGTTTGAATTATTTTTTACAGTGGAAGGAAATGAGGATAATGCTGATGATGACAATGACGATTTAGATATTCAATATCAAGATTGGCTGCATGATGAATTATCTAATTTCAATGACGATGATAATGAAAATTAGAGGTACTACTCAGAAATATCTATTTTGTATTTTTTATTATTAACTCCCAATAAATAATTAATTAAAAAAAATTGTTGTTATTCAATAAATTTGTTAACACTATCGAGTTTTTGGCATTTCTTAAAAAAAAATTGAAGTCTTTTCGAATTTATCAAAGCAGCTTGCAGGATAAAATTCTAGAATTATTGTAGTGAAATGAGCATTTTTTTACAAGTTAATTTTTAATTATTTACCGGATTTTTAAATTTTTAGCAGATTTTTTTTTTATTAATAATTAATTGATATGAGTAAACTATAAGAGAGTGAGAGAGAGAGAAGTCAATATATCCTAATACATGACTCACTCAGTCTCATGCGTATAGGTAGATAATGCCCTCGCGCTCCTACTCATAGAGGCATTAAAATTGAATTTAGGGGATGATTGGCCCCTTGGATCGGTCTGTCTTCTTGTAAAAGGTTTTAAAATAGTTGTCTGGTGGACATATATAAAAATGGAGCATCAGAATTTACGTGAAGTTAAGTCATTATTTTGGGAGCTTTAAAGCGTCTGCAAAGCAATACGGCCGACGGAAAGTGTCTGGGAGTATTGGCGACTTATTTTTAAGGATATTGCCTAGAATATACGTAAAAATCAGCTTGGAGAATTTACGTGAGGTAAGTAATGTTTTTACGTACCTTGATTACCTGATACCTGAAAATTGGCCGGCTAAGCAAGCTAGTAGGTAGGCATGCGTTCTTAGTACATACTAACACTACTCAATCGTCCACATTTCCTTCGTCAGAAAATACGTGACGTCTGGTGGCCCTGGGATCTTGGACTATAATGCAATGTTGATCTGGCTGTGACGTCCGTGCATTATATGTAATGCATTAGTCAGTGGCAACTGAACTGCGTTTACTGCGCTGGACGTGTGAGCTAGAACTTTGATTTTCTAGGGACGTATGAATTAAAGTAGTTTATAAAAAAACACCATTGGACGTACCACGACATTATCCAAAATAGATGGGACAGTCAACGTGTTAAAAGAACCTGATTTTATACTATAGTACGTAAACATTAAAAAAAACAAAGAAACAGTTAAATTATGGTCACAATATGTCAGCTAGCATTACCCACACCAATATAACTACTACTACTACTACTGTTAGCATGCGTCCTATATAAAAAAATATATACTGATGCAGTAAGGCGATAGTCTGCTTGTGCAAAACTCAGAAACTCACAGCAAAAACAAAAACAAATCGTGTGTGCAGGGACCTCCCTCTTTGACACCTACTCGTACTTAAATTATTTGAGATGATGCTAAAGTTGCTCTACCTGTCTATTAACCAACTTAAAAAAGGAGGGGATCAATTCGACCCTTACCTATATTTATTATTATTTGCAGGAACCACCATACAATGACGTTATATAAAAATATTTTTCGGATAGTTATTCTTGAAATTCATGATCACTAGTTTTCGAACATTTTTTTTTTTGCATCTGCTTAATTACCGTTAAGCAGATGCAAAAAAAAATGTCGCCTTGCCACTGCAAAAATGTAACAATTTCTAAGGATTTTTTTTTATATCTAGGACATTTGCGCGAAAGGCAAATTCTAAGGACTTTTTTTAATAACTAGGACATTTGCGCGAAAGGTACGCGCGAATAAAACATTTGCGCGCATGTACTAATGCGTGAAAGCACTTTATCGCGAAAGGACACCTGTGCGAATGGTCTTTTGCGCGAACGGACACTTGTGCGAATAGACACTTGCGCGTCGATTTAGCCCGTGAGACTCGTTACAGACAAAACATAAAATCACGCTTGATATTACTTGATTTTGATTGTGACCCTAAATTCGTTTAGACTTTAGAGTTCCCTCGATTACTATGAACATGACACCCATGATGAAAAATACGCAATTTTTCGCAGCCGAAACCTTTGATTTTGATTTCTATTCATCGACAAGAATCTTATTTCCCGCAAGTATCCGTTCGCGCCAGTGAATTCCGCGCAAGTGTTAAAAATTAAAAAATCATAGATAAAAACGTAACCCTTCTTTTCTTTGTAGTCTGTTAAAATAATTTAGTAGAGCATAATAATTAATAGAGCCTGCATGACATAATGTGCGAGTAAGAAATGAAAAACAATTGACGATATTCCGGAAAACAATTGACGATCCGATTCCGGCGTCCTTCCTCGACCGCTAGACGGTCACCGAGAAATAAATATGGCAAACGTTTCTGTATATAAACTGTAAATTTTAGGGTGTTTTGGTATACTAATACTATAAATTTCAGTTTACGTTCAGTTTAACGTTTTTTTTTTTATTTTGTCGTGTCATTCAACAGTGGCCCTTCGATAAAATCGAATAATAACACAAATCTACTGACAGAAACTACGTATTTTTTGAGAAATTTGACGATATTATTGTAATCAGATTAAAAGATTTTTTACAAAAAGTAACGAGCCAAAGGACAATGACCAAAGTTGGTACCAAAAAGTCTCGCGCCTCAAAACCAAAATATTATAGTAATTAGTTTCATATTTTTTTACGGCATTACGCGTCGGGGATTTGATTTTTGAACTGGAAATATACTTTTCGAGTTTAAAAGTACGAATATTGTTTTACTCCCTTTATATGACGTTCCGTTTCAACTGAATATAAATGACGTTCCGTTTCAATTGAACAAACCCTTGTCTGTCGAGCGGACTCTAAAATTAATTACAATTAAGTAAGATCAGTACACCAAATCGATTTAGTTTGGTTTATTGCTATTTCCAAAAAAATAGATTTTCTCAGCCTAAAGATTTTGATTTATCGATTACATCCCTAAATCCCGACTAGTTTATAGCACTTACTATACTCTATGGTTTATAGTTATCTTATCTGTGGCATCTGACATTTGTACTGTACTGACTGACTATTGGCAATGTAAAGGTCTAAAATAAAATCGAGTTTCAGTCAAGCATACTGTGGATGTTACTTTAACTCGTAATTCTTACTAATATTAGTGTATTACGCTGTTTTTAGAGCAATAATGTAATGTATGTGTGTTAAAATACGTCGTTGGTAGCGTCGAAAAAATAGACCTACTTTTTAGGTTAGTTTCGATTTTATAAAATAACTCGGAAACCGGGGGTTTTTTTTTCAAAAATAATTTTTGTAGGAGTTAATACGATCAGTGTAGTCTATAAAAAACAAGGTTTGATTTTGATGCAGCATGGTACGGGATTCCATACTTCCATGAGCATTCTCTTTTGAAGACAAGGATATAAAGGTATTTATGGGCTCGACAGATTTTGCGATTTAGCCTCTGTTGCCTCGGAAGGAGTTCGGAAACAGAACTCGGACTCGCGTTGGGTGCGAGAGACCTCGTTTCAACGCCAGATTTACGCAACAAGAGCGAGTTTTATGAACTTTATAAAATACGTAGTTATTAAGCATATAACCAATATTATGGTGCACTGAAAATAATTGCTATTCCTTTAAAACTTTAGTCAAGAAAACATTTTAAATCTGCGTGAATATTTCGAAGGGCTGTCAATGTTACTGGACTGGGCTCTTAATACTTTATAAAGAGCCCAGTACATATGTTATGGGCACACCCTTATGCCTAACATATGTATGTAATATAAATTCACGCCATTTACACTCATATATTTTATTTTCACTTCACACGATACATCGTACTCTCTTTACCTTTCAAACACAATAATCTTCGTTCATTATTTACATTCCTTTTCTCTTAAACATTTCATTCATTATGCTATCATGCGAAAGAAAGCGGCCTCCTTACTACAGCTCCTGTATGGTAGTGACAACAGCATTTTGAAGATGATTGCTGCCAGACCGGACTGCCCGACATCAATCCATTGTATAGGTTGAACATCTAAGGAGAGGCCACACAGCCGCATTTAACACCTCTTGAGATGCAAAACCAGTAAGTGCATGCACCATTTATCCTAACACAAGCACTGGAGTCCTTGTGTAAAGATTGCAGTTCTCGTATCAAGCGCCTGTCCACATCATACATGGATAAAGTCTGTGCTTCCCTCCATACAGTCATAGGCTTTCTTCAAGTCTACGAAAACACGACTTTCTTGGGCTTAGCGAGATGTTTTTCGGCTACACCTTAACGTGAAGATCTGCTCCATGCAGCCGATTCCCTCTCTATACTTACCGTGACAGCAAATCAGCGATATAAGAGCCCAAGGGCTTCATTGACGGGTAGGACTTGGACATCCACACTTGGGGCACGACGCCCTTGATGAAGGAGTTGTTGCAATCCTCCAGCTCCGCGCTCAAGATGGCTAGGCCCTGGGCGGCTAGGAAGACCCCGTGGAGGGTCCGTTTCACTACTGCGAGCAGGCGGTTGTAGCGGATAAGTTCCTGAAGAAGAGACGGTTTTTGGAGCTCAAAAGTCGGTAGTTCGTAGTAGAACTACTACTACTACTAGTCGGTAGTAGAACTGGCGAATGATACAGTCCTTTTACAGTTTATTTACCGCTAGCTATTATATTGTCTAACCAGAGATTTATATAATTCCCGTAAATCACATTTTTACCTTTCTCCAACTTAGATGATAGCACCCACTAAACGGCGCCCAACTGCCAAAGAAATGGCTCAAAAGCAGGTATAGTTTTTTAAATCTGCAGCGTCCCTATCAGCCCGATGTAAATTGTGGGAAAATACCTGTCGCCCTTCCACTCACTACCTTACCGGCTTACCAACAAGTGAGCATTTTCCTACAGGACCTTCCATGGTCCACCGGATTTAACTCCAACCACGTTAAGTGGGGCTTTTTTTTTCTCGGTGTGGAAATCCTCAATGGATGTCCTCCGCCCTGAGGAGAGTGGAGGGGTCTGTCAGACTCATGATTCCTAAAACCACACCGGTGTTCCCTCACACACTTGCGTCGGGGGGCAGCGGGATCTAATGCGACTTCCGCTGCCCGGGACTAGTGCCGGCCCGCTTGAACTGTGGGTTCAGCTGCCCCGGACTAGTGCCGGCCCGCTTGAACTGCGGGTTCAGCTGCCCCGAACTAGTGCCAGCCCGCTTGAACTGCGGGTTCCGCTGCCCCGGACTAGTGCCGGCCCGCTTGAACTGCGGGTTCAGCTGCCCCGGACTAGTGCCAGCCCGCTTGAACTGCGGGTTCCGCTGCCCCGGACTAGTGCCGGCCCGCTTGAACTGCGGGTTCCGCTGCCCCGGACTAGTGCCGGCCCGCTTGAACTGCGGGTTCCGCTGCCCCGGACTAGTGCCGGCCAGCTTGAACTGCGGGTTCCGCTGCCCCGGACTAGTGCCGGCCCGCTTGAACTGCGGGCCTCGTCCCGGGGGGTAAAACTCCCCCCGTTACGTCTAAGAAAGGTGCGGGTGGAACAACACTACACGTTAAGTGGGGCTAGCTAGTGGGTGTGGAGCTGTTTCACAAATTATGTTCCACCTTCTATCCTGCCCTCTTAGCCCAAAAACATGCAGCTGAAATGACCTTTGCGCTGCCACCGACGACGAGCTGGAAGTGGCGAAGCTGTAGGTTAACAAAATAAATAGTGTCGTGTCAGTGACAGGAAGACGAATAGCGGTAAGTAAACTATGAAAGGACGTTTGTTGGGATGATCATCAGTTAGTAATTAAGCTGACCACTATATCAACGCGTAATCGGCTTGGGCCGTTCACAAAATTTGTCGCATTTAGCTTGGCGCGGTGTCGAGTCGCATCGCCCGAAACGGAACGAGTTGAATGCTTTTATTTAAGACAAGCACGCTTTCAAATATGTCACTGTCTTATAAGTCTCACGATATTGGTTCAAAACCAAAATCGAAAAAAAAAATATCTCACACAGGCTTACATGGGTACTTAGTTGCAAGGTTCGGGCTGGTCGTTTCCTATGGAGAAGAACCGGTAAGAAACTCCATGGTTACTCTTTTAAAACGATTTGGTTTTACAATATTATCATGTTACTGGTTATAAATTATTGTAATTACCCCGCCTAAAGCTCTTTCAAGCCAATTCCGCATGCTCAGTAAGTTTACCTGTTTGAGCACGGTGTTCATACTGTTAAAGTAGAGCACAGGATACTTCTCGCTGACGTAGAAGATATCGTAGAGCTCGGGCAGGCGGTCCATCATGTCCTTGGTCATGTCCACCACCCCCCCTCCCTCGCCGCCCTCGGTACCGCCTCCCGCCACGATGTCCGTCTGTGTGAGGAGTGTGCCGAATAGCAGCTACGGACGGAAGAAACATAGGTTTTTATTTCTAGAATAACATTAGTCACAATATACTGAAAGCGGTCTTTCTATTGACGTGGTTAACACCCTAAGACAGTTTTCTTTTTTATCAAAACATCACGAGAAAATCTGCAAGTCCTAGAACCAAAAATTGGAAGATATGCGTGGATTACAGCCCACGCCCTCTCGTAAAGAGAAAGCCCGTGTCACAGCAGTGGGAACATTATGTTTATGCTATGCTTATGAATGCACCCTATTCTGAAAGCTGGCAATGTCGCAAATAACTTTCAAATATTTCACGGTTTTGGTAAACATATCAATATTACTGAATTAAATTATGAAATGCCTCTCAGTGTTGCAATAAAATATTGATTATGAAACGCAATAATAAGACTGTATTAGGTGTTGACACATTAGAACGTAGAAAAGGTCCCAAGTGCTTTATTTAGTAAAATGTTAGAAAGCTACTTGCGACGTTGCCAGCTTTCTGAATGCACCGTCTTAAGAAGATGGCGTATCCCCGGTTCTTACGGCATTGGTCTCTTTGTTATCCTTGGTGATGTCGGCGTTCTCGTGCAGGCCGAAGACCTCGGGCTTGGCCGTCATGGGCAGCGCGCGGATGTGCTCCAGCACGGAGTTGTAATCCATCGACGGCGGCATCAGGTAGTCGCCGCTCGGGGAGAACGAGTAGCTGAGCAGTGAGCGAATACACCACGATCATTACAAGTTTAATAAAACTAGCGTCGCCCGCGCGGAGTTTGGTAGCAAATACCAGAATATAAAGTATCCTAAGTGTTAATCCAGGTAATAAACTAGCTGTATGTTAAATTTCACCCAGATCCTTTCAATAGTTTTGCGTGAAAGAATAAAAAACCATCCATCCTCACAAACTTTCGCATTTAGTAGTAAGTTAAGATCGGAATTTATGTGTTAGTTGGACTAGATTATGATTGAGATTATATGTTATTCGGGCTTATTTCTAAATACTACTACTATTAGGGTTTATTGATTACTGGTACTACTAACAATGCTAGGTTGTTCTTGGGACATTTCATATGCTCTTTCTAAAGTATCGGTGACAATCTTCATATCATTCTCAATACTCGTAGTTATCTCGAAAGAAAAATTCAATTTAATTTTTTTTTTTTTTGATTGAATTATTATTCAATCATCAAAAAAATTTTTAAACGCTTTTTCAGTTGCATTTGAGTTTAGTTCTCGCCGCGAATTATCCTTTATGTCTTCTACCGAATGAAAACGGGTGCCACGAAGTGGTAATTTGAGTTCAGGAAAAAGAAAGAAGTCGGCTGGAACCGTATCTGGTGAATAAGGTGGTTGCTCGATGGTATTTGTTGACTTTTTGTTCAAAAATTCGTTCACTATGATGGCCTTGTGCGATGGCTCATTATCGTGGTGCAAAATCAAAGAATTTTCTTTCCACAAATCTGGCCTTTTTCGTCACATTTGCTCTCTTATAGGCCGCATAACGCTCAAATAATATTCTTTAATTACTGTTTGACCATAAGGGAAGAATTCCGAGTGCACAACACCACGATAGTCAAAGAAAACGGTCAACATTACTTACACTTTTGATCGACTTTGGCGTGGTTTTTTCGGTTTCGGTTCAGTTGGAAGGCGCCACTCCGTTGTTGACTAGTTTGCATGTCAAACTCGTAAACCCACGTCTCGTCACCAGTAACAATGCGTTTCATGAGTGTTGGGTCGGAATTGACTCGTTCTAGCATGTCCTCAGCGACTCTTATGCGATTAAGTTTTTAGAGAAAATTCAGGCCTTTTGGGACTAGCCGAGCGGCAACATGTTTCATACCCAAGTGATTCTTTAAAATGGTACGGATCGACTCGTGAGACATAGATATTTAGCGGTTATCTCTCTCAAACTTGAATGAGGATTTTCAGTCACTATTTCCTTCACTTTTGCGATATTAACTTCAGTTGAAGACGTTGATGGCCTATCAGAGCGAAGCAAATCTTCCACCACATCTCGACCGCTTTTGAACGCTTGGTGCCATTCATAAGCACGTGTTTTTGATAAAATCGATTCACCGTAAGCCTTCTGTAACATTTTTAGGGACTCCGAACACGAAATTCCATTGGCGATGCAAAATTTAAGCAATACACACTAGATATGATCTAACTAAAAACAGCACTGTATTTAATCCAAATAACAGATGCAACTCAAACTCCGCGCCAAAATGGAAACAGTGGTGCCAATATAGAAACGAAAAAAAAAACAAAAATTAATCATTTGGGACCATAAACAAATCATCCATTCCCGATACTTTTTTGACTGAATGTAAATGCGAAAGTTTGTGAGGATGGATAGATCTTTGCCATGTTTTCACGCGAAAACAATTGAACGGATTTGGATAAAATTTGGCACACACCGCACACAGATCGGTTATAACTTGGATTAGGTTGCATGTCTGTCGGTCTTTTACAGGCTGTACTTCGGTGAGTGTGCCCAATAGCTCCACGAGATCATTCCACCATCTCGCTTCTTCCATCGGGAGTCCAGACATACTGCGGGTTATCACCCATTCCTTGTCGATGTTCCACACATTCGCACTGTTATAAGGCCGACCCCGTCAGTCTTTTTAAAAAAAAAACTACTTTCTACCAAAACCACTTTTATATTAACACAAACCACAGTTACACTTTTATTACTACTTACTAGTTATCTAAGCGACTTACTAGTTATAGTACACACAATTACATCAACCAAAATTATGACTTTCTGACTCTCTTTGTATCTCCTGAGATAAGTTTCCGAATTTGGTTCACGCGACGGCGTCCAGAATCTAACTGGCTCGATTAGTATTATAATTCCGCTAATGTGCGATAATTGCAATTCAGCGTTTACTTTGTAATGGAAAATGAGGCTTTGACTCTAAAGTGCAGATGTAGACTTTACTGCCTTGTAATAAGGGTTATAACAGCTCCCCCTTTTTGACGGAGCTTTATTTGTTTTTCTTAAGGGTTTATTGATCTGGCAAAGCTTACATTTTTTTACGTACTGTTCAATGTCAGAGCGCATGCCTTTCCAATAGTAGGCAGCTTTGATACGGGAATACATTCGTTGTGATCCTGGGTGACCAGCGATAACAGAGTCATGATTTTCTTTTAATATTTTAGGGACTTCTATAGGAGTAGGATAAATTAATTGATTTTTGTATATATGAATTTTAATATTGGTATCGTGAAAAATATACGATATCATATTATAAACTTTAGTATAAGCTAGTTTAGAAAATGGATCACTAAAATCTGGCAACGCGAGATCAGTTATATTTGGACAGTCAATTAATAGATTTCTGAGTTTGATTAATAAAGTATAGACATCTCTAAAGTTAGTTTGTTCATAATGATGAACTTTTGTAAATAGAAAATAGTAAGATTTATTTTTATCATTGACGCGATGTATCGAGAGAGGTTCGCGTTCGGAATTTAGTAAGTCAGCAGAATTATCGAGCTGTGATAGTATTTCTTCGCAATAAGGCATAGAATAATCAAAGTCTAAAGAGACTGGGCAAGCTATTGTATTTAACTTAGATAAGTGTAGACCCTGAGTACATTCTTCTATAATAGTATTTGAAGCAGGAAGTTGGTTAGTAAATTGATTTTTAAAGAATTGTTCATAAGTAAAATTATTTAAATTGTTAACATCAATAGAATTAATAGGGCAACGAGATAGCGCATCGGCATTAGAATTGAGGCGACCTTGTTTATAGATAATTTCGTAGTCATATTCTTCAAGTTTGAGGCGCCAGCGAATGAGTCTACTGCCGGGATCTTTAACATTAAATAACCATACAAGGGGTCTGTGATCTGTAATTATTTTAAATTTGTTTCCATACAAATATGGTCGAAAAGTTTTAACGGCAAATAAGATAGCTAAAAGCTCCTTTTCTGTAGTCGAGTAGTTGCCTTCAGGTTTATTTAGGGTACGCGATGCATGTGCGATCGGCTTATCTTTGCCGACGGGACCCTGAGATAGTATTGCACCAACGGCGTAATTACTAGCGTCGGTAGTTACGTTGAAAGGTTGTGAAAAATCAGGGTATTGTAGAAGAGGGGCAGTAATTAATTTTTCTTTCAGGAAATCGAATGCATGTTGCTGTTCTGTACTCCAGTGGAAGACAGCATCCTTCTTCAGTAAAGAGGTAAGTGGTTTTGTTAACTTAGAAAAGTTTTCAATGAATCGACGATAATAGCCTATTAGACCTAGAAATGACTTAATATCTTTGGGATTTTTAGGAATTGGAAACTGCGATACGGCGTTAACCTTTTCAGGGTTTGGAGATACACCTTTATCGGTGATAATATGGCCAAGGTAAGTCACTTCATGTCTAAGAAACTCACACTTGTCCGGTTGGAGTTTCAGATTATATTCACGAAATTGGTTAAATACTAGTTGTAGTTTATGCATGTGATCTTGTAAATTTTGACTGTACACTATACAATCGTCTAAGTAGATGTAGCAATGGAGGCCTTGTAAGCCTGATAACACAGTATTCATAAGGCGCTGAAATGTGGCAGGGGCATTTTTCAGCCCAAAAGGCATCCTGGTAAACTCATAGTGTCCAGACATGCTCGAATTTGTACTAACTGTGAAACCTGTTTTAGGCGCATCTTTGGAACTGGTCTTTAATTGATGAAAGCCACTGGTAAGATCCAGTGTGCTGAAATATTTAGAATTACCTAATTGGTCCAAGATATCGGTGATAAGAGGCAGCGGATAAGTTTCGGAAACAGTGACGTCATTGAGACGGCGATAGTCGATGACTATTCTCCATTTTTGTTTGCCAGAAGCGTCCATCTTTTTCGGTACTACCCAAACTGGAGCACTCCAAGGCGAAGTAGAAGGTCGAATAATATCTTGATCTAGCATTTTACGAATTTGGGAGTCGACTTCCTCCTTGTGGCATTCGGGGAAACGATATGATTTGACATTAATGGGCGGTGCATCACCTGTATTAATAGTATGTTCTATAGCATTCGTGAAGGTTAAGGGCTCACCTTCGATATGGAAGATATCCGTGTATTGGGAACAACATTCTAAGAGAGATTTTTTCTCTTCATCATTTAAATGGGAGTAACGAATAAGGCTTAGAACTTTATTTATGCGATCAGACTTATTACAGGAAATAGAATTAATGTTGTAACAAGATATAGAATCTGAACAATTACTTTCAAACGGTGTCACGTTTACGTGATAATCCTTTAATTCAATGTCAACCTCTGTAGTATTTAAGATAGTAATGTTTGTTTTCTTATTTGATTTGATTGAGACTATGCAATTTGCAACATAGACCCCTTCACTTAGGGTATGATCTAGTACGAGAGCTTCGTTGTTATGATAAAGCTCAGGAGAGTAATTAGATACAGTGCATTCGATAACCACTTCGGAACGAGCTGGAATATTATACGATGGTTGATTATAAGTAATAGGAATAGAATGATTTAATATAGACATTGATTTAGTAGAATAATTAATATTTGATTTAAAGTAATCGCAAAAATCGCTACCGATAATTCCATCGTAATTATTAATATTGATGTCGTCTTTTGTGACATGAAATTTGTATTTATAAGTATTATTTGATATTTGAAACTCCATTTGAAAAGTACCTAGAGTTTCAACGGGGTTTTCCGAACTATTAATGCCCTTTAATTTTACAGTTTCGGTGGATAGATTTGGAATTTTTAATAAACAGGAGCCTTTGATAATACTGATGGTTGATCCTGTATCGATAAGGAAACATAACTGTTCTAAGGCATGATTAGTAGATAAGTAAATATGAGGTAAGGCTACCTTTTTACAAAAATCATTAATTTCGTATATAGGTTTAGATATAGAATTTATGTTTAAGTTAGATGTAGGTAAGTTATTTTTAAAATTAGTATGAGAACTTTTCGAAGCTTTATGGCATAAGTGACATTTTATTTTATCATTAGGAATAGTAGGACTCAGTTGTTTTGACTGAGGTGTAGATTTAGAAAGGTTAGTATAGGTAGTAGGACTCAGCATCTTCGACTGAGATGTGGATATAGTAGGACTCAGCTCGTTGGCTTGAGATGTGGATCTAGTATAGGATTTAGTAAGATTACAAGAGATAGCAGGACTCAGCATCTTTGACTGAGATGTAGATTTAGTAAGATTAGAAGAGATAGCAGGACTCAGCATCTTTGACTGAGATGTGGAAATAGTAGGACTCAGCATCTTTGACTGAGATGTAGAATTGGTAGGACTCAGCATCTTTGACTGAGATGTAGAAATAGTAGGACTCAGCATCTTTGACTGAGATGTAGAAATAGTAGGAATCAGCATCTTTGACTGAGATGTAGAAATAGTAGGACTCAGCATCTTTGACTGAGATGTAGAAATAGTAGGACTCAGCATCTTTGACTGAGATGTAGAAATAGTAGGACTCAGCATCTTTGACTGAGATGTAGAAATAGTAGGAGTCGTGCCATTATAATTTTGTATAGATTTTGACGGACACGGCATCAAAATCCGATTTAGTTTAAATTATCTTGAGATTCAGCGTGGTCATTATGACCATTGGCCACATATTCACATGTATGGGTAAATGCATTGCGCTGCGCAGAGCCCGTATTTTCGCGGCGTTGCATATTGAACTGCCTTTTACGACATTGCTCTAAAGTGTGGCCGAAATTTTTGCAATATCTGCAAGTTTGTGCATTAGAATTGGCGTTAAAGTTAGCATTAGAATTAGCATTGATATTGGTATTAGAATTAGTATTAGAGTTATTATTTTTATTAGGGTCCCATTGGGAAATGAAGACCTTATGATATGGTTTTTGGGAGTTAAAATTAGGCTTTTTGTTTCTGAAACATTCTGATGAACTATGGCCTACTTTATTACATGTTGAACATTGTTTGGTTGTTTTAGGTTTGGATAAATTAAATAACTTTTCTTCATCTATAGCGTATTGAATCGCTTCGTTGAGAGTTGAAGGATTTTTGCACCGAACAATGTTGGATATAGAAGAGCTTAGGCCTAGCATGAATGTGTTAAGAGCCAGGTCTTCCATGGCTGCTATTCGCCCAGGTAATTCTGATTCGTCTTTACAGCTGTGATGAATGTCCGACTGAATTCGGGTTAGTATTGACTCGATTCGTAAGGAGTATTGTGTAACGTCATCGTTTGGTAGTTGTTTACAGTGTTGTAAGTCCGATAAGAGATGTGTTGCATGTTTTTTTTCTCCAAAGGTGGACTTGAGGAAGGTTTTAAGTTGAGGCCATTTGTCAAATGACTTTAGGCTGCATGCTACCTGTGCTTTCCCTTCCAACTGGGAAATGATGTACTTACATAGCACATTTTGTTGATCTTGCGTGGCTAAAGACATTGCATTCTCACAATTTGTGAGAAATGCAGGTAGAGTCTCCCTGTCCCCATTATACGATTTAATGAATTTAGTTAAGACGGACAAGGTAATTTTCTCGGTTTTCTCGTTTTCTCCTTTGACGGACATAGCTGTTATGATATGCTGGACTGTAATTTTTTAAAATTTAACGAACAGTAGAATGCGCGGATCAGAATATAAAAATATAACAATAACTTAGAAATACGATTCGGAGCGCGATTCACTTTGTAATCATAGACACAAGAAACACTCACAGTAACACGAAGCTTGGCGTTTGCATTTTGTTGCGATGACGCGTGGGAGCTAGAATTTTCACACGGTTCGCTGTGGAATTTCTTGGCCAACTGGATGTGGTGAGTTAGACCCTGGAGCTGATGATGGCGTCGGTGATGATGTCTGGAGCGGGCTCACGCTGATGAGCGGAGGCTGACCGTCGTCCGGTGTGTTGTGGCAGGAGCGGGCTCACGCTGAAGAGCGGAGGCTGACCGTCGTCCGGTGTGTTGTGGCAGGAGCGGGCTCACGCTGAAGAGCGGAGGCTGACCGTCGTCCGGTGTGTTGTGGCAGGAGCGGGCTCACGCTGAAGAGCGGAGGCTGACCGTCGTCCGGTGTGTTGTGGCAGGAGCGGGCTCACGCTGAAGAGCGGAGGCTGACCGTCGTCCGGTGTGTTGTGGCAGGAGCGGGCTCACGCTGAAGAGCGGAGGCTGACCGTCGTCCGGTGTGTTGTGGCAGGAGCGGGCTCACGCTGAAGAGCGGAGGCTGACCGTCGTCCGGTGTGTTGTGGCAGGAGCGGGCTCACGCTGAAGAGCGGAGGCTGACCGTCGTCCGGTGTGTTGTGGCAGGAGCGGGCTCACGCTGAAGAGCGGAGGCTGACCGTCGTCCGGTGTGTTGTGGCAGGAGCGGGCTCACGCTGAAGAGCGGAGGCTGACCGTCGTCCGGTGTGTTGTGGCAGGAGCGGGCTCACGCTGAAGAGCGGAGGCTGACCGTCGTCCGGTGTGTTGTGGCAGGAGCGGGCTCACGCTGAAGAGCGGAGGCTGACCGTCGTCCGGTGTGTTGTGGCAGGAGCGGGCTCACGCTGAAGAGCGGAGGCTGACCGTCGTCCGGTGTGTTGTGGCAGGAGCGGGCTCACGCTGAAGAGCGGAGGCTGACCGTCGTCCGGTGTGTTGTGGCAGGAGCGGGCTCACGCTGAAGAGCGGAGGCTGACCGTCGTCCGGTGTGTTGTGGCAGGAGCGGGCTCACGCTGAAGAGCGGAGGCTGACCGTCGTCCGGTGTGTTGTGGCAGGAGCGGGCTCACGCTGAAGAGCGGAGGCTGACCGTCGTCCGGTGTGTTGTGGCAGGAGCGGGCTCACGCTGAAGAGCGGAGGCTGACCGTCGTCCGGTGTGTTGTGGCAGGAGCGGGCTCACGCTGAAGAGCGGAGGCTGACCGTCGTCCGGTGTGTTGTGGCAGGAGCGGGCTCACGCTGAAGAGCGGAGGCTGACCGTCGTCCGGTGTGTTGTGGCAGGAGCGGGCTCACGCTGAAGAGCGGAGGCTGACCGTCGTCCGGTGTGTTGTGGCAGGAGCGGGCTCACGCTGAAGAGCGGAGGCTGACCGTCGTCCGGTGTGTTGTGGCAGGAGCGGGCTCACGCTGAAGAGCGGAGGCTGACCGTCGTCCGGTGTGTTGTGGCAGGAGCGGGCTCACGCTGAAGAGCGGAGGCTGACCGTCGTCCGGTGTGTTGTGGCAGGAGCGGGCTCACGCTGAAGAGCGGAGGCTGACCGTCGTCCGGTGTGTTGTGGCAGGAGCGGGCTCACGCTGAAGAGCGGAGGCTGACCGTCGTCCGGTGTGTTGTGGCAGGAGCGGGCTCACGCTGAAGAGCGGAGGCTGACCGTCGTCCGGTGTGTTGTGGCAGGAGCGGGCTCACGCTGAAGAGCGGAGGCTGACCGTCGTCCAAGGTAGTGACGCAGGCTTAGCCTTAGGCCAAGTCTTATTGTCGGTCAATGAACGGGAGGCTCGGGATTCGGGATACCAGTGTCTGTTTGACTCAACGTCGTAAGACTTCGTCTCTGGTATCCCACTTCTGACACCAATTTGTTATAAGGCCGACCCCGTCAGTCTTTTTAAAAAAAAAACTACTTTCTACCAAAACCACTTTTATATTAACACAAACCACAGTTACACTTTTATTACTACTTACTAGTTATCTAAGCGACTTACTAGTTATAGTACACACAATTACATCAACCAAAATTATGACTTTCTGACTCTCTTTGTATCTCCTGAGATAAGTTTCCGAATTTGGTTCACGCGACGGCGTCCAGAATCTAACTGGCTCGATTAGTATTATAATTCCGCTAATGTGCGATAATTGCAATTCAGCGTTTACTTTGTAATGGAAAATGAGGCTTTGACTCTAAAGTGCAGATGTAGACTTTACTGCCTTGTAATAAGGGTTATAACAGCACGAAGCGCTTTGCTACATCGTTTATTATGCGCACAGCCAAGGAGTGGAATTCCCTGCCTTCGTCGGTGTTCCCAAGTTCATATGACCCCAATCTATTTAAGTCGCGAGTTAATAGGATTCTTTTGGGTTAGCTCGTTCCATCGTCGACCTCATCTCTGTCCTCAGGACTAGATTGAGGTCAAGAGTTGGCCCATTAAACAAAAAAAAAAAAATTAACACATTAGACTTTGTATCCCGGTAGTACGATCCCGTGGGGAAATTACCGAACTCCATGCTGGCGAAGCCGCGGGAATAAGCTATTTATTTATTTTATATTTATAAAAAGTTAAAAAATTCTCTTACTCAGGTGTAGTAGTGACTTCATCGTTGTAGAAGATAGAGAGTAAAGACAGAATGAGTCTCCTGTCCTTGTCGTCAGTCACTCTCCCTCCGTAGTTGCACTCGCCCGCGAGGTAGTTGAGTGCGTCGAATGGCGTCTCCGCATATTCCGTCAGGAACATCTGTTGATCAGTTGCTTTCATTTATCTTTTAATACAAGCAGCTTGTAACATGGACGACGATTGACCCTTTATAGGAGAACATTTTGAGTCCCTGGTTACAAATTAATAAAACATTACTCATCACCGCGTCACTCCATGTAAAATGCTGGTATTACGCTGCATTTGGTTAGTGAAAGCCGACCCCAACATTGGGAAAAGGCTAGGCCGATGATGGTGACACAGATAAAACATATTTTTCTACAAATCAGAGCGTACTTGCAGCTGCATGACACAGATCCTGAGGTCGCTCTCGTTGAACTCGTACTGGATGTTCCAGCCGAGCGGGCCGAAGGCGCGGCGCTCCTGCACGATGGCGTGGAAGAAGCACAGCGCGAACAGCAGGCGGCGCCAGTCCTCTGTGCGCGGGCATGAAATGTAGAACTCGGGGTCACAGATAGGGTCCGAGATGTACGAGCGGTAGATGTTGTTTTTGAGCCCTTTCGGAGCTTCGTTTGTCATTTTTACACCTGGGAAAAAAGGTAAAATTGATAACCCATTTCTTTTTGAAGTTTGATAAAAGTATAAGATAAGGTAGACTGTTCTTTGCCCATCGAAAGTCAGACAAGTAGGTAGCCTGGACCGGGAGAGGGACATAGACTTCCTTTCGTCCTCGAATTCGTATGTAAGAACGATGAAATACAAATACATGCAGATGACGTCTGAGCAACGGCTGGTTTTCATTAAACGTTATGCACTCACCATTTTGTAGTACAGTGACCGGAAACGACGTGCTGGGATAGCTAGTCAGCCAGCAGCGGAAGTTCACGTTTGTGGCCTGTGGGTTTATGACCTCGGCGCATATGCGCTCCAACTCGCCCATCCACGACGTCATAACGTGGCAGTTCTGCAGGACCACCCAGCCGCCCGTCACGATCGCCAGGTTTATCATGTTCGCGGCTATCGGACCCTAGGAGGATAACATATATTTGGGTATAAAGAACTGTTCAATCTGTTATAAACATCAGAGGGACAGTTCTCGTATTTTTAACTTTCGCATTCTAATCTCTGTTTGACGCCAGGTTGCAGAACAAAAATGATCAACGTGTCAAAATTTAATGCAATTCAAGAGAACTGTTTGGCTGTTGATAATTCAGTCAACCTATCACAGCAGTTGTCGCGCGCTTGAATTTGTTAAGTAATTAACTTTTTGCCATTGATTACCGCTGAGATGGAGACTTGAATGTTTCAAGTCGTCATCTCAGCGGTAATCACGATAGTACGCGAATTGGTCTTCAGGTACCTTTTATTATTTTGTTTGTAGATAAAATCCATACAGTTATGTGTTATTTTACACAATGAATCAAATGTCCTTAAATAATAAAAAAAATAACCATCATTTTATTTTTTCTAATACAAATGTAGCCAAGGAGTTACTTTATACTACCACAAAGTTGAGCTCACCTGTCCCTGCCCCAGTGAAATAGTCTCGAAGCTGACCACCTTCTTCTCCGCGGCATACTTGACCAGACCAGACATGGGGTCTGAGCCAGGAGACAGGATGAAGATGAGAGGGGAGCAGCAGTTGCTGTCGTTGTAAGATTTGTCCAGGTCGAAGGGTGGGGGTTCGATGTACGGCTGGCCCATCTTTTCAACCACGTAAGCTTGGACTAACGGGATGAGTTTGTCTGGGCGAATGCATCTGGGACAAAAAATGGTGTTAATAAGTTAGACATCTCTGACTTTATAACTGTCAAAATCATATTCTCGTTACAATAGGGGTGCTATTGTGTTGCTGCTCACAGATGTAATGATGATGATGTCTAGCCGATTTCGGCCACAGCGACTGCATTCGATGGCTTTCTAGGGTGGTTGTCGAGAGCTTCGGGGTGCTGCTCTTTCATGTGCTCTCAAGTGGCTAGCATATCCAACTTTGGCCGAAAAACTCAACTTAATTCAGACGCTGTTGTTATTTAATCAAACGAAAATCACTCTGAAAGCGTTACCGACGAGTACAAAGCGGACATGTCAGAACACCAGATTACCTATTTTCATCTCAACTAATAATTAAATATTGTTACGGACTAGAACTCGACTCGACCACTCAGAATTATTTTGTAAATTAATATAATATTTCTACACCGGCAACGGTATAGTGTATGTGAAACTTTTTAATATTAAGATCTTAATGTATGTACCATATATTCAGAAATAAATAAATCTATCTATCTAACACCATTGACGACATAGTAGAGTATAGCTAGCTAGCTTTAGTCATCAAGTTTTAATATGTCAGATGTAATATAACTGTGAAAGGACTGTAGAAAAATTGATTCATTACAGTGAAGCTGCATCTTAGTTGTATCGATTATTATAACACAGACAAATAAGATAGGAGGTCGACTCATCCTTTCCTGTATGTTATGGATCACGTGACTAATTTGACATTTTACATAGTGCATTTTGAAAAATGTCCATTACATTGTGTATGGTACACATAAAGATCATATTTAAAGGTGTGTACAGCTACAGACCATCAAACTTAACCATCTTTTACTTCACTTTATCCATGAGACCAACCGTTTTTTTAGTCTCTACTCTCTACTCTTCTCCTGCGTCATCTCAAACCAGCCATCGTGATGCGCGTCCAGATCATCTCGCCACCTCTTTCTATGCACCCATGGCGTTAACACCTTTGCCCAGCGGTCGTTATACATTCGGGTCACGTGACCTGCCTAATCCCATTTGAGTCTGGCAGCTTTTTTACCTACTTTTTGAGCGCAGCGTAGTGTTCCGTATTTTATTGTATCTGTTCTCTTTACAACCAGAATGCTGCGCTCCATTGCTCTTTGGCAGACTCCAAGACGGAACTTTTGCGATTCGGTGAGCGACATCGTAATTGCGAAAAATATTAAGCTGTCCCTTAGAAAATTACAAACATCGGTTTCGCTTTGAAGAAAATTTATCCTCAATAAAGACATATACCTACTTGAAAACAATGCTGAAAACATACTTAAATATATTACAAAAAGTTCGTCATCGGTATTATAAGTTAATAGCTACCCGTCCAATGCATTCATTTCTCCAGAAGTGATCGATCCGCAATCATGTGCTGGCTAAGTTGAGTTTTGAATGCATTGAAAGAGTGTAGATTTCTTATACAGGACGGTAACTTATTATAGAGTTGTGCTCCTTCAAAAGTTAGCATTTTTTGCTATAGTTAGTTCTTGTTTTAGGTAAAACTAGCAACCTTGCCCGCCGTGTGCTGCGTTGATTAACATGCTCGGCCCAAATGTATGGAGCAGCTGATTATTTTAATATTGATTATTATTATTATTTTTTTGATTGGCCTGTTGGTCTAGTGGTTAGTGACCCTGTCTGCTAGGACGGAGGTCGTGGGTTCGATTCCCACACAGGACAAATCTTTGTGCGATGTGTACGATTATTTGTTCTGTATCTGGGTGTGTAATTTATCTATAATATGTATGTATTTAGAAATATATAATTATGTTTCTCTGTTGTTTGGTTGCCATAGTACAGGCTCTGCCTAGTTTGGGATCAGATGGCGGTGTGTTGATTGTCCCAAGAATCCAAGATATTTATTTATTTATTTTGCTGTAACACATCTTTAAATATGACACTTTTCTGTTACAAGCTGTATAAGAGGACAATATGATTATAACTAAACTTTTCGTGCCTTATTAATAATGTCTATCGTCTATTATGAAGGATAATAAAATACATGGCATGTTTTTATTTACTTTAATGTTCAACCTTTAAGTGAAAAGTTTAGTACGAGAATTACTTACACAAATTGAATAATCAGACTCAAAGGGATTTTAAATTTGGAACCCATTAGTTCTTACCAATAAGTACCTACTAATTAAAAATATAAAACAATTATAATAAAATGTAAAATGGTCGTTGTTTTACGGGACCTATGAAAGTAAACTAATTATCGAACTAAGTAAATTATAATGGTAACATGAGTATTGGTGTGCGTATCTACTACACAATCAAAAAACGATTAGCAAACAAAATTCTAAATGATTCGTTAACTAATGGCACCTTCCAATGCTACAACTTTGAAAGCGTAGATATACGTATACGTATTCTAGAAACGTGACATTAAAGAAGATTTTGTCTTATAAAATCCTTAGTATTGATGCTTGCTATCGATATAAACAGGTTCGATGTGAGGCAACAATTTTGGAAAATGGCGGACTGTGTAGACAGTGTCAAAATATTCCTTTCATACTTTATCAATTTTAGATGCATTCTGTTTTTATCGTATTCAGCGGTTCCTCAACGCGACGACGCTTACTCTGCAAATGTGTTTCACGATCTTGATTTTTGGATGGAAATAAAATTTTATCAGTTGCTAGATCCTCTTGAACATCTGAGATGGCCGAAACTTGGCTTGGGCCGGCTGAATAAAAATGTTTTACGTAATAATTTTCAGTGAACTCGACTTTTATTTCGGTGGACTCAAATTGATCATTTTCGGCTACCTCTTCTTTAATATCTTCGGAGGCCTCTTCTACTTTAATATTTTCGGCGACGTCTACTTTAACATTTTCGGCGGACTCCACTTGGTCCTCTCCAGAGGTTAAAAGTTTTTCTAAGTCTTCTTCTGTATTGACATCAAGTAGACCGTCATGTGGTATAGAAGAACTATAGAGTCCAAGTTTCAACTTCTTCCCGAACATGGCTTGATATGGACTACAGGTTAAGCCTTTGTGGTAAATGTTATTTCTCATGAGTTGAACAAATCGTAATCCTTCCGGCCAGGTTTTTGTGTTGTTATCCTCCAACCAATTAAGTAGGATGTGCACGATATCTTGATTTGCTCTTTCTACGGACTCGCGCAGAGAGTGACTCGGGATTCCATGTACAATTTTCACCTCAGACCACATGTCACAAACTTCTCGAACTACGTCACTGGCGAACTCTCTGCCATTTTGGCTTTGAAGAATACTTGGTGCACCAAATATTGTAAAAATATCAATTAGTACATGTGCAACTTCTTGGGCTTTGTTGCTCTTGAGCGGACGGAGCTGCACGAACTTGGTGAGAAGGTCTCGGTAAATAAGTATAAATTTATACTGATCATCTCCTTGTGACTGCATGTCAATTAGGTCCACTTGACACCTCGATTTCATTTCGCTGCTAAGCAAGGGTTTATTATCTATTGAACCTTTTTTCGATAGGTTGCGTTTTTTTTCGCATTTGTCGCATAAATTTAAATAAATCCCAATAATTTCTCTCGTAATATTTTTAAAGCGCACATTTAACTCTTTCTCCATACGATTTCTTCCGCCGTGTCCAAGTGCCAGGTGGGTGTCATGTAAAATCTGAAATATTTCTTCGTTGCACACGTAAAACCTAATTAGGTTATCTTTGCCTATCGGAACAATCAGTTTTTCTGTTTCTCCATCATTTATGATGTCGAATCTTCGCACACGCTGATAATCTTCTGGTTTTTTATTTGTTACTTTAGACTTCGAAGATTTCACTTTTTTAATCATTTCTGTATAACTTGCGCTGGTTAAAAACTGAGTATTTTGACCTTTCAATAACATTAAATCACTTAATCTTTCTTCAAATCGACGTTTCACGTCAGTCAATTTATCTACGCTGGAATCATAGATGACACTTTCCATCGTTCGTCCGTTTTGTTTTTATTACGACACTGAATTAAAAAATGGAACACAATACAACCGCCCGTCCTTACAATTTGATACTTTATTACAAAAATATAGGCCGTCCGTCTATACTCGTTTTCAATACAAAACTGAGGTGTAGCGAGCGCCGCGACTGCCTCACGCCACTAACAGCCGGCGCGAGCCCTGATTGGTGAGCGTGTATCATGTTTCCCCGCGCCCCGCCACATGTACCAATCAACTTGCCCGACGACTAGCAATATTCATAATGACCAGACGCTATGATAAATTGTGAAGGTCAGGTAGTATTATTGATCACTTGCCTCGGTTTGACGTGTTACTATGATAACCCAGGCATTTTATTTGAATAACGGGACTCGCAAATCGCTTGGTCCATAAAATGTTCAGTCAGTGTAGTTACGAACTTTATATTTTGGAACTTATAATAATATGAAATAGATCTCGCAATCCTTATGCCACGAGGCAATAAAGATTTATTTATTTATATAATCATCACTTACAACTATTTTTACAGGCACAACACAACCCAATGCTATAGTGAAGCAAACTAACAACAACTTATTGGCTATAACTGATTATGATAACATATAATGTTATCCTTGTGAATTTACTCAGTGTACAAGCAAAAAACCTATACACTTACTTATTTTGTAAACACAATGACCATAAATATGAGTGACCAAATATATAGATATTTTAAATAAATGACAAAGTAGCTACATGTTTTGATATAAAGGTTTTGCAAAACATGTGATTTATTTTGGCACTGATTTAATGCGGCAGTTGTAAATAGTAGTTTTGGTAAGTTAAAAATTAAAAAATGCATATTTATTAAAAGTTCGGCAGTTAAAACTTAGCAGTAAAAAAAACAAAAATGAGTCGTTAAAAAATAATAAAATGGATCATTTAATAATAATACTGAGCAGTAAAATAACTAAATGAGCGGTTACGAGTGGGCAGTTATTCGCCTAAAAAGCGTAGTGAGCTTAGCCCCGCTACGCGGGGCTCCTATTTCTGTCTGCAGGGGTTACAGTGACCTAACACAAAGGGGATGTCGGGGTCTTAGTTCGAACCTAACCTGTCCGAGTCGGGGTGCCCCAAGTCCGGGTGTCTCCGCTCAAATTAAATTACTGCTCAATATGTTTTTCAACTGATCACAATAACATCTCGAATATTTAAATAACAGCTCAAAAAATTAGTTCCCATTTATTTTGACACCCTTTTTTATTTATTATATGTTCATTATTGTCGTGGCGTGGTGTATTTTACAAACATTCCAAAATGTCTTTAACTAATGTATTCTCTCACATATAGAAACAATAATGACGAACCCAAGACTTTATAACTAATATCAAACTTGATTTGAAAAGAGTATCCATGGAGTTTCTTGACTGTTCTTCTCCATGAGATCTACGCTCTGGAATGGCGGCTAGTCATGGTGTTCAAAGTGATTCTTATTATGCATGTAGCTGGAGTGTAGCTTTGTTTTCAACTTGTTTACAAATAGGTCTAAGATAGACCTAGTT
This sequence comes from Eurois occulta, assembly GCA_950022335.1. Classification (NCBI taxonomy): domain Eukaryota; kingdom Metazoa; phylum Arthropoda; class Insecta; order Lepidoptera; family Noctuidae; genus Eurois; species Eurois occulta. Next base: position 19,626,920 of record OX465485.1, on the reverse strand, counting down.
ATCCGTAATTTTGAAGTTCTATATAACTAAGTAGGTACTACTAATACTAAGTACAATAAATGTGAAAGTTTGTGAGGATGTTCGTTACTTTTTAACGCAAAAACTACTGAAAGGATTTTAATGAGGGTTGGCACACAGTTATAGACCAGGGTAGAAGCCTTTAAAAATAATAAAAAGTGAAAAAAAATAATAGTAGGATGCAACCCATTAGAAAAGGAGGGGAATATTATAAAAATGAAGGGAAAAATAATTTACGGGCGATCTGAGGTCGGGAAGGGGATGGGGGTGAGTTTTTAAGGGTAAAAAACGGTTTTTCTCGATTTCCAGCAAAACTAAAAGTCCTATCGAAAAAAGTCAAATGGCAAAGTTGTAGGTAATAAAAAGATCTAAAACTTTTGTATTTACAATTTTTTCACATAACCTCAAAATTTATGTGAAAAATTCAAAAAACCAAGTTTTTGGTATTTTATTTTTATCTTTTACAAAAATTTTATTTTTTAAACGAAATTTGGTGAAAACTTACCTATTTATGTCTCAAATACGCTGTAATTTATTTGATTAAAAATATTTATTTTTTCACCTCATTTTGAATTAATATCGAAAAAGCACCCTAATTTTCAATCGAAAATTCACCCGTCAAAATATCAGCTTTTTTCAAAAAGTTGGTATGTCTTCTGTTTGTTGAAATCTCTACTTTCTGATGGTGAAAAAAAAACTATAAGTTACCATAGTAAATCTTCTCAGAAAATGCAAAAAATCGAAAAAAAATCGAATTCGAAAATCCTTTTTTAATTATTATAAATAATTTTGAGCTATTTATTAAAATTTACACTTTAATTACTCGAAAAACGTTAGATTACATGCTACATTAATAAAAAAAAATTGCAAATCAATATATACTACTATAATTAACAAACAAAATAAGTTAATAAAATTAATATTTAATAAGACATCTACAATATTTGGAGAAAGTTGTCGAATCTTTTTTAAATTATATGCGTAAATGCCTATTTATAACTATTTTAAGATAAATTATATTACCTGAGTGACCTACGAAAAATTGTAGCCCATCAAAAGGTATTTCATGGAGAAGTGGGGAAGGAGCTAGGCGGGTTTGGGTCTTACTACATACATACCTACTATTTCGTCATGTCAAAATGTATAAAAAATATATTATAAATATATTAAAAATCTATAATAAATGTATAAAGATATATAAAAAAAAATGTATAGTAAATAAATTTTTAATAACTAACTTTTGGCCGATTTTCATGTATATTTTATATATTTTAAATATATATTAGATACATTCAAAATATACACTGTGACTTTTTAGTCGTCTTACAAAGATGGTACACTCAATGTATCCGACATAAAATACCTATAGGCGCGATTTTTTTTAACCTTTAATAATTATGACATTAGGTACAAAGAAAAATAAATAATACTTACATTAGAATTATGAAACATCCTGTTAATAATGTTTGTGTCAAACGGTAGAACATACCTACCCAGCACTGAGGACACGAGTCGAGTAGATCATCGCTCGCAACAGGGTGTTTCAACAACGTCATGCGTCATAATACTGAATAATATTTTTATTTTTAAATTATTAAAATCACATAAATACGATTTTTTTTTTTCGTGAATGTTTAGTAGTCATTGGTTACATGAAGTGGGCTGCCGTTGTAAGACGACTAAAAAGTCACGGTGTATATTAAAAGACATAAAAAACATAGCTAAAAATATAAAAAATATATTTACGATATATATTTTGTATATTTTTTATACATTTTTAATGTATTTTTTATGTATTTTGAAATATTTTTTGTTTGTGCAAAATTAAGGAGATTATTATTTTTTAATCTTGTACTAAAATATCATTTAATTTTAATCTTTAGGTTATGTTACGTTAAGCATACTATTTTTTAAAGAAAATATTACCATTTTAATGTTTGAGTTGATTGATACAGATAAAAATAGAGATAGTATTTACCTTCCTATGCAGATTCGAAAAGTTTTTTTTTTTTTTAAGTAAACTTGTCACAATTATCTTCAAGAAACTCAGCGTGCACGTGTATTTTTAGAAACGATGTTGTATACTGTACTGTATTTCGAATACTGGCTAGGCTAACGGTTGTAACAGATGCTACGAAATAGTAGGTATGTATGTAGTAAGACCCAGACCCGCCTAGCCCCTTCCCCACTTCTCCATGAAATACCTTTTGATGGGCTACAATTTTTCGTAGGTCACTTAGGTATATAATTTAAGGCATTTACGCATATAATTTAAAAAAGATTCGACAACTTTCTCCAAATATTGTAGGTGTCTTATTAAATATTAATTTTATTAACTTATTTTGTTTGTTAATTATAGTAGTATATATTGATTTGCAATTTTTTTTTATTAATGTAGCATGTAATCTAACGTTATTCGAGTAATTAAAGTGTAAATTTTAATAAATAGCTCAAAATTATTTATAATAATTAAAAAAGGATTTTCGAATTCGATTTTTTTTTCGATTTTTTGCATTTTCTGAGAAGATTTACTATGGTAACTTATTTTTTTTTTCACCATCAGAAAGTAGAGATTTCAACAAACAGAAAACATACCAACTTTTTGAAAAAAGCTGATATTTTGACGGGTGAATTTTCGATTGAAAATTAGGGTGCTTTTTCGATATTAATTCAAAATGAGGTGAAAAAATAAATATTTTTAATCAAATAAATTACAGCGTATTTGAGACATAAATAGGTAAGTTTTCACCAAATTTCGTTTAAAAAATAAAATTTTTGTAAAAGATAAAAATAAAATACCAAAAACTTGGTTTTTTGAATTTTTCACATAAATTTTGAGGTTATGTGAAAAAATTGTAAATACAAAAGTTTTAGATCTTTTTATTACCTACAACTTTGCCGTTTGACTTTTTTCGATAGGACTTTTAGTTTTGCTGGAAATCGAGAAAAACCGTTTTTTACCCTTAAAAACTCACCCCCATCCCCTTCCCGACCTCAGATCGCCCGTAAATTATTTTTCCTTTCATTTTTATAATATTTCCCTCCTTTTCTAATGGGTTTCATCCTACTATTATTTTTTTTGGTTTTAAAAATTATCGACCCTGGTCTATTAGTTTATGACCTGGATTTTTATCTCGATCCACGCGAATAACAACGCGGCCAGAAGCTAGTTTGAAATAAATCCTTTGAGTTTAGTTTATTGACCTTGGTCGTGCCAAGTTTAAGTAAAACGAGTAAGTAAACGATACCTGAGTATGATGAGCTTGGCGATGCCCTGGGTCTGGTCGAAGGGCTCGGGCATCGGGTTCTCATGCGGCGCCGACAGGTCGTAGTACGCCTTCCACATGTCTACGTGCTTTTCGAAGTGCTCCCTGAAGCCTTTCAACCTGTTTGGTGCATTCAGTTGTTAGTCAACGTTACTAATCTTGCTATACTATATTACTATTATAAATACGAAAGTTAGTGAGGATGGATGTTTGCTACTCTATCACGCAAAAACTACTGAACGGATGCGGATGTAAATTGGCATATAGATAGTTTATAACCTGGATAGACACTAGACACATAGGATATTTTTATCCCGATAGTACGATTTCGTGGGACAATTACTGACTTCACGCGTGCGAAGCCGCGGGCTAAGCTAATATTACAATAATGTATGCTGTACCTATTATTGTCTAGTATGCAATATTTATCTGTTAAATATGTCCTAACTTTCTGCACCGCAGGTTCATGTTCAAGTACTTGTATGTTTAAGCTAGGCAAATCCCGTAACATTATGGACATTGCGCAATCCAACAATAAATATATACATTTATTAACTAGAATGTATTTTATCAGTCAGCGCTTTATCAGAATGCGCCTGCCTGGGAGTCGTGGGTTCGAACCCAGGCAGGCACATTACTTTGTGTAATTTATTTCATCACCACTGCTCTCAAAAACAGTGAAGCAAAACATCGTGAGGAAACCAGTATGTCCTAGAACCAAAAATTCGAAGACATGTGACATCTACCAACCCGGACTGGGCCCGCGTGGTAGATTATAGCCCATTCCCTCTCATAGAAAGGAGGCCGTGTGTCCTAGCAGTGGAAACATTATAGGCTGATTATGCATTTTATCAGTCAAGAGGCATTTCATTAGTACTGATCAGGTAAACAGGTCTGTATCCCATCAGTGGGGAACAGAACAGCGTGTTAAATCAAATTAAAATAATAAAAAATAGGTTAATTTAGGTGCCAACAAAAATGTTCATGGATGTGCATTTCCGACAATGTAACGAATTATTATCAATTTGCACAGATAGAACTGAGGAAAAAATGAATGAATTAAATATGACCAGGAAATGACATACATGATTTATAATCAGTTAAGAACCGAACAGAAAAAATCGAATGCTACATTGACATTCAGCCGAAGTGAGCAGCGAAGTGGGCAGGACGAGTGTGTCAACACGATACTTCTCAAGCCACTGCCATTGCCACTCAATTTAATTTTAAATGTATTTGTTTCTGCATGTAATAATTTTACTTAATACTTTGAATTCAACACAATGTAAATTGTTAATGAATAAATAAATGAATGAATGAACAAGCGTTTGACTTGGATTTTTTCTTTTCAAACAATTTTGTTCTGAGCAGTCAAAGTCTTAGAACTTGCCGGGTTTATCAAGTTGGTTATTATTGTAAAGAATTCTTGATAATTAAATGAAATGAAAAGAAAATTCTTATTCCGTATTGTCCCATTGCTGGGCAAACTCAAAGGCCCCCCCCCCCCATAGCCTTCCATTGTTCTCTCTGAAAAACCAATAGCAGGCGTAACTTAGGACTGTTACACTTCTGAGGCCCCAAGTCATCACACTGCTCTCATGGAGTATGTACGGCATAAACAGTATACTCACGGGCCCATCAAGCTGCACCGCACGATCTCGGACCAGGACTTCTCCGTGAGCCAGCCGGGCGCGGGATTCTCGTACGGATTGTCTAGAGCCACACCGCCCGTCAGCAGGAATGTTAGCAGATCCTCGTCCAACTTGCCCTGGAAACAAAAGCAGCAAATCAGTCCTGCCCATAACGCCACGCTTGTATCCTGAGAAGGGTAAGATACATAATCTAGGGACTTGTTCCGACACTTCTTTACGCTAGGAAGTATTTTAATAAATTACTTTATATTTTGACACTCTCATTTTTCTTGTTATGTCATCATCTTCCTGCTCTACCAGAGCCATTCTACTTGTGGTCAGCGCAACACGTTTTCTTCTTCCATTCTCCCCTGTCAGACGTCACGGCATCATTTACTCTTTTCTCTTTTATATCATTCCTCACACAATCCATCTTTTCTTTGGCCTTCCTCCCTCTCCATCCATCAACATTCATATCCGTCACTCTTTTAGTCACATGCGTTTCATCCCTCCTCACATGTCCATACCAAGACAAACAACTTCCTTTTAATTTTTCTGTAACAGGCGCCACTTTCAAACTTCCTCTAATATACTCATTCCTTACTCTATCCATTCTTGTCACTCCACACATCCATCTCAACATTCTCATCTCCGCTACATGCAATCGTTTTTCATCCATCTTCTTCAAAGCCCAGAATTCTGCTCCATACAGTGCGACAGGTCTAATCACGGACTTGTAAATTATCCCGCACACGTGACTAATAAGACCATCCATCAATCCATCCAACCAACTAATCTCAATGAAGAAGCTTAAAATGATCCCTGAATCATCATTCACTAGGTCGTCTTCTGCCCATTTGAACTTATTTTTCTAGTCAATCTAACCTTGGCTCTCAGTATGCCTAGCGTGAGAACGAGAGAGAAGATCAGCTTGTCCTTCTCGAACAGACTGCGGCACACGTTGTCGTAGATGCTCTTCGTGAAGAACGCGTTGAGACCCTCGAGGCGCTCGTCCAGTATGTCGCTTTTGGGAGAGTTGATGATCGCGTGGTTGTACAGGTTTATGAACCTGTGAGACAAAGCGGTCCTCAATTAGAACGATACTCATATGCTTGCTCTTTGTGCATGCTTAGCTTAAGTTAGTACTTAATAACGAATGCTGATGTTATTGTACGATTTACGAATACGAAGTTCTCACTTTAATGGGAAAGGGCATAGAGGTCTACCTCGGTAGGGCCGTTTCTAGTGTTCCTTTGACCCTGCCAGATACAAACTGATGTAGTAGCCATAGCCTAATTTTCAATTGTCAAACGATGCCAAATTCTATAAGTTTTGTGTCTTTCCGTAGCTGACAGAAACAGCATGAGAAACTTATCAAAGACATTAAGGAGGAAGCGACAGAGTAGCCCGCGAAATTCTTGTTTTTTTGCGTTATTGCATGTCAGTGTCAGGCTGTATGTTGAAGAAAATATCCCATTAAATTACTTTTTCATGAAAAAGTCATTCAATGGGATTAAATCAACTTAGAGGGTTGTTGATTTTAATGATTATAACTCTTTAAGGCTGTAGCGGCACTACAAAAAGTACTACAGCGCCATCTGTGATGCAGAGGATAAACTAAACATCGAAATACATCTAAATTCTGCATCACGCAAGTAAAGTTATCCGCGACTTAAGACTATATAGAAGAACCCGACAACAACCGTCGGGCAGTAGCCCACCAGACATAACACCCGTCTGGTCGGAGGATAAGGGAGGATCCTCCGACCAGACGGGTGTTCTATGGGGGATGAAGAACTATACATCCTGTTCTTCATACCCCTTTTTTCGGAGGGGAAATCATCAAACGACTCCTCCCGCTCTTGGCGGAGCGGAAGGGAGTGTCAGACTTTTACTGACTAAAAACCACCCATGTTCCTTCTTTTGCCCTTTATGTTCCAGGGCCGCGGTATCTCTTTCGAACAGTCCCGCAGCCCTGGCAGGCACCGGCCCTTGCGGGCCCCTCCCGTTTGCTGACATCTCTTTGAGGCGCGCGTGGAACACGAACGCGCCTGTCGTCATACGACGGACGGACGGCGAGCTAGCCCATTACTCACCGTCCACAGGCCCGCGGTTCTTCATACCCCTAAAAAGTCATTTTGTTAAGGTCGCTTAAGGTCGCTAACCATATTTTAATCAACAAACAACCTGACACTCCAAATTACGAAAAAAAAACGTAAGAAAATTTGAATTTCGCGGTCTACCATGGCACTTTCACCTTAATTAAGTAACGCTACAGAAATGAAATACTTCGCAAATAATTGTTTGTATTTATCTGCGGAAGCTTGCTATCAGCAACTTAGTTGTAGATTATTGAAATGTGATAAATAAAACACACATTGCCCATTTACCACTCAGCAGAAAAAAACACATTGCTATATAAAACAAAATAAGATATTCTCGAAAGTACCTAAGCACTCACCAAACTAAAGAATACTGGTACATCGGCTCAATGTTGGCCAGGTCCGATATGCAGAAGAACAGCACGGAGCTATGCTTGGACACGGGCACGTACAGCAGGCGCGCCTGGTCGATCTCCGCCTCCGTGATGGCGGCCGCCGCCTGCTTGGCCTCGATCTCCATGGACAGCACCTTGGACGACGACAGGATCACGTTCGCTGACTCGTCTTCTAGGATGTTGCCGGCGGACGATAGGACCTGGTAGATGGATAAGTCTTTTAAATTCATTTTCATTTATAAATAAACAAAAATATCAGTTATTAACAAAATGGCCGGTATTCAATGGATTCATTTTTATTACAATTTAAATTCAGCTGTTATTTACCATTCAAGCTTATATTACACCTGCAGAAGCATAAACTTAAACAATAAATGCATTTACCCCCGAATTGTAAAAAGAAGTTCTAAGCTTCTTGAAGTATTTGTCATCGCCATTCAAAATATGAATGAGACTTAGTTGCGATGTCCCAAGTAGCTAAAATCTATTTTCAAATAGTTTGCGGAAATTGATAAAAATATGGTTTATACTCCGAAAATGTTAGTATCGTTTTTAGGGTTCCGTACCCAAAAGGTAAAACGGGACCCTATTACTAAGACTTCGCTGTCTGTCTGTCTGTCTCCAGGCTGTATCTCATAAACCGTGATAGCTAGAAAGCTGAAATTTTCACAAATGATGTATTACTATTGCCGCTATAACAACAAATACTAAAAATTAAAAATATTAAGGGGGGCTCCCATACAACAGATATGATTTTTTTGCCATTTTTATAGATAATGGTACGGAACCCTTCGTGCGCGAGTCCGACTCGCACTTGGCCGGTTTTTATTTATCGTTACGCCACCTGTGAGTGAAATAGAACGTAAATTAAATTCATTAAGCACCTCAAGAATCTTATCCTCGATCTCCTTGAGCGTCCTCTTATTATGCGCGCCCTCCACGATGAGCTGGTTCTTCTTCAGTTCCAGCTCGGGCCGGTCCTGTGCCACCACGATACCTAGCAGCTGGTCCTGCAGCCCTTGAGGTGTGATCATGAAGTTTAGGAGGGTCACCTGGAAGAGAACAAGTGTTAACAGAATCATTTATTCGTAAACAGGTAATAAACAAACAATATCTTAAAAATTAAGTAGCGCTAGGTGCGCTATGTTTTGCCAATTGATATGCAAATTACAAAAAAAAAACAACGATTATATGAGTGGGTTTACAATAAAATTATTAAAATATTTGAGCACCTTAATAATATTATGATTGTATTAACACGAGCAAACAAGTTACATTTTATTATTCATGATCAATTTCATTTTCGTTATGAATGGAGGCTTCGGAAGGGTGACTGTTCTCAGTCAGAGACATCTACGAATGCTCAGTATAACATGAAGAGACATCTACAGCTGTTAGACTCATGTGCCCTCCTCCTCTATCAGCTAAACGGTTGTAGTTGGGTGTGTGAAAAAATTCACAGTGGTAGTATATATCACGAAGTTAAAAGGAAAACTAACACAGCTCAGTAGGGTTAACAAGTTATATTCCACCAACTTATAAAATGTATTTGGATAACAACAAACTACTTGGTACTTGTGTTTTTTTATTGTTTTTTTTTTTAGTCATCTCATTATTTTTTGTTGTCTATGGGTATTTTGCCTGAATTAAAACACATTTTTTTTATAACATATTTTCCTAAACATAATGTATCGGAGCACAGGTTTTTTAACTGCAAATTTAAGTTTACTTTTTACGATTACAATGAAAATCATCGTTCGCAGGCAAATCGGACCGTACGAACTGGATTTAATTAAAATTGTACGATTCCCTTAAATAGATATATAAATAAACACAGGTGAAACTTATAAAAAGCGTGTTAAAAACATTGTTCGTGGCCGTAAACGCACTTGGGCCGGCAGTCTCGACATAGATACCGACAATGTCGCAAACTTTCGATCGCTTAATAATAACAGAAAAAAACAACGTACATAACGTTGCTTGCGAGAAATACAAGTCTCAACATCCAAGATGCGTTTCTCGCAAGCAACGTTATTTCAACCGATTTTTTCTGTTATTATTAAGCGATCGAAAGTTTGCGAAAGTGTCGGTATCTATGTCGAGACTGCCGGCCTTGGTCGGTTTTTGCTATTACAACTCGCTGCTACTGACGTGCATTTGGTTTAGAGAAGCCTTTACAACATCGACGTATCCTACATCGCCATATTTGAGTTATTCTCGCGAATAAGCATACTCCGACCGTCAGACACTAGCCCATCAGACACAACACCCGTCTGGTCGGACTACCCTTCCTTTTCTATGGGGAATGATAAACTTTTCACCCCTTTCATTCATACCTCTTAATAGATAGAAGTATGAACATGATTTGAAATGTATTTGCTTAGTTTAGCCGTCACAGAATATAGGGTTACAGGCTAAGGCTTGCAGATTCAACTCTCAGTGGGACTGACCTTGACAGCTACTTCTGGCAGGTAGTGTGGGTTGGAGAGTCGCGTGGTGATGTAGAATCTGAAGCTGTGGTTGTATTCCAAGATATTGTCACCAAGCTTCAAGCAGTCCACGCCACCAGACCTAGGAATGAGCCAAAAAAACTTTTAGATTTGTTCTCGTGGTTTTTCCACTTTAGTGCCAACATTCAGACGATCGCGGTGAGGGTGAGTGGATAAGGGAGCAGGGAGGGCAGGGAGATGATAATGAGCATAGGGGAGAGGGGTAGTTTAGGTTTATTAAGAAGACCGTGGGTACGACCTGGTTAAGATTCGGCATGGCGGGCAGGCCCAGCTGTATGTATCTATGTGTCTGCCACAGTCACCTGTACACATTCCTCAGCAACACAGGCTCCAGCAGGGCGTCCAGGTGCTCGCGGATGTTCTCCATCATGACGGGTAGGCCCAGCTGGATAGCGTTCTCCAGGACTCGCGCGTAGTTAGCGTCTGTTAGTTTGATAACCCTCAGCTGGTTGTCTCGCTCCATGTTCTTTATCCATTTGTTGGCTTGTTCTGGATTTCGTGAAAAGGGTTAATTAAATAAGCTCTTCAGATACAGCAAAATCCAGGAGAACCAAGCTTAATATAATCGGTAGTTATACTCCGTACGCTGTAACATGGTGCGTATGACAGTTTCAGTAACATTTCATTTCACTCTTGAAAGTTGCCGCGATTTACAAATTATGACTTAGTATTTCAGCTGTACCACATTCGTAATATATTAAATCATTAATAACTGTAGTAAATTAATTTAAACCCAACCAGAATGTTCTAGTCCACAAATAAAATCAAATTGAATGAAAAATTAAGCAAAGAGTTATTCGTATAACGTAACGCCATAGACGTATTTAGTGATGGGATGTACTGCTACGATGGAAAGTCGATATTTTATATAATAAAAAACGTATATTGTGTGTAGGTCAATTTTTTACTGTTAAAAGCTATATTCCAGATATGAGTTTAGATGAATGCGCCATAGAGCAAAAATGTTGTCACAAAAAAAACATAAACCCGATTTTGATTATTTTATAAAGGTACAAAGATACTTATGTAGCCATAATACATTTATCTTGACAAGTTTATACACGTAGTTACACTGCACAACTGAATAACACACTAATTTTCGTAACAATATTAAAGAGAACTAGATCTAAGCTGCGAGTATCGTTATCGAAAAAATGAATTGCATAATGTCACATCCCTAGTCATGTGGTACTGACAGACGTCAACGTCATACAGGCACCTGTCATACGCACCATGCTATAACGCACGGAGTATAAAAGAAGATAGTCAGATGATGGCGGCTGTTGTAATGATGGCAAAGTAGCAAGAGGCTAAAATTAATTAATTATGGCAGTTGACCGTTCTGTCTCTTCAAACCATGGAGCGGCTTCAACAGTTAGTGTACATGCTTATGGTTAAAATCGAACACCAGATAACTGCAGTAGGACTAACCTTGCGGGTCGATCATGAGCGCCCATCTCCGTGACTTCTCCACGATGATTCCGTTCTCAATGGAGTAGGAGTCCACGGGCAGCCCCGCGATGTTCCACACGCGGATCACTACCGGTTCGCCTAGCGTTGCGATCAGCGAGAACGACTCCGAACACGGGATATCTGGACAAGTAATGGGTAAAATAAAGGATCATAAAACTAAATTGATCAAACACAGAACCGGTACAAGTGGCACTGCCTGGGGTCCCTTGTCCAGCAGCGGAAGCATTTCTTTCGGCTGAAATGTTGACGACGATAAATGATATAATCAAACTATAAAGGCATTACTAACTCGAGTTTTGCCTTAGTCGTGGTTGCAGAAGGTGCGAACGTTTGTTTAAACACTCGAAAAGGCTGGCCGACTGCATTATAGGCGAATGCTCCCGTTGAAAGAGCGCCATTAGAAATGAAGAGATCCGCAAGAGAACCAAGGTAACCGACATGGCTCAAACATCAGTGACACAAGCTGCAGCCGATGATCTTGAGAAGGTCGAGGGAATCCTTTGAATCCTGGATGCGCGAGGCACAGGACCAGTTGACGTGACCTACCTAGCAGTGGACGTTTTTCGACAGTTATATGTTGAGGACGATGACTAAGCAGAAAGTTAAGTAAGTGAGACAGTTAGCTTAAAATGTAGAAGGACGTATGACTCACTCAATTGCCTGGCCCGCCTGTTCCATACTTGTATGATTTCTCGGCGGTAGTTGACCGTGTAGGGGCCCAGGTAGGCGATACAACCGGCAGACAAAAGCACGTCACCTGGAAATAGGTACATCGTTACATAGTTTTAACAAAAGAAATTTACAAAGCAGATGTGAGCGAAAACGCTGGTAGAGGCGCCCTGGGAGGATGTACACCTTAGTTGATGTTGTTGATTTGGTGATTTTCTTCAGAAAGGTCAGGTGCATAGTTTGTGTGAACAGTAAGGATCGAAGCAGTATAGTTATCCACAACCTTTCGATAGCTTATGAACCGAATCGAACGTCAATTTTATCGAAGAAGTCCTCTAAACGCTATTCGTAAACCCGGTAATTTTGACAGTTCACATTCGATCCTATACATCGCGGCGTTTGTTGCGATTTTGCTCATGCCCCAAAGATTTAGAACTGCTATAGATGTTCAGAGCCCTCACCAATGATATTGCCCAGTAGGTTGAGCAGCTGCAGCGCCAGCTCAGTCCACCTTGCTTTCTCCCCGCCCAGACCACCGATCAGCTGCTCGGCTCGAGCTAACTTGGTCGAACATAATTCTATCTCATCCTCTAGACCTTTCTTCTTACGAGTCATCTCTGCGAACTCGTCGTTGAGTGCCTACAAATATAGATTATTATAGTGAAATGGAGGTGGGCAGGACACTTGGCTAAACGTGGTGGTCTAAGTGCCGAGAGACGGTGATAGGAGTGTTGGCAGTCCACTAGCCAATAGATGGGTGCATGAAATCACACAGAAGATCGCAGGACTCCCGCATACCAGGGAAGCATGGCATACAAGGGAAGAGGCCTATACTCAGCAGTGGGAGGAAAAACGCTGCCAATGAAGATGATGATGGAGTAATACGCACCTGCAACTTGTCGAGTACTCCCTGCAACTGCGCTCTCTTGGCGTTGAGCGTGTTCATCTGCGCCTGTAACTCTGACTCCGCTTCGAACAACGCGGCTTTCTTGGGAGCTACCACCTGTCAACAAAAGCAATCAGTTTCATGTGTTGAACAGCGTCACTACAAACAAGCATTGTTGCATCTGAAATCATTTGGGGCTAAACTTTCTAATTAGTCGGATTTACTGCGGCCGGTCGTGCGACCAGTTGTGATCGTAGCCTTCTAGTGCGTGAGGTCTCAATGAGAAGTGTAGCTCACCTTGATGACCCTGTCGTACACATCCATAGCGCGCACCCAGCGACACAGTCCCTCGCACGCAGACGATACCTTCGCTATCACGGCCGGGTCGAACTCGCGGTCGGGAATGAACCTGTTACATCAAAACAAGGATATGAGTGCTATCAGTTATACACCATTAATACCACACGCAGAATGCAGAACTGTTCAACGAACTCAGTAACCTGTTTAGCGCCAGATTCACGTATAAGCTGCTAAGGGAGAAATAAAATAATAAAACATAAAAATATAAGAAGATATTAGCGATACAAAATTGGCACTGACTTATCTCTAATCTTCTTGATGTAGGCTGGGGGTATGTTGTCCTTGTCATAGTTCTTCAGGCTCTCGAGGAACTTCATGTCACCCAACATCTTCTGCGATGGACCCCAGTAGTCTTCGTACGGTTTGCCTGTGAATATACAGAATGCAAAGATATCATCTCGGCGCGGCGAACTCATACCGAAATTATTTCTTTGAAAGGACGGATTACTAGCACGAGACAAAAATGTGTGGGAAACGGAGAGGAACGCCTTTGCCCTGCAGTGGGACGACACAGGCTAGTTATTTAGAATGCGCACCCAAGTAGGCCGTTGTAAAGACAGATTGGGAAAATGGGGTATTAAAGATCTCTCTGACACACAGTGAATGCGGTGCTCCCGACCCGACGCTGGCCTACTTGCTGGATTGTCCGAAGTGTCCCAATACCTGCACTTTAGAGGACCTTAAAACGCGTCAGACGCCGCGATTAACGTGAACAGATACTGGACCCAAGAAATTGAACTAAGTCGTACCATCGTTAGGAAAGAATAAATTACACAGAATAGTAAATAAAATGTACAGGCATACAAAGAGATTGGCATACATCTATCAGCATCTATCTAGCAACGAGTGTTTATTTTCTTATACATCACTCTCCACTGGTTGTGTAGTGGCCAGACGAATAATTTTGCCTGATTCGAGAATAAAATCTCAAATGTTTCAGTTTGATTTTTGGTGCGCATGTATTTCAGGGAGGTTACCTTGGTTGAAATGTTACTTACTGAGAAACAGTTGACCATGCTACGATCTTACAACTCACATGTTAATGTTTAACAAGCTTTAAAAGAAACTCCAAACCAAACCATGGTCCACCTCCTGAACTGCTCTTCGTGCAACTTCCCCTGCACTTTGAGGCACCTGTCCGAAGCCACTACCAACGCCGGCGATGTGCCCGAGTTCCAGTCGAAACTAATATAATTAGATAACTATGGGAATCATCCACACGACGAATAAAGAACATCAAACCATTAGGATCCATCTTGCGATCCCCCTTGATCCCCTTCATGACACACACAGCCTCCATGACAAGCTTGACCCCGGCCGGCGGGTTCTTCATAGACTTGACCAGCGTGATATCAGCGGGTTTCAGCGTATTCAGCGCGTTCAGCGCTGCTTCAAGCGCCGGCACCGCTTCAGCTAAGTCCGACTCGCAGTCGTCTTTGATCGCTTGAGCTGCTGCAGCCGCTTCGTTGGCCAGAGCCTCGTCGGCGCCTACTATCTGTAGGGGATTGGAAATGTTGACACATTGTGACTCGTGACCACACTTATCGTCGCCGAATCGGTCTGAGCCGGCAAAAAGAGCTTTATTGTCATGCAATAAAAGCGAAAAATATAATAATAATAATATAATAGCATATTCGCTTTGTTTCGTTTCGCATATCTCGTTAAGTGCTGTGCTGTGTGCTGTGTAACTTCCATCTCAGAAATAGAAAAAAAAACCAGCAGTTACCTACATTTAATCACGAAAAATAAATGGAGCAACTGTTCTTTTTTCTAATTCAAAAATGGTCTCATAGTAAAAGTTGTTAATTTTAATAAGTACTGCACTCCTTAAAGTATATCACTTGTTTAACCTAACACCCCGTGTACTTCAGGGGACCACAAAGCTTGCAGGCCAGTCACATGTCGAAATCTTTAGCTCCGAGAGAAAAACGAAGAAGTAGACAATATTGGTATACTAATAAATAGTGTGAAGACCACTTACCTCTTTCTGTTTCTCAACGACAACAGTATCCTGTTCAATCTTGATCATGAGTTTCTCGGTCTTATCCGAGGTTTCCACTAGCTGAGGCTGCAGATCCCTCAAGTTCTGTTGCATGACAGCAACCTGGCCAGCGGCGAAGTCTAGCTGTTCTAGACCTGTCTCGTATCTAGAGAGGTTAAATTTAACATCAATGGTAAATTCATATGCATTGTTAGATATTTCGTTACATAAATTAACGGACTAAAATCGGTAGGCTTTTCTTACTAACGTGTACCTGTTCTGAGGAATTTTGAGTGACAACAGAATCTGTCTCATTACAAAACAAGGAATGCCTGTAAACTAGGTTTCCATCGAGCAAATGCATAATATTTGGAACTTAATTCTAATAACTTCTGAATCCAAAATCCTTGCTCTTGTCACAGCTATTCTCGGACGGGATCTAAGTTTGAGACGAACACGAATGAGATGTGAAAGGGTCTACATAAATCACCTCAAGTAATGGTCGTCGAAGCAGAAAGGTACTTGTTGCCCCCGTCATTGCGATATTTTTTTGTTCTAGCTAGACTATACCTGGGTATCTTCTAGTTATCGAGATATGATGTCAAATGATCACAAGTTTATTTTTTTTTAATACAAGTTTTTAATGTTATAACTTTACTTTAAACACCTCCACGTTCTATTCAATACATCCATCAGCATATTGTTTAGAGTGTGTTACATTGAGTCCTACCGTAAAACGTGATTATGTACCCCAAAAACAGAGTCGTTTCCCAGGAATAATTTTTGCGTAGTTACTTAGTTTGATATACAGGATGCCTGGTTGACCTTTGTCTTGCCTTGCCTTGTATATCTTCCCTAACTATATAAATATATAATATTATAAATGCGAAAGTAAGTTTGTTTGTTTGTTACCTTTTCACGCCTAAAACACTAAACCGATCATCCTGAAATTTTGCATTTATATTGTCCGGTGTACAGAAACGGACATTGGATGCCTTTCATCCCGAAAAAAAGTACTGTCCCCGAGGAAAACAATAATAATGTTCTTATGATAATAGATGGCGCCACGTGTCTTTCGAATCATGATTGAATTATATAATTACAAGCAGAGTAAAACCCGAAATGATTGCCAAATTCTAAATTAACGCGAGTGAATCCACGGGCAAAAGCTAGTCTACCTATATTTAAAACTAAAACAAGTTACCTGATTCTTGCATTGGTGATCTGATTAACTTTCATGGCATACAGGGACATGAAAGCTTTGATCAGCTCCAGGTAACTCGTTGGCGTCACATACACCATTCTTTTCTGTTCTTTGTAGAATCTGTAATAAATATGAAATGTATGTGTATAAGATGTAACTGGAGAAACTTGAAAAAAAAACACTGCTCCATACATTTATGCTCACACAGCTCGACATGTATGGAACAGGTTCTTAACTGAAAGTTATTCACAATGTTATTTTTATTTACACCGGGTTAATTTCCAACTTTAGAGTGTTTGACATTGCGTAGGTATGCGTTCGTAAAACCTGTGAACTGGATTCAAATACATTATCTAGATGATTTATTAACAGTGCTACAAAGATCTTTCGGCGCTCCGATGACATCGAAAAGTCTTATTGGTAATACATTCGAAAAATTTATTTGTAAAAACAAGACAAGCGTTAGTTCCGATTTTGGCCACCAGCCAAAATATCCGTGTAATATAAATAATAAGCTGACTTACCTGTCACTCAGCTGCACCACAGTCATGTGGAACAGCTGGCACATGTCGACGCAGGCGAGGCGCAGGTCGTCCTCCACGTCCTGCATCTTGAAGATGAACATGTGCGCCACTCGCTCCAGCGCCTCTGGTGGCCATGCCGTGAACCTGCAGGTGAGAGACATGGAACTGCGGTAAAAATTTGTTCAAGACCTGACTTGACAGCCTGGTTGGTCTAGTTGTCGCAAGCGCTACTGCTAAGCATGAAATCCTGGGTTTACTCCCTAGTCCCGCAAAATATTATTGGGTACTACTGTCTCTTGTAAACTTTGACGTACAAAAAGTATGGATTAACAGCCTAATTTAAATAAATGACTTTTGATTTTTGATTAATTGTAACGAAGGTCTTACCAGTCGATAGTAGCGCAGTTGATGAGCGAGGGGAACATGCGCAGCCGGTTGCGGAAGGAGTCCCCGATGGGCGACATGGCCAGCACGATGCGCAGGTTCGCCTTCACGCGCTCCACGTAGAACCCAAACATGGCTAGCGGGGTCGTCTCGATTTTTTTGCCCTGTGACAAATAAATGATGAATGTACAGCATGTTTCAGAAGTTTTGGTCATATTTAAGGGTGTACAGACCCTCAAGCTGACCAAGATTCTGTAAAGCTCTTACAGAGTATCCTTTTCGACCAAAAGGTTTGGATTATGGATGTAGAATGGACGAGGAAATGACTAATGGGTTTTTACATGACGACACGGTTGGCGCAGTGGTCAAGCGATTGACTGCTGCGCTGCATGTCGCGGGTTCGATTCCCGTACGGGACAAATATTTGTATATGACCTACAAGTAGTTGTTCCGGGTCTGGGTGTTTTTCTATCTATAATATGTATGTATTTACAAAAAAAATGTATATATGTAGTTTATCAGCCATCTAGCTACCATAACACAAGCATTAGGTTGCTTAGCTTGGGACTAGATGGTGCTGTGTGAAAATGTCCAGGGATATTTATTTATTTATTATTATTTATTTATTTTTATACAAAACTAGATGCAGTTGGTGTGTCCTAGCTGACTTCTTTTTAAAACATTGAGGCCACAATAGACGTAACAAAGTTACGGCCTAAGTTATAAGTTTTTAAACTGTCATAGTCACTAACATTATCATTAACACTAGAAACGGGATATTTACCATGTTTTACTGTTATTTATTTTTAAATAAAATTTTATTAAAAAGAAAGTTTACAAGAATCTTAACTTAATAACTAAGCCTCACAAAACCGTTTTCACGGTTTGTCTGTGAGAACGGAACAGATAGTATTATAAATAAGGTTTACAAGTGCGGACTTATTTGATGAAAAGTAACGAACAATTAAATATTATCCCAGTACCAAGGACAGTAAATCTAGGAACTATAAATGTAGGAATTATGGTGCTTGTTGTTTATTGTTGTTGTCCATGTTTGCTGTTGTCCATGTTTGCTGTTGTCCATGTTTGCTGTTGTCCATGTTTGCTGTTGTCCATGTTTGCTGTTGTCCATGTTTGCTGTTGTATTTTTTTGGGTGGTTGTGTTTTTGTTTTGTGTTGTGTTTGTTGTTTGTGTTTTGTGTTCAGTTTTTGTTTGTTTGTTTGTTGTTGTATATCCCGTTTCTAGTGTGAATGATAATACTAATAAATTAACGTGAGCGAAGTCACGGGCAAAAGCTAGTATCTAGTAGAAGATCTATAAATAATCATGCTTTTGCTCTCACCGTCTCCCGCACAGCAGTCTGCATCTTGTCCAGGATCTCCACCTTCTCATCCATACCGTACAGGTTGGGTATGTCGCCGGTGTTCAGGAGCATGTTGATATCTTCTACCATGCCTTCATACATTATCTAGAAAAAAGGTTATTAAATATATATATATCCTTTAGCCTATACAAGATGGCGATGAAATAAAGGTGAAAGCCTCAGGGTAGCCCGCGAAAATCAAATTTTCTGACGTTTTTTGCAATTTGCAGGTCAGTGTAAGGTTGTATGTTGATGAAATATGAGTCGCGCCAGTAACACGTATGTAGTTACAAAATTATAATCATTTAAATGATCAATACAACCCACTAAGTTCATGACTGTAACCCCATTGAATGACTTTTTCATGAAAACCTACACCTTAAAAAAATAATTTTTCGACTATCATAATTATCGAGAAATAAAAATAATTGTAGCTAGTAGTAGCATTGTCTAAAATGTTTTCGCCGCCTTGAGCAATGCCCCTACAGTCGCATACAAAAGGACCTAAAAATCGCGTGACCAACCCGCCAAGTATTTGAAACAGTAAACGTAGACACAACGTAAGTACATAGTAAGGCCTACTGATTACGAAGTACGTAAACTGAAATAAATAAATTAAAAACGTCGATAACGAACCAGACAGCGGTAAGGTAAGTAGGAGGCGTGCAGCCGCAGAAAAACGCGACACACAACTTTAAAAAAGAAACTACGGTAAATCTACTCGTTGTAGCTAGGAATTATCGATGAAGAAGAGTCCTAATATGTCTCAAGATAGTAACCAGGAGACGCTTAGTGTCGCCTAGCTAAACCTTTTAAAAAAATTGGTTAATGACTCCTTTGACCACACACTACGCTAGAAAGGAGGTGTCTGATGAGATGACGAGTAATAGAGAAGTATGGAAGGAGACAATGCTGTGCCGACTCCAAATAAATTGGGATAAAGACAGAAGATTGTGATATACTGGTACCGAAAAATCCCCCTGTGCTGGGCTGTAAGCCCCGAAGTGTAAGGCAATTGCCATCAACCGGGCACAAATCCTGACTCCGTGGCTGCTATTGAGAAATTCCAGATGGAAAAACCTAATCACACTTTGCCTGACCTGTGAATATCTCAACCGACTTAATTATTATGTTTAAACTTTATTATAATAATAGTACGTTCCGAAAATCTACTATCGCAAGAGAAGAGTTAGACAGCTCCGAAACACGAGTATTATTGTAAATTAGTCATTATATTGGCAGTGAAGCGATACAGTTCACAAAAATGTTAAAGATAATGTGTTTTGTTGGTTTATCGTTTTTATTAACAATCACGAGTAAGTACCTATTTAATTTTATATAAAACTATCAAGTGTAGATTAGTGTTCTTGAACCAATAATTAATAGTACATTGTTACCCTAGGGGTGAAAGTAACTTATTTAGTCCCGGGACGGGGTTTGGCGCCCGAACGAAATGAGGGCGCCAATAGTTCGAGGGACTAAATAAGTCTTTAACCCGAGGTAAACACTGTGCTTTTCATTACGAATACAAGGAATCTAGGAAAAATATATATTATTTAATCAATACTTTATTTTATTTAAATTTACATCGTGGCAGTATAGAAAGTTGGAACATGGTTCAATAGAAATGTGAAAATAGAACTAGTTTTTTTTTAATAATTTGACAGCTGTCAGTTGAAAGCGATTCTCCCTAGGGATGAAAATTATTACTTTCATCCCGCTCCTCAGGCAACTTCAGACCTACTTTCAGAGTATGAGTAATGAAAAGAATATTAAACAAGAAGACGTGCGCCAGATTGTTTTACTGTTCTTTTTTTTAAACGACGACAAAAAGAAGGAAGTTCTCAATTCCAAATGTATTTTTTTTTATATGACAACGCACAACTTTTAACAAAGTGAACCGATTTAAACCAAATATTGTTTTTGTTGTTGTAAAGGCTCCTCGAAATTAGTGCCATTTAAAATCGAAAAATAAATAAATATGGCTGGATTAATCTTATACCTACTGAATTGTGAACCGATTCTGTTGAAATTTGGCACTTGACGCTAGAACATAATAGAGACCTGGGGGTCTAAAATGGCCGCTTTAACAGAATCATAATAGGATAATAATATGAATACTGATATTGATAGAATAATTTTCTATTTTTTTATTAATGTTTTTTTTGTTTATTTAACTTTTTTTTTGCAACACTCACAGGCACAATGTAAATTGTTACTGAATAAATGAAATGAAATCTATAGCTAAATATGTTTATTAACTAGATGTTGTGCGCTGCAAGTCAGGCTACGTGTTCAAAGCAGAGGCGGGAGGCTGGCTTAAACTGCACAGAACTCCCGCTACTTTCCAGGAAGCCGTCCTCAGATGTCACTATGAAGGTAAGATGCTCTGTTCCTCTGATAATCAGACTGATGAAAACAGCTGTCAGTTACGGGAACTGTCACTAGTACATCCGAAAGGAATAGTAGTAGTCCAACAAAGTTATGTCTGATCGAGACTGCATTCACATAATCGTTAATATGTATGGTGGAAGGGATACCGACGCAATAACGATTACTACGTAATTAGTACATAATTCTGGACCATCATCATAGAAAAAGTTCGTCGGTTCATTAAAAAAAAAACAATTTCCTACAAAACTGCAATATCTACACGGTCAAAATGTACGGAAGAACAGATTTCTTTTTAAATTTCCGATGATAATTTTTTGTATTAAATTCTATGTTATTCATGATAAATTCGCTTCAAATATAATTTTAAAATTTCTTCCTTGTTAATTCGTTAATGTTTTGGGAATCCCCTTTTTATGTAATCCCGTTGTTGAATCGCACACACGCGATTCTTGTGACCCCGAATATCAGAGGTCAACCTCTGTTAAATGATAAGTCTTGTACTACATATGTAATGATTAATTAAAAGTATTACGACAGATTAATCATAATATTGTAATGAAAATTCTACTACACATGAAAAAAAATATAATTTTTATTTGGCATCGTACTTATAGTAACTTTTACGTTCAGATATCGAGGCGAGATATTAAAACGCTTCGTGAAATGTTTGCCTTAATATTAAACCATTACTCTATATGCTGTCTCTAGTAGCCCTTTTTCGTCAACTCTATCCATTCAAAGAAACAGTCGACGCCATTCAGTCGATGGCATGAATGTGAAGCAAGATTATGGGTTTTTTTTTTTTTTTTGCAGATAGAAATTTTATGAACTCATCATTATTCTCCTGCCCTTATCCCAATTAATTTGTGGTCGGCGCAGCATGTCATCGTCTTCCATACTTCTCTATTACTCGTCATCTCAGCAGTCACCTCCTTTCTTGCCATATCATCCTTCACACAGTCCATCCATAGCTTCTTTGGTCTTCCTCTACTCTTATACACATCCACGTTCATACTCAAAACTTTCCTCACGAAATTCCTCCTCATCACATGCCCATACCAAACCAGCCGATTACCACACAACTTGTCAGTCACCGGCACCACTTTCAGACTTCCTCTTATAATTATACTCATTTCTTATTTTATCCATTTGCGTAACACCACACCTCCCACTTAGCATTCATGATCATCATTCATCTCAGCCACATGCAAATACCTATCATTCATATCTTTTGTGGCCCAACATTCTGATCCATACAAGACAGCAGGTCTAACCATTTTTTTTATAAATCTTACCCGTAAGTTTAAGGGGAATGCGGGAGTCGCAGAGTCGCAGACTATTTGAAATTCAGTAGATTGCGGGTAAGAGCGGGTTGAAACTCGCGCAGGCCGGGGAAGATTGGTACACAAAGGGTGGAGGTCCTACCCTATGTGGGTGGAACAAGGCTGCCAACGATGATGATGATGAATCTCGAGTCCAATAATTCTAAATGCACCGAGATTTTTTAGAAAAGATCCTAGGATGTTTCGAAAAAACGAAAAGATTTTTCCCATTATCCTCTGGCACATGCACGAAACTGGATGTTACTGCGTTACAGGTGCGGTGCTGGCGTCTCCACTGACCGCGCAGCTAACTGATGCCATTAACTCGCTGATTCTAGAGGCACAATATAGTACGAACCGTCTGTTTTACCTGGGAACCCATGATTTGTATAGTACAGGACACTTCGCCTCTATAGAAGGTCAGTCTAACAATTCAAACTAAAATATTAAATAGTTAAAAGTTTTAATTTTCAAGGGATTCTGTAAGGAAAAAACGGAACCCTTATAGGATCACTCCGTTGTCCGTCCTCTGTCTGTGTGTTTCCACCCCAACCATTTTCTCAAGAACGCGTGGAGGTATCTAAATATTGTAAAAAAATATTGCAAACTAGCTGTGCCCGGCATGCGTTGCAATGCATGTTTTCCTACCTACTACTTTCACTACCCTACCTATCTACCCTAACTACCTACCTACCCTACCTACCTACCTACCTACCTACCTACCCTACCTACCTACCTACCTACCTACCCTACCTACCTACCTACCTGCCCTACCTACCTACCCTACCTACCTACCTACCCTACCTACCTACCTACCTACCCTACCTACCTACCTACCTGCCCTACCTACCTACCCTACCTACCATAGATATAATAAAGAAGGAGATATGGCGTGGAGTTCAAAATGTATAAAAAACCAGTGAAGCCACAGTTGCCCCTCCAGGACGCTAATATTGCACACACAGTTCTGTCAAAACAATACTACGAACAAGTGCACACACGCGCCATCGATAACTCTGTCATTTAAATATAAACCTTATTCTTTAAAGCACAGCGTACTTTTTCCGTATAATTTACTCACACTAAAACAATTATACGACATAGTGCTTGACAAAATCGAAGAGTTATCGATAAATATATCGGGTTTTAGAAATAATTTAATAAAAACAATATGAAACCAACAAAACATTATTCAATTAATAAAAATATTTTGGGAAACTACAATTACAATTTGTTAGTGACTTACTGAATTATAAACGAAGCTAATCATAAACTTGTATGTTAAGCAGGCTCCTAAAAAACCCCTAAGCAAGCAGTATTTTTAAGAAATTAAATTCTTCTTTCTTTAGCAACTAGGGGTTTATGTGACAAAAAGACATACGCATGCATAATAAATAAATAGCATGAATGTTGACCCATTGCCAAAATTTTAATAATATTAAAGTAATTTTCATATTATAATTGTTTATTTTAGAGCGTGCAAGTGTTAAAAAAAGCGTACATGACGTCACAATATAGCGTCTTTCACAATTCTGCGGCATAGTACATAATTATGACTCTAAGATGCTGATTATTATAATGCAAACGAAACTAATGGTGCATTTATGAAGACTTCAGTTAAATACCATAACCATAACAAGTGACGAAGTAGCTCATAATTCAAACCCAAGGACATTCCATAGATTACTTAACTAACATTAATGAACTTATTTCACGATCTTTGGTTACGCACTACTACGCTGTAAAATAATAAAAATGGGTAAATATGCATAGAACCACATCGGTCTTCCAACCGGATTACAAGAGTTAACATATTGAAGAAAAATCGACAAAAATAAAAATAGTAATATAACAACTCGCAGTCGACTTTCTTGTCGGTAGACTTTGTCAAACCTCCACGAGCACATCACTATCCGCGCTCAAATACGGCGGACCTGAGCAGCGGACGCACCATGCGACATTACGGCTTAATGATGTTTCGTTATGTCAGCTTTACATTGCTTGTTCAGTCACTCAGTGACAGACTGAGGTGGTTGTAAAAGAGCAATGTATTTAATGCAAACAATACTGTCGGTGTAATACATGAAAACAAAAATAAAGTAGTACAAGTCAGATATATTTTAGGGATTGTTGTTTTTCGTGATTTTTAAGACAAATACTGTAAAATACTTGTACTTTCCTGTGGTAACTGATGCCATGACTACTAAAATGTTTGTCTTGGCTTCGATTTTTGCACGAAACCACCGAACAAGACGGCATAATCGTTGTTATTACGAACGCGGTTGACAACACACTAACTCGCGGTGACGGCCATTTTTTCAATAGCTGAGCGAGGCGCTCAGCACCACGTGGTCGCCGACACGCCCCCTTGCCACTTCTCCTGTTTTTAATATTTCTGTGCTACCTACCTACCTACCCTACCTACCTACCTACCTACCTACCCTACCTACCTACCCTACCTACCTACCTACCTACCTACCTACCCTACCTACCTACCTACCCTACCTACCTACCTACCCTACCTACCTACCTACCTACCTACCCTACCTACCCTACCTACCCTACCTACCCTACCTACCTACCCTACCTACCCTACCTACCCTACCTACCTACCTACCCTACCTACCTACCCTACCTACCTACCCTACCTACCTACCCTACCTACCCTACCTACCCTACCTACCCTACCTACCTACCCTACCTACCCTACCTACCTACCCTACCTACCTACCCTACCTACCTACCCTACCTACCTACCCTACCTACCTACCCTACCTACCTACCCTACCTACCTACCCTACCTACCTACCCTACCTACCTACCCTACCTACCTACCCTACCTACCTACCCTACCTACCTACCCTACCTACCTACCATTGTTTTTAAGATTGAATTGAATAGCAATAAAGTTCAAATTGACTCTAGAAAACGTTTGTATGGGAAATAGAAAAGGGCTGTTTTTAGGGTTTTCCCGGAAATTATTCGATTTTTTCTCGCCTTTTAAACCTTCCCTAGACCTCCACGAACATTTCAAGACTAAGATAAGATAAATCCGTTCAGCCGTTCTCGAGTTTTAGTTAGACTAACGAACAGCAATTCATTTTTAGGGTTCCGTACCCAAAGGGTAAAACGGGACCCTATTACTAAGACTTCGCTGTCTGTCTGTCGGTCTGTCTGTCTGTCTGTCTGTCTCCAGGCTGTATCTCATAAACCGTGATAGCTAGAAAGCTGAAATTTTCACAAATGATGTATTACTATTGCCGCTATAACAACAAATACTAAAAATTAAAAAAAATTAAATACACTTCTCATCAAAAAAATCGAAACACCTCGCAGTTTATGATTTGATAAGGATTATCAGAAAAATGTGTATATTTAGGAATAAATGTAAAATGTCATTTAATAGTGAGTAGTATGAGGTTTTTAAATCCTAATGTTATTGTTCTAAATTCAAATTAAGTCTTCATAGGTTTCGTATTTTGTATAATGAGTAATTTTTACCCTGTATGGAATATGAAGGAAATGGGTAAAACAACACGCGTAAATGAAAAAAAAATGTAAGAAACGTTTATTTAATAACTTGTATTCCCTCCGCGAGCTCTTATTACTGCTTCCATACGGTTCTTCATAGATCGGATGAGAGTCACGATCACATGTTGTGGTATATTATCCCATTCCTCTTGGATTGCATTTTGCAGCTGGCTAAGTGTTTCTGGGGCTGGATCTCTTGCTCGAATTCGTCTCTTTAATCCATCCCATAGATGTTCAATGGGATTCATGTCCGGGCTTCTTGCTGGCCATACCATAATGGAGATACCGACTTCGGTAAGATAATCTCGTACGACGCCCGCGGTGTGAGCTCTAGCATTGTCGTGCATGAATATGAAGTCGTTGCCAATAAAATGTGCATAGGGCATCACATGAGGTTCAAGACACTGTTCGATGTACCGATGAGAGTTTAGTGCAGGCAGCCGTGGCCCAGACACAAAGGCAAGTTCTGTCTTACCGTCGGCGCTGATTCCTCCCCAAACCGTCCACGAACCGCCACCATAGCTGACCTTTTCTTCAATGCAGCATTGTGCAAAGCGTTCTCCATCTCTTCTGTAGACCTTGTTCCTTCCGTCGTTACCATACAGCATAATTTTACACTCATCAGAAAACAGTACTTTGCTCCACTGAAGGTATGACTAAGTTAGGTGCTCGCGTGCAAAGTTAAGGCGCGCTCTTCGATGGTCTGCAGTTAATTTCGGCCCATTCGCTGGCTTATGCGGTGCCAATCCGCGTTCCTTCAACCTTCTTCTTATTGTAGAGTCACTTACAGCTACTCTTCGTACAACGCGAAGCTGCTGCTGCAGTTGAAAAGCGTTAAGGCGTCGATTTCGTAAAGAAGTTGTTACAATAAATCGATCATCTCGCTCAGAAGTGACCCGATTCCTGCCAGATCCTGAACGGCGCGTGAACGAACCAGTCTCCCGATAGCGTTTGTAGACTCTATGAACAGATGATAAGCTTAGATGCAATCTTGCAGCCACAACACGCTGACTAAGTCCAGAATCCAGCAATGCCACCACTTGGGCGGCTTCTGCGGGCGAAGTATCCATATGTTTTATAAAAAAAAGTTTTTTCAGACGTCCCAAAGTCACAGTAAATGAAATAAGAAACAAAAAGCTAATTTTTAGTTTTTAAACGAGAAACGTACTCCAACCCTAAATACACATTTGTCTCAAAACAGTGATTAATTTCATTTATAGGATAAACAAATGAAATTCTAATTTCGAATTTTGATTTTTTTCTTCTTACTGTAATGACCAAACTGCCAGCTACACAATAATGTTTTTTTTTTCATGGAATTAATTCTCTTTTGTAAAAAATTAGGACAAAAACAATAAAAACGAAAGTGTTTCGATTTTTTTGATGAGAAGTGTATTAAGGGGGGCTCCCATACAACAGATATGATTTTTTTGCCGTTTTTATAGATAATGGTAAGGAACCCTTCGTGCGCGAGTCCGACTCGCACTTGGCCGGTTTTTATATATATAGATGACTGCTGCGCTGTGTGTCACGGTTCCATTCCCGCACGGAACAAATATTTGTATCGCCTACAGGTCGGTTCTGTCTGGCTGTTTGTGTATGATTGTTTGTAAACGCATCTATGATACAGGAGAAATTCCTAGTGTGGGGAAAGGTTTATTTAAAAAAACCTGCCAAGTGCGAGTCGGACTCGCCAATGAAGGGTTCCGTATCATCGTAGTAGGGGAGGCTCCTTTAATGTTTAATTTATTTTTATTATTTGTTGTTATAGCGGCAACAGGAATACACATTCTGTGAAAATTTCAACTGTCGACCTATTACAGATCATGAGATACAGCCCACTGACAGACAGACGGACGGACGGACAGACAGACAGCGGAGGCTTAGTAATAGGGTCCCGTCGGTTACCCTTCTGGTATGGAACCCTAAAAACTATGTTGGCATCGACTACCAGTCAAACCAGATGCAGCTGAATACCAGTGTTTACATGGCGCAATTATCTGACTCAACAACTCAGGGACTGGTTAACACAACACCCTTTGGTGAGGCTGCTTATCTGACTCTCGGGTTCCTGACTGGTAAGGACTGCTAAAGAATAACAGCCAGTATCAACGGCTTAACGTTCTTTCCGACGCCCGGAAGGCCTTCGATAACCAGTCTGCCATCGCTTCCTTATCCTTTCATGCAAAAACGACTGAACAGATTTCGGGGAAATTGAGATGAGTAGTTTTTAACCACACACATACATGTTTTTACACATAGTATAGTTTTTATCCCGACAATACGATCCCGTGGGACAATTATCGATCAACACGCGGGCGAAGCCGACGCAACCGGCATTAGCTAGTTAGATTGTTGGAATACGTTTGGGAATATTTTTGACGTCTGTTCCAGGAGTGCTACTGACAGACATGGCTATAAAATGGGGTTCAGGTGGTGCAATGCATTCTGATAACTGCCTTTGTATTTTCCACGGCCCTGGCATGTATATCTGCTCATGTACGGCCGCACGACACTACATATGTTATAGGAAACTCGACAGTCAGACAATGAATGAATGTGGAACCTTTGATGATGGTAAGTAAACTATCTAGCGAAATTATTTTTTATTTTAGTATTCGCTAAGAAAATCTCATTCAATTTCAGAATATCACTTTAGGCAGTGTACAGGCAGCTGTTACAAGTTACATCAGCAGATACGGACGTGGTCGCAGGCGTTTGGAATATGTGACTCTGAGGGGGGGCACCTGGTCATCTTAAACGACAAAGAAGAGGCCCGCATCGTCAAGGACTTGTTCCCTCAACGGTCAGAGCAGGGTGTGTGGGATAGATTCCACGTAGGTCTTGCAGCCTGGAGCGCTGACCGTATCTGGACCACTATTCACGGTACTAGATTATTCATTAAACATAACTTACATCGAAGAACCAGTACATGTTATAATATTTTATATAACCCATGCATATTGAATTGACCAGAGAAGATTATATAGTACATTTTGATATAAGTGGGGAAACTTTCTTATTGCATTCGAGGCGGAATTCACACCCGAGCCACAGGCGAGGATGTTATGGAGCCGAGAAATGCAGTAACTAATGCCCACGTGTATCCATCGACCTTTTTTTAATACAGTTTCGAAGAAATTAAATAATAGAACGAAAAGTATTTTTGTCATGCATTATTAGGAAACTATGATTCATTTGCTTTTTCAATAATCTCGTTATAAATAATCATGTTTATCTATGATTTATAAACACAATTAAAAAATATATATTTACGCCGTAAAGACGCATATCTCTTTGCCGAAATTAGAAAAAAAAACAATTATCGCCGACTATAGGCATTAAACTAATTTGGACTTAGTATAAGTACCGCACGCAAAATACGCGCATTGAACGTGGAGTCGCAGAGACCAGCCCGTTATACAATACAATACAATAGTATAAGTATTTATAGTAATAATTGTCAACACTAGAAACGGGATATTTACCATGTCCACAGTTTGTTTGTTAATAGTTATAGTTTTAAGTGGATTTTTAGGGTTCCGTACCCAAAGGGTAAAACGGGACCCTATTACTAAGACTTCGCTGTCTGTCTGTCTGTCTGTCTCCAGGCTATATCTCATAAACCGTGATAGCTAGAAAGCTGAAATTTTCACAAATGATGTATTACTATTGCCGCTATAACAACAAATACTAAAAATTAAAAAAAAAATATTAAGGGGGGCTCCCATACAACAGATTTGATTTTTTTGCCGTTTTTATAGATAATGGTACGGAACCCTTCGTGCGCGAGTCCGACTCGCACTTGGCCGGTTTTTTTATTTCCGCACCTGTTGTGATAAATGAAAAAACCCACGCGTGTGAAATACATTGCATGTTGAACCTAATCGTAGACGATAAGAAGCAGTTTTCGAGGAAATTAAAAAAAAAATGTTTTGACCTAAGTTAAGTTTTCGTTTTGCACACATTGCTATTACGTCTCTCATCCCAGTCCCATCTGTCGCTAGTCTGCTGGAAGATGTTTTCTAATGAATTAACAGTACCTTTATGTTCTCTTCTATATTTATGTAATCTATAATATAAAAATGAATCGCAAAATGTGTTGGTAAGCGCATAACTCAACAACGCCTGGACCAATTTGGCCAATTCTTTTTTTTAAATGTTCGTTGAAGTTCAAGGATGGTTTTTACGGCGAGAAAAATTTAAAAAATTGCCTGGATAAGTCTAAAAACAACACTAGGATACTTTTTTTTTTGGTAGGATTAGGGTAGGAGTAGTGTAGGAGTAGTGTAGGAGTAGGTTAAGAGCAGGGTAGGAGTAGTGTAGGAGTAGGGTAGGAGTAGGGTAGGAGTAGGGTAGGAGTAGGGTAGGAGTAGGGTAGGAGTAGGGTAGGAGTAGGGTAGGAGTAGGGTAGGAGTAGGGTAGGAGTAGGGTAGGAGTAGTGTAGGCGTAGGTTAGGAGTAGGGTAGGAGTAGTGCAGGAGAAGGTAAGGAGTAGGGTAGGAGTAGTGTAGGAGTAGGGTAGGAGTAGGGTAGGAGTAGGGTAGGAGTAGGGCAGGAGTAGTGTAGGAGTAGGTTAGGAGTAGGGTAGGAGTAGTGCAGGAGTAGGTTAGGAGTAGGGTAGGAGTAGTGTAGGAGTAGTGTAGGAGTAGGGTAGGAGTAGGATAAGAGTAGTGTAGGAGTAGGGTACGGTAAGGGGTAGGACACCACGCGAACGAAGTAGCGCTGGGCAGCTAGTCTACTATATAAAAATAAGTCGGGTTTTCCTTCCTGACGCTATAACTCCAGAACGCACGAACCGATTTCCACGGTTTTGCATTCGTTGGAAAGGTCTCGGGCTCCGTGAGGTTTATAGCAAATAAAATTCAGGAAAATTAGGGTAGGTAGGGTAGGTAGGGTAGTGAAAGTAGTAGGTAGGAAAACATGCATTGCAACGCATGCCGGGCACAGCTAGTTTGCTATATTATACGTTTTGTGTGTGAATAAATAAGGGCTAGACAGAGGTGTACACCCACATTCCACCAGTTATGTTTAAGCCCCGTGTAATAGGGACCAAGCCTATCAACAGGTCACAAATCTAAACTTATAGCTGTAACTGAGAAATTCTTTTTGTAAAAACGAACACATGAGAAAGAAAGAGACGATCTAACACAAAAGGGGGGTTCTGTCTATCTTTTCCTTAATATTATCACTATAAAATAAAAATAAAATAAAATTCGTTTACTTCAGACTAATAAAATGTCCATAGGTTGTTAGTTAAAACAAAACAAAACTTATACAACATGCAGCCTGATAAGCCTACCTACAACTGCAGATTCAGGTCTCTCTGCAATCATCCTTAGGATTCCGTTGCCACTACCTCGAATTCGGCGAATTAGTGAGGCTGACTTTTTGCGCATTATAGCGTAAAAGTCATCCACCCTCGCGTCGGCAAACATGCCCGAGGCGCTGCAAAACCGAGGCAGTCGCACCAGAATCCTAAAGGCGTTGTTGTACTGCACTCTAAGAGCATTGTAGGCCCGCTGCGTATAGTTGGTCCATAGGGCGCTGGTGTAAAAGCTTTGACAGTATGCTCTGAACAAAGTTACCTTAACCTGTGCCGTACACCTTGCGAACCTATGCACCAACATGTTAGCACGCACCGACAATGCTCTTCTTTCCCTCTCAATATCTCTGTCGTCATTAAGGGTTTCAGTTACAACGTGCCCTAGATACTTAAACTCAGAATGTAAGGGCATGAGCCTTTACACTTAATGTTGAATGTTAATAAAATATGTTAATGTTCAAAAAGGTATTTAATACGAAATTGCACTAAAATACTATTACAAGAAAATAATAGAAAATGTTACAAAATGTTACAAATGTTGGATGTTGCGCGAGCTCGATATTAAACCGAAGACTGACGTACTTGCGTACGTGATAATTAGTGTTGCCCAAAATCGGTCTTGGTCTTGCAGTCTTGGTCTTGTTCTTGCATTTTCGCAAGACCAAGACCAAGACCGAGACCGCCTTATTGTAGCAAGACCAAGACCAAGACTGAACCCTGCAAGACTTGAGCAAGACAAGACTTAAGCCTGCAAGACTCTTGCGTCTTGCAGTTAAGACAAACTGAGATTTGGGCGTTATTAAGTAGGTACCTATTTGGTTTCAATCCCGATTTTGATAGACGTTCCCCAGTATCAAAACCGTAGGTATCGTCATAACACTAAACTAAGGGCTGGAGTTGTATCTACAGTTGGCAACGTGCCGCTCGTCTGAAAGAACCCTAAAAGGTATTGTATTGATTAGGTAGGTACTTATTAAATTTCAACTATTTATTAAGTAGGTAGCGTGTTATTAGTTATACTTACAAATCTGTTCCCATCATCCCATGTAATAAAATGTACCTAGAATAAATTTCTAGCAAAGTTCATACCTTGTAGGTATCTACCTATAATAATATATTATACTTGTTTATGTCCAATGTGCAGATCTAACGTTAGAAGGTTGGTATGTGCTTAAAATTATAGCCAACAAAATTATATAAACATTATGTAGGTAGGTACCTACTTATGTTTCAAAGTTTATATTATTCTTCTATTCAGCAAAATTTAAAACTAACAGCGAGTCGAGTAGGTCTAGTAACAGTTTCTACGGCAGCCAATGTTATGGTACAGACAGCACATCAAGCTACTACAATCTGTCAAATTTCTTTAACAGATTTTCAACTTTATCGCTAAAGAATTAAGGTAAAGGTTGATTGGGAAAATGTGACGTTCCGCGAATAAACTGTTGGTCGGTCGGTGTATTATTTATATACCTACTTATTTGATAATTTACCGACAAAGACGCCGCGATTTGCAACAAGTGTATCACAGCATTTGACGCGCATAATATACACACACGCATACAGCGTTTGAGCGCCGCATTCGCCGACAAAGAGTACGGACAGAGGCACACAAAATTGTTACCTATTTTGGTAGGGTTGGTACAGGAGGATAAAATTAAATGACCTTGAAGATGTCTCAGCAGTAGGTAGGTATAAATTGAATGCTTTGAGTTTCTTGTATAAATACATTCTCACACTGGCTCGAATTCGAACACTACAGCGTTTAAAGCTGTCGGGCGAGATGATAATTAATAACCAAGTAGGTATCGCATCTATTGAATTGCGAATATTTTGATTTAGAAATAATCATTGTTAATATCGGTAAATGATAGATAGTGAGTGATATACCTAGGTACTAAAATGTGAGCAGTAAGATTGAAAATTGTATATGCCATGTCAGTGCTTTCGATAAGTTTATTTTAAAAAAAGCTCTCAAGTAAGATTTAGAGTTTACCATTCAATTACACACAACAAATTATTGAAAAACAAAAATTGTGAAAAATATATTTAGAGTGAGTACTTAGGAAATTAGTAGAAAAAATATTCTATCGTGGATACCTAGTTATTAAAAAGTTGATAAACGTTGTGTTTACTAAATTTTATTTTTCTGTGCTAATGCCAACATTGACAACCCTACCAAAATAGGTAAAAATTTACTAGACTTTGTGTCGCCGCCGCCGCTTTCATGTCAAAGGTCGCCGCCACTGCCCATGTTCCAAAGAATAAAATAAGTTTCCGGGTGCTCAGAACCGACACAAATAGATTATGTTGTCCTCGCGAGGAAGATTGTAGTCGTAAGGATAGGTAGATATTATAAGAATTGTAGTAAGTAATAATATACCAAGTTTATATTATTACCTATTAAGTATACCTTTTTAAAGGACATTGCACTGCAAATTTGGAAGTAGGTGATTTTAACAACCTTGGAACGTGGAAAAACTCCAAATATGAGCGACGTCATATTGCTTAACGCATTTTGTTTTAAAATCACACACTTCCAAAAATCGAGTTTTTTTTTAATAATTCCTCGACTTTTATGAACTTGGAGGGTTGTATTGATGATTTTGATGATTATAATTCTGTAACTACATACGTCTTACAGCGCGAATCATAATCTAAAATCTAAACTAACGTGTTCAATAAATAGCAATAGGCTAATAGGTATTTGCAAGACTTGCGAGACTCTTGCTGCAAGACCAAGACCAAGACCAAGACTGAGAGCGCAATACCAAGACCAAGACCAAGACCAAGTGTATTGACGCAAGACCAAGACCAAGACTGGCCTAAGTCTCGTCTTGGTCTTGCATTTGGGCAACACTAGTGATAATACTACATTTTATAAATTAACTAAATTTGCAGTATTTTACTAGGCCAAAGTACAATGTGCGGTTGGCGGTTGCTGACCGTACATCTTGGCGGGGCAAAAGTAATATTTAAGATAACTTATTAAAGAATATTTTACTAATGTACTTATATAAAAAGAATAAAGATCATGAATAGAAAACAATGTGAATAAAAATGATTATAAGTCAAATGTTAAAAGAATGAGGTGTCGCGTAGTTAAGTTCTATGTTTTCAGTGGATGCTGTAGCTCTTGGTGGCTTCCGTGGCGGTAATCTGGTGGACGCGCCGGCACCGCTGACGGTGACCTTGCCGCTGCGTTTGCAGTACACGTAGGCTCCTCCCGCGACGACTATTGACAAGATCAGAAGTCCCATCGTAGAGTATGAAACGATGTATTGGTGCACATCGTGTTGGGACATTTCAGTCTGTCTTGTTTGATCTTCCAATTCTTTCAACGAATTATGAAGTTTTTCATAATCGTTTCTAACAAATTGCGTGTTCTGTTGTCCAGTTGATAAATCAAGCGGCTGGACAGATGTTAAATTGTTGATGTCATCCAGATCTATCAGTGGTATTTCCGGGCTGACATAAATCTTGTTTGTGTAGTAAACTTGTGTGTGGTATGTTTCTTCGTTGTTTCTAATTATGCATCCTTCTTTGGCTTCTATAATTCCCGTTGAATGTATTGCTTTAGTAGTCATACGACCTTCACAGATGATTTGCAGTTGGCAATCCGTGCAGCAGACATAGAGCCAGGTGTTAGGTTTTTGTAATGGTGTCCATTTATTGTTGCAGGAATCGGATGTGTAGATACATTTTGATAATGTAATGTTTGTTATTGCGCCGATTTCGCATGGAATCTGATGATTTCTCATGTTACGTGTTGGTTTGTTTAGTGTACATACAAATGTACTTGGTTCCAATTTAATACAATGTTCCAGGTCACTGTCTGTGAGCTGCATATATGTCTCTTTTCTTATATTGACTGCAACATAGTCTGAATTTGTTTTCATTGTAAGTGAATGTTTGTTATTTTTTACCATCGGAATAGGAATTGTTTTATACACGGTGAATGGAGTGTCGCCTGTTAATGGTAATGTAATTTCGATGATAAAATATTTATCAATTAATCTAGATTTTACCTCTAGTAGTTTGTATATGTCAGCTAATTGATTTTGAATATTGTCAACGGGTATCGATAATTGTTGTGGCAATTGTCCAGAGATAATGTTGAGCTCCTGAAAGAGCTGATTCTGCGGTAAAAGTCTGGTATCTACATGACCATGGTGAATGTTAATAGCTGTGTCTAAAAGCATGTGCTGGATGTGGCGCAGTTTAGACAGAATTGTTGAACTGGTCAGAGCCATGATGTTAAAGTAGTTCAAGGCTTCTTCTTGCTCAATATCCTTACCCAATTTCTGTAAATAGTTTTCTGTAGCGTTAAGATGTTGACCTATGAGATTGAACTGAGTGTTCATCGCCTCTTCATTTCTCTTTAAAATGTTGTTATGTGCCTCTATGATTGATGTTTGACCTTTTATCAGGTTCAATATATGGTCTCTGTTATTTTTCAATGTTTCTATGTCCTTTTTATATTGTATTGCGAACCTTTCATCTAGCACGCCGAATAGGCTGTTTGCAAGGTAACCTATTCCATTGACAAGACCTCGGGAAACGCGCCCCCTTGTCTGCCCATGATGTGTTTCCAACATGTAATTGTTATGATCAAGTTCGTTGAGTTCCTGTTCGAATTCAGTCATAATGGTTTTGCACATCGTTTGGTATGCAAATTGCTCACACCTTTCGCCCAGATGTTCCACAACTCTATGTATGTTTTCCATGCCTTGCCAGTAAGATGTCATGTTATAATAGGTAACAATCTTCCAGTCATCATGTACGCTTTGCAAATTGCCGATTTTGTCAAAGTACACTGCTCTATTTGGTTCAAACGGTGTGATATTAATGGCGTCACTGCTTTGCTTTGTGGGCTGAAATAATGTTAGTAGTGTTAAGAGTATACATAGCAGGCTGGAACTTATATTCCTTGATTTAAATCTTTGTTGTCTGTTAGTGTTATTTCTTGTAGATTTTTGATTTTCAGTACAGATTTTGTCATTGGAGGTGGTGGTGTCAGGTATTTCTATATGCGATTCAGGTATTGGTAGTTTTACTAATTTTGTTATTGGTCTTGTTAGTAGCCCCGTTTTTGTTTTCATCGTCACAACTCTGACTAGATTGTCTCTTCCCGGGTGAACTTCCTGTATTCTGCCAAGTGCCCATTTCGCGGGAGGGAGGTTGTCTTCTTTGATTAAGACAACATCTCCTATGGATAAATTATTTGTTTTGTTCAGCCATTTACTCCGAACTTGAAGTTGTTGTAGGTATTCTGACGACCATCTGGTCCAAAACCCTTGTTTCATTTTGTTTAGTAACTGCCACCTATGTCGAATGTTGATGTTTTGTTTTTCGATATTTTCCGTTGGTAAGAATGTTACTGGTCGGCCAATTAAAAAATGTGCAGGAGTAAGATAATCAATATCGTCCACGTCTTCCGTTAAAGGGCAAAGTGGTCTAGAGTTCATACAGGCTTCGATTTGAGTGAGCAGTGTTAAAAACTCTTCGTATGTCAACTTTTGCTCTCCTAGGACACGCTTTAGGTGATATTTCATGGACTTAACTGCAGCCTCCCAAAGTCCTCCCGCAGTCGGCCAGCTTGGGGCGTTGAAATGCCATTCTATCCCCATCTCGGTGTTCCTTCTTGATAAATTATCATTGTTAAATGTTTGTGAGAGATGCAGTTGTTTGGCTAACTCCCTTTCGGCTCCAACAAAGTTTGTTCCGTTGTCGGAGTAAATATGTTTCGGGCAGCCTCGTCGCCCAATCATGCGGTTGAGAGCTAGTATAAATGTTTGTGACGATAAATCTGATGCAAGTTCTAAATGCACCGCCTTCGTTGCCATGCAAACGAATACTACGACATAACCTTTAGTCGTTCTGACCCCTCGACCCTTGTTTAGTTTAACACTAACAAACCCTGTGAAGTCCACCCCTGTGTGGTAGAAAGGTGGTGATTGCGTTATCCTCTCACTGGGTAGATCGGCCATTAATTGGTATTGGTTCGATGGTTTGAAGCGACAACATCTTACACAGTCTTGCAGGCATTTTTTAACAGTGTGATTTCCTCCTGTTATCCAATATTTTTGTCTCAATGTAGCCATAGTTAGTCTCGCTCCACCGTGTAGTGTTATAACATGCGCACGGGCAATTAAAAGATATGCCAGCTTGCTGGTTTTTGGGATGATAACAGGGTGTTTGGTTTCTTCTGGTAAGTTTGCATTCTGTAATCTCCCTCCGACGCGTAATATGTTATTTTCATCTAGGTAAGGGCAAAGTTTCTGAAGTCCTCTATTGTTGCTTACCCTTCCTTTTGTTTTTAAATCTTGGATTTCATGTCCGTAATGTTCATTTTGTACATGTTTTATAATTATGTTAGTAGCGCGTCGAATGTCAGCGAGTGTTAAATTACATTGTTTTGACGCGGGCGGGCCATTCATGTTTGTATGATTCATAGTTGCGTCTTCCCTGTGACGATTATTTTTTGACGTGTTTGTTATGAAACGCGACACCCAAGCTACGATGCGTATTATAATCATAATACAGCTGTTCTTTATTAGGAGTTCTGTTACAATGTTCATGTTTTTGTTTTCGGTAGTTCGTGACGTAACTGCATGCACCTTTTTAACTTCTATTTCTGGTATTTTAACCATGTCATATGTTTCAGGGATGTTTTCACTGTTAAGCCATTCGGGTCCATCAAACCACAGACGAAAGTTATGTAACTGAGAAGGTAGTAGTCCACGTGACGCGCAGTCAGCCGGGTTTTGCTCCGATCTTACGTGCTTCCAGCTCCCGGCGGGCACTACAGATGTTATCTCCTGAACTCTGTGTCCGACGTAGGCCTTCCATCGCGAGACATCTCCCTTTAGCCAGCCAAGCACAATCATTGAGTCCGTCCATGCTGTTACTTTAATGTTAGGTTTGTCGAGGCAATGTTTTATTTTCTTGACCAGTTGAGCTAACAGCTGAGCACCGCATAACTCAAGTCTGGGAAGTGTTTGTTGTTTTTTGATTGGGGCGACCTTTGTTTTTGCCGCAACCAATGCAATTTGTTGTTGTTTTCCCTCTCTAACTTTACTGTACACCACGCACGAGAACGCTTTTTCCGATGCGTCACAGAATGCGTGTAATTCCCAATCCTTGTTTGCTTGTAATCCAAGCCATCGGTTAATTTTGAAAGGTTGCATATTTGTTAACTCAGTTTTTAGTATTCTCCATTCTTTTTCTATTCCATCCGGAACAGTATCATCCCATTCAATTTTGTACTTCCAGATCTGTTGAAATAAAATTTTTGCCTTGATTGTTATTGGGGATAGCAACCCTAAAGGATCAAAAATTGTTGAAATGTCGCTTAAGATTTGCCGTTTTGACGAATTTTTGTTAAAGCCAATGTTGGTTTTGTTTTTTAATGTGGGTGAAAATATGAATTCATCTTGTTTCGGATCCCATGCCAAGCCTAATGCTTTGGAAGCTGATGCCTCTGTAAAGCTTAAACTGACTGGGCTAATCATATGTTCTGGCAGATCTTCTAGCAGTTGATGTTCGTTACTCGACCATTTTCTGAGATTAAACCCTCCTTCTTTCAATAGCTGTATAAGTTGGTCTCTTGTTTCTCGGGCTTCGTCCATAGTATCCTTTCCGAATAACGCATCATCTACAAAAAATTGGTTGAGTAAGATGTTTTTAGCTTCCGGGTACTTGTCACCTTCGTCCATCGCTAGCTGTTGAAGTGTTCGGAGTGCTAAGAATGGAGCAGCCTTAGTACCATAGGTGACTGTACATAGTTGATATTCTCAATAACAATCAAGGCAAAAATTTTCCGGCTCGAAGGACCAAAATGTAAGGGCATGAGCCTTTACACTTAATGTTGAATGTTAATAAAATATGTTAATGTTCAAAAAGGTATTTAATACGAAATTGCACTAAAATACTATTACAAGAAAATAATAGAAAATGTTACAAAATGTTACAAATGTTGGATGTTGCGCGAGCTCGATATTAAACCGAAGACTGACGTACTTGCGTACGTGATAATACTACATTTTATAAATTAACTAAATTTGCAGTATTTTACTAGGCCAAAGTACAATGTGCGGTTGGCGGTTGCTGACCGTACACAGAAACACGGCTCAAAGATACCCCGTTTAGATAAACTGGCGGTATATGCTCAGGTTCTTTATTTTTACCTCTGATAATCATATACTCACTCTTTCTATCGTTGTACTTTAAGCCGTGAATATCGGCGTATGACTCACAGACATTTAACAGTTTTTCTCAACCCACCTACAGATGGACTCAGCAACACCATGTCGCCAGCGTAACTGATGTTATTGACACAAACGTTGTCTATGTGACACCCGACATGGCTGTTGCTGAGCTCACCAATCAGCTGGTTGACATACAGGTTGAAAAGTCTTGGAGAGGTCAGCCCCCCTTGCCTAACTCCACACTCCAGTGTATACTCATCAGAATATACGTTTCCCCATTTGACAACGTTTTTCTGATGGTTATACCAGAACGAGAATATATTAATGAGTTCGACTGGAGCCCCGACCTCCCCAAGCTTAGTCCAGAGCTTATTATAATCGACTAGGTCGAAGGACTTCGATAAGTCTAGAAAGCAAGCGTATATGGGTGTTTTCCTGCTAACATAATAAGAGACTGTGTGCTTTAGTGTCAAAATTGCACTTTCGGTTGACAAATTCTCACAGAATCCAAATGTATAATATCATTCACGCTTTTTAACAGAATTTTGACTTTTTTCAGGTGAGAAATTGGATGACGTGTTTAACGTTTGGCATGCTGGCCAGCCTAACAATATAGGAGGCATCCAGGATCGTTTATCTCTTGTCAGAGACGGAACTTTGGATGACATCGACCCTGACTTCAAAGCCATGTTCGTCTGTGAGAAATCTCCACAGTCAATACAATTCGAAATGCCCGAGGACTCGTTCGGGCAAGGAACTAAAGAACTTCATTAGTTGCAATAAACTTATATTTCTCTTAGATCAGTAATTCTTTTATAATGACAAACGAAATAAATCATGCTAGCAAACAGTAGCGTGGTGGCCCGAACCCGAAAATAACGGTACAGCCAAGGTACACGGATTAGTGCTCCCGACCGTACTGTGACTACTTCCGGAAGCAAAGCGTTAACACAGTTAAGCCCGATTTAAACAGGTCTAGTCTGATAAGTACAGTGAATAAGGATATCCCACCATTTCCCTGATTCCCACCGACGTCATGCCATATGGGCCAACACATCAAGGAGTTGACTGCGGACATAGCCCGCCTAGATGGACGTGCTATCACCGCAGCCGCTTCTTGACTCCGTGTAAAAAATTCCTGTCCAGTCCCTTTTTCCCCCTGTCTGGGGCGGCAGTCTAGCCCGTCCCACACAGTGTGTGCGTCGGGCTAGACTGCCGCACACACTGAGTAAGGACAGTGTTGTAAACCGATCAGACAGTAGCGAGTGAACAGTCACTGTATAGGTGCTCGCCACTCGCCTGAGTACTTGTAGTCGCTACTCGCCACTGATCAATGTAAATCGGGTTTTTCGTCCGTACCTGGTTGTCAGCAAAGAGGAAGACGAGAGGTTTCCCAATGATACCGGCCTTCATCAGCAACCGTCGGATGTCGTCGCGCCATTCGTTCTGACCGTACACTCGCGATATTTCTATCTGTAAACCAACATATAAGATTCAATACCATAAGACCATCATGAACAAAGGCTAAGTAGAAAAAAAAAACAAACTACTGAACCGATTTTGATGAAATTTCTATGGGACCAATCGGAAAGTATATACTTTCACATAAAAAAAAAATGTAATGGGTTCATAAATGAAGGAGTTACGAGGTAACAAACAAAAAAAAATACAACCAAAAAGAGAACCTCCTCCTTTTTTGAAGTCAGTTAAAAAGAGGCAATTGGCGAATGGTCTTTACGTGTGAGATGATAACAAGTTATGTCTCTTGAAATAAAGTAAAAAATAATCCCTTAACCGCGCACCTCTGTCCACTGTGTCGCACTAATTCACGCTTTTTTATTTTTTATCAACATCGTTTAAGCTTGATATCACCACCATACCCTGTTAGGTTTATTTAGTTAGCTTAGAACACGCGTAAGGCAGATCGCGATGAAGTAGGTGTTAAAGCGAACCTGTACGACATTCATCTCGAGGATGCTGGCAGCCAGTTTGACGGCACTGCTCCTGCCGCTGCCGCCCACACCGACCAGCAGTAAGTTACCTTTAAAGTGTTCATATATTTTATACATGTCAAAATTTTTTCAAGACATACAACATTTATTTGAAGTAGGCCAGTTACAGGCACTTTTAAATTGTCAAATTATAAATTAAGCTACAGTCCCAGTCACAAGTCATACTAACTGCGAAAGTACTAAGTTTCTATTAGAATTTTCTTTGGGGAAGAACAGGTTAGAAACTCTATCTCTAAATAGACTCTACCTCCAATGAATGAATGAATATAAAATTTATTCTCCATAACAAGTTACAGGGTTTTTTTAGGTGGTGGAATTGGTAGAATTCTCATTCGAAAGTACCCGTTGTATAATTTTTCGTTTCTTTTTATTGTGTATAATTCTGCTGAGATATAATTTTGCGTTTTTAAATATTCTTAGCACAAAAAAATCTATTAAAAACATAATGAAAATTAGTAGCCCACCGTTACATAAGCTGATAGCTTACATTCAGTTGCTACCAACCACCCTGCGAAGATCGTCACTCCACCGAGCCCGAGGGCGTCCCACCTTATGCTTCCCGATTCGCGGTCTCCACTCAAGAACACGTCTACCCCAACTGTCATTAGTTCTACGGCTAATATGGCAGGCCCATTGCCACTTCAGCTTACTTATTTTGTGAGCTATGTCGACAACTCTGGTTCTCTGTCGGATCACCTCATTTCAGATGCGATCCATCAGAGAAACTCAGAGCATAGCCCGCTCCACAGCTCGCTGAGTGACCATGATTGATGACCTTAGTCTTTAGGCTCTGTGGAATACGCGACGAGAAGACCATACGAAGCTTCCCAAATACTACCCAGCTCAGCTGGATTGTAAGTTGTTTTTTGCAAACTGCAGAGTTTTCCCGAGGTAAATATATTCTCGAACAACCTCGAGAGGACCGCCATTGACAAGAATAGGTAATGGGGTGACGTGATCGTTGAAAATAACCTGTGTTTAGTCCAAGTTTACCCTGAGACCAATGCTGATTAAAGAGTCAACTAAGCCATCCAGCATCTGCTGCAAGTCGTGCAGCGATTCAGCTAGTATGACGGTGTCATCTGCAAATCTCAAGTGTGAGATGTCCTGTTCAGCATCTTAAGCACATCCTCCAATGCGTTGGATGCACGTGGAAAGAAAAAAAACCCCAAAAGATCCGAAAACCCGGGTACCCAGTTTTAGATAAAACCCGAAACCGAACCGGTTCCGAAAAATGGCCGCCTATCGATGCCCTAGTTCAGACCCACAATGTCGACTGTATGTGCAAGCGCCGCGTAATTCCATCCGCGCACACGCACACATGCGCACGA
This sequence comes from Eurois occulta, assembly GCA_950022335.1. Lineage (NCBI taxonomy): Eukaryota > Metazoa > Arthropoda > Insecta > Lepidoptera > Noctuidae > Eurois > Eurois occulta. Next base: position 19,584,028 of record OX465485.1, on the reverse strand, counting down.
GTAATACGTACGCACGACTCATACGTAACCTTAAAAGGCTAACTTGAAATAGCTTCACTTTGTGTGCTGCTGCTGCACTAAGCCTATTAATTCTACAATGTGTAAACGGACCCTTCAAGAAGCCGTCAACCAAGCATTCTGTACATCAAACTAAGTAACTCTAAGCAAAAATGATTGCTGGGAAACGTCTTTTTGTTTGCTTGGAAAATCACTTTTTACGGTAAAACACAATGCAACGAAATCCAAACATGGTGCTGATGGATGCATTGAATAGTAATCGGTTCATGCAGGTATTTAGAGTAAAACTGCATTAAAAAAACTTGGAACTTTGACCTCCAATATCTCCGTAACTGGAAGGTTCCTAGGTATGACCAAACATGATCACAATGATGGGGAGAACAAGTGCCTTTCGGCTTCGTTAAGGGTCTACTTACACCCTTTATGTCGGTAATATTAAAACAAAGAAAACTGACCATTATCCTGCAGCAGTACTCTGGTGCACCGAGAGATGTGGTCGAGCGCATATCTGAACATGACCAGCGCCATGGGCGATGACGACACCACGTTGTACTCCTCGAGGTAGTACTCCATCTTGTTGGCCATGTCTTCCAAGCTCATCACCTAGCCAACACATATTCATCATAATCATTCACAGCCCGACTTCACAGACTTTTTGGCAGAGGTCTCTTCTGTCATTTGTGGCAGCTTAGAATACTTACCAGTGCAAAAAAGAGAGAAGTACATGACCGATAGCACTATTCCATTTTCGCAAGGAATCATGATAGCACAATACTTCATAATATCTTGTGCATTCTACTCATGGGTCTCGAGTTGGTACCCAAGACATGAACCTCTGATTTTCGGATGCATGTGCGTATTGCATAATTATCACTTGCTTGGGTGAAGGAAATCATGGTGAGGTAACCAAACCAGCATGCCTGGGAGATATTTTTCGACGGCATGTAAAACGAAGTCAGAGGCCCATGGGCGGCATACCAACTCTGACAAATAGGTTAGGAACGAACCACACGAAAAAGAAAGAATAATGAATATCTCACCTGGTCATAAATCTTAGGGTCAGCATCAGGCTCCATGTAGTTTCCAAAGAAAATGTTACAAGCGTGCTTGTTGCCGCACTTCTCATCCTCGTTAAGGAAGCCCATCTCCTTGAGGACAGCGTCCATGTGGACACGGAAGTGTCCGTACACCGCTTTGTATACCACATCATACAGCTTCACCCTGAAGTACAATAATACCACTTACTTTGAGCCGTTACTCAACTAAATGATATACCTATTCACATTTTTTTTGGCAGTTTATAATCTCGCGAGATTGATTACAATCGGACATCATGAACTACCTAGCCAATGCCCAACTACGTTGGGGTAGGCTGCTGAATATCAGAATTTTATATTAAGCAACTGGGGCCAAGTAATGTAGTAAAAGGTAGGTAACTTCGATGCGAAAGAAGTAGAAATTAAGCAACTGTCTATTTGCCATCCTCGAAGGGTTAGGCAGAGATGTACCTAAAACTACACCCACATTTCGCCAGTTACATTTAAGTCCCATGTAATAGGGGGCGAGCTTATTGCCATCAACAGGGCACAAATCCAGAACTCAGTTTTCTTTGACGATATTTACAATTATCCTGTCATATTCGAAAACTTATGATTGTATTGGTACAATAGTCAAAACGTCCCCTTACCGATCAATATCATCCACCAGCCGATCATAGAACACCCGATACGCCTCATGTATCCACAAGATGACCAGCTTGTTAAGATCCTTCATATGCGTGGAAGGCACCAGCAGGATGCCTTTGATAACCCTCGCGAAGTCACGCAAGTTGAAGAGATAGTGGCACTTGCTTGGCGTCGGGAGGAACTGGAGGGTGACTGCCTTGTATACCTCCATTGTTGCGGATACTACGGCCTGTAGGCACCAGAGATATATTAGTATATTGACTAGGAACAACTAATCCACGTCATTTCAGTCGAAAAACGTCCACTGCTGGACATAGCCAACCCCCTCCCCCCCCCCCCCAAGTATCACATTTATCCCCGATCGCGGTCGCCAATTCTACGAACATTTTCTAAAGATCGGCCTAAAGATCGGCCCGAGCGGCTGTTATTTTTTAGCCACGAGCTCCTCATGTATGTTTTTAAGTATACTCATTGAATTCAAGTAGGTGTAAGATTGCAGCATATACCTTAGCTTGCCTCTGCAGCGCCTCAATGAATCCCTTAGCGAAGTGCCAGTCCATGATGGTGCCAAAGATCTTGGTGAGCGTGTTGTCCTCGAAGGAGTCCAGCGTGATGACGAGCATGTGGCGCGTCAGGCGAGACGAGATCAGGTTGGAGCCGCCGCCCGGCGGCAGCATCGCCGACACGAACAGCTGCGAGGAGGTACTCATTTCATGACGGTTTCATTTAGGTTTGCCAGAGAACGTCATCTCAGCATCCTTGTGTAAACGCGTACATTAGCAACAGCGTTCTTTTGTTGTATAAATAACAATATACAAACGCTATACTAAATTGTTTGGTCAAAAATATTAATGCGATGTTTTCTTTTTAGAAAGTACTTTGCGAAATATTATACATTATTTATGCGTGAGTAGCGTTACCTGCTGACATAGCTATAGAGCTTAACAACTTTTCGTATTACAATTAACTCAGCTCTATGTCCGATGATTTCCTCCTATTAGGACAAACTTGTCAGTTTGCGAATGGCCTTGTTATACTATAAAATATCTTCCTATCTTTGTAGTTGGTCGCAAGCGCGATTGCTGAACATGAGGTCCTAGGTTCGATTCCCAGTTTGGGCGTGTTATTGAGTTTTTCCATCAGTAGCAGCCACGGAGTCTGAGTTTGTGCTCGTGGGACTTAAACATAACCGGTGAAAGTGGTACTGACTCTGAATCTGGGAACACTTCTTGTTTTTTGGGACAAGCCCGCCACACTATTCCCCAACCACTTTAACTCCTGAAAGCCAGAATTAATGGAAGCGACCGCCAGAAAAGCGCCGAGACAATGAAGCTCGACGAAGTTCTGGAGAAACAATTTAACTGTCTTGGATCCCACAACGAAATGAAGCAGAAAAGAATAGCGGAGGAGTAGGAAAAACATGATTAAAGATAGGTACAGCTCTGCCCAACCCTCTGGGTATTATGGGCGTGATGTTATGCTATGCAATCTATATACTCACGACGTCCACGACCTCCTGCCGCACCATGTCCCTCAGGTCGTACCAGTGCCCGTGGTCGATCCACTGCCGCAGCAGCTCCAGGGGAGGCTGCGCTCCGTAGCACTCCTTCTGCGGCATGCTGAGGTCGTCCACGAATAATACGCACTGGCGAAGAAAACGAACAGTAATGTATAGTCTATACATACAGGGTGTCACCCCGTCAACCAAGCATAACAAAGTAACACTGCGCAAAAGTTATTGCTGGAAAACTACTTATCACGGTCTACGGTAGCGTTTAATGTAACGTTCTCAAGACATTGTATTGATGGATGCATTGAGTACTATAGGGGTCATGCAGGTATTTAAAGAAAGTTATAATATCAATTAAAACTCGTTTAAAAAAAAAGTGAGTGAAGTTGTAACTCACATACAGGCAACGCACCCACGACACAGGAGAAATTCCTAGTGTGGGTGTGGGGTAAAGTTTAAAAAAAAAAAAAACTCAGACCTTCAGTAACTACAAGGTTCTTAGGTATGGGCCGAACAAAAAAAAACTCATCACACAATAATAAAGATGGTGGGAAGATGAGACCTGTACCAAAATAACCGGCCTACATAAGTTGAGTAAACAATTTGTATGTGATAAACAGCAGTGGAGTGAATTAATGAATGAATCATGATGAGACAGGCAGACATGTAGCGGTACTACAAAAAGTACTACAGCAACATAGTACAAAATGTACTACAGCGCTATCTAGGACACAAATTAAGAACTAGCACCAAAATTCTGAACCGGGCTATTAAAGTATCCACGACTTAAGACAATATAGGAAAATCCGACAAAAACCAACGGTTGTTGAGTCTGTTGGGCTATTGCTCGACGGCAATAACCCAACAGAGACAAAAACCGTCTGGTCTGAGCATCCTCCTTTTTCTATGGAATATTGAGGAACTTTACACCCTGTTCTTCATACTCTTGTAGACAGATTTTTATTGACACAAGCACGCCAATAAAATCACGAGTAAAACTGCATGAAAACAGTCACGTATTTTTTTTTAAGTGGAATGAGGGAACGGGGGCCTTGGCCCTTTTTTTTTTTTTTTTTTTTTTTTTTTTTTGGGGGGTGAGAAATCATCAAATGACTCCTCCCGCTCTGGGCGGAGCGGAAGGGAGTGTCAGACTCTTACTGACTAAAAAACACCCATGTTCCTTCATTGGCCCTTTATGTTCCAGGGCCGCGGTATCTCTTTCGAACAGTCCCGCAGGGGGCCTTGGCCCTGCAGTGACATAAATGGCTGATAATAATAATAATTATTATTTTCTCTACAAATAACACTAAATTCAAGTGAATAGTAAATGAAGCCGCCACATATGTGTGTCACATACCTTTTTGCCCATCGAAGGTCCAAAGACTCCTTTACGTCTTCTGTCTACCTTAGACATGATGATGTCTTGTGTCTGAAATAAGATAATTTTGATTTATTAATACCTAAATACTAACTGGGTTGTGGAGGTCAGATAGGCAGTCGCTCCATGTAAAATACTGGTCTAGCTGCATCCGGTTAGACTGGAAACCGACCCTATTAAATTTGGGAAAAGGCTAAGCAGATGATGATTTATTAATACCCAAATGAAACGAGAATTGTTTTTTTTATTAATAGAGGACTAGTTTCCTATTCCAGAAACTCAGTAAAACTATGTCAAAAGGAAAATTTCGACGCAAATATTAAGCGAGAGCACTCAGTTTTATACTTGAAAGGCAATACTGATACAGTTCTTTATTTTTATTTAGTGACCAGCGAATCAGAAGAAGAAGAATCAGAACAGCGAAATATTTGACAGCTTTTTGATGTTGCCAAATTCGGAAGGCAGGGTGCCCAAGTGTCACAACTCTTACCTGATTAGCAGTAGTCCGGGCAGAGAAGTTGATGGTGTTGGTGATGTACCTCTCCTTGGGCAGCGAGAGCAGGAAGTTCAGCACCATGGAGGACTTGCCCGTGCCCGTGGGGCCCACGATGAGCACGGGGATGTTGGCGCGCACCATCTTGCGCACGAAGAAGCGTAAGCACGCGTTTTCGTTCGTCAAGATTATAAGGTCGTTCACCTGTGTTGTAAGGATTTCAGACAAACAAATTCTGAACTTATTAAAGAGAAAAGTGTTATTTTTTTAATATTTATGTACACACAAATACTTAACAGGACAATATATTAAAATAGAAGAGCATAAAGGTACTGCTTATTTCATAAGATTGTTTTTCCAGCAGACCTGCGAGAGGAAAGATGGATTAGAAATGTAGACACAGTGTGTAAAAAAGACAAAGAAGGAAAATTTAACTTAAAACAAAAATATATCTAAATAAAATAAACATACATACAAATATTAAAAAAAATACTAGTATTGTAAATATTTTACTATACTATATATACATACATTGTCGTATGTGACCATGGCCATGGCATCACTCATTTATCAGAATTTCAGCGCTGTGACATTATTTTTAAATGTTACAGCGCCATGCTGAGATGGGGCCTTATGGCCGAGGCCATACCATACAGGACCAATTTAATATATGTCTTATTTTTATTGTTTTCTTTTTATTTAATTTTGTTTTATTTTTTTATCATGTGCGAGTCCAATAAATGCATTTTCTTTCATTATATGTAGACAGCACATATATATAAATATATATAAATTAATTCATACGTAGATTTAACTAACGTCTGATATCATACCCTACTTCCTTATCCTACATTTGAAGTTTGACAGATTTTCAGAAAGACATCTGAGGATGGAAAAAAAAGGAGTTTAGGCGCCTGCTCACGCCGTGTTGCGGAATGAAACTATGCTCAAGTTGTATCTGTTGTTATTTCCCCGTTTGCACACCTAGATTACTTAAATAGCTGTACAATAATAACAGTGGAAGTATAGTACTAGGAGGTAGTACTTTTGTTACAAGTCAGGATACTTTCTTGTGCTCTCTAACCGTGCGCGCCTTATTGATATTATCTATTAGTCTAGTTATAGGACTACAATCGACTAGTGTTGTCAGTTACAAAAGAGCTACTGAACACAATAGTGGGAACCATAGATAATAAGACGAAAGCTTGGGTTCGCTACAGGAGGATGTGTGATGTCATATCGTTGTCGGAAGCCATGCGGGTAGGCCCTTATTGAAGAGCCTTATGCCCATCAGTGGAGTGCTTTATACTAATTAGTGCTTTGACATACTAATGCTTACTAAGGCAGAGGAAATTCTTTCTCCAGCTCCGTCTAACAGATCCAGGTGCTGTTGTTCTTCTTGTTCGAAGGTTTTCTTGTCCGGAAACAGATGGTCCTAAAGCAGGTTAACTACGTACCTTGGCGGTCGGAGGCAGAGGAACTTCCTTCTCCAGGTCCATCCATGAGATCCAGGTGCCGTTGTTCCTTTTGTCGTACAGGTAGTCGAATATTGTGTCTTTGTCCGGGAACAGCTGGCTCTTGGTTAACTTGAAGGACTTGGGCTTCGGATGGTTGGCGTTGTTGCCTTCCAGTAGCTTGCGGAAGAATGAGTCTAAGATCTTGCGGCCTTCGCCTGGATAAAGAAATTTTTGAATAAATAATTTATAAAGGGTGTATCAAGACCCTTAACGAAGCCGAAAGGCACTTGTTCTCCCCGTCATTGCGATATTTTTTTTTGTTCTAGACCATACATGGGAACCTTCTAGTTACGGAGATATTGGGGGTCAAAGTTACAACTTTTTCAGAAGTTTTTTTTTTAAATACTTGTTTTCAATGTAAGAACTTTACTTTGAACAGCTCCACGACCCCTTTACTATTCAATCCATTCATCAGCACAATGTTTTGTGTGTATTACATTGAGTTCTTCTGTAAAATGTGTTTTTAGGGTTCCGTACCTCAAAAGGTAAAAACGGAACCCTTATAGGATCACTTTGTTGTCCGTCTGTCTGTCTGTCAAGACCTTTTTTCTCAGGAACGCGTGGAGGTATATCAAGCTGAAATTCATATCAAATACTCAAGTCTATGGTCTCTTGGAGCTGTGAAAAAATCAAACTTCTAAGTCAACGCGATCAAAAGATACTCCCGTTTATGCCGCAAATTTTCGACACTCGCAAGGGAATCAAAACCTACAGGGTACTTCCCGTGAACTCAGAATCTTGAAATTTGGTATGAAGCAACGTCTTATAGCAGAGATATAGGAAAAATTGCGAAAAGTATACATTTTTAGTTATATCATATAATAAAAATATTTTTAATAATTTTAAACTTACTACCCCTTTCCTCATGAACGCGTAGTGGTATTATATTGAAATTCATATCAAATACTCAAATCTATAATACCTTTAAGCTGTAACAAAATCAAACTTCTATGTCAACGCAATCAAAAGAAACAGGAATTAAAACCGCATATTTTGAAACTCGCCACTACTCGCAAGGGAATCAAAACCTACAGGGTACTTCCCGTGAACTCAGAATCTTGAAATTTGGTACGAAGCAACGTCTTATAACACAGATAAAGGAAAAATTGCGAAAAGCATAAATTTTTAGTTACATCATATAATAAAAATATTTTTAATAATTTTAAACTTATTACCCCTTTACTCATGAACGCGTAGTGGTATTATATTGAAATTCTTAACAAATACACAAGTCTATAATATCTTTAAGCTGTAACAAAATCAAACTTCTACGTCAACGCAATCAAAAGATACAGCAATTAAAGCCGCATATTTTGCGCCTACAGGTTTGTACGGAACCCTCGGTGCGCGAGTCTGACTCGCACTTGGCCGGTTTTTTTCACCCCAAAAAATCGTTTCCCAGCAATAATTTTTGCTCAAAATAATTTTGATGTACGTAATGCTTGGTTGACTTCTTCGTGAAGGGTCCGTTTACACAGTGTATATGTATAGGGGTGTAAACGGACTAATATAGATCAATCATGATTCGAAAGACACGTGGCGCCATATATTATCATAAGAACGTTATTGTTGTTTTCCTCGGGAACAGTACTTCTTTTCGGGATGAAAGGTACCTTATGTCCGTCTGTACACCTGACAACATATACGCAAATTTCAGAGTTCAGTAAGTGAGTGAGTTGATCGGTTCAGTGGTTTAGGCGGGAAAAGGTAACAAACAAACAAACTTACTTTTGCATTTATAATATTAGTTAGGATACCAATGGAGAAACCCCATTTTATAGAAGAAATGAAAGTGATGATACCGTCGACGATGGCGGCGAGACCCCACAGCAGCGCGAACACGAAGCTGCACTGCAGCCACAGCGTGCTGAACTGTGCCTCCGAGTCCAGCAGCAGCGTGAACAGCCGCGAGAATGACTAACAGACAGATTAAAGGGAACTTATCATTGATACTGTGGTAGCACGACAGATGTTCGCGGGAAAATGAATATAGACAGTAAAAAAATGCTAAAAGATAATAAGTCTTCAAGAATTTGCTTATATTTTCGCGATATAAGTTTTTAAACTGTCATGGTCACTAACATTATAATTAACACTAGAAACGGGATATTTACCATGTTTACCATGTTTATTTACATGTTTTACATGGTAAATATCCCGTTTCTAGTGTTAATTATATTTTCGCGGTTATCTATCGACTTCTTAGCGTCATTAAGAAGTGGCCTCAAAATTATAATAGGAAGCAATAACAGTCAGGTAGGGACAATTTCACTGTCCTTTAAACAATTATCCATTCAATATCTACAGCACAGACAGCTCACTCGGTCGAAACGCGGCGACCCGGTGCGAGACTGTGACTTCCCAACAAGAACAGATCTCAGATTTTTCTTAAAAAAATCGCGGGGAATGTGATAACCGAAAATAAATGGGACTCGCAATAATGCCCATAACCGTAAATCAGTTATGACGCATAAATTTTAAAGCCGCATAGTTTTAAGCGCTGTACGGGATCAAAATCCCCTGAGTTTGAGTTGTTCAGGATTCTTTTTATGCAACTCCATGCTGCAACGTCTCAATGGCATGGCTTCGGATCAGGACGAGCTTGTAAAAATTAGGTGAGGTGAGGCTGAGACATCACCTCACCTAATTTTCAAGTAAAAACATGAAAAATTATTATCTTCTAGCTATTGCCTTCTGGCTTTGCTCGCATTAATCTAGAATTTGACAATCAAATCGCACTAATAAAGTTTCTATAATAATATAATTCCATCATGATTCGAAAAACACGTGGCGCCATCTATTAACATGAGAACGTTATTGTTGTTTTCCTCGGGAACAGTATTTTTTCAGGATGAAAGGTACTCTATGTCTGTTTCTGTACACCTGACAACGTATATGCACAATTTCAGGATGATCGGTTCAGTGGTTTGAGCGTGAAAAGGTAACAAACAAACTTACTTTCGCATTTATAATATTAAGTTAGGAAGTTAGGATTAGGAAGGATTATGATTATGAAGTTAGGATGACTCACATGGAACTGATGTATCTCTCCGACCCTGACGAAGGTGGTGCACTTGATCTGTATGAAGTCGATGATGGGCTGCACCAGCCAGTTGATCAGCTCCTGGATCAGATCGTATTGCTCCGGGATCAGCTTCTTGGCTAAGTACACGTTGTATGAGGCGAGGAATGCGCGCCAACCTGCGGTTTGAAGCACAAATGATATGATCATGCATTCTCTACCAGTCAACCTTTGGGTCAGTAGGACAGCAATGTGATAGAGTACTGAAAAATACCATTTAGTTAACATAAATTGATATACTATTATAATAAATACAAATAGTACAAATTGCGACAAACCTTATAATAACTACTAATGACCAGATTGTGAGCAATTTATTCTGACTTTAATCCAAAGGAAAAAGTAAAAAAATAATGTTTTCTTTTTTAAAATTAGGTTAATCTATCAAAATTAGCGCGTATACAACGTTTCGTGTCCCCGCTATAAACCGTTGAGGAGTTCTTCCGCGAGGAGACGATCCTGGCTGTAGGATCAAGTCATGTCTGTCATAAAAATGTATTGTCACTAGAACCAAAGGTGTGTGCAAAATTTCAGTTCAATCGGTTGGGGGGAACTTGTTTGGAATTTAGTTGCAAGATTTGACCAATACATGCTAACTAACAATGCAAGTTAAAACAAAGCTTGTAGAAAAACTAGCCGTGTGAAGAAACAAGAGTCAAATTGCAGTTCGCCAATTGCTCAAGAAAGAACTAATCGTTTGAATATCGACTTTATCAAGTTCTTCAAGTTTTGTTCCTTATATGAGCGGCACATGATGGTTCTCGCCTACGAGTTTTGCATGAACATTAGTCGAGTGATGGTGCAAATGAGGCTAAAGAAAATCGGAAAAAAGTCTTAACGAATCCGTTTGCTTAAGAAACTTGTCAGTGAAAAACTATAGCCGTAGTGTTACAAAGAGCCAGCCAGAGAGAAAGCGCTCTTAGTGCAATTAAGGCGTTTGACGCACTCTGGTTTCATAATTTCAGAACACAAGCTGCATACCGAGCTGTTCCGGCTCCATGTAGATCATCCCGCAGCGCGACACGGTGGCCGGGGACGCGAACTCTAAGTCCGCTGCCTCGAAGAGCAAGTTCATTTTGTTCGTCATCTGTTGAGAAAGAACGTAAGCATGGAGTGGAAGAAAATGTTTTTTGGCAGGGTTCAGGCCGCTACGCTTACGTCAACTGCCTAGCCGTTTCCCAACTATGTAGGAGTCGGTTTTCAGACTAATGGTATTCTGGCCGAACGACTCCCAAGATCAAGATATTTTCGATCCACATGCAAGTTAGGCTCGATATAAGATGAATTCACAGACATTCACGAGTCGATCTATACAGCGGGTACTAGAAAGGTGTCATATTTCAGGGTGTGATTCAGACCATCAAACTGAAAAGCGAAAAAAAACCAGCTGTGCGGGACAAAACTTCAATACCCACTCGACCCAAACGTATGAAACGGTGTTTTTTTTTCGATGGTCCCATAAAGTTGTTCAGTGAATCACACCCTGTTTTTTTTTTTTTTTGGTGGGTGGGAAATCATCAAATGACCCCCCCCCCCCGCTCTGGGCGGAGCGGAAGGGAGTGTCAGACTCTTACTGACTAAAAACCACCCATGTTCCTTCTTTGGCCCTTTATGTTCCAGGGCCGCGGTATCTCTTTCGAACAGTCCCGCAGCCCTGGCAGAGTGAATCACACCCTGAAGTATGGCCACACTTTTCTGATACACGGTGTATATATGCATATATTGATTTTATAACTTAGCCTCGAGCCCCTTTACGCGTATGAGCATGTTTGATTGTGCCTTAGCTGGCAGTCAAGTGACCTGTATGATCTCTCCACTCATGAGACACAGCTTCTTGTTGTCATCGAGCACGGTGTTCATGTTCTCGATCCACACGGCGTCCACCGGCCCATCGAAGATGATCCACTTCCGGTCGCGGGTGATAGACATCGCGTACTCTCGGAAAGCTATCGCGAGCACGCCATCTGACCTGCAAGCGATATCTTTATGAAAGAAAAGTTTTAGTAGCGAAATACGCTATCAGATGGCCATAGAACCCAAACACAAATGGCGAAATATGGCACGCTCATTATGCATGCTTCCTATCTAGCACGTTAAGCCGGTCTGCGACTGATCTCTCCCAGTCGTGTCGGTGAGGGAAGAGAAAACGCCTGTCTTTGCGCACACACTTGACCACTATAAATATCTCCTGAGTCGACAGCTGTCTACTCTGAAACTTTAAAAATCAGAAACATACCACTCATGTGACGCGGGATCAAAGCAGCCATAAAGCTGCCCCATGGTGATGGCCTTAGGGTTTATGATGCGGTAGATGGCGCCGAACTCCTTGTGGCGCGGCGGCGGCTTGGTCAGCTGCAGCGCGCGCAGCGAGTCCGCCAGCGTCTGGTAGGCCTGCGTCTTGCCGCCCATCGGAGACCCCACTATCATGAAGCCGTGACGGACCAGCATCATCTCGTACACCTGGAGTACACGATATTTTACTGGGTGTCATTGGATTCAACATTTATGGGAGAACGTTATTTTTAAAAGCCGATAACGGGCTTGTTACCTGTATGATCTTCTCGAGGTACCAGTCGGTGGCCTGCAGGTTCCTCTTCTGCAGTTCGACCAGCACGCAGCGCGTCAGCTCCACGCGGTCCGGCACCGGGATCTCCACGCCCGGGAACAGGTCCGAGTAGATGCCCGTGAATAGGGGCACGTCCTGGGAACAGACAAGTTTGATGACCTTAAAATTACGTAATGTCAATGTAAGTCATGATTCTTAGCAGTGAGAGAGAGAAAGAAGGAGGAATGTACATGTAGGGTACTCTCTTCTTCTGCCTCGTATCCTCATGATTGAGGGTCGCGGCAACTAGTGGTCATAACTTTGTGCACCAGAGCTCTCCACGTCGCTCTGTTTTCCGCCATCAGACGTCTGCAGATTGGTTGGGCAAATTTCCTTCACAGCGTCGGTCCATCGGGTTGGTGATCCTCTACGGCTACTTTTTCTTTCCACCTGGCCGACGACGATGAGCTTTTCCAAATGTAATGTAATGGGTAATGTAGGGTACACATAAAACTAATTATTTACAACATAGCGGACACATATTTACCTTTCCGAACTACATTATCTATACTTAATATTACTATTTTAATTATTATATTAATATTAATATAATATTATAAAGCTGAAGAGTTTGTGTGTTTACTTTAATGCGCTAATCTCAGGAACTGCTGGTTTGAATTGAAAAATTATTTTTGTGTTGGATAGTCCATTTATCGAGGAAGGCTATATAACATCACGCTACAACCCTTAGGAGCCGCGCGGCGTGTGACACCGCGGGGAACAGCTAGTTAAAGGACAATGACCAAAGTTGGTACCAAAAAGTCTCGCGCCTCAAAACCAAAATATTATAGTAATTAGTTTCATATTTTTTTACGGCATTACGCGTCGGGGATTTGATTTTTGAACTGGAAATATACTTTTCGAGTTTAAAAGTATGAATATTGTTTTACTCCCTTTATATGACGTTCCGTTTCAACTGAATATAAATGACGTTCCGTTTCATTTGAACAAACCCTTGTCTGTCGAGCGGACTCTAAAATTAATTACAATTAAGTAAGATCAGTACACCAAATCGATTTAGTTTGGTTTATTGCTATTTGCAACAAAATAGATTTTCTCAGCCTAAAGATTTTGATTTATCGATTACATCCCTAAATCCCGACTAGTTTATAGCACTTACTATACTCTATGGTTTATAGTTATCTTATCTGTGGCATCTGACATTTGTACTGTACTGACTGACTATTGGCAATATAAAGGTCTAAAATAAAATCGAGTTTCAGTCAAGCATACTGTGGATGTTACTTTAACTCGTAAGTCTTACTAATATTAGTGTATTACGCTGTTTTTAGAGCAATAATGTAATGTATGTGTGTTAAAATACGTCGTTGGTAGCGTCGAAAAAATAGACCTACTTTTTAGGTTAGTTTCGATTTTATAAAATAACTCTGAAACGCGGGTTTTTTTTTTCAAAAATAATTTTTGTAGGAGTTAATACGATCAGTGTAGTCTATAAAAAACAAAGTTTCATTTTGATGCAGCATGGTACGGGATTCCATATATCCATGAGCATTCTCCTTTAAAACGTTGTCTTGTTGTCGAAAAAAATATGGGACGTAAGTAATGATGACTGAGAGGCCTATTCATCATCATCATCATTCGCCTGCCCTTATCCCAATTCATTTGAGAAGATAATGACAACAGTTAATTTCTACTGGTGTAAAATTGGTTATTTGCTTACCTGCGACAAGAACTTAGGCATATTGACATCAATAATAGCTCTCAACACAAGTTGTGACTCGTCTTTCTCGGGGTAGTTCTTCTTGAGAGCCCCTGAAGCCAACAGCACGGACTTGACGGCTCTCATGCCGTAGTCGTAGTGGTTCTGCGAGGAGAGCTGTTCGGAGCACAGCTTGTATGCTTGCACGATCTTGCGGGCGAGGCTGGGGGGGGAAATGTGTTGCTCAGATTGTGATAAGACAGGACGATAAAACAATAAACTCTTAGCTGACACTATAACCAAGTACTCACGACACTTTCTGTATGTTGTACAATATGTCTATCAATGTTCTCACTGTTTTTATAAATAAAGAATTTATTTATTGAATAAATAAGTACTAAATTGCAAAAAAAAATAACCCCGAGCACACTTATCGACACGGAATCGGCTTGAGGCGATCACGTATCACCACATTTGTGGTATTTACTTCGGCGCGGTGTGGAATCGCATGCATCGTTCGTACCGAATCGAGACGAATAATTTATTTTTCGCTTTTATTGCGTGCGCATAAAGTTCATTACGATCGGCTCAAGCCGAATCCGAATCGCTAACTCTTGTTCAAAATGTCATGCTTCTCATGAAGCACGTAAGCGGCAGCCGCTTCTGGCGTCTGGGCGTAGGCTGTGTATGTGTCAGGGAATGAATTCAATTTTTTCATTAAGCGATGTACTCACGGGCCAGCACACACGAATCCGTTGGAGTAGAGCGTGATCTCGCCGATCATGGCGTAGTCCGGCACCATCATAGCCACAGTTCTAAACAGCACCTTCAGGTTGTCGGGCAGCTCCGTACGTCCGGCGTACCTGACAAATAAGCATAAGCGTAATCAGGCTATATTATCATTCCCACTGCTGGTACACAGGTCACGTCTCTCGGAGAGGGGAGTGGGCTGTAATACACCACGCAATATATTGTGCTTATGGGCTAGCAACGGTAAAAGTGTTGTGACTTTATATACATACAGTAGTAGTCTTTATATGCACATAAAGTGAAAATTATAAAAAAGTGACAAAAAATATTACAATGACGTACGGGAAAAAATTACTTTCGTCTTCGATAAATGTCTTATTACACCCTGTATATTTTGCTTATACACTGGGGCTAATTAAAGTCCAAATTACATAAAAAATGGTTTAATGAAAATAGATGTGTACAATATCAAGGTCGGTAGCGAGTGGCTTAGCCACTGCGGGTGGAGAGGGAACAGCGGAATTCGGTTACTCCTGGTAAAATATTGCTAGCAGCACGTTGCTTATCGATGAGATGTGGAGCTTGAAAACTGTGAGGGAATAGGCCGCAACACACCCGTTATAACAATTCGTAATGTTACATGAGTTACATCTAAGGACATTTCGAAAATTTGCTGCAGCTTTCGATTGACTCGCGTCGCCGTGAACAACAATTATTGACACCAAAAATAAATAAGACCTTTCAGAATTTTTGTTTTTTTTTTGTCTTTGATGTGCCGAATACGTAGATACCGGCAATGTGATGAATCTTTTTGAAACTTTGTATGCTACCTTACCCAGGATTCATAGTGATAAACACGCAGCAGGCGGGGTTGAGGCTGATCTCCGTGCCCTCAAAGACGAAACGCTTCTCGCGGCGCAAGATGGCCAGCTGGATGGACAGGATCTGTTGAGCAACCACGGACAGCACCTCCAGCTCTATGCGGTTGAACTCGTCAAAGCACGCCCAGGCACCTGATTGGGCTAGACCCTGCGGTCGTGATAAGTAAAGGGTTAATATCTTTTTATACAAAAAGTTTTGTTTTAAACAAAACAAATACTTATATGGGGTAAGAAAATGTCTCCGAACACAAATTCTTTAGGTCCCTCAGTTACATGTATGGAAAGAGCCAACCTGAATTATTTTTTCAATACTTCGTTACCTACTCTATTGTTTATCGGTGCACAGAATAGTTCCCGAGTTAAACGACTGTGTGCAATCCGGAAAGAAGACGGACGAACATAACGAAACTATAGGGGTTGCCTTTTAGGCATTTGGTAAAGGAATCCTAAAAAGAGAAGTAACCTATGGATATTTTATTGTATTAAGTATTTATAATTTCGAGCAACAAAAACAAATATGCATACCTTAAAGAACTTGCCCAGAGCCTTATAATCAAGACCATCGGAACAGTTGAAGACGACGCACTTCTTGGCGACGGCTTTGGCAAGATCCTTGGTAGTCTCCGTCTTGCCCGTGCCGGCCGGACCTTCGGGCGCGCCGCCCAGGTTCAGCTTCAGAGCACTCATGAGGGTCCTGGACAGAACAGATTTGTTTACCATAAGCTAATAACGCATGTTCATAAGAGGGTGTGATTATATCAGCACATTTTGCAAATGGATTACTTCTCAGAAATTGAAGCTGCTGAGGTGATGGTTTTATTTACACTAATAAAAAAAGTGTTACTGGTAGTGACAACATCGTAACGTTAAAGCTTTGGCCAAGCTGAAGCGAACCCCGAGCGGGATGTGAACGAAATTTGCTTGCGCCGATGCTTACTAGTATGGGAACCTTCCTATCACTAAAATAATACTGTTTTAACGGTTTAAATCTAAACTTATACTGACACTTACGGGATATCTTCCATGATTGTTCATGATTTTGAGTTCCCGATATTTCGACGCGGGTACCCACACCACCCACCACCACCCGCATTCTCCAGTCAACCCGCGATCATGGCGCTTGCAACAGCGTCGAAATATCGGGAGCTCAAAATCATGATCAATCATGGAAGATATCCTGTAAGTGGCATAAGTTTACTAAAATAATAGACGGATGCAGACGCGTTTTGCGTTCCGCGCTATATTTGTATCCGTCTTCAAACTTGAACTTCTTGCATGGTTTTCGGATGTTTTCGAGTGATCATGATCCCTCACCTGAAGCAGCGGTCAGTGAGCGGCGTGGCGACCAGGCGCCCGGAGTTGCCGAGGTACTCGAACCCGTAGTCCACGTCGGTCGTGATCATGGAACAGACCATCTTCTCGCCGCGCCAGTAGTAGCGCAGCTGCGAGATCCAGTTGAAGTCTGTGATGTCGATCACCTTGCATTCTAGTAGCTCTTCTTGGATCGATCGACCTGAGGGTTTCAAGTGAATAGGTTGGTTGGGTCCTACACACTTGTTAACATCCGATTCGGCAGTATTTGTTGAACAACAAACCCGACTCAAAACAGTTAACTGTACATTTTTAGCTTCTGCCGATCGGCACCCTCTGTTCGAAATCTACCGTAGCTGTATCTTATGTGTGTTGTGTGTGAGTATTTTTTGTGTTTATTGTATGTGTGCGTATCTTTGCGTTGGCTCGACACTATTCGAGCAATGCTAGATCCCAAACTTAAATAGTTGTATTTTAGGTTTTGACGCCCAAGTCTGTCGAACCAGGCCGAACCGTACACGTGGCTCATCTAGTTCAATTTAATTCATTTAATCAATAACGATTTTTACATCGTGTCTAAATTCATATAACTAAATATTGTAAATTTGTAAGAAACATTAACATCTAAATATTATCGTAAACCAGACCGTTAATCTACAAGCTATAGTGAACCTTATCCCACACACACTAGAGCTACATTACCATGCACGTCGAGCACGATGAGGGCCTCCACAGTGATTCGGTTGCCAGGCTTTAGGTCTCCTTGCACCAGGTACACCAGGCCGGTGATCTGTTCTGTACTGCGGTTTATCTGCTCCGGCAGCTTTTGTGTTTCAATTGCTTCTATAGTCTGGGGAAAAATAAATTTTATTAAAAAGTGGTTTAGGTGGAAAATCACCTGTAACACTGCCCTTCTTCGGTGTTTTACAATCAAAGTGAAGAAGGGGGAAGAAATCTCCATAAATCTTTACATTAGGTAGAGACAACACTTCTCGACGTGGAATCGCTTGAGTCGATCAGTTAGAGCTGGTTCTATGTAAAAAAAACTTTTTTGCAAAAAATAAAACCGACTCCAAAAACACAAACAAAAGTGAAAAATAATTTTAGCTTCAGAAGTCGGTGACTTTTGTTTATTTGATTCAGTTGTTTGTTTGTGTTTTTGGAGTCGGTTTTATTTTTGGCAAAAAAGTTTTTTTATTTTTTTATTTTTAGTTGCAATATTCCATAGAAATATTTTTCATCATCAGACCTGTAATGGCACTTGTAACCCAGATGGGTGCAAAGTATATATACATGAATTAAGTCCAAACGCAAGGTACTCTAAACAGGCTACTGTAAACAGTTGAGGAGTTCCCTTAACTGTCCTTCGTCTTCATCATCAGACCCCTTATGACAGTCACAACCCATCTAGGTGTAAATTTCTCATCAATATAAATTAATCAAACCCAAACACAAGGTGACTGCTGTAAACCGTTGAGGAGTTCCCTCGACTGTCTTTCGGTTCCATCATCAGAGCGACTCCAGACCTTCTTTAAATTATAGTGCTTTAAAATACTTAATCAGAAAATTTATAAACGCACTAGTCGCCACTACAATTTTTTGGAGCTCCCCTCAATTTCTCTTGGATGCCATCATCAGATCCCGTTTTCCTTATCATGGGACCACCCTTGAAGTATCTCCTTTCCAACAAAAAAAAATATATATCAAAATCGGTTCATAAACGACGAAGTTATCCGCGAACACACATAAAAAAAAAACTATATATATAAAAGAAAGTCGTGTTAGTTACTTCACTTATAACTCAAGAACGGCTGAACCGATTTAGCTGAAAATTGGCAGGGAGGTAGTTTAGAGCCAGGAGAAGGACATAGGATACTTTTTTTTTGGTAGGAGTAGTGTAGGAGTAGGTTAAGAGTAGGGTAGGAGTAGGGTAGGAGTAGGTTAGAAGTAGGGTAGGAGTAGTATAGGAGTAGGGTAGGAGTAGTGTAGGAGTAGGGTAGGAGTAGTGTAGGAGTAGGGTAGGAGTAGTGTAGGAGTAGGGTAGGAGTAGTGTAGGAGTAAGGTAGGAGTAGGTTAGGAGTAGTGTAGGAGTAGGGTAGGAGTAGTGTAGGAGTAGGGTAGGAGTAGGGTAGGAGTAGGGTAGGAGTAGTGTAGGAGTAGGGTAGGAGTAGGGTAGGAGTAGGGTAGGAGTAGTGTAGGAGTAGGTTAGGAGTAGGGTAGGAGTAGTGTAGGAGTAGGGTAGGAGTAGTGTAGGAGTAGGGTAGGAGTAGGTTAGGAGTTGGGTAGGAGTAGTGTAGGAGTAGGGTAGGAGTAGTGTAGGAGTAGGGTAGGAGTAGGGTAGGAGTAGGGTAGGAGTAGGTTAGGTTAGGAGTAGTGTAGGAGTAGGGTAGGAGTAGTGTAGGAGTAGTGTAGGAGTAGGGTAGGAGTAGGTTAGGAGTAGGGTAGGAGTAGTGTAGGAGTAGGGTAGGAGTAGTGTAGGAGTAGGGTAGGAGTAGGTTAGGAGTAGGGTAGGAGTAGTGTAGGAGTAGGGTAGGAGTAGTGTAGGAGTAGGGTAGGAGTAGGGTAGGAGTAGGGTAGGAGTAGGGTAGGAGTAGGTTAGGAGTAGGGTAGGAGTAGTGTAGGAGTAGGGTAGGAGTAGGGTAGGAGTAGGTTAGGTGTAGTGTAGGAGTAGGGTAGGAGTAGGGTAGGAGTAGGGTAGGAGTAGGATAAGAGTAGTGTAGAGTAGGGTAGGGTAAGGGGTAGGACACCACGCGAACGAAGTAGCGCTGGGCAGCTAGTATATATATATATACGGTCGAATTGAGAAACCTCCTCCTTTTTTTTTGAAGTCGGTTTAAAAAGCAAATAATCTAACACGGCGTCCAGTCGCATCTAACGAACCCAAAACCAAATAACGTTATTTTCGCCTTTATTGCTCTGCCCAAGTGTGGTGGCCCACTCTCTGTCCGAGATTTAGAACAGAAACTTTTTTGACTGATTATAAAAAAAATATCTTCTAAGTGCTCGCAGAGCGCAGAACCGACTGTTTTGTAGGCATAAGAACGGTAGCTGTTGCAATGCATATAGAAGGCCTATCTTTCGCAGTGTACTATTATGAGCACCAATATCTAAACACTTAAAGAATTTTTGGAAGTGTTTTTCACGTCCTATTCTGATTAAAATTTCATGTTGTTACGAACATAGTATTTTGGAACTCGTATTTTTATGAAAACGATCCTATCTCCAAGTTGCAATCGTTATTTCTCGCGAAAATTGATTTTAAATTTAGGAAAGTGTCTACATAATGGTGTTCGTGGCTGTTCGTATTGAACGATGATGATGATGGCGAGACAAACTACCTCTATAGTGAACTCGACGCAGGAGCCCGACTGCACGATCTGGCCCGGCCAGATGAGCACCCACTGCTCGCGCTTGGTGACGGGGTAGCTGGTGATGGCCTCGTTGGCCACGTCGCGAAGACTCATCATCATCTGGTGTTCTAGCTGCTGCAGCCAGCGCTCCACCATTCCCTGGGGAAGGAAGCACAAGCTTGAAAAAAGCTACACGATATGGCGACGACAACTACTCAAAAAATTAAATTTCGGATATCATGACTTTCCTAGTGTGTTTAAAATAAATCAGATTTGTAGGGATGCTGTTGGTGGCAACCCTAAGTGGAGGGATGAGAGAGCGATAGCCCCGCAGACCCTTTCATTGGTTGTAAGAATTATAATAAGCAATTTGCCAATAAAAATATCACCAAGTCAATGGGGCTTTAATTTCACCAACAGCAACCCAACAGACTTATATTTCATTGTTTAGTCACTAATAGGGAATGCTATCTTGAATATCGCGACATCAAACTGTTTTTGAGATCGGGATCTTGTGAAAAAATCTTAGAAGCCTCAGCACGCGAGATCTCGAACGACCAAACCCGACCCCAGCCTAAGCACGCAGCAGAGTTCAGCATCTGCGTAGCCTTTTCCCAACTATGTTGGGGTCAGTTTCCAGTCTAACTGGATGCAGCTGAATACCAGTATTATACATGAAGCGACTGCCTATCTCGATCTCGAGTTGTTAACCCAAAAGCTGACTAAAATCACTGACTCGAGAATGAAAATATCATGAAATCATTCTTGCTGATCGGAAAAACCCACACTCACCCACCACACGCACATGACACGTTATAATACAGGGTGGAAGGGGCACTGACGCACCAACGGTTACCACTTATCCAGTACATCATTCTGAACCACCACAGTAATTTTTCATCGCCATACATTTTGACCGTGTATTGCACTCTTGTAGGAAAGAGTTGTTTTTTTTTATTTAACTACTAGCTGAGAAAAAACTAACCTGTGTATACCTCTTAAAACGGAAGATGACATAGAAAATGCTGCGTGGTACACTACCAATCTAATTCAAAAAGCGGCCTGGCTATCAACTCCTTACATAGAATTCAAACCACAAAGTCAAGACATCACCCTGGAAATTCAACAGATGATAGCTGATAAGCGGAGACTAAGACGTCAGTGGCACACTAGTAGAAATCGACAAGACAAAAGCGCACTGAACAGGGCGCAAAACAATCTAAAAGAACTACTTAAAGAAAATGAGAATAACACCTTGCAAGACAAACTAAAGACCCTATCTCCGCATAAAGCAGAAGACTATTCACTTTGGAAGCTGACCAAGTCATTAAAAAGGCCAAAGAAACACCTACCTCCACTAAAACAAGCAAACGGTAACTGGTCAAGAACACCTGCAGATAAAGCCGAGTTGTTTGCTGATTTTCTAAAGAACGTCTTTAAACCCAATGAACCTAACATCATACACCCAGAAGAAGAGATTAATAAAATCCTAGACAGTGATCAACAACTTTCACTACCACTGAGACCGATTATACCAGCAGAAGTTAGGAAAGCCATAACACAATTAAAGCAAAAGAAGGCACCAGGATTTGACCTGATAACAGCGGAAGTGCTGAAACAATTACCGAAAAAAGGAATAGTCCTACTGACAATCCTTTTCAATGCAGTATTGAGACTTCAATATTTTCCAAAGCTGTGGAAAGTCTCCATCATAAACATGATTCCCAAGCCAGGAAAGCCTCCTACAGAAGCCACATCTTACAGGCCAATAAGTCTACTCCCTTTACTATCAAAACTTCTCGAGAGACTAGTTCTGAGACGGCTTCTCCCAGTTCTTGAAGAACAAAATATAATACCAGATCATCAATTCGGTTTTCGTGGGCATCATGGAACGACAGAGCAAATACACCGAGTAGCTCACACAATTCGGCAGACGCTGGAAAGAAAAGAATACTGCTCAGCAGTTTTCCTCGATATCCAGCAGGCTTTCGACCGTGTTTGGCATAAAGGCCTCTTATATAAAACTAGCGACCCGCCCCGGCTTCGCACGGGTGCATATGTTATACATAAAAACCTTCCTCTTGAATCACTCTATCTATTAAAAAAAACCGCATCAAAATCCGTTGCGCAGTTTTAAAGATTTAAGCGGTCAAAGGGAAATAGGGACAGAAAAGTGACTTTGTTTTATAATATGTAGTGATAAAACTTCAGTTGCCGAATACTGTCTACATGCTTCTGAAGTCCTATCTGCAACACCGGACATTCCAGGTGAAATGTGAAGGTTGCCTCTCATCCATCTGCGAAATAAAAGCAGGAGTACCCCAGGGTTCGGTGTTGGGTCCAATTTTATACATAGTCTACACTGCTGACTTACCCCTTTCAGATGAAGTGATGACTGCAACCTATGCAGATGATACTGCAGTCCTCTCTAGCCACAAAGATCCTACTACAGCATCCATAAAATTACAAGAGCACCTGGTAAAAATAGGATCGTGGTTGAAGAAGTGGAGAATAAGAGCTAGCCCTGCAAAATCAGTTCATATAACATTTGCATTAAAGAGAGGGGACTGTCCACCTGTGACACTTGACGATGCTGTCCTGCCGCAAAAATCAACAGTCAGATACCTGGGTATGCATCTAGACAGAAGGCTCACTTGGCGAGAGCATATAAAGGCGAAAAGGGATCAGGCAAACAAAAAGTTTTGCGAGTTGTATTGGCTATTAGGTAGACAGTCATCACTAAGTCTGGAAAATAAGCTTCTCATCTACAAAAGCATTATAAAACCAGTGTGGACATACGGCATACAACTCTGGGGATCAGCAAGTCACTCAAATATAGAAATACTCCAACGCTTCCAAAATAAAGTATTGAAGACCCTGAGCATTGCACCATGGTTCATACGGAACACAGAAATACATGAGTACTTAGAAACTCCAACAGTCAAAGAAGAAATAGAAAAGTCCTGTGAGGCATACAAGCAAAGACTCAAAAGACACAGAAATCATCTGGCCACAACACTGTTGAACACAAACAACTGCATGTTCCGATTGAAAAGGACAAGATTAGCCTCAATCTGATGATTGTTTGAAAATGGGAGATGACACATCACTGGATGTGCAAATCGAAAAGAAATACAAAAGTCAACAAATCTGATTAAAGCTCTGGGGCTGATGGCAGATATTAATAAAAAAAAAATAAAAACTACTAGCTGTTGGCCGCGACCTTCGTTCGCGTGAAATTATAAAAAAAAATACATCCCTTTTGGAATCGAATTTTGTTACCAATTTCAAGGGTTTTGTTTTTCGCACGGAACCCTAATTATTTTTCTAAAATAAAAGTAGCCTATGTTAGACGTTATAAGACCAGCTATCGTCCAGTAAAATTCCCGTTAAAATCGGTCCAGCCGTTTCGGAGATTAGCCAGACCAAACAAACAGACAAAAACTGAAAAAAAAATATTTTTGTTATAAGTGCCGTATATATTGTCATATGCATAAAGTAAAAAGCTGTTATTTTGATATTACAAACAGACACTTCAATTTTATTTTTTGTATAGATGTGGCTCACAATGATGTACCCAATTACGTGGTAACCGTTTGTGCATCGTGTCCCTTCCAACTTGCACAGTTTGCAGTATTTCAAAACAATTCAAAATGCAGTAGAGATTTCCTAATCCACTAGTTTTTTACATTACTTGAACAAGTAACAGCCCATAAACCAGGTTCTCCATACCTTAGCATCAGCGGGCTGTATACTGGACGAGAGCTTCACCACCTCGCCTTCAGAGGACGCCATGCCGATGATCTCCTTGTTGGCGTTGAACTCCAGAGTGTAGATGCCTTCGAAGCACTTCTTCAGGTGAGGCTGCACGCGCATCGGGTCCTTAGTCTCCGAGAGGATCTCGAGCAGCTCGTCGTTGGATAGGAAGAAGAATCTGGAGAATGCAAGTGTGTTTAGTTGTTGAGGATTTTGGCTGAATTAGTTTAGTTTTCGGTTACGACGCCTAACGTTAAATGGCGTTTTGAAAATCACGAGTAAGTAGTATAATATTATGCTTCATTACATCTGAGAAATAACCTTAACTCATCAGGTAAGATTATTTTGATTACATCTGAATGTAATGTGCGTAATCTAGACAATATGAGCACAAGCATACACAACATTTATTGACAGTCGGTTAAATAATAAACACCGTCGACGTCATCATCTGCCTACGATTTTCCCAACTATATTGGACACAGGTGCAACTGCACAGGTACCCCAGTTTTTTATTATAAATGCTGATAATAACGACCACGAAGTTTTGTTTGACATTATGTTGAAAATAAACTGCTCAGTTACAAACCTGGGGAAGAACAGTCGCTTCTTCTCCAAGTAATCGTTGAGTCCTCGCTGGATATCCTCCAGCAGCGCGTTATTGTACTTGAGCGACTTCAGCAGCCCCGGGTAGTCGGTCGCCGGCAGCACCATGGGCTCCTTGCTGGTGGCAGACATGATAGCTCTCCACTCCTTGTCCACGTCTCGGAAATTTCGGGCTTCTGTCGGCATTTGACGCATGATGTCTTCGGATGAGAAGATGGGTTCGAGGTACATCCAGGTGGCTTGGCACTAGGGAAAGAGAAGTTTGCTCAGCACGCGATTACACGGAGTCTGGATTTGTGCCCGATTGATGGCAATAGGCTCGCCACATGAACAATACGTGTATGATAAATGTTTTTAATATGTCTTGGGCGCCACACGGAGTTTTAATGCATCTGAGGAATATGCTAAATCACTGAGTTATCTTATTTTTGGTCGATTACCGCTCTGATCAGTTTTGCATAGCCCATGTCGTGTGTGCGTAATGTTTCCAATTACGCAAAATGCGTTTTTCCGAGTGATTTTATATTCACTTGCAAACAGAAAGATAAAAAATTGCATATAACTTCCCACAATCTCACCGTAAGCCACTGGTCCAGTATATCCTGCATGCTGATGAGCTTCTCCTCCCAGCCGATCATGTCTGACTCGAAGGCCTTCACGTACGGAGAGCCGCGCATGGTCTGCGACTTGAGGATGTGGTCGTCAAGGAGTTGCTGCACGTCGTCCAGACCTGTCAGGATACCCACGCCGGTGTCCCTGGGTGATGGAGAAAGATTCATATTAATAGTTGGATTTCGGACTAGCATGACGCTGAAGATTTCAAGGCTCTCGGACTTCCGACTGCCCGTAACGACTGTCAAAGGTCTACAAATAGTCGCGGCGACCAACTGTACGTGCCTGCTCGTTTATGAGGTCCGATTTCCGTCAAAGTGAAGACGAGTGGAGTTGAATAAGGGAATCGACATTGGTAAAAAACCCATCTCGTCTTTGGTTGGTCAAATCTTGCACGTCTCCGCACCGCTTCGCTCGTCTCCGCTCTGATGAAACCGGGTTTCATACAATTTCATGTCACACTCACCTATAAGGCACAATCTCGAACTTCACGCCGACCCATTCCTCCTTCATCTTATTCAGCGCCTTCTCAAGCCCGTACTCCTTAGAAGCGTATTGCTCGATCTCCTCCAACTGCGACGTAAATACGTGGACCCCTTGTTCGACCATATCCGCGAGACTCGTCTCTGTAGTGTGGACGACCTCGGCGCCGATGAGGTCACTGATCTTCGCCCAGTGACGGTCGCGCATGCCCTGAGGGAGAAGGAAAGGTTAAGTGTATGTATGGAGTGTTTTGTGTCCAATACAATTTGAATAAGAATAATTATCACAATCGCGAGATATGCAGTCGCAGGGAGTATTTGCTAGAAACCGACGTGGGGAGGCATCGAGATGTGGTCGCGGTGGACAAGGGCCTCGCCACGCTCTCCTTGGCTAAAGAAAACTGGCCCAAACCTATAGTGCTTGACACTAACGACCGCAGGAAGGTATGGCAGTGTAAGGACCTTCACGGACGCTTTTTCCGGGCCCTGCATGGGCCCAATGTAGACCAAACAGCATCCGTAGCCTGGCTACGTTCCGGGGATCTCTTCGGAAAACCCGAAGGTTTTGTCTGTGCAATTATGAAGTTATGATGACGAATAACTACCGGAGATCTATTGTGAAGTACGGTACTAATGAATCTATCTAATGAATGGTACGTATGAATCCGACACATTATCTCCGGATGTTCTCGTCTGGTTAACGGAGAGTACTTGCACAGACACAACCTTGTAGCCAGGATTATCCATCAGCAACTTGCTCTAAAATACACCTTGTGGAATCGGAAGGGCCGTAATATAGGTATGTGCCCGAACCATTTCTCAAAAATTGCAATATCACATTGTACTGGGATCAATCCACCATCACTGACAGGACTATTATAGCCAATAAGCCTGATATAGTGGTGGTGGATCTATCAGAGCGGCGCGCAATGATTGTTGACATAACGGGATGAGAACCTCGTGAAAGCCGAGAAAGATAAGCAAATCAAGTATCTTGACTTGAGTCGCGAGGTTATCGACATGCCGATAGTCGTATCAGCCCATGGGTTAATCGCCAAGAGCCTCGATCAATATCTAAGGAGGCTCGCGTTAGGCAGCTGGATCAAGGGCTTGATTCAGAAAGCGGTACTTCTGGACACGGCTCGTATAGTTAGGAGGTTCCTCTCTCTGGAGCCCTGACCGCCGGTAGCTTGGACCCTGTTCCCGATACCGGTGGGCTACTATTTTTTATATTTCTAAAGGTTTTTTTTTTAAGAAAGATTTAAGAATGTTATTGTATGTGTTAAGAAAGTGAATAAAGGAAAGAATAATAAAATTAAAATACGAATAATTTAATTAAAAAAGTATTAAAAAAAGTGTAAATATAGGCGCAGTAGTATTATTTCTTATCCAATGGTTTAATTACTACTTGTAAGTAAACTATAAATAAAATATATTCAACAGTTGCAAGTAATGATAGTTCAATTCAGATGTTTGGTAGCGACATGGAAGAAGAAGACATGCTGTGCCCACCCCAAATGAATTGAGGTAAGGGCAAGAGAATGATGTATGATGGTAGCGACCTGCCCGATCTAGGTTTATTTAACCTGTTTTTCAGGCCATCACACAACACCAGCACCAGTGACACGTGACACACTTTACTTTGTTTTTAACTGACGCCGCAAATAATTATTAATATACAAATTTTTCGTAATTGGTAATAGATATTTTTATTTTAGCAATTACAAATAAAAAACGGCCAAGTGCGAGTCGGACTCGCGCACGAAGGGTTCCGTACCATTATCTATAAAACGGCAAAAAAAAATCATATCTGTTGTATGGGTTTTTTTTTAATTTTTAGTATTTGTTGTTATAGCGGCAATAGTAATACATCATTTGTGAAAATTTCAGCTTTCTAGCTATCACGGTTTATGAGATACAGCTTGGAGACAGACAGACAGACAGACAGACAGCGAAGTCTTAGTAATAGGGTCCCGTTTTACCCTTTGGGTACGTAACCCTAAAAAACACGTCCGCTTAGTCTCGCGTCTCGTAAAGCGATCGTCCGAATAGGGAAGTCGAGTAATGGACGACTTATGCTGGACCGTGGCAGGCGAGGCGTGTGACGGCCGAGGCACAGATCCAGCATGTCACGAACGCCTGGGTCTTCCGGGACACGGCCGTACTTTGCCCGCTCTAAAATAAATTATCATTGCCTTCCGAGTCGTAGACAATGATACCCCCTATCATCACGGTAGGTGAAGCATATAAAGTGACCTATCCACAGATCGACCTTGCTATGTTCCTATTGCACAAGCCCATTCGTGCAAAGTCGAACCATTTACTTCAAGTATATTGGGCCATTAAAAGAGCAGTAACTCACCTTATTACAGATAGCACACAGCACAGGCAAGAGGACTTTGAACTTCTCCAGCTTATTGCGCACCATGTCGGCGATGCGCTTGGCGCCGGGGTACTCGTACAGCTGCTTGCCCAGCTTGTACAGCAGCTTCCACCACGTCTCCACGTCCTCCGTGATCTGCTCCGCGTTCAGCCCTAGGAAGGGGCCGTGGTACCTGGGAAATGGTCATAGTGGAGGAACACAGCAATGTGCAGCAGCTACACGAAGAGGAAGGCTTCTCCATGTCGCTGGCACGATGGTATGTTTATTTGTGTTGCCTCAAATCTTTACCACTATCACGACATCGTCGGTGGCTTGGATTTTTTGGGGGACAGAGAACATAAACAGGAGGATAGGAGGTTAAACGCAGTTTCCGTCACAGCTCCTCACCTACACCTTACTGCCGTTAACCCCAGTTTACGAGGTATCAATATGAAAGTCCTCCATATGCACATTAGACTTGACAGCGTTGAAACAGGCGTGTCCGTTTTTTTTAATCATTGGTGGGGTTGTATTTGTGGCCTTCTGAATAGCAAGTTTTATAATTCATAGAAAACACTAGTAACTACAATGTTTAAACGTTCGGCTTTCTGTAAAACAAATCAAAAAGATCTGAATTGGAAACTAGTCTACCATAACTGAAAAAACAACGAATGATTGCTCACCACTTCTCGTAACCGTCGTAGAAGTCGTACGCGGTATGCCACAGCTTGTGGAAGGGCTCTATGCCAGTCAACATGGTCTGCAGACTGTAGTACACTGACACTTCTTGATCCAACAGTGTCTCCTCGTTGATTATGGCTTCAGCTTCGTGTTTGTCATCCTATTGATAAAATAAAGAGACTATTAAATACTACTACTATTTATTTTGGTTCGACATTGACAAAAACTAAGCAGCTGGGCTTACATCTCGATTTAGACAAAAAAAAAATTGCTGTGGGATTGTTCCATTTTATACAACACATACAAGGTTTAGTCAACTTACCATCAAATTCCTAAATATACCATCAACTCTCTCCACAACATCCTTCAGTAGATCGAGATTCAGTAGCGGCGGATCAAACCTCCGGAACAGCTCCAGATCCTTCTCATGTTTCTTCAGCTTGTCCTCGAAGATCGTCTTCCTGCTCCTCAATTTGTCTTCCGCCATGTTCTTCTTGGTGGTGAGGGTCTTAAGCGTCAGGTCTATGGTTTCCTCCATGTCCAGTGGCCAGAGGAACACGCGCGTGTTTAAGTTTACGTCTTCAACTGGGGATCAAAAATAGATTAATTAAATATGCTTTCTCATTCGTAAAAGCCAATACAGATCGCTAGCTGCTGACAAAAAATACTAACGGACGAGTTCGCTCAACTGCACTTTAGTGGTTCAACAGCGAAAACCGCGCTACGGCTTAAAGCACAGTCAATACCATGATGTATAGAGCTATGAAGAACAGGGTAAAAAGTTCCTTATCCTCCCTCCAAAGAAAAGGGGGGATCCCCAACAGGGCTACTACCCAACAGGTTGCTGTAAATATCCTAATCTCACGGGTAACTGATACTTGCGCGGTGAGGGTTTCACGTCTCGTCAGGTATGATGGAGAGTCATAGACGTGTGGTTGGTACAAAACTTACAATGCAAGTGCGCGTGCTGCATCAGGAACAGCACATGGTCGGCAGTAGTGCGCGCCTTCTCGCGCAGGTCGAACATGGCGCTGTCGCGACATTCCATGATGTAGTTGATGAGCTCCACCAGCTGGGCTGTGGTCTCCGGGCTCTCGGACGCGCGGACTGCCATCTCCTCGTAGATGTTGCAGATACTGGACAAAGCGTAAACAGTCTGTATTGTTCTCTGTACAGGCCTCCCGTTTGTGACAGGAAGTGGGCCACAATACCACGCGTGGGCCCCGTGCGGGTTGGTGGATGTCATTATGTATTTTTTTAATTTTTGGTTCTAGTAGCTGTACGCTCGCTCGTATCGGGAGGTCTATATCCCGGCACAAGAAACTCGTCATGTCATGTTATAATTTAGTTTGTAAATTGGTTGTAAAAAACACGTCTAAAATAAATTTTGTTTAAAAACTAGATGGATTCTGTGTTTACTATCCGACTAAGCTCGGAGGAACGCCGAAACAAAAAAAAAGTTACAGTCTCTTTTAAAGTCCAAACAATAATCTTGACCAAGTCATATGAGGAGTCAAGTCATGCTGTTTAGTTAATATACACTTACTTTCTGTTCCACTTCCTGTTGATTAAGATGAAGTGGTCGACGATGTACTGTCGCAAGCCGCTGACGATGTCCCAGAGGGCATCGTTGACAGGCCCGCAGTCCAACATGATCATGTTCAGCGGTATATCTCGGCGGAGGAAGACGATCTCGTCACGGAGTTCCTCGTACATGTAGATGCGTTCGGAGTAGTCCTGGAGTTGAATTTAAGAAGAAGAAGAATTTGAAGTCAAAATTAACCTATGTCTAACACCATTGAAAGATATCTCAAATTTTATCTCATAGTAAGCCCTCCAATTCTTAATTTTGCGACGAGTACCAACTTGAGATTGGAGACAGGGCTAATTGAAAATGTTCGAATTTTCTTTATTTTATCGAAGGATGGACTACAAAAGTTTAAATTTTTTTAATCTGTTCATTTTAAAAACATAGTCAAACTTTGGCAAAATACCATAAAGGTTTATAATATATTTCAGGTGGCTCTATTTCTGTTCACTGACAACTTAAGTACTTCTTGTTTCATTATGAAGTAAAGTCCTAATTATTATAAGCTACTTAATTGAAATATATTCCAATTCAACAGAATTGGAATGTTACGCCCAGATTTCATAGAAAATTGCCCATGGTCCTCTGGACTGGCTGATTGATCTATTGGTTGACAGCGAGACTATTGGGCCAAGGCAAGTTGTCTTCAGTGTTGGCAGGAATCCCTTGGTAAGCAGCCTAGGGATTTTGAGTTTATAGATGGCATGGGGATGGATTACATGGCAATTTTCAAATTGCGCAATGCTTGTTAAACGTGATATCTCGGCAACATCAAGATATTATTGACAATTACAATATATTTAAGCACTTGCAATTTTAGTTTTCTGTGATGTTAATTATTTTATGAGATAAAGATTTTATTCCTTTTTTTCACTAATTAAAACAATGGATATGGCATGTAAAAACATCCAAGAACGAGCCGGTGTCACGTAATTCACATACTACACTGAGCCATCTGTGTAACGGTCGCTGGCCTGCTGAGTAAGCTAATGAAGACCTAAATTACCTTCAAGTATGGCGGCGGCTCCTGTTTCATGAACAGCAGCAGCTCATCCTTAGCTTCTCCGTTGAGGATGTAGAAGTACTCATTGAAGCTGCTGAGGTAGTTGCGCGGTCCTGGCCTGTTCATGGACACGTGGTGAAGGGTCTTCGAAACTGTTTCCACCATGTAGCGCTCCTCGAGGTATACAGGTATCAGGTACGGGTGTGGGCGGTTACTTGCTGGTCAAACAAACACGGGCATGATGACTTGGATTCACGTTTGAGTATGACATGAAATAATATTATGCCGGGAAAAAAGAATATCCAATGTAATGTGCAAATATCAACCAAATTCGTTCAGTGGTTTTCCTTGAAAGAGTAACAAACAAACATCCATCCATGCATCCTCGCAAACTTTCGAGTTTATAATACGAAAGAACAAAAAAAAAAGAAAAAAAAAAGAAGAAGAAGTACGAAGATAAAATGAACCTGCAGCGTTGATTGTTTGAGCATTTTGTTCTTGTGTTCTCCAAGTTGGCGTACGGGGCTGTAACTTGGACGATCACCAAACATACTATGCACCGCATGGGATCCCTTCTTTTCGCATAATGTTCTTTGTCCTAATATACTTCGGCATAACGATTTTGGCACAATTTGTTTTGGCATAATAATACTTCGGCATAATTTTTTTAGGCATACATTTTATGTTGGCATAATCATCTTAAAGACTAATTTGTTTTGGCATAAATTTGATTCGCATAACGTTAGTAGGCCTAATGACTATTAGCATAATAATATTTAGGCACACAAAATATTGTTGGTTAAAAATTTAATATGCTGTGCAACAAAAGTTAGTGACAGAACCGAATTGCTGCAAAACCGACTCCAAGTAGTCTTGTTTGTCCTACCCCTAGAGTGTAATTTAAAATCGCGTAGGCGCGTAGGGGCGAGGCGGCCCGCGGGCTGAGGAGCAGGTGGCTGCGAGCGAGCCGCCGCGGCTGAGGCTGGCCGGCGAAGCCGGCCAACAAGCCGAAGCTGCGGTGGTGAACGAAAGCCGTCTGCGACGATTAGCACGCGTGGGGCCGCTGGAGGCCCGCAGCGCCGGAGCCGTGACAGAAACCCTGCCTGCTGCATGTTGCATGCTCGCTTGAATCAGAATGCTGCATGCTGCATGCTTGCTTGCATGCTGCATGCTTGCTTGTTTGCTGCATGCTTGCTTGCATACTTGCTTGCATGCTGTATGCTTGCTTGCTTCATGCTTCCTACAGCGAAAAAAAAACCCACAAAATTGTTCAATACGGTATAATTATTATATTAATATGTTATTTATTACCTGATTCAGGAGATATGGCTTTTTTCCAATCGTCGAAATAAATTGGTATAATTATCCTCTTCGGGCAAAAAAGCTAGGGCGTATAAAAAAGTTATGCTTTAGAACTTTATGCTTAATAAATTTATGCTTTAGAATATTATGCTTCATCATTATTATGGTTAGAGAAATTATGCTTAAAAAATTATGCGTAAGCTGTTATGCGTAATTATATTATGCGAAAATATAATTATGCCAAACAAAATTATGCTAAGTTATATTAGGTCTTAACATTTTATGCAAATGGATAGTGAACCGCACCGCATGCAAGTCACTCAAAAAGCTATGGAACGCCCCATGTTGGGCATCTCGCTCTACGACCGGGTAAGAACACTGAAATACGGAGGCGGGCGAGACTTACGGGCATACCCTCAGTGATAAGTGACGGATCCCTTGCCGAGTTGGTTCAAGGCATATCTGACAAACCGGACGCCAAGGGTTGTGATGAATGGCTGCAACTCAGATTCATACATAGGTATCATCCCAGAAGAATCCTGGGGAATTCCTGAAGTGGCTATCCACTTCAGGAATTTCCCAGGGATCTCATGTAGGACCACCTTTATTCATCCTTTTCATCAACGACATGTACAAGTGCTTTCAGAACTCTAGTATATTTCTATTCGCTGACGACCTTAAAGCCATAAAAGCAATTAGAAAGTCTGCTGATTAGGTACAGTTTCAGGGCGATTTAGATAGGCTTACTAAGTGGTGTGAGCACAATAAAATATCTTTAAATATCAAGAAATGTAAGCACATCAAATTTACTAAAAAGAAATGTCTCACCCACAACATATAACTTTAATGGTCAACAGTCACCTAGTCAGAAGTCACCTGAAATATTGCAGAGTTGTCTGATCTAAATATAATGTGCACATCAAATCGAACGATTGCCGAATATATTCTTATGGCATCTTATATACCACTAGCTGACCCGCGCAACTTCGTCTGCGTCACATAAGAAAGAGAACATAATATAAACTACCCTACCTACCTACCCTACCTACCTACCCTACCTACCTACCCTACCTACCTACCTACCCTACCTACCTACCTACCTACCCTACCTACCTACCCTACCTACCTACCTACCCTACCTACCTACCTACCCTACCTACCTACCTACCCTACCTCTCTTTTCTCGCTTAAAATGTAGCTTATATAACACGTTCGTAGATTTACCATAGCAGCGCCATCTATTGATTACCTACTCAACCCAGTCGAAAGGTATCGACATCTGTTAGAATCATTTGGAGTTAACAGATAATTGTGACTGTCAAATAATAACAGACAAATAATTAGCAATAAATTAAAATTGCGACTAAAATTTGAGATTTAAACTATCCTATCTCTCAAGTTGGATCGAACTGCACATGGTGTGCGAATTTTATTATAATCGGTTAAGTGGTTTAGGAGTCCATTGAGGACAAACATTGTGACACGAGATTTATATATATTAAGAATGTGGCATGGGTAAAAGTCTGCAACCGTACCGGGAAAGATTAAAATATTTTAGGATTGCCTCGTTAGACAAACGAAGAGATTTCTTGGATTTAATTTTCCTTAAAAGAGGCTTTTTGAACTGTCCTGAGTTGCTCAGTAGAGTATCCTTCCATGTGCCACGAAATCTACCAAGAAAATCAAATTAAGAACTGTTTTGCATGCCAAAATGCAATACAAATCTAAGGCTAAATAGAATTTATGCTGTTTACAAAGAACACGATGAAGACATATATCAAGCATCAGCTGTGCCTACTCTCAGGAAAATGTTTAAATGTAATTTGGAAAATAATTAAGTTTGATTCTGTTTGGCTAACTTAATATTATCGATACTGTAGTTGTTTTAATTTTTTATTTGTATTTTTTATTCTTTTTTTTTTTTTCATTGTTTAATTAGACATTATAGGCGCATAATAGAGTGACTTAAGTTTGAAATGTTTTACTATATATATGTAATAGTGTATTCATTGTTGAAGAGCCAAATAAAATAAATAAAAATAATATAAAGAAAGTGGAAATGGGCGAGCCATATTTGCCATAGACTAGATGGAAGATGAGGAACGAAAGTGCAAGAGTGTAGATCTCGGACGGGACCACCTCGTAGGCTTCGGCATCTGGGAAGACAACGGACTACGTGGACATGTGATCTTATTATTATGACCAGAAGAAACTGGATAGCCATGACACAAAACCGCTAAAAGTGGAGAGATTTGAAAGAGACCTACCGAGCGAGGAGTGGCCAAGTAGGCAGTTGCTTCACGTAAAATACTAGTATTCAGCTGCATCCGGTTCCGGTTATACTGGAAGCCCACCCCAACATAGTTGAGTAATGACGTGGAAGCACTTCACCACGAAGTTCTTCAGGTTCTCCAGCTCGGGGTCGAAGGTGATGTTGATGATTGATGTTGTTGTAATATGAACCTTATTCTATTACAATTAACGTTGCTATTATTTACCCGGATACATAATCTTATCGATGGCCGGCAGCATCTTGGACACGTCGATGATGGTGTGGAAGCACTTCACCACGAAGTTCTGCAGGTTTTCCAGCTCAGGTTCGAAGGTGATGTTGTTGGTGCCGGGGTGTGCGATTGCCTTGACGCGCAGAATTGGACGCTTGATAAACGTGTAGTCTCGGTACGGACCCTCGTAGTTGTTGCCTTCCTGAAAGGCAACTTTGTCAAATCAGTATTTTTTGTTTTATATTCTTACGAGCTGGGTATGGGATAAATTAAATACTACCGATTAAACAAAAAATAACTTTATTAATCACAAAACACTTAAAACCTCATCACAAGTTCACTACTGATCATTATTCACTTAGATATCGCACTTCTAGTTCACTTCGATTCGCTTCGTTGTGTAGCCAAAACTCCCGCAAACATGACCGCTATTTATATGGAGACCAATCCTTTGAAAAGGTTCGACCACTTTCAGGAACCTTCTTCACAGTTCATGGTCGAACATCATCCTTCGACAAAAGTTCCACAAACTTCTCGAATCTTCTAGATAGCTTCATAGTAGAACATTGTACTTCGTGAAAGCTCTACCACTTTCTCGAATCTTATAGACAGGTCCTTACTAGAACATTCGAGACTCGCACGTAATCTGGAATGTTCTCGTAAAGCAACCGACGTAACATTATGTTTTTAAACTAGCTTATGCCCGCGGCTTGGCCCTTGTGGAGTTCGGTAATTATTCCACGGGATCGTAAAACCAGGATAAAAAAGTATCCTATGTTAATTTAGGTCATAAACTAATTGTATGCCAAACTTTTATAGTAGTAATAATAGTACTCCACATCTGTGGTGAGTGTCACTGGCTTAATCAATTAGATCTCGTATTTAGACAGAACAATCACTTACAAAATAAAAATTGAGATGTTTAGCGAAATGGTAGACGCTCCTCTCCACCAGGTCGCGAACTTGATTCGACATCAGCGCACGGATACACCTGAAACATAGGGCTTGTGTCACTTACAGTGTCCGGCTGTTGGCTTTTGTCTCTTAACAAGCACAACAACGGCCAGTGGCCGCATAGACCAGGACCTTAATTAATACAACTGACAATGTGACATATTTGTCGGTTATAGAGGCTCAGAAGTCCAAACTCAAGGTTTGCTAAAGAGCGATGGAAAGTAGCATTTTAAACATCAGACCGATCGAATGCACAACACATCAATACGCTCCAAGACAGGCATCACCGATGTTAGCGATAAGACTGCGAGGTTTAAATGGGACTGGCAGGTCACATTTCCAGGATGGGTCAGGACAGATGGGCTAGAAAATAGAGGCAGGCCCAAGAAACGCTGGCGTGACGTTTTGGACTCGTACCTGACTGATTGGCCGGTGAAGGCATAACACCGAGAGAGTTCAAAAGAAATGGGGGAGGCCTTTGCCCAGCAGTGGGACAGAATAAGCTCATAAAAAAATGCAGTTTATAAAAGCAAACAAGAATGAAATAAACTTGTAACATCGTTGAATTGTAACTTGTCATCTGCCGCCTGTGTGTCTATTAATTAAGTTAAAATATAGAAGACTGATTTGCACCATATAATAAGACAAGGTTATAAGTATGGCATACTTAAACCTCAAGTTTAAGTGAAGTAGCATTCTTGGTTATTTGAAATAGCATCCTGTCATCCTCACGCCATTCCATCAAGCCGTAATTCCATCCCACCCCCTACAATTTAAACGGAATGATTACGTTTACTATTTGGCAAGGCATTTTTCGAATACTGAATTGACTAACCTAAAGAAATTCTCCACTTTAAAGGTGGACTCCCTCTTTTTCTTAGCCACGTAGATGGACCAGTGGTGCCTCATCTTGATCATTGTATCAGCCACATCGATGAGCCAGTTCTCCTCGAGCTCTTTCTTAGTGGCCGTCGCCAGCCTGGTCAAGTTGTCATAGAAATCGGTCGTGTATTGCGGGAACGGGATCTCGGCTTGCATTTTTTCCATATCCACTATGTATATGTTTTGGTATCTGAAAAGAAGAAAAAATAATTACAGCCGTTTATTTATGACATCGATTATGGATTTGTTGGTGTTTCAGTTAGATAGACACCATCTGCTGTCCGTTAGTTGACTCGCTTCCTAGGAAAACGACTTCATTTTATTGTGTAACCGTGGAAGATCTTTTCTAATGTCATTTCAGTAGATAGCTCCGTCTCTCTTACACTGGCACAATGCTGGCTCTAGCAGTGTCTCACCGGTCCTGCCACATGTCCCTGAGCTGCAGCAGCACGGGGTTGCCGAGGTAGTAGCGGTAGAACAGCGCCTCCTTGGCCTTCAGGAAGGGCGCGTGCCACGGGACCGGAGCCCTCACCACGTGCGCCGGCCACAGCGCCGGCACGAACGGGATCTGCAGCCGCTTCTGCTCCCGCGGGTCCTGCAGGATGTATACTAGGATGCACCTGGGGGTTCAAATATCATTGTTATGAAGGATACAGGTAAAAAATCGATAATATATCGTATGTTACATTGCATCAGTTAAAGCGTAACATGATGTTCTTTAGAAAGGTCAGATGCATAGTCTCGCAGCCGGCGTGCGTTTATGACCAGTTGACCACCTTGCGCGTGACACGTCCATGAACTTTTGCACAACAGTTCCTTATGTATGAAAACTAAGGAAAGATTTTTGAAAATTCATCTGCTGAACATGTTAAAAAGGGGACGAACGGTCATTCTTGCTGATGGAAATATCAGGCGCTCGGCTAGTCATTCTACTCGTATCAATAAGCACCTCTTCATAGCCATCACGAAGAAGTTCCTGATGTCGGCCTCGCTCTGGCGCACGACGGCCTGCCACGTCAGGATGAGCATGTGCTTCTTGATGTGCGCTGTTTGTTTGTCCACGGCTTTTTTAGCGCGCTTGTATAGTTCTACTGGGAAATCGGGGAGCTGCTTGCCTTCTAATGACTGGAAAAGAAACAAAAAAATGAACACTGGAAGGAAGAACAAACCAAAAGGAGTAGAAATAAGTTCGTCACCTTAGGGAGTAACCTCACTTGTTGACGAGGTATCGGCTGGAGCCTGTCTGGTCAGCCGATGACTGGAATTTTACCCAGTATATGGCCAAACACCCAAACATAACTGACGAGTATATGCTCTACAGGGTTATTTTTCAATGAACAGCCAAATTTTCAGAGACGATTCAGAATCGATTATTTATTCAATTTATATTATGTAAACGTGTTGGGACCACACCACCATCGCGACGGGTCCACCGTGCGCTGTTTGTCGCAATCCAAACGATTACCACATATTCAGTACATCATACCGAACACAAAATTAAAATTTCCTATGACAAATTTCCATATAGATGTTACCGGTATGTCTTTCCGCTAAATGATGACAATGAAGTGGAAGGGAGCAAAACTCACAACACTCAGATAATATTCGATTTTTCTCAAGGCTTCCGGCATGATGAAACGGTAATGCTCCTCCACAGTGACCTCCAGCATTTCTTTCATCTGCTGATCCGGGTCGCGCGGCTCCTCGAACTGTAGCTTAGCTAACCGCCTGCGAAGTAACAAACAGAGTTGACAAGTTTGATAGACATTATATTAAGTCATACCACCGTTAAACCCACCATGGTTTGTGATGGTATATTTATGGTTTTTCAAAATAGTTTGTAATGTTTATTGAATTAAAAATTGTAACATGATTTTGATAAAGTCGAGAAACTACTCGTAGTTTATGGCTAACCTGAGTCTTTATACATACACGGGGCCGGTCGACTAAGGTTAGTTAAAGAGCCTCTAGAGAAAAGTGTAAATATGGACCTGTTCCACAAACGATTGGGAACATGATATCGTGTCTTGAATATCCTGTTGTCTGCACGTTACAGGAACTAATTAAGAAGCCGTATTTTGGGCCGATTCAGTTTAGATGGCCATGGACACGCTAAGATGAAGATGGTTGTGATGCGTGGAGACGCCCCCCCCCCCCCCCGCCAACCCTATCTCAAGAAAGCTCGCGATGCTAAGCCAGTACTTTTAAATCAGCCCCTAAATAATAATATCATCCAGATCCAGTCTGTCTCTTTGCTGCCCTCTGCCAGCCACGGCAGCCACGCCCTAAGCTGAGACTCGTACCCCACGGCCCTTAGCGCGCTTTCGCTTATACTATAAGTTTTTGCCCCTGGCTGGAGGCCTTACAGTCAAGGCACCCACAGGATAGTCCGGTTAAGCAGAAGCCAGGTTGACCTGCGAGAGGCCATCCAAAATAAAAAACGCCTCTCCGTGCGCCCGCTCACCCGGCTTTCGGTTATTGAAGCGCAGAATTTGCCGTGCGTGTGAGCACGTTAGCCGTTGCAAATTAAATCACTAGTCTGGAACCGCTCTTATAGCCTGTTGATATACAAGTTCCAGGTCGAGATGAACGTTACTTTTTAAACTCCTCCTGTGCGAGTAACTCTGCTGCTTCCTTTTCTAGTTTTCTCTTTTCGGCTCTTTTCTTTCTAGCTTCTGCTTCGGCCGCTTTCTTTCTGTCGTATTCACCGGAAACTAGATCTTCTAGCTTAACCAGACCTGTAAAGGAAGTAAACCATTTATTTATTTGGCTCTGCAACAAAGAGTTTCAGTATTACTCAACAATTTGTATAATAAAAACCTATGTAAGTCTAAGCTAAATACTCCATTTCTTAAAGAACATTTTATATGACCTATTAATTGTTTTAGATTTATGGTTCTGCTTTTAACTATGACATCTCATCTATATATTACCTGAAGGAATACACAAAGATAAAGTGCGCTCTCATTATTATTATTTTTTCTTTTTTTAATTTATTCTCAATCAAGTTTTTTAATTTTAATTCGTATTCATCTGGACTACCTACATAAATTGCCACTAACTTGGTCCTAAGATAATTAATTTGTTACTAACATCATATGGATATTAGGTAGTCTGAAATAAACAATTTTTTTTTTATTAAATCCTTCTTACAACTGGGCGTGCACAATTAGTATGGTGATACTTGCCACAAAATATTTTGATTTAAAAGAGTCAAAAACCATTGCGAGTAGTGTAAAAGAGTGGTTGTGTAGTAGTCCTATAAAGAACGGTCAAGACCGCTTTTCTCTATAGGACTACGCTTTAGAAGACTTCATTTTTGTAACTACTAACTAGCTTTATCTTTCGGCTTGTAAAGGGGTTTTTGGCTTGTGACATACGCTACGAGTAAGACTACCCACCAAGACACCTACTATGTATCTCTGCCCGCCCTCTAGCGAGCGCAGGTGAATGATGACAATTGACACTCACCTTTCTGCATCTTATGCGTTTTCTTCGATTCCTCGATAGCCTTCAGTCTCTCCTTCTCCTTCTCCGCCCAAGACTTGACCGGAGGGAACTGCATCTCCCCGCCAGGACCGAGTGGTCCGTACAACGTGGGAGGAATCCTCCTCTTCGGAGGCATGTTGACCAGACGTATTCCTTTGGTGGTGGTCGTGTAGCAGTTGCCTGAGAAAGGGGACGACTGGTGAGTTTTAACGGATTTAAATTAGATTGGCCGGAGAAAACAGAAAAAGAGCAGGTTTTGAGGGACATCTTTACTCAGCAGAGGGACAACATCATCATCTGTCTAGCCTCAGCTTAATTGGGGTAAACTTCCAGTCTAATCGGATGCAGCTGAATACCAGTATTTTACAAGGAGCGACTGCCTATCTGACCTTCACAACCCAGCTAGTACTGGGTAATACGTGTCGTATACCCTTGATAAGACTCTTTGTCAGATTTTCGAGCCACTGACTACCTGTTATGACTGTCAAATATCTCCAAATGACAGCCGGAACGGCGGCCAACGGCGTAACGTGCTTTCCGAGGCACGGAGGTAACTCGGTATGTAATGATGGTCACCCATCCATAGACCGACCTTGTCAAGCGCGGCTTAACCTTTTTTTTTGTATCGGTTGGGAAATCATGCTTGAAGATCGAAATGTGCGGCTGTTATTATTTAGTCACGACAACGTGAGTTGATAAAAAAGTAATTTGATTGGTGAGTTGTTAATAAGTTGCAGCCGAATATTGTAATTAAGTGGGTAATTAAGATAAATTACTAAACTTTTTCTAGGATACTGTTGTCACTAAACTTATACCTAAAACGGCAAAGGTTTTTGCGT
Organism: Eurois occulta; assembly: GCA_950022335.1. Lineage (NCBI taxonomy): Eukaryota > Metazoa > Arthropoda > Insecta > Lepidoptera > Noctuidae > Eurois > Eurois occulta. Next base: position 19,542,728 of record OX465485.1, on the reverse strand, counting down.
TTCGGTAATCTTCGTGTTTCCAAATTACATCAATATGTGAAAGCAAGCTAATGCCCGTTTTTACAAAGACTCATCGACATCTTAGTCAATGACTGAGTACCAAAGACTATATAACCATGGTTATATTCTCTATGCTGAGTACTTTTGTGAAAATCCAACTTTTATTAAAGCATTTGTTTAAGCGTCACTTAGTGTGTGAAAGCGGACATAAGAGTTTATTTCCAAAGGAAACTATCTACATCACTCTTACCAATGGAATCGGAAGGCCTGACATGATCGTAGGAGTCCCGATGAGGGACGCCTTTCGTCCAGGACTTCTGTTGCATCAGCGGTAGAAATTCACTGCAATGACGGGCTCCTTCGCCTGGAATTGAACCATAACTTAAATAATTGTACAAGGATCTTCTGGCGCGTGGCCAAAATCGGAACTAACGTCATCTTGTTTGTTAAGGCAACTTAACATGGTCTAGTGGTCGCAAACGCGACTGCTGAGCATGAGGTCCTGGGTTTGATTCCCGGATCCGACGAAGTGTTATTGGGTTTTTCTATCGGGGATTTCTCAGTAGCAGCCACGGAGTTTTGATTCGTGCCGTGATTTTATGTTATTTCGCACACACACAAGTGCCTTCTTATAGGTTTAAGCACTTTACCCAAAACCTACGTTTAGTCATAAAGGTGGGCAGTAACGATGGAACACAACCTGCCTTGTGCAGTCATACAAGCGTAATACCTTTTGCGCTACTAATAACGTCCTTACTGCTACGACTTAAGGCGCTGTCAATGTCAAATAATTGTTAGACTACGACTTTACAATCCTTTTTCCCTTTCTCTGTTTTTTGTGCTGACCAACCATCTTATTTATTATTATTACCATCAACCATCTTATTTATTTGCAGAACAACGCAGACATATAGATAGATACTTAGATAGAATAGAATCTTCTATATTATGTACACCATTCATTCATTCATTCATACAAATAAATTTTACAAAAGAAGACATTTCACATAATAAAATATTGTACAATTACATGTAATAATAAAACCTATTTGTAAATTGTAACTCAAACGAGGATACGGTCAAGGACGGTTGAAGTTCCGTTATTATCCATGTCGGTATTTGTACAACTTTGGACTTTATAACACTTAAAATAAAGTGATTTTTCCATATCATCATCACGTATGAATGCTCTGCGCAATTTGGCCAGGCAGCGTGCCTACAGGAGTAGATAATATTAAAAGTAAAAATTTCCTATTGCGATCACACCGCAGCTTTTATTGTTATATTCTCCCTTATATAAAGGAACTCCCCAGCATAAAGCCCGTCTATATTTTTTTCATTCCAAACACGTTTACTTAGTACCACGTTTTAACAACAGATGTCACTGTGCGCTGACGTCACGTTCCTGAATCGCGGTGTTAAGATTCTCCGGCGCTTGGTTGGGTGTCTCGCGTCGAACAAATTCCGTATCTCTGGTTTCCCTTCAAAACGCATAAATCTTTCGCCTTTTACTAAAGATTTCCGTGGAGGGGAACACTCAAATGAGTCTTTTGTATTTTTGAAATACTCTGCTTCGGCAGAGTTTATAATACCTGTTGTAATAACCAAGTCTATACTGTAGTAAGTACTCGGTCGATTCGTTCTACGATAGAATGATTTGATTTCATTCTATCGTAGAACGAATCGGCGAACATTATTATTATTAACACGTCTAATGACAAAATAGGTACTAGCAAAAAAAAAACGTCGCTTCTTGGATTTTATTGACCAAATGACCACATTATGTTTCTTGTTTTCTTATCTACACATATTGCTTTTAACTATGATTATGCTGCTGTTCAATAATTGGAGGCCTAAACTGACTTTTCATGAAATATTCAAGTTTTAAGAATAGCATAGGTCACATTCTGTAACATAAATACAACTACACCCTGAGTACCTACCGTGATACATATCCCAATGCCTTTTCAACCAATGTGCCCTGCCAAAGATGACCTACGGTGCCGAAACATGGAAGAGACTGTACACCGAATACGAGTTGCATTTGTACCCAGTTTACATTATATAAAAATGTGGTTCATTCGGTACCCGTTGAAAAGAAAAACGCATTAGTTCTACTTAGCGCCCGTTACCAGATGTCGCTTGATTCTCTCCCGTTTCGTTGGATCTCTAGTGTTCAGCAAGTTTGACCCCTCTGGTTTCCCTTCAAATATTTCGCATTTTATTAAAGATTTCCGGGAACACTCACTCTTTTGTGTCCAGTTCGACCGCGCGGCCATAGCGTTTTTTTTTTAAAAAAACCATGTCAATTTTTTGTAAAAATTTGTCAAAGTTGATTCCCAAAACCATAAATTTGTCAAAGATACGGTTAAAAAGTTATAAGGGTTTGAACATGGCCGCGCCATTGAAACGCGGCGAACCGCGCGGCCACTGAGATCTTTAAAACTAAGCCTTGTAGAGACCTGAAATTTACGCAAATGCAAGATTTAATTTGTAAAAAATTTGTAAAAATATAAAAAAAATACTCAGGTTTATAGTTTAAGAGCTATAACACTAAAACCGAATGGCCGCGCCATTGAAACGGTGGAGAAAACGCTATCGCCTGTATCTCGCTGAAAAAGCATCGCAGAGGTCTGGAGTTTTTTGTAATACCTAGATTTTAATTTGTCAAAACTAGTAAAAATACAATAAAAATTCTTAAGGTTATATTTCAGAAGCTGTAGAACATTATCAGTATGTGGTGCGATAGGGTGACCATGTCTTATTGTTTACAGAATACTTTCTACTTATTGTTACAGAAATTATATTTCAAGGATTCTAAATAAAATTAAAATGAAACCATAAATATAAAAACAATTATGTTTATTGGTTTAAAAGTCACATAAATCACAGAATGTTACAAATTAAAAAAAAAAACTCAAAAATGTCGATAATATTTATTTATTTTAATGGTGTATTTTTAAATTGTAATACAACAAACAATAATAATATTGTACTTCTGGTTTTGTAAAAAATAATGAGTGAGAGGAAAAGGAAGAGAGATTTTACCAGTGGAGTTACAAAAAAAAAACTGGGGAAGTACGAGTCGGACTCGCCCATGAAGTGTTCCGTAGTAACAAGCAAAGTTTTGCTCTTAACTTTGTTTTTCATAGTGTTTGTATGAATTACAAAGTTACGTGTGCGGTTTTTGAAATTGTGCTATATCTCAAAAACTTATGATTGTATCTTGTTCAAACCAGTTTTCATTGAAAGTTTTTATTGACATTTACATCAATTTTTTTTTCCAACTTTATTATTTCAAAAGTTAGAGGCGGGGGGAACTCATTTTACGACTTTGGAAGTGTATATCTTTCAAATGATTGACTTTAGTTTTTTTTAGTAATTTTTCCATTCATATAATATTACGCTTAAAGTAAAAACAAATATCTACATCCCTGCTAGTTATGATTGTACTTATTTAAAAATGTGGAATCAAAATGATTTACAATCATTTCAAATGTTCTAAGTTAAGTTCTAATTACCTATATGATTTAATAAAACATGAAATAATAATAATCCAGCCTATTATTGTCCCACTGCAGGGCAAACATTATATATTATTATTATTTTTGTTAGTTATTAGATAGTTTTTAGTATTTCATATAAGTTCATATACATAAGATTGTAAATATTTCATAGTAAAATATCTTAACTACACGGTCATCCATACAAATAAAGAGAGAGCTCTAACATAATCATAAAATATTTAAATGCAACATACCTTAATCACTTCTGCTGAATTGTTTACATAATTTACCGAACTGACGTTACACCACAGTACAACACTTAATCGTAATTACACACGAACTGAACATTTTAATAATCAGTAGATCACTTTTTTATCGTGTTAACATCACAACGACACACTGATAACGAAACTCTTACGCTTACGTCGCTGTACCACAGAATAATAAGTACTAACGGCTGTACGCGTCGCACTGACCTGCGGAGGCGCGCGGGGGTGGCGCGTGTGAGATGCAATAGTGTGCATTACCAATCACATAGCTTAGGGGCGGAGTTGCGTCATTTAAACCAATCTTAGGGCTAGTTTTTCGTAAGTCCACGCGGACTGTAACTGTATTATTGACTTTTCAAGCAATAAACATAATTGTTTTTATATTTATGGTTTCATTTTAATTTTATTTAGAATCCTTGAATTATAATTTCTGTAACAATAAGTAGAAAGTATTCTGTAAACAATAAGACATGGTCACCCTATCGCACCACATACTGATAATGTTCTACAGCTTCTGAAATATAACCTTAAGAATTTTTATTGTATTTTTACTAGTTTTGACAAATTAAAATCTAGGTATTACAAAAAACTCCAGACCTCTGCGATGCTTTTTCAGCGAGATACAGGCGAAATAACGTTTTATTCACCGTTTCGATGGCGTGGCCATATCGTTTTAGTCTTATAGCTCCTGAAATATAAACCTAGGAATTTTTGTTGTATTTTTCCTAGTTTCGACAAATTCAAATCTGGGTAATTACAATAAACTACACACCTCTGCGATTTTTTTTCAGCGAGATACAGGCGATAGCGTTTTCTCCACCGTTTCAATGGCGCGGCCATTCGGTTTTAGTGTTATAGCTCTTAAACTATAAACCTGAGTATTTTTTTTATATTTTTACAAATTTTTTACAAATTAAATCTTGCATTTGCGTAAATTTCAGGTCTCTACAAGGCTTAGTTTTAAAGATCTCAGTGGCCGCGCGGTTCGCCGCGTTTCAATGGCGCGGCCATGTTCAAACCCTTATAACTTTTTAACCGTATCTTTGACAAATTTATGGTTTTGGGAATCAACTTTGACAAATTTTTACAAAAAATTGACATGGTTTTTTTTTAAAAAAAACGCTATGGCCGCGCGGTCGAACTGGACACACTCTTTTGCATTATTGAAATACTCTGCTTCGGCGTAATTAATAAACACTAATAATGCCAGAAACCGAACAATTAACGGTTCTTGATCGTATGAATTCCAATCTCAAGAACGAAACTTAAGTTTTGATCTCCGCGTCAGTTTCGTTTCAAGAATTGATGTGTATATTTTTTTATGATGGTGAATTAATTTTTACTTCTACAATAACAAACACAAATGCCATGATGCCTTGTAGATGCAGACAAAGAAATGCGGCTCATCTTAAGTGTCATTGTTGCGTAAATGGATTATAGATCACAGAATTTATTTAGCACCAGCTGTTGCCTTCGCCTTATGTTCGCGTATAATGAATTTTGAATTTTTTTGAATCGAATTTTGTTACCAATTCCAAGGGTTTTTTTTTTACAATTCTTATTCTAAAATAAAAGTAGCCTCAGTTACTCCTTATGACTTTCAACTATTTGCTCGTAAAAGTCCCGTCAAAATCGATCCAGCCGTTTCGGAGATAGCCGGAACATAAAGACAGACAGATAGTCAGACAAAAATGGTAAAAAATGTGTTTTTGCTATAAGTGCCGTATATTATGTCTATATGCATTCAGTAAAAAGCTGAAATTTGATATTACAAACAGACACTTCAATTTTTTTTTTTTTTTATAGATTATAGAAATACATTATAGATGTATAGATTCGCAGTAATGTTGGATTTATTCTGGACTATTTATTGTGCCCAGTTAACTTTGTAGTAGTAGCTGTACCAGCTTCTTATTTGGCGCGTAGTTAATAAAACCTTGCCATCTTGATTTTTCAATACATTTCACAAAACAGTTTCATAAATGTTCACCAATATCAATCGTCTTTGTAATTTTGCATCAAAGCCAATCGACCGCCAAAAAATCTTCTATCACTATAATATGTAAACGATGCAGTTTAAAAAACTTTTTAGTTCCAACTCGCGTTAATAGATGTCACTGTGCGCTGACGTCACGTTCCTGAATCGCGGTGTTAAGATTCTCCGGCGCTTGGTTGGGTGTCTCGCATCAAGCAGATTCCGTATCTCTGGTTTCCCTTCAAAACGCATAAATCTTTCGCCTTTTACTAAAGATTTCCGTGGAGGGGAACACTCAAATGAGTCTTTTGTATTTTTGAAATACTCTGCTTCGGCAGAGTTTATAAAACCTTGTTATAATTAGTAATTGTGGCACAATGGACACTGTGTGGGTGTAGGCGTTTGTTCTACGGATACTCCGTTGAACAAACACCCATGTGAATTACAATACAGAATTAAAGTTAACTATGCTTTAATATATCCATTTCTCGATTTTCCACTTTTGATCTGTATTTTTTAGTGTTATCTATAATAATATTTTAAAAGGGTACAATTTGTTGTCTATATACTGACTATCTCCGGAATGATCCAATTCTAAAAATTCATTCACTGGCAGAGAGCTACATTATTCGTGGGTGCTACAGGCTATAAATTATATTTATATCATGCATATTAGCCGAGCTATCACAATTTTTGCGGACGAAGTCGCGGGCGAAGTGGTAGTGTAATAATAATTTTATTTTGAAGAATAAAAACATTGTGAAGGATCGGTTTGATTGTCATAATTATTTATTTATTAAGTCATCATCACTATCATTATAGTCTATTAATAAACAATTAGATATATCAACGCCTTGTGATAAAATGCTAGCAAAGAAATGGCTCTAGCCGCAATTCCGTTGTATTAGGTGAATAGATTGTTGATCACATTGTAACAATACCATAAACGGGGTGGAAGGGACACCGACACGAAAACGGTTCCCACGTATTCAGAACATTCATTCTGAGCCCCAACATAGAAATTTTTCATCGGTTATTAAAACAAAAATCAGCTGTTCATTTTGAACCCCGACATAAAACTAATGGCCAAGTTTTTAGTCAGTACTCAGTAATTTTAAAATTATGAATTGATAATACATACCCTGATTGGTTATGAAGGCCACGTAAATTTCGTAAAATTATGATGTAGTCCCACGAAACAGGAAGTGAAACTTAAGTTAATGTATATTACAGTCTTAACTTGGGCCCGGCTTAGAGCATGTAACCAACCATGCGGTTCAAAACCAGTTAAAAAGAAACCCAGAAATCGCGGTGGTAGCATCAAGCCTCGTATCCACTAGGCAACATTTGGTGCGCGACACGTGAATCTCAACATGTACGGCAACGCTGCACAACAGCGCGTGACGTTGCCAGCTGCCGCGCAACATGACGCGCGGCTTGTTGTTTGTTTAAAGTGCATCGTTAGTTGAGCATCAATTTTTTGTAACAGTATCTCGAAGTCTGTTTTGTTCATTCGGGTAAAATTCGTAAAAGATCCATCAACCACACTGAGATCACTGAATACATTTTCTTTATTTTGTAGGTATTTTCTAACCCACCAACGTGGTTTTCTTCTTTTTGATTTCGATAAAATTATAACCACTGCCGCTGAAATCAACACAAGTTCCTCTGGCGACATGTTGTCGACGACTGAGAATGTGTGGACAGACAACGTTGTTAAACAAATGTTCCGCGTCAACATTCAACAAGTTGCGAAACATGTTGAGCAACATGTCGCGCGTCAAATGTTGCCTAGTGGATACGAGGCTTCAGTCTGAATCGCGGTGGTAGCATGGTCATCTCGCAGCAGGAGGTGGCGGAGCGAGTCGTGTAGGAGGATTCGCTGACGCCATCCGTCGCAGGAGGACAGCGCGCCGGAGGAGGCGCCATGGCGACCTGATGCCGTCCCAGGAGTGCCAGCGGGCGATAGATGGATGGGTCGCGAACGTCTTACGTAGCAGTTCTCGCGGCTCATCCGCCAAGACAAACAGTAAGCTCACGGCGATGCTTTTTAGTGGCTGCAAGCCCCACATAACCAAACTGTCCCTCCGAACGGTGTGGTAGCGGTCAATATTGTATAAATTGTTGTGCCCGACAGGGTCCATGTGTACTTAATGATTATTTTTAAGATCTTGTAAAACACAAGTGATATGCAATAAAGAATGGAATCGAACCCAGGACCTCATGCTCAGCAGCCGCACTCGCGCTTGCCAATGAGGCAGTCATAATATAACGCATTGTAAGTCTATAAACTTTGTACACTAACCTTCAGGGTACATATTCATGACAGCTTTGACCAGGTCGCTGTCCCGGTCCATCTCGTGGTCGTACCCGGCGCGCGGCACCTGCGGCAGCACCTCCCCGGCCACCTCGCGCGGGATGAACCGCGACGGGCAGGGCGCGGCGCCCGCCGGCTTCTTCTTCTTGCGGCTACTCGCTCCGCTTGCGCTTGACATTGTGCTCTGAGGAATTGTGTGCTGTGATAACAATGACGTAGGGTCTGGTGGTATTTTATAAACTGTAGGTTATGCAACCAAAATTCCTTCATACTGGTATTTTTACTAACTTATAAGGCTATATAACTATTCCCTGAAAATATCGAAAAAATCAGCTTTCTACTTTGTTGGCATCATACATATCAGCTTGTTATTTTCGGTTGGTGATTCAGACAGTAGGGGTTTTCTTTTTACTTGTATCGAATGATAATTAATGAATTTATTTTGTGCCCTATCACAATGTTTTCTTATTTAACCCAAAGGTTGACTGGTATAATGCCTTGTGGCATTAAGTCCGCCTATGTACACACTGCAAATTAAATCGGTTTGCAGGGCACACCAACATAGATGTTGGTGTGCGTAAAATCAACGGCCGTCTGACTTCGCCTATTTATTAGTGTTTGCTTCACAATAACCCGTTGTCCACGCACACACAATAAAATTTCTTGTCACTAATGTTGCAGGGAATATGACGCATAAATTTAGCTTATGATACAATCGTCTCCGTGGCGCATTAGTCGAGCGTGCGATAAATAATTACTTACTGCGCCGGCGCCGTAAGATCGAATCCGACTGCCAACAGCTTATTATATTTCAGGCTTCGTCCTCGAGATTAGCATTTGATACACTTGTAGTAACGCGGTAGGACACACCATTCCACACTATTTTGAGAATATTTAATTTCTTCTACCTCCATTTTTTTTAATTTTTTTGGTATTTATTTTGCTGAGGGTAGATTAGTCCACTTGATTCCTGCGCTCGCAATCCGTCTCATTCGCTTTTTAGTGCCGCGCCGTTCCACACTCGCTCGCTCGAAAAAAGTTATTTTTAAAGTTAATATCTAGTGTTATTGTTATAATAATGCCTAAAAGAAAAGGTGATGATTGTGGTCGTATAAAAAAAAAATTAGAAGATTAGAAAGAAAATTAAGACGCAAGCGGCGTCGATCGCGTGATCGTTATTACTCGGATGACTCAGAGTTATCGTCAACAACAAGTTTGCGCCGACGTTCACCGTTACAAGGTATGTTTTTATTTTCTTCGTACTATAATATGAAGAAGTGTTTGACCTACATATGCACTAATCTTATTTCAAATAAATTGCAATAATGATCTGTTAGGTTATTATATGAAAATAAACGAGATATTATACTTGTTGTTTAGTTTTTAAACGAATACAGGTAGTACCTGTAGTTTTATTTCTGCTCAAGAAATTAGTGTTACGGACAGTACAATGGGACTGTTTTTTCACTAATATGGGCCAGACTTATTAAGATTTAATTATTCTTCATTTAGGGAATAATAGTTTGCGGACAGTACTTGCTTGCATTGGGACTGTTTCTTACTGTTTATTTCCTACAAACAATTTAGTTCAGTCTTTTAGACTATAATTATGTAACTCACAAGTGAGTAAAGAATTTAACCTTTTATTGTTACGATGCTAATCTAATGCAGTCACTTCCCGGCCCACCGAGCAGTACATTGGGACTGTTTCATGGTGCTTGAGGACAGTGTTTGTGGACAGTAGGTACGTGTTATCATAACTTGGGACTGTCACTTACAATATAATATTGACTCGCATTGCCAGGCTACAATGGGACTTTACGTCTCCTTTCCAGACGGAGAATATATGGAGTTTTTAAACAATGAAGCGGTCATGTCAGACCTATATCAGCCTTCTCCTGAGCTACAAACAGATGTAGACCTAACGCAGCCCGAGGTGGAGCCGGAACGAGATCCAATTCCCAGCACATCACGAGATGAACACTCTGTCCAGATTCGGTCTGTCGTGATAGTTTCACCGGATCCTAGGGATAGTGGTGAAGGGCCACCACTTGTAGGCCCAGAGCCTGTTCCAGCTGCAGACCCGATGATACCTGCACTTGATAATGAGCTGTTGGATATATTAGGCACAGATCCTACAACAGAAAAAATACGGAAAAGATATACAAAAAGATTTGTCGATAAGATTTCAACATTGGACTACGATGGGGATAACAAAAGAGCTGCGCAGGGAACTTAAAGAAAATTATTTAACTCCTGAAAATGCTAAGCTGATTGATCCTCCTGAATTGAATGCAGAAATAAAAGCAGCTGTCTCCGATCTTATTGCTAAACGCGATAAAGCTATTGAAAGTAAACAAAAACAACTTACCTTAGCCATTACTTCCCTAGGAGAAGCCATCACGCTTATATTATCTGCGAAGGAGAAAAATACAGCCCTACTCAAACTTCTAATGGATTCCACGCGTATCATCTGCGACTGTCAACACGCTGACTCTGTGACACGGAGAAACTTCCTATTAAATGCTGTAAAAAAAGAAGTTAGAGAGCAGCTACAAAATACAAAGATTGATAAGCTTCTTTTCGGCGAGAACTTAGCCGAAACCATCAAAACTGCGAAAGCCATCACTAAATCTGGTACAGATCTTAAACCTCCGGCACCTAAACCTCCCAATAAGAAGTTTACGCAGAGCACAGTTAATCCTTCAAGGAATTTAAACTGGAGGAATCCGGGTCCGACGCGCAGGCCGAAGGGTCCACCAAGGATGAAGGAGTCTGCGACGACATCGACTCCCAATCAGCCTGCCAGCTCGTCCAAGCAGTCTCAGCATCCGCAGCAGCGACAGAACTACAGACGTCGCTAAACAAGGTAAAACCTGCTGGTCGATTGTCTTTATTTTATAAAGAATGGTCAATGATCACTCAGGATCCAATGATCCTTTCATATATAAAGGGTTATAAAATTCCGTTTTCTCGATCACCAATTCAAGCAGTGCCTCCTAGTATTCGGAAATATTCCGAGTCAGAAAGAACACATTTCATTGAAGCCATCGATAATTTATTATCGTTAGGAGCTATTTCAGAATGTGAAGCTGAGTCCGACCAATATTTGTCAAACATCTTTTTAATACCCAAGTCCAATGGAAAGATGCGTTTTATCTTAAATTTAAAAACTTTGAATAAATTTATCGAGACTAATCACTTTAAGCTGGAAGACTTGAGAACAGTACTAAAACTGATATCAAGAGATTGTTACTTATGCACTATCGACTTAAAGGACGCATATTATTTAATTAGGATTGATAAAGATGATCGAAAATATCTCCGATTCCAGTTTGAGCATTCTATTTATGAATTTAATATTTTACCTTTCGGCTTAAATACTGCTCCGTTTGTTTTTACAAAGGTTATGAAACCAGTTATGAAAGTATTAAGAACACTTGGATACTTATCTACAATATATTTAGATGATATTTGCCTTATTGGTCACGATTATCAAACTTGTTATAAAAACCTGCAAGAAACCAAAAATCTCCTCACGAGCCTTGGTTTTATCATAAATAGGGAAAAAAGTAATTTCAATCCTTCCCACACTTGCAGATATTTAGGATATGTTTTAGATACGAGAAAGTTTCAGGTCACATTACCAAAAGATAAGATATATAGAATTAAATCTGAAATCACAAAAATGAAAAATCTAAAACAATGCAAAGTCAGAGCCTTTGCAAGTTTTGTTGGTCTCTTGGTGTCTGCCTGCCCTGCTGTGGAGTATGGCTGGCTGTATACAAAACTCTTTGAAAGATGTAAATACCTTTATTTAAAAAACACAAATAATAACTATGAATCAGTTATGAATATACCAAATTCATTAAAATTAGACTTTGAATGGTGGAATCATGCTATTGACCATTCTGTTTGTAAAATTAAAGTAGATAAATATGACCTTGAAATTTTCTCGGTTGCCTCTACAACGGGGTGGGGAATTGCGTGTGGTGATCAGAGAGCTAGTGGCCTGTGGGGAGATGATGAACGCAGGCAACATATCAATTACCTAGAAATTATGGCTGCTTATATTGGCCTTAAAATATTTGCCAAGGATTTATCTAACGCTCAGATTCTTCTTCGGATAGATAATACCACCGCGATTCCCTACGTCAACAGGATGGGAGGCATCCAGTTCCCCCATTTGACAGATGTTACAAGGCAACTTTGGCAATGGTGCGAACATAGAAATCTATATGTTTTCGCTTCATATATTCGCTCTTCTGAGAACTTTGAAGCAGATCAGGAGTCAAGACGTACGCATCCAGATATTGAGTGGCAACTTGCAAACTATGCCTACAGTAAAATTGTAACAATATTTGGTCCCCCAGACATCGATTTATTCGCCAGTCGATTAAATAATAAATGCCCAAGATACGTCTCTTATTGGCATAGAGATCCGGATGCGTACGCTGTAAATGCTTTTACAATTTCTTGGTCAGAATTTTATTTTTATGCGTTTCCACCTTTTACTATGATATTAAAATCATTACGCAAAATTCAGTCTGACAACGCCAAGGGTATAGTGGTTGTCCCACACTGGCCAACACAGCCGTGGTACCCATTATTTAAAAGACTTTTAGTGTCCGAAATGGTAATATTCAGGGCTAATGAAAATTTAATTTTATCTATCGATTTCAGTCGGCGCCACATGCGCAAAACCATTACCCTGGTGGCAGGGATCTTATCCGCGAGGCGATGATAAGACGAGGTATTCCACCTTCATCTATGGATATATTGCTTAATTCACTATCGGAGAACTCTTATAAACAATATGAAGGGTGCTATAAAAAGTGGTTCATTTATTGTAACGAGAATAAATTGAACATATATGAGGTATCAATTCCAAATATTATGAACTTCTTAACAGTAGCGTATAATGGTGGTGCCCAATATGGAACTTTAAATTCATACCGATCGGCTTTAAGTTTAATTACTAAAGAAAACATTTCCGGGAATGAAGATATAAAAAGATTCTTTAAAGGGGTATTTCGTTCTAGACCCCCTCTGCCTAAGTATAACGAGACCTGGGACACGTCTCTGGTATTAAATAATCTTGAAAAATGGTACCCTAACGAAGAGCTAAGCCTTGAAAAATTAACAAAGAAATTAGTTACTCTGCTAGCTCTCGTCACTGCACATAGGGTGCAAACTTTATCAAAAATTAAAATTTGTAATATTGAAAGGTCTCTTACAGAAATCAAAATTAAAATTCCCGACCTTATAAAAACTTCTAGAATTGGGGCATCTCAACCCATTCTAGTTATTCCGTTTTTTGATAAAAAGCCAGAGATTTGCCCAGCACAAGCTATACTTACTTACCTCGAAATGACTGAGGGAGTTAGAATCAATAGTGATACCTTATTCATCAGTTTTAAAAAACCTCATAAATCGGTAGGTGCACAAACTTTATCTAGATGGATAAAGCATACCCTAAGTTTAAGCGGAATTGATACTTCAACGTTCACTGCGCATAGTACTCGGCATGCTGCCACATCGGCTGCGCAGAGGTTAGGTGTTAATATTGACCAGATTAGGAGAGCTGCTGGTTGGAGCCATAACTCCCAGGCATTTGCAAAATTTTATAGTAGACCTGTTAATAATAATGTATCCAATGATTGTTTTGGTATGGCTATTATGAATGATTCAATTAACAAGCAAACCGTTTAGTTACTCAAGTAATTAGAACAATTGTAAAATTAAGTAATTATTAATTATAATTTCTGTTTTTTTTTTGTTTTCTTTACAACAATATTAAATACTTTGCAACTCATAAGTCCTGTATTTCATTCAATTATATTTTACGATTCATATCTCTAAAAGTCTACAAGTGTATAAAATGCTAATCTCGAGGACGAAGCCTGAAATATAATTAGAGATTAAACGAACTTACCTGTGAGTGAAGTTCGATCCTAATTATATGAAGGCTTCGTCCGAAGAGATTAGCAACCCTCCCGCCCACTCGTTCGGTCTCTACCCCTATTAATCGTAAAATATGAAGATAATGGGCTAGACTCTAAACTAAATGAGACGGATTGCGAGCGCAGGAATCAAGTGGACTAATCTACCCTCAGCAAAATAAATACCAAAAAAATTAAAAAAAATGGAGGTTGAAGAAATTAAATATTCTCAAAATAGTGTGGAATGGTGTGTCCTACCGCGTTACTACAAGTGTATCAAATGCTAATCTCGAGGACGAAGCCTGAAATATAATTAGGATCGAACTTCACTCACAGGTAAGTTCGTTTAATCTCTAAATGTTTTTGTATGTTTTATTAAAATATTTTACTTACATTTGTTTGTTCAATTCATTGCTTAACTATTAGCAAGTCTCTTTATATTTGGGTTAGAATGTATTAGTTGTCTACCCTCTAAAAATGACAAATCATGTTTAAGTTAGTAGTTTAAGTTCAACGTCATAATGCTATTGACTATCGGGCTTTCGTTACGTTTTTAGACATTATACCCTGCGTTTTTTGAGAAGTGCTTTTATTTGTGAATCAATATGAATCATTGAACCACACTTTTATGAGCTGAAATAATTATTTTGCATGAGCAAAATGTTTCAATTAGTGAAATTGCGAGACGTTTAAAGATATCGGTGAGTAACAAAATGTTATTATGATGGTTAGAAGTTTAATATGTTTAAATAATCCTCATGTTATTGATTGTTGTTTTTTGTAACAATATTTTATTATTGTTCACAGAGAAGGACTGTGCAATTGTGGGTCCATCGTTATGCAGATTCGGGAAGCATTGATCCTTGCCGACCGGGACCAAAGGCTGGATTTGCATTCACAGATTGGCATCTGATATAGTTGCTACGCATACCGCTGAGCCCTTCCTCACTACTCGTTCCACGGCAACTAAACATGACGTGACATTACAAACTGTACGAAACCACTTGCGTGCAGCTGGTGTGAAATGTTGTAGCCCAGCCAAGAAAATTTGAATGTCAGATATTCACAGGCAAAACCGGGTACGCTTCGCAAGAGAATATTTGGATTTTGATTGGTGCAATAATATAGTTATATTTAGAGATGAAAAATGTTTTAAATCAGACAAGGACGGTCGCAAAATATTGTGGCGAAAAGATGGTGAGCGCTATCATAAAAAAAAATATTCTTCTTTTTTTTTTTTCTTTCTTTTTCTTTTTCTGCTTCTGTCCTGTTGTATTAATGTGCATTATGTTTATTGTAACTATTTTTGTTTTATATTTTTTTTTTTTATGCACGTCATGTCCCTGCGACAAATAAATATTTTTTCTTTCTTCTTTCTTTCTTTCTTTCTTCTTTCCATGCAGGTCTAGTGGAGACATTTACTTCGTGCATGAACAAGTCATAGATAGCGAAGGCGCACCAATAGGCTATTAATAAAAATATCAGGGGGTAATTCGATTTGTTTTATGTGAGTGATGTTATTGTTAGTGAGATAACAATTTAGGATACCTGTATCTTAATATCTATCTTATTAACATGTTTATTCATTTCACTAATAAATAAATTACCCACTTGAATAAGAAAAGTAACGTTATTTCTTGTCCGACTTAGAATATTTGTCATGCACAAAACTTTATAATTTGTAATTATAATATAAAAAAAAACCTAGTCAATAAATATTGTTGATTTCTTAATACAAATTGTTTAATTTTCACTTTTTTTTTCGAATAATGTTCTTAATATCAGGTAAATTACAATAAAAATTCAACAAAATGAAAATAAAAGTTTTGTAATAATGCAAAAAGTTGACGCCAGCGGCGCAGATTCGATCCTACGACACTTGATTTACCAGCCGAATGATTACACACCTATGCCACGACACCGGTTAGTCACAGTGTTAAATTGATGCTTCATAATTCTTTACCTCATATTATACTTATACTATAGTGAAGCAAACACTAACAAATAGGCGAAGTAATACACCAGTTGATTTTACGCACACCAACATCTTTGTGGTGTGCCCTGCAAACCGATCTACTTTGCAGCGTGTACCACTATTGTACATGAAGTTTAAATAAATAAATAATGTAGACAAAACTTAGTCTGTTGTAAAACCGTTTAACGTTATGAGCCGAATATTGGACGATAGTCTATAAGTTCTAAATAAGACAAAAACTATTATATCGTCATATCAGAAAAAACTTGCACTGCTGGACTTTCCCTCCCAGGCCTTGATTATAATACTTCTATGGAAAGGCAACTAGCATATCAATGTTGTGGATTAACTTAAATCGTATTATCTGAAAAAATATGTAATTTTCGCGCAGTTTCATCCAGATGCAAACAAAACTTGATACAATGGCTCCTAAAAATCAAAATAATCATATCTTACCTCTAAACTATTATCACATGTAACACTATAATACAAATATAATTAAATTAATATTAGATTTCACAATTAAAATAAATCACGAATTAAAATAATAAGTTTGTATCTTTTGCAAATAAACGTTTCTATGGACGCGTTGTCATAGTGACGTTATTTTGTTTATAAGTTTTGACAATGTTGGGTTTTAATGTCATTTAGCCAGAATTTATTCGTATCCGTACTTTTTTTACTTGAATGATGTAAAATAAAGGTTGAATAAAGCTTTTATTTGATAACGAAATAGCAAACTGCACCTTGGTTACGAAATTTAAAAGCGGTGCTTTATACCAATTGATGATTGGTTCATTCTTTAAACTATATTCTGTAAAGGAATGTGAGTTAAGAGTTTATATTTTAAGACATCATTTAGTGCTTAGAACCCTACCATAATCAATAGGGCCGGTTAAGTTAGCAATACCAGTTTGTGCCCACAACAAAATAATTATGAAGGTATCATCCACACGACCTCACCACCATAGATCTATAAGGTCACCATACTCACCACATTACTGCTAATCAAGAGAAAACACAATAGTGTACTTATTCTTCGATTAAGTGGCCGAAGTGGTTTTTCGTTTTTGTCTATCATCTTCTAGATACTTCTTATGAGTTCTTTGTAAAGGTAAGACAATTGCAAAAATTGGGCATTTAGTCTTTACAGAACAGTTGGTCGCATGCTAGTGTTAAGAAAACCAGCATGAGCTGGCCCCTTGTTTTATAGAATCTCTGAACTACGCTAGGCCAGTCAATGTCAAGTGTGCCCAAAGCACCTTGGCCTTGCCTAATCAAACCATGATCATCATCTGCCTAGCCTTTTCCCAACTATCTTGGGGTCGGCTTCCAGTCCAACCGGATGCTGCTGAATACCAGTATTTTACATAGAGCGACTGCCTATCTGACCTTCACAACCCAGTTAGTACTGGGTAATACGATATCCTTGGTTAGACTGGTTGTCAGACTTTTTGGGCCACTGACTAATCAAACCATAAGGCAACAAATAAAACAACGTCTATAGAATACATTTTATTTTATTATCAATAATTTCAATCGGTTCATTCGTTTCCATAATACAATAAAAATCTTATATAAAACATAAATGCATGATAAAATTCTCTTATAATATAGTACAAATTGACATGGATTATTCTCTATAGATATAGAATATTTAAAAATTGCGCAGTTTAGAGCAATTTTCAGTTTGATTTTAAATTCATAATTTTAATACTGTCATAATTATAACTTTTTCAATCTCACAGATTCTTGTTTTCCAATTTAATTCTAATGATTACAGCGATAACTAAGGTTTTTTTTTAAAGATATATTGGCCATATTGGGATTAAAAGAATAATATCCAATAGTATAAAACTGTAAACACTAAGAAATACACATAATGATTTATTATTTCATGAAATATAGAAAAAAACACCTTATAAATGCACAAGTCAGGTTACGATACAAGATCAGTTAATTAAGTGTTATTATTTTTTTTGATTGTGAAACACATTGAGATCACAAAAGCCGAGATCTGATCGATTCCCGTCACTGCCGCCTAACTGTCAAACTAGAGGTGTGAGATATAGACAGGAACATTTAAGTCCCGTTATACTGCCGGAACAGATCCACGTCAAAACGACATCACGCTTTTTAGATAACTATAGTGTAGTTCGCGGATCCTTTTTCAATACCAAAGGTTAAATAGGTAGATAGAATACTAGGTATTCATTCATGTAGATTTTTTACGCTTATGCTGCGGCCACACTACCGTTTTAAGGCAATAATTATGGCCATAATTGAAACAACAACTAGGTGTAGCCATGATTTATGACCACAATTTTACAATGTTAATCAATATGGCATATGACGGTAGGCAATAGCTCCGATGGCGGTCTTTTTTCACATATCATTATCAACATCAACATTAGTGTAACCACACCACCTCACGCGGTAATTTAATGCCATAATTATTGAAGTAAACGGTAGACGGTAAGGTAGTGTGGCCGCATCATAAAAGGGATCTTTTTAGATCTCAGCCTAACTCAAATCAAGATAGATTTTCTTAAGTTGGGAAGACACTAGGATAAGGAAGATTAATGTTTACTTAATTTACATAATAACTACACAAAATTATCAATTATGAATAATACATTGTAATCTCTGGCATAGACATAATTAGGAACTAAAAAAAAACTGTCACACAAGTGGAACAGAAAAAAATTAGAAATAGATTAAGGAGGACGCTCTAAGGTAGCCCGTGAAATTCAATTTTTCTTACGTTTTTTGCAATTTTCATGAAAAAGTCATTCAACGGAATCAAATGAACTTAAGAGGGCTGTATTGATGATTTAAATGATTATAACTCTGAAAATACATACGTGTTACGGTCGCGAATAATATTTTGTTCAACATGAGCCTGACACTCACCAGCAAATCTTACTTCTTACTAATATTATAAATGCAAAAGTTTGTGGGGATGGATGGATGTTTGTTACTCTTTCACGCGAAAACTACTAAACGGATTTGGATGAAATTTGGCCCATAGATAGTCTTTTACCTGGATTAACAAATAGGATATTTTTTATCCCGGTAGTATGATCCCGTAGGACAGTTACCGAACTTCACGCGGGCGAAGCCGCGGGCATAAGCTACTTACAAAAAAACGTAAGAAAATTTTAAATTCGCGAGCTACGCTGGCGCTTCTACCTTAAGTTAATTTTGGCAATATTACCGAGATTTCACCACCCCGCACTGAGGCCGCGTGGTGGATTACTGCCCACTCTCGGGGAGGAGGCCTGTGTCCCAGCTGTGGGGACATTGTTACAGGCTTTGAATACTGAGATTGAGTCATAAATATTTTCGAAGGTGGTTGGCACCTGAGCAGAAAAAGTTTACTAGCTCTAAAGATCTATCAAAGTCCTCTATTTATCACAAAATATAAATGCGTCGTAGCACCAGTTTAATTATTTCATTAAAAACTTAAATTAATTCATTTATCAGAATAATATTATGTTATACAATACAACAGTTTGTTACTATGCAATATCTTTATTTCACAACCTTGATTAGAGATTGTGTACATTAATTGGAAGCTTTTCCTTAATTATTTCATTTTGGTGAGCCTTGGCCCTTGATAAATATTATTCACCAACCTTGGTTAGTTCATTAGAACATTGTTGATAATTTTATATTTTCATCCGTAGCGTAGTGCAATGGATGATGGACCTATTTTACATAGAAACTGGGGGGTCTAAAATGGCCGCTTTAGCAGAATCATATTATGATAATAATATGTATTACGTTTAAATTCGTAAAATGGTCACAAGGTGACAATTCATAATAGTAGGTAAGTCTATGACCATTTTAAGAATTAAAACGTAATTCATATTATTTTCCTATTATGATTCTGCTAAAGCGGCCATTTTAGACCCCCTGTTCTACGGATATATACGGATGTTCGGTAAACGAAGTTTTTTTTTCGTCAATAGTAATTACAGTAGGACTACTCGCTCACACAAGAAAATAGCAAAGATAGACTGTTGTCAATCCCTCTAATAGTTACAAATAGACTTACAGTTCACATTTCATACGTGCTACTTGACGGCACCTATACAAAAAAAGGTGGTCTATTTGAAATTCGTATTTTATGCACACTTATTTAATACCACCATCTTCTAGCACCACACACTACCACACGAGAGCAGGTTTGCATCCCAGCAGTGGGCAAGTTCTATGCTGATTATACCACCACACAATCAAGGCCACTGCCTCTCTTCCTCACTCTTATTCAAATAATTATTAGATCCTTGCCAGCTAAACGAGCTATCCGTATCCCCATCTTCGGGCTTCCTCTCATTATAGTTCGAAGCTCTGTTCTCCTTGACAAAGGAGCGTGGGCGACCTTCGATCAAGGAGTGGCTGAGCCGGGAGGCGTCGAAGTGGAAGCCAGAGTTGGAAGGCTTTCTGACCTCGCGGAGATACTTCCAGGTGTGGCTGTCTGGACCCTCATCTGTTGGTTTTGGACTGTATAGCCATTCTGGAATGTGATACATATGTTTGTCAAATGTGTTGGATGAATTATATATTGTAAAAGCCTAGAGTATCTACTTCTGTCTCAGATCTATGTCTACTTCTTTTTACACTTTACCTACTTTTGCTACTTTAACTACATAGCCAGTTATTGGGGAAAATAAAAATTAAATAAATACGTACCTAAAAGAAGAATGGGATAACAAAAAAAAAACAGTTTTAGTGCTTGATGATGTCAAAAAGCTTCGGTGCAAAAATTGTAATTCAAATTACAATTTTTGCAATTTAGCCGGTGACAAAAATAAAGCGGGATGGTTATTTCACGGACTGCGCTTCAATTTAGTGACTTTTCGTTTTTTTTTTGTCTAATTGGATGAATATGTACATCGTACCGGCACCGGACATTTTCCAGCACTCACTTCCACACCCTTTTTAATTCATGCACGAAACGAAATCGACAGAAAAAATCTGAGGATCAATAATTGGTACATCAGATGAATATCAATATGGACATAACGTTTTCAAAAAATAACCGCAACAAAATTTAAAATAGGCGAAACCTTTGTTTTGTTTGTGAGAAACAAAATCAGAAGGTGACTGAATCTATAATGGAAATGTAGTTTTCCTTTTCACTTGTGGATAAAAGCGTCAATAAAATAAACAATTATTGTCCTACATACCTCCATTAGAAACATTAGCTATGGCAGTGAGCAGGAAGTCCTTATCTTTGGCCTGTAGCACCAGCATGTGCCGTAAGATGTCCACCATCGAGCGCTGCGCCAGGGCCTTAGCGCGCATGTAGTATACTGCCACACTGGAAGCAATGATACAAATACAACTGCAGGACTTGTGGGCGATCTTGCATGAATAATTTGGGTCATATCAGTACGAAATTCGTTGCCATTAAGTGGAAAATCTCTTTGTTGAACCTGGTCATGAAATTGAGAAGACAGTGCCAAAGAATGGCACGCATTACTTTCTTTTGAATACTCAAAAGAAAGTAATGCGTGTTTTTCCTGCTGAAATTAAGGAGAAGTTTTCAGCTTTCGGTAAGCATGCTCTGGAAAGAAGTTTCAGCACTTTGCCCTTGTGCCCTAGTGGGACAATAACAGGCTAGCTTTAAAGCTACTTACCCCAGGAACAGCATAAGAAACCCAATGACTCCGGGCCTGACGATGAAAGTGAGCACGAGACGCATGGTGTCCCGTTCCTTCAGCTGCAGTACACCCTGACTCATCACACCATACACGTAGTCGTAGCCGCGGAACGGACCGCATGCGTGTGATGACGTTCTGCAAGATATAAAGGAGAATCTTTTACATAACGTCGTGATGGTCCTGTAGTAAACGAATCACCTGCCTGCCGCGCATGAGGCTGCTTTATGAGTTTTTCTTAGACATTACTGACATCGGTGAAGGAACACAAGTTAAGGAACGCTTATCTTACTACTTACTATTATAAATTTGAAAGTTTGAGATGGATGGATGATGTGTGGCACAGAGATACGATTGTAGTTTGGAATAGCACGTAGGCTACTTTTTAGGGTTCCGTACCTAAAGGGTAAAAACGGGACCCTAAGACTTCGCTGTCTGTCCGTCCGTCTGTCTGTCACCAGGCTGTATCTCAAGAACTGCGATAGCTAGACAGTTGAAATTTCCACAAATTATGTATTTCTGTTGCCGCTATAACAACAAATACTAAAAACAAAATAAAATAAATATTTATGGGGGGCTCCCATACAACAGATATGATTATTTTGCCATTTTTATAGTTAATGGTACGGAACCCTTCGTGCGCGAGTCCGATTAGCACTTGGCCGGTTTTTTCTTATTTTCTCAGACAGTATTTAATATTTGTCTGAAATTGCTAATCCGGCTTGAGCAAGCGTGGTAATCAAGGCGTGTGCCTTATCTGCATGAGAAGAAGCCTGCTATTTATGTTTTCTTTACCAATTACAAGGTGAACTCAGTTATCATATCAGGTGTATATGACCTTACACATAATTAAGTACATTATAAATAGTAGCTATTCCAAGGTAAGCTATCTTCTCCATTCTAAATTTCATTAAAATACATCCAGTAATGTATGTGTGAACGAAAGAAATGCATCCAGATATTTGCCATTTGCCAGGTCTATGACCCAAAATTTGATGTTTAAAAAAAATGTAGTTCATGAAATGTGTGATGAATACCTACTACTAAAAAGAGGTAGCTCTTTTTTGTATATAAATAAAAAACCCGTATTTGTCTTTTTATATACAGGGTGTTTGGCAGAACGTTGAACATACGAAAATGGTGGATAGTTGGGGTCATCTGCTACTTACTCAGCCCTAATTTAGTTGGCCCTGGCCCACTGGATATTTTTAATTATTTTTTTTATCTTTTTTCTTGTTTCACCACTTTCTTAACTTTAAAGTGTAATTTTTATTAAAAGTGGGTGTAACAGGCAATATTTAATTTTTTTTTTTCATACTTTTATGTTGGCAGATTCTTATAAAGTTATTGCTTTATTCAGATGTTAGCTAGAAAAAAAGTTATGAGTCCTCAAACTTACAGAAAGATGTAAAAAAATACTTAAATCTTAATTTCAACTTGCGTTAAAAAAAAAACAAAAAATGATTGAGGAGTTCCAATTCTAGCAAAACATCCCTAGTGTGTGAGCTTTCTAATGGTATGTAATTTGCTTTTATAAAAAAAAAACTTTAAGAGTTATTTCATAATTTTATCAAGTAGGACATTTTTGACGAAACTCTACCTTTACGGAAAATGAAATGTTTTGCGAAATTTAATACTGCAAGGTTGGTAAAAATTAAATGGTCGATTCAAATTATGCTGTACCAGTTAGGTGTGTTAAGGAAACAATTAAAAAATGTTAAATAATTTATTTAAATAATAAATCACAAATGTTCGAATTGACGCCCTTCATTTACAATACAGGCGCGGCATCTACGTCTGATTTCTATAGTCGTTGTGCGCAGCAGCATCTCCTGTCGCATAACTTCGAAAGCAGTATTAATTCGATTTATCAAATCTTCTCTACTTTCTACTTCTGTAGTGTAAACTAGTTCCTTTGCCCTTCCCCACACGTGAAAATCGGGCAAGAGTGAGACAAAATTTCTACCTGCTTCGTGTAACAACCATCCCAAGGGAATAGTGAATGTCAATTTGCACCACTGCTACTGGCAAGCCGGCGTTCATTTAATTTTTACCAACCTTGCAGTATTAAATTTCGCAAAACATTTCACTTTCCGTAAAGGTAGAGTTTCGTCAAAAATGTCCTACTTGATCAAATTATGAAATAACTCTTAAAGTTTTTTTTTTATAAAAGCAAATTACATACCATTAGAAAGCTCACACACTAGGGATGTTTTGCTAGAATTGGAACTCCTCAATCATTTTTTGTTTTTTTTTTAAATGCAAGTTGAAATTAAGATTTAAGTATTTTTTTACATTTTTCTGTAAGTTTGAGGACTCATAACTTTTTTTCTAGCTAACATCTGAATAAAGCAATAACTTTATAAGAATCTGCCAACATAAAAGTATGAAAAAAAAAAACTAAATATTGCCTGTTTCACCCACTTTTAATAAAAATTACACTTTAAAGTTAAGAAAGTGGTGAAACAAGAAAAAAGATAAAAAAAATTAATTAAAAATATCCAGTGGGCCAGGGCCAAATAAATTAGGGCTGAGTAAGTAGCAGATGACCCCAACTATCCACCATTTTCGTATGTTCAACGTTCTGCCAAACACCCTGTATATATATATTTATTGATATGCCGTAGGTTAGATAAATTAACAGAAAGTTTTTCATCATTAAGGGGAATGCTCCAACCAGCCCGCGAAATTCAAAATTTCTTGCGTTTTTTGCAATTTGCAGGCCAGTGCTAGGTTGTATGTTGATTAAAATATTATTCGCGGCTGTAAGACGTATGTAGTTACAGAATTATAATCATCAAATTAAGGGAATAAAAATAATAATTTTCACATCAACAAGCTGTTTCATTTATTATAGTCACAAAGTGCATTTAATATACCTATTTTTAATTAGCCTCCAAAACTTTTGAACGCGACTGTACGGACAACAGCATAGGTATAATACGTCCAATAAAGAAGGTCATCGATATGTATGAATCCGTCGCTTTTTAGTAGTCATTCAAAGGACAATGACCAAAGTTGGTACCAAAAAGTCTCGCGCCTCAAAACCAAAATATTATAGTAATTAGTTTCATATTTTTTTACGGCATTACGCGTCGGGGATTTGATTTTTGAACTGGAAATATACTTTTCGAGTTTAAAAGTATGAATATTGTTTTACTCCCTTTATATGACGTTCCGTTTCAACTGAATATAAATGACGTTCCGTTTCAATTGAACAAACCCTTGTCTGTCGAGCGGACTCTAAAATTAATTACAATTAAGTAAGATCAGTACACCAAATCGATTTAGTTTGGTTTATTGCTATTTGCAACAAAATAGATTTTCTCAGGCTAAAGATTTTGATTTATCGATTACATCCCTAAATCCCGACTAGTTTATAGCACTTACTATACTCTATGGTTTATAGTTATCTTATCTGTGGCATCTGACATTTGTACTGTACTGACTGACTGACTATTGGCAATGTAAAGGTCTAAAATAAAATCGAGTTTCAGTCAAGCATACTGTGGATGTTACTTTAACTCGTAATTCTTACTAATATTAGTGTATTACGCTGTTTTTAGAGCTATAATATATAATGTATGTGTGTTAAAATACGTCGTTGGTAGCGTCGAAAAAATAGACCTACTTTTTAGGTTAGTTTCGATTTTATAAAATAACTCTGAAACGCGGGTTTATTTTTCAAAAATAATTTTTGTAGGAGTTAATACGATCAGTGTAGTCTATAAAAAACAAGGTTTGATTTTGATGCAGCATGGTACGGGATTCCATACTTCCATGAGCATTCTCTTTTGGTCGGATAACCAGCCGTTGTTTACATATTTTGGTTTTTTGTTAATATTTACTTAATGCGAAACATTCCAAGCTGAATATTTTCACCATATATTTTTGACTAAAGGCACATGATTTTGGTTTACACCTACACATCAGGGATTGAGCCGGTTCCTTGTATTTTGCCGTCAAAAGTCGTTTTGACTTTTAGCAAGATTATTCAAAAACGCATGCATGAACAGTTTTGAAACTTGGTATGGTTATTATTAGCGTCAAGAAGGACCGAATACAGTTTTCAGCGAACTTATACCTTGTCTCATTTAAGCGCTGCGATGTTTTTTCGGGTTTTCATAAAACCGCGATAACTTGAAAACTATAAATATTTTCTTAAATCTAATTGGGGCACTAAGGTGTGCCCCTTAAGAGCTACTCGTGTATGTTTATTCTACAGGGGCACATGCAATGGTTTTAGAGATATACGATTCATCAAAACGTTACTCCAGCAGGAAATGCAATATCTCGGAAACCTGAAGGGGCACAGATTTTATTTTTGGGGGCACATTAAGGCACACATATAAGCTCTCTGGCCATGCACAATTTTTCTCTCTCCGATCATTCGTTTAGAATTTTCCTGCTAGAAAAACGTTACCCCAGCAAGAATCGTTTTTTCCGTTTTTTTCCAAAACGACAGGGGGCACACATTTTTTATGTGGGGGCACATTTACAGCAGATAAGGCACCAACTATACGTTCGACTCATATAACTCTAGGAGACACTTTCTTGCTGGGGTAACGTACACTCGTCACTGACATCGGTGAAGGAAAACGTCGTGAGGAACCTTGAACTTACATTTAATGTAAGTCTGAAATCGCTAATCCCTTTTGAGCAAGCGTGGTGAACGATGCTCGTGCCCTCTCTATATGGGAAGAGGGCTTTGCCCGGCAATGGGTAGACTGGTATAATATTATATTTCAATAGAGGTAATTTAAGGCTATGAAGATAAACAGCATCTTACGTATTAATTTGAAAAAATACATGATGCAATCAATTAAACCCATTCGTCTAAATACTTGATTATTAGAGGCGGGCGAAGTTATAAGTTAGCAAATTAGATAATTACATTTAAAACTAGGGCATGCCACGGCTGTCAACTCAAGTGTTCTATTCAAGAAAATCAAAGCCAAGAATTTCATTAGCATACTATATTATTTTATTTTAATTCATAGCATGGTGTACGTTTAACTTACGGCCACCATGCGATGAGCAAACTAATCCCAAGGTTTAATAAACTCTGCCGAAGCAGAGTATTTCAAAAATACAAAAGACTCATTTGAGTGTTCCCCTCCACGGAAATCTTTAGTAAAAGGCGAAAGATTTATGCGTTTTGAAGGGAAACCAGAGATACGGAATTTACTCGACGCGAGACACCCAACCAAGCGCCGGAGAATCTTAACACCGCGATTCAGGAACGTGACGTAAATGTACAACGCCATCTATCGAGGCAAGATGAACTAAACCGGTTTTAAAATAACTTTTAAAAAGGGAGCTTGTGCCACCCTTTTAAAAGGTGCAGTGTTACTATAACTAGGGTGCCGTTATACTAGGGGGTGGTGACGGGTCATTTTTGTTATGTTGACCTTCAAAAGTATCGTTATGCTTTTAGCATCGTTTTGCGTGTTTAGTGTATATGTTACCGGCCAAACCCGATTTCTGGCAAAACTAGTTTGTCCTAGGCCAATCACAAAAGAACGATCATAGAGCACCCCGTCTGAATGGGTTAGGTTAGGTTAGAACTGTGGCCAACCGCGCGGGAGCCGAGCGAGCCTTGCGAGCGGTGCCGCGGTAGCGGCCGGCGGACGCCACTTCCTAGTTGGGCGCATTGTAATTGCTTTCCTTGGGTTAGTACATCCTGACAAGATAAACCAGTAAACCGGTTTACTTGTTTTACTAACACTTAGCGAAAAGTAAAAGCTACTAAACTAAATGATTTCCCGTTAACTATAGAGTTATTGTATGAATGAATTGTAGTTTTTTTTTAGTAGCCTTGTATGTCCCACTGCGGGGCAAAGACCTCCCTCCTATCCTTCCAGGCACTCTTATAGTAGTAATTATCGATAAACCCGTCAAATCAATTTTATTTTTATATACGAATCCGTGTCTTTGGCAGACAGACCTAAGTGTAACCTAAGATCAAAAATTACATTTCCAGCAATGCTAAAATGGTCCTAATATAAATTTTAAGATACTGCTTGCTGCTTTCCCTTAATTATTAAGACAGTTTTCTTTTAAAAACAATTTATTGTTTATTGAAATAATCGCAACATTAAACAACATTATGATTAGTGTGCTACTCAGACAATGTACAAAAACGGATTCTAGACGAGCACTTTTTATCTTTTTCATATTAATCATCTCATGTTATAGTTTTTAAGTCATCAACTAGTCAGTATACAAATTATGGATATCTTTCTGAAATAAATGAATAAGGTGACACCGACTTACCTAAAGAACAATGATCCAATACCAAACAGCGTGGTGAAGAGAGATAATGTGACGAACATGTAGAGTACTGTCTGCGTCTGCGCAGCGCGCCATACCTGAAAATATATGGTTTAAGAACTTTATTTCTCAAAAAGAGTTACATTCACTTATACAGGGTTATTTGTAAAACACCAGCAACCTCTTAAGAGGTCATTTGACGAGTTAATCGATCATAAATGTAGGGAACAGCTGATTTTTTTTTCGCGATTTCAGGTTTGGTCCCATAGTAAAAGTTGTTCATAATGATGAGTACAATGACCTCTTAAGAGGTTGCTGGTGTTTTACAAATAACCCTGTATATGAGAAAAATCTTACGGTTTACGGATACACAACAAAAATAGGTTAGATTAGTACACTACCCAAAGATATCTTAAAATTTTAAAATCCGCTAAAATGCGTTTCTTTTGAGATATTTTAAAAGTATACATGGTTATTTGATCTTTTACACGCCGAGGCATTTTTTTGTAAAGCTGTGCTCCTAATAGAGCTTTTATAATTTTAAATATCACATCATACAAAGGAAAAGCATACTGAAGCACTTATGTAAATTAACTCTATGGATGTTTGCATAAAGATATAGATAACTCGGTCCCATTTTGTCAGGACCTGGAAAACAATAAATTTTACTGTTTTGATGCACCTGTTTCTATGTACGTGACTATTTTATCCGAAACGAACGGTGCTAATGTATTCTGACATTGAATGAGTTTTTTAATGATGACTTAAAAGTGGATTGAACTACAGACTTATTTATTAAATTTTGTTTTTATTTTAATGACATTTTGTATTTGATTATTATTTTCTCATGATTGTACTTTGCCTATTAATTTAATGACATGATGTATTGGACTATAATTATATTTTAGTGACATTTTGTTGTTGGTTATTATTTTAATGACAATTAATGATGTATTTGACTATAATTTTATTTTATTCGACTTTTTATTTCTCTATTTTATCTTGTGAAATTATTTACTTATTTGAATGAATTTATGAATTTTAATTAATGTTGATTATTTTAAAAATTCTACTATCAATATTGTATAAATTGTTGTGCCCGACAGGGTGTCCATGTGAACTTAATTATTATTTTTAAGATCTTGTAAAACACATGGGATATGCAAAGGGAATATGCATAAAATTTAAATTTGTCTCAAATATTTTTTTTAGATTCTTTATTGTCTTTACATTATACTTAAAAGGTATTTTTTTTATTTAGTTATTATTTAAACCCAGAAAATATTATATAAAAAGTGAAAAATAAGGGAGGTAAATTCAAACTTACAAATTGGTCGAAACGAAATGTGACGTCATTGGTCACGTCATTGGATGTATCGGCGTTGATATTCATACTATGTTAGTAGTGTTTGTGAGAAAAATTGTTTAAAACTGTATTTCTGTGTGATTACTAGTGAATATTATATTTGTAGTCAATCTAGGACGATGACAGAAACTGGTTTTGTCAAAGCACAATCGGATAATCTACCGAAAATAGAGGCATTTATGATGTCAACATATCTGAATTTCTATTAATTAATTATTTTTAATTTAATGAACAACTTGGTGCATAATCAGCGGATGTAACAGAAGAATAAGATGATATATAAGTACTATCAGCCGGGTTATCAGCGAACAATTTTCTTTTTAAAACAGATAGTATTATTGCTGAAGTTCTTTTCAGTAGGTACATTGACACCTTTACTTCTGTACTTCAGTTTAATATTGACTTGCATAGCTTTGTCGTTTGTGTTGCATAGCTTGTAGATCATATTTTCCTCCTTTCTGTTTCACTATGTTATATTCAATATACCTAATTAACTGTATCTTCCCTAACAAACATCAAACTTTCGTAAAACCACAATAGTAATGAGCAAGCTCTATACAGCGTGTAACGGAAGGGGGGTATCAACCCTGAAGGAGGTGAATGTGCTCATGAAACTCAACAACTTTCCCCAAAGAACATAGGCCGAAATATGAAAAAAAAATTTGGCCCTCCCTTACAAAACTGACTACCAGCTGATTGATTTACTATGGGAGGGCCAAATTTTTTTTGTCATATTTCGACCTATCTTCTATGGGGAAAGTTGTTGAGTTTCATGAGCACATTCACCTGTGTAGAATTTTGTTATGAACTTTTGTAAACTAGGTTAGGTTAGTTTTAGACAAAAGGTAGGTTAGGTTAGTTTTAGACTTAATAGCTAATTCACACTAAGCTGTACATAAATATATCATACTTCCGTTAAAATGATCTTCACAACAAAATACAACCGATAATGGAGATACATTATACTTTCTCATCATCTTACACCATTTTTTTCGTTGTTTCACAACGCGTGGTATACGAAAAAACAGTTTATCGGGTGTACTATTAATAATGTTTTTCCCCTTCGGTACCATACAATACTTGTAAGAACGTTTTTTAACTTCTTCCATGATTTGTATAGCAATTAAAACTACAAAATATGTATGAAGTAACTGAAACGCTATAGTAAACAAACACGGGACACAACCAATGACGTCATCAAAAGCGCGCGCAAAATGGTGGCGTTTGAACGGCTTAAATTTATTCAAAATTTAAATTTCACTTTGAAAAATTATTTGACTATTTTCAAGCCTATTTATATGTTTTTCTATGTTATAAAGATGTTAACGATTAATTTAAGAAATAAAAAAAAATCATGCATATTCCCTATTGAATTGCATTGAATTGACTTTTCCGTACTGGGAATCTACCAAGTTTTTTTTATTTAAAGAGTTGACTAAAGCAAAGCAATGCACTGCAAAACCGTGTTGAGGACTAGTTTGATTGCTAACCTAGTTTTAAAAAAGTGCTTAAGAATTTCCATTCTTACAGTATTGAAATTCTCGAAAGGAATTCATCAAATATGTAAACATTATCATCATCCTTTAGCATGAGATGAGGATATGGTCAAAGGCGAGCCGACAAATAACAAAAACACAATAAACAACAATTGACTTTTTAAAGGGAAACAAAAATTGTCAATTCGAAGGGTTACCTTCCTGGCGGGCTGGCAGGCTCTCAAGGCGCACTGCTTCTTGATGTAGAAGAGAAGCAGCAGCTTCAGGGTCACGGCCACGACCAGCAGTGGACAGAACAGCATCCCGAACCACAGCACGGCTTGGTTGTAGATCAGGGTTAGGGAGTTGTAGGCTATGTTGAACTCAGGTGCGCTTTCTGATTTGCTCCAGCTGAAGATTTATAACGTTTAGGTTTTATTTGAATAGGTTATGGTTGTTTGAAAAGATGGAGTTTATCAATTACCAGTTATTGTTACTGTGTGGTGGTGATCGATTCGACGCAGTAACAAAAATCTAAACTTTCATAGGCAGTACACGTGATACAACATCACATACATATGTAGATACATAGCCTGTTTAAATGATGACCCTCCTTTGGCTTTGCCGTAGTCGGGTAAAGGTAACAATTACGATTCGTGACGATTCTAAATTCAAGATCTTCGTTCGCCAACCGCCTTTACTAGATGTTTGAAATATCATCAATTACCGATGCAGTGATGTTAAATTAGTCAAATCAACGATGGATCAGATTTTATTACTTGACATGGATAATTTAAATATTTCAAATCATAATAGTATATTCAAATGTAGCCAATAGTCAACAAAAAATATGTACAAAATAATAATAAAAACTCACTTATAAATTAAGCCCCTAGTGAACTCAAAGAGTGGCAACACAAGCAAAGATATGGCGGAGTCTAGCAACACCAACCGGTACGCCTCCTGACCGAACGACGTTTCCCAACACTGGAATAATAATATTACAACATGGAGAAAGCAAAACAAAATACTTGAAAGCTGTCGTCATGAGGTCCTTAGTAGGACTTTTAGTATACATTTAAAAAATTTGGAATCAGTTTCGTTTATAAAAGCAGCTACAGCCTCAACGCAAAAACCAATCGTGTCGCTGCGTTCTGTCAACGGGATTGAACGGCTTTGACGTTGCGGTAGCCTTTGCAATTGTACTTTCATGCTTGAATTTTTTTTTAAACTGTTAGTACAAATAAAGCATTTTGCTTTGCTGCTTGCAAAGTGGATAAAAAGGGTGCATGTGACGCGCTGATTTGGACGAGAATCTTTTTAATATATTTCAATTATTTTTGGTGACATAAAGGTTATTAAGATTATTTAACGCAGGGCATCCACTTTAGCTACATGTGTGCTGCCAACAGTGGCAAAGCGCCTTTAAATAATTGCCGAAAGCGCCAAGACAGCTTTAAGGTTTACCAAAATTGGTAAAATTGTTTCAAATGACAACGTAAGAAACGTGTCTTTAAATAAAGTTCGTTCATATTTGAATTCATTTTAGCAAATAAACGTCACTTCGCTACACATTTTGTAGCGGTTTGGTCTTACAACTCTGTACCTCATCAGGGTGTTTCTGCGACCAGTAGACAAGTAGCAGCATCAGAGTACCGACGTCCAATAGCCAGGTTCGCGCCAACGTCACATATAGTGCCGTGCGAGGGTTGTAGAACTCTAACCTGAAATATAGATGATAAAGTGTTAGCAATTAACTGATGGATATTGGATCTTGTGGAGGAAAGTGAGACAGAAACACCT
Organism: Eurois occulta; assembly: GCA_950022335.1. Classification (NCBI taxonomy): domain Eukaryota; kingdom Metazoa; phylum Arthropoda; class Insecta; order Lepidoptera; family Noctuidae; genus Eurois; species Eurois occulta. Next base: position 19,510,158 of record OX465485.1, on the reverse strand, counting down.
TCCTCTCCAGAGTAGGCGAAGCCGGAGTACGAGGGCGCATTACTAGAGGGGTCATTCACCTCCAAGGTAACAGTGAATAGGGATCGGTACTAGGGCGCCAGATTTAGGCAGAACTTTGCGTGAACCGATACAGAACCGATACGAGCGTTAGGGGTGGCGCGGGTGTAGGCTACCGTCTCCGGGCAGCATGGCCACGCTACGCACGCACGCAATAGAAGTCTGGAAGAACTCTACACGTTACTTCGTGGAGAACTGCGACGAATATGGAATAATATCACTCACTTGACAACGACGTGCAACATGAGCGGGCACAGAGTGACGCACAGCGTGACGGCCAGCGACACGCCGAGCTCCCAGTGCGGCAGGCCGCTGCGCCAGCCCAGCAGCAGCCACAGGCCCCACTCGATGCCCACTATGAGCGCCAGCACGAACACACTGATGACCACGTTGGTCCCGTACTGGGCCATCTTTGTGAGGCAGGACATGGCGGCGTTCTTACGGTTCTGTTCGCTTAGGAGCTCCTGGAATGAAAGATACAAGAATTTATTGCAATAATGGCAAAAAATTCGACTGTGCATTTAGCTTGAAGGTGTATTTTTGTAACTCATTTGGTTCGTCTGTTTTATACCGAGAATATTGGTTGCCGTCTCAAAGTCGGCAGGTAGTTAGTCGTATTAAGTTTAAAGTTCGTTGTTTTTACCTTAAACTCGTTGTAAAGACTATTGGCATTAAGTTTGGCTGCTTCCTGCGTCACGACACCAAAGTCCCACCCACAGAACACCTTGTTCGCAAACACATGGCTCAGACCCCCTGAAGTCTCTATGAAGTTCAGACGATACGAGTATGCTGTCCTGAAATACCAAAGTAAAACTGTTATTTATAGATTGGCTTTCACAGGTCTGTCTATTAGCCAAAACATTAGGGTGTAAATTGTATCCTGGTTGATGCACATTATAGAAAAATAGATGAGTAACGTCCGGGACTCTTCAGCCTATTGAAGATTCGTAAAACTACAGTTTTATTTAGATTCTAGGCACAAGCGAACAAACATTGCTATAAGCGCGCAGGGAAACTGCGGCAGCATAATCTGTTTTATTGAAATAAAATAGCCAAATTAAAAATACTAAAAATAAAAGGAAAGCTCTCATAAAAGGACGTATATATTAGTCAAAAAACAACAGTAATTTAGGAAAAACTTACCGATAACATAGCACTCCAAAGAACATTAAATACAGACAGACCATGGTGAAGAAGTAAGCGAACGCCATATTGTACGTGAGCGTCGCTGGCGTGGCGATGTCGCCCTCGTGGTAGTGCCCGTAGAAAAGGAGCGAGTCCGTTAGACCTCCCTGGAAACACAGTTTGTTTGGGGTGATTATTTCGAGACTTCTTGAGCGCATGGATTTTTCTCAGCTTGACCTCACCTTTTAAAAAAGTGGCCTCATCAACTATGATAACCCATTGCTACTCATGAACATTGGCTCGTCATTTTGCCCTTGTCCCATTTTATTTGGGGTTTTTACAACATGTCATCTTCCATTCTTGAACATTCATTCAATTTACTCCACTCCAAGCCATTTTACTTGCAGACTACATACTTAATCGGGCACTTCTGTTCCTATCTAGATCTCGTGACATCTGAGGCATTTCTTACGGAGAGATCGGCTTGCAGTCTTACCAGTATAACCAGAGAGAGTAAGGGGCTCGCCCTCTTTCTCTCTCTGAAATAATTGTGTATTTTGTCCTTTTTACCCGACTGCCATGGAAGGGTTATGTTTTTCGCGCGTTTCTTGTAAATTTATTTTTACCTCGTATGTTCCAAATGGCTGGAAGGATTTCGACGATAAGGTATTTCGTCTCAAAAACTCAAATGTCCTTAGAGAGGAGTTTTCAAAAAAAACTAAATGGCGGATTTTTGGCGTTAAATTGTAAGTCGTTAATAATTGTTTTTCAACCAAACCTATCGTGTAGGTGTAGGGTATCAAAATGAAAGAAATTAAAAGGAGATTACAAATACACTTCTCATCAAAAAAATCGAAACACCTCGCAGTTTATGATTTGATAAGGATTATCAGAAAAATGTGTATATTTAGGAATAAATGTAAAATGTCATTTAATAGTGAGTAGTATGAGGTTTTTAAATCCTAATGTTATTGTTCTAAATTCAAATTAAGTCTTCATAGGTTTCGTATTTTGTATAATGAGTAATTTTTACCCTGTATGGAATATGAAGGAAATGGGTAAAACAACACGCGTAAATGAAAAAAAAATGTAAGAAACGTTTATTTAATAACTTGTATTCCCTCCGCGAGCTCTTATTACTGCTTCCATACGGTTCTTCATCGATCGGATGAGAGTCACGATCACATGTTGTGGTATATTATCCCATTCCTCTTGGATTGCATTTTGCAGCTGGCTAAGTGTTTCTGGGGCTGGATCTCTTGCTCGAATTCGTCTCTTTAATTCATCCCATAGATGTTCAATGGGATTCATGTCCGGGCTTCTTGCTGGCCATACCATAATGGAGATACCGACTTCGGTAAGATAATCTCGTACGACGCCCGCGGTGTGAGCTCTAGCATTGTCGTGCATGAATATGAAGTCGTTGCCAATAAAATGTGCATAGGGCATCACATGAGGTTCAAGACACTGTTCGATGTACCGATGAGAGTTTAGTGCAGGCAGCCGTGGCCCAGACACAAAGGCAAGTTCTGTCTTACCGTCGGCGCTGATTCCTCCCCAAACCGTCCACGAACCGCCACCATAGCTGACCTTTTCTTCAATGCAGCATTGTGCAAAGCGTTCTCCATCTCTTCTGTAGACCTTGTTCCTTCCGTCGTTACCATACAGCATAATTTTACACTCATGAGTAAACAGTACTTTGCTCCACTGAAGGTATGACCAAGTTAGGTGCTCGCGTGCAAAGTTAAGGCGCGCTCTTCGATGGTCTGCAGTTAATTTCGGCCCATTCGCTGGCTTATGCGGTGCCAATCCGCGTTCCTTCAACCTTCTTCTTATTGTAGAGTCACTTACAGCTACTCTTCGTACAACGCGAAGCTGCTGCTGCAGTTGAAAAGCGTTAAGGCGTCGATTTCGTAAAGAAGTTGTTACAATAAATCGATCATCTCGCTCAGAAGTGACCCGATTCCTGCCAGATCCTGAACGGCGCGTGAACGAACCAGTCTCCCGATAGCGTTTGTAGACTCTATGAACAGATGATAAGCTTAGATGCAATCTTGCAGCCACAACACGCTGACTAAGTCCAGAATCCAGCAATGCCACCACTTGGGCGGCTTCTGCGGGCGAAGTATCCATATGTTTTAGAAAAAAAAGTTTTTTCAGACGTCCCAAAGTCACAGTAAATGAAATAAGAAACAAAAAGTTTAAAGACAAGCGCTAATTTTAGTTTTTAAACGAGAAACGTACTCCAACCCTAAATACACATTTGTCTCAAAACAGTGATTAATTTCATTTATAGGATAAACAAATGAAATTCTAATTTCGAATTTTGATTTTTTTCTTCTTACTGTAATGACCAAACTGCCAGCTACACAATAATGTTTTTTTTTTTCATGGAATTAATTCTCTTTTGTAAAAAATTAGGACAAAAACAATAAAAACGAAAGTGTTTCGATTTTTTTGATGAGAAGTGTATATATGTACATAACACAATTTGTAGGCGGGATTTTTGATACTTTTAATTAAATGCTACTTGTTCTATGTAGTGTAGATAAAGTGTTTAATAGATAAATATCTTTCAAAATCTTACCATCCCCGTAATTAAATCCAGGGCTCCCAACTGGACCCTATCAGCCTTCTCTTCATCATGTAACACCTGCGGTATCACGACGAAGATGATGACCAGCGTGGTCAGCAGCAGGTCTAACGCGAACAGCCAGCGGAGGAAGTAGAAGTAGGAGCCCACGGCCGAGCCGAAGTGCCCTTCGATCTGGCGGATAGGCTCGTACCAGAACTCGAAGGAGAAGACTACGTCGCGGCATCGGTCGCGGAGCTGGAAAGACATGATTATCTATACTTCTCCTTCTCATATCGATGACTCAGATTTTGTGTGACCAGTATGTAGCGACCTGAACAGCTCTATCGTTTACCATATTCAAATTATCTTTACTGAAATATTGTGTCTTAGCATAACAAGAGGGAAGTTCTTGTTTTTAAGAGTAAAAAACGTGGTCCACTTCATGTTCCGCCTTCATCGCGCAGCTCTAGCAGTGGTGAGCAGTTTTAGGTATCGGGGCACATTTTTACAGACGAATTGCAGGATGACAATTACATTGAGAGGGAGCGCAGAGCATTAGCAGTCAGGGGGAACATGGTTACGCGTAGGTTTGCTCGAGAGAAATAAAGATAACTCTTTTTATAGCCAGTCCTTTGACTCGAGCAGTTTGTGGGTAAATTACTCTCATCGGGCTGCTAATGCCCTGCGTGTCCAATATAACATTTTCGGGATGATGTTGCGGCTGCCTCGCTATTGAAGTTGAAGTGCGTCTGGTATGTTTGCGGAGGCGACGGACGGCTTCCATGCGATTGTGCGCAAAAGGGTAGCTTTCTTGTCACAGCACGTGCGAGGCAGTAGCAACGGCATCCTGCAGAAGCTTGTATCTCGCGAGGATTGCCCTATCCAAAACAAAATAAATACAGCACTTCAATTATATTTGAAGTACTTAAAGGCCCCCGTTCAAGGCCTTGGGCGATGAGACGTGCGTCAAGAGACACCTGCGTTACACACAATGCAATGTGGTGTTCTCTAAGCAACTTTTGTACATTTTTTTCTCCGCAGTCACTGAGGCAAGAAGCATGTCGTTTATACACGTAGCTCGTGGCCATGCGGCTAGGACTTCCGTCCTCGGCTCCGAGCTCGGCTAATGTCCATGATACAAATATAATTAACAGTCAGAAAGATTTTTTAGATTTGGATCATTACTTCGGGAGAATACCTCCTACATACAAACTAAGAAACAAATATTACCTCTTTATAATATTAGTATAGATAACACTGAAAAATTTAGACTAAAACTATAAAATCGGTGAAAACATTCTTGAAATTCACCAATAAATGACTCCTACATAGATTAATAAAGTGATTTAACACAGTGTAGAACGAACTGTCTAATTCATGGCAAGACAAGGTGTACCGTTCAATTCAACGGATACCATGCTAATATGAACCACAACTAACTAATCACAAGGTTTAATAAACTCTGCCTAAGCAGAGTATTTCAAAAATACAAAAGACTCATTTGAGTGTTCCCCTCCACGGAAATCTTTAGTAAAAGGCGAAAGATTTATGCGTTTTGAAGGGAAACCAGAGATACGGAATTTACTCGACGCGAGACACCCAACCAAGCGCCGGAGAATCTTAACACCGCGATTCAGGAACGTGACGTCAGCGCACAGCGACATCTATTGAGGTCTTTTGGAACTAATAGCAATTCACCCCTTCTTTTTTTATCCGGATGTATAGAAGTGTTGTTTTTTTCGAAGTCATACTGGCTAAGCTGGTTGAAGTCGACTAAATGTTAGACTGGCCGAGCAACAAGATGTATTTTATGATTCATCTGCCTAGCCTTTTCCCAACTATGTTGGGATCGGCTTTCAGTCTAACCGGATGTAGCTGAATACCAGTATTTTACATGGATCGACTACCTATCTGACCTCCACAACCCCGCTAGTACTGGGTACTACGATACCCCTTGGCCTATCTGACCGCCACCATCCAAATATTGGGTAATATGATACCCCTTGGTAAGACTGATTGTCAGACTTTTGGGCCACTGACTACCTGTAACGATTATCAAAGATCTTCAAATGACAGCCGGGACCTTTGGGCATTTTATGATTATTTCATTTAATCTAGGATTATTATCGTTATTATCTGAGTTAAAAGGATGAATTGATAAACTGAACAATTGGCTTGTCCCTGCCAAAGTACTACGCTAGGCCATCTCAAAGTTCAAGTTGTTTTATTTACCCAATTGCTTTGGAAAGCAAAAATACTTGTCAGTAAAAAACTCACTCTTTTCCACGCAAACCCGATTCGATACTTCATCCGCTTCCACACTGAGATGGGTCGTCTCTTGGACCTGAGGCTCACTGACGCAGACAGTTTGGCGCGCACATTCCTCTTCATCGTCAGACCTTGCGGGAGGTCTCTTAGTGCCTCTCTGGAAATATTACATGTTTGATGGAGGATTTACTGAGAAAGTATGAAGAAGTTTTGGTGCTTTTTCAAGATGTAACTTTGAAGCAATTATATTGACTGTTTAATATCTGTAGAAAAATCGGGGCCTTTAAATCTACATTGTTAAATTCATTTACTGACAGAGAACATACAGCCTATACCGCTGCGCCTAGAACCATACAATTTTGCAATTGCTAGATTTATGTAAGGAAAGTGATTACTAATGAAGGAGATTTGGAAATTCTGCTCCTAAATCCCTTTAAGAAAAGAATTTTCAAATATAAAAATGGTTAGTTTATTTTCAAATATAGTAATGGTTGTTGGTAAAATGGTTGGCATGAAAGCTTGTAGGAGAGTTCGTTATATTTGCCGATAAGAACTCGGGGCGCACGGAACTTTTGATGTTTCAGACAACTGAAACATCAAAAGTTTCGGAACTTCCCGGACAGTTAACGCCGGGCGAAAGATAGTTAGACCCACCTCCTCAACTCCTCAGCTTCAGGATCGTCCTCCATCAACCGTCTGTGCTGTTCCATCTCCCGTACAATGATGTCTGCTTGTTTGTCAGCTGTGTCTGGCGTGTCGGCCTCCGCCGCGTCCACTTCTTCCAGCAACGCATTGTGCTCGGAGTTGTTGCGACGGAGTCTTAATGTGTCTGGAGAAAGTTATTTATTGATTTACTTAATCACCAACAGAGTAAAGCCTGTTCCTAGAGGTACTTCTTTGTTTTCCCATCATTTGTTTTAATAAATTCGGGTGTGTAAGTATATTTATTTTGTGCACCTATTTTTGGACGTTTTAAAAGTGCCAATGTGGCCTACATTGGCACTTTTATGAAATAAAAGATTTTGATTTATTCACTAGGCAACAGCGGATATATCTTGCTATTTTTCTGTATAATAAGTTAAACAAAATCCTGAACATAAATCCAGTTACGACTCGTAAAACAAAAAGAAGGTAAGAATGTGGCTTGTGTCAGTGGTAGCCGGACAGCCGGACAGTAGTAGGACTACAACGCAACTGATTTACTGCAATCATCATAAATATACGGGGTGGAAGGGACACCGACGCGAAAATGGTTACCACGTATTCAGTACATGATTCTGAGCCCCCTACATAGATTTTTAACCGATGAAAAATTTCTATTTGGCTCAGAATGAGGTACTGAATACGTGGTAATCGTCTTCGCGTCGGTGTCCCTGTCACCCCGTATAAGAACACAAATAAATGGTATTCACACACACACACACAAACGGCCGAATTCACATACCTGCACCCTCTATTTCTAATTTAATTTTGTCTCATCCTGGTTGTATTGTAATTTGTTCTAATTTTATTATAATCTTTATTTAAAATTAATATTTTTTTTTAATTCAATTTTTAATCTAAATTTGTTTTAATCCTGATTTTATTCGAATTTTTTTTTGATTTTATAAGATTATTTAACTTGCTTTTATTCTCATTTTTCTAATTATATTTTTAGTGTATAATTTAATGTTAATTATATCTATTAAACTTAATTTTAAGTAATATAATGTTGTCACCTTTTGCTGCATAAAACTTGCCTAATTATAACCTAAATGGAAGAAGTCACTAGCTCCTGAAACACAGGGAGGTACTCTAACCTAGCTCTGGAGCCAGGGTCTCACATTTTTCTGTACCCTGTTTTTATGGCAATAAAGAAATTTATTTATTTACAATATTTATTTATTTATTCGTGCATATATGTATTTATATATGTGTATATTAAAATAAACCACTGTTTGTCTCTGCATTACCCAAAGGTAGGAAAAGCCTATGGCATTAATTCTGCCTCTATAATGTGCTTAAAATGTCAAATAAATACTTCTGACAAACAACTCGGCGGTGTGTAGGTAGAAATTCCTAATAGAAAGGACTCTGTATTGGGACTAGGCAAACTGCTTTCAAATTGCCCTATCAAGCACTTGACGCCTTGACGCAGCAACATAACAAGATAAACTAGAGCACCATCCGGTGTTTGTATAATAATACACAATTGTCGTTCTTATCACACTGGGTAATCTGCTTCGGATGGTCTGATAACATAATTAAGAAAACTCTTTTTGTTTGATGACATGGAGTTTGCAATTAGAGCATGCAGTACCGATACTTTCTTCAGAACCGGGATTTAAAACATAATCATTCTCCTGCCCATTATCCCAATTTATTTAGGGTCGGCGCAGCATGTCTTCTTCTTCCATACTTTATTACTCGTCTTCTCAGCAGTCTACTCCTTTCTTGCCATTTCATCCTTCACACACACGGTCCGTCAATCATTTCAGTGAGTTTTTAAATATCCGGGATAAAAACGTGTACCTATTTAGTTTTTTTTTTACTACATATTATTTATTGATTGTCCATCGCTTGGCAGTACCGAAAAAACCGGAAAATTTATAACAAAACTTTTGAGACTGGTTTATCTTTCCCTACACTTAAGCTCAGGCCACACGAGGCGAGCGAGGCATCGTTTCATCTCTTTTCATACTTTGCTTCACACCGCGAACTACCCAAGTAACACATAAAAGCATTATATCGGCCGACTTACAGCATTTCTGTATCGTTTTCGCATTTTGAGTTAGTTCTATGATAGCATTACAAACGTTTATACGGCTACTGTAATGCTAATTTGGGCACAAATTATACGGCTTTAGATCATAAATAAGTTCACAAATAGTTGTTTAATAGCATTACAGGCGCATTATATTAGCATTATTGTGACCAAATAAGTTGCGAATCGCATTATAGAAGCATTATTACGGTCAATGAAGTTGCCAATCGCATTACAGAAACATTATACTAGCAATATTATTGATAATGAAGATGTTAATTACATTACAAAAGCATTAGAATAGCATACGATTGTTCTAAAAGCATGATTGAGGCTATTTAAGTGTTCACAGGTAGAACTTTAATCATCATTGCAAAAACATCTCTAATACCATGGCACAAATGTTATAATACAATTAACGTTGTAATTTCACTACTTTGTTCAGCAATATAATATGGACGAAGATCGTCAAAACTGAGTGACACCATACTTGTATTTGCATTAAAATAAAATTTATAATACTGGCTAAGTTTTTGACTTTTTTGTTATTTTATGCCTATTTTAAACGCAATGTAGTTTACTGTAAATATCTATATAGGTTTCATTGAAAATTTTCACGCGCCTTCGATATTTTGTAGTTTTGATATAAAATGTTATATAAAAATATGAATCAAATAATCAAAACAATTTTTTATTCGTAGTCTAGAATGAATTTTGCATAATTAACGTAATAGTATTGATTGGGCAGTATTAAATTAGTTAAATCATTATGATAAAGGTCTATTGCTATTATAAATAGGTTCGAATGATAATATTTTTTGGTTATAAAATATTTTCAAAATGGCGTGAGTCTACAATAGCCCGGTGAACCTGTATAAAGGCCAATTAATGCTGTCAGCAGTATAAATAGTCACACGTGAACAATCGTTAAGCTAGAGGCCAGAGAGAAGACTTTTGATGAACCACCGTAGTGCCATTGGCTATAAAGTAGTTCTCTAAGGGTTCACCGATAAACCAATAGACTTGATGTAGACTGAAATTGTGCCATTGCTTGAAAGTAATTTTTGGGATCCTTGAGCAAAACAATAAAACTCATTTCAGAATTTGTATTACTTGAATAATCACAACTTAATTTTGTTATTAGCATAATTATCATAATCATTACACACACGGTTAGGCAACACACCATAAAAAATGCTGTTATTTGTTGATGTATACACATATTATATTTTATGTGCTTTTCCCCAATATGGCCGACAAATGGTTTTAAGAATACAGTAAAGTGAATGTATATATAGCTTTACGCATTACAATAACTCACGTGTATTTGATTAAAGAGCTGTTACTCGCACAACAGCACTCAGTTGATGTTTAAAAATGCAAGCATTATATTGATTCACGTTTATGCTGTTCAACAGTATTAGGCTTTTACTTAGCACTTAAAAGTGCTATAGCACAACAAAGGGCACTAAAAACAACCTAAAGCTGTATCACGGATTTACGGTGCATTATAATGGTACAAGTTTATGCTATTAAGCGGCAATAGGCATTATCTTACTGCTTAAAATGCTATTGTAAACCCTAAGGCACTAAAAACAGCTGAAAGCTGTATACTGGATTTACGATGCATTATAATGGTACAGGTTTATGCTATTAAACAGCAATAGGCATTATCTTACTACTTAACAATGCTATTGTAAACCCTAAGACACTAAAAACAGCTGAAAGCTGTACAGTTGCATTGTGGTTGGCTTCACTAAAACTAAAGGCTATAAAAAAGCATTTTGATAGGCCATTATCCAACCGTTATACATTGTAAAGCATCATAATGGTTTTGAAATACCAATATAAAGCATCAAGACGCTCGGTGAACTTTTATATGAGTTTATACGGACCTTAAGTTTTACATAAGTTTACTATTCGTATTTTAAAATGCTTCCTGTGTTACTTGGGTATCGAAAGAGCCGAACGAATTATGAAAAGGGCCTCCCGCCCGCCAGCTGGCGGTGTGGCCTACGCTTTATGGACTCCTCTTTAATATCAGCACAACCTTACAACGGTAATTACAACAGGTTTTGCATTATATTATGTATGGTTGTACTCGTATGCATCAATTCGTCGTAAAACAGGATAACACAATAAAAGATCATAACTACAGTTACAATAGGTAAACTGTTTAAAAATATTATAAAATATGTATATCTATTAGAATGAGCCTACATACCCTATATATTTTTTCCTTGATTGAGAACATATTTTTAGTGTTAGGTGGTCAGTTTGATAGCTAATACCAGTATTAGCTATCACCAGCCAGTACTCTGAATCTGGAGTTTGGTTCAAAGTTAGTTTGTGTTAATATTAGCTAAAAATAAGTGACCACTGATAAGCGGCTAACTCCGCTGATTGTACGTGTACGAACAGTGTACCTACCGTAAGTATCAACTATATATCGTTATCCATCAGAGATTTGCCATTCGAAGCCTCCTGCCAAATTTCAATTATTCTAGTGTGATACAGTTATCTACGCGGCGCTGTATTTAAGACCCACATAACAATATCATCATCAAGTCATCATCATCAATACATATAGTGACCAAAAGACAAGTCCACTACTGGATATAACGTCGCAATATCGACCGATCCTATAGTTCCCGCATTCAGTTCAGCGGATTTCCACGGCCGTCAACACTTCACCAGGTAATCGGACCACCTTGTTGTGGAGGCCGTCTATAATAACTATTTGCAAATAAACATTTAACCAAACTACCTCTTTTTCTGACAGCAGCGAGCTCAAAAACTTCAATATCATCAGCTATCACCGACATCATGAAAATCACTCGTAGCACATCATTTTACAACACAACACAACACCCCACTCACTGCGACGATGTAAACATATTTTATGTATAAAATAATATTATTTTTCAATGTAAACAAGTGCCTACGATGAATCTATAATGTAGTACAAGGTAAACGATGAAACGGACTGCACTGTGTTTAATAACTGTATGAAATAGAGCTAATTATTGAGTCCTAATAAAGGTACTCGTTGACTGTAGTGTAACTGGCGAGATATTCACGTAAACATATGTTTAAATCTCTACTTTTCTCTCTCTCTTCTGTTAGTTGAAATCATAATCTCTTTCAATCGATTAAGCCAATCACAGTCCAATGCTGAACATACGCCTCTCACCCTGTCAGCTCCATCTTGTAAATCCAGACTGAATCACAACCTATCAGATATGTTTATGTGAATGATTCGCCAGTGTGCACCGTAACGTGCGTATAGTTCCACCGTGTCCTTTCGACTGTCTGGTTTTCATCGATCGCTTTGTTTAGATGATTCGTGTATAAGTGTCGTCTTCACTGAATGAAATACGAGGAAAACCACACACAGCTATTGTTGAAAGTCAGTAATATCACTGTTTACTAAGTAGAACTGAAAGTCTAAGTTGGTCTGAGGATGGGTGACCACCCATTACATACAGAGTTTCCTCCGTGCCTGGGAAACCAGGTTAAGCCGTTGATCACGCCTGTCATTTCTAAATCTGTGACGGTCGCTACAGGTAGTCTGTGGCTCGAAAGTCTAACAACCAGTCTTAACTAGGGGTAGTAAACAGTACTAGCGGGGTTGTGGAGGTCAGATAGGTAGTCGTTCCATGTACCAATACCGGTATTCAGCTGCATCCTGTTATACTGGTAGCCGACCACATATAGTAGTTGGAAAGGGCTAGGCAGATGATGATGAATCGAATTTATGAATCCTAACGTCTTGGATACGAGCTATCCGCTAAAGCAAAACTTGCGTCAAGTGACAAACGATGAAACGATTGGTGTCGCTTGACGCAAATCCAGTCGTAAGTCGCATCGCCCAAGCCCGTGCAGGGGACCTACTTGCGTAGGTGAAGTCAAATCCTAGTTCATCATACTTAATTAGGTGTTACGATATTTATTTTCGCTAAAAATGTTTTGTTATGTGTTATTAATTAATTTTTTGTATGATTCTATCTCATTACTCTCCTGCCTTTATACCAATTTATTTGGCGTCGGCGGAATATGTCTTCAGGATTTACATGTATAATCCTTCACTCATTCACGTTACAATTAAGTGCAGCATGTTACAGTCCGGTTGAACCGCACGCTTATGATAATTAGCGGTCGCCAGCAATTATCATCGTTTGTAACACATTATCTGAGTAATAAACCCTAATTAAAACGATAATTGAGTAAACGCCCATTATGCTATCCGGTAACAATGTTATTTTTAAACAAACTCTCTCATCCTGCTGTCCTCTTGAATATCAAGGCGTGAAGATAGCTAAGCTATCTAGAGAAAAGCAATATGAGACATGTTCATGCCTTCTTGAATAAAAAGAAACTAAGAAATTTTCTGTTTCTTCCTTCACGAGATACAACAATCAAGGTATGACTAAATTGCTGGTTAATTAATACGAATGAAGTCGTTATCACTACATATTATAAAACAAAGTCGCTTTTCTGTCCCTATTTCCCTTTGACCGCTTAAATCTTTAAAACTACGCAACGGATTTTGATGCGGTTTTTTTCAATAGATAGAGTGATTCAAGAGGAAGGTTTTTATGTATAACACATGCACCCGTGCGAAGCCGGGGCGGGTCGCTAGTTAAAAATAATTTAATGATCTATCGTTAGTCGGCAACGTCATCTTTTGACAAAATATCGCAACAAAATATTTTTTTTTTGGGTGTCTTTGTCTAAATATGGCGATAATCTAAATTTGACTCACAGAGCACGGAACTGTCTCAATGCATTCTAGAGATGACAGAAGTTACGGACAGAACAACTGATAATACACTTTGCTTGTATTGTATTGAAAAATGTGTAAAGCCGCCTCTAGCTCTAGCAGCGGCCGCCGACGCCCGTTCGTGCTCTGTGATTTGGCCATTTCTGGAGTAGCAACCGCATGTCGTAAGTTACGTAAATGAAAAATGCGATCCTCAACCTACAAAGTTGACTTGAGAAGACGCTGCAAGCAGCACAGTTCTGGCTGTCGCACTGCCTAACTTATTCCTTAATTGTGTTAACTTACTGTACGGCAGCTGCCGTGACGGCATGAAGTTGACGGCCACCTGTCTCGCTGCATTGTTCCTCAGAGTTAAAGTCCGCCGTGCACTTGGTGGCCTGCTCTCAACCTCAACTTCTTCTATTTCTTCCTCCATGTTGAGCTTCTACAAGACTAAAAATAAGATTTTTCACATGAATGAGTGAGTATTGTGATAATGAAACCTACTTTGATCAGGGGGATCCTACATTGATTCATATTACTAATCTATCATATTATTATGATTCTGCTAAAGCGGCCATTTTAGACCCCCGATCTTTTTTAATTTTTAGTTTATTCCCTCAGAAAATTCTGTTTAAGATTAAGTCTGATAAATAAAACAGGCAGCAAAAACAAACACTGTTGATTAAACAACATTTTGCAAGGAAGTTAGTAATGTGAATTTGTGAGATAATGTTAACTTAGTGAAAGTGTGAGAAAATTGTATATTACCCACCTCTGCGAGGAAATTGTGTCTAAACTAGGCCCATAAGTAAAGAAATTCTTTTTTGAAGAAATGGTTTTTTTATTCACTTACTTTCACTAAATAATTGTTTGCACAATAAAGTTTGTAAGCAACAAAGAGCGTTCCTTTGTTTACTCAATTCAAACAACAAATAAATATTGTCCTAAGCTATGTATTGATAAAACCTAAACGGCCAACTAATCTACAGATAAAGTTATGGCATAGATAAGATGATTATCTTTGTTCTATTGTGAACTGCGCTATGATTGTATAGGTACAATTAACATAACACCTTATTTATGGAAAGACTAAAACAATATCATCATCTTCCGCCATACTGGGCCTGCTTGGAAGATAACCAGCCACTCTCTGCTTTAGAGAGGCCCGTGTCCCGACAGTGGAACTACTATAGATAGATTATACTGACTCCTTAAAGAAAAAAATAAATGTTTGTTTTTGTATACTAAACATTAGGCAAGACATTAGGTAAAGGATACTATATTATTCATCTCATAAGTAAGTACTCCAAACCCCACTACAAAAAATGCATGCAGCACTACAATTTTAAAATAGATACAGCTGAGAATCTTGTACACTGAGATTTAATAGGGTTCATTTATTCATAATTAGAATAAAATTAATACTTTTTCATTCTAAACATGACTCATGGTGCTAAGGTGTGGGACCTAACAAACAAAGCTAAATGTTTACTTTTTTTATTTAGTTGTGAAACGAAACAATGATTCCACAATAATAAATAAAACATACCTGTAGATAAATTATATTTCCGCTCTTAGCTTGATAATTAGCAAACAAACAAAAATAAAATTATTGGAAACAAAAACAGTCTAGTTGCAAGGTAAACAAATTATTTAATTACATTTACCATGTCTCACAATAATGTAGTTGATACAAAAAAAAAACATTAATTATAGAGTAAACATTGCATACTAAATACTTATTTCTAAAGTAAAAACTGTTTTGGAAAAACTAAAAAGTTTAAGAAGAAAATGTAAAAAAGAAAACTATGAATTGTCAATGTGACATGACATGACATTTGAGATTGTAGCAGTGACACTGACAGTTTATACTCTGAGTGACAGACACCGACGAAACACGTTAATGGTTGGCCGGTTTTTGTTACTTGAATCTATCGGTTAACGTTTACGTTTACGTTTACGCTGCAGAGAATTTTCTAAGAGTTTTATACCTATTCGATTGCGTGATTTACGAAAGCACCATGAAAAACCTGTCGAGATGGTTCGTTTTATATAATTGAACGCACCTCAATCACCCAGCAGATGTCAATGTCAGACAGACGTCTTCTAACGTGATTTTCTTTCTCATTGTGCTTTCTGTTTCGATGCCCTCCATTTCTTTTTTGATGAATTAGGTAGTCTTTTATAGATAATTCACTTGCTTTTCTTTTAATTTAGATTGTACTCAATCAGAGTTCATCATTTAATATAAAATACAAAGTGAAAAACGTATTGTATATTGAGAACAGCGTACACGCTAAGGTAAGCAACAGTCTTGGTTTTTATACTTACAACCTTTTATAAATAAATAAAAAGTCACCCTATTATAACTAAATGACTCATCTACTCCTTGCGTTAAACGAGTTCTTTGGTTTAAATATAGGCATGGGTTCTTAGTAAATTGCAAACGCAACCCCTATATCAAAAAAGTTGTTCCCTTTCGAAAGCGGGGGTAGGGCAAATAACTACAAGCGATAGACAGGACAAGACGAAGAACAATTCAAAACTTGTTAGTACTTTGTAATATTATGTCGGTCGGTTTAAATGGCTGCTGTTATCGAAAATGGCCAAGATGACATTTTTTTATGACTATATTCCCAATATCCGCTCTATAACTCTTAAACCTGTTTGGGGTAGGGACTCGAGTAATTTTGTATGTGACCAATCAAGATAACTAGCAAGGTAAGCTAATAGATCTAATTAACTGTCCACTAAATACTAATTTAACGAGCACTGGGCCGTATCTCTAAGCATCTGGTATCCCAACATCAACAACTATCAAAACAAGGTCAAACTTATTTGTGTACTGAACTAACAACATAAATGCCAACACTTACATTGGCTACATTGGTTACTGTCATAATGATCTCATGTTCCTGAATTAGGATGTATTAATACTCTAGAAGGAAAAGGCCTGTGGGGTAGAAAAATAGAAATAAGTTGATAAAAGAACTGAGTTGAAAAAGTATTGAGATTGTTAATTAAATTAATTCATTATGGTCTGGTTTGAAAAATTGATGGCAACTTCTATGCAATGAGATTTGGCTTTGATTTCAAAATAAATATTTTTTGGCCATGTATTTGGTTGCTTCCACTATTCAAGTGGAAACAGACAGACAGATTATGTGGTGGAGTGATTAGTGAAACTGAGCTATCTTATACTATCCACCAAACTACCTGACCACTCTGAATGCAGTGTTAACTCATTTGCTCAGTTCATTCACACAATATCTTTCTGACTACAATGTCATAATGATTTAAATCTGTGTAACATTTTCCTGGTTTCCAATACCCATGCTTATGGGCTGTTAGAAATATATAGGTATGAAAATCCCTTTCAGTTTTCCCCTTTTCTGAATCTCGACAATAGTACCACTATGGCTAACTAGCCATACCATACTTGACAAAATTTTGTTGGAGTTTGTTGGCCAGTTTCGATTAAATTAACATGTATATGCCTTCTGTGCACTTTTCCTGTTGACAGCGATGCGGACGAATTTTTGGACGCCCTGTAACCCTTCTCCTTCTCCGCCCTTCTATGCAGGGGGGTTCAGAATGATTTTTGAAATGGGAAAGTAACTCATGTCCGTCTATTACTTTGGTACACCTAAACCCTTGAACAGATTGTTATGAAATTTTACTGATAGGTTGTCTGGAACCTTGGAAAAAAAATCAGCTACTTTCTGCCTTCCTTGTTTATTTATCACCAAAGATTTATGAAATAATTCATGTAAATGCAGACAATGTTACGACTAACAGCTAATTATTCCACATATATTTTTCTGATAAGCCTTTTTATGAATAAAAAATAACTTTCAACTGTGGTTATAGTGCACTGCAGTGTAACAAAACAAATAGGTATTCAGTAAATACCATTCAACAAATATTACTTCTCATCATTCACAGGTTCTAAATGCTCAATAGAGCAGGATGGCTTCGCTGCAAAACATCTCAGTGGACCAGATGAGGTTGATCCTGTCTGAAGTCATAGAAACCCTGGAGTCCCCCGACTATGCCTCCAAGCTGGATGAGGCCAAGGAAGCAGCTGGCAATGAGATGCTGAAGATGATGCAGATTGTCTTCCCAATGATTGTGCAGATTGAAATGGAAACTATTAAGCATCACGGGTTTACTAATACTAGAGAAGGTAATTGTAAAGTCCAGCCTAGTCTAAATTTATTTCCTCCTTGATTTAGCAACATTTTTCCTGATTTCCTGAAATATAAAATGGATTTAAGCAATATTTTCCCTATTATTAACTATTAATTTTAGCTTCAGTGACTAAATTGTACAGTCCGTGATAACAATTTGCCATAGACAGTTTTACCAGTAAGGGTGGTTTTCATAGTTCAAGTGTCCCAGCTGATCACACATCTAAGCACAAAACTAGTAGCTCAGTTCTGGGCGTACACAATTTAGATTGCCATTGACACGCTAAAAAGAAGTTCATAGTGTGTAAATACATTGTGCATGAACCTGACTTTAATTCAAGTATAATGATATAGGGAGATCAGCAGTTATACAACCAAATATCAAAGACTCTCACAGAGTAGGCAAGTACTGATCCAACTGATTGTTACAGGCATAGTTCAGTTCACGCAGTTAGTCCGTGAGATGGAGACCCTTGATGGCGAGGTGGCTCGCCTGCATACTCAGATAAGAAGCCACTACCTGCCCCCCGTGTCAATCAGCTCGACCGTCGACACCTCTCTGTGAACTGGTGAGGGCATCATCTAATGGGTGTAAAAAGAACTTTAACGAAGCCGAAAGGCACTTGTTAAAAAAATATCGGAATGACGTCCCCGTCATTGCGCTATTTTGTTCTGGACCATACCTGGGAATCTTCTAGTTACAGAAATCATTATCTGCCTAGCCTTTTGGGAATAAAAATATGAACTAGATACGCTCCATTATTAATCTAAAAACTAGTTATATTTTCTCAAAAATAAAAATATTTAAAGGAATTATGAATTGTTTTGTAAATGATTCGCTTCAAAAGCACGTAAGCATTAAGACTAGATACATAACATTGTTGTCGATAAAATAATGATGAGCTCGTAGCCTAAATAATAATAACCACTCGAGTCGATCTTCAGGTTAAGTCATTCATAGATCTTTGACAGTTGTTACGGGTTGTCAGTGACCCGAAAGTGTGACAAGCAGTCTTACACCGTGCACCTTTTTGTCGACGTTTCATAAGTGCCCATGTAGGCCTATGTGAAATAAAAATATTTTGATTTTTGCAAAGGGGTATTGTATAACCCAGTTTTAACTGGGTTGTGGAGGTCAGATAGGCAGTCGCTCCATGTAGCATCTGATTAGACTGGAAGCCAATCCCAACATAGTTGGGAAAAGGCTAGGCAGATGATGATGACTTAGATAAAAATAAAGATTACAACGCAAATTGTATTACTAGATTAATTTATTTATGTATTTACATTTTTAATAAATTCCATTGTATGTATGTAACTTGATATATTTTATTTCATTCTGAATCATGCACTTCCTTAGATATTGCTTATTTAACAGAAGATATTATTTTTGTTATAACTGGTAGTTTTTAAACCATCCTTCTGCCATTACTAATTACTAATTTGGGGTTGGTGCAATATGTCTTCTTCCATACTTCTGTAGTGTTCGTCATTTCATAAATCACCCCCTTTTCTCGCATAGTACAGGACTGGTACTTCTTAAATACCATTTTTATTTAATTGGTTTGAAATTCAACCAATCTTTTATTAATCACATTTATGAAAGCAATGTAATCATAAAAAGAAATTGTATAACTGTCATAATTGCTTGAAATTAAACAATAGACACAATTGGCGAGACAGAATCAACAACAACGTAATAAAATTCACATATTAGCTCTCCTCCACATTTTACTGACATAGCATCTCTGACTCAACGCGCTAAGAGCTCAGTTATCAGTTACCTCACGTACACTGAGGTAAATAGAACGTCTGTCTGCTAAACGGTAGTTGCTGATAAGGAACACAGCTGTTTAATACCAATGACAAGATTACCACAAAATATAGATTGTCACAAAATCTTAATATTTAATATTCGAAAGGGTAAATTAACATCATTGATTAAGTGAAAATAACTTTAGTTTTCAGATGGTTCCAGCTCTTATTAATCTCACAAAAATCTCAAGACAATCAAAAATGAGACGAAGACATTTAAAGTACGTTTTGTTTGCGTGTGTCTGTGTGATAGTGTACATATACTTGGGTGTCAGTGACTATATACTTGCTAAAAGTTTCGAAGACGATTTCGACTACCCACTCAATGTGAATATTAGAAGTGTTGTGAACGACGTGTTAGCGGGCAAGAAGGCTACAGTGAAGCCTATCAACTACTACCCCTACAGGTTTATAACTAACTCAGGAAAATGTTTTACTACAGACCAGTTAGATCTGTTCATAGTCGTGAAGTCTGCGATGGATCACTTCGGACACAGAGACGCCATCAGGAAAACATTCGGACGAGAAAACGTGCCAGGACGAACTGTCAGAACGTTATTCTTCTTGGGAATAGACAGCAAACCTAAGTCAGACCTACAGAAAAAAATAAACAAAGAAATGGCGGAATTCAAAGATATAATTCAGATAGATTTCATCGATAACTACTACAACAACACTATTAAGACCATGATGTCGTTCCGCTGGCTGTACGATTACTGCTCGACGGCCGACTACTACTTGTTCACCGACGACGACATGTACATATCTGTGAACAACCTGCTCGGGTACATACACGACAGAGAGGCGACGCGTAAGCCGGATGCGGCGCTGTCAGCGGCGGCGGACGACATGGCGCCTGCAACTAGCACCGCTGAGTCGGAGAGCGACTGCAGCGACTGCCTGTTCACTGGCTATGTCTTCAAGTCGGCTCCACAAAGATTCAAGTCGAGCAAATGGCGGGTATCTCTCGAGGAATACCCGTGGGACAAGTGGCCCGCCTACGTCACAGCGGGCGCCTACGTCGTGTCAAACAAAGCTATGAAAGTCATGTATGTAGCCAGCCTCTTCGTCAAACACTTTCGGTTCGACGATATCTACTTAGGCATAGTGGCCAAAAAGGCCGGCATCACACCGAAACATTGTCCAGATTTCCATTTCTACAAGAAAGAGTTTTGTTACAGCTGTTATTTAAACGTAATAGCGTCTCATGGTTATGGGAACCAAAAGGAACTACTCAGAGTATGGAATGAAATGAACAGTACCTAGGGTGTGAATGCGCGGCTCATATACTTTAAATGTCCTAAAATTTAAGTTACTTTTTGAAGTACAAGATATTCTTAAATATACACTAGATAGCATCTGAAACTGTCTAAATCTTCTGTTAAGATTACGTATAACATAAATCCAGTTTGAAGCACACAGTTTCGGGAAATTGACTTCGGGCGCAGTATCTGAGTACATTAGAGTATGCTCCGCAACATTGACAGCTAGGTTTGCCAGGAGCCTGGACATAGTCGACTAAGAATAAAATGGGGAAAAGGATGATGTTACCCTTTGATACAACAATCCCTGAAACGATTTTGATGAAACTCTACAGCAATGTAGCTTATTCATCAGAATACCACATTATTGTAAAAAAACAGTAGTATATACTTGAGTACAAAATATTTTCAATTTATGCTTTTCTGTCCCTAACAATATACTGAGCCCAAAACGTCAAAAAAGAAGGAAATTTATTAGAATTATTATTGTAATCTTTGAAATGCTCAAACTGTTATCTCTGTAACAATACTTGGTGTTGGAAGACTGACCACGATCTTATTATATTATCTACTAATATTTGTAAGTGCTAATGTTAAAACTATTTGTATTTTGTAACAACTATCTGCTTAAATGCTCAACAACATTGATAAAAGAGGTCAAATAACTCTTAGTCTCTTAGCTAATGTATTTGTTCTAACGCAACGCCTTGAAAAAGAAACTGGGCGTATCATACGCCCTAAAATGTATTAATCAATAAAGTACTCTTTGGCTTGTTGAACAAAAAAAGAGTTACGCAAATTGTTCCAAACTAAAATCTGATGATTTTCTTTTCGGTAAAACCATTCTATTTTTAACCGACTTCAACGAAAGGAGGTTTTTATGCAATAACTATTTGTAATTTTGTAAGGTAAGCATATATTCTTTTAGGGTACAGCATTTACCTAGAATGTGCATTTAGCTTGAGATTATCTAATTAAGTTATTCATATAGGCACGGTTGGCGCAGTGGCTGAGCAATTGGCTGCTGCGCGATTCGATACCCGCACGAAACATATATTTGTATGCCCTACAGATAGTTGTTCTGGGTCTGGCTGTTTGTGTATGTTAGTTTAAATGTTTGTAAAAACGTTTTAAAAATATATACAGGGTAGAAGGGACTCCCACGCAGAAACGCATACCACGTATTCCGTTGCTAAACCTCCCCACACAAAATTTTTATTTATAATTCTAAAAAATCTGCTGTTGCCTACAAAAGTGCAACACCTACCGCTTACGGTCAAAATGTATAGGGAACGGGTGTTTTTTTAAATTAACCGTGAAAAATTTATATGTGGCGTGTTTTTATGTATGGTATCTCGCAGGTCGACCTGGCAGGTTGACGTCTGCTTAACCGGACTATCCTGTGGGTACCTTGAGTGTAAGGCCTCCAGCCAGGAGGCGTCGGTGTCCCTTCCATCCATACGATATTATTTATAAAATCGCGTTGATCGTATCATCGTATCGTTAGCTTGTATCCTGATTAGCAAATGACTCATAAATGCTTTATCTGTATTAGATTATAAATGCGTCATTTGTATACTATGTGTTGTACTTAGTCATATTCATCTTTAAGTTAAGATTTTAATCAGCTATTTGCCTGTCTCTTTTTGAAAGCCTAGCTAAGCGAATAGCTGTCAAATATTTCACGATTTTTATATATTTTTTAATAATTGCTGTAGGTAGTACATTAAAGTATGTACATACCTATTGATTATGAAGTGTAAAATGTTTAACAGCAAGGTAATTGCCAAATTTTAGAATATTCTGAAAGTTAGAAACGTCTTAAGCCTCAGCCCATTAAAATTATGGTTGTATTTTAGTAGGTAAGTGTCAACAAAGTAATCAAAAGGAGATGAAGCTATACAGGACGTATAGCCTCATCTCTTTTTCACTCACGAACGACGATTACTTTGATTTAAAAAGGCTTCTTGAAACTGGTTATCTTTATGATTAATCTGATTTGATTTTTAAGTAAACATAGTTTCATGTTTTTTTTTCACACCCTGAAATATGATCAACCTTTCTGGTACACGGTGTATAATATCAATGGAAAAGTACAAATAATATTGTGTACTTTAGAGTTTTAAGTTTTGTACTTAAGATACTAATGCCCGTTTTCACTTATATTAGGCGACACGTAAATGTAATGACAATATTTTATGATGCTGTAGGATTTTCAACTCTAAGACTCTGAAGCAAGGTTCGGAAATCCAACATTTCGCTTTTATTTGTTAATTGGTGTTGTTTTTTAAAGATCTTTGTCAGTCATTCATTACATATAGTCAGTGGCCCGAAACTATGACAACCAGTCTTTTCAAGGGCCGGGGTATCGTATTACCCGGTACTAACTGGGTTGTGGAGGTCAGATAAGCTGTCGCTCCATGTAAAACACTGGTATTCAGCTGCATCCGGTTAGACTGGAACCTGACCCCAACATAGTTGGGAAAAGGCTGGGCAGATGATGATGATTTAGTTGTTGGCTAGTGTAAGTGAAGACAAGCATAAATTAGTTAAAGTGACGTTAGCTGACTTGTTAGCTTTTCACTCAAAATAATGCTGTAGGTATCAAAATTGTCACAAATTCCTAAGATTTAACTTTTTTGCTTATTTATAAGAAACCTATAATTTTTCTCAAGATGGCTTGTTTATGAATAAAACAAATGGAATTCAAAAAGTTGTTTTAAATTATTTAGATGCTAATGAAGTAGCTAATGGTCTCTTTAGTAGTTGAAAAAAAGTTTAATACCGTCTTAAATGGGCCTTTAGGGGTGTTTCATGTTTGGGCTACAGGCACTAAAATTGGTCAGAAGTTACTTCCTACTTCAACTGGCTCTGGGTACAATATGAGCTGAATCTAGCAGCTTTTTTCCTAAATGTATAGTTGGTGTCGCCTGATTGCATCTAATCAGGCCGAAACAAAAATATAACACCCCTCGGACGGATCAAACACAATATTATAGTTTAAAAAAAACTAAAAAAACATGCTTTAGAGTGACGTCATTTTATTTCTCGTATTATTTTTTAGATACCTTTCATTTGATACCCATATTATGGGAAAGCATAAAAAATAGTGAGTCCGCCATTTTGACTTGTTTTGACGTCACAGTATGCAAAACTTCTAAGATTTTTTTACATAGTTACAAGTGTAACTAATAAAAACGTGTTAAAAATCCAAACCCAACGCTTATTTTCCAAAGCAACTTGATTTCTGATTCACACTCATTCATAAAACTACATTAAACCAATTCACATAAAGTGGTTATCTCAGTGATCAATATTGACATGTTTAGATTTTTGCATTCATTTTTCGCGAATCTTAGAGAGTCACTTGAGTATGTAAGTTAAAATCCCTGATAAAGATGACAATTTATTAATTTTTAATGTTTCATTCGATTAGATTATCAGTACATAATCGTTGATCAATAATTGTTGGTTTGTTAAATTTGGCTTCGCTAATTTGTTCCCTTATAATGCGACACGCTCGCGTGTTTACGTATAAGTATAAGTAAGTTTATACGTTTTCGTCGATTTATTATGCAGAATAGTTAAAGCATAATGAACCATGACTATCACTCCGTCACGTAGAGCCCAGACCTCCCAGCTCGGACAGTCAGGGGCCCTAAACAACGCGGGCCCTGGCGCCTCGCACCATCGTGCACATCAGTAATTCAGTAGTTCCGCCTCGGCGCTGTTGGTACCGGTCTCGTACTTCCCATAAGGTTTATAGAACGGAGTGCCATTCCTTCATGAAGCGGTCTAGCTCCCATAGAAAGTTTTTAATTTATATTCACAGAAGTAAAAACGATGTCCTCCTAGGTTCGATTCCCGGGTCGGGAAAAGTGTTATTGGGGTTTTCTATCAGGAGTTTTTCAATAGCAGCCATGTAATCTGGATTTGTGCCCGGTTGGTGGCAATAGGCTCGCCCTCTCGCCATACTGGTGAAATGTGAGTGTACTATTAGGCACACCTCTGCTTAACCCACGCTTGTAAACCCCGTAGGATTACAAGCGTGATTTTATGTTATATATGTACATACAGTTACAGGCTAAGCTTAAACCTATTAGGGCATAGCAAGTTAACTATGGGGCTGTCTCCACGAGCGAGAGAATCGCGACGATATTATCGTCCGTGCCACGTATTTCTATACATTCTCTTAGAGGCCGTCTCCACGAGCGAGAGAATCGCGGCGATATTATCCCATACAAATACGTAATATCGCCGCGATTCTCTCGCTCGTGGAGACAGCCCCTATATGTGTCATGATGATGAGTGGAAAAAAAGGGATTGCAGTTAACAAAATAATTATAATATTGTCACACACGTTACTAGTAAAAGTGGTTGAAGATAATATTTAACACATACAACAATAGTAAAGACGAAATACAATCTAGTCCGTGTCCGTCGTCCGACGGTCGACACGCAAGAGAGAAACGCTTTGCGGATCATAGCTTGGTGTTACCACTTTAAAAGTGTGCGACTGCCGACGTTGTTTATTTAATTTTGGTATCCTTCTGTGAGTATTACTTGTGGTTTCTTAAAACGGTTACAGAGTCTGTGTTGGATTTGGGTTGCATGCAGAGTGAATTTTTCAAGTGGGCTTGGATGGCCAAATCCGAAAGTATGAGGAATCTACAGACCGTTAGACGGCTACATAATTATGTAGGTAAATAAATAAATATTACGTCAAACGTTCGGTCTCGTTTTTTCCTAGCTACAATTTAATTACCTAACCTATAAAAATTTAGTTTGGTGAAAAGCCTAAAACCTAGGTAGACTTCAAGATGATGAATTTTGTGAAACCTAAGCATGATTGACCCATTTAGCTTAACATGATACATAAATGTAACTTAAATTAAACATTGCACCTTTTGCGTACCTACCTACCTATACCTTCACATAAGGTGTTTTGTTTCTATTGAGCTAATTTAAAAATATCACTTATTTACACAATTTTATTGTCGGATTGTAAGGTTTATTAAACAAGGCCCAGAAGGTTTCGACTATGAACGGTTCAAAACTGAACACATTTATACACTAGACTAGGCGCATACTCGACACAATTTAATTGTATTTGTTCCCTTTGGCCGATCAAGATCTGAGAAAGCACTTTCACTTGCGAAGCTAGTAAAAGTTTACGTATAAATATTTGACTTGTTGTCATCGTAACTAATAAATGTTGATATTTGTTCGACAGTAAAAACTGGGCTTTTTGGGTGCACCCTCCACGGTATACCCTTTTTTTATCCATATGCAAATAAAGATAAAAAAGGGGTAAATTACACAGTACTAGGTTGTGGAGGTCAGATAGGCAGTCGCTCCATGTAAAATACTGGTATGCTGCATCCGATTAGACTGGAAGCCGACCCCGACACAGTTGGAAAATGGCTATACAAAGATAGGTAATACATAAAAAATATATTTTACTGTTTGTATGCACTTATTTAAAGTTTGAGACTAATTTGCTCGCATCGATCGGTACCGATGCGTTCCATTTTGTCTGTCCTGGGAATCTGATTATTTCTGCAAGCACCCTATACAAAAGATGACTGACTACAAAAGATGACTTGTTCTGTACACGACAAGTATGTCGTGTACAGTACAAATACTCCTTGTTAAGCCTTGGCTGCAGCATCCAACTCCTTGAACACATAGGTGATCTTCATGATGGCCAGCCACAGATCTTCGTCGGTAATCTCCCGATGGATTGTGAAGCGGACTGTCTTGCTATTGAAATATATCGCTTTGAGAATCACGCCCTCGTCGTTGGGTGTTTTGCAGTCACCCTGAGGAGAAAAGTAAAGTGTTGTTGAGGTTTGGTTTGGATTATACCAAGATACCGAGGTTCATAACTTTATTACCTTTTCTATAACGGTAAGCAGAAATGCTAGTGCTTTAGCCAATCTATAGGCCACCCTTAACAATATCTACTTAATTATTCTCGCATACCTGAGTCTCAGCAAGGCAGACCTGTGCAAGTCTGGCCACCACCTTCTCAGCTCTCACCGAACTGTGTTCCGGTATCCTCACGAGGACTATGTTGCTGTGCTGACCCTCCACGTCCACTGTGAAAGTCTTCAGGAACAGGCCTTCGATGACTGAAACATCAATCATGTATCATAGTAAAATCGTTATAAAGATACTTAGTTGGTGTGACGTGGTCCTAAATTTTTGACAGTTTCTCTGAAAATCTTCAATGGGTGGGATCTTTTCTATAAAAGTCAACATAGTGTTAATCATTTTCATATCTCTTCGATCGTCGTTGTCGTATGAGAAATACCGTACGCAGTGCCAAAGATACAACACACCAGCACATTCTGGAGGTCCATATTGACCCCAAAGCTATTTCCGGTTATATGATTACATTCCAAAGTACCTTGTTACGATTGACTCGGGAGAAATATGCTATAAACAAGTAGGTACTACTAGGCTCGCTTGGTGGACTACGGCCCACTCCCAGCAGGGACCATTACAAGCCGATTATGTATTGCAAGCAATGTAAAGATTTTTTTTTTCAGAAACCTTTGAACAAACCTTTAGCCATAATATTGGCCCGCTTATGGTCCAGCTTGAGCTTGGGCACCACATCGTCCAGCGCCACGATGGCTGCCGCAGCCAGAACGCCCGCCTGACGCA
This sequence comes from Eurois occulta, assembly GCA_950022335.1. Lineage (NCBI taxonomy): Eukaryota > Metazoa > Arthropoda > Insecta > Lepidoptera > Noctuidae > Eurois > Eurois occulta. The sequence continues at coordinate 19,482,686 of OX465485.1, read as the reverse complement.
TTCCTCCGCCGAGAATCTTGCGCATACGACGAGCTCTGCAAAGAGGAGAACAACAATATATCTGATGGGTCTATGGTTACCACAAAATTATCATTACGCCTGTTATCCGAAGGCAGAGGTGAGCCCACATTTGCTCAGTTATATTTGAGTCCCATGTGGGTATGGGCGAATCTTATTGCCATGAAACGAGCATAAATAAAGCTGGTTACTATCCAGAAATTCCTGATAGAAAAACACAAGACCCAAACCTTCTTGGGAATCAAACCCGAGATTTCATGATCAGCAATGCCGCTTTTAACCGCATGACCAATGACGCAGACAGAAGAGAGCATTCGGTGAATAAATAAACAATATGAACAGCACCTGTGATATCCCAACTAACAATTTAACGTCGTTCAAAAGTTTAGTAAACGTTATCTTAATTCCATTGATCGTAATACCTGAGTCGCACTAACGTTATAATAACGTTTACTAAACGCGAAAATGGCCCCAGTTATACGACCAACATTGTCGTATAATGGACGTACAAAAGTCACAAGCTGACTTCGTTAACGTCATTCAAAAGTCATATGAACGTTATGGAATTACTACTTTCGTCGCACAGAAGTCGCATCAAAACTTTACAACGGCTGGTTTGTTGTATTTTCATCATACAGGTGTTTTTGAATGACTAAAACGTTTTATTTGAGTCAAGGAACAACACCTATAAGACTTATTCATTTTTCTTGTTAGTGACACGTGTTTGTGGTTTTGTTTCGAGATTTGACTGCAAAATAAATAATACAATAAGGAAATAAAAGGTGAGGGTTTATTTAACTTATATTTATATATCTCGCTAATAACTGTATCTGTCTCTCATGCCGTTTAGTTCGACTGGGTATTAAAGTTATATGATAATACTAGCGACCCGCCCCGGCTTCGCACGGGTGCAATGCTGATACTAAATACACTACAGAAAAACTGTGAACGTTGTATATAAAAACATAGCGGCCCACTTCGGCTTCGGGTGTAAAATATATAGCCTATGTCACTCACTGAAAAAATGATTAAAATTGATCCAGTAGTTTTGATTTATTCATTACTGCCCGTGGCCCGCACGCGTTAAATTTGGAGTAAAACAATTATATTCCCCTTTCCCTATACCATCCCCCCCTCCGTCCCTCCTTCCCCTCCTCCATCCTTTCCCTTTTTAGGGTTCCGTAGTCAACTAGGAACCCTTATAGTTTCGCCATGTCTGTCTGTCTGTCTGTCTGTCCGTCTGTCCGTCCTCGCTTAATCTCTGTGACCGTTAGCACTAGAAAGCTGAAATTTGGGACCAATATGTGTATCAATCACGCCGACAAAGTGCTAAAATAAAAATTGGAAAAAAATGTTTTATTAGGGTAGCCCCCCTATATGTAAAGTGGGAAGTGTTTTTTTTTTTTAATTTTAACCCTAATGTGTGATATATTGTTGGAAAGGTATTTAAAAATGAATAGGGGTTTACTAAAATCATTTTTTGATAATGTCAATAATTTCGGAAATAATCGCTCCAAAAGTAAAAAACAAAGCGTCCCCCCCCCTCTAACTTTTGAACCATAAGTTTAGAAAATACGAAAAAAATCTGAAAAGTAGAACTTTATAAGGACTTTCTAGGAAAATTATTTTGAACTTGGATGGAAACAACAGATGGAAACTGCAGTTAACCAATATAATTTGGTTCCTGAATCGTATGAGCGCCTATACAATCCAGAGGTCAAGTTTCATTTGCCAGTATTTTTTTTTTAACTTCGTTTACATAATAAGTGGGAACACTTATTGTGACGGACGGGAAACTACGGAACCCTACACTGAGCGTGGCCCGACACGCTCTTGTTTCTTTTTTTTTGGGCACGCTGCCGTCCGCCTCGCCGCGCCGGCCGGTGCCGGCGCAAACGCTACGTCCCGCAATTTTTAAATCTGTAATATCTTCGAAAATATTCATTTAAATCATATGCTGTAAAGGGCCATCTATATTAAATCAACAATGTATATAAGGTATTTAATTGGATAAGGATTAATGCCGTATTGGTTAAAATCGCTTCGGAAATTAGCCATTATTTGGCGTAAAAAGTAAATGACAAAAACATGTTATTGTGAGATATCCATAAGTGATAGACATACACCATCGCGGAGTTTTCTGTAGACCTTTTTAATGTGTACAATACTTAGTACATTATTTTGATAAATCTCGTAGGGTTCAGCCTGCGTTTGCAATGTAAGCGGAAAAAAATGAAATTATTTACGACTTCACAATAGAAATCTTGAAATTATCAGTGGTTCTCTAATATATTAAGCATGTTATTATACATATAAACCTTCCTCTTGAATCACTCTATCTATTAAAAAAAACCGCATCAAAATCCGTTGCGTAGTTTTAAAGATTTAAGCGGTCAAAGGGAAATAGGGACAGAAAAGCGACTTTGTTTTATAATATGTAGTGATACCTATGTGTTTTTATTTCAGATTTTCATGCCCCCTCGCAATTTTGTGTTTAAATGATTATATTTTTATTAATAAAAATATGTTTATTTCTAAAAATGTAGGACATGTTGCTTTTGTCACACACTTATCTCTTTACGACGTTGTAACGACATAAAGTCGTATTAAGGTTATTTCAAGACCATGCAATACGCCATGACAGCTAGTTGTTCATGTGTTGTACACTTTTCTTCTTCAATATTTGTTATTAATGCCACGGTTGTTGGCGTTGTACTTTTTAATAAAAGGAAATCTCGATTTACTTTCCTTTTGAAAGTTCCACTATCTCCACGAATTTTTTGCTTCCATTTTTCGTAGTAAATTTAATCAAAAGTTCCGTAAATATGGCGGCCTAGACGTTTTAAAGTCAAAACCTGACTTAAATGCGACTACAAGTTTGATTAAAGTCAGGGCATGACATTAAACGGACATCATGTAATATATAGGTTATATTTGAGTATTAAATAAACAACCAAGTCATTTAAGAGTCTCCAATTGACCGCTGTAAAACAGGATAGTGATCGTTATATAAACGTCACTGTGAAAACGTCTATAGAACTGCTACATTACATAGATGTCCTAAAGGTTTTTCAAAGACCTAATTTGGTCAGTTCAAAACGTTTAATGGACTATAACGTTAGTATGACTATTGCGTTGTCGTACAAACGTTTTATCTAAGACTGTAATATAACGTCGTTTAGTTTAGTCTTACCAACGTTGCTAAGACCAGCTTATTATGACATATTCGTCACACGACTAATAAGTTAAATTAAAGACGTCTAAAGGACCTAGTAGTCATCTCACTATCATTATAAGACTGCTATCCAACTTTATGTCGTATAAGTCAAGACTTATATGACGTTTTTGTTTGTTGGGATAACTCTTGTAGAATTGTAATCGGGTAAGCAAACTCAAACTTAAAGCATTTTCAAACAGACCATCACAGCCGCTTTTGCATTTTCAAAAACTGCGTAGGTACTGCGTGCTTTGCGTACAGTCCCAGTCACAAGGCATACTTACAGTGTGAAAGTACCGTAGTTGTCTATGGAAAAGAATGGACAAGAAACTCCATGGACACTCTTTTAACCCATTAAGTATGCCTGTTAATAGCTTGATTGGCACTAATAAAATCCTTTGATCAGAAGATCAGCTAGACCCAATTGCTTGATACTTAAATCGCTTCCCACATTATTTTCGGCACTGTGTGATGTAATGTCAAGCTAACAAGATTTTTATCAAAAACAAGCGCTATTCAACGTATGTATGACCTTATTAAATTGTCTCTGGACAAATCGGTATAACTTAGGTTCATTTTCGTCATAACATAATTATATGCGTATGTGCATTTAAGCAATTCAATTATAAAAATAAAGATTTTTATGGACTTTAGGTTTCATCGACACAATAACCTAGACACGAACAAATCAAAATACTAACTGTTCAATAAAATGATACGATCCAACGAGCGCCGACCCCACAGGAGCCGACAGTCCCTTGCTGAAACACACGGAGATGCTATCACAGTCCCTCACGACCCTGCTGGGTTCCTCCTTCAGGTATTCACAGGCATTGAACAGCCGCGCGCCGTCCATGTGGATAGGGAGGTGGTGGCGCTTGCAGATGGCTGATAAGTCATCCAGGAACTTCAGAGGTAAGGCCTGAAATATCAAGGATTTTGTGGGGTTATGTGAGTGATGAGTTGATGAAAGAAACGAAATGGTAAGTATTTTGTAAGCAGATTTTTAATTTTAGACGACGCCGAAGTCGTCATATTTTTGTATACTTACTGGATAAGGTAAGAGTTTCCCATCAGACTAAGTACCTACTCTAAGAAACAACAAAGGAAACGAAGTGGTGCTTAAAGTACAAACGAAACATTTTCTTGGTCAGATATGTGAGGACCTAGGATAGTGGGGATACCATCACAAACTGATTTGGAACATGGGCAACATTAGGATATCGTAAGAGGCTGATACTGTCAAACAACTACTAGTGGGAACTATGAACAATGTCAATTACTTAAATAGCATTCCTGAACGTGTTGTTCAAAAAGTTAAGTTACAATAACTTTGGAGCTCGGAAATAAACTCCGTTAAGTTAAGGTTTGAACTACCCGCAAGCTTCATAAATTTTATTCTAGGCAGTAGCTAGGCTTCTATGCCATATTTTTTCCACTAAACTTCAGGCAGATTTTAGTAGTCATGCAGCACCCTGGGTGGCGGTTAACAGTTGAAAATCGTGATAAGTATATAATGTCCGTTAGTCCGTAGATGAAGATATTATTAGGTTCAACTAAATAATTATAAAGAGGTTATCTTTAAACGTTGATGCAAATTAGTGGTTAGTACGCTCGTTCTAGATTATGCACCACTTTATCGTGCAAGGTTAGGTGTTTCTAGGTACCTACAAAATGCAAGTGCACCACCAACTAGCAGTTTTCTCTTGCGGATATGCTGATTTAAGAACTAAGGTTTTACAGCAGACTTACATGTGTCTAGACTAAGACAGTACATCTTATAAAAGCATGATGTACTAAAATAATACTAACACTTAGTACGTGTTCTTAATACCTTAATAAACGTTCAAACCATGCCATTATAAAACCATTTTATGTTATTTTGGTATTACAACAGCAGTAACAAGATTATTGTAAGTGTAAAGTAATCTTCAATAAGAGCGTTATAAGTTGATTCTAATGAGAATTCTCTTATAAAGTGCGCCTTAATCGACACTTCAGTTGTTTGTAAGTATGCTAAAAGAGTGAAAAAATATAGGTCTTGGGACACTAAGTTAAAATTTTGCTAGTTGGGCCTACCTACAGTTTGACATATTACAGAATGATGACAAGATGATCGTTAAGTAAAGAATCTTGCAGTTATTTACTACTCGAGAATACTGTTACAGCGGACTTCACGAATGGAATCATAGCCACTGACCTTACCACCGCACACGTTGTGGGTGTTCTCCACGGAGACGAGCGCGGTAAGTGGGTCGTGGTCCCTCGGCGCCTTACGCGAAGGTTTCTGTTACCCCCTCAAACGTTACTAATGGTTCTCTAACATCCAGGATTTCTCGGACAACAATCAGAGCAGCAATCAGAAAATCAGTCACAATACCTATTTCACGGCCACTATTTCTACACAAGATCGAAGATTTGAACTTAAATACCTAAGTTATTGCCTAGTTTTCTGAACTGGTTTCTTCTGTGTTGAAAATAAGGTGCAGAATACCAGGATATCAACATCCTGTCCATACTATAATTATTGCTAATTAGACTTTCCTAATACAGTGCCATAAATAACCATAGCTTACTGACCTTACCACCGCAGCAATTATGCGTATTCTCGACTGCTACCAATGAGCTTATAGTTTCATGAATATCAGTGCCTCTGAACCGACTCTCCAGCTCCACCAGGTCGAAGGTCCCGTCAGGTTTGTTGGTGAGCGTCGAGAGGAGGACACCAGCCACGTGGGCTGCACCACCTGGGGTTCAGAAATGGCGATAACTCAATAGAATCGCAGACTAATAAAATAGTTTCGACGATGTCTGAGCGCAGCTGAAGTCGAAAGTGTAATGACTTTAAAGATTTTTTTTTTGTGCTTCCAACTGAACTTTTTTTTTACTTTTCGCAGCAACCTTACAGTATTTTGTTTATTATATATAATACTTGTTTCTGCAGGTACACAAGAGGTACCAAATCTACTTATACAGTGCACTTAGCTGCATAAATATTGGTTAGCAATACACACGAGGTTCTGACATCAGGATGGCGGATGTAGGTACCTAATTTGTAATATAATCATTGTACGGGTATAGGCACACAGATTTTAAGGAGACGTACGTAAATGTACAAAGAAGGTACCAAATAACTGCAATAAATTTAGGCAAAACTGAAAAGTACACCCGCGATTCTGATGTACATGAAAGTTCGATCCTTCGGTCGGACTTAAGGTAAACCGAGGAACCGGTTATTCCCGTCATCCACGAACATAAGTAATGCCTCGGTATGTTTCTGTGTACCTATGTGGTTGGTACAGACAATTGTAACATAAGTACCTACATAAATATATCCCGGTTATACCTATCGCAAAACTTTCAGCATGATCTGTACCCGCACGTAGGTACTATTTGTTACAGGTCTGTTTTTATCAGTAAGTATGTGTCATTACATTACTTATTGACGTTTCATCACAATGTTGTATTTATCATTAGGTATTTAAGTTAAGTAGGTAAATATTGCGCAATGATATGAACAATTTCGGTCAATAACATTACCTTGCTCATATTTGTAGATATGTGATTGGTTGCCGACGAACGCTTCAGAGCCACGCTTGTTACAGTGGACCATTACTGAAATAAACATCGATAAATTAGCACAAACAAACGTGAATCATCAATTCATCATTAACATTACATTATTTGGCGCCACGGAACTGGTGCAGAGCATCATTTACTAAATACATATGAAATTTTTCAATTTTTGTCTGTCTGCCTGTCTGTTTGTTCCGACTAATCTCCGAAACGGCTGGACCGATTTTGACGGGACTTTTACTGGAAGATAGCTGATATAGAGATAGTTGAGATAAGTTATATAAGTTAAGATAGTTGTCTTCTGTCTGTTGTCAAGTTGAAGACAACTTGTACAGCACCTTTGTCTTTCTACTCTGTCTTTTGAGAAGCAGGTGACCCTTTATCTCCTTGAGAGTCCTGTTGCGAATAGAAAAACCAAGCGGAACGGTGTGAATAGGGACAGTAGGTGTGACGGGTCGGTCAAGGCAAAATATTAAAGAGATTTTCACGTTATTCAAACGTATTTATTGCCTTCAACGCTATATAGCCTTTCAAATTTTAGTTTTGAATTCTCGATTCTACCTCGCGTCCCGTATTCACCCCGTTTGTCTCAAAGACCGTGGATCTTGAATCATGCGTCTGTATCAATAAATCAATCAGGACGTTGCAGTTGTTGTCACTGGTCATCAACTGCCATATTTGTCATCGTAACAGACAAACGTGTATAAGTTACTCAATTCATAAGCTGATTGCGAATGATTGTGGTCATCCTGTCATCCGTTAGTCGAAACACGTACATTATCATCTTGTAGGTTAAAAAGGATGTCTCGGCACCTAATTTATGAATAATTTTTTTTTTTGTATAGTTTGGAAATATAATGAATCAGAACCGGTTATTTAGACATTTGCGCAGTTGCCAAGTGATTAGAGATTTGGGGTTCGATTATCGAAGGAACCAATAATGCATAGCCCTCCTAGTGACCAGTTTTAGGGTCCAGAGTCTGGACCCAGGAGCTTACAACTTACTTTCAAAGGCGATAACAAGAACTGCAGCAACAACCAGGCGACAATAGCGATGGTGGTGGTCTAGTATTCTTAACACCGCATACTGCATGCTCTAACGGGCAGGTTGGGTGTTCGGGGTGGGTGCAGTGCAATAAGAGACTGTACATAATCCATACGTACTAATATCATAAATGTGAAGTAACTTTGCTGTCTCTGGCACCTCTTTACGCCTTAAAGGCTGCAGGTGCATCTAACAGAACATCACGCCTGTAATCCCCGAAGGTTTAGCCGGTTATGTTTCAGTCCCATGTAATAAGGGGTGAGCCTATTGCCATCAACCGGGCACTCCACTCCTCCGTGGCTGCTACTGACGAATTCCTGATGGCAAAACCCAAAAACACTGCCGACCTAGGAATAGAACCCAGGACTAGGCGCGGGCCCAGGGGAGGGGTCACAGGTGTCATGACCCCCCTGAAATCATACACGCTATATTGACAAACCTTCTTAAAATATCTTTTTTCGGATATAAATGATTAACTTCCTTATCGTTAAAACGATACCCGACCTAACCTAAAATTGTCGAGCCTGCTTTGCTCGCCCTGACATTCTGCGTTCTTTTTAGTTTTTCTTTATAAACTGACACAATTCGTGAAAGCCTATCAAATTCGAACTGGGAGCTAGATTTCCCTGTCTTTTTCAATTGATAAACATTTTTGTATAAGTCGACAACATTATTCTTTGCATGCATCGACACCGACAAACGAAAATTTTGAAAATTTTCGGGAAGCTGCAGTAGGTACTTTTTTTAAATTTAAAGAAAAAACGTTGCCCTATTCTAGGTATTTCTCCTATATCGTGGGTGCGTATACAAACATTTAAACTCACATACACAAACAGCCAGACCCGGAACAACTATCTGTAGGCCATACAAATATTTGTTCCGTGCGGGAATCGAACCCGCAACACGAAGCACAGCCCCAATCTGATCTGTCTTTTTTTATTCGGGGCAACACGTCCTAACCAAATTCCTGGCTACGTGCCTGCTCAGGTTCTCATACTCAGAGCAGTGCTTAAGACCACTACACCAATGAGGCAGAAAATGTAGGTATAGTAAATAGCTCGTATCCGTGTAAGTGTACGTGGTAGTTAATTAATTAATTAGGTTCGTCACATTAATCCGTCAAGGGTAGCAGCCATAATTTTAATTGTTGCAGACATGTTAATTACGTGTCATTCACTTGCTCAAAGGACAAGCTAACAAGGTGATCGCAGTCATACAAGTCACGGTTCGATGCTTGACCAAAATAAATTAATACAAAAGTATTAATAGTTCCTAGGTAAAACCTAGAATTTGTGAATATTTTTGTTTCTGATTTTGATGATTTTTTAAGGGTTCAATGTTTTAGCCGAGTTTTAATCGAAAACAAATGTCGATTTGAGCCTTAATTTTTCCCAAGACGCGTGATTTAGGTACTGGTAAGTACTTAACATAGGCTTATCTGAGTTCAACAAGCTAAGTTCTCGCTACCTTTTGGAACAATTCTACCTTCTGATAAAACCATTCAAGGAATAAACGAGCTAGAGATGTCTCAGTTTTTCAGGCATATTTTTACGTGCCTTTAGCTAGGGAAGAGGTGGTCGAGAGCCTCGAAGTAGAAGTCCTCAAACACCTGCCTACCTCGAGAAGTCTAATCTAGCCTTTACACTTCAGTAATTCAAGGTTTAGCTATTTTACCGCTTTTTTTAATAATGACAGTATTTTAATGAGTTTGTGATCTGTGGTAACAACCGATGCCGATGTCCGACACTGGGCAACGGGTTCTTACAACGACGTAATAATACAGGTGTGTCTTGTTTTAAAAATCCGGTTATGAACTTAAAAAACAGATTAATAATGGGTAGGTACTACCGAGTTCATTTACGGTCGGTCACTTTTCAACCTTTTTACTTAGGGTATAATGTGGAAAATATCGTGAGGAAAGTTTTGAGTATGATTGTGGATGGGTATAAGAGTAGAGGAAGACCAAAGAAAAGATGGATGGACTGTGTGAAGAATGATATGGCACGAAAAGAGGTGTCTGCTGAGATGACGAGTAATAGAGAAGTATGGAAGACGGAACGGACGAAGACATGCTGCGCCTACCCCAAATGAATTGGGACAAGGGCAAGAGAATGATGATGATGATAAATGATGATACTTAAGGTATAAGGGTGATAAGTTCAGACCACCAGTACAAGATATCTACCAGTTTGAAGCCTTTCCTGTAGCAGAACTTATGTTGTAGATCCAGGGGCGTAGCTAACGCCGTATCTGCCGTATCATTTATACGGGGCCCCCGAGCCACGGGGGCCCCCAACGTGCGTAAGCAAAAATTAATAAAAACGTCTCAAATTTTTTTTTATTTCAGAAATGACAAAAAACAAAAAAAGCAATTTCTTTCATAGAGGCAGAAACTTTAGAAAAACTAAAGTCATCATCTGCTATAAATGATTTAATAAATCAGTTTGCCGAAAAAAGGCAAGGAAAGTGTATATTTAATTTGAATTGTTTGTAAAAATTTTGGAAAAAGTGACATAGATAATTATTATGATGAATAAATATTTCTTGTAATTTTATGCAAACATTTGTTTTTTCTTTTGTGAGAAATCTTTACCCTTCCTAAGGGCCCCCAAACAAATTTTTATACGGGGCCCCGCGAAGGCACGCTACGCCACTGCAATGTGTAGATCTCAGAAATTACTAAAGACTACAGATATAGCGACAAAATTAGGAATTGTTGTCACTTTTTTTTGTTTGAACTTTGTTCAATGGAGTGGTACGTGTTTTTGTCAATAAGTAGTAGATACAAAAACTATAGGTAGGTACCTAATTTGGTGACTGAAAGTAACTTTTGGCATTGTGCATTAGCGATTTCCTATATAATACATTATCTTTTATTTTAAACTAGCTTTTGCCTGCGGCTTCGCTTGCGTTGATGTAGAATTTTACAATCAATTCGGGTAGTACTCTGCTTGTAATAATATAATTTAATTCAATCATGATTTGAAAGACACGTGGCGCCATCTATTATAACAAAAACGTTATTGGGGTTTGCTCGGGAACTTTCTTCAGGATGAAAGGTACCCTATGTCCGTTTCTGTACACCTGACAACGTATGAACGTACCTTTCAGCAAAATTTTAGGATGATCGGTTCAGTGTACCTATTAGGCGTGAAAAGGTAACAAACAAACTTACTTTCGCATTTATAATATTAGTTAGGATTTATACTCAAGGAAAGGTAAGTGCCGACTGGTAAACGATATTTATAACACAAGCACAGATAATATAATACTACACACAAGTGTACCTACTTGGGCAAGCCGGCCATTTGGAAGGATATTATGTGACCATACATTCCTAACTGTTATTCGATATCTAATCTACTACCAACTTTTCAGCAACCACCACGATGAAGTAACTTGATGCCTGCGATCCGAAGACACGGAAACGAACGAAAGTTTACGAACCCTCTATGTTCGTAAACTTCGTTTTAGACGGATTCATCGATATAACTAGATTAGATACTAGGATCGGGTCTAGACTTCATTTGATACCTGTACATTTTGAAGATCTACAGTGATTTTAGTACCTCTATACCGTAAACAGTTCAGAATGCAATAGTAAGGGAAACTATATAGGTAGAACCAAGCAAGTGGAATAAAAATACCCAGTCAGTAGGTATTTTTCATCACCTTCTTTAACAGTAATTGGTTTTCGATCTTTGCTGTTTCTTTAAAAAAAACGAACTAACCTACCCTAATGTACAGTCAGCATCAAAAGTCGATGACCACATTCAGATTTTCAAAATCACTGTACATTATATCACCCATAAATCGCTCAACAAGAAGGGCCCCAGTATTGAATGAACATCATTAAAGTTCAAAATTAACTGAACACCATTTTGTCAAAAATCGCTGATCGTTATAGTATCCGAAAACATCATAACATTCAGTTTTACAAAAGTCACTGAACAATATAAAATGCTTGTTTTGGTTATCTAGTGTAATCACGACAACGTCCAAAAATAACTTAACATCTTAAATAACAAAAGTTACTGAACATTAGTTTGTTTCGGATACGTAGCGTGTAAACTTATACTATCAAAAGTAGCTGAACTGCAAACTTAAAAAGTGCTCGTTACTATCTTCAGAGTTATAAATCCAATCTTGTCCTATCCAAACAAAATCATGTCAAAAAAAAAAATGGATGTAAATTTCGAATGTAACTTTCCAAAATAATTTTGTTTTTGTGTCATAGTATCAACGAGAAATATTAGAAGTGGGTGCATAAGCATATTCCGCTTAAAAATTATTCCATCGACATCATCTAAGCGTTTTCATTTATGTGTTATGATTGATTAGTAACCTTATTTGCTATATTATATGTTATATTATTATTATAGCTTATTTGCTATATTATTATTATAGCTATAAGACTCACTATCAAAAATCACGCAGATTCTGTTTGAATTTATACCATCGACGTAATTAATGATTTTTTTAATTCGATTGAATTATAACCTTATTCGTAAAGCAATAAGACTCATTTTCAAAAATCACGCAGATTTTGTTCAAATTCATACCGTTGACTTAGTTTATGATTTTTATAGTTACGATTGAATTAGAACCTAATCTGTATACATATAACACTCATTTTCAAAATCCACACAAATTCCGTTTTATTTCAATTCTTTGGGAAACATAGTTGTGGGTATTTGCAAAACTGTTTACCCTTTAATGTAAAAATAATATTTCTACTTAATTATCACTTTGTATCGGATGTAGACCATTGCGGTTGCAATTATTTATCATCTACATCACATCATCACACGAATGTTTATCCTAAGTAGGTGTGGGGTGGGTGTGTACTGGGTAGTCGGCTTAATCTAAAGATCGACCATTTAATTTAATTTTGTTGATAATAAATAAAACGGTGGCGATTTACATGTACATGTGTCTACTTAATTTACCAAACACATATACCTACCGAAAAAAAATACATACACATATTAAACTCAAAAAACATTTCATTTTATTCAGGGACTTTAGAGATGAACGATGGTATGCTATTTTTGTCAAAAATTTGTTCAGAGACTTTAGAGACGAAGAATGTTATGTTTTTTTTACTATAACTTTGTATAGCGACTTTTGAAAAGTGATGGTCACCTACTTATGCCCTTTTATTATAATCATTAATTTCTGGCGCTTGTCATGTTCAGCGATTTAGGTATAATACGGTGTACAGCGATTTTAAAAATCTAAATGTGGTCATCAACTTTTGATGCTGACTGTACCAGCATTCTTCACTGGACCAGCATAAATTAGGTCAGCAGGTGCAAAGAGGGAACTTCTCTAAAAAAGTATGTGAAAAGTATGCAATACCTACTTTGATTATTTTTGCAATAAAACCTGTTGTAAGCAACTGTACCGGAAGTCGGAAACCAATTAGATTTAGTTTTTTTTTTAAATGTTTTATATTACTTAGTATTTTAATTGAATTGAGAAAAATAAATCCAACGAGTTTCAACGATTATTTAAACTGTGCGGGAGTCGAAAAAAATATATTTTTGTGACAGTGAATATAAATAGGGAGGTGACATACTTAACTGGACTGGGCCAAAGAAATGATCATTTCGCCTGAGCCTATCTGCCCCATCACTAATATAAGGAGGTATTGAATGAAAAAGAAAAACCCACTCACTTGCTATAAGGTTGGCCATGGTTCCAGAAGGTACGAACAAGGCCGACTGCTTTCCCAGCATAGCTGCTATTTTGCTCTCCAGAGCATTCACCGTTGGGTCCTCTCCGTAGACGTCGTCACCCAGGGCTGAATTAACCATGGCATGCTTCATAGCCTCAGTGGGCTTCGTCACGGTATCTGATCGCATATCCACTATGTAAGCCATGGTTAAAAATCTAAAAAATATTTTATGTAATAACCGCAAAGTAACCTAACAAGTAACAAGTACTCTGACTGAACGCCGGCAATCGAATGTCGAATAATAACGTGAACGTCACTACATAGGAAACATTTTAGATAAACATTGAATAATTCTTGTTCTTTTATCTCCTCTCACTTATATTTATCAATGTGCTCTCCTTGAGCTGAGATAACTCCGAATACCAAATTGAAGCCAATAAAATATTCATTGTAGTTTATTTTTAATATGAGTTTATTATTTATTGGATGATTGGATAGTTGTATACCTCTGCCTTATCACACTTGTTATATATTCCTTTCGATTTAAACTTTATTGCTCTCGAAATAAGGATCGTTTTTGCTTAAAATATTTAATATTTTGACAGCAAAAATATTTTCTTGATGTTGGTACAACAGTCACATTCGGATATTTTAGTCATTTGCTCATTTTGTGAGCTGAATAAAAAAAAAGTAGTAGTTTAAATTTAATAAAAAATACAGAAGCAACTTAAGTTGGAAGCGCCAGGGTAGTCCGCGAAACTCATATTTTGTTACGTTTTTTGCAATTTGCAGGTCAGTCCGTCAGTGTCAGGTTGTATGTTGATGAAAAATGAGTTGCGCTATTAAAACGTATGTAGTTACAGAATTATAGGTAATCATTAAAATCATCAATACAACCCTTTGAATTCATTTAACCCCATTGAATGACCGTTTCACGAAATAGTCATTAATGGTGGTTATTGATGGCTCGTCGTGGTTAAATAATAACAGCCGCTCGGACGATCTTTAGGTTAAGCCGTGCTTGCCTAGGTTGGTCTGTGGATGGGTGACCACCCATTACATACCGAGTTTCCTCCGTGCCTCGGAAAGTACGTTAAGCCTTTGGTCCCGGCTGTCATTTGTAGATCTTTGACAGTCGTTACAGGTAGTCAGTGGCCCGAAAGTCTGACAACCAGTCTTATCAAAGATATCGTATTACCTAATACTAACTGGGTTGTGGAGGTCAGCTAGGCAGTCGCTCCATGTAAAAATGATGATAATTCTGTAACTACATACAGGGGCGAATTTAATACGTTGGCTGCCCTAGGCCTACGAAAGTTTGCCGCCCCCCTATGTGCTGAAAAACATGAAAAATTTAATAAACTATAGAAATTAAATTAAAATGAAAAAAAAACGATAGTCAGTTAATGAGTTAATTATCTCAATCAGTATTTCAGATAGGTACTGATTCTTACCATTTCTATTTGTGAGTAACAATGAATCGTTATTCACAAATTGTCTAACACGTAGGCGCGTGGGCAACTACTACAAAAAAAGACAAATTTTGCCGCCCCCTAAATATTGCTGCCCTAGGCCCGGGCCTACTCGGCCTATAGGGAAATCCGCCCCTGACTACATAGGTCTTACTTGTAGGTAGTATATTAATCTATGGTCTTACTTTCGCGACTACATTCAAAGTTGATTGAGAAAATTTTACAGTTTAGGGTAGCTAGAACCTAATTCTTCCGGAATAAAGTTGAAAATCTATTAATGAAATTGTAGTTGCTTGATGTGCTGGCGTCTGTACGTACCAGAAGCGTGCCTTAAAGCGCAATGACCGCCGAAATCGTAAAATATGAAATCAGTTACATGATAATGTTCAGGGTGACATAATCAAATCGTGTTAAATATATTTATCGTACACGAATCTACAAAAATTCGTGTGTTCGATATGTGTATCCAAATCAAATGAAACTCGATTTTTACAATTTTATTTTGTGAACGCTGAACGCATCCATATTTTGTTCTCTATTACTATGTTTTTTGACAGCTGAAAAAAGATATCGTCATTGGTTAGTGATCAGTTATTTTGCATTTACCAAGTGTAACGGCCAATCAAAAAGAAATAGAATTAACGGTCATCATCCGTATAGCGTAATCGAAATCGAACTTTGACGACAAGAAAGAAGTGTCGGCGACAAGTCGTTAGCTTATTTTTAGTTGTTTTTCAATTACAAAAGTGTATTTTTCATTGTTATTTACGGTATGAACATGTTTAATGCGTGTCCATCAATAGGATAATATAAAGTTCAACTTTCTAATTAAGTAAAACATCGAAAATCGTGTTCTTATTTCGGCTAAAATCAACGTGAATCGGGCGTCGACCGGTCCATCCCTTCTACCCGTAACCGTCGCCGTCTGTGCTGTCAGTCGCGCTATCGTCATTTTGTACGTATCAGCGCCGTGTGCGGTCACGGCTAACGCGAGGCAACAGAGCAACGCCGTGTGTATAGCAATAAGCAGGAACGTGTGTTGTGGTGTGCCGGTCTTAGTGACCGATTAATGTGGTATCTAGTGTCGGTGTTGAGCTGTCGTACGGGCCGCGCGGCGTGATCAGGCGGCGCGATGGTGGACATGGATAGGAACGACCCGGAGCTCCGGTACTTGTCGGTGGATAGGAACAGCTTCAATGACCCGGCCACGCAGGCGGAATGGACGCAAAAGAGGCTGGTGTGGGTGCCCCACGAGTCCCAGGGCTTCGTGGCGGCGGGGATCAAGGGGGAACAGCGGGGCGATGAGTTGGAGGTAGAGATAGCGGAGTCTGGGAAGCGTATCCTGGTGAATAAAGATGATATCCAAAAGATGAACCCTCCCAAGTTCGACAAAGTTGAGGACATGGCGGAGCTGACCTGTTTGAATGAGGCGTCTGTATTGCACAACATCAAGGACAGATACTACTCTGGACTGATTTATGTGAGTATTATAAATTGTACTACTATCTCCTTAGTTATTTTATACCAACAGCTACAATAATGCACAAAACTCCAAGGAAAAAATACTGAAAACATTCATTTTGTTATCTTTATCACTGAATTTAGGTTTCTTATCTTATCTTCACACTGTTAATCATCAATGTAAACCCAAATAAGGTCAAAACGCTGACTAAGAGTTCATTACTCTTGCCAAAAATATGCACTAAGAAAACGTCTTGGAACTGTGCATGGCCTAACTTAATATAAAACTTTTGGGATTTTTAAAGCCTTGGTTGTTTGTTAAAAATGTACATTTTAGTGATTATAACATAGGCCAAACATATTTAAATATTAGAAAAGTGATATATATAAGTGATATATACATATACATATGACAACTTTAAACATTTTAAACATGCAACAAAGTTTAAAGGAAATCAATAAAAAAATAAAAACTTGCAATGATAAAGTAAAAAAAAACACTTATTAAAAACCATGACATAGTTTTTTTTTAAATAATCCTACAAGGAAAAGGAACTAATTAACAATACCAGCTCAAACTGTACTTTTTGAAGTGCATAGCAAAGGTAGTCTAGTACTCTCATATTTCACTTATAAACTCGTTTTTGTGTCTTTCTTTTGATTATAAAAAAGGGAATATTAAAATGCTTAAGGGAATTACTGGTGTAATTAGTAACTAACAGGAAACTCTACCCGAGTTAGTAGCTGTAGTACATCGACATTTCCCCATGTATGTAATAACTTTGAATAAAATAATATGTACTTAACTATACAACTAAATGACTCATAGCTGCTTTTACTTGTGTGTACAAACCGCACCTGACTAACTAACACAATCATTATCTGCCTAGCCTTTCCCCAACTATATTGGGGTCAGGTTCCCATTAATCTGATGCAGCAGAATAACAGCATTTTGCATGGAATGACTGCTTATCTGACCCCCACAATCTAGTTAGTACTGGGTAATATGTTACCTCTCGTTCAGACTGTTCGGACAAACTATCACGAAGACAATAGTTATCTACCAATAACTAACACCACACACCATTAAGCACATAATTATGTACAAAATGACTATTCCTAATGAGTCTTTTTTACCAATAACCATATTTCAAGAGTGTGCGAGGTTAACATGAATCACTCTTACATAAATATGAAGTCATACCTTGAACAAACCTTTTTGGTAACAATGTTGATGAAATAATAATGTTTCAAATATTTTTGGTCATTACTGTAGCTTCCATACATAACGTTACGCCTTTTCCTCATGGGGGTAGGCAGAAACTGCAGAATGCACCCTTAGTATAAATAAATATGCAAAGACAAAACTAGACTTGTAACCATGGAGTTTGGGGTTCTTCTCTATAGGGAACAACTAACCCGAACCGTGCACCTTTTTGTTGCCGTTTTACAAGTGCTCATGTGAAGTAAAATATTCTGATTTTAAGACTTATATATTATTTAATTAGTCAAAGAAAACTACACTTTGTAGGATTTTATTTTGTAGCAGAAACAATGCTGTGTACTAATGCTACAAATACAAACTGCTGTTATCAACAAACACACTGGTTCAAAAGTCCCTAAAATAGAAACCGGTTCTATTCCAGGCTAAATTAGAGCTTCATCAATTTTTTTGACATTTTTAAGTAGTTTCTTTCACCACTGCACAATATTCAGATTCAATTTACATCCACTAAATCAACCACTATTTATTTAAATAATTCAGGACACCATGAGATAATAATATACTAAGACTTAATTATATCATAAGTTTAACTCTGTTTTTTCCTCGACTACTATATTTAACAAGTTATTCCAGGTAGCCTATATTGAAACAAATGCAGGATAAATTCTATAAAATATCCAATACAATATTCCAGTAATTACATAATGACATCATTGTCACAACCTTACCTTATTTGTCACTGATAGCTACAGGAATAGATTATTATTATCAGTCCGTACTCTTTATTTAAGATATTTTGTCAGCTTGATTAAAAATATAAATACTTAGTAAGTCATTGATATAAAAATCGGCCATTTATGTACATCTGTATTAGTCATACTTTTAAGGGGAATCATATTGATTATTATATATTATCTGTGGTCCATGCAGTGTGTCCGCACTTGATATTAATAGAAGATAAGTAATGTGTTTTCCTTCCACTCAAAAAGTTGTAAAAGCCTGTAACAAAGTTACACATAGAGTTAACACATAATATAAGTAACATAAGTCTAGTTACAGGCAAACATAATATAAAATATGAATTGTTTCTCTGGGATTTGTCGAGCTTCATTGCCTCGGTACTTTACTGGTGGCCGCAGCTGTTGATTTCTTTCAGAGTTGCTGCGATTGAGAACAGGGTAGCAGAATTAAAAAATAATAATGGGAAAGTGAAACTACTTATTAAGTTACATTAAGGTTTTAATTAAATATGACTCACACACTATTCTTTACTTCAACTTTATTCAACTCGCATAATTTTCATCACATTTATCCTACTGACTTGAAAAAAAACTCCATTAAACTTGATTGACAACCAATAAAGATCAGACATATGGTCACCTATACAACATAGTGTTGCCGACCATATGGTCCATTATAAAATAATCCATCGCTATTCATAAAAGCATGAAGCGTATGACACATTATTGCTCACCTAATATGTCCAGGTCATACAAACAGGCCTTACATAGGTACATTCTTCCAATTTACAAATTCTTATAAGGCTGTCAACTCTGATTATCCGTTTATGTCGCCATGCTTGATATTTGAGTGGACAATTAAGTCATTTTTAAGTTTTGTCATAATTGTTGGAGATTATGAATATGCTTGCCTTGGCCCTGTTTATTTTATTGTGTTAACAGTTAAATTATTGAATACCTTTGATTTTTGCAAAAGGTTGTATTTAATTACTTAACCAATGCAAGTTAAGGCCATTGTATTATATTTAGCATTTTTTTTTTGTTCTTTAAATAAATGTTTTTCAAGTTGAGTATACTAATATGGCAGAGTTGCTTACAAAACTTAAAGATTTATAGTTTACCAGTATAATTGTGTACTGTAGTGATACGAAAAGGTTAAACAATTTGCAAACTCATTCCTTTCGGACACGGTCATTTACAGTATGTAGTCTGAAAAATTAATAAGTCGCAGTTGAGGTCAAACTTAAGTGCTCTAAAGATGCTTTACTTTGTCACTGTGGGACTGTACATCGTATAAAATAACCTTTGTCAATAAACATCAGACACACTCACTTTACAACATTTCATTAAAGGTCTACAAGTCAAGCCTTATGTCGTAAGTCGTAACAGCTTACACATTCGCTTACGTATTTAATTGTCGTCCACATTAAGCTGTCACGTCCACAGCTATCTGATAACAGCTTACTTTTTACAGCATACGCCCAGTTCTGTAATGACCTCTTTGCATAACTGGTGTAATTAAAATATTGTATTGCACAAGCTTATGCAACAAGCTGAAAAACGCCTTTTTACGTTTTATTTTTGTTTTCGTATCTTTTTGGAGATTAAAAATCTGCGAATAAAAAAGTAAATTACGTGAAAATATCCTACATGACTTACGGTACTTACCTATGTTAAATTTCTGTTCATAACACATCAAATCGATCGATCGCCGTCACGTGCCCAATTAGTTTCAATGCATAATATAATTCGCTTCATGCATGATATAAAATATCTTAAAGCTAGTACCTATTAAGTATTAAATAGAAGTTTTTTACTTGTAGATAATCATTTTTGACAGGGACTAATTTATGGGTCCCTTCCCGGGAGGCTGCAAAGAAAGAGCTCGAAATAATTTCTCTACCCCAGTTTCTACTCCCTCCATAACTGGCAGATAACAAGACCCGAGTACACTGCATCCCTTACTTGACAACACGGACAATAACTCCAAGGTTAAATAAAAATAATTTCAAAATTAACGCCAGAAGTAAAAATTCAGCCTAAATGGATTCCACATCGCAAATTTTCACCTAAAAATAAACTAATTATTCCTAGTCTTATGTACCACTCCGCATGCAACCATCAGTGTCATCAATTAAAGCCGCGCTCACGATATTAATGAGCCGTGAAATCCTTCGATTTACATAACAAAGATCTGCCACCATTCATTGTGAGTTGGTGACCGTCAACGATTGTCCGGACGACTGCTAGAGGCCGGCTTGGCATGTATCATGCTGTCTTATATGCCTGAAGGCTAGATTACAACGTGCTGGCTTTGTCTGATGGTTATTATCAGGATTCCAAGATCGGTCGACGTTTGTCGTAGAATGGTACCGTCCAACATCTTGTTCTACCTACCACGAGATTTCCGATACAAGATGTATCGTCAGTCCTGGTTAGCCCTCAGAGTATCAGACCTATTGTTACACTCTTCAGAAGTCGGTCGTCAGCTGCAAATCATAACAAACTCCTTCAGGAGTTTGTAATCTAATGCTAAACGATTTTTTACCCTGAACTATTTATAAGATCTCTAATGTTATACCTATGTTTTACAAATAAATGATTCTGATTCTGATTCTAAAGTCCGAGACTTATCTACCAACTTTGCCGACCTCTTTTACGACAACAATCAGGTGTCTCGAGAACTCAAAACACTAAGGAATGCTTGTTGACAAGTTATTTAGCCGATCGCCTACGGGTCCATTCTAACTTGATTCCTTATATTAATAGTCACGATTCGCGTGGGATGATTAACGGTAAATTATGATTAGTTCCGAAATACTTCCATAAGTAAATACCTTCGTTGTTGGGTCTTGAAGTTTGTGTGCCTTGGATTTTCATTGACTTGAGAATGATATTGACACTAGGTGTCTTAGTTTCCACTTTCCTGAACCTCTGGATTTGCTATCTTCTTCTTCTTCAAACTAAAGTTAGATCCTCAAAACTCATCATCTTCCTCCCTTTGCCCCAAGTTACTTGGGGACGGCCCGACAAGTTTTATTTTTCTCCTTCTTGGTGATCGAGACCCTCAAAACCAACGTTGAAATAACAAGATTTGCTCAAGTTTGCATGAGGTCACTGTTTAGCCATATATACATTTCCTCAAAGCCATGGTGGTCCCATTGCAGCTATAACTTCCTTTTGTGACTCACATTTTTAACAATGGTGGTCTCCATTGGCCCACGTTTTTGCTTTTATTGTTCATTTTCTTTGCCCCCTAAGGCATTTGTTGGTTTAATGCCGTTTTTATACAGCAATAATAAGTGAGCTGCGTATGATCGCGATTAACAAAATCTTAGTTAGCAGATTAGTGTAGTTTTTTGATACTGCTTGAAGTTTATAAGATTCTGAACGTATGGTTTATTGTGGTAGTCGTGGAATGACGACTGCTTTTGCCAAAATAACCACTCTTTGTAAAATCTTCTAGTTATTGCCATTCAGACGGATTTCGAGTGTCCAACTGTTTGTCAAATGTACAGTTCATACGAATACTTCATTATATCGGGATAACGAGTTTGTATACGTACTTCCTACAAGTACTTACACGCTAAAATATTTTCTTGTTTAAGAGTGTTGACCTCTGCGAATTAGTGGATTTGTAAAACTGAGTATGCATGGTGACGTAATGACGTCATTACCAGTAGGCCGATGCGTTCCTTGTAGGTTTTTCCATGATACTTATAAAATATTTCTATTATATGCAGATTGTTTTACATAGCTCACTCTTTGTTCGTTACTTATCAATTTAACTGATGAGTCACGTATCCACTATGGCGATAGGAAACTTCGTTCGATTTGTACAAAACGTTCTTTATCTTGCAGAGAAACGAGATTTAATTTCAATTTCTTCATTAGAACGAGCATCATGTACCAGGGCAACATAGGACCGAGAAGATTGTCGCGAGTAAGCGAAATGCAACGCGACCGAATCGAGTGGTCGGCTAATACCCTAGAAGGATTAATTCTAAAGCGGCGTTCGAAAGTTGTTCGAGTTAATTCAAACGTTTGGCTAAAGCGTCGTGCTCGAGATGAATGTCAAGGTGAGGCGCGCCGCCGGCCGAAACGGCCGCGGATGTCGTTGACCTGGCGGTGGCGAGGGGGATGAGGGGGGGACGGCCCACGCGAATATGTACGCTACGTTTGAACCTCCACCGACGTTCTAACATCCTGGTACTTGTGGCAAAGTTGACTGTTAGTCCTTTTCACTCTCGCATGTTTTTTGTATGTGTTATCAAGACGCACAAATATTTACGTGCTGCGGACCAAAAAAATATTTATCTTTTAATTTGATGATATCCAGAACAAGGAACTGCCTCCGTGGTCGAGTGGTTTAGGCGTTTGCCTTGTGACCCGGTGGTCGTGGGTTCGATTCCTACGGGAAGCATACTTTGTGAAGTTGTTTCCAGTTTGGTTAGGACATTGCAGGCTTGAATCACCTGATTGTCTGATAAAAAGATGATTCCGTGCCTCGGAAAGCACGTGAAGCCGTTGGTCCCGGCTGTCATTGGTTGATCTTTGGCAGTCGTTACGGATAGTCAGAAGCCAGTAAATCTGACTCCAGTCTTGCCATGAAATACCGTGTTACCCAGTTAATGGGTTGTGGAGGTCTGGTAGGCAGCCGCTCTGCGTAAAATACTGGTATTCAGCTAAATCCGGCATGACTGGAAGCCGACCCCAATACAGTTGGGAAAAGGCTAGGCAGATGATGATCCAGAACAAGGAATACTACGCCTCCGTTTCTTTAGGGTTGTTCTGTTTTGCTCTGTATTCAAAGATCTCAAAAACAGCAATTAGCACGCGAGCTTTGATGACGAAATTGCCTGACTTTGCTTTATAATAACTAAATAAAATGCTTCAATCAATGGTAACTATCGTAGTCACGGTCACGGCCGATAACTAATCTATGTGTAATCGAATTATTTCTTCAACTCTGTTAAAGCACCTATACTACAGAATTACAGCATCTTACCACCAAATGCATGTTCTTCTCCACTGTCAAAAACCTCTTGCTGAGCGGGCGGAGATTCATCAGCTAAGTCATTTCTTGCCTCTGATTCACTCACTCTAGCATTTCCTCGACTTCTGTGCACTTATTTCGCGAAAAGATATTGGCTGTGCTCATTTACTCTTTGCAGCTACAGGAAAATAATATAAAATTTTAACATTCATACAGACATACTCGTATATTATGTCACTGACCTCGAAGCCACCCGATACTCAATAATAATATGTGATTTGATGGCAATATGCAAAATTCTAATAATACTGAATAATAACATAAAACCATGAGTGTATGTTTGTTTGCAACTTTACCGCTTTAGTGGCAAATAATAAATTTGCTATTTTCAATCGAAATGACGTAAAGATTTCAATAGATTCTGAAATTATCATTAACACAGCAAAAACCATGACCACGGATAAACTGAAGTCATAAACACCTACCCGCAATAACTTCAGTTTATCCGTGATCATGGTGTTTGCAACGGCTCCGAAATATCGGGATCTCAAAACAAACAGTAAACATGGTAAATATCCCGTTTTAGTATTAAAGATAATGTTAGTGACCATGACAGTTTAAAAACTTAGATTATGAAATTAAAAATACTGCTTAAACTTTGGCCTCATCGATCAATAGCTGCATGGTTATCAATTTTACCTCAAAAGAAAGAAGTTCACGAAAATCATCCCTTTCCTAAATAAACAGGGGTATGCGAATGAGCCATACATATTTCATGAGAACGGCTTTCATGGATAAGTCAGGATTAATCACGACAGGGATATTATCATAGATATTTCATTAAGTCTTCCTACTCTCACCCCGTAACAGCTTTTTCATTGACTGTCAGGTCATTGGCTGTCTGGAATTTTATATGAAGTGTCCAAGCCACTTCTGCCCGTGAGGGAAAAAAGAGAATGACCAAAGTTGGTACCAAAAAGTCTCGCGCCTCAAAACCAAAATATTATAGTAATTAGTTTCATATTTTTTTACGGCATTACGCGTCGGGGATTTGATTTTTGAACTGGAAATATACTTTTCGAGTTTAAAAGTACGAATATTGTTTTACTCCCTTTATATGACGTTCCGTTTCAACTTATTATAAATGACGTTCCGTTTCAATTGAACAAACCCTTGTCTGTCGAGCGGACTCTAAAATTAATTACAATTAAGTAAGATCAGTACACCAAGTCGATTTAGTTTGGTTTATTGCTATTTGCAACAAAATAGATTTTTTTTTCAGAAATAATTTTTGTAGGAGTTAATACGATCAGTGTAGTCTATAAAAAACAAGGTTTGATTTTGATGCAGCATGGTACGGGATTCCATACTTCCATGAGCATTCTCTTTTGCAACTCAAACTGTTGCAAACTCGAATTCGTTAAGGGTGTTTTTTAAAATGCAACAGAAAAATCGAAAAATCTTAAATCTGTTGGAAACAAAATGCTTAATTCAGCGTCTTATTAAGTTATTCTAAAAATACCAAATCCAGGATTCGCACTAATCCTACACGTCAGTAAATTCGTGTTATTGCATTGATAAGGCAGATTTCTGATACAGCAAGGTCGTTCGATAACAATGTGATTTATTCAGCTGATTTTAGTTTTTTTTAGCCTATCTCTACGTTGATAACAAATCAAATTACATGCCCGTGGAAATTACGTTCTCCTAATTATTATTTTATCAGTATTAAATGTAGGGATCCGTGTTTTTTTCAAACTAAAAACGCCATAGGATTTCTCCGTATTGATAACAAATCCAATTTCATACTATCGGAGGTTAGCTTTACAACAATGGCTTTATCAGCTTAGTATAAGTACCCTTTGTAACCCAAACCGCATAAAAAACACCATACCTCAAGTTTACATAGACGTTTTGTTGACACTCAGATTTTCGACACATTTAACCGAAAGATGCAAATGTTTTTTAAGAACAAATCTCCATATTACCGTACCTTTTTTTCACTTGACCCAAATCATTGAAACTGGGCAGACATCGTAATATGCGAGTGAATAAAAATACTTGCTGAAATCCAAACCCTATCTCCAGAATTCGAATCAATAATTCAACCGTCTCCCTATCTCAGTTCAATGCTGGACATAGGCCTCTCCCAAGTAGCGCCAGAATCCGCATGTGGCATCTAAAATAGAACATGCGGATTGTCGATAGTCGCTCCGTGGATCGACATATTCAAACAATCGACGTCGACGCTATTCATCTTATCTGGCTCTTATCGCGCCGATAGCACTGGAATCTCGTATGAATTCAATTTTGTAATCAATACAGTCATACTAACTGGATTTCTTTAAAGTTATAAAATGGTCAGGGTTAATGTCGTGGTTGGAATTAGAACCAGTCAACCAGATAAGAATGGCTCGGTGTTTTAAGCTTTTCGGTTATCGAGGCAGTTCGAGTTCAGCGTGTCAGCATTAAGTGTCTTTGGATTAGCCACTTAAAACTAGTCAAAGTAAAAACTCAAAACAAAATAGTCTTCTTTACTTTATTCACCAGTATGCGGTAAATGTAAGTTCCATAATTAGCGAAATGCGAGAGTCATTGTGGCCGATTCAATTGCCTTGTTGTTGACATAAGTGCACTAGGAAGGATGAGTAAGAGCATCGTAATGCAACTGATATGACCGACTATTTCAATAGTTACTAGGATATAATAAAATTATAAAAATTACAGCGACATAATGATGTAAAGAAAAAGGAAATGTCAATGTGTTGACATTGACATTTTCTGTATTCATTTTCAATTAAGATTAAAGTGATACTTGTTGCTCTAATACTTGCATATGGTAGCAATTTTACTACTTACTTATTTATTTAATAACTAGCTGCCCAGCGCTACTTCGTTCGCGTGGTGTCCTACCCCTTACCCTACCCTACTCCTACACTACTCCTACCCTACTCCTACCTTACTCCTACCCTACTCCTACACTACTCCTACCCTACTCCTAACCTACTCCTGCACTACTCCTACCCTACTCCTACACTACTCCTACCCTACTCTTAACCTACTCCTACACTACTCTTACCCTAATCCTACCAAAAAAAAAGTATCCTAGTGTTGTTTTTAGACTTATACAGCAATTTTTCTCCTTCCTTGAACTTCAACGAACATTTTAAAAAAAGAATTGGCCAAATTGGTCCAGGCGTTGTTGAGTTATGCGCTTACCAACACATTTTGCGTTTCATTTTTATATTATAGATAATACATACATACTTAAACTGATCACATACACACTCACACTCATCATAAGTCAGTTAAAACTGACTTCATCTAGCCAACCGCACCCAAATAATGCACTAGCAACAGTCAGCACTTAGTCATCCATTAATTTGCCTACCCCTACTTTGAAACCAATCAGCAGTAAAGTCTGAACGAGCCGCACCCCTCGCAGACACCCCCAGGGGGGCGTAGGGTGCAGGGTAGGTGCAGACGGGGTTATGAAACTTTCAGACGACGGATTGTTTGCGCAGGATATGTCCGACATATGGCTCGTAAATTGTAGCGGCTTCCCGACAAAATATTAGGGGCTTTCTTTTTCTGATTGAAAGGGTGAAAAATTTACGGGAAAAAAAACAGGTGCTTTAGCAGATGGGACTGGTAAAATATTGTGCTTGTTGTGAGTTGTGCCTGGATCCTTTTTGCTGTTGACTAAACTAAAAACCATCGATCTTATAATTTCCACTAAGTAGCAAAGCCTTACGCATAGTCTCACATTATAACCAAGCAATAAATACGTCATTTAACACTTAGATTTTTATGTGGAAAACCTTGTAGGAGCCTCGGCCTCAAACTGACCATCATGTATTCAATCCACAGAGTCGATGTTTCTTCCCCACTACATCGTACAAGTCATTTTAATACCTCAATAAAAATCACGGATCCATTTTGTGGTCGTCAAATACATTATGGTTGACGTCTGACGAAGGAAAGTATATTTGTTTTGGCAAGCGAGCAACATGGTAATGTGCTGAAATATTACACTGATGGATTGCGGCTTCCCAATGATATTGCAAGGAGTTTTTTTTTTAGTGCAGTCGCTCTTGGTATATCAGTTTACATACAACTTCTAGGACTCACTTCTGGATGACTGAAACGTCGGAAACAGTTAGTGGCAGACAAGATCATATTGAATCTAGATTTCTTGCTCAGTTTGGTTTAGAATTTGATATGGATATAAATACCAATATTGTTACATCAATAAATACAATCGCAAAATATTGTACAGCGAAGTCAATCATAGAATGTTTGCTCCTTTGCAAGTAAACAACTTTAAACAAGCGAACCTTATTGCTCTTTATCTTGCGCTCACTAACAACTTTATCTGCGCAAATGCTTTCAGCTCGTTCAGTTGCAAAAATGTTGCCTGCGGCTTTGCACGGCTGCTCGAAAGCTTAGCTATGGACGCTGATGTATAGGGCTGTCCTGCACTGCAGATACTGGTGCCGCAATGGACCAGGTATCTGCATTACTTAGTAAAGTGCCCCAAAAACATTGCAACTTTTCGAATCTTTGCTTTTAGTATCGAGATTTTCTAATTTTGCATTAGCATTGGAGTCTCAGTCTATTAACTACTTTCTCGGTTTTTATTAAAATCAGCAGTGGGATCTTTATACAGTGAATCAATTTCTGATGCTAGATTTATCTAGATTGATCTGGTCTTATTAACTCTTAGACATTAAGCTACCGATTTATGAGCTAGAATCTATTCAAAACTTTGCAGGTGCATTTTGACAATTTGAAAGCCTCAATTTGCAAACACAAAATCCTAAATTGCACTTTGGATAATCAAAAAAGGTACTTAAAAATCATGAAATGTTTGACATGGGTAATAAATTTTTATTAAAATAATATTCCAACGTTATTTGCAAAGCTTGACTTCAATCGGTGGAAACTGGTTTGATTTACAAATCGGTCTCGATCGTCTAATCTTCATTAAAGTTCCGTTGCTCGATAGAAAATACGAAGTCATTAGTCAGATTTTGTCAGGCAGGAGTCGCAGTCCATAGATTAGTTTAATCCATATGGATTTCCTTGGAATAAAGATAGAAGTTTTAGCATTGCATGCTAAAACTTTGCACTGAAGACTAAAATAGGAAAGTCCTTTGCAAGTCGTTAAGTCATTGAAGCTAGTAATATTAGTGTGCAGAATAAGCCTTACGTGTGGTAGAATCCTAAATGATAAATATATCTTAAAGTCTTGCTATCCCAGCAGGAGAGAACGCGCGACGATATAGAAAATTTATCTGTTTCTAATAGTCCAGGCGATCTATTTAAAGACGGATGATGCAACCGATGTTTTAACATTAGAGAGGTCTTCGATCTAATGTTATATTTGTTCGTTTTCTATTATTTCTGGAGGAAGGTGCCAGTAATATGAATGAAACTGATGATAAATGTAATATTTTGGGCGATTATGCCAGTATTTTGAAGCAATGTGCGGAATTAAAAGGCATGTCAAGTTTGTAGGTGAATCGTTAGGAGTCATTGTTGCAACAAACGTGTGGTGTGGTTTGCATCAGCTAGTTATAACTTAAGTGCCGAGTAGCTGACGTAGCTACTGGTTACTTGCCTTTTGCCTACGTGCGTTACAATAACCTATTCTGATCCTTTGTGCATCATTCAGTATTAAAATAAATCTGTATACATTGTAAATCATTCCAATGCGGTATTTTTATAATAGGTAAAATAAATTGGTTTAAGAATTTTGGGTCTTTTTACTTTACAATAATTTTGGGTTTTAGTTGAAGGAAAGGTTGAAATATTTTTATCATAATCTCTATCAATTCACACATAACGGGGTACAATCAAAGGTCTTTCATTTTTTTAATGCAAATCTATTCAATTCACCTATTCTCAAACCATCTGCGACCTTCCACTAGTCGTGATCCACGATCGCCAGGCCACACGTGCGTGCAAAATTAATATGGAATAATTGACTATGAATGAAACTCCTTGTTACACTAGAGGAATAATTTCTACCATATCTACTGGTCTATAGTTAGAACATGTAGTTATTTTTGGTTCAGTCACGTTGCTATGGGGATCCCTTCTTTTCGCATAATGTTCTTTGTCCTAATATACTTCGGCATAACGATTTTGGCACAATTTGTTTTGGCATAATAATACTTCGGCATAATTTTTTTAGGCATACATTTTATGTTGGCATAATCATCTTAAAGACTAATTTGTTTTGGCATAAATTTGATTCGCATAACGTTAGTAGGCCTAATGACTATTAGCATAATAATATTTAGGCACACAAAATATTGTTGGTTAAAAATTTAATATGCTGTGCAACAAAAGTTAGTGACAGAACCGAATTGCTGCAAAACCGACTCCACGTAGTCTTGTTTGTCCTACCCCTAGAGTGTAATTTAAAATCGCGTAGGCGCGTAGGGGAGAGGCGGCCCGCGGGCTGAGGAGCAGGTGGCTGCGAGCGAGTCGCCGCGGCTGAGGCTGGCCGGCGAAGCCGGCCAACAAGCCGAAGCTGCGGTGGTGAGCGAAAGCCGTCTGCGACGATTAGCACGCGTGGGGCCGCCGGAGGCCCGCAGCGCCGGAGCCGTGACAGAAACCCTGCCTGCTGCATGTTGCATGCTCGCTTGAATGCTGCATGCTGCATGCTTGCTTGTTTGCTGCATGCTTGCTTGCATGCTTGCTTGCATGCTTGCTTGCATGCTGTATGCTTGCTTGCATGCTGTATGCTTGCTTGCTTCATGCTTCCTACAGCGAAAAAAAAACCCACAAAATTGTTCAATACGGTATAATTATTATATTAATATGTTATTTATTACCTGATTCAGGAGATATGGCTTTTTTCCAATCGTCGAAATAAATTGGTATAATTATCCTCTTCGGGCAAAAAAGCTAGGGCGTATAAAAAAGTTATGCTTTAGAACTTTATGCTTAATAAATTTATGCTTTAGAATATTATGCTTCATCATTATTATGGTTAGAGAAATTATGCTTAAAAAAATATGCGTAAGCTGTTATGCGTAATTATATTATGCGAAAATATAATTATGCCAAACAAAATTATGCTAAGTTATATTAGGTCTTAACATTTTATGCAAATGGATAGTGAACCGTTGCTATGTTATCTGATACGTGCGGAATGCACCATATCGTGACCGATTGAAATATCTGTACGTCATTTTCTGTAAAGGTGGCTAGAATATTTATCTAGACAAATAAAGGATGTTAAAAAATTAAAATGCGTGCAAAAATTTTGCAAAATAACTGTGGTCCCTGTGTAGTTCCTTGTTGAACACCACGTGATGTTTGGAAAATACTTCCTTTGTTCGCATGTTTTATCATAATTATGACTCAGTTGTGTTTCAAGTTATCTATAAAATATATTTATTCATAATATAACACAGTTATCATAAAATAGATCTCCGTGTAACAAGTATGCCATGTCAGAAGCTAAAATAAAATCATTGTTTACATAATTAATTAATGTGAAATTAGATCATCACGGTTTCTAGTTCATTGAATCAGTGAGGTAGCCTACATTATAGTTTGGTGTGTTTAGATGAAAAGCAAATATTAGGACAGTTATTGTTTTCGGTTGATTTAACGTATTCTTTGTTTATGCCTGTATGGTGAATCAGACTCACAGTTTATCCAATATGTTTCTTATTGAATGAATGAATGTATGGGATTTGTAAAGGATTGACCATGTCTTTGCAGCCAGTTGCTATTTTTTCAAATTGGAATTGTTACTAATGCAAAAAGTTACTTAATCTGTAAACTGCGAAACACTGCACTACAGCATCGATTAGATAATTGCCAATACATTACGAGGCTTCCGGTCTGCAGTCTTTATTACTTCAAAAAGTTTATGGTTGTCCATTTGTTTTACAATGTATTAATTTGTTGTGCTTGGTGTCTAGACGGTGCGTCGTAAAAGCTAGACGTTATAGGCAGCCGCTCCGACCCTTGGGCAACGGTATTCAGCAGAGCCTCGCAAATGTTTTTGTTGGTTGTCAAGATAATTGCATTTCTTTGTACTAAGTTTTGAAATAAGGATTTCATTGTTTAATTGTCTACTCACTTGAGGAAAAGTAACGGACGTTTGTTCGTCAAGTACATTTGAAAATGTACGTGACATACACATCGTATTTACAGTGTTTTCACATTTAACATGAATGTTCATTTTAGCATCCAAGTCAAACACTACAATTCACTATTTCAAGGAAACTTTTAATTAATAGGCTCCATTAATGTCCGATTCTAAGCTGCCTTGGAACTACTTCCTCAGAACATCGGAAACTATAGAATTTTTTGAGTATTACAGAATCAAAATGAACGCAATAGAGGTAATTCTTGCATTTCTACAATTTAAGGAATTCAATTCGTTTTGCCTTGGGTTAATTCTTTAATCGGTTTTGGTAGTAACTTGGATAACATAAGTATTTTCATTATTTTTATTTACAATTTAAAAGGTCACTTTTTGAGGTTATGGCCATTTTCATTGTCAATAGTGATACGCTTGTCTGGGAGAAAAGTCTTTCTGTCTAGTCCTGTTCTCGTCATTCTGCACGAGACGAGAATGTTATGTGAAGAAAAAGAAATGAATGAAAACAAAAACTTTATCGACTGTTATATCATGTTTTCTAATCTATTCATCAAATAATACAAATCATGTTCATTATTTCATTATTTATTTATGTTACATTTGCCATGATTTATGTTGCTACATACAGTAACCATAATAGAGAATCATAATATAATACATTTAGAAGGAAAATATAACTAAGTTATTGCTTTAATGGTCACTTAGTTGAACCAAAATTATCTATTATTTCATTAGAATTAGATAGAATTAATTCAACAACTAATGGTTTATTACTATGTTGGTCTCAATTATGGCACTATGGCCGTTATGTATAATTGACGTCTTAAATAAGACCTTGAACGACTCTTGTAAAATTGTTAGTGGGCTATTTTAAGCCCTATCGGTTTATTATTTTATTTTGTAACCAATATGGTTGGACAGGTTGTAAGAAGGCTACACTTAGGGATAACCATTTTGCGTAAATTCGTACAAATATAACAAATCTACCGCCACAAACGATGATACATCCAACGCGGGAGGTGCTTCAAACAAAGCACATGCTCATAGTCTCTTGACCTGCCAACCGTAACCAAACACATCACAATCATATACCTTAACATACATTAAAATAAGGTTGAAAATCTTTCAACAACATATCTGATAGTACTTTAGAATAATCAACTCTTGTCTTTGTGCAGGACATCTGTTAATTAAACTCTTTATTGCTTTTTGCGAACGATCTGACGATCTATTATAACTATAAGTGATTGTTATTAGAGGTTCGATTGTAGCATTTACTATACACAGTGCTAAGTTGTTGTTAATTACGCCTGAGCGTGCTCTGACGGTTGGCAATATGGCGCCATGTCTGGAGATCCGTCCAATCGGCAAAATTTAAATAATCCGTTAATTCGATCAATCAAAACTCTTGAAGCAATAGTAATAGTTTTGGTTGCAAAACTATTCCTACATATCAATGTTCAAAAGTCTTGCAAAATAAGCTACTTCAGAAATATTGTGTTCCATGCTTTGCCCTTATGGTCTGAATACAACTTAACGTTCTCGATACGGAGTGTTACTTGGGTCAAAGTTCACAATGCATAGAGTCATGATCATGAATTGCCCTTGGCTACGAAATAAGGTCAGCTCGTTAGTTCGTTTGATTTAGATCGCCTTAAATCAAGCAAGGACTTAACTACTGTTACTTGTGTTATACGTATGAAGTGGTTTGAAGAGGATCATACAGTCATTTCAAAACCTTTCCTCATCAAATTTCTGTTGTATGAATCGTTTACATCTTTGTAATACATCATTTTGCGAATGTTGTCCAAAACGGTTTCGAAAGCGTTACATTACAATCCACGTCAGCCTCATTGAGTTCAATATTCGTAACTTTGACACGTCCATTCATCAAGTCCGTAAAAGTTGTCACAAACGCATGTACCGCTGGATTCGTCGAACAAACCATGTCGTCCATATGTGCCACCTTATATGGCCATGTTTTAGCCGCCATATGCCATACCGTGTACCGTGCCGGCCACGACTGGTCATTACACATGGTGCATTGATTAACTGTAAACGGCTTTGGAGCGCAATCAACGATCGCATTGAAAGCAAAGCGCCATTTTTTGTTGGTTCTCAACTTGATATTGATACCGCGCTTCAAATCGTGTTGTGGAATTCTTTTCGTCAATGATACGGTTAATGCTTAATTAAGTTTTGCAGTTTTTAGCCACAGTTTTGAAGTTTGTATTTTTTGGTCTTGCTCTATAAAAAGGACAACAGTTTGCACGTAAAACCTCTGAATTATGATCATTTCGTCGCCGATAGCAATCTCGCCCTTTATGTCTTTTTACCATATTTGAGTTTTACAGCCAGATTTATGTTTTAATCAAACAAAATTTACTTGCCGAATAAGGTAAAATTTCCAACATTTAATTGTACATAATAAAATATGAACAATACGAGAGTTTTGCGCAGAATCAGTGACTTGCGTAACCATGTAATGCCTTACATGGCATAAGTCGGGCCGGTATAGGACCTTCAAGAAGTGGGTCGCCGTTAATGCCATCTGGTCAGACGACAGGACAGGGCGCGATGCAACCACGCTCTGGTGTAATACCACCATAACGGTACCAGAATGCCTCGTATGAGAGAACTAAGGGCTAATTAACATTCTGACGGTATGTCATTCCGGTTTTGATCCTTGTACGATTCGTTAATTTACTACTGTTCGTTTGTACTATAAGTAAGTTTTAAGTTGTTGCGATCTTTTATTCCGTAATCCGGTGGATATTCCTAATTGTGTTATTATGTAGGCGTCCTTGTGAAGGTTCAAGCGTTGCCTTATCTAAAGTTGTTATTACCAACGTTGGGAGAACAGATTGCGTTAATCAGTCATGTCACGGTATATTTATCGCTTGAGACTTTGTAATAGTTTGGTGCCTCATCTTAGTTATTTCATGTTCGGTGTTACTAGTCAGCAGCCCAGGGTCTTTAACACAATGTACACGAAATTAGGACCAAGAAAATAAAAGTGATCTTCGAGCTACAAATTGTTTATCGTTAGAAGTCAAAGTTCTGTCAGGAAGATTTTCTTGTAACTTATCGATTCAATTACTAAGAAATTATAATAGTTTAATGCACCGGCATAGCCTCGGGAATAATAAGTAGCCTTCGTCAATTCGCAAATCGATCCACATATTAATAACATGATGACTCAATGTTACTTGGAAGTGTCGTACGTCATCGACCCAACAGAAGCGTTTGACTGACATGACTGTAGGCCCTAAGAGGCGAGCTTAATCTTAATGATAAATCGCTGTACTAATTGACAAACTATTGTTATGATTGACAGATAACATGTTACTATTCTGACATTTTTTTTCCTTCTTATTATTCCGTTTGACATTATAACAAAATTTTAATTTTACTATTTTTTGTAATTCTAATGATTTGACATCTAAATTTATTCGATATCAATAGAATTTGTCTTTAATTAAATAATTAATTGAATGAATTTTATTTGCATGCTATGTTGTTGTGACCTGCGGTTACTATCCTGTAACTATAAATCATACTATCCTTGCTGTGCTTGATATTGGTCCAAGAATGTAGTTTCGGTTCTATCATACCCTTTGGATTATTTGTGGTTTTACCGTAACTATAGCTTGGCACAACAATCTGGCACTACCTGTGGCACTTTCAGTCATTTCATCTTTGCTCTAAACTTATAGTCCTTACAATTTGACTTATATTATAGGACATTTGGTATTATTCTGTCCTGCTGATTATTCCTTGAATTCCCTCATACCATATATTTCAAACATTACAACACACAATATTCACAGATGTCACTATTCTTCCTATTGTTAATATCTATTGTGTGGAGGTGACATCATGTTGCCGCTGGCTTGTCATTGGTTCCCAGCATTGTGTCGTACGTGGTATACATCCTTATTGCACCTAAACTTGCACTTACACTCTCTCTTTTAATATAATGCTCACATTACTTGCTTAGTACATACAACAACCCATGCACGTACGGTGGTTCAAGCCTTCTCTCAATTAGTGATATTGGCATAACCTACACTCCAATATGATTGTCTCACCAAATGCCAGTATTTACAGGATGTGTTGTGCTATTCATACTCCTTCTGTACATTATAAACGTAGATATTAAATTATAATGACCAAATGCCATTATTTTCTGATAGTATTCGCTATCTATCTTCTCTCCTCTCTCACTCTTCTATCTCTCTCTTCCATAGTAATCGAAGATATTAAATTGTTATTAGATGAAAGCATTGCTTGACTATCTGATTAAGCTTTTACGACATCGACAGCATGGCTATTTCTCGACTTGGTTTGCAGCAATTTTAAATAAATATTTAAAGCGATAATAAACTACCTGGTAGGTGTTAACTACCTATCAAAAAGGTCGTGAGTTCAGAACTGACTGCGTTCAGCTGTGGTGTAATAATATGCAGTAGCTGGGCATTGAACATTAAAGTGAATGGAGCCGCAGGCTAAAGCTTTATTAAATAACTTACTTCGATTGTGCAACATAGGTTTAATAATGTTTCTTTCTTTTTCGCAGGTAAGTTCCCGATTTTAATCTACTGCATGATTTTTAGGACTAAAGGTTTGATATGAAGGAAAAGTTATTTAAATGATTGAACAAGCAAATTAGATTTACAAGGGCGTTCTGTCTTGGAGGACATTATCCCAAGGCAAATAAAAACCAACTTGGTTGTATTACCAACCAAGGTTGTATCTTAAGACCACGAATGACAGAGTATCTCTAAAAAATAGTATATTGATTCTTGTTAATTTTGATTTAACGCCTTGTTAGCAACAGTCATAATATCTTCTCCACTGTCGTTACAATCGTCTTTCCCTACAAGATCGATATAATATGTCGAGGTGAGCGATCCACAAACCGGTAACGGTACCGTTGCCACTGGCATTTTGTTTATGGGTCGCGGGTTCGAACCAGATGGCGGCTTTTGGATTTTAAGAAGTATCACCGTCCTGATTATGAGTTGACTTTTTGAAGTTAGAGATTTTAACTACGAAAAAGAGACAGGACCCTAGGACCCATACTTCGAAGACGTGTGACGTCTACCAACCTGCACTGGGTCCGCATGGTGAATTACAGTCCATTACCTCCCATAGAGAGGAGGCCTGTGTTCACAGCTGTGGACATGTGTGATTATGCTATGTGCTAAGAACCAGGAAGGATCCCAACAGACTACGGTGGCATACATTTCAAGTTCATGGCTGTCTTAGATACGAACTTCTTGTGAGATATATATTCATTGAGATATTATAACAAAGGTCATTGTGTTAAGTTCACACAGTCATCAGGGACAATAGAGTTATTATCATACTTGATGAAAGAAATGCATAGTTTACTTGTTGGTCATCTGATTGCATAATTAGAGATATAGGTCACGTGCAGGAAGTCTAAAGATTTGAAACTAGACTGTTCAAGAATAATGAGCAGCTATGCTAAAAAAAAAACGAGTGTTTAGCCGTTTAACTTTAGGATTCAGATTTCGATTTGCGTCTCTGCAACTGCATTTTCTGCTGGTTGTAACCAGCTATATCCATAAATCTCGCGTTCTTTAGTTCTCTTTCATTTGTATCATCATCAGGTACCTGAAAGCCAAACATCGCCGTCCTACAACAAGTTAAAAAAAATAATTTTGCCATAATCAACGCTCCATATAATGTATTACCATTTCAAATTTCAGTTAAACTGCTAGGCCAGGTAAAGAGCGTGAAGTAAATCTAAGTAAATCCTTCCATTCTCAGTTAATTGAGTATCTCATAATGGTCGTTCCGTTACGTGGTCGCCGGTCATTGTCGTCACTCACCGAACGAGTCGAGTCCACAGTGCTGTGGCTTTTATTTTATTTTGTACTCTTTTCTCCGTCTACCCTGCACTTTCTTTGTTTATGCTTTTTGTGATGATAGGTTCAACTCTTTGTTGTATCGTCACGGCTGTTTTTGACGTTTGTAAGATTCTGTCATTCGGATCATTTCTATTGACATTCATGTCTACATATATTTTCTGTTGTCATACGGATGATTAAGTTTTCAATGCAACCTTTGATCACGCTTAATTAATTTACATAATCTATTTTATATCGTTATTTATATAAATGCGAATTATGAGTAATCAGTAGCTAAGCACACAAGATTACCGTAATCGTATCGAAGCCATCTATCACGGATTTTCTTAAGTTTAGCATATGGTAAGCAACTGGTAGTAAACATCTGACCTCATAATAATGTTCTTAGAGTGGAAAAATAGAATCTACAGCATCTTGACTTGCGACCATATGGTCAACTAGATTACTTAATTCATGGCGACCGCCATGATGAATTGTTTGGTCACAGCTGTGCTAGCCCAATAACTACAATACTTCAAGTACCCACCCATACTGAATTCTAATGTCCAGACTTAATCTTGATATCATAGGATTTTGAACTCCAACACAATAACGATAAGGATTAAACACTGTTTTTGGTGGTGATCTAACTGGAAATGTAGCAAGGTGCGTCAAGGACATCACTTAACGTTTGACTGTGGTTGTTTCAACTTTTTTTTAACCAGTTCGTGTCTTGATTTTAGGGTTGGTGCGGTCAAGTTAGCATTAGAAACATTGTCTATTGAAATGAATAAATTCATGTTATTTATGGACTATAATACAAGGAAAACAGTAATTAGACTCCTATTGATTTGTTGGGCATCTTGTGAGCAACTAAATATATCTCGATCCGGATATTCTTTTACTCTTGTTGAAATCCAAATTTTCCTTGTGCTGTTCCTTATTATCTCCTACTACTTCATAGATTAATAGTTTTACACATTTTTAATAAACAATATCAATTTTCCTAACAATGGCAGCCCTACTCCCTCCCGCTCCTCCCGCACTCCCCCGCGTCCTCAGCGGGCGAAGGCCGGCGCACGCGCACCTCTTCGAATTTTGAATGGTACCAACAACAATATGGCAGCCTCGTTACCGGATGTGTCCGTATGTCGTACGCTACTAACGATTCGCCAAATTCGAATTTTTCGTTCCATTGTTTTAGTAATTTGTCATACTGTAAAGTAAAAAAAGGTTTAAGCTGGAAGTGGAATAAACATTTGGATGTTAACGTTTCAGGTTTTGTTAAAATAGATCTTGATTGTAATTAATGTGTTTGGATACGCTTGTTTTATAACGGTTACTGTCTGAACTGAGCGATGATGATGATGATGGTCAAACTAGATTCTTTTCTTAGAATCTTTTACATTTTTGTTGCCTTAAATGTTGTGCTAGATTTTTCGCCCCGATTACATAATTAACGAACGAGGCCTTTAGACGTTGGATTAAGATTAAAGAAAATACTTGAAACAAGGTAATTATGTGTTATATTTATAATAATTATTAAAGCCGTTAAAAGGTCAGTGACAGACAGACATTCCGTTGTTATCAGCTCCTAATTGAATAACAACATAGTAGTTATTAATTGTATGGAACATGTTAATTGGACACGTTATTATTGAATCGTGACGGATAAACTTAATCATTTTACTAATTACGTGCTTGTTTGGGTGCACATTAAAGTATATCACACAGAATATTCATAATGTTCGGAATAACCGGAAAACGTTCCTCATATCGTCCCAAGTACCAGAATTATTTTTATGGTTGAAACGTTATTCAAATAAACTACAAATAAACATTTGTGTCTAAATAAAATTGTTTTCAAAGCGTTAAGATATTCAGACGACGATTTCAATAATATAACTGCCAGACTTGGTCGTAAATAGACAACCAAAAGTATTAGATAATACTAAAAGAGGATCTAGTTGAACCAGAAATGCAACTTAGAAGTGGTCTTCATAAAAACACCATAAAACGAAACAAAATACCGGTCGATTATACAGTTGTTACTCGACCAAATGATGATCTTGGTGACCATAATGTTCTTCGAGATTTACATTTTGGAGCTTTTCGTTGATGTAATTTTAGAGATTCCATGAATCTAAAAGGGACTAATAGAGTGTTGAATATAGTGGATGGATGGAAAGGGAGAGGAAGGTCTAAGAAGGATTAATGGATTGTGTGAGGAATGTTATGAAAGACAATGGAGTGAATGATGATGTGACGGTAGACAGGGAAAGATGAAGAAGAAAACATGTTGCACCGACCCCAAGTTACATGGGACAAGGGCAGGAAGATAATGAATGATGTTCAGATGCAGATAGAGATTTGGTTAAAGAGAATGACTATTTTGAATGATGATGAGAACATCATCATTGTCATCATTATTCTAGCTATTCCATCAATTTCACCCAGTCTTCGATAGCCAATATCATTCTCTATGACTGGAAGGTTGCATTAAAGTTTTTCAATTGTCCTACGTATAACACCACCTAAAATCAAAAACGAGTAACTAAGTTCTTTTAATTGAATTTTTGTGCGGCCAGCCCACCCACTGGGTGTAACATGCTTATGCGGTATGCCCAAGCGCCGGTGGTTCAATGGCCGTGCTGAAATGTGCGAATGTCATTGTGTACGCCCCACATTAGAATAACAGCATAATTGTTCACCTTTTTGCCCATAATTTAATTTGATTGAACTCAATTTCTGAGATTATTGGGCGTTGCTGATGGTGAAGTCGAGCGTTGTACTGAAATGAAGGATTTTGGAAAAGCTTGGAAGTTATAGTATGAATGTAGTAAGCTTTTGTATTTCTGCAAAAGAAGAAGCTCTGCTCTGCATTTTGTATCATCTTCCTTACCTTGACGCGTTTTACTAGGGTTCGAGGCAACACGTTTTTTTTCTTCCATTCTCCCCTGTGAACCGTCACGTATCACTTCATCATTTACGCTTTTTTCTTTCGTATTATTCGGAATAATTTATTCCTCGCACAATCCGGGTATATTTTCTCTGGTGTTCCTCGTCCTCTCCGTCCATCATTTAGGAAGCTAGAGTGGGGAATTCAAACAGAAATATTAATATTTGTAAATGTAAACCATTACCACCTACGTTACATGTTTTGAAGTGTTCCTTCATTAAGACTCTTGAAATCTCGAGTGAAGTGCAATCTTATCTCACTACCAGCCATAGCTTGCGATAAACTCAGAAACTTGACATTGTGCCTGCTTTTATCAGAGATTGTCTGATAGCAACTTAGAGCAACTTTCTAATTTATATATTAATTTGAATACAATATAAGCCTAGATATGAAAACTTTACATAATTGCGAGTACTGCGACTAATTTTGTTCCTTCAGGTACGAATATCAGCTGCGTACCACACAATCTTTTGATTAGATTTCGTTTTATCGTAGTTTTGAGTTCAAATTTATTTCTCTTATGTTTTCTGTTAGTACGCCTGAACGAAACATTTCGTGGAACATGTTGGCAAACATGGTTTTGAACCAAATATTTCTTTCATTCCATTGTTGTACTTCTATGAGTCAACTGCTCATCAACAATGATTTCAAAGTCCAATTCTCCCAGTTTACTAGATTCGAAATGTAAAAATTTGTCAAGACCATTCACATTTAAAATGCAACGCTGAATTCTTTCAACTGCAAGTATTACTCAAGCAAAACCACTCCAGTTCTACTTCATGCATTCGCAAGGAAATCTGGTGTTCGATTTTGACATAATAACATGAAATCTTTACCGTACGTGTCGTGGCCACAATAGTAATAATTACTTTTTAACCGCGCCACAACCGCAATGGATTGGGGTCATGGAGCTAGCTATTGTCTTGTAGCTTCTGAGTTATGATCATTGGTCAATGCTTCGATCGTAATGATCGGGATTATTTGTTTTCTGTGTAGGGGCAAGTATGTCAGTTAGATAGCTTCTTTTTTTGAACACCGTCCTCTAATCAACTCAAAAATCCAAAGCAAGTTTGGACATTTCGCGAAATAAAGTCCGAAGTTGTTTTTTATTGTCCTGAATTATGAACCAATAACTGTCCATACGAAAACATACTTTACTTAATATCCTTTTAAAGAAACTTATGGCTCGTTAAACTTGGTCCACGGTCGGAGAAAGTTATCTCGTTTCTTATCATGATTACCTCATACGGTCGTTGTTTCGTTTCTCATGTTCGTAAAAACTTAAAACTCATGTAATTACCTTGTCCCCGAAGTCAGGCAAATACGCGTGACCGAACTGTTGTCATGTAAACAACAACATTAGTACTCCGTGAGAATACTCAGAGCTAATCTCATCATTCCATGTCGAAGTTAAAATTGCTGGGAAATCTTAATTTTAACATCGTTTCCCGGAAAAAAATGGTTTCAGCGAATCGATGTACATAAAGGTTAATTACATGAGTTGTTATTGTTTAGAATAATCTAACAGGTAAAGCTGGATTAGGTGTTAAATACACATAAATAATATTCTTATTCTTTATTGCACACAAAATAACAAATTTACATACAAATTGCAATAATATAGCTTATGTACAATGGCGAGCTAACGAGCTTAACCCAGAATTGGGTTTACTTACTGCAAACCTAATTTTGACTGCGAGATTTGCAGAAGAGGGTATACTTATGGTGCAATAACATTTACAAATTAATAAATTTTATTAACTTAACTACATACATACAATATAATATACGTAATACATACATTCATGTTGACAGGAAATGTTCCTAATAATATTATGTTCTGTACATCTGCAAAACAGGCAAGACTAAAAGCCAACAGAGTTAATTAAGAATCTTCAACACTTAAGTAACTACATATTTTTCAGCGAACGGCTAAGTTTTATGATGCATTACTAATAACTAGTAAAGTAATTCCAAACTGAAACATGTGTTTGTCAAAGTACCACAATAGAAGCTGATTCAAAGCATGACCTTCAGTAAGTTGTCCCAGATATTCGAACATTGTGGCTTCATTGATCTGTGCGCGAATTTCCCTATAATCTCCACATGTAAACGAAATGTATTTATAGTCATCATAAAACTGTAATAACTGTTATTCACCTCATAAGATGTCTAAAGTAATGGCTCTCATAAACAGCAACCGGTGTTGCACTTAAATGTTTGTTTATATTATGGATCTTCTATGGCAGCTATTTAGCATTCGTAGACGAATCCTCATCTTAGGTCGAAGTCAAGATTCTGCGGTGCAAACTTTTTTGGAGTGTAGCATTACCATGCCATCAGTGCCGCATTCCAGTTGAGGATGCTGTCCACACCACCCGCCGGTACC
Source organism: Eurois occulta (assembly GCA_950022335.1). Taxonomy (NCBI): domain Eukaryota; kingdom Metazoa; phylum Arthropoda; class Insecta; order Lepidoptera; family Noctuidae; genus Eurois; species Eurois occulta. Next base: position 19,439,898 of record OX465485.1, on the reverse strand, counting down.
TCTCTAACCCCCTTTGTGCCCGAAGACTGACTATGGATGGACAGATCAATGACTAACATGTTTAAGACCATATTTTGGAATAATTAAGATCGAACAGTGTAGATCCTGAGCTACAATATTTAATAATTCATGTTTTTAATTATAATACTGCAAAACAAAAATATAGACTACACAACGTTAAAATGAGCGTATTTGATATATCCAACACCATTAATATCACCCACCAATAAATTGTAAAAAGCAATTTCTACTATCTAAGCAATACCCAATATGACATTTATGATCAAAACATCACAGTTTCTGCCATGTTAGCAACCACTAAAGCTGACTAAGACACATCACTCCAACTATGTCTGGACACTCAGGAGACGCAGCCATATCTATTTATTCGACAAGTTGCGTCTGGCTGGCTGCCAACTGTCTATAGCTAAGCTTTTAAAGGACCGTCTTGTAGGTCTTTCAGTGTTAATAGACGAGGGTTATTTAATTAGATCTATTATGGCGCCTATGAGGGTAATAAAGAATTTGAAGTATGCGATGTGTAGACAGGAAACAAGGAGAAGAGAAGAGGATTGACAAGCTTCGTTTTGTCCTACAGCATCTCTTAGTGTAATTGATTGCAAATAAAACTGAAGGTGTAAAACTGATCCAGTTTTCAGAACTGCAGAAACTTCGTAATTCTTTCTGTGAAGTCGTTTCTCTTAAAATCTTCCTAGATTTTCCAAATAAGAGCCAAACGAAAACACATTTCAATTTCCAAATCGATTAACCAATCATCCGAATAAGCGTTTACAGTTTTATAACTTATGGCAACTTGCTTTGACCTTTGCTACCTTTAGTGCTGAGCGCAGATCTTGGCGACATATTTAGCACTGGCAACTCGGTGAGTCATGTTAACGGTCGCTCGGCAAGTTTTTACACAACAATCTAATAAAACTAGACAGTAACACATGGCCAGTGAATCATTCGACGTTGGATTTGAATTGTTTCCGTTTATACATGTACGCATTTGGAGGCCGGCGAGTTAGTTTGGGAAGGAATAAAGGAAAATTGTTTGTCCTGAAGCGTGTTAAGTACCATTGGCCAATGGGTAATATTTATTATTGTTCGCTAAGCCAGTAAGAAAGATTACTGGAACACTCGCCCAATGTTGACCTGAACGACTGTTTTGAGGAAATCTTTGTTCGAAAAGACATTGGATCATTACATCCATTTAACATCCAAAACTAACACACAACTGTCGAAATCCTCACTCCTGCAGCTTTATTGCTCATCAAGAAGCTATTGTATTTGGCTCCGGTCAGATCCGGGGAATTAACACCTCGATCACACCATACTTTTAAACTGTCATGAAGGGCCATATTCTTATGGTTTCTTAATCGCTGAAAATGCAAGAATTGTTATATTTTACAAGTGTTAATGCGAATTGTTTAGTTAATAACAACAAACATGGAGGCAATGAACGCTATGTTGCAGATCATCATTGCAACGTATTAGGGTTGCTGCGTACTGAAAATAAATTGGGTCCTTTTGCTCATGAAGCATGAAAGTTCACGCAGTTCTTTATGTAATAATTGCGCTTTCGTTTCGAAGAGCAAATTAATTTCTGAAGACAGCAAGAGCTTGTTTTTAATACATCGGAACAATAAAAGTGTGTTCGCAGTACTTTTGGTCAATTATCAGACTATTTTCAGAAACCTTTTGCAATTTACGTTATTTTTAACCCACGTTAAAATGGGTAACCTTTTGATTCCAATTACAGCAATCAGTAACGTAAAAATAGTGACATAAACATGATTCCTTGACGGGTATTACACTGATTAAGCTTGTCTCGTGAACATCTCAGTTTAATTGTTGTTGGCAACCCTGGTGTCGTTTCGGCGGTCGTTACCGTTCGAACAATGCTGTGCGGTCAACGCTCGGTGCGTGGTGCAAACGTCAAAACAAAACTGATTTTACAACTTGCCACGTGCGACCAATTTGAGTGTACTGTTTAATTGAACAGAATTAGGGTTTCTGTTGTCTTTCACACCAGTAAAGAAAGGAATTACTGTATGAGGATGAAAGGTATCCCAAATGGAAGAAAAATGACTTCTTCATGAATTTTCTGTGCAATGCATTTTTGTGGACTTTGAACCCATTGATGTAGTTGATGCTTGCTTAGAAGTAGATGCTGACTATAATATTCACCGATGAGTAGTAAAAATAATTCATATTAAAATGTTGCAATTCTTTTGTTTAATATTATATTGCCAAGTCGCTTCTTCATGCGTCAATTGAACTCATTTCAAAGTAATTCGTTGATTATATGCGGGACCGATAAAAATTTAGTGTTTGGCATAAAAATGCGCTTACGCATTCAAAACCCCATTGAAGTTGTTTGCGTAATTGTTTTTTATAAAGAATTAATGTATTCAGGTCAATGAGTAACACCTTACCTAGTTTGGTGATATTATTTTCGAGAAACGATGACTTATCCGTTGTAAATTCAATTAGAGTTTTAAATTAAAATTTACCTGTACTTAATTAGGTATCGCTTCATTAGTTGCATTGCAGCTGTAAGAGCCGCGTATTTTGAAGTTAGGAGTTATGGTTCTTGTGTTGGCACTTAGTTAATGAACCGTTATAGCCTTATTTACATGATCTCTCATGATTCATTAAATCATTATCTGCTAGTCTTATTAATGGCGAAATTGTCGTTATTTATTTCCTATTTCTTCTACTTACATTTACAATCGACTCATCAAAATCCACTACATCAAATTCGCATTTCATCTTCATACATGCAGGATTTTTAATAATTTACTTTAAGTTAAAATTATGTGATATTTTTCGGAAAATCCTCATTCTATCGGAACTTGGTAACAGAGGAAATGAAGAAGGCCTCAAGTCATGACTCACACTGCATATTTAAGTTCCCAAAATTCGCCGAAGCAAGCAGTTTACGAATTCAAATGAGCATGACCATTTTAAGCGAAAATAATAATAACGTTGGACTTTCCAGTGAATGATTGTGAGTTTCAGTCCGTCCCTGCAGCCGTTACGCTGAATTCATTCTTTAGGTGCCGTTGGCCGATCCTGTTAGTGCTTTATACGTTACCACTTCTAAAAATATTCTTAAAGCGAAAACAATGAGAGCATTTACACGATCGATACGGCTTCGATCCTGATTTAAATCGCAAACAATTCGAGAATAGAGCAGTTTCGTCTCTGTGTTTAGTCATTGGCAAATCTTTCGTTTAATCTAGATTTGGAATCGGCCTGAAACCTGGCTCTCATCGTCTTTTCAATTTTTCGATGCACTGTTGTGTTTATTCCAATGATTCCAATGATTTCTGTGCTGGCTGTGTCACCAATTTAATCTTCTACGCATTTGATTAGGTTTTCTTATCTTTGCCTTTACACAAATCCACGCTTTAGACTGTCATTTCCAAATCAGTAGAAAATATAGTTGTTTCAAAAACTTTAGCAGATATTTCTGCATTTCCATATCATGCCTCAAATATTTCGCATGTTACGAGTAACTCACCGGGGAAAGGCTTCGTACCTGCGATGAGTCAAGAGACAAGCAAGATGGCTGACCCCAATGATACATGGATAATTGTTAAGTGAATCATTTCATCTTGCTCGAAGGTATATGAAGGGCTTGCTTGGTATATGACATGTTTATAGCTTTTGTATATAGTAATCTATTCGTGTGTTTCTAATGGTGGTTCAACATTGTTTATTACGATGGTTGGAAGGTTCTAAACGATAGTCGTCGTCAAAAGCTTATTGATGTTCATTGCTTGATCAGAAGTTTTCTTCAACAACAAAACTGGTCAGTCGGATTATTATTAGCCATCCTTTTAACTATGATTTCAAATTTAGCACTACTAGATGGCATCAATACCATTATGTGCATTAGTTAGTCATTCATTTTAAGTTGTAAGTGAAAGGTCTCTAAGCCATACGGATTTTCCCTAATGCGTTGTTTCATCAGTTCCCCTTTACAGCCGGAAGTTAGGGCAGTGATTTTGTAATATCAAGTACTGGTAAAACCCTGTTCGCCCCTCATACTTAGGCCACGCTGTGATATTTCGAAAATAAAACTTTTGCGAGATTGGGTTGTAGTTAGTCATCTGCCTTCTACACAAGCATCACTGTTGTTTCCAAACGAGATTTCTAAAGTTAAATTGTTTTCCATATCCGATCTTGATTCATTAACCAGTTCGGTGACGAACTCATAATTAATAGCTTTTTCTTTCGATCGCTTCTGGTTGGCTGTGACTGTGACTCAAATAGTTTCTGGTCTCGTACGATGCGTGTGACGCATTAGTTTCTTAGTTTTTATAAAAATCATCCGCGCGGCGCGGTTGCCCGAATCCCCTGTTTGTTTTACTTGGTGACGTTCTTGCGGTCAAAACGGTATTATTGGAGTTCGGATATTTATGTTTGTAATGGTAACAAGAATTTTGTTGTCAATTGACGTTTGGAGGGCTTGATTTAGTAATTACTGTTCAAAGATACTGTCTTTAAGTCCATAGTTTGTCCAGTGAACCAAGCTAATAGCAGTTGCTTATTGTTCATACTTTAGTTTATTTCCCTGTCCATATTTAATTCTAATAAGAAACAAATAGTGGTTAGTTTTTATCCATCATTTGTAACCTTTTTACGGCCTCGCCGTATCTCACACACAATACACACATTATGGTCATGTTTTTCAACCTCATATCTCTGCCCATGACAATAGGTTCTTTGACATGAGGTCATTCATACACGCAACGAGTTCTACATGTCGTGTTTGGTCGTTCAAGTAGTGCAAATCGTGACGGATCGTATCAGGCTAGCTAAATAAGCTATTTTCCTTATTTGTCTCACAAACAATCAGCAGAAGTTTATCTTCCATTCCTGGAATAGAATAGTAATGAAATATAGAACTTCTGAACTAACATTGCGAATGTTTTGTGTTCGTTTGGGTTTCTAGTAGTCGATTACTAAATAGAAAAAGGAATTGGTTTCTTTTCCAGTGTCCTCTCCCCTGTTCTTGTATGTCCATAAGAACAAATCTATACTAATATTATAAAGAGGTAAAATTTTTATGTAAAGGGTAATCCTCTAAACTACAGACCCGATTCCCAAAATTAAAAAAAAAAAATGGGAAGCTAAATTATTCCCGAGTGTCTTAGGGTATACATAAAACGCTTCCGTGGGATCCTTTAAAACTATAAGGCGAAAACATAGGCAAAAGCCCACGTGACTTGTATTTCTGGACAAAACCGTAGTTTGAAGCTAGCATGCAGAACGTAAATGAACATTCGATCTCGGTATGCTAATCTGTCCTATTACCTTTAATTGATTGTAATGAGATCTATTCCATCGGAATATTGATTATTTATTGTCTTTGTAAACAACGTTGACTTATCTAAATGCCATTTGCAGTCATTTATCATTTTCTGCGACTTAAAATTACTTATAAGTTACAATGAAACGTGCTCTTTAGTTTTGTGATCAAATATGGATTAAACGTAAATTCAGGAAATGGAAAATCTCTCAGTTCCTTCGTTATCGAAGGAGGTATTTTCATCGCATCATCATCATCCACAGCCCTAATTCAACCACTGCTGGTTATAGGCCTTTCTTTTCCTGTGCTAATCTCCACGTTCCTGTAGGTATTTTAAGCCAACTTAATCCAACTTTGACATTACAGCGTCTTGCCCATCAAGAAACTTTCGGGCTCGATATCCAATGTCTTCAACTAGCCTCGTATCATCACGGTTCGTTAAGATCCGAAATAATGAGAACATTAAGCGCACGCGGGGATTCCCCGCATTCGGAGAAATTACCTACTTGTAATGATCAAAGACGATTGTTGTGTCTTGTGCGATACGAATCGCCCGAAGCTTTAATACAAAAAGTAGGTTCTACAACTACGATCGTTCGATTTCTCCAAAGATTAAATAAGAAGCTCAACAGAGTATATATCTGATAATTTAAATGCAGACTTGTGCGGCAAAAAATTCTAATCTAAAAAGCATTCAATAAGATATCGCACCAAAGGAAGATCAACAAGGGCACGCCCTACCGGACCGGTTCGGCGACAGACCGGAAAATTGGCGCGCGACAACGCGACGCCGGCGACAAGACACCGACCTAATTGTATTAGACGGTTGCGATTGTCGTGCGACTGCTATTGGTGATCGCTAATTAGTTGCTGGAAGGTGGAGTGGAGAAGGTAATTGTTTTGAAATGGAATGTATACAGTTGAAGGGTATAGCGGGAACAGTTTCGAGATGTCTGCGGGGTTGCATAGTTGTTTGTAATTTTCTCTTTGAAAGGAAGGTCCCCATCAACTTTACATTAAGAAACATTTGTTATAACATGACCCTAAAGACTTTACCATGGTAATTGTAGTGTGACTGAATGATCTGATTGTGTCTCATGTTGATTTTGGCGTTTAGGATAATTCAGTTAGGCGTCAGACCAGAAAATTGTTGCAAGGCGCTTAAACAATTGAATTACTGTTGGGCGTTATGGTCTGAAAGAAGTGAAGTACTGAGAAGAATGTTTCTCAAATATACATTCATAGGTGCTTATAAGATTGGGCGAATATCTGAAGTTGTACAGTCTAACCAACCAGCCCACAAACACATGTCCACTGTGTAAATGGAGGATTAGGAGTCGACACGGTCAAACTCTGAACAAATTTTCGTAGTAAGCACGAAAAGGTTAAACCAATTAGCTACTTGTTTAACGGCTGGCTATTACTGTAAAAAATATCACCTTCAGTGATAGCTATTGCTTTCTTGTCCTTATGAAAAGGACGAGAAATTATTCACGAGACCACGCGCCACAGGTCAAATAAAGATTTAATCAGATTTATTATTAAAGTGGTACAATAAGAAATAGCTTGTGTATCAAGAGGGTCCCCTGATCGGACCGGTTCAGCGTTAGACCGGAAAATTGGCGCGCGACGAGCTATGCTGCGGCGCGACTCAGTCTAATTGTATTACAAACATTCTGTTTTTTTTAGGAGAAGTAGAAATATGATGCATATATCAGCACAGACAGGGCGAATGATCGAGGTTGATGAAAAAAGTTTTGTCATTCAATGAAGGTTTTCATTTTTACCAGAAGTTTAAAGAAGTTGAAGTTTCATTTTGTCTAGATGTTTTTTATTATTTTTGAAAACTTTTTAAGATGGCTTATATTGATCACACAGAAGCTCTGTTCATAATGAATTAATGTTATTCCGATTACTCGATCTTCAAACAGCTTACTCTTTGTATAAAGTAACTTGATATGAAATTCGTCCTGTCTAACCTTCCTACCACACTAATGTAAGCCATTAATCTCATAATCAATTAATCTGTCTACATTTAATACGAAACCTATATCATTCTCCCCCGACCTCCCAATGTCAGACGTGCAGCAATTAATAAAGAAGCCCTAGAAATACAAATCCAGTTTAATATTGAAATGTCTCCGAATATTTACAACAGAACGGCAGGTGGTGCCACCCCCCTCGCTCCTGCCTGCAGGTGCATTGCCCCCCGAACTCGACCCGTCTCGGAGATTATAGGCTTTGTAGAAAGTCACTGTTCAAGAGTTGGTATTATTGAACTTTTGTCCTCTTGTGTCCTTTTAAGAGGGTTTGGTTTAAGTGTACGATGTTTATCTTACTTATTGGTAAGAAATAATCCTTTGTTTGTTTTAATATTTAGTGTCTCTGTGTGATGGATGTCTTTTAAATTTAGCATTACGAATTTACGACCTCATCAGTTGTCGTATAGCGTTCCCTCACTAGTTACATTGTTGTCATTCATTTCCGGGCTTTCACCTTGTTTGCCGCACCTATCCTATTAATTAAATGAGGTTGTTAATTAGTAAAGTGGATGCAGCAATAATTTGTAATTCGAGTATCTAGTTAAAATGTATGGCCATACTTTAGTTATAAATGGTAATGCGTAATACTAATAAATAACCCTTTTAGCATTACTTAGTCGACTAGCAGGGCCGTAGCTTTCTGCATGAATTACTATGATAACACCAAAAGCATCTACATTAATCGTTATTGAAAATAGTGCTACTATTACCATGCCAGTGCTTTTGGTATATCTAGGACCTGAATGCCGTGGTAGTCATCTTCAGATGTTTTAGATGGTACTGTAACTACTACAGAAAGAGATGACTAGTTCACTTTTCACACCTTCCCACAAATCGTTCTTTTTCTAGTCGACCTTCTAGCATCTTCAGAAGGTCATTCTTGAACCGTCTAACGATTTACAGATACAAATGCTACCGTGGGATACGGGTTGACGTCAGCACAATCGCGATCACGTCATCCATAATCCAGTCTTGATCCACTACACACAACGTTTGTTTCGACGCTGACTATGAACGCTGTAAACAATTTCGTTCATGGTTCATTCAAGTACTTATTTCAATCAGATGTTTCGTTGGCTTCTGTTGTAAGACTGTGGAAGAAGGACCTGTCACTAACCTATTCTGGACAATCGATGTATCCCCGTCCCCCGATGATCTGAATCCGAGTAGAAGATCTATTAAAAACATTGCGATGTAAGAGTAAGAGTTTTTGGATGTCAAACCGTAACTACCGGAATACAAAACGGAAGCAGGGAAATAGCTAGATGTAGTAACTACAGCTAGTATGTTAAATCAAGAAACCCGAAGGCTTTTTCAAATGTGACTGAATACTATTTAAATGCATCGTACGTGAAGTAGGTAACTATCTATTACTTATCTAACTGTACGGGCAGAGCCAAAGGGCAAAGATATGATAATAAAACAGCTGATATCAGAGTAATCTTTCACTATTAATCAGTACTCTACACACTTTGACCTGCAGTCTGCTACTACACGAGATAGAACTGACTTGATATCTATAGAAGGTTGTATAGGACCTGCTAAAATGAGACCATGAATATTGAAATCGATGACTTGATGATGGGCCATTGTGTGTAGGCCTGTTAGCAGTCATGTGTGCGACAGACAGACGCCACCTGCCATTTTGGGAGTGCAGCTGTAGGCGTAACCTAAAAACATGAGCCTTAACCGTTTTTTACTTTGCATCCTATCACAGCATTCACAGCCCTTTTTGTCAATTCTGATGAAGCTGTTACAAATATAACGAAAACAAGAAGTTATAATTATCTATCGTAACGATAACTTATCGATATTTTATTACCGAGCATTACATCAGGTCTTCCAGGGCGCATAAACAGACCTTGAAACAGGACCGGATGACTGCCCAACGGCCCAAATGATTAATGTACTATTTATGACGCCAGCAACTGAGTGAGTCCGTACATATGTACGTCTTTCGCAACTTTTAACGTGTACACCCGTGACACACATGTCAAGATTGGAACATAACCAGAATATTTTAAAAGACATTGTGAAAATTACCTTTGGTCCCAAATTAGTCCCTCAAAAATCTTTTGGGATTTTCAGGACCTAAACAAAATAGTACTACTAATTTCTGTGTTGTGTTTTACTGTTGCCAACCATCTCATGATTGCATTCAAAGCATCTGATTACCCTTCCATTCACGACGCATTGTAAACAGTCTACCACCGACCCATCCTCATGTCAACAAAAACAACGCAAGAACAAAACGCACTTATATCGCAACGGATGCCACGATACGAAACGAGCCTATATCCTGCACAGACGCAGTTGAACGACCCCCGTCATTCCTCTGATAGTAAACTAATTATCAACGCTAATTGTAATTGTTAAAAATGTTTTTATAACAGTGAATAATGCAGTACCCCCTTCCTCTGATAAGGCTATTGTTACGTAAAGCTTAGTCACTGATTAGATTGTGGGGTACTGGGAAGTAGATGGTAAGTAAATATGGACTGTAAGTTGACCTAGAAACTGTAGATAGATTTTCTTTAGCGACGTGAATATTTGGAAAAGATAAAGTATGTTTTCCATAGATATTTCTTTTCATTATCAGATCCACATTGATGAGAGAAGGCTTTGGCCTGTGGATTTTATCTTTTATGATTAAAGCTACTCCCTTCAAACTCTAACTTGAGACATCTGGGCTCCCAATCAAATCAATAAATATCAAAGCCTTTACAAGGTACCGCAAGACAATCTTAATGTTATCTCCAAACAATTTGCTATATCTAATCTCGATCTAGGCTCATTGGAAGCAGTATCTTACGACAAACAATAGCTCCCTCGCCTACATGCTTCCTTTATCGGCAGCACGGTTTCGGTGATTTATATTAAAAGCTCACTGTTTGTAGTACAGAGCTTTGATTTGCATAAAGTTAATAGTGATTAGCCGTCACTCACATATGGAGCTGAGATTGATCAGATTGATGTCTTAACTTGTTTAGAGTTAAAATCGTTTATAGAATTGAAGATAAGGAGTAAGGAGATATTGATGAAGTTAGAGGAGAAAACACTAAATGCAGTTATCAAGGAATTTGATATGTGCAACGAAAGTACTGAAGGAGACCTTTTTCTGCGAGACAAGACTAAAGTGAGACTAGGAGATGAAAGTTTTGTAAGTAAAGGATGGAAATTACTCGAGAGTACTACAAACGCAATATCAAACAAATCTAACACACACTTCAGCAAACCTTTTTAGGTACCCCGATGGGTAATCTAAAATTAGCCCACCTTAAACTCTACCCAGTATTCAATATTTACTACATCACTCATCGTCTTTTTCTCATAATAACTACTGACAGAAGAAGACAGACCACTTTTATATCAAAACACTTGAATGACCATATAAGGAGACCTTCAAGTCACGTACATACGTTTCACCATAACACGTCTGTTAGCCATGACTCATGCACTGTTTACATATTTAGTCACATACGTACATGCAAAAGTAAATTAGAATTTTGAAGAATTTGAAGGTGGTAAGGATGATTTTGGCGTGGTAGCTGAGTTTATGTGGGCGTTAGATAAGGATTACTGTCGTCAGTGTACTAATGCGCCGGTTAATTATAAAGTCTTCGGAATTGAAGTTGTCTTTCGATTGGTGGAAATTTTGATAGTAGTAGTATTTATGGTGAATTTTAATGTGGCTGTCACTGATAATTTACTTTATGTTCATGTCCCAATTTATTTTCGCGAAGAACTCAGTACAAGTGTCAAGTTTGAAAATAACTGCTTGGTAATTCATGACAAAGTTAGTATTGAAAAATTCAAATTCCATCTTAATCTGTCCGAAAGATACCATAATCTATAAATGGCTAGAGCAATAACCAAGTTAACCAATTATAACTTAACATCTCAATACGCCATTCTATATACCAATAAAGGACCCCACTGAATCGTTAATATTTATAATTACTCTGCATTCTAACACACTGACTGCAGTTAGTGTAATTATATCAGTCTTATACGTTCTGCTGTAATGGCTGCCTCATTTGGATCATTGATCTTGAAGTCCTAAGTTTTATCGTCCGCTCTCGAGCAAAATGTGATTTCGTAATTGCTTATGTTACTAAAAACATCCGTTGCATTTTAAATTGCAGCTTTACTAATACTCAAATGGAAACCTATACTAAAATTGTGATTTAATGTATCATTTTCCTGCATTTACCAATATATTCGAGGTCGGTGCCATGTCTTTCTTCCATATTTCTCTATTAGTTGTCAGTGGTCACACCCTAACCATAAACATCTTTCAATCAATTCATCGCCTCTGAAAATAATGCTGTACCTATATAATTACTAGTGGATCTCTTAACTATGTAAAAGCTATAATCATTTCTGCATTCTAATAAGAGATAATACCATCGTAGTTAGCAGTGCAGTAATTAAAAGGCGGCCTCGCGCGGCCTTGCCTACCGTTTGCTCAGATGCGCAGCCCAGCTATCGTTCTGCGCATGAGTCAGGATTGTAACCGTTCAGATAACGTTATTGGATCAATATTCATTTATTGTAAATGTATCAGTATTTATTTTGTGATTGAATAGTTTCATTTATAAGTGGGAGTATTTGATCGGGCATATGAGTAATGGTCAATATAATAATAGGATACCTGGTAATACATATTTCTGTTGCTGAAGTCAAGATTCTGGAGTTCATCAGATTTCATTCTGTACCACAAGTTCATTTTTTCTCATGTCTTGGTTGTTGCAAAGCATCTTACACGCATAACGTCATCCCAGTCATCACCATCAACAATCTTTGTTTCAATATCAACCGACCCTTCACCATTAATGTAATTCCAAACGCATCCTGGCAATTGACCTGGATAACATAAGGATGTATCGTCATCACCTTTGCATTTCAAGACCTTCAGCAATTTAAAACCATTTTATTTCGTTTTGCATTCGAGACGCGGTTGCTCAATATTAATTAGCGGGGAACTGTGGGGAACCATTAATTTGTCCAGTGTCGCCTTCCATTAAAACTTGTGTCAGCTTTGATGCTGCTTATTAACTTCGTTGTTGTGGTATCCCAAGGTCGTGGGCATTTCTTGGAACAATGATCAGTATCAGCTAATATGTTTTATGAATTTATTATTATTGTCGCGTACAAGTATTTAATTTATGGCATTAGGTAGCTAAGAGTGTCTTTCAATTTGGCGGGTGTTGATCCTTTTACATTTTCAAATGGTAGTTCGTGTTACGTAGAGCCTTCGAACTGTCTGTGGTTTTTGAAATTACCACAGTTAGCCTTGTCTCCAATACAAAGAGTTATATCTGCGGAGATTGGTTTCATATAATAGTCGTTTTGATTGAAAATACAAGTATGTGATTTTAATCTAGATTCATGCGTTGCAGCGTTCTCGGTTATCGCGCCAATCTCATTCCATCTTTGGATTTTAGCGTTATACAAAAGAATTTCTCGAACGTGCTCGTAAACTGGTCCATAAAACATATTTGCAGCCATTTTCGTTTGCCGAATGTCGATGTGGTGAGTCATACGTTACGTTGTAACTCACCTTCCCATTGTGCGCACGCGGTGATTGCGTTCCTAATGATGACACATCGGCGGTAACGACGGTTTTCGACAAATTAACGAATGTGGGGTCAAGTCGTGTCCAAAAATGTCAGATTGCTTGTTTTGGGACTCGGTTGGAAGGTTTCTTAGCTGTCTTTAAGCTTAAGTGGTGGCCAAAGTTCAGTAAATTTTCTTCCTCACCTTGTAACTGTTTTACTTGACCAATTAGGTACTTCAGCTTATAATCCCTATGGTGTAACTAATTGAAAGACATATTTGCCGCTGTTTGATTAGTAGTAGCATTACTTTTTTCCTCAACACCGATCCTTGGAACAGCATCCTATAAATCAACCAAAATAACTCTTGCATTTACGCTTACGCAGCTGTCATTTTGTCACTTAGATCTTGTAAAATGTCATTCGAACCATTTCGGACTTTAACAGCGTTCGGCGCATTACCAAAGTATTTATTAGCGTATACCATGTAAGGGTATCGTCAACACGACCAAATAAGGCTGCAGTCTCGTGGAAACTGTGTCGTATTACTTTTTGTGGTCCTTCGTAACGAGAGGTTGCGACACACCTCACAATTGTATATACACAGCTGACTAAAGATAAACTATATGGTATTGTGGAGACAGTATGTTCAGATGTACGATTTCGACAAGCCTGATTTGATAATGACTCGAAAAATGTTCCGTTTTGGGCTAGCGAAGAAAACCCATTTAATTTGACCTTCCACAATAGGTATGAATAAGTGGGGCTAGATCTACCTGTGCTCTATAGCACTGATCTTAATTTCAAGACTATGAATCCCGGCTGTCTGACACATACCCTATGTGTGAGTCAGCCGGGATCCATAGTCTTGGAATCTCATTAGGAATTCCGAAGCGAAATTCCTTTTTATATGACCGCAAAGGTCCGTGGTAAGAGCCTTCGGAATTCTTTCTGCTGAATTCAAAACCTGACATCATCAGAAAATATGTTGAAGTTTTAATATACGGTTGTATTTGCTAATTTATCTCTAACCCCCTTAGTAATATTTTCTACGCTTTCGCAGAATTCTTTCATACGTGAAATTCTTTCACACCCAATTAGTGTTGGAATGCAAAACATTTCAATAAACTTCAGCACTCTTTCTTATTAACATAATTAATGATTATGGTATTAGTGCGGTTAATCCATATTGTCCCTACCTGTGCAAAAGATAAGTGCCATAATCAGTAAGTAAGATAAGTGTATAACCTTTTTTTGGATAAATCTAGCTAGGATCACTTCTGCATTTTTTTTAAATTATTCTTTACCTGAATAGGAACGGGTCACTGACCATCTGAATAACTAATTTAAACTTATGAATGAGGTTAAAGGTAGAGTCTATAATAGCGATCGAATCGAAAAATAATACTGATATGAATATTTTTAAACTTTCTATTTTGATGGCAAACAAACAAAATAGAATCGAAGGAAAAAACCGCCAGTTAATTAGTATCAAAAACACATTTTTTTGCATACAAATGGCGTTTGTAAGTTTCCTGTTGTTTAGAACCCGCCTGTTATCTTCTGTTAATATATTTTAAATAGTTTACCTAGCGACCACTTGTTTATGGAAACGTTTAAGTTTATACTAAAGAATGTGGTGTTATCTCTGAGTTCTCGGACCTGATAATAATTGGGCTTTGGACATTCAACTTAAAGGGAAAGTTAAGTCAGCAGCACTTTAAATCTACTTCCTGTATTCCTCATGAGGAGTGAAGCTTTACTTTAGAATGACAAAACTGCTGTGAGGTGTCAATTTCATCATCATCAGCAGTCCATTGCTTTATGAACCTTTCCAATCCCAAGACATTTATCTCGATTCTCGATAACTCTCATCCGGCTGCTACGAACCTTGCGAAGATTCTAGTGTTTCTAGTGAACACCACAGTCACTCAACCTAGTTTGGTTCATCTCAAGATATGACACAAATACTGAAGAAGACAGAAAGCCCTGTAAGTCGGTCAATTAATCTCAGCAAGGGGTACAACCCGTTTTCTGGATTGTGGAGGTCAGATGGGCAGTCGCTCCATGTGAAATACTGGTATTCAGGCTATTCAGCTGTCTCGTTTTAGACTGGTAGCCGACCCCAAGAAGATAGTTTGTAGATGTTGAATATATGGCCTAAAATCCTTCCCTGCTTAGATTTACTCATTTTAGTAATTTATTGAAGTTTTTCCTTGTAAGCCGATCTCTAAAGACCAAACATTTTATCGCTCTTAAAACAAAGAATATCCAAGTTTACTCATAAAACACATAATCAAACCACAAACCCGTAGGGTACAATACAGTAATCGTTAGGTAAATAAATTCATAATTGGATTTATCTGTTCCGTTCAAAGTGTATTACAATATCTTTTTACATTATAGGTATTTTAATTAACATCTAATGTGGAAGGTTTTAGTGATAAACACTAACTACTTATCTTGTGTTTTCTCTCACTGTTCTATCAAATTAAGACAAGACCTTACGTAGATGATACAAGGGTGGGTCAAAAAGTTCGCGGAATGGAGGAGTTAGGATAAAAAAATTCCTACCATCCCTATGGTAGGAATTTTTTTACCTGTCACTACTTGGTGACCCAATACAACTATAAATATTAGTTTTCAGCCCGATCGGTTCATAATTTCATGTTTAATTTCACCTCCCTTCCTTTTCATTCCACGAACTTTTTGACCTCCCCTCGTATCATAATTAAATAAATAATTGTCACGGTTATGTAAGAAGGTATTGATGTCTCCAGCTAACCAAAAGGAATTTGGATTATCAGATCGCTGAAAGGTCTGCTTTTGCTTTTGAATTCTTCAAGCTAAAATAAAAAAAAATGAACTGCCTAATAACAAAACCTGATCCCAATTCCCAAGTCCCTTCAACAGTTAACCTACCCGTTCAACTGATCAGAATTCAGCGCACACATCAATATAAATTCATACTACACTTTCATAGAACATGGCCACCAACCACGATACTTAGAAGTGGTCTCATATTTTATAGAATCAGCCGTAACTTATCGATCCATCGACTGCCTCATTCATTGGTCTAGTAGTCGCTAGCGCGACTGCTGAGCATGAGGTCCCGGGTTCGATTCCCAAGTCCGCGAAGTGTTATTGGATTTTTCCATCAGGAATTTGTCAGTCGCTCGTCTCCTATTACATGGGACTTAAACATAACTGGTTAAATATGGGTTTACTACTAATAGTACGCTCGTTATTACCTCTCTGGTACACTTCTGTCTAACCTTTCGTGGATGACAGCCGTGATGCTATGTTATCGAGCGATAGATCATCGTCTGGGTCAGGTGTTAACACAAACAACATTATACTCCTGCGCAGTACCCCAGACGCGGGTCACATCGTAAATTGATTGATATAATTGCGTTTATCTTTGTGATAATGTATCTTTTAATGTTACCGGTAGGTACAATGTTTGGTTGATATGGTTGGTGGAATTGTGTGCCGAAAATAGTAGACACTGAACTGGCTCGGGTCGTATGAAATGTTCGTATATTTATATGTGGGAAAAAATCACCTCCTTAAAGTTGGTAAAGGAAAGAGTATTAATATTAGGTCCGTGAGAAAACCAATTTTTTTAGTTCACATTGCTGATTTTACAAAAAAATACTTTATTTTTCCTCCATCTTAACTTAAGCTCATTCGAATGCAGATAGAACCTTTAAAAAATCGGCCAAATGCGAGTCGGACTCGCTCATGAACGATTCCGTCCTATAAGCATGCGGGACTAAAAGCACAAAACCACAAGCGTATATTTTATTGACATTTAATGGTTACCTCATGTAACATAATAAGTTTTTATTTATTTTTATTACTTGCTGATAAAGCGGCAACACAAGTACACATTCTGTGAAAATATCAACTGTCTCCCTATTACGGATCATGAGATACAGCCCACTGACACGGACGGTCAGCGGAGGCTTAGTAATCGGTTCCCCTTGGTGGTAACCACTTCAGATACGGGAAACACTGAAAAACTGACAGGTCATGGATGCCGTTTCAAACTGAATAATATTATTTTAGGTTATTTCTACGGCTATAAATTACTCCAAAACTTCCAATCGTAAACAAGTAACCTTAACATAACAAGTAAACGAATCAATCTCCCCATATCGATTCTGTCAACTTTACGATCCCGCCAATTAGCATCAAGTTATAATTTTGTTACTAATTACTTGTTTGCTCTAAGATATACTAAAACTCTAGTACTATCTACTTGACCTAAATAACTTAATGTTTTAGTGTTAAAGTCATTTGCACAGATTGTAGGCAAGGCAGGTCTGATTGAATTCTAATTGGTCACTCGTATTGAGTGTTATGTCGACTGGAATTTCAAGTGTTTACTGTATTAAAATGTCATTATGTGGGCAAAGGACGAATTTAATTGATTGCGTAATAAATTTAATTTAGAGCGAAATCTAAGCCTGACGCTCTACGTACGGGCGATTGGGATTAAGACAGGTTCATTCATTCCTAGATTTAATAGAAGCTGTAATTATGCAGGTTTACACGCAAACGGATTTTGTTCTGATACATCTAAAACTGAAAAATGTGACTACTGACATGACGAGTAATATAGAAGTATGGAAGAAGACAAGAGAATGATGATGATGCTGACATCTAAAAGCCATGCCTCGAGAAACCGCAACTTTTATCACTTGGGAAATCATCATAACTGGCAAAATGTGGATGTAGTTATTAGGTACACCTCTGCCTAACCCTTCGGGGATTATAGGAGGTTTTGTTTTAACAATGTACCAATTAGTTTAGAATCCGTTTTAACCATCAACATGAAACCGGCAGTGTCTTCTCATTTAACCCAACAAAAAGGTTAACAGGAACTAAAAAGAACACGCATATATGTACATAACATTCCATGTAACACGAGACACCACAAAAACGTCCAACATAACAAAAGCCAATTTTCTTATAAGAAACAACACAATAGTTTATGCGCGGGCGCAGATGCGCGGATGTTCGCGATTGCTGCGCGTGATTCACTCTTGCGCACTCCTCTTCTTGCCGCCATTTCTACGGATGCGGATACTTTCATTCTCGTTTGTGTTTTTCCCTGCGATGTTATGATTATGACACTGATATGGCTTGTTAGTATTGAAGTTCCATGTTAATGTGGGAAAGAGTAGTATGTTAGTGGATTAATCATTTCTAGCGAATATTGTGCACGTAACCTTTCTACTCTCTCTCCCAGAGAGGCCTCTGTTCCAGCAGTGTGGAAGTTGTTGGCTGATTGTGGTAACCTTCCAACGTCACCTCGCGGGTCCCTACTTGTAGAGTCACCCTCGTCAGCTCGTCTTTAGTCGTATCTGACAATGGTTTCCTTGGATGGCTATATCATTATCTCGTTATGGAATGGTGAAAAGTGGGACAGTTCAGGCTAACAAAAAAAGGTTCTGCCTATCACTTAGAACATACATAAAATTGGCTTTGTGGAGTGCAAGTAATGAATTGCCTGATTGCTAATGATACCTTAAAACTCGAAATCTCGCAAAGAGTATAACATGAAACCTCAATATAGTATCAGGTACAAATAAAATAATGTAGGTTTCCGAAAGCTCTTGCAACCAGAACGTTCATTATGAAATCTATAACCAACTATTCTCTCTTTCACAGACATACTCCGGCCTCTTCTGCGTGGTTGTGAACCCGTACAAGAAGCTGCCCATCTACACGGAGAAGATCATGGAGAGGTATAAGGGCATAAAGCGGCACGAGGTACCTCCTCATGTGTTCGCCATCACAGACACAGCCTACCGTTCTATGTTACAAGGTAAGTTAATGTTTGTTTAACTTGCAATATCTCTGTGTTAGTTTGTTTAGGTTAAAATCTTGCAACCTGGGTTAGAACAACTTTCTCTCAACCAACAAAGATGACATTTTATAATTAAACTAGCGACCCGCCCCGGCTTCGCACGGGTGCATGTATTATACATATAAACCTTCCTCTTGAATTACTCTATCTATTAAAAAAAACCGCTTCAAAATCCGTTGCGTAGTTTTAAAGATTTTTGCATACATAGGGATATAGGGACAGAGAAAGCGACTTTGTTTTATACTATGTAGTGAAGCGATGAGGGAACTCCTCAACGGCCAACAGCTCAGTCACATAATTTTGTATTCGCGTTCAATTAGGATAGCTCGTTCTAAAGTCCACCACAGTTCTCAAAAGTCATAAAAGCTTTTGTTATAATAGGTTTTTACATATCATCTTGTTCGCTTAAAGTAACTAATTAACTCAGTGGCCGTAGTCTTAGTAAGAGCATCAGGTGCCAGAGCCATAGTGGTTAGGGCACGAGAAGGTCGAGTTTGGCTTGGCTTTCTTGTAAGTATATTAAGTCCTTTGAGAAAATTTGCGTTCTGGCAAGTAAAGGGTTACAGAAAATTGGTCTTTGGAAGAAGTTTGGCCGATGATGAGTAACTGAAACCTTATCGGCATTTGACTAGAGATTTCTGTAAAATTTCGTCAAGAAGTTCCAAGTATCCGGGGTTTCAAATTGTGCAAAGTGTGACTTGACCCTGTAATTAAGTGTAAACTATTAGGTATCCATGAAATGTACTGGATGACCTCAAGAGTTACTATAACTTTAAAACTTAACTTAAAACTAGAATTTTCGACACATTTCCAACAGCTAACTATCCGTAATGGAAAAAATACAGGTTCTCGCAATAAATAACCTGTCGCCTTGTACGAAATAAAGTGGTATGCGACAGTTGTGCCATAAGTCATTCCGTATCGGCGCCATTACAGAACAATTAGACGAACGGCCCTTATCTTTGAACTCTAGTGAGGGGCCCGCTATCGTTGAAAAAGGTTATTTTAATGTATTGTGGAATTTATTCTCAGTTTTTAATTTAATTCATTTAAAAAATAACGAAATGACATCACTTTTGTAGTCTCTAAAAGGTTAAGCCAAAGTTCACCCAGATTTTTGGGTGGCGTGGAATAGGGGGAAGGAGGAACTATCTTGCTTGTATGTAAACTACAAAAGGCTTGTCCTAACAAGCCTTTTTTCCTTCTCCATAAAATAATTGCTCCTCAAATAAAGACTTAACCTAGCTCAGAATATTCCAGTCTAGTATCGCTGTTTTTAGTTCATCCGGTTTCTGACACGAGTTTATACTTCGAACAGATTATTAGTATATTACCCGAGGCTGTCTTGCTATTGTATTTGTGAGCGCAAAATGACTAAACTATAGCACTCTTCGGCCCGCTTGCACCATAAATCACTACATTCTTAAACCCTCAACATGTTTAAAACATCATTCTGTGTTTGTCATCTTTAAACGATTGACAGATACAGAACGATGTTTAAGCGTTTCTAAACGTATTTAAAAAATTTATGGTGCACACGGTCCTTAGTTTAGTGATTTTGAATTGACTAAAGTTAGCTAAGCCAAATATGGGAAATTCGATTTAGCTATTTGTCCCTTCACAGCTGCACCGTAATTTATTTCGTATCGAGAGCTATTACTAAACAATTAGAGCGACCTAGTAAATTATCTTTGTCTAGCTGTAGTACTTGCCAAGACTGGTCTCGATATTTGTGTTATATTGCTTACTAGCGACCCGCCCCGGCTTCGCACGGGTGCATGTGTTATACATAAAAACCTTCCTCTTGAATCACTATCTATTAAAAAAAACCGCATCAAAATCCGTTGCGTAGTTTTAAAGATTTAAGCGGTCAAAGGGAAATAGGGACAGAAAAGCGACTTTGTTTTATAATATGTAGTGATGTCTCCATATTTGACACTTAATTAGTGTGGAAATTATAACGAAGGAGAAGTATGCCGTTGCTCCATGTTGCGTTAAAATGCCACTGTGCTATAAAAGCGAAAAAGACTTCATTCTTATCGTTTTACCTCGGACCACGCGACTTGACATCGCGTTAGACTGATCATCTGACTAGCCTTTTCCCAAAATGTGTTGTGGTTGGCTTTCAGTCAGTCTAACTGGATTTAGCTGAATACCAGTATTTCACATCGAGCCACTGCCTATCGGACCTCCTCAGTTCAGTTATTGAGTAATACGATACCCCTTGGTAAGACTGGTTGTCAGACTTTCGGCTGTCTGACTACTTCTTACGACTGTCTAAGATTTACTAACGACGTCCGAGAACAACGGTTTAACGTGCTTTCCGAGGCACGGACGGAACTCGGTATGTAATGATGGTCACTCATCCACGGACCTCGATAATTACTGGCTAACATCGCGTCGGTGTATTCGCTTTTATTACATGGACACAAAGCTCTTTCTGAACGGCTCAAGCCGAAACCGCGCACGCGAGTGTGTTTACTCCCAAAAACGTATTATTTTTGCTTCGCTTTCGAGGTTGAGTCTCTGAAATAACATGGACTACAGGAGACTTGTTCTCTTGTGTCCCATCACTACGATACGACAGCACTAATGATCCCCGGTGTGCAGGTAAGCGGCAACGCCCACGTAAAAGCAAACGTTTCGTAACAGCAAACTGCAACATGGCGACAGCATTTAACCATACAATACAATGCAAATCTATTGCAGGAAGTGTTGTTGCAGGAAGGAAAATTATTTGTGTAACTATAACTACTAAAGTACTGACTATACAGATAGCTGGATTGGGTTTTTGTTTGATAGGGAAAGGATAGTTAGGAGCCTGGAAATATTCTGGCAAATGTCCAAATGTACTACCGAGTTCACTGTCGGTCGACCACTTTTCAACCTTATTACTTAGGGCATAAGGATGAAAAGTGGTCGACCATCAGTGAACTCGGTGGTACCAACCTTACATTAAGCGGATCTAGCAATTTCTATAATTATAAAAACCTCTTTTGAAATCTCATTTACTTCAACATTTTGTTAACACTCAAACCACTCAAAACGGATGTCTCTACTCTACATCCCCGTGGTGATCTTCATAGTTTTGGTAGCATATCTTAGTGCTTATAAGTTTTGCGAAGGGTTGAGAAACCACTTCACATGTTTTTAATATTTTCTTTCATAATTAAGAATTCTAAAATCATTTTTGTTCAGTTTCACAGTCTACCGTAATAATATCAGCTGGTAGTTTCATAACAACGACTTAAAAAATTATTTTATCTTTATGCCTTTTTAACACACAAAGTTAGATTGATTTCAAGCTGTGTGGTCCTAATCTACACGTGTATCTAGTAGAAGAATATTATCTTTTCTCATCCCGGCAAGAGCTATTCACGAGAATAACTCATGACGTAGCAAAAATATAAGTCGTTACTGCACCTGCCACTCCTGCCAGTGCTGCGGGACTGTTCGAAAGAGATACCGTGACCCTGGAACACAAAGTGCAAAAGAAGAAACATGGATGGGTTTTAGTCAGTAAAAGTCTTGACACTGCCTTCCGCTCCGTCCATAGCGGGAGGGGAAGGGAGTGTCAGACTTTTACGGACGTACCAAAAAAAAAGTCTTGACTGCAAATGTGGAGGTGGTGAAGTAGGATGCGCCTGGCCTGCATTTATATATCAGGAATATTAGCGTGTTGAAAATTATCGGGAAGTTACTACCGAGATAAAAAATATACTAGGTCCTTACGCAGGTCTCTGCCAATTTCATCCTAGCCTGTTTAGCCATTAAGACGAGAAAGATTAATAGATACAGAGTAACATACACATTAAAATACTGTGTAGTGTGAATTGATACAATAAAGCCACACTCACAGGTCACGGCCTCTTTCATGTAATATTCACAGCTACGGTCTACCCGTATTCCGCCCTTCTGCTTCAAAATGTATTCATTATAAATATAAAGGGTCGTCCTGAAACCTCAGCTCCCTAGCCTTGCGGCTACCACTATTATGTCGGGCAGATTAAAACCGTCTGCAAAATGTATACAAGTTTCACGAAATAATTAAAGTTGTGAACATGTTTTGCATGTTTCATGAAAATATTCAAGTTACATGATGAAAACCCACCTCTCCTAGCTTACTCACATTTTTTTGTTGTTTTTCTTGGTCATTCTCTTGATAACCCTTTTAGTTAACCTGAGGGCCTAGCAGTGTTTCGTATTTATAAAACGAGGTTTAACATAATTGACTTAAACGCATTAGATTTATTATCTGTAATGGCAAAGGGAACATGTCATGTGAATAAATGAACTATTATCCATGAAAAAAAAACTTTTCGGTAGCTTGTGTCCATCTGTTACCAGATGTAGCTGATATTATTATTATTAACGGCAGCGTTCGTATTTCTTGCTCTAAAAATCATAATCTCATCTCAAAATACAATAGCAATCTGCGCGAACTTAGCACCTTCCACTGCGCAGTTCCCATAGTTTGTCTCCATCTTGATACCATCAGTAGCACATAAATTGTCGCAGATGAAATACGTTCCTTATCCTAAATAACATCAACGTACGGTCACACCCTGTACATTTATAACAGTAAACATAAGCGTAGTAACATAAATAACCATGAAATAGATGTTTGTTATTATTGAGTATTGAATAGTAGTAAGTATTTCCATTCGCCGCATCGGTTGTGACTTTGAGAGGTTGAACATTTATTTATGTAGCTTTCGTGCTATTAACAACTTTAATATTTCATTCGACATCCTAATTCAATTTAAGATCTACTCCGAACTGTTGTTAACTTGGACAATAACTATTTGCAAAACAGGGGTTCAGTAATTTCCACTGCTTAAGATATTTATCAAACTCATACGAAACGCAGGAGTCCGTGTTATGGAAAGTACGTCAAGCAGCTGGTCCTGGCTATCATTCGTAGATCTTTGACAACCATTATCCGTAATCAGATGCCTGAAAGTGTATAACACGAGAGTTACCCAGTAACAGGGTGTGTGGAGCTAGATAGGCAGCGGCTCCATGTAAAATACTAGTACATTTGGCTGGAAGACGACTGCAGCATAGTTAAGAAAAACTAAGCAGATAAAGAAGCTAACTAAATAACTCTAGCCATACATAGCAAATACCAATATCCGTATAATTTCTATTCCAGATCGAGAGGACCAGTCAATCCTGTGCACAGGAGAGTCAGGTGCTGGTAAGACAGAGAACACCAAGAAGGTGATACAGTACCTCGCGTACGTCGCCGCCTCCAAACCCAAGGGATCCGGCGCGGTAAGACATTTTAATATAATTCATTTATATTTATGACGTAGTTCTTAGAAGATATAGAATCTATATAAATATATTATAGATGGATAGTTTTGATCCAAACCGAAGCGTTGATCGAATCTTGAGTTTATTTCAACCAAGGTTTAAAAAAATTCGGCGTTGTATGATGAAGAGCATTTTAGGGTGGTTAGAAAAACTTGAAAATGAAAACTATTGGTAAAACTATACATAATAACAGTTGTCGGATTTCAAGACGAGGATTAAGGGCTTTTAACTTGAGGGGTTTATTTGTTAATGATAAGAAAGGCAAGACAAGTAGTAAGCACAGATAACAAGCTTATGTTTTATTAGTTTATTACATTGGTTTTAATTAAGTGTGTCTTAGATTTAAACTTAGATCTCACACTCATAAACTCGACGCCTGTTCCCTAGGGGGGTAGGCACAAACTAGGGAACGCCAGTTATAGTTCTGTTCAAACTTTATGGCAGCTCGGAAGTTAGCAACGAGTGACGGTCTGCGCATTATACAGTCAAGACAATGCGACTTCTACGCCCCACCGATACCTAAATTTGTGTTTTGCGCAGCTTTACGTTAGATGTTCAGAGTCCCGAAAAAGTATGAACCGTTATACTTGCGCAGACCGTCACTCGCAGCTAACTTCCGAGTCGCCATACAGTTTGAACAGAATTATGTACGTATGTCTGTTTCCTAATAAGCAACACTCCAATCACTTTATCAAATTAGTCTTACAAGCCGTAAAGAAACTTAAGTTAAACTTACTTTCCTAGTCGTAACGAGTAAAATAACAATGTTTAGTTAACTAATGCAGTAACTACAGTTTACGTAATTATGTGCCGCAGTATCCCTTACACGTGGACTCGCGTGGACTTAACTGTTGGTTAAATAATTGAGTAACTTGAATACTGCGTTTTGAACTTAAGTAGGCTAAAGGGGGCTGTATGGTTCATTTTTTATTTAGATAAAAATGGGGGAAATTGTAGGAGTAAGTCCAGTGTATACTTGATAGTTGGCAGTTTTTATTTGTAGAGGAGTGTTATTGATTTTGTACAATTATAGAGTTTTCTCTGTATAAAAGGAGGCCTTAAGCTTGCAGGGGACGACAGGCTGGAAGGCTTTTGAAATCTGTAAAGTTTTGAGTACGGGGGGTGACTTCACCAATTGTTGTCACGTTTTAAAATATTTTTTTGACTTTAGTACAATATATATATATTTCTCAGTTTAAATGTTTACGTTATTTTGTAAATTTATTCCATGTTCTATTATTGTTAAGCGTTCACATGTCTACTGGTTCGACTATCGTGTTCGGGTGAGGAATGGAACCAGTTTGTCTTATCTGGCTAGCCTCTTTACGTACAAATAGCTAGAATAAAATGTTATAGCCACTTTCTCTTCAGTATTTATTTCGTTACATGTCTCATACAGCCATAAATAAATTTAATTGCGAATATGTACATCGGTATTGATTATCTAGGTCACAGCATTGAGTGGTTTTGCTAGACTACAATTATTTTGCTAATTGTAACATATTTATATTACTAAGCATCATGTTCTTCTGACAATACAATATGCCACAAAAGTTTCACAGCTAAATCATTTGACTGTGTATGTAAAAATCCGTGACTTGCGTGGTTCACAGTATGCTATTATCTTTTACGTTAAATGCCACTTTGACACCTGCATGTAATGGAGGTGGCATGTGTTATTGTGTACAGCACACGGTTGTATACCATTTCTGTATGTGCTGCTAGAAAAAATAAAAACAAAAAAAAAATACATAAAGTCTAAGGGAAAGAAGTTTTTTTCTGGCAGCACTCCTAAAAAGCAAATCTATATCTTCAACACACTGATGTATATTTTTTTTATTTTCCCTCTCTCCTTCGTGATCCTGGAAATCGGTACGACAACTACAGGGACCGACACCACAGTTGATTATAGTAAGTCAAGGAAATATAATAAAAATAAAGGGATTTCGTCGACTAATCGCCTGCCGTATATTGAGGCTATCTTTCTTGGCGTGGTATATTATTCTCATTTACTTAAAAGATAATGAGCTTAATCATTGGAAGTTAAATTGACTTCATAAAAAAATCATAGAATAAAGCCAAATTATTGAGTTGATGTATAGGTCAATTTGAATTTAAAGGAAAAAAAAACATCAGTATTTTTCAATCTTTGGCAGTCCGTGAGGATAAAATACCACAATTTGCCGGGTTTCGGTGCTTTGTCCAACTGTTTGCATGAAATAACCATGCCATGAAAAATGGTTTTCTATCATCATTTTTATTCTTCCTCTTGGCAAAGGAAACAATTCCGAAGACAAGCGCAAGCCGCCTAGGCTTGCGCTTGTCTTCGGAATTGTTTCCTTTGCCAGTTCTTAACGATACGTCAGATTTCCGTTACTCTATGATATCGTTTCGGCGACATTACCTCCTGTTGCCATTTCATAGAGTTATATAGAAACCAGCTGCCGCTACGGTTTGTCGCGCGATTTCAAAATTCCAGTTTAACAGCATTATACTGCATTGTTGAAATCTGTATTTTTTTATTATATTTATTTATAAGATTGAAAAATCAAACTTGCTTTCTTGCACGGTTCCTCCACCCTGTATATTATTAAGTATGTAATTGTATTTATGTATTTTGAACTGGTTTTGGATGAGTTATATTTTAAACAAAAGAAATTTGTAGGGTATATTTTATTCCCAAATGTGTTTTATTTCTTTTCTGACATTAGGACAAATGGCATTTTCAAAAACATTTAATCTCACCCACAAAGTAGCTTAGTAACTTAATATTTTTAGAAATCCATGTTATTATTCTAAAATCAATAAAAATATCCCTGTATTTCATTAGATCATAATTGTATAACCAACACCAACATATTTATTTATGTTTAGAGTTCTTATTGACTGTTTTAGAATAGAATGTTAAACCCACACCCTTATAAATTAAAAGCTTAGCTTACGTCATGTGCTAACTGTGTGTTCACAATTTTACTATTCAGAAAACCGTAAATATACCTCTTAATATCTGTCGTAAATAAATCTTGTGAAAGACCTTTTAAATGTTTTGAAGTGAAGGTGTGTTGTGTAACGTGCTGCTTGTTCATAAACATGGTTAGAAATAATGAAAAGTTATGTTATGACCTTGTTGCTGCAACATGTCATGCTACATGCCTTGTAACATGATGTGTAACGCGTAGCACAGAAAAAAGCAT
Organism: Eurois occulta; assembly: GCA_950022335.1. NCBI lineage: Eukaryota > Metazoa > Arthropoda > Insecta > Lepidoptera > Noctuidae > Eurois > Eurois occulta. Next base: position 19,412,584 of record OX465485.1, on the reverse strand, counting down.
TTGACAAACACATAAGACATATATTTTAAGGTATTATTGTTGTGATGTTGCTAACTTGTTTGTTGTACCGTACTAACCCTGTATTATTAACCTGTAACGTTTTATTTCACGCTGCTAACTCCTACGTAGACAAACGGACCTACATTCGAGGTAATGGAACGCTAACACCTTGGTTTATTAACTTTGCTCAGACAAAATCAATGCTTGAAAGAAATAACCATGTTTTTGTTCACGTATTAAGCTAAAAAAAATACAACCTTACTTGGAACAATGAAATAAAGTTTGATAAAGATGTTTTTTCAAGTATAAACTGAAGTTGTGTTATTTTGAATATACTTAATATGTCTAACAAAAGGGCAATCCCGTTTTTGTCTTTGTTACTATGTCCTTAGAGTTCACTACTAAAAGCTTGTTCTCATTACCAACATCATCTCATCTGCATGGACCTATGATTGATTGACCTATTGAACTTAATAATAAAATCATTTTCTCTTATAGGGCGAACTGGAACAACAGCTGTTACAAGCTAACCCTATTTTAGAAGCCTTCGGTAACGCCAAGACTGTTAAAAACGACAATTCTTCTAGATTTGTAAGTATAAACCAACTTATCGGCTATTTAAAACTCGACCTATAGGCTAGCTGAATAGATATAAAACGGGTTGTTACTGATTCCAGGGTAAATTCATTAGAATAAACTTCGACGCGTCAGGTTTCATAGCAGGCGCGAACATCGAAACGTACTTACTCGAGAAATCAAGAGCAATCAGACAAGCGAAAGACGAGAGGACATTCCACATATTCTACCAGCTCCTAGCCGGAGCGACGACGCAGCAGAGAGCTGAATACATTCTAGAGGACCCCAAGAGTTACCCATTCTTGTCAAATGCTGCCCTACCCGTCCCCGGCATCGATGACGCCGCTGAGTTCCAGGCCACCATCAAGTCCATGAACATTATGGGCATGAACAACGAAGACTTCAACTCGATATTCAGGATAGTGTCCGCGGTGCTGCTGTTTGGCTCCATGCAGTTCAAGCAGGAGAGAAACTCGGATCAGGCCACGTTGCCAGATAACACCGTCGCGCAAAAGATCGCGCATTTACTTGGTAAGTTATTTACTTCATGGAAGGAGATGTAGGATTGTAGGTGCTGCGATTGGTGAGCTAATTTACCATATTTGTGTTCCAGGTCTGTCAGTCACAGAGATGACAAAGGCATACCTCAAGCCCAGAATCAAAGTAGGTCGCGACTTCGTCACGAAAGCACAGACCAAGGAGCAGGTGGAGTTCTCCGTAGAGGCCATCGGCAAGGCTTGTTACGAGCGCTTGTTCAGATGGCTCGTCAACAGAATCAACCGCTCCCTCGACAGGACCAAGAGACAAGGAGCTTCCTTCATCGGCATCCTCGATATGGCCGGTTTCGAAATCTTCGAACTCAACTCCTTTGAACAGCTTTGCATCAACTACACCAACGAGAAACTTCAGCAACTCTTCAACCACACGATGTTCATCCTCGAACAGGAAGAGTACCAGCGCGAAGGTATCGAATGGAAGTTCATTGATTTCGGTCTCGATTTACAACCGACCATCGACTTGATCGACAAACCAATGGGTATAATGGCTCTATTGGACGAGGAGTGCTGGTTCCCCAAGGCTACTGATAAGACGTTCGTTGAGAAGCTCGTCTCGGCTCACTCCGTCCATCCCAAGTTTATGAAGACTGACTTCCGTGGTGTTGCAGACTTTGCAATCATTCACTACGCTGGCAAAGTAGACTATTCCGCAGAAAAATGGTTAATGAAGAACATGGATCCCCTGAACGAGAACGTCGTCCAGCTGCTCCAGTCGTCTCAGGACCCGTTCGTGTGTCACATTTGGAAGGACGCAGAGATAGTAGGCATGGCGCAGCAAGCCATGACTGACACGCAATTCGGCGCCAGAACCCGCAAGGGCATGTTCAGAACAGTCTCTCAGTTATACAAGGAACAGCTTACCAAACTGATGGCAACGCTCAGGAACACTAACCCGAACTTCGTAAGGTGTATCATTCCCAACCATGAGAAGAAGGCTGGAAAGATCGAAGCGCCTCTAGTGCTCGACCAGTTACGATGCAACGGTGTGCTCGAAGGTATCAGGATCTGCAGACAAGGTTTCCCCAACCGTATTCCCTTCCAGGAGTTCAGACAGCGTTATGAGCTGCTGACTCCGAACATCATTCCGAAAGGTTTTATGGATGGAAAGAAAGCTTGTGAGCAGATGATCGAGGCACTAGAGTTAGATCACAATCTATACCGCGTCGGTCAGTCCAAGATCTTCTTCCGGGCTGGTGTTCTGGCACATCTTGAGGAGGAACGGGACTACAAGATCACTGACCTGATAGTCAACTTCCAAGCGTTCTGCCGAGGCTACCTTGCGAGGAGGAACTACCAGAAGAGACTGCAACAGCTGAATGCTATCAGGATCATTCAGAGGAACTGTGCTGCTTACCTCAAGTTGAGGAATTGGCAGTGGTGGAGGCTGTATATCAAGGTAAGCTGAACCACCTACCACGTCTAGGGTAGTTTTTGAGAAGGAATTGCAGGACGGAAAGCGAAACTATGCTAAGTAGAGGAAAGTTGTACTACATTTTGAGTTCGACTTTTGGTTAGAACAAGATTTGGTCAAAAACTTTCTGCAGATCTTGGTTTATCCAAAATCGAACTTATAACTCTTTTTATCTATTTTTCATAATTTCAGGCGCTCTACAGGTCCATCCCAAAAACTTAACCTGATACGTTATCCAGATATATATTATCAATATTACATGTATTATGCGCTCATATTATAAATTATCATATATCCGCTTGCAAAATATCTATACTCTTCTAGTCAAAGAAATATCTCTCCCAACAGGCATCTCATGCACAAAGTAATAGTATTTTGAGATGATTTCATACAAACAAACAAAACACCGTATGAAAGAATATTCAATAATGTTACTGTCTTCGTACAATTGACACAGGGAACATTACCATGTTGTTGGATTTGCAAAGTTCAAGCGTAAAGCAGAATACTGAAAGTTGAAAATTCAGCAACGCTCCCAATGATTACGCCATTTCATATTTTCGCCGCCCTCCGCTTTACGTCATACGGCACACCTTGTATATACTACTAGATATTATGTTTTGGAAACATTCCAGTCCCATACATTATGAATTTATACAAATTACCACCATACACGCATCCCTATTGTTAAATAGTTCTACTATTGTCAACTATGAATGTCACACGTGTAGAGAATGTTTGATCTGCAATATTGACTATGGAAATTTGAAATGCCGTAAGGGATACAGAACGTCGTTGGATTTCCCACGTTCGGCTAAGTACTGAAAGTTGAAAATCCAACTACTTATTCAATTTTTATTACACGTCTATTCATGGGTAAAATTAAATGTGTGGCGACAATTTGCAAATACGATTCTTTAGTTGTAAGAAGGTCTGGCAAGCAATTCATTGAACCTGTTACTTAGCAGTATCTAGTATATTCTAAGTAACCGTAGAAGTATCGGGTAGGTCAGCTCTAGCTCTCGCCATTACGCGTATTGTATACATAATTATACGACAACTAGATTTTCTTGCCCATTTTCCCTCAGTATTTGAAAGCCCAATCAAATACAAATATAATTTATTAGACAGTTGACATAAGATTTGATAGTAGATTTAAATTCATAAGGCTTTAAAGAACCAGACGAGAGAGACGAGGGCGGGGAAACGAAGAGGTGCACGTAATAGACCAATAAGATTATCAAATAATCTGATCGGTCTTAGCCTGCACTCTACATCTTCTCTCCCCTCGCCTCCGTTTCACAAACTTAGGCTACGTTAAGATGATAAAGATGCGTGAGGCTTGCAATGTTTGTGTTGCATAGAAATGATTATACAATGTCACATCGCACGCTACACGCCCGTGGCGTAAGGACGGTTTTAGATTAGCGTATTTTGGCGTGTATAAGCTCGTTTCTTGAAGCGCGTGTAGGCGCGTGTGTGAGCACCTTTTGCTACACGCGCAACTCATACGAGCACTGACGTGCTTATAAGTTCGTATAAGCACGAGCCGCGAGTGGTACTGACAGAAACCATCGTTTCGAGCGAGCACGCCGCGTGTTCGCCACGAAAGAGCGTGTGTACGCGCGTCCGATTTTATGTAGTCCAAAAAGTAGCGCGCGTGTGCGCGTTTTAGTCGATACGAGCTTATTCGCGCCGAAAAATACGCTCGCTAGTCTGAAACCCGCTTTAAGCTCAGTCTAAGACGAAAACCATTTTTGCTGCCTTATTATACCATGATTACTATCTGCTACTATTTAATATGTATCTGAATATCAGAAAGATATTTCTTTTCATCGAATGTTTTTGTTTTATGCTACGTTTGTGCGAGAGCGTGCGGTGTATCAACATCTGCGTAGCCTTTTCCCGACTTTGTTGGGGTCGCTGGTTGATCCAGTCTAACCGGATGCAGCTGAATACATGCGGGGTATCGTTTTATGAATTTCAATAAAACGTGACTAAGCACACTTGCGTAAACGTAGTGTAGAACTTTATACATTTTTTTGGGACTTTTTCTTTTTTTTCGTATGTATGTAAAAATCTATTTCTTTTTATGTTTTTATTTGTTTAAAATTACTATTCAATAGGTAACATGAAACGAAGAGTATCTTATGTTACTCTCGTATACTATTAAGAGTACATCTTCTATGGTAAGTGCAAGCATGTACCCAGTCACGTCACGAATATTCCTAACGATATTTCCAGGTGAAACCTCTTCTGGAAGTGACGAAGCAAGAAGAGAAACTGACGCAGAAGGAAGATGAGCTGCGTCAGATTCGGGACAGACTCGATACGCAGGTGAAGAGGTGCCAGGAGTATGAGGTGAAGTTCCAGCAGGCTAACGCTGAGAAGACTCAACTGGCTGAGCAGTTGCAGGTTGGTTGATGAAGTGTTTTTTATTTCATTCCTTGTGATTTGAAGTTACATTGCTGTTACAACAACAACAGCCATTCAAAACATAATCATTTACCTACACACAGTAATTGCTTGTATTCTAAGAAATTGCAAAAAATATGAATCAAAATTATCTATAAAATTTCTTTATGATTGTATAAATACCTTATTTTACCTTTTTATATAGATAGAAAAAACTCAAAGGGTGACGATAATTTTAAACACAAAACAATTTAAGTCAAACTACATTAAACACATCTTCGTTTTCAGGCTGAACTAGAGTTATGCGCTGAAGCTGAAGAAAGCCGCGCCCGCGCCGCCGCCAGGAAGCAGGAGTTAGAGGAACTGCTGCACGACCTGGAGGGCAGAATCGAGGAGGAAGAGGAGCGCTGCAACGCGCTGCAGCAAGAGAAGAAGAGGCTGCAGCTTAATATACAGGTGAGATTAGAATATGGTATGAGTTGAGCTTATGCCAGGACTGCAAATGTGATTCCATTTTCTTACACACAATTTTACTTCTGTTACAATATGAGTCAAGATGACTTTCATAGAGGTCAGGAGAACAGTGGAGCAAGGTGAAACGTTTAATCTATGGATTGCGATCTTTAGATAGAGTTACTTTACTGATTTTGCCCCTTACACATAACTCTTGTTGTGTTCTGAGTAAACGACCAGATTAACGAGTGTTCATGGTATGTCAGTCATGACTCGCAAATCATTCGTAAGAATAATTCGACAAAAATTGGGAAATGTGTCTCTATTTCACCAATGAACCAATAATCCCACTAGCAACACTAACTAACCACATTTCCCTTACATCCAGGACTTAGAAGAACAGCTGGAGGAGGAAGAGGCTGCGCGTCAGAAGCTACAGCTGGAACGCGTACAATGCGACGCCAAGCTCAAGAAGCTGGAGGAGGACCTGGCGCTCAGCGACGATACCAACCAGAAACTCGTCAAGGAGAAGAAGGTAAGCTTTATACTGTCACTTTACTAGTCTGTTTTATTCATTAACAACTGACCTTCATTTTATACTGTATGTACATAAAAATACCCAGCAATATTTTGAATTTATCTGCTGCACTAGAAATTTAATCAGAACTTAACTGGTAATTATAAAACATACCTGTTTAGAAGCCCTACACGCTGTTAACCAAATTGCAAATGAATGTGCTTTTCAATGAGAATAATGACCTAGTCAACATAAAATATTCTTTAAAATACTTACTGTTTTTTTTTTCAATATCTGTCTGAATTGTTAACATTTTTTGTCCATAAACAATTAATGGCACACCTTACCAAAAGCCAATCAATTTCTGAAGACACTTGCATCTCAAAGAAATAACAGTTATTTAAATAATTAAATATTCCAGATCTTGGAGGAGCGAGCCAATGACCTGTCCCAGGCTTTAGCCGAAGAAGAGGAGAAAGCGAAGCACCTCAGCAAACTGAAAACCAAACAGGAGTCCGCCATCGCAGAGCTGGAGGAGAAACTTCTAAAGGTACGATCTTCACAAAGCTTGTTGATAAAACAGATTTTGTACATCGAAAGACGTATTTTCTTGTATTTTGCCAGATCTCTTAAGGAAAACTTAAAAATATACACAAAAGAAAAGACATAATGGTAATCCAGTGCCTCGTGATAATCCTCGTTTAGTATAAAACCACTACTACACGATTTCTTATCTCAATCAGCAATTACAGGCACATTTAAACTTTCTCTCATTCGGGTACAAAAAGAAGGGGTACGACGACGCCTTGCTACTCTTAAACTCACATATTTTGAGAGTAAAAACGAAGGGAATGAAGTATGTTGAGAATTTTATTATCAGTTTAAAAAGTGCCTTTTGTATCGGCAGGATCACCAAATGCGCCAAGAGACGGACCGTGCCAAGCGGAAGTTGGAGACTGAACTACAAGACGTGAAGGAACAGCTTACCGAGAGGAAAGCTCAGCTTGAGGAGTTGCAGATTGTACTCTGTAAGTTTAGTACCTAGTCAAGTTGTACAGTCAAAGTTTAATCATGTCATAGCAATTACCTAGCTTGCTAGAATTTGACTTAAGAAGTTGGGTCGAATGGCAATAAAAAACTATAAAATCTTCAAACGTTTCATTTAAAATAATTTATAAAAGGTTGTTTTGCGGAACAGATATCCGCCCCAATAAGTCTTTTTTTATTGCGCTCATATTCGGAAAGTCTGAATACTGAACTATCAAAAATACACCCGTGGATAGTTTTATGTACCCAAAGCAAAAGCACTTGTAAAATCCTTCGTTTCCTCCCGCAGCCAAGCGTGAGGAAGAGCTGGCCGCGGCGATGAGTCGCGCGGACGAGGAGAGCGCACTCCGCGCGGCCGCGCAGAAGGCGGCGCGCGAGGCGGAGTCCGCGCTGGCAGACGCGCACGAGGACCTGGACGCCGAGCGGGCCGCTAGGACCAAGGCCGAGAAGCTGAGGAGGGACCTCAATGAGGAGCTGGAGGCGCTGAAGAGCGAGTTGCTGGACTCGCTTGATACTACTGCTGGTGAGTTTTGTTGTATAGTTCAGCACGTGAAGACAAGTTGCTGTAAGTACAGGGTGTAATTAAATAACGGCAATACCTCTTAGACTTGGAACGAATGCCGTTGCTAAATTTTGTATAGGAACTCCAAAAATTTTTTTGCCCCTTTTTCCTAAGGGAATGTTGTCCAATTTGATGGTCTGAATCACTACGTAAGAGGTATTGCGCTTGCTTTGTTACAACCTGTATTAGTAAAGGTGAAGGCATGCCTCCGAACAAAGTACAAGTAATACTGAATCAGACAAGTTGACTTGCCGAAGTTGTCAAACGACTAATTGTCTGGCGATATGTCGTTAGATGACTCAAGTCGCAGCCAAATTGTCCCAATAAACAATATGGAGAGGCTGACATAGGCTGTATTGACTCGCCCCTATCGAAAGCTGTAAAATGAGCGATTAAGAAGTTGTGATCGTTATAAATCATGCAAATTTCAATCCCATTTACTTTAAAAATACTAATAACATTATCCTTTTCCAATAGCCCAACAAGAGCTCCGGACGAAGCGCGAGCAAGAAGTAGCTGTCCTGAAGCGCAGCCTAGAAGAAGAGGCGGCGTCGCACGAGGTGGTGCTCACCGACCAGCGACACAAGCACTCGCAGGAGTTGCAGCAGCTGAACGAACAACACGAACAGATCAAGAAGGCGAAGGCTGGTGAGTAGCATTTCAAGTACTTCAACAGTAGGCCTGGTCAGGCCTAGCCTCAGTTCCGAGCTTGGCATTCATTAATCTGTGACGTACTAGCATCAGGGCACCCAGGACACGATATTTCAGACGACCCATCGTTTGTGAGTCAGCCATGTAGGTATATCTGACTAAAATCCGTAACGTGTGTATATCAAGATCGATCGCCAGCGATTAGTATTTTCACTTTATTGAGGAAAATAGGTTCTTAGGTTTCATCCAAAAACTAAAAACTCTTTAAACTTAATTCCGTGTAAAAACTACGAAATGACACTGACAGCCAAACAAAATATCGAAAAAATATTATTAATTAGACAGCTTCGAAATCCAAACCGAAAAAATCAAAAAATATTTTCTAACTGTCATATACACGATCTTAAATTTTATCTAATATTTTAGTTTTTTTTTTAAATCTTTATAACTGCTATGTTCGGATGGCATGCGTTCAAGAGCGTAAGCAGAAAAATGTGAAGTTTGGACTTTCCAAGGACGACAACTTCGAGGTGGAGAATGCGACGTTCCCTTGTGACACTGTTCCCTCGTTCAGTTCCGCGCGCGACTATTGGCAACACATGTGCAACTGTCCCGAGCCAGAACGCAGGACCAATTACCCATTAATATGTAAAGGTATTTCAATTAGCTCTCCATTAGTTTTATTATGCAAATCTATGTTCGCGTCCGCTATACATACGGTTACGAAGACACGGCTGGTTTTATTTCATTCTTTAAAAAGTCTTCCTGGGGCCATAAGGTTACTTTTATTGGCTTACTGACAACTGATTTCGAAAAGGTGTCCTAGATACACTTTGATGTAAACTTATACTGTCACTTACGGGATATCTAGTCCCGGACTGTTCGGTCCTAGTCCGGTTCTCGGGATGTCTTTGTCTTTATTTTTTAGTTTAGTTTTAAACCGTGAAAGCTTAAAACAGTGTTTGTTTCATGTAAGTTTTAAATCTTAATCAGTTTACTCGTTAGTCACTGACTTTGAAAGTTTTAGTTAGCAAACTGCATAGCAAAGCAGATTTAATTGCCGACTTTCTCTCAGTGTGAGGTCAAATTATGCGTCTTCTCTTCGTGTCGATGGCTTGAATCTTGTCGGATCAGTACCTAATAACCTGGACAGGTCTGTCGCCTTTCGTCGAGTGTCGAACCCAGTCACAAGAAATTCTGTATCTTCGAGCCAGCCAAATAATAGTAAAACTCATGGTTATTTTCCAGCTCTTGAGAAAGCGAAGCAATCACTGGAGGCAGAGAACGCGGACCTCGCCACTGAGCTGAAGAGCGCCAGCGCGGCGAGGGCGGAGGGCGAGCGACGTCGCAAGCAGGCCGAGGCACAGCTCGCGGACCTCGTGGCCAAGCTACAGGACGTCGAGCGGACCAGGTACTGTACTATGTAGCAGTACACCTGCAGAGAACGTACCTCCACGTTTTCCATTCTTCGCGAAATCGTGCTTCCTACTCCCAGTTTTGACGGATCCAGGACGTGCCGCCATCTCCGCAAACCCGTTTCACTGACTCAGGGGCGCCAGTTTTATGATATTTTATTTGCAGGTCGGAAGTCCAAGAAAAATGCATCCGCCTGCAGAGCGAGGCGGAAGCGGCTGCAGGTCAGCTGGAGCAGGCCGAGCTGAAGGCCTCCGCGGCCGTCAAGCACGCCGCCACCATCGGCGCGCAGCTCGCTGAAGCACAGGTACACGACACACAACACAATATCTGAAACCGCATTAGTTTCGGTGTGTCCCAAATCGTGCTGTAATCGGTCACACCACGTTGATATATACAAAAAACTAACCTATCAGTCTATAAAATTTACAGTTCTTATAGGTTTGATGAAAAAAGAACAATACCTATTAAATAAACATTTATAATTTATTAAACATGTCCTATAGTACAACAGTCCCGGTACTCCATTCATCTGCAAATAATACAATTAGACTAACGCTCGATACCAATAGTGGATCATCGAAACCATCTTATCAATTCGTTCGACCACATTTTCATATAAGACAATGCAAGACTCACTAAGTTGTGATTTACGTTTTCAAAGAGTTTTATTATGTAGTCACACGAATTTTGGCGTCCATGAATTACGTAAGATATTTAAGGAGGGGAGGGCGTCGACCCGTATCTCACCCAATCTCAATAGGGATAGGAGGAATCTCGGCAAATATAACGTAAATTTTTTTCCCCGCAAGAATCATTGAAAAGTAGCGAGAAAGTTAATTAATTAAACATGTTCTCCATTATAATCATATTATAATATTTTTTTGTGAACAGGCTTTACTCGAAGAAGAGACGAAACAGAAGCTGTCTCTACAGACCAAGCTGCGGAACATCGAGCAACAGCTTGAACAGGCGAGAGACCAGCTCGAAGAGGAAGAGGAGGCCAAGAAGAACTTGGAGAAACAAGTGAGTACCGTGGAAAACAACAGTTACACCATGAGTAGTGTGTTATGTGTGCGTTATGTAGTTTCTGCCTCCTTAGGAAAATGGCGTAAGTTTTTGTTAGTGTTTGTAGTTATACCATCGAAGAGTCGGCGTCTACACGACGCATTGCTGTTCGACGAATGGTAGTGAATTTAAACAATCAGTCATTCAACATTGTCTTGGTAATTTAGCAACACAAATGCCTCATGATGAGTGTGCCTACTTCCAGGAAGGTTTTCCTTGGACAATATACCGAAGTAACAGTAAAATACTATCCAGTGCCGATAATTCTATTTCAGAGAGAAGGAGGTGACTAAAATTAATCATTGGCATTCTACCCTCTCACTTACAGTATTACACCCACTCTTTACAAACTCTTACCACAACAGTACATGTGTGTCTAATCTCAAACTAATTTCTCCAGGTCACAGCCCTTACCCAGCAAGTAGTGGACGCGAAGAAGAAGGCCGAGGAAGAAGCAGAGAATGCTGCAGCGCTTGAGGAGCAGCGCAAGAAGCTCAGCAAGGACGTGGAGGCGCTGCACCGGCAGATCGACGAGCTGCAGCAAGCCAATGACAAGCTGGACAAGAGTGAGTCATCATCTGCCTAGCCTTTTCCCAACTGTATTGGGGTCGGCTTCCAGTCATGCCGGATTTAGCTGAATACCAGTATTTTACGCAGAGCGGCTGCCTACCAGACCTCCACAACCCATTAACTGGGTAACACGGTATTTCATGGCAAGACTGGAGTCAGATTTACTGGCTTCTGACTATCCGTAACGACTGCCAAAGATCAACCAATGACAGCCGGGACCAACGGCTTAACGTGCTTTCCGAGGCACGGAATCATCTTTTTATCAGACAATCAGGTGATTCAAGCCTGCAATGTCCTAACCAAACTGGAAACAACAACTGGACAAGAGTGAGTACAAGCAAAAAATCCTCATCTAAGATGTCTATTGGAGTTTGTGCACAAATAATAACAGTCGCAAGGATCAATCTTGTAGGATAAGCAGCGCTTGCCAAGAGCGGCCCGTAGATGGATAACAATCGTTACATACGGAATTCCTTCCGGGCCTCGGAAAGCACACTAAGTCGTTGGTCCCGGCTGTCATTTGAAGATCTTTGACAGTCGTTACGTGTAATCAGTGGCCTGAAAGTCTGACAACCAGCCTTGCCAAGGGGTATCGTATTACCCTGTTACTGGGTAATGGTGGTCCGATAGGCAGTCGTTATACGCGATACTGGTACTCAGCTGCATCAGGTTAGACTCCGACCCCAACACAGATGGATAGGCAGATGATAGTTGTGAGATGACTTCCTCTAAGCATCCTCATGACTAACATCCTGATTCTTGAATCCAGCGTATTTCAGCGAAGTTTAAAAAACCATTGGTCCATCATTTGGGAGGTTCCATTCGCTGCGCTGTTATTCTTCTAACTGAATAATGATGTAGAATAAACCACTGCGACGAAACATGACGTCACTATTGTAATGTTCTTTGCTTGTGAATGAAGTATTTTCTGTGCTTACTTCCACTATCATCATTGGCTGTTGACTATTGTATGTATCTTCGCCTCCCTCACACGAGAGTTATTGTCGAACAGTGACCACAAGTTAAATAAATATATTCTAAAATGGTTCTTTTTTTATTATATGTTTTAGGTAAAAAGAAGATCCAGGCTGAGTTAGAAGACACAAACATTGAGCTGGAGGCGCAGCGCGCCAAGGTCATGGAGCTCGAGAAGAAACAGAAAAGCTTCGATAAGGTAAGATCTAAAATATACATGATATTTTTGTGAATCCTGCAAGGTTTTTAATAATTACACTGGCTCGACAACATGTAAGCTGAAAAACAAATTACAGACAATTAAGAAAATATTGTAGAGGCATTTTTTGTCCACAGTAAGTTTGAAGAAAATTACATTGAAATAGTTTTTAATACATTTAAAACAAACACATTTAAAAAATAAATCGCTATGATCCATTCAATTTACAAGAAATAAATCGGAATTTAATCTGTTGAAAACCTTTTTTATTTCGGTAGTCTCTTTTGTTTCGTATCTATTTCTAGTGATTTTCTAAAGTATTCAAACGATATTGAAGTTATTTAATTATGATACTTTTTATTTATCACAGGTGGTGTCAGAAGAGCGAGCGATCGCTGAGCGGTACGCGGCGGAACGTGACGCGGCCGAGCGAGACGCGCGAGACAAGGAGACACGCGTCCTCTCGCTAACACGGGAGCTCGACACTGCTGCTGAGAAGGTAAGGAAACGATTTCTTATTCATCAAGGCATTGAGTGGCAACTAATAAAAAAGAGAAGAGAGAGAAACTATACGAGAGGTTAACAAGCAAGTTTCCACCGCAAGACTATGGCACTATAATTATCTGCGGTCTCTACTTCAGCTATTTCAGCTTCTGGATGTGTTGTCAGGGAAGAATATAAATGGCCATCTACAAAATTTTGTTTTTGCTACGATTTTATCCTATTTTTGTGAAATTGGTAAATGTTACCGGCTTTAATTTTTTTATTCCAGGACAATTGTCTGTTGATATCTCACTGGTCCGTTTTTAAGAGCAATTGTTGATAGAACAACGGTATCGTGGCCATTATTATGACTGAGCCACTATTCCACAAATAGCTTCACAAGGAAATGTTTTTTGTTTGTTAATGTTTTTCTCATTGTTTGTCTTTTTATTATTTTATATTCATGTTTATATTTATATATTTATCGTTTTACTTTTATTTTTAATATTAAATAATATTTATATTCTCATTTACACCTACCACTGTTTGTCTGTGCATGAACCAGAGGTTGACTGGTAGAAAATGCCTATGGCGTTAAATAAATAAACTACATCACTTAACCCCCACAGGTCGAAGAGCTCGAGCGCACGAAGCGCCTGCTGCAGTCGGAGCTGGACGAGCTGGCCAACACGCAGGGCACGGCCGACAAGAACGTGCACGAGCTGGAGAAGGCCAAGCGCGCGCTGGAGTCGCAGCTGGCCGAGCTGAAGGCGCAGAACGAGGAGATCGAGGACGATCTGCAGCTCACGGAGGATGCGAAGCTGCGGCTCGAAGTTAACATGCAAGCTATGAGGGCGCAGTTTGAGAGGGATTTGCAGGTATGTAATTAATCGAAGTTACCTTAAAATTCCATATTAAGTTCTGTTGCGCAATATAATTTAATCTTAATTTCTCAGGCGAAGGAAGAGCAAGGCGAAGAGAAACGTCGCGGCATCGTGAAGCAACTGCGCGATTTGGAAGCTGAACTCGAAGAGGAACGCAAACAGCGCGCTGCTGTGCTAGCTATGCGTAAGAAGCTGGACGCAGACCTTAAAGATGCTGAGCAGGCACTACACCTTGCGAACAAGGTGAGATTTAGATATTATCATCTATGTGTAGCTTGTACTTGATTTAATTATTGGGAGACATACATATCAGTTTCCAGTTTATCCTAATATAGCTGAGAATCAATCAGTATGTATGTCCAGTTATTGATTAATGTGATGTAAAGATTGGTTGTTAGGGGTTATTTTATGGAGAGGCGATGGGGCCAGCGCTATCCTTTGCGTAAACACAAACATGATTATGACAATGTACGATGTTGTTTATGGTACCCGTGGGGGAGCGGCTACCCCTCGTGGGACACAGTACTTCAGTGACCATGCAATTTGTTAGGTAACAATGTGTAGGTAATAGTATCGTTGGAGCTGCTGAAGATTGTACAACTATCTTTGCATTATATAGATTCAATTTCTTTAGTATTATATAAACACATAGCCCTTATTGTGGGAGTACTATGTCCTAGAAAGCTGACATTCGCTGAAATCCTACGTCTTTTCTATGTGCCCTGGCGGTTAAGAGTATGTAATGCTCACTCAAATGTCTCTCTGATGGTGGCGCGTCTGTCGGAACATTTAGTTACCTACAAACACACCCCAGTAAACAACACACCAGCAACAGCAAACAGTACCCCATGAAAGATGAGTCTACTTTAACTAGCCTGAAACCTGGTTGAATTAGTTGGTCTCTATTTCTAGTATAATAGTGGTGTCTGTCACCTCTTTTACTAAATAAATGCAGATTTTTCCTAACATACCTACATGATGTTTTCATAGATGTATTGACAAGGCAAACAATTTTCATGATGTTAATTTCCGTAAATAGTTCTCTTAGAGAATCGTGCCTACGTAGATCATATAAGGCTCTGATATCTCTTTTCTGTAGAATAAATATAGACTCCATGTCTGTCAGCCCGTCCCCATAGTAAAATACCGTATGGCATCATACTATGAAAATAACTAAAATAGACTAGCCTCACGGTATCTACATCAGTAAATTGGCGGACTTCTAACAGCATATGCTGCTGAACTCAGCTGTCTTGCAAGAGAAGTTATATGCGGACCCATTGTAGCCTTGAATCGAGCGTGATACCCAGGAAAACAGTTTTTTCGACGCATTCTAGTTTCTCTTGATTCAATACTATGTCACTATCACTACTTTTGACATTCGGTAGAGCAAATCTTACGCACTTCGTTTTTGTCCCAATTCAAACTAAATTATTCGCGGTGAACCAATTATGGATCAGCAGTAGGGCGTCAAGATTTGTGACACGTCTTTTTATCGTAAATATTAAAGAAGTATAGTCAGCAAACAACACCATTTGTGGTTGGTTTTTAAATAGATGGGGTAGATCATTTATTTAAACTAAAAAGAGGAAAGGACCTAATATAGAACCTTGCGGTACACCCATACTTACTTTTAAACCCATTGAATTGACACCATTTATTTGTACTTGCTGATGTCTATTGTTTAAATACGATTTCACTAAACTGAGCGCAAGTTTCCCTAAACCGCAATGTTCAAGTTTTAAGAGTAGGGTTTCGTGGTTTACGCAATCAAATGCTTTCGAGAGGTCACAGAAGATTCCTATGGCATCTTGTGCCTCTTCCCACGCCGTAAATATGTGTTTTAATAAGGGGTGACACCGGCGTCAGTCGTGCGACGTCCTTTGGTGAAACCATATTGTTTCTCATGTAAGATTTTATTGGTGTTAAAGTGAGCATTTGATTAAGTATTACCTTTTCAAACACCTTGCTGAAAACCGGCAACACGGATACAGGTCTATAGTTATTGGTGTCTTTACTGTCCCCGGATTAGAAAAGTGGTATTACCTTGCTGTATTTCATAAGGTTCGGGAAGACACAAATTAAATATTAAGGCTAAGTACGGTACTATAGTCTCAATAATAGCTTGACAAACTTTAATGGACATTCCCCATAGATCTTCAGTTAAATTGATTTCCTTAAACGCTTTAATGACTGCTCTGGGGTTAATATGCTTAAATTGAAACTCAAGCGGACAGGTTGAAACGTTGGAATAAATCAATAGAAACCAAGGGTGAGGAATTTAAGGTTTCAGTAGTTTTAAGTGGGGTACTAGTGAAGAAATCCACAAATTCTTGAGCAACTTCGTTTTTTCGAGCATATAAGACCACGTGAAGTCTCATCGTCATGTTTTGTAAAAATATTCTGATTGAAAAGAGCGTCCATGGGAGTTTTTTTGCCCGTTCTTTTCCTGAGAGATCTACGTAAGGGAATGTGCAACTACAGTACCTTCACAGTTTTTATGTCTTGTGACTGGGACTGTAGCTACATTTCATTGTTGTCTTTTTTCGACAATCCAAAAGTACCTGTAACTGGCCTACTTGAAATAAATGCTTTGATTTTAATTTTAACCAGTCGTAACGAATAACACTCTTGTTAGCCATTTTATGTTTGATATTGAAAAAATCAATAACTGGACACACAACATAACCGGTTGTTCAATGATAGTTTTAAATTTGTATGTTGACATGACGTGATTTTGCTGTAACCATGGAAGCGCGGTTATTCAAGATATTAAATCCAACATTCTCCCTCTCCAGGTGAAGGAAGACGCTGCCAAACAAGTGAAGAAACTCCAGCAACAACTAAAGGAAGCCGCGCGCGAGGCCGAGGAGGCGCGCGCCGGGCGCGAGGAGGCGTCCGCGGCCGCGCGCGACGCCGAGCGGCGCGGCAAGGCGCTGGAGCAGGAGGCGCTGCAGCACGCCGAGGAGCTGGCCGCCGCCGAGCGCGCGCGCCGCCAGGCCGAGGCCGAGCGGGACGACCTGCTGGACGAGCTCAACAACTCCTCCGCCAAGGTACGGCGACATACTAGTACACACACAGCGACGCCGAGCGGCGCGGCAAGGCGCTGGAGCAGGAGGCGCTGCAGCACGCCGAGGAGCTGGCCGCCGCCGAGCGCGCGCGCCGCCAGGCCGAGGCCGAGCGGGACGACCTGCTGGACGAGCTCAACAACTCCTCCGCCAAGGTACGGCGACATACTAGTACACACACAGCGACGCCGAGCGGCGCGGCAAGGCGCTGGAGCAGGAGGCGCTGCAGCACGCCGAGGAGCTGGCCGCCGCCGAGCGCGCGCGCCGCCAGGCCGAGGCCGAGCGGGACGACCTGCTGGACGAGCTCAACAACTCCTCCGCCAAGGTACGGCGACATACTAGTACACACACAGCGACGCCGAGCGGCGCGGCAAGGCGCTGGAGCAGGAGGCGCTGCAGCACGCCGAGGAGCTGGCCGCCGCCGAGCGCGCGCGCCGCCAGGCCGAGGCCGAGCGGGACGACCTGCTGGACGAGCTCAACAACTCCTCCGCCAAGGTACGGCGACATACTAGTACACACACAGCGACGCCGAGCGGCGCGGCAAGGCGCTGGAGCAGGAGGCGCTGCAGCACGCCGAGGAGCTGGCCGCCGCCGAGCGCGCGCGCCGCCAGGCCGAGGCCGAGCGGGACGACCTGCTGGACGAGCTCAACAACTCCTCCGCCAAGGTACGGCGACATACTAGTACACACACAGCGACGCCGAGCGGCGCGGCAAGGCGCTGGAGCAGGAGGCGCTGCAGCACGCCGAGGAGCTGGCCGCCGCCGAGCGCGCGCGCCGCCAGGCCGAGGCCGAGCGGGACGACCTGCTGGACGAGCTCAACAACTCCTCCGCCAAGGTACGGCGACATACTAGTACACACACAGCGACGCCGAGCGGCGCGGCAAGGCGCTGGAGCAGGAGGAGACATCCGAATACACACGCTCAATGAATCTATAGGAGATGACCAGGACCACGCTTATTGGGGAATGAACGGCTTGAACCGGTCAGCAAAAACAGCGTCAAACTTCTGCTTCGTCGTGTCGATAGCGCCGAATAACTAAATGCTATACCAATATCCTGATACATACGGCTAAGGCCAATTCCACATCAATAAGCACCCTCACTTCCCTGACACACCTATACACAAATAAAAAAAAAACAAATATAACTTGCACGTTTCAAAATAACAGACCTTCATATAACCTTAAACACATCCTTCACGCCCATAACAATACACTTTCAGTTAGCCTCAAATACACCATTACTCACCTTCAAGTACTTTTTACAGAACCCTACACTACCAAACAAACAAACAAACAAAAACAACAAACAACAAACAAACATGAAAAAAAATCACATGTTAGAAATATCAACTCTGAGAACATAACAGTTACACAACACACATGCATAGATAGCCCATAATATACCTCGTAATGTTCACCAATCGAACTTTCAATTCAACAGAGCACACTTCTTGTCGATGAGAAGAAACGCCTGGAGGCGCGGATAGCAGCCCTCGAGGAAGATCTGGATGAGGAGCAGTCCAACAACGAGATCATGAATGACAGGCTCAGGAAGTCACAGGTATGTAGAATCATAACGTAATCTGCTTTGAAATTTCGTATGCTTTGTGTTTAATCCTAAAAAAATAAGTTAGCGTAAAATCGATATTGATTTTGCGAAAAAGTGTCATCACTTCTATCACGATTAGCTTTTGCCCGCAACTTCGTCCGCATGTCTCACTCTATAATAGAAAACAATAAACAACTTTAGCTAGGAAAAGAACATTCGCTTATTCAACGCGACACTATCCGTTTCTGGGTGTAGTATTTAATACTAATGTATTGTTTTCTTTCTCCAGAACCAAATAGACCAGCTTACGATGGAGCTGGGCACCGAGAAGTCGGCCACACAGAAGCTGGAGAGCGGCAAGTTGGTGCTCGAGCGACAAAACAAGGAGCTCAAGGCCAAGCTCGCAGAGCTGGAGACTGCTGCAAGGACCAAGACCAAGGTATGTGATTATAGTTTTTAATTCCAGTATCGGTTAGAACCTGACATTCAAATCTCATGCCACCAAATGAGTTCAGTGAAAACTTTTGTTTTAATTTACTGAAACAGCTCACTGATAAAATAAAGAGTAATATAATAAAATAGTCAAGTGAATTAAAAAGCTAGTCTGCTTCTTAATAGTTTTTGGATTCTGAAGACGGGGAAATTCTGATTCTTGCACCAGATTAATCTTCATAAGAGTGAATAAAGCATTTTTTATAAATTTCTTACTTGTAACCCATGTCACAGGGTTTGATCACCTCGCTGGAGCTGAAGGTGGCTAACTTGGAAGAACAGCTGGAAGCAGAGTCACGTGAGCGCCTGGCGCAGCAGAAGTCAGGAAGGAAGCTCGACAAAAAGATGAAAGAGTTAGCGCTCCAGCTCGACGAGGAGAGGAGGCACGCTGATCAGTACAAGGAGCAGATCGAGAAGGTAAGTCAGACTACTGCTGGGGAAAGTAGGCAAATACTGCAGGATCAAGGTGTGCGACACAGACCTGCTCTCTGCAAGTGGCAGTGGGCGATAACTTGAGCCACTACGCGCGCCCAGTGCGCGTTGATGTCACATGTCTTAGATTTTTTGGTTTAGAACATGTCGGTTTCCTCACGATATTTTTCCTTGTCTCTGCATCTTCTATATATGACCAACACCATATTCTTTCGTGTTCCAGATGAACGTCCGCGTGAAAGCCTTGAAGCGTCAACTAGACGAGGTGGAGGAAGAGGTGCAGCGCGAGAAGGTCGGCAAGCGCAAGGCGCAGCGCGAGCTGGAGGACATGCTGGAGACACACGAGACGCTCACCCGCGAGTGCAACAACCTGCGCAACAAGCTCAGGTAACCACAATGGTTTGGACTAGAATATGAGAGATCTGACTCACGATGCAAGTCCACACAAAGATAGATAGAAGAGTTTACATTACACCAAAATTAGTGATCATCCGCTGCGGAGTCTTTGAACGCGGTCGTAACTACATTTGTATACACCTGCAGATTCTGCAACATATGTATTTTTTATAGTTGATTGTAAGGGAATTCCAAAGCCTGCTAATTGCGCCGTGAGTTTGTCTCGTAAGTAATGTACTTTTGTACCCATTTGTGACTAACATTATAATGTAGACACTTTCTATAATTGATTTCGTTATAGACTATTTTCTGCGCTACTGGTAACTATAACTACAAAGATCTGACGACACGAACATTATGTTGGTAGATAAAATATTGTATGTTTCCACTAGGCCGTCGTTTGCCGACGACGAAACCGTTAGCGAGTGGGGAAGTGATTAAGACGAACAGCGAGCGACCGACTAGCGTCAGGTAGTAGAGTGGGGCTAACCATATCATGCTCGAGATTAACTAGGATGGCTCTAGTTTAACTAGGTTGAATCTAGTTTGATTCCAGTTTAACTGGGTTTTGGATCTAGTCTAACTAGTCTGACCCTAGTTTTACTGGGCTTGCTCTAGATTAACTGGGCTTGCTTCAGTTTAACTAGGCTCGCTCTAGTTTCACTAGGCTCGCTCTAGTTTCACTAGGCTCGCTCTAGTTTCACTAGGCTCGCTCTAGTTTCACTAGGCTCGCTCTAGTTTCACTAGGCTCGCTCTAGTTTCACTAGGCTCGCTCTAGTTTCACTAGGCTCGCTCTAGTTTCACTAGGCTCGCTCTAGTTTCACTAGGCTCGCTCTAGTTTCACTAGGCTCGCTCTAGTTTCACTAGGCTCGCTCTAGTTTCACTAGGCTCGCTCTAGTTTCACTAGGCTCGCTCTAGTTTCACTAGGCTCGCTCTAGTTTCACTAGGTTGACTCTGGTTAAACTAGGCTCGAGTTTAACGGGCTCACTCGGAATGGACAGCTAAATACATGTGGAATGGGGCATTCGCTTTTTAATACAGAGTTCTTACTGACCGGTTTGAATGCTTGTTCACTCTATGGTCATCGAATGAACGAATGGAATTGTTATCATGGAACGAAAAACTTCATTTCATTATTGTGTTGTTTTATTTGGGATATTACCAAAAAATTGTGTTGATATTGCTCCTACCTGGTCTGGCTGGCCTATGTGGGGTAAAAGGGTGGGCTAAAAACATGGATGGATTTGACCCTGCGCATATTGTGGTCGACAAGCGTGGTTTTACTGGTTGCTTTAAAAATAACTGTGTTTCATGTGACGTCCGTTTTCTTTAGAAAATAATACATTTTTTTAGAAAGTTGAGAATGTAAATATTTATCTAGTTTATCTGTAAGCTCTATAATGTATTCACTCGTTTTAAAATTATTGAGAAAGCTTTTCCTAAAATTACAAGCTGAATTAGGGCCGGAGCAGACACACTGCGTGGATTGTAAGTAGCGTGGTTGTTGGGGTCTGCTCCGGCCTTACCTGCTATGACAAACATTCTCAACTCTCAGCGATACTATTTTAAGTCTCGCTAATAATGGTTTCCTTGTGTTCGCAGACGGCAGGGCGGCGGCATCGGTCTGTCGGGCGGCTCGTCCTCGTCCCGCATGAAGCGCACGTCGCTCGCGCCCGGCGCCGGCTCCGGAGACGAGTCCTTCGACGATGTCAATGACACCACCAACAGCGTCGAGTAACGCACACACCGGCACATCTCTACGTCGATGACAGCTAGGCAAGACTGTTACAGCTGTGACGTCCAAAGTCAATGGCTCTTGACGTCAGTAGGCAATGGTTTCAGACGTCACAAGCCAATGGTTTTGACGTTGATTTTGTAATTTATTGGCTATTTATCGATGCTAAGCAGCATGATGTATCACTAATGTTAAGAAACCTCTCCCAACACAAAACAGGAACTTCCTGTCAACTATTTTCTCGCTCAATAAACGTACAAAAGATGTTCCGGGTCAGAGGTGACGTGTCAGTAAAAGAGATACGTATATTCATAGAGAATCGCTCACTGTTTACCCCCAATGGCGAGAACTCTTGAACAGCTCGTTTAGTTGCTAGCTCTAATCGCTAGCAGTGAGATAGGTGCAATAAATATACGATATGCCTTTTAGTTGTTTAACTTGCTGCTTAGTAAAGCGATAGTCGAAGTAATTGAGGCTGTTGTCGACATGTGACGTGTACGGCTACGGTGACATCGAAAATGTCCACGCGATCACTACATGTAACGGCAGGTGTGAAGTCATGTGTTCTTTTAGCCCATGTTTTTAACTCATGTTCTAAACTGTATGCGTTTGAAAATGATCACGGTAGCCCCACTGGTTTAGTGAAGTCAATTTGAAGCCCAGCTGTGGACTGTTGTGGTGACCTACTCGACAAATACACAGCTCAGCTCGAGAGGTTCACAGGAATAATAGCTACTCAAACAGTAAATCGTTATGTAGCTAGCGTATCGAATGACGTCACAACACGTATTACTAGTATTCCTATATAATTACTAAAATAATGTCAGACATATTCTCAGTTTAGTGACTTTTTGACCTTAGGCTAAGTAGTTACTTTTTTGAAAAATTATTGTTATTTCCTTCTTGTAACTGTTCTTTGTCGACGTACTTAATTACTCATGAATACATTTCTTCATATTATGCTCTTACATGTAGACTTAAACTGCAATCGTATTTTTGTACATACAATCTTTGACAAGGGTGATATACTGGATGTAAACGGACCCTTCACGAATCTAGCGACCAAGCATTCTGTACTTCCAGCTAAGTAACTCTACGCAAAAATTATTGCTGGGATCCGATTTATTTTTTTGGAGTGAAATATAACGTTTTATGATAGGACTCACTGTAGCGCGCTCAAAACATTGTGCTAATGGATGCATTGAATAGTACGAGAGTCGTGGAGGTATTTAAAGTAAATTTGTAACATTAAAAATCTTGTATTAAAAAAACATGCGAAAATGTCGCTACTAGAAGGTTCCCAGTTATGGTTTAGCTAGAACAAAAAAAATGTTCGCGGAGACGGGGAGAACAAGTGACTTCCAGCTTCGTTAAGGGTACTTTTACATCCTTTAAACCTGTGTTCAGATTAGCTATCACATTTTTAAATAACCTAAATGTGATATGACATTGTACATTAGTTTTACAAAATTACGATTGTGTAGATGTGGCCTATAAGTCAATGTAAATCGAGTTAATGTATGGATATAGCGAACAGCTGAGAACGCATAGGCTTTTGTATCTAAATATACGTTTTCTTTCATTGTATAATATTATTACATATGTACGTGAAATTTTATTGTCATTATGAAATATTTTGAGTACATATTTTTTTTTCAGTTTTAGGTGTATGAATCTGTACGCTAATTTATACGACGATATATTTTATAATTGCATGAAAATTGTAAACAGAACATGGGTAACAAGCGGCCGACCTATGGCGCGTAGTGTACGTTCGAGAGTTGCTATTGGTGTACACGTTCGTACGTCTAGAACACTACTGAATAACGCGGGTGCTCAATTTACACGAAAATAAATTGCATTTAAACAGTCGAATCTCTGAAAAACAATAGCAATTGGTGATAAACCCCATCCCAGTATTAAACTATACATTCCTAACAATCGAGATTTTCACTTTGCCCAGACAAAGTCGGACGGGTAGATTGTTAAATTACTCATTGGGTGATATTTGTAATGAAATTTTTTTTAAAGTATTAATAAAATGTGGCAAAATATTACTTACTTATACTGTTTGATAATTGCATTTAAAACGCGACTGAGTAACCAAGACTGTTGTTGCGGTAATTGACTCCCCCCCTCTATAATCAATTGTACCGTTTGCCGAAACCTATCAAGCACGTTGTGCACTGAGCATGCTCACTGCAGACTGAGCGCAATATGTGTACTTTATAAATTATTTTTTACAGCAACTGGCTCTTGTTTCTCTCAGTTGGCTGAGCATGCTCGGTTCGCGTTACTTCCATCTATACAATGTAAATATAATCAGTGTAAGTCACTGAGCGCTTAGTTGCCATACAAATTTTAATGATAGTTGTTAAGTAAACATGTGAGCTTTTGATGTGATGGGGTGTGACGGCGGGCTCGGCTAACTACACCTAGTTGACTCAACCAGACACTCTTAAACGGCTCAGTTTTCGAAAAGAATTTTAAGCACATAAGCAAAAAAATTTGAGCTGCATTGAGTTGCACACTTTTTTGTAAAGAAGAATGCTCAAAAATGTATTGGCAAAAAACACAGTGTTGATTTAAAAACATATGTAGTGGTAGTAATGGTTGGGATACATAGCTGGTCAGATGTGAAACTGTACCATCCTATAATGTAATAAATGTTTTATTTTTAACCAATGCTGTGTTTTTTTAGCAGTCTTCTTTTACACAAAGAGCGAGGATATTAAGTGTTTAACAATAAAGTCCCTAACCTTCTCCGTAACATGTTGAATGTAAATACACCTGGCCAGGTGGTGTCATGTAAATTGTTTACATAAATACAAAACGGTATTATTTGTCTGCAGGCGAGGTTTTGCGCTAGAACGGCTTGCTCTTTAGACTTAGGTAAGACTCGTAGTAATAAATTGTGGCCTTAAGTTTTCTTTATTATCGACTTAATACGTAAAATGGAATGGAAATCGTCTCTTGTAACAGAGGCCTTACTTGTATCGCGCGAGCATTTTTTTTTATCATTATTTACCAGTCTTCATGACCACTCTTTTTTTTATTCATTATTATAGTTTTCCGAATAATAATATAAAATTTAAATGTAAGTAAACATTGAAGCATAAACTTATTTTACATAAATATTATATTTAATTATTAACAATATTGATAATTGTAAAATTGGCCATAGGTTGTAACAAGTTATCAGTTGGCATGCCAATTAAACAATTTTTCATGATTTTTACATCATTTGTTTTATTTGAAAACCCCCATAGAAACAATTTTTCAAAATGGAAAAGCTGCAGATTTACTAAACTGAGGGCGTGCGAATGGTCATCACAGCAAAATGTTATCTCCCATAGGTCAATTTAAGGATGATTTCAATGGATTTTACAATCTTGTAAACGATATTAAATCGTATACACAGTATTTAAAGCCGCGAACAGCAATTTGACCGCGGGTGGCTTCCGCGACACGCGATCGTAGCCGAAAGTATGCTGCGACACGCGATCGTAGCCGAAAGTATGCTGCGTCGCGCGATCGGCTCATCCCAGTTTTTCATGTATATCAGAACGTTCGGCCAGTCGAGATAGGGAGCTGGCTGCTACTCCAGTTTTTTGTGACGATTATGTGACGCATAAAGATGCTAGCCAAAGAATTTGTGACAGAACAGTTCGAAAGTTAGAAGCATTTATTTATGGCCGAACGACCTGATATCAGAACGTTCGGCCAACCTGAATCTCCATAACTGAGGACCTTAGAGAAACTGTTACTGAATAAATATTTTGTGACGATTTAGTGACAAACAACCACTGCTTTACTTTTACTCGTAATGCCACCGGTTGAAAGTAAAATTAATTTTAGTTCCTGGAACATCAGGCCGTTTGGCCAACGTAAAATATGCGTAACTGAGGACCTGAGAGAAACCGTTAATGAATAAAGATTTAGTGACGAGACTGAAACGTATTTTTATTGCTTTATGTTTTTTTGTGACGGTCCCTTTATATAGTAAAATGAAAATTTTACATATAACCTCAAAACGTTGGGATTATCGATTCCTCCACAAGGAAGAAGCCCAGAGAAACCGTTAAAGATAATATATATAAAAAGATTTAGTGACGACACTGAAACGAACGTTTATTGTTTTATCTTTTCTAAAATTTATGAAAAATGTATGTACAAAAGATTAATTAATTACTGCAATAAATTTCAAATTATAAGTGACAAACAGTTTGGATTCCAAAAGAACAAATCCACATCGTTGGCTATTTTCTCTCTTATGCAAGCTATACTCTCAAATATTAATAATAATTATATGACTACTGGGCTTTTTTTTGATCTATCGAAAGCCTTCGATCTGGTGTCACACGATATATTGCTACATAAGTTAGAAGCTATTGGGATTAGAGGACCGGTACTCCAGTGGCTATCGTCCTATTTAACTAATAGAAAACAACGTGTAACAATTTATAAAAAAAATGAAAAAAATGATATGATATCCTACTCATCGAAATATAGACATAATAAACATGGCGTTCCACAAGGAAGCATACTGGGCCCAATATTATTCCTCATTTACATAAACGACATTATAAAAATAACGAATCATAAATGCGTATTATTTGCCGACGACATATCTATTATAGTGACATCTAACAAAAAACATAATACCATTCTAGATCATGAGCGTGACATTAATAATACAATTGACAAATTACTGCATTGGCTTGACATTAACCATTTAAAGATAAATTTAGATAAATCCGTTTATATTCAATTTAATCAATCAAATAATTATAAAAATGACATTAAACTCAACATTAACAAAATCAAACAAGTAACGCATACAACATTCTTAGGTGTAATAATAGATAAAGACATTAATTGGAAAGAACACATAGATAATGTCAGCACTAAAATCAATAAATTTGTATACGCACTTAAACAAGTCAAAAATGTAACTGACATAAAAACTGCTGTAATATCATACCAAGCTTATGTCGAGTCGGTACTACGGTATGGGCTTGTAATGTGGGGCAATAGCACAGACTTCCATAGAGCATTCATCGCTCAAAAAAAGTGTATGAGATCAATTTGTGGACTTAAACCTGACGACTCATGTCAACCAATATTTAGGAAACTTGGTTTGTTACCGTTACCGTCACTTTACATTTACGAAATATGTATGTTTGTAATGAAAAACAAGCAATTATTTAAAACTGCAAATGATGTAAATCCTCGTAACAGACGAGATCCCTATAAATTAGTGTTGAATGATTTACCTAGGCTAGCTAAATACAATAATAACTGCCTAGCAATGTGTGTGCGCATTTTTAATAAAATACCGAGGCATTTTAAAATATTAAATACAAAATTATTTAAAACTAAATTTTATAAATGGTTACTTGAATATAGTTTTTATAGCTTAAAAGAATTTATAGATAAAAAAATTTGATGTTCTTTGTTCATTGTTGATGCCTCCTTATGTATTTCCCTGTCTTTAAAATTTTGCATGCTTGGTCTAATCCTAGCTAAACATGTTTGTGCCATTTAAATTTGTTGTGAACACCTTTGTATACCATGTTTTACGCAAATAAATATACTATTACTACTACTATTACTATTTTTCTTGTGATGGCCCCTTTTTATAGTAAATGGAAAATTTAACATATAACCTCTAAACATTGGGATTATAAATTCCTCCACAAGGAAGAAGCCTAGAAGACTCGTAAAATCCCTGATGCATGAACCTATAGGTTTTCAGTGCAATGGTGTCAGTATTTTTGTTAATTCAAGATTAATCAATAAAAATGCACTATGGCGGATGGCGACTGAAATAGGGTGACCATGCATTCCAACAAAACAAGTATTTATCGAGTAGGTACTTAATTATTTAAACAATGAAGCAAAACACGTCCTAATATTAAATTGTATAGGTACAAGCAACGTTGAGCTGATGCCTAGCTGTATACCATTGTCCACTTGTGAAGTTTTTGTTATATTAGTCGAGTCTATTTTGACTAAAAGCAAACGAAAGAGGAAAGGTGACTGACATTGGAGATTGGGAAATTTGACTAAGTACAAGAACACTAATTAAATAAATAGGTACCTACACAAATTAAAAAATGCTTTATTTGTAATCAATCAATCATCCAAAAAAGCGGTAGGTAGTTTGGTACCTACATAAT
This sequence comes from Eurois occulta, assembly GCA_950022335.1. Lineage (NCBI taxonomy): Eukaryota > Metazoa > Arthropoda > Insecta > Lepidoptera > Noctuidae > Eurois > Eurois occulta. The sequence continues at coordinate 19,384,947 of OX465485.1, read as the reverse complement.
AATTTGTACTTTTTAGAATCACAGTTATATTGGTTCACCACGAGAGAAGATAGATCGATTTGACAGCTTCTTGGGTTTATTGCTAGGTGATTGACTTGAAAGTTGTCAAATCGGATTTTTTCGGTGGTGGCCCATCAATATTATTATTAGTTTGATAAACTAGATTACACATTTTACAATTAAATAACAGTTCTATAGATAAATCACAGTAAGATTATACAACACATGAACTCTTAAAAATAGTAGTCGACAACATTACGGCTACCCATTTTCACATTAGATAATTTGACTAGCACGAGAGGAAAACCCAGAGATGCCATAAAAATAAAATTAAATGTACATATCACGTTTTTGCATTACCATTAACCTTTTAAATAGAGCTGAAAAATACCTAAAAAAATCAATCAGAGAATATATATTCTTTAACAACTTAAAAGCACTTGATTCTTATCATCAAAAACTGCTTAAAAATTAAATTAACTTATAATAAGTTAGGTAGTAGTTTAAAATTGGTCGTGTTAACAAGTAGGTACTTAGGTACTATCATCCCTTTAAAAGTATCCATCTACTAAGAAGTAAAAAACTTAACAGCTGTATAAAACTTAACAATAGTAGGTAAGTACTTACCTATATACAAATCAGTCTCTTGTCATGAGTTTCTACTAGATTAAGTATATATATAGCAATACCTACATCGTCACCTTATTTCAACTATTTCAACGTGTTTTGCTTCATTGTTTAGGTAATTAAGTACCTACTCGATAAATACTTGTTTCGTTAGAATACATGGTCACCCTATTTCAGTCGCCATCCGCCATAGTGCATTTTTATAGATTAATCTTGAATTAACAAAAATACTGACACCATTGCACTGAAAACCTATAACACATCAGGGGTTTTACGAGTCTTCTAGGTCTCTTCCTTGTGGAGGAATCGATAATCCCAATGTTTAGAGGTTATATGTTACATTTTCAATTTACTATAAAAAGGGGCCGTCATAAGAAAAATAAAACAATAAACGTTCGTTTCAGTGTCGTCACTAAATCTTTATTGATTAACGGTTTCTCTGGGCTTCTTCCTGGTGGAGGAATCGATAATCCCAATGTTTTGAGGTTATATGTTAAATTTTCATTTTACTACATAGAGAGACCGTCACAAAAAAAAATAAAGCAATAAAAATACGTTTCAGTCTCGTCACTAAATCTTTATTCATTAACGGTTTCTCTCAGGTCCTCAGTTACGCAGATTTTACGTTGGCCGAACGGCCTGATGTTCCTGGAACTAAAATTAATTTTACTTTTAACCGGTGGCATTACGAGTAAAAGTAAAGCAGTGGTTGTTTGTCACTAAATCGTCACAAAATATTTATTCAGTAACAGTTTCTCTAAGGTCCTCAGTTATGGAGATTCAGGTTGGCCGAACGTTCTGATATCAGGTCGTTCGGCCATAAATAAATGCTTCTAACTTTCGAACTGTTCTGTCACAAATTCTTTGGCTGGCATCTTTATGCGTCACATAATCGTCACAAAAAACTGGAGTAGCAGCCAGCTCTCTATCTCGAATGGCCGAACGTTATGATATACATAGTTTTTCGTGTCGGCTCGCGTGCACGTGTGTGCGCTTCTTGTGTTGTCTCAAGCCTTGTTTCCACAGAGCATCATCTACACCAATATTATAAAGAGGAAAAAATTCTATTTTTGTGTGTGAGTATGTTTGTAATGAATAAACTCTGAAACTACTGTACCGATTTCAAAAATTCTTTCACCATTGGAAAGCTACGTTCACCCTGAGTAACATAGGCACCCGTGCAAAGCCGGGACGAGCCGCTAGTATAATATAATACTACTTATTTCGCATCGTCTCTAAGTGCGTTTCGACTCTTGCGAGTGAATTGCGACCAAAGGAGGTTCTAGCCTGCTCGAGGATTTTTCTGTTTGAACTGACTACCATTAAAATAAAAAAATTATGTCCATTAAAATTGTATGGACATAATAACATGACCTCACCGAAAATTTTGTGGAATTTGGCAATCCAGGAATAGAGTTATTTATATTAATATGACAAATGCCAAAGTATGGATGGATGTTTGAACGAAAGAAAACGCGCGAGTGTTGCGCTCTTTTTAGGGCGGAATTTGATAGCTTCACCATCATCATCCTATCAGCCCGGAATCATCCACTGCTGGGTATAGGCCTCTCCTTTTTTCTGCCACACTCCCCGGCTCTGCGCGTCCCTTATCCAGGTGTTTCCCGCGACTTTGACGATGTCGTCGACCCAATGAGCTTTAGGATGGCCCTGGTTTCTTTACCCTAACCTTGGCCACCACTCGGTCAACACCTTGCTCCATCGGCCATCTCCACGTCTAGCCAGATGTTCTGCCCAAGCTCATTTGAGGCGCACCGCCCGGTCTCCGACGTCGTGGACTTTTGTCCTACGGCGGATTTCGGTGTTATGCATTCGATCTAACAGGGTTATGCCAAGCATGGCACGCTCCATGGCCCTTTGTGCCACTCGTACTTGGTGGACAGTCTCAACCTAACTAACCATGAAAAATATGTTCCTGTTTACCTAATGCCGCCCATCCGAGTTGTACTGTCCTAGAAATCTCCTTGTTGGAATGCTCCATGTCAAAAGATAGATCATATCCTAGATAAACATAATGATTAACCATTTCCAGACGCTCGTTTCTCGCGATAACAGCCGAGAAGGAGTCGTCCAGAATGCCTGACATCACCTTCGTCTTGGGCATGTTCATTTTTAAGCCAACTTGTAGGGATGCATTAAATAGAAAAAAATAGAAATAATATTTATTTATATATATTTTTATTTCAGTGTTTTCATCACGTCTTCCAGGGCAGCAGTAAACATTTTCGCGACATCGTAAATCCTTGTCGCACTCCCTTTTTGATCGAAATCGATGCGGTGAGTTCATGCAATCTAACCTGCATTGTTCCAGGCGCGGATACAGGATTTCGTTTAGGGGCAAATTTGGTCTAATTTTACCTTTTTCCTTAAATTAAAAAAAAATTATAAGTAAACTTTTATTATAATTAATGGCATCAGGCGTTACTTTGCGGAAATGCATGATATACAACTAGAATATTTGGTTTGAATCCCGCCAAACTCCGGTCATAATGATGTATTTGGTCGGTTTCAGTGGGGGCAATTTTTGCCGCATCGTACAAATCCGAGTACGTCTATTTATCGACCGCCCATCTGGCAGCGATGGAGAGAGTTAAACACGACCCAATGCTCGACACTGTCGAATGCCTTCTCATAATCGACAAAAGCTAAATAAAGTCGCCGATTGTATAGCTTATTTATCTCATAAAAAACTTGCTTGTATTGATACCAGCTATTGGTATTCACAGTTATAGGCGCTGCCTGGTATAATTTAAAAATAGCTTCACCTAATGGTTAGACTGGAACCTAACCGTTTTCAAAACTGCGGTTTCCTCTAATAATCATTCTATCTGCTTCTATGGTGCCTATGAAAGTTGCTCAGTAACTGCTAATAATTCCATGCGTGTATCAAACTAAAAGTTAGATTTATTAAATAACTAGCTGTGCCCGGCATGCGTTGCAATGCATGTTTTCCTACCTACTACTTTCACTACCCTACCTATCTACCCTAACTACCTACCCTACCTACCTACCTACCCTACCTACCCTACTTACCTACCTACCCTACCTACCTACCTACCTACCTACCCTACCTACCCTACTTACCTACCTACCCTACCTACCTACCTACCTACCTACCCTACCTACCCTACCTACCCTACCTACCTACCTACCCTACCTACCTACCTACCTACTTACCTACCTACCCTACCTACCTACCTACCCTACATACCTAACCTACCTACCTACCCTACCTACCTACCTACCCTACCTACCTACCTACCCTACCTACCCTACCTACCCTACCTACCCTACCTTCCCTACCTACCCTACTTACCTACCTACCTACCCTACCTACCTACCTACCCTACCTACCTACCCTACCTACCTACCCTACCTACCTACCCTACCTACCTACCCTACCTACCTACCATTGTTATTAAGATGTATTCTGTTATTCGGGGCGGAGACAAATCCAACGAATCAAAAACCATGAAAATTGGTCCAGCAGATCTCGAGTTATAAGTGTTGTAACAAACCCGACTTTGTTTTAAATAGATTGATAGATATGATTGAATTTGAACTTTATGCATCGGTAATAAATTGCAAATTGACTCTTTGACGTTACGAACACACCTAAATTGCTTAGACAACAGTGAGTGATTATAATTTAATATGAACTTTATTGAATAGCAATAAAGTTCAAATTGACTCTAGAAAACGTTTGTATGGGAAATAGAAAAGGGCTGTTTTTAGGGTTTTCCCGGAAATTATTCGATTTTTTCTCGCCTTTTAAACCTTCCCTAGACCTCCACGAACATTTCAAGACTAAGATAAGATAAATCCGTTCAGCCGTTCTCGAGTTTTAGTGAGACTAACGAACAGCAATTCATTTTTATTTATATAGATTCATTTTTGGCAATACTTTTTATTTGTCATATGTCATTGTCAATGTCATGTCATCAATCTTAATGACAGTTCACTTATATCCGCACGCAAATATTCCGTGATTTTCTAATTATCTAATTATTACTGCCATCCATCATTATCTACAGAATCGTAGGACGTTTGCCGGTGTACGTTCGCCCTCTAACTCAACTTAAAAAACGCACCTTTTCATTCAAAATGGGCGAAATAGACACATACTTTGACGCTGCCTTAACTCTTGTAAAATCCGCTGGAAACCTTATAAGTGAGCACGTAAATGGCTGCAAGATCTTCGAGAAGAAGTCCTGTGATATCGACCTTGTTACTGAAATAGATAAAAAAGTGGAGGAGATGCTTATTGGGGGTCTATCCAAACATTTCCCTGATCATAAGTTTATTGGTGAGGAATCAGTCGCAGGTGGAGCGAAGTGTGAGTTAACAGACGCCCCGACGTGGATCATTGACCCAGTGGACGGAACCCTCAATTTTGTGCACGGATTCCCTCATAGCTGCATATCCCTGGGACTTGCAATCAAGAAGGAGTGTGTCGCCGGTATCATCTACAATCCTATTCTGCAGCAACTGTTTACCGCCAAGAAGGGTCAGGGTGCGTTCCTGAATGATAAACAAATACATGTGTCAGATTGTACAGAGCTGCGAAATGCTTTAGTTGCATTTGAAGTTGGTACGAGTAGGGATGAAGAGAGATGTAAAGCTGTATTTGAAAACTACAAGCGCATTGTGAGCAAAGGGCATGGTTTGCGGGCACTGGGATCTGCTGCGTTGAATATGGCAATGGTGGCTATGGGTGGGGCTGATGCTAACTTTGAGTTTGGTATTCATGCCTGGGATATTGCTGCTGGAGATATTTTGGTGAGAGAGGCTGGTGGTGTCTGCTTGGACCCCAGTGGGAAACCTCTAGACTTGCTATCACGTAGAGTGCTTTGTTGCAGCACTCCTCAGCTGGCACAGGAGTTGGTTGATACTCTGGTACAGATCTACCCAGAGAGGGATTAAATAATTTCTATATAAATATCTATATTTGTGTAAGTATTGTGTATTAATGTTCAGTTTAACTGCCAAATATGTACCTAAAATATTATAGCGCCTGTTTTCCTGAGACTGTAACATTTAATTAAATGCACTGTGGGAATTTCAATTCTCAGTGCAATAATATTTGTGGCATAAAATTAAGTGTTACTCAGTGTTACTGAAAATAGTCATTACTCTCCTTTTACTAGGATGAGCTCTGTGTACCATCTAATGATTTAGTTAGAGAAATATTACCACTATTTATAATACTTGACTATTGATAATAATTGACTGCCTCATTGGTTGAGTGGTTGCAAGCACGACTGCTAAGCATGAGGTCCTGGGTTCGATTTCTAGGTCAGGCAAAGTGTTATTGGGTTTTTCTATCAGAAATTTCGCAGTAGCGGTCACAGAGTCTGGATTTGTGCCCAGCTATGGCTATAGGCTCGCTCTCTATTACTGGGACTTATACAAAACTGGCGAAATGTGGGTGTACTTACTTATGGGATACAGGCATGATGTTATGTTATATTATAATAATATTCTTAAAAATGTTACCTATTTGATAGGTTACCTGTTTATTTAATTGTGCAAATGGTTACACAGTAGCTAACGACAGAACTTGTCTGTAAATGTAGCAGGCAAAAGGCTTTTATAAAAATATGTGCATTTTAGACTCCTGTACCCGCTGTGATTTGCAAGAAGCAAGTAGAGGTAGCAACTGTGAATGGTCAACATTTTTAAATGCATCTTTTTAACTGACTAGGTAGATAAAATTTTGTTCCTTTCATGAGCAAGAAAATATTTGATTGCTTGTCGCTTCCTTGTTAGCGGTGCTTTAAAGTATTGTTTCTGTTGTTCCTAACTATGTTAGTCTCTTTTCAAAGATTGATGTCATTTATGTGCTTATGGTGCAATTCAGCTTAGAACCAATTTTCTCTATTTTTACAATCAATGCTATCCTACTATTTATTTTGATAACTTGTAACCATAAAATCATCCTCAACACAGAAAGGCTTGTCCTGTATATCAGTAAGGTAATCAAAGCAATCACTGTGGATAAAAGTAAACCATTATAACCATGTATAATACTGTATTTCATAATGATAAACAAGGATTGTTTAATATCCACCATGAGGTTAAATGACAATATTGTTACATTAAAGTTATCATTATAGCGTAATGAAGCTGATTATGAACTGCAAACAGAACTACTCTTGATGACGAACATTTAGTACATTTTGTTATTAAGTCTTGTGTGCCCAACTGTTTAGTTAATTACTTCCAGTGGCGAAGGTTCCGTACAACTCGATTCCTACCGGCTTCCCTTTGAAAATGGCACAGTCAGTATTCTATAGATAAATAATATAATCACATTATGTAGTCCAGCTATATGTTATCCGGCTTACCTCTTACAAAAATTGTCCCTTCGCTGCTGATTACTTCTCTGTTATGACTGCCTTGTTGGTCTAGTGGTCGCAAGCACAACTGCTGAGCATGAGGTCCTTGATTCCCAGGCCAGGTAAAGTGTTATTGGGTTTTTCCATCAGGAATTTCTCAGTAGCAGCCACAGACTCTAGATTTGTGCCCGGTTGTTGGCAATAACCTCGCCTATCAGATGGGACTTAAACATAACTGGCGAAATGTGAACTACTAGGTACACCTCTGCTTAACCTTAGCTGATGTCATGATGTCCTCTGTTGTTTCACCAAAGTCAGGTAAAGAGAGGTAGGTATACTTTAATTAAGAACTACATATTTTTCTACAGAGGTCAGACGTCAGAGAATATTATATTGAAGTGAATGTTAGAACAAATTGGTAATACTACACAAAAGGTTCTGGAGCAGTCAATGAAATGATTCACCAGCATTGCAGCTTGGCAATAACCAAGTAGGCAAATCTCAAAACAATATTTAAAGTAAAGGAAACATTTAAATTGTATTGTTAATATCATTTATTCACAATGTTTTATGTAATCAGGAAATTAGTGTACCTATCCATTGTGTATTCATATATTTTAAATAATAAATACCATCTTGTACCTAAGTGAATGATGTGAAATTAAACCAATGTACTTAATATTATAAATTCTGCTTGTTTCTTTTTTGATTAAAATTTATTTGTTAATTTATAGATCTTGTACTGTATTTATGGTTAAATCAGTACCTTATAGTATAACATAGGAAATATTTAAGTATACAAAGATGTACCAAAGTAGTTTTTAGACATAATGAAACATTAAATTTTATTATATTTTTTTTTAATTTGTCCACTGTGTAAAAAATAAAACAGTCCAATGGGAGGCAACTGTTTTATTTTTATTAACAGTAGAAACGGTATATTTACCATGTTCACGGATACACATTACACAATCCGTGAACCGTGATCATGGTGCTTGCAACAGCGCCGAAATTTTGGGAACTCAAAACATACAGTGGACATGGTAAATATCCCGTTTCTAGTGTTAATGATAATGTTAGTGACCATGACTGTTTTATTTTTTATCAAGACAATTTACCTACCTACATTTCCTATTTTTATAAATACGCGATTACATAACTTGTTTTTATTCAATAAAATTAATATTTATTTATGTTTAAATTGAAACAGTCTTTAGTCGTATTAAAAGTTCGTCAGTCATTATTGTCAATACTTATCTAGCTTTGTCATGACGAGATCTGGTATACAAACTTATTATCATAAGAAAATACCCATGTAAGTCGATGTGATGTAGTACCTAAATAAAATTATATTTGGTCAAGTCTCTAGTTGTCATTTATTAGTTTATTTGTCAGAATACTCAGTCAGTTTATCCATGTATTAGTCAGTCTTTCCATTACTTGTCAAGCTGTCAGCATCTAGGCACAAATTGGTGCACCTAACCATTTCGGTAGTCGTCTTTTTATTTAAGTACATTTATCAAAAAGTCAGTCTGTTAGTTCATTAATAGTTAGTCCATCATAATTCAACGGGTGCCAGCAGTGCATTGTACCAAAATACAACCTAGAACTCGCAAACTATCAATATTTTTTTACTATTATCCTCAGTTCAGTCCAAAATCATAACATACTATACAAGGCACTTATTCAGTCAATAAAACTTTGTCAAAGTGTGTCTACAGTAACAGTCTCTGTTCTAGTTTTATGGCGATGGCGCCACAAGCACTATATAATGTCCCATTGTTATCGATTTCGTCCGTGTTATATTATTGTACGTCTATTATGTATTATGATAAGAATTCTAGTCAGTCACAGTACAATCAATCGTCAAGTCATTGTTACGTCAGACACCTTGTAAGATTAGTAGTTAGAAACTAATCTATGTAATTGGCATTAATTTGAATTTATCAGTCAAGTCTTGTTCATGGTCACACATCGTCAAGTCTGTCGAAATTGGTCGAAGCTAACTCAAACGTCATAATAGCTCCATTTAGTATTTTTTTAGTCAATCTTATGTCAGTATTAATGTCGTTTATCGGTTAGTCAGTAGGTAGGTACCACCGCGCTCACTGAGGGTCAACCACTTTTCAACGTCACTCACCTAACTCAGGGCATAAGAGTGAAAATTGGTCAACCATCAGTGATCTCGGTACCTAGTAGTTTTGTATTCAGTTGACAGTCAGTCTGTTAGTTAACTTTTCCTTCAGGTCATTTAAATTAATCGAAGTGCATTTGATATCAAAGTCAGTCGCATTTATTATATTCATGTTTGTCTTATTTTCAGTTATGAGTCAGTCAACATGGTTGTCAGTCAGTCACAGTTGTCGCAATAACAGTCAAAGTCAACATTACTCTAACTAAGTAGTTGTTTGTATTTAGTATAAGTACAATTTAAACAAAGTCAATATTTTAGTTAGTCAGCTATTTTGTCATGTCATAGTCATCGGTCACAGTTTAACAATAGTTCGCTTCTACTCCAGAAATCCTTTTTTTTTCAATGTCTAATAGAAACCTTATTTTCGCCATTAAATACGACACGATTTCAATATAGTTTCAAAAACAGTAGGGAATCATTAACATTCACCCTCATAGATTTAATTTATTGCGCCAAAAGTAAGGTTCCTATTAAAAAAATTGCTTATTATCACGGTATAACATACACTGTCTACAAAAACAATTCACTAATTAGGTCCTAAAAATAACTATCTAAGTATTTGGAGTCAAGGCAAGATTTCCTCTAAGTATGGATGTACGTCAATTTCTCCCAAGACCTGGTCTTCTTCTCCTAAAGCTGTTGAAAGCTATGGGCGTGGGTATTTCCTTTAGGGCATAGGGGTCTGCTTTGATGGCTGGCATCATGTGCTGGTCTGGTATATCCAGGTTTTCTTCGTAGACCGCCCATTGCGATGGACTGAAATTAAGATAATTTTTTCATGAAAAAAATATTGATATAGGATTTATTCTCTAAATAGCAAGAAAGCCGAATTTCATCCTCTTTATTGGTTTACCTATACTAACTAAGGGGTGCTACACACGAGTTTGGATTTCGCCGCCCGAGCTGTACTGATCAATACCGACCTGAAGATTTCACACCTTTTTTTTTTTTTTTTTTTTTTGGGGAGTGAGAAATCATCAAATGACTCCTCCCGCTCTGGGCGGAGCGGAAGGGAGTGTCAGACTCTTACTGACTAAAAAACACCCATGTTCCTTCATTGGCCCTTTATGTTCCAGGGCCGCGGTATCTCTTTCGAACAGTCCCGCAGCCCTAAGATTTCACACCTGACACTCATTTTATAAATTAATAAAGGGACCATAAAAAATAATTCCATTATGCATTTGTGCCATTTGTCCCAGGTAAATAATATATTGTATAGTCGAGTAAACACTTGTACCTATACATAATAGCCAGAAGTGATCTTGGTACTGCAGTGTCTTGATAACAGTGCATACTGTTATCAAGACATAAACTGCAGTATAATTATATTTAAATTGCTCCTAAGGGTCAACTCACACCGAAAGAGCGGCGAAGGGCAGCGAAGCGGAGCGCTGTTTCAGTTTCATATGAATTTTAACTTTATTATCATTACCATAATACTTATTATCGCATGAGAAACTCGAACGAGTCGCGCGGATGCCCGCGGCGCCGCAGGAATTCCGGGGAATTCCATAAACGGAGCCGTGCGACTGCGTGAGAAGTTGCGGGAAGTCCCGAGAATGTTCGGGCAGTCGCGAGCGATAAATAACAATACAATTGAACCATATATTTCTTTTAAATCTTTCCCTCCTTATCTCTTCGGCCTCTTCCTCTTCTTCTTCAATTATATGTGCAATAATAATTAAATCTAAAATACCCATTTTCACTGCTTAAACACAAGTTTCCTCGAGTTTTGTTGAAATTGAACTGCGCATAGGAGAGCGACCCATGAATTCATCGCGGGTGGGCTCGGGAAAGCGCGCGGATTCCCGCGACTGCTCGAGAAGTCGCTGGAATGCTCGAGAAGTCGCGGGACTCCGTGACTCCGCGCTTCGCTGCCCTTCGCCGCTCTTTCGGTGTGAGTTGACCCTAACTATAATATTTGTATCAGCTGGTATAGCTACTCTCGATAATCAAGGAGGGTTTTTCCGAAGCCAATATATCTTCGTAAAATCTTGATAGGATACAAAACTCACCTGTTCTCACTGGGTATAACTTGGAAAGCCACAGATGGAGTCTTGGCAGGACTTGAAGGCTTCACCCTGTTCCTAAGCCGATTCTCTCCCTTGGACTTCACTTCTATATCATCTAACGCTGCCATCTTATCAATCGAGGATCTTTCTTCAATGTTGACCTCATGATTGCCAGGGTAGTTATAGCTATCAGCAATAACTTCTCTCTTTTCTTCTTTATTACTCGGTTTTGGAGTACTTTTGTCACTGTCAGAGTATTTGTGAAGAACATTTCTAATGTAGTAGTATTTGTTAGTCTGTATGGGCATTTCGTCGTTACGTCTAGTCGGTCTTTGTAAGTAAGGTTTAGTCGCAGTTTCGTATACGTAGAATGTCGATAGTTTCATGTTCTTGTTGTCATTGTCATTTGCGTCAAACGTCGAAAAGTCTTTGCTAACACTCTCAGCTTTATTTCTTTCAGTCACTTCTTTGTCAGTCAAGTCTTTAACAGTCTCGTTTTTGTCAGTTATGTCTTTTACAGTCTTGATTTGGTCAGTCGTGTCAGTCACCTTCTTTTCAGTAGTACTAACTGAACCTTTGTAAGTTCCTACGTACCCGAAGGTTACTAATTTGTACAAGTCTGTCGTGCTTTCAGGTTTAGTGTCAGTTTGGTCAGTCACTTTGTTTCTTTGTGTCACAGTCTCGTCATTGGACCTAGCGGATGATGGGTAAGTGTATTTAGTAGTATGTGTCGGTCGGTTGTATCTGTAATTAGTTGGTGGGTCGTCTTGTCTGTTGTAATAGTAAGGTTGGTTTGGTCGTCTGTACGTGTCGTCATAAGTCTGATAGGTAACTTTGACCACGTCTCGGTCTGACATAGGTCGTCCAGTAGTGTGTCTTCTAGTCGTTTGTCGCCAAGACTCAGTTGGTCTTGGCACGTAGTTAATCAAGTAAGTGTATTTGTCAATGTTCTCTGTCACTGTAATCACTGGTCTGTTATTAGGTCGGTGGTTTGGTCTGTTAAATTGAGGTCTTTTATGTGCAACGTTGTTAATGACAACGGATTGCACTTGTTGTGTGTCTTCGTCATCTTCATAGTCATATTCGTCATATTTATTTGATGGTCTGCGTCTAGAATCTACTTTGTCGTCAAATCGTCTGCTTTTGTTTTTAAAGTCAAGTTTGTCATCGATCTGTACGTCACGTCTTGTCACGGTGGGTTTAGTCGTCATTTTAGATTTAGTAGTCGTGCTAGTTATGTCCTTGGTCAAAGTCAGGTTAAGTTCGTCACTGTCATTGTCTTTTTTTAGTTCAGTCACGTTATGTTTGTCAGTCGGGTTTTCTTTAGTCAAACTTTCGATAGTCATGTTTTTAATAGCAGTAGGATTATTGTCAGTTTTCTTTTTAAGAGGTCTTATCGCACCTTTCGATGCAGTCTTTTTGGTCGTTGTAGGTTTTGACGTAGTCGTGGATTTCCTGATTTGTTTTATAGTCGTTTCTTCAGCTTTACTTATATCATTGTCAGATTCTGAGTCTATTTCAATCCAGGGTGATAGGTCAAAGTTGTTTAGTAGGCCATTCTGGCAAGATATTCTGTCATTGTCGGGGTTGTCAGTTGAGAGGAAGACGAAGGGCTGTACTGTCTCGATGGTGTCTAAAGTGCGGCACAGGACTTGTGCGAAGGATATTCTACGAATTTGTTGGATCTGTGCTGGAGTGAATGATGAGTCAAAGCCCCCGTTTTCGTACCTGAAAATTATAAGTAAGGCATTTATACACATGGTTTATCAGTAACTGTTGTTAGTGCATTTTCGGGCGTACTTCACCTATGAAACTGAACGTGATCATCATTTAAACTGCGTTCAAGAACTGTCTCGGTCTTCATTGCACTTTAATGGGGTTTAGATATGCGGATCGTGTTCAATTCTCAAATTTCATCTAACTTACCAGAAGCGATCTCCTTTCCTTAGGTTACTAAACTGTTGTGCTATGATGCAGGCAAAGGTTGGCCCAACAAGTCCACCCACTACAGGCCGCTCTGCCATTCCCGCCGTGAATAGGTCTATATCATCCACGTGCCTGAAACATAATAGGATAAGACACTAATAGAGTATTTTTTTTTAAAGGTAAATGTAATATGTATGTTAAGTTTTAATATATTTGTCTACTAGCGATCGCCCGCGGCTCCGCTCGCGTGGATGTCGGTTACCGCTGCAAAAAGCCTACCTAGGAAAGACACGGTCAGCAAAATGATTCCCAGGTCAATTCACAGACACCGACAGTAACATCGACGACGCAGTCATTATCCGCAGGCTGCACAGATTCTTTCTGTGTATGTTAAAGTTGTTAATGATAAAAATATTTAAATGTAATTAATACTAAGTTTTCACTTCTGCCGGCAGTCCCGGAGCGCAACCCGTTGTTTTAGGATAGATAACTAAAGCGATTATTGTAGAGCTTCTCTATAAACAACACTTGACGTTAAATTATTTTCAGGTAACAAAATATACTGATGGTCGGGAGCCCCGACCCGTCATAGGGCAACGTAAAGTTATTACCCATGCGTAAAACATTCTTTTTGTAAATCAATTCCTACTAATTTGAATGTTTGGCCCCGGGATTTGTTTATCGGTAGTGCGAAAGAAATTTTTACTGGAAATTGGAGCCTTTTGAAGGGTATAGGCAAATCAGTAGGGATCATGGGTATTCTTGGTATATGAGCTAATTCACCAGCTGCAGGGCCGGTGATAATCTTCGCTACTATTAAATTATCTTTTAGCTCCTTTATAAGAAGTCTCGTGCCATTACTCATGTTGGGGGGGCTTAAATTTCTGAGAAGCATTATCGGCGTGCCAACTTTTAACGACAGTTCATGAGGTGGTAGCCCACTGGGTTCAAAGAATTTAAAAATTTCTGGGGGTAGTGCACAGCGTCCTCAATGTTAGTGACGGTGTCTATGGATTTATAGCACTTAACTTCACCCGGTACTTTCTGCATAATTAAATTGTTTATTTCGTTGACTGTCTCATTCCTGGGAGAAACTATTGCTCTACAACACAGCCAACGAAAATCATTTTGATGTAAGTTTTCGATGTCAGGATATAAAACATCTATCAGACTATCTAAATTATGGACTATTTGGCCTAGAGTGGCCTAGAGACTCATCCAAAGTAACCGCATAATCGGTGCCCAAATTTAAAGATGGAAAAATTCCTTCTCCAAGTTTCAGCAGCTGTTGTGGAAAATTGCTATGTGTATTTCCATGTCTCTCATATTGGTGCGCAAATTCAAATGTTGAACAGTAATATCTGCTCGCGTATCTCTGTTGACGACTGGAAGCGTTTGTCGGAAAGCTCCAGCAAATACAAAAATGATACCACCCATGACATTAGCAGAGCTTCGGGGGTCTTTTAAAGTACGGTCCACGACCTCCACATGAGCTCTATGACTCATGGTGCATTCATCCCATATTACCAACGACGCGTCTTGCTGCAACTTACCAAGAGGCCTATTTTTCCGAATAGAGCACGTAGACCGTTGATCTAAAGATACGGATAGCGGGAGTTTAAACGTAGAGTGAGCAGTTTTTTCTTCGTTCAAGAGAGTTGCAGCAATTCCTGACGAAGCAACTGCAATCGCTATCTTCCCTGATTGCTGTATCTTAGCAAGTATCAAATTTGCGAGAAAAGTCTTTCGTCGTTTCCGTGCAGCAGAAATCGTAATATTTTAATTTCGCCATAACTTCAAAACCAAACGTCGAATTTTAATCATTCAAAGACAAAATATTATCTACATAAACTGTACTTAGTGATGAAATAATTAAAATTAAATTAAAATTATTTTGATAAGGATTAATAGCATGAGTAAAATAAACGCGTTTAAATGTAGTCCAATAAAAATTCAAGATTTTTAAATAAAAAAATGGTTGTTGTGCCTCACTCGACATAGATAGGTATAGTGTGTTGCGGACTTTTTTGTAGATATTTATAAGATCTACAATTAATTGGAACATTTTATGGTTCTATCTTTTATAGTTTAGGCAGCGTACGCAAAATAAGTAACTTTTCTGGTTGATTTTTTACACCTTGTGTCCGAAAAACCTAAATATCTTACGGAACCCTATTTTTTTCCAAAATAAAATATAGCCTATGTTACTCGTGGATAATGTAACTTTCGAATGGTGAAAGAATTTTTAAAATCAGTCCAGTAGTTTCTGAGCCTATTCATTACAAACAAACAAACAAACAAACAAACAAAGTTTTCCTCTTTATAATATTAGTGTAGAAAATCGTCTCACACTACGTTACTTTAGAAGAAAACAAATTCCTTCTTTTTTTTCTTCTTGTCAAATAGTTTAATTATTTATATTTGTGCGTGTCGAAAAGACGTCTAAAAATTATACCTGTACAATGCCTTCATCTTCCTCGCAGCTCCAGCCGGCATAACCCTCAACAGATCCTCAAAGTCCTCAATAGTTGTTAGCCCACATGGTTCCCTCCACGACGTATACGGAGGGACTCCATGATCCCTGCCCCTCTGAATGTTGATAGCAGCCAAGTCCATCCCGAAGTCGAACTGAGGAGTTTGGAAGAGGTGGTTGGTAAGCTCTCCCGTGATGAACTCGTCGCGTTTCTGGATGGGCTGGTTCAGCATACCAAGGAGCAGACGGTCTACTGCGCCGATAGACCAGATGTTGGATGGGTTAGTCAGCTCGTTGTGGAGAGATACGTCTGGAAGTGTTAAGAGCAAATTATTTGTGGTAATTGTTTCAGGGTCTTTGTCTGGCGCGACGCTTTGTTATTTTTGAACTAAAACCTCGGTTTTGTATCCAAATGCATCTATCACATCATACTTTTGATAACAAAGTAGACCGACCTATAGAACCATTACGCTGTATTTGGCAGCGGAGAGGCACTGTACCTCTATATCGCATGGTGACACAGCTTTATGTTGAGCGATGGCCGGTTAGCCTTGTAGCGGCACTAAAAAAGTACTACAGCAACATAGAACAAAAAGTATTACAGCGCCATCTATGGCGCAGAGGATAAACTAAACATCGAAATACATCTAAAATCCTGCATCGCGCAAGTAAAGTTATTCGCGACTTAAGACTATATAGAAGAACTCGACAACATCGACAACTGTCGGGCAGTAGCCCACCACACATAAAAACTGTCTGGTCGGAGGATACTCCCTTTTCTATGGGGGATGAAGAACTTTACACCCTGTTCTCCATACCCCCAAAGCCTAAATGTGACCCTCCATCTAATATATTTTCTTTCCTTACATCACAGACCATACACACACATATTCTAGTTACCGTATCAGGGTAGATACTTACTATTAGTCATAGGACGGTGGAACCTATCGAAGCGCACCATAGATGACTGCACCAGGCTATGCCCGAACCGGAACGCTGCCGAACCGAACGAGCTGGCTGGACTGGGGTTGATCTTAGGGTTGTAGCCTTTGTAGAAGCCCTTCTTTTGCAGCTCCAGGTCGAAGCGGTGGACTACTTCGGAACCTGGTGATGAAAAAAATTATTGAGCAGTTTTTGGTAACATACAAACTTTTATTCAAATTTTGTATGGGCTGCTTGTTCTTAATATGATACCAGTAAAATGATACAAAGTATGGTTACGTCGCGTCGGTTGCTTTACGAGAACATTCCAGATTACGTGCGAGTCTCAAATGTTCCAGTAAGGACCTGTCATGAAGAATAGAGTCTAGAATGTTCCACTAAAGAACTGTCTATAAGATTCGAGAAAGTTGTGGAACTTTCTTGAAGGACAATGTTCTATTATTTAGCTGTCTAGAAGATTCGAGAAAGATGTGGAACTTTCTCAAAGGATGATGATACACCATGAACTGTGAAGAAGGTTCCTGAAAGTTGTGGAACCTTCTCGAAGGATCGGTCGGCATTATAAATAGCCGTCGTTTTTGCGGGAGCAGTCAGTCTGATTTAGGCGATACAACGAAGCGAATCGAACTGAATTAGAATTGCGATATTAGATATCGCAATTCTAATTCAGTTCGAATAGTGATCAGTAGTGTAATTGTGATTGAGTTTTGAGTGTTTCGTAATTAATAAAGATATTTCGTGTTTAATTGGTAGTATTTGATTTACACCATACCCAGCTCGTAACAATATAAAAACGGGCAAATTAAGTAACTGCTCTATTGCCTGTGTGGTTGAATCTGACCCACTCCCTTTTACAGAAGGGAGGTCTGGCCCCCAGCAGTGTATGGGTACATTAGAAGGAGGATTATACAAAATGCTTTTTATGTAAAGTGAGGCCTTGTTTATTCCTTGTTTGTGTCAGTTATCTTCTGTTTAGTCTTTACTAACTAATAACTCACCCAGTACAATCGGCAGGAACTCTCTATACGTGATATGCTGTATCATGGCTCCAACTATCTTGCGCGTCTCCTGGTAGATCTTTTCATCGCTCCAGTGCGGGTTCAGATGTGTTAGCTCTTGTGCCATCCTGGAATAAAGTCCAACTAATTATTATTTAATATTCAATATCATTACAAAGCATGGTGATTTGGGTGCGCGCCACATACTTTCTATAAAAGATATGTGCAAGTCTCGCGTTCATAGTTAGTCAGACTGCCTTAAAAATTTGCAGCTGGCAAGTCCACTTACGCAGGTTTTTTGTAATTTGTCATTACCATGACCTAATGAGGCTCACATACCCACAGAATAACTTCTTCCCCATTCCTCACCTATTATGCTGTCTCAGCCACACAATATGAGCTGCCACCAGCCCCGGATGCTCATTGACCCTAGCGTCTCCCGACTTGAAGCAGTCAGTGGACACGGCTCCCTTCCGGCAGAGCTCGTCGCTGCGCTGTGGTGGCAAGACTGGACGCCGTTGTTGCATTTTGCCGTATTGGAGCATGCCTGTTAGGAATTATATGGTTTGATAAAACTGACACTTGATATTCTCACAGTAAAATTGAGACGACAGTTTTTAGGAGGGTAAGATTGGCATAATCTGGAGATACTAAAGTATTTGTGTATTACAAAGCCAGGCTACTTCTACTTTTTGTTGAATTCTACTAACTTTACTCCAATCAGTTCCATCTACATATTGTATTAAACATTCCGTCAGAAACACTCACCATTCCTAAACAGTCTCAACTTATCCGACTTGGTAGCCGAGCTCCCGTACAGCGGTGACCCATCAATATACGCTGACACCTGGTTGAGTTGCTCCCGCCAGCCAAGAGCGCAGTCATCGCGAGGAGCCGGCGATGATCGCACAAAGTCCAGGCATCGTACGCCTCGGGGGCCGTAGAACGGGTCTGATTCGGGCACTGGGATCGGGAAGCACTCGGGATGCTGTGCAAAATAGAGTATGATTGCAAAATGGAGGTGAAATAAGTAGTAAGGGCAGTCCAGAACTTTTCGGGGCTGGTGTTCTTGTTTCTTCATTATTGTTTCGGTGGTAGTCATATATATTTCAGTCAAGGGACTCTTAAAAGTAATTGGACTATTTAAAGTAATTGTTAGGTTACTCTTAATAGTAGATTTACACAAAATTTACGAATGTACATTCTATTCCCACTGTACCAAATTCTTTTACTGTAAACAGAGATGGCGCTTTCTTTCGTTCATCATCATCAACATCAAATATCAACAAGAAATAAAATGCTCTTGTTCTTGTCATGGTTATTTGTTTGTTTGGTCTATACCTACCATAAGGTCACTTAATAATAGACCAAAATCTAAAAAGCTTCAATAAATCTTACCATAAACTCGTTAGGAACGAAGTCTTTCCCTCCTGCTTTGCAGCACCTGGGCACCGATCCATTAAACCCCCTCGACTGCGAGGAAGACGTCACATCGTGATCCAAGAACTGCCCCCATTGCATCAGCAGATGGGTCACTCCTATGGTCTCAGCATTCTTGTCTTCATGGATAGTAGAACTGATTTCTCTTGCTGAGGGGAGCTTGGAGCCAAAGATGGATCTTCTAGCTGCTTGGATGCCGTCGGAGTAGGAAGGCTGCAGGAACCGTTGGACAGGGGTCATGGTAGCTCCCCAGCGGGGACGATTGAAGTTGTTGCAGGTACCGTCGTGGGTGCGGTATCTGAAGATGGCAATAAGTAATTTGCTAAAAAAACTTTCACTTACTAAAAATGTTGTCAGGAATGTTTCGTGATACTTTTGAATGGATTACTTCTATATTTCCAACAATATCTTTTGCTTTTCTCTTATGACGAAAATCTACTAAAGAAATTTGACAGATTGTAGTTGCTGGATGTGCTGGTGTCTGTCCTAATAAGACTCGCAGTTTGTTTATCGTATTATTTTAATCTTGCTTCAGCATGCGAAAGAGATGGAGCTATATAGGACGAAAACCATTTCTTCCTCACACTATATCTCCCTGCCTTCCTGGCTTCAAGATCTTTGAGTGTCGTCGTTATTACAAAGTTAGTTCAAGGAGGCCATACCTCTTAGAAGCAGGAGGACATTTCGGCGCTCCTCGTAAGGGACAGCTCTTCATGAGAGGCGACTGCCTCATCATGTTCGCCGTCGGGAACTGCGTCTCCTCCGTGCGACCTTCCAGACCCTCGCCATTGCCACCGCTGGAACAAATGAAAGGAATTGGTCAAGCAGTGCCTTTATTAAACAATCTGAGGGTACCCTATCTCTGTTTTACTGGCAGTGGTGGGATGTTTATTTTCATTGATACCACAATGAAAATCGTTATGTTTTCTACTCTACTTTTAATTGCCACTAGGCACTACCTACTTTCCAACTAAAACAACAGGACTCCGCTGAGATAACATGGTGACCTTATGCGTTTCGAATGACCGCTGCACAAATGGATATCATTATCAACCCAAAATACTGACTGATTATCTCAATTTGTCGTTATTACCAGATAAGAGGAAGCTGCATCCTAATGATAAGTTTAATCCATATATTAGGGCAAATAAATAATAAAACCAAATACAAGCTGCCTATGCTTAACGTTCGGAACTGCAGTTTTTGATATTGCACAAAATAAAGTATACCGGCTGGACAAACAACAAACGTCAACGCGCAAACTGTTACACAGAGTTCAATATGTACATGATTTTAGATCTATAGTTCTGTTCAAACTTTATGGCGGCTCGGAAGTTAGCTGCAAACATTAAATAAACAAATAAATAATATTTATTTCAATTAGACCATTACGGCACTTTGGAATGTAAAAATAAAACAAAAAGAAGCGAAACTACAGTCTCAGTCACAAGGCATAATAACTTGAGAAAGTACTGCAGTTGCACATTCCAAAGCGTAGATCTCTATGGAAAAGAATGGGCCAGAAACTTCACATGGTAATCAATTAGTTTGCCCCTATGGTTGTGGAGCAGGACCAGTATTGAGCCAAGCATTTTTATCATCAATGTAATCCCCCAACTTACAATGTGCTTGCCTACATAGTTAAATTTCGTCTCATTCAGTTGTAGAATGTGGGGAGGTATTTTATTGTAATATTTTAAACAGTACCCCATGAAAGATGAGTCTACTTTAGCTAGCCTGAAACCTGGTTGAATTAGTTGGTCCCTATTTCTAGTATAATAATGGTGTCTGTGGTGCGAGTGACGGTCTGCGCATCAACATAGAGTCAAGACGATGCGTCCTTTGTGCCCCGCTTACACCTAAAATTGTGCAGCTTTACGGGTCCCGAGCCGCCATAAAGTTTGAACCGTTATACCTGCACAGATCGTCACTTGCAGCTAACTTCCGAGCGGCGTTTGAACAGAACTACTTATACCAGCATTGAAATTCGTCGGTTTGAAATCAATGTCCCTAACACCGTGTTTGCCTAGCTTCGAACAGACGACCCACAACTCGAAAGCCAGGGCTGATATCACTAAGCCGCTACTCTAACAATGATTAACTGACGTATACGTGATCACTAGACTATACAGTAACACATTATTGTAATGGCCTGGCGTGCTGCGGTGAGAACGCAAACCAATTAATTATCTAGCTCGGTGAACCGCAGGCATTAACGTCTTGTACGATATCCAATGAAACCGCAACTGATTAATTAGTACGTTGGTGCTATAATCCTAGTTCTGTTCACAATAATTATATTGATTAGAGAAGCGTGAAGGTGGTATGCCTCTGCTGACGACAGGGAAAAAGAGCGTCATGGTGTGATTCGGTTGTATCCTAACTTCCTAACTCCTAACTAATATTATAAATGCGAAAGTAAGTTTGTTTGTTCCCTTTTCACGCTTAAACCACTGAACTGATCATCCTGAAATTTTCCATATACGTTGTCAGGTGTACAGAAACGGACATAGGGGGGTAAAACAACAGTAAAATCATTATGATAATAGATGGCACCACGTGTCTTTCGAATCATGATTGAATTATATTATAACAAGCACAGTACAACCAGAATTGATTGTCAAATTCTAAATTAACGCCTGCGAAGCCGCGGGCAGAAGCTAGTGTTAAATAAATTTTCAACTGACAGTGTGAAACCAGAAGTTGTTTATAAAGGTGGGGGAATAAATTTATCTTATGGAACTTCTGGCGTTTTAGAAAAGTTAACTCCAGCAAGATACACTCGCATGGAAGTTTATAACAATAGCAAAAAAAAAGCCTAGAATATCCAGAGCTTAGAATTGCCTGCCCTAGATAGTAGACGACGTTTTAAAAATATTTTAAAACTAATGCATATTATTACAATAATATTAAATTAAAGAGGCATCATCATTATCATTTAATGATGCCTGATAAATTAAACAGGCTTAACATTGAATTAAATAAATGAATATTATAATAATTTTTAAATCAAAGTATACAGTAAACAATAACAGCCTCGATCTATAATGCAAATGATTGCAAATTAATAAAAAAACGTTGCAAAACCCAACCGGATTCAAAAACGGATTCACAAGGAATCGTGATGAGCAGCAGTTCAACTATCACATACAAAACATAGTTATTGTGCAATAAAACCGTACAAAAAGGTCAATTATCACCCGTCTTTACATAAACAATCTTTACAACAAGAAACATGGTCTATAATTGCTTGAAATGTCCCTTGTTGATATAAAAATATGCTACTAATACAATAAGAGTCCCAAGGCTCGGTATTAACATAATTATTGCAAACGTAAGAATTCAAGGGAAAGTTAATTTGTATTATGTAAATGTTATTTCGAAAATCAATGTTGACTTCTCTCGGGAGAAAGTGATTTAAATAAGTTTCACGTTTGATTTGGACATTATCGGTTTTTGAATCGTCTTTTTTCTTGTAAATTGACTGTGATGTCAACATACGCAAGAAGAATCAAAGAGAACCTGGTAAAAAACTGGTATGTTGCAAGTTGATGCAATCTTTGCTTTGCTATAGCGAAATTGACAGCTATGATTTTATGGATGATGGTTTGGTTGGGTATCAACACTCGAGACAAAGAAAAAGTTGAAGATAGTATATGTAAAACCAAGAACAGAACAGTGTTGAAAGAAGAGAAACTTTCGTCCTAAGAATCTGTGTGAAGCGTAAAACAACTAAGTTCTTTTATACCGATTTTGGTATTTCCATTATAATTTTGAAGAGTCTACGTAAAAAAAACAAAAAGATTCCAATCATTTTTTGGGTTTATCGTTGTGAACTTTTGTTTATGACATGGAACAGTGGTCCTACTAACAAACCTTTACAATGAATATCAGAAAACATAACCAAACATAGCAGAACAACTTTTACGAATATCACAGAATCAAAGGTAACTAATAAAATTTTCAAGAACATAAGTAAATACGAAGTTTAAGGACATGCACCAAAGAAGCAACATGCAATGTTACATGAGGGAAGCGAATGTTAAATTTATTTTAATGAATAGCGTTCAAGTGAATCAGGAAACAATTTACTGCGTTTAATTACGAATAGCATTAAAATTTATTGGATGCACATGGAAAAGCAGCATCTAGTTTCGTATACTGCTCATTTACCTACTGGTTTTAGCAGTGTAGAACGATTTGTACTTTTAATAACTGTAACGCCGCCGCCGTTTTGGTATAGCTTCTATCGACGTCAAATATAATGTCGGTTGAGGTCGATGCAGATGATAACAATCATCCTCATCGACCCTGTGTCCTTATCATAATTTGATTGGGATTGAGCCAGTATGTTTTTATCTATCACCCAAATGTCGTCATCAAAATCTCAAAGGTTGCTTGTTAATATTAGGGTTAAAATTCTTATCCTTGGTTTTTGCTTTTGCTTACGGGTGCTTAATATTGTTCATTTGCTTTGTCCAAGATAGTTGCATTGTAAATATTTGTGAATCCGAGGTGTCCAGTGTTTTCTCTTTCAAACATTATAAGTTCTTTCTTCCTTATAATGTCTTCATTGTTAAATCGAAAGCAAATATTAAAATTAGCATCTTCATCGTAAGACCCGCCAGTGGCGCAGTAAAAGCGTTGTCTACGCATTCTGATACCGGTTTTCTTTCATTAGCAATCACTGACGAATAAACAACTCTAAAGGATGGTCAATATTTATCATTTCCATTATGGAAAACTAGTAGCTTGTCCACTTGTCTTCACGAGGCATTTGGAAGAGTTTCGCTTGTGTAAATAATGTTTGTTTAGTTATCTTGCTTTGATAGTTGTTAATTAGCCATAAGATTTTAAGTGTTGAGACGGTAGCGTTCATCTTTTTAGTGGATTTTGTTTTAGAAAGAAAAGCCAGGTCCATCTACCCGTCCTTAGAATTTATTGATCGTGGTGACCGGGAAGACCTGGATTGGCTCAGAATTGTAGAGATGGATCTATGATCAGTGAATGCAGTTAGCAGTGGATGATGATGATTCGCTCACTAAGGTTAAAGTATAACTTTTATCAGCATTTTTGTTTTATGGATTTATTTGTACTCAATATCCTGCCAGAGACAATCCATATTTTCTTTTTCAGTGAATAAGGGAAGACGCAAAGGACTCGGTTATTTGCGGAGACACAATTCTTCATGTAGGACATATTACATGTTAGAAAGTATTTCGAACATTTCGTATGAATGTCTGTTGACATAAAAATAAAGAAAAGTTCTTATATAAAATCCCACATGAGGTGTTCGGTTCTCAATATGTGATAACATACCTTGATACATGACCTCGGGTGAAAGCGAAGCGCTTTCGCTTGCTCACATAATAATTTTAGATTTGCGTATCGCTTGTTATGAAAGCGAAACGAGCGATTGTTTACTTGGTTAATTGATTTATAGGGTTAATTTAGTTTATTTGTGAGTTTTTTTTAAAAGTGCGGTCTTGCTTATATGTTTTTTATTGGCAAGTTTTTTCGTGAGGAAACTCTAGGAAGGAGTTTTAAAAATTCGAAGACATTTGTGACGTCTATCAACACGTACTGAGCCTTCGTGGTGAATTACAGAATTCTCTTCTCTCTCTCTTTCAGAATCCTGATGATGAGGCTAATGTCCCAGGACCACCAGCAGTGGGAACTTTATAAGCTATACTATGCTATTATGCTTAAATTTTTTTTGCTAGAATCTCTTGAAATTTTTAATGGCGTCAATCTTAAAGTACTAGAGCTGAACTTTAGAAAATATTTCTGGTCAGGTCGTTACCCAAATCTATTATTAATTCCTTCTTTTTATTCCAAGAGTATTATTATAATTGTACAATTTAGCAGGAAAATTAAATAAATACTTTATGAATGCCTTAAAGCAACTTGTGGCCTTTTCACCCCTAAACTTTTGGGGTGGAAATTAACCTTCAATATGATTTTCATAATTACTGGAAGGCCCTTTCAATATAAAAGCAATAATTGTTATTATCATTATGACGTTTTGTTACACCTTGTGCATACATTTTGAATTGTTAATGATGGCAGTGACATACTTAACTTTGTTTTCGTAATAATCATTTGGTATTGTAATATTTGTATTGTGCGGTCAAGGTTATTAAATACTTTTCTAGAACAAATTCATGTTGTTTAAGGAATAGTAGCATAAGTGTGACTAAATAACTACTATTACTAGTTACTATTTTTTTTCATGTGGCTCTAAATAGGCTTCGAAGAAATGTAGTGGAAAATCATTATGATTCAGCAAGCAGTTTTTCATTATTCGCTTAAAAAAAAAACCAAATAAAAAGTGCATTACCAACCTGCATTTCCGCTCCGCAGTCAAGTCCAGTCAGTCAATCCAAGTCAAGTCACGTCATTTTGTCACACTAGTCACTGTCACCGTCACGTCACTATGTCAGTCGTTACCATCGTCTTCAGTAGTCATTATAAAAAACACCGTCAATACATTTTTATCTCGTCTATGCTTACGTTCAAAAAAAAAGAATGACTAGAATTTGAATTTGGCGCGCGAGAATGTCAGTGCGCGTCGGGCCGCCATGGCGTCCGCGCGTGACTGTCGAGGGGGGAGGATCGCGCGCTCTCAAATACTACCACTACTACTCGTAAAATGTCGTAATTATAATTTTAAAAGGTGCATGTTGACATTAGCGGGTGCTACGGTACGATAAACAGAATTAAACAATTTGATTTGGAACTGATCAATTCGTTTGAGGGGTTCGATATTCGGGTATCGACTTCTTGCAGCAGATACAGAAAAATTGTCAATGCAATATCGATTATGAAATTTGTAATCGAGATTTCCCGCGTGAATGATTACTGTTGATCTTATTGTTTTTTGACAACATTACTTATAGAACTTTTATACTTACGTTTTCTTACCTCATAAAATTATACCGCTGATAGTCATCATTTTCTTTAATCTAATAACGTGGTGCAGAAGCATCTTGAAAAAAAAAATAGAAATGAAGCATCTCGTTAGACTGGAAGCCTGGTCAGCAAAGCGATGATGTAGGTGATGAACTTTAATCATTAATCATTCGAAGCTAAATGAAGAGACAGATATTACCTGAATTTGCATATACATACAGTTTTGGTTAGCGCGGAGGAGGATCGAAAGGCAACGACTGGTTGTTGTGAAAGCCGGCATGAAAGCCAATAACCTGACTGGTTGAGGATGCTCAAGGCCGAGTGAAGTGGTTAAGACTTGACAGGAAAGTAGAACCTCGTATGATCAGGCTAGGTATATACCTAGTGCCACCAAAATATAATTACAAGCAAACTGCAGGTACCTACTTTTAAAGGAACTCCTAGTAATCATTCCAGTAATTAAAAAAAAATATTATAATACTCGTGATTGTTTAAATGACTGAGACTGTTTCATGACAATCATAATTTATAAAAAATAATGCTTGTAGTTTTATGTTGCTGCTACCATGGGCTGAGCTGGGCAAGGGATGGAGAAAGTGTTAGTTGTATAGCTAACCGGCAATCATTATTGGATCTGATCCCATTTACGGTATCCAGGCTGTCCAGTTAACACTGTACTGATACTTTACAATAAAACCGTCAAGGTCTATAAATAAAGCTTGACATTTGTACCCTCAGCTACATCTGAGAATACAATTCAGTATATTTATCCGCTGACAGACAACGCATGGCCTAAATTGCAGGTCTGCAGGCTCAGTAGTATGCAATTATAAATAGACCTTTTTCATTTTAAAGTTCATCTCCTGAAGAGGATTAAAGTTTGTACGGAAATTCGCAGATTTTGCTAATGAGAAATCCCAGAGCACACGTCTCGTCCCTGTTAGGTCTACAAATACTATTGCATCTGTACCTAAGCTATGTTCATCTTACTAAGTGAATGGCTTGTCGATGTCTTTGCTCACCGCCGGTAGATCCGCGTGACATTCTGACCTTATGGCTCTGGGGGCAAACGCCGAGTGTAAACGGATGTCTTCTTTCACCTTTTGAAATTGATTATAAATAATGAATGGATGCTTGAAGTAGTGTGTATTCTCTTTTTGATCTTGGGGCTTTTACTTGGGATTTTTTATAGCAATCTCTACCTGACCCTTAGAGGGCGTGATTTTGTATTGATTTTACCAAGTTGTCGTTGGTTAACAACAAAAGATGAAACAGTCTAATGGGTGCAGTGACCTTGAGTGCAATTGTCGGAAGTACGATCACTATTAGAAGTTACTGATAGATGGTTCAAGGCTGAAAACTAACAATCTACAGATTTCTCAAGTGACATTTATCAGTCATTTAAATCTTTTAAAAAAGGAAGCCTCAGCAGCAGATGGTCCATCCAAAATAGTAAAACCAACAAATTGCCCAATTTTATCACTACTTTCACGATCTGACAGCACCAAACGTGGTCACATTCAACCAGACCATCTATTCAAGTCATAATGACCACATTACATTGTTTTCCTTCTGAAGATGTAGTAAAAACTGGTCTAACGTCCAAATGACCTGGATTGGAACATCACGTCGGCTCTATGTAACCCGATGTAACCACAGTAAATGCTTTTTTTTTCTGACGTAAATCAATGGCTGGCAAGTGGCCTGTGACTGAGAAGTTACTACACTGTGTTGTCTGTGGGTTAATGTCAATTATGTGATAGCGACGCTGACTATTCATCTACTAGGTAACGTTACTAAGTAACGATTTAATCTCGGGTTGCGATTGACAACTCGAGTTCTCACGTGCTAAAACAAATTTGGCCATTTGAGATCTCGCCCGGCTATCTGAAGAGATTGATATCGAAATTCTCTAGTGACCTATTAACACATCGAGGCCTAAGATGCGAAGCCAAGAAAAACAAACTGAGATTAGCGAAAGAATATTCTGTTAATATCATCTGAATTGTTAATAGCATCGACTCATTGTGAAATTTATGATGTGGATGTGATTCCAACGATTTTAAAAGCGTAATTTTTTTTTTTGTCAATTTGCTGTTTTATGATCATGCATGCCAGCAGTCGTATTATTTTTAAGCTATCAATGATCATAAAAACTTTTCAATTTAAAAAGCCTCTCTGCATCTGTTTATTCGCAGTGTGGGTCAAAAATACCATCTAAATATGAGAAAAGTTATTAAATCCGTGTTGCATTACTCTCACAGAATCTATGGTCTCTTGCATTTTGATTACAAATAATATTTTACGATATTGGCAATATAATCTAATGATTTCGTTCTCTATTTCGTTTTTAGTGTCTAAAGACTTTTACAACTTGCTACGATTTATCGTTTGCTTTATTATTATCTGGTTACTGGAAATCGATGAAATACAATCATTTTAGTGATTGTTTAGTATTTACTTGTCATTAATTGCTTATTGCTATGTCCAAATTGGTTTAGAACTTACCTATAAGTTATCCCGTCTTTTTCATAGTGTCGTAATAAATCTACACTAATATTATAAAGAGGAGAAATTTTTATTTTTGTGTGTGTATGTTTGTAATGAATAAACTCAAAAACTACTGTGCCGATTTCAAAAATTCTTTCACCATTGGAAAGCTACGTTCACCCTGAGTAACATAGGCACCGTGCAAAGGGACGAACCGTTAGTTAATAATAACAGAGAAAACAGAAGTCAACAGTGATAGGTGATGACAATGTATGAACGTCTGAGTTAAGGAGGATGCGCTATGGTAACTTGCGAAATTATTATTTTTTTCTTAAGTTTTTTGCAATTTTCAGGTCAATATTTTATTTATATATTTAAACTTCATGTACAAGAGTGGTACATAAGCGGACTTAATGCCACAAGGCATTCTCTACCAGTCAACTTTCGGGTTCAATAGGACAGCATTATGATAAGAGTACCTACAAAAAAATTAATAAGAAAAATACCATTTTAACGTAAACAGTATCAGGTGTTATGTTGATTAAAATATAATTTGCGATCGTAACAAATATGGCTTTACAGAGTAATCATTAAAATCATCAATACAACCCCCTAAGTTCATTTAATCCTATTGAATAACTTTTCCACGGAATAGTATAAAAGTCAAAAGTCTGACAACCAGTCTTACCAAGGAGTATCGGTTTACCCAGTACTAACTGGGTTGTGGAGGTCAGATAGGCAGTCGCTCGATGCAAGGCGCCCCCGACGATAATGATGAGGTTCATCAGGGAGACAATATGAGAACACTTTTTTATTGTGTGGTTATCAACTTGGGTATTCAATTAACAATGAATACTAAGCAAACAAGACAAACATTACAGTCGAACGTACAACGACTAGACTAGACTAGACTAGACTAAATCCTCAAAATTTTCTTTATTCAGATACTGATAAAACAGTTGAAATGAGTAAATGGTCTTCGTAAAACATAAAATAACAATAAAACATCATTCTTTCACCAATAACAATAACATTATAATCGAAGTTTAGTCAGCACAAGGTTAACAAAAAGTTAAATCACAACATCGCACTTCCGTGGTCGGTTAAAAAAGTGGTCGTTGCAACTGACCACTAACTGTGGTTGCGATCTATTTCTTTATTAGTGTTACATCGATTACGGAACAGCAGTTTTTATTCTTGTAATAATTCATGTTTCAAGTAATGTCGTGATAACATAACATAACATCACGCCTGTAATCCCCGAAGGGTTAGGCAGAGGTGTCCCTAATAGTACAGTCACATTTCGCCAGTTATGTTTAAGTTCCATGGGCACAAATCCAGGCTCCGTGGCTACTACTGAGAAATTCCTGTAATAGATAATATAGACTCATATTTTATTCCCTAATTCATAATTATTTATGTTTATTTATTTATATGACAGGTTTCCTTTGCCATAAATTAATACAGATTCATATTTTATTCTCTAATTCATAATTATGTCTGTGTATGTCTTTGTAGATATTTGACAGTCGTTACAGGCAGTGCATCAGTGGTCCGAAAGTCTGACAATCAGTCTTACCAAGGGATGCGTATTACCTAGTAGTAACTGGGTTGTGGAGGTATATATAGATAATCGATCTGTGTAAAATACTCGTATTCATTTGACTCCGATTAGACTGCAAGTCGCACCTAATATAGTTGGGAAAAGTCTAGACAGATGATGATGACGTCATTTTTAGTGTATTGGTAATAGGCAAATAGCCAAACGTGACACCTTCCTACACATCAAATGTGTAGCATTTCTGGCACAAAAGCTGTCACCAGAAAACTATGACATAGCTATACCGATATAGCAGTTCCAGTCTGGAGTCAAGAATTCAACCTTTAAGTTAAGTAAAATAGTGGATAGTTTTCCTTGACAAATTATTTTTTCCATACAATCTAGAAATGGAAAACGCGCATCAATTTCTTCATTCAACGCAATTTGTGACAGTCGAGTGAGGGAAACTGGTTTACCTAATGGCGTTTTTAGCGTCGTAGCAGTCAAGTGGATGCCTGGCAAATGTTTGCAAAACCTTTTACTGAATGCTCTACGTATGCTATGTTTTATATTTATTACTGTACTAGCTGTAATGCCTGTGACCTTCGTTTGCTTGAAATAATTATAAAAAATATTACTTCTTCAATTTAATTGGATTTTATTAACAGTAGTTGAAATATAGGGTATTCAGATCATAGATCCGAATACCCTATATTTCACAGTTCGACCATTCGAGTATCCCTATATTTCACTATTCAAAATGAATGCTGCATTCAGATCGAAATGAGACATCTTTTCATAATTGTCTATTTAGAATACTCAATGATAGATTTCTTACATTTCTAATTATTTTCATTTTTCACTGAACTAAGTAATAGAATACAGGTCAGTTTATAGCTTAGACATTCACACTTCGATTTATAAGATTATTCCAGTAAATCATTTCAGTTTATTCCTCTGTAACCTCTTTATTTAATAATTATTCAAAATGCTCATTTCAGTTTATACCTCGTACTTTCAATCCAAGCCACTTGTAACCATCCTTTCTTCGTCAAGTCTTAAAATGGTCTAGTAACAATATTCTAGAGTTGCCTATTCAAAAACATTTTTTTTTTAATTAAAATCCTGTATAGTAGTAGTGTAGCATACTCATCAACTACATACGTTCGTGTGTGTAAATAAACAGAGCAGTTCAATATGAACTGCTCATTATAACAAGCTGTTCAGTATGAACTGCTCTATGAACTGCTCTCGATGTCGAACTATTACATGCGGTTGGCAGGCTGTTAACAGTTGTATTAATATTGTTAGTGTTTAAGTAATAAAACATATAGGTCAGGTTTAAATATTTATTTCTACATAATTATAAAAATATTATTTTGTACACATCATTTTATCAGTTTTAGGTACTGGTATAAAAGCAATGATACATTTCTTACATTACTATTATTTACATTTTCACAGAACTAAGTAATAGAATACAGGTAAATTTATAGCTTAGACATTCACACTTCGATTCATAAGTAGGTTTAACATTCTATATTCATTAATATCTACTAGGATCGTTTTTATCTTATCTTACTGACAAAACACTTTATTTTCTTCACACCATTTATTTAGGCAAAACACATTTTTTAAGGCACATATATTGGTGTGATGTAGACAACTTATAATCTCAGATGAATCTGAATAATTGCTATATAATGTTACCAAACTTGGACAGTTTTTACTTTCTAAATTGTATACATTATTAATTTGGAATATATCTTTTAACCATAACACTTTTTCGTTTCCTTTAGTAAATATAGATTTATTTTTAAAAAAATTGCCAAAGTTTGCTTTATAATTAAAATATGGTACAAAGCCTTCGTCCCAGTTTATTCCTCTGTTTTTTTCAATCCAAGCCACTTGTAACCGTTCTTTCTTCGTCAAATCATAAAATGGCCGTGGTGGTTTTATCAACAGTACTTGTATATGTCCTTTGTACATTATTGCTATTTCTTTTGGAATAAACTCGTTTCCTTCACTCTTAAACCCTTGAACATCTACGATGACATTCATGATAGTTTTCTCACAATATTACTTAATGGCTTGTATTCGAACAGTCGATCGTTTATTATTAAACAATAGGCAGTTGTATTATCTTGAATATCTTCAGAGCATTCAATTTCTAATCGCACGTCAACTGGTCCAGTTTTAAGTGAATCGTTTTGTCTTGAACAGTCAATCACAAAAAGTGGAGCAATTTCTTTAAACTGGTTTAAGCTAAGCAATGGATCAATGCCTAAGTTGTAATACGACTGACGAAAATTAGCATACATTTCATATAATATACTAAATTTACCTTCATCAAATTTCAAATTAAGTGAGTCATACGGATAGTATTGAGAATTCAAATATAATTTAATATTGTTTACATTGCAGTGATCAAATATCGAAGAACTTCTAGTTTTATTATTTTTTCGAGCTGTTTGCAAACCAAATATAACAAACCTCGGTTTTTCTAGCTGGGAAGTTGTCTTTACTGACCAGGAATGTTTCGTTGTTTTTGGTAGTAATGGATATTCATACAAATCCCAATTTCTAAATGCTATCTGTATAGAACGATCTCTCTCCAGGCTTTTAAGCAATAACAATTTATTACGATCAGAAACTTTAATATGCGGCACACGCCATTGTATCTTTTGTATGTCCATTTCTACGTTATCATTTTTGTCTATAAGCACACAGTTCAATGCCGAGCTGCTTCGTTGTAATATAAGTTCATGTTTACAATTGATTATTATTTTGTTATAATCTTCTGCAAATCCCAGTATTCTGTTCAATGGCACGATAACACTAAAATATCCGTTTCTTAGTTTCGTACCACCTAAGTTCCATCCCCAGACTGCTGCAGCTTTACTTTCACCTTCATTCATAGAGACATACGATTTTAAGGTTGTTGTAATGCCAACATTTTTAATGCGATCGATTTCAACACCATTTATTTCGTACCTAATATCTTGAAACAAATATGAAATTGGATTGTTTATAAAGTCGACATCTTTTTTTATTAATTTTCCCGCTGCATCTCTAGTTGACACATTTACATATCCTTCTATATAAATGGAACTACCTGATGGCAATACATATAAATCTTGCTGTTGTATGGGTATTCTAATTTCATCATTTTCTTTAAAGCTATTGTTATATGGATTGTAGCTATGGATCTCATAAGCCTCAATAGAGGTCTCATATTGCGGTAAATCTGTAATTTGAAGCATGTTATATTTTAAAACCAATGTCTTGAAGAAATCTTTTGTTTTCCTTTGAAACTTTTTTAATTTTCACTGCACCGGCACGTCTCACTTCTTTGGATATTGGTAGTCTTATGTTATATTTCCCTCTCTCACTAGGAGTTTTATTAAGAACTAGCATGGTTAGTACGAATAAAACGGAGGAGGTTACTTTAAATAATAATTAAATACTTTTCCAACTCTCACTAGTGATGGTTATCACCAACAACCGAAGAATGCACGTGCATGAACTAGCAACGTCATTTATATTTTTCTTGTTTAACGAAAGGAGTCGTAAGAAATAAAAAATCACTTAATTAATTAATATGTTCCTTTATTACTTTTCCAAAATAACTTAAGAAATTTTAAACATAAGTGCCCACAATTATACAAGTGATCATGTTGTACATTTTCATAATTATACTGAATATTGTTTCCTAAATATTTTATAAATTCTTTGGGTGGTTTTAAGTTACCATAACTGTCGAAGTATTCAATGTGATCGTATATTTTGGCATAGGCTACCCAATGAGTGCCAGAGTTTTTAGAAATATCAAGATTAATCACTCCACATTCTAATGGTAATGGGTCATCTGGTAATTCATCTCTCATAAATACACCTCGAAAGAAGGGGATACTATTTGAATGCTTCAATATATCAATATTAGTTAAAGCTCTATTGGGTAGCCGACAATTTAGTTTTTTTTCTTTGTAACATAAATTCCTAAACCTTCTTTGTACGACTTAAGATGTAATCCTTTTCCAATCATTAAAGCTTCTATTTGCTTGTTGTGACGTTCCGATTCAAGCAACTGTTTCTTAGCTGTTTTATATGTATTAATAGCTTTTGCAATCCCAGCAGCACCCCCAGCCAAACTCCCAGCGGCAGATAAACCAGCAAATATTGGCACTAAAGGAAGAAATCCTCCAGTTTTAGGTACTGGTATAATTCTGGGTAATTTTATGGGTAAATCAGATGCAAATTCTCGAGCTGCAGCGCAGGCTAATTCCATTAATGCTTTCTTAGTGGTAGGTTTTAGTTTCTTGATGTGTTTTTTGGTATGTGATACAATATTTTTCAGTGTTTTTCTAAAACCCGCTCCAGATCTTACTTTGACAGATGATAAACCAGCCATTTGTTTATTGCTTGTACTTCGTGCTTTCTTCATTGTTATTTTTTTTTTAAGAATTGTTTTTACATAAAATTGAATTATATTTTATGTCTTTATTGCAATAAGAACAAAGTGGAAGTGAATAGATAATTATTTGTAAAATGCTTAAATATCGTTCAGTCAGTAGTTATAATACATTTAATTTATCAATCCAGCTATTTTCACTGGTCGGCAGCCCCAACCATTTAACGTATACTTGTTTTCCTTTTCGTTTCAAAACTTTTTCAACGAGGTATATGTCAGGATGATGTGTTTTCTGAAGTTCTTGTGCATAAAATGCGCCTAGTATTGGTCTACATCTAACATCTTCTATTAAGTAAGTAGTTGGATTTGTTTCTTGGATTTTTTTTATTTTAAATATTTCGGTGGACCAGTTTGGATAATAACCTTTATCAAAACATCCTTTATATTTACTTATTCTCACAAAATCTCCTACACTAAATTTCTTACACTCCACTTTTTTTCGGGACTGAGCTGCGTCTAAGTATCTTTGCAGTATATTTGTTTTATTCCTTTGATTTATTGAAGCAGGTGGCTGACCGACAGTTCTGTGTACATCATTATTGTATTCATGTAACTTTTTATTTAAAATACCGTTAAACCATTTATAATTTCCATTCAAACTAAATTCCTTGTATAATTTATTCTTTAACGTTCTTATTAATCTTTCAACAATCGAGGCCTTTTTAGTAGAATAAGTAGAATAATGATTAATATTATACTTATTAACCAAACTTTTGAATTGATCATTATAAAACTCTTTCCCAAGATCGGTTTGTAAATTTTTTGGGACACGTCCTTTTTCAATTACTGTTTTAAATGCTTCTGATACCTGTTGCTTATTTTTTTGTTTTAGTGGAATTGCCCAAGCATATTTTGAAAAAGTATCTATAATCACCAGTATGTATTTAAAACCCGCATTCACTTTTGATATTGCTTGCATATCCATCAAATCTGCTTGCCAAAGGTCATCTATATCTTTAAGAATTACATTTCTTCTTGGAAAATTAACTCTAGCATTTTTATGGATTTCATTTATGACGTCTATTTTGCTCATAATGCTTGCTTAACTTCCCTGCAATTTCTTTTAATTCAATGGTGTTTTCAACTTTATTTAATCTTATATTCAAACTAGTAATTAATTTGTTTAATTGTTCTATTTTCATTAATATTTCAATTTTGAATTTACTAGTATTTTTGCAACATTCGGTTTCGGTTGATTTGTCTATGTTCTCAATGATTGAGCTTATTTCGTTAAGAGACACCGATGTTTGTTTTGTATGAACCTTCATGGTCTACACGCTTTAAATAACTAAGTATAAAATAAGCTACAATGCTTTTTATTCTTTTATAACACCAGCTTCTTTTAACTCTTCAACAATTGATATAATTTCATTGTCATGATTAGTATTACCGGCGTTTTTTGAAGCAATTAACAGTCGTAATCTATCGATTAATTCATTAGGGTCATCCCAATAAACATAATCTGTATTACTCTTATACTTCTTTTTCAATTTAGGTAAGTAGCCACCACTTTTTGACTGAATGACTTGTTCTGCATGTTGAACGTAATTTTTTTCAGAAAATAATGGTTTAATGATTTGACGGTATTTCAAACCTTTGTCACCTTTTAATTGACCGTTTGGATTAAAATCGCGTTTGTGAGCATTTGTATTACTGAGCATATCTTTGTAAACCATTTTATCAGTTTCAGTTACCAGACTGAGGTCAGGTCTATTACGTAGTAAAAGTTCTTTTAGTCCA
This sequence comes from Eurois occulta, assembly GCA_950022335.1. NCBI lineage: Eukaryota > Metazoa > Arthropoda > Insecta > Lepidoptera > Noctuidae > Eurois > Eurois occulta. Next base: position 19,348,826 of record OX465485.1, on the reverse strand, counting down.
GGAGTTATTTCATAATGTTTGTCATTCACTGTGGCTATAATTGATTTGAGGGAATCGTTAACATTGTTTGTAAAAGAAAATGATACTTTAGAGTTCCCCATCATCAAATTTTTGTTTTCACTTCGAATTCCAAATGGTACATTCATGTTATTATCATAGATTTCAATCATATCTTCTTTATTAAGTGACATAAATGTATCGTTCTCGCTATCATTACCTGTGCAGTTATAGGATTCAGAATCATCGTTTGAATATTTCTCTATAAATTCTTTAAAATTTTCAAAATCTATGGATGAGCTACATCTTCTCATTGTATTATCGTCACCTTTACGCGTACCCAATATGGTTCTATTCTTATCATTAACTTTAATTAAGGTCTCTAGAGGATCTGTTATTGGCTTGAAAAGTTTCTTAAATTTTAAATTATCGACATCTTCTGCATTTTGTATTGTTTTAATTTTATTTTTTATACTATCTACCGATTTTATCAATTGTTCTTTTATATTGACCTCCATAATGATTCCCGACAATATCCAACCGTTATATAGAGGTAGTAGACTAAGATTGAACATTTTTTTACAGTAATATGGTTTATATTACGTATTTTCAAAAGTTACGAATATGTCAAACCCTCGTCTATATCTACCTTCATTTAGAGAACAATCTTTATTTATTAATAAAAAATCAAACCGATCTTGCCATATAGTAGAACAAAGTTTTTTAAATTGAAGCCACTCCATATCCGTATTTACATGTTCATTGTATATATGTTTTAAGTTTATGTCGTCTTGTTTAAAGATTAACAAAAGATTAACATTATCTCGTATTAGTTGCTTAGGTATTTTGGAATAGGTTTGTGATAAGTAAAAACAATCTATCTGTTTGTGTCTCCCCATTGCGAAGTAGTTACGAATATTTATTTGATTTTCACATGTGACGTCATCGAAAATCATAATTGAATTGGTTAAGGCATCATTAGGATGTAGAACTTCTTTATTATCATGGAAGATAAATAAGTTTGCATTGGGTATGCAACGGATGACTTGTTTTAAAAAACAATATTTCGGCTGGAAAACTGTCTTCGAGTATAAATAAATATTCTTGAATTTTACTCCATTTTCATGTAATAGTAAATTAAGCATTATGTTAGTTTTTCCGCAGTTAGATGGACCACATATAATACATCTGATAGTGTTAGGCAAGAGTGTGCTGTGTCTCACTTTTTGTGAATGGTTTTCTAATTTTATATTATTGACTTTTAAAGTCTGTGATTGCTTGACGAACTTCATTGTGAAATGTGAGGTAATAATAAATGACCTGAGTATATATACTTCTTGACTAAAAGGCGGTATGTTTTATTTTTATATTAATTAATTCTGAACTTGTAAGTAAAACTTGAGGAATATTGTGTAAATGGAAATTAAAATAAAACGTACATGGTTATTACACATTAGACATTTATTAAACAGTAATTTTATATTAGTAGGTACTTACAACAAAGTAAATGTTTAAATCTAATTTGTGTGCAAACAGCGTAAAATTGTTTACTATTGGTAATCAAAATAATACACATTTACAGATTACACATCACTGGAATAATCTACAAACATAGAATCACAATGCCCCCAGGGTAATGTATGAATTTGGTCCTGTAATACTTGAACTTTGTCATCGTTTCTTTCTAAAACTTGTTTATCTACTTGCTGAGTGTATAAAACATGTTTAATTGATTTGATCATATTCATTTTACATCTATGCGCTTTATTTGTCAGCAGTGCATTGTTGTAATCATTCAATTCTAGGTTACAAGTTACAGACTTAGAAACACCTTTGGCTTTTTTAATTTCAGTCTTCAAACTGTTTATAAAATATAATTTAGCTCTTAAACCAGTAAATTCTGTAATTAAATCGTCACCAACCTCATGTTTCCATAATCCAGGAATTTTAGCATTAAGTTGCGGTATGTGATATGGATTATTTATTCCAAAATTACTGGTATCAAACTTGGTAAGATCATCATGCATATCATGATAAAAATCATCTGTATAAATTAAATATAATAGGCTATCAGTATCTGTATAGCACAGCTCAGCATTGTTTCCGTATTTATTTTTAATAACGTCATAATGAAATTGGTATAAATGTTGCTTCGAATATTCCAAAACGGTAAATCCAATATAAATAGGTCTATCTAAAACGACCTTTTCACGGTACAATTCCACAGCTACGAAATTTTCTGAAAAAATTGATATACTTTTTAAATTTGGTTTACATATCAATTTCTCAGCGTCAAGATGCTTATTTGTTTTATTTCTGTTATCTGTCCATTTCGTTACTAATTTTACATCGGCTTGCTTGCGTTTATTTTCGATAGTTTTTCCGAATATGGCATTATTCAATAATTTAAAAAAGTCCTTCTCGAACGCAGTTTTGGAATTTTGACGAAGACTAGTATTCAGATCAATATATTTTTTGAGAAAGCATTCTTGTCTGAAGCTTAGTATACGATGAATCTTTTTTAAAACCAGACCTTTTTTCAAACATTCTTTCAAGTGAACATAATGAATTACATAATTTTGCTTATCATAGAGATTTGCAACCAATTTTACTGATTTTCCATAAGGAGGTACTATTTTTTCAACTGCGAAAGGTAAGTCTTTATGCTTGGAATGTAAATAATTTGGATAATTTAAATCTACTTCCAAAATATATCCATAATCATTGTCATCTGACACATCATTTACATCAAACTTGCTAATTTCTTTCAGACTCAAGAACTTAAATTCTTTAATAGGAAGTTTCTTCATCATAGCATAGCCATATAGATTATTACAATCAAGATATATTAGATAACTACTTGGTTCAAACTCATTAAAATGTGGTAAATATTTATTGTTTGCTACAGCATGACGTAGAGAACACTGTGCTAGTCCACCACGAATTCCTTTTTCTAATAACTCGTACATTTGTAAATCACTTATCAACTCAAGTTCAGTGTCGGTATATAAAAGCATTGCATCCCAACTTAAGCTTGGAGACGTTACATAATAAGCCGGATCCAACTTATAGTAATGTAAGCTTGTTTTTCTAAATTTTTCAAATATATCACATAGTAAAAGAACATCACATTTTATGTATAAATCTGTATATTCACCAAGAGATTTTATTTTGAAAATATTCCAAACTGTTTGAGCGTGTAAATATTCTTCATTAGTTATATGTTTTTCGCACAGACTGTTATAAAAATTATACTTTAAGGGAAGTTTCGTCTCGTCAAATTTAGACCACGAATCAATATAATCATATGGATAAACACCTTTTTTCCGCATTAAATCAAATTGTTTTTTATCAGTAAACTCTCTTGATAAGTTTGAAAAATCGTCTTCTGATAAACTTTTACTTAGTGCATCTAGACTAGAACTAAGAAACTGAAAGGAATCAATAAATTTGATTTGTATAGGGTGATTGTTTTTTTCTGTATTTATAACTTTTATTATTGAAAGGTATTTTTCTTTAGTTTTTGGGATTATATTAATAGAGCCTTCATACTTTGCTAACTCTTCAATGAATAAATGTGAGTCATATCCAGACAAATTATGAAAGACAACGGGAATGAATGAACAAACTCTATACATCAAATTACAATGGGAGTGCGCTGCTCCACGATACTCAGATGTAATATGATCATGATCTCGGACTTTATCATTCAATAATAATTTTTTGCATATGTGACATGTCTTCGAATTTTGATAATCCATCTCTTGTTCTGCTGATAATGGGGTCATTGGCTTTTTACTACTTAAAATCTTATGTATATATTTAACGTCTTCTAGTAAATATTTAACAAATATTTCCACACAATCTGTACCTCGATACGTAACATACTTGTTTAATTGATCATTATGTGCGCAACAAATATAATAAGCGAAACATGAAGGTTGGTGTGTTTTTAGTTTCTGAGTATTCAAAGTATTTAAATTACTTTCATTACAGTCTATTAACATACATTCAAAATCAGCATAAATTATGAAATTAATTTTTTGCTTCCTCTCATAATGTTTGAACTTTAGTACAGATTTATTTTCTGGTAATATAGTCAAAATCTTAGAGCAGTTATGAGTCTTGTGTCTATTTTCGTTACTAAATAGTTGTAGACATGCATCACATAAATAAAGTTTTCCTTTAGAACGAGTCACTTGACGTCGCACTAGACGTATTAAATCTTTAATTAGACAGTAGTGTGCGATAGATTTTTTTTCGATATAAAGTAAATTAAAATGATTTTTTCTTTTATTTTGTGTTACATAAAGAGGTCCAGTCACAATATTATTTTGTATACCATATATATTTAAACTGATGTTGGAATTATTTTTTTCTAACGTTTTAATATCATTTATCGTAGGAGGAAATGACATTCCCTCAATATTTAAAACAGAGGTATAATGAGGGTATGAACTTGTTCTGCATACATTATGTTTAGCTGGGTATAATCCAGCAACTATACTCCATAATAAACAACAATTATCATTATTTTTAATATTTATACAACTTTTCGAGTGCTTAATATCTGAGGGCAGTTCTATATAAGACCCACCTCTCATAGGGGAATACTTGTTTATATTAATTTCGAGATGACTCATAGAAACAAATGTCCAACCAGATTGACAGTGCTGGAACTCGGTTAATTTATTATTTAGTTTATTTATTACTCTGGTTAATAATTCATTCAAATCAGTGCTCTTATATATAATTTCATATTTGGTATTAAACGACTTTAATTGTTGTTCGTCTGATTTTGATAACATAAAAAAGGCAAACAATTCAAAACTCAATTTTATGCAATTGTGTTCATTAAGTGACATATTTATCAATTCTGTTATATTCATGAGATGATCACCCAGGAACGCCTCTAAACCGAGGTACTCGTCTTCCTGAGTAACATTCAATCTGTATGTCATTAATCTGTTTTTGAATGCTGTTGCAATAATATGAATATCTGTGAACTTGGTATTCAATAAACAATTTGCTTTGTGTATATTCGTTCTCATATGATAGGAATACTGATTTTTTGGTATTTCAATTTTACATTTATGACAGGTTATTGACTTTCTAGATCTCGATTTGCTGTTGAGGTGTGTAACTGTAAAAAAAGAAATCCAATGACGAAATTACTAATACAATATTTATTTATACTACAACATCATACTTATAAAATATAAAACAATTATTAATAAGACATATTATTATTTAAAAAAACAACTAAAAAGAAGATACAATGTAAAGAAAGATTAAAAGCAAATATTCACAGACAAAAAATCAAATAAAAACACACGTTAAACATCATAGGCACCCATGTGGGTGATGGCACAGTTTTTAAAATCATTTTGAGTTGATTTAACAAACTCCTTTAAGTGGACCCAAGATTCTTTACTATCATCTAGTTTCGTCTTGATGGTAGTTATGGCCGAGCGCCATCTATTTATAGGCAATATTTTTTTAATTTCTTCTGTATTGTAAATTTTCACCTCTACATAATATTTTCCCTCTTTAGTCTCGCTTATCTGTCGAGAATATCCCTTCGCCATCCTTCTTGTAAAATATGAGTAAAGTGGTGGTATATTACCAGTTTTGCAGGATCTCGGTGTGGGGGTGACGCTTTCTTCATTACCGCTGTCTTCACCGAATAATTCCTTAGCTGTAACTCGAGCTGGCAGTGTTACTGGCGAAATGATCGTTTTCGATTTTTTTGGTCTTGATGGCTGATCTTCACTCGACTTGCTGGACCTTTCTCGCTTCGTTTTTCTTTCCTCTGTCTTCCTCTTCGACTTCACTTCTTGATCAGAGTCATCGCTGGAGAGGAAAAGGTCGTTGTTGAGTAGTTCCGACCTGTGAACAAAAAAAAAATAGTGCATTACAATCAATCCGTTTCCTTCCTAATTCCTACATTTTGAAAAAAAAAAAAAGTGATCATGACGAAGATAAATAATTGACACATAGTAATATCGTTTGATTTGTGCAGGAATCGAATCCAGGACACAAATGCTTACAAACATCGATCAGTCAGCCTCTGCGCTGACTGTGTTAAAAAACAATTTTTATTAGATGAATATACATACCATTCTATATGTGCAGGAATCGAACCTGCAGCATAGAAAAGCAACACTCAGTCTCTGAGCTAAGCGTGTACCGAATACATCAATTAATACATTACTCTAACCATTCAATAGTTAGCTAGGATTATGAATAGGTACTTACATTCTTGATTGATGCTTAGACTTGATTGATGCTTAGCTTGATTAGGGAGCTCGGAGCGTTGATTCCTTGCAGAGTGGATTCGTTCCAGAGAGGAATTGTACCGGAGGCTCATTTGTGAAGCGTTTTTATAGCCCTAAAATCACGTCATTCAATCCAAATTTGTAAAACTGCATACTTGCAAAAATTGTCAATTGTGTACACGGGTACACGAGCGTACAAATCGTAGCGGTTATGGTTTTAAGTTTACAGCGTTTTTTATAAGACGAATGTTAAGCGATTTTGAATCTTATGTAGGTACTTACTTAAATCAAAAATAGGGGAATTTCATACTTAGGTACTTAGAAAAAAGTTCGTAGGTTGTTGTTTTTGCTGAATATTTTCCACGCCGGCGGTACAAACGCTACGGTTTGCACGCTCGCATGTAACTCCTAGACACGTTGAGGAGTGGAAATATGACGAGTCAGAATCTCAGATTTCGGTATAAGAGTAAGCTTCTTTTTTATCTTATAATTTTGTGATGTGTTTATCAACCTTTATTTTAAGCGAACATTTCTATGATCACTATTGTTTTGACTCAAGATCTACTGATAGATTTTTAAACAGTTTTACAGTCTTGCTGTAATAATAAAAGCAATATTTATAGTATACAAACAATTCTGTATCGGGATATCTACCAGTAGTTAATTTTAAGTTAATTTTAGGTGACTTTAAAAAATATAAGTTTGAATAACGACATAATAATAGTAGGCAAAACCAGGAGTAACGATAGTATGTCGATTTGCTATTTTGTTTTGATCCATCTCCATATAAATAATTACAATTTTGCAAAGTCATCATCAATGACATACTACTAACATACGATGATTTTGCCTGCTGAATTTTCTAAATAAAATGTATGAAATAATACTAATAACAAACGTACAGTAGTATTTATTTTATCAATATAACTTTACGGTAAACAATAAAATGTTTGGCGCCGAGATGTCTTGAGGTTTCAATTTCACCATACCATTTTGTCCGAGGATATCAAAATCTAGCAAAAAAGAAAACGTACGACTTTGAACTCTATTGATAAAAATTAAAAGATATATAAATGGAAAAAATAAAATAAAATCGATCATTCAATTTCTGCACCTGAGTCCTGACTGGGTTGGATCAGCTACAACAAATTTTCATATAAGTATAAAATAAAAAATAAAAAGATACAGTTTCACTTTAGTTCTTTATTTCTTTTAGTGTGCTACTAATTCTACAATGTCGGTAAGTGTCCAAGTTTAAAAAATAAATACTCTGAATTATGTTATGGCCTTAATAATACCAGTACTGCAACGATAATGTGTTCTGTTTCAGACACCAAGCTGGGTTTATTCACCAATTTCACCTCCATTAATGATAGATCCTGATATGGTTGATAGAGCCATCAATTATTTGGATATGGATGAACGACGCAGAACCCCACCCACACTAAATACAACTAATGAAAACAAGATAGAGTTAATGAGTTTTTACAAAACATTTTCCATCGGTGGTGCTAAAGTTATACGGATCGAAATCTACGATGCGAACCAATTTCAAAGTAATTCTATGTGCCAGTGCAGTGCGGAAATATGTGTTCAGCATATTGTGAAGGATATTCACAATGATAACATATACTCACGTGTCAAAGACTTGCTACCATATTTGAATAATACTTTTTATCAATCCTTGTAAAAGAAAACTGGAAGGGATGTTCCTTTAGTGTATTAGTTCATAAGTTGTATGCATCATATGTATGTGCCTTAAAAAATGTGTTTTGCCTAAATAAATGGTGTGAAGAAAATAAAGTGTTTTGTCAGTAAGATAAGATACGAACGATCCTAGTAGATATTAATGATAATAGAATGTTAAACCTACTTATGAATCGAAGTGTGAATGTCTAAGCTATAAATTTACCTGTATTCTATTACTTAGTTCAGTGAAAAATGTAAATAATTAGAAATGTAAGAAATCTATCATTGGAGTATTCTAAATAGACGATCTTGAATAGAGTCTCATTTCGATCTGAATGCAACATTCAATTTGAATTGAGAATTCTGAATGCAACATTCATTTTGAATAGAGAATTCTGAATGCAACCTTCATTTTGAATAGTGAAATATAGGGATACTCGAATGGTCGAACTGTGAAATATAGGGTATTCGGATCTATGATCTGAATACCCTATATTTCAACTACTATTAACAATTTCAAGGGTTTTAATTTTGCTGCACGGAACCCCAATTACTTTTCTAAAACAAAAGTAGCCTAAGTTACTCCCTATAACATCAGATATCTGCAGTTAAAGTCCCGTCAAAATTGATCCTGCCGTGTCGGAGATTGGCCGGAATGAATAGTCTTGGGATTCTATTACGATTTGAATACTTAAGCCCGTTTTCACCAACACTAAATGACACCTAATTAAATGCCTAGCGCCCGTTTTCACCAACAGTAAGTGACACCTAACTGAATGCCTACTGCCCGTTTTCACCAGTACTAAATGACACCTAATTAAATGCCTACTGCCCGTTTTCACCAACACTAAGAGATACCTAACTGAATGCCTAATGCCCGTTTTCACCAACACTAAGTGACACCAAATAAATGCCTAATGCCCGTCTCTCAATGTTCCTTTTTTCATAAAGCTCTGCAAAAGCCAATATCCAACAAATCTCTGATTACGGTCCAGTTGGTCTTTTTCACATTGAAATCTGACTTTCTAGTTTGAAAATACGGTTCATTATCGAGCACCAGTTCTTCCGGACTCCCCATACCTTATAGTTCAATGATATTAAACTTTTTATACCGGGAACTTTTCTATTTAACGAGCGAACAGCAAGGAAGTGTCATGCGATGCGCACACGCAACTGCTAATACGTAACTCATAAATTAAACGCAATCAATAATGTATGTCTATCTCTTTCTTTTGTTTGCCGTTGGAGAGAGACAAATATAGGATTCGCGAAGTCTTTATAATGTGAGGTATTGTTCGCTTTCAGTAGTAAATGAATGTTTTTGACGAGGAAGCATAAAGATAGACACGTAAATATGTAGGATCATGTAAAATGACAGCTCATTTTTATGATAGCCATTTCCGTCGGTATTGCCAATGTTGAAAAGTATTAGCACTTATTGAGAAAACAGAAAATTATAACTTTCAAGAACAAGGCGGTTCTTGACTGCAATGTCTATGGCGAGCTTAGTGTAGCCTTCTCTAGCCATTATAGAAGAAAGCGCTATTATTTATTGTCACAGAGATACGTTCTGAATTCAGAACATGTTCTTTTTTTAAACTAAAAGACTTTAGAAATGCCATTCGAAATTCTAATCGAAATATTACCGAACCAACAACCAACATAAAGTTTCTTGCCGCTTCGCCTAGACTAAACGAAACAAAAACCTGAATCCAGTTACCCATGATTTATGTGAACTAAAATATTTTGATATAGATTTGGACCGAGCGTAGGTAAGTAGTTTAAGTACACCCAATTTATCCCCAGCGTCTCATTATTTAATCTTGTACATTTTTTGTCCTCACATCCGCGGTGAAAGTTTTCTTTCAATACCTTAAGTAATAACGTGAAAGCTGTGTGATCTTTGGAAACATTCGCATTGTGTATTATGCTTACGTAATTGTTCTTTGGCGACAATCCAATGATATTGTTAGCGGAGAGGAAAGACACAAGTTTCCGTTACACCGGCGCACCCTGCGTAGTTGGGTAGTTGGCTGGGTAACAGTTGGTATCTCTTTTAACCTTTCTGGTTCCTGGTTTCATAGGTTAAACACGACATTGAGTTTCCATAGCACTTGCTGATATGAAAGAAATTAGGTACAGCGGTCAAAAAATGTATGAAGTTCATAGTTGAAAATGTTAATGTGCGTTTTAAAGCAACAGAAAGTGGAAATGAAATGGAGGACTGATGTTGGCTTATAATGAGATCAGTTGCAATCAGACGCACTAAAGACACAAGACGTAACTGAACATTAACTGAACTAAAGGCCATTATGGTATTGTTAATTCTTTATTCAACTTTCCTGCTTCAATACCTCGTGATAAGATCTAGTAACCTTTCAGGTAATTTTGTACAATTTCTGTACAAAGGAAAAACTGTGAGATGGACCTATCCGGTGATTGAAAAAGCCCTTACATCGCTTTCACGAAACTTCAAAACTTTCCGATTGAATCGGAAGTAAGGAAACCAATTTCGGGCATGAAAAATCTTTAATATTTCTTACATAACTCAGCATTGCGTCACACACGCCATCTGCACGACACTGCGTGTCGGGCTGCAATGTTCTAGGAACCGCACGGTATGTATCGTGATGCAAGAGATGATACTAACGACTGTTGATGCTGCAAACCTAGTTTTGGTACTTTTTACTGACTGCTTGGAGGAATTTCCAGCATTTTACGGAAGATTCTGTAAGGTTTATATTGAGTCTGCCTGCCAGGGCTGCGGGACTGTTCGAAAGAGATACCGCGACCCAGGAACACAAAGGGCAAAAGAAGGAAGGATGGGTTTTAGTCAGAACAAGTCTGACACTCCCTTCCGCTCCGCTCAGAGCGGGAGGAGTCATTTGATGATTTCCTATATCAAAAAAAAAAAACAAAAAAGGGGTTACGGTTAGGAGAAAAAGGCGTGTGGTATGTATATTTGTAACAACAGCCATTAATTCAAGATTTATCAAAATTATATGATTTCAATTTAAACTCTCGTGAACCCGTGAACCGTAAACAATATCTTTTACTAGTGTGCAATATTTCACCGAAATCCATTTAGCCGTAACGATGCTATTGAGTAATCAATAATCTTTAATACTATAATAAGATTCGCTTCATTTGTTAGCTCAAACCAAAAATAAGTGAGTGACGTTAATTTTAGCTAATGTGAGTTGTTTGAGGTTCCCGTTCTGAACAAAAATACACCTTTTTGTGTTACATAAGATCACCTTTTTGTCTGTCTATCCGTCTGTCAATCCCCTTTTTCTTAAGAACGGATAGTGGAGGTAATGATTGGTAATAAATAGTCAAGTACAAGTAAACACTAAACGCGAAAGCCTTCTCGTTCGTCAAGAGTTACAATCACATGTTGTCCGTCCATCACAAAGTTTTTATTCTTATAGCTGTAGAATGCTTAAGTTATGATTAGGTTTAAATAAGTGGTGAAAGCTTATAACATCACTTGGAACCTCTCTAATTTGCTTTACGGTCTACTCAAGCTTCTGTCAAGATTTATTGTCTCTCGAGTGGGGACAATCAGTGGCGTAAGAGACATACATTAACTTTCATATGTATTTTATTTCTAGAGGAACAGAGCGCCACGTTCTACGATTCTTTCTCGCTATTACCTTTTTGGCAGTGACATTTTAAAATGTCAAAACTTATAAGACAATATTATAGACTGCCTAACTTCTAAGGTATGATGCTTGAAGAAAAAGCGCATATTGGTACGATACAACAACTGATACATACTTAAGTAGGTAAATCTTGTTCTGCAAAACGTACGCCAAGAAAACACGCAACAACATTAATTCCAATCAGGGTGAAAACCGAACGGATATGCTTATAATACATCCGTATGTCACAGGCGGCTATCTCAGAAACTTGTCGTACATTCGAGAAAGTTGCTGCTAGCGATCGGAAACATAGTTGTATGCCCTTATCGGATGGTGGTAAGCTAGTAGTTATTTTAGGTATATATAAAAAGAACACATGTTTATTTGGCAGATGCTACAAGTGCACACCACATAAAACAGAAAAAAAAAACAAAAAAACGTAAATCCAAACAAAAAAAAAAAAAAACTAGCACTCCGGGAGTGCCGGCAGAAGTGAAAACTTGATTATTAACGTTGAGCATGTTTGATATTTTGGAATGGTTAGGGAATAATTTTGCACCAATTGCTTTATCAGTATAAAAGTACTATCATTTATGGAAGTGCCCTTAGACTGCCTTAGTACGGGAACCAGTGTCGCCAAACTCATACACTTGCAAATTAAAATGAACATTCCAATACACAGAAAACGATAAAACATAGCAATGATGCAACTGTAATATTTTATTTATAAACAAATTACTGTCCTTGAAAAAGCACTAACTTATTATGTATAATTCTTATTTTCGATTGTGGTTCAAAACATTGTTTGGTACTATGGTGAATACGGGTTTCGAAGTAATGCATTGCGATTGATTTAATGAGGAGAGTTCTGTGATTCCCTATAAAAGGCTGACTGTCGAAATGGTCATTAATAAATATATTAATATTGGTACGTGTGCATTCCTTGTAACACGATAATATAAGTGTTGACATCACATTTTTCTCATTAAAAAATGAATTTCCTTTATGTGAACGCGCTCGAAATATCTTTTCTGCCAATTCACAGACTTTATTTAAGTCAGTAGAAGGATAAATAAGGCCTCCTTTGTCTCTTCTAGCAATGATTCCGTGATTTTTTTTTTTAATTTATTCATGACCATGGATACATGTCCTTCAGTCGTAATGATTCCGTGATACTTATCTGTGATCAAAGCCAAAAGACAATCCTCACATTTAATAACTTTCCTCAACTTTCTTGCAATAAAACCAGCAATATAGGTTATTATTTCTTTAGAATAAAGAGTAAGCCTAGAAGGATCTGTTAAATAATCATGATCTATGTTGATCATAGGATCACATCCTAAAGATTCATGCGGTAGCAGCAATCCACAAGTTTCTTATTTCGGGTTTATTCGGAAATCTGAAAATTTAATAAGATTTTTTATTATCTTTCATTTTTTGCGTCAGGTGAGTGCAGTTATACGAATTAAAATCGTATAATACGTGTGTTACTAACATAGATTTTAAGTAGTGCGTATTACTAATATCATATGAATCAAGGTCGGAAGAGTATTTTTTTATAGACATTGCATTATTCGGTATTACCCATATTAAAGGGTAAATTCCCCGTCAAAAAGTGGCAACACTGAATTTTGAGGTAAGATAATAAAATTATTGCAAAAATCACGATTATACGAGATTTATCCATTAAACGAATTAGTTGGTACATTACTGCGACTATTTTATGAGAAATAATAGGACACAAAGCGATTGAATACTTAAAAAGATCTAATACTTACGAGTGAAAGGACAGTCCAGCAATCTTCATCAAACTATCACTTTTACAGTTTATTACACTGCACCTTACCATTTTGCACAGTTGCACAAATGTACTGTTGTCGAATTAAGCTCGAAAAGATCATATAATGTGTATAATTTCGATGCAATTGTTAATAAACAAATTGGATGTCAATCTGGCACCGCCACAAACGTCAAACTTGTTGTGCACTGACAATGATGTGCTCAGCCGACACGCGATAAGGGACAGAAATATTTATACTCTGTCTCTTTTCTTTGCTAGTGACGTTTATATGTTCTTCTTTTTCTTGTGCGAATGCAAAGGAAGATATCCAGCAGTCTATAGAATACTCTGTCTACGGTTTTTTCTATTCCGTGTTTATCCCTAAAGCATTAGGTTCAAAGTTGATTGGAAACATTTAAAAATTTCTTTAAATGATTTTAAACCATAAAATGTTGAAGGTTAAGTTCAAAATCGTCTACACTCCATCCGTCTTACGCTTTTTCCAAATTTCTTTAAATGATTTTAAACCATAAAATGTTGAAGGTTAAGTTCAAAATCGTCTACTCTCCATCCGTCTTACGCTTTTTCCAAATTTCTTTAAATGATTTTAAACCATAAAATGTTGAAGGTTAAGTTCAAAATCGTCTACTCTCCATCCGTCTTACGCTTTTTCCAAATTTCTTTAAATAATTTTAAACCATAAAATGTTGAAGGTTAAGTTCAAAATCGTCTACTCTCCATCCGTCTTACGCTTTGTCACGTGTCCTGACGCGAGTGTCCTGACGCGAGTTTAAGATTTTATACCCATTACAGAACAATTTTTTTAAAGTGCTCAACGCCGCTAAAGAAGTTTTCACTTCAAAAATATTGTGTGTCTCACGGCAGCGCCAATTAGGAACGGTGAAAATTGCCTACGCATACGCATACTGCACCGTCCGGGGGGATGGCTTGGTTATGTGGAGCTTAAACCCACTAAAAAACACCACCAGTGAGCCTACTGTCGCCTTGGCGGATGAGCAGCGAGAACTGCTAAGCATGACGTTCGCGACCCATCCAGCGCAGCCCGTCTCCGGGCACCAAACTCCTTTGGCAACGTCCCAGCTCACCTGAGATATCGCCACCAGTCATGAGTGTCGTGCAATGCGACGACGATAGACTCCTCGATCGGCGCCAAATAGGCCCAGTTCAGCATATACTAGCTAAGCGTGCATGAACGTGGATATGGTGAAATGTGTGTTCTTAAGAAAAATGGCGTCAGTTTATGTATGTAATAGGTAATAGATGTGAGATTGTTAGTAAAAACCTGGATGAGGATGGCACAGGAACGTGGAGATCGCCACAAGCAAAGAGGATTAAAGCCAACAGTGGGTGAAGTGGGTGAACATGAAAAAAACCATTACTTATTTTCTATTGGCGAGTAAGTGAATGTAGAGGTAATCACAATTAAGAACTCGAATACTCTTTTCGTTATTATAATATTGCCATTCTGTTCCATTCATCGAAAAGTCAAGTCGAAGTCCCTGAAAGAAAGGACTACTAAGTTATTAACTGTCACTGATGCGACTATTATATACTCGTATTTTCAAGAAAGTACTCGTAGAAACTTAAATAAACGTTTTCTTCAGTTAAATGCGTTTTCACATTCGACTTCTATTAAAGTCAACATTAAAATTAAACACACAACACTTCTTTTCTTTTCACAACAATTCTTTGTACAGGTTTACACCTGTACAAAGAAATAATATAACTATTCACTATGCCATAAAACGGCTACCTCTTGATGATAGTTTAAGAACCACCCATAACGCGGCGAAAGTGCACTGCACTCGATGATAATTTACTTGCAATCAAGTGAGAGTTAGGTTTCAGTAATATTACTTTCTATCTAATTTGTATGTTCCCCGGCTAAATAAAGGCGTCGCTCCACAGCAGCACAGGGCTATGCTATGCACGTGAACTAAGCTTCGTTTTAATACTGGCGGGATCGTCCACTGCGATCCAGGGGCAAAATACGTACAGATTCGTGTCTGGCAAACAAATGAACTACGCAGCATTAGGCATCTTATTTTTTTATGCTTGTCCATAAATTCAACCTCACTCAGCGAGCAATGGAAGGGGTTATGATTCAATGAACATTCGAAATTTAGTAATTCGTCGTAGCAAGCTTTCGAAGTTCTGCACATCGCGATGATGAACATTCTCAAATAAGTAATTCGTCATAGCGTACCTTCTAACTCACGCAAATCGTTCTTTTAAACTTTATGAATACAGTATCGGTATTTTAAACCACGAAGTTCAGTATGACAGTCCTTTCAATGCATCATGCATTTCAATGACGACCTTCAACAGGATTTACAAAAGCTTTTTTGTACCTTATGTCAACCCAATACATTTTGTTTTTCGATCATCCTTAACACTAACAGAATATCACTGAATATCACCCTCGTGTTTGAAATATAACCGTGGACGGCCAACTTAACAATAGACAGAACAGTTGCACTTTCGTATTCATTAGATCAGCGAATTTGCGAGGATGAGCGTGCATTTGCATCGTAACGACGGTTTAATGGACTAGTTCTTTGATGGATGCATGCCCGCGTGGTCGGAAGCTTGCTCTGGTTAAAAACCGTGGTAAATTCGTCTGATTGCTCCTCTCATTACTGAAGATTGCAAGTCATAAATGTCAGGAAGGATGTTTGTAATGAAAGGTGAAGTTGTTATGTTATGTCTGGTTCTCCGAAAAGAATGTTAAAGGAAAGAAATATACAGGGTTGTCACACTGTTTGAATTTCCACCTTAAAAAAATAACAAGGTGCTTGCAGCTTAATCCAAAATTGCTCTTCTGTTGGTTGGCTTTAAGATAATTGTAGTATTATTGGTACAGTCAGTAGGATAATGAGTCATGATAATATTGTTTTGTTAATAAACGTTTTTATTAACAAAACAATATTTGAATATCTAATATTGTGATACCGATTAGGCACCTTCTGTAACTGCCTTACAGTTCCTTCTTTTTTATTTGACAATGATTGAGGAAAGTAAGTTTTAACAGTAATTTATACTTTCAAAAGCCAAAACCACAAGAAGCTACAAAAAAAAGCATGCCTGAAAAATCTTAATTACCACAAAAATCAGGCCAAAGACCACAATGACTAAAATCTCTCTTCTAACATAACACTACAGAAAATGACGTAAGTAAGTACACTCATTAGAAAATATTCAAACGACTTGAGCATCTCAATAGATCTGTCGCTTGTTACGGTAATGGGTTTGTGGTTTTTGTGTTTTTTTTAGAATGTGTGTAAAAGTACCTATTAGTGTGCAAGTGTAAATTGGACCTGGTATTGTGTTCAAGAAAGTTTGTTAGTTGGCGTGTTCGATGGTTACTCTGAGCTCGAGTACCCCACAGATGAAAATGTTATTTACTTTTCTGAAAACTTGTTGTCTTTAGTTTTTAATAATGAAATTGTTCAGACTTTAGCATAGGCTTTTAAATGTCAGTATTTTTCTTTAACGATTTAGATTTTCTTGAAAAACCAGAAGATAACTGTTTAGATATAATCAATATTTACATTATAATGGGTGTAAAAGTACCCTTAACGAAGCTGAAAGGCACTTGTTGCTCCCACCATTTTTGGGTTCTAGACCATACCTGGGAACCTTCTAGTTACAGAGATATTTAGGGTTAAGTTCCAACTTTCAGGGATTTCTCAGTAGCTGCCACAGAGTCTGGATCTGTGCCCTGTTAATGGAAATAGGCCCGCCCCTATTACATGGGACTTTAACATAACTGGTGAAATGTGGATGTAGTATTAGGTACACCTCTGCCTAACTCTTCGGATAACAGGCGTAATATGTTATGTAGTTCCAACTTTTTCACAAGTTTTTTTTAAACACAAGTTTTTAAAATTATAACTTTACTTTTAATACCTCCACGACCCCAATGCATCCAATGCATCCATCAGCACAATTATTTGAGTGCGTTACATTGAGTCTTACCGTAAAACGTGATTTTACACACCAAAAAAAAGTTGTTTCCCAGCAATAATTTTTGCGTAGAGTTTGCGTAGTTTGATGTACAGAATGCTTGGTTGTCGGCTTCATGAATGGTCCGTTTACACCCTGCAGTAGCTTGAAGAATATTACCGAATTGAAACACCATAACATTAGATAACTTCAAATAATTTATTTATCTTTCTAACTCAGTTTATTTGACACCCCAACTGACATATTGATGTGATTTCAATCACGAAAAAAAACTGTAAGAACACGAATGGGTTACGGTAATCTTTTTTATCGTCTAAGAGCATAGCCGCCAGCATAATTACAAAAGGCCATTCATTTAACATTAGATTTCCGGGCAAAAAATGGCTGTGTACATAAAAAATGGGACAAAATATCTAGGTATATTACATAACCGACGAGTCGTAAGTCAATATAAATCATAACGGCACATAACTTAGTCGTCATCGCGCGTAATTAGCAAATATGTAATGAGCACTTTCGCTGCTAGAGAAAAGTGTGACCGGCCGTGGCACACTGAGTGCATCATACGTGGCTTGATTCTTGAATTAATCATATTTTGGGATTAAGGGGATATTGTTTTTTTTTTCTTCTAAGTACTGTTGTTTATAGCTACTATAATGAAACATTTAGATACATTTTTGGAAGAGCATATTTAATTTAAAACATCAAACGAAATTAAATCGATTAGCAGCAGATGACAATCCGAAAGTTTGACAACCGAATGTATAATAAATCGAAGCTATCGTGAAAATGTGTGAATTTTAGCTGAAAAGACCCCAGACCTGTCTGCGTTCAAGTTTTTTCAGAATATTCCATTTTTAGTATCTGCTGGTTCGCTTTCCTGAAATATACATCGTGCATCGGTACGATTATCTAATATTGCATTTCCCTACCGGAAAATATCGTAATAGTAGACATCATTCACAACTGGGGAGATAAAGTACAAACGCCAGCACAGCAAGCTACCCGAAACTGTCAAATTTTCCCAATCAACCTTGAACCTTATCTTTTAGCAATAAAGTTGAAATTTATTAAAGAAATTTGATAGATTGTAGTAGCTTGATGTGCTGGCATCTGTACCCAGCCAAACACACTCAAAAAAGTTTGTTCATTGTCAATGTTTTTTACTTATTAAAACTGCTCCCGCTATACCACAACCGCAAATGACACAGCGTTTACGTGTACGTCTGGTTTCCATTGCCGCGCGAACGGTTGCGTAACGTTAACGTGTACGTGCGGGGACGCCGGACGGTCGCGAACTAACGTTATGATTCGTGCGGTGACGTGCGAGTTATGCCGATATAATAGAAAACTGATTATGAAATGTGATTCGATTACTATTATTAGGTATGGTATTGGTCGTGATTTTATTTTACTACATAAACGGTGGTGTGATTTAATGGTAGTAGGCATGGTTACTGAGCGCAAAAAAAAAATGACCGAGTTTAGAAAGTCTCTCTGGCTGATACGTAGACTGAAAAGTCGCCTTTAGTAAACTACCAAGGCACCCAAAATAGCAGAATAGTATCCACAACATTTAACAAAGCAGGTTGGGTGCTTAATACTTTTCCTTCAGAGATAAACAATAGTCTATCTAATTGATCCAGTGGTCGCAAGCGCAACTGCTAAGCATGAGGTCCTGGGTTCAATTCCCGGGTTTTCCCATCAGTAATTTCTCAGTAGCAGCCACGAGCTCTGGATTTGTGCCTGGTCGATGGCAATAGGCTCGCCGCCTATTCCATGGGACTTAAAAACATAATTGGCTAAATGTGGGTGTACTATTAGGTACACCTCTGCCTAACTCTTCGGGGATTACGGGTGTGATATTATGATGTTATAAACAATAAAAAAAACATAGAAAATTGGCTACAAACAAATATAACCACATTACTGAACAAAAGAATAATAGATTTGCTTACTCATTTAATTAATTTAAAAAAATCAGTCCGAGTATTAAGATGAAAGAATTTCTTTATCAGCTTAACGCGGATACGCGATCATTCGATAAATTAAACATATTGATTTACTCTAAATGTGACGCATAAAAATAAAACACATAAAAAAATAGTTTTTTTTTTTGATTGAACGTTTAAAAATGTAATTTATATGTACGTGATGAATAAAGGAAATAAACATAAAATAAAATAAAAAACAAGTATAGAGATAGCATGCGTCCCATCCACGCAAAACGACCAGCACGCCTTCAGTACAATACTATGGCACCATGCGAAACAACTTACTGACTTACATTTTCTTACTACAGTGGTAGATTTCTGTCCTACCCTTATCAGCCCATATCCCATGGTGATTTAGCAACCGATCAGATATTCTCAATTCCACCTTGTTAGTATCTAACACTAACGATCCGTCAGTATGTGTGTCACACATTATGTATTACAAAACTCTGTAGCACATGGGAACTTGCTTTTTTAAATACTGGTGATTGATGGAAATTCGTACGGTTTTTAGTCTGTTTATAGTTTGTGTGATTTTTCCACGCCTTATATGGGAATTACGAACATTAAGTTTTTTGATTTGAATTGAAATAAATTGGTGGATATGCTAGACAAAGATAAATAATGTATGTACTTGTTTAGTTTATTACTATAAGACTTCAGACTCACAGCTGTCTTTAAATATACTTTACAGGCAGTTTTGAATGTGAAAAACAAAAAATGAAGCTACATATACATAATTCTTGGCATAATACCTGTGAAAATACTGTAGTCGCCCATTCCAGAGCGTAGATACTTGTTCAGTTCTTGAAAACACATAACATAAAACTGTCCTTGTGGTAGGTATCGAAAAATGAAAAAAAAAAACATTTTGGGACGTCTAATATGCAAACTTACACTGTCACTCTGAATGTCATCCCGCGGTCATGGCGTTTGCAACAGCGTCGAAATATCGGGTGCTCACAGTAGTTGAAAATGACGGAAGATATCCCGTAAGTGACAGTAAGTCACTTCTTACTAATATTATAAATGTGAAAGTTTTTAGGAGGATTGGATGGATGGATGGATTTTTGTTACTCTTTCACGAAAAAACTTCAGAACGGATTTGGATAAAATTTTGCACACAAATTGTTTAAAACCTGGGTTAACACATAGGATACTTTTTATCCCGGTAGTATGATCCCATGGGACAATTATGGAACTCCACGCGGGCGATGCTGCGGGCATAAGCTAGTTTAGTTATAAATCGCGAAAGTTAGCCGTATTCATTATGTCAATACTTGCTATATTTTAGAGCAGTGAAGTGTATCTGAATACGCACATTATAATACCTATCGCACTCTCTGATTGGATGGGATCCAAAATTACTTATTTTTGACAGCAGTTTTGAAACCTGACTATATTCACCATGTTGGCAGACATTTCAAAATCCTCAGAACCGACACAGTGCGATGAAACCTCACACTTTATATTATGCTACCGTTAGCTAAGCGGATTGTTGTGGTATAGCGTAGGCTGTACCACCATCACAATAGGCAATATCCATCTATCAACGAGATCATATTCAACAGAACCTGCGAATCATCATCTGCCTCGTCTTTTCCCAACTATGTTAGGGTCGGCTTCCAATCTTACGGGATAAAGTTGAATACAAGTATTTTACATGGAGCGACTGCCTATCTGACCTACCCGGTGCAGTTACTGGGTAATACGATACTCCTTGGTAAGACTGGTTGTCAGACTTTCGGGTTTCTTAGACTCTCATCTACAGATGATAGGCATAACCAACAGTTTAACATGCTCTGATGCACAGAGGGTACTCGGTATGCTCGCCCATCCACGGATCGACCGCAGAGCAAAAGCTGGTTAACCCTGAAAATCGACCTGTGCGGCTGTTATTATGGAGCCACGTAACCAACGATAAACATTAAATAAATCAAACAGCCAAATTCGAAACTTCAACATCCCACACGATATCCAATAAAATTAAACGGTGAGAATTAGAAAATACCGAGCGAGCCTACCGATGACACTTTTCCTATTGTTATTAACTAGTTTTTATCGATATAGAAAACGGAAACTCTTGCGCAGCAAAAACGTAACGCATTCAGCCTGTATAGAGTCACAGTATTGTGTTCAGAAATTAAGATGCGTGCTGGTCACTGGGAAATTAGAAAGCATCTTTGTCTCGATTGTATGCTCTATGGGAATTTGTTGAAAAAGTTTGTTTAGAAAAAGTTTTGCCCGTAATTATTTTTTTTATTCCAATGCACGCAAATCGTTACAATAGAATTGTCTTACCCAAGTTACGAAACTGATAGAATATAACTACTGATATAAATGGAACAGATCCAATTGATTTAGTCTAACCGCAGCAATCGCTCTATTAAACCATTGATACTTACCTGATTGACAGTTTTAAAATATCATCGAACGTCTTCAACACATACAGGATGTTTTGTAATATGAAGATTTTATTATTATATACTATGAATGTACTATGCAGACTATTGTTTTTAACTGTAAACCTTTTTTAATTTTGTTTCTATTGTAATTAAATGACACTGACTTATGAATTTATGATTGAATAATTTAATGTAATTTAATTAATATATTTTTATATGTCGGTTCTTAGGATTTTTTATATGTGTATATATTAGTATGTATGTTTATTTTTAATAGATCTATTTTTGTTTTAAGCTAAGTTAAATTTCCTTGTTTTGTCTTTTCTACACACTGTGTCTACATTTCTAATCCATCTTTCCTCTCGCCGGTCTGCTGGAAGAAATTTCTTATGAAATAAGCAGTACCTTTGTGCTCTTCTATGTTAATATATTGTCCTGTTAAGTATCTGTGTGTACATAAATAAATAAATAAAAATAAATAAATAATATTGTACCTCTGGTTTCCGATTTTATTCCAATTGTATTATGAAGCTTTTATTTTTATATACTATGAATGTACTATGCAGACTATTGTTTTTAACTGTAAACCATTTTTTAATTCCATTTTCAATGTATTTAACAATTTTATTAATGTTGCATGCCGAATATAAGGTAGATTATACAAGGCTCACCCATCTTGTCGCTACATCTTATTTCATGTACCTACAATCTATGCAAATAAATTTTACTTTACTTTACTTTAACGTTATTGTTGTTTTTCTCGGGAACAGTACTACTTTTAGAAACGGACATAGGGTACCTTTCAGGTACCCTATGTCCGTTTCTGTACATCCGAAAACGTATATGTAAGATTTCAGGATGATCGGTTCAGTGGTTTAGGCGTGAAAAGGTAACAAACAAACTTACTTTCAGCAAAAGGGACAGCAAATGACCCCTCCTTTCGTCCCGTTAGAGTTGCAAATGATACACCAAACACCCTGTATCATTTAAAATTGTCCTGTCCACATTAAAGGTTATCAAGATGAATCTGCTCGTTCACAAGGTAAGATCTTAACTGAATGTCATCAGTGAACGTCCATACCTACTGGACGCGTCCTGTTTATTTGAAGTTCATGACATTTGACTTGCTCGGCCACCGGTTTTAATCTAGACTTATATTTAACTTGATAGATAAAGATGGCCGCTTTTGTATTAAAATGGTTCCTGTAACATTCGATGGTTTATAATTAATGTAAGAAAACTTAAAGCAAATGATGTATATTTTGTTTTTTTCTCAGTAGGTACTGATACCACGGAGTCTGGATTTGTGACCAGTTGATAGCAATAGGCTAGCCTTCTTTTACATGGGACTTCAACACGGGCAAAACGTGGGTGTACTATTAGGTAGGTACACCTCTGCTTAACCTCACGGGGATTACAGTCGAGATGTTATGTTATGTTTATATGTTACGGTGCTCCCACACTCGGAGCCTTCGCTTGTAATTATAACAATTCTGATTCACTTGTTTCTGTACAAAATCGAATCTTGGATTGTTAGATTATAGGCCAATGTTCTCGGCGAGGGAGCGCCTTCTTGTTATGTAGTACCAAAAACTTTGGCACCCACAGAATTAGTCTAGAAAACTACAAATATAGAAGTCAGTGAACTTTGTTAGAAGGCACATTAAAACAAATGATTCTAAAAATAGCTAGCAGTACTTATCCGCATGCAATCTAGTTATAATAGCTTATTGTAGTTATTATAAGTCGTTAGTAAGAGATATCATTTACAAAGACAACATATAATGTGCTCTCTCCATTGTTTATAACACAATGTGTAGAAAGTAGCTTATCTATACTAATATGTTTATAGTTGGTTTGTTTGTTTGTATGTATGTTTGTTAGTTTGGATGTAGGAGGTAATCTTTGGAACTGTTGATTCTATTCCGAAAATTCTTTAACAAATAGGAAGTTACATTATCGCCGAGTGTCATAGGCTATAATTATTAAAAACGTCCCCGTGGGGTAATTCCAAACCATAGAGCGAGCAAAGCCACTGTCAAAAGATAGCTATTGATAAAAATATAATTTACGAAGGAGTGTAATGTGTTTAGTGTTACGGGTCATAAATTATAAAAGCAATGTTATTAGTAATAGAAATTTTAATAACTACATTAACTTTAATTGTGTTTTTGAAATTAGATATGTTTTATATGATTATTTTATGCATTTCGATGTTATTTAATTATACGCTTTAACATGATTATATTATAGTTGTGCCAATTTGCTAGAGCAACAATTAGGTACTAGAACAATATGAATGAGTGGTATTTTAGTAGTTCCCAATAAACTCGTAAAGCTTAAATATTATATCAAGAGCATAATCTGCGCTGATGGTCATAATCGTCTGCGTTGAAAAATAATAGAAGATTTTTTTGTTGCACCGTAAAGAAAGATCATTATCGTGTACAATTCTATTTAAAGACAAGGTACTTAATGAAATAGCTACGATTTAGATATCCAAATTGACTATAGTTTGCTACTTAAGTAAATAAACATACTCTTAAAAACGTAAATCCAACAAAAGACTAAGGAGTTTTTAAGAAACATAAATAAGAAATAGAATACCTACTCTTGATTATGTAGAATTGTAGACCACACAAATTACAGGTTTGAAAAAAGTAGACATTTTATATTTCAGAAGGCACCTCACTTACTACATAATCCTCTACGTATCTATTTGATTACATATTGATCCGTCAGGTGTATGTACATGTATATCCACATATATAACATAATCATAATTATGTCAATCACACATGACCAATCCAATCAGAAATTCACCCAAGAGTTCACTGGCCCGACCAGGAACGCATAAAATCGAAAGTGCTGCGAGAAAGTAGGACCTTGCTCTTGAAAGCGAAAGGTGCTCATAACATATTGTTAGCTTGTTTACACCGTACATAAATACATACAGTATGCAGTAGAACTATCATGTTTTATGGGTACGCTGTGGGTGTAATTAGAGGTGGTTTGAATTGTGGCTGGTACAGTGAACAAGAGAAATGATATGACTATTGACGAACTAGTTAGTGGCTTAATAATTATTTATGAACTCCCAAGATAATCTATTCTGTGTTAGACTATGAAAAATTCCTAGTTTTTAAAGCGTTTGTTCCGATTCATAGTTTTTCCTTATTTTAGAGAAAATAGAAAAACGTGGACGATGCTGTAGGATCATGCATGGATCGGATTCGTAGCAGGCAGTGGTTCTGTATATTTCCGCTTACCCCCATTGAAAAAGGCGTAATTTATGACCATATGAAAACGAAATACCAATAAATAAGTAATAAGGATCTGAATCCAAAATATGTCGTACCGAAATGCCTTTTTTTTTTGGATGCGAAGTCATCAAATGTCTCCTCCCGCTCTGGGCGGAGCGGAAGGGAGTGTCAGACTTTTACTCACTAAAACCCATCCATGTTCCTTCTTTTGCCCTTTGTGTTCCAGGGCCGCGGTATCTCTTTCGAACAGTCCCGCAGCCCTGGCAGGGTACCGGAATGCCTGTAGTACTATTGTATGAAGGAAAAACTGGATGGAAATTGGATGTTGAACTCGGAACCGGATCAGGTTCGGATCGAATGCAGTGTGCAAATGTTCTTATTGCCTGTGGATAACAGAACATCACGCCTGATTTCCCCGGTGGCTTAGACAGAGGTGAATTTGTAGATAGTACAACCTCGTTTTGCTAGTTATGTTGCGACATTCGTTCCCTTCAGTTACGGTTCCACTAACTCGACAATGGTATAGTTAAATTATCATCATCAACATCGACAGCCCGACGTCACCCACTGTTGGGTACAGGCAAAGAAATTCAAATACTTGTAACTACTTACTAACAAATCGGTATGTCTAGTGTCATACGCCCGATTATCAGGTAGCATTCGTGTGTCAAAATCGAAAATGTTTGGGATAATTTTTGCATGACTTTATTTATTTTATTTAACAGTTTATGTACACACTAAATACAGAAAACAAGAAAGGGACAGAAAAAATAGGTACAAAGGTGATGCTTATTTCTAAAGAAATCTCTTCCAGCATACCTGCGAAAGGCGAGTAGAAAAAAAAGAGATGTAGACATAGTGTGTTAAACGATGAAGAGAAAATTGAATACATAAAAACAAAGCAAATAACGAATCTAAATAAAACATACAATACAAGAATATACTTAAATATTTACTAGTAAAAAGACAAATATAAGCTACGATATAATACATATCAAATAATATATAATAATAAATACCTATGCAACTATGGCGAAATGGAAAGATAATGTTCTTACACTCTTCTTTTGAAAACTGCAACAGTTTGGCAGTCCCTAATATCAGGCGGAAGAGAATTCCACAACCGCACAGCGTGTACAGTAAAGGAGTAGGAGTAGAAGTCGGTAGAGTGGGGAGGGGATTTAAGGAGGTTCCTAAGATGCGACCTGCAAGGTGCATCAGAGGGACGGGAGTAGGAAAAGCGTTCCCGCAGATAGGATGGAGTTTTAGGGTTATGCAGGATGTTAAAAAGCAAACATAATATTCGAGAGTTCCTGCGAAGTCGGATTGGGAGCCACTTGAGTATCTTGCGAAAGTTGGAAACATGGTCATACTTTTTGAGGTTAAAAACAAAACGAATACAGATATTCTGCAAACGCTCAAGTTTATTTAAAAGCTCCTCGGTGGCATCCAAATAACACGCATCGGCGTAGTCTATGATGGGCTGGATGAGAGTTTGCGCTAGGGAGATTTTGGTCTTCAAAGGCAAGATTATTCCCAATATCCGCTCTATAAAATTTTTGTGAATCTCTTTGGGTACAGTCCTCTTGGTTTGTGCCAATCTCCACATTCCTTTATTTTTGTTCCAGCCTCATCCAGGTTTTACACGCTATGGCAACAATGTCGTTTGCCCATCTCGCTATTGTTAATTAATTGAAACTGCCTCAGCCCACCAAACATGATTTAATTTAATAACGTATGTTATAAGAGCGTGCTACAAGTTACGCGTAATATTATAAATCAGGTAGGCGTGTAATGTCCATTAGATATAATAAATTATAACTTATAACCGTTACGTATGCACGTTTATTATAAAGTTGTTACTGAACTGAGTTATTTTGTTACATAATTAATTAAGTTAATATAGAGATTTATTTTGCCTAGTGATGGCAGAATATCAGTATTTTATATGTACGTACTTTTATTTTATTTTTTGAGAAAACTTGCAAATAGGATACAGATAGTTGACAAGTCAAGTATTACGTACATCTGCCTTTTTAACTAGCATTAGGGATGGTAACTACATATATGAAACTAAGGGCGCTAGCACAGCTAGTTCCAAGCATCGTCATTGGTAGAAAATCTTTTTGTGTCTATTCATTTTTCAAAATAAACTATAACCATGCAATCTATGTACAATGAACTTTTACAGGCTAGCTGATACATGTAGTTTGTATTAATGATAATTCTTACTCCTGTTTCTTTCTGACTATATTATGGAGTATGTCAATGACAAAAGAAAAATTGTGGTTCTGAAAGATTCTTCAATTTTATTTGTCTTTCGACGTTATTTTGACCAAAATTTGCCGCATACATAAGATTTAACAGCAAAAGTCAAAGGTTTAAACACGTTTTCAGTAGTTTATTCAAACGCTGCTAGAAATCAATATTTTACGTCCAGAAACTGGCCGTTCAATACTCATTACTTCGTTAGTGATAGCTATCGTATATAAACTACGGAGTACATAATGAAGTGTATTTAAAGCTAAGCTACCCTGCAGCCGGTGCAGCAGGGCGTGGCTTCCTCTTCCTCAGAGACAAGTTCCGTTCTGCAGCGAGTAGCCTAATCCTTATTACATTATGTTGACTTGTTGATGGCGACGTATTCGCATTAATGTAGTCGTGTATTGATGTAGGTTATTATTATTGTGTTTTTACAGTTTCCGAGACGCATTTCTCAGTAACAGCCCGTAGTATGGATTCGTTCTCGGCTGAGGATAAGCCTGTGGCTTGAACTTAGACCACAGGCTTACATTGAAGCGGCGCTCTTTAAGAGCGGCGCGCTTCACTCGCGAGTGTTAAACCTTTTTGTAGTAAAATAGATTTCTGAGCAGCTAGCTCTGTCTGTCAGACTAATAAACATTTATGTCGTTCAAATCTCTTTGGTTCTGATAAAAAAGTGTGTGCAGACAAAATAATGTTTTAATATAATCGGCCTCTTCCTATACGGGGTTCGAAACCGTGTAGTTGTTGGTATAGGTGACCATACCGATCACACCACAATCTCTTATTACATGGGACTTAAAACCATAACTGACAAAACATGGGTACTCTACTTGTGTAATAATATAATTCATTCATGATGCGAAAGACTCGTGGCGCCACCTATTATGATAAGAACGTTATTGTTGTTTTCTTCGGGAACAGTACTTTTTTTCGGGATGAAAGGTACCCTATGTCCGTTTCTGTACACCTGACAACGTATATGCAAAATTTCAGGATGATCGGTTCAGTAGTTTACTCGTGAAAAGGTAACAAATAAACTTACTTTCGCATTTATAATATTAGTTGGGAAGAATTGTTAAATTTCTCGCAAACTTCATTGCTGATGCGTATAACACACGCTTTTAAAGTAAAGATGGTTGTCAATCTGTCACCAGCGGGCGCCAGTTTCATCGATTTCCTTCACTGTGATATACCTGATCAAAATACTAATTAGTCTAAATCTACTCACCGTCATACTAAGATAGCTTAAAAATTACATTCAGACATTTTTTTTTGTTAAAAAAGTAAATATTTTATGCAGCAAGTGCGCCAAAATAAATAAATAAGTGATTATATAAAGTTGCAGGCAAACTGAATTGTATATTGTTATGTAATACTTATGTGACATGTCGGAAGTTCCTGTCAGCAGATAATCAGTATTTTAGATTAGTTAGTATAACTATTTTATTTTTACAGGCGTGATCCCGGGCGCGATGTGTGTCTTCCGGGGTTTACATAATAGTTATTATAATTATTTTAAGAGAATAGTTTAATAGCGAGATGAGAAGATTGGCCAGACGTCGCGTCGGTCGGGGCTATTTGTCTTGAGGACTTTAATACAAAAAAACAAAGGAAAAGAATAAGAGAAAAATATTTGCGTTTGAAATATCATCGACACTGTCTTCGGGTATGCTACTTTGCCCCGCAGTTTCTAACAGCGAAAACAATGATGAGGGGAAACTACAAAAAGTATTTGATTGATCTTTCTTAATTTATGGGATTTATATAAGCCACCTTGAAGCTTGTGGTCTACTTTCTAAGTACGAACCCATAGTTTCGGCCGAAGTTACGGGCATTTCCTACTCAGTATCACTTAGGGACTCACTTAGAGGCCTGAACTAAAAATTAATGACAACACTATTGAACAGCGGTCCCTAATGCTAATGTGTTTTGAAAAACCGGCCTAGTGCAAGTCGGACTCGCGCATGGAGAGTTCCGTACCGTCGTAGAAGGGGAGTCACCTTCAATATTTAATTTATGTTCATTATTTGTTGTTATAGCGGCAACAGAAATACACATTCTGTGAAAATTTCAACTGTCTACCTATTACGGATCATGAGATACAGCCCGCTGACAGACAGTCGGCGGACAGCGGAGGCTTAGTAATAGGGTCCCGTTGGTTACTCTTCGGGTACGGAACCCTAAAAAGTAGGGTAAGGGTTAATAGTAATAATAAAAACATTTTTGCAGTTTTTTAGTTATAATATCGTATAAAAATATTTGCTATGCATTTATTTACATGTTAAAAATACACTTTATGGTTAGGCTTATCCCCAATAAAATGAAACTTAACATACCTAACTATCGAAATCTGTGTGTACTGGCACATCTGCGTACCCCTCAGAGCGTATAGGCGTGATGTTATGTTATGATGTTGTGTAAACAATAAACATCCAAGCGATTGCAGCAATCACAATAGATTTGCTGTCTATTATTTAAGAGTTCCATTGCTTATCTCTGAAGACCAGCATCAGATCTTCAGCAAATTTAAAAGGAACCACTGCGAAATAATTTGCTTCCAAACAAAAAAAAAATCATCGAAATCGGTTCAGAATTGGCGAAGATATCGCTGAACATATACACAAAAAAAAAACAAAATTTTTCAGACGAATTGACCTCCTCTTTTTGGAAGTCGGTTAAATAGGAGTAGGGTTAATTTCGAAGTTTCGAGCTTCTTTCGGACAGTAACGTATTTTCGTTGACGGATTTATGGAGCAGACCCAAGGGGATCTCAATCCTTTTGAAAGCCGTCGTAGTAGAAATATCAAAAACTTTTAAACCAATTGCTACTAGTCTACGACCCTCTGGTATAATATTTGCATATGATATGCCTTTCTTGTAACTACGAGCACACTGATTTGTACTAACTATAGCCTGGATAATAATTATTATGACATAATATTTATTAGATTCATTTAAGAAATAAATAAGTTAGTATAATACTACACACTTTTATAAAAACTTTCTACAATTCAAAATAAATTTTAATAATTAATGAGAGTAAAATAAAAGTAAAATAATCATTGCTTACATAATAATATTACTATTTATAATTATAAAATAAACTCATAATTGTATTTACGTAATGCTTACTTTTGCTTATAATCTAATTACAATAGGAAGCGCGGCGCTACGCTTCAAATATTTTATCAGATAATTTAAATTAATGTTGATAAAACGTTCTTACATTTTGTATGCCTAATTAAAATTATTCACGTTTATAGCTTTCGTTTCGTTTCGCTTGGTACAGTCATGAGAATCAATAAGTTACACTGTTTTTCTTCTACTGTATCCTATCCTATGCTATTAAATGAGCAATATTTGTAATGACGTAACGTTCGTAATATCGTTTGTTTTGTTTAATTTAATTTCGTATTTTTTTTCTTTTCTTTACTGTTTATATTATTTGTTTTATTGTTAACTAGTTTTCCGCCCGCGGCTTCGCCCGCGTCGAGTTCGGTTATATCGCGTTTCCAAGAGAACGCTTCAAAAGTCCGGGATAAAAACTATCCTATGTTTTTTCTCAAGGTCATCTCTATCTCTGTACCAAATTTCATTAAGTTCAGTGGTTTAGACGTGAAAGCGTAACAGACAGACAGACAGACAGAGTTACTTTCGCATTTATAATATTATATTATATATTATATAAGTAGGGAAAAGTAGGAATTGTCATTAGTTTTAGCTAACTTGGAAAATAAACAGTTCAAGTGCGTGCGTGTGCTCTTGTATAAAAAATGGCTTTACTAAAAGTTTCCTTACTGTACTTGCATTGGTGCAGAAAAGATCTGGAAACTCACTTTTTAATTTGGAAATCATATTGTCTCTTAAACATTACATATTCAGAAACCTCGAAAGTGAAAAGCACTTAAGAAACCAAGTGAGTACTCGTTAACACATCGTAACTGTTTCTTGCAAACTCATAAATAATAAATAAAAACCTTTACTAACAAACAGTTCAAACACAATAACATCACCGCGAATCTCACAGTTTCCCATACAAAACACCGGTTTTTGCCGAACCGGTCGCGGCTCGCAATATCTCCGTGCTTTCTAGAGAGCTCAGCTTTCCAACCTGCGCAAGCGACTGTCATAACACGTTTTCTATATATAGAAGATGCTGCGATTGTAGACTTACGTGGGTCTATGGATTTTTTGGCGTTAAGTTATGAGTGAGATTTGAGAATGCTCCGACGACTATGTATAAAGAGAGATGAATGTAAAGATATTTTTTTTACCGGCCGGTAGATGTGGCGAGGTAAAGGATGTGGTATGTCAAATATTGTTCGTTTTTTGGCTGAAATCGTCATAATAAAGGAAACTGTTATGTCTTAAAAAACTGTAAAAAAAACTAAGATATCTTAGCACTTCAAATGCGATCTCGCTGAAAACAGCATCGCAGTTTTTTTAATTGATCATCTTTTGACAGTTCTCCCATATCATAATTTCACAAACACATAATGTTATTTTTTTTCTCTAACTGGGTAATTACAGTAACAAACACATACTCTTTATCATTCACAGTCATGGCGGAATCGCCAAATTCATTGTCAGTTGCGCAAACTGACATTGGGTAGAACGTGGTGTGTGAACGAAAGTAGTGATCGCTATGGGTTGATGGGTTGTGACAGGACATGAAGCCATAGAGGTGACGAAAAAACACTAACACCTCTTAGTGCTGCCGATGTCATCATTCTGGTGGCCCAATTTTTTTAGATGTTGTAAGAAGGGCAGGTAACCGCTATTCGGTAATTATGTCCACTTTTGAGAATTATTTTCCAGTTCTCCAGGGGGCATCGTACCAAAGCACAAATAATTGATCATTGAAGTGATGTATGACCCTGGTGACAGAGAACTATGCGCAGAGTATATAACTATGTCAGCCAGTTCTTTCTGTGTTCAAACACCCTTACTAAAATTACCCTGCGATTGTAGACCCTGGGATAAAGGAGGCGTTGTTAAAAGCTCCAGACGTTATCATATACCCGAACGACGGACAGGCCTTGTACCTAGCTACCTGCAAGGAAATGAGTCAGGTCGTAGTCAAAAGTTACTATCTTGAATAAATTCCACATCCCTAGAATACTTTTCAAAGGTAACACAGATACACATGATACATCGAGATCCAGAATATCCATCTGTAGCCCATAGAAATGCGTTTACCTTGCGGAAATAGAACCAGAGAGTCGTAGATCAAAAAATCTTCGCTCAATCAATGACGCACTAATTGAGCTTTCCAAAGAGACGATTGTTGCTTGTTTGAACATCTAAGTAAGCTTCTCCTAAACTCCACTCAAAATAACAACATATACTGCCCATCACAAATCCTAGTCATGACGGTACACTATTTTCATTGTCACTTGCGCAAATTGACATTGTGGTGTAAACGCGACGTGTGTGCCAAAACGTCAACAGTGCAAGTAGTGGGTGGGTAGTCAAAGAATAGTAGAATACAGAAGTTCAGTTCCATAGGATAAGCGAAAACAGCCACACGCACACATGTAGTGTATGTGTTTGCGTGCGTTCAATAAGCCGGATATTTGCAAAAAAATCCGGAAGTTTTACTCAACTTGTTCTTCCCCAACGCATTTAATTGTTTCTGTTTTCATACAAAAATCTTATTTGGCCAAACTAGCTAATTCTAACACGATATCGCTCGTACGCGCGGTCGGGCGGAGGCGGCGAAGATTTGTATGGCGGTGCGCCGCGCGGAGATGTGCTGAGTGCCGCACGTCCGCGCGGTCACGCTGTCCCATGTGAGAATCGTCTTAAAAGTCTAGACAAATAACAACAAAATGGTCTGTTAGGGGGGCCCTATAAAGCTCAGACCAATCCGGAAGGATGGCAACCCCAGCCGCGACAACGCGCATTGAGACGACGACTAAATGAGAAGCTTGGAGAAGATAACATGCTGCGCCAACAAATATAATGGGATAAGGACTAATTAATTATGGTAACCCTAGCCATGCCTAAGCAAATGTACTGATGTACGTCGACGTATCTGTGTGCGTGCTTCTTTGCACTTTGCAAGGACCTTCTGTACCAATCTGTTTTGTGGGATAGGCCTGCTAGTTCATTGTCGCGCATGCGTCGTGCGTGTAATGTTTTAGCATTCTGCGTTATATAACTGAGGTTAAATGTCGTTTGTAAACATTTCTACGTTCCTTCGAAGAATGGGTGAGTTGAGTCTGTGGTGAATGGTAAGTCAGGTAGGGTTCAAAGGTGAATGGAAGGTTACGAGCATGTCTTTAACTGGTATCATGTGTCAAATTAAAGCATAAAAATAATTGTTTGAAAAAAAATATGACAGAGAATTTTGTAAGTTTCTCCTAGGTTTTAGATCTAACGAAAGTGACGTAACGTAATAACAGCTCATTAAAGGACACGTCTACGAAAAAGATAGGAAAATGTGATAGTTGCATTATCATGTTATTTATATATTTGGTTCGTAAATAAAATGTCTTCCCGTTACATGCTCAGGCATAGTAATTGATTGCTACCACTTACAAGGACTTGCAAAAGGTCAACAATTCAGATCATGCACAAGACTTTAAACTGACAAGATATATGTCTTGTGTACGTTGTAACATATTCTTCATAAGTTTTTAGTTCAAGGTGCGGCCCACGCGATCTTGTAGAGCTTGGGAAAGTTGCAGCCACTGCAGTGAAGAAGTATACACCCACTTTTGCAAGCTTTATCTTGTGCTGCATCGCGATTCATACAAATGATTTTAAAGTGTACGTTTGTTTGCCCGGTTCGTACATCTAATAATTAGTGGTTTTATTTATTTAATAGTAAGTCTTGTAGGTAGTACAAATCCTGTTGTAACATTTTTGGTTATTGCGGACAAATTTGACTGCCCTATTCTAAGTCATCACATTAGAGTGCTGACTAAAACGAGTACCATAAAATTTATGAACTAATTATTTGAAGAATGAATTTTAATGTTTAAATGTATCTTAATTACCAAATTCTTACCACTATCATAGTTTTTAAGAAATTATTCACTAACCCATATGGACCTTGTTCGACATAAATAATTATTTGATTTAAAATTAAATAATTTGAAATTAAATAATAATTATTTAAACAGTTCTTTTTAAAAAAAGCTACCATTTTGATTTTTGTCTCGTCGGTGAAGTTGTTTAAATATTTTTTCACTTTGCTACGATGTTCTACTTTAATCATTTGCTATAATTCTGCACTGCTTGTATTTAGAATCTTTGCATATTAAAGTTATATGCAAACATTCTAAATATCGTATGTTTTTGTCATTAAAAAGAAGGGGAGGCCCGTGGTCCGCACGGGGGCAGTAACGGCTAAAATGAAGTTTAAGTCTACATGAAGTACCGTTTATGTTTCAATTCTCAACATTGCGTGATACCTAAATCTAATCAGCATTTCTCATCAATCCTAAAGTTGCAATAAATCCAATCTAAATTCGTTTCATTGCTAAAGCGATTGCTATTGTTTACATAAAGTCACTGACCTGAGACCCAGCACGAACACGCTACGTAAAAATTTTAAAAGGTTTTAAATTGTAAATACAACTATCCTATCGCATTTCACACAACTTATAATTATGACAAGCTAAATGGCTATCAGTCTTTCACCCACAGATATGAAATAACGTTTTAAAACTAAGTAAATATTGTGTGTGAAACTAGTATTTTCAACTTAAAAATCATTTGCTCTTACTTCGCGGGTTTGTGTTAAGCCCACAGTGCAATTGACAAGTAGGTCATAAGCACGGTTAGTTAGATTTGTAACGGACCGGAGTATTTCTCTTATTGATTTACAATTAGAGCTGTTTTATTCGAATGGGATTTGCATAATATCGTAATTTATTATTAGTGATTTAACCATAATAGTGCGTTGATGTCTTTTGTATGGATTGTACAAAGACTAAGATTTCGTATTTTTTGTTGGTTTTCAATTGTTTCTTAGAAGTACAATTAAATTAATTACAGCAGACTTGTTCAGGTAATGTCAAATCGGTACGTTCAGATTGTGGGCTGGGTGTCGCGCGAATTTCGTGCCCGAGTTGTCGTTGAGTCAACACCTGCGGATGAAACAAGTGTCGAATGGAGTTTCTTGACCGTTCTTCTCCATAGAGATCTACGTTAGGGAATGGGCAACTACAGTACTTTCACAGCTTTTATGCCATGTGACTGGGACTGTAGCTACATTTCATTGTTGTCTTTGTTTCGAAAATTCAAAAGTGCCTGTAACTGGCCTACTTGAAATAAATGCTTTGATTTTGTTTGAGTATAGGTATGGGTGCATATGCTGGGGGGAGGGAGGTGATGCATCCAGGCCTAGATCTTTTTCGCGGAATTAAAACTACATATTTTGAATAACATTAACTTCATTACTGTGTATTATCTGCCAAAATTTTCAGAATTCCTCTTTACCAGTTTGAACAAACCAACCAACCAATCCATCAATTAGGCGAATTCAGCAACGAAAAATCTAAGTCTGAGTAGTAATCGAAGATTTGCAAATCTTACTCAGTAATTAACTCCAGAACTGATTGATGACAAATCAATCTCCACCGATAAAGATGAGGCAACTACTTTAGTAATGAAATAAAATAATGTCGTAAACCCATGACCGACTGGTTTGGAGTAACGTTCAGTCTGCGTAATATTATTTACTCGACAGTGACGGAAAAAAGAGAAAAGAGATGAGTTTGATAAGAAAACGATAAATGCAAAGCAGCGTATTTCAAAGCAAGAAATCAAGAATAAAGTAATGCAATGTAAAAAAATAGGCTTTTAAGCATTTTAAAGTTACTATTTAAAAAAAAAAAAGTGAAAAATCGCCTATTTGTCATAACTACATAATTCTAACGTAAAACGTACTGTAAAGTTGCCGCCATGTCGCTTAGTAAATATTGCCTTTCAAGCGTCGATATGCATAATCATCCTGTAATGTTTCCACCTGCTGGAGCTCAGGTCATGCACCACGCAGACGCATAAAGGGTTGGTGCTTGCCACATGTTTCCTTATTTAGCCGGTAGACGTTTTGAGAGATTAGGTGATAAAATAAATTACACAAAGCAAAGTGTCTGTCCGAGTCTAAACCCACGAAGTCGGATTCACTACTGAGCCACCATCATCGTCTGCCTAACCTTTACTCAACTCATTTGGGATCGGCTTCCAGTTTTACCGGATGCAGTTGAACGCTAGTATTTTAAATGGAGCGACTGCTTATCTGACCATCCCAACCCAGTTAGTACTGGGCAATACGGTACCCCTTGGTAAGACTGGTTGTCAGACTTTCGGGCCTCTGACAACCTGTAACTACTGCCAAAGATTTACAAATGACAGTCGAGACCCAACGGCTTAACGTGCTTTTCAAGGCACGGAGGAGTCTCGATATGTAATAAATGGTCACCCATCCACGGATCGACCATGGCAAGCGTTGCGTAACCTTGAAGATGGACCCGTGCGGCTGTTATTATCTAGCCATGGGCTCCTCCAGACAAAATAATAATAAACTCACACCTTTTCCCATGGATGTAAGCAGAAACTTCAGAACTACATCTGGTACGATCCCTACATGCTCCAGACATCATAAAGGTCGCCGACAACCTACAAAAGTATACATATTACTTAGTAATCTTAGCAGCGGATGCTTATGTACTTAATCTAATAAGTATGTTTATAACCGGACATAGCCTAGCGGTGGATGCAACGGAATTGCAACAGCCATGACTAAGCGGATGTGAGGCTTCAATGAGGACCTGTTTGGTGGGTAGGCAGGACAGTATAGTAAGCTAAGCTAACTATAAATATGGAAAATCTTAGTTTTGATATAATGTAAAAATACCAGAATGAAATGGAGCTGGTCTAAGAGATAGCAAAGTAAAGCAAAGTCGCAGACGTGACAAAACGAGTGGCGGGCTTGAAGTGGAAGTGGGCTGGCCATGTGGCCCGGAGTGAGCAGTCGTGGTGCAAGCGTCTCCTAGAGTGGAAGCCATGGGGTGAAAAGCGACCTCAGGGTAGGCCACAGATGCGGTGGAAAGACGATGTGAAAAAGGTTGCTGGTTCAAATTGGATCCAAAGAGCTCAATGTCGCGACGAGTGGAAAAAATTGAAGGAGGCCTACACCAATAAGGTTGAAAAAGGCTGAAGAAGAAGAAGAAGAAGAAGCCAAGTGTTCTTCCCATAGAGCGAAAAGGTTGGAATCTTCAGTGGAACGTCCATTCTTTGCTGCGCTGTAACTTTTATGTCATGAGCAGAATAAAGTCATCCCAGGTTTCTTTAATAGAGACCACATAACATTAAATCGTTGTAAAATCAGTATAAGAGATTATTCTGCATAAATGCATACGTCTAGATGTATATCTCAATAAACTGCGTGACATTTTGCACAACTTTGTCCGGTTGTAAAATTGCAAAAAAAATGTTCTAAATGCTAAAACTTGCGAAAACATGGTCGGATGTGAGTATCAATGAATAACTCGTTTCTAAGGTGAAGAGTCTTATGAATGTTTGCGAAAATATTAGATTTATAAAAGTTTTAGTTTTTGCCCGCGGTTTTGCTAAAATTATCCCACGGGATTTTTTTACAGAATTATAGTCACACTCGGGAATAATGTAGCTTTCCATTAGTGAAAGAATTTCCGAAGAATTTATTTACATTCAAACTTAAAAACATTCGTTCTTTATTATAGTAGTCGGTATAGAAATGACAAACCTACGCGTCGACTTGAGAACCTCCTCTTTTTTTTGTCGGTAAAAAAATGGCAATTAGTGATTTATCGATTCGATACTGTTACTGATGGTAAAAAAATATTATTAAATTGTATAAAATAATAGAATAATAACAGCAATTTGGATTGTAGTAAAACTTGTTTTGAGCGTTGATGTTACTGAAAGTTAAGAAACAGTAAAGTGGAATCATGCACCTGGATTTTGAAATTGTTTAAAAAATGCTCTACGTATGTATATTTTGTAAGAGAATTGAACTTGTAAAAGAAGAACAAAAAAAATTACGAAATTAAGAAACACTAGAGTAGAGAGGACGTGTTACTTTTGATTCTTGGTGGATTACTCAATATTTTTGTGATTTCTGTGAATCAAGATTACTAAACGTCGTTTTATTATATATATATACTCTTAACAAAATCGGTTGCACTTAAAAAGAACGATATTCAATTACTTTTCATTCAGTCTGATGATGTTGGTGACGGTTAATAGTGGTTATTTTAATTATGTAAGACGTTTGGTGACTCATTCAATAACATTTCACGTGTACTGGCCACAAAATAATATAAATTAATACATAACTCTTTATTATGTATCTGAATTACAGATAAATGGTTGCTTTAAGCTCTAGTAAAATTCTATATATTATGTTTTCATCATAATTTGCTAACACTTTCACTAAATCATTTAAATCGAACTAGTTTTTTAAATGCAATCCTGTATCCTTGAAGTTAATTGACGCTGTTCCGACCATCTTAAATTAGTCGAAATAAGATTTATTTGATCTCGTGTGAATTTTGTTATCTTGCAACACTTAGAAAGGTGTCCATCCTAAATAGCAAGGCTAGGTTCGACTGGGGATGTTAAACATTTGCATAGCTCATTAATTATCACCTTGAAGGTTAGTTTTTGAAAAGTGTCTAGATATTATGTGTATTTTGATAATTATTCATTTATGATTTTTTAATGTTCTGATCTGGGAGTCAAATGTCACTGTTTTGTACCAATAAAAAACGTAGATTAAATCCTTTCATCCGGTGGTTTTTGCAATGGCGATGATGTCTTTATTATATTTGTAGATGTTCTTCGTTTATTCCTTTTATTATGTTTTACGACATATTGTCGGGCCTACGCTCTGGCCAAACAGTTTAAAACCAAAACATTTTAAAAGAGTAACCAATTAACCATGGAGTTTCTTGCCGGTTCTTCTCTATAGGAAACGACCAACCCGAACCGTGCACCTTTTCTCGACGTTTTAAATGTGCCCATGTAGGCCTATGTAATTTTTTTTCATTTTTTCAAAAGTTTTGGGCTTTTACGCTTGACTGGAGTTAGCTAATTAGAGAAAATATCATTCGAATTACATTAGAAATGTTTGTCTTCTTATGAGGGAGTGATCTAGAATCTATCTCATCGATAAGAGTCTGTTTGTATCATTTTGTATATATTTTATTGTAGTAAGAGTTAATGATGATTATTATGACATTACCACATCACAGTCTACGCGCGCTACGACCGCAATAACACACATCCTTTAGATATCTCAGTAAAGAATCTTAATAACTACATTCTTTGTTTTTCTACCAAGATTAGATCATTAGTATGATTTATAACTACGCAAATAGACCACCTCATAGATTGTATAAACGTTGGTTTTAAATTATCAATTTCATAATATTTTAAGGTCATTATGTACATTATAAA
Organism: Eurois occulta; assembly: GCA_950022335.1. Classification (NCBI taxonomy): domain Eukaryota; kingdom Metazoa; phylum Arthropoda; class Insecta; order Lepidoptera; family Noctuidae; genus Eurois; species Eurois occulta. The sequence goes on along the minus strand of OX465485.1, from coordinate 19,309,068 downwards.
CCCTATGTATGTTTCTTGACGAAAAATTCTAACTAAAAATTCTAACTAAAAATTTAACTTTAAAATTATAACTTTATTAAGAAAACGTAACTAAGTACTATTTCAAGAGACCGAACAGTAGCATCTAAAAGAAATTCAATCACCATTTAGATTACCAATAATCTTGCCAAGATTGGTAAAAATTGCAATTTGATGGCAAAACATTTCAAAAACCAGAAAATTACTTTTGAAATCTTTGTTAAACACAAATCCAGTTCAAAACAAGTTTATGCAAAGTTCAGTGCACAGTTTGAAACCGTATCATTTGAGAATGATCAAGAAATTGCGTGGATTGGAATGGCGCCTGCGCTGCTGCATCTTAAGGCCTGCGCAGACGAGGGCCATTTGTCAGCGGACGACAAAAGTCTTCAAAGCGTGTAAAATAATTATGTCCGTCTCGAACTTGTCGCGGAATCAACGCATGTACAGTTTGCGATCATATTTATTCGCCGTGTCATAGTGTTTAGGTAGTTCAATATGGAGCCCCCAAAGCGTTGATGCGACTCGACACAAGTCAATGCTATTGTTTTGGAGACTCCTGGACTAGACCGGACAGCACAAACTACGGTTCTACTGTCAGGTCTGTGTCTTCGATTCTTCAAGGGACTTTATGAAAGCGCTACTTTTAGTCGTTTATGTGCGATGCAATTTATTTTAACGGACAAAAATACCCTGATAAAAGTCGCTCGTCTGCGTCGGCTTTTATTGCGATAGCCATCTCCGACTGCTCAGGAGCTAATTACGTAAACACTGACTTCCTTGGGATGGAAGAACTATGTGGATGGGAAGTCATTTATATCATAATGTAAGTTACAGGCCGGATGCATGGACTGGTCATTATGGAGGTTTGATTCTGTATCGACTTGCTTCTGCTATTATTTTGTTTTTTTTTTACGATAGAGGTAATTTAACAAAGTTATTCTTATGTCCCTTTATTCTGCCAGGTTTTTTAGTCAATGAATGTAAAAGCCGATCGCACTCCACTGTTGGACATATGCCTTTCCAACCAGCGCTACGACACCCTGTCCTTCATCTTCTACATCTAGTCTGACCCAACCACGTTTTTAAGGTCGTCGGTCCAGGATGGACCGAATAGGCAGTCGCTTGATGTAAAATACTGGTTTACTGTATGCAACAGTTAGACCCCAACATGGCTGGGAAAAGGCTAGGCAGATGATGATGATGGCCGAGGATGGACAGGATTTTTAGGTGTTTAAACTTAATTTTTTGCACTCTAAAAAAGAAGCATGTTAACTCCAAATAACAATTTGAAATACTTAAGCAAGTATTTCTTCATTAAAATCGAGCAAACGCAGATTCTCGTGTATAATGTGATTTTACGGTTTTTATTTAGGTATATACCTTTCACATGTATACCATCTTAAACGTAAAATGGAATTTAATTAAACTAGTCGATAGGTACACGTTTTAATTTCACACTTACTCAGCAAATAATTAAAATTTCAACGTATCGCTGCTTCAATTCAAATATAAACTCTACAGTAAATTGCATGACATATTAGCCTCATGGAGGTCCATACCCTCTTTGAAGTCAACGCCCTCTTCGATAAAATTTATCGAGACTGATGTTCCTCTGACTAAGTCTCACTGGGCTCACGGGGTGGATTTTGTCTTATATAACAGAGAATATGCTTGTGTCCCAGCAGTGGGAATCATCATCTTCCTGCCCTTGTCCCTTACTTGGGGTCGGTACAACACGTTATTTTCTTCCATTCTCCTCTGTCAACCGTCATGAAATCATTTACTCATTTTTCTTTCATATTCGTTACACAATCCATTCATCGTTTTCTTGGTCTTACTCTCCCTCTCCATCCCTCTTTTAGTCACATGCGATTCGGGAATATTATAGGCTTATATGTTACGCGAGTGTGATGCTCATCTATGTATTAGTAACATTTCTAGTGAAGATTGCACATTGATTGCGCTAAGTCTAAATTATTTATGCTTTTAAGATTGACATGATCTTACTAAATTAAGAGTGAAGCGTTTTTAATTGCTACCTAATTGATTTATAAAATTAGTTGTTACTTAATGTCTCAGATAGATTTCATTAATGAATTACTTGCGCAAATTTTGTGTGGGTGATGGGCATCACACGTTCGTATGCTTCTGCGTCACATGTTGATGTCCATGATGGGTAGCTTTTGGTTATTTTAAACCGTAAAAGAAAATAGTGTTGAAGAAATATCTGTGCCATACATATTGGTCAAAATAGACGCATTGGCACTTGATTTCTTTTAATCGAATTATGATACTCGTAAGTTATTTGTATCAAACCTTCTTTTTAAACGTTCGGAAAGGTAGGAAGCATTTTATGAGAAAAATCTTTGACAAATCACTACGGAAAGCCATAATATAGTTAGCCAACCATCAATCTTATAATGTATCACTAACCTGGTCAGCTCTTTCAGCTTAGTGGCAGCTTGCAGAGAAGCATACCCGTACCGGGAGAACTCGACAGCTTCTTCTGAAGGTGCGTTGAAAGCTGCCACGTAGCGAGCTGGGCTAGAGTCATCCAACCAAAGACCTGGGAAACAGGATTTAATTATGAGGTTGTAGACGTGAGTAAAGATTATCGAAACAAAGGATTCTTTCGAGTAGATACACTGGCTCGAAAGTTAGGTACTGCTTTGTCTTTGATTGTATTTTGGTTGCAGTTATAAATAATATTTTCAAAATACTGTTACTATTTACTTCCACTATTGTCTATCAGATATTGTCTCGTAGATTAACTGATAATCATAATTATTACGGTCCGATAAGTTCCTAATGAGTTATCAAAAAATGATCTAAGTAAGTTCAAACAGTATGATGACTGCGTGAAGAGGAAGACATTATCAAGAAGAATTAAATTTCAAATCATATTTCCTTTAACAATATCGGCTCGTAAACGTCTACTGCAATAGATGAGTGAACATTAACAGTAGGTAATAGAGATTATTTAAGCTTGTCACTAGTGTGTTGTTTAGTTTGTAACGTAGTGACGTTAGTGGAACGCTTCCAACTTGCTATATATAAATGACAACTGACAATATTATACTCACCCATAGAATACAGCTTAGGCTCCAAAACTGTGTACAATTCATGCATCTTCTGCATTCCATACTCCGCGGCTTCCATCATCTCCTTCTTCTCGCCTATCGTTATATTCCGAGCTTCTCCTTCGCCTCCATCCATCTCCAGACCCAGTTCATCATCATAGTAGTCATCATGGCTGATTAGATCAGGTTTTTCATCACTTTCTTTGTTATCAACGGGCTTGTTTGCTTTTGTCAAATTGTCATTGTCACAATATGTAACTACTAAAGTTGAAATATTTTTAGTTGCCGAAAAGGAGTGGTTGTTAGTATGATCTCTTTCTATGATAGTTATGTTGTGTACTTCTTTAGTCAAAGTACTGTTGAACAAAGGCATTAGGTGCTTTAGAATCTCTATTATGTTTGCAGATGTTGTGTTTTTAGTATGAGGGTCCTTTGTCAGAATTTCTACGTACTTAGTGCTTTCAGTTGTTGTAGTGTCTTCAGATGTCTTTTTAGTGGTTTGTTCTTTATTTGTATCATTATTTTTTTTAAATGTATCAATCTTTTCTTCAATACCACTTTTAATATTGTTCACTTTTTTAATATCATTCGTTTTATTTCTAATACTGCCTTTTGGCGATGTCACTATGATTGCTTCATTTAATTTATCAGATGTATCACTTATATTATTTTTAATTCTATTTATTGAAGCTATTATAACATTTATGAGGTCTTCTTCCTTTGTACTTATATTTTCATTTGTAATATTGGCTATTGTACTCAGGAACAATTTGACTCTGTCTTTCTTGTTTGAGTCCTTGTCTGAAGTGTTGTATGTATTGTCCTTGTTGTTGTATTTGAATACGTCTTCTATAATTTTCGAGAATGGACAGTTAGGTGTGGTTCCCGTAGAGCTTGCTTTTGCTTCCTCGTTACTGACGCTTTCAAGCAGTATAGATATCACAATGAAGATGTATTTGTACCTGTAAAATAAAGATCACATCATTTAGATAATTATTGATTTTTAGTATAATTTGACAAGACATGTTAATTCGCCTAATCTGAATGAGAATTGTATCCGAATATATTGCTTCTGACTCTTGCCCCTTATGAATAAATAACTTCTAATTTATACTCTTTCTACATATTCCTTGACCTTGTAATTTTGCTGGCAATGAAGTGAGAAAGCCAACACAATTTTAATAACAAGAATTTTATTAAACGTCTCATCATCTGCCTAGCCTTTTCCCAACTATGTTGGGGTCGGCTTCCAGTCTAAACGGATGCAGCTGAATACCAGTATTTTACATGGAGCGACTGCCTGTCGGACCTCCACAACCCAGTTAGTGCTAGGTAATACGATACCCCTTGGTAAGACTGGTTGTCAGACTTTCGGGCCACTGACTACCTGTAACGACTGTCAAAGATCTACAAATGACAGCCGGGACCAACGGCTTACCGTGCTTTCCGAGGCACGGAGGAAACTCGGTATGTAATGGGTGGTCACCCATCCACGGACCAACCTAGGTAAGCACGGCTTAACCTAAAGATCGATCCGAGCGGCTGTTCTTATTTAGCCACGAGCTTTTATTAAACGTCTATGGTATTATATTGGATTGGATTGGCCTGTTGGTCTAGTGGTTAGTGACCCTGTCTGCTAGGACGGAGGTCGTGGGTTCGATTCGGGAACACAGGACAAAGCTTTATGCGATGAGTACGATTATTTGTTCTGTATCTGGGTGTGTAATTTATCTATAATATGTATGTATTTAGAAATATATAAGAATGTTTATCAGTTGTCTGGTTGCCATAGTACAGGCTCTGCCTAGATTGGGACCAGATGGCGGTGTGTTGGTTGTCCCAAGATATTATTATTATTATAAGCACGTGATAAACCTGTAATCATCTGCCTAGTCTTATCCCATCTTTGTCAAGAGTTGGCTTCCAGTCTAATCAGGTGCAGCTGAATATCAGTATTTTACATGGAGCGACTGCCTATGTGACCACCAAAACGCATTCGACGGGTACCACGATATCCTCTGGAAAGACTGGTTTTCAGAATTTCAGGCTTCTTATTACTCATAGCAATGGTTGTAGATCTACAAAGGACAGCCGAGACCAACGGCTTAATGAGGTTTCCAGGGTATGGGTCCTAGGGTTACCCTTCCAGGGACCGACCAAGCAAGCGTTGCTTAACCTATCCTTGCGGCTCTTATGGCTTAACTGCCGAGCTTAAGAGCCTCTCGTGATTCAGTAAAATGACACATAAGCGTTGGCATACTTTTGTACACATTACAGGCATATATATTTATTTCTACGGGTCATATTTGCACAAGTGTGTAACAGCACTTAGTCATGACTCAGATTACGGCTAACTGTCCATCCTGAGACAAATAGCATAGTATTACACAAGTTCACATTACGTGCGTGTAGTCATAGGTTGCGCGCGATTGTCCGCACCACATACTTTCGACGGCGACCGTCCGTCAGAAATGGAAAGTATGCTTTCTCTACGACTCTTTCTGTCTACAGTCCTGTCACATTTATTTTACCTTAGACAGCAGCAGATCAACAGCGACCTTATTAAAAGTTGAATAAAGATCACAGTGATTTTGACAATGAGCCTATAATGTTTCAACTGCTTGGACACAAGTCTCCTCTCCATGAGAAGCGGGTTTTAAAAATAAACCAGTGCAGGTTGGTAGATGTCACAGTTCATATTTTTATTCTTGACCAGACCCTAGGCCGGTATCCTCACGATGTTTTCACCGTTTTCAGAGCAGTGGTGATGAAATAAATTACACAAAGTAATGCGCCTGCCAGGGTTCGAACCCATTACCTACAACTCGTAAGCCGAGGCCGTGTCCGTTACCATTGGGCTACGTACTGTGTTAACAAAGTCATAGGTAAAATAATTATGAACGGACTGTACAACTCGTTATTGTAAACTATTGGTAGGTAAATTGTCAAAGTATTATTTTGTCACGCTTTTGTTGTTTGGAAATGCATTTTTGAATTGCATCGCTGCATCGCTGGACACAGCTTATTGATAAAACAGTGTTATCAATAAAATTATAGGGTTAGAAGTGACAGCTAAGTGGAACATGACGTCTTGGTATCATGATTATGAATTTGTTAGATCCACTGCTAACCATGGGTCTGCTAGGGAAAGGCTGTTAGAGTGATGAGGGATTATTACCATGATCAGCTATGCTTGGTAAAGGAATTGATGATAGTCTTTTTAACCGACTTCTAAAGAAGGAGGAGGTTATGTATTCCACCGGATTTTTGTTTTGTTTTCGTCGGAGGCAAAAAAGTCAATGAAACAAACAAAGTAAATTATTTCTAGACTTTTTAGTGTCTTTTTGGAGTTTTTTTGTTGCTAATATTATGAGACTACATAGTTAGTCGTAGCAAGCACTACTTCTAACCATGAGGTCCTGGGTTCAAGTCCCAGGTCGAAAAAAGTGTTATTGTGTTTTTCCATCTCAAATTTCTCGGTATTAGCCACGGAGTCTAGATTTGTGGTTAATGGCACTAGGCTCGCCCCCCATTCCATGAAACTTAAACATAACTGACGAAATGTGGGTGTACTATTAGGTACATACAACTCTGCCTAACCCACCAGGGATTACAGGCGTGATGTGATATAGAAGGAGACTGCTGTATTTAAATATCTTTTAAAAATTTCAACGAGAAAGAGAAGACAGTCATTGCTAGAACCGAAAAAGAATGTCGACAGATGTATTAAGTGTTTTTTAAGCGAGGTACACACCATGACTTCGTTATTTTACTAAATGCATAATGAGGAACTAATTAGACCTAATTATAAGCAATCGATGCATTAAAAATTTCTTAATTTTAATAAGAATGGACTTAAAATGTCGTAAGTTGACTACAAGCCTGCGATGTTTTGCGAAGCTTTCTCGGTTGCTCAACTAAGGCCAACTCCATTGTTGGTCAAATTAATGAATATTTACCTCATCGTGCAAATTGGGTTGGCAAATAGTGTTTTGGCATTTAATTAAAACTCAATTGAATGATTATTGGTTGAGATAATGTTTATTTAGGCAAGCTGTGGTTTTTAATGTTACTTTTTGCGATGCCAAATGGCGATAAGAAGCATAATTGGTACGCGAGAAGCGATTAAGCGATTTATGAGCGATTAAATTATAAAAAAAACAACCTTTGTGGCCGTTTTTTTCACCACTAGCTTGATAGGTGCGAGAGATAATCTATTTAAAAAAAAAATATTATTTATTATTCTTTTGCACTAAACAGACATCGATTATCTAGGTTGACATTTAGAGTTATAGGCGGTCACTAATTCCATAACAATGATGTAGAAATGGCCTATCTCTTGCATAGTTGGTGAAAAAATATCGTTGGGGAACTTGGGGATTGCCAAGTTAAGAAACTGGTGACATCAATAATTGTATTGTATTGTATAACGGGCTGGTGTCCGTAACTCCACGTCCAATGCGCGTATTTTGCGTGCGGGACATCAATAATGTCCCAAACAAAACATAAAAAATCGACCGCAATTCCTAAGAAATTAGGCAGAGCGTAACCCATATTCGGCCAGTACTATTAAAGTCTAATGTGATGGAGGCAAGTTTATTGCCATGTACCGGGGCACACTACGAAGAAATTAATTCCTGATGGGTAAATTTCAATGAATACTTTGCTCGACCTGAAAATCGAACCAAGACCTTATACTCAGTAGTAGGTCTAGCGACCACTGGACCAACGAGGCGATTAATGTTCCGTCTGTATAGAGGGTGGCAACGACAATACAACAATAAATTAAACTGTATATACCTCATGATGTTCCCAGTCTGCGTACAAAACTCAATCAAATATATCCAGTAGTTTAGTCACAGGATATTATTTTTTATTTCTAACATTTTCTACATGATGTAGATTAATAGACTAGCACCGACAGATTAACGACCCCCGCATCGGTATAACCACTACGCACATATTTCCAACTCGCTACTTCAAAAAACTTTGTCAAATTCGTTCCTTAAATTTTATTTCCAAAATAAAAATATTTCTATGGACTAGCGTATTACCAGTATTTTCATTTATTGTCGTGTTTTCGTCGCCACCTTGTATAAAAAGAGGTTGAGATTTGCCATACTGTAAGGTATAGACAAATTACTGTGTATTTATCAAGTATCTTAATAATCTTAGAAGATTGCATCAATGGTTGTCATGTAGGTACCTACGTAAAACAAAGTTCCTATAACATAAGCATATCATATCCGTATGTTTGTCATCGATCTACTTTCAAGTGAGAAACACATAACTTACATAAGTATAAGTACAAGTTAAGTTAGTACAAGTTCCGTGTCACGGGAAACACAAACAGTTGTTATGTAAATGTACAATAACTTGCTTTACGAGAGAAACTTCAGTTGCATATATTAACGTTTTTATTATAATCTTATGGTAAAAGGTTTCGACCAGTTTTAGTAGCTTCTGATAGTACATATGTCCGGCTCAGCCTAGTTAAGGAAATAGCACACATATCACCTCAGAAAGGCATCGTCACCGTATCATGAGCTTGTCCCGAGGCGAGGCGATTACGTTACGATTCCTATAAGTGTGCGTTGCAGTAGGGAGCTTCATTCAAAGAATACTGAATGGCTCGAGTTGATATGGTGACGATCCATTTCAGAGTTGATATGTCTGCTGTGACCTTTATTCAGAACTCCGGTGATTATTTAGCTACTACTTTATTGTGCCTATGAGCTATTATGAGCAGTGGTGGCCCAATGTTAACGGCCCTGACTTACGTTTGAAGACGTGACATTCACTACTATGCAATAGGCTCACGTGGCGGAGTGTGACCCACCCTCTCTCATAGAGAGGAAACTTGTGCCTGACCGTCTGCGGACCCCAGTGGAAAGATGTAACTCCAACATCTTCAGTATTAATGGCTTATGCTGTACTCATCATTTGCCTATCCTTTTCCCAACTATGTTGGGGTCGGCTTCCAGTCTAATCGGATGCAGCTGAATACCAGTATTTTACATGAAGCGACTGCCTCTGACCTCCACAACCCAGTGGGCGCTAGGTAATACAATACCCCTTGGTAAGACTGGTTGTCAGACTTTCGAGTCACTGACTACCTGTAACGACTGTCAAAGATCTACAAATGACAGCCGGGAGTAACGGCTTAACGTGCTTTCCGAGGCACGGTGGAAACTCGGTATGTAATGGGAGGTCACCCATCCACGGACCAACCTAGGTAAGCACGGCTTAACCTAAAGATCGACCCGAGCGGCTGTTCTTATTTAGCCACGAGTTCCTCCTGGCTTATGCTGTACTAAATGTAATAATTAAATAAACCGTAAAGTGGGGCTAATCCCGCTTTATATTGTGTCGCAAACTATATGCTCCACCTCCTATCTTGCCCGCTTAGCACCAAAACATACCAGAAAAGCGCGACCTCTGCGCTGCCACTGACGACGAAACCGTGGAAGCGGTGAAGTTTTGGGCTTATAAAATATAATGTCATGCCAGGAATATACCATAGGAACTTTTTTTTTTTTCGGATGTGAAGTCATCAAATGACTCCTCCCGCTCTGGGCGGAGCTGAAGGGAGTGTCAGACTTTTACTGACTAAAACCCATCCATTTTCCTACTTTTGCCCTTTGTGTTCCAGGGCCACGGTATCTCTTTCGAACAGTCCCGCAGCCCTGGCAGGGTGATACCATAGGAACCTGTAGTTTATATCGTGTACATACAAGTAACTGGTAAAGAAGTAGGTTTTCCTTACCACTGGCTATGAACATCGAAACATAGAGTCACCATCCCAGAGACAGGGCTTAGCTAAAACGACTCACGTGCATGAATGTGATTACATCGGCACTCATACTCTTGCAACAGAAATATACCGGAGTTTGATGACAGAAAAAGCTAAGAAGGTATTACTACTCTAGGACACATAAAAAGCGAATCATATTATCAAAAAAACACAATACTCACTACTCATCTGCTTACCTCACTTACAAAAGCTGTCGTGACGATACATTACACTGATATAATCATACGCATCTACTACCTAGTCTGACAGCTATGAGTTACCGATCTATTACTGATCCAGCCAGTGAAATATATCAACTCCAAACTGAACTGAAGCTTAACGTCTTCGAGATAAAGTTGGAAGTCTTTTATCAGATCATGGATGAATGCAAGACAAATTGCGAGTATTACAAGACATGCAATATGAAATGTTTTAGTTTTTGCTAAACGAATTAATTTGAACTGATGCTGATGAATGGGTATTTGATTTAATTTAATTGTAGTCATTTGTTTTACAAGAAGGTAATCGGTTAATATCTTAATAGTTTTATAAAAAAAATCAGATTAACAGATAATAACTTTTTGGCGAGAATCAGCACACAAGATTTCTGCCAATGGCGACAATTCTGACACCTAGCTACTAATTATGTTAATGAGTGAGGGTAGATCACTAGTATCGTTGCGATACTGCGTTATTATTGACATTTCATAGAACGCAGGTCGAAACATAAAACAATAACAGCTAATTTGAATAAAATAAACACTACAAACCTTAAAACTTCCATAATTCACACTCCAAATTTAAACCCTGTTCTCAAACCAAAAAAATCACAGACAACAACTCCACTCCCGCCAAAATTTGACAGTTTGACAGACTACAGATTAAAAATCCTTGTTTTTTTTTTAAAGTTCGCGTTGTGATCCAGGCGCGTGTTGTGGTTCAGCCAAGCGCCATTGGACTAGCTGTTACATAACGCCGGGAGGCTGGAATGATTAAAGTACAGTTATAAGACCTCGCATCGAGCGATGATCTCGCTTCACGTCCGTTTGCTTGTTTTGTGGCGAAATGAGCTTTTTTGGCTCGCTTACACCGTTGCGTTATGTTTTTTTCAAGATTCCGTTAAAATTGCCTTGTTACTAATATTATGCGGTGTTTAGCCGAAACATAACTATTGATGAAGGTTTTGGAGATAGTCGTAAAAAACATAATTTGGTGAGTTGTAAGTTTTGGACGTGCGCTTTCCCGTGCGTTATCACTAACTCTTGCCTGTATCATAATAACTGTTGAAATTGAATAAGCTAAAGCTAAAGCTCCAATTAGTGATGATTTAGTAAGTTTGCAGATCACAGTTTTTACTAAAGTACTGTGTCGAATTCTAGCATCGGGCAAAACTGTCCGACTAAAGGGCTATAGTAAAAAGACGAACTATCTATCATATTTGCTTACCAACGCTTAGGGCGCTGCGCTTTTCATAATCAGAAGAACCTTTTACTCAACTTTGCTAAATTTGAAGACATAAGTATACATATATGGTCTGATTATCTGGTGATCCACAGAGCCACCACAGCCACGCCCTACGAGTTTTTTCCTACGAAATCTTAGCAGCATAAACAGGAACACCAGAAAACTGTTTTCGACGGAATCCAAACCTTAGTACCAAAGATCACTTGGCCAATTTTTTGCGATCAATAACGTCTGCGGCCAAAAACGTTACTTTAATTGACGCGCCCGTTACCACATTGTTATATCGATAGATACTTGTTTTATTCGCAGGAAATCTATAGCCTTTTTTGTGATGTTTTCTTGGCGAATTGGTGATGTCATTCCGGCGAATTTGGCGTTAAAGAAAGAAATCTAATAAAGTTAACTGAAAGCTGTTATAACGAATACCGATTTTTACTGGTAATTTTTTCTAGGGTCTGTAAGAAACTGGACGTTTTTAAACTGAAATCTTTGGTTTATGTTGTCGCTTTATTTTGATTCTGAATAAAGATAATTCAAGAACTTTCCCGATGATAAAATGCTGGGATAACTTTGGTTAGAAAAATGCCAGTGAGTTCTGGAAATACATAGGTATTTGTCATCCTGGGCCATTGTCATCAGCCTACAACAGTCTGCTGCAGCACATAGGCTTCCTCAATCGCGCGCCACTCAACTCGATTCTCAGCAACTCTTATTCAGTTGCTACTAGCCACCCTGCGAAGATCGTCATCATATCCTTCCTGAGCCATACATAGGACTATATATATACGAGCTCGAATAAAATATAAATATAAAATTGGCTAGCAAAACTTCCCGTGTTATCATGTTTAGGTTATTATAGGTATCCATCTCATCTGTGGTAATCTCTAGTTAATTAAAGACTCTATTTAAGTTTCTGAAGAACTCAATGGCTCTTAATTCACTTCAAAAATCATATCTCAAACTCTTTCATTTGTCAGCCACTACAATTGGCACACACTTGCCAATACTAAAGATAAAAAAAAAAAAAATAGTTTATTTGCACCTTCAAGTAAATAATATGGTTTAAGTACAATAAAAATAGGCCTAAAGGTAATAGGTACATTTTTAGTTGTATGTTAGAGTTGCAACCAATACCTAAGCTAAGATAACTTAAAATCTTGTAATTATAGGTATTACTGAAAGAATCTTGCACCTGAGATATTGAAAACCAAACGTAAATCTTCAACTTATTCATAGAAAATGGTTCACAAAATGCTCTCTTGCTCGCTTCGGTGCAACAGAGTAAAAATCGCCTTAGGCAAAATGATTCTATTCTGTATATATATCACAATCCGGACATAAGCGATTTAGCCCAACGGTTAAAGACCTTTGCCACGAGAAAAAACAATATTAAAAAAAAAAACAAAGCTATTGTCACAAATGGTCTGAGAATTTTGGACCAAGATTAGTTTGCGTGCTGAACGATAATGGTCATTTGGTTGGACGGTCATTTGTCATACGAATACCTATGACTGTCATGGCGGTCAGACACCTTTTTATTTTGTGGGAAAATAATGTTCAAAATTGCCTAGGGAAAGACGATCGATCATCGTACACATTAATACAAATTCTTACAAATTAATTCGTCTAAGCAGTCCTTCGCAGGGTCATTATTATCCAGATAACTGATTAAACCTACTGAAGGAACATGCAAATAAAGACGAATATACAGACAAACCGACCATCATCATCATCATTTCAGCCAAAAGACGTCCACTGCTTGACATAGGCCTCCCCTGAGTGTCGCCACATTGACCGGTCCCGTGCGTCTCGCATCCAGCCGATCCCCGCAACCTCTCTCCAGGCCATCGATACACCCAGTGGGAGGCCTTAAGAAACAAAACAAACAGACCATAAGCAGTCAAAAACATTAGCACTCCTTTATTATGATCATTCTTGATCGAACTTCGCACTAGATAATGAGGGCCATAAACGTTCAATTAATTTGATCAAACAGTCTGATTCAAACAGTTTTATCAAATTGGCATAAATGTCTGTGGGAAAATTTAATCAAAGTTTCAAGTTTGTGGTGTTTCAGTTTGATCAAACTGCGATATGTTTGATCAAAAAGAAATATAAAATTATTTGAATCTATGGCCGGCCCGCTTAAAGTTGGAATGGAAAACGACTCTCAGAAAAAGTGCCCAGTATTTACATAAATGTACGAGTAAATCGGCAATGACCATGCCCACACCAGATGAAACAGTTAATAGATGTATGGTTGCATCTACACCCATTTATTAAGATAATTTTTGGTTTTGCAGTTTCTGTTTTGAAAGGATTTGATGACGCTGTCTGAAAAGTTGTATGGTAATCGATGGCCATGGTATATAATATATCAGCGGAAAAATGACTAAAATATCGTGAAGGAATTGTTTTCTTGTTTTGAATCACAATGTCTATGGCTATAAGAATACCAAAGAAACCATAGATAAGGCTTGATAGGAAATAACTCATGAGATGACCAATAGAAGTGTATGAACAAAGAATCAGGGCAGGGAACTAAGCGATCACTGTGCCAATAGTCGTTTCAGCCAATGGCTTACTTGCCAAGAGCCTCGACCAACACCTGAGGAGGCTCTCGTTGGGCGGCTGGATCAAGGGCTTGATTCAGAAAGCAGTACTCCTGGACACGGCTTCTATCGTATGATTCCTCTCTCTGGAGCCCTGACTGCTGGTAGCATTTGCCCTGTTCCTGATACCGGTGGGTTACTATTGTTTATATTTTTAAATGTTTTTTTTTTTGAAATAAGTAAACATATAAAAGTAGTGCGTGATAGTGAATAAAGGGCAGGGAAATGATAAATGATGAGGACCTAATGACGCCATAGGCCTACAAACTTTCCTAATCATCAAACCTTACTACGCTTTTGATATGTGCACAACGTATACTATTAACAGCCAAGGTACGTTTGCGCAACGAGTATGACAGTACGTGACGTGGGTAAGTGGAGATGACCCTAACCTGTTTAGTTTTGTTGCAAATTTATGACGTAATGTTATGGTTCCTCGACAATTAAAAGTTCGTCATACTAAAGGCAAAAAAGTACTACAAACTGGGTTGTGGAGGTCAGATAGGCAATAGCTCCATGTAAACAACTGGTATTCAGCTGCATCCGGTTAGACTGGAAGCCAACTCCGAGATAGTTGGGAAAAGGCTAGGCTGACGATGAGGTAATTTAGTGCGTCTTCTGCCTTTAGCTATTTCGTGTTTGCCGGACTGGACATATATCGGAATCTTTTTCTACATTTTGCCTTGTAGGTAAAGGGTTTTGAATTTGGTTGAAAATAAAACAAACGCAAGCAGTGTTATTGGGTTTTTTCCATCAAGAATTTCTCAGTAGCAGTAGCTTTCAATAAATCTGGAAGGTAAGTATTTTTTAAATACAATTAGAGAATATCTGTCAGTCGGCAAATGCTTCATTAATGTTAGAAGTTCAATGCCTGATCTAGATGTGATTTCACCAAAACACAATAATGCTATGAATCACCACTAGTGGGCAGTGGCTATGTTGTCTAGATTTCAACTTGTGAGCAAAAAAGAAAATGAATTCGATCAATCAATTGAAGCAACATTTTTTTTCAACATTCAATCAATCATGTTTTCAATCTATAAATCACGTTTCATGATAGTTAAGTACTTCTGGTATTCATTTCTTTCGTTGATTTGATGAATTGGTACTGCCGTAGCTTCAAAAAAGAGGTTTAATTTAGTAATGATGGCTCGTAGGCACGGATATTTAGTATTCAGTTTTTTTTTCATTATACAACGTACAGGTTTCAACGGGTTTTGTTCGTCAGGCTTTTATCGTGCACCTGAAAGGTGTGGTCATATTTCTGTATATTTGCTGACCAATACATTTGGGTCGAGTAGGTCTTCAAGTCGTTTGTACTGGACAGCTGTTTTTTTCGCGATTTCGATGGTGGTTCCATGGAGAAAGTTGTTCAGTTCTATGGTCTAAATCACACCCTGAATATGACCACACCTTTCTGGTACATTTTTAATGTTGTTTAATTTTGTTTTGTCTTGTGCGAGTCTACTAAATACATTTTTTTTCTTCCTTTCATGAATTAGCGGGCGAACCTAATTAATTTGATTTAAACGTTTTGCAAAAACCAGCACAAAGTTTTTTGATATCCAAACTCCAACTGAGTTAAAATTGATCGACAAGTTTTGCTTTTTATAATGTTTTGCCGTAACTGATAGAATTTAGTTACACTTCAGCTACCTTTCATCGATTCGCGTTTTGCAAGTTTCAAAACAACTATTGCGTGTTGAACCTAGGAATTTATGTTGCCAAGAAGATTTGCCGTATTCAGTTGGAAGTGTTCTTGTACCGGTGGAATAGGGTACATATTTGACTGAAAAAATCTATTAAGGCCGTCAGTTAGATTATCAAAAAATATTGGACACTTATTTTTTCTTTTGACAAATTCAAATTCAAATAATTAATTGTGTTGTGTTAATTAAATATAGATAAATCTGCTATGTCCCGCCATTGAGGCACACAAAATTTATGTCACAAAGTTCGGTAAATGTGTAATCCATGATTGCTTCTGACTATTGAATTTGGTTAGGCAGAGGTGTACCTAATAGTATACCCACATTTCGCCAGATATGTTTAAGACTCATGAAATAGGGGGCGACCCTATTGCCATTAACCGGGCACAAATCCAGTCTCTGCGGCTGCTACTTAATAATGAAATGTTTGAAAGGAAAACCCAATAACACTGGGAATCAAACCCAGTACCTCATGCTCAGCAGTTGCGCTTCTTATCTTATGTACCTACAGGAGGGTAGGTTAAAGTGAACCCGGGAGGGATGCCCAAAATATTGATGCTAAAATGACCGACTTCAAAAATGAGGACTTTTTGTGTTTTTTGCGAAAATGTTTTATTTTATTTAATCATTTTTAGGGTTCCGTACCCAAAGGGTAAAACGGGACCCTATTACTAAACCTCCGCTGTCTGCCTGTCTGTCTCCAGGCTGTATCTCATAAACCGTGATAGCTAGAAAGCTGAAATTTTCATAAATGATGTATTTCCGTTGCCGCTATAACAACAAATACTAAAAATTAAAAAAAAAATATTAAGGGGGTCCCCATACAATAAACGTGTTTTTTTTCGTATTTTTTTATAGATACGGAACCCTTCGGCCGCGAGCCCGACTCGCACTTGGCCGGTTTTTTTTAATATTTTCTATGCGTTTATTAAACATTGTTAACAAAACATTTAAAGTTAATAGGAATATCTTCAATAAAATGGAACTAAGACTGGACCTGACCCTGGTCTGGACTTATATTATAAGATCTGTCTTCGGTCTTATAATAAAATGTTTTAAACAGATTTTGTCCGTATCAGTAGCCTTGTTGGTTGTTGCCATAAATATACAGGTGCTACTTTTGGTTCGATTCTCATTTCGGCCGTTTACCTTACTTAAAAGTACAATGGACAGCAGTGTCGTTTCTGTTTCCTCTAGTTTAGATAAAGTTATGTGGGCATTAATTTATTTTAACGTTTATATAAAGAAAAGTGCTCACGTCAATTTAAAATGTGTTTAATTGGTTAGTACAAAAATAAAACTTATAATTAAGTATTTAATACATTAATAAAATCTCTAAAAAAAAACAACAGATCACAGATTAGTGTTGTCGTTGTTGTTGACTAAATTAAATTAAGTGTAAGTTTTTGTTTTCGAATGATTTTCGTTTGAGCTCAAAGATTTGACGAATGACCGTTTTTTTATAGCCTCCCAATTCTTGAAACTGTGAATTATTATGTTCTTTAAATAAAATGCAGGCAAATTAGGAAAATTAATTAGACACTGCCTTTTTCTACAGAATCGGATCTCTTATAAAAAGGATTTCATTAAAACCTAGAGTAATTAGAAAAATATAAAACATTTATTAAAATTTTGATAAAATTTTACAAGGAGGCGGGAATTCAGGACACATTAAATTTCTCATGGCTTCAGTTGGCTCTTAAAATTTTACATAATCTCTTTTAAAAACTATCTAAAATTAAAAATAATAATTTTTATACGTAACACGAATTTTAGTTCCGTGTAGCGCTCAATAGATGCCGTTGTATTCAATTATTAATTCACAATTAGTTCTAAAATCAGTGCTACGTATAAATACGTATTTTTTCTTAATCGTATTATAAAATGTATAAAAATATTTATTATGGACATAAACTCTGTCTTCCGAGATCACTCCTTAGCTTCCAATAATTTCTTCTTATCACATATCAGCTCCTGAAATGATAACAAAGTAAGTATTAGCTTTGGTGCGTAGATAAATATCCTGATATGAAATTGAAGTGGTTTGGTAGCTATAAAACGAGGGCAGTAATTATAATAACTGAACTAACAAGTCCTCATTGGTCCTTTAATTATTATACCTTAGATAACATTATATAACATCACGCCTGTAATCCCCGAAGGGTTAGGCAGAGGTGTACCTAATACTACACCCACAATTAATTTATGTTGATTCCAAATATATTTTTTACTCCTTTTTGGATTGCATAATATATTCGCTTAGACCGAAATCTGATCTGATTTGAGGAGCTTATGGCTAAATAATAGCAGCCGCTTGGGTCAATGTTCAGGTTAAGCCGCGCTTGCCTAGGCTGGCTCGAAAGTCTGACAACCAGTCTTATCAAAGGGTAACACGATACCCTTTGGGTAACCCAGCGCTAACTGGGTTGTGGAGGTTAGATAGGCAGTCGCTCCACGCAAAATACTGGTATTCAGCTGTATCCGGTTAGATTGGAAGCCAACCCCAAGACAGTTGGGAAAAGGCTAGGCAGCTGATGATGATGATACCGAAATCTGACCCTAACATAATTCGGAATAGGTTAGGCAGGTAATGATTGTAGATTACCGATTACTCTAAATTAGAATCAATAAAAAAATTGTTAATTTGCTAGCAGCGCCATCTAGTCACGAACACCCAAAACTACTAAGTACTTTAAATACCTACATACAAGTACCGCCATCTATTGTTAAGAAACTGAAACTACGTTTCTCTCACCTGAGTCTAGATGTCACTAGTGTGTCCGCCGCGCTTCCCGCTCCGTCTTGTCCTGCCGCTTGAGGTCATTGATCGTGGGGACGCCGCTAAACAGCGCTTTCGCTGTCATTTGCTGCAAAAATACAATTATTACTTAATGTCTATTGCGGATTGATTGATTGAACACCTTGGTTAACTTGTAAATGAAAATGAACTTGCTATATTTTGCTCTGATTGGGCCAAAGTAAGTAAATATTACATATTGAATTGGTACCGTAATAATTTTATTACGGTTGGGGTAGGTGCAACCCCATTACCCTGCAGACGTAGACGGCTTAGTGAATATACTAGTTATAGGGTTGTTTCCGTTACCTTTTATAACTAAGGTACTACAGCATTCAATGGCGTCTTAATTTTGAGTGCTACTGCGGACGAAATCGAATCGCAACGTAGTCTGACTATGGTTGCTGGAATTACTCTGGTTATTACATTTACTATTGCAGGACTTGTTTATTAGTGCTATATTGATACCTAAATGTTCCTTTCGGTTACAGGTACACTAGCAAGAGTTTAATTAAAATAAATTAATTTGGGCACAATTACCAATCTGTTTGCCACAAGTGGTGATTATCGTTATATTTATACGTCTGGGCTATTGTGTTATACATCGTCACTGTCTAAATACCAAGTGTAATGAAACGATAATGTTGATGATGTTGATTGATAAAGTAGTCACCGGAAACAAAGCTGATGACGTGTTAATATATCTTTTAGAATGGCTAACCCCATAGATACTATAATATTTACCTTCATAAGTAGGCCCGTATAGTATTATTTATGGTAATAAGATGGAAATTAATACTACCATTGGGAAAAATGTGCCTATTCATACATTTCTATCTATCGATGAGGAAGTGAGACAAAATACAAATCATAAAGAAATGGGCACTGTCAAAGACGATGCGAAATTAAGTGCTGAAGGCATTGGCAGAGGTCCAAGTTACACCTGAGCTGTCTGCGAAAGACATTGGGAATTGCCATTGGGAATTAATGTTGCGTTTAGACGTAACGTCAGTAAAAATAACTAATGGAAAGTTATCTGAAAAATAGTACCGTAGTAAAAATAGTAATACCTTGTGGACAAGTGCAAATTAAAAGGATTGCCATGGTAGGTATTGCCTTGATAGAAACCAAAGACTGAATAGATAGAGACGTGCTTGTAATTTGTCACACCCTTTGTAGACCACAAGCAATGGAGCTTGGTGCTCCTTTTGCAAAGAACTCTTCATCATCTGACTAGCCTTGTCTATGTTCAGATCGGTTTCCAGTTAAAACGAGATGCCCTCCACAGTCCAGTTGCTGGTTAACACGATAAGACTGGTTTTACCATAAACTTAACTTGTACAGGTTGTCACCAGCAACGACTGTCAAAGATCTACAGGTGATGGCCATGAAGAATTGATTAACCATTCTTCCGTGGCGTAGAAGAGTCTCAGTATGGAATGGATGGTAGTCCACATTGTATACCTTTTCAGTTTGCCAACAAAAAAAGACATTCAATACGAAAGTGAGCTAAAATTATATATCTTGTCTTGGCATGCACTTTTCACACATCCACAAACTACCCATCATTAAGAGCCTCAATACAATTCCGGATCCACATTTCGCCAAAAACATTACGCATTGCCCAACTGCTGGAAATTGGATCGTGTCGAAACGAACGGGTGCAATTAGGCACGCCATTATCATTTGTGTCCTACAGAGAAAGGGCCGTTAAGGTGTGTATCGATCTCTGCCGGACAAAGGACGAGCCCAATTATTTCGGTTTGTGTTTCAGCAATTAGTGTTTTGGGAATTAGAATTAATTGTTAGTTGTGGGGGACGTTGTCTATTTCTGTTTGTTATGGTAAAAGTGTGAAGTGACTTGTATTTTTAGGTTTTTTTGTATGTTTCTTAGTAGGAAGGAATGATATGACAGAAAAGGAGTAAATGATAGCGTGACGGTTGACAGAGAAGAATGGAAGAATAAACGTGTAGAGCCGACCCCTTAGTAACATGGGACAAGGGCAAGAAGATGATGAGTCGCACTAAGGTTTCTGATTGATAATATTATTACTGTGTTGTACTGAAGTCAAAATCTAAATATTGTGGCATGATTATGATAACTCAGCAGTGGTTTGAAAAGTGATGAAAGTCATCACTTTTCACTAGCTATCTCTAGAGATAGCTGCCAGTCTAGTAAACAGTAGTAGTAGTAGTAGTAGTAGTGTGGTGTAAACTACTAGTAGTTTACATCGTTCATGTAATTAAGAGCCTAAAATCCTAGCTAGATTATGTTTCACTAGTAGAATTAATTGCATCTTTTCATTCACTATCCTCATAAACATAAATAATCAGTATTCAGTACAATTCAAACAATTTCCAAAATTTTTGTTGTATCTTTATTTTCGCTCCAGAAGCTTCGCCTTAACCGTTATATTTTAAGTGGACGATCAACATCGGGTGCTCCACATTTAATAATTACAATCTTCAGCTACATGGCCATATAACCATATAGCCGTATAACAGGCTATAGTAATGTAGATCGAAGTAATTCGCTTACGTACGAATCCGGATCATTTCTTTGCCTCGATAAAATATTCTTGAAAATGAATGCTACAGTTTTGACCGACTTTCGATGTTTTTATGAGTGATTAAGATTTTTGATTTCTTGTGATAAAAGGGAAGATAAAATAAATCTGTTGTGTTGTGATTAAGCAAAGAAAGTTTTTTTAAGTTCTTCTAAATGGTATGACTGATGATTATTGTGGTGTAATATTTACTGTTGAAAGGATCATGCCCGAGTTAAATCTATAAGCAGGAAAATTGAGACCGGATTGTAAGAAGAACTTTAAGCTCACTGGTAAATTAAATTTCTTGGAAGAGTGACTTCAAAAATAACTTGAAAGAAATGGTGTAGCAACACTTCCTAGATTTCTTATATCAGACGCCTGCGATAAAATAATTAATTCACCGAAGTAAATATGCCAGTGCAGGCAAAAGATTAGTGTTGCAAAATAATGAGGCTACAGTACTTCCGAATTTAATAAATTGTAAGAAAAGTTGTCTATTTATTTCTTAATCATGAAGCTTTTCCTTCTACTTCTATATATTATACATGTCCGTGATTAGACCTGTCGTACTGTATGGATCAGAACGCTGGGCTGTGAAGAAGATGGATGAAAAAAGATTGCATGTAGCGGAGATGAGAATGTTGAGATGGACGTGTGGAGTGACAAGAATGGATAATGTAAGTAATGAGTTTATTAGAGGAAGTTTGAAAGTTGCACCTGTTATGGAAAAGTTGAAAGGGAATCGACTGTCTTGGTATGGGCATGTGATGAGGAGGGACGAATCGCATGTGACTAAAAGAGTGATTAATATAAATGTTGATGGATGGAGAGGGAGAGGAAGACCAAGGAAATGAAAAAAAGTTGTAAATGATAGCATGACGGTTGACAGGGGAGAATGGAAGATAAAAACGCGTTGCGCCAACCCCAAGTAACTTGGGACAAGGGCAGGAAGATGAAGCTTTTTCTTCTACTGGACCATTATTGTATGGATAATATTTTTGTGTTCACCAAAAATCTAAAGGTACATCTATGTATGCATTTCTAAAATATTTATTCTTCCCCGAAAAATACTGATCGTGCACCAAATATTCCTGAATGTTACACAAAATATTTAGTATGCATCCTAGAGACGGTCGACGTCAGGGGCACCCCGAGGTTCGGTTAGTTAGGTTCCTGTAAACCCTGCAGCCAGAAATAGGAGCCGTCGACCTGCCGGCGGAAACTAGATATAATTTAAAATTATATCATTGGTGTTTGATTCAAATACATTTTGCAGTGCATTATCTGAAGTAAAACTAAAAAAATAAATGCTTGTTTTTAAAATTAGGTGTATTACTATTTCTACAAATTTGCAACAGTTGTTAAATAGATGCTCGTTATGACATATTTTAATGAACATATTTTGGTGCACATTCAGTATATTTGGTGGAACACAGGCAAATTTAGGTAAATGAAATGGGAATAAATTGAAGTACTTTTAAATACCATCCTTATTGTATTACCATCTGTCTATATCTGCTTACTTCATAAGACATTTCTACATATACGAGTGTGATACAATTGCCCAGTGAACCGTACATCCCACAGACGGACAGACTTCGCAATTCAGCCAGACATTCTATACATAATTTATGAAAAAATGTGGCGTTTCTTATCTATGGAAGCTATGGAGCGGATAATTGTATTGCTTCATTTATTGTTTTGATTTTTAGCGAAGGAAATATGTACGAACGTTTACAAAAAATTCTAAAAAGTTATCTAATAGGTAAGTAGTACTAGGAGGTGTTCTTAAAAACCAAGATAAGCATAACAGATTCTTTGAGGAAGTAACGATTGGTATAGTGACAAAACACAAAGTTCTTGTAAGGAAGGAACCATAAGGAAAAAAAGAAAATACATATTATCTCCTTTCTCACTCAGCGTACCTCTCATCTGGTGGGTCATTGCTTAAAAATCAAGGGTAATGCTGAATTCCTCATCGTAGCATCAACTACACAGACATTAAATTGTTTTTTTTAGGTAGGGCCACTCGCCAACCTTATCGAGTTGAACTAACTCGATAAGGTTGCAATACTGCTCAACCGGACTATCTTTTTTTTTTGTTCCAGCGCTGGAAAATCCACAAGGATGTGTTCCGCCTTGGGGCGGGCGAAGGGGTCTGTAGGACTCCGAAACCCACCCCGGTGTTACCTTCCCACACTTGCACCGGGGATCATGGGAACTAGTGCGCCATCCACAACCGGACTATCCTGTGGTGACCTCAAATGAATTTGCGGCTTCCAGCCAGGGCTTACAAACTAGGTATACATAATTATCGCTGTGTTATTATTGTACAATAATTTTTCACAATTTCCACTAAAAACTTTACTTGTATATTGTAGGATCATTAAGTACAGGCTGTTGTTGCGAAGCTTTGGCTTATGTGGACTGCAACAGGCTGATTTGATTGAACGTCAATAAACTCATAAAAATGCTACATATCTTACCTGATAGTTTCCATTGCTAGCAACACTGGGGGGTGCGTAACTCCTCCCTCCGTAACCCTGTCCGGTCCCTCCATGATACAGCGTGTTGTTATTCGCGTCCCGTGTGGTCGCGGTCGTGTACGACGATTTGCAGTTTTGAGACATCCTGTGTTTCTGGAATATAGAAGAAATATGATTGAGTATGGTAATGAAGACAGATATGTAGTTACAGAAATTGTAAGAATGCAGCTTTCGTCTTAATTGTACACACGACTCCTGAAAGTAAATGCCACACTAAGTATCACTGTCGGTGAAAAATAATAAATCAAACCATCATCTGCCTAGCCATTTCCCAACTATGCTGGGGTCGGCTTTCAGTCTAACCAGATGCAACTGAATACCAGTATGTTACAAGAAGCAACTGTATATCTGAACACCACTACCCAGTAAGTACTGGCTAATACGACACCCCTTGGTAAGACTGGCTGTCGGACTTTCGGGCCACTGACTACCTGTAACGATCTGTCAAAGATCTACAAATTACAGCCGGGACCAACGGCTTAACGTGCTTTCCGAGGCTCGGAGGGAACTCGGTATGTAATTGGTGGATCATAGACCAACCTAGGGAAGCGCGAGTTAACCTAAAGATAGACCCGAGCGGCTGTTATTATTTAGCCACACGAGAATAATAAATCAAATATGAAAAATAACATACAACTAAAGTAGTAACCCAAAGAAGAATCAAAATGGCGGTGAGGTGGATATTTCAGCTTCAATAAAAAGAAAAAGATGCAAACTACTTTCTATTAACATGAAAAAGTGTATAATGGGTGTTAAAGTACACTTAACGAAGCTGAAAGGCACTTGTTCTCCCAGTCGTTGTGATCATTTTTGTTCTAGACCATACCTTCTAGTTACGGAGATATTGGGGGTCAAAATACCAACTTTTTCACAAGGTTTTTTTTAAATACATGTTTTTAATATTATAATTTTACTTTAAGTACCTCTACGACTATCCCAGCGTCCTAGTGCCGCTACCGTGGAACGTGACTTTTCACCCCAAAAAAAAGTCGTTTCCCGGCAATAATTTTTCAATTCAATTCATTTATTTCAGACTCAATATTCGTCCATAATTAAAAATAATGTTAGAAATTAATTTTATTTTTTGTAGGTAACCAATTAATTTTAATTTTAGATTTGTTTTTTTGCGTTAGTTAGTTTGAAGTACAGAATGCTTGGTTGACGGCTTCGTCAAAGATCCGTTTACACTTTGTCTAGTAAATAAAATCGTCAAAAATTCTAGTGATTCTTCAACGGAAGATTTCTATCTTCAGTTGAAGAATCACTAGAATTTTCTTGAAGGTTATTTTATTATAGTTCATCTAGACATTCTCGTGAGTGTTTGGTAGTAACTCTACGTTTATCTTAAGAGGCGATGGTAGTAAATATAGGAGGAATGAGGGTAGTATTCACTAGTGCTCTATTACTGAGATAATCGTAACTCTTGAGAAGAATTTATCCCTGAAGACCGATTGTTCCGCGGGTTTTATAAAAACTGAAGTATAGATAAGTATAAAATATTTTAGGGAAATAATGAAGTTTACTTTTACTAGCTGACTCGTTGGTGTAGTGGTCGTAAGCGCGAATGCTGAGCATGAGGTCCTGGGTTCAACTCCCAGGTCGGGCAAAGTGTTATTGGGTTTTTCCATCAAGAATGTCCCAGTAGTAGCCACGGATTCTGGATTTCTCTCTTACATGGGACTTCAACATAACCGGTGAAATGTCCGGTCTGTGTCTGTGCCTGTAATGGTCTAATTGAAATAAATGCTTTGAGTTTGAATTTATTGAGTTTGTGCGTGTACTATTAGTTACACGTCTGCCTAACCCTTTGGGGATTACAAGCGTGATGTTATTTTATGTTTTTACTAAAGAATAAAATAGTTTACCTAAAATAAGATCCCTCAGTCACCGCACAATGGTTTTTCATTATCTTTTAGAGATTTTTCCAGAAGGGTTTATAGGTTTTATGTACATTTTAATCTATCATAAGGCACAGGAATCTCGATGTGTTGCAACCACGTCAACGTCATCTGTAACGTGTATTCGATTAGGATCAGCTGACCCATACATTACGTATGAAACAGCTGATTTATTTTTTCGCGATTACAATGTTTGTCATATGGAGAAAGTTGCTCTGTCCCATACTCTTAAAAATTATCACACTTTTCTGATATACGCTTTTAAGATAATCGACTGCCTAGCCTTTTCCCAACTATGTTGGGGTCGACTGCCAGTCTAACCGGATGCAGCTGAATACCAGTATTTCACTTGGAGCAACTTCCTGTCTGACCTCCACAACACAGTTAAGTACTGGGTAATATACAAAATACAAAAAAAATACAAATACAAAATAGTTTATTGGGTTAAATAAAAACATTACATGTTAATGTATTTGGAGCCCCCTTTTAGGCGAACAATGCCTGTATTAGAAGGCTCCCAATATGATATACCCCTTGGCAAGACAGGTTGCCAGACTTTCGGTTCGCTGACTATCTTTAACGACTGTCAAAGATCTACAAAATGACAGGCGGGTTTAACGGTTTAACGTACTATCCGAGGTGCGCAGGAAACTCGGTATGTTGGTGAAAATTGTCTATACTTTAGCTACATAAAAGTTTAATACTATAATGTTCGTAATTTCTTTAGGTTGATCTTTCTTTAAGGATCTATAAAATGCTGGCTTAATAAGCATTAATGGCGTCGTTATCTTCTAAAAATTTAATAGACCAACAATTATATCGTAAACTGTGCTAAATAAAGCTTTCAGTATCGTCCTAGCCAAAGTAATTCGGAAATCCGGAAGGCGCGACCTCGCGTTCAAAATGAATGAACCGAACATGGGTTTGCGCTATTATCGCTTTGGCTAAGTGCGCGATCTGAAACTTATCCGGAATTGCATAGCTTTAAATGTTATGAGATCTCTTGATCTTAATTTAAAAAATAAAAGCTGTTCAAAATCAACGATTTCCGGATAATTACGAATAATAAAACCAAAACAAATATTGTATCACCTACTTATTACTTCACGAATTGTTTTAAATTAATTGGAGGAAGTATATTATGTGTTTCGTAATAGGTTAGCAACCCCTTATTAGTTGCATTGTATCAATACTAGTATTACCTAACTAGTATGCTAAATTCATAATTGTGTTTCCGAGCTTTATTGCTCTTGTCTGCCGAGGTTTAATTTTTATGCAGTATTTTTTGACAGAGACTTCTAATAATAACTACATAATATTATCAAGCAGTGATAGCCTAGTGGTATGACCGTCGGACTACAAAGTCATAGGTCACGAATTCGAATACCTACTAGGCACGCGCCTCTGATTTTTCGGATTCATGTGCGTATTGTATAATTATCACAAGCTTCGGTGAAGTAAAACATCGTGAGGAAAGCAAACATTAGCCTGTGAGATATTTCTCGCGAAATATAAAGCCAAGTAAGAGGCCTGACACGAGGTTAGGTTCTAACCACACGAAAAGAAAAAGAAGAACACTACATAATATTATAAAGCAAAGTCTAACTACTTTCTTTTATTGCCGCGTCTGTCTGTCGAACGGATTTTCATACGGTTTTCGCCAATGGACGGAGCGATTCGTGAGCAAGTTTAGCTGTGTAATTAATTCATTAAGTTGTTGTGGTAAATAGAAATGGTGAAATATTATGATAATTGTTAAAGATGTCGGAAAAAATCATTCCGACTGGGAGCTTACTAGACCATCGTTTTCTGCAATCTCAGAATCACCCAACCGATTTCAATTAAATTTTGTGATAGAATATGGTTGGTTCCAGCTTGGAATGGATAGTTGTGGACTATAGGCGGTGCTGTTATTAGTAAACAACACCCGTGCGAAGCCGGGGCGGGTGGCTAGAGAGAATATAAGTTTCTTACTTATTTTACTTATTTTTCGGCCTGCCTCGTTGCTCTACTTAACTGGTCGCATGCGACTGCTGAGCAAGAGGTGCTGGGTTCGATTCCCGGGTTGGGCAAAAAGTTGTTGGGTTTTTCCACCAGGAATTTCTCCACGCAGCCACGGAGTTTGAATCCGTGCCCGGTTGATGGCAATAGGCTCGCCCCCTATTAGATGGGACTTTAACATCGAAATGTGGGTGTACTAATAGGTACACCTCTGCCTAACCCTTTGGGAATTACAGGTGAGATGTTATGTTACTAATCATTTGAATTATTCCTACCACATCCGTCCTACAGTTGTAGCTATTTATATCCTTCGCAACACCCATTTTTTATTTACACCCCCCATTCTTCGAAAATAAATGCATTGATTGTTAATGTGATTCTGATGCCGATCACCATTAGAGAAACTAAGTGGGACACAAGGCCTATCAATTAAATCCATGTCAACTTAGACACAACAGACGCAAAACTAATGAATCTAGGTATAGACGTAGACTGGAACATCGAGTTAAAAGGTCACTTATTTAGGCTCCGAATGTGTTTGGGTGTTGTGGCCGTATGTGGTATGTGGCAATTGTGGTTGGGATAACCCACACGCAATCTTATTATGTGGTGGTTTTGGATTTGAAAAGTAAGTGGGTAGTTTAACAACACCTGATTTTACGAAAGCTGCTAAACGTTTTGCTGAGGAGGAAATAAAACAAAAGCTAACTTACTCTCTCTCCGTCTTTGCAAACTGTACTCTCTTCTTCTGTTTACCCGACTGCAGCCAACGGAGGGTTATGACTTTTTGTGGTATACTGGTTAATCAGTAAGCAAGATAGATCGAACTTCGCCTAAAACACAACATCGACAAAGTAAAATTCTATAACGCTAACAATTGTTGAAAATTAAAAAAAAGCTTACCTAACATGTCAATTCTGTTCAAAATCGGTTTAAAATACAGAACCCTTTAATTAAAAGCGATTGAATCTAGTCTAGGCCCTCTAAAGCACTAAAGCGCGCTAAGTGTGTTCATGTGTGTGTGTGTTCATTGATGAAGAAAAAAACATTAAAAAAGTGTTAAATCGCACATACATTAAAAACACTTATTTTCAGACATTTACACGTCAGCAAGCTCAGATCTAGATACAAATTAGTCTAGTCTAGACATAAATTAGACTATCAGGTCATTCATAAATAATAAAAGAATGTTTCTTCTGAATTTTAGTATTTTGGGATGTTTTAGTGGCGTTAATTCTGTTGAATAATTTATAGTGATGTCTGGTCTCTGCTCTCATTCGGGATTTGGACAACAGATGTTAGTGCAACCAAAATAGTTTTGTGCAAGCTGTCTAAATCAGTGTTTTTTCGTAAATATTAGAGGCAGTCCGAAAATTCTTGCAATGACAAGAACCTTTTACTTCAAGTAACGTACTATTAGCAAAGATGTTTTGTTTGATTCAAAGTAAAGTATGTAACGCTTAATTTTAATCCAGGATACAGTGATACATTATGTTCAAAAATATAATAATTATATTAAAAAAGATAAACCAGTTGTCCAAGTGCACAATTATTGATGGGAAGACGGTTAATCGAATTAACTTCAGAAGAAATAGTCGTACCGCTTTCGTTGTCGTCGTCGTGGTAGTGGAGATTCTTCAAATTGTCTTCCAGGGTATAAGTATCCAGTTATAAACGAAAATTATTCGACGCCGACACGGCGCTGCGACGAGG
Organism: Eurois occulta; assembly: GCA_950022335.1. Taxonomy (NCBI): domain Eukaryota; kingdom Metazoa; phylum Arthropoda; class Insecta; order Lepidoptera; family Noctuidae; genus Eurois; species Eurois occulta. The sequence goes on along the minus strand of OX465485.1, from coordinate 19,279,885 downwards.
ATGTCAGTGTCAGTTAAATGTTAGACACATGACGTTTGAAATATTGTCGTACCAAGAAGAAGAAGCAGTGAAATTCTAGGAAATCATACAACCAATCAGATGATCCACTATGGAATAAACTGTCTTCACCACACCTGCTTGATATTCATCATCATCATCCACAGCCTGAATCCACCCACTGCTCAGTATAGGCCTCTCTTTTCTTCTGCCAATCTCCACGTTCCTGTGCCATCCTCATCCAGGTTTTCCCCCGATGGCAACTATGTCGTCTGTCCATCTCGCCGCCGGACGACCCACATTTCTTTTCCCCGTTCTTGGGCGCCATTCGGTGACAGCCTTAGTCCACCTGTCATCACTGCGCCTTGCTAGGAGTCCTGCCCAACTCCATTTGAGTTCCGTAACGCGATTTCCAATATCGAAAACCTTTGTACGTCTTCGGATTTCGACGTTAGGAACTCGATCTACCCTGCTTGATATTAGTTTCGTAGAATTCAATTCGGATTACTTAAAACCAAATGCCCTATTTGGGAGACCACCATAACTCTCACTGTATCACACCCATTTCACATACCGTTTCATCGAAGTATAGTCAGCGACAGCGAGTTAACCACACCTAAAGGATGTTTTTTTTATTGCAAGCCTTAGTTCGGGGGCAGGTTCATCAGTATCAATGAACGAACACAAAAACAAATACTATTGAGTACTAAAAAATGCCAAAATAAGTGTTTTTCTTTACATATATTATGTTTTTTGCGTTTTTCGTAATATTGGATTCATAAACGCAATTTAATCAACATTCTGTATATAAGCTTAAAAAAAAACAAAAAAATCCCGAACCGAGTTGCAATGTCTTCGCGTGGACGTTGGCGGGGTAATTAAAAAAAAAACCAGCCGAACCGAAACTGAGACGGTACAGTTACTAACTGTAACACGAAATGAACAATTAAATACGCGCCGCGAGCCATGAGCGGTAGCGGGCTAATTGGTAATTAAGAAATAATTGATAAAGTTTTTAAAAGATGAGATGCTTTGGTTAATCGAGGGGCCTAACTTGCAATGGTATGTTAGTCACTACTTTTAATAGTTATTCAAAATTTTCACTGTATGTTTTTTTTTTTTCGAATTTTAGAAGCAACTTGGAGTCTGGGTTGGCAGGAACTTGGAGGTTGGTTGTGCCCGGTTGGTGGCAATAAATTCCCCCTATCATATGGGACTTAAACAAAATGTGGGTGTTTTCACACTTCACACCTGCACACCTCTGCCCGACCCTTCCGGGATTACAGTCGTGATGTTATGTTATAATTCTTAGTAACATGAACGTTATTTACAGACAAACGCATTGAATTAAATTACTACACGTTATATTGAAAAATTACTCAACTTTGTATTCCCACAGAACTTCAGGAGTACCTTCTGCCTATGTGTTTCAGCACTTATTCTCATAAATATATCAGTATCAGGATGTCGAAGATTCAATACCCGTCGAACACGGCCGTATTGGAGACATGTCCCAAGTATTTATATCGTCAGATGTGTTCTGTTTGTATTTGTGCCGGTTTATGGCCATAGGCTTGTCACCTATTACATTGGGACAAACCGTTACTGGCGAAATGTGGGTGTACTATAGGACTATATTATACACTATAGGACTATAGGGTCTGCCTAACTCTTTGACGATTACAGAGTTAGGTTGCGCGAAAATGTAATCAGTAATCACACTGGGAGAGAGAGTTAACATCCCGCATGGAACGACGGATACGATTTTCAGTATGCGTGAGCGAGATAACACAATTTAAATGTCATTGTCAACGAAGCATAAATGTCAAAATTTTTAACACGATAGTGTGTATCTAACGGTTTAAATCTTTGACATGTCCTCGATTTATTACTAGTATATAAGCGCTGGGAAACTATCGCGGGAAAACTGTTAGACATAAACTATCGCTGTTACATACATCTATTGTCACCACAGTTTCAGCGTAATTCGTTTAAGGGGGTGACTGAAAGCGGTGTTGAAGGCGAGAATAGCATACTTGAATTTAAAGTTTTAGTTACGTTTCGTTTTTGGGGTTTCTGATCGTAACTAAAGTGGAAATCGTTGTATCCAAGTAAAAGGGGCGCAAAGCTAAGGCAGACCATCTTTTGAGTGATACACTAGATCATCATCATCTGCCTAGCCTCTTCCCAACTATGTTGGGGTCGGCTTCCAGTCTAACCGGATGCGGCTGAATACCAGTATTTTAAGTGGAGCGACTGCCTATCTGACCCCCACGACCCAGTTAGCTCTGGGTAATACGATACCCTTTGGTAAGACTGATTGTCAGACTTTCGGGCCACTGACTACCTGTCACGACTGTCAAAGATCTACAAATGACAGTCGGGACCAACGGCTAAACGTGCTTTCCGAGGCACGGAGGAAACTCGGTATGTAATGGGTGGTCACCCATGCACGGGCCAACCTAGGCAACCGCATCTTAACCTAAAGATCGACCAAAGCGCCAGTCATACACTAGATCATTGAACCTAATTTTCTATGAATTCTTCTTCTTAGCGTATCGATAACAATTTAAATTGATTCAGCCCAAAATTTGGCGACGAGTTTGGCACTTTCAGTAGCGTCCATCAGCTCCTGTGTTACGCAAGCAACAGGACAAGTAGGACATGATACCAAGTGTCCCATCGTTGTGGGGCAACACCAAATTTACACTCCAGGGCAGTCATCTATGAATCTGAACAGGTTTTCCTTGCTTCGACCAACCTGTTTCCGGAGTCTATTCAAAGACTTCCAGGTCAGCCCTGGCAACTCGTGTCCAGGTATTGTGTCTGTAAATTAAAAAATCTGTGTACATCAAAACCGAGTAGATTTTTATCAAGATCAGAGTCTTGTGACACACGAATCGTTATTGGTTTGGTTACACATCGAGAAATGACCTGGTACTGAATGCATTTATTAAATTATAATGTCGATCACTTTCGACTTTTAAAACTGCATTGGTTCAGTGCAATCGGCATGTCGTTTTTGTCAAGATTCTATGTTAAGATTGAATACACATATTCAACCACAGCTTAAAAAAAGATGAAAAAACTCGGAAGTTTATTCATGATAAGTGATTGGAACTTAAATAGTGAATGGGGTACTTTCTGACTTAAATATTACATATATTGGTTACTCAGTGAATTGGGACCTAAATAATGTATTGATGATTCATTTTAATGTTTTCTACCAAATTAAACTTTAAGAAAGCACATGTTACATCATAATCAGCCTTAAATGTTCCCACTGTTGGGGGTTGTTCTCACTGTAAGTTTTAGGGGGCCTGGTGACCCGTAACACAGGTATTGTATACCTATTTCGGGCACCAGTCTCTCACAAATGTCTACCATGTGTATTAGATTTAGTAATTCCTGTTCACTGTAACGTTTGTGATGACTATGAGAAAATAAACATATTATTTATTATTTTATTTATTATATACTGGCCGCTTATCTTTGAGAGTGAATATATCAGTAATCGGTAATCTACCAGTGCGGGTTGGTAAATCACATTTTTTTTTTAGTTTTCAATCCTACAAGTTCTTTTTTGTACTAGCCTACATCATGTCTCACTGCTGGGCAAAGGCCATCTCTTTCTCTTTCCATACCTCTGTATCGTATACGATCTCTGGCCATGTTTTGATCGTCGTGCAAACATGATTAGACGTCACGGCACCTTCGCCGCGGTCGACCTCGACGGCGCTGTCCTTCCTCGGGCGTCCAGTGTGTGACGATCTTTGCCTATCTCTTCGTTTGACTCCGTGTGAGTGACCTGATGACTCTTACCCTGGCGATTTTTTCTCCAACATCAGTTACTTGAGTTATGGAGTGCAGGGTTGTGTTTCTATAAGATTTATCTATATAAAATCAATTTCCGACATCATATTTCGTGTGTGTTTTCTTTCTTATTGGAAGTTAATTGTTGCGCAACAGAAGCAGTCACAGCATTCAATGGTCTATTATTGATTCAATAATAAATAATGATGTTCTAAATTCGGAAACCGTTCGTGTTGACGGATCAAAGTAATGGGGCAGGTCGATTATTATTCATCCATTCATTCGAGTTTGATGAGTGACATGAATGATTTGAGCGTGATTTGTGTGACGTCAATTGATGTGATTATACCGTCTAAGGAATCTCATTTAGATTATAGTATTTTGTTATTTATTGATAAGTAGGTAGGATTTAGGTTTTTTTTTGTTTACAGAAATATTATTATCGGGTACTACTGTAGTTCGGAATCTATTTTTGGATTTTGGAAATGAAAGCGTAATATGACAGCGGGGCAATTGCGTCACACACAATTGTGATACCATTAATTTTGACAATTCAATAACATTGAGTGCGTTATTCAAGATGCAAAGGATTAGGAATTTTCTTCAACTTCTTCGGGTCTTTTGGGTTGTGATAGAAAATGTGTTACGCAATTGGGTTACTGGTTGGTTATGATATTCGCATATCGAGGAGAAGGCACACTCGAACGTACTTGGTAATAGCCTGTTGTCAGTACCTAATAGGCGTCATTGATTATAAGTAACCACCAAAGTAGCTATTTATAATTAGTAATGCCATGTTAATTTACTCGCTTCCGCTCCTAACTTGACCCTCAGACATGGGTGCTTGGGATTTTTTTGGCGTTCCGTCAAAATGGATTACCCATTTTCTTTTTGTTGACTGTACCGACATAGAAAAATGCCGTTTTTATGCGAAGCTTTTTATAATTCGGGTGAGCATTTTAAAAAGGGGCAAGACAGTGTTGTTCCTGTAACGATGTGTTGGCAAGCTGTTGTGCCCCGGACAGAGTAATTCGATAAATCTCCGACTCTTTATGGGAATTTAAATGCCTTTTTCGGGCTAAAAATAGTTTTGGTATATCAACTAGAGGACTAATTGTGTTAAGACATTTTGCCCATCTTTATTTTTGACAGCTTTATGACTGTTTACTAGACGGTCTTTGTTAACATGGTGCATAATCTGCATACAATTTTAGGTTACTTTACATACATTAAACGAGCAATTGTGGCTTTGAATGTGTATGCCTCGGTTTCAGCAAACAACAACAATGTAATCTGCTCATGCCTCGATGCGTCGCGTTTGTGCCTCGACAAAAGCATTTGTGGAAAATCTCGGTAACCGCTTCCACTCTTGACTTTTTAACGTTAAAAAAAACAACGCGTTTTTTTATTCATACTGCACTTAGCAACCGCACATCACCTTGAAAATGACCAGTTCTCGAATTTAATATAGAGCGATTATACAATTGCAAAATTAACTTTTTCACACCAGAAACAATTATTTGCACCTTATTTTTAAAGACACAAGGGTGTGCATTCGTTTTTTTGATCGCATAAAATGTTTTTGCGGTAACTTGGCGACCATGTAACACGGAATTTGACCGCATACCTACTTTTTAATTTAAATACATAAGCATATGTATTTATATAATGCATTTTCGATTGTTGCTCTGATTATCCGAGTGGTCACGTAGGCATCTTTTGAAGCTATATTTGATTTTGGAAAGCGGGGTGACCAAGCAAGATTTGTATCTTGCTTGCTTGCGATTAACAAGCAACCAAAGTATATTGCAGAATTGTTTAATTTGGTGAACAACTTAAAGCGCAGGCCAGGAAACTAGATATGTAGTGGGTGGTCACCCATCCACGGACCAACCTAAAGATCGAGTCGAGCGGCTGGCTGTCGAGTGAAGCGCTAGGGTAGCCCGCGAAATTCAAATTTTCTTACGTTTTTTATAATATTCAGGTCAGCGTCTTGTTGATTAAAATACAGTTCGCGACCGTAAAAAATATGGCTTTACTGAATTATAATCAATAAAATTAATAGACTAAGTTCATTTAATCCCATTGAATGACTTTTACATGAAATAGTCATTCAATGCAAAAGTCGAAAGAAAATTTAATTTTTGCGGGCTGCCGGCGCTTACACCTTAAGGCGTTATACATGTCACAGACAGACAGACAGACGGAATTACTTTCATATGTTTAATATTTGTATGGATGTTGGAACACTTTCCGTGCAATTGCTATTCATACATATCTTAGTGTCCAACACCGCTAATCTCTGCAGCAACTCTGCATACTTAATTTTATATTCCACTTAATTCACACTTGCTTTAATTAAATTTGCAAGCCAGACCTTAACGGCCCGTTTACACGTTGATTTGAAAACGATTCGTTTAGTATTTAAATAGTGCAAGTGATTGAGACATGGAGTCACATGAGTGTATTTCTACCATACCTTAGTACCTATGCAGAATTTATTTATTAATTTATCACAAACACTACTAACATTACAGGCAATTCCTAATGCGTTAGCGTGGTCCTAAATTAAACTACTACTATAACTATCGTAAGTAACATAACACATACAATATTGTATTGTTGTATTGTATTGTTGTAATCTTAATATACAGGGTGACAGGGACACCGATGCACAAACGGTTACCACGTATTCAACTGAATACGTGGTAACCGTTATTCTGAACCAATTTTCCATCGGTCATTTGAAAAACAATCAGCAGTTCATACATTTTGACCGAATAGGTATTGCACTTTTGTATTGCAATTACCCATCAATTGTTTGAATTCACAATGATTTGGTGAAAACATGGTAATCCCCTTCATGTCCCTTCCACCCTATCATGCCTGGTGAGAGCAGTGGTGATGAAATAAATTACACAAAGTAATGCGCCTGCCTGGGTTCGAACCCACGAATTTCTGTTCGTAAGTCGGGGCCGCCACCACTGGGCCACCGCTGCTCTCCTAGTTTATAGCTACGACTTAATTTATTCCCACAAATGTAATAATTAAAATAAATTAAAACCTAAACGGCAGCAATTATATGCAATGTTTACAATGAAAACCGATGATCTTTGTGAGTTGCGGTACTCGTTCTTAGATTAAGGCTGCGAATCAACAAACTTACGTAGCCTACGTTTGCCGATTTGCGGTCTAAGAGATAAATAAGATTCGCGAACCATACTAGCTAGTTAAACCCGCTATGAACTACCATAGTTCATGCCGACTATACATAAAACCGGCCAAGTGCGAGTCGGACTCGCGCACGAAGGGTTCGTACCATTATCTATAAAAACGGCAAAAAAAAATCATATCTGTTGTATGGGAGCCCCCCTTAATATTTTTTTTTAATTTTTAGTATTTGTTGTTATAGCGGCAATAGTAATACATCATTTGTGAAAATTTCAGCTTTCTAGCTATCACGGTTAATGAGATACAGCCTGGAGACAGACAGACAGACAGTGAAGTCTTAGTAATAGGGTCCCGTTTTACCCTTTGGGTACGGAACCCTAAAAGCGCTTTCATCGACCCATCATCATCGCACGGAAAAGTTTTTCATTGCGTTTTATGAAATTAAAACTATGCTTTCTTTTTCAAACTATTATATTAAACTGAAGTGCGAGAAGGACAGAATGACAAAATTATATCTTCTAGCACCAATTAAAACGTAAACGAACCTTAACTTTTAAGCTATCGTTTTTAATTTCACTTCTCACCAGACTCGTCGAGTTTATAATTAACATTGCAAAATACTTGTCTGTTAGTTTGTAACGAGAATTTAAATTTTAACTTTATTTACTTAAATGGGTACCGCGTGTTTTGATCGTGAGGTTAAGCAATGTTGGTGCGGTCAAGTCTTGGAGCAATGAACTCTATTCATCATTCATGGTGGATGGTGGATGACTGAAGAAGTATGCCTAGTCTATCCTAGATTTATTATCATTCTCCCGCCCTTTTGACAATGTATTTAGTGGCGGTGTAGCATGCCTTATTATGAGTCACCTCTTCATCTCACCCCTTTTCTAGCCATATCATCCTTCAGACATCCCATCCATCGTTTCTGTGGTCAGTTTCAAGTAAGAATGTGGACAGCTATGAAGGTAGGGGCCTTCATACTCGTAGCTGTCCACATTCTTACTTGAAACTTTCCTCCTAGATTTTAATAGGCACTCAAGGAAATATACTATAGTCTAATAATATACACGACTATAATCCCCGAAGGATGACCAGAGGTGTGTGTACGGTAGACCTACAATTCAACAGTTCTAGTAAATCATAGATTATTATGGACAGTTAAACACATGAATATGCAAGGATTTGATAATTGAATGCTGGACTTCACGGTAAGCAACTGTGTTTGTGTTTACCAAAGATATGTTTGTCTTCAAACCATTTCCATTAGATTCTAAAGACAAATTTTTGCCTAATCAGTGCCAAAATCAGCCGTTTCATAGAAACTGCAACACCTACATACCTACACGGTCAAAATGTATGGAGCAGCAATTTATTACCTATTTGTCACAGATTGTTGTTGCAGTTTGTGACGATTACACTATATACCTTGGTAGGCAGTCATAGATTTAGAAAATGGCCGATGTGTAATTCAATTTATTTATTTTTCACATTTTAGGAAAGCTTACAGACTAAAAACATTTTAATATCAAAAATATATGCGAGTAACTAAATTGCTAATTACAAGCCTCCACAGATAAATACAAAAAAACATTAGTTCCTTATTATAAAGCAATTTAACACTTCATGATGCATGTACTGTCATATTAATAGATTAATTCAAACAAAAAAGTTGGTTAATTTTATTTAATTGATCGTAGATCAATAGTAAGTTGAAGTTATCCCAAGAAACTGGAGCAGAGCAATGTTGGGAAATAAGAAAAGGTAGAATTGTTTAAAATTGAAACCAATGCCGTCATCTTACGTCTGTTATATAATTTAATATGAATAACAAGGCCCCTTGCCAACTTTATTTAAACGCCAATAGTCCTTTGTAACATGAAAATGGTGTTACTTTCCCGGAAGAATTCTCTCCCAAGGAGCTTTACATACTAATAATGAAACAAAATTTCAAAGCGTTCTACCAAAAATGAAAGAAAAGTCGCCGTCCCAAGCTAGTGGGCCCAACAAAGAAGTACCAGTGTAAAACCTCCGAGGGTTTGCCCATGTAATCCCCTGCTTAAAGGATTATGAAAAATTCATTTTTCTTACCATTTAAGCACTTACTTTTTTCTTGTTATTTCGCTGAGGAAGTCGCCGTTTTTCAGTGTAATGTATTATGATTGTTTATACGTGTAAGCTTGATGAAATTTCTGGATTAATTTAATGGATGTTTTGTCGTGTTGGTGTAGTGGTCGCAAGTGCCTCTGCTGAGCATGTGGGAGTAGGTTCGATTCAGGTCGGTCAATATGTTTCCATCAAGTATTGCTCAGTAGCCTCCCGTAGGCTGGATTTGTGATGAAACATAACTTGTTCTTCCGAAATGTGGTGTTAGTATAAGTAGAAAGGTACCTACACTTCTGAACGTTTTGATGGTTATAGGCATACCTAACGTTGTGCTATGATTTAGATCGTTCATTGTTGTTTTAATTGGTGTTATGATCTGTCTAACAGTCAGTGTTATGCTATGTTTGTCACAAAGTTAAGTTTATGATTGTACTAGTACTAGCTTATGACCGCGGTTTCGCCTGACTGGGGTTCAGTAATTGTCTCACGAGATCATGTTACCGGGATAAAAAGTCAAAGTAATCTATGTATCAATCCAGGTTAATAGCAATCTGTGTGGGAAATTTCTTCCGAACCTGTTCAGCAGTTTTGGCGTGAAAGAGTAACAGAGCCATCCTCACAAACTTTCGCATTTATGATAGTAGTAAAAGTATTTCGTTAGAACCTCAAAGATAAATAGCAAGCAATGAAAAGCTGTCAAAGCTTTGTATTTCGTATTTCTACAACTTTCAACAGAATTGACACATTTAAGCCATCTAGATTTTTTTGTCATCATAATCGCTAATAGAATGTCACTCTGCCTAGATCCTAATGAACAGTATTCCAAAGGGGATGTGTGTGTGTGGGGATGTGATTTTTCCAGAAATTGGTCATCGATCATAAAACGTAAATCTCTTTAAAGATTTTGTACTACTGCTTTGCAATAAAAGATCGAAATATTTGACACCTATATCTTGATTTAGCAATATTATAATATTTTTTAGAAAACACACTATTCCAAAATATCTTTTTCAATTTCTTCAAATCATAAGATAAATTATACCTACAGCAAAACATTTTAAAACACTAAAAAACTTACAATAACAGGTCCTAGATTCTTAGTATTAGGGGAAAGTCAAAAATGTATTTGACCGAAAAGAAAAATGGACGATTGAAAGTTATTGTAGTAACAATCAGAGATTGTCATTTGCCTAGACGTACATGTCAGATATATTTTTATATGTCACAGCATCTGTCAAATGCATCAGACAAACAGGGGGTCTACTCTCTAAGCACGAAACCCGTAGTTTCGGCCGAAATTACGGGCGTTTCCTACTCCCTAGCACCGACGGACGGACGATTAGTTCGAGCCCGAACGAAGAATGAATAACAACACGATTTGACAGTTGTCCCTCCTCCCGATGTATTTTTGCCCGTCCGAAAAGTTGAGTTTGGCACTTCTTAGGACGGATCGTTATGTCATTTGATACGACATCAAAATAGTTATCGTGCTGTCGACGAAAGTTTAAGTTTTTTAGAAAATCAATACAATGGCTGCTTTTTTAATGCTCGAAGAAGCTCTACAAGAAGAGCGGAGGCGACGCCGATTCTACTCGCGCCAAAACTTCCGCTTGGCGCTTATTCTTGACATGGGGTTGCAAGGGCTCACACGGGAATTATTTGAAGATATGTCTTGGCTCTTATGCCTCAACAAGCGACGAAATGGTGTTGATCAAAGAATTAAGGTAGGTATTAGTTTGATCCAAAATTTAAGGACTAAGGCTAACGATATACATATTGAAGATTCTGAAAATTATTGAGTTGTATTACTACTAATCAATCTTATCTATTGTTACTGTTGTATTTGTATACTTTCAGATACTTAATGCTCTCAATTTTTATGCCCGGGGGATCCATCAAGGTGCAGTGGGCCTTAGCAGTGACAGGACATAATGGGTGTTGGGACAGGCGGAAGATGTGATAAAATAAAGAACAAATTTGCACAATAAAAGCATTTTTTTAACAGAGTATTTTTTCACTTATTTGGCACCAATCGATTTGAAAAAAATATAAATACATTCAACAATACATTATTAAAATCAAAACATATGAGGAGTTCAGATAGAATTCGCAAATAAGGCCAAAAACCTGGGGGTGATAATGGACTCTTACTTATCGTAGACTTCCCAGGTAGCTGAAGTAAGTCGCAAAGTGCACTCCAGAGCTACTTGCCTTTGAAGACCAAAACCTCCCTCGCGCAAACTCTCATCCAGCCCATCAAAGACTACGCCGATGCGTGGTATTTGGATGCCACCGAGGAGCGTTTAAATAAACTTGTGCGTTTGCAAAATGTCTGTATTCGTTTTGTTTTTAACCTCAAAAAGTATGACCGTGTTTCCAACTTTCGCAATATACTCAGATGGCTCCCAATCCGACTTCGCAGGAACTCTAGAATACTGTGTCTGCTTTTTAACATCCTTCATAACCCTAAAACACCAGCCTATCTGCGGGAACGCTTTTCTTACACCCGTTCCTCTGATGCACCTTGCAGGTCCCATCTTAGGAACCTCCTTAAATCCCCTCCTCAAGCTACCGACTTCTACTCCTACTCCTACTCCTTTACTGTACACGCTTTACGGTTGTGGTATTTATTCTCTTCCGCCTGATATTAGGGACTACCAAACTGTTGCAGTTTTCAAAAGAAGGGTGAAAGAACTATATATTTCCAACTTGCCATAGTTGCATAAGTATTTATATATGATATGAAATATATTGTGAGAGGAGACCGTGGCTAAATAGTAACAGCCGCTCGGCTCGATCTTCAGGTTAAGCTGCGCTTGCCTAGGTTGGTCCGCGGATGGGTGACCACCCATTACATTCCGAGTTTCCTCCGTGCCTCGGAAAACACGTTAAGCCGTTGGTACTTATACATACATACTTCCTTTTATTTATCTATAGTAGTCTTAAATTAAATGAAGTTCCTAGTAAGAACTTACTTTCAATACTTATATCAATCACTTTTAATTTCAGGCATCATAGATACATTACACAAAATAATCGTAGTAAGTAAGTACAATAAGCTAAAATATATTGAACACTTTTACGAAAAATTATTAACTACGTTTGGTCAGCCACATATTGCACTGAGTCGAGGTGTCATGTAAACTTCCGCGAAGACACCGATACACGACACCCTGCGGCCAAAATTCCGTCATAAAAGTCTCGAGATGGTGTTGGGACCCGCATCACAAAAGATAATCTTGTGGCGCGAATAACCTAACCTCTCCATTCTAAGGGTGAACTTGGTCTTGTTTCTTATATACTCCACGACCTCCTCTGGCGTCGTGGTGTGATGTAGACGGGACACGTATGTAGGTACAGCTGCGTCGATGGAATAGCGGGATGCAGCAACATGTTCGGACCTGTCAATTCGGAACCGCACTGATTGCGTTTAGGCTTCTTCTTTTCCACACGATTGCCTTCTTCATTAGCCTGTCCTCGGCATGTTGGTTTCATAATTTCATTTGAGCTTCGAATTCGCTTGGGCACCACGGTATTTTGGTTGCCGCTGGTGTTTTGCAACTCGTTCTCACCAAAGGTTCTCACTCATAAAATATTGAAGAGTGTCTCTATTTGCGCCCGTGAGTTGCTGCTAGAACGGTTGAGCCCATTTTACCATTTATTACGGAGTTCCCGCGTCGCATTAATAATGCGAATTACGTATATTGTAGCTCCTAATATTTAATGTCTTTAGTAAAATTGTAAATAAAAAACTGACATTTCATTTGTCATTTGCCGTCAAAAGAAAGAAAAGCAAAGGTATTAACAGGATAAAGCCACAAGTCGGGCAAAAATAGCAAAAATAGTTCAATTCTATAATAATAAAAAGTATATTGTTAAAATGAGGTAATTTTTTTAAGAATAACAATCATATTTTTTGTTTAAAAACTTTAAAATCATAAACTTAGTAAACCGGTAATCGACCAGTAAAATAGCGCAACTCTATCGCCATGCGTCATTCGTTCACGAATATTGTCTATGACTCCGTTCGAAACTCACGAATCCGTAATCAATCGGGAGTAGGGTTTGTCCGTAGTAACGGACTACGGTCGGACGAGCCCGTCCGTCCGTCCGTCCGTCGTTGACGGACTTAGAGAGTAGACCTCCTGGAATAACCAGACCAAATTAACAAATATCACGGACCTAATATATTCATTTAATAGGTCCGTGATACAAAAGATATCTAAATACAAAATGGCCGGACCTATTACAGGATGTCCGCGTTTTATTGAATCAAGGATTATTTATGTGGAATCGATCGAGTGCTCCACTTAAATATATTACATTGATGATTCAGAATTTAGAAAGGATTTGCCGGGTTTCGCTGTGGGAGCAGTACCGGCTAATCAGTATGTAATTGTAACATCAGCATCTGACTACACTTTTCCCGAAGTATTGGGGTCGGCTTGAATTCGAAGCGTAGCTGTAGCTGAATGCCAGTATTTTATATATCACGACTACCTATCTGACCTCAACAGCTGGGTTTTTTGAATCTGGTGGTCAGACTTTCAGGTTGCCGACTTCTTGTAACGACTGTCTGTTGTGTTGTTATTGTGTGTGTGTGTAAAGTGCTTTCCGACTCACGGAGGACTCTCGGTATACGATTGGTCTATCATCCACGGACCAACCTCGGCAAGATTAATCCAGACGGCTGGTTACTATGCCATGAGCCTCTCTATTTGTTACAAAAAACAGGCTAGACCTCACTGATCTGATAATTTACTTTAGAGTTCCTCTCAATGCTTGCTTAATAAAATATGTTACGACTAATCGCCTGTTAATCGACATGAAAGCCTAACCTGGTGGCCGAGGGAATCCGCTTGGTGCGAGGAGCACCAGTTCAGTTGATGTGGAGACGCTCGGAGGTGGCATATGACCTACTGTACAGTGGACGTATTTCGGCTTTCATGACGATGAGGATTTAGAAATGATAGATTATATACATTTTGCTTTTTTGTTTCCACTGTATCTTTTTCTTTATCTTCTTCTCAAGTCAGTACAAGCTGTTCTGGTACACCTGGCAGCTCATGCTGTGATAGAAATAAAGTCAGTCAGCAAGATAAGGAGTAGTTTAGTTCAATTTCGAATCTGATACATTGCATCCAGGAGCTCGTGGCTAAATAATAACTGCCGCTCGGGTCGATCTTTAGGTTAAGCTGCGCTTGCCTAGGTTGGTCCGTGGATGAGATGACCCATTATATACCGAGTTTCCTCCGTGCCCCGGAAAGCACGTAAAGCCGTTGGTCACGGCTTTCATTTGTAGATCTTTGTTAGTCGTTACAGGTAGTCAGTGGCCCGAAAGTCTGACAACCAGTCTTACTAAAGGGTATCGTATTACCCAGAACTAACTGGGTTGTTGAGGTCAGATAGGTAGTCGCTCCACGTAAAATACTGGTATTCAGCTGCATTCGATAAGACTGGAAGCCGACCCCAAAATACTTGGGAAAAGGCTAGGCAGATGATGATGACTTGTGGATGCATATCTTAAGTCATCTGTTTTGTCAGCATATGCACACCTTCATGGTTCATGGCACCAGAATATTTTTGAGCCACATAAACCAAATCTTAATTTTACAAGACGATATTGCTATATTAATTTTTCATCAACATTGCACTTTTCAACCTAAATTCTCGAATAACACAGACATTGTCAGGTCATTGGCTAGACAATAATTATAGTGCATTTGTAACGGGACGACCGGCTGGACTGAAGGTGACCTAATGCTCTTAATAGTTAAAACCGGTATCGGTATCTGGTATTTGATACCGGGATTATTTGTGCGCTCCACTATAACTCGTTGCTTTTGTCAGAGGTTGTTGTGCTGGTTTCCGAGGAAATATGAAGTTTATTGAAGTGAGGATATTTTGCCAACCAGTCTTACCAAGCGGTATCGTATTACCCAGTACTAACTGGGTTGTGGAAGTCAGATAGGCTGTGGTCAGTCGCTCTATGTAAAATACTGGTATTCAGCTGCATTCGGTTAGAGCCGACCCCAAGATAGTTTGGAAAAAGCTAGACAGATGATGATGATTTTGCGGTGGTTACATAAGGAATACTTTAAAGGCATTGGTGGTTAAAGGATTATAGGGTTTAAATTAAAAACATGCGAAAAACACTCAGTACGCAGTGTACAGTAGTTCAGACTCAGTAGCAGCCACGGAGTCCAGATATGTGCTAGGTTAGTGGCAATTGGCTCGCCCCCAATTACGTGGGATTTAAATATAACTGGCGAAATGTGGGCTTACTATTACCTCTGCCTAACCCCTAGGGGATTACAGGCGTGATGTTATGTCATGTTTTACGACAAATCGTAATGAGGATTTAGATACTATTAATTGTTAATTGATTAAGTAATTGTACCAATATGTGGCTTTTTGACTTTCATACTATATTTTGTGATGTAAACTTTTTCCCAGTAACTTGTGGAACAATAGTTGGTTGAAAGTCATTACTTGTTATTATGATGAGTATAAATATTACAGGATTGTGAGAGAGGAATAGTGAGTCAGAAAAGGGAGTCAATTGAGAAACAAAACGGGTTGCTCTAACCCTAAATAGACAAGTACAAGAAGATTTGTAAATAGAGAGAAAGTCATGCTGCATGCCATAAACTATTTATTAAACTACCCGTAGAATTAAAGTCAATTTATAATATAAATCAGTTTAAGCACCAGCTGAAGTCATTTCTGAAAGAAAAATGCTTTTATGCACTTGATGAGTCTCTCAGTGATGTGAATTTCTAGACTACATAATATGATAATTTAACTATTTTTTGACATGATCTTTATTTTGACATAATTTATTTTTTATTGACATGATTTATTTTTTATTGACATGATTTATTTTTACTGACATAATTTTTAAATCTTTTATTGTTTTTATTATTAATGATTTGTTTTTATTGAAATTATTAATTTTTTAATGACATTTTTATTGCTTGTTGCTTTGTACCGAATTTTAATTGTATAATTGAATATTGTTTTAAATTGTTAATTTTAAAACCGTGTTGTGTTAGTTTTTAATTAGTTTTCGATACAATGTAAAAATTGTTTACGAAATAAATGAAATGATGACATGATGTTAATTAAATATTTCCAAATGATTTTTAGTTCGGAATTCAACACACGCATTCATTCTAGCTAAAATTACATCTGTTTGAAGTTTTTAACCTTGAACATAACTGAAAATCCATTACAGAAAATTCCGAAACTTCCTATTGTTACAAAGTTTCGCACGCGTAAGCAGGAACAACCATACTTTTGCCAAAGAGATTTCCGTTACGAAAAGCTAAGTGTTTTTTTCCTTTATGATTAAAAATCAATAAACCCTCATAGTGAGGAGGGCTGGGTCCCAGTAGTGGGATTATTATGGGCTGGTTACGTATATGTTGTATAAACTTACGGAGTCTGGATTTATGCCCGATTGATGGCAACAGGCTCGCCCCCTATTACATAACACTTAAACATAACTGGCGAAATGTGGGTGTACTATAATTGGGTACAACTCTGCCTACCCTTTCGAGAATAACAGGCGTGATGTTATGTATTAACTTAGCCCACCTCTTTTTCCGCTTACCAATCAAAATTAAACTCACTCTAAGAATATACAGGGCATTATTGTCAGAGCAAATGAGTGAAACAAAAAAATCCGGAAACGTCGTAAAAAAATAACGTACAAGTAACGTAATAATTTACAAGGAATATGCCTACAAAAATACACAAACTTGAGATAAAATACACACATACTGACCTCAACAAAGAAAACCGTGCAAATATGAAATTATCACCGTGCACACACTAACTGAAAACTGTTAAATTCATCTATCACTGAAAGAATTACGAAAGAAAATAAATAAATATTACTCACAGTTTGACCCACAAATTGACAAGCACAGAGTAAATGTAATACTAGCTAAAAATTGTGTATGTCTGTGTCTATATATTGGGTATACGGTGCCAATGAGTTAACGGTAGCTGACCACATCCGGGTTCGTGTCACATAATAGGGACATCCGCTAATAGAGCCACAGATTGAGCAGGAAAAACCCGGATTTATAATGGGATTTTTAATAAAAAAAACCCTGGGACTTAAAGCCACTAATAAACCATAGATTTACAGAACATTCTTATAGTACTGCATGGTGATATTGGCGCGTGACTTTAGTCGGAACTAACGACGCTATCTTGTTTTTTCAACACAATTTCACAAATTGTTTTTTAGGGTTCCGTACCTCGGTCGACAAAAACGGAACCCTTATAGGATCACTTTGTTGTCCGTCTGTCAAGACCCTTTTTCTTAGGAACGCGTGGAGGTACAAGCTGAAATTAATATTAAATATCCAGATCTGCTGCAAGTTGCAAGAGAACTGAAAAAATCAAACTTGTAAGTCAACGCGATCAAAAGATATGACTGTTTATGTCGCATATTTTGTGATTTCACTAAGGAATCAAACCCTAAAGGGTACTTCCCATTGACCTAAAATCATGAAATTTGCCAAGAACCAATGTCTTACAGTACATATAAAGGTAAAAATCTGAAAACCGTATGTAGTTTAAAATACCTACAAGTTCATACGAAACCCTCGGTGCGGGAGTCCAACTCGCACTTGGAAGGTTTTTTGTAAGTGTTTCTTTGTATAGCCAGTTCTTTAGACAAACGGGAGGACTCAAATTCCGTTCTTGATTTCAATATCCATGTGTCAAATCCGGTTGAATCTGGATCTCGCACGTGTAACAGCTTACTTGAAGAAACCTGTTGTTTTGAACCCTGATGCTTGATTATATTTCGTAACGGAGCGTACACTTTCGATAAACTTGTTCATTAGATTGTCAGTGGTTGTCAGAACATGAAGGAGGAGGAAGCAAGGAGTCTTAATCACAAAACAGAAGTTAGTTTCTGGAGTTTGAATTACTATACATGAAATCACGCCTTGTAATCCACGAAGGGTTAGGCAGAGGTGTACCCACCTTACAAGAACACCCACGTTTTGCCAGTTATATAAAAGATCCATGTAAGGGGCGAGCCTATTGCCATCAACCGGGCACAAATCCAGACTCCGTGGCTGCTACTGAGAAATTCTTGAAAGAAAAACCCAATAACACTTGCCCGATCTGGGAATCGAACCCAGGTCCTCATGCTCAGCAGTCGCGCTTGCTGCCACTAGACTAACGAGGCAATATTGTTTCTGGTCTGGTAAGTACGAGTTTGAATGACTAATGTCTAGAATATTCCCGAACTCCATGTCGGTAAAATATGAAAATAAGTGGTGGCTAACTAGACAGTTGTTGATCTAGTATCAGTTAAGCGCTTCCAATGTCCAAGGGATGCCCATCCTGTCCAGACAAGCGGGCAATACTAAGGGCCCTCGCTCACGGCGACTTTTTGTAGCGATACAGTAGCGATGCTGTCGCGCGTCCGCATCGATACAGTCGCGATACTGTAGCGCGTTAGTAGCGCGTTGGCATCGCTTTTGTAGCGCGTTGCAAATGCGACTAACGCGCGTTAATAGCGATGCAGTCGCGCATTTCGTAAACGCGTAACAGCATCGCTACAAAAAGTCGCCGTGAGCGAGGGGCCTAAGGCGCGTGAATTTTACCCTGTAATAACCATCATCATCATGACAGCCCGAGTTCGTTTTCAGGGTCAGCCAAGTAATATTGGGCTTTTCCATCAGGAATTTCTTAGATGCAACTCGAAGAATGGGTTGCCCGTTTGATGTTAATGCACACATCCCCTATTAAAGGGGGTTAAAAAACAACTGGTGACATGTGGGCATACTATTAGACCACCTAATGGTTCGGGGAATATTCGAAAAGCTAATAAAAAAGAGCTAGCGCAAATATCGAGAGCATGGATATTTTTTATACGGGCTTAAGAGGGAACCGGGGCTGCTAAAATTTTAATGTCAAAATTCATTGAATAGGCTCAGTTTTCGAGTTGAAAAGTAATACGGAACATCGATCTCGTCAATTTTTTTGTGATATAATCGGTCTGAGCTGCAGCAGTCTCTATCGCACTCTACGGGGGCAGGCTTGATGCAGCGTGACGGCAATAGTTTTTTCAAATATCTATTTTTTCAAATTCCTCGGAAGCCCTGTTTCTTCTTAATGTTACTCCTTGCTTTATGCTACTCCCTGCTTATGAACTTAATCTAAAGAAAATGTGTAACAAAATAAAGGAAGTTTATTTTATAAACTTTTGTATGCAAAATATGATTGGCTCTGTTTATTAATGTCACATTATCAGGACCAGCATTAACAACAACAACATAAATTGTTACGAATTAACATTTATTATCAATTATGATAACAGTCTTTCGTTATTAATAATTTATTGAGATTTCCAATTTCTATGCACTAGAAAGTATACTAACTTTTGTTCTCGGCTTCGCTCGCGTTGTTTGTGAGAAATTATCCGACTGGAATGTACTCATCATCTGCATGCCTTTTCCTAACTATGTTGGGGTTGGCTTCCAGTCTAACCGGATCCAGCTGAATACCAGTATTTCCTGTCTGACCTCCAAAACCCAGTTGGTACTGGGTAATACGATATCCTTGGTAAGACTGGTTGTCAGACTTTCGGGCCACTGACTACTTGTAACGACTGTCAAAGATCTACAAATGATAGCCGGACTTAACGTAGTTTCCGAAGCACGGAGGAAACTCTGTATGTAATGGGTTACCCATCCACGAACCAGCCTAGGCAAGCGCGGCTTAACATGAAGATCGACCCGAGTGGCTGTTATAATTTTGCTACGGGCACGTACTACCGGAATAAAAAGTACCTATACTTTGTTTTTCCTGGTCATGGTCTAAGTGTGTGCCAAATTTCATCGAAATCCAATCAGCCGTTAAGGCGTGAAAAGGTAAGGACAGACAGATAGAGTTACTGTCGCACCAATAATATTAGAATGCAAGTAGATGTAATATGACACCTATCAAATAAGCATTTTTAATAATCAAAGCATTTCTCTGTGCAGAATTGGAACTGTTGTTATTAGTAAACAAATTATTAACTGTATTCCAACCCCTCAATAAATTGACGTGTTAATGTAGGTATTCGATTTTATCAATTGAAAATTGGTTTGCAAACAATATTTTACTATGTAAACAAATTAATGTTCGAGCAATTTTGTGTGTATTATTTAGATAAATACCAGGCAGTGTTGTTTTTAAATGTTTTAAATGTTTCAACATTCGGTTCTTTATTAATGATGGAAGGTTTCAACGTAAAAAATCTAGGACTTTCCAAAAGACAGTCACGAATTAAAAATATATCGAAGAAAATAAAAATATTTAAAATCACCGGAAAATTTGGTTGTGGTTTAATTTCAACTACTTTTCCTTGGCTTGAAAAAAATACTATGTTGTGGTGCAAACTAAGCAAAAGGTATCTTATAGAAGACTAAAGTAATTTATTCAATTAACACTGTACCAGTACTAGATTTCCACAAGAAACCACTAAATTCCTATAGCTCGATTGTTCAGTTCAGAAATTCAGGACAGTCGACACTCTCCACAGAGCACGGAGCCGCGGCCTCTAGAAGCGGCAACGTCAACACCTTCCATAAAACCAAGCGCGTCACCGTTTCCTCGCACTATAAAATAACATACACAGTGTAAACAAACCCCTCACGAAGCCGTTAACCAAGCATTCTGTACATCAAACTAAGTAACACTGCGCAAACATTTTTGCTGGGCTACGACTTTACAGTAGTGCTCAATGAAACGCACTTAAAACATTGCACTGATGGTTGCAATGCTGATGGTAAAGTTATAACTTTTAAAACTTGTAATAAAAAGAAAACGTGTGAACAATTTGGAGTGTGAATAAGAGTAGAGGAAGACCAAAGATAAGATGGATGGACTGTGTGAAGAATGATATGGCACGAAAAGAGGTGTCTGATGAGATGACGAGTTATAGAGAAGTATAGAAGAAGAAGACATGCTGCGCCGACCCCGAATGAATTTGGACCTTCAATATCTCCGCAACTAAAAGGTGCCCAGGAATGGTCCAGATTAAAAAATATCACAATGACGGGAAGATCACCTGTCTTTCGGCTTCGTTAGGGATATTTTGGCACTCTTTATAGAACTCCTTGAAACAGGTGACCGAAGTTCTAGCTCTCAACTTCCTTTCTTCTCTAGCTATAGCATTGCAGAGTAAGCAAGCTGAAACGGCAGTGGCTGGCCTCAAAAGCTATCGAAAGTCCTGGAGTAGAGACCGCATACCGGCAACCGTGTTGTGGGATGCCCTACAGCTAGACAGACCGACGACCCCCAAAAAAGTGGTTTCAGGTAGACTGAACTAGATAGCGGAGGAGAGGCTGATGTGTCGTAGGTTGGGAGACGCCTTTGTCCAACAGTGGATTGTGAATGGGTGAATTGATGAATCTCTAGAAGCTGTGGTTCAATGCTCTATGGCAGTGTAGCTAGTGAACCCAAGACCGCTAAGATCGTTGTCTGTTACTGGGAAATCTAAACAACTTAATACTACATTTCTAGGACAGTTGGACAGCGTTAGTGTCGGTATATAATTGTTTAGTATTCCCGATATTCTATTGTTTAGTGAACAGACGGGTTTGCAACTGGAGGATGTGATGTTATGTTTATGTGTTTGGAAAGGAAAGATATTGATGTATTTCTGAAGTTTTTTTTTTAATGTATTACATATATTTGGTTCTAAAACCTTTGCGTATGGATATGACAATGTAGAAAAATACTTTTTTTCGTTTTTATGATTCTAACTAAATGGTGAAAAAATCAGCCAAGTGTGAATCGGACTCACGCATAAAGGGTTCCATACCATCGTTGTAGGGGAGCTCCTTTATTTTTTAATTTATTTTTATTATTTGTTTTATAGTGGCAATAGAAATACACATTCAGGGAAAATTTCAAGTGTCTACCTATTACGGATCATGAGATACAACCTGCTGACAGACAGACGAACGGATGGATGGATGGACGGACGGACAGCGAAGGCTTAGTAATAGGGTGCCGTTTGTTACCCTTCGGGTACGGAACCCTAAAAATGTGATAATTTGTCTATTTGCATATTATGTAAATAAACAAATTAGCTACTACTAAAGTAGATAGATATCTGTTAGTGTTTTAGATAAATTGAAACACACATTAGGGCACTTCAGTAAAACAATACACAAAAGATTTTGGAATTAAAACCTTCAAACAGAACAATTTAGCTTTCCACAATTTAACTTCAACTTTCCGACCTCACCACAAAAGTAAAAAGTTTCAAGATAAGCATTACTGTCATGGCCGCTTGGTAATCGTATCGTATACGTTTCAACCCTTACAATCTCCCCCTGTGGCACATTTACGTAAGCTAAGTAGCGATCACTAGCGCTTACAGATTCACTTTAGATAAATTGCTACTCCAATACTGATTTTATTAAGGGGTTGGTCCAAGAGTAAGCGGGGAGCGATTCAAAGTTGCTTATGAAACTAGTTTTTTTTTAGAAGAAGAACCTGGCTACGAAAAATAAAAAATGACATGATAGCGAGCAACTGAAGAGACAACCCTCGACCGTACCCTGTGGCGCAGAAGTACTAGGAGAGCAGAACCCAAATAAATAGGGATGAGAAAGAGAGAGAGAGAGATTGAGGAATAGAAGAGTATATTACTTTGTTTTAATAGAAAAGAGAGTGACATTGCCTATTTCGACACGTCAAACTTGTATCGGACGTAGATTACGATTTGTTTCGTGCTATGTCGTCCATCAAAAATGTATGTATGTATGTGTATACATGCCTGTATTTAAATGTATTCACTTGTATTTATTTCGACTGAGGTCGTCAAAATTTATTGTACAGTATATGTTCTGGAGTGAATTTGCACTGGTTTTGATAAGTAGATACCACTTATTCGTTAAAGGATCATACACCTGTTCCAAAGACGTCATTTTTGGTGGTTGTATTATATGTGCCTTGTCTAACCCTTCTGGGATTGCTGGAATCACTTCTGTCCGGGTATTATTTTTATGTACCTACTCTGTTCTAAAATGTATGGATGCAAAAATAATTTAATCAGAAAAACTAGTTCTTTTACGACCAACTCGTAGAACTACCTATCAATCGATCAAGTATAAGTATCCAATATTGTTAATTTATAGACATAGGTATTATAGGAAAGGTCAACATTTTGTGTTAATTCCATACAAAAATACATAAACAATGGGCTTGTATTTTGTCGAAATCGATTTCTATACTCGTTTAAAGTCAGCCATTATTAAGATTTGGGGGTATGAAGAACAGGGTGTAAAGTTCTTCATCCCCCATAGAAAAGGGAGGATCCTCCGACCAGACAGATGTTATGTCTGGTGGGCTACTGCCCGACAGTTGTTGTCGGGTTCTTCTATATAGTCTTAAGTCGCGAATAACTTGCGCGATGCAGTATTTTGATGTATTTCGATGTTTAGTTTATCCTCTGCGTCATAGATGGCGCTGTAGTACTTTTTGTTCCATGTTGCTGTAGTACTTTTTGTAGTGCCGCTACAAAGGTTTTTCAGACTCCAACTCTGAAAGATTTATAATGTTCTGAAGCATCAGAACAGCATCAGCTGTATCCACTCAGTGTCTTGTGTGACCCAGTCTGCACTGATTCTATGCGATTTTTTTAATGATAGGATTCCCGCTGTCTGCTTTTCACTTGGGGTGTATCTTTGAATGTATTTTCTATTTTATTTGTAAGCTATCCCTAGATATGCCTGTCCTCTTTACTAAATTAGCATCAATAACACTAATGAATTAATTTTATTTAAGTATATGAAGTTCTTTTCACATAAACTGAATTGGTTTATAAGAAAATAATCTAAGGAAATTCTGGCTACGATGTATTTCTGAATAGGCAAACTCAAAACTCATCATAAATAATTGCAAGACGTGATTATTTAATAATTAAAGAGATTTGAAAAAGAAAAGTGAGACAGAGAGTATTTTAAGAGATAAAAGAGAAAAAATAGTCTTGCACCTAATACAAAGGGTGTGCACACCACTGGTGAAACGTGGGTTTACATAGACCTCTGACTAACTCCGTGGAAAAGAACCGCGATTGTTATGTGGCTATGTATCAATTAAAAAGTACAGCTTATGACATTCTCAAATGAGATATCAACCCTAACCGCATAATGCTTCAGAAAACCTTTGAACTTCAAGGCAGTGGTCACGAAGCTATATAAAACCATTTTAAAAAGGCAGTAGATAGTTGGCATGCCTGTAAACCGCGGGTTTACCTCGAGAGCCGAGGTCGCTAGCTGATAAAAATTGTAATACCTAAATGTCCATGATTGACGTAGGCACATTGGAACGACGCGGATGGTTGAGTTCCTCGTTTTATTGCAGTTAGGTGTCAATCTGACACTTATAGATGGAATTTTAGAACTGTATGTATCTATAAGTATTGAAAGGAATAACTTATAATAAATTAACTTTTCGTAGACATTGTAAAGTGTACACATAACATCACGCCTGTAATCATTGCAGGGTTATGCAGAGGTGTAGCTAGTATAGTACACCACGTTCCACCAGTTATGTTTAAGTTTCATGTAATTGGGGGTGAGCCTATTGCCATTAACCGGGCACAAATACAGACTCCGTGTCTGCTACTGAGAAATTTCTGATGGCAAAACCCAATAACACTTTGTCCGACCCGGGACTGAACTCACGACCTCATGTTCAGCAGTCGCGCGTGTGACCACTAAACAAACGAGGCAATCGAATCCTAAAGTGTAGTTCGTTCATCTGTCAAAAGACCGATGAAGAAACGAGTCTTGATTTGGAGACCAGGTATCCGTAAGCGTAGCGTGTGACGCCTTGGAAGGCGCTTGGTTAACTGGAGCTAGATGAGCCGATGGCCTCAGAAAGGTGGGACAGACTGGACCCGGAACGCGGAAGAGCAGTGCTGTGGTGCAGTTAAAGAGAGGCCGATGATCACCAGTGGGCTGCGACGAGTTAGCTGATTGAGATATTATATAAGTGGCGTAAAAGCTGACTTTATCTTCTCATCAAAACACCTCAATTGTTCCAAAAATACCAGATGATGTGGACAAGCGCTTTATCAATAGAAAAGCTCTGAATTTGCCGTAGTTTTGGGCTGGACCTGTCTTATTTTCTGTTTGAGCCCTAAGCCAGTTTCAGTCCTGAACATCCTCGATGGAAAAAAAAAATGTGTAGTTAGTTCTAAAAAATCAAATATTAAGAAGCCTCAAAAAAAAAATCGACTGCTACTTATATCTTTGAAATTCCACTTGTCTCAAGGTCAAAACATCGATACCTACAAAATTAATATAAACAAATGAGTAACGCTATCGCGGTATCGACGTTTAGTCACTTTCTTTGTCAACGAAGGCCGCCGAATGAATCACGAATCAATTACTCATTATTGCTATAATGTACCTACAAAACATTAATTACATTATTCCTTGGGTATTATTGAGTGTACTGTATACCTATGTGTACTACGATTACAACAATACAACAAAAATGGCATAAAAGATTTGGTATGATGGATCATGAGAAAGTATTCCCAAGATTAGCTAGAAGAAATCCATGCGTTTATTTCGACCAACTAAGGGCGCGTTCCCACTATGTCGTGACGATTAATTTATCGTTGGTTTTTAGTTCGTAAAAGTCGTGGACTACAGCTAATCCTGTCGTCCTATATGCGAACA
Organism: Eurois occulta; assembly: GCA_950022335.1. Taxonomy (NCBI): domain Eukaryota; kingdom Metazoa; phylum Arthropoda; class Insecta; order Lepidoptera; family Noctuidae; genus Eurois; species Eurois occulta. The sequence goes on along the minus strand of OX465485.1, from coordinate 19,254,074 downwards.
CCTCCACTTAAATACACAAGCCACGACGATTTAAACGACACGATAACCTGTCGTCACGACATACTGGGAACGCGCCCTAAGGGTCATAAAAATACTGAAACAATACATTTTAAACAATAACAAATATTTGAAATCTTTGGATTGGTCAGTAAATGAACTAGTAAACATACAGCAATGGTTGACCTAGTAGAGTAGAACTCAAACTCAAAGCAATTATTGCAATTAGACCATTACAGGCACTTTTGAAAGTAAAAAAAACGCTAAGCTACGGTCACAGTCACGAGGAATAATAACTTGCGAAAGTACTGTAGTTGCACATTCCAAAGCGTAGATCTCTATGGAGAAGAATGGGCAAGAAACTCCATGGACACTCTTTTAAATCAAAATATTGTTACAAAATCTTGGTTACATCATTCATGTTGAGATTATAAATATATGTGAGAACGATGTTCAAACTCGTGCACTTAGACTGTTCTGTTGCTCAACAGAACAGTCTAAGTTAGAATAAACCACTTGCGATTCGGCAAACATCCCCTAATGCGCTACAGTATCGGGGCAGCTCCATCAGCTCCTAAACGAGAACCACAGGCTGCCCGTACAAAAAGTTAAGAATGAAATCTCAAATAAAAATAAAGAATTATAGTATCCGCCTGAAATGCATCCTTAAGTTAATTGTTCAATAACTCAGTGATGAAATTAACAGCTAGCTCAACACCGGTACTTTTTTTTTGCGATGTCAAATCAATAAATGACCCCTCCCGCTCTGGGCGGAACGGAAGGGAGTGTCAGGCTAGTACTGACTAAAACCCATACATGTTTCTTCTTTGCCCTTTGTGTTCCATGGCCGCGGTATCTCTTTCGAACAGTCCCGCAGCCCGGGCATCGGCCCTTGCGGACCCCTCAGGTTTGCTGACATCTATTTGAGGCGCGGGTGGAACACGAACGCGCCGTCGACACGGCACCGGTCGTTTAACTTTTACCTATTAGAACTATAATATTTAGAAGCCTGCAGCGAACCCACCGACCAAAGACAAAGTTGAAAATACAATTTCAGCAGCACCCCTATTGCGTTCTACACTTTCTATTTCAATTTCAAAGTTTTCCAAGAAAATTCACACATACATTGCTTCATATGTTTAAAAAATTACAACGTAAACGCGACTACTTTCGCGTTATAGGAACATAATATCCAACAATTTTCCATCTGAGAAATATTTTTACAAACCGAATTTTCTTTATTATAATACTAGCTGTTGCCCACGACTTTCTTTCGCGTGAAATTATTGTAAAAATATGACTTTCCTCTTTGAATCAGATTTTGTTTACAATTTCAAGGGTTTTAATTTTTTTTTGCACGGAACCCTAATCCTTTTTCATAAAATAAAAGTAGCCTAAGTTACTCCTTATAATATCAGCTATCTGCCAGTTACAGTACAGCCGTTTCGGATATTAGATGGAACAAACAGACAGACAAAAATGTATTTTTGTTATAAGTACCGTATATATGTATTTACTTCCATATGCATTCAGTAAGGAGCTGTTATTTTAAAATTACAAACAGACACTTAAATTTTATTTATTTTTATAGATTAATATAGGAAGATTTAATGATGTAATGTCTTTTTGTCAATAACATAAGTTAATTGCCACAGTCTCACCCATTATAAATCTTCACACTTTACTAAAACGCGAATTCATAAAAAAAATAACGATCGTTTTTCAAAGCAGACCGAGACACAGGAAACGCTAGCATCCAACAATTTCCCCAGCTATTAATCGGCGTCAATCATCATAAGAAACTGACAGCCAATGTTTCTACTTTTCCCGAAGAAATACCAACAATAATATGGTTAAGAAAAACATTGGCAGCTAAAGCCTTTTACTCAATAAAATAATGGACGAAGGTCTAAACGTGGTGAAATATTGGAACTACATATTATTTGGAGAAAGAAATACGTGTTTTATTGGACTATGTCATAATACAGTATGTATCGGAATGGTGTGGTCATTTTAAAGAGTGTGGCACAGATGAAAAACTTTCTATATGGGACCAACATTTAAAACAGCTGTCCCATACATTTGGGTCACGTAGGTATTGAAATCTTTTTTTTTCTTCTTTTTTTTTTAAAAAACGTTGCCCCACACTAGGAATTTCTCCTGTATCGTGGGTGCATTTACAAACATTTAAACTCACATACACAAACAGCCAGACCCGGAACAACTATCTGTAGGCCATACAAATATTTGTTCCGTGCGGGGATCGAACCCGCGACACGCAACGCAGCAGTCAATCGCTCAGCCACTGCGCCAACCGTGCCGTCATAAAATGAAATGTTGTATGGGACAGCTGGATATTTTTACAGAATTGAATGGATGTTCATTTTGATGGTCTATACCTACGACATCCTTAACCTAACCTGGCTACGTCTTTCTATGCTGTATATCACTCTGATAACGGTTTGTTCCCGTTCAGTTACACCATGTTGTGTTACACTGTTACTCATTGGGAGAAAATATCCCGACAAGTAACACTGTGACTCAATGCCACGTTTTTATTCCCATTAATTAACACTGTACCCTAATAATAATACTGTACCCTAATATCGCGATGTGGTCGTTTTGAAATTGCCACATCGCGATGTGACCGGTTTTTTCGCTCAATGAGTGTTTTCGGCCTTTGAGCCTAATATATACATCAAGTACGGGTGTTTAGAGATTGCGGTGGGATAATCTTTGCATTAAGTCTAGGTCTTTGCATTAAGTCTAACAATAATTTTACTCAAAAAGGTGTTACTTACGGAATACAGCGTTTTGTTGAGTTACAGTGTTAATTAATGGGAATAAAAACGTGGCATTGAGTCACAGTGTTACTTGTCGGGATATTTTCTCCCAATGAGTAACAGTGTAACACAACATGGTGTAACTGAACGGGAACAAACCCTGATAACCAGTGATCAGAATAGGCTGACTATATTTGCCTAAACTTCGGAGAACCGAGACAGAAAGTGGAGACTTCCTTACGACTATTTTTTTTTCCCGGGATTCGGGAAAAATCTTCAGTAAGTTGAAAATAAGCTTTATTTAAGATGTGTGAAGGCTATTTTTGACTAAACTTGCAATTAACAAATCTTAGGAATTTACACTAAAACTAATCTAACTTAAATCATGTACCTATTAGAATAATTTGATACAACCGTTAGTTTAAGGATCGTAAATATAATGCGAATACATGAATTAAAGTTAGATTATTTATTTCGGGATTTTACGTGAAAATCCTGAAATTTGGTAATTGCAAAATTAGTTAAATAATGCTTATTTTCAACTTATTGAAGATTTTTCCCGAATCCCGGGAAAAAAATATAGTCGTAAGGAAGTCTCCACTTTCTGTCTCTGTTCTCCGAAGTTTAGGCAAATATAGTCAGCCTATTCCGATCACTGCTGATAACATAAGTGATAGTATAAACATTCGTCGGTGTTTCACCAAAAAAATTAAACTTGTCTGGTTTTTTTTTTTTTTTTTATTTATGATTTATCTACCGCAGACATGGTGGTCCGCGCCCTTGTTTGAAATTGTTTTCTTTTGTTTGCATGGTTTACTACTTAATATTACATTCGTGCTCCTACATTGGACACTTACAGTATACTAAACTTATTAGAATAACTTAAAATCTACGTGAGTCCATCTTTTTTTTTATACTAATATAATTATATGCTCATGCAAAAGTTTTTTTTTATATTTACTATATACAACTACTTACAAGTTAAGGTTACTAAACTAAGGTTACACTACATTATTGTTAAGACAGGGCTAATAACTGCATGGCAATGTGAGCCGACCAGCTCCAACCGACAGCATCCGTTCACGGACATGACCTGCACATCCGCGTCGCTTAGCTCAACCATTTTTTAGGGAACTTAACGACCGGATGCGCAGCGCCACCATCGGCAAAGCTTTTTCGTGAGTATGACAGACTCACTCTGCCATGCAGTTTTACATAATCTGTGTTTTGATTAGACTAACTTGTCTGGTTGAAACATGGAAGTAATAAGTACTAAGGTTGAAACTAATACTAATGGTCACATGGACTAAAATATTTTTGTTATAATCATACGAAAATCGCTGTATTCAACGTGGCATTTTTGTTATATCATATCATTTCACATTAGAGAAATATAGTTATTAGGAGTTCAAGTTCAACTGTTTATATACACGGTCAAAATGTATGGAATAGCGGATATGTTATTAAATAATACGTAGCAAAAAAACTGCGCATTATGTTCTCGAACCATTCATTCCTTTAAAATAAATCCTAATACAACGCGCGACACTATCATTCTACGTTTCGAACATAAAATCTAAAACCACAAACTCAGCCTACACCGTCTCACCGAGACGCTATCTTGAAGATATCTAGTCTAGGCATCGCGAGAGCATCACTAGACCTAGGAGAAAGCTAGGTCTTTGAACCTAGAAAGTACTAGTAAGTTTCTCGAGCGTGGAAAACGTTTTGTAGTCATTAACTAGATATGTTGCTACAACACTGGATGGAGTATTTAGTTGTCTTTGTTTCGCTCTCTGTCTCTAATGGTAATGTATCTTTAGACACTTATCATCACGCCTCGAATCTCCGAAGGATTAGACAGACGTGTACCTAATAGTACACCCACGATTTCGCCATTTCATGTTCAAGTCTTGTCATAGGGCGACCCTATTGTCACCATTAGAGCACTATTATCTAGATTCCAGCCTGTTACTAGAAAAAAACAGCCTATTTACCTAGGCATACTATATATAATAATACCAGTTTTTTTGTGTAGTAAGTATCGACTTATTGTCGGGTCTATGCTGTCCCCCCATACTTGAGTACTAATCCTGTAACATGATAATATTGTAAAATCTAATCATTCTAAAAGAGTAACCATGGAGTTTCTTGCCGGTTCTTCTCCATAGGAAACGACCAACCCGAACCGTGCACCTTTTTGTCGACGTTTCATAAGTGCCCATGTAGGCCTATGTGAAATAAAAATATTTTGATTTTTTGATTTTGAGTCGAAGGCTAACTGCGTGGCAAATATTATCTTATAGGCGCAGAGAGGACGAGCATTGAAAACAACGCTATGATTTTAAAGGCCTGTTATCTTACCGATACCTACTATTATGTCCCTTATCTTGTAAGAGACATAATAATATCGTTTGCGCCTTTTGTATCCATGACGAACTTTGGAAATACATGAAAATAGAAAATTCATAATTCCATATTACTAATGCCAAAGTAACTGTTTGTTTGTTACCTTTTCACGACTTAACGGCTGTTCGTGTCGTAATGAAATTTGGCTAGGCGATAGATTATATCCTGGCTAAGGACTAGGCTATCTTTTTTTTCTCACACATACACATCAACATTTCCACGAGTACGAAGTCGCGGACAACAGCTAGTTAAGTCAATAAATCAGTAAATCCTTGTCCATAAAGGGAATAGCAAGCACACTCCATCAAACAGGACAAGAGAAGACATTAGAACTAATAAACCTGAGACAGCCCGTTTATATCCGAAATAGAGCCGTAATGCAGAACAATAACGGCATGGAGTCGACATCACGGGATTGCCGATAAAACAATTTATTTGTTGAGCAGTTTTGTCAAGGTGTCGTGTGGCTAGGAAGTTAGCGGGTTAGACTAAAAAAAAAGTTACATTGTTTATATATATTTGAGATTAATGATAATGAACACTGTTCGCTATGTACTGGTTGGACTAAATTTAAGCCTTTGATACAAGAAGAAGAAGGATGATAAGAAAATTATTTCGAAGTGTTTTAACACTTTTAACTATTTTATTTTATATTAATTGACATGTTATAATTATATGTAATCTTTTTTTATTTGTTTGTAATTTTAATTGATTTTTTCTATTCTAATTTGTATGTCTAATGAAATTCTACGACCAAACATAGCAAGAACCTTAACTATTTATAAGATCCCTAATGTTATACCTATGTTTAACAAATAAATGATTCTGATTCTGATCTGATTTACGTAACCATAAATAACAACGATATTATATTATTATCTCTCTGTTGCACCAGTATGTAGATAGCAATAAAATACTACCTTCCCAAATGAGTGTTTGCATCTAGATGCATAAATACACGACTCAAATGACAGACTCCATTTATTAAACTACAGTTTCCTGTTTTTTTTTTCATTAAGACTAATGTTCATGTTTATTAAAACGACAAACGTTTACAATTTTTATTTTATTTTTAAAATGTCGTCCTTTAAATCACTTTGTTAATTATTTCGAGTTCTGCCGTTCAAGTAAACTCGTAAATTTCGATACAACTGATATAACGTACAAACTGATACAATTACGGTTTCGTTACAAAATCTGGGTGCATATTATAATTAATCTTTTAAAACCTGATCACGATAGTGACAATGTATGTCTACAAGTAGCAACAGTACAGCCTTGGTTTTGTAAACGGACAAAAATATTTGACATTTTCGTGAAAACATTGAAACTTTACGATTTAATAAAAGCCAAGATTACAAAAATGTTCGTATAAAATAAGAATGATTTATTATATTGTTGTTTCCTTGATGATCTGGAAAATTTATTTTTTCGTATTCTCTTTATGGAACTATTAAGTTGTATCTTATCAGTTTTGTCGTATCAAAATGATTATCACGTTATGATTTTATTAAAAACACGAATCATAAAATACCCAGTTATTTCTGTCTTAAAATATGAAATGTCAATTTCGTTGCGCCGTAGGTTATAATCATCATTAGTGTAATTAATTAGGTAGGTACCTCTCGGCTTAAGATAGAAGTCCAGATTACAATGATAAAAAACAACTTAACCATGACTCACTAAACTAATCAATCGATTCAGCCTATCACAGTCCACTGCTGGACATAAGAGTCTTCCAAGCTGCGACTCTTACCGGTCCTAGTTCCTGACAGACTCAGCCATCTTTTAAAGATCTCACTTATACTAAAAATACGACATTCTAAAAAAAACAAATCCACCGAAGACGTTACCTTCGCTAGTTTCATGGCTCCACACTCATTTATCGTCTTATCCCTAAATTGGTACCGATGGCAAACAAATTAAAACTCTCTGCTAACTATACTGATTTATACTACTAGTCTGTAATAATTTACGTTGCTGACGGTATAGCGTACATAATTGGGTTGTTTGATTACGCGACTGCTCATTATCGATATTGCGTTTTAATAAACATAAATTAATGGAATGGCGAACGAATTTGCTTGTATCCGCTTGAAGCAACAATCAATTGGGCACAAATTACATTCGAGTCATGATGGAAACCCATCACGAACTAAATTGTGATCTGTTAGTTGAGTTCCGTTCTTCTACTTGGCGTGTCGATGGCAATCTAAATTGTGGCGACCCAGAACTGAGCCACTAGTTTGGCGCTTTCAGGAGCGTTCAACAGTTCCTGTAATGAACAAACAACAGGACACGCATCGTTTATGGAACACCACTACATTTACACTCCAGGGCAGAGTCACTAATGAATCTCCACCTGAGCAGGATTTCCTTGCTGTGACCAACCTGGGTCCGGAGTCTATTTAAAGACTTCCATGTCAGCCATGGTAACTCAGTCCCGGTGACAGATCACCACCAAAAGCGTGTTTAAGTTTCCAGACATCATTTTAAGTCACAAATGTATAAGCTACTTCTAGCCAAGCGTGCGCGAGGTTCGACCAAAATCGTCGCTTACCATCAGGTGAGGTAACGTCCCTATTCAAGTATCTTGATTCATTTAGCATTTTCCCAACTATAAAACAGTATTTTTTATGGACCGTGACCTATCTGACCGCCACAATCCAGTTATTGAGTAATACGTCATCTCTAGGCTTACCTCAGTTCCTTAGACTGTCCACCTTAGTCAGTCAGACTTACCGGTGACGGTCAGTTATAACTTTCGACTACCCGTAATGACTGTCGAATTCAAGAATACGGGACAAAATTAATTAGGAAGCGAAATCGACTGCTTAAAGGGTAGCGGTATCCAAAAAAGATAAAAACAATAACTATGATACTTTTTTTGGGTCTTAAATTCGACCTTGTATAAAATGATGAGTGTACAAAAAGCACAGTATCTCATTTACCGTTGGCTATCAAAACAGCTAACACGAGTTTCTACCGATCGGTGTCTTTATCCGGTTGTCCAACCGTGATATATGGACGGCAGGTCATAAGGGGATACCAGTAGCTAAGGGTAAATTTTTGTAAAAGGTAAGCCGGGGTATATTTCTTTAATGCGATTATATTATTTGTCTAGAATACTGACTGTGCCATTTTTCAAAGGGATCTCGGTAGGAATCGAGTTGTTTGGAACCTTTGCCACTGGGGGATACTACCCATTTAGCTCCATTCCGTATTGAAAAGGACTAAGAATGATATGGGTATTTCTTCTGGAAGATAGTGTATTTTCAGCCAATCGTCACGTACGAAGTAGAGTCGTTTGGTGTCCCAGAGGGGTGAGAATTTCACGTTGAGAGGAAAGATTTTCGATGTTAAATATATTTTATTTTTAATGAGACGTTTTACTGTGACCGGTGGGTCTTTAGTTCAACATTTAACTCATTCCTATTTTACTCCGAACGACAAACGTGTATCTCATCATTCTGCCTAGCTTTTTTCCTCAACTATGTTGGGGTCGGCTCCAGTCTTACCGGATGTAGCTGAATACCAGCGTGTAATATGGAGCGACAACTTGTAGACAAAGGTATCGCCAGTTATGTTTTAGTCCCATGAAAGAGGGACGAGCTTATTGCTATCGACCGGGCACAAATCTAGACTCAGAGCCGTTACTGGGTGACACGATAGCCCTAGGTAAGCCCTGTTGTTAAATTTCGGGTTTCTGACAACCCGTAACGACAACGAACGAGATCTACAAATGTCAGCCAAGATCGACGACTAGTGGGTGTGTAATGGTGCCGTGAAACTGAGCAGAAGAACTGGAGACACGGAATTCGACAGATATTAGATATTAAAGTATCTGTCAAAAGAGGAGCTCGTGGCTAAATAATAACAGCCGCTCGGATCAATCTTCAGGTTAAGCCGCGCTTGCCTAGGTTGATCCGAGGATGGGTGACCACCCATACCAAGTTTCCTCCGTGCCTCGGAAAGCACTTTAAACCGGTGGTCCCTGCAGTTATTTGTAGATCCTTGACAGTTGTTACAGATAGTCAGTGGCCCGAAAGTCTGACAACCAATCTTACCAAGGGGCATCGTGTTACCCAGTACTAACTGGGTTGTGGAGGTCAGATAGGCAGTCGATCCATGTGAAGTACTGGTATTCAGCTGCATCCGATTAGGCTGGAAGCCGACCCCAACATAGTTGGAAAAGGCTACGCAGATGATGATCTGTTAAAGTCCGCAGTCCACATGGTTGGACCGCACCTATAACGTACTTTTCAAAGCACGGAGGAGTCTCAGCATCAAATCAGAACTCCTTGCAGTTTATTGTAGGTACATATTTCTAACTACTAATTAACTTGTGTTCTTTAGATCTTACTCAGAAGCAGTTAACATTTAGATTTCAATTACCAAAACAACTGTTTTACGGCGCCATTCATGAAGCGTAGTAACATTTGAACAACAACTAAGTATTAATTATTTTGACAGCAGTAACTAATTTTAGCTGCGGGCTATCAATGATGGAATCTGATTTGAATAAAGGATAGTTATACTAGTAGTTTGATAATAATTTTAGATAGCTACAAGTGCGGATATTCAATGGTGCGATGGCTATCGATTATATGCAATCCTTTGAGATTAATATTTGAGTTGTATTAGAATAGCATTAAAATAAAATTTCAGGCAATACTGGAGTAGATGATAGTATTTAACGAAAATGGAGTTTCTTGCCCATTCTTTTTTGCAAACTACCTTTGCGAATGGGCTACTATAACATAGATTAGAATCAAAACTATTTACTTGTAAAGTTTGTCATTCAACCTTACCTTTTAATGGCCTAATAGGCGAGCGATGTTTTTATCTTATCATTCTATGCCTAATTGAAATAAATGAATTTTAATTTTGACTTCGATACGTCCGGTGCACCTTGGACTGCTGCTTGCTGCAAAACTTGGGTTGGCTAATCGTTTTACCGTGGATAGTAAGAGCTGGACTCCTTTGAAAAAGATTGGAGAAGAGTAGCTTTGCCCAGCAGTGAGAAGATACGGGCTCGTAACAAAAATAGGAGCCATTTTCCTACCAAAATGGTTACCCAAACATATAAAAAGTTTTTAAAAAACCATATATTTGGAATCTGCATAAACTAGTCATCACAAGTTAACGGTATTGATGAAATAGATCAAAAGTTAAAGTTACTGCCTGGTTAGTGTAACTACCACTTCAAAAGTGACAATACCGTTATGGAAACAAAGCGATTTCATTCCGTTTTGCCATATATAAATTAATAGGTATTGAAACGGTATCGGTATCGCGATACTCACTTATTGATTCACTTTTAGTTTTAGAAAACTGTTATAGAATCAATGATTTAATTTGGAGCGAGACGATTATTTTTAGTTAATGGCTTAAAATATCAGCATAAAAATATAATATGGTGAATTGGTATAAAATATCAGCTTTTTTTCTTTTATTTTTCATGTTCGTTCCAAATCTGGTGTCAGAGTTTTTACGCCCATGGGCCTTCGACAAGGCTTTACATGCCGACGAGAAATATCTCTCAGGCTTGTTGGCTCTAGTTTCCTCACGATGTTTTTCTTCACCGAAGCAAGTGATAATTATACAATGCGCACGTGGATCCGATAAATCTCAGGTGCGTGTCTTGGGTTCGAACTCGAGACCTATGACTTCGTAGTGCGACGGTCACGCCACGAGGCTACACAAATATCAGGTATTTAACAGTGTCCAAAACATCACCCACCCAGAAAGGTAAGGCAATGGTGGATCTTTAGTACACCTACAATACGCCAGTTATTTTTAAGGCCCACATTATTGTGATCCAGATCAATAAATCAAACAATAGAGCCTCTATTGTCATACTACTGCTGCACTATGAATCTCAAGCTAGATTCTTGTTCGTTTTAATCAAATATTTATTTCTTTAGCATTTAAAAATATTTAAGAAATAACAGTTGAATATAATAAAAAAAAATAATAAAAAGTTTATTTCGGAACAAAAACACAAGACAAGGTACAAATAAAACGATGGTAGCTGCAAAAGTATAAACTGCAGCGCAGCTAACAACGCCCTTCTCCAGATACAGAATGGAATGATGTTCCATGAAAATAAAAAATAAAAAATCTTAATAGCTAAATGAAAACAAAAAATAGGTTAAGTAAGAAAATTAATAAAAAAAAAAAAAAATATTATGCAGGACATGCGATTTGGGATGTATTTCGACGTTGAGCTAATGTGGTGAGTGTAGGGTGAATGTGTGTGTGGGAGAGTGTTAATGAAGTGTGCATGGGGTGTTTGAGGTGTTTGCGGCATGTGTGTTTTGTGTGGTTTTGTTGGGGGTATGTGTGGGAGTGATGAGTGTTTTACACTTCCACGAGTTTCTCTGTATAATCATAATTTTGTGATTTTAACCAGGAGTCAAGTTTCATTTTACATTTAGTCTTTGTTAGTGGGAAGATGTGTAAGCTTTTGTTTAATTTATTGTAAATTTTTGAACTAAAGTGTTTGTAATGACGACTTGCAGCAACGGTTCTACGAGATTCAGTAGTACAAACCCTATTCGAGCGGCGTGTAGAACAGCATTTAGCAAAGGTAAGTTGACGGTGTTTGCGAAGAATGGTTTGGAGGATAAATAGCTGTCTGTCTAATAATGAAATGGACGGGCCATTCACAAGACAGGAAAGGGTTAGCACCATGTGTATGCTTGATTTGTTTTTTGTAGGTTACATATCCGTATTTTCGAGGTCTAATCTAACTTTACCATGAAACAAAATGAGTAATTACAGTATCAAATGAGCTGGTCTATTTACAAAGAAAAGCCTTTTAGATAAAGAACAGAAAGTACAGTTAGGAAGTACTATTTAAAATCAGACTAAATTGCTTACAATCCAGTCTTTAGCAGTCATAGAAATTATTATAAGGTTTTTCGTATTTTGGACTATTGTATGTATTATAATATATATAAGTTTATTATTTTTTATCTGTATATATACCTATGTATTAGTATGTGCCTATTTATGTATAACAATTTATTTAAAAAAAATGGTAATCTTATTTATTATTTTGTACTCTTTCAAAATGCTGTCCTATTGGACCCAAATGTTGACTGGTAGAGAATGCCTTGTGGCATTAAGTCCGCATGTGTACGTGAAGTTTAATTAAGTTAATAAAGTTTGCGTCAAAGCGATACGAACGTACTGCGGACGCGGCTCCTGACACAGGAGTCTGTCAGTATTGACGAATCGGTCAGCGTCCAGCCCACAATCTGTACCTGCCTTTTGAACGTACTTTCTTCTTTCTTCAGTTGGGAAAAACAATTTTGATCATAACCCTCCTTTTTGCTTCGCCGTAGTCGGGTACCAATTAAAAATGGGTAGAAGCTTGGATAATTTCGATATTCTAAGCCAGTATCACAAATAGGCTATCTAGATTCCAGCACCCCTTTCGACAAAGAAGTAAATTGGCACTTTACGATTCGATCGATAGGTCGCAGGTTCGGATCTCGGCTGAGGCACTTAACACAAGCGCTCTTAGTTGGAGGAGTTAACGGGAATAATAGATTTGTATGTACGTTGTTGTTATTACTGGCAATCACTAAGAAAGAAGTCTTATGGTGCTTTGGTTGTTAAGTTAGTGCCTTCTGTGTTCTGGTGGTTCGTGGAATTGAACCCGTGGCGGGTTCAATTCCCGTACAAAAATATATATTTATGTATTACCTGAAGAAGCTTCATTGATCTGAGTCTTGATGTAATGTACAAACAACAGCTATATGTTGTTATGTACACTACGAAAATAACCCTTACTACCACGACATAAAGAAACTGTAGATGTAAAATAGTTACCACTAATGCTTGGTTGACACTACTCGTGAGATTTGTTTCTAGAGATGCTGATACTTCTCATACTACATATCCAAGATCCAAGTAAAATGGACAAATATTTAAAGAATAAGAGTAAATAAACGAACTGATTTATTGTTACAGTTACTCCCAGACAGACAAGTTACTACCAACAAACAAAAAAATAACAAGTTAAACGCAAAATAAACTCGTAAAAAACATAAACATACGCAAAAACAGATTTTTTGTTGCTGTTTATGTTTTTTTTTGTTTGAATAACAGAGAACCGCAATTAGTTTTTTGTTGTCGATGTTAATTTAATAGGCTTTGTATTGTTGATCGATGATTTAACACACATACAATAAACATACATATAAAAACATTTTATAATAGTTTGTATTGTAACATTGAATTAATTTTGAAATAGCGAGGAAATGTATTCTACAGTTATGAACACACTACAAAGGGAAATTGATCAATTTACGTTTATAGAATGTGTTCAGAATAGAAAATAATTCCAATTACAACTGAAAAGATAAAATAAATAAAACAAAAAATGAAACAGCAACTCACCTTTTCCCGCAAACGAAAACTAAATTAAACAGCCACAAAAAAAACACTGGCAGCAAAATAAAATAAATTGACAAAAAAAAAAAACACAACTCGCGAATGTCAGTTTCAAACTCAAAATGAGAACTAACAGTGTTGGGGTAGTGCCAAACAAAATTGAACAGTGACTCTCAAAACGAGCTAAAATGAGCGATACTGGCTTTTAGAAGAAGTTTTTCAGGCTTTTCGAGACGTGCTTTTTCGAGCTAGCAACGAGTGCATCAGTTTGTACGGTACAGTAATGAATGGTGAAGCAAGCTGCCCGCTTGAACGGCTTTGGCGGTAAATGTGTGTCTTAAAATGTGATTGGCGCAACACTTCTTGGTACTTTTGATTGGATTTCGCGTGTTCGCGTGGTACTGTGGAAATGATGAGTTATTGCTTTTTTATGATTTGAGCCTTACGAGATTTTCTAAATAGATATTGATTAAGTTTGTATGCTGTTAGTGCAGTTATTGCGTCGTTAATTAAATGTGTAGAGATTGATGTAACTTAGCTAAGGAATTGAAAAGAAATGGGTAGCTTTATGTAGTTATTTGATTAAAAGGAGTAAGAAACTTATAAGATTTTCTGTTCCATAAAATTAGGCTGCACCCTTTATTATTATTATTTTTTTCTTTAATGTAACTGTTTTAGTTTTTACTGTTGCAAAAAATAACAAGAGTTTTAAGCCCTGCTGATCACAAAAATTAACGACTATGGAAACAGTACAACACCCAAAAAAATAGTCAACTTATAATATCTAATAACGGTGTCAAAGTAACTTTGCAAAATCGAATTTAGCACAGTCACGATGTATCAAGGCGCCTCAGTCGCAGTACATAGTGTAGCGGTCTGTAGTCTCGAATCGACTTGGCATTTTGGCTGACAAAACGCTCGCGCCGAAGCTGGATAGTATGGAGTGAATTATTTGTTTATTATATTATAATTCATTCTTTCATTTCAGTTTTTTGCAAATTATCTTTTTTCGGCAAGTCATTTGTTTTTTATGATAGAAAATCATCAAATGTCTCCTCCCGCTCTGGCGGAGCGGAAGGGAGTGTGGGACTTTTACTGACTAAAACCCATCCATGTTCCTTCTTTTGCCCTTTGTGTTCCAGCGCCGCGGTATCTCTTTCGAACAATCCCGCAGCCCTGGCAGGCATCGGCCCTTGCGGGCCCCTCCTGTTTGCTCACTTCTCATTGCGGCGCGCGTGGAAAACGAACGCGCCATCGACACGGCCTGTCGTCATAAGACGGACGAACGGCGAGCTAGCCCATTACGCACCGTCCACAAGCCCGAAATCGGCAAGTCCTGGAACAGTAAGACATGCCCGGGTGAAGGATGGACACAAGCCGCCTCTCTGTGAGTGTGAGTCCCAGCACTGGGAATATTATAGGCTAATTATGCCCTATTAAAAATAATTATAATAGTGTTTTTCAACAATTGAGGGAACTGTGGTTGAAGTATAATAAAGCATTATTTAAGAGCATCAGAGGTAGTGTTTTGACCTCAGATCATTGCAGTCATAAGTAAGTCCCTGGCCTTTTTAGAAGGACAGGGCTTGTGGCTGTAGTCCCTTCCGCTCCGCCCAGAGCGGGAGGAGTCATTTGTTGATTTCCCATCCCAAAAAAAAGGGTTTGTCTAATATATGAATGTTCCAGAATGTTTTGATTCATATTTCCAGTTTCGGTTTCCCTCATTGTTGGTGAAAACAAAAACCGGCCAAGTGCGAGTCGGACTCGCGTATGAAGGGTTCCGTACTATCATAGTACCCCTGCTAAGATGGTACGGGCTCCCCAGCCCACTTTCATTTTTTATTTATTTTTTTATTTGTTGCTTACACTGTGTGAAAATTTCATCTTTTTCCTATTACGGATCTTGAGATACAATATAGCCCGCTGACAGACAGACGGATGGACGGACAGCGGAGGCTTAGTAATAGTGTCCCGTTGGTTACCTTTCAAAAAACAATTGAACTGTCGTCTTGAACTTTAGTGATTTGGAAGCAGCAAGGGTTCAACATGACTACGCTTGGTGTGACAAATATTCTAGACTAATCATCTATCTGGTCTATGTAGCGGTATTCAAGGTAAACCCATGATTCATCGCACCGAAGATTTTGAGGAAACTACTTTACATATAAAACACCTCATTTATCAAAGTTATGATCCAGTTTAATAAAAGGTCAATATGGTAATAGTCGACATAATTGATGATATTGTTAAGGTTTTAGATTATTAATTTGTTTTTACAATAGTTTTACATTATAATTAATAATAACAATCGCAGCTCTTAGTGGGTGTGTTAATGTTTTTATTTATACGTTGGAATATAAATGACATCATTATATTACGACGTCATCCGCCATCCTTTTTCTTAATTATTTCTTCTATGCATGCACGCTTTATGGAATCGGTCATTGTGTCTAGTGTCATAATTTAAATCAATCCGTTTGAGAAACGTGATTCAGTGTTGGCCTAGTGATAGCGGCACCGATTTACATACGTTGGGGCAGTTATAGTATGCAAGGAATATACTCTGAACGATTATCATCATTTCAGCTGAAAGACGTCTGTGGACATTGGCCTCCCCCAAGTGTCGCCACACTGACCGGTCCCATGCATCTCACATCCAGCGGATCCCTGCAACCTTCACCAGGTCATCGGCCCACCTCTGAACCTTGGTCATTTGAATTTGACCTTCTGATACCAACATCGCAGTGTTTTCTTTGAGTTATTTTTTCATCACCACTACTGTCTCATCTCGCTAAAAGGTAAAGAGGACGGAGTGTGTGAAAACATGTCACATTAACCAACTTACTCTGCACCGCCACACCCTCTGATAGGGTGGAGCCATGTGTTCCAGTAGTGGAAACGATAATGGCTGACTATAATTGTGTTAAACATGGAACAAGAATTTAGTCTTCCATTTCAACAGCGAAGGTGCAGTAGAAAACTGGTTTTCAGCTGCATCCAGCTAGACTGGAAGTCGACCCCTACTTGGGAAAAGGCTAGGCAGATGATGATAAAAACTGGTATAAGATTGCATTACTTTTATTTTATAAGAATCCCTCTCCATACTTCGAATCTCTTAGCGGCGTACGCGTCTATAGGTAAGCTTCCCACGGTGAACTGTGATGCAATTCTAGTGTCTAATGTCAGAGGTGCCCGTTTTTTGTACACCGTTAGCCCTGCAGAATCGTCGTGTGGTTTATGTAAAGAGCGGAGAGCGGTTTTATCAACAGAAGTGGGGTACGTAACTGCAAACACGCTAGAGTCTTAGCACTAAGACGGTAGCACACTTCTGCCGCCCGAAAGAGAACTGCATTAATTCTATGTTTAAAACTTAGGGCACTTGTTAGGTACACCGTTAGCCCTATAGAAATGCTGTGTGGTGTACGTATGGATCAGAAAGCGGTTTATAAGCGGAAGTGATAAGCGGAAGCGAGTACGTAGTCACCCTCTCACTTCTCTCCACTCAATAGAAAATCTAATTTATTCTATGTGTGTTCTTCTATGAGTTGTTCATATTTTGTATTTGGTTGTGTGGTACATGTGATGAAAAGAGAGCGATATTATAAGTGGATGTGGGTTACTTGTACGTTACGATTCTTTCTCAACAGTGATTCTGTTTTTTTTGTCATCAGATACTGTTCGAGTCAGACTATAGTAAAATAACAATCAGAATTTCAAACAGTTAAAGGTTATCGTTTTTTTTGTAAGTCTGTATGAAAAACAATGTATTACAAGAAAATAAGACAACAGTTAATAATAAATAGCCAATAGTTGATAGTAAAGTAAAGGCTGTTAAATCATTAGTTCATTACACAAAATTCCATTTAATTTAATGTCAAAGATTTACGTTTTTTTGTTAATCAAAGTGCAGAAAATGTGTGGGCGAGGTCAGAGGAGGTAGCGGACGCGATAAGCGGAAAGTTATATGCAGTGTCAAAGTATAATGTCAAAGGTGCATCTTTTTGTTTACCGTTAATCTCGTGTGGTGTATGGTGTAAGTTAGAGGCGGTTGCAGTTTTAGTTAACTGATGAAGTATTCAGCGTTATCGGTTAGATGTTGAGACAACAAATTGGTAACGTTACATTTTGTAGCAATTTTAACATCTCGTCAACGTGTTACTATGTTAAGCTGTAGTAAATAAATGAACACAAGTATTCAGAGACTATATACGATGTTTTTTGTGTCTGTTTGTTCCGGCTAATCTCCGAAACGGTTAGACCGATTTTGACGCCACTTTTACTGGCATATAGCTGATATTATAAGGAGTAACTTAGGTTACTTTTATTTTAGAAAAAGGATTAGGGTTCCGTGCAAAAAAATAAAACCCATGAAATAGCCAAATCTGATTCAAATAGGGAATGAATATTTTTATACTAATTTCACGCAGACGTAGGTAGCGGGCAACAGCTAGTTCTTAATAAATGTCTTGTCATCATGAAAATGTCTGACAGGTATAGGAAGCAAGAATTCATAAACATAATTAATTTTCTATGTCTAGTTTTAAAGCAAAAATTCTTCGTGGTCCAAGCAAAAAGCGGTAGCCTGTTAATAAATCAAATGCATCTGCTCAATGGGCGCTTTTCATGTTTCTATTTGACACATATTACGTCAAGACATCATGCCTATTCATCTACTGATTATTATGAAATGTTATGTAAACATAATTATAATTTTATAGTTTCTTATTCAATAAACCCGAGGATAAAGCAGAGTTGTGCATCAAAATTTCACCAGTTATGTTTGTGTCCCATGTCAAAGCCGTAACCTGTTCGCAGATTCAGGCTCCAGACTGCTCCTGAGAAATTAATAAAAATGCAGTAACACTTTGCCCGATCTAGGAATCGAACCCAAGAAGTTCATGCGCAGCGCTTGCTTGATTTCCCACCCTCCAAAAAAAAAAAAAAAGGGCTATTGTTCTATTGACGACAACATAATACAAATCTAAACTCTTGTAAAAGATCTAAATGGGAATCTTTGGCTAGTTTTCATTGTCCATCTATGTGCCACGGTCACTTTTCTCATTCTTCATCTGAATTGACTTTTCTCAACTATGTTGGGGTGGGCTTCCAGTCAGCCAGCCTTACATGGAGCGATTGCCTGTAACGTATGTAGGAAAGAGGAACACGATACCTCTTGGTAAGACTAGTTGTCAGTTTTTAGGGTTCCGTACCCAAAGGGTAAAACGGGACCCTATTACTAAGACTCCGCTGTCTGTCTATCTGTCTGTCTGTCACCCGGCGGATAGTTAGACAGTTGAAATTTAGATGATGTATTTCTGTTGCCGCTATAACAACAAATACTAAAGTATAGAATAAAATAAAAAAAATATTTAAGGGGGCTCCCATACATGAAACGTGATTTTTTTGCCGTTTTTATAGATAATGGTACGCTAGGCAGAATCCAAAGAACGCCAACTGCTATCCTTACATACACCTTTCGCCTCGTCCACATTCATACATCTGGGGGTCTAAAATGGCCGCTTTAGCAGAATCATAATAGGATACTAATATGAATTACGTTTAAATTCGTAAAATTATCACACTGTGGTGACAATTCATAATAATTCATAATAGTATGTACGTCTATGACCATTTTAAGAATTTAAACGTAATTCATATTATTATCCTATTATGATTCTGCTAAAGCGGCCATTTTAGACCCTCTGGTCATACACAGGCTGAGTACTTTTCTAATTATATATTTTTCATAGTAACATGTCGTCGTATCTTCTCGCTTGTGCCATGACCCGACGGGGACGGCTGAGATGGTAGCGATAACACCGTCTTTGTACCACCACAAAGGTCTGTATCGGTCGCGATTGTCCTATTGTGAACCATGATGACAGAATTAGATTTTTGCTTAACAGTACTCGTCGAGATTCACGGTGATAAATTGAAAACCATTGTCTTTTGGAGGAGTCTTTATTTTTAATAGGTCGGGCTTACTTTACCTCAACAGTACCTAAAGCTCAGAATTCGTAGCTGTAAGGAGAAAATGACAAATTTTAAGCAGTAAATTGAATGAAAACTGTGAGCGAGCAAATTATCTATTCTCTCTATTCTAGCAAGAGAGGGTCCAACAAATCTTCTCTCGAGGCATAGTGTTAATGAAAGAAAAAGTAAGTCGTTTTAGGGTTTTATTTATCAATTGAAACTGTCTTGACGATTTTGGATTCAAATACTTCTTCTACTTACATAGTTCTAACTGTATTGATAAATGAATTTAATTAAGATCATCTATATTATATTTTCTTATTTGTTTTCTTTTACTTTCATAATATTTTTAACCTAAATCTAAAGAATGATTTACCAGCCATACTCAATAGACATGGCAAAATCATTATTATTATTTTGACTGTCATCAGCAGGATTTTCATAATTTGCAAGATCTATCTTGTCAGCCAAAAAGGTATCAGCAGCATAAGTCGTCGACTTCTCGGTGGAGAAGAAGCTATCCATTCTATTCGTGGTAGCTTCAACTGTAGTATTCTCAGTAGGCTCAGTAGTTTCTTCTGATCCTTTTTCTTCTGAGCTATCCTTGACAGTTACTACCTCCTCAGTTGGTTTCTTCTCCGGTTCTGGTTGGCAGTATTCTCCCCAGAAATGCCAGCCGTGGGGGCAGATGAAGATTTGAGGGTGTAGTACTCCGTCCTTGGTTAGGCAGACGTAGTAGTGGTTGGTGCTGAGAACCAGGACTCCATGCTGGCCGATAGACTTGCATTCGGGTACTGGTCTGTCGGGGCATTGGCTATGTTCTAGTTTTATCTGGAAAGAGAAGAGATGGACAGTTACCTTCTGAGTGAAACTTTATAGTATTAATGTTTCCCAAAATATTTCTAAGCCCATTGTAGTTTATTACACGGGTACTTCCAGCTTTAAACTAAAGCACTGTGATTAAAACTATTTTCTGAAACAAAGAACGATCCACTCAGCCTGACGCAGTCTCATGATGGACATGGCTGTCTCAACAACAGTATGCTTGGTCTGAACAATAGTGGCTAGGTCCATCTTTCTACGAGAGACTGGAGATCAAACCAGGATTGTAGGGAAAAGGTTTTAATTGCTAGTACGAATATCTTTGGACTCATCTCAATAGAGCCAAAGCATACCCATCGATATCTGATGTTGATAAGAGTAGAACAAAGATATTCAAAGCAAAACAAATCTTACCGAGCACTGGGCAGTGCCAGGGTTGTAGCCATAATGCCTTGGACACAGAGCGGCTCTGTGGTCTGCGGGTCTACCATCAGGCAGACCTTCGGGTGGAGAGCAGAGGTGGAACTTCCTGCAGTCGTGAGCATCTGGGAAGATTCCGACCTGAGAAAAAATAATAGTAAGAATACTCATGATGCCTTAGTCACCAGATAAATTTGGTGGTCATTTCACTAAACTCTTTGTATTTTTAGAAAAAAACTAAAATTAACATTAAGTTTTTAAAAGATAAAGTTGACACAGAAAACCATTTTATTGATTGTTCCTGTCTGTTCTTACTTGTTCACAGCTATGCTCAAATTGCTGAGCAGCGTCGCTGCATTCAGGCGCTGGCACATTGGAGCACTGCCCCAGGTGAGCATTGCACGTGAAGCCTTCTTGGCATTCTTCTAGGGGCACCTGGAAAATGAGAAGAAGTTAAGAATTATTATAGCCAACAGAGGTTTATTAATATATCCAATTACAGTCAATGACTTTCTGCTACGTCGATACGATGAGATATTTTTAGACGGACAGGACTGTGTTTGTCACTCAAATGCGGGCGAAGCCGTCGACAAACGCACACACGGCACATTTCCTATTGACGGTAATGCGGTTGATTTTTTAATGCCTTATTTAATTTTCCTTTTTTTTATACGGTATCATTTACTGCCCAGCCTTTTCCATGATGCAGCTAAAAACCCGTATTTTATAATATGGATTGCATATCTGACCTCCACAACCCAGTTACTACTGGGTAATGCATATCTTTTGGTAAGACTGGTTGTCACATTTTTGAGCCACTAACTACCTGTAACGACTGTATAAATGACAACCGGGATCAACAGCTTAACGTGCTTTCCGAAGCACGGATGAAACTCGGTATATAATGGATGGTCACCCATCCACGGACAAACCTAGGCAAACTCGGCTTAACCTAAAGATCAACCCGAGCGGCTGTTATAATTAACCCACGAGCTCCTCTTCTTTTCCTTTTTTTACGTATTATTAATTAAGTCAAATTAAGTCTTTATTGGCTTGTAAATTATGTACATATATTTTTCTTTGTCAATAGAAATATTTGTAAACGGCATATACCTTCAGCCATCCAACAGGTAGCGGGACACATGTCACAGCGTGGGTGCAGTTCTGGCAGGCCATACCGGGCTTCGTGCAGATGCCTTCCACGTCCAGCTCTCCGGAGCCGAGGGTCATGCCCAATGGGACGGCAGCCATGCGGTTGCCATCGAGGACCCCGCGGAGATCGAACGATGCTGTCACCTGAAAGGAAAACAGGTAATACAAGTATTGAAAATAATCCTGCTATATACAAGTATTTCCCTGTTTCAGCTGTATGTAATGACGATAATATTTTAGTCGCCTAGTTGGTCTAGAGGTCACACGAGTGACTGCTGAGCATAAATTCCTGATTTCGATTCCCAGATCGGGCAAAGTGTTATTGGGTTTTTAAATCATGAAATTCCCCAAAAGCAACCACAGAGTCAGGAATTATACCTGGTTGATGGCAATAGGCTCGCCCCTATTGCAAGTGACTTAATCATAGCTGGCGTAATGTGGGTGTACTATTAGGTATACCTCTGCATAACCCTTCGGATATTACAGGTGTCATCATCATCATTTCAGCCGAAAGACGTCCACTGCTGGTCATAGGCCTCCCCCAAGTGACGCCATATTGACCGGTCCCGGATCCCCGCAACCTTCACCAGGCCATCGGCCTACCTTGTGAGAGGCCTTCCAACGCAACGTCTTCCGGTTCGCGGTCGCCACTCCAGAGCTTTTCGGCATAGAAGGTTAGGAAATTTTATCCTTAAAGGGTTGGGTATATTTGTATACTACACCCACGTATCGCTAGTTATGTTAAGTTAGTCCTATTTAATAGAGAAAGAACCTATTGCCAACCAGACACTAATACAGACTCCAAACTACTGTTGAAGACGTTACCCGATCTGTGGATCGAACTTAGGCCCTTAGTTGTCGCGCTTGGCGAGTGAGAAGTCTTTTCGTGAATTCAAATCCACGAAACTATCTACTCGATTCTCTTTTGACTTTGAAGTAGACTCAAAGAAATGCTTGTTCAAAGATACTTATAATCATCATCATCATTCACAGACCAACTCCACCCACAGAGTCTTAATTCAAGTGCTTCAATAATAGTACTTGTATTAAGAAAACCTCAAATTAGTTTTTTTTTTCATTCCCCTCTTATAATCAGTCGTTAACGAAACCATAGCGCGATTCAGCGGAGAGAGACAACGCCATCTATCGAGCGTGCCGGTACTAAAAGAAATCGCTACATGGTATAAAACAAAGTCGCTTCCCGCTTTCTGTCTGTCCCTTTATATGCTTAGATCTTTAAAACTACGCAACAGATTTTGATGCGGTTTTTTAGTAGATAGAATGATTCAAGAGGAAGGTTTATATTGCACCCGTGCAAAGCCGGGGCGGGTCGCTAGTAAAGGATAAAATTAGACCGCTACCTGTAACTTGATTTAGACGAGTCTTTAATAAAAGTAGTGGCAACAATAAAACTTTGAAATTAATATATATCTTAATGTAATCAAAGCAATTTAAGTAAAATTTGTTAAAAAATATCTACAGGGTGGAAGGGACACAGCGAAAACGGTTACCACGCATTCAGTACATCATTCTAAGGTCCCCATAATCGAAAAAGACCTCTTTTTGTTTGTGCCAGCCTCATCCAGGTTTTACCCGCGATGGCAAAAATGTATCATCATCTGATGTCTCGCTGTCGGACGACCAACACAGACACAGATCAAAAGATACCAGGACTTCACAATACAGGTCCAATCACAAATACTATTTAGTTTCCAGTTATCCTTTGATGAACCTATTTACCTGGGATCGCTTTGCTCGGATTCATAGATGAAAACACATACGCACAGGTGCAATGTGCAGTAACTATTGCTTTTGTAGCTAATTCAGAAGCAGCATGCATTCTCTGTTTTCTGATTTAATGGTTCTCGGTAGTCTTGACTTGATATTTGGTGGCTAAAAGAGGTGGGCAGGAGTACTAGTTTTAACAAAGAATAGTAACTGACACAAAGGATCTGATCAATTGTGAACTTAGTCTGCTAAGAGAGAATTCGTATTAGGATGGAAGTCACCAAGATGGTTAATTTAATATTGAACTCATAGAAATGTTTTCCAATGCGACGTGAGAATGTCCTCGTCATCGTTGAAAGATAAGGAATAAAAGTGACAGGTTTATGAATGAGCTTAATGAGTAGATGATGCTACAATACAGGGTGTTAACGGACTCTTCCCAAAACCTGAACCAAGCATTCTGTACATCACACTAAGTAACTCTACGAAAACAATTATTGCCAGAAAACTGATTTCCTTCTGGTCTGAAAAATCATGGTTTATGGTAGCGCTCAATGCAACACACGCAAAACATTATGCTGATAGATACATTGAATAGTGCAGGGGCCATGGAGGTATTTAAGGTAAAGTTATAAAATTGAAAACTATTTGATAACTTGAAGGTTCCCAGGTATAGTCAATAAGAAAAAAAAAGAAAAAAACCGGCCAAGTGCGAGTCGGACTCGCGCACGAAGGGTTCCGTACCATTATCTATACAAACGGCAAAAAAATCATATCTGTTGTATGGGAGCCCTCTTAATATTTTTTTTTTTTTTTAATTTTTAGTATTTGTTGTTATAGCGGCAATAGTAATACATCATTCGTGAAAAGAGAATGCTCATGGAAGTATGGAATCCCGTACCATGCTGCATCAAAATCAAACCTTGTTTTTTATAGACTACACTGATCGTATTAACTCCTACAAAAATTATTTTTGAAAAAAAAACCCGCGTTTCAGAGTTATTTTATAAAATCGAAACTAACCTAAAAAGTAGGTCTATTTTTTCGACGCTACCAACGACGTATTTTAACACACATACATTACATTATTGCTCTAAAAACAGCGTAATACACTAATATTAGTAAGAATTACGAGTTAAAGTAACATCCACAGTATGCTTGACTGAAACTCGATTTTATTTTAGACCTTTACATTGCCAATAGTCAGTCAGTACAGTACAAATGTCAGATGCCACAGATAAGATAACTATAAACCATAGAGTATAGTAAGTGCTATAAACTAGTCGGGATTTAGGGATGTAATCGATAAATCAAAATATTTAGGCTGAGAAAATCTATTTTGTTGCAAATAGCAATAAACCAAACTAAATCGATTTGGTGTACTGATCTTACTTAATTGTAATTAATTTTAGAGTCCGCTCGACAGACAAGGGTTTGTTCAATTGAAACGGAACGTCGTTTATATTCAGTTGAAACGGAACGTCATATAAAGGGAGTAAAACAATATTCATACTTTTAAACTCGAAAAGTATATTTCCAGTTCAAAAATCAAATCCCCGACGCGTAATGCCGTAAAAAAATATGAAACTAATTACTATAATATTTTGGTTTTGAGGCGCGAGACTTTTTGGTACCAACTTTGGTCATTGTCCTTTCAGCTTTCTAGCTATCATGGTTTATGAGATACAGCCTGGAGACAGACAGACAGACAGACAGACAGACAGCGAAGTCTTAGTAATAGGGTCCCGTTTTACCCTTTGGGTACGGAACCCAAAAAATGATCGCAATGTCGGGAAGAACAAGTGCCTTCGTCAAGAGTGTTTTAACACCTTTTATGTAACGCTGAGCAAAACTTGAATGCGTTTATTTGTCTAATGCCTGCTTAAAAAGCGGTGTCGATCAAATGAAATATGGGTATAAATTGGTACTCACAGAGACACTAAACCCGAAAATACAAAGCAATGCCAATTTAAACCACATTTTGTATAAGTATAACACACTAGCACTATTGAGATGTAATTTAAAACTAATATTTTTGTGCTCCACTTTAAAATGCGTAAAAATGTAAGGCCAGCGATCTTTGACATTATTATCTGGTTGTTTTAAGATAAATAATATTTATAAATTAAGTAGACTATTGTTTTTAATTCGCTAATTTACTTGTTATGTTATTTTCTGACCAGGGCTGCGGGACTGTTCGAAAGAGATACCGCGGCCCTGGAACACAAAGGGCAAAAGAAGGAACATGGATGGTTTTTAGTCAGTAAAAGTCTGACACTTCCTTCCGCTCCGCCCAGAGCGGGAGGAGTTATTTGATGATTTCCCATCCGAAAAAAGGTTATTTTCTGAGTTAAGACACAATGAAGGAATTTTCAGGGATTAGAGAGTTTTAGATCAATATTGGTTAATAGATCTAATCCTTCGTTTTTTAAACCAGGATAGGTAAGGGGAGGGGGCTGTTATCTATTAACTCGTGATAATGTTTTGCCGAATAGGGGTCAGCAGACAAGGTCGCTATTAAATTCGAATATGTATGACACACAATATCATGCATCGTATCACTCATATGATGCATTCTCACGAATAGTGCTAAGCTAGATTAATCATCTACCATCCGTGAAACAATAAAAGCAACTATTTTTTGAAAACTGGATATCCTAAGGTAGAATTTAATCGATCACTGAAAAAAAAAACTC
Organism: Eurois occulta; assembly: GCA_950022335.1. Taxonomy (NCBI): domain Eukaryota; kingdom Metazoa; phylum Arthropoda; class Insecta; order Lepidoptera; family Noctuidae; genus Eurois; species Eurois occulta. Next base: position 19,227,688 of record OX465485.1, on the reverse strand, counting down.
ATCAATTTTGAATTTAATTTCATAAGCAGATTCTGGTGGTTATGCTATGTTACGAAGTTACTATTAAGATAACAATTTGGTGACAATAGACTAAGAAAGTATTAAATGCCATGTTGTTCTTGGTACAGATAACATCCTCCTTGCTCTTAAGCTTGGGCCGTTGGTAAAATTTCCTCAAAAAATAAATACCTTCTTTAATAATAGACACTACTAGTAACTGTGTTATGGGAGTGGAGTCTGACTTTATCCTCTGATCTTCAGACAAAGTGTAACCAAAAATATTTTTAAATACAAACACCAAAAAACCGGCCAAGTGCGAGACGGACTCGCGCACGAAGGGTTCCGTACCATTATTTATAAAAACGGCCAAAAAATCTTGTATGGGAGCCCCACTTAAATATTTTTTTATTCTGTTTTTTAGTATTAGTTGATAAATAGGGCAACAGAAACACATCATCTGTGAAAACTTCAACTGTCTAACTATCACGCTTAATGAGATACAACCTGATGACAGACGGATAGACAGATAGACAGCGGAGTCTTAATAATAGGGTCCTGTTTTACCCTTTGGGTACGGAACCCTAAAAAAGGGTGACAGCGTTGAAAATACCTGCGGCAAGACAAGAATGGTCAACAAGATTCTATAACGCGCTAATTTCCAAATAACTACGATAACGCCTCCAATTCTAATGTTTACTAACATCACAAGACTAGACGTAACATAAACAACTCGCTTCGAACTTAACCAACAGATGACTTACTAGTGAATTGTACTTTAAAGGGCGAAAGTCAACGACCGTCTGTGCGCTGAAGACCTTTACGCAATGTTTCTAATACTTTAGTAACTGTGATGTGAATTGTGTGATTTATATGGTGGTGGGTGGTAAACTTTACGGTGAACCAGAATGTCTAGAATTACTATTACTAAAGAACACACCTGTAATCTCCGCATAAGTCGATGAAGTAGCTCATCATCATCTCTTCTCCTTCGTTTCCCTCCCCACTCCTCAAGTCGGTATGATGGTTCATTTACTGTTCGTGCAGTGCGCCTTTGGAATTCGCTTCCACACTCCTTGCGGGATGGGAGCCATAAGATAGTAATAAGAGAACATTTCTTGTCAACATGATGATAGTATGTATATATATATAGAATATGTAATAGTAGTAGCATATAAATATAGGATACAATACCTATATAATAATACTATACACTATTACACTATATATTATATAGTGTAATAGTGTATAGTATTATTATATAGGTATTGTCTCCGTTACACATATTATATTGTATGTATTAGTTTAGTTTATAAAATAAGTTAGTTTAAGTTTTTAAATTTACTGATTGTGCACGTAGGTTATCCTCTACCGCTAATCTCGCAATCGAAGTAAGGTTTGCTGTAAGAAAATACAATTTTGGGTTAAGCTCGCCGTTGTACATAAGCTATATACCTATTGTAATTTTGTGTGCAATAAAGAATAAGAAAGTAAGAAAGAAAGTAAGTAGCTCTTATTTCTACATCATCATTCGCCTGCCTTATCTCAATTTATTTGGGGTGGGCGCAGTATGTTTTCTTCTTTCGTACTTCGTCTCTCGTCTCTCAGCAGTCACCTCTTTTCTAGCCATATCATTCTTCACACAGCTCTTATTTCTACATGAGTACAATCTATTTAAGTCGCGAGTTAATATAGGCTGCCTTTGGGTTAGCTCGTTCCATCGACGACCTCATCTCTGTCCTCAGGACTAGATTGAGGTCAAGAGTAGGCCCATTTAAGATAAAAAAAACCCATTCTATCCATAACCATCATCTGATTAGTCTTTCTCAAGCCTTTTCCCAAGTATGTTGGCGTCGGCTTCCAGTCTAACCGGATGCAGCTTAATACCAGTATTTTACTTGGAGCTACTGCCAATCTGACCTGACCTCCAAAACCTATTCCATCCGAAGAGTTAAAATTTTGGAGCTCGATTTGGTCGCATTCACTGCCGGCAGCACTACCTGCTATGCGAAAAGCAATCATGTAAGTTTTACAAAATTGCTATAACCGGTATAGTCTGAAGAAAGTGGTTCACTTAACTTGAGTGTTAAAGTACTCGAGGAAAAAAATGATTTTTTTTAGAAACAATAAACTATTATGTACCTCTCATGAACGTAAACTCTAAAACAAACTAGATTTAGCCAAGTTCAACCCCATAATTTTCTAACCATAATAATCATTCACACAATCCATTCATCGCTTCTTTATCTGCCCCCGTTATTCAAAAATCTACATTTCATCGCCTTTCAATTGTTTGCCTCACAAAATTATTATAGCAACAACTTTTGTTTCGAACGCCCACAGCAATTGAAGTTGGCCAGGCGTTATTACTTGCAAAGCGATATCTCGAAATATTATCGAGACGATTCGATGCCAAAAGCCAATAGAATCGTATATCGGAAGCCGTCGGGATGGGTCATAAAAATGCCATTTCGAAAGTAATTTTAAATGATAAACGATCTGGTACATTATTTTCTATCTAGATTTTTCTTTTAGCTGTGTTATGGAATAAGCTGGAATTTAAATACTATGTTTTATACTTTAGTTTAGTAGGTACTGGTACAGCTTAACACGCCGAAACCCCGCCTGCATAAAGCAGATGGGAAATTGAGGTCGCGGGCGTTCAGAGTGGGGACTCTGTCCGCCCACCGGGTGACCTCAGAAAAGATAGCGGCACAGTGGTCACGTGCTGCCGTGTACACTTGCACAGCGAGGCTCAGGGGAGAACTCTTTACAATCTCCCCAGGGATGTGCCTTCACAGGCGTTGCACAGAGGGGGCTCCGGACAGGTCTTTTAAGAGGAAACGGTGCCTCCTCCCATGTGTGGATGGTGACCACCGGGGTGGTTTTAGTGAGGTAGAAATCCCACACTCCCTGGTCTTATCCCCAAAGACCGGTCGCCTTTTGAAGGTTTCCCCCCGTGAACAAAAAAAAAAAAAAAAAAAAAGGTACTGGTACAGCTAATTATATGTGTCTATAATTTCGAAATGCTAATGTAGGTAATTAATTTTTGAGTATAAATGTGGATTAAGAAGGGTATAAGAGTAGAGGAAGACCAAAGAAGCAATGTGTGATTGTGTGAAAAATGATATGGCAAGAAAGGAGGTGTCTGATGAGATAACTAGTAATAGAGAAGTAGAAGATATGGAAGAAGACGCCATGCTGCGTCGACCCCAAATAAATTGGGGCAAGAAAAAGATGATGAATTAAACTTAATTGATTATTAGCAGTTTTTTTGACATCAGTGATGCAGATATAGATACGAACTACGTCTTTGTGAAAATTATTTCATCAGCACTAGCCAAAAAATGGTTAAGGAAAACCTCTTGAGAAAGCATGTCATGGACCCGAAAATTTTATAAATATGTGACACCAAGCCTGTAGTGGGACCACGTAATGGGCTATGGCCAACTCCTACAGAGAGGAATCATAGGTCCGTTATGAGTAAACGAACGTCCATTATGAAAACGTAACTCTTGCTAATGTATGTACAGTCAACAGCAAAAGTAGATGGTCAAATTATTTGCCTATAATTTACAATCACATACTTTTGAATCACTTCGACGCCACACAGTTCTGACGCGAACTCCGTTCATTAGTATTGAATTTCTGATTTTGATCATCTACTTTTGCTGTTGACTGTACGAGTAAGTAATCTGATAATTTGTTTAAGATTTCAAAGAGGTTCTAGTATCTAATAGCTACAACCTCATTGCAATTGCGATCGGCAAATAAATTGGTATTCTATATATCATATATAATATAACATCACGCCTGTAATCCCCGAAGGGTTAGGCAGAGGTGTACTTAATAGTACACCCACATTCCGCCAGCTATGTTAAAATCTCATGTAATAGGGGGCAAGCTTATTGCCATCAACCTGTCACAGATCCAGACTCCGTGGCTGCTACCGAGAAATTCATGATGGAAAAACCCAATTACAATTTGTCCGACTCGGGAATCGAACCCAGAACCTCTTGCTGAGCAGTCGCAAGTGCGACCACTAGACCAAAGAGGCACTACATCAACTACACACACAACACTATCTACATACATACATATCAATAACGCATCATTGCAGAAAATGTTTAGATAATATGCATTTTTAACTCAGTGTGAGTATGGATTTACAAAAATAAATTTCAAACCCGTCAATTTACCCGGAAAGTGTGAAGTACCCCTCCGGAAACTGGCTAAGGGTCCGTCCACACCATGCGGAGTTCTGAACAGGAAATGAAGGGATTTGTGTACGATGCACGCTTCCATAAATATTGTTTTATTGTCTTGTAGTCGGATCGAGTGTGCTGTCTTTCTCCAATTTCCTTTCAATAGTATTTTGTGATGAGTTACTGGAAACTATGTTTTTGATATTTAACTTTTGTTTAGCTAAATAAACCAGTAAAAAATCCAAAAACTATAAAAAGTTTTTACTATATTTTTAACATAAAATTGCGCCTGTTATCCCCGTAGGATTAGGCAGAGGTGTACCTAATAGTACACCCACCAGTTATGTTTATATGAGGCGAGCATATTGCTATCAACCGGGCACAAATTCAAACTCCGGGACTGCGACTGAGTAATTCCTGATGGAAATATTCAATAACACTGCCTGACCCGGGAATTGAATCTAGGACTTCATGTTCAGCAGTCGCGCTGTAGTAGTTTTTTTAGATATTTGAAGTGAAGGGTGATATGGCTAGAAACGAGGTGACTGCTGAGATGAATAATAGAGAAGTATGGAAGAAGAAGACATGCTGCGCTGTTGCCAAATAGCAGAAGAATGATGAAGATATTTTTGGATATACCTATGTAAATGCAGTGTTTTTCCATAACGTCCCGTATGACAAGCGGGTTTAGACAACATTCTATCAGCGATAACGATGAAAGATAAAAACCGGCCAAGTGCGAGTCGGATTCCGTACCATTATCTATAAAAACGGCAAAAAATCATATCTGTTGTATGGGAGCCCCCCTTAATATTTTTAATTTTTAGTATTTGTTGTTATAGCGGCAATAGTAATACATCATTTGTGAAAATTTCAGCTTTCTAGCTATCACGGTTTATTGGATACAGCCTGGAGACAGACAGACAGACCGACAGACAGACAGACAGACAGCGGAGTCTTAGTAATAGGATCCCGTTTTACCGTTTGGGTACGGAACACTAAAAAGATAATTGACTTATAGAGCCACCGATAAGCATAATGCCAATCATGTTTCATTACACGGACACAGAAAAACTTCTAGAAGTTCTGGTTTGATTTGATATAGAAAGAAAGAAAGAAAACACATTTATTTGGCACGTGCCACAAATGCACACAACATAAAATAAAATAAAACATAAAATAAAACTTAAATCTCCACAATAAAAACTTAAATCTAAACAGGAAAACAAAAGAAAAAAAAAGGGAGAAGTTGTGTGTCTCACGGCTGCGCCAAATAGGCCCAGTTCAGCAAACTGCCGAGCAGCTGGTGCCCGACGCTGGTTTTCAACTGGACCTGAGATGGTGATGTGACGGACATAAAACAGTTTTGTACTTTGTTTACTATTAGGGTGTGTATGTGTGTGAATAGGTACTTAAATAGAATAAGTTTGTGTACAAAAAGGTGTATTGTGTATGTGTTACTAATAAGGTATACATGTGTGTGTATGAAAAGGTACTTAAATAGAATTTAATTTGATATGTCATCCCCTCGTACTTAGTTGTCAAGTACATATTGTAATTAAGTTAGTTTTAATGTTTAATGTTTTTGTTCCTAGATTAACTTTATTTTAAAACTTTTCCTGTCCTAATTAAATTATGCGATGTAAAGTGATGGCCTGAAACACAGGTTTAAATAAACCTAGATCAGGCAGGTCGCTACCTAACATTTTGATTTCGTCATTATCGTAACTTGCAACAGTTATATATATTGTAGTTATTGTTTACTTATAAGCACTAATTATATAATTGTTTAAAATAACACTACTGCACCTAAATGAACACTTTTGTAATACCTACTTTTTTTTTTAAATAAATTATTCTTATTCTTCTTATTCTTATGTTGATAGTCATTATAGAAATACTTTGAAAGCCTTTGCCTCTTGTATAGGCCCTGAGGACTAATATCTCCTTATTCATACACCTCTAGCAAAAACATCAGCTCTTGCTATAATCAGAAGCTACGTCAGAAGTTAATTGCATAAATTATCATGCTAATTACTATTTCCTGTGAACTGCCTGCGCCAATACTTAATTGACTTTGGATATCGTTATCAAATATTTAACCGGTGGTTCTAAATTTTCGCGTTATTTCATCAAAGACACAACATTTTCAGAATTTGTGCCCTAAAATGGTGAAGACAAACCATACCAGAAAGATGATTTTAAAAATATGTCAAAAAATCCTGTTCGATCCGACAGGGGCATATAGGTGACCAATGACATTGCCAATGAAATATAAAAATTTTCATGGAAAAAGAAAATATTAATGAATTTTTAAATGCGTGATTTTTGTACCAAACAAAAACACAACAACATCGACGAGAAAACGACGTATTATGTGTCGTGTAGTTGTGACGTGTTTTTGACAACATCATCTTCGTTATAAGAATACACACACACACACACTAATACACAGATAGCATATAAGCTCAATCTGTTACTAACTAGTAACAACTTATGGACAGGTTTGAAATAAAGATACTTTTTTATTTTTTTATTTATATTAGTACTAGCTGTTGCCCGCGACTTCGTTCGCGTGGAAATTTTGGTGTGTATGTGAGAGACTGCCTCGTTGGCCGAGTGGTCGCAAGTGCGACTACTAAGCATGAGGTCCTGGGATCGATTGCCGGGTCGGGCAGTATTAAAAAAAAAGTTTATTTAAATTACATAAAGTTATAACGCACATGATTTGGAGATCACCTTTTAAGCAAGAAGATGCTTGTGTTAGGTGACTCCGCTCTTCCACTTAACATTGAACAATGTATGCAATTGAAAAAATACTATAAATAATAGTATTATTGGGGTATTCCATCAGGAATTTCTCAGTAGCAGCCACGGAATCTGGATTTGTGCCCGGTTGGTGGAATAGAATTGAATAGGCTCGCCCCCTGTCACATGGGACTTCAACATAACGAACGGCGAAATGTGGGTGTACGATAAGGTACCCCTCTGCCTAACCCGTCGGGGATTACAGGTGTGATGTTATGTTACGTGTGAGAACTGACTGGCTGATCAAAATGTGATAATATGGGTGATGACTTCAAAATGCGTCCTTTTGGGTACTGTAATTCTGAAACAAAATTAAATGAGGCGAAGATATGGCTTAAAACCGATTGTTTTGGTGCTATACAACCTTCTTTTCAAAGTAAACCATCAAACGTCTTGTTGGGCACTATTTATTCTAATACCATTCTGTATACAACATTAAATAACTTATTATTTTCCGCAAGCACGTGAAAGTTTTGGGCACTGAACAAACAACATATAATTGACCGCGTGAGAAGCATGGAGTGCACAATTGAATGCCTGTCACTTTTATGGTTTAAAGGTTTAAAGCCAATTTTAAGGGAAATTGTAACATCTTAATTTGAAATGGTAATGGTGGTAAGTTATTTGGACTAATGGGTATGCGGGGACTTAAAACGCTCTCTCCTTTAGCAGCTCAGCTCTGTGATACGAAGCCTGGTGCCGTTGCACAGTCTGGTTGCATCAAGGTTTCGCATCACCAGAACTGGAACGCCAAATTTAAGCTCCAGCTAATGGGACGGCACGCCCGTTAACTCCAGGGAGTTAGAAATCCAACGGGGTAGGCATTACTATCGTCATTAGCCATCACAGTGTCTATGGATGTGTATACTTTTGGTTTTTTTTTTGTTTATTTTACTGACCCACTCTCTCTTTGGCGACAGCACAGCATTGGATGGGAAAATTCTTCGGAAAATAGAATTTTCCTATCTCCGTCCGATTCCAGACGACCCTCTCCCATTTGCAGCAGCTTATTCGCAAAGACACCTGCTTCGTGGTCGTTGTACAGTTGGACGCGTATGTTGCACGTAATATGGAGCTTTTCAATCCAGGAGGTTTTCACAGTACCGACGCCATGAGACATGCGTTTCATCCGCCGCCCGGTGTGCCCCTTTTTTATTACAAAATGGCCCCTCTTAATAACTGGCAGTGTCTGTCTAAAGTCGCCTTTTCAAATGACCCCTCCTCCCACGCTCCTTCTTCCATGTTCCTTCTTTGTGTTCCAGAGCCGCAGTATCTCTTTCGAACAGTCCCGCAGATCCGGCAGGCATCGGCCCTTGCGGCCCCCTTCCGGTTTGCTGACATCATTTGAGGCGCACGTGGAACACGAACGCGCTTTCGACACGGCCTGTTGTCATAAGACGATTAGACGGCGAGCTAGCTAATTACTCACCGTCCACAGGGTCTAAAGTCGCTGCGAACAAAATGATGACGCCACCCATCAGCACCTGGTTGCCGCGGATGTCCTGCAAACTGCGGTTTAACGTCTGTAATGCATGCCTGTGCGACATTGTGCACTCGTCCCAAACTACTTCCATTGCTGCAAAAGGACTCCCCCGTTTTTGGTAATATTGCATGTTCGGACGTATCTTCGCTTGCAAGATTCGGTGGCAATTTGAAAATGGAATGTGCAGTCCGACCACCCATAAATAAAGTTGCAGTAATGCATGAGGAAGCCACAACCACAGTTATATGACGACACGGTTGGCGAGTGGCTGAGCGAATGGCTGCTGCGCTGCTTGTACCGGGTGTAGCGTACTACAACGTACAAAAAGTACTACAGCAACATAGAACAAAAAGTACTACAGCGCCATCTATGACGCAGAGGCTAAACTAAACATCAAAATACGTCTAAATCTTGCATCGCGTAAATAAAGTTATTCGCGACTTAAGACTACATAGAAGAACCCGACAACAACTGTCGGGCAGTAGCCCACCAGACGTAATACCCGTCTGGTCGGAGGATCCTCTCTTTTCTACGGGGGACGAAGAACTTTACACCCTGTTCTTCATACCCCCAAACTGGTGACCCCGAAATGGACGTCAGCGCAGCCTTCGAACAACGCGACGTCATCAACATCACTTCCTCAAGCTTTCGAGCAGCGAGTCATATAGCCACCCAGCTTCAAATGGGTATTCTTGACCACCAGCATGCAGCGGAAGCACATTCCTGGTCAGCACCCTCAGCCTCATTAAGCTACCTTGGCTCTGCACTTTCAGCCGGTTGAGAGCTCGATCGGTCGACGGGAGCAGTCAGCCACACCGCGGCGCTGTACCACGTCCGACGCAACGGAGCACATGCAGCGCCGACTCCGACTCACTGGGGTTCGCACTACCGCCGCAGACAGTTCCGACTCACCGTGAACAATGTGGCAACAACTTTCCACTGGCCTAGCAATAAACGACGACTCATTCTACTATCGACCCTGGTCTCCGGGGGGGAGTGATGTAGCGGCACTACAAAGATTCTACAGCAACATAGAACAAAAAGTACTTTTGGGGGTATGAAGAACTCGGTGTAAATTTCTTCATCCCCCATAGAAAAGGGAGGATCCTCCGACCAGACGGGTGTTATGTCTGGTGGGCTACTGCCCAACAGTTGTTGTCGGGTTCTTCTATATAGTCTTAAGTCGCGAATAACTTTACTTGCACGATGCAGGATTTCGATGTTTAATTTGTCCTCTGCGTCATAGATGGCGCTGTAGTACTTTTTGTTCTATGTTGCTGTAGTACTTTTTTGTAGTGCCGCTACATCACTCCCCTCCGGAGACCAGGGTCGGTAGTAGAATGAGTCGTTTAAAGTCAAGTCACCAGACATACCACTCGTCTGGTCGGAAGATCCTCCCTTTTTTATAGGGGATGAAGAACTTTACACCCTGTTCTTCATACCCCCAAACGGGTTTCATGCTCGCACCGAACTAATTTATGTGTGGCCTACAGGTAGTTCTTCCGTTTTAAATCGAGCCCTTACCGCCGACTTAGTGTAACCGACAAAAACCAAAAGAGAATGCTCATGGAAGTATGGAATCCCGTACCATGCTGCATCAAAATCAAACCTTGTTTTTTATAGACTACACTGATCGTATTAACTCCTACAAAAATTATTTTTGAAAAAAAAACCCGCGTTTCAGAGTTATTTTATAAAATCGAAACTAACCTAAAAAGTAGGTCTATTTTTTCGACGCTACCAACGACGTATTTTAACACACATACATTACATTATTGCTCTAAAAACAGCGTAATACACTAATATTAGTAAGAATTACGAGTTAAAGTAACATCCACAGTATGCTTGACTGAAACTCGATTTTATTTTAGACCTTTACATTGCCAATAGTCAGTCAGTACAGTACAAATGTCAGATGCCACAGATAAGATAACTATAAACCATAGAGTATAGTAAGTGCTATAAACTAGTCGGGATTTAGGGATGTAATCGATAAATCAAAATCTTTAGGCTGAGAAAATCAATTTTGTTGCAAATAGCAATAAACCAAACTAAATCGATTTGGTGTACTGATCTTACTTAATTGTAATTAATTTTAGAGTCCGCTCGACAGACAAGGGTTTGTTCAATTGAAACGGAACGTCATTTATATTCAGTTGAAACGGAACGTCATATAAAGGGAGTAAAACAATATTCGTACTTTTAAACTCGAAAAGTATATTTCCAGTTCAAAAATCAAATCCCCGACGCGTAATACCGTAAAAAAATATGAAACTAATTACTATAATATTTTGGTTTTGAGGCGCGAGACTTTTTGGTACCAACTTTGGTCATTGTCCTTTTACAGCAGAAGGTATTTTTTCAATATTTTTATAAATAATTGCGCTATTAAATTGAAATTTGACATATAATAATGATTTTTGAAACCTTATGTGTAACGGTTAAAATTTTCAAAAAAAATTTTTTTTTTTTTTTTGCCTCTTTGTTTATAGTAAACGACAAATTTTTGATGTAATGTGTCGGTTACGATAACAAGTAGGGTCGCTTACGCTGCAATTCTTAGATAATTGCGCAACTTACGATATATTTTGATTATGTCGGTTACTGTAAAATATAGAAAATTGTTGTGCTAACGATAAACTTAGCATTTGCTATAACTTTCTAATTGGTTGTCTTTTGGCGGGAAATGTCGACGAACCGAGTCCGTTATAGTTTAAAATGTCGTCTGCGATAAAAAACGCTGTTTAGGTAAAAATGTCGCTTACGATAAGACGGCGGTAATGGCTCGAAATGTTTGTAAACACACCCACGATACAGGATTTTTTTTTAGTGTGAAACAACTTAAAAAAAAAACTTTCATGCTGTACATTTCGGTCCTTGCAGAGTTGGGCCAGCTTATGATTCAGAACAAATGCTATGTGACGGCACAGGTGGCACACTGGCTGAGCAATTGACTGCGGCGCTGTGTGTCGCGAATTTGATTCCCGCACGGAACATATTTAAAACGTCGTCGATATTATCAAATTTTAATTTTGTTTATATTTTTAAACTTTTTAGAGATTTGAGAGAATTGGTCAATTTTTATTCATTATTATTATTATTATTTTTTTTTATTACAAAATGGGCCTGCTCTTGACCTCGATCACGCCTGGTGGAAAGCGATGGATGAGGTCTATGATGAAACGAGCGTGCCCAGAAGATGCCTGTTCACTCTTGCTTTGAAGGCAGACGGGTTATATGATGATGTTAATGTATGATTACCTGTCTTTTGAATGGTAAAAAAAACGAAAAGTACACTTTAATGTATTTTGTAATGATTTGAAAGTCATAAAGCATTAAAATAAAACAAAATACCTAAAACTTACAAAAAGTGAAACCCGGTTGGGGATCGAACTTGCGAACCATGTTTATTATTTTTGAAAATCTAATAGCATTAAAAAAAATCACAAAAAGTGAATACTGGCTGCGATTCGAACTTGCGAACCCTGGTTTACAGGGCGGTCGCTGAACCGATAGGCCACTTATACCCGTGACAAATCGTTTGAAATAGCCGTTCTATTCTAATGCATGCTCTGACAGTTGACAGAGGACATAGTGCTGCCTCGCTCACGCAACTCTCCACCCACCAGCGAAGGACAAAAGGTACACGCACCTCCATCTTTAACCGATAGTAATTAGCTCCGCCTTTGAAGGTGACATCGCCGCTACCGTACTGTCGCTAGCTATGCGCGCCTAGTACTTAAGAATTTGGAACATTTACTGTAAACATTGACTGAAAAAGCTGGAGTGGAGTGGAGAATCTTGTAATTGACAACAACGTTACATCAGGAACTACATCAACCTACTGGAACTCGGACTTCAAATCAAAAGACCTGACAGTATATACGGAGTCTAGGCATAACTGTGTACAGATTACGTTCCATTTTACGCAGTTGGAAATACTACAAGCAGTGCTTTCTCTTTGATTTCCTTGCGCTCTGGTACTTTTTAAATCACAAAGTATGCCGATAAATACACCAACAACTCCAACACCTACGTCGTCACTACTGGAGCCGCTAAAGACTCCGTTGCATCATAGCTCCTCAGAACCTGATTTTACAAAGACTGACCATCTAGTCAGCATCGATAGTGAATTTCTGAATGTTACTCACCGTAGTAGTAAACGTAGATGCATTGAGTCAGGGGCCTGCCGCCAGGATATCGACCTATCTTCATTCATGTCGGAAATGAAAACCATGTTTCTCGAGTTCAAGGAACAACAGAACACTAAATTTGAGCAATTATGTGTGTCGGTTGAGGAGATTAAAATTCAAAATTCCAGTATGCAATCGACGGTTAACTTTTTGTCGCAAAACTACGACGACCTTAATATTAAATTACAAAAAATGGAATCACAACTGGAAACTGAACGCAAAAATAACTTAGCGTACTTGCAAACCCTAGAAGATAAACTGGAAAACCTGGAGCGTGGTGCGAGATCGTCCTGCGTGGAAATTAGGAACATACCTATTAGTAAATCAGAATCCAAAGAAGGCTTACTAAACACCGTGGTTAAAATAGGGTCAACCCTTAATATCCCCATTCAGCCTCTCGAGATAAAGGATATTTTCCGTATAGGATCCAAAGACTCCGACACCAGGACTATCGTGGTGGACTTTACGAGCAATTTGCAGAAAGAAAAGTTTATTCAAATGTACAAAAAGTTTAACAAGGAAAACAATAAATTGTCTACCGAGCACCTAAAAATCAGTGGCCCTGCTAAACCCATATTTGTGTCCGAAAATCTTTCACCAAAGATGAAACGCTTGTTTTTCCTGGCCCGAGACTTTGCCAGCACTAATAAGTACCAATACTGCTGGATTAAGAATGGCAAAATTTTTATTCGGGAAAAGGATGGAGCCCAACATATCATGATCAGGGATGAGTCTGACCTTCCCAAAAAATGACTAGGTATCTATCAATTAATTATAGTATGTTCTGGTAAGGTCGCTTTGCTTAACTCTTATATTATGACCGTAACTTACTACGTAGAATTAAGTTTTCGAAGATTTAAAAATTTAAAAGTTCTATTTTTAATTATTAAGTATGTTCTGAAATTTGTAAATACGTCACTTACGTTATATTATCATTGTAATACTACTATAAACACGCATAACTACTTACATTCGCTATATTCACAACGGAAGATTTACTCTGCTCAAATTCTATTGCAAATGGAATGCTTTGGTATCGCCTGTACAATCTCCTGCAATTTCGGATTATTCTATGTTACGTACAATAAATCAAATCACCTGTTTATTCTCAGCATTGATTATGAATGAGAATGTTAAAATAATGGATGATATAGAACACCTTTCAGCTTCAGCATCACATCAATGCTCCCCGGAACAAGTTGACTCATACCTACACAACGTTAATCACGGCTTGAAAATTTTTCACGTTAACATCAGAAGCATCGGTAGCATTGCAAATTTTAACAACCTCCTGCTATTACTGCATCGAATAAAGACACAGTTTGACGTCGTGGTCTTATCGGAATGCTGGTTACGTAAATGCCCTCATATTCCCTCCATACCGGGTTTCGTATCTAATTACTCTGATCACTCAAACCAAAATGATGGAGTTGTGGTGTATACTAAAGTAGAGTTACAGTTCCTTTTAGAAAAGCCTATACTCGCCGATGCAAATTGTCTTGTTTTCAAATTTAAAAATGAGGTTGCACTTATCGCGATTTATAGGTCGCCTTCAAATAGAAATATTCAGCACTTTATTACCAGTCTAGATGTAATCCTCAACTCACTAAATACTTTCAGAACCGTTATTTTGGTTGGAGATATCAATATAAACTAATTGGGTTGATTCGAACTCAGACATGTACCTTAATGCTGTTGCGTCACATGCCATGTTGCCTGCTCATGTTTTCCCGACACGCAACGATAGTTGCATTGACCACGTTATGTTAAAATCAAATAAACCAGCTATTACCTTAGTTCTTGATTCTCTAATTACAGACCATGCTCCTGTTGTAGTTTTTTGTAATCTGAAATTGGATATCCCTAAATCACCTTCCCGTCAGCATCGTATAGACATTGACGCTTGCGTAGTGGCTCTTGAAACTGTTGATTTTACTCCCGTTATGAGCTGTCAAAATGCTGAAACTGCTGCTACCATCTTGGTCAAACTTGTTTCCACAGTTGTTGATAAAAATAGTCGTGATTCTTTTGTCCCGAACCGAAAGCGCATATTGAAACCATGGATCACACCTGGGCTCCTTAGGTGTATTCGAAACCGGGACAACATGTATCGTAAAATGAGGAGGGATGCTAAAAATAATACGCTGAAAATAACTTACAATCGATATAAAAATTTTTGCAACAATCTTTTAAAGAAATTAAAACGAGAATATGAACGACATGAATTTGAAAAACATCGCAAGAACCCGAAAGCTACCTGGAATCTCATTAGGACTATCTCCAATCTTCAAAAGAGTAAGGCCTCTGCCAGTGAGTTGTTATCTATAACTCCAGATCCAATTCAATCACTTGATTCTGCCAACGACTTTTTCGCAAATGTGGGAACAAAACTGGCATCTAAAATCTTTAACTCCCCAAATTATAACTGTGGTAACACTTCTGACTCTGGTACTTTAGATGTCCACCCTAACTCGATGGCTATTTTTGTCACGGATAACGAAGAGATAGATTATCTTATTCGTGGCCTACGACTAACTAGTGCTACGGGTTGGGATGGTATCCCCGCAACTGTAATCTACAGTGCTAGAAACACACTTTTCCCAGTAATCTGCCACGTCTTCAACCTTGCCCTTACATCTGGATTATTCCCAACGGTGTTCAAAAAGGCCGTAGTGCACCCTATTCACAAAAGTGGAGACAGGGACAGTGTCAATAACTACAGACCCATATCTGTATTATCAATTCTGTCTAAGCTCCTCGAAAAAATACTAAACAAACGACTGCTGGATTACCTTAGCTCACAAAATATACTCGCAAATAACCAATATGGATTCAGATCAGGCAAAAACACAGAGGATGCCATATTAGAATTAATAGGTTCAGTAGCTCAAAATCTTAACAACAAGGATAAATCAATAGCTATCTTCCTTGATCTTTCTAAAGCTTTCGACACTGTCTCTGTCCCCCTTCTACTCAGTAAACTGGAAGCGATTGGAATAAGAGGCCTACCGCTTAGTTTGTTTAAGAGTTACCTTACTGGTCGCTCACAAATTATCAAGATAAACAACCACACCAGTAAGGAAGCATTCCTCACCTACGGAGTTCCACAAGGTAGTGTCTTAGGACCTACCCTTTTCCTGGTCTACATAAACGAGCTCTGCAAACTTGACTTAAAAAACTCCAAACTAATTGCTTACGCGGATGACACTGTAATCTTGGTTCGTGGCAGTGACTGGAACGAAGCTCGGCTTCAGGCAGAGTCAGCCTTGCGAGTTACTATGCGATGGCTCACACAGAATTTGCTCACCCTCAACTTGGATAAAACCAAATTTATCACTTTTAGTCCAAGGAAAGCGTCACAGCCAGCCCCACCCTTCCGTCTGACAGCTCATGCGTGCCATATAATGACTGCTACCTGTGGCTGTCCTGAAGTTATGCGCACGAACTCAATCAAATTAATATCTTGGAGTCTGGGTCGACGGCGCGTTGACATGGAGTGAGCAAGTCAATTCACTCGTCTCTAGGGTAAGAAAATTAATTTTTGTTTTTAAAAATCTAAGGACCTCCGCCGATTTCTCTACCCTGAGAACTGTGTATTTTGCTCTTGCCCATTCCGTTTTAACGTACTGTATTTCGGCTTGGGGTGGTGCTGGTAAATGTCTTCTGCTGCGTTTGGAGAGGGCACAGAGGGCTGTCCTAAAGGTAATGGCCTTCAAACCTTATCGGTTCCCTACCAGCGAACTGTACACGCTATGGAAACTACCTACAGTGAGGCACTCTTTTGTGCTAAGTACAGTGTTGCGAAAACATTCCAACTTGTCTTTTGACCCGGAGTTGAGAAGACACAAACGTAGAATTGACAGAGTCTGCCCGACACCAAGTGTTAAATTGGAAATTGTTCGCCGGCAGTACATTTTCTGCAGTCCCGTGCTTTACAATAGAGTCAATAAAGTGCTTTCTATTTATTCATCTACTCTTCGGGATTGCAAAAGAATGATTAATAAATGGCTTCAGACTCTGACATATGAAGAATTGGAGGATTTCGTCAAACAGTAAAGATCCTTCTTCCGTAGACATGCACACCAAATACACGTAGCGTGGAGTGTGATCGTGGGGAGGTTCCACAAGCACACTCTACACATACACCCACAGACACGCACTACACTCACATACAACACCCCACATGCACAACACTTAAGTACTTACCTTTTTAGGGTTCCGTACCTCAAAAGGTAAAAACGGAACCCTTATAGGATCACTTTGTTGTCCGTCTGTCTGTCTGTCTGTCAAGACCTTTTTTCTCAGGAACGCGTGGAGGTATCAAGCTGAAATTCATATCAAATACTCAAGTCTATGGTCTCTTGGAGCTGTGAAAAAATCAAACTTCTAAGTCAACGCGATCAAAAGATACTCCCGTTTATGCCGCAAATTTTCGACACTCGCAAGGGAATCAAAACCTACAGGGTACTTCCCGTGAACTCAGAATCTTGAAATTTGGTATGAAGCAACGTCTTATAGCAGAGATATAGGAAAAATTGCGAAAAGTATACATTTTTAGTTATATCATATAATAAAAATATTTTTAATAATTTTAAACTTACTACCCCTTTCCTCATGAACGCGTAGTGGTATTTTATTGAAATTCATATCAAATACTCAAATCTATAATACCTTTAAGCTGTAACAAAATCAAACTTCTATGTCAACGCAATCAAAAGAAACAGGAATTAAAACCGCATATTTTGAAACTCGCCACTACTCGCAAGGGAATCAAAACCTACAGGGTACTTCCCGTGAACTCAGAATCTTGAAATTTGGTACGAAGCAACGTCTTATAACACAGATAAAGGAAAAATTGCGAAAAGCATAAATTTTTAGTTACATCATATAATAAAAATATTTTTAATAATTTTAAACTTATTACCCCTTTACTCATGAACGCGTAGTGGTATTATATTGAAATTCTTAACAAATACTCAAGTCTATAATATCTTTAAGCTGTAACAAAATCAAACTTCTACGTCAACGCAATCAAAAGATACAGCAATTAAAGCCGCATATTTTGAAACTCGCAAGGGAATCAAAACCTAAAGGATACTTCCAGACGACCTGGAATCTTGAAATTTGGCATGAAGCAACGTTATAAAGTACACATATAGGAAAAATTCCGAAAATCTTAAATTTTTAAAATTATGTCTATCACTTCTCTTCTTAAAGAGATGAAGATTTTTCCGAACATACATAATGTTTTCATATATGTATTGACAAGGTACCGTCAGCTTTCCACATTGTTATGTTATGGATTTCATTTAGCAATAAAAATACCATAACTTTTACTTATATACCTACAGGTTTGTACGGAACCCTCGGTGCGCGAGTCTGACTCGCACTTGGCCGGTTTTTTTTATTTTGTTGCTATTTAATTTTTTTCTATTTTACTTTGCTTACTGTTTTAATTTTACTAATCGCTACCTGGAACATTGTCGTCTCCCTCTTGGAGGTGGGCGTTAATAGCTGCGACACAGTTTTTAACTAATGTAGCTATTTACGTACGCAATTATTTTGTTAAATGTGTTTTTGTTCCAATAAAGATATTTGATTTGATTTGATTTGAGTTGTCAGTTGTCGGCGGTAGCCAAGAATTGTCATACAGTGGCCAAGAATATGGTTGTAATGCTCTATTGCTCATCCCCCTAAGTTAATAGCGCAATAATATATAGCCTATGTGTTATTCCAGACTATAATCTATCTCTGTTTCAAATTTCATCCAGATCCGTTCAGCCGTCCTGGCGTGATTGAGTAACAAACATCCATCGTAACTTTCGCATTTATAATATTAGTAAGATAAGATATGATATTCAATCGTCAATTGTTTGTTTATGACGCCACCACACGAGAAGCAACCGGAGTGTCGCCGCTCACACCTAGTGTTGCCAGTAAGTTTCCTAATTTTAGTAGATAAAGGACATGGCCAATTTCTGTATGGGCGTTTGCATAGTTATGAAATTTAGTATACAACGATCATTTTTGGTGTTTCATATTCGTGAATATTGCCATATTAAATTGCAAAAAATAAAAAGCTCAAAGAACTTGGAATTACAAATAACTAGACGTAAACAGTTTCATGTTACCTTCTATCAGATTGCTGGCAAAGTGTATGAATAATGATTTTGCTATTAAAAACCTCAAGGCGTTTTAAAATAGCGAAGTGCTGTGAATTATTAGGCATTTCAACAAGATCCAAAATCCTTATTTCAGGTGGTCATTCTATCTGAACTAAGGATTTTTAACCATATATATTGATTAACATCTGAGAAAGTCTGACAGAAAACTGAGGCAAAGTAGGTATATGTTATTATTGTCACATTTATTGAGACTCCGAAAGTGACGTTTTTCTTCAACAGTTTAACTACTAATTGACAAGGGAAACACGAAATAAAACAAAAGATTATAAATAATGACTCATTTCTTGGTAAAAATAAGTAAAAATATTTTATCCGTAGAGATAAAAATATAGCATGATATGTAGCAGGAGTTAAAAATATTAGACGGTAATCGCAATAAAACAAACAGTTCGTACGCAACGGAGGATCTGTGCAATCGTAGTACCGCCATTTTGACATAAACAATGACACATTGTAAAACGCGTTCCGTTTTATGGTACGGTTACGTTATTACTATAATTGTGTGAAATAAATATATCTTACGTATCAACACTTAAAAATATAATTTAATTGCATGTAAGAAATACCAATGAAAACAGTTTTGTTTATGTTTCAGGTAAGAGCATTTGTCGTTCATTTCACATACATATCTACAAGTAGTATGCGTGGTGTAGAACGTCTATTATTCTATTTATCTTTCTCTATGATCCATAATGGCTAAAGTTGACAAATGACACTTTGAATTCAACTTGCACTACTTATTATATTGTAATCAATACTGACAAGTGCAGAGAGGTTAAAAATTACGCAACAATTCTTTTCTCTATTTTTCTTAATATAATATATTGACTATGTAAGTGTATATGGAATGTACTTTTTTGTCCATGTCCTTTTATTTAATTTTCATCGGGGTATTTTTAATACTTATTGTCTAAAAAAGATAACATAAAAAGAATCTAATCTCGATACCTAATAAAACCCTCACGGATCGGACGAGGTTTTTTTAACATATTGTATACAAGCTGTAACAGCTCGTATACAATATGCAATATAGCAGGAGCTCGTGGCTAAATAATAATTGCCGCTCGGGTCGAT
Organism: Eurois occulta; assembly: GCA_950022335.1. Classification (NCBI taxonomy): domain Eukaryota; kingdom Metazoa; phylum Arthropoda; class Insecta; order Lepidoptera; family Noctuidae; genus Eurois; species Eurois occulta. The sequence goes on along the minus strand of OX465485.1, from coordinate 19,207,743 downwards.
CTTTAGGTTAAGCCGTGCTTGTCTAGGCTGATCTGTGGATGGGTGACCACCCATTACTTACCGAATTGCCCCCGTGCCTCGGAAAGCACGTTAAGCCGTATTCCCGGCTGTCATTTGCAGATCTTTGACAGTCGTTACAGGTAATCAATGGCCCACAAAGTCTGACAACCAGTCTTACCAAAGGTATCATATTACCCAGTACTAACTGGGTTGTGGAGGTCAGATAGGCAGTCGCAGTAAAATATTCAGCTGCATCCGGTTAGACTGGGAGTCGACCCCAAGATAGTTGGGAAAAGGCTAGGCAGATGATGATATAAGATGTAACATCATAAAGGCAAGACCTCCCGTGTGGTCTGTTGGACCATGAAACTGAACGGATGGTTAATTGAGAATCCCTTCTATAATATAAAAGAATTCCTTGAGCTTAAACCCAAATGATGTAATTCTACTTATACCAAAAATTTGCATGTCATTATGTTATGATTAAATATGTTAAGCTACTACTATACTACCGTTGTAAGAACTTTTGTAACCATATTTATCTGCAAATAAATTTTTGACTTTGAACAACTTTTGAAGTATAGAAATTCGCAAAATTAAATTGGTCTGGTTGGTTGGTTGGTTAAGAACTGACGTGATCAGCTGATCAAAATATATGATAAAACTAAAAAAAATTACTTGTTGATTTCTAAAAGTCATAGAACAAAAGTTGTTCAGATTCATGGTTTGAGACACCACACGTGAGGTCTTGCGTTTATTATGTTACAGCCTGTATAAGAGAAGTACCGACCAACTTTTCATGGCAGAATATTAAAATCTACAAACGCGGTCTTGTGGTTGAAAAACTGTTATAAGGAAATTTTAATCATCCTTACTAAAAATACTTTAATAGTGACCGCGTGGGAAAATTAACATTTTTATTCGCGTTCATTTTCCTGAAAAGTTTCCTGAAAATCTGATTAAAATCGTTTCCTGGAAAGGGTCAGGCAGAGTTACTGTTTTCAGCAGAAATTAAGTGAACTCATGAAAATATTAAACATTCTTTAACTTTTTAACATTTCAGTAAATCCGGATAATTGTTAGATATGTAAATCAGGGATATAAAAGCATTTCGTAGTATTTTGGTAGTAAGAGTTCAAGATTTTCTAGTCAACTTATCTACACTAATATTACAAAAATTTGATCCAATTGAAGTAAGAAATATGGCTAACTAGTGAACAACTGCAAAAATTAATATCGTAACACCGAATATTTAGTTTTAGATGTAAAAAAAGTATTTGAAAACTTTCCAATTGCTTTTTACACCTAAAACAGTTACAACATTAAATTCAGTATTTTAATTGCAATTCATTATTAATATTCTAGCTCACTAATTAGCCATATTTCTTATTTCCATACAGTAATATTGCCTAATTAATTAAAACTGGTAAATATTTGACAGCTATTTGTGACGTTGCCAACTTTTTGGAGAAGCTAGATTATTCCTGAGTGTCATAAGATATATTTAAAATGATCCCATTGGATAATTTGCGACCATAACGCGAGCGAAGCTGCGGGTAAATCAAGTCTTAGAATAGAATAGAACGTTATGTACCTAAGTGTGTCTAAGTGAATGTCGGGGATAGGACAGTATAAAAGTATCCTTCACCTCAACAAGTGTCGAGTTCAAGTGTCTGCGCCTCACGCAGTCCCTGTAGACACAGTTCGTAAGCTTTCTTCAAAACAACAATCGCTTTGTCCAATAATCAAATCCAGAATTCATTACACATAACTGCCACAAAAGGCCAACCTGACGGCCTAAAGCAGTGAAACTTGCTTTAAAAGCATTTCATCCTACCATGTTTTTCACTGATAGAATGTTACTTTGTCTAAACCCTCCGATAAAAAGGTTTTACTGTATTCTGAAGCCCTTTCGACCTGGAAGACCTTGATCTACTTTGACGATATCCCCCAAGGATTAGTCTAAAATAGCACACCTCGAAATTCTGAGAAAAATACTACCCCGACTGCTTCAGAAATAATATTCCTAGCTTAGCACTTTATGTAAATACTCGAGAAATGTACGTATCATTTTATTTTGTTAGTACAGTCAGCAGAAGAGTTTGGTCTACGGGTGTCTAACTTCAACAGCTGCAACTGCTTTGAACAATACTGTTACTGGGTGTGCTGAGTTGAGCATTGAGAAGTCTGAGAAATCAACTGTAAAGTAACTGGGCTCCCAACTTAAAGGGAAATGATAAACCTTGAACGCTTGCTTAAAATTTAGGGAAGCCGAGGTGTATAACCTCGGCTTCGGGAGGTAATTATAGATTAGATGTTATGTCAGCGGAGATGAATATTTTTGCCTGTTAACCAAACACTTTCTTCGTCTGTACGTTTCAGGAAGCGTGATAGACGATATCTTTAATGGCATCTGATACGGTTCGTTAGACCCCGTTTGGTAAATTTTCGTGGAAAAGGGAGAATATTGTTACGTATTGAGAGTAAAGGAATGTCAGTATAAGTGGGTTACTTCGTTCTTGTAAGTTGAGTAGTTTTTTTTTTGCGAGTTATTTGCTGTTTCAAGATTTCATGTAATCGTCTGCAGCTTGTGAGAGAAATTGCTTTAATTTGTTCACAGATTAGAGATAGTTTTATGTTCAAATTAATAAATATAGTACATTGTTGTACATCTCATTATCATCTGCCTAGCTTTTTCCTAACTATGTTGGGGCCGGCTTCCAGTCTAACTGGACACAGCTGACATTGTTGTACATCTATTGACATAATTTTCCTTCTCATCACTTATTACATGTTCCGGCATGAGATAGACTTTTTTTCTATCTCTGGCTCTATATTTTCTATTTTATGCCACCGTATCTTCTATCCAGCCCCTCGTGCACATCTTCCTGCACCCTCCAGTCCTGGATTTAAATGAGGCAAAAGGTAGAGCTGTCCATTGGGTCTAAAATGGCCGCTTTAGCAGAATCTTAATATGAATCACGTTAAAATTCTTAAAATGGTCACAGCATAATCAGTCTATAATGTTCCCACTGCTGGGAACGGCCTCCTCTTTATATGAGGGAATGGACTATAATCCACCACGCGGGCCCACTGCGGGTTGGTAGATGTTACATGTCTTCGATTTTTTGGTTCTAGGACATGCCGGTTTCCTCACGATATTTTCCTTCACCGTTTTTGAGAGCAGTGGTGATGAAATAAATTACACAAAGTAATGCGCCTGCCTGGGTTCGAACCCACGACTTACTGTTCGTAAGTCGGGGCCGCCACCACTGGGCCACCATGGTCACAGACGCAGTTAATATTATGAATTGTCACATTGTGGCCATTATATGAATTGTAACTTAATTCATATTAATATTGTATTATGATTCTGTAAGCCATTTTAGAACCCCAAGTAGCAACGTACTGGTTGGATAGCATCTAAATCATCGGCGCGAGAAGAAGACAAAGAAACCTCAAGTGCCTTTTGGTGTGCATGTGAGCTTAGCATTCCCTTTCATTTTAGCATTAAAATACTATAAGAAAAACGTTTCCTTTTCAATAAGCTGCTATCAAAAGATATTCAACTATCTTTTTACTAACATCCCGTATCAAGTTCTTTTGCCGAACGCTCGCGTTATTTCAGGATCATCGGCAATTTATATGATAATCCTTACAGTAGCTGTTAGTCGATGGATGAAGGTAATACTATGTTTTCATATAAACTATGAACTACAGAAGGTTTGGAATAACGAACGATTATTTTTTGTAATAAGCCATCTTCAGTCTTAAATTCGGTGTTATAAAAGAGAAAATAGGTTTATTATTATTATCTTGTTTAAAGGAACAGAGGGTTCCTCACAGTCTAGATAAGTAATACCACTTACATAAGTAAATGGAACTGGATTTTATGGAATGCATGAATGAATCTGTCTGGAAAATTAACCAAAATTTATGAGGAGATGGTGGAACCGAACTGAATTACCAATACTGCTTATTCCGTGTGAAATAATTTACATTTTGTAAGGGTGTTATGACACTAATCGATCAATCCCGGATACAAATTTTCAAAAATTCAATCCCCGATCAACTCCGGACCCAGGTTGGTCGCAGTAAGAAAACCTGCTCAGGTGGGGATTCATTAATGACTCTGCCTTGTAGTGTAAATGTGGTGCTGCTCTACAAACGATGGGGCACTTAATATCGTGTCCTGCGTGTCCTGTTTTTTGTTCGCTACAGGAACTGATGGACGCTACTGAAAGCGCCAAACTAGTAGCTCAGTTTTGGGCTGATACAATTTAAATTGCCATCGATACGCTAAGAAGAAGAAGAATCGATCAATGACGACGATCGATCAATTGGTGTAGTAGAAACTGTCGCTCGACGTCGACTTATAAATTCTACCATCGACCGATGGCCTCGATCGACGATCAATCGACAGACTTGACAACATGACCGTTTACATGTCATGTCCGATAAGTCCACTGTGTTTATTTCATGGCAGTCATCATCTGCCTATCATTCACTTGAATCTATAACTGTTGGGGTAGACGTGTTCTTGAGTAGAGACCGCGAATAACGTAAGGTGGGACGCCCTCAGGCTCGGTGGAGTGACGAGCTGAGAATCGAGTTGAGTGGCGGGCGACTGAGGAGGTCTATGTCCAGCAGTGGACTGCTGTAGGCTGAGGATGACGATCATCTCTCTAGCCTTTTCCAAATTATCTTGGGGTCGATTTAAAGTCTTTCCGCATGTAGCTGAATCATTATGTAGTTCCTTTGGTGGATGGGTTATAGCCATCTACATCAATACTCATAACTTTATTTATGACATGCAGCGGAATACTCCAAAATCAAGATACAAAGTGTCACATATCCATATCTACAGAAACCTAGTAAGGTAAGTAGACAAATAATGAAATAAAACTTCTGCACCTATTCATTTTGTTGAACAAATGTGTGTGTGTAGCATATTTCTGGGAGTTATTCCCCCCGACTTCGGCTGACAAACGGATGAAACTCGAAGCGAATGTAATAAGAAGTTATATGATCGATGATCGTCGAATGTGTGGCTCAAGTTATGAGAGAATATGCCGTTATCAGGAGTATTTGTCTTCGAATATTACGGATGATTAGTAAGGGAGTGACTGCCCCGTTGGTGTAGACTGCCTCGTTGGTCAAGTGGTCGCAAGCGGGACTGTTGAGCATGAGGTCCTGGGTTACATTCTCGGGTGGGGCAAAGTGTCCTCTTTGTAGCATCCACGGAGTCTGGATTTGGCCCGGTTGATGGCAACTTAAAAGTTCGCATCCTATTACATGGGAATTAAAAAAAGGGCTTCGGAACTGTTCGAAAGAGATACTGCGGCCCTGGAACACAAAGGGCAAAAGAAGGAATATGGAAGGGTTTTAGTCAGTAAAAGGCTTCTTTCTGCTCCGCCCAGAGCGGAGGAGTCATTTGATGATTTCCCATGCCAAAAAAAAGGTACACCACTGCTTAACCCTTAGGTGATTACAAACGTGATGCTATGTTATGCGTTTTGATTAAGGAGTGGTAATGAGGTAAAAGATAGTTTGGTGGATTGAAACTGCCTTCATCCAGCCATAGGGTGCTTGCATGAAGATACCGGTTTACTGCTTTAGATTCGCCGCATATTACTTCGGTGAAGTGTGAGTTTATAGAATACACATTTTCCTATGTAAAATATGTATGTGTTTTTATATGTTATATCTAATAATAACTAGTTTTCCGCCCGCGGCTTCGCCTGCGTCGAGTTCGGTTATATCGCGTTTCCAAGAGTAACTCTTCAAAAGTCCGGGATAAAAACTATTCTATGTTCTTTCTCAAGGTCAACTCTATCTCTGTACCAAATTTCATTAAAATCAGTTCAGTGGTTTAGATGTGAAAGCGTAACAGACAGACAGACAGAGTTACTTTCGCATTTATAATATTAGTAGGGACTAGTAGGAATTATATGGTATTATTTTTGTATTGTAAAATTTTCAGTTAATTAATATCTATAGTGGTGCAGTACGCGACAAAGCCAAAATTACATTTTTTGATGCCTGCATTACTTTGACAAGGGAGCGTTGTCGGTTTAAGATTTGATAAATTGGATTAGTTTGTGTAAATGTATCAAAACACAGTATGGCAGCATTAGGCCCGATTTAGGCCCCGCGCCAAAAAGGCTTCAACTAAATCGCTTCTCGTTCGTCTCTTGCACACCGCTATTGAGCGGAATCGTTCACTCAGTCGGCCCTTTTAACTTTTTCACGCCTTCTTTGCGTTAAAATATGGGCCTTTCAAACTTACTCATTTTCAGTTCTGGGTACCGACTTATAGAAAGAAACTCCTGCATTTTCATAATCATAAGGATTCATGAATTATGAAGTTGTCCTTGGTATCTTCGAAAGAGGTTTTAATTTTTTAAGGGGTCTTTGCAAGAGGTCGTTTCATATTCTCGAATCTTCGATGTTCGAATCAAGAAGGCGTGGGATGTTTATGATGCGTATATATCAATAGATATAAATGTTAACTTGGTAATTCCAGCCAAAAATGTTTTTTGATCCCACATTTTTATTAGTTGTAATTACTAATTAAGTATTTTTCATTCACATTTTTCATTCTTTTACTACTCTCGAAAAGCAAGCATGAATACACAATTCATGTATTAACTGTATGAAGCACTAGATATTGCCCGCGGCTTCGCTCGCGTTAATTTAGAATTTGAAAATTAAACTCATTTAACACACTACTAAAGTTTCTATAATAATACACTTCTCATCAAAAAAATCGAAACACCTCGCAGTTTATGATTTGATAAGGATTATCAGAAAAATGTGTATATTTAGGAATAAATGTAAAATGTCATGTAATAGTGAGTAGTATGAGGTTTTTAAATCCTAATGTTATTGTTCTAAATTCAAATTAAGTCTTCATAGGTTTCGTATTTTGTATAATGAGTAATTTTTACCCTGTATGGAATATGAAGGAAATGGGTAAAACAACACGCGTAAATGAAAAAAAAATGTAAGAAACGTTTATTTAATAACTTGTATTCCCTCCGCGAGCTCTTATTACTGCTTCCATACGGTTCTTCATCGATCGGATGAGAGTCACGATCACATGTTGTGGTATATTATCCCATTCCTCTTGGATTGCATTTTGCAGCTGGCTAAGTGTTTCTGGGGCTGGATCTCTTGCTCGAATTCGTCTCTTTAATTCATCCCATAGATGTTCAATGGGATTCATGTCCGGGCTTCTTGCTGGCCATACCATAATGGAGATACCGACTTCGGTAAGATAATCTCGTACGACGCCCGCGGTGTGAGCTCTAGCATTGTCGTGCATGAATATGAAGTCGTTGCCAATAAAATGTGCATAGGGCATCACATGAGGTTCAAGACACTGTTCGATGTACCGATGAGAGTTTAGTGCAGGCAGCCGTGGCCCAGACACAAAGGCAAGTTCTGTCTTACCGTCGGCGCTGATTCCTCCCCAAACCGTCCACGAACCGCCACCATAGCTGACCTTTTCTTCAATGCAGCATTGTGCAAAGCGTTCTCCATCTCTTCTGTAGACCTTGTTCCTTCCGTCGTTACCATACAGCATAATTTTACACTCATCAGAAAACAGTACTTTGCTCCACTGAAGGTATGACCAAGTTAGGTGCTCGCGTGCAAAGTTAAGGCGCGCTCTTCGATGGTCTGCAGTTAATTTCAGCCCATTCGCTGGCTTATGCGGTGCCAATCCGCGTTCCTTCAACCTTCTTCTTATTGTAGAGTCACTTACAGCTACTCTTCGTACAAAGCGAAGCTGCTGCTGCAGTTGAAAAGCGTTAAGGCGTCGATTTCGTAAAGAAGTTGTTACAATAAATCGATCATCTCGCTCAGAAGTGACCCGATTCCTGCCAGATCCTGAACGGCGCGTGAACGAACCAGTCTCCCGATAGCGTTTGTAGACTCTATGAACAGATGATAAGCTTAGATGCAATCTTGCAGCCACAACACGCTGACTAAGTCCAGAATCCAGCAATGCCACCACTTGGGCGGCTTCTGCGGGCGAAGTATCCATATGTTTTAGAAAAAAAAGTTTTTTCAGACGTCCCAAAGTCACAGTAAATGAAATAAGAAACAAAAAGTTTAAAGACAAGCGCTAATTTTTAGTTTTTAAACGAGAAACGTACTCCAACCTTAAATACACATTTGTCTCAAAACAGTGATTAATTTCATTTATAGGATAAACAAATGAAATTCTAATTTCGAATTTTGATTTTTTTCTTCTTACTGTAATGACCAAACTGCCAGCTACACAATAATGTTTTTTTTTCATGGAATTAATTCTCTTTTGTAAAAAATTAGGACAAAAACAATAAAAACGAAAGTGTTTCGATTTTTTTGATGAGAAGTGTATGATTCAATCATGATTTGAACACGTGGCGCCATCTATTATCATAAGAAAGTTATTGTTGTTTTCCTCGGGAGAAGTACTTCTTTTCGGGATGAAAAGTACCCTATGTCCGTTTCTGTTCACCTGACAACGTATTTGCAAAATTTTAGGATGATCGGTTCAGTGGTTTAGGCGTGAAAAGGTAACAAACAAACAAACAAACTTCGCATTCGCTTGGCCACTTTCGCATTTATAATATTAGTTAGGATTAGGAAGTTTATTAGGTAGATTACATACCTATCAAGGCGTTGTCATCCTTTTGCCCTTTCCACTTAACTTGTATCGGAGCAGCATCACTGATACCAAGATGCCTTGGAAAGCACTTTGAGCTCTTGGTCCTGGCTGACATTCGCCCAGTCAGAAGTCCGAAAGTCTCAACAGCAAGTGTTACTAAAGGGTAGTTAAGCTAACTTATATACTATTTAATAGTAACTGGGCTGTGAAAGTCTGATGGGCAGCCGGTTCATATAAAATAGTCGTTTGCAGCTGCATCCGGTGAGACTGGAAGCCTACTCCAACATGGTTGGGACAAGACGGACAGAAGATGATGGATCCGCAAGTCTTATTCCTCCGTATATCTCTATTAGTATACACCATTATTTTTAGGTCGTTCTGGAACCGAATACCATTAACTCTATCATCGAACTCGAAACGATTGGGACTATTTTTTTTCAAAAAGTAACAATAAAAAAAATACGAAAGAATAAATTTAATGTTTTTTTTTGTGAAATAATGAGAATCGATCGATGAATGAATTTTTCAATGGGTATCGTTCGCATGTATTGCCGATCGTGGATACGTTTTACACACACATATTATGCATTTAAGTTCTCATTATTTCACAAAAAAAAAACATTAAATTTATTCTTTCGTGTTTTTTTTATTGTTAGTTTTTGAAAAAAATAGTCCCAATCGTTTCGAGTTCGATGATCGAGTTAATGGTATTCGGTTCCAGAACGACCTAAAAATAATGGTGTATAACGCTTCATATGTATTCAAACAACGAAGCTCCCATACCACATCCAATGTTAAACTTCTTTGAAAGCACCACAAAATTTGTGTCGGAAACTGAAAACTCACAGAGGTGTTGTTATGAAAAGCGATCATATACGTAAAAGGTTTGAGCGTAGCTTTCAGGCAGGCTTTGTGGGTGCATCAAACGGGCACTATTTCCGCTTCCGTTAGACTAGGCACTGATCGCGAACACCCTTGATGGTGCAGACTTGCAGAGTTAGGAAGGCGCTAGAGTAGGTATTGACTGTTGTATAAGGACGAGGCAAAAGGAGTATGGATTATCGCAGTTGGCGTTCTCAGGTATATGCCTACCCTATGGGAGAAAGGCGAGGGTTTATGTAAGTATTACTAGCTTATGCCCGCGGTTTTGCCCACGTGGAGTTCGGGAATTGCCCACGGGATCGTATTACCGGTATAATAAGTAGCCTATGTGCTATTCCATACTATAACTATCTCTGTGCCAAATGTTATTGAGTGGCGTGATTGAGTAACATCACTTTCACAAACTTTCACAGTTTCGCATTTATAATAGTAGTACATAAGATTAGGGCTGCTGGAACTGGGTCTTCATGTCTCTAGTGCGTGTATCGCGAAAAGGGAGTAAGTGACCAAGTAAGAACCTGTCGAATTTGGAAAAGAAAACAACATATCCTATGTGTTTCGAGAAAGTTTTAGTAAACGGTCGACTTTATAGGATAGTTCATATGTTTGCCGCTTTGCGTAGCATGGCGTGACCGTCGCAGTCGCATTGGTCGACCTCACATTTATATACACGACATTTGTATACAAAGTAAAATTTAGCCGAAGGCTGCTGTGGATAACTGCCTTACTTGAACGAAAAATACACTAGAACCAAACTTATACTGTGACATAGCTCAAAATAATGAATAATAAGATAATAATAAGATGAAATATGACACATACAGGATATCTTCCGTGAATATTCATTACTTTTAGCTCCAGATATACTTCAGTTTTAAAACGTGAAAGCTTAAAAAACAGTGGTTGACACTAGAACCATCTGTTACCAGTATCAAATAAGGTAAGATTGAGGTAAATCTAAGGCACTCACAAAACTTATAACATATAATATTGTACTATAATTTCTTTCAACCTTTTTCCTTGGGGGTTGATAGAAACAGTTACTCAGCCAATTGTGCTCAAGATTTACAGTCACGTTCTCGCATTTCATCGTTACGATATTAGGTTCCATGTAATATAGGGATGGCCTATTGACGTTTAACGGCCTACTTTTTAATCCAAGGTAGGTACCACTTTTTTGTTGATAAAATCAAAGTACCTACTTTTAAATATTCGGACTATTTTGTAAATCAATGTGCACTCACCAAATATTATCTTTAGTTCTACTATTGAGGTTTTAGGTCTTAAATCTTGCAGGTGTATGTAACGTCACAACAAAATACAGATTTTTTCTATCTATCTTATCTATCTATCTGTGTGACAAAAATTGGCGCTATTTAAAAAAAAAATGAAAATGTATGGGCTTTTTTACAGTTAGTTTGTCATCAGTCTTAAATAATACTCAATACTCAATACTTTATTGCATTCCATAATGTAAAATAAAACAGTTGGTATGTTAAAATATTGCTTCAATTATGGACAATTATTAATGTTGGTACAAAACCAATAAGAATTGATCTGATGGCTGTTTACTGTAAATATCCCTGTCTATTCGTTCTTAGCTCCCTCCCACGTGCCAGTCGACTGTGTGGGGACACAGCTCTTGCTCCAATGACTTCTTATGCCTGTGAACTCGCACCAATATTACTGGTCAAAGGCAAGCGTTCATACTTATTGTGCACTCAGTGACTGGGGTTTAACCTCTGTCACACTCGTGGTCTCCTGGTACTTACGTTTTAAAGTGTTTAAAGCATTTCCACTGACTTCTTGTGTTGCGTAAGTTATTTACCAATATTATACTGGCAATTGTTTGTGACTGGGGTTTAACCTCTAAACTTGTTGGCCCCGGGAACTTAACTTATAGTTTTTTTTAAGCATTTTCAATGACTTTCCTTGTGGCGCGAACTTCTTAATTTCTTCATTAAGTCCCATGTAGTAAAGGGCGAACCAAGACCACTAACTGACTGCCATTGAGAAACTCTTATTGGAACAACCCAGTCATACTTTACTCCACCCGGGAATCAAACTCACTAAATCATGCTTACTCAGCAGTAGCGGTTGCGACCACTAGAACACAGTCAACAACAACTATTCATTGATGTTAAAAACGTTTCTTAAAATCACAATTTACTCATTTCAACTATTAGGTATTACCAAAATTCTAGATAATAGGTAGCAGCCAAAATTCCTGAAGTCCGCGCATCTGGCATATGGGTACCGCAGTCCGTGGTGCATCGAGATACCGCAGTTTTGGCAACATACATGTGTCACATACAAACTTACATTATATATTCATGACTGTGTTTAGAGGAATTGTGGTGTTTTCCTAGGAAAAGTTTGCTGTAAGAGTTCCTATTTTGTTTGTGTTGGTTACACTATTTCCTTACACAAAAGTGATTGCGTGACACACTCAAAACCCCAGTGCTTATTTATTTTGAGAATTCTGTGTAAAAAAAATTCATTGCGTTTTTTAATCTGTCGACTAAACGAATTTATGGATGTCACCGGCAAAATCGTTCTGATTGTGACAGAAACTTGCTTGGTTTGCAATTTGGGTGATGGATTATTTAATTCAATTTGGTTCAAGCTGTTTCCCACCCACCCACTAGTCGACCTCGTTGCTTTACTACTTTTAAAAACAATCCAACACGCGCTGATAGCAAGGATCTAGTAGCGCGTACTATAGTTGGCAGTAAATTGAAACTTCAGTAAGGTTGTTTGAAAATATCTAAGTATCACGTGGACAAAATATAAACATGTAGGCTGAGATATAGTGACATTGGTTAGCGATAACGATACCAGATAAGCTAGGTTACTTGTTTCGGACCTCTTACGTCTTCACGACGTGCAAGTAGGTAACATTCAAACTTATAGAGCCGAAACACCAAAGCTATCGGCCATGTTGGTGCCATGTTTAACTAACTGAACGCGTACGAAAGTTGCCGATATACTGCGACTTTGGTGTCTAGCCTCCATTAGACTGATCTAGCAATAACAACGTCACCCATACCTACTCAGGGCATTTGTATCTTCACCCCAGTTCACCCTACAGATATAGATGTACCTTTATTTTTATTTTTTTATTCACGGGGGGAAACCGTCAAAAGGCGACCGGTCTTTGGGGATAAGACCGGGGAGTGTGGGATTTCTACTGCACTAAAACCACCCCGGTGGTCACCATCCGCACATGGGAGGAGGCACCGTTTCCTCTTGAAAATACCTGTCCGGAGATATAGATATACCTAGATAACGCAAGAGCACCACTTCGTGTGTCCGGCTTAAGCATTTTAGGCTTAACGTGGCTACTGTCGCAGCAAGCTAATTTGTTTAAAACAACAACGTTACAACTCAAGAACTTAATTTTAGACATTGAAAGAACAAATACGTAGTCTATTTTGTAAAGTAACTTGTTTGTATAGTTTGACGGCACGGTTGGCGCAGTGGTCAAGCGATTGACTGCTGCGCTGCATGTCGCGGGTTCGATTCCCGTACGGAACAAATATTTGTATGACCTACAAGTAGTTGTTCCGGGTCTGGGTGTTTTTCTATCTATAATATGTATGTATTTACAAAAAAAAATGTATATATGTAGTTTATCAGCCATCTAGTTACCATAACACAAGCATTAGGTTGCTTAGCTTGGGACTAGATGGTGCTGTGTGAAATGTCCAGGGATATTTATTTATTTATTTTTATTTAGAAACGAAATAGTCCTTATGACGTCATAGTAGCTAGTTAGAAAATGTCACGCTGGTTTTCATGCGGATTGTGATACTTGCGTTATCTAGGTTTATCTATACCTGTGCTCCACTCAAACTATGCGACTTCAAACGAAAATCAACTAGCAACGAAACTTCAGTAGCTATTTAGTTGAAAACACCTGCACGAAAGCCTGTTTCATTTTAAAACCAAATCAGTTTTGGCAACACACTGCCTGGGTTGCGCCAACCTGCGGTCAGGTTGCTTTAGAAACTTTCTAGAATTGTACTGGCATGGAACAGTGTTTGTCGGTTTGTATTCTAAAACGGACAAATGTTGGTTCTGATTTTGGGTGAGAGGGAAAAATTCTGGAGGGGAAATGTAAGTGGTGCTGTTAAGGTGGGACCTTCAGGGAGCCCGCGAAATTCAAATTTTCTTTCGTTTTTTTGCAATTTGCAATTCAGTGTCAGGTTGTATGTTCATGAAAAATGAGTCGCACAAAATATAACACGTATGTAGTTGCAGAATTATAATCAATAAAATTTATTATTAATTATATACAACCCTCTAAGTTCATTTCACCCCATTAAATAACTATTTCATGAAAAAATAATACATTCTCTTAAGTTATATGCGACTACCAGTCTTCTCAGTCTCGTGAGTGTTAAGGTATGACTACTGACGGATCAAATTATTTTGATTAACATTGCGATTGAGTATATAATTATGAATGTCGAAGTCTTATTTCTCGACATCTTACTCACCGTTCAAAATTGAAACTTTTTAAAATCCAAGAGAGTGCTTTTATTTGGGAATTCATTTAGGTATCGCCCAGTGTAATTGAAAACTCTTAACGTAAATTACGAAAAAAACGCAGATAATATCATAATACCGAGAGCCGAAATATAATACACAGACTAGTAATCAATAGCATGAATTACAGTTCCGGACAAATAGGTAATTCAGCGATGAGTTCTACGAATTTAGCAGCAAACATATTACTTCAGAACTTATCTGACATAATGCTGAATTATTTACTAATTACCAATATGACGTATTAATAACTCCATCCATGGGCATTTAAAATAGAAAAGACGGGTGAACACTGAAAACCAGCGCTGTGCTGTGGGCCCTTCATAGCACAGCATCATGCTGAGTGGTAGCCTGCTTGTCGCAGTCACGACGTGCAAGCTGTTAACTTTTCTTTTTCTGTTCTGTTGTATTTATAATATTTAATGCGCCTTATGATTATTGTTATTTCTTTTTTTTGTATGCACGTGATGTCCCTGCGACAAATAAATATTTTTTCTTTCTTCTTCTTTCAATACAGTTTGAATCAATGTTGTCTTATAGAACACAACATCACGGCTGTAATTCTAAGATTTCAAACGTGGTGTACCAGATAGTGTGTATATCCACATTTCTCTAGATATGTTTAAATTCTACATAATTTTGGGCAAGCCTATTGCTAACCAACCGGGCATCACAACTATGCATCGGACATTGGGTAAACAATTTTGTGTACAGACTACAGAATTGTGGCGCAGTTCATACTTATCATCGCATTCATAATATAACCACCATTCGCGTCGAGTTCACTATAGGAAGGAGACGTGTCGTTCTTTATTATCTTTCCTTAACTAAAAACCTATTTTTCGATCACGCTAATTGGTACCGTTGTGTAAACAAATAAGTCACATACTCCAGTGTCATAGAGACTCATAGAAATTACATTTTGTGGAAAAAAACTTCGGTGCGAGTGCTAACAGCGTGCGCGGGGGACTTGCCGCACCTCCCCTGCGATAAGAGACAGTTGCGATTTTTCGTCCTTGTCATCACCGCGGCAGTGCGCGTGCACCGAATAAGCATGAGTGTATGTGCAGTTTGTAATAACCTGACAGAAAAGGATTACTTGGAATGCCAGCGTTGCAATGACAAATATCATTGTTTATGCCTCGATGTCGCACCGGAGGAAGGAAAGAAGGATGCAAGCAAGAAGTGGATATGCCTCAGTTGCGGTAATAAACAGCCCAAAGGTAATGATCCCGTTCGCCCTTCGACACCAACAGGCTTGGCTGATATAACATTTAATGTAACGCGTCGTAAGATGCTAAACAAGCCGGACTTTGTACAAGCTTCTGTTGGTAGATTGCCTGACAGCGTGTCGCGCTCCGATATACAGGCTATGATACGCGACGAGATGCGTTCTGTTATGAATGAATTTATGAGTGAAATGAGAAACACCTTGAATGTTGAGTTGCGTGAACTGAGAGACCAAATAACTGGGTTTAAGGACTCCCTCAGTTTTTTGAGTGCACAATTTGACAGTTTAAATAGCGATATGCTCGCTCATAAGTCCACAATGAAACAACTAAATACTGAAAACGAGCTGCTTCGATCGGAGGTCAACGTTTTGTCTAATCGTGTCAGGCAGATGGATCAGTTGTCCAGGTCTTCTAACTTGGAACTTCAGTGTGTACCCGAGCACAAGGCTGAGAATGTAGTGAGCATTGTCAGACAACTCGGCCAAATTGTCAAGTTTCCCGTAAGCGATGGCGACATATCTTATTGTTCACGCGTTGCCAAGTCGAACCCTGTATCTTCTCGCCCACGTACAATCCTGGTGAAGTTCAACACCCCACGCACCCGGGATTCCCTGCTTGCAGCTACAATACAATTCAACAAGGATAACCCAAATGAGAAGCTAAACACCAGCGTACTAGGCCTGGATGATAAGAAGATTGCGATATTTGTTTGCGAGAATCTCACAACGGAAAATAAAAACCTACACGCCGCAGCCCGACTTCGAGCTAAAGAACTAAATTATAAATTTGTGTGGGTACGCGGAGGTCGAGTTTATGTGCGCATATTTTAGAACATTTTATCGATAATGCTAATAATGTCTTGGAAAACTTTAATGCCATGTTAATATTAGGTGATTTTAACCTGAGTAGCATTGAATGGACGGGTTCACCAGGCGCACCGCTTGCATCTTCTTTAAATAAAAATGGAATTTACGAGCAGAAACTATTAGACTTTATTTCATTAAATAATTTAGCTCAATTCAATTGTGTGTATAACCATAAAGATAAGATACTCGATCTCGTTTTGACTGATACCACGGTGAAAAGTTTAAGTATGTCCAAAAGCCCTCTAAGTAATATAGACTCATACCACCCCCCCCCTTGAATTCGAACTGCTGTGTAACTTGCATGAGGAAACTTTACGCCCAAACCAGGAGCCAAAATTTAAATTCTGTAAAGCTGATTATAACAAAATTTTTCAAGAATTAAGTAAAATATCATGGGAAGAATTGTTTTCACAATGTTACGATGTTGACGCAATGGTTGACTCATTTTATAAAGTTATTTATAATATTATTGAGATATGCGTACCTAAGACTAAGACTAAAACTTGCAAATATCCGGTCTGGTTTACCAGGGATCTTGTTCGCCTGCTACAAGAAAAAAATAAGTACCATACACTTTATTCCAAATTTAAAAACCCCTTAGATAAAATTTCATATCGTTTGCTTAAAGATAGAGTTTCAAAATTAATACATACTAATTATAGAAAATATATAAATTCAATTGAATCTTCAATCACTTCGAACCCAAAGCTCTTTTGATCATTTTTAAAGCATAAACGTAACGGTAACAGTACGTACCCTTCATCAATACATTACGGCGATGTCAATGGCAGTAACGGAGCAGAGAATTGCAACATATTTGCCTCATGTTTTTCATCTGCTTATAACCCTTTTAATGACGATGATACTGTTGACGATACGGCTAAATACGGGAATGCGCAATGTCAGCACACTGATTTTCTGACTCGATTGACACTGACCACGGATTCTGTTACTAAAGTTTTAAAGAGACTTGACCCTAATAAGGGGCCAGGGCGTGATGGACTGCCTTCCATTTTTGCGATAAAATGTTGTGACTTTTTGGGGAAGCCTCTCTCTATGATTTATAATAAGTCATTAGGCACAGGTTGTTTTCCGAGGACTTGGAAAGAAGCACGGGTAGTACCGATTTTTAAGTCTGGTGACAAGTCCGCCGCTAATAACTACAGACCAGTATCTATTTTGTCTATTTTTGGCAAGGTGTTCGAAGCATTAGTATACCCTATGCTTTCGTGGCATGTCAAACAAACACTGATGCCCGAACAACACGGCTTCATAAAAGGCCGTTCGACTGCAACCAATCTTGCGTGCTTTATATCGGATTTAGTTGACGCCGTTGACCGTGGATCGCCTGTAGATGTAATCTACACTGATTTTAGCAAGGCGTTTGACAAGGTGGATCACAAAATGTTAGTGAACAAATTACACACAATCGGAATTGGTGGAAACTTATTGCAGTGGTGTGAGTCTTACCTTGTTAAACGCACAGCTAAGGTTGTGGTTAACGGTTATTCGTCAAACCGGTTTCTGACACCCTCAGGCGTACCCCAAGGCTCCCATCTAGGCCCGTTGTTTTTTAATATATTCATAAACGACGTAGCGTCTTGTTTTGTACACTCAAAGTTATATTTATACGCGGATGATTTAAAAATTATAAAACGGATAGAGTGCAATCAGGATCCATATAAACTCCAAGAAGACTTAGACCGTTTTTCCCAGTGGTGTTTGGACAATAAAATGTTGCTTAATGCTGACAAATGTAATCACGTACATTTTTCTAGGAAAAAGGGACCGTATTTTCGTAATTATAAAATTAATGACAAAGTTATTTACGAAAAAGAAATAATTCGTGACTTGGGCGTTTATATTGACAATAAGCTTCGGTTTAATACTCACGTTGATAAAATTGCTACTAAAGGGTTTAAGATGTTGGGTTTCATTCTGCGTAACTGTAAAGATTTTAAGCGCGCCTCAACTAAAATTGCAATCTTTAACTCAATAGTCAGATCAGGCTTAGAATATTGCAGCATAGTTTGGTCTCCATTCTACGAAATACATAAACGTCGTTTAGAATCAGTGCAGAAAAGATTTCTTTGGCACGTGTCATATCACTGTAATATGGCCAGAAATTTAGCTAGCTACAGCTCACGTTTGAAACATTTCAAACTTATGAGTCTGGAAAATCGCCGTATGATCCTAGATCATTTGTTCCTATACAAAACAATAAACAATCACATTGATTGTCCGCGGTTACTGAGTCAAATAAATATAAATGTGCCTTACAAACTTGCTCGAAGGTCTAGATATCGGTTGTTTCGCGCTAAGGGCTTTAAAACCAATCTGGGTCATTTTTCCACCATTAACAGAATGCAGGTTCAATTTGGTCGCCTGTCACGCCTACCCAGTGTGGATATTGATATGTCTTACTCTTTACATAAAGTCAAGTCTGTCTTGCATAAGGCATTATCATAAAAATGAAAAAAAGACTGTGGTTTTTGTTTATCGTCCTTTTTCACATAAGTACATAAAGATTTAGATAACGTTTGTATTTTTTTTTTTTTTTATTGAGCGGCACAACGTCGAACCAAATAGTGATTAAATTAATCTAACCAATCTAGTATTAATTAATTAGTAAGTTTTTCATTTGTATTTTGTACATCGGATTTATGTTACACTTAACAATTTAATTGTATTTATGTACCCAAATAAGTAAAATCTGTTTTGTTACTACTTTTCCTACTCCTATGATCAATGCATGCCGTGGCAGCCTTTAATTAAGGCTACACTATACAATGTAAAAATAACATGAGTACTATAATATGTATTTTTGGTGTATGCTTTGTTGGTTGTCCTTAAATAAATAAATAAATAAATAAATAACATCACGCTTATAAAACAACTGACGACAACCTTATCGCCAGTTGTGATTAAGTGCAGCGTAATAGTGTGAACTTATTACCTAAAAACTCAATGACGCTACCCGACCTGGAAAATGATCATAAGAACTACCCACAAATGGTACGAAAGGAGCCTAGACAAACACTCATAAAAACACAGATTACAAAACAAACAGTTGCTCAAATTGTATACTAATTGTAAAGTCTCGACGAACCCTTATTAGTCTCCAAACTTGAGCATTCGAGAACCAATCGAGAGCAAACGGTACCACACTACGCCAATGCGCCATTGCGAAGTATGCCCACAATTCCAAGTTTTCACGCTTCCATTGCATACCGGCCTAGCATTCTTTGTGAACCATTCGGACTATTGCCAGCAATGTATGTCGAAAGTTTAAGCCTGTTGAGGCTGAACTGTATGCATTTTGCGATAGATGTTTGTGAATTCGGTGAATTGGTATTTGGTTTCCATTCTGCAGTGAAATGAAGGAGCGGGTCAGGTTTCTGCTGGTTGTTTTGTTTGTAATCCTGTAGAGAACTTAGATTACAACATGAAAAACATCTGAAATGTAATATTGCAGGAGATTATATTGTTTTGAGGCAGATGATAGTTATCCGATCTAACTCTACGTAGTTATTTACTCGTATTTTGGCCTGTAAAACCTAGTGCATTTTTTTAACGCAATTACAATTGAAAGACTGCCCCGTTCTTCTAGTGGTCGCTATAGCGACTGCTGAGCTTGGATTCGATTCCCGGGTCGGGCAAATTGTTATATGGTTTTTCCATCAGGAATTTCTCAGTAGCAGCGATGGAGCCTGGATGTGTACCTGGTTGATGGTAATAGGCTCGCCGCCTATTCCATGGGACTTAAACATAACTGGCGAGATGTGGGTGTACTATTAGGTACACCTCTGCCTAACCCTTCGGGGATTACAGGCGTGATGTTATGTTAGTTATTTATTTTTTATTCACTTACTGTTTGGTTTTGAAATTCATATAATATCATAAATGCGAAAGTTTATGAGGATGTATGGATGTCTGGATATTTGTTACTCTTTCACGCAATAACACCTGACCGGATTTGGATGAAATTTGGCACACTAATAGTTTATAACCTGTAAGTACTAGTGGGACAGTTCAGTCAGGACCAAACTCCACGCGGGCGAAGCCACGGGCATAAGCCAGTATTTTACATACGAGAGTACTGTTCTCTGTTCCGTCTATTACCTTTTCGCGACGAACGGATTTCTTTAAAATAGAGCTAAAATAAATGTACCAAGTTCGACATAGTTTCTTGACAAGCAGCTCCACCTCGAACTGCATACTTTAAGTGGTCATAGTATACCAAACTTTTTCGATAGCTTATGTCAATCCAATATATTTTTTTTATTTTAAAGAATGCCACTTTATTTAGACTCTCTGTAGTGGTTATAATACTATTTTGTTTAAGGTTTGAATATGTTACAGTAAGTTACAATAAATTCTTAGCTGAATATAACCGTGATATAAAAATATTATATTTCGGGTACAATTAATGCTCAGCTCATTACAAAAAAGCGCTTCAAGCACACAAAACCGCCAGTCATGAAGAGCCAACAAAAAGCTGTGGTAGTTTAGGGTCAACATTAAAACAGAGTTGAGTGATACGAGTGTACAAGTTGTTATTATTGTTGTATTACTGTTACTGTTGGAGTTGTTGTTACTGGGTAGCAGTAACTGTAGCATAAAGTATGTAGTCATTGTACGAGGAAAATTTAATTGGGGTTTACGTTGTTGTTGAGTAAATTGTTGAGCTTAGGGGTCTAGACAAAGTGACCTTGTATCAGCGACAGAAATATTGAACAAAAAAAAACTTTTTATTTCAAATTACAGATTTAAGTGTCGAAATTTTACAAAGGATGACTGCCTCGCTGGACTAGTAGCCGCAAGCGCGAATGTTGAACATGAGGTCCTGGGTTCGATTCCCAGGTCGGGAAAATTGTTATTGGGTTTTTCCATCAGGAATTTCTCAGTAGCAGCCACGGAGTCTGGATTTGTGTCCTTTTGATGGCAATAGGCTTGCCTCCTATTAAAATATTGGGAGTGGAACAATCCATAGCTCCTTTAAATAAAATCAATACCGAAATCCATAAAAAATTGGCCCATTGCCCCCATTAAGCAAAGTAAACATTACAAGCTAGGTAATTTGGGCTTGAAATGAAAGTCGTTCGGTAATCGACTTTAAATTAACATGTACCCTCATCAAGAAGATGGCTTCGCTTGACATATTTATCACCGGCCGCCGGGGACATTACCACAATATGCCGTATTGGCGAATTTGGTGGTACTACGTTTTCTCGAACGAAAAAGGGGGAAAAGTATGCGAGTTTGAAACATCGTGCTTTTCATACAAGGATTATAATAAATTGTACTAGGCAATGAAATGGGATCTTGTAATCTCGTTTACTAAAAAATTAAAGCTCCTAGCAAATAACCAATGCATCCTTTTTGTTGCAGGCATTGTTGAGGGTTGAGGCATCCTGTTTAAAGTGTTTCTGTATGTTTTTTATCATCATTTCAAACAAAAGACGATCACTGCTGGACCTTCCGAAGCGTCGCCTCATTGACCGGTCGTGTATTTCTTGCATCCAGTGAATACATCTATTTAAAGAGGACATGGCTAAAGTGCTATGCCACTGTTACAGTATCGTACCACTGTTTGTTCGGCATAGGCAAATAAAGGGTGTAACAAGACCCTTAACGAGGCCGAAAAGCATTTGTTCTCCTCGTCATTGCGGTATTTTTTTTGTTCTAGACCTAGGACCCTTCTAGTTATGGAGATATCGGGGGTCAAAATTCCAACTCTTTCACAAGTTTTTTTTAAATACATGTTTTTAATGTAAGTTTACTTTAAACACCGCCACGACCCCGGCACCATTCAATCCATCTATCAGCACAATGTTTTGAGTGCGTTATATTGAGTCCTACCGTAAAACGTGATTTTTCTCCCCAAAAAAAAGTTGTTTCCCAGCAATAATTTTTGCGTAATGTTACTTAGTTTGATGTACATAATGCTTGGTTGGCTTCGTGACGGGCCCATTTACACCCTGTATCGAAGAAATGGGATGGTTTCATCATATGAGCGAATGACATAAACTTCAACGATATGGCTTCACATTTAGTAAGCCATCTGCGAGATAACACAAATGAAAAACTACAATTTGGTCACAATGTTACTGACGTAGCCTTAATAACACTAAGCTTTGATAAAACCTCAAAACGTTATCGTAAAAAGTTTCACATTCCGTATAATAAAAAGTTATTAGGGAATATTTTAAAAGCGTTGTTTCAAACAATGTTAATAACAAGGATTAAACAATGTTATTTGGAGAGGTTACAGTATTATTTTTGAAACTCCAGTCAACAAGGATAATTTGAATGTATTCCCAGAAGAGGAGGCAAGTCCCAATGCTGTTGTAATCTAAGGTCCTCCCACGAACGCGCGGTATATATTTAACGTAAATACGTCGATATTGAAATTAAAAATACCCGTTTCACATACAATCCTTACTAATATTATATGTTTACTAATATTATAAATGTAAAAAAATTATTTGTTTGTTTGATACTTTTTCACGCATAAACCACTGTACCGATCATCCTGAAATTTTGCATATACGTTGTCAGGTGTACAGAAACGGACAAAGGGTACCTTTGATCCCGAAAAAAGTACTTCTCCCGAGGAAAACAACAATATATCTAATTATAATAGACGCCGCCGCGTGTCTTTTGAATCATGATTCAATTATATTATTACAAGCAGAGTTAAATCCGAATTGATTGTCAAATTTTAAATTAACGCGAGCGAAGCCGCGGGCAAAAGCTGGTATTTTCATAATTTTAAGAATCTATGGATGGTACGGATTGTGCTTGTTGTACACAATTTAACTAAAATGCTATAGGATAATTGTATTTTTGATAAAAAAATCGACGTATTTATGTTACATTTACACCGCGCTCTGGCTCTGGCTTTGGCTCACCTTACATCACTCCTTGCATCAATGTAGGGAGTTGCCTTCATCAATATTAGGTTTAAGGACCCGCTTTTAGAAAGGAAAATATTGTGAGGGAAATAGAGGGTCTAGGCAAAGGGCTATTGCATTCAAAGCATTTCATACAGGGGAAAAAGAACATTGACGTACAAACGATAAATAAAATTATTCATCGAAAATTTAAAAAAAAAGCTGCCGTTTACGCTACACGGTAAAAATGTATGGAACACATGATAAAAAAAATAACCCAAAAATAAATCATATGTGGGGGAGCGGGCGAGTTCCGAATGATGTATTGAATACGTGGTAATCGTTTGTGTATCGATATCGCTTGCACCCTGTATTTTTACAACGACTGTCCTTTGTAGATCTTTGACAGACGTTACAGGTAGTCAGTGGACCGAAAGTCTGACAACCAGGCTTACCAAGTGGTATCGTATTACCCAGTACTAACGGGGTTGTAGAGATTAGAAAGGCAGTCGCTCCATGTAAAATACCGGTATTCAGCCGCATCCGGATAAACTGGAAGCCGACCCTTACGAAGGTTCGGTAGTTGATTATATTGTGTTTAGATATTGACACCCATCACAATCTTCGAAGTGTCGCTGGATAATTCAATTTGGAATAATATACTTAAATACATTGAACACTTATTGAAATTCAACACACACACTCACACGATAGGACAGGACTTTGCTATCGTAGGTATCACATTTACTCGATAGAGACATCAATATTTTATGATCCTAGCTTCATACCTATGTATATATGTATGTTTCAATCCAATTGCATTTCCATAACACGACTACAATTTCTCCCAGCAATATACATGGCACGAGATGATATCTGGCAGGGGTCTTGTTAAAGAAATTGAAAATTCTTTGAAATGTCAACGAATAACCGCATGTTGTGAGATATCAGGGAGATCGAGAGATAAGGCATATTATCTTATTGATAACCCATTCTGTCCCAATGCTGGGCCAAGGCGTCCCCGAAGTTTCTCCAAGAGCTTTAAGTCTCCCCACCTCGAACCAGCAATTTAGAAGCAATAAAAGCTTCTACTGCTGCTGGTTTATATTCAGTTGGCATATAACTGAAAATGATGGTAAACGAGATCAGGAGTGGAGATTGCGAATTGGTAAGCACTGGGAAGAATGCCCAGAAGACAGATGGATCGAATATCTTCGTAGAGTAGCTGGTAGCAGCCAGGATCGAGTTAAATAGCGTGTGACTGCACTGTGTCATCATTCATTTGCGTAGCTTTTTCCCAACTATCTTGGGGTTGGCTCCCACTCTAACCGGATGCAGCTGAATACCAATATTTTACATGGAGCGACTGCCTATCTGACCTCCAGAGCCCAGTGGGTCCACTGTGTAATATGATATCCTTGGTAAGACTGGTTGTCAGACTTTCGGGGCACTGACTACCTGTAACGACTTTCAAAGATCTACAAATAACAGCCAGGACCAACGGCTTAACATGCTTTCCGAGGCACGGAGGAAACTCGGTATGTAATACGGTCACCAATTCACAGACCAATCTAGGCAACACGGCTTAACCTAAAGATCGACCCGAGCGCCTGTTATTATTAAACCACGAGCTCCTCAGTCCAGTGTGATGGCACTGTGTGACAAAGCTAAATAGCCTATTGATGACATATCATTACCTGCTGACCTGAATTCTCTAAAGGGTAAGGTCCTATAAGACATTAACATTTCCCCAGTTATATTAATGTCCCATGTGATACGGCGAGCTTATTGCTAACAACCGGGCACAAATTCAGATAGCTGTGCTGTTACTGAAAAAACCGTAACACTACTAGAACTGGCAATCAAACCCAGGATCTCAATCTTAGAAGCACCGGTTACGACTACTAGCAGTCAAAACTGAAGATCATGAACTGGTGAAGATGATGAACTGATGATGATGGTGACATTATCCAACTCTTTGTGGAGGTTAACTGTCACACAACCAGCAATAACTCAGGCACTAAAAAATCTTCGAAAGAACAAATGACAGTACAAAAGTGTCAAATGGTAGGTCCAACAAAAAAAGTTGCGACGAAACGGGGGTAGTTGTAATGGCGGGACGATTTATAGCGTTATTGTCGGGGGAGTTTAATCGAAAACGGACTTGTGCTGTTCCTGATTTATTGAAAGCCAGCGTTAAATAGTTGTTGGATCTTTTTAACCGACTTCTAAAAAAGGAAGAGGTTGTGTGTTTTCCACGAGCATCTTTTTTTTCATGTATTTTCACCGATTTCTCTGTGATTACTGATCCGATTTTCGTCATTCTTTTTTCATTTAGTAGAGGAAGCTCGCGGTGGTCCCATATACAGGGTGTAACAAGACCCTTAACGAAGCCGTCAACCAAGCATTCTGTACATCAAACTAAGTAACTTTACGCAAAAAAACATTGCTGGGAAACGACTTTTTTTTGGGGTGAAAAATCACGCAATCTAACGCACTCAAAACATTGTGATTGTGATTGGATGGATTGAATAGTACGGGGGTCGTGGAGGTTTTTAAAGTAAACTTACATTAAAAACATGTACCTATTTAAAAAAAAAAAACTTGTGAAAGAGTTGGAACTTTGATCCCCAATATCTCCGTAGATAGAAGGTTCCGTACCTGGGACCCTTCTACAACAAAAAAATGATAGCAATGACGAGGAGAACAAATGCCTTTCAGCTTCGTTAAGGGTCTTGTTACACCCTTTATTTACCTCACCATCTGATTAGCCTTTGCCCAACTATTTTGGGGTCAGCTTCCAGTCTAACCGGATGCAGTTGAATACCAGTATTTTACGTGGAGCACCGATCTGACCTCCACAACCCAGTTAGTTTAGTTTTTTTTTGGGGTGAAAAATTACGTTTTACGGTAGGACTGAATGTAACGCAACCAAAACATTGTGATGATGGATGGATTGAATAGTACAGGGTCGTGGAGGTATTTAAAGAAAAATCTTACATTAAAAAATGGCAACCGACTTCCAAAAAAACACAAAAAGTTATTTTTCACTTTGTCAGTGTTTTTTTGGAAGTCGGTAATTTTTGTGTAGTTAAAATATTGAAGCAAAGTTGGTAGCTAATAGTAGTATTACATAACTTCTATCCTTGGGTGCACAATGCCCAGAGCATTGAATATAAATTACATCTTTAGAACATTAAGCTAACGCCACCTAAAATATTACTGCTATGTTTTGTTAGTCAATGCTCAAGTATATAAATTCTATCTTTAGAACATTAATTTGGGGTATTAATACAGATGCTAGATTCTCACATTCATTGAGACCTATTTAGGTAGAAATCTTGTTAGAAGTTATGAAGAGAACTTACAAATGGAGTTTATTGTGTTTATAATCTTATTACCTACGTAGAAAATCTTTTAGTACTGCTATTGCCGCGAACTAAACACTTTATATTTTATAACTTTATATTATTTTCATTTTTTTTTTAAATATTATTTTCATTTGCATGAATCGCATGTAACTAAAACAGTGATGAATATAAACGTTGATGGATGGAGAGAGAGAGAGGAAGACCAAAGAAACGATGAACGGATTGTGTGAGGAATGATATGAAAGATAAATAAGTAAATGATAGCGTGACGGTTGCCAGAGGAGAATGGAAGAAAAAAACGTGTTGCGCCGACCCCAAGTAACATGGGACAAATGCAGGATGTATATTATTTTCATTTTCCCAGGGAAGGGATCTATGTCCAAGCAGTAATCAAGTAATACTTGTGCTGATTATGCAAGATTTTTCCACACATTTATGAGATTTTACGGTCTACAGTTTATGTGCTAATTTTAAGTTTAGGATCTCGTGTAAAGAACAGCCCTTCGGTTCGAACTTTTGGTTAACCGTGCTTACCTAGGTTGGTCCGTGGATGGGCGACTAGTAGTCTTACCAAGGGGTTTTACCTAGCGCTAACTGGGTTGTGGAGGTCAGATAGGCAGTCGCTCTATGTAAAATACTGGTATTCAGCTGCATCCGGTTAGACTGGAAGCCGACCCCAATATAGTTGGGAAAAGGCTAGGCAGGTGATGAGTTTGAGGAAGACCAAATAGAGCTACTATTTTGTGCATGTATGGCGAACATTTAAGTTTACACTGATACTGTTAGCTTTCGTCATCCCACTGCTGAGCAAAGGCCTCTCCCTATGGCTTCCAATTGTTTTCGATCCAGGGCTTATGTGGTCGTTGGTGATGTCCAGCGCGTCCCGCCATCTTCTACGAGGTCTGCCGCGACGCCTTCTGGCAGTGTCAGGGCTCCAGAAAGCGGTTATTTTGGCCCACAGATCATTGGACATGCGGCAGCGGTGGCCAGTCCAGTCCCACTTCAGCTTAGCGGCTCTTTGAGCAACGTCAGTAATTTGTGTTTTGGAGAGCAGTGTGGTGTTGGGTACATGGTCGGTTAGACGCCTAGAATGCTGCGCTCCATTGCACGTTGGCAAGTTTACGCTGACGTTACCTATTATTATGATGGACTATAAGTCCCTTAAAACACCGACAAATATAACATTTTCTACGTCCACAAAAATCTTCTATACAAAGTTGAGACCTAAAACATATGACTGTTCTTCTTTATTATATCACAACGATATTGTCGAGTTCTTTTCACATTTCTGTACTAAAGTTTGAAGATAAGTACGTATAAATATGATATACCGAGTACGCAAAGCACGTATATTATTGTGTCTTGTTTTTACGACTGTTTGCGAACTTGATGTAGTTACCGAGAATGTGTTCGTGTATTACTTTCGCTGTTTAGCGTAAGTTGTCTCAATTCCGAGTTTGCTGTATTAGTACCACTTTTTGGATTATCTTAGTAGATTTACTTTTTTTTAAATTTAAATATTTCAGGAACAATAACAGTTTTTGTTTTAGTAGTAGGTAATTGAAAGAGTTTATGTTGGCCAAAGACCTGGTACCTCGAAAGTTTCTAGCACCGCAATCTGAAAATCTGTTAAGAATATGGTCCGTATAAAAAATTATATGTACACTCGAGAGCAATGAATCCGGGTCACTTAAAGAATGTTAAAAATCTCGGAAACTAAAAATGATAGGTTAATGCAATAAATTGTATTTAATAGACAATGTAATACTCCTTAAATGAAAGTAAAAAAAATATGAGTCGCCATACATTTTATTAACACAAAATTACATAAAGAAAAAAACTGCTGATCTCTCCTTAAAACAAAAATAGGAAACATGAAATTTTTGAACTTTATTACGATTTTCTTGAATTTTAATACTTCGTATTGCCTCCTCGTGCTTCCATTACTGCGTTTACGCGGTTTGGCATGCTGTACACCAAGTTCCTTATACGATTTTGGGGAATATTCTCCCATTCCTCTGTGAGAGCAATTTTGAGCTCACGAAACGTGATTGGGGGAGGGTTTCGTTGTTTTATGCATCTGCCTAGCTCGTCCCAAGGATGCTCGATCGGGTTGATATCCGGGCTGCGCGCTGGCCACTCCATACGAGTAATGTTCATCTCTTGAAGGTAGTCATTCACAATCCTACCTGTATGAGGTCGGGCATTGTCATGCATAAATATAGCATCCTCACCTAAATTGACCATAAATGGACCAACGTGATCATTGAGGATTTCTTCCACATATCTTACGCTAGTTAAAGAGCCGTTTTCTATGATCACCAGCTCTGTGCGACTTTCAGAAGAAATTCCGGCCCACACAAGTATAGACCCACCACCGTAGGCTACTTTTTCTTCGATGCATGCTTGCTTGAATCTTTCCCCTGGTCTTCGATACACTCTGTGTCTTCCATCGTGCTTGTAGAGCATACATTTTGATTCGTCGGAGAACATAACTTTTGACCAATCTTCAATACTCCAATTTACGTGGCTCTGGGCATATCTTAGTCTTGAAATACGATGCCCACGCTCCAGTTAAGGGCCGTTTGCAGGTCTAAGGGGTTCTAAGTTAGATTCAGCAAGCCGACGTCTTACTGTCCATGTACTTGGGTTACTTCCTCCGAGGCGTCGAAACTGATTTGTGAGTTCAGTTCCTGCGAGAAAGCGATTTCGAAGCATGGTGTTCACCAAGTATCGGTCTTCTCGTGCTGTGGTACACCTGGTTCTGCCCGTTCCTGGTCTGCGTAGGTTAGAACAAGTTTCTTCGTAACGTCGGAGAACTCTTTGTACTGTTGACAGCGACACACCGACAGTCCTGGCTGTATCGCGCTGACTCCGGCCGGTTTTCAGCATTGTAAGTATTCTGGTGCATTCTTCAGGCGTAAGCGACATAATTTCAGCTTGAATAATGAATATAGAGCACTATCAACATGGTTTATGTACCCACATAAATGACAGATTACAAACAAAAGCAAAACCAAATGCTGTAATTTCGTAGTTCCATCTTCGAAAGTGGCCCTTTTTCAAATTTGATTTTTTTATGATATAACTTTACAATAACTAAGAAGTTTGAATACCTTCATTTAAGGAGTATTACATTGTCTATTAAATACAATTTATTGCATTAACCTAGCATTTTTAGTTTCCGAGATTTTTAGGATTCTTTAAGTGACCCGGATTCATTGCTCTCGAGTGTAATAATAAATTACATCCTAGTCCTTATTGATTTTAGGAAACTCTTCCTAGGAAATCCATCAATGAGTTAACTGCCTATCAATTGTCCAAGATGCCCGGCTTTTCTTGCCAATAATAACCACAAGAAATATTTCCTACTATTAATTCCAAGCTTCAAGTAATCCATCGGGCGTCTTATCCGACATATCTAGCTGTAACATATTACCATCCTTGACCTCCAAACAATGCATGTCTATTTAAATTAATATATTTTTTAATATATATTTCTAGTATTTTATATGTCCTTGTAGTTTATAGTAGTATAAATAAAGTTATTTTCAGGTATACACCTACCACTGCTTGTCTCTGCGTCACCCAAAGGTTGACTGGTAGAAAATGCCTATGGCATTAAGTCCGCCTCTGTACTCTGTGCTTAAAGTGTTAAATAAATAAATAAATAAATGCATCATCTAAACATAACATCACGCCTGTAATCGACGAAGGGTTATGCAGAAGTGTTCCTCAGTACTTCAGCTACCCGCTTTTCGCCCGTTGTGTTCAAGTCCTATATAGTAGGGGGCGAGCCTATTACCATGAAACAAGCACAAAACCAGATTTCGGGCTGCAATCAGTAGCACCAGAAGTTTCTTAGGAAACTTATTGTGGAACAACCTAACCTGAGACTGGTCATCTCTTGGTTGCCACGGCTTATTTGAATTAATAATTTTATTTTTGAATTGTTCTTTTCTTTGTTTTTACTATGGACACTTTTAACGTGCACATCTTGCTACATCGCTCTCACATAATGTACCATCTCAACACGAATGATGAAACCAAGGTTTTGTAAAAAATTTTTACAAAATTCTGATTTAAAAGAGTGTCCATGGAGTTTCATGCCCGTTCTTCTGCATAGAGATCTACGTTAGAGAATGGGCAACTACAGTACTTTCACAGTTTTTATGCCTTGTGACTGGGACTGTAGCTACATTTCATTGTTGTCTTTGTTTCGACAGTTCAAAAGTGCCTGTAACTGGTCTACTTGAAATAAATGCTTTGATTTTGAGAAGAAGAAGTAGTAAGCTGAAATGGTGATCAAACATAGAAATATTCCTACCCATTAATTCCAAGCTTTCAGTAATTCATCTGACGGTCCAATATATTACTATCCGCGACCTCCAAACAATACATCATCCAAACTCCTCAATATATCCCAGATCGGCATGAGAACAGAATCGCGATGTAACAGCCAACGCGAGCGGCATAGTAAACGTTTAGTTCAGACAATTGACCTCGAACACTGCTCACCCTTCCTTCTTACTTCATATTATTACGTCAATAACAAAGTTGTAGATACGTTTTCGGTTTTTTTTTGGTTTTAAGTTTTGAGCGAGGGGAGGGTCCGAGATAGACAACGATGTATTTTTGAAATTGTATTATTGTTTTTGTCTGTATGGGTAGATGCAAATCAGATGTTAAGCAGTAACTTATGTCGTCAAAGCTAAAAGACATTCACTGCTGGACATGTGCCTCCTCCAAGCGTCGCCACATCGCTCGGTACTGTATTTCTCAGACATCAAAGGGATCTCTCTTCTTTTCGTGTCGCCGAAACTCAAATGGTGTTAGACCAGTATGTAGCCACCTGCACACTTCTAAAATTGGCTTCGATTAAATCCTGAAAGATGCAAGTGGTTATGTGGAGAATGGGCAGGTCAGGAGGTGGAGCATATCCTGCAGAGGGGCTTCTCACTGGCATTTTGTTTAGGATGGATCGAGGATACCAAATTTGGCCAGATTTATCTGCGTTCTAGTACGCGGTCGGCACTCCAGAACTTCTCAGACTTTTAAGCATTCGTTCTGTGAGCACCAACCCTGGTTACCAATCAGACCAGTTATTTGCTTTATCCAAGAGTGTTCTCCACTGCTCAAAGGTTCTGCTACCCGCTTACTCTCAAGCCTTGTCCATCAAGTAACGCTCACGCCATCCCTGGCACAGTCTGGCCCATAAATTTTTGTACCTCCTGTCTCAGTACGATTTATGTTCTTAAAGATACGTGGCCAATGGAAATTTATGTTATTATATTATACATGAATTACTATTGCTTTTGATGATATTGGCTTGGAGGGAAATTGGTTGCTTTGTATTGGAAAAAGAAGTTTTGTTTTGTTGGTGATGAAAATTAATGGAAGCTATATAATATGTGGTTTTTAAACATAAATGTAACATTGCCGGCAGTTATATTTAAGTCCTATGTAATAGGGGGGCGAGCCTATTACCATCAACCGGGCACAAATTCAGACTCCGTGGATGCTACTGAGAAAATTTCCGATGGAAATAGCTAATAACACTTTATCCGACCTGGGAATCGAACCCAGGAAAGCGTGCTCAGCAGTCGCGCTTGCGACCACTAGACCAACCAGACAGTCTAATCTATACTATATATATTTATTATATATTATAATATTATAAAGCTGAAGAGTGTTTGTTTGCTTGAACGCGCTAATCTCAGGAACTGCTGGTTCGAATTGAAAAATTATTTTTGTGTTGGATAGTCCATTTATTTAGGAAGGCTATAGGCTATATAACATTACGGTACGACCCTTAGGAGCCGCGCAGCGTGTGACACCACGGGGAACAGCTAGTCTTATCATAAAAGCCTCAATTTGTACTGTACTCATTTTTATAAAAGTAAATTATCATTTATGTTTAACAAAATAAGTAGAGCAAAAATAATATACCCTCCACATTTTCAATTTCCCCGTCACATAATAAGTGTATCCATAAAATATATGAAAACTACCCTTCAGCGTACGTGACCAAATCTCCTGAAAAATGGTCCTGAAATCCTACATATAATTCTAGACTCTGGTAAGCAAGCTATGCATAAAGAACTTGATTTTCAAGATTACGTCTTGATAGATAGCAAGACTTTCGAAGGATTTGGAAATGAAATGTCTGAAGAGAATATCAAAACTGTGTTTTTATTTAGTGCTACTTTAATATTTTTTGTAACTGAATTGATATTGTGACACTGTTTTTGGTGAGATTTGAAAACGCTCTTTATTCATCATTGCTTCTAGTGTAATGATCCAAGAAACGAGTTGAATTAAGATGATTTAAGAAAAGAATAATAATCAGCTATCCCATGCCAATTTTAGTAACTGCTCGAATCAAATGTTCGGAACAGTTGATTTTCGACGATTTGTCGGAGTCGATTACGATGCTGGTCCCATGGAGAGTTCTTCAGTTCGATGGTTTAAACCTCACCCTTACATATGGCCAAACATTTCTGATATCATCCATCATCGTCTGCTTAGCCTTTTACCAACTATGTTGGGGCTGGCGTCCCGTCTAACCAGATGAAGTTGTGAGTTGAATATCACTTACGAGATATCTTCCGTGATTTTCAATTATTATGAGCTATTTTGACGCTGTTGCAAGCGCCATGATCACGGGAAGTGACTGTGTAAGTTTTATCCATGAACTATTCTTATTGCCACTTATCTCATTCACTCGTTTCCCATCGTATACATATTCGCACGTAAAAAATTAGCACTCTTTCATTTAGCCTGTAGCCATTTCACCCTGTCAGTATCATTGTAATATCTATCTCAAAAGTCTTAAATGCTTCAAAACTTAAACTTGTGTACTGCCCGTTGTAACAAAAAGTCACAAGGGAAATGCAACTCAAGCCTTCGTAAAATTGTTTAATGTAACGGAGCTCTGACGTCCACATCTACTCAATACGATGCTACTGCCAACCCTCGAGGGTGTAGATAGAGTGGTGTTACAACCTGGGACCACTTAGCTCCTCGAGATAGAGGTGTAAGTTTAAAAATAAAGAGTGAGGACTGCGAGGTATTTGTTAGAAAGATAGGTAAATAACGAGATGTTAGCTCGATCCATCGTCGACCTCATCTCTGTCCTCAGGACTAGATTGAGGTCAAGAGTAGGCCCATTTAATATAAAAAAAGATGTAATTTAAAATTAAGGAAAATTACTTGTGTTTAATAACTTTTTGGCAGTTTTTTTAGTTAAATAATAACCGATATGCTGTTGAAGTGTGGCGATGTCTCAATAGTGATTGCCATGAATTCAAACCAAAATTAAAATCTTTCAATATGATAAAAAAATAAAAAAACTTTTTCAGTCATTTATTCAGAACAAAACACTACTTATAATTTGTTTTTTATAAAAAGTGACTAACAAATGTAGTCGCGATCAAAATGCATGGAAAAGCAGATTACCTACTGTTTAATTTTGACGGCACGGTTAGCGCAGTGGCTGAGTGATTGGCTGCTGCGCTGCGTATTGTGGGTTCGATTCCCGTACGGAACAAATATTTGTATGGCCTACAGGTAATTTTTCTGAGTCTGGCTATATATAGCCAGACTCAGAAAAATAAGACAAACAAACACTTAATACACATATATGTGTATTAAGTGTTTGTAAACACACCTACGATACAGACGGAATTCCGAACGGGTGGGACGACGAAAAATATCAACGCCTAGTGGGTATAGATGGGTGGACATGTTCCAACTGAGTTTATGGTAATGGCTGCTCGATAATTCCACCCTAAAATTAACACACTATTGTTGCAGACTGTACTTTCAAATGTTAAGAAAACAAAGACCAGTTAACTCTTTAAATCTGTTTATTTCTATCTTTCGTTTAAAAAGGTCATAAAACTAAGTAAACCATGGATTTATTTCGGCTGGGCTCATTGGACGTGAACTTTTAGAACGAATGGAATCGTAAACTATTGTTATCTAGCCGTTTGGTGCGGTAGTGGAAATATACGGGGTGACAAATGTAGCGGGCACGCCCGATTGTTGGCGGTGATAAAGTAATGGCTGAGCTGAATGGGTTTATAGCTGGATACTTGGAAGTTAGAAAACATGGACAAGATGCCGTGACGTCTGACATGGGGACAAAGAAAACGTATTGCGCCGACGACCCCAAGTAAGAATGGAACAAGGGCAGGAAGATGATGAGTAAGTTGAGGTTCCCCAGTAGATTTGATTTTTTTTACACAAACCTCAGGTCAGCCAACTTAATAACAAGCGATAAATAATCTGTGATAGAACAGAAGAATAGTACGGTCGAAAGCAGAGAGTTTAATTACGCTAGATCCGAACTGACCGACCTTAAGTCCGCAAGACTATTAAGGCCATCACAATTAATTGTGTGTGACCGCTCGCGTCGCCGGCCGCCCCTAACTAACGCCCGTATATTTCCAACTTGGACTTTAAATGGTCGCTAATGTGTCGTGTGGAGTTAAATTTTTAAGATTGGTTTGTGAATCGACTATTTTTAGTCGCCTACTGCTGACAGCTAAAACTGTAGCGTAGTTTTCGTAAGATTTCTACTCGATCTATGAAAATATCTAAGAAGTTGGGTAAAAAAAAAAGTTTCGGGTAGCTTGATGCACTGGGGTCTGGACCATGGCAATTAGGAGGAGCTATTGCAA
This sequence comes from Eurois occulta, assembly GCA_950022335.1. Classification (NCBI taxonomy): domain Eukaryota; kingdom Metazoa; phylum Arthropoda; class Insecta; order Lepidoptera; family Noctuidae; genus Eurois; species Eurois occulta. The sequence goes on along the minus strand of OX465485.1, from coordinate 19,172,602 downwards.
TTACTTCACTCTTTAAATTAATTGAAATACTTACTCGGTGTGAACTCCCATTTACTTATTTACTTATTAAATACCTAAACAAATAAGAGAACTCTCATTTACTTATTTAAAAAAAAAACTAAAAAGATGGCTGTTTAATAATGTTTTTTACACAATAAGTGAATTTTTAACTTTCAAGCCCAACTGTACCTAATGGTTTCACTGTACGTACCAACCTAACTATGTGTAAAAATACTACATAATATAAATATTTTGATAGGTACTCTTTAGTAATAATTTTAAGTTGAATTTGTAACTTTTAACACTGTTTGTCATCTAAACTTTAATTGTTAACTTATATTTTAGATACCAATATTTGCATGCTGAATTTTTAGTAAGCGGAATATGTAGAACCTATTCATCTTTAACACCTCAATGTACCATATTTCACGCAAGTAAAGATTATTCTATTCTATTCTATTCCCCAGCAACAAATTAATTAAGATCAATTAAGTTAAAATAATTCAATGTAGAAGAACCTTTATAAGCACAGCATGGGGTTAGCCAAAGGTTGAAGAAAAAGAAGAAATAGTTTAAACTTATGAGATGGTGTGTCGCATGTTTATGACGTCAGCGACATATCAACTGAACGCGCACGAATGTTACCGACAGTGCCTATTATTGGCTCCATTAAATGTTCCAACTTGATAATACGTATACAGCGTGAAAAAAAATTTGGCCCTCCCTTACAAAACTGACTACCAGCTGATTGATTTACTATGGGAGGGCCAAATTTTTTTTTCATATTTCGACCTATGTTCTTTGGGGAAAGTTGTTGAGTTTCATGAGCACATTCGCCTCCTTCAGGGTTGATACCCCCTTCCGTTACACGCTGTATACAGTACCACAATACTTTAAACAAAAGTGTTTACAACAGTCTACCTTTACGAGAAGATTTAAAGAGTGAAAACGGGCCCGTGGAGAGAATTATATCCACCTACCTGTATCAGAGGTCCCAAGTTTTTGCCTCAGGAATTATACGGGTCGGACAAGTATACATAATGTACTGTTTTTATGTGTAATACTGTGTGGAAGCAAGGAGGTGGTGATAGCGATTCTCTTTTAATTAAACTTGAAGTAGATTATTAATTTATACAGTTTAGGCTCCAAATAAATGTTGATGGATGGAGAGGGAGAGGGAGACCAAGGAAACGATGAATGGATTGTGTGATGGATGATATAAATGAAATAGGAGAAAATGATAGCGTGACGGTTGACAGATCAGAATGGAAGAAAAAAACGTGTTGCGTTGCGCTGACCCCAAGTACCTAACATGGGACAAGGGCAGGAGTATGATGACACTTTAGGCTGCAAATTGCAAGGCTCTAACCTAGAAATATGAAATTTTGCACTGTAATTTCGACCTGCTAGGCTAGGTGGAGTAGCAGCTAAATGAATACTGTTACGTCGGTTGCTTTACGAGAACATTCCAGATTACGTGCGCATCTCGAATGTCCTAGTAAGGACCTCTCTATAAGTCAATGAGTCTAGAATGTTCCACTATAGAAATGTCTAGAAGATTCGAGAAACTTGTAGAACTTTCTTGAAGGACAATGTTCTACTATGGAGCTGTCTAGAAGATTCGAGAAAGTTGTAGAACTTTCTCGAAGGATGATGCTCGCCTATGAACTGCGAAGAAGTTTCCTGAAACTTGTGGAACTTTCTCGAAGGATCGGTTGGCATATAAATAGCCGTCGTTTAAGCGGGAGCAGTCATTCTGATTTTGGCTACACAACGAAGCAAATCGAAGTAAACTAGAAGTGCGATATCTAAGTGAGTAGTGATTAGTGAACTTGTGATTAAGTTTTAAGTGATTTGTAATTAATAAAGTTATTTTGTGTTTAATTTGGTATTTAATTTATCCCATACCCAACTCGTAACAATATGTATTTGAGAAGAATAATAATGGCATATAAATAATAATGGTAATAATGGTAATAATAATGGTATGGATGAATGATAATGGCTGTAAGACAGGCTTGTATCATTTTTATCATTTTATCACCGCTGTCACAGCCACCCAACCCTTGTAATGAAAGATCGATAAAAACTGTACTTTCTTCGAGATTTGTTAACGTGAAGGGTCAGAGGGCCGTACCCTTTGTTTTTTGCCCCGTTGCTTACTTTAATATTGATACAGGTAGATATTATGTGTTGATGTATGGGTTAACATTACGAGTTCGTAAACAAAGTGTTTTTTCATTACTTTTCTTGTACGGATAATAAATTAATTGTGTTTTCTTCAGGCAATCTTCCATATTATTATTATCAACACACATCCCAAACCGCTGGTTCTAGAGACATGCAACTTGGAGGGTGTGTTCTTTAAGAGTAAGTATCCACTAAGAAAGGATTTTTGGGAATTCCACCCCTAAAGGGGTAAAATAGGGGATGGAAGTTTATATGATAGTCCGTCAGTTTTGAAGTAAGGATCTTCAAATTTTGTGTTTAGGCTGACGATTGAAAATTAATTTATACGTGTCTCAGCATTTTTGATAATTCTACACTCGGGTCACTGGGTTAAAAAGGGGGATGAAGGTATTAAGCTGGGTTAACCCATAGGTTACTTTTTAATCCCGGTAGTACGTTCCCGTCGGATTTTTTTCGACATCCACGCGGGCGGAGCCGCGGGAAAAAGCTAGTTAAATATAATTAACATGGTATAGACAAAGTTTTGATAGGGCTAAAAATGAGAGAGACCAAAACAAGCAAAGAGGTTGACTACTGTTTGGGTGTACCGAGACCCTAGGAAAGACTCACATAAAGGGCCCACATCAAGTGAAATTTTATCAGTGACTGACTGCCACAATACCGTAACCCTTAGGTCAATCTAGTTGAAAAGATCGTTGTGGAAATACAAAACAATTGTCACCTATTCCAGCCCTTTGAATGCGATTGACACGGAACAACAGTTGGGGCCGGACTCCACCGAAGTGGAGGCCAGCCGAGAGAAGAGATGTGTAGTAAACCACCAATAGAATTTCGTTATTTACACTTCTCGTCTCTGCTTTAGTGGAAACGGTTGAGCAAGGAGGAGATTAAATGTCTCGTGATTGTTTAGGCTAGCGGAGACGAGAAAAGAGGTGAGCGGCGTGGGGGGGATACACCCTAGCTTCCAAACTTCCCCCTTCTCTCAACTTTACAAATCCCAGCACAGCTTCGGTGGATGCACCTTAGCTCTTAGGCATCTTCTGTCTTCTCCACTTTGGTGGATTCTAGGCCTTATTGCTAGGGCTGAAGATACCGATTAAACTAATTTGAATCGCCGCAGAATTCAACCGATGTTTCTTGCCTTATAAAGTTTTTTAGTTTCTTTTACGACACTCACGAGTCTTAGTCTTAGTGTTAGTCATTCATTTCGAAACAATAAACATTGTGTAGAAATTTTGTAAAATAAAACAGTAGGTATCATTAAAACAGTATCATTAAAACATTACAATCGAAAAAACTTAATACAAGTAGAATAACAAATGTAAAAAACAAATTGTGTTAAAAAGATTAATAATATGTCAACTAATTTTCCGAGTCTGAATCAATAATCAAAATAAATTGTTATATAGTTCTATTTGTAGTCTGTATAGTATAATGTATATTTATAATTGAACTTTAAGTCAGTTCTTTAAATATAGATAATTCGACCTTCAAGATTGTTAATGGACAATACACGTCGCTCAAATAAAGTTATTGATGGTGTAATTAAAATGGAATATCAAATATAAATAAAAACAAATTGTTATAAAAAGGTCAGTCTGGTAATAATATGTCATCTAATTGAGATATCGACTTAACACCGCAAAAATCCAGCGGAGTATTTGCGTAACACACTTACATTGACAATGTCAATCATTTTGACAAGACATTGTAAATTGTTTAACAACATTGCGATATTTATCTTGCAGAGCTAAGGAATTTTTCAAACATATGAAGCAATGGTTTAGTAATTGATTGAAAGTGTGTTGTGAAATGATGGTGTACATACAAGGTGGAAGGGCACCACCGACGTACAAACGGTTCTACATAATTATTCAGTACATCATTCTGAACTCACATAGAAATTATTCATCGGTAATTAAAAAAAAAATTCGGCCAGATGGGCAGACGACATAGTTGCCATCGAGGGAAAAACCTGGATGAGGCTGGCACAGGAGCGTGGAGATTGGCAGAAGAAAAGAGAGGCCTATACTCAGCAGTGGGTGAATTCAGGCTGTGGATGATGATGATGAATTTAAAAAAAATACTGCTTTTTCCTGCAAAAGTGTGCAACACCTACACGGTCAAAATTCAAGGAACGGCTAGTTTTTGTTTCAGAATTATGTACTGAATACGTGGTAAGCGTCTGTGCGTCCGTATCCCTGCCACCCTGTATCATCAGAATCAGAATCATTTATATGTTAAACATAGGTATAAACATTAGGGGTCTTTTAAATAGTCATCATCATCATCATCTGCCTAGCCTTTTCCCAACTACGTTGGGGTCGGCTTTCAGTCTAACCGGATGCAGCTGAATACCAGTATTTGACATGGAGCGACTGTATGTTACACTTAAAACTCATCTAAATTCAGCAGTTGAGTAAAATAAGCTAGTTTGAACGGACCACATGTTCCTTTGTAATGAAAGAGCTAGCTGAAAAACAGACAGACGTGGCTCAAATACTAGATTTAAAAGCTGTAGTAAAACTAAAAATGCAGCATTCTAGAACTTTTTATCTCTGGAATTCCTAATCTAATTTAATGCAGGTCTCCGTTTTCTAATCCTCCCCTAAATTGAAGTTTTCTTTTATTCAAGTCATTTGAGTTTATACTTCAGTGTAATAGCTGTCTGTGTACTGTTTCAAAAGAATCGTAAAATAAAATAAAAGTATTCTTTACGACTTTATGAGAACAATAGAATTAAACGACTGCTTCGTTGGTGTAGTGGTTGCAAGCGCTATTGCTGGGGATGAGGTCTTGGGTTCAAATATCAGGCCGGTGAAAGTAGTATTGGGTTGTTCAATAATTTCTCAGTAGCAGCCCGTCGTCTGGATTTGTTCCCGGTTGATGGTAATAGGGTCGTCCCTCGTACATAAGACGAGAATGGCGAAATCATCATCATCATCTGCCTAGTCTTTTCCCGACTATGTTGGGGTCGACTTCCAGTCTAACCGGATGCAGCTGAATATCAGTATTTTACATGGAGCGACTGCCTATCTGACCTCCACAACCCAGCTAGCACTGGGTAACACGATACCCTTTGATAAGACTGGTTGTCAGACTTTCGGGCCACTGACTACCTTAACGACTGTCAAAGATCTACAAATGACAGCCAGGACCAACGGCTTAACGTGCTTTCCGATGCACGGAGGAAACTCGGTATGTGATGGGTGGTCACCCATCCACGGGCAAGCGCGGCTTAACCAGAAGATCGACGCGAGCGGCTGCTATTATTTAGCGAAATGTGGGTGTAGATAGATCTATATTAATGCTGCACCAACCAATGGGGCAGCTCCATATTATGATCATAGAACTATGACAAAGTCTAGGGCAATGAATTTCAAGCCTTTTACCCACAAAGAAGTAGTTCTGGGCTGAAGATAAAAGATCCTGGAAGCTAGCCAGGATAATTCCAGGATCCACTGGATATCGTAAATTCCACTGCACACAATCTCATTCCAGTTGCAAACTTTGGAAATATTTTAAATTTTATAGTTAGACATAAAATTTTAGTTTTATTTTATTCTAAGAGTGAATGGAAAAGGACAGCTGTTTGCATAAATCAGGGCAAGATAGTGTTGAAATGGAAACGGGGAAAATTAATAATTAAATTTTCTGTTTTTCTGGCGTCGCATTTGCATTCACTACTCGCTGGTTTTCACTAGCAAGCTTCCACCTGGACACGAGTTGCCGTGGCCGACTTGGAAATCCCTAAACAGACTTCGAACCCAGGTTGGCCGGAGCAAAGACAATCTCTGCAGATGGGGGTTCGTGGACGGCTCAGACCTCAAGTGCGTATGCGGTGTCTCCTCACAAACAATGACCCACCTTCCATCTTGCACCGCATGCCCTATCACCTGCGCTCTTGATGATTTAATTACTGCATCAGAGAACGGGGTTCGTGTGGCTGAATTTTGGGCTAAACATTTTGTTTTTTTTTTGCCATCGGTACGCTAAGAAGAAGACTAGCAATGAAGATTATAGAGTTCGTTACACACTATTAAAGAAGACCAGTCAGATCCAGTTCACTGCTAGACAAACCATCTTTATGTCACAACAATGTAGTCCTATGTTTTTAACGTTGCCCCACTACAGGAATCTCTCCTGTATCGTGGGTGCGTTTACAAATATTTAAAGTCACGTATTCAAACAGCCGGAATACCTGTAGGCCATACAAATATTTGTTCCATGCGGGGATTCAACCCGCGACACGCAGCACAGCAGTTAATCGCTCAGCTACGGCGCCAACCGTGTCGTCAAATGTCCTATGTCCTTTCCTTCAATTTTGATGGTCTTCTATTCGTGAACTTTCACGCACATTCTATGTTAAAACCTCGTAATTTCCTCGACCAGAATAAACCTTGCTTGGATGGTCTGAAGTTCATACTTTGCAATTTAACTTCCCATCTGAAACAGTATACTCAGTCAAGGTGAGTTAAGAAACCAATGCAAATTCAAGATGTAAACGTACCCTTTACGAAGCCGACAACCAAGCATTCTGTTCATCAAACTAAGAGTAGCCTACGCAAAAATTTTTGCTGGGAAACGACTTTTTTTTGGGTGAAAAATAGCGTTTTACCATAAAACTCAATGTAACGCGCTCAAAACATTGTGGTTATGGAAGCATTGAATAGCTAACGGGTCATGGAGGTATTTAAAGTAAAGAAAATGTATTTTTTTTTAATTATGAAAAGGTTGGAACTTTGAACTCTAATATCACCGTAACTTGATCGCAATGACGGGAAGAACAAGTGCCTTCCATTCGGTTTCGTTAAGGGTCTTTTAACACCCTTTAATTATGTACTAATAAGGTAGGATCTTGTGTGGGTGACGGCGTGATCAAGAGCCTGCCTGCGCGCGCGTCGTGCCACGGACACCAGTGGTCTTCTGACTTGCCGGTCGCGCCGCGCTAATAATATTATTTCGCTTTAATCATATTAATTATTGCTATTGTCTGTCTGAGTATATAACTGTAGTAACGCTTGATATAATAATTTCATCTTTGTCTTTAAATAATACCATTCATTTCTAAGCTTACGCCCTTCATTCTTCCTGCTTCGCTTCGCTTCGCAGCGCCAATATAGCGCTTAACTGGCTTACCATACGGGTTAAATACCCGCGTGGAGTTAGTATAGGTATCACATAGAACCATACTGCGATCAATACAACTTGGAGTTCACAGCATAAGTAAATACTGCACTTCGCTATGTCAAGTAATAATAAATTCTAATCAAAATAAACGACGCCTTTTACTAACAAAGCTAGAGAGCTCTGCCATACATAATATTTTATCGTCGAGAACATAACAGAGTGTTATGTTTTCTATAATGGTTCCATTGAATATAAATGAAGTTATTATGCACGAACTGCAGCAGAGTGACTGGCTGAATTCAATTACTTTGAGCTTTTTACAGTTTTATACTAACAACTTATTTTCATTTCAGAGAAAGTGTCATCGAACTTTGTACTCTAAATGGATCCAATGGATGGAGTTTTTTTTAAAACTCTCCAGAAAAGGTCGCATTTGAAGGTCTTTCAAATGTTGTACATTTGAAAGACGGGAAACAGCAAAGAAGCAAACTTTTTATCTCAACACTCATTAAAATCACCCCATATGCGGTCGACTGCACAACATTGGGATTGCCATCCAATCACGAAAGATAACTGCCATTCTACGTTTGGTATACTTATTGGTCCATGTTTGGAAAACAAAAAAACTATTTTGGAGCTTTCCTAGTTACGCTTGTTCTCTTTTTACGCTTTATTACAAGTGATTTAATGATAATTCCAGCAGTTGGTAATACCATTTGTATTACCAACTGCTGGAATGCTGCATTTGTATATCATAGTTTTTAATACCATTTTCCTAAGTCATCGCATATCGTGTCCTAGCTACATGTGCCTCCGAAGTAATTATTGGTTAGCTTAATAAGTCTAAAAAACTAAGACCCTATTCTATATGCCACCTCTGTTTTTCTTGCATCCATGGCAAGATTGTGGGACGTATAAACTTTTCAACTTGTTACGAGAGAGTTTTTCATGAAAAATTCAAATATTAATTTGTGTGCGGTGAAACTGCTGAAGTAAATCTATATTAGGGATTTTATTTTGCAATACATCTTGCATAGGCACTGCCCCGCAGGATCCACCAATAGGGTAGTGAAGACGATTTTCTCTGAAAATAAATAGGTATCTGACGAATCTTTTTGAGTAAAAATAATAAATAGCAAGTCTTAGAGAGATCGATTTTTTCTAAGGATTCTATTTGTTTATAGATCTCCTTTTGGTTTTCTACTTAATTATCAAAATAAGAACAAGAAAATGTGTGAAAAATGACTATATTGTGTATTCTATGTTACGTACATTTTGGATTGCATCCTAGTATAGGAGCGATACTTAATATGTTTGTAAAGCAAAAACGTCCTATTGACTAAACATACGAGTAGTTAATCCTCTGCGTCATAGATGCAAGCGCACAGCGCAAGTAAAGTTATCCGCCACTTAAGACTATATAGAAGAACCCGACAAGAACTTTCGGGCAGAGGGCCCACCAGACACAACACCCGTCTGGTCGGGGGATCCTCCCTTTTCTTTGGGGGATGAAGAACTTTACACCCTGTTCTTCATACCCTCCAAAATGTATGTCTCATATAATCGAATTTCCTCCGTGCCTCGGAAAGCACGTTAAGCTGTTGGTCCCGGCTCTCATTTGTAGATCTTTGACAGGCGTTACAGTTAGTCAGTGGCCCGAAAGTCTGACAACCAGTCTTACCAAAGGGTATCGTACTACCCAGAACTAACTGAGTTGTGGAGGTCAGATAGGCAGTCGCTCCACGTAAAATACTGGTATTCAGCTGCATCCGGTTAGACTGGAAGCCGACCCCAAAATACTTAGGAAAAGGCTAGGCAGATGATGATGTTTTGTCCTGTGCGAGTCTTTTAAATACTTTTTTTTTAATACTTCTTTTCTTTCTTTCTGATTTCCCGGCAGGTCATTTCAATCAGAACTTAGCTCGCAAGTAAACCTGAACTGATGTTGTTTCTGCAGTTCTCAATCCATTACAGTAATTGTATTACCGTCCAATTTGTGACCCTTTCCGTCGCCGGGGAAATCTTCGAGGGTAGTATAGAAATCATTGTATGACGCTGTTGTAGTACATACAAACCTTGAGTTTTATGTAGGCGCTGCGACACTTTTCTGTGAATTTTATATCACTACGTTTTCTGTGGGTTGTTGTTTGTTAGTAAAGAACAATCACAGTTCCCAAAGGCTGGTTTTCCAATAATTGATTAGCAGTCATGTTACAATAAGTTGTTTGGTAATCGTTTATCGTGGTATGGACATGTGATGCGCAGGAATGAGGAAAATGTAGTGAGGAAAATTTTGAGTAAGAATGTAGATGGATATAAGAGTAGAGGAAGACCAAAAAAACGATGGATGGACTGTGTGAAGGATGATATGTCTAGAAAGGAGGTGACTGCTGAGATAACGAGCAATAGAGAAGTATGGAAGAAGAAAACATGCTGCGCCGACCCCAAATAAATTGGGATAAGGGCAGGAGAACTATGATGTTACAATAAGTTTAAGTCTTGTCTTGCAAATTTGAGTTCTTTGGATATTCAAATTAATGTCGAAAGCGACAGACGCAATGGCCTATCCTCTTAATACTAAGCTCTAGTAGCTCTAGCTTCCTTAATTAAAAACATAAAAGGCGAGACCATAAATAATTGTTTAATGAGGTTTGAATTATAACTTTTGCTTACTTCCACTATTAAAAGTATTTCCAGTCAAACTCACTTTTGAAAGTCAAAAAAACAAAAAGAAGCGAAGCTCGAAAGTCACAAGGCATTATAACTTGAGAAAGTACTGCAGTTGCACATTCCAAAGCGTAGATCTCTATGGAGAAGAATGGGAAAGAAACTCCATGGACACTCTTTTAAATCCGAATCATGGTTTCGGGTTAAGACATAGGTACTTTTAATACTGGTCATCTCTTAGCTGCCACGGTTTATTTTAATTACTTTATTTTTAAATTGTTGATTTAATCTTTTACTCTGGACGCTCTTAATGTGCACGTCTTTCCACATCGTTCTCATATAAATGTATAATCTCAACATGAATAATGTAACCAAGATTTTGTAACAATATTTTAAAAGAGTGTTTTCCGTTCAACCGATAAGCCGTGAAAATGTAACAAGAGGATATATTTCGCAATTATAATGTTAAAGTTAAAATACGAAGTATGGATTAAACAAATGAAGTTTGCCATTACGCGGCAATGCTGCCAGTCTTCTGGACACTTTTCCTATTGACAACGATATGGACGAATTTTTCGAGGCCTTGTATTTTTTCCCCATTTTAATTATTGCATATACTTGATTATTATTTTATACCTATTTGTAGGTTGTAAACAATGTACAAATTGAGTTCAAATAAAATTATTGAATTGTGCTTATTAAAAAACAAATAAAGAAGCAATTCGCATGGAAACATTAAACTTTTGTACATAATAATACTCACGGGTAGAAAAATAAAACTCACGGGTAAATAAAGTAAATTTCCTTCATTTCCAAAAGCTCCTAGCAATCTAAATATGAACCCTAATTGCATCCAATTATCGCTAGTCCAAGTTTCTATTAAAGCCGTCATACCATCTAGATGATCCTCAGAGTTCAAATTAACTTCAAAGTTTAAGCTAACTGAGTTAACTGAACTGTAACAACAACCGGTTATTTGATAAACTGCACTAAGTAATTAAGATGTATTATATCTACTACAATATTGTGAAAGTGAGTTTGTTCGTCGTGTCTTCACGCTTTAACGGCTGAATGGATTTTGATTAAATTTACAATACAGATAGATCATGAGCTGTGTTAGGATATGACATACCATCACGCCAGTAATCCTCGAAGGCTAAGGCAAATGAGACACTCATAGTACACCCACATTTAGCCAGTTATGTAGGTAATATCCCATGTAAAAGGGGGCGCGCCTATTCCCACAAATCATCATCTTCCTGCCCTTGTCCCATGTTATTTGGGGTCGGCGCAACACGTTTTTCTCTCCGTCTCCTCTGTCAACCGTCACGCTATCATTTACTTCTTTATCTTTCATATCATTCCTCACACAATCCATCCATCGTTTCCTTGGTCTTCCTCTCCCTCTCCATCCATCAACGTTTATATTCATCACTCTTTTAGTCACATGCGATTCGTCCCTCCTATTCCCGCCTATTCCCACAAATCTACACTCTAAATTGGGTTAGGACAAAGGGATTTTTTTATTCGGTGGGATGTTTCGTGAGCTAATTTCCATCCTCCACGCGAGCGAAGCCATGGGTAAAAGCTAGTAGTTGCAAACAGCAATATGGAGAGAGAGTTGCATTATTAACACAAACTGTAGTAGTTGTACAAAGCAAGCAGTTGTGCGAGCGTGTTATGTTTGGCTGTGATATTACTTTAGTTTATTGATTAAGTGGATGCAACTTGCTGGCTATAAGCAGGGTGGGAGGGACACTGACGCTAAAACAGTTACCACGTATTTTGAGCTCGTTTTTTAATAACTTTGTCGGTTATTAAAAAAAAAGCAGCGGTTAGTACCTACAAAACTGCAATACCAAGAAAATAGTAGGTATCTCATTCAAAAAGAGTTTTTCCACGTCAGATTCAATAACCTTCAATCAGGCCACGAGTTCAACTGAATTTCCTTTATCAATTTCCGCGAATTTTCCACTGCAGTAGGAATGTCCAATTTGCACTAACAAAGGGTTTGTATGTCAGTATGTAAGTCACAACTGAATTTATTTTAATAGATCGTGGATAATCCGTGGCAATCTGCCAGCCCATTGATTGAAAATCGTCGCTTCGATGCTCGCAAACTTGTATATTCTGTTTTTGATGTTAAAGTGTAGGGTCCAGTGCCAAAATGTGGTATTGGGCAGCGAAACTGGTGGTATTGAAAATAAATAGACGTTGAATTGTGTTCCGAACAAAAATGTATTCATGTGGAAAACGATAAACATTATATTGAATTACAGACTAAAACCCGCTTGTCTACTAAATATTCAATGCGTTTATATATAGCATAATTCTGTCTCTGTCATCTTCAAACGTGTGGTTGCTTGCCGATGCCCAGGTTGGGCAGTGTTATTGGGTTTTTCCATAAGAAATTTCTCAGTAGCAGCCACGGAGTCTGGATTTGTGCTCGGTTGATGAAAATAGGCTCGCCCCCTCTTATTTAATCATAACTGGCAATTTGTGGGTGTATTATTTTAGGTAAGCCTCTGCCTAACCCTTCCGGGATTACAGGCGTGATGTTATGTTATATTAAATAAAAAACGTCAAGATAGCGTATTATTTATTTAATTTGTGAACTTCAATATATAAATCAGAAGGCCAGGTGCCACTCCAATGCTATAAATTGTGAATTTGTATTAATTACTCGGTGCCCCTTGATCGGTAATTAACACATTGCAATGAATCTATTTTAATAGAATAAGTAAGCTGAAGTGGCAATGGACTGACTATATTAGCCATAGAACCGATGACCGTTGGGGTAGACGTGTTCTTGAGTAGAGACTGCGAAGCGGCGAGCGTAAGGTGGGACGCCCTCAGGCTTGGCGACGATCTTCGCAGGGTGGCTGGTAGCAACTGGACGAGAGTTGCTGATAATAGAGTTTATAGGCGTGTGATTTAAGAGGCCTATGTCCAGCAGTGGACTGTTGTAGGGTGATGATGATGATGAATGAATCTATTTCGGAATATCGTGACTATGTTTCATTTTGTACACCATTCTGAAACAAAAAGTAAATCTTTTTAATACTTTTTTTCTAAAAATGTAAATTAAATTTACCCCTTATAATAATAATTAAGTAGGTATAGCCAACCACGTTATTCCCTTATCACCCTAGGGTTAAATTTTAATTGTACGTCATAAATTGAAAATAGTGGTCAGGCACTTGTCAAAGCGACTTATATAGAGTTAAGTAGAGTACAGAGTTGAGTTCTTATGTTGAGTTGAGTTGTAGTATCTAAGGTGTTTACTAAGAAAATGGTTCCTATGTAGTTCCAAATATAAACAATTTATTATTATTATTTATTATTATATCAGTCCTTTATTTCTTTGACTTTTACATCATCGTTAAACAGATATAATGTCACTTTTACTAGGCAGGCTATTTTTGTTTGCAACACCAATGTACAAGTCAAATAAGTTACGAGATAGATTCTACATTAATGAAGCTTCAATTTACTGCCAGCAAAGGTAAACCACAAACGAGGTCGTCATCTCAATGCCAGATATTACCTTTCCACCATCATGATAATTGTAGCCAGCAAGTACCCACCAGCCAGGAGTATGAAAGCAGGTGCTGCTCCTCCCAAAGCGAGGGCTCGAGGCGAACTACCTTCGCACTTAACTTCAAATGATGATCGGCGGATCTGGATGCAGGAGACTATACCTTGCTCTGATAGACGCATTAGACTGAAAACAGGAGAGAAGAGAAGTATAACTAAAGGAAAACAAGGACGTATGGTGGTGTACTACGATGAAAATGAAACCAGGCTAAAACTCATAGCACACTTATAAGCACTGCACTGCTGATGCCAATCCGAGGCGATGTACGATGCCGTAGCTACATCCCGTTTAGTAACTTTCCCGATTCGACAACTAAACAAAATATCATCAAAAAAAAGTGCCGTTTCGTAACTATTTTTATCTTCATACATTGAGTCTCGTTTCGTCAACTTTCGAGTATGTGTGAATTCATTCTCGTTTGGTAAACTTTTTGTTCGGCAAGTACAGTTAGGTTTCAGTAGAACTACTAATAAGAAATACACGGTGCTTTGCGAATTTTACGTTTAACTATGAAGTTAAATAGAAATAATTCCAAAGAGTTAGTTCCACTGATACTGATCTCGTGCAGTTCTTATAACGTTGAGCTGTAACTCACACTTTCAAAACTACGACAGTATCGAAAGTCTGAAGACTTTTTGTGAAACACAATCACGAATTTTAATAAGAACGATATAAAATGTCAAAGACGCGCAGGTAAATTTATAAGGATTGTGCAGTTTTATGAGTATGATACGCGTTTATACCTTTTTTTTGTTTATAAAGGCGACCGGTCTTTGGGGATAAGACCGGGGACCGTGGGATTTCTACCGCACTAAAACCACCCCGGTGTTCACCATCCGCACATGAGAGGAGGCACCGTTTCCTCTTAAAAGACCTGGTCGGAGCCCCCTCTGTGCAACGCCTGTTAAGGCACATCCCTGGGACGCATTTATACCTAGATATTATTGGAACCCTAGAAATTAACTCTTGAACTAAGTTAGTTTTGAAGCAAAATAACCAGAAAGCAAAAGTTTTAGAGACTCGGTAGTTTACAGAGTTGTGATTCGTACCTCCAAGTCATAAACTCTTTATATGGGCTTTGTTTCTGAAGGACTGGGTACAGCACGGTTTTCTCCATAGACTGTAAGGAACCAAGCTCACATAGCTCATCCTGGGTAAACGTTTTTGATATCAGAGCGTTGGCGCTGTTCACTTCGGTATGGTAAGCGTAGCCTGTAAAATATTAATTTGACATAATCATCATCATCATCTGCATAATCTTTTCCTAACTATGTTAGGGTCAGCTTTCACTCAAACTGGATGCAGACTGCCCATCTGACCTACAAAACACAACCAAGGGTAATGCGATACCCCTTGGTAAGCCTGCTTGCTATGCTGTCAGGCTTATTATATCAATTTGAGACAAGCAAGAGTGATATTGAGAACATTGTTTCCAACAATTATTTCATAATCATCATCATTTAAGCTGAAAGACCAGACCGTCCAGTGCCAGCACCAGACGTCTGGACGTCATCGTGTGTGTGGAGTTTTGAGTGTGATTGTGGACGGCTTTAAGAAGAGATTACGGAAGGCCGAAGAAATGATGGATGGACTGTGTGAAAGATGATATGAGGATATGACTCATTGAATGACTTGTAATAGGGAAGTATGGATGAAGTAGAAGAAGACATGTTGCGCCGACAGTAAATAAATTGGGATAAATGCAAGGAAATAATGACAAAAATGTACTTCTTTTTTCAAACTTATAATTAGTTGAGTAGAATAAATGAAAAATATAATAAAACAGTTTATTCGTAAAACTGTTTTATTATATTTTTCATTTATTCTAAAGTTACAGAGTATGTTACAAAAGTTAGCTCAACTAATTATAAGTTTCATTAAACATTTCTGCAATAAACTTCATCAGTTCAAGTTTAATGTAGAAATACAAACTTTCAGCCTTTTGGGATTGTTGGTTCATGAAAGTTAGCATACAAACTATGTAGGAACATTGTTCTGTTCATCATATTCTAGTAGTCACTTCAAGGTTAAGTATACTCAGCCTTTATTGTTCCCACTGCTGGGACACTAGTCTCCTCTCCGTGCCAAGGAGCGGGTGGTCGTACCAACGACAACCTACTCCGAACTGAACTGCTCCTGAACGTCTCATGTCTTCGAAGTTCCTCATCACTTATGTTTTCCTTCACCGTTTTGAGAGCAGAAGTAACTTCAGATTAATTACAAAATCTCTCCATTGTAGTATTAGGCCTCGTTCACACGGCGTTGATCTGTTCGTTATTTTATTGTATAATTTTGAGGTCACATGGCAGTCTCATACTGCATTTGCTTTTAACTGATTGAACACAAGGCTTTTGACTTATGATCCCAGTTTTTACTTTAAAATATCGATCACGGCCACTTAGGAGTAGCTTATAAAGTCCGTCCACTACTAAACAGCTTTAAATAAACGAAAGTGTTGCTATATACCTAAAATCCTTGAACTTTTTCCATGCAAGACTTTTCTACAAATCTAATGCCATAGAAAAACGATCCGGGTCGTAGTAAATTACGGCAATTTATTACGGAACTCCAATTTCGGGTCCATGTATAAAAACCTTTGGGATCTGACTGAGCTGGGAGAGAATCGATCGTGTTACTCATATGGGGCTCCTAAATAGATGCGGAAAATATAGTGTGGGGTTATTGTTTCAGTTACAGTTAGTGTAACCAAGATGGTCCTAAGATTATAAATGCTTGATTTCATGTTGAGTCAATGGACCTTTTATTTTAAAGATAAAGATAAAGATGCATTTATTTGTTTAAACATGTGTGACATGATACATAGATATATGCACATATGGATGGAAACGAGTTTAGATTGCTGGTTCAACATGTTTTGCCATAATCGGCCTACAAAATTGTTTATAATAATTAATTGGAAATTACAAATTAAACAAAAATTAAATTTTATATAGTCAAAAATTCAATCAATTCAAATATATATTAACAGTCAATACAAAAATATGGTCAAAAAAGAATAATTGGATTTTTTTCGATTTAATGGTGGCTCAGCTCAAAATTTCAATTTTTGCGTGCTAATTGAAGCTGATTAAACTTTATAAATACGTAGCGTTTCTTTCAGACTAACCTCCCTTCTGCACCATTTTGATCCCTTCGACCAGGTCCACCAATAGTGGAGCATCCTTCTTCTTGTTGAATACTTTCTTCTTGCGCAGCTCGTCCTCGATCGGAGCGTTCCGTTTGTTGAAGTAGTATGAAGGGGTCTGCAAGGTTACGGTATTGGTTAGCCATTGAACGGGTCAGTATTGGCTTTGTAGGAGAGGAATTTAGGGTTGAGATGAGATTGAAAAGTGGTCTATTCAAGCTACAGACAGTTCTAGTCTCCAAATAGCCTCATTATTATGTACATGAATAGCAATATCAAATACGACAAAGTTTTAGTAACAAATTTCGTTTACATCGGTCCACTTAGATTTTTAGGCAACGATTTCTGTACTCTCGAAAAGTCGAATTGTGTTTTTGAGGCCAAGGATAATAATAGGAAGGAAGGAGGATCAGAACCCTCAGGATCACAATAACTGAACCCATTTAGTGTACTACCAAGTCACGAGTACCATAACTGAATTGTTATCAAAAACTCAAAAAAACTCAAAGCATTTGTTTCAATTAGACCATTACGGCACTTTTGAATGTCAAAAAAAAACAAAAAGAAGCGAAGCTACAGTCAAGGCATAATAACTTGAGAAAGTACTGCAGTTGCACATTCCAAAGCGTAGATCTCTATGGAGAAGAATGGGCAACAAACTCCATGGACACTCTTTTAAATCAAAATATTGTTACAAAATCTTGGTTACATCATTATCATTAGATTATACAAAATTATATGTGAGAACGATGTAGAAAGACGTGCACATTAAGAGCGTCCAGAGTAAAAGATAAAATCAACAATTTAAAAATAAAGTAATTAAAATAAACCGTGGCAGCTAAGAGATGACCAGTCCCAACTGACAGCGCCCGTTCACGAACATGACGCATGGATCAGCCCCATTCAGCTCAACCATATTGAAGGGAACTAAATGACCCGACACACCCGCCACCATCAGCGAGACATTTGAGTGAGCATGACATTCTCTCAGCCACCAGGGCACATTCAAGTCAATGAACACTAAAAGCCATACCTGTAACCAGGACCGTGTGTACCCAATATCTTCATAGATCAGCTCCAGAGGACTCTCAAGCAGTTCCTTCAAGGAGTTGATGGAAGGAGGTGGACCGTTCAGCAGCCAGCTAACCACTGAGCTGGTGTAGTAGTTGTATAGCAGTACGCAGGACAGACCAGTCACCAGGATTGTGACCTTGCGAGCTGGGTTCAGAATAAATAAATAAGTAATTAGTAGGTCTTGTAGAATACTGTTTCTTGTATCTACTAAGTAATGTTACTAGCAGTTTTAAGAACATGTACCTAAGTACTTGTATGCTCGAAACCATACTAGTCTGTAAGTTGCTATCGTTATTTCTTAGGAAATATCCTTTTGAATATTGCGTAAGAAGATTAAAAACCCTCACACAATCTATCCATCGTTTCCTTGGTCTTCCTCTGCCTCTCCATCCATCAACATTAATATTCATCACTCTTTTAGTCACATGCGATTCGTCCCTCATCATCACATGTCCATACCAAGACAGTCGATTCCCTTTCAACTTTTCTGTAACTGGCGCAACTTTCAAACTTCCTCTAATATTTTATCTATTCTTATCACCCCACACATCCATCTCAACATTCTAATCTCCGCTACATGCAATCTTTTTTCATCCATCTTCTTCACAGCCCAGCATTCCGATCATTCCTCAGTAGGTTATAATCTAGTATTCATAGATTGAATTTCAGCCTAAACTAATAAAGCCTAGAGCCTTGATTGTTACAGTCTAATTTTAGACCTGACATGAATCTGGAACATTATTCAACTTTGATAACTTTGCTCGATTTAAGTTTCTTTGATCACTATCAACGAAAGTTAATCGCGTGTCAGTCTTTGTAATAAATGGGTAGCTTTCAGATGTTACGTCAGCGATGACTGTAATTTATCAGATTGAGACAAGTAGGTTTTAGTACACCAAAAAGACTTAAGGGAAAGTAGTTACTAGAGACCCGCCCATGCTTCGTATAGTATTTTTATGCTATGTCTTAGTTTAGTAATGTATTATTTGAATATTTACTATATATTTATTTATTTGAATAAAATCAAAAGTAATTTATACAAATTAAACTGTTAATCAGCACTTTTTGAAATTCAAAATGTACAAGAGACTGTACCCCAAAACGCTCACCCTACGCCAATTTATATGGTTGTGGAAACCACATCTTAATCTATTGAATATTTATTATATATTTATTTATTTGAATAAAATCAAAAGTAATTTATACAAATTAAACTGTTAATCAGCACTTTTTGAAATTCAAAATGTACAAGAGACCGTACCCTAAAACGCTCATCCTACGCCACTTTATATGTTTGTGGAAACCATATCTTAATCTATAGTTTAGTTAAGAAAATCCAAGAGGTCATACAAACTGCAAGACAGACCGACACGATAAAAGATTGAATTAACAGTAAAAAATATTGTACCTGTTGAAATCCTTTTTGTTCCACCATCATCAATATCTTGGAAAACTGTAAAATACACCATTCAACCATGAAACACAACATTATTAATACAAAATGATTAAACTGATCTAAACTAAAATACGCATAATTTTAACATACATTGCTGACAAATCGAAGCAACAACAGAGAATACTGCATACTGCACCGACGATGGACGTTGTTCCAGCAATGATGATAGTAGCAGGAGAGCAGCACATAGTCCTGAGACTGCTACCACAGCCCACCATGCTATAGGACTGAGAGGTCTTAGGAACTGGTTCTCGAACTTTCCAGGACCTACTGTTGGTATGCGGTAGTAGTAGCGAGTTCTGGAAGATGAGTTCGGAATTTTGTATTTGCACGCGCCATCCTTCAATTAGGTTATAATTATAAAGATAATAAGGCCGATGGGTCCTTCTATTGCCACAGTTCCAAATCCGGGTTGCTAATAAAAACTAATTAACGAAATAGCTCAATAACATTTTGCGCGACCCGAGGATCAAACACAAAACCCTAAGCTAAGCAGCCATGATTGCGACCACTACTCGTAAAACAGCGATGCAGTCAACGTTTAAGATGATAACTAAAATTAATTGAAGTGTGTGGCGGTTTAAGTGTACCTGATGATCCTTCGTTTTGCATAGATACATAATATAATATGACGCCTGTTTCTCCTATGGGTTAGGCAGAGGTGCGCCCAGTTCACCCACATTTCCAAGTCCAATTTAATAGGGTGTGAGGGGCGAATATTTGTATTAATGAAATATAATGTTCCAAACATAGATTTTGAAGTGACTCTTTAATTAAATGTTGCTTTTACGTATTGTGATAACGGTTTGGAATTTAAATCCCGCAGCCGGAATCATATTTGCATGTCAAACAATAATTCTTTCGGTTCAGGCTTTGTTTCTTTAATTTGCGTTTCATAAATTATTCATTTTCATTTCGTTATTATTGTTAGGAAATTCGTAGGTAGGCATAGATTTATTGTATCGACTCGTCAAGTTTCTACTTCACTGCAGAATAATTATAACATGATGAATTGTGAAATTGACTGCCTTGTTGGTCGAGTGATCGCAAGCGTGACTGCTGAGCATGAGTTCCTGGGTTCGATTTCCGGGTCGAGAAAAATGTTTTCCATAAGGAATTTCTCGGTAGCAGCCACGGAGCCTGTATTTGTGTCCCGTGGATGGTAATAGGTTCACCCCCTATTACATGGGACTTAAACAAAACTGACGGCATGTGGGTTGCACTATTAGGGGATCAGGGTACTTGCGCGAAAGACATTTGCGCTAAGGACACTTGCGCGAACCCACTTGCACGAAAAGACATATGCGCGCATGGACACTTTCGCGGGAATGGACTTTTCAAAAGTCCAATCGCGCAAAAGTCGCAAATGTCCATGCGCGCGTATGTCTTTTTGCGCAAGTGGGTTTTCGCAAGTGACCTTCGCGCAAATGTCCCAGATCCACTATTAGGTACACCGAATTGTGAAATTGTCATGTTTACTAGTCTTGGCATGAATATTTATAACTATGACCAGCTCATATCTAGCGATCCCACTGTTGGGAAATAGGCCTTCTCGTCTGTGCAAGGTAGTGGGCCGTAATTCACCACTCAAAATCAAAATCAAAATCAAAATATTTTTATTTCACATAGGCCTACATGGGCACTTATGAAACGTCGACAAAAAGGTGCACGGTTCGGGTTGGTCGTTTCCTATGGAGAAGAACCGGCAAGAAACTCCATGGTTACTCTTTTAAAATGATTAGTTTTACAATATTATCATGTTACAGCATTAGTACTCAAGTATGGGGGGACAGCATAGGCCCGACAATAAGTCGTTGCTTACTACACAAGAAAAACGGAAAACAAGATAAGAGGTTAACAAAAGTTAACACACATCTAGGAATCTACAAGGCCTACACTGTTCACACATTCACAAACAATCGTTAAAAAGAATCTATACAAAGGCAAGAAAATATTATAAAAGACTAAATTAAACAAGTGACAAAAATATTGTCATCAGTGCTGCAACTATTCTGAACAAAGGGTGTTTAAGTGATGTGATAACCATTGTAAAAAAAGAAAAAAAAAACCATTGTAAATTAAAATGAAAAGAAAAAAATAAAATTGATTGAGAATAGTTAGAGACATCCACATATTTGTGCTGTTTATGAGCTACCAGGGAAGCCACATGCGCAGAAGGAACTAAAGCCAAACCTCTTTATCTTCAACGTAGTCCTTGATTTTGTAATATGCTTTTTTAATAAGGACACGTTTAATGTAATTTTTGAACTTTCCATCGGTCAGTTCTATAACTGACTTAGGTAATTTGTTATAAAAACGTATACTGTTAATAAGAAAAGACTTACTAGTTTTTGTTAACCTGAATTTGGGTATTACAATTTCGTGTTTACTGCGTGTATTAATATTGTGGAAGTCGCTTCTAATTTTGAAAAGCCCTCGGTTTTTGCGGACATATAAAATACATTCTAGGATATAAAGGGAAGGCAGAGTCAGTACATCGATCTCTTTAAATTTTTCTCTGAGGGACTCGCGAGGACTCATTTTATAGATCGCGCGGACTGCCCGCTTTTGTAAAATGAAAATTGAGTCAACGTCTGCCGCCGATCCCCACAGCAGAATGCCATAAGACATAATACTGTGGAAATAAGCATAGTATATTAACCTAGCTGTAGCTGCATCAGTTAACTGCCTTATTTTCCTTACTGCATATGCAGCTGAGCTTAACCTACCCGAAAGAGTTCTAATGTGCGGTCCCCACTGCAATTTTGAATCGATAGTAATCCCTAGGAATACAGTTTCCGCTATAACATCAAGTTTTTTGCCGTCAAGATTTAAATTTATATCCCGTTGAGGTACATTTGGTAAAGACATTTTGTTTTGTTCGCATTCAGTAAAAGATTGTTAGCTGCGAACCATTTCGAGAGAACAGTTAGACTTTCGTTGGCATGTAAGACATCCGTATCCTTTCTATCTATTTTAAAAATTAGCGAAGTGTCATCAGCAAATAGAATTATATCCGATAATTTGGCCATCATGTAAGGGAGATCATTAATGTAAACAAGAAATAGGAAAGGCCCGAGAATTGAACCTTGGGGCACGCCCATCTTTACTAGAGACCCGGAGGACGTCGCCCCATTTACATTTACTTTTTGCTGCCTGTTTGATAAATATGAGAGAACAAGATCAGCAGCTTGTCCACGAATTCCGTAGTGGTGTAATTTACAGATCAGTGTGTTGTGGTCGACGCAGTCAAACGCTTTTGAGAGGTCACAGAAAATACCAATGGCATCCTGGGACTTCTCCCAGGATTCCAGAATGTGACTGATGAGTTTTACTCCCGCGTCTGTTGTCGACCTACCCTTCGTAAAACCAAACTGTTGACTATGCAGAATCCCATTTGAGTTGAAGTGAGACAGCATCTGGTCCAGCATTATTTTTTCATAGATTTTACTCAATGCTGGAAGCACAGATATAGGTCTATAATTAGAGGGGTCACCCTTACAACCCGATTTGAATATTGGTATTACTTTACTATGTTTCATTAAGTCAGGAAACTTGCCGCTATCCAAACATTGATTGAATATGCCAGTTAGGAGAGGAGCAATAGAGTCAATAATATCCCCAAGAACTTTGACGGATATCCCCCATAAGTCTTCAGTATTTTTTATGTTTAGACTTTTGAATGCATTTATAATTGTATCAATACATATTGGTTTAAATTTAAAGTTTGGAATGTCCTTAGTAAAGTTTTCTTTAAGAAGTGCTTCAGCTAATTTAGATGAAGAGGGGAGAGATTTCGTAACCTCTAACGGAATATTGGTAAAGAAATTTTCTAGAGTCTCAGCGACTTCTAGCTTATCAGAAATAGTTTGGTTATTTATTTTCAAAGACAATTCATTCTGATCTCGTTGTTGTGTCTTTCCGGTTTCTCTATTAATCACCTGCCACACGGTTTTTATTTTATTATTAGAGGTACCAATTTTGTTGACTATTAATTGAGATTTTGCTTGAGCGCAGACACTTTTGAATATTTTTGAATAGCTTCTAACATAAGTGTGAAAAGCTTGATCTGAAGTCAGAGATTTTTCGTGGTATAAATTATATAGAATATCTCTGCTTATCCTTATTCCCGTAGTGGCCCATTCACTAAATTTAGATTTGGAATTAACTTTAACTGTTTTTACAGGACACGTTTTATTAACTCTGGCGCATGCGGGTTGGTGGATCATGAAGATTTATTTTTAGATTATTATTATAATCAGTATTAAGCAAAACTGTTGTCAGGTTTTGTTTTGAGAAAGAGAAAACCAAGGAAACAATGGATGGACTGCGTGTGAGATCAGGTGTGTGGAATGGGGAATGAGAAGACGACCAATAAAAAAGTATGTAAGAAGAAGACATACTTCGCTGACCCCAAATAAAATAACTCCTGACAAGGGCAGGAGAAGAATGATGTTTGCTATCAGAATCCCGAAAGACACATAATTATATGCCAAAAAGATATCCGCTTAGAGCTTATTCTAGTCAGATTGGTATTTATAAGCACGTTTGAATGAATTGATCAATAAAAATAATAACTTACTCAATTGCAGTCAGAGGTGGATTCAATACATCGTTATTTTCTTGAACACTCTTGAGCAGCCGAATTACTGGTGACAAATCTTGTTCTCGAAAGTATAAAGTGTTTGATACCACCTGAAAAACAAACAAAATCTGTGGTAGGTGTTTCTTAGGGGCGTATAATAGGGCCAAGCTTAATCGTGTCGTAAGAACCACGAAAAAAGAACACATTAATTAATCAACTGTATTAATTACTGTTTGAAATTAAAGTAACAAATAATTAAAATTACCCTAGAGCTGTTTCTCTCGTATGTACCAATCCACCTATCAGTGATCGTAGGAATGTACCTGTAAACATAATGATTAAAGAAGAGTGCATCACGAAATCATTCAGCTTTTCAATAACAGATAAGTAAAGAATTTAATCGTAAGATGTACCTCACCATACATACTTAGGTCTTCCAAAAAAGTGTTCACAGTTACACTGCTAGATACAAGCTAGCTCACACATCTCTATATAGAACGATATAATCAAGCTATTTTCTGTATGATTGAGCGAAATAATACCTGTTATTCAATAACACTAATGGCATGAAATTAACGAGTGAATGAAATTCAATATTGAATCAACGAAACATAAACTAAACGATTTTTTAACGTGGGATAGTGAATCTTGCGATTTAAATCTTTGCAGAAAGGGTGATTTATAACGAAATTAGTTTTACCTAATATTATGCGTATTGGCTACAACGAACAGAACAGCAGCAGATGTTTGCGTTATCATGGCAACTCCAGGAACGGGTTCCAATCCAGTTAACAATTCTGGGTCGAATTGTTTTGGGGCTGGTTGAACCTAAAAGAAGACAAAATTACAGGGACAAGGTCTAGAAATGGTAAAAATATTGACCTATATAAAATGTTTATCAATCGTATGCGATGTGTGCGCTGTTCAAATAAATAAATATCCATACTAAAATTATAAATGCCCAATAATCTTTGTCTGTTTGCCTACCTTTTTAACCTAACGGCGGAACGGTTTTTGATGAAATTTTGTAAATAGGTAAACCACAAACTATATTAGGATATGTAGTAGGTACTTTATATTCCAGTAGTACATCTATGTGGGGTAATTTCAAACATATACGGGCGAGGCTACCGACAAAAGCTATTAGAACATAAATGGATGTACTTACAACCAAAATCATCTTCATTGTTATATTCTGGAAATCCCATCGTCGATAGTACTTGTACCCATTCAAATTGCTATCAAAATGAAGGCCATTATCGACCTCCCAAGACCCAACTTCATGTACAATCAAATTGCCACCTTGGATCTTACCATAGTTGTATACATCGTAGAGGGTGTAGTTTGAGTTATCTTTAAAAGCAATAATGGTGTTAATTGTATGGCTCTAGTTTTGATTGAGACAGATTCTGATTATACAGAAGGAATAGTAATGATTAACGAGGGATATACTATATGCTAATGCTGATATGCCGTAGGTATCAAAAATAAATAAAACAAAGGCAGAAAATAATTAAGTAGTAAAAATTGTTCTGGAGAAGTTTAACACCCTGAAAGATTTCTAATAAATAATTGAATTTAAAAATGTCATGCCTGTATATTGCATTTAACCAGTAAACCTGCCCCTACTTGCCAAGAATGCAAATAAACAGCAAAGAATGTGTCATATTCACAGTGTATAAATGACTCCCATCTGCCTAGACTTTTTCCAACTATGTTGGGGTCGGCTTCCAGTTTAAACGGATGCCAACGGATTAGCGTGCTTTCCGAGGCACGGAGGAAACTCGGTATGTAATGGGTGGTCACCCATCCACGGCAAGGGCGGCTTGACCTGAAAATCGACCCGACGATAAATGACTATCCTTTATGTATTGATACTTGTTCCTGCTTTCAAATAGCCATTAAACTGTCAGCCCACCTTGGCATGCGAATAATCTATGTCAGTCATTATAGGTAGTTAGTTACCCGATTAACCGCGTCCACAAGTCAGGTCAGCATTTGGCTAGATTGGAAACTGACACTAACCAAAGTAATTTGGATTAGGGTAGTTAGGTAAAATTGAGTTAGTCGAGCGGGTCTAACGTACCGCTTAATTCACCAGCTAAAGTAAAAGTACACTCACAAAACGACATAATAAGGGCCTTAATAAAGTTACATTATAACGAGGGACAAAGGGGCAATAAATCAGCGATTACTTCATAATTTATGTAGTTGGTGGAAGAGTCAAAATTGTATGAGACTGACATTACCTACCGAAAAGTTCAAATCATTTATTTGCTTGAATATGGGTAGGTACATGAGGTGATGCATACGACAGAAGTTCTTTAAGCCATATCCTACCTTAACAGGTGTGCAAATATCTGTTACAATAAAAATAATAAATCTTACATTAATCGTTACATATTCAACTATAGCATGTCGATCATTTATTTATTTATAAACAGAAGAACCAAAACCAACGACTATAACTGATGGATATTTATTTTATTTATTTTATTTTATTAGGAAAACATACAGTGTATTCATACAGAGTAGAAACAGATATAAACAACTGAATACCATTTACATGTTTCCGCATTTAAACATCTAGAAAGCTTGTTATCAATCTTTAGTGATATAACAGGTAATGTAAATAACCTAATATTAAGCAAAATTTGAAAATTTAAAAAAGTGAAATTTGGGGTAAGTATATTCAATAACTAAATTATGTTGAAGTCAGAGAACCAAACCATGATTTCGTTAATGTTCTGTTGAAAACGC
Organism: Eurois occulta; assembly: GCA_950022335.1. Taxonomy (NCBI): domain Eukaryota; kingdom Metazoa; phylum Arthropoda; class Insecta; order Lepidoptera; family Noctuidae; genus Eurois; species Eurois occulta. The sequence continues at coordinate 19,145,997 of OX465485.1, read as the reverse complement.
GTGGCTTTGAATTAAACAAATCCAGTTCAGGAAAGTCAACAAGTTTATTAAATTCTCTAGCGGACCTCACAAAAAATGAATTCTGCCTGTAGTTCGAAGAACTCTGAGGCACGTCCACACATGCTTTACGTCTCGTCATTCTATTCGGGACTTTAAGTTTAACTCGAGATAGTAAATCCGGTGAGTCAATGTGATTCTGCGCGATTTTAACAAGGCACGCAATATCCGAAAACTTTCTTCTTTGGTACAATGGTAAAATATGGTGTCTTCGACATCTCGCCTCATAATTGGGGTCATATGTTTTAGACTTATGTTGCAAGTGTTTCAGGAACCTACGTTGAATGGATTCAATTCTATCTATATAAACATTGTAGAGAGGATTCCACACTTGGGAACAATACTCAAGAACGCTGCGCACCAAAGAGCAATAAAGAATTTTAAGTACTTTCAAGTTTGAAAACTGAGAGCTGGCTCTCAAGACGAAGCCCATGGTCCTGTAAGCTTTTTTGACAATATGATCTACATGTCTTTCATAAGTTAGCTTGGAGTCGTGAATGACACCTAGGTCCCGTACTGAGTCTACTTGTTCTAACTCATGTCTTTTGATAAAATATTTAAATTTAATAATTTTGACTTTACGAGTAAAGGTTATAAAAAAACATTTTTTGACATTTAAGTCTAATTTATTGATTAAACAATATTGTTCGAAACTATCTAAATCATTTTGGAGAAGCTGACAGTCTTCATAGCTGGTAATTTTTTGAAAATTTTCATGTCGTCAGCATAAAGGAGTAATTGTGAGTATTTAATGCATTGAGTGACATCATTTATAAATATGTTAAAAAGAAGGGGCCCAAGCAAAGAACCCTGCGGTACCCCAGACGGGACGATGCTCCATTTAGAACGGTACCCATTCAAAACCACTGCTTGCGATCGATTTTCAATGTACGAAACAAACCACCGATATAAGTCTCCATGGATGCCAGCTTGGAGTAACTTCTGTAGTAATATTTTGTGGTCGATTCGGTCAAACGCTTTACTATAATCAGTAAAAATTGCATCGACCTGTCCACCAGCATCCATGCTAGACGTCGTAGACTCTGTGAAAGACAGCAGATTAGATAAAGTTGACCGCTTGCTTACAAAACCATGCTGCTCCGTGATCAAAGTTGGTGAGATACTCTCATAAACTTGTGTATATACGATTTTTTCCAGTATCTTAGCAAAGATGCATAATTTGGAAATGGGGCGATAATTTTTAGCATCACTCTTGCTACCACTCTTATGTATGGGTGTGATAAATGCAGATTTCCATATTTTAGGTACAAGTCCTTCCGAGATAGACCTTTTATAAAGAATAACAAGAGGTTCAGTTAAACATGTAGCACAAGAGACAATAAATAATGGTACCACATTATCGGGCCCTGCACCCTTACTTAAATCTAAAGATTTTAATAATTTAAGAACTAGGTCAGCAGTGACTTCTATACTACCTATGTTGCTTGGTGCGTTGTTATCAATAGACATGGGTATTGAAGAAGAGTATGTAGACGGAGGTAGAAAGTTTGAATGGAAATGAGAAGCAAACACATCGCATATTTCATCCCCAGTATCAGCTGGAACACCATTATAATGAATAGTTGATGGGAGTGAGTTCGATCCCTTTTTATTTGATTTAATAAACGACCAAAAAGACTTGGGACATTTAATTATTGCATCTTCCGCGTGTTTTATATATTTTAAGTAGCATTCTTTCTCCAATCGTTTGGCACGGTCACGAAGAAGACAAAAAGTATCATGGTCACTAGTATTACCATATATTTGAAATTTTTTTAAGAATTTGAACTTCTCTTTGAGAAGTTTCTTTAAAGGAGCACAATACCAAGGTGGGAAAGAGTCAGAGGCTATTAATTTGTGAGGAACATACTGCTCAATGACATCATATAGGTGTTTATAAAATAATTGTACTGCGTCCTCTAATGTATTATTATTTAAGCATGTTTGCCAATTTATGTTATTTAAGAAAGTTTTTATGGCTCCGTAGTCCGCTTTATTATAATAATATTTAAGTCTGGTTTTACTTTTCAACAAACACTCCTTGGTAAAATCGAGGACTATATCTAACGACTTATGATGACTATCTTCCGGTACGTTCGGGTCTGTGCATGTTACCGTTACCTTATAGTTACATAATATATAATCCAGTAGTCTGTTATTTGCATTCCTGTTTAAATTATATTGGTTGAGGTCACATTCGGATAAGGTATCGAAAAAGAATACCTGAGATTCACCATTAATCCCACTAGGCTGTAGAGAACCTAAATCGCCTGACCAATTAATATGACTTAAGTTAAAATCGCCCATTATCAGGAACGCATCCTGAGGGTGGGCGCTAACAATAAAGGAAAGATTTTCGGTGAAATTCTGCAGTTGCGTATTGAAAGAATTACCTGACTTTTCTTTACAAAGATATAAAGTACATACATGCAGTCGATGTGATCTACTGACAGGACTATTATTTTTTAATGTTATGGTGACCCAAATATCCTCAGCCGTCGAGCGCCAATCGGGCTGCTCAACCGCAGCATACTCGCGACGAACAGCTAACAGCACGCCGCCACCGTATCTTTCCCCCGTCGCAACATAGTTCCTATCCCGCCTCCAGACAACATACCTTTCGTCAAACAACTCACTATCACATACACCCTCCAATAACCACGTCTCAGTCAACGATACAATATCATATAATGAAAGAAGGAGATTACGTTTAAATATGTGCGTCTTCGTGCGCAGTCCCCGAGTATTTTGATAGTACACACTTAAATTAGAAGTAGCCATCAATAAAACAAAAACATAAAACTACAGCGCAGCCAATTAATTGAAAATGTTATATTGTTAAATATTACGCACGGTGAGTAGCTCAACAATGTACGCGTCGGCAAATAAACACACTCAAAACTAAATAACATAAAAACAGGACGATATGATTGTCGCGAGTTCAATAACACGACACGCAAAGAGCCAAGCACAGATAATATTTGTATGAGAGATAGATAAAAACGTGTCAAATAGTATACCATAACTATAAAACACAACAATCGGATCATAATTATAATAGAAATATAATAACGCTTATTTATTTTAACATTGCCGGTAAACCCACAACTATTTCGTTTAACTGACATCCGTACCGTGTATCGAAACCGACATAGATGCAAAGACATATTCAATCTTAAGTAGTTAAGTGTGCGCGCGAAAGCGACCGCTATAAGTATGAGTAGGCGCGTCAGTAAGTACGAGAATGCCATTGAGTATTGCATAGATATGTGCGTTAACTTGTTGACACCTTTAAAACACTGGTCATAAATCACAACACAATAGCCCCGCTCAGAACAGAATGTGGTTCTCAAACTTTTTACATAGGTTTCATAGATTGTAAATATTAAAGAAGTTAAATTAAAATTAAAGTAGCTTAAATTATCCTCGCAAGGTCGTTTTCGCATTTTATAAAAAATACTGGAGAACCGTCCACTTTCCTGGCCATGATTTTTGAATGTTTCACCCATATGTACTGAAAGTTCCGTTCTTTTGCCAATGATCTCGCCTTACTTAACAGTTTCTTGTTCCGCTGCGTAAGGTGGTCGTTTACGTAAAAGTTACCGGCAGATGAGAACCCCATATTGGAAAGAGTGAGTTGTTTACTTTTACGTGCAGACGCGACCAGTTCTTCCTTAATGTAGCGATTATTAAAAGCTATTATTATGTGTTTCTCTGCATTAGGTGCAAGTGTAGGTACCCGGGCAATATAATTTATTTGTTCCTTTTTTATGGGAAAACCACACAAACTTCCGATTTTCTGGGCTATTTCATAAAGGTTTTCATTCCTTTTTTGTGGGATCCCCCGAATTTCAACATTATTCGCCCTGGCCCATTGATCCTTTTCGTCCAATTCCCGGTTTAGTCTGGTTATCTCAGCCTGAAGAGTTGGAATCTGGGTGGCAACTTTCTCCACTAAAGACACTCGTTCTTCCAAGGAGTCAATGGTACTTGAGAAGTTCTTGATCAATCCATGAGCCATTTCAAGGGAGTCCTTTAGATTGTTGATATCCGATTTGATCAACTTGACATCTTCAACAAGAGTAGCCAAAGGAGCCAACTGAAAGACGATTTGGTTCAACTGTTCTTGCATTTTATCCAATTGACTTGGTACCGGAGAGATTGGGGCAGGAGAGGGTAATGGACTTGACTTGCACTTAGGGCAACGCCAGCTGTTCTTCCTTTCCCCTAGACGCCTATAACCAGCTTCAGTAATCCCAGCACATCCAAAGTCATATTGACTTTTGCAAGCACTGCAGGTCGGGCCATCAGTGTGGTGGGTATTGCAATCCGGGCAGGTAAACATCGCGATAGTAGTTTGAGAACCACTGGAAATTTATTTTAATTGAACAAGCGTGTATCCACGAATAACACCGAACGGTGACTGTGGTACATATACAAATGATATTTGCATTTGTATATGTACCACAGAGCCAATGACCGGTTCCCACGGGTAAAAAAGAGTAATAGTAGAAATCTTAAGATCACTAACAGGCACGATAAAAAAAAATATCAGTTACAATAAGCACTATGCACTTTTTTTAGGGTTCCGTAGTCAACTAGGAACCCTTATAGTTTCGCCATGTCTGTCTGTCTGTCCGTCTGTCCGTCCTCGCTTAATCTCTGTGACCGTTAGCACTAGAAAGCTGAAATTTGGGACCAATATGTGTATCAATCACGCCGACAAAGTGCTAAAATAAAAATTGGAAAAAAATGTTTTATTAGGGTAGCCCCCCTATATGTAAAGTGGGAAGTGTTTTTTTTTTTTAATTTTAACCCTAATGTGTGATATATTGTTGGAAAGGTATTTAAAAATGAATAGGGGTTTACTAAAATCATTTTTTGATAATGTCAATAATTTCGGAAATAATCGCTCCAAAAGTAAAAAACAAAGCGTCCCCCCCCCTCTAACTTTTGAACCATAAGTTTAGAAAATACGAAAAAAATCTGAAAAGTAGAACTTTATAAGGACTTTCTAGGAAAATTATTTTGAACTTGGAAGGAAACAACAGATGGAAACTGCAGTTAACCAATATAATTTGGTCCCTGAATCGTATGAGCGCCTATACAATCCAGAGGTCAAGTTTCATTTGCCCGTATTTTTTTTTTAACTTCGTTTACATAATATTTTATTATCCTGAACGTATCTTTTTTCAAACAAAAAAATAATTATTAAAATAGGTTCTCGCAATTCAAAATTACCATCGAAAACTTCTGGCACGTCTATGTATTAATTAGTAACCCAATTATTGTGACGGACGGGAAACTACGGAACCCTACACTGAGCGTGGCCCGACACGCTCTTGGCCGGTTTTTTTTAAATGAGAACTCTTCACAAAGAATATTAAAATCCTTAGTCACTCGCACCATGAACTTGACAGTCGTTTTCTTTGATAATGATTTCCACTTGACTGGTCCATCCATATTCCCCAAAATAGCAGGCAAACATGAGGATTAGTTACACCACTTCGCCAGTAATGTTTATGTCCTATGTAATAGGGGTGAGCCTATTGCCATTAGGTATACGAGCACGAGAACAACTGAGCAGAGTGATTCCAAATGGAAAGCAATGTCTGACCCGGGAATCAAACCTCGCAAATGCTCTTGTGACTATTAACTAGCAAGACTAACGAGGCAGCTCAAATACAAGGTGGAAGGGACATCGGTAATTTAAAAATAATCTGCTGTCCATACATTTTAACCGTGTAGGTATTGCAGTTTTGTAGGAAACAGCTGTTTTTTTAGGGTGCCGTACCCAAAGGGTAAAACGGGACCCTATTACTAAGACTTCGCTGTCTGTCCGTCTGTCTCCAGGCTGTATCTCATAAACCGTGATAGCTAGAAAGCTGAAATTTTCACAAATGATGTATTACTATTGCCGCTATAACAACAAATACTAAAAATTAAAAAAAAATATATTAAGGGGGCTCCCATACAACAGATATGATTTTTTTGCCGTTTTTATAGATAATGGTACGGAACCCTTCGTGCGCGAGTCCGACTCGCACTTGGCCGGTTTTTTTTTTTAATAACCGACGAAAAATTTCTATGTGCGGGTTCAGAATGATGTACTGAATACGTGGTAACTGTTTTAGCATCATTGTGTCTCTTCTGCGATGTATGTAACTCTTTAACTATTTACAATTATGCTTCGTTTAGGTAGGTATGTACAGCTCTCTCAAGTCTTCGCTAAAAGAAAACTAAATTACTCCTTTTTCCAATAAGTTCCTATTGATAAGATCTTAAGTCCCACTTTCGCACATCGTTAGTTAGCTAGCTCTATAGATAAGATCCTTGAGTTCTGATAATGGACCTCTTTTCTTCCTGTACTTTATTTAATTCCCACTTTTTTTATCTCCCAATCTATAAGGGTCAGATAGATGGATGGGACTTAATTTGACAATGTTCTAAAGGGTTGGTAAGCTTTTCCCCACAAGAATTTACCCACTGCTGGGCATAGGCCTCTCTTGTGCCAATCTCCACGGTCCTGTGCTAGTATTAACTGCCATCAACCGGACGAGATGTACCCCACAAATACAGACTCCGTGACTGTTACTGAGAAATTCCGGATGGAAAACCCCAATCCTGACCTGGGATTCGAACCCAGGACCTCTAGACCAACGAGGCTGCATATACTACTACTGCTCCGATTTCAGTGAAACAAGTACGGAGCAATATAAAATCAACGCACTACATAGCAAGGGCACGGTAATAATATCTCCATACAAATGATCGGAACGCGAGTCATACCTACACGCCTCGAGTTAGGCATGCACTAAGCTCGCAACCAGTCACGAATGCCCCGCACTGAACAATGAACGCAGTGATGGTTTAGTAAGCAGTAAGTGTGTGATTTGTGAATATTTGATTGAAATAAGTACAAGAATTTACTGAATACATATGTTAACCAAGTTAAAATAATATATTTATTAAACTAGTGAAAGATATTCCCTTTTATCCGAAAGCGGATTTTTTATACAATTAAATTTAATCATATAATTATAAAGCTTTCCGTACGTCTCAGTCGAGGCCAAAATATCTCTAGATCTACTAATTAAAATACACAACTTGTATTTTTATTGAACCTTCCTATTTCATCCACAGCAAATTTTTTTTTTTTAAAATAAAAATTATAATATTTACAATCATAAAACTAAAAATAAAATTCAACTAAGTAGATGAAATTATAGTAGGTACTGTAGGCCCGGCAGCCCTATCGCGTGCGTACGTACCGCCCGGCTGTAGGTAATTATTTCAAGGACAGGGCCGAGTCACAATACTGTATATATTTATACAGTGGCAAAGGGCACTATAAAACTAAACACAGCATAGATACCTACAACGGAAGTAGCAGTATAAAGGACAGGAAATGACGTTGTCGAGGCGTTCAAGGAAAGGCATCTTATTTCCTTTAATACCGATAGTTCGTATCCTGTATTTACTAGGTTATAATGTTGAGCAGTCTTCCGACATGAGCTGACGCTTCAATTTTATTTATAGCAATTTTTTAAAAGTGTTACTGGATTTATTCCACCTGGATTTTTCCAGTGGAAGCCACGGGCTCAGGATTTGTGTCTGGTTGATGGTAATAGGGTCCCCCTATTACATGAAATGTATGGGTAATTACTCTCTTCGGTAAATACTTTGTCTAGCCCTTCGTGAATTACAGGCGTGATGGTGTATAACATAACACATAAATAATATCACGCTTTGTAATCCCCGAAGAGTTACGCAGACGTGTACCTAATAGTAAGTACACCTACATATCGCACTGCTAACACAAGACTGTATCAACTCAAAAAAAGACGAAATCAAGATAACTCATTCTTGTTAGGTAAAATTTAATTCTCTACGCGTCAATAAAACCGTCGCTAAAATAGTGCAAGAAACAATTACGAGATGGCGTTATAAGTCTCTCTTCATGATTTACCGGCTGTTATTAGACCCCGCGCAACATTGCGTCATCTTTAGTTACGGTTAAAATTTGAGTGGTGAGGACGTGTCGCTTTGCGTAATAGACCGCATTATTTTGAATTGCTGCGTTATTGCTGAATCAGGTATGTAAAAATTGATGTATTTTTACGACTTAATACGTTATTGTTGATTGAAACCTAATTATAAAGTCGGTGTATTTCGAGTTGTTACATTATTGTTGGTTAACAAGGAATTGATTTGAAGTAATATTTTGAATAACGACATTCTTGTTGGTTTAGTTAGTAGTTTTAGACTTAATGCAGTTTTGTAGAAAAATTTTTGTTTACTAACTTTTATGGGGTAAATTATAAAAAAATGCAATAATATAATTGCTGTTACTAATAGTATTTAAACCGTACGTTCAATCAGTTATCATAAAGTGAAAATAACACATTTCTCCATGATTTACAAAATAATTTTGAGTTACTACATCCTAGGTGACGAAAAAATATTTTCGCTTCGTAAATAGGTACATTACTTTTTGTTTATTTGTAGCATGAACCGTGGGCGTCTTCTGGTAGATATGGCGACCAAAACGACCTCCATCGATGAAACGGACAAGGAAAATAATATTAACGAAGAAAACACTGCATCTGACCAAAGTAAATACTACATTTCACCCCTGCACAGTGATCAGAGTGATTTCGACGATTCGGACTGCGACCCTCATTTTATTCCTGGGTCAACAGGTAATGTTCCCCGTTTACTTCAAGGTGAAGCCACGAGACCTCCAAATAGTTCTTCCTCAAGTAGCTCTTCTGCAAGTAGTTCCAGTTCATCTTCATCAAGTAGCTCAGATGATGAAGCAGAAAATAATTCAGACCACATTGCTTCTACTAGTGGATCAGTAGGTCAAATAACTACAGAGGCAAATGCTTCAGAGGTACAGGAAATCGTACGAGGCAAGAAAAGGGTGAGAAATGAAAAGAATTGGAAAAGTAAAATTGCAAAAACACTTCGAAACACAGGTAAAGACTACACATCAAGTGTTAAAAAACAAGTCCCAGCAAGGAAGATGGGACCTTTGTGTGGAGATAAATGTCGATTAAATTGTAGAGCAAAAATAGATGAGACCTCTAGACAAGACATTTTTAATGATTACTGGCGTTTGGGAGACTTGCAAAAACAAAGACAATTTATAATAGCTCACACTTCACAAATAAAACCAAAATACAGATACTCATCTACTCAAAATTTCCGCAAATTAAATACATACTGCATTTTAGTGACTGATTACTATTGCCTAAGAATACATTTTTTTTTTGTTTTGTTTAAAAAGTTTTTTTTTGTTTAATTATTAGTCCAAAATGTTTGCAATGTTGTTATGTTAATAAGAATTTACAATAATATTAGTGATTATTTGTAAAATGACTGAACTAGATATGCCTAAGAAGAATAAATAAAGAAGAAACTTTAATTAATATAATATTTTGTAAGTGCCATAATTATAGTTTTTGTAATTATTTGTATGGTTTCTTTTGATAAATACAATATCTCACTTCTATTTTGCTTTATTTATGCCCTAACCATAGTATCTAAAATAACAGATCTAATGAAAAAGTATACTAACTCAAAATACGTTACCTAAAATCATTCATATAAAATCAAAATAAATTGTAGGAAGTCAAAATTATATCACTTATAACTACGCAACTAAAAATAATTCTTTTTTTTTTTTTTTTTCTCACACAATACTGTATTAACTCCAAATTTGGAAATAACTTGATAACCCGCAATCTCAGAGATTACTCATAATTAAAGAAACCCCTTAATTTTATCACTTATTTTAAAACACTGTTCACTTTTTTACAATCGTTTACAGGAAACTAGTAATCAGTTTTCCATCATTTCTGAAAAAAGCTTCATTTTGAGTTGATACAGTCTTGTGTTAGCAGTGCGATATCGCTAGTTATGTTTTAGTCCCATGTTATAGGGGGCGAGCCAATTGCCATCAACCGGGCACAAATGGCTGCTACTGAGAAATTCCTGATGAGAAAACCCAATTTTACTTTGCACGACCCGGGAATCGAACCCAGGACCTCGTGCTCAGGGGACGCCCGAGATCTTATTTTATCTTACATTGTTTGTGGCTTAAACTAACTGTTATAAAAGATTTTCTGAGCTCATATTTTTAATAACTGCACCAAAAATAAAAAAATAATGACCTCATAATTGCTTTTTCATTTTTAGATTACGATACTCATGGCGTCTTCGGAGTTCGGGCCCGTGGCAAAATAATAACAGTCGCTCAGATCGATCTTTAGGTTAAGCCGTGCATGCCTAGGTTCGTGTGTCCACCAATTACATACCGAGTTTCCTCCGTACCTCGGAAAGCACGTTAAGCCGTTGGTCTCGGCTGTCATTTGTAGATCTTTGACAGTAGTTACAGGTAGTCAGTGCCCCAAAAAGTCTGACAACCAGTCTTACCAATGGGTATAGTATTACCCAGTACTAACTGGGTTGTGGAGGTCTGATAGGCAATCGCTCCATCTAAAATACTGGTATTCAGCGGCATCCGGTTAGACTGGAAGCCGACCCCAACATAGTTGGGAAAAGGCTAGGCAGATGATGATGATGGCGTCTTCGGAGTTTCTATTCTATTTCAATTAGACCATGTATATTATTGATTTACTTAGTATAATTTTGTTCACAATTAAAATTACCGTACAAAGGCTGACTTGCCCAGGGCACATATAATAATACGCCCAGGGTATTTTCTACCAGTCTACCTCAGAGACAAAACAAATTAGGTAAGCATAATAGAGGATAACATTACGCGAAAATATTTATAAAAAATGTAAACTTTAATGCTGAAGACTACATTGTTTATAAATATGATTATGATTTTCATAATTTATCTATATCTTTAAAAAGAAACTTTAACAATAAAAACATTACCTCTCCTGGCCACCACAATATCAGCATCCACGCTAATATTCAGGTTATCAAGCACTCCAATTAGGGTCTCGTTTCGGTCCTTATCAAACAAGATCGTATTGATATCAGTATCATTAGAGCTCTCAGTTTCAGCTTCATCATCGTCGATAAGGAGCCATCTGTGACTTGAGTCTAGCCACATGTTTTGAGACGCCTGGAAATTGACACTTGTTTTAATTGTGCTTAAACCTAAATCTGTTTGTACTGATTAGAATAATTTATTGTTCTCACTGGTTACCATAACATCACGCATTGTAATACCCAGAGTGTTAGCCAGAGCAGACGTGTACCACCGGACAGTACACCTAGATTGCAAACAGCCAGGCACAAATCCAGGCTCCGTTGCTGAGAAATTTCTGATGGAAAAACCCAACTACATATTGCTCGACCCAGGAATCGAACCCAGGACCTCATTGATTATTAATTGGTTAAAACCACCACTTATACTAACGGTACTTATAGCACCTACTGAGACAGTAAATCACTTATTTTGATGGCGCATGTTAATTTTCATGAGTACCAACATATTTGGAAGGTACTCATGAAAATTATCAGTTTTTCCTGTAGAAACGACTCGAGATTCATTAAAAACGTTCCATACATATAAGTGCAATACTAACACGATTAAGATGTATGGCATTGGATTTCTTTCAAGTTTAAGTCGAATCAAAATCAAATCTTAAAGTATGCCTTTATATTGGATAGATTGTATATACAGGGTGTACTTCCACCCCGTATATTGGATAGATTGTCACGTCTTCGGAAGGAACCTCAATAACACAAGCGCCACTATAAACAGAAAGTTACGAAATTCGATCAGTAATCTTGTTCACACAAGTGCACTTTGTAAGTTCTATTATCACAAAAGTTTCAATCGGCGGGAAGGTAATCAATTATTAGATAATCCCCTGGCTAGGAACTGAATCACGTACATGATTTAAAGGGTTCACAAAAACTGGGTCACTGTGTCACTAGCTACTACCATAGAGGAATGGCCAGTTTATTTCATTTTTATGGGAAAACTGGTACTGAATTACAAAACAAAACAGCCTTTTGGAATATTTCTAGATAACTTTTTTTTTTTTTTGGGATGGGAAATCATCAAATGACTCTTCCCGCTCTGGGCGGAGCGGAAGGGACTGTCAGACTTTTACTGACTAAAACCCATCCATGTTCCTTCTTTTGCCCTTTGTGTTCCAGGGCCGCGGTATCTCTTTCGATCAGTCCCGCAGCCCATTTCTAGATAACTTGTGTGATGATTTCATAGAAAAATTATATTAATATTTTTTCTGTTCGTTATGCTTATGTCGCACTTTTGTGGTAATGCTTTGAGTATGAGCTGGTCTAGCGTCGTACGGAGTTTCATTACCTACATTAAGAAGCTAGCTTATAGTGATTTTTATACCACTAAAGGAAAAATGCAATAAATACAGAGGAAATCACTTTTAACATTTGCTACTTCGCGCCTGTAATCTCCGAAGGGTTAGGCAGAGGTGTACCTAATTTTTCCACCCACATTTCTCCAGTTATGTTTATAAGTCCCTTGTAATAGTGGGAGAGCCTATTCCTATCAACCGGGCTCAAATCCAGACTCCGCGGCTGCTACTGTGAAATTCTTGACGGAAAATCCCAATAACACTTTGCTCGACCCGGCAATTGAACCCAGGACCTCATGCTCAGCAGTCGCGCTAGTGAGTACTAGACCAACGAGGTTGCTACGTGTATACATATTAGTGTTCGTGACTGTAAAGACGGCCGTACTTTGGTCAAATGAGTCTTTCGTCCTTTTTCCTACAAATCAAATCAAATAAAAAATGTTTATTAGCAAGAAAATAAAAATTATAAGGAAAGATTTGATGTCATAAAAGTCATTGTATTCTGCAGATTGTTTACTTACATCTACTATGTAATTAATAACATGCAATTAATATTATACGGGTTTGCAAGTAAGACTATACTATTACTTTTGTTTGGACCAGGAAGGTTACAAGTTTACCTACAACAGCTAGTTCTGTTCCCAAAAAAACAAGTTTGCCTGGCTAACCAAATATGTAAGCCCCGCATTGCGAAAACACACACCCGCATTGCTCATAGTATGAACGGCTATGACAGCTTTTTGTCGTCAAACTCATCAATCTTCGCGTTTGGTAATCCGATTGTTGATCACAGTATTATAAGTATCAATAAATGAGACTACTGCTGATCCCGTAATCACTTACGCTTATAAACAAATGAAGAAGCCTTTTTTTGACAGAAACATAAATAAATAATAATCAACGTATGAAATGTTCCAAGTGTCTATACTTGTCGGGTTTCATTTGTGTTACTTAAATCGAAAGACAAAAATAATTTTTGACGATAATTTGAGTTTCATGGCCATACGTTTTTAACCACTGTATCACAAATGATACTCTTACTGAAGTTTCCATTCAAATATTGAAAGTTTGTTTAAAGTTGAAGAAAGCTATCATCATCTGCCTAATAAAACTATGTTGGGGTCGGCTTCCAGTCTAACCGGACGCAGCTGAATATCAGTATTTTACTTTACGCGACTGCCTATCTGACCTCCACAACCCAGTTACTATTGGGTAATACGAAACCCCTTGGTAAGACTGGTTGCCAGATTTTCAGGCCACTTACTAACACTTTTTAACGACTGTCAAAGATCTATAAATGACAGCCTGGACCAATGGCTTAGCGTGCTGTCCAAGGCACGGAGGAAACTAGGCAAGCGCGGATAAACTTAAAGGTTGATCCGAGTGGCTGTTATTATTTAGCCATAGCTATTTTAGTTAGTATTCAGCTACTGGATTGCTGGGGTTATACTCACATAATTCATAAGATCTTCAGATTTCCCACAACCAGCATCTAGGATGACTCCAACTGGATAATATCTTCGATGCAAGCAATTCTCAATTCTATTGAAGTTAATAATAGAGTTGTCTACAGATGCAACTGATGTGGCCATCATAAGGTTTGATGACGATTTTGAGAATTGAAGAGACCCTGAAAATGGTTATGCTATAGTTATGTTTTATTAACTTTCTCTTATATACATTACTTACGATACAAACTTAAAATAATAATAAAAATATGTACATGTATCAAAAACAGAAAAGAATTAAAGGGCGTCAAACATTTCGCCCGTACCGCTGTCAAAGGGGAAAATGCCCAAAAGGCTGCCAGCATTACCACATTGGATGGCAATGTTGATTCTTTGGCCGAGAAATAGGCCAGCCCTCTGGCCACGTGAAGAGCCGACCAACCGTTTGGCGATATCCCGAAATACTAGGTGGGCACTCGGATCCCATGGCCCTAGTGTTTCAACTCCAAACGGCTCAAACACATAATTACCAATTAAGTTATTGTATTTGCGCCGTTTGAGGTTTTCAGAACCTGCAGCAGCCGCCCCAGCACAGCCCGCCGTGCTAGGAAGATGGGATGGCGCAAGGGTGTCGACAAAACATGTTGCATCCCGCACCAAAGGATATTATTAAGGATATATTTATTCGATTAATTTATTAATTTCCTAGGTGACGAAAATCACCAATTTAAATATGTTGTTTATGTTGTGTGTTGGTTATCATAAATATTCGTTATACATTTCCCGATAACTAGTTATTAATGCTTAATTGGCAGCGATGACATTCAGTTCATTTGGGCACGACTTAAACATGGCTAACACGGGACAAGGCAACGCTTAACTTTTTAAGTGCCAATTATGTGATGCTTGGTTCGGTTAAAAACTTACATGAGCTATCTTTTTCACAAGTTAGTAAACATAAAAACTTGATATCTCGATACTTAAAGTATTCAATACCAAACTTGAAAGTATTTTGGTCTAGACCTAAAACCAGGTAAGGTAATATTGAGGTTAAAATTGCTTGACACCACATTTTGATACTAAGTACCTTCCTTGGGTATCGAGTTCTGATTGTTTGAAAAGATTTCATTTGTTTTTCGCTTTTATATTTTTGCAAACGAGGTACGGTCAGGTTAAAAAATCATTGTTCAGCATTTATAGGGTTCCAACTAGAATCAAGCTGCAGTTTGCGGTTTTTTTTTATATTAAATGGGCCTACTCTTGACCTCGATCTAGTCCTGAGGCCAGAGATGAGGTCGACGATGGAACGTGCTAACCCAAAAGTCGTTATTTTCCCTTAAAAGACTGTTCCAATAAATTCTCTATTCTTTGCAATTCCAATAACGTAAAGTAAAAAACTCAGATCCAATTAATCCTCTCATGCATTTTCAATTTCAAAGTAAATTGGAAAACAAACAAATTCCTTTTCTCAAGAGAACAATACAGAAGTTTTTCTGCAATGAAAGATTCAGTGGAAGCTTTCATACTATTTTAAGAACTGTTTTCTAGAAAGCAAAAAATTGAATAGAATGTTGTTTATTATGTAAATTAACAGAGAAGCTCGTGGCTAAATAATAACAGCCACTCGGGTCGACCTTTAGGCTAAGCCGCGCTTGCCCAGGTTGATCCGTGGATGGGTGACCAACCATTAAATACCGAGTTTCTTTGTGCCTCGGAGAGCACGTTAAGCCATTGGTGTCGGCTGTAATTTGTAGATCTTTGACAGTCGTAATACATAGTCAGTGGCCTCAATATCTGACAACCAGGCTTACCAAGGGGTATCGCATTACCCAGCATCAGCTGGGTTGTGGAGGTCAGATAGGCAGGCTCCAAGAAAAATACTGGTATTCAGCTGCACCCGGTTAGACTGGAAGCCGACCCCAACATGGGTAAAGGCTAGACAGAGGCTTAATCTGAAGATTGATCCGTGCGCCTGTTATTGTTTAGACTCGAGCTCCTGGAAGACAGCACAATCCTGTAGTAAACCTACCCAAGTGATAAATTGTTTCCGGTCTGCCCATGACATGTTTGTGGTCGCCAAACTCCGCGGTAAGAAATATGATAAAATATTTTGGCATCCCTACTCGGGTACTCCGAATTTACATTTCCATATATCTAATGTATTAAACATAAGGAATATTTTAGGAGATACCAATTGCCTGTACATCGAACTCAGTGGCGTGAAAAAGGGTCTTGACCAGCTATTGCTGTAGATTGCAGATGAGTGAAGATCAGAAAGGTGGTTGACGAGATAATACCTTTCTTCCTCGGGTTCCTGGTTCCATCATCATCAGATCAAACCGATTCATTAATGATTGGTTTCGACTCTAACCGAATGTAACTGAATATCAGTATTTAAATGAAGTGGCTGCATCTAACCTACACAATTTTTTTTTTTTTTAAATTTATTTATTTAAATGCCTTAAAACTATCATTACAGGTCTACAACCTAATGCAATAGCCAAGTCACACACACAAAATTAAAATTAAAGCACCAAATACCTCTAAAGATCCTTGTTTGTAACACAACGTATACAATAGTACCTACTTTTGCGAATTCACTCCAGTGACATGTAAAAATATCAATTTCAACCTGAATGCAATTGATGGTGCGAATTGCTCGAGTCAGAGGGGTTTTAGTCAGCAAGTTGGTCCTAGCTGAAGGTACGACCAGCGACCAATTCAATCACTATGTAACTCCCCCCATATTATACCCCTTGGTAAGACTGGTGCTCAAACTTTCTGGCCTTTTAATTACAAACAATGACTGTTAAGATCTAAAAATCACAGCTGGGACTAAAAGGTTTACGACGTTTCCACGGCTCCTTTCTTTAACCGACGTCTAAGAAGGGAGGAGGTTTTGTATTCCACCATCATCTTTTTTAGATTAAATGTTCGTATAAACTTGAGTTCCATAAATTAATCAATGAATCTGGAACATTCACAACAAATACCCAGAATATCGAAACCGAATATTCCATTCCATAAAATCGACACTGGTCTTTACGTCTACAGCACTATTAATGTAATACTGTCCAGCTCTGCCCGTATTCATATCGGCTTACCGGGCAGTTCGGGTGAATTCGTAATTACTCGGGGCTTCTCGGGAACCATGCAAACTGCATTGCGTTGTAATATGAGCTCAGCTATCTTTACAGGATTTCATGGAAACTAATACTACGTACATGTATGTTTACGGTAGTAATTATTCGTGTATTTTGACCCGGAAATTACCTAGAGTTTTATATTTTATCTGCACATTTTGGTAACTTTCGTGAGAACACAATATGAGACCAGATCAGACCAGAGTCAGTAGCAGAAAAAAAGTATATTATACACCATTTAAAGGTATAGGTATAGTATATACCTTTAAATGGTTTTAATTTGGACGCTCTTATTTTGCACGTCTTTCTACATCGTTCTCACATAATTGTATAATCTCATGATGATGATGAAATATGAAACATGAAAAAAAAAATATGAAAAAAAAAATATGAATATGAATATGATGAAATATGGCTGAGCTTTGATATTTCATAACAACTATTGTGTATTACCCATGTTTGCAAAATAAAATTCTATTCTATTCTATTCTATGATGTAACCAAGATTTTGTAACAATATTTTGATTTAAAAGAGTATCCTTGGAGTTTCTTGCCCATTCTTCTCCATAGAGATCTACGCTTTGGAATGCCAACTGCAGTACTTTCTCAAGTTATTATGCCTTGTGACTGGGACTGTAGCTTCGCTTCTTTTAGTTTTTTTTTTTTTTGACATTCAAAAGTGCCTTAATGGTCTAATTGAAATAAAAGCTTTGAGTTTGAGTTTGATGCATCAATCGGATATACATTGGCATTTATATCCTTACCACAAATCTTTATGTACCAGTCTACGTATACATAAAGTCAAAATCTGTGGCACTGTATTATAAATTCATGGTTTTGTAAAAATCTCAGAGAAAATTCCTAAAATCATTCATCTGAACAGACGAATAGCTGACAGCAGTATGTTGTTATTAGCCAACTGATAGACGTTTAATCCCTTTGTAGTAATAGCCGGCTATTTACGACACCCATGAGTGAAAAAGGGATAATCGAAAAAAAACTTACAAAGTCTAGTGTTCATTTTGACACAAAGTTGCACAACAAATTGTTTCTGCAACAAATGTTTTTTTTTTTTGTGTTTCGGTGGCCGTATCCATTAGGAAACAAAGTTGAATAACATTGTTTCTGCAACATGGTTTTTTTTGAGGACCGCAGATGGTGGAAATCGAAGCTGAGCAACGTTTTTTACAACAGGAACATTTGGTGCTGCGGGTGAAAATCTTGCAAAATATATATTTTTTTAACTTTATTTTCTAACTAGCTATTACCCGCGATCCTCTTCCGCGTGAAATTATTATGAAAATATTACTTCCCAGTTTGAATCGGATTTTGTTAACAATTTCGTGGGTTTATTTTTTTGCACGGAACCCTAATTATTTTTCTAAAAAAAAAGTAGCATAAGTTAGACCTTCTAACATCACCTATCTGCCATTAGTAATCCCGTCAAAATCGGTTTAGCCGTTTCGGAGATTAGCTGAAACAAACAGACAGACATATAAAACAAAAAAAATGTTATAAGTATCGTATATACTGCCATATGCATATTGCCATATGCATAGTAAATAGCTCCATTTTATTTATTTGTATACACAGATGAATACGAGGTATTAGAACTAGATTTATTTGCCAACCATACTCATGAATACAATACAAACTTGACGTCAAAATGGCTGAATCAATTGACTTGTCACAATTCTATAGAAGTCTGTTATTTTTTATATCAGAAGTTTCCAGGTTAATCCTAGCAATTTCCATAATTGAAGCCTTTGATGATGAATATTCAATAGTGACATATGTCAGATAGATTGATATAACAAAGAAATTACCTGGAATGTGGATGGTAAATTTATTCTTGGGGTTTGAAATAAAATAGAGCAGATGTAGGCTTTGTTTAAGGTTACATTTTATTAAGGTAGCCAAATTCCGTAGGCGTTGCGGTCATTTACATCTCAACGTGTCACAAGCTAGAGAAGAAGCATTCATTAGGATTTCATCACAAAACTACTCCACATAAAACGTTTAATAACCGACTGTTCATCGTCCAAACTCTTGAACCAAACATGACCATTTTTGAACGTCCAAACATTTTGTAAACCTGCATCGTTCAAAGTCCAGGGAATGACAAACACGTGCACAGAAACGGATAGAATTGAATCAGTCGTGAATAGTTTTGAAAATACCGATTCATTGGTAAATGCATTGTTATCCCTCTACGGAGATGTGGCCATGATTTTGAAAGGAGATTGGACAGTATTGCACATATCCTATCCTTTTAATATTATAAAGGCGAAAGTTTGTGAGTATGGATGGATGGATGTTTGTTACGCTTTCACGCAAAAACTGCTGAACGGATTTGGAATAAATTTTGCACACAGATAGTCTATAACCTGTATTAACCCATAGGATACTTTTTATCCCGGTAGTAAGATCACATGGGACAATTATCTATGATCACGCGGGTAAAGCCGCGGGCTTATGCTAGTCTTTCATAATATCGCCAATAGAATCAATTTATGGACACAATTTGTTTAGCTGTTATTTTTTTTAAACGTTACCCCACACTAGGAATTTCTCCTGTATCGTGGGTGCATTTACAAACATTTAAACTCACATACACAAACAGCCAGACCCGGAACAACTATCTGTAGGCCATATAAATATTTGTTCCGTGCGGGGATCGAACCCGCGACACGCAACGCAGCAGTCAATCGCTCAGCCACTGCGCCAACCGTGCCGTCGATACCACAGCATTGTCTGTCCGCTACTGCACTTATTGCTAGAGAACCACTCCTCAATTTGGGTGATTTTATTGCATGTTAATAAGTGGGTATAATCTACTTACTCTTTACATAATAAAGTAAAAGGACCTAATTCTTGGCTAGTACTCGTGTGGTTGAATTTTCAAGCGGTAGCAGGCAGCAAAGTCGCTTTATCATTACGGAAAATATCCTAGCACTGGGGCGTTTATGGAAACCTTTCCTATATTCAGAACCCCAGTACTTATGAGCTGCGGGAGGTTTTACTAGCAGTCATTCATAGAAAGTAACCTTAAACCATTCCGCTATTCAGAGTTACGAACGATCTGGATTCGGGTATTGGGTCCGGTGTAGACTTGATAATTAAAACGCTTCCTCTACTCAGATCGGTAGAAAGCATAAAAGTACTTAGGTGTGATCTGACCCGCGGGAGGGATTCTGCGCTATGCTCCCCTTTCTCAGATCGCAAATGGTACGTGGTTTGGCACAGAGAGAGAGAGCGATATCATGCGCATCGCTTTATTGTTTGTTTTGATTTAAATTAGTTCCATCAACATAGTCATGGTGCGCGGGGCTCCTATTTCTATTTTCAGGGTTTGACGTAACCTAACACTAACCTAGCCTGTCCGAATTGGGGTGCCCCAAGTCCCGAGCTCCCTTCGCCCTTACATCTCCAGTTTTTGCGGTATGAATTCATATCCATAACGCTGGTATTGTATTTATTATGCCTCCCGCATTACAGAACTAAAAGCGTGGTAGCATTTAATCCATCAAACTGCGCGTTCAATCACTTAGAGGCTGCCGCAGCTCAGAAGTACTGGGGTTCTGTATACTGTAAGGGTTTCCAAAAACGCTGCACGGGGGACTGGCATAGCGATTGAAAGACTGCAATTCGCAGGCTGCAATTAAGCAGTTACTTAACTTTGCCTGCTGAATTGTACCTTTAGGCTACCTATATTGAAAAATATTTCAGCATACGTCCAGAGTTGAGGATCTATTTTTCAAACATACATACAGAACCAAATTGATTCTGGAACTCATTTTTTTTTAATTCTTGTCTCGTGATCAAGTAAATAGTGGTCATCCTACCCACAGAGGCACTGTAGCTATCTGAAAACATTCCCGGTGTAATTGGACGAGTTTCAGCAGATTTTGCTCGCCCCTGTCGGACCATGCCAAACGTCATTACACATTTTCTTTAAACCGACTTTTGGCAAATATTTTGAAGAATTGATGCATTTGTGATGCTGTGTTGAAAATAGATTGAAACGGTAATTTTAAAGTTATGTGACCACATAGTGCCCCATATTTTTTGCCTATGAAGTGGCCTCATTACTGGTTGTCAGAAACCCGAAAGTCTGACAACCAGTCTTACCCAGTAACTGGGCTGTGGAGTTTAGATATGCAGTGACTCTATGTAAAATGCTGGTTTCCAGCTGCTTCCGGTGAGACTGGAAGCCGACCCCAACATAGTTGGAAAAAGGTTAGGTAGATGATGAGGTTGCTGAAGCGGCCTCAGCCGTTACGATTTTTAAGTTAATCAATTTATTTGGGTTCTAAACTCGTCATACGATGCTAAAGTAACTTCAATTAAAATAATTTAAGCAATCACTTATAAACATTTGTGAGTGTTCAGTTATGATTTTAGATTTACAAGGCTGGGACACAAAGGTTTTAAAAAAAATAAACAAACTGATTCTTTTACTAACCAAAAATCAATTACGTA
This sequence comes from Eurois occulta, assembly GCA_950022335.1. NCBI lineage: Eukaryota > Metazoa > Arthropoda > Insecta > Lepidoptera > Noctuidae > Eurois > Eurois occulta. Next base: position 19,124,541 of record OX465485.1, on the reverse strand, counting down.
CTCATTTCATAGTCGATTGCGCACCTAAACAGCCGAATCCCTGAAGAGGTTTCAGTAAAAACAACACAGTACTATTTTTCAGACAGTATTGTTTCACACAAGCGCCATTAAGGTTGTTGCAGCACTGTAGATACTGCTACAGCATAACTGGGAGATATTGTGTAGTGTTGCTCTTTTGTTTTTAAGTTTTCGTTTTACTAAGACAGGAGGCAATTAACACGCTACGTGGTTTTATAAAGTAAACAGAACTAGTACTGAACAACATGAAAATAATGGCTAGCAGGATTTCCAGACATCGTGAAAACTATAACAGATAGATGCTGTCCAAGTAACACATCAAAGCACTATATCGGCCAACTTCCAGCATTTCTGTATCGTTTTCGCATTTTGAGTTAGTTCTATGATAGCATTACAAGCGTTTATACGGCTACTGTAATGCTAATTTGGGCACAAATTATACGGCTTTAGATCATAAATAAGTTCACAAATAGTTGTTTAATTGCATTACAGGCGCATTATATTAGCATTATTGTGACCAAATAAGTTGCGAATCGCATTATAGAAACATTATTACGGTCAATGAAGTTGCCAATCGCATTACAGAAACATTATACTAGCAATATTATTGATAATGAAGATGCTAATTACATTACAAACGCATTAGACTAGCATAAGATTGTTCTAAAAGTATGATTGAGGCTATCTAAGTGTTCACAGGTAGAACTTAAATCATCATTGCAAAATCATCTCTAATACCATAGCACAAATGTTATAATACAATTAACGTTGTAATTTCACTACTTTGTTCAGCAATATAATATGGACGAAGATCGTCAAAACTGAGTGACACCATACTTGTATTTGCATTAAAATAAAATTTATAATACTTGCTAAGTTTTTGACTCTTTTGTTATTTCATGCCTATTTTAAACGCAATGTAGTTTACTGTAAATATCTGTATAAGTTTCATTGAAAATTTTCACGCGCCTTCGATATTTTGTAGTTTTGATATAAAATGTTATATAAAAATATGAATCAAATAATCAAAACAATTTTTTATTCCTAGTCTAGAATGAATTTTGCATAATTAACGTAATAGTATTGATTGGGCAGTATTAAATTAAGTTAAATCATTATGATAAAGGTATATTTCTATTATAAATAGGTTCGAATGATAATATTTTTTGGTTATAAAATATTTTCAAAATGGCGTGAGTCTACAATAGCCCGGTGAACCTATATAAAGGCCAATTAATGCCGTCAGCAGTATAAATAGTCACACGTGAATAATCGTTAAGCTAGAGGCCAGAGAGAAGACTTTTGATGAACCACCGTAGTGCCATTGGCTATAAAGTAGTTCTCTAAGGGTTCACCGATATACCAATAGACTTGATGTAGACTGAAATAGTGCCATTGCTTGAAAGTAATTTTGGGGATCCTTGAGCAAAACAATAAAACTCATTTCAGAATTTGTATTACTTGAATAATCACAACTTAATTTTGTTATGAACATAATTATCATAATCATTACACACACGGTTAGGCAACACACCATAAAAAAATGCTGTTATTTGTTGATGTATACACATATTATATTTTATGTGCTTTTCCCCAATATGGCCGACAAATGGTTTTAAGAATACAGTAAAGTGAATGTATATATAGCTTTACGCATTACAATAACTCACGTGTATTTGATTAAAGAGCTGTTACTCGCACAACAGCACTCAGTTGATCTTTAAAAATGCAAGCATTATATTGATTCACGTTTATGCTGTTCAGCAATATTAGGCTTTTACTTAGCACTTAAAAGTGCTATAACACAACAAAGGGCACTAAAAACAACCTAAAGCTGTATAACGGATTTATGGTGCATTATAATGGTACAAGTTTATGCTATTAAGCGGCAATAGGCATTATCTTACTGCTTAAAATGCTATTGTAAACCCTAAGGCACTAAAAACAGCTGAAAGCTGTATACTGGATTTACGATGCATTATAATGGTACAGGTTTATGCTATTAAGCGGCAATAGGCATTATCTTACTGCTTAACAATGCTATTGTAAACCCTAAGACACTAAAAACAGCTGAAAGCTGTACAGCTGCATTGTGGTTGGCTTCACTAAAACTAAAGGCTTTACAAAAGCATTTTGATAGGCCATTATCCAACCGTTATACATTGTAAAGCATCATAATGGTTTTGAAATACCAATATAAAGCATCAAGACGTTCGGTGAACTTTTATAAGAGTTTATACGGACCTCAAGTTTTACATAAGTTTACTATTCGTATTTTAAAATGCTTCCTGTGTTACTTGTGTGACTATGCTAACTGCCTTCTGGTATCATATTATTAACTAGCGACTGGTCACTACTTTGTTCAGTTTTTACTACTTGATTAAACATAGATATTTGTTTAGCCTTTAAAAGTTTTTTTTTATAATATAACCTGTCAAAGTTATAAAAAATGGTTTATATGCAATTTTATCTAGGTTACTACATATTTAATCCTAATGGATTATTAGAAAAAATATTAAAAATAATAAGTGAATTATTGAAAGTACAATACACGATTTCTTGTAACAAATGATTGCATCTAAATCCAATAGTTTAGACGATCACCGGTGCCACAGAAACGCACAAAAATCTAACGAAACTTATTTCTTGCCATCATCTTCAATATTGTTAAGAGACTTGTGTTGAACATTAGAATGCAGTGTTACAATTTCTATAGGGAATGTAATGTAACACACAGCATGGCGTTATCAATATTTCCTGCCATCAATCTTAATGTCACTGTTGCTGATTATGGTAATTTCCTTTGATGTCTCCCTTCATATGAAGTATTGTGGTGTGACACATATAAGTTCAGATGCAAGCACATCAAGCTACTAAAATCTGTCAAATTTCTTTAATCGATTTTCAACTTTATCTCTAAAACATCAGGTTCAAGATTGGTTGGGAAAATCTGACAGTTTCGGATAGGTTGACCAGCTGCCATCTGTACATTATTGTACATGGTATAATATGACACTATAGAAAAGCTAATGAATATGAATTTCCATTCCACATATTTAATGCCTGCATTATTACTGTAATATGTGTATGTTATAGAATATCCATGGATGGGCGACCAGCCAATACATACCGAGTTTCCACCGTACCTCGGAAAGCATGTTAAGCGGTTGGGTCCGGCTGCCATTTGTAGATCTTTGACAGTCGTTACCGGTAGTTAGTGGCTCGAAAGTCTGACAACCAGTCTCACCCAGGGGTATTGTATTACCCAGTACTAACTGAGCTGTGGTCGTGGAGGTCAGATAGGCAGTAGCGTTGGATAAAATGCTGGTGAATACCGCCTTTTAGTCTAATCAGTTGCGGCTGAACAGCATCCGGTTAGACTGGAAGACGACCCCAACATGCTTTGGAAAAGGTTAGGCAGGGTATAATGAGGTATAAATACAAATCATTTATTTGCATAACACAGGTTCAGTGGATGTTACAAAAGGTTCATAAGGTGCACTGTATTATAACCATGCGAGGTGTGCAAATATCGGTGAGCAACTACATTAGGAACATTATGAGATTAGAATTATTCCTATTCAGTAGTAATTACAACGTCATTCAGTATGTGATGGTCAATTTGACACGTAATTAAATAATTTAAATTAGTAAGTTTTAAGTAATAAAAATGTCATGCAAATTAATAATGTCATAGGTCATAGTAATTATAGTATTCGTCTTATTTAATTATTGCACAAATAAATTCTATAATTAAAATGCAATACCTTTATCTTCTAAATAGTCTTTTACATTAAAACAATATTTTTTATTAGGAAGCTTCAGCTCTAAGTCCCTTTAGTGTGCTTTAGTTCTTCTATGTATGTAAGTTAACCTCAATTGCCTGAACATGAACCCACAAGGGATCAACAAAGGAAATATCAAATCAAATCTGAACTGTAACTCATGTGCCAATCGAGATGATTCAATCATCTCTGTTTACGTATCGTATCAATTCGCAACTTGGGAACTAAAATCATAACATGGAAGACAGTCGGTTAAACCGTAGTTATTATTAGCCAGCTGATATAGTTGACATAGTAGTATATTCTTGAAGCATTCTTAATATACACCATTATTTTTAGGTCGTTCTGGAACCGAATACCATTAACTCAATCATCGAACTCGAAACGATTGGGACTATTTTTTTCAAAAAGTAACAATAAAAAAAAACACGAAAGAATAAATTGAATGTTTTTTTTTTTGAAATAATGAGAACTCAAATGCATAATAATATGTGTGTGTAAAACGTATCCACGATCGGCAACACATGCGAACGATACCCATTGAAAAATTAATTCATCGATCGATTCTATCGATGAATATTGTGTTGAACATTAGAATGCAGTGTTACAATTTCTATAGGGAATGTAACACACAGCATGGCGTTATCAATATTTCCTGCCATCAATCTGAATGTCACTGTTGCTGATTATGGTAATTTCCTTTGATGTCTCCCTTCATATGAAGTATTGTGGTGTGACACATATAAGTTCAGATGCCAGCACATCAAGCTACTAAAATCTGTCAAATTTCTTTAATAGATTTTCAACTTTATCTTTAAAACATCAGGTTCAAGGTTGGTTGGGAAAATCTGACAGTTTCGGGTAGGTTGACCAGCCATCTGTACATTATTGTACATGGTATAATAGGACACTATAGAAAAGCTAATGAATATGAATTTCCATTCCACATATTTAATGCCTGCATTATTATTGTAATATGTATGTTATAGAATATCCACGGATGGGTGACCAGTCAATACATACCGAGTTTCCACCGTACCTCGTAAAGCACGTTAAGCCGTTGGGCCCGGCTGCCATTTGTAGATCTTTGACAGTCGTTACCGGTAGTTAGTGGCTCGAAAGTCTGACAACCAGTCTCACCAAGGGGTATTGTATTACCCAGTACTAACTGAGTTGTGGTCGTGGTGGGGCCTTTTAGTCTAACCAGATGCGGCTGAACTGCATCCGGTTAGACTGGAAGACGACCCCAACATGCTTTGGGAAAGGTTAGGCAGGGTATAATGAAGTATAAATACAAATCATTTATTTGCATAACACAGGTTCAGAGGATGCTACAAAAGGTTCATAAGGTGCACTGCATTATAACCATGCGAGGTGTGCAAATATCGGTGAGCAACTATATTAGGAACATTATGAGATTAGAATTATTCATATTCAGTAGTAATTACAACGTCATTCAGTATGTGATGGTCAATTTGACACGTAATTAAATAATTTAAATTAGTAAGTTTTAAGTAATAAAAATGTCATGCAAATTAATAATGTCATAGGTCATAGTAATTATATAATCCATCATATTTAATTATTGTACAAATAAATTCTATAATTAAAATGCAATATCTTTATCTTCTAAATAGTCTTTTACATTAAAACAATATTTTTTATTAGGAAGCTTCAGCTCTAAGTCCCTTTAGTTCTTCTATGTATGTAAGTTAACCTCAGTTGCCTGAACATGAACCCACAAGGGATCAACAAAGGAAATATCAAATCAAATCTGAACTGTAACTCATGTGCCAATCGAGATGATTCAATCATCTCTGTTTACGTATCGGATCAATTCTCAACTTGGGAACTAAAATCATAACATGGAAGACAGTCGGTTAAACCGTAGTTATTATAAGCCAGCTGATATAGTTGACATAGTAGTATATTCTTGAAGCATTCTTAATATACACCATTATTTTTAGGTCGTTCTGGAACCGAATACCATTAACTCAATCATCGAACTCGAAACGATTGGGACTATTTTTTTCAAAAAGTAACAATAAAAAAAACACGAAAGAATAAATTTAATGTTTTTTTTGTGAAATAATGAGAACTCAAATGCATATGTGTGTGTAAAACGTATCCACGATCGGCAACACATGCGAACGATACCCATTGAAAAATTCATTCATCGATCGATTCTCATTATTTCACCTGCCGCCCGATTAACCTTTAGGTTATTTTTTAATCCCGGTAGTACGTTCCCGTCGGATACGGTAGTACGAAGCCGCGGGCAAAAGCTAGTGTTAATATAGAATACTTAACTACTTACTTACGTTTTCTATTTCAAAAAATTGCACGGTGTAAACCACGGCCTAAAGTTAGTTAGATATAATAATCTCCTAATTGCAATACCCTTCCCGACAGCAACGAGAAAAGCGTTTATTTTACGTTCCAAATCCACACGTACTAAATTAATTTCCCTTGCAAACTGGACACCATATCACTTACATTTCTGTCTACCTCCCGTATGACATTCAAAGGGGTAAAAGGGAAGTTTAGAAGGCATTAAAATGATGACGTCACCGTAATAACTCAGAGGAAGCGTCACACGAATGCTGACGTCATAAGGGTTTAGGGTCTGGCCTTACCTGATATGCTGGGATTCACGAATTAAACAGAGGTGATATTTTGTATGGTAGTGGTCAGTAGAAAAAAATACTTAATTAGTGATTTGAATACAGCGTGTATCAGAAAGGTGCATATTTCAAGGTGTTGTCAGACCATCCAACTGAGCTAATCTCTCCGTAGTCAACATTGTAATCGCGAAAAAAATAATCAACTGCCCCATTCATTTGAGTTGACTATATTAAAACTTTGTATAACAATTTTTTGATCCTCCAAAAAATTCACGATCGCCTTTCTGATACATGCTGTATGTTCGGATACCTACTCCATTCTTAAAACAGGACTTTCATGCCTCCATGTAGGCCCAAAATAAATCTGAAGAATGTTGTCCCCTCTGGGGGTCTAAAATGTTGACGTTAGTTTTTACCTACATTTACAATTTACTGTTGGTAGGGTTTACAGTTGACAGTAAATAAGATGCTATTTAGTTTTGTGGGTTGGTTATAAATAGAGTAGGCATAGCTGTACATGGATCTCGTAGCACTTGGCCATTAGCGCCGCCATTTTATTTTTCAAAACTACTGCACGAACACCTTCTCAACATCATTATTTTACGAACCAAAGATCCTTGTAGTCTGAACGTACCTAAAAGAAATGGGAAAGACATGACGTTTTTAGTCCAGGGTTCCAGACAGCTTTTTGTTGTCTTTATTAAGGTGGTCGATGCCTGTGATATTTAAAAATAAAATATTTTCCTTTAAATTTTCTAACGAATTAAGCTTCAAACAGCGACTGACCCTTGATTTGCAAGGTTTTTAAGTTTAATATTAATTTATTTACATAATTTTACACGAAACTAGCGACCCGTCCTGACTTCGCACGGGTGCAATATACACTAAACCTTCCTCTTCAAATTCAAATTCATTTAATGGTGTGATTTTTGGTGCATTTTACATGACATCTTAATAATAAATAATCTGTCTCTTGAATCACTATCTATTGCTGAAAACTGTATTAAAATTCGTAGCGTAATTTAAAAGATCTAAGCGTACAAACAGCGGGAGCGTCTTTGTTTTATACTATGTAATGATAAATTTGAATAATGATTTCGTCAACAAAGTCTCAAAAAAAGACGCAAAAGCGACTTTGTTTTACATTAATTTATTTATACTCTCCCTCTTGCTAATTACCCCCGGGAACATTTTAAATATCATCATTAACACTAGAAACGGGATTTTTAACATGTTTACTGTTTGTTTTGAGCTCCCGATATTTTTTTGTTTTTTTTTTATACTATTTTAAATATCGTCAATAGTTCCGAAGATAACCTTTCATCAACTGAATCTTATAAACTGTACTCCTTTATTTATTAAACACTAGCTATTACCCGTGACATCGTTCACCTGGAAAAATTTTATGTTTATTTGTGAGAAAAAAGTAGTTTCCGTGCTATTTCAAACTACCCATATCTGTACCAAATTTCATCCAGATCCGTTCAGCCGTTCTGGCGTAATTGAGTAACAAACATCCATACATACAAATTTTCCTTCATATAAAACAAAGTGAGGTAACTATATAGATTATTATAAAAATTTATAGAAAACTATAAGAATTCAGAGGATGTTCAATCCTCTCTCATAACTTTAGAATACGTATTATAATTACAGAAGGTTAATTAAACTAATTAAGTATTATCTAAGAACCTTCAACTTCTAATTTTGCACAAAAGAACACAATAATCACATTTCTAACTCATTAACTACGGAACATTAAAATTTTTGCTCAAACAAGAACTTTACTTTAGATAAAAAACATCTCTTTTAGGTGGAAATTCGTGCTGGAAAATGCTGATTAGTTGGAAAATATGCGGGCATTACAAATCTTACACTTGAACGCCCCGTTTCACCACTTCTTATTAACGTTAATTTAGGGCTAGCCAGCCACTATCTATGAAATATTTTATGGAAAATATTTTTTTATTTATTATCATAATATCTGTCTGTAATACCCGAAGGGTTAGGCAGAGGTGTACCTAATAGTACAACCACCAGCCAGTTATGATTAACTCCCATGTAATAGGGGGAGAGCCTATTGACCCCAACCGGACACAAATACAGACTCCGTGGCTCAGGGCTGCGGGACTGTTCGAAAGAGATACTGCGGCCCTGGAACATAAAGGGCAAAAGAAGGAACATGGATGGTTTTTAGTCAGTAAAAGTCTGACACTCCCTTCCACTCCGCCCAGAGCGGGAGGAGTCATTTGATCATCCAAAAAATAAAAATAAAAAGACTTCGTGGCTGCTACTGAGAAATTCCTGATGGAAAAACACAAAAAGAAATTAATATTGTATTATTAAATATTTACAAACTACAAAACTATAATAGAACTAAATATGTACAAGTATAAAAGGGTTACAGGGCATCCAAAAAATCCATTTATTATGTATCGTTAATGTGTGTGTCCATCTGGACACTGTAACACAATACCAAAGTCTGTTTGTTCAAAAATGTTAAAAGGCATATATATGATAGGTCCACTAAAATCGGTGTGGTTCTTTATTTAAATACCATCCCAAACACTAATCCGCATTGTCCTCTTCAAAATTGAGTGGACCAACATTGTCCGACTTTAAAAGTAACTGTGACCACCGGTTCAGCTGTGTTCAGCCGGAGCACTATGTTATCTTTCTTGTTCAGATTTAAGGTTTATATTGTGTGTACTAGCGGCATGTGCCAAAAAATGTATTGTCTTTCTTTCTTAGAATTAGTTACGATATTAAATTTATATCTCGGAGTATTCGAATAGGAAACACCTATCTAATGCTAAGTAGCGATAAAAACCAATTTTCTGAAATCAACATTTCTGTATCGTTGGGATTACTGTGGTAATTTAAGGGATTTTTTCACGTATATTTTTTTAGTTTGTAACTTAGTAGCTTGCTATAGGATACACAACACAAACATACACACACATCACACGCACAACACACATTACCAGTGCCCACCCGTTATTATTCTTATTTTTTTTATTGTGTTTATATTGTGCGATCAACAAGTCTATCACATTCTATACTATTAAATGAGCAATATTTGTAATCACGTTCTCGAAAACGGCTCTAACGATTTAGGTGAAAGTTGGAATATAGGGTTTACGGAGGCGAACAATCGATCTAGCTAGGTCTTATATCTGAGACAATTTGTTTTCTCTATTTTCGTTCGAGCAGAGCTTGGTCGCCCAGGTACCTACTTATTGCAATTTCAAACAAACTCAATTAGTATGACAACATCATCTGCCTAGCCTTTTCCCAACCTTGTGTCGGGGTCGGCTTCCAGTCTAACCGGACGCAGCTGAATACCAGTATTTTACATGGAGCGACTGCCTATCTGACCTCCACAACCCAGTGAGTACTGGGTAACATGATACCTCTTGGTAAGACTGGTTGTCAGACTTTTTGGGGCACTGACTACCTGTAAAGACTGTCAAAGATCTACAAATGACAGCCGGGACCAACGGCTTAACGTGCGGAGGAAACTCGGTATGTTATGGGTGGTCACCCATCCACAGACCAACCTAGGCAAGCACGTCTTAACCTAAAAATCGATCTGAGCGGCTGTTATTATTTTTCCACGAGCCCCACAGTCAATTAGTATGACAACAAGTAAATTAATACAACTAATTATCCCACTATTCTAAGATCGCTACTACACTAGACACCCAATTATATTAACTCAATAGATAGATCCAATCTTGATAGACTATCTTCACTATATGATGTGAGATATTCAAGCTTATTGAGTTTGTAATAAACGTTTATTAGTGAATAGTGTAAGCAATTAGTGAACTCGATTTGAACAGAGCTGTAAAATCAAATATGATTACCATATTCCTTGAAATCGTCGCTGAAAGTAAGCTTCCTAGAAACGGCTACAATAATGGATCAAAGTAAATAGTAATGTTGATTAATTTAATATTCAAGGTCTCATAATGGGAAGAGAAGTCCACATGAAAACCATCCGTCTGGGGAGGAAGAAGGGATATATCGTGCACCTACCGACTAAAGTTAGTTCTTACTAACACAAGTTGGGGCTTGTACCTTTTTGTACATTTTTCCTCACCACCAGACTATTATCAACCAGCCATGTCTAACTGGCCCTGTACACCCTTTTCTGTAACTTTATCTAATTTCCTAAACGAAATGTCCACATCCAAAACATAACCATAATAATTTAAAAGCACAACTTACGCCCTTGGTAATCCCTAACCATTACACATTAAACTCATACAACTTGCATGAGCATTTTCTTTGCCAACCTCATAATTAAGTACCTACAATGAACGACAAAATTCTCGACAAGCGACCGACTCAATTTCACACAGCCAAGGCTCATTCAGTTAGACTGGGGCTCACTCAGTTAGTACGAAGCCCACTCAGTAATTTAAGAGCCAGAACAGACTGTCAGACAAGCGAATATCGCTACAAAGAGAATATATGACGAGTTCTTGAATGGACACTACTGTTCCGATTGGATACGACTGGTTTTGCTGCAAGAGATCTGAAATATGGATGAGGATTGGCGTTTGAGTCGAACGAGTGTTATAGACCCGATATTGTTTAATCCGTTTGCACTATTTCCCTTTGTAGGTGTGTAAATGTACGACATGCACGTCTTGCCACATCGTTTTCACATAATTTACAATCTCAACATAAATTATGTAATCAAGGTTTTGTAACAATATTCTGATTTAAAAAAGTACATGGAGTTTCCTCCCTGTTCTCCTCCATAGAGATCTGCGCTTCGGAATAGATAACCACAGTACTTTAAAAGTTACTATGTTTTGTATCTGAGACTGTAGCTTCTTTTTTTTTTCGTCAATTCAAAAGTTCTTGTAACTGGCTACTTGAAATAAATACTTTGATTTTGAAATATTGTCTGAGGAAGTCGAAATAGCTGTTATAGTCATAGTCAATACTATGGAAGCAATAAAAATATGGCATTTGTGCAGAAAACTCACAGTTTCTCCAAAATCATGATTTTGGAGAAGCTGTGTAATTATTTTTCGTACACTTCTTGTCATCTGTATAGATAAATATGACGTTTGAATATTTCAGAAATGGACCAGTGTCAATTTCATAGACTTAATAAGTTTAAATATCTGGATCTGATACGTCATACATTTGATTGATGTTTTTATAAAGGGAAACGCAACATGACTTCGAAACAAAAGCATCAGAGTTAAAAACCATTTTAAGACTTCTTCAGAAATCCAGCCCAACAAACGCTCAAAAACCGATACAAAACTAATCACCATACCGACCAATAGAATTCCTAATAGGAAAAAAATCAGTTTTACATCACTGAGAAACCTTTATTCCGTTTTAAAACTGCAAGAGTTATTGAGGCGAACTTGGCCGGTCACGGCGTAACTTGGCTAATCTCCACAACTTGGCGAACGTTTGGCTGTAAGGGGGGATGGCTGAAATTGGATAGCAAAGGGTTTTTGAAAATGGTGTGTATTGAATTTGCGGTTGTTATTGTAATTTTTATGTTTTTTTGGTATTTTTGGGAGTAGCTTAGCGTAAACACAATCAGACTCTTAAGCATAATAACTAATAAGCATATTAACACCATCATGTCATCACTTTTGACGTGACAACGTCTAAATAAATCGATGAACGCCGGCTGCATGCACAAAAAAGGATGACTCATTGTCCCGTTACGTCTCGCACGTTATTGTCTCTTCCACTCGATTGGCCTATGTGACGTTGTCACGTTAAACTATCGTCCGTAAACCAACTTTACAGACAACCATTTTTTTAATCTCATTATTGAACAATGGTTCCTCAAGATATATCGATGTTTTGAGGGCATGTTGATTAACAAAGTATACCTACTATACTACGTGTTACGAAACTGACAAATCCACTGAATGGTGGGCGTGGGCCAGACTTTCTGGGTAGCAACACTAGTTACTACTCAGATATTACAGCGGATGATGTTTTTGGTAGACATTGGCCCGAAAGTCTAACAACCAGTCTTACCAAGTATCGGATACAACATAATATAAACTGGGTTGTGGAGGTTAGGTAGGCAGTCGCTCTATGTAAAATCGCGGTATTCAGCTACATTCGGTTAGACTGGAAGGCGACACCAACATAGTTGGGAAATGGCTAGACAGATGTTGATGATATCTTAGATTTTTTAGGGAATAGCTTATTACTCCGAAAATACGTAATATTCTTCATAAATGATCGAGCAATGAACGGTCAAAGGGAATTTTGATAGAAAATCGTTTACTGTTCATTGAATACCGATGTGGCCTCTCAAAAGAGGCTCCTTGTTTGCCTAACAGCATGGTAACTGTTTTCAGTATAGAATAAAATACTTTACTCAAAAAAAGGTTTCCTCCAAAAACAAAAAAACCGGCCAAGTGCGAGTCGGACTCGCGCACCGAGGGTTCCGTATAAACTTGTAGGTATTTTGTCATTAAATTACATATTTACGGTTTTCAGATTTTTTCCTTTACATGTGCTGTAAGAAATTGCTACTTGCCAAATTTTCATGATTCTAGTTCAACGGGAAGTACCCTATAAATTTTGATTCAGACAGACAGAAGGACGGACGGACAGACAACAAAGTGATCCTTTATGGGTTCCATATTTCCTTTTGAGGTACAGAACTCTAAAACGACACCCAAAGCTTATCAACTTATCCACACGATAAAAGCATACTTAAACTTTGCCAGAAACCGCAGGAAATAAAATTCTATTATAACTCAATTACTGATACTTGATAGAAACTGTTAACTCGTTTAACCCTTAAGGAATAAAGTGTAAAGTTTTAGAGAATCGTGCCAAAATCCTCCCCAAGTAACGCTGATTCCCCTTAAATACGGACTGACAGCAGCGGTGGGAAACTTCGCCTTAACTTTTTACGTTAATTTTAACCAGCCTTCTGCAAGCGTTAAGTTTTTCGTAGATTTTGCGTTCGATGTGGTTCTGGATTTTACTAAAGTGAAGATTCTGAAATATTGTTGCTTTTTATTGAAAAAGAACTTGTCCACATGCTCGCCCTATTAAATATCGCAAAATAACGCCAGTATATGGAATATTTATCATTTCAAGGTAAATCAAAAACCCTATTAAATTATGTAGACGTTAATGATGACCACATTTTGTGCGACTGCCTACTGTGCTGCTACTTAACTGCTGAGTGTGAAGTCCTGGGTTTGATTCCCAGGTCGGATAAAATGTGTAATTGGGTATTGCCATTTCTCAGTTCCAGCAAGATCAATAAATTCCAATTTTGATAAGAATTAAAGATATCAAAAAATCTTTCAATTCCAGAAAGCCTAGAAATAGTGATAATTGTAAATCAAGATCTTTGACTAGTTCATCATGGTTATCACTGAAAAAAATCTCATTTTTTTATTTTGAGAAAACTTCCGGAATAATGGTAACACAACTTCATTTGCAACCTTTGTAGACACTGAAAAAAAAAATCCAAGTTATTTTTAGTCAGACAAGGATAAGCATAACTTATTATCTATCCTTCATATCACGACCCACTTTGCCGGTCCACTTTCTAAGAACCGCCATCTTTTTCTCTCACTATTATCTCTAAAAGTACTCACGACTCCTTATGGCTCCTAAATTATAATAAGACGCGAAAAAACAGAAACATAAGTTAATGTAGGAGCCATATCTCTTGGAGCAATAACAAATATTTATTTGGGCTGAAAGGGCAAGACTTAGAGCATCAGCTTGGCTGCCCGCCAGGCGTTTGCATCGGAAGACATTGGTATGCTAGCAGGACCTGAAGTTCTGTGAACTGTCTAATCTTTGGTTTTATATCGATTTTGAGGTTTTCGGAAGGATAATGCTTACAATTTATAACATTAAACATGACATCATATTTAATCCGGTATTTCGATGTCTGAAATTTATTCGAAATTTCAGAATTCATCCCTCAGTAAAAGTTGTTTATCAATGATCCAATAACAGGTTTAGGGTAAACAAAAACTTAGGTTGCATTGTACACTCACATTCCACCAGTTGTGTTTAAATCGATTATTGTTTTTGACAACATGTAACATTATTATTAAACAGCACAGAAATTTTCTCGGTGCTTGCTTATTCATGCACTGTGATCCCCGGAGGTGACATAACTAGAGATCACCTATTGTGTAATCGTTGCAATGCGCAAGAGATGCGCATCTCAGCTACGCCGTGTTCGCGCCAGCCCCAACACCATCCTTAGAACGTTGGCGGATGTGTGGGACTCTCCGATCTTTGGGCGGTGGATACGACTGCACGCAGTCAAGTAGACATTCCTCAGGATCGGCGTGCCTCACGCAGCTAAGAAGTAAAAATGTTTACTAAGACTAGTGTATAAGTATTTATTGTTACTAACAAATATGGAAGTTATTCTGAAATAAATGTTTATTATTATTAATCAAGGCCTTAGAGGTAAATTTATCCTCAACATACTTCCATTGCTGCCTTTATTGGAAGTAAGGTGTATTCTGTCATAATTTAGCGTCATCAGCAAACTTATAAAGTTCACTCTAACTAAAAACCTAATAAACTTTACATAGGTACTTAATCAACAGAATCCTTTGCCTAACTTCGCTCAAACGTAGGTAAGTACTTGCACAGCTGATCACATGTAAATGTAACTCAAACGGAGCCGGCAACTGTTCGCAATTGTTAGTTCTGGGCGAGGAGTTTTCTTTGAGCCCGTACGAGTAGTTAATTTTGAATGAATGTTCGAATTCGTTTGTGTTGAATGAAAAGGGGCTTATGTGGAGTTCGGTAGGGTTTCATGATGGATGGGAAATATAGAGATTTAGAGTGGCAGTCGCTCCATGTAAAATACTGGTATTAAGCTGCATCCGGTTAGACTGGAAGCCGATCCGATCGTAGTTGAGAAAAGGCAGATGATGAATAGGATGGCTATCAAGCTGGTGACTTACTTGGTTGTAAGTGAACATCTATTCCTCGTACGTGGCACATACGATCAAAGCAGATACAACATCCCACAGCTAATATAAAATACTAGCTAATGACCACGACTTCGTCCGCGTAGAGCTCGGGAATTGTCTCACAAGATTGAACTACCGGTATAAAAAGTATTCCTGTGTTAAATCCAGGTTATAAACTATTCATCCATCCATCCTCACAAACTTTCGCACTTATAACAGAAGTAAGAACTTAGAAGTAAGATCTGTAATCATAGATTAGCATCCTTACTCACTAAACTGGAACACACAGCAGATGTTGAAGACAGCAATCGGCTTCTCAAATCCTGATTAGTAATCAGATTATCAATCAACCGTCAAATCTCTTGATACCTATTGTTAATGGTGAACTAAAAACAATCAGTGGTTCAAGTTTAAATGAAATTTCAAAATTAGGAAAACGATTTTTGGAACCAGGAAGTGTGTTGAAATAGGTCCATTTATATCATAAAACATTGCCGTATTTCTTTCGATAAGTGCCAGTGAAATTACAGACCTGCCTACGTCTTTGCGTAATGTTATAGAAAAAAAAATCAACTTGGTTACTCGATTTTTTTTCAACGCTTTGACACAAGTTTTGCCTCTTCTATATGTGCAACAAATCCAAGGCTTTTTCATTCAACAACTACTCATTTATCGTTGGTCGAGTTGGTCGGGTGGCAAGCGCGACTGCTGAGCATGAGGTCCTGGGTTCGATTCCCAGGTCGGGCCAAGTGTTATTGAGTTTTTCCATCAGGAATTTCTCAGTAGCAGCCACGGAGTCTGGATTTGTGCCCGGTTGATGGTAATAGGCTCGCCCCCTACATGGGTCTTTAACATAACTAGCGAAATGTGGGTGTACTTGTATGTAAGGTAAGTACACCTCTGCCTAACCCTCCGGGGATTACAGGCGCGGTGTTATGTTACTACTCATTATGATTCTATAGCTTTGACCGGCAACTTTGTCCGTATTAAAGAAACATATCCCATGGCATTCGATAATAATAAGATTAATCAATGAAAGCCTGTTTCAAATCGGATGAGTAGTTTCGCAGATTACCTCCCACATCCAAACATACAAACTTTCCCTATCTAATATTAGTGTAGATAACTTACAACTAGTCCACCCATAAATTAATTACCAAAATATCTATCCGGAAATTTAATTTCGGCCGCAATTTTTCCCGCCATAAAACAATTTAACGGTAATGTTAAGAGATTCGCAGGGAGTCCCGGCAAATCCCGGGATTTAGCTTGAATAATGTCCCGGGGTAAAACCGGGACAGGAGCATTTATTTTATTTATATAGCTCATCGGTTACGGATCTAATGCTCTATAGTGAGTTAGGTCATTCTTAGAGAATTGTACGAGCTTTGTACGGTTTGCAGTTACGAATAAATTGTTGGAGAGATCTAGCTGTTTAAATAATATGATACAGAAGGAATTGGTGATGTGCCGAGAACTTTATCATTATTCATCATCAACATAACATTACGCCTGTAAACCCCGAAGAGTTAGGCAGAGTTGTACCTCATAGTACACCCACATTTCGCCAGTTATGTTTTAAGTCCCATGTTATAGGGGGCGAGGCTATTGCCATCAACCGGACGCAAATCTAGACTCCGTGACTGCTACTGAGAAATTCCTAGAGGAAAAACCCAAAAACACTTTACCCGACCCGGGAATCGAACCCAGGACCTCATGATCAGCAGCCGCACTTACGAGGCAGTCTTTATCGTTGTGCTATTTACTATTGAGACACACTATATATAAGTAAGCAAATGGACTATGGCCATATTTTTTTTAAAGCACATTTTGCTGAACGTGGCTTTAAATTAAAAAGGGAGTAATTAACCAACATTTGGTATGAATTTAACTGTTCAGTTAATGTGTATTGTAAAACCACACCCTTTCCTGCCAAATTATTTGTTGTTCTACTTTATTTATGAATTGCACATTGATATCACAGTGAATTATTGCTAAGGGTAAAAGAAAAGGCTTATAAAATAGAAAATTCTATAATAACTAAAGCAGTAATTTCCACGAAAGTAAATAGCATAAAATTAATTATCCCGGCTTAGACAACAACACCGCGCTATTTCCCTGAGCTGAAAACTGCAATTAATCAGAACCGCTCCTTCAATTTTTGTTAAATTAGTATGTATGTACACAACTTCGTAATTGATAAACAGATTTTGATCAAATTCTGAAAAATCCTGATCTGAGAAACTTAAATTGAAACCCCAAAAATCCTTTTGGTGTAAGTTACCAATTAGTGATGGTTACTAAAAAACTTTTAACTGCTATTTCAGTAACTAATGTCTTTTTTTTTTGGGATGGGAAATCATCAAATGATCCCTCCCGCTCTGGGCGGAGCGGAAGGGAGTGTCAGACTTTTACTGACTAAACCCATCCATGTTCCTTCTTTTGCCCTTTATGTTCCAAGGCCGCGGTATCTCTTTCGAACAGTCCCGCAGCACTAACTAATGTCTCAAAGAAACATCTTCAAATACAGTTAAACCATCATCATCATGCAGCTGAATACCAGTCCTTACCTGGAGCGACTGCTTATCTGACCTCCACAACCCAGTTAGTACTTAGTAATGCGAGCGCAAGAACACAATTAAATACAAATATTTTAAAAGACATTTCAAATTTTCAACTACGGAATAACGTTTCTGAACTTGAGAAAATAAGGTAATATTTCTCCCCGAAGCATCAGATGCTCTGAAGTCTCTAATTAGGAGAAAACGGTCATCTTTCGTGAGAGCAGAGCTGCGTAGTAGTACTAGTCCCCAAATGGCCTCGTTATAAGTAATAAAAGCCCTTAGTAACACTACGGAGAGCCAGTCTTGTATTATAATTTAAGAAATACAAGCCACAGAGTGTAATGTGACGTTGACAATACTTGGTGGAACAGTCGGCTTTGGTTGAATTTTGTTGATATTTAAAAATAAAATGTTAACATGGAATTTTAAATTAGTTCCTTATCTGTTCTGTGTGGAACAAAAGTTTAATGATATACGATTTTTACTCTTTAGTGATTTGATCGTTCAGGGGCAATAAAATCAAAATCATTGATTTCTTACAAAAAAGTCCATAGGTACGGCAAGGCTGTCAGTTATTTTTTTATATATGGACTATAGTACTTTTTGGAATCTCAACAGCAGATTTTTTCCTGTGAGTTAACTTCTTCATTTGACCTTTGAAGTACCTAATTAAACCATAGGTACCTAGAAACACAAGTGATGATGAAAATAAATTAATGTCGTTAATTTAATAAAATAAATAATAATAGCCGCTCGGGTCGATCTTTAGGTTAAGCCGCGCTTGCCTAGGTTGGTCCGTGGATGGGTGACCACCCATTACATACCGAGTTTCCTCCGTGCCTCGGAAAGCACGTTAAGCCGTTGGTCCCGGCTGTAATTAGTAGATCTTTGACAGTCGTTAAGGTCAGTGGCTCGAAAGTCTGTCAACCAGTCTTACCAAAGGGCATCGTGTTACCCAGTGCTAGCTGGGTTGTGGAGGTCAGATAGGCAGTTGCTTCATGAAAAAAAATACTGGTATTCATCTGCATCCGGTTAGACTGGAAGCCAACCCCAACATAGTTGGGAAAAGACTAGGCAGCAGTATATGAATGAGCAATATACTGAATATACTTTAAAGAAGTTGCAATTCATACTTGGAAACAGCAGTCTAAGGAAACTTTTTCCCAATGGAACTTTGAAGTAGCCTATATCCGCACAGGCAGACACGTCCATTGCAGCATTACTGAAGAGTCAGACGTATAAATTTATGATTTATAACACATTGTAAGTTAGAGCATTGCTGAAACACCGTGCGCTGGGCTATCCTCAGCTGATTTCCATATTGTCTCTAGAGAGATTAACTTCACAATTCCAAAGTATACTACCTCATAGTTCTTTTAGCTCTTGAATGGCACTGTTAGGAGTTGTAACAGGTAGCCTGCTCCATCCCACTGGTGGGCTAAGAACATTCCTCATGACTTCCATTTTCTTTTTTTTTTTTATTTTGCTCCATACTAGGACTATTCTACTGTATTGTGGGTTTTTTTTACTCTAAAATTTTAGTTTAATCTTTTTAACACATAAATAAACGGCCAGACCCGGAACAACTGTGTCTGTAGGTCATACAAATGTTTGTTCCGTGCGGGAAATATAACCCGCGACACGCAGCACAGTAGTCAATCGCTCAGCCACTGCGCCAACCGTGCCGTCGAAAATATTTCGATCTAGTGCTAATGTGGACTAACCGTTACTTTTGTCCAGCTCGTCCCACCACCTCCTACGAGGTCTGTCACGACGCGTTGGAAAACATTTGTGAATTTGTATTGAAAATAAAAATGGCGGCATTAGTGACGTATGGTCACGCGCCAATAGAGCCATGTAGCACTATAACCTGTATGCAGACAGACACGTCCATTCCAGTATAACTGAAGAGAGAGGTATAAAGTTATGATTTATAACACATTGTAAGTCAGAGCATTGCTGAAATACCGCATACCGGGCTATCCTCAGGTGATTTTAAAATTGTCTCTAGAAAGATTAATGTAAGCTTTACGGTGGAGGGTCTAAGGTGCTAGTTGTAGCGATTTTGTAAGAGAATGATTTAAATTGATTATAATAAGAGTGTAGCGGTAAACCACTTCAGCTCCTGAAAGTCAGAATCAACAGTAGCGACCACCGGAAAAGTGCCGAGACAATGAAGCTCGATGAAGTCCTAGAGAAACAATTTAACGGCCTTGGATCACAACGAAATTAATCAGAAAAGAATATCCGAGGAGTAGGACAAACCTCACGTCCCAGCCGCCGCGGGAGAAGCACCGGGCGTCGGGGGCCACGCCGTGATAGCTCTCGGCCCCCGTAGGCGCGGGCCTGTGGACGGTGAGTAATGGGTTAGCTCGCCGTCCGTCCGTCTTGTGACGAGAGGCCGTGTCGACGGCGCGTTCATGTTCCACGCGCGCCTCAAAGAGATGTCAGCAAACAAGAGGGGCCCGCAAGGGCCGATACCTGCCAGGGCTGCGGGACTGTTCGAAAGAGATACTGCGGCCCTGGAACATAAAGGGCAAAAGAAGGAACATGGGTGGTTTTTAGCCAGTAAACTCTGACACTCCCTTCCGCTCCGCCCAGAGCGTGAGGAGTCATTTGATGATTTCCCACCCGAAAAAAAAAAAAAAAGGAGTAGGAAAAACAGAATTTCTACTTCCATCGTCAAGTCTGCATTTCTTAAAGGTGAACAACATCGACACTTAGCCAATTTCCGTCCCACACAAAATAGACAAGCACCGGAATGCTTAAGTTCCCAAATGGAAGAACTCAATTAGATATTGCCCGACCTGGGAATCGAGACCCATACTCAGCAGTAGCAATTGGTCTTAGTGTCATGCCATAAAGATTAAGTGACAGTTATTTTATCATTCCCTAACGATGAAGTCAATAGGAACACACATTTGCGAAAACAGCAGTGATAGGGAGGTACCTATTACTGTTGCTTTTGTTGTGTGTGCATAAGATCCATAACATAAAATCACGCCTGTAATCCTCGAAGGGGTTAGGCAGAGGGGTACCAAATAATACACCCACATTTCACTAGTTATGTTTAAGTCCCATGTAACAGGGATGAGCCTATTGCCATCAACCGGACACAAATTCAAACTCCGTGGCTGCTACAGAGAATTTCTCAATGGAAAGAATACCACTTTGCCCGACCTGGGAATCCAACCCAGGATCTCATGCGCAGCAGTCGCGCTTGCCATGTGACAACACAAATAGGGTAGTCTCAAAACTTAAGATCATATCATTCCCAATTAGATTTATTCTTACCAACTCTTGTCTCTTATCACTGGTGCCACACAAAAATTATGACAAGGTATATAGAGGGGGCTTGGATTTCTGCCAGCACCCCCGTACGAGTTTCCACAGAATTAAGTCATCCTATACATAAGTGATGGCGGTGGAGACATTGTTTTCATATTCACAAGGGGATTACGTTAGAATGTTCTGGATATAATTTCTATGACGCTTAATTTTGGTAATGGAAGGTGGTACAGGACGATTGGTGCAATTTAAACCCTATTTACACGTACTAGTAGAGGACGCTACTTACTTAATTCGTCCGTAGCATAGGCCAGTCCTTCTGTCATGACTGGATTTTTTTTCAGTATAAGCTGAATAATAAGCATTGAGCATCTTTTAAATTAATTTATGTTATTTGACTGGGCTGTGTAGGTCAGGGGGTCTTAACTGGCCGTTTTGGCAGAATCATAATAGGATAATAATAAGAAATTCGTTACAATTCGAAAGAAGGTCACAAAGTGACAATTCATATTATCAGAGTCCGCGACCATTTTAAGAATTTTTTATTTATTTATTTATTACTACAAAACCGTAGTAATGGTTTGACTGTGGGGTCAGTGAGTCTCTATTAAAAGTAATTTAAACTAATTATTATTTTTAAGTAGCACTACATAATATAAAACAAAGTCGCTTTCTCTGTCCCTATATCCCTATGTTTTTTAAATAGATAGAGTGATTGAAGAGGAAGGTTTATAATATGTATAATACATGCACCCGTGCGAAGCCGGGGCGGATCGCTAGTTTCTAAATAAAATCTTTTTAATTTATTTTTAAAACTATTTTTATTCATTTCACTCCTTATGTCTGCCGGCAGATTGTTCAATAGATCAAAATGATATCCTAAATGTTTAACGGGATTCATATTATTATCCTATTAAGATTCAGCTGAAGCGGCCATTTTAGCCTCCCTGATAGACGGTAGCTTCATGTGAAATACTGGTATTCAGCTGCATCCAGTCAAACTGGGAGCCGAGCCCAAAATGATTGACCGATACCGATTTCAATTGTTTTTTTTAATTTTTGTTTTTTGTACCTATGTTACGCAAATAAATAATTTGAATTTGAATTTGAAGATTGCTTAGTAATCATTGGAGAGCTTATTCAAAGCGATATTCTAACAGCAATTACTGTCACCTGTAATCCTCGAAGGGTTAGACAGAGGTGTACCTAAATAGTACATCTACATTTTGCTAGTTATATTTTAAATCCCGTGTGATAGGGGGCGAGCCTTTTTTTTTACAAAATGGGCCTGCTCTTGACTTCGATCACGCCTGATGGAAAGCGATGGATGAGGTCTATGACGAAACGAACGTGCCCAGAAGATGCCTGTTCACTCTTGCTTTGAAGGCAGACGGGTTATATGTGGGAGGGAACACAGATGCCGGCAGAGAGTTCCACACTTTGGCTGTGCGCATGATAAACGTGGAGGAGAAGCGCCGAGTACGACTTGTCGGGATATCAACCAAGTGTGGATGGTACGCCGCAGTACGTCTGCTAGTCCGGTGGTAGAAGGGTGATGGTGGGATTAGATCGTGGAGCTTCTATTGCCATCCTATAGCCTATTGCCATCGACCGGGCACACATTCCTATCTCCGTGGCTGCGACTGAGAAACTAATGGAAAAATCCAATAACAGTTTGCCCGACCCAGGAAATCGAAGCCAGGATATCATGCTCAGCAGTCGCCCTTATGGCAACTAGACCAATGAGGCAATAACGATGATTGAGACGTTAAAAATATTTTGAATTGACTTAGGTAACCTAAATGCTTATTCAATATAATGCTGCCGAAAGTCATTGTAACAATACAAAACGCCTAGAAATCGCTTACCACTTGACTAGGCTCGCAGACCTCAAAACTAATCATACACATGCAGAATCCATTAAAAATAATTTATGTCACAAAGTTTGTTCAACCAAGTAGGTACGTGAGACGCGTTATCCTGAAACTTGGTTCAAGAAATCGATCCACCATTTTGTACCTACCTACATTGCCCCTAAGATTCGGGGCAATGCTATAAACGTGTCAAATATCATCGGTTCCGGGGAATTTATGCGGGTATCAATGAGGTCCAGGGGCTATTGGCTAAGTCAGGTAAAGCCTAGGTTTCTTTTAATAGCTGAGTAAGTTTCCTTTTTGGTTTAAAGGGATTTTTGTCACTGATTCGGAAAAGTCGGGTATTTTTTTCTGAAAGCCATATTTTCGAATGTGGGTGTGGGTACTATTGGACCCGTAGGTACCAGTTCCTCTGCCTAAATTTTCTGCGAATTCAGTCGTGATGTTATGTTTTTTTTATGAAGACTATTGTTTTTAGGGTTCCGTACACGTAGGGTAACCAACGCCATTAAGACCGACTAACGACTAAGCCTCCGCTGTCCGTCTGTCTGTCAACGGGCTGTATCTCATGATCCGTAGGTAGGCAGGTATAGGTAGACAATTGAAATGTTCACAGAATGTATTTCTGTTGTTGCTATATCAAATAATAAAAATAAATTGAAAAAAAAACTAAAAAAACCCGACTGAAAAAACTAAAAAGCAATAAACAAGCCCATTTATTTACAAACTACAAAACTATAATAGAAATAAATATGTACAAGTATAAAAGGGTTACAGGGCATCCAAAAATTCGTCCGCATCGCTGTCAATAGGAAAAGTGCCCAGAAGGCTGGCAGCATTACCACGTTGGATGGCAATGCTGATTCTTTGGCCAAAAAATAGGCCCGCCCTCTGGTCACGTGAAGAGTCGACCAACCGCTTGGCGATTTCCCGAAAAACTAGGTGGGCACTCAGACCCCATGGCCCTAGTGTTTCAACCCCAAACGGCTCAAACACATAACTACCAATTAAATTATTGTATTTGCGCCATTTGAGGTTTTCAGCACCTGCAGCAGCCGCCCCAGCGCAGCCCACTGTGCTAGGAAGATGGGATGGCGCAAGGGTGTCGACGCAAGTTGCGTCCCACACCAAAGGCCTACCCAACTTCCACGGCATTATGGTCATACCATCTGGTCTCTTCCCATCGACGCGTGCCAAGCCATTGGGTTCTAAGACAGCTGGCACCCCGGCGGTGGCAAGAGCACGACGGATGAGATCATTAATGCTAGCGTGCCGCGCAATCCGCCCTGCACTCTTACTGCATGAAAGGCCATGGTGTCCGAGGCAGTCGACTGCTTCACCACATTGCCCAATCGCAAACACAAGCCCATTTTAAATTAAAAAAACCCACGACAAAAGTGGAAGTACGCGGGGGCCCATTTCAATATAAAATTTTGGAAATGGAATGGGCCCCGCCTGCTTCGAACTTTTGTCGTGGGTTTTTAAATTTTTTCAAATACTTATTTTATTTCCCGATTTTTAGGTTAATAACGTGAACGAATTCGCAGACGATTTCACTT
The DNA here is from genome assembly GCA_950022335.1 of Eurois occulta. Lineage (NCBI taxonomy): Eukaryota > Metazoa > Arthropoda > Insecta > Lepidoptera > Noctuidae > Eurois > Eurois occulta. The sequence continues at coordinate 19,099,857 of OX465485.1, read as the reverse complement.
TTTACTCATATACAATTTTTCCCTTTTTTTTCTACGACTTCGTCACTCTCTTTCTCGAATTACTTTTAAACATTTTATAGGTAAGTTAAATATCTTTTTCTAATCACCTTTTAAAACCCTTCATTTTGATACCCCGGTACTCGAAATCCGCCATTTGTTTTTTTTTTTAAATATAATGTAGCCAGTAACACTCGCACCACCAGGACGAATCTTACGACGTATAATTTATACAAATCCATTAATCTCACTCATTCACTCATATATATACTTACAGGTCAAACACATAATCCTCCTTTTTTTTAGGGAGCTCCCCTAAATCTGTCCAGCTGCTCCGGAACCCTTCATGCGCGAGTCCTACTGTTACTTGGCCGGTTGGCTTGGCTGGCAACTTTGGGGTGCTGATACATTTAGCCTATGCAATCTTAAGGGTGCTAACTCTAATTTACGGCTAATTTAAGCTTGTACCTTTTTCAAAGTCCAATACGATAATTTGCTGTCGCCCCACATGTGACTTTAACATTACGGACGAAACATGAAAGTACTACCATACTTCTGCCTAATCCATCTTGAACTGCTGTCGTGACGTTAAGCTCTGTGGTTTGTTATTGTAATGCTAGTCCATGTCTCCAGCTAATAATATATATCGAGATGTAAATAGCATTTACAACAGGTGTTAACTTATGCTAAGGTCACATCTGCGCTTAGGTATATTGCCTAAGCCGCAAGCTAAGTTGAGCTTATGTAATAATACATTTTATTTATTTGTGTAATGTCCTAGAACCAAAAATTCGAAGACATGTGACATTTACCAACCCGCACTGGGCCCGCGTGGTGGATATCCCATTCCTTCTCATAAAAAAACGTTGCCCCACTCTAGGAATTTCTCCTGTATCGTGGGTGCGTTTACAAACATTTAAACTCACATACACAAACAACCAGACCCGGAACAACTATCTGTAGGCCATACAAATATTTGTTCCGTGCGGGAATCGAACACGCAACCCGAAGCACAGCAGTCAATCGCTCAGCCACTGCGCCAACGGTGCCGTCAATTTTTAAATACACGCTCCACATAAAATAAGTTACATCACGTCTATAAATGATACTATTTTTTGCGACCAGGACAACCGAATGTTCAATGATTTTCATCGAATTTCCGATACATTTACGTCACGTGTTCTTGCTATTACCTCTATCAGTTAATACACAGTATTATTGAAGTACTCGTAAACATCTGAATAATCTGAAGCCCAAACAGTAATTCCTCATCTTACGCACTAGCAAAGAAATAACACAGTGGCTCCAAGAAACAGATATAATAGGAAGAAGGGTAACATGTTGGGTTCAAATTTAATAAAGGACAATGGACGTAACAGCAATAACTCTATGGTGCGGCCGCCGCGCGATGGGAAATATCCAATAACAACCACTACTATATACTTTGTCTTGGCTTACATTGATGCTACGGATTTGCTTGGTTTTTGAGGTAAAAAGTTTCCAAGATTCTGTTTCCAAAATAATGTCAAGGCAGTAGGGAATGTCTCTCCCTGACAGTTGATAGATTATATCTCAAATCTAGTCGCCAATGTGTGAAGTGTTTTTTTATTTTGTTATCGTGTTTAGACATAACCAACACGTCTGCGGAGTTTGCCATATAACAATAAGTTTTATTTTGATTAATTATGAGAACTATAACTTACAGCTATTGGGTACATTATCATTAGGAACTAATTTTTTAAACTGTTATTTAAACATTCGAGATGTTATTATGATCAGTTGAAAAAAATAATGGGCTGTAATATTTTTATCAGCGGTTGGTAAATTTGTGCGACAGTAAAACGTAGAAAAAACAATTGGCAAGTTATTTCGTCTTACATTGTCAGTACTAAAAATATGTAAGCCGACTAATAACTAAATGGCTAGTAAAAATGATGGAATGGGCAGTTACATAAATGGTTCGGCAGTTCACAGAGAGTGGAGACACCTGGACTTGGGGCACCCTGACTCGGACAGGTTAGGTTCGAAGAGGATGGTGGGATCTAGTGGGCGAGCGGAGCGAGCGAACTAAATCCCCGACATGCCCTTCGTGTTAAGGTACTATAAACCCTGCAGACAGAAATAGGAGCCCCGCGTAGCGCGTAGCTACGCTAACTACGCTTTTTAGTCGAATATGAAGTGTTTTGAGAATTTCTTACTGGCTAATTCCGATTTGTCAACTGCCCACTCGTAACTGCCCATTTAGTTATTTTACTGCTAAGTAATTTTTAACTTACCAAAACTACTATATACAACTGTCGCTTTAAATCAGTGCCATTATCATTTTTCTGCCCTTGTCCCATTTTACTTGGGGTCGGCGTAACACGTATTTTCTTCCATTCTCCTCTGTCAACCGTCACACTATCATTTACTCCTTTTTTTGCATATCATGATGGCAGTAATTAAAACATGTAGGTACTTCGTATTAACCTTTGAATCATTTGCTATCCAATAAGTTTTTTTTTAATTTAAACGTTTTCCAATTTTTTATTAATCTAAAACATTTTCATGCACAAACCGACAAATAATTTTACAAACGCCCTGGACCCTCATTTCCTCTGATCCTCTTTATGACTGTAATGGAAACTCCTAGACTTTTTTATTTGAAACCAGTACAGTGGCGGGTCCAAGTTCTGTCGCGAGATTAGTAAAGTTTTCAGTGATTTAAACTTGCGTTGTAGACTGTACAAAGTTCAGTGTTCGTACTTGGGATATTTTAATGAAAAATATGTTATCTGATTTTGATTTGCTCACTGTCCTTTTAAAAATATTTAACGTTACAACATCACTAACAACATTAGGTTGACTTCAATTAGGGTTTGACAATGGTGGACCTATAGTACCTACTCAAACATTTTGCCATTTGTTTGAGTTTCATGCAATAGGAGGCGAGCCTATTCTCAACAATGGGGCACTAATCGAAATTCCGCTGCTCCACGACTGCTACTGAGAAATTCTTTATGGAAAACTTCAAACACATTTTTTTCTCACCTTGGGAATGCAACCCAGGAACTAATGCTCAACAGCAGCGCGACCACCAGAACAAAGAACAGCAGTCCAAAAATATCAACATACCAACTCAATCACATTTGCTGCCTAGAGAATTGCATCCAAAACATAGAAAAGTACTACCAAAAATTACACCAATAAATTTATATCGAATATCCTATTAATTCGTCCACTAACGCCACGTACAGCTCACAGACCAGGCTACCGACAGTGCTACCACGTTACACGTAAGACAAACTACTGCATTAACATTCCTAATCTGTTTGCTACAGCTTCGTGGTGGCGAACAGCCAAGTTGTGTTGCACGTTGCTGCAACTTGCTCTGTTTCTTGTTACGAGAGACGTTGGGATTTATTGCAGATACAGCGAAGCTAATGCTATAATTGGCTAACATAGTATTCTGGTTATTCAATACACACTCAATCACACACACACACGCGTGCTTACACAGAAACAATCACACACGCAAACACTCTGAAACTCCATACAGTTGTTTAAACCGCTTTAAATTTATTTTTTTGTCGTTACCAGTCTTTTCATTTTTGTTAATCTTCTTGCATATGATTCAGTAAAATTTCATCCTGGGACGGGGCACTGGCTCTTGTAACACAGGTGTATGTCTAGGCACAGGAATCAGCGCCTTCACACAATTTTGAAACCACTGTCTTGTGTGATAAAGATGATTGGTATTCACTGTCCATCCTGATCCTAGTCCTTTTTTTTGGGATGGGAAATCATCAAATCCCTCCCGCTCTGGGCGGAGCGGAAGGGAGTGCCAGACTTTTACTTACTAAAACTCATCCATGTTCCTTCTTTTGCCCTTTGTGTTCCAGGGCCGCGGTGTCTCTTTCGAACAGTCCCGCAGCTGTCGCCATGAGATCGCGCCGGAGGTCCGTCCGCTGAGCAACAATTTGCCGCGGCAGCCACTAGTGCAGGCACGCGAGGACTATCGCCTCCAGATCCCACGGCGGCAATCCGGCAAGAAGGCTCGGCGTCTCGCCGGAGATCATGCGGTACCCACGGACCAGCCTCACGGCTACCACATTTTGGGGCGCGTTCAGATAGTGGGCAGCTCGCCGCCTCAAGGAACGTGCCCACACCGGGGCCCCGTAAAGGGCCATGCACCGCACGACCCCCGCGTAGAGCCTCCGGCAGGAGGCATTTGGACTACTCGGATTAGGCAAGAGCCACTTGAAGGCAGCCCCGGCCCGTTCCTGTTTGGGAGCCAAACGTCGGAAGTGCTCCACGAAGTTCCACCGGCTGTCGAGGACGAGTCCTAGGTACTTCAACGTCGACTCGACGCCGATGGGAACACCTCCTACCGTCAGTATGGATCCCGATGGTGGCTTATTCCGAGGCCTATGACAGCACATGGCCTCGGACTTGTGCAATGCCACCTCGGTACCCAATTGCTGGATCCTCTCCACAACTATCGCAACCCGGCGAAGAACTATACTCAAATAGCTTGTACCCAACATCAGTACAGTAAATCATCGCCTAGCTTCACACTGGACGACAAACTCCTCGAACAAAATCCTAAGCAGTTTAGGAAGCAATAAATCTATTGTTCTGTCAAAACAAGAACTCGTTTTTGCTTATCTGTTTTATTACTACAGACTGTTATAATATACAGCTGACTCTGGCAATCTTAGAAGAAGAAGATTGGTTTGAAGTAAGATGCTCAACCTTGTTGAAGAACTATATTGTTTTAAGTATATTTTTTTCACTTATGTTTTACTATTTCTGTTCATTCTCGAAAGTGGACCCTAATTCAATTCCTCTTATTAATAAGCTTTGAGTAAAATTATGTCCTCCTTTACCCTCAAAATAAATGGTGTTTAAAAATGTATTATACACTTAGCAAAATTCAAAAGCGATTTTCTCTTGAAATAACGGTTTCTAATTTGTGATTTCCTATTTCGTAATAGTATGGCTTCCATCGTATGTTTCGGCAAAAGGTCCGCAGTGTTATTCAATAAATACTACTGAATGTCGGCGACATTCGATTTGGGAGTATTTTCGGAACAAGGGTTTAGGAACCGTCAGCCCCGATAATTTCACACAGCAGAAGCCATTGTCATATTCTTATAAGAAGTGGGTGCCGGAACTCCTTGCATGAATCCTGTAGTATGGCTTCAAGAAAATCCCAGAATTTCCCGGAAATTAAACAATAACATTACGAAAACAAAGCTTCCTGGAAAAGCCTTTAAAAATTTCCTCTCCGAATGAAAATCAAAGGCATGTGTGACGAATTAAAAGCGACTTTAATATTATAATATTAAGCACACCCACCCACATCACCTTAAGAATTACCCTATCTCACACGCTTGACTTACCACAGAAATTAACAACAAAAACACATGAATATTCATAAGATTGACTCAAAAATATCTTCTTGTTTGTTCAAAGTTGAACTCTGAAGCCTATAAGATGTGATTAAGTAGCACAACAGGAAGACTAACGGAAAACAGACGTGATGATGCGTAAATTGCTCCGCGGGGTAAGCAGGAATGTACACAGTTCTCCCACGAAAATTCTAAAGGTAAATTAAAGTAAAATAGAGCAACTTCGTCGCGCTAAGTAGAATTTTCTCGGCGCGTTGTTTATGCTTGCCTTTGTTTACGGAAAAAGGCGTTGGCGAATTTGTGGTCTACGGGACAAACTTTTAATTTAATTAAACTATTTGAGATTTGTTTATGTCCTGATTTTAATAGATAAAGTTGATTTGGATCAAAGTGTTTTGTAATCGGCTCTTATGAGAAAATTAATTAGCTTAGCGTGTTTTACTACCTAGTCGAAAAAAAAGCCACAATTACATTTGTACCAGAGTTATGTCGACATGTATAAAAGGATTGCTCTAGCGTGAAAACTATATCTTTCTCGCTGGTGCGGAACGATTATCTTCGGTATTTCTAGAAGTATGATACTGAAAGACAAATATTATATACAAAAAATATAACAGTCAAAGTTATAGCGCTTTAATCTATCCTGGTGGTGTCAACTCAAAAGGACTGATACGCGCTGTCGAAAAGGTCGACAGATGCGCATTCCGACCGTCACCGCACCAGATGAAAGTTCATGTTTTTTTTTGCAAAAGAATAAATTAAAAAAGCGATCAAGTGCGAGTCGGACTCGCCCATGAAGGGTTCCGTAGCAGCAAGTAACATTGGCGGCGGCGACCTCTCGCGTCCGGCCCTGGTTCAAGCCATGGTCCGGGGCGAAAGGGAATGGGAAGCCGTCGCCTCCTTCTGCGAAGCAGTCATGCTAGCGAAGGAGGCGGCGGAACGTGAGAGGGAGAGAGCCTCACGTCCCAGCCGCCGCGGGAGGAGAAGCACCGGGCGTCGGGGGCCACGCCGTGATGGCTCTCGGCCACCGTAGGCGCGGGCCTGTGGACGGTGAGTAATGGGCTAGCTCACCGTCCGTCCGTCGTATGACGACAGGCCGTGTCGACGGCGCGTTCGTGTTCCACGCGCGCCTCAAAGAGATGTCAGCAAACGGGAGGGACCCGCAAGGGCCGATGCCTGCCAGGGCTGCGGGACTGTTCGAAAGAGATACCGCGGCCCTGGAACATAAAGGGCCAAAGAAGGAACATGGGTGGTTTTTAGTCAGTAAGAGTCTGACACACCCTTCCGCTCCGCCCAGAGCGGGAGGGGTCATTTGATGATTTCCCATCCTCCAAAAAAAAAAAGCAGCAAGTAACATAATATAAAAGTTGTTGTAGTTCGTTGTAACTTTGATCGATGTGTGTGTCTTTGTGTGTGTGTTATGTTTTAATAATAGAAATCGTATTAAAAAAAAACTACTTACTAGATCTCGTTCAAAACAATTTTCAGTGGAAGTTTGCATGGTTGATGTACATCATAATATATTTTTATTAGTTTTATCATTCTCTTATGTTAGAAGTTACAGGACACACAGTTTACCACTTTGCAAGTGTATCTCGCGCAAACTATTTAATTATATTAAAAAATTATACTAGAAACCTCATATCATTTTTGAAGACCTATCCATAGATACCCCACACGTATGGGTTAGACGAAAAAAAAAAAGTTGAGTTTCAGTTCTAATTTATTGTTTTTTTTTTCTATTTTCGGGTGAAAATCTTAATGCGGTTCACAGAATACATCTACTTACCAAGTTTCAACAGTATAGTTTTTATAGTTTCGGAAAATGTGGCTGTGACATACGGATGGACAGACAGACAGACATGACGAATCCATAAGGGTTCCGTTTTTTGCCATTTGGCTACGGAACCCTAAAAAGAAAAAAGTAGTAAATTCGTGGGCACAGCTAGTGAATAAATAAACGAGAAGTAATAAAATGATCTCCATCTTGCCTTCCCTAGAGTAAGTATGTACCGAGCCGTTCGGTAATGAAGTGCGAACTTTCTCAGACTCAGCGCTGTTAATTAGTTGCTTTTGTTAGTTTTTGCTCCAAAACTTACGATATTGTGTCGCTTACTATACAAGACTTAACGTGTTATATTTTGCTATTTGTATTTTGAAAGATTTCGAGAATAAGTTTTCAGGCTGAGTTTGGAAGATTTATCGGGGGAATATTTTAGTTTTCAACGAGTAGCAGTAAAATTAAGTTGATCCAAAACTTATTTTGTCAAACTGTTTCTTTGAATTTGTGAGTTAACTCTATAATGGAAGCTAAAATAAATTTAAAGATAATTTTGTGTAGTGCACAATTAAACTCCTATAGAGGATGCATTTCCAAAAAAAAAAGAAAAGTTTAATCTTTATCTTGGATATCACAGACATCGGTGAAGGAAAACATCGTGATGAAACTGGAACTTAAGTCTTAAGCAAGCATGATGAGCTATGCTTGCTTCTTTACCTTCTTTGTATAAAAAGAGGCCTTTGCCCAGCAAACCTTTTTCAAGGTTTTTTTTTTCTTTTTTTCGAAATAGGCTGATATTATTAATATATTATAACCCTCACCTTTAGCAAGTAAGAAACTCCTGTGCAAAATTTCCATCTTCTCGATCCAGCGGCTTAGGTGTTTATTTTTTGTCTTTCAGATAATTTAAAATATTACTAATCAGATTATTATGATAGCTGCAGTAGAATATAGACCTACCCTTTTAAATGGTGATCTTCGAAAGAGCCAAAGACCTTCGAGAAGAGCTCGTGGCCAAATAATAACAGCCACTCGGGTCGATGTTCAGGTTAAGGCGTGCTTGCCTAGGTTGGTCCTTGGATGGACCACCCATTACATATCGAGTTTCTTCCGGGCCTCGGAAAGCACTTTAAGCCGTCGATGACAGCTGTCATTTGAAGATCTTTGACAGTCGTAACACGTAGTCAGTGGCTTGAGAGTTTTAAAACCAGTCTTACTATGGGATATCGTATTACCCAGTACTAACTGGGTTGTGGAGGCAGTCGCTTCATGTAAAACACTGGTATTCAGCTGCATCCGGTTAGACTGGAAGCCGAACCCAATAAAGTTGGGAAAAGGCTAGGCAGGTGATGATGACCTTCGAAAGTCATGTAGCCTAGTTTCAGTCTGAAGACCACACCTGCCACATCCAGACTTTTATACCTTACCTCTCCACTCCTATACAATTTCTAGGTACGGTCTATGGTACCTTTGTAATCTCATAAAACCCTCAACACACAAGCCGTGACATCGTAAAGCCAGGTTCACACACTATAAACTTTACGCGTCAATAAAGATAACTAGCTCAGCAGATTAGTAACGGTACCATTCAAATTTTATAGCAAAAATATACCGTAACCTGTGGTCAATAAGCTCGAAGTTAATTGATCGTTAACTGGGCCCTACCATCACCTCTTAAAGCAGAGTTATTGTAAGCTTTCTAGAGTGTGGGAGAGCGAAGCAGCTAGATGTGTTTTATAGCTACATCTATTTCGCACACTGAAGAAATATTGAAGTAATGGCACGGTTGGCGCAGTGGCTGAACGATTGGCTGCTGCGCTGGGTGTCGTAGGTTCAATCGTCGCACTAAACAAATATTTGTATGACCTACAGCTAGTGGTTACGGGTCTGGCTGTTTGTGTGAGTTTAAATAGATAGAAGACGATTTATCAATATTTTACGTGAAACTGAATTTAAATATTTTGATTAATTAATCTGTTCGGGTTGAACGTTCGTCTTTTGTTTGGGGGTCTATTGAAATGACAAGGGTAAATTGGTCATTGTGATTAGAGGTCAAGTTCTATTGTAATGTGTGTTATGTACTGTTCCTCGCATAATCGGTTCTTTAAAATGAGTTCATTTGTAAGTGTTTCTATCCTGGTCCCATGCTACCTGGGGTCGGCGCATTCTTCCATGGTCCCCCGGCAGCCGTCGCCATATCATTCACATCATTCCTCATCTTTCATGTATAAATAAAAAAAAAATACTGTCTCAAATGACATAAACTTTAAATGACTTTTTATACTCTTATTTTTGGAACTGCCTCGTCGCTCTAGTAGTCGCAAGTGCAGCGTCGCAGAGCACGATGTTTTGGCTTCTGTTTTCAGGTCGGCCGGTGTTATTGGGTTTTTTCATCAGGAATTAAAGTAGCAGGCCGGTGTCTGAATATATGCCTTATTGATGGTAATAAGCCCACGCTCATGCTTAAACATCATTTCATCATTTGCCTAGCCTTTTCTCAACTATCTTGGGGTCGGCTCCCAGTCTAACCGGATGCCGCTGAATACCAATATTTTACATGGAGCGACTGCCTATCTGACCTCCACAACCCAGTTGGTCCACTGGAATACGATGTCCTTACCCCGATACCTAATACGATATCCTTGGTAAGACTGGTTGTCAGACTTTCGGGCCACTGACTACCTGTAACGACTGTCAAAGATCTACAAATGACAGCTGGGACCAACGGCATTACGTGCTTTCCGAGGCACGGAGGAAACTCGGTATGTAATTCGGTCACCCATCCACAGACCAACCTAGGCAAGCACGGCTTAACCTAAAGATCGACCCGAGCGCCGGTTCGGGTCGATCTTTAGGTTAAGCATGCAACTTAAATATAGCTGACGAAATGTCGATGAACTGCAAGTACACTTCTGCCTAACCCTTAGGGGATAGCAGACGTGACGTTGGTTCATAATATAGAATTGGCTGCGGCTATTAGGAGCCCTCCAATCTTCATCAGAAGGCTTTGTACTAAAGGTGTTAGATCCTCGTACGGAACCAATATTTATTTGGCCTGCAGCTATTTGTTCCGGGCTTAGAGACGTGTTTGAGCTTGTACCGTTGTAGCTTTGATACTGGGGATTATAATATGAGGTTAAGACTACCGGTTGATGGCAATAGGCTCGCCCCCTACTACATGGGACTTAAACATAACTGGTGTGATGTTATGTTATGTAAGTTTCTGTCCACGATATAACACAGTCCATTGAGATACAGTTACAGAGTAATTGAGTGACATATTAGGCCTAGAGGTCAGATCAAAACATGTTTGGGGGTATGGAGAACAGGGTGTAAAGTTCTTCATCCCCCATAGAAAAGGGAGGATCCTCCGGGTGTTATGTCTGGTGGGCTACACTGCTAGACAGTTTTTGTCGGGGTTTTCTATATAGTCTTAAGTTGCGGATAACTTTAATTGCGCGATGTAGGACTTAGATGTATTTCGATGTTTAGTTCATCATCTATGAGATGGCGCTGTAGTAATTTTTGTTCTATGTTGCTGTAGTACTATTTGTAGTGCCGCTTCACATGTTTTTCTTCTTGCATTAAACCAATTATGTACATACATGTATGTAGGAACTTACTCATCACCAACTTTTTTACATGTAGCTACTACATTGTAATAAATATTCCATTACTGTCACAAAGTCTGGTAAACCCACCGTTTTTCAATATACCTGACTTTGGCACGTACCTAGGGAGTAATGTTCAGCTTAGTATTTTGATCAGCACATCGCACGGGTAGGGTGCTGGATGCAGGCCGTGACTATAAGCACACAGTGTGGGTGTTGCCTTGCCGTACGCTAGGATAATGCGCGCACGTTATGCGCCTTACTTTTGTGGTACAAGTTATGAGAGGTGAGCGATCTCAGTAACGTACCGTTTACGATTTCGGGGCCCTTAAGCCCTTAACTGCTTGATTGATAAAATAATTTCGTTGTTCTGGTAAATTAATGGGGTACGAGTTTATATGGGAGATATTATATCTATCTATCTATACATATAATAAAACTGTAGAAAAGTCGTTTTTGTACATCGAAAAAAATTCCAAAAAAAATAGCCAGGGTGTTAAAGGACAACCAATAGAACCCATTTCCAGCATTTTTCGAATTTTTGTCTGTTTGTCTGTTTGTCTGTGTATTTGTTCGGGCATCACGTAAAATGTACAAAAGCAATGTAGATAACTTTTATACACAACGATTGAGCGTAACTTGGAGTAACATTTAGTTTTTGTTGCATTGCAATCGGTTCAGTCTATCAAAAGATCTTTGAATTTAAAGTGTTACAGAAGTAAAATTAGGGTTATGTGCAGTTGGTCTCACAACTTCCCGTAACTTTTATACACAACAATATGTGCGTAAATTGAAGTAATTGAACATTAAGTTTTTTGTTTCATCGTAATCAGTTCACACCTTATAAATGGAAAGAAAGAAAAATGTAAATTAATAAAATTATAATAGTGTTTCCGAAGTAAAATATTAAAACAGCGCCATCTATCGAACTCAGACTGGACTATATCTAGACATCAACTGCGTGCAGCATTGAATATAGATATTCGATAGATGGCATTGTGCGTGTGACGTTATTTTCTGATTGAGGCATGTTTAACTAAATACTGATGGAGAAATTTCTGACCTATAGGGTACGTGAAATTTGTCACAACAGGTCCTTATTGGCTATTAAAGAGATAGTTATAAGTATACCAGGGAACCCGATCAGTCAATACGGTTTGCCCACACCGACAGTCGATGGGGAACGTATTAATTAACAGAGAGTACGTATTAGAAATTAGTTATCATCCCGTGGAACTCGCAGAAATTTTACAAAATGGCTGCGCAAAGACAGAGAATCAGCGCCAGACGTTTGATAGGGTATGCTGCAGTGTAGAAAACGCCTCGGGTGAAATTCTGTTTTTAGACGCACCGGGCGGAACAGGTAAAACTTCCCTAACCAAAGTTATTTTGGCTCGAATAAGGAACTTTGGGAGTATGAAGAACAGAGTGTAAAGCTCTTCAACCCCCATTGAAAGGGAGGATCCTCCGACCAGACGGGTGTTATATCTGGTGGGCTACTGCCCTACAGTTGTTGTCGGGTTCTTCTATATAGTCTTAAGTCGCGATTAATTTTACTTGCGCCATGCAGAATTTAGATATATTTAGATTTTTAGTTTATCCTCTGCGTCATGGCGCTGTAGTACTTTTTGTAGTGCCGCTACATCACTCCCCCGCGGAGACTAGGGTCGGTAGTAGAATGAGTCGTTGATTGCCAGGCCAGTGGAAAGTCGTTGCCGCATTGTTCACGGTGAGTCGGAACTGTCTGCGGCGGTAGTGCGAACCCCTTTAGTCGGGGTCGGCACTGCATGTGCTCCGTTGCGTCGGACGTGGTACAGCGCCGCGATGTGGCTGACTGCTCGCATCGACCGGAAGGTACAGCTCTCAACCGGCCGAAAGTGCAGTGCCAAGGTAGCTTTATGAGGCTGAGGGTGCTGACCAGGAATGTGTTTCCGCTGTATGCTGGTGGTCAGGAATACCCATTTTGAAGCTGGCTGGCTAAATGACTCGCTGCTCGAAAACTTGAGGAAGTTTGAGGAAGCTTGAGGAAGTGATGTTGATGACGTCACGTTGCTCGAAGGCTGTGCTGACGTCCATTTCGGGGTCACCAATTTGGGGGTATGGAGAACAGGGTGTAAAGCTCTTCAACCACTATTGGAGGGAGGATCCTCCGATCAGACGGGTGTTATGTCTGGTGGGCTACTGCCCAACAGTTGTTGTCGGGTTCTTCTGTATAGTCTTAAGTCACAAATAACTTTACTTGCGCGATGCAGAATTTAGATATATTTCGAGTTTTAGTTCATCCTCTGCGTCATAGATGGCGCTGTAGTACTTTTTGTTCTATGTTGCTGAATTACTTTTTGTAGTGCCGCTACAGAACCAAAATAAAATTTCCCTTGCTGTCGCCTCTTCAGGGATAGCAGCCACATTATTGCCTGGAGGAAAAACGGCAGACACGACATTTATAATTCCTATCGACTTAGACCGCACGGAAAGCCCGGTTTGCAACATATCGCGAAATAGCGATAAAGCAAGGGTTTTATGCGATTGTGTTTTAATTTTTTGGGACGAGTGCACTATGGCAAACCGCAAAGCTGTAGAAGCAGTGAATAGAACTTTACAGGACATAAGGCAAAATGACCGGCCGATGGGAGCCATCACGGTGCTGTTCTGCGGTGATTTTCGGCAGACACTCCCGATAGTACCCCGAGGAACGAGAGCCGATGAAATTGCTGCCTGTCTGAAGAGTTCTGTTTTATGGCGCAATATATCATCTACACACCTGAGTGTACATATGCGTGCACGGTTGCGAGGCTGGGAAAATTCACAGGAGTTTCCCAATTTATTGTTACAAATAGGCGATGGCACATACCCCGTACAAGAAGATGGCAAAGTTATTTTGGTTGATAATCTCTGTTCTTGCGTTACATCACAACAGGAGCTAATTTCTTCTGTGTACGGAGATTCCACAAACATGGGAAATCAAGCCGGTTCTTGGCTATGTCAGCGAGCTATTTTGACTCCTCGCAATGTCCAAGCTACGGCAATTAATTTAAAAATATTGATTCATGTGTCCGGGAATAGTAGAGAATACACCTCTATAAATACAGTTATGGAAGAAGATGACGCCACGCACTACCCGGTAGAATTTTTGGATTCCCTCAACACACCCGGACTTCCAGCCCACAAAATAGTTTTAAAAATCGGTGTACCAATAATTCTCCTCAGAAATTGATGTCCTCCAAACTTTGTAACGGCACGGCTCAAAGTCACAAATCTGCAGCTAAACATAATCGAAGCTGAAATATTAACCGGTTGCGGCGCTGGTGATATTGTTTTTATTCCAAGAATACCTATATTTTTATTTTATTTTATTTTATCAAATAGGAACAACAAACAGCTACATTATGGGATATTACAACATGATAACATAAGTAACTTAAATAATAATGTAGCCCACAGCGCTGTTCACAGTTTACCATTAATGACTAAACTTTAAATTGCTAGGACATAAGCTGTTCATGCATGACAGTCAAAATACATTATAAATACGAAAAGAAAAGAAATAAACTAGTATTATACCGACTAATAATGAAGTTCCCAAATTACTGACCAAGAATACTATTTAAACCATGAGCTTAAGTGTATCATACAAAAGGCTACGAAACTTTTGCATGGAGCATGTAAATATGTCAATGTGCTCGAGTTCTTTATTGTAAGATGATGCCATTCGCCGAATTGGTGAACGTTCGCCAGTATTAGATCGGCAGGTACCTATTGCAAATGGTGTACCTGCACGCACCTGGCGTCTATGAACTATAATTCCTAACAACTTTCCTTTCTCTTTCAAACGAGTGCAATTCCCAGTCAGTCTCTGTTATGCCATGACGATTAATAAAGCTCAGGGCCAGACATTATCCGTTGCGGGGGTGGACCTAAGTATTGAATGCTTTTCCCATGGTCAACTATACGTAGCTCTTTCTCGCGTAAACAACCCTAATAACATTTTTGTGTACGCTCCAGATGGTTCCACAGCTAATGTTGTTTATAAAGAAGCACTAGCATAAATGAAAAAAAATGATTTGTATCGGAATCCTCCAACAGTGCTTCGCACAAAAAAATACATTGTTAAGTTCCGACATCGACGCGAACGAAGTCGCGGGCACAGCTAGTTTATAATAAGTACGTCCATGTCTTTTAAAAATTCAGTTGTAGAAGTTCATCATCTTGCTTAAAAAGCTTACAACAGTTGATAGATATACAAACTGAGGCTTTTCAAGTACAACTTGAATAAATGGTTAAAAGGAGAATAGCTATGCGGGAAGCATTATATGCATGGTGTATATACACTTTATTATGTACACCATGTAAGTTACAGGTATTACGATGTAAAACTTATAAATTAGTAGACGCAATGGGTGGTCTTATCCCTAAAAATCGCTATTTTGAATACAACCTTTATGCAGTTACCTTGCACAGCTCTAAAACATTTAAAATAATATATTAAATATAGCGATCAATATATTATATGAAAAAGCAGCCCGCTCCACACTTTTTCCTTGCACTTCACCGTATGCGGTTGAAAAGTGCGGTGCGCCAGAACCCACAGGGACTCGAAATGAGCATACAAAGCAGCCCTATACGCTATTGATGCACCAGACGAGGTAGCGACAGCAGAACAACGCAGTTTTATGTGAAGGCTCGATTTGTGACGTGTTCTGAATAGTTCTCTGTACTATTCGGTACAGCCACTCAGGGGAAAATGTCTGAAATGTTTAGTAAAAGGAGTTTTTAAAGGAGTAGTGTGTCTTTATTTGTGTGGGTAATCAAAAGAGGTTTTACTTATTTTTGGCACTATGGTTTTCCGCTAGTGATCATAAATATAAAGGGTGTAACAAGACCCTCAACGAAGGCGAAAAGCACTTGTTATCTCCGTCATTGCGATAATTTTTTTGTTCTAGACCATATCTGGGAACCTTCTTGTTAAGGAGATATTGGGGGTCAAAGTTCTAACTTTTTCGCAAGTTTTTTTTTAATACATGTTTTTAATGTAAGATTTGTACTTTAAACATCTCCACGACCCCCGTAATATACAATTCATCAGCACAATGTTTTGAGTGCGTCACATTAGTCCTACCGCAAAACGTCGTTTTTCACCCAAAAAAAGTCGCTTCCCAGCAATTATTTTTGCGTAAAGTTACTGAGTTTGTTGTACATAATGGTTGGTAGGGTCCGTTTACACCTTGTATATCAGGATTTTTATGTAAAATGTCATCTTTAATGTAGAACGGCTAAGTTTTATTTCTGATATAAATATCTATCTTCCTGCTCTGGCCCATGTTACTTGGGCCACCCCAAGGTCACCTTTTTTAGAGAAATATTGTAACTTAAATGCAATGTAGGATGAACTTTTTACCCTATTACGGGAAAAACAAAGTGGCCTACCATGATGTTTTAAAGCAGGAGTAATTTCAGTGTGGGAAAGCGATGGCGCTAGACGACTTGTATAGCTCTGTCTCTTTCCCACACTGGAATTGCTACTGCTTTAAGACGTCATAGTAACCCCCCAGGTCTTCTGGAGTACTAAGAATATTCAACTACTTTTGATTTTTTCATTAGTAGTTCCACATAATTTCCGAATAAAAACGCGGTATTAGTCAGATTATTATGAATTCTTTCATATTACCCATTGGAAACCCGTTTTTCACGAAACACAATCTATCAACAGTTTAACAGTGTTAGTTTCAGTTGAATTGAATGCGCAAACATTTTTTGGACAAAATCTATCGGAAACGAAAAATAAAAGCGATTGTTTTCCGAATTTAGAACAGAAATATTTGTTTTCCCAGATCATAACTATTTCAGATTTGTTTGAGTTTTATTCCATTTTGTTTGTTTCGCATGAAATAAAAGTGGTTGAAACAATGGAAATGTGTGCAGTTTGGCACGCTATAAATCTCTCTCGAAATAAAAAAGGTTAATGTAGGTGGTGTTGGTGGTGGTAGGTAGTGGTGGTGTGGTGGTGGTGGTGTTGGTAGGTAGTGGTGGTGTGGTGGTGGTGGTGTTGGTAGGTAGTGGTGGTGTGGTGGTGGTGGTGGTGTGTGGGTAAGGTGTATTATGTATGTAGTTAGTAGTTATGTTTAAATATTATTAATATTATAAAGCTGAAGAGTTTGTTTGTTGGTTTGTTTGCTTGAACGCGCTAATCTCAGGAACTGCTGGTTCGAATTGAAAAATTATTTTTGTGTTGGATAGTCCATTTATCGAGGAAGGCTATAGGCTATATAACATTACGCTACGACCCTTAGGAGCCGCGCAGCGTGTGACACCGTGGGGAACAGCTAGTGTTTAAATAAGGCTTGCAGTTTTCAAGAATTTCAAACTTAATTCATCGCTTTCAGCAATAATAACAGTTTCCACTGCTGAGACACATACGTCCTCTCTGTAAAAAGGAGTGAGCCACAATCGCGGGACCACTGATGGTTGGTAGATGCCACATCTCTTAATTTTTTTTGTAAGAAAGTCTTATTATTGGAAAGCATTCCACACGAGGTTTTCCTTCACAATTTTGAGAGCAATAGTGATGTAATAAATTACACATAATAAACTGCCTGACAACAATATGTTTGAATAACCTATCCTAACTAATATTATAAATGCGAAAGTAACTTTGTTTGTTTGTTTGTTACCTTTTCATGGTTAAACCACTGATCCGATCATTTTGAAATTTTGCATAATACATTATCAAGTATACAGAAACGGATATAAGGTAGGGTAGGGTAGCTAGTAATCAATAATAAAAATCGTAAACTATCTTAGTTTCCTGCTGATGGTACGTTATGTCAAGTTCATTAACCCCATGTGACGTCAGCGCCGGCGGTGTATCGTCACGTTTACCCCATAAGTATAAGCCGAGCCTAATTTATTTGGCTTTTAAAATACGCCTTCGAAATGTTCCTTTAAAACATGGGTCGGTAACAGGTGCATTTAATATGAAACCGTTGCCGTAATATATTGCGTACAAAAAAGTAATTAAATATGGTTACACAATGGCCAATTTTCTTTCCAATATTTGGGGCAATTGATTGGCTGTTGTGGCCAGGCTTTTGATGTTATTAATAGACGATATTTTTTTATATACAGGGAGATCAATTTAATTTTATGCGGGTACACAGTCCTGGTATAAAATAAACAACTTTTTTTATAATCCTGGTACAGAAACACACACAACGCCAAAAGAATTTGTACAGCAAAATACTGATCCACTGCAAATTAAAGTCATGCTCTCACGTAAATAATAAACAAACATAACATCGAGATGGTTGGAAAATAATAATACCATAATGATCATACGTTTAAAGTCTTTGGTTTAAATGCCTTTGACCTCGACTAAGTTTAGTAATATTTAAAGGGAAATTATAAGTCTAGCCACAAAATTATTGATTGGACACGTGATTAAACTTCTAATTTTATAACTAAGCAACGGGAAAGTGACATAGCCTCTAATAAACTAATTCGTCTTTTTTACAATGCCAACTAAATATTCTATAGAAAGCGTCAAGTAAAGATCATCAATTATTGTGACTTGTCCTTCTTATTTATACATTGCCACCTAATTTACTAACTCGGCCACGGATTTTACATCTCGTCACCAGTTTACGTTTTACAGCTTCAACGCAATATCCTCAAAAAAACATAATTCAAGCTTCTACAGAAAGCATCATTTATTATAACTTAGCATGTAAAATGATAGATCATATTCTTTTATCGTGAAAATAGCCACTGTATGATTTGGCGCGAGTACGCGAGACGACAGCGACCGGCTATTTGCACGACGTCAGGGGCACCCCGAGGTTCGGTTAGTTAGGTTCCTGTAAACCTTGCAGACAGAAATAGGAGCCCCGCGCAGCGGGGATCCGTCGACCTGCTGTCGGAAACGCTAACCCTAGACAGTCGACGTCAGGGGCACCCCGAGGTTCGGTTAGTTAGGTTCCTGTAAACCTTGCAGACAGAAATAGGAGATAAAGAGATAGAGCCCTAGTACTTCAGTAGGCTCCGACTACGCTTTTTTGGCAACTTTTAAGTGTTTTGACCTAACCTGGTTTACAAAAAATCGTTTTTCTCGGAAACGGTGGCAATTTCGGGATTTTGTACTTCGGGACTTTAAACTTCGGGATTTTAAACTTTCGGGCAAATGAACTTTCGGGATTTAAAACTTTCGACCAAACAACCATTCGGCGTTTCAATTATCGGGATTTCGTCTATCGGTATTTTAAAATTCGGTCTATTAAAATTCGGGATTTTGATACGTACCCGAACAATCAGACCGAGTGGATTACTGGTTGCTGTGATTGTCCAGACTTTTATCGCAAGTACAGCTGCAAGCATTTGATAGGCCTTGCAATAAGACTGAAATACGTGATGCCACCATTAGAGGCAAAGTCACAACCACTTGGATTAAAAAGAAAACGTGGAAGGCCAACTAAAGCGCGAGCTGCGTTAATAATCCAATAATGGTTTAATTTTCTTTTTTGATTAGGTACCTACCTACATTCTTTTTATGTGTTTCTATTATTTACTATTAGTAAAATGATGGTAATTCAATGAACAAATTGATTTTGAAAAAATAAAGTCTTTTATTTTGTCTCGCCTCAATAGCTTTTGGGGATTATTAGTGGTCAATAAATACTATTTGATGAAATTTTTAGCAAAATTTTGACGATCAATTAATATGGGATGAGTTACATTTTAAACGTACTGAGTTAAAAAATTTGAAGCTAAATAAATATATTTTTTGATGTCATTTAATAGTATTTTAGAAGTTTACTGTTAGAATGTATGTTACAAATATAGATGCTAAAAAATAACCATCATGCTGAGTTGTATTTAGAGTGGTTTACATAGAAGATAACTAGTGGCTAAGATAGTATTATTTAGATGCTCGTTAATTGTGGCTGACTTAGTAATTTAGAAGGCAACATACATTTTTGGAGGCGAATAATGATATTAAAAAGAAGCTTGTTTAATTAGCACCCATATTTAAAACCCATACTGATGTTCGTGGAGCAGCATGTAAAATTCTTTATCCAGCATAGAAAAGGCAGGATCCTTACGAGACTGGTGTTGTGTCTGGTGGGCTAATACCTGACATCTTTGGGCTGTTTACCTAATACGAGTTGCACAAAGGGCCATGGGGCGATCTATGGTCGGCATAACCCTGCTAGATCGAGTGCGTAACACCGCAATCTGTCGTCGGATGGAAGTACTCGACGTCGGGGATAGGGCGATATGCCTAAAGTGGAGTAGGGCAGCATATCTGGCTAGACGCAGAGATGGCCGATGGAGTGAAGTTTTGACGAAATGGTGGCCAAGGTTGAGCATAAGAAACCAGGGCCCTGCAAAAGCGCGTTGGGTTGAAAATATTGTCAAGATCGCAGGAAACGGATGGACAAGGGACGTAGGATCAGAGAAGAGTAGCAGAAGAAAGGCGAGGCCTATACCCAACAGTGGATGATTCCGGGCTGAAATGATGATTATAAGGAAATTAAAGGATTTTGTATGATGTTGAAAATGGCACGTAGTTACCATGTAGCATTCTAGATGTCGCGAAACCTCGGTCTAGACAATGGACTTTTAATGACACTGCTATTTTAAATGAACTTTAAAGAACCCCGATAAACTACTTTTATAAAGCTCCGTTTCTCAAAGAAGCTTAGATTAACACCATCCAAAAATATAGGACTACGAAAATTGCTCCGAAAATCCTAAAATGCGAGGCAAAATGGCCAGTCACAGCCATTCAACAAGAATATTAAGAGTAATGGCACTTTAATTAATATGCTAAGTCTCCAGTTTTAGTTCTAGCGGTAAATAGTTGAAGTTTGTTCATTAGGACCCTAGAGTGGTTGTCGGCGGAAGACAAAGAAAAGCGGCTCGTTTTAGGAATTTTAAGTTCAAACTAGAGCTGATATAAAATTGTAATTAGGGATGTTTTTGGGGGATGTGTTTATTTAGGTTCTTAAATTAGTAGACTCATCCCGCGGGTCCCAAATGAGTGGGCCCAGTTGACTATAGAGCCGTTCTTAATAGTTTCTAGGACGTCATAAAAGTGAGTATCGTCCTACAAAATGGCTAGATATATGTGTTTTTGAACCTTCAAAAAAACCTAGATAGCTTAGCTTTTTAGCAAAGTAATAATTGTGAATAAAGATCTTTTCAAACAGAATGATTATCAATATTTCAATTATACAGGGTCTCCGATTAAACAGACACACCGGACTAAACGGAGTTATTTATTTATTTATTTAACACTTCAAGCACAGAGTACAGAGGCGGACTTTTCTTTTTCTTGTTATTATCTGCTCTGCAAGCTGAAATATTCCAAAAATATACATCATTATTATCAGCCCACTGCAGTTCACTGCTGGGCATAATTTTCTTTTACACGGCACGGCGTTTTAATAACGATAGATCCCAGAGACCAAACCATTGTTTAAAAGATGTTTGCTTATATGAATCTAATGCAATCCTATACTATTAAATGAGCAATATTTGTATGTATTAGTATATTTGTAATCACGTTCTCCAAAAAGGCTCTAACGATTTCGATGAAAGTTGCAATGTAGGGGTTTACGGGGTGAAAAATCGATCTAGCTAGGTCTCATGTCAAGGGAAATTCATTTTTTTCTATTTCACCCGAGCAGAGCTCGGTCGCCCGGGTACTAAATAAATTATGAATAATGTTTGCTAATATCCCTGGGCCATTGTCGCTTATGTAACGTATAACTGTTAAGATAAGTAGACACACAGATTAGTAATAGATCCACAACCTTACTACAACATTAATATTTTGCATTAATTAATCATTTTAGCAACGAGCTAGGAGTGGTAATCTAGAGTTTCGTGGAAGATATGGCATTACTATTATGGAGGGAATAACGCACTTGAATACATGAAATAGCTTCACGCCTGTAATACCCGCAGCATCAGGCAGAGGTGTGGTTATAGTACAGTCTAACAGTTTCCAGTATAACATGGTCTCGTTTTGTATAGATTTTCCGTTCATTTGGCCAGTAATGTTTGATAAGATAAGATAAAACATATTTATTTGCTCAAACATGTGTCACATACAATAATAAAAGTGCATGTAGGATAACATAATTATAAAAGAAAAAAATCGTTCAGACATGTTTGCCACATAATATGGCGTGCAAATGTTTTGAAATTCTAAAATCGTGATTTTTAAATATATCTTTTCTGTGCCATATAATTAATTTGAATAATAAATGTGAAAATGATACAACCATGTCAAAAATTAAAAGAATAAAAAATCGTAATTAAAAAAATAAATCATTATAAATATTAAAATAAAAAAATTTAAATAATAAAATATAAATTTATAAACCAAAAAAAGTTACGTCAAATTAATAAAAGTCTCAGATTTGAGTCCCATATAATAGGGACCGAGCTTCTTGCCATCGACCGGGCACAACTCCACATACATCAATACATGTTCACACTAAGACATCGGATGGCGTCAGAAATGACACATTTTTGAAGATAGAGCAATCAGGTTGCGCACCTGTTAAATATGAATACATTTGTGTAAGTGATGATTAGAGATTGGATATTCCGATGCATGTATACCTAAAGTTTGAGTGTTGACTAGTATAAAGTGGGAGTTCGTTTTACTAATCATTCATATACGCCCAAACATATTTTCTATTTTTGAATATTCGAATTCAGTTAATGAGGAACAAAATTTTAAAGTTGAAGTAATTTTGTACTTACAGAAAGTTCTTGCCAAGTTTTAAACATAATAGATATATTTGTTATTCTTAAGAATACTACATTTTATACATATTTCATTTTTTTTTTTATTAAATCTCACGAAATCGGGTAAGAAATATTATAAGAAGCCGTTTCCACATTTTTGTACCCTTTTACTGGAAAAAATGTTACTTAGGTAAATATGCATCCGAATATCCGATCTCTAGTGATGATATTAGTTAATTCCACTACCACAAATTCACACAGCTACGCTGCTACGAAATTTCGTAGCTCCTAGACATGTCTACGCGCTACGCCATCAGTTGTTCTCATATATCATTGTCGGCAAATACAATCATAGTGACAGAGTGTATCTATCATGTTTATTTGAGTATCGTGTAATAAATGTAAGTTTATGAACTAAAACCCGACTACGTAAAAGTCACGCTCTTACAGAGCGTGATTTGATGTGATTCGATCGCGCTGATCAAGATCATATAAAACTAATTGTGAAGATCGAAGATCATATTAATCTAATTGTTTTCACTTAGTGACATATTATAACATGTAAACGGACCCTTTACGAAGCCGGCAACCAAGATTTTTGTACATCAAACCAAGTAAATCTATGCAAAAATTATTACTGGAAAACGACTTTTTTTTGGGGTTTAAACTCACGTCTATGGTGGAACTCGACGTAATGCACTCAAAACAAGTACGGGAGTCACGGAGGTATTTAAAGTTATAACATTAAAAAAAAACTTGTGATAAAGATGAAACTTTGACTCCATTGAAGGTTCCATTATAATTTGAAATGTGCTAATTAAGTCGTTTTAGTCGACGGTGCCTTTCAAACTTTTTTTACAGTCTATGGTTTTATGTCCTCTAGAGGACGCCATATTGAATTTAGTGTGACGTCACATAGCCAGCGGACAATCAAGACACGTCTAGCGATACCTCATTTGTTGAACTATGAAAAATAGTTGAGAAGTTATGCGGGTATAGATGGACATACGTTATACAGGGTGGAACGCACTGAAGCATAAACGGTTGTTATGTATTCCGTACATCATTCTGAACACCCCACAAAGAAATTTTTAACAAAACAGCCGTTTCTTACATTTTGACCATGTTGGTATTATATACAGGTTATTATTACATTTTTGTAGGAAGCAGCAGTTTTTTTAAATTACTAATAAAACATTTTTTGTGGGGGGGTTCAGGGGCCCTAAATGGCCGCTATAGCAGAATCATAATAGGATAATAATATGAATTACATTACAATTCGAAAAATGGTCACAAAGGGACAATTCATAATATTAACTGTCTGTGATCATTTTAACAATTTTAATGTGATTCATATTATGATTCTGCTAAAGCGGCCATTTTAAGCCCTCAGAATGATGTTCTTAATACGTGGAAAGCGTTTGTGCGTCGGTGTGCCTTCTGTCTTGTATAATACACAATTATATAAAAGCATGCATGAATACTAATAACATATTTATTTCATGGAGCAGTAAGACGTCGAGTATTTATTTGGATTTCGAACATCATATCATATTATTGACTGTACAGTGTACACGAGTTAACCCTTGGTCGCTATATTGCGGTAGCCGGGATCTGAAGCTATTCTCCAATAACACTCAATTTGTTTACTGATTTTGGATGACGTATTATTTCCTTTGATTTAAATTGTCGTTTGTACTCTACGCTTCATATAATCGTTGTTCAATTTTCGATATTTACATATATTTTGCCCAAGGCATTAAGTCCGCCTTTGTACATTATGTGCATAAAAATTTAATGAATAAATAATTTTTTGTAACAATTTTCATTTTTTAAGGAGTATTTTTACTTTGAAAAAGAAACCTTGAACAGGTACAAAATTTCATCAAATAGGTCGAAATTTTATGTATGCTAACATTTGCTTCCAGTGCTTCCATTTTTGCTTCCACATTTATTGTGCGAACTGCGAGGCTGTGGAATTCACTGCTGGCTTCTCTGTTTACCGATCATTATAATCTGGATCAAGTGAATCCGTTTCTTCTAGGCAAGCGTGCTCCACGCTAGGCCGCTTCATTGCTTCACATCAGGTGAGTTGCGGCCAAACGCAAGCCTATTTAGTGTAAAAAATAAACCACCAATATTAAAAATACTGTGTTAATAATTACTTACCAAAGACAGCACGAAAGCCGAAATCATCAATAGAAAAAAGTATGCAAATTATCCAACCACAAAAAATTTCCATAACCAACATTACTACCATTAATACACTCACACGACGTAATAAACGGGTCACTTTTTACACAATACACAATCCGCCCTACATTATCTGGGCGGATACCGCTTGGGCGGGCTTAATGTTTTTTTTTTCGTCAAAAAACGGGACCTTTGACAAGCTTGTGACGTAAAGGGTTGGTTTTCGTGTTAAAAAGTTGTTTCGCGATGTCATTTTGGCTTTTAACGAGGACCAGGGCCAGGGGTCTCAATTTAGAGTTTTTGCTGATTTTCTGAATCTATTTAAGCTGGGATTATCTTTTTGTTATAAAATGTTACAGATAAGTAATTAAAGGAATAAAGTACTGGGTTTATTTAGTAATCCTTGTTTACTTATTTGTGCTAAAATAATTGTGACTGATCAGTTATTTCTGGATAATTGATTAGGTGTATGAACGATCTCGTTGGTATTGTGGTTGCAATCGCGAATGATGAGCATGAGGTTCTGGGTTCGATTCCCGGGTCGGGCACATTGTTACTGGGTTTTTCCATCAGGATTTTTTCAGTAGCAGCCATAGAGTCTGGATTGGTGCCCGGTTGATGGCAATAGGCTCGCCCCCTATTACGTGGGATTTAAACATAACTTGCGAAATGTGGGTGTACTCGGTACACGTCTGCCTATACCTTCAGGGATTGCTATCGTCTTTGCAGAACATTTCTTTTCTAATGCTGGGTTTATAGGTCCCCATAACAAAACCGAAAGGCACTTGTTTTCCTTGTCATTGAGATCTTTGTATGTTTAGAGTAAATAAATAAATCTTTTTTTTTTGTTCTAGACCATACCTGGAAACCTTCTAGTTACGGAAATATTGGGGGTCAAAGTTACAACTTTTTCACAAGTTTTTTTTTTGTTTTAAATACTAGTTTTTAATGTTATAATGTTACTTTAATTATCACCACAACCGCGGTATTATTCAATGAATACATCAACACAATGTTTTGAGTGCGCCACATTGAGTCTTAACGTAAAACGTCATTTTTCTCTGCATAAAAAAAGTCGTTTCCCAGCAATAATTTTTGCGTACTTAGTTTGATGTACAGAACGCTTGGTTGACGGCTTCATGAAGGGTCCGTTTACACTACAAACAACCTAATTCATTCTACAAAGGGACAAAATCGAGGATGAAATATTGTAAGTTTCGTATTTTTTGTCTGTAGGTGATTTTTCTCGCGATTCCATGATTAATCTCATTCCATCGTTTAAGCTGTTTCTAACGATGAGTTTACCCCTTATCGGAATTTGAGTTATTTCAGTACACTTTGATGTCATTTAAGGACACCAGGCGCTTTGTAATAGTACCGTGTTTCCTAGTAGTGGCTTTGTCCAGTTTTCCCAGAAGCTACAAATTTTCGTTGTAAATCATGACAGACACGCTTTGCATAATATAACGCTCCATTTCAAGGATAAATACCTAATTTACACGTGCAAGAGACAATGTAGGTCAACACGCAAACTTTAACTATGAATTCAGAATTATTTCGATAGACGTACAACTTAAATCGTCGCGTCTATCGTCTCGACGTTTCATAAGTACCCATGTAGGCCTATGTGAAATAAAAATATTTTGATTTGATTTGATTTGAGAGAATAACCTAGCTTGAAGTATAATATAGTACACAAGAGTGTACGCAAACAAATCCACTTTCATCACTCTCATGGTTCGATGGGACCAATCATATAGGTACATAAATTCACGCTTTTTCTCATAGGTGTAGGCAGAAACCACCATCCGCTTGCCTGGGTTGGTTTGTGGATGGGTGACCACCCATTACATACCAAGTTTCCTCAGTGCCTCTGAAAGCACGTTAAGCCGTTGGTCCCGGCTGTCCTTTGTAGATCAGTTAAAGACAGTCTTACCAAGGAATATCGTGTTACTCCCTACCAAGTACTAACTGGGTTGTGGAGGTCAGATAGGCAATCGCTCCATGTAAAATACTGTTATTCAGTTGCATCCAGTTAGACTGGAAGCTGACTGTTATATATTTGGGAAAGGCAGATGACATAAGCAGAAACGACATAACATGACGGCACCATGCTACGATCCTTACTTACCACTTTTGTCAAGTCCACATTCATCTGTTAATAAACCAAATTCAAGGAAACATGCGTAACGATGTTCCTTACACTGTATACTTACATATAAAAGTGTAATACTTAGTTACCCATCCAAAATGCATGAGACGGCTGTTTTTTTTTTTCAAACTTACAGAAGATTTTGTGGAACCAAAAATCTGTTGTCTATTATCGATGTCCTTAACACCATAATATTTTGACACATAAAAGAACACATCTTTTAATAAAAGAAAATGTAATAGATTTTTACCCAACCGACCCAGAAGGAGGGTAATGTTTTTCGAGCGCATGTATGTATGTCCGTTCCATTGTTACCTCGTAACTCCTAAATGGATGAACCGATTTGGATAAATAATACGTCGGCGTCGTTAAATTCGTCTTGGTAGCAGGAGTGCATATTAATTAAATGAATGAAATATGGCGAATTATGGGCACCATAATATTGTGAAGTGAATTTTATTTTCTTCCAAACCCATCGAGTGGGGTATCAGAATGAATGATTTCAAAAGGTGATTACAAAAATATAAATAACTTAATAAAAGTAATTCGAAACGATAAATCGTATAAAAAGTGAAGTCTCGCCAGTTTCCAACTTTTATTTAATTTAAATTGAGCTTGTTTTATGCTTTCTAGTTCTTTAAATCGGGTTTTTTACTTTTTTAATTACTTACTTTTTTCCTACAATAAATGTCACTTTCCATCTCTCGGGGATAAAAGCAGCGTAAATAAAGTTTCACCACTAACGTCAAGTTACGGTTAACCTGTCAGAGATAATAAGCACGAAGTCTCGGGAAAGCGTATTGCTATTAATATTTACGTAGGCGCTGATGAGACAAGTTTCTGTTCAGATATTAAACCGACGGCACTGTTGGGTTCAGGAATAATCTGTTCTTGCATTAAACATTGTGGTACTTTAGAACTTTGTAAATTGTTTTGGTTCCTGATTTTGAACAAAATATTTTCGTAGTTTAAATAATTAGGTAACTTTACAATATTCATCCTTTAAGAAAATCTTTTTTCATTCCAATTAAGAAAATTTCTGTCTCAAGTTTACTATTGCATCAGACTATGATATAGATATATATTATAGAAAATAATCGATCCATAGTAACACGTATAGGAACTGATTTTGTTTTTTCGATGCCTACGGAGCAGATGGTGGAAAAATTTGAAAGTGCTTCTCTAGAAACTCTTTAACTTTTATGGTCCAAGTCGTGTACCGAACTTAAGACCAGCCAACTGACAACAGCAACTCTTAACAATTAGACCAATAGAGTTTACAAACTTTTCGTCAGAAAATTTTCCTTTTCTTGAGTGTAAGAATAAAACAAAAACACAATGGTCTTACGCTCCGACACAACACGACACATTGACCGACTTACTAAACTTCACTGTCATTGTAAATCTCACCTTTTGTGTTAAAACAAAAGCCTTGTGATTCCGGCTAATCCTTTACCCCATTTGAGACTCTGCTTACCCATTGTTATGTTAGAATTGTAAACAAAAGAGTTGGAGAGGCGACGTAAAACATACGCCACCGGTTGTTTTGATTTTGGAGTTGCCGTGGCGTTACCTCAATTGTTTTCATTTATGTTTTATTTTGATAATCTGGCAATTGGTTTAGTATAATTGATTTTGTTTTAATGCTTTTGTGATTGTTTCTTGTATAAACGTAAAGGTTTATGTACTATCAGATAAGTTCAGTTCGAGGCTTGCGCTCAGCATGCAGCTACTAACTCTCAAGTAGTGAAATAATGTGCTGCCACTATGGCTACACCCATTCCCCATGCTCAATTAATGCGTTGTTGTATAAGTTAATTGTGACAGATGTCATTGGTTCCATACTTGCAACATAAACAAAGCATTACATACTGTAAAATAATCAAGAGATTCAGCTCATAATCGTCCCTAATTGGTTGGTCGTTAGTCCCCACAAACGCCGTAACAGTGTTACACCGCAGACCGCAGTCGCCACCGGCGCTACCACCGATACCGCAAGCACTTTGATATATTGGTGTACATAGTATGTACACTAATATATCAAAGCGACTACTACTAGTGCACTACTACTAGCTACTTGCGATATCGAGTTATATGGAACCTTCGCCACTGGTTACTCCCTACCAGTGGCGAAGGTTCCATATAACTCGATTCCTACCAGCTTCCCTTCTACACTATTATTTTTAGGTCGTTCTGGAGCCGAATACCATGAACTCGATCATCGAACTCGAAATGATTGGGACTTTTTTTTCAAAAAATAACAACAAAATAAAAATACGAAAGAATAAAATATTTTTTTTTTTTTTTGTGAAATAATCGGTCAATGAATGAATTTTTCAATGGGTATCGTTCGCATGTGTTGCCGATCGTGGATACGTTTTACACACACATTATGCATTTGTGTTCTCATTATTTAAAAAAAAAAACATTAAATTTATTCTTTCGTGTTTTTTTTATTGTTATTTTTTGAAAAAAATAAATCAAATCCAATCAAAAAAAAAAAAAAAAAAAAAAAAAAAAAAAATCAAAAATAAATCAAATTCAATCAAATCATTTATTTTTGCAGAAAACACTGTTACAATGGTGGTATAAAAATGTATAAGTATGTTTCAAGTGATTCTACCGTAAGGCATGCAAAATGTATACAATCATGGTTTATCAAAATCAAAAATGGCATTGAAGTAAATATATTATATGTATAATTAGATCAAAATATTTCAAGATATTAAATTAATGGAATGTCCTTCATAGAATTATACAAATTAATTATTTATTTAATAATAATAATATTTATGTTATTTCAATGTCATTCGTCAATTATTACAAATTAGTTATTTATTTAATAATAATAATATTTAAATTATTTCAATCTCATTCGTCAATTATTACAATATTTAAGGATACATGCACAATAATTGTTTTACTTGATGTCACTGTGAGGTCTTAAGTTTGGAGAAATCATCGTTTAAGAAGTCGTTCAAGTTATAGTAACATTTATTAACTAAAAAGCTCTTTAGACTTTTCTTAAACAAGGCAGTATTCATTGCCCTTATTTCTTTAGGTAATTTATTGAAGATTACTGGAGCCATATGAAACACACTTTTGTGCATTAAAGCGGTACATGTTCGGCGGACGTAGAGGCGAAATGCTTCGCGTTGTTGCCTATTATTCACTTCTGAGGCTAATGTAAATAATTGTTTATTGATCTTAACAAATACTGAGACCTCATAGATATATATGCTTGGGAGAGTTAAGATTTTGTACTCCTGAAAAAACGGTTTACAGGTTTCGATCATTTGAAGCCCAAACATAGCCCTTATGCACCGTTTTTGCGCTTTAAAAATTAAGTTAATATCAGTCGAGTTTCCCCAAAAAATCACACCACACCTCAGGACTGAAGCAACCAAACCATGATATGCCGTTAACAAGGTATTGATACTTGAAATCTGCTTTAATTCATGTAGCGCATATACTGATTTATTAATTCTTTTGTATAGTGTTTCAATCTGGGATTTCCATTTTAATTTGTTATCCACAGTAAGACCAAGAAATTTTGTTGATTGCACTTCATATACAGGTTCACCCTTATAGTTAATCTGAGGCATAATTGCATTCGTACGCTGGCTAAAATGGATTATTTTAGTTTTTCCAATATTTGCCTTTAGGTTATTACAGTCTAGCCATTGTATAATTGCATTTAGGCTACTGTTTATATCATGCTCATAAGATACTCTATCATTACATTTAATTGCAACGGTGCTGTCGTCAGCAAAGAGTGTCATTGGGTTTGAGTTCGCATTCGGAAGGTCGTTTATGTAAATTATAAAGAGTAGTGAGCTCAATACACCTCCTTGTGGGACACCATATTGTATTTTACGCCCCTTTGACAGGTATGCCTCCTCCATTTTAGTTCTAGCATTAATTCTATTAATTTGTGTATACTGCGTGCGGTTTTTGAGGTAAGTTTCAATTAATTTTAAGATGTTGCCTCGTATGCCATATGTCTCAAGCTTATACAATAAGATGTCATGTACCACGTGATCAAAAGCCTGTGTCATGTCCATAAAGATGCCGCAGATCGGTATTCGCCTGTCGACATTGGACGTAATGATTTCCAAAAATTCATATATAGCAAGGTTAATACTTTTATCCTGTCTAAATCCTTTTTGTTCCTTAGCTAAAATGTTATGAGTTTCAAAGTATGCAACAAGTTCATTATATAAATATTTTTCAAAAATTTTTGAGACTATTGATAGTAGGGCAATAGGTCTATAATTATTCATGTTTTCTTTATTCTCTTTTTTATGAATCGGTTTAATAATTGCAACTTTTAATTTTTCAGGGTATACTCCAGTTTCAATTGACAGGTTTAGAATGTAACTCAGGGGTTGCGAGATACATTCCGTTACTAGCTTAATGACTTTAGTGCAGACACCGTCATAACCTACACTATTGGTGTTTTTTAACCCTTTTATGATTAGTTTTATATCTTCTGGCAGACATGGCTTCATAAAGATTGAGTTCAGTCTAGATGTTAGGTATTGCTTATGCTGATCTTTGTGTATAGTATTAATGGGTGTTACCTTATCTATAAAATAATCATTAAATGCATTAGATATGTCATACGGATTTGTCACAATATTATTATTCAATTTAATACATGGGATAGATTCTAATGGTTTGTTTTGCTTTGCAGCATTAATAGTTTGCCATACAGCTTTAGCTTTATTACTTGAATTTATAATATTATAATTGTTTTGCGCTCGTTGGGTCAAGGATACAATCCTTTTTAGTCTCTTTGTGTATTGCCTCAGTTTTAATTTGTTGTCTACACATGGGGTTTTTCTATATTTCCACAGTAGTTCACGTTTCTTAGCACTACAAGTCTTAATACCCCGTGAAACCCACTTGAGTTTTTTATGGATGTGCATAGTTACAGTTTTGTAGGGAAAACAAAGGTCATAAAATAACTTAAATGTATCAATGAAAATATTATATGCTATGTTTGGATCACAAGTACTGTACATATCTGCAAATGTCAATTGGCCCAAATAGTATTTGAATTTTGTCTGATTTTCTATACAAAAATCCCGTCTCCTGATTTTCCAGTTCTTAATTATACATATATTTCTTACTTGACATCTTAACAATTGTGCGGTGTGGTCAGACAGTGCTAGGTCAATTACTTCTGACTTACATTTTTTTCCAAAGTTATGGGCAAAATTATCAATACATGTTTTGCTTACGTGTCTGGTAGGTTCTTTTAATTGTAATTTTAAATTATAATTTAGTAGTATACATTCAAATTCGTTTGTTAACTTATTCTTATTTAGAATATTAATATTAAAGTCTCCAGCTATAACAATATTATGTTTACGATAGTGTTTATAAAGTAAAGTTAGGATCTTGTTCAGTCTATAAAAAAATATATCAATGTTACTAGCTACGGGTACTCTATACACACAGACAATAACAATTTTGTAGTCTGTCAGCTCAATAGCACAACACTCAAACGCTGAACAGACTGAACAGCTTGTCAGTTTTGATATTTCTTTACAATTATGTCCTTTTTTGACAAAAATACAAGACCCACCTCTTTTTGAGTTACTTCTAGAGTAGCATGATACCAAGTTATAGTTGGGAATCAAACAGGTGTCTTCATGACCAGACATCATGAAGTGCTCAGTGAGACAAATAACATCAACATTTGATTTTTTATCTAGTAATTCCTGTAAAGAAACTGTTAATATATGCGACTTTGTCCGCAACCCAGCAATATTTTGGTGAAGAATGTTTAGATATTTAGGGGCGAAAAAGAGATTCAGATTCTGGTAATTCTTCGCCTGACAGCTTTTCCTTTACACTCCTTGTATTTTCTTGCTTGATTGCCAATATCAAATCAAAGAGGTCACCAAATATAACCTTCATACCATGATTATTTAGAGATCCAGAGCGTGTATATAAAGTATGGTGGTAACTTAGATTCAAATTGGAGTCTAAATGATAGGCATGCTCATGGGTGATAAATAATGTCCATATATAGCATACCATTGAATACTTCCAGTCTTGAGTTATATAGATTGTTGTAGTTATAATAGTAATTAGATTTGAATGTTGGTAATGTAATTATAATATTTGTATTTTTCATGTCCTGTAGTGTATATCTAATGTCAGTTATTATGTCATAATAGTTATGTGTCTTTCTAAAGTCTTCCTCGCCAACCATAATTATGCAAAAGTCATTCAATGTGAAGTTTGACAGTTTCGTTTGTATGCCCTCTATGAGAGCTTTTATTCCAACATTTGGTATTAAATAGTGACATATGTTGTAGTTTCCGCAGAAGTATTCTTCTGCTAAGGTCAATATTTTATTGCTTTTATTTGCACTAATAATGCAGAGATTATTTTTAGCTACGATCTGCGAAGACATCCTATTAGATATTATTTCCTCTTTAGACCTGACAGGTGGCTCCATCTGTGCACTGGAATGTTGAGCTGTACTATTTTGATCATCTGCTTTTTCTATAATATTGTTTTTATTCAATATGGCAGACTCCGTTTGGGTTTGCTTGTTATTGCGAGATTCTTTTAGATGCTGTGAAACTTTTCTAGGGGTTTTGAGTGGGGATTGGCTTGGTCTAGATACACTTTGTTTATAAATAGAATTTTTGCGAATTAGATTTTCGTTCGCCTTTTTTAGTGCCTCATTTTCATCAATGTGTCTATTTTGCTATTGGCACTCAATAGTTTATTAGTAAGGCCATCAATCTGTTTTTCCAGTTCGGTAATGATATCAACATCTTCCTCCTCCGATATATCAGGAACGCTATGCATGGTGCCATCTAGTGTGTGATTGTTGACACTCTCGTCTAGATTCGATTCGGAGTGCGCTCGCGCACGTCTTAGGGTAATATTTTCTGTTTGGTCCATCGCTGTTGATAGTAGGCGAAGTAGTGCTGATATAATCCGATAGATATCACTTTTCTCAAATTTTGGTATGCTGTCTAATGTTTTGTTTATATTTGAATCATTGAAAATTAAAACGGTTTTTATTTTGCACTTATTTCGATTAGAGTCGATATCAGTGATATAAAGAATTTGTACCTGTGGTAGTTCAGTGTTGGGGGCTTCGTGATTTAGTCCAAGTTCAGTTTTATGCTGTTGCCACTGATTTGTTTACATTTTTATGGACTGCACGAGCGTTGCTTATTTCGTCACTTTGGTCCTGAATTTTTAGAAGATAACGTTGTATAGTCTTGAGAAGCACTTAATACTTTAAATTATACCACGGGTCACTTTGTTTTAACGTTATAATTATTATTAAAGATATTTTTAAACAGACTCGATGTTAACCGTGTGCCGCTACCCACACAATTCAACAATAGTCCCAATCCTTTCTAGTTCGATGATCGAGTTCATGGTATTCGGCTCCAGAACGACCTAAAAATAATGGTGTATGAACCATAATATAATCACATTAAAGATATGTAGTCCGGCTTACCTCTTACAAAAATTGATCCTGTGCTACTGGTACATACTGTCTGTAATGATTATTTGTGAAAAAATGCTACATATAAAAAACCTTGGCCCACACTAAGAATTTCTCTTGTATCGTGGGTATGTTTACAAACATTTAAACTCACATATACAAACAGCCAGACTCTACTACTACTAACTACTACCTCTGGGCCATTCTAATATTTGTTCCGTGCGGGGGTCAAACCCGCGACACACAGCCGTGCCGTTAAAGTGTTAAGTCGATGTGATTTGCGTCAAGCAACAGTCTCCTCTCTGCTATGCACAAAAACTGAAGTGTAAAAACAATTAAAATATTAGTTTTTAAACTTTAACACTAGAAACGGGATATTTACCATGTCCACTGTTTGTTTTGAGTTCCCGATATTTCGGCGCTGTTGCAAGCACCATGCATGGTCATGGTGGTCATGGTGCATGGCATGGTCATGGTGGTCATGGTGCTTGCAACAGCGCCGAAATATCGGGAACTCAAAACAAACAGTGGACATGGTAAATATTCCGTTTCTAGTGTTAATTACAATTAAAATATTTCCCCTCACAAGCCACATTCACGACTAACTTAGCAGGAGTTTGACAAACAAATTAATAGCATATCTACAGGCTATGGCCAGTTGAACTGTACAATAAACTCGGCCTGTGTTTGTGGTCGCGCTGGAATTCCCGCGCAAACTCATCTGTGAAGTGTACCATTTGAGTTACCGGGGCAACGGGGGGTGTAAGTTATAGGGACGAAGTAGGTACGATATTAAATGTGTTCGCAGAAACTATTTTTATTTGACATTTATTCTGTCTTTTTGTGTTCATGTAGTAGCCATTTTGAGTGACTATCTATACATATAATAAAACCGTAGAAAAGTCGTTTTTGTACATCAAAAAAAAATCCAAAAAAAATAGCCAGGGTGTTAAAGGACAACCAATAGAACCCATTTCCAGCATTTTTGGAATTTTTGTCTGTTTGTCTGTTTGTCTGTTTGTCTGTGTATTTGTTCGGGCATCACGTAAAATGTACAAAAGCAATGTAGATAACTTTTATACACAACGATTGAGCGTAACATGGAGTAACATTTAGTTTTTGTTTCATTGCAATCGGTTCAGTCTATCAAAAGATATTTGAATTTAAAGTGTTACAGAAGTAAAATTGGGGTTATGTGCACTTGGTCTCACAACTTCCCGTAACTTTTATACACAACAATATGTGCGTAAATTGAAGTAACATTAAGTTTTTGGTTTCATCGTAATCAGTTCAAACCATACAAATGAAAAGAAAGAAAAATGTAAAACTCATATCATCCCAATCATAATAAAACAATTCCATTTTTTATAAAAATCGGATCAGAGTATGTTTATAGATGTATAATGGTACCTACATATCCAAAAAAAAATTACGGGTTTTAGACTTTGAGTTTTGTAACCGTTCCAATAATGGAACACTAGGATTATACATACATGTAAGATACCGTTCGCGTTAGTGGCTATGGATTTCGTTATGAAATAAAACTATTCTGTAGACTTTTTATTTATTACACTGAAAACTTAGATAAGTAATTACATAATAATATGTTTTAAATCTTATAGTAAATAATGTAGTTTCCCTGTCGCAGTTTGGATATTATCCAGAACAACTGAGGCACCAACACCTAGTTCAGGATGATATTATCAAATTTTTATATCCAGGGTAATACTTGACACATCTCGCATTTAGCAGTTTCCATAGAGGGCGAACTTTTGCGAACTTATCATCAGGTTCCAGATTATTATTGTCCGCAACATGGAAATAACGCAACAAATCTTCAAAACGATTTCGTGACATTAGAGCTGCTACTGTATAAAACTGCAGTCAACTTTTTGTTCCCAGTACATTCGATATCTCTATACACTGTTGTACCCTGGCAGTAACGAGATTGAAATAACATGTTTGTTATCTGTCGTAGTAACCCGAAATCCACGTTTATCCTTCATTTTTTCAGTTTCTGAGCGCAGTAATTCGAACACCTCTTCATAAAAAAATAATTCGAAAAATTGAACAGGGCTTTCAAGATTTTTCAGGAAATCTGGTTGACTGTAATCTTTCTTAGCCTTTTGTGGGATATCTACAAACCTCTCTTGTGACTTCAACACGTCTTGACGACTGTGTCATTGACAACGATGAGTTTGGTTGTAGAGGCTGGGTCACTGACGATGTGCTTCAGTTGTCTCCAATAAGTTCATTCACTATCCTTGACTCAGCTTGTCCTGGTGACCCGAAAATCAGTTTCTGCAAGTAACTGATGGCTAGACAAATTATTTACACTTGCGAACTCTTCATCACCACTATTTTTGTCACTATTTTGCCAATTATCAGGAGGTGTGATGAAAATATCAGCCGCAAACACATCATCATCTTCTTCCAACTGCAAGATTATCTGATTCACATTCAATCTACAAAATATATTATCATAATTAGGAGGTAATACTAGTAAATTATCAAATCTAATATTTATATTTTACATGGGTGTATGTTCCTACTGTTCAAATAATGGAACGGTACACAAAATTCACATTTACCCACAAACTATCATTTTTTTTTCTAGAAATTTATTATGACATGATACAACAAAAACGTAACGCGTACATAAACACAAAATTGACAATAGTATAATAATAAAATATCATAATTACTTACATTTTTCTATTCGCCATAATTTTCACCAAAAACTTTCAAATAAAATCTGTCATATTAGTTAAAACAACCGCTCGAAGTAAAATGACATTTATTCAATTGAAAGTTAGAAATATCAGTAATACCAATATAAAAACATGAATTAATGGATGCATTCAAAAACTCGAATAAAATTGTAAAAAGTAACCGTTCCGAAATTGGAACACTGGGATGATATGAGTTAATAAAATTATAATAGTGTTTCCGAAGTAAAATATTAAAACAGCGCCATCTATCGAACTAAGACTGGACTATATCTAGAGCTCAACTGCGTGCAGCATTGAATATAGATATTCGATAGATGGCATTGTGCGTGTGACGTCATTTTCTGATTGAGGCATGTTCAACTAAATACTGATGGAGAAATTCCTGACCTATAGGGTACGTGAAATTTGTCACAACAGGTCCTTATTGCTATTAAAGAGATAGTTATAAGTATACCAGGGAACCCGATCAGTCAATACGGTTTGCCCACACCAACAGTCGATGGGGAACGTATAAACAGAGAATACGTATCAGAAATTAGTTAAAACCCGTGGAACTCACAGAAATTTTACAAAATGGCTGCGCAAAGACAGAGGAACAGCGCCAGACGTTTGATAGGGTATGCTGCAGTGTAGAAAACGCCTCGGGTGAAATCCTGTTTTTAGACGCACCGGGCGGAACAGGTAAAACTTTCCTAACCAAAGTCATTCTGGCTCGAATAAGGAAGTTTAGGAGTATGAAGAACAGGGTGTAAAGCTCTTCAACCCCCATTGAAAAGGGAGGATCCTCCGACCAGACGGGTGTTATGTCTGGTGGGCTACTGCCCAACAGTTGTTGTCGGGTTCTTCTGTATAGTCTTAAGTTGCGAATAACTTGCGCGATGTAGAATTCGCGATTTTTAGTTTATCCTCTGCGTCATAGATGGCGCTGTAGTACTTTTTGTAGTGCCGCTACAGAACCAAAATAAAATTTCCCCTGCTGTCGCCTCTTCAGGAGCCTTTGCCTGGAGGAAAAACGGCACACACAACATTTATAATTCCTATCGACTTAGACCGCATGGAAAGCCCGGTTTGCAACATATCGCGAAATAGCGATAAAGCAAGGGTTTTATGCGATTGTGTTTTAATTTTTTGGGACGAGTGCACTATGGCAAACCGCAAAGCTGTAGAAGCAGTGAATAGAACTTTACAGGACATAAGGCAAAATGACCGGCCGATGGGGAGGCATTACGGTGCTGTTCTGCGGTGATTTTCGGCAGACACTCCCGATAGTACCCCGAGGAACGAGAGCCGAAGAAATTGCTGCCTGTCTGAAGAGTTCTGTTTTATGGCGCAATATATCATCTACACACCTGAGTGTACATATGCGTGCACTGCGTTGCAGTGTACGTGCGTTGCGAGGCTGCGAAAATGCACAGGAGTTTCCCAATTTATTGTTACAAATAGGCGATGGCACATACCCCGTACAAGAAGATGGAAAAGTTATTATAATTATGATTGACAATCTCTGTTCTTGCGTTACATCACAACAGGAGCTAATTTCTTCTGTGTACGGAGATTCCACAAACATGGGATATCAAGCCGGTTCTTGGCTATGTCAGCGAGCTATTTTCACTCCTCGCAATGTCCAAGCTGCGGTAATTAATTTAAAAATATTGATTCATGTGTCCGGGAATAGTAGAGAATACACCTCTATAAATACAGTTATGGAAGAAGATGACACCACGTACTACCCGGTAGAATTTTTGGATTCCCTCAACACACCCGGACTTCCAGCCCACAAAATAGTTTTAAAAATCGGTGTACCAATAATTCTCCTCAGAAATTTATGTCCTCCAAACTTTGTAACGGCACTCGGCTCAAAGTCACAAATCTGCAGCATACATAATCGAAGATGAAATATTAACCGGTTGCGGCGCTGGTGATATTGTTTTTATTCCAAGAATACCTATAATTCCTAACAACTTTCCTTTCTCTTTCAAACGAGTGCAATTCCCAGTCAGTCTCTGTTATGCCATGACAATTAATAAAGCTCAGGGCCAGACATTATCCGTTGCGGGGGTGGACCTAAGTATTGGATGCTTTTCCCATGGTCAACTATACGTAGCTTTTTCTCGCGTAAACCCCAATAACCTTTTTGTGTACGCTCCAGATGGTTCCACAGCTAATGTTGTTTATAAAGAAGCACTAGCATAAATACATTGTTAAGTTCCCACATCCACGCGAACGAAGTCGCGGGCACAGCTAGTCTTGAATAAGTTCATACAATTTTTATAAGCTTCTATTTAACTTGAAATGTTTGTATGTTTGTTTGTTTAGGTCAAATCTTGCAACTGGATTTTAAAACAGTTATCCGCAAGCGATTGAGCTGAAATGTGCCACGCTGTTGCAAGCGCCATGACCGCGGGATGATAAACACAAAAAAAAAATGAACAATCACGGAAGAGATACCCTATGTGACAGTATAAGTTTAGTTTTAAACCGTGAAAGCTTAAAAATGTGTTTAAAACAAAAATAGTTCTTTGCCTATAGATTACCTACAGGAAAACCTATAAGAAATCTATGATAACAAATTTGGGTCAGATTTAAAACATCTTACGGAATTTCGATAATAAACATACGGAACCCTCTCCACGCGAGTCGAATTCGCACTTGTCCGGGTTTTCATTCTCAAATTGCCAATCCGCCATTAACATGCGTTTGCTTTGAAGTGTACAGTTGTAGTATGATATTGTTTCTAGGTACATCACAGTATGCCAACTATAAAATGATCAGACAGCTGTTAATAGAATCTGTTGAGTGTGGCCAACGTTTTTTCTATTCCCCTATTTCCTGATGCGTTTCTAGCCAGATAATTACCATTATTTTGCCTTTGTCGAAGCTTCCATTGATGTATAATAACTTTGATACATGAAAACGACTTTGTTCTTGCGATTCTTTGATTCAACTCGCTGCCGCTTATCACTCACACCGCACCCCTAGATCGACAACTCGGAGATGCCGAGTGCTCTTCGTTAATTAGATTCCTGTGTAAATTTGTTCAGCCGATTCCACTTCATAATGACTGTTAGTTTTTTTTTTAAGAATTTAGAAAAAAAGTGTTGCTTTTATTGGGCCCTGAATAAGTTTTCCTTTTTTGAAAGTTGTGGCTTTGAGTTATTTTTAACGTTCGAAGTAGTGAGAAGAAGTAGTGGTCCAAGGAGGTCTTAATCTTTGCATAGTATAAAACAAAGGCGCTCCCGCTGTTTGTACACTTAGGTCTTTTAAACTACGCAACGAATTTTGATGCAGTTTTCAGCAATAGATAGACTGATTCAAGAGGAAGGTTTAGATGTATACCTATGTATACACATTGCACCCGTGCAAAGCCGTTGCGGGTCGATAGTAGATAACAAAATTATTATGACAGCATAGACTGGCGTTTGAGGAACAAATTCTGATTAAACTAGGCTTAAACCGACTTGCACCGTAGTCAACAAATACCGTTCAGACTCGGTTAATCTTGAAACGTTTGTCACAAACAGTACGATGTTTTATATATGTTTAGTGATGTGTAGTGCAAGCGAGCCTTAATGAGCCAGTGTAATGTCCGCAGAGCACGAAATCGCAGCCGCAAGTCGCCGAAGCGTTTCCGTACTCTGTTTAATTACTAATGTCATTCTCTTCTTTGTCTATAAAGAGGCTTTACGCTGCAATTGTACAACTTATCACAATCTGTTCGTTGTTATAGTATAGTTATTGCCACACCCACACGAATATCGGAAATTATCCTACAGGAACGTACTACTGGGATATAAAGTATCCTATGACCTAACTCTGGTCATGGTTTTGTATGCTGAATTTTACCGAAATCGTTTAGATGTTAAAAGGCGTAAAAAGGTAAGACAGACAGACAGATAAATTTAGGTTGTCTGTACCTAAATCTGGCTGTCAGTCTGTTGAACAACTAAAATTCAAATGTGATTTTTTGCTACTGCATTGATTGACGTTTTACGTTTTCACGAACACACGGCGACAAATAAAGCTATACAAATACAGTATGGCTGGTTTTATTGTCACGCCGCTAGACGCGCCGTTGGGCAGCGCGTTGTTGAACAGGAACACCGAACGGCGCTGCTCAAGCGCGCGAATTTGAAACGCTACTACTACCCCAATACATATCCGAGCGCGCGCTCTCCGACGGCGCTGCTGAAACGCGTGACTATAAAATCAGCCTATAACATGGCCTCGCTTAGTATAGTTTTCCCGTCTAATGAGAGATCCACTTATGTTGCAGCACTGACGACAATATTTTTGTCACTTGTTTAATTTAGTCTTTTATAATATTTTCTTGCCTTTGTTTAGATTCTTTTTAACGATTGTTTGTGAATGTGTGAACAGTGTAGGCCTTGTAGATTCCTAGATGTGTGTTAACTTTTGTTAACCTCTTATCTTGTTCTCCGTTTTTCTTGTGTAGTAAGCAACGACTTATTGTCGGGCCTATGCTGTCCCCCGATACTTGAGTACTAATGCTGTAACATGTAATATTGTAAAACTAATCATTTTAAAAGAGTAACCATGGAGTTTCTTGCCGGTTCTTCTCCATAGGAAACGACCAACCCGAACCGTGCACCTTTTTGTCGACGTTTCATAAGTGCCCATGTAGGCCTATGTGAAATAAAAATATTTTGATTTTGATTTTGATTGGTTGGTCGTAGTGCATACATTTAAGAAGCCATATTATTACTTAACAGGTCTTATCTCAACGAAGAAAACCGGTATTTTACTGTATACATTTTATTAATCGCGACTGTACACAGTTTCACATAAGTAGGTAATATTAGTAGGTATG
The DNA here is from genome assembly GCA_950022335.1 of Eurois occulta. NCBI lineage: Eukaryota > Metazoa > Arthropoda > Insecta > Lepidoptera > Noctuidae > Eurois > Eurois occulta. The sequence continues at coordinate 19,057,928 of OX465485.1, read as the reverse complement.
TAAGCATAGAAAACAACAAACAAACGAAAAGCACATTACAAATTCATTAACAAAACTATTAGGAACAGAAATTAAATTATTATTTTACAAAACAGTTTAGTTTAGAGTATGAAATAATTGCATTAATTTGTGCGACTGAAATGAACTGTGTATTAAAACCATCGTAGGTACTAATTGCAGCGCTCAAAATATTTTGCTTCATATAGTTTGTGAAAGGGATATTGCGGAGCAAATTAATTATCTGTTATGAGAAGAGTGTTTTTAATTAAAAGTGAACTTTTATTTTATGTTACAAAGTGGGAATAAAGTCGGAAAGAAAATCTATTCATCTTATACTTCGGATATTTTTCAAGTATGTTAAAAATATTTTTAGAACTTCAAATTTTCAGGTGTCAAATCTCTTTTGCCGTTCTTCACAAATTAATTGCATGGATGTTTAAGACCTATTCGATAGCGAGATCCATGTGCTTTGGGAAGCAGGTTAAGCTGATGGTCCCGGCTGCATTTATTAGATCTTTCGGAGTCGTTACGGGTAGTCAGATTCCCACAAGTCTGCCAACCAGTCTTACCAAAAGGTACCATATTACCCAGTAACTAAGAAAATGATGACGATTAAGAAAATGGCTGTCGTATTTAAATTGACGAAAATATGGAAGTGTTAACGAAATCTTGTTTTATTACAAAATCAGACTTTTATACCCACAAGACTAGCATTGATATAACACACAAGAATCTAAGCTCTTGTATGTACTCTAGAACATACCATAACAAATCTTCAGAAATCCAAATAGTTAACTTTCAACTATGCAGAGAGCACGGCGTCAAAGATTCTGGGTTGTGCGACTTGGCTACCTACCAACTGTGTGTTCAGAGTTATACACTATGTGCTGGAACAATAGCTCAGGTATAATATGAAATACTTGTGTCTTGCTATAGTTTTGTGAAGTAAATAATGGGGATGTTTGGTGGATGATATAGTGTAGTGTGGTTTGTGGTAGTGCATTTTGTGAAATTATTTGTTTGTAGATGTATTTTCTTTAGAGGTTGGTTCTGTGGTTCGATCATAGTAATTTTGGAAACCATTGCTGAGTTATTATTTGAAACGTGATGGTCAAGTTGCAGGGAGATCAAATATTTCTGCAATTGTTCTATTGCATAATCAGCCTATAATGTTCCCACTGCTGGGACACACGGCCTCCTCTCTATGAGAGGAATGGGCTTAATCCACCACGCGGGCCCAGTGCGGGTTGGTAGATGTCACATGTCTTCGAATTTTTGGTTCTAAGACATGCCGGTTTCCTCAAGATGTTTCCTTCACCGGTTTTGAGAACAGTGGTTAAGAAATAAATTACACAAAGTAATGCGCCAGCCTGGTTTCGAACCCACGATTTACTGTTGGTAAGTCGGAGCCGCCATCACTAGGCCACCGCTGCTCTCAATTGTTCTATTATTTTAACCAATTTCTCAATGGCCTGTATGTTCATAAGATGGAAGGAAGACTAAACTAAACATTAACTGTCACTTATAGGATATCTTCCATGATTGTTCATGATTTTGAGTTCCCGATATTTCGACGCTGTTGCAAGCGCCATGATCGCGGGTTGACTGGAGAATGCGGGTGGATGGAAAATAAATTGTTAAGAGATAGATAAATCTGTCTACCCTTTTTCTTTATCTTTTGCTACGCGCACTACTGGAACTCGACACTAAGTTACAGCACACACTCACAGCGAAAAACCACTACCGCCGTGAAAGCTTAGAATAGTGTAAGACTAAACTAATTACTGTACCTGCTATAGTTAGTCATACTCATAACACACCTACATTGGAAATGCCTTTCATTTTTAAGGTTCCCGAAGGACAGCTGTCCGTTCGTCCGCCTGTCTGTTTGTCAGCAGGCCGTATCTCATGAACCGTAAATGTGTATTTCTGTTGCCGCTATAACAACAAATAATAAAAATAAAATTAAAATTAAAGGGTTTTCCCTACTACGATGGTAAGGAATCCTTCGTGCGCGAGTCCGACTTGCACTTGGACGGTTTTTTCTACCATTGGATTAGATTTTTTTTCATAATTCGTTATTTGTGAAACTGTGTTATGAAATTGAATTAGCGGCGTATTTCATTTTCAATAAGCTCACATTCGTGTTTGAAGAGTCTTCGCGGGCCTGTGGACGGTGAGTAATGGGCTAGCTCGCCGTCCGTCCGTCGTATGACGACGGGCAGGCCGTGTCGACGGCGCGTTCGTGTTCCACGCGCGCCTCAAAGAGTTGTCAGCAAACGGGAGGGGCCCGCAAGGGCCGATGCCTGCCAGGGCTGCGGGACTGTTCGAAAGATATACCGCGGCCCTGGAACATAAAGGGCCAATGAAGGAACATGGGTGGTTTTTAGTCAGTAAGAGTCTGACACTCCCTTCCGCTCCGCCCAGGGCGGGGGGGGGGGGTCATTTGATGATTTCCCACCCACCAAAAAAAAAAACAAAAAAAAGAGTTATATTTTAAGCTATATTTTATTTACTCACCCTTTTCCGACTACCACACAAAAATGTACACATCTTTATACTTTCCACTCCTTAGCCACAATAACCCCATCTTTTTCGCTCAAACAAGTTTCAATTGAAAGTCGGACAAAATCCGTGGCTGCGACAAAGACCTAGCGAGATACTTTTGTCGGATTTAATGCATGTCGTCGCCCGGTGCAATACCCACCCGGGTGTCTCGTAAAACCGGATGAATTCGGATTTCACGGGTAGTAACCGAAGCTGGAGGATCACCGGTGTCTTTGATCAGTCTATATATTTGGTAGTGCGGTGGAAATCTCTGTGGACATAAATCTTTGCGATTTAGCTAAAGATGAGCCACGTAATATCGTGGAAGGCATCTGAAGGATTATGGTATCTAAACTGTACATGGCTTCATCCTTTCATTACGTAAGTAGTACATAGGGGATTTTTAAATCATGACTATGTACATTATGCGCAAGAGACTGGCGGCGTTGCCACGTTGTATGGCAACACTTAGCCTCTGGCTAATCAATGAATTTTCAATTGCATACATTGTTTAATGTTAAGTGGAAGAGCGGAGTAACCTTACACAAGCATCTCCTTGCTTAAAAGGTCATCTCGGAATAATGTGCGTTATAACTTTATGTAATTAAAATAAACATTTTTTTTAACACTGCCCGACCCGGGAATCGATCCCAGGACTTCATGCTTAGACTGCCTCGTTGGTCGAGTGGTTGCAAGCACTTGCGACAGGCACGAGGCAGTCTCACACATACACACCAAAATTTCCACGCGAACGAAGTCACGGGCAACAGCTAGTTACTAATATTTTAGGTGTTTTCCTTTTGACTGTTAATTTCTGTGTTAGTCAGTGGTTGACTCACAAAGATAATTATATGAGCGAGTTTCTTCCTTTTTAGGGTTCCGTACCCAAAGGGTAAAACGGGACCATATTACTAAGACTTCGCTGTCTGTCTGTCTGTCTGTCTGTCTCCAGGCTGTATCTCATAAACCGTGATAGCTAGAAAGCTGAAATTTTCGCAAATGATGTATTACTATTGCCGCTATAACATTAAATACTAAAAATTTAAAAAAAATATTAAGGGGGGCTCCCATACAACAGATATGATTTTTTTGCCGTTTTTATAGATAATGGTACGGAACCCTTCGTGCGCGAGTCCGACTCGCACTTGGCCGGTTTTTTTAGTTACTAGAGATCCAGACGCAAAATTGTACTACTGTTGACTACACAAGGTATAAATGGACCCTTCACGAAGCCGACAACCAAGTATTCTGTACATCAAACTAAGTCATTCATCATTCTCCTGCCCTTATCCCAATTTATTTGGGGTCGGCGCAGCATGTCTTCTTCTTCCATACTTCTCTATTATTCGTCATCTCAGCAGTCACCTCCTTTCTAGCCATATCATCCTGCACACAGTCCATCCATCGTTTATTTAGTCTTCCTCTACTCTTATTCTACATTCATACTCAACAACTAAGTAATTCTACGCAAAACTTATTCTGGGAACCGACTTTTTTTTTGCGGTCAAAAATCACGTTTTATGGTAGGACTCAATGTGTCGCACTAAAAAAATTGTGGCGGATGCATTATTTAGTACATGACTGGAGGTATTTAAGTAAAGTTATAATATTAAAAACTTGTGAAACAGATGGAACTTTGACCGCTAATATCTCCGTAACTAGAAGGTTCTCAGGTATGGTCTTTTTTTTTGTAATGGGAAATCATCAAATGACCCCTCCTGCTCTAGGCGGAGCGGAAGGGAGTGTTAGACTTTTACTGACTAAAACCCATCCATGTTCCTTCTTTTGCCCTTTGTGTTCCAGGGCCGCGGTATCTCTTTCGAACAGTCCCGCAGCCCTCAGGCCCCAGGTATGGTCTGCAACAAAAATAAAATAAGGGGAGCACAAGTGCCTTTCGCGTCCGTTAAGGGTATTTTACATCCAGTATTTTGATTTTGTACCTATTGCTACATTGAGCATGACTACCAATGAAAATACTGATGTTCTACAGTAATTTTTAGTGAGAAGTGGTTCTTCTTCAGAAAAGGAGTCATAATAGGTAGGTATTTAAGTACAAAATTACAAAGGCACTGTTTTGACCCGCCGTCATTTCAGACATATTAACCCTTCTCTACCCCACCTATACATACAATGAAGTAACTACACTCTCCACATTTGACAAACTCAACCGCAAACGGCCGTCAACCCCTAAAAGTTAATGAAAGCCGATATGTCCGGTTATAACCAGTAAACGGCTGTGTAATGGCGGCTTCGGGAGATCATTATGTGACCTCCTGTGTATATAATGTTAACAAATTGCCTGCAGCTTGGATAAATATGCAGTTCATTTTGTATTTAAGTAAATTTGGGAGTTATAGCGGTCAAGGCTTGGCTGGGAGCCAGGTTGACGTTAATTTTTTTAAGTGGCGTTGATAGGGTTATAAATTGCACAAATCTGTTTTTTTTTGGTGATCTCGTGTTAGCAAGTGTTACTGCTTAGCACGAGGTCCTGGGTTCGTTTCCCACATCGGAGGAGTTGTTTTTGGGTTTTTCGAACAGGAAATTCTCCGTAGACAACCCGCAGTTTGGATTTGTGCCCGGTTGATGACAATAGGCAAGCCCCTTATGACATGTGATTTAAACATAACTGGAGAAATATGCATAAACTATTCGTACAATCAATCAACCCAGTCCATTGCTAGATAGGACATTGCCTTTCGTATCCAGTCTGACCCAGCCACTATGCGTATATGTCTGCGTAACCCTTTGGGAGATTTAGGCTTGATGATTTATATTATGTTAGCGGCCACGGCTTGGCCAGTAGCCAGGTTGACGTGGGTTTTTAAAGCGTTGGTGATAGGAATTTAAATTTTACAAGGCTGGCCTTTTTGGGTAATCTGCGAATGAATTTATTTCAATGTTTTTTGTTGGAGTTGGAAGTTTTTTCATGCTAGTGGTCCGGAAGTTACTACTATTTATGGTAGTGCTTTATTCATTTAGCCTTTTGTATTCACAAATAGTCGTTTTTTGTTTACTATTTTTATAACTGTCTAAATATAAAAGGTTTGTTGGTCTTGTCGTCGCAATCGCCACTGCTGATCATGAGGTACTGGGTTCGTTTCCCGGGTAGGGTAAATTGTTATTGGGTTTTACCATCAGGAATTTCTCAGTAGCAGCCACGGAGTTTGGATTTGTGCCCGGTTGATGGTAAAAGGCTCGCCCCCTATTACATGGGACTTAAACATTACTGGCGAAATGTGGGTACACCTCTGCCTAACCCTTCGGGGATCACAGACGTGACGTTTATGTATGTACATAAAAGGTCTAATTTAAATAAGTTGGGAAAATTTCATAGGAGGTACGGGTATCCACACCTATACACGATAAGATTGTTTTTTGGGCTAATGACTACAGGTAGTTCAGTCACTTGTATATTTCAAATAAATCTTGATATGGATCATGATTTATTTTTTTGTAGCCCGAGTTGGTTTTTAGGGTTCCGTACCCAAAGGGTAAAACGGGACCCTATTACTAAGACTCCGCTGTCTGTCTGTCCGTCTGTCACCGGGCTGTATCTCATAAACCGTGATACTTAAACAGTTGAAATTTTCACAGATGAGATGTATTTCTGTTGCCGCTATAACAACAAATACTAAAATACAGAATAAAAAATATTTAAGGGGGCTCCCATACAACAGACATGATTTTTTTGTCGTTTTTATAGATATTGGTACCTTCGTGCGCGAGTCCGACTCGCACTTAGCCGGTTTTTTTTTCATTTTTTTTTTGAATATCCATCGTTCTTATGAAACACGCAACCGAAAGCTTAGTTTTTATGGGATGATTTGATTAAGTAATTGAAAGAAAGATTAACTTTAATCGACGTCTGCGAGTGCTGTCTTAACACTTTTTTTTTTATGATTTACAAGCCTAATAATTTTATTACAAAGCTTCTTTTTATTTAGACATACAAGTTTTATTTGGAATCGTGAATTTAAAATGTGATAGTAATTACTATGTAGGACGGAGTGATAAAATTTTAGGACCTATAAAGTACTTAGACTAAGTACTAAGTACTCACTTACTTAGTAGAGATGCAAAATAATTTTTCAATCATCGATGCTTTTTTTCTAGATCAATGCCTATCTGGAGTACATTGCCACTGAATATCCCAACTTTACCAACTTGGTGACGTTTGTAAATACCTCTGAGTGACGCCCTATACGATACTTGCGAATATCAACCACGAAATTCAAAGATCAAAGCAAACCAATCATCTTCATTGAAGGTGGGTATGCATGGTAGGGAATGGATATCACCTCCCACTGTCTATTAAGAAGCTGACTGAGGATGTTACTGAACCTGATCTCGTTAATGAAATTGATTGTGTCCTTTTGCCTGTTGCCAACCCTGACGGCTATGTACACTTATTATTGCTTAAATTAACATTAAAAATACATTATCAACATAGTCATTCTGATTAGGTTTATATATGGTTTGGATATTGCATGGCAACTCATCTTCTATCGTGTGTTTATTAGCTTGAATTTATTAGAATAACGAATATCGTATTGAAATATTTTTACCAGTTACATTTTTTACATCGCACGTTCTTTAGTTTTTGGGAGCTCTTGGCTAAATAATAACAGCCGCTCGGGTCGATCTTTAGGTTAAGCCGCGCTTGCCTAGGTTGGTCCGTGGATGGGAAAGCACGTTAAGCCGTTGGTGCCGGCTGTCATTTGTAGATCTTTGACAGTCGTTAAGGTAGTCAGTGGCTCGAAAGTCTGACAACCAGTCTTACCAAAGGGTATCGTGTTACCCAGTGCTAGCTGGGTTGTGGAGGTCAGATAGGCAGTCGCTCCATGTAAAATACTGGTATTCAGCTGCATCCGGTTAGACTGGAAGCCGACCCCAATATAGTTGGAAAAAGGCTAGGCAGATGATGATGACGTTCTTTAGTTTTCGTTAACTAGTGTGTAATACTATAATTGAACCAAAACAGGTATTAGACAGATTTGGCACGAACATATCATACCACAAAGCTACCCCAAATAAAGGCAACACTTTTACTTTAGTAGTACAACATAACATCACGCCTGTTATCCCCGAAGGGTTAGGCAGAGGTGTACCTAATAGTACACCTATATTTCGCCGGTCATGTTTAAGCCCCATGCAATATGGGGCGAACCTATTGCAACCAACCGGGCTTAAATCCAGACTCCGTGGCTGCTATTGAGAAATTCCTAATAGAAAAACCTAATAACCTTGGGAATCCAATCCAGGAACTCATGCTTAGCAGTCACGCTTGTGACCACTAGACCAGTGAGGCAGTCTTTTGTAGTAGTGCTCTGCAATTTCTCGTTTTTCAGCTACCTTCATCAGTGCCAGATTGTCATTTGTCATTGAAAAGCTTTCAAATGATTTAATGAAATGCTTAGGTTGTTCCAGAAGCACAGACTGTGCCGTACGGGGGGATAATAACATGAATTACGTTTAAATTCGTAAAATGGTCACAAGGATACAATTCTTATTAGTAGGTACGTCTATGACCATTTTAAGAATTTAAACGTAGGTAATTCATATTATTATCCTATTATGATTCTGCTAAAGCGGCCATTTTAGACCCCCAGATCTGCATTTAGGTATGAAGTTTATACCTTAAAGGTAAGTAGTCTTCATAATATTAGAAATATAATTTTACTTCCTTTGAATCTCATTATGTCACTAGCTTCTCGTATTTTTCTTCATTAGAATAAGCCTTATGGAATAGGTAAGCCGATTCGTAAATAAATCCTAAGAAGAAAAACATCGCATCTGGTGCGGTGACGCTGTAAACAAATTATGTGAAGAGTCCTTGAAAGTAAGAACGGAAGAGGTTATTTTGAGAGACGGGAAATTATATTTACTTGCCTACCACGACTTAAATCTGTACTTTTTTTTCGGATGGGAAATCATCATAATAATATGACTCTTCCCGCTCTAGGAGGAGCGGAAGGGAGTGTCAGACTTTTACTGACTAAAATCCATCCATGTTCCTTCTTTTGCCCTTTATGTTCCAGAGCCGCGGTATCTCTTTCGAACAGTCCCGCAGCCCTGGCAGGTTAAATCTGTACTTATGTTATACGGTGGTAAAATTTGTATGTTTGGATGTAGGAAGTAATCTTCAGAATTACTGACCCCTTTCCGATCATTCTATCACTAAGGGCGCGTTCCCACTATGTCGTGACGATTAATTATTTATCGTTGGTTTTTACTTTCTAAAAGTCGTGGACGATAGTTAATCGTGTCGTCCTATATGTGAACACCTCCAATTAAAAACACAAGCCACGACGCTTTAACGACACGATAATCTGTCGTTACGACATAGTGACATAATTAGGCTATATTTAAAACGATCCCGTGGGATAACCATAACGCTAGCGAAACCGCAGGCTAAACGTGTCGCCGCCGTGTGTTGTGTGTCGGAGGACACGGTGGAGCATACCGAGGAAGTCTGCTCCGCTTGGGCAGAGCACCGCCCGTGTCCTCGTAGCGGCGATTGGCGGCGGCGACTTCTCGCGTCCGGCCCTGGTTCAAGCCATGGTCCGGGGCGAGAGGGAATGGGAAGCCGTCACCACCTTCTGCGAAGCAGTCATGCTAGCGAAGGAGGTGGCGGAACGTGAGAGGGAGAGAACCTCACGTCCCAGCCGCCGCGGAAGAAGCACCGGGCGTCGGGGGCCACGTGGTGGCTCTCGGCCACAGTAGGCGCGGACCTGTGGATGGTGAGTAATGGGCTAGCTCGCCGTCCGTCCGTCTTATGACGACAGGCCGTGTCGACGGCGCGTTCGTGTTCCACGCACGCCTCAAAGTGATGTCAGCAAACAGGAGGGGCCCGCAAGGGCCGATGCCAGTCAGGGCTGCGGGACTGTTCGAAAGAGATACCGCGGAACATAAAGGGTAAAAGAAGGAACATGAATGGTTTTTAGTCAGTAAAAGCCTGACACTCCCTTCCGCTCCGCCCAGAGCAGGAGGAGTCATTTGATGATTTCCCATCCCAAAAAAAAAGGCTAAACGTGTCGCGCGAGTAATTTCCACATAAATTCGACACGACCGGCAAGAGATCTGATACAGTACCTAAGTCTTGAGGCACGGGAGTTTCAAACCAACAACGTCTATAGATACTTGAAACTGTCATGGTCACTGACATTATAATTAACACTAGAAACGGGATATTTACCTTGTCCACTGTTTGTTGTGAGTTCTTCGGTTTATCCGTGATCATGGTGCTTGCAACAGCATCGAAATATAGTCGTTAACCCACTATCGTTCATTTAGTAATACCTATAACAACCTACCTATATGAAAGAACAAATTGCCCACAGAAGTCAACATAATAACCTTTAACGGTAGTTAGCAGAACACGGCGGAAAATGAGCATTACTCATCATTTACTGAAACATACAAATTACATTAAACCATGGTTCGCGTGGATGTTAGCAGAAAGTTTGAGAAAGTTCCTTCACTGTATTGTTCGAATTTTAAATGAAGTACACACATACAGACTGCCTCGTTCGTCTAGTGGGCCCATGCGCGACTGCTGAGTACAGCCTTGAGTTTGAGTGTAATATAATCAAAATAAAAAAATAAAATTTATTTATTTCAGATTAGCTATGTCCATTTGTTAGTAACAAATTAATTATCTTAAGACTAAGTTAGTGGCTATTTATGTAGGTAGTCCAGAGGAATACGAATGAAAATTAAAATAAGTTGATTGAGAATATATTAAATTGAAATAGACAAGATTAAGTAATTAAATTGAATTGAAACAAATTATGTCAAGTTACATTTTAAAAAATCTCATAAACTACCTCATTGCCTGCTTGCCATGAGATCCTGGGTTCGATTTCCAGGTCGTAAAAAGTGTTATTGGGTTTTTCAATCAAGAATTTGTCAGTGGTAGCCATGGAGTTTGGATATGTGCTCGATTGACGGCAATCGGTTTGCCCACTATTACATGGGACTTAAACATAAGTGGCGAAATATCGGTACTATTAGGTACACCTCTGTATAGCCCTCCGGGTATTACAGGCGTCATGTTATGTCACATACAGACATAATAATAAGCATTAAGAAACTATTTCCCATTGTCTGTTATTTTAGAACCATATACGACGCGATGGATGCCTGAGGATGGACGGCATCGCCGAGGCTGGCCTAGAAGGAGGTGGCGAGATGATCTCAACGCGCATCATGAAGGTTGGCAGAAGAAGATTACCTGGAAGGATACGGGGAGGCCTTTGCCCAGCAGTGGGACAAATATAAGCCATCATCATCATTATTTTGCCCTTGTCCCAATTCATTTGGGGCCGGCGCAGCATGTCTTCTTCTTCCATACTTCTCTATTACTCGTCATCTCATCAGACACCTCTTTTCGTGCCATATCATTCTTCACACAGTCCATCCATCTTTTCTTTAGTCTTCCTCTACTCTGATACCCATCCACAGTCATACTCAAAACTTTCCTCACGACATTTTCCATATTCCTCCGCATCATATGCCCATACCACGATAACGGATTACCACACAACTTTTCAGTCACTGGCGCCACTTTCAGACTTCCTCTTATGTACTCATTTCTTATTTTATCCATTCGCGTAATACAATATAAGCCAAGAAAAAAAAAACGATTTCACGTACCGTGTCTCTGATTTCTTTGACAAGGTATTTACTAAAAAGTTTACCTGCCAAGTTCATATGACCCCAATCTATTTAAGTCGCGAGTTAATAGGCTTCTTTTGGGTTAGCTCGTTCCATCGTCGACCTCATCTCTGTCCTCAGGACTAGATTGAGGTCAAGAGTAGGCCCATCAAACAAAAAAAAAACCTGCCTATCTCATTCAACAGTCCACCACCAGGTCTTACAATTCACTTTAAACTTAACAATCAATTGAACAAAATAGTCTTGTTCTAGAAAATCTTCTGGAACAGGATAAAAATAACGTAATTTTAACCCTGATGTTTGTCTCGAGGAATATTGAGTTGTTTGTCTTTTCAGCGTTAAGAATACTTATTGTTTTCATTTCGACTTCGGAATGGTGGAAAACATATTTATTTCAGGTTATTTTTCACTCACGAACGAAAACAAGGTTAAGAATTGAATGGTGTCGAAGTTAATTCTTATTTGACTTTATTTGTTGGCTTTTTTGGAAATAATTTGATTTATGCTATTTCCGTCTTATTGTGCACTTCGATATTTATTGTATCACGCCCGCTTTGTCCGCAGGTTTGGCAGAGGTGTGCCCTATGGTATACTCAATTCATATTTTGTCATTTATGCTTGCCTCGTTGGTCTAGTGGATGCAAGCGCGACTGCAGAGTGGTCCTGAGTTCGATTCCCAGGTCCAGTAAAGTGTTGTTGGGTTTTCCATCAGGAATTTCTCAGTAGCAGCCACAAGTCTGGATTTGTGCCCGGTTGATGGAAATAGGCTCGCCCCTATTACATGGCACTTAAAACATATCTGGCGAAATACGGGTGTACTATTAGGTGCACCTCTGCCGAAACCTTTGTCAAAAAGAGGCGTGATGTTATGTTACGTAATGTAATAGTCCATTGCCACTGGGCCAACTCTCTGGACGGTTACTGAGAAATTCCTAATGGAAAAGCCCAATAACATTTTGCACGACCTGGGAGTCGAACCCGAAGAACTTACGTACAGAAGTCGCTCAAGCTGTTCATACCTCAAACCAAACCTGTCCATTTTCGAATTCTAATCATAGATTTAATCCGATTTTACGTTACCTCATTAGACATTTACCTCCTTACTCAATTATTCAATTAAGTAGTTAAATACTTTATCAAAAAAGATACATTTATAGCCCTCCAATCAAATCACTTCAATCAATAGGTTCTATCATTAGGGGAGGGTGGGAATTTCCTCATATGTCAAAATCAATACCCGTAACGAGTACCTAATAGTTGAGCTCTTTGTGTAAAAGAATTTCGTCCGGGGAAAACACTCAAAGACACGGTACTTGAACAGAGATAATCACCCTTATTGCTACGCTAGAGAGAGGCTGTGAATATCAAAGAGTTACTCAAGATGTATGGTCGTGGAGTTGAGTGTACTAGCACTAAGGATTTCTGCTGTTAGTGTTGTGTTTCAACATCTGGATGGTTTGTGTTTGTAGTACAAAACAATTCATTTTGTTTTTATGGTTCCGTACCTCAAACGGAAAAAGAAAACCTTATAGGATCATTTTGTTGTCCGTCTGTCTGTCGGTCAAGACTTTTTTTCTCAGGAACATGTAAAGGTATCAATTTGAAAGGGGAATGCCGATTTTAGGCCCATAAATGCCAAAGAAATGTATTTTCTTAAAAAAAATCCCATGTAAATTTTACGTAATTAACTCTGCTACTTATTCACGACGCGATAGAAGTCGGAAACATAAAAAAAAAAAAATTGAAACTATAACGAATTTTTTTTTGGGATGGGAAATCATCAAATGACTCCTCCCGCTCTGGGCGGAGCGGAAGGGAGTGTCAGACTTTTACTGACTATAATCCATTAATATTCCTTCTTTTGCCCTTTGTGTTCCAGGGCCGCGGTATCTCTTGCGAACAGTCCCGCAGCCCTGTCGAACAGTCCCGCAGCCCTAACGAAATTCTGTATCTGTGGCTGTATTGAATAAAGTGGAATTATGTTTTTTTTCTCATCATTATTCTCTTACCCTTATCGCAATTTATTTGGGGTCGCTGCAGCATGCTTTCTTCTTCCATACTTCATCTCAGCAATCACCTCCTTTATAGCGATAAAAATAATAATTCTAGGAATAAAATTACCTACCTTCACTACATAGTATAAAACAAAGTCGCTTTCTCTGTCCCTATATCCCTATGTATGCTTAAATCTTTAACACTACGCAACGGATTTTGATGCGGTTTTTTTTAATAGATAGAGTGATTGAAGAGGAAGGTTTATATGTATAATACATGCACCCGTGCGAAGCCGGGGCGGGTCGCTAGTTATAGAATAAAAGAGACCGGTAAAATGAACCTTTGCGTGACAAAAAATAAGCAAGCAAGCTTTTCAAACTATCGGTGTCAGATTGCCGGACTATTACTTGGAGCACCTATAATGGCAACCCTTTCTTTTACTAGTTTTCTCGATATAAAAAGCAGCTGTTTTGTTTGCTTTATGAGCATTGTTAAAGTACTTTCATACTTACACTTGTTAACTATTTCAGAGTACTTTAGTTTGTAGTTTTTGGTCCGAAATTCTATGATGAAATGTTCTTCGATTCTCTTGTTCCAGTTTATTTGGAATTTCAAATGTTTTATGTTCTGGTAGGATGTTGATATATCGACGGTTCCTACGTACATAAAGTCAAGTCAAAAACCGAGGTTTACAGGAGAGCGTAATTTGTGTTCAACACGACCTAGAAATAATTCTATGACCAATAATAAATATTTTCTTTCTACAATATTTTAACAGTTTTAAGAGCTTTATAATGCTATTTACACATATTTTATTTTTTTACGTTTTCTTGAAAAAACCGATAGATGACCGTTTCTACGCCGATAATAAAATAGAAGTATGTCAGTCATGTCTATGATACCTTTTTATACGCAGGAAACAAAAAAACAGTGTCCGATATAGAATTTAAATAAAATGTTTTATGAAAATGTAGGATTATGTTACTATTTTTAAATCAATACGTTAAACATCCTGAAATCGTCACCCATGGATATAAAAAGTACTTCAATGAAGACATATCACTTTATACGTGGTTTTAGTCATTGGGGGTAGGACAAGTTCTTGTATTGTAAATAAAGACATGTCTTTTAAAATTATCAGGTTTGTGTTTTATTAATTAAACAAGGTTTATAAATTCAACATTATTTATTATTAAAAAACAATCTTCTTAACATCTAAATAATAGGTACCTATAGACTCACTGAAGGAGGAACTAAACATAAAAAATCACTGTTGTGTAATATTAGTGATTAACAATCTTAATTTTAAGCATGTGCCTCAGCCTAATCATGTCTAGCAATGCAATTGGTACCTAGTATTTAATAATCATCACAGCATTATTTGAGTATGTGCCTCATCTTTAACACCTAATTGGTAACATTTAACAATCATCACAGCTTTATTCAGACTGATTCATCGTATTACTAATAAAGTTCTCTTAGTAGTTAAATAACAAAACAAAATGTATAAAAAAGTAAAGATTAATTTAACAATCTTCTTCGTCATTGCCCTGTCCTTCCTCACTATGCTTAAGGTTTCTATACTGCCGTGCTAATTAGAAACGCAGTAAGGAAGGATTTTTGGGAAATTGAGTTTTTCATATATTCGGAATCCTCGTAATGAGCTCTGTATAGTGATTTAATCCTTATTTTGATAGCTGTCCCAGAAGTGGGACTTTTAGTAAGCCAAACTGCAGTATTTTTCTTGCTGAGAAGTAAATTACTAAGCACAACTGCAGTAAGACACATTACTGCTCTTTGCCTTCCAGTATTTTTTTTAACATAATTTATTTCACTAGTAAGAAGCGCAGTAAGGAACACTTGCTGCTGTTATGATTTGTTAGTAATAATGATAAATAATAATGTTTAGTGAATAATTTTAGATAACAAACACGACGAAGATCACGTTATTTTGTGGATGGCTAATTGTTCAGCCCAAAAAAAATTGGGCGATATTGTCTTTCTTAGTTAACATTAACAATTAACAGCAACTTGATTTCCGCACAGTTAAATTTTTCGAACCAGGGCATACATTTATGTCTGCTGACAGTTTTCATCATAGAGTTTAGCAATCTTTACAAAAGAAAGGAAAAGTTTACGGCTTTAAAGATTTTATTTAATGTTTTCTGTTTTAAGATTTATTGGAATACATTTTTTTAATAAAATAGTTGTATCATTTACCTTTTCTTGATATATTATAGATATAACCAAATTATTGTGTTTTTTTTACGTATGTACACTAATTGAAAAGCTATAAGTCACTCTTTTACTGCAGTTATGGTTTGTAGTCAGTCTAAGCATAGCTTTAAGAAAATATTATGTCACTAATAAAACATGCAGTAGGTAATTGTGTATGATTAAGATAGTTTTATTTGTCATTTAACTCCCGTAAATGGCGATAAGTCTGACAAGACCGCGTTCGCACCGAGTGGCACGCATTTTAAAACACCGTACAAAAAGATATGTATAGATGTCCGCATCTACGACACTTATTCGTTTTTTTTATAATACTTGTTCTTTTATACGATTTGTAAAACAAGGATAATAAATAAAATTTAAAAAAAAATCGTATGTCAGTATGTGCGCATAGTTAATCTAAAGCCAATGACAAAATAAAAAAAAAATGCCATTTTCGACATGTCTTTATATACGTAGGGACCGTCGATATAGTATTTTATGTGTTTATCTTTTAATAATTTTGTGTGAAATAAAGAATAAGAAAGAAAGATGTTCAGAAATAACCTGGTATGCGCCAGGTAGAACATACTGCGGTCACCGTTTGCGGTTGTAATGTCAAGATTAATATAGGTACTTACCATTCAGAAGTTCTCAAGAGCCTGTTTGGTCAAATGGTCGCAAGGACTATTGCTGAGCATGTCATACTAGGTTTGGTTCCCAGGTCGGGAAAAATATTCTTGCAGTTTTCTATTCATAATTTCATAGTAACAGCACATAATACATTATAGTATAAGTGGTAACAGAACAGCAGCCACGAAGTTTGGATTTGCCCGGTTAATGACAATAGGCTCGCCTCCTATTATGTAATAGGACTTAAACATAGCTGGCAAAATGTGGGTGTACTATTAGATACACCTCTGCCTAACTCTTCGGGGATTACAGGCGTTATGTTATGTGGGTATGTGTAGTAACAGAACAGAGTCTGGATTTATGCAGGCGATATGATCGCCTCTTATAAACATGGGGTATGTTTCAGGCAGTTCAATAAAACTTCACACATTACAGATTTTCTTTTATTTCAGTGATTACTGATTACATAATTAATAATAACATACGATACCTTATAGCTATTGATTCTAAAAAAATCATTTCCAATATCACCCTTACCTAGTTTATAACGGATAAATCCATTAAAAATTACAGTTTATTACTTCTTAATATTAATAAATTAAACAAAGGTAATCAAGTGAAATACTTAGACGTTTTAACGACTAATACGTCGGTGTTAAAATTTTATTATGACAGTTGATAGAATGATAGTCATTGATTTCAGGACCTCGGTCCGTGAAAATCTTTGGTTCAATAACATAGCATAACAAGGAAATAAAATTATTACAAAAAAAACATAAAATAATTATAAAAGTACTCCCTTGAAAATTCCCCGACCCGCTAACATAGAAATCAATGACAGAATTTGCCACTACATTTATTATAGAATCCCTTATCATCCACTAAATTTAATTTTAACAGTTTATTAATAAATCTAAGGTTAAAATCTCTGAATTGCATTTTTTATTATACTGATTAACAAACAACTGTTGATTTTTCGTTACTTAACTAACACTACATTACTGACTAAAGATTCTAACTTTTTTAAAACTATTTTTTTACGTCTAAAGGATAGTTGAACTTATGTGTGTAGAAAGATGAACATAGTATATGGGAAGCAGAAATGGCCAGAGTAAATGAATAACATAGAAAAGTACGTATAAAGAATTGACATAGGTTCCATAGACATTGACGCTGTGAAGAAAGCTGTGGATGGAGAAAACCCGCATGATTTTATTGTCGATGTGAGTTGAAATAGTGTAAGATGGTCGTGTAGATATGTACCTAGCGACGAATCATCTAAATAAATTAAGAATCGTTTCACAGCCAGAATGATTTTCCATACACCGTGTCTAGATATGGTAGAGGAAGTTTTACATTTTAAAAGAGTTTTTTTTTTAAGTTTAAAGTTAGATTTAATTTTTTTTTAATCTATAATTATCTACAGTGCGTAAGTTTAAATTTTCTATTTTAATCAAAAATTAGGATTTAATTCAATCCGTTTATTTGGAACGTTAGATTAGTAGCGCTACTTGGACTGGCAACACTAAAACTGTTCCGATCAGAATTGAAATTCTTCACGAAACAATTTTGGGGTACAGTCACAGAAATCTTAGATTACGAATTTAGAAGAATTTTATATGGAAACTACGTATCGCTTTATAAGTAAACTTTCAATGACTTAGGTAGAATTTCATCGGTTTAATTTTGAATATTATACTAAGCTAAATGTGTGCTAGATCATTTTAAATTGTATCTTGATAGTTTGAGTTTAAATATTTAGTTTTTATTATGTTATAAGATGTCGGGATGAAATCATAGATGTTAGAGAGCGGGAAATAAATGATAGATTTGCTTAGTAGCGATTACATTGAGAACAGGAGGGTAGAAGATAGTTAATAGCTAGAAGCAACTAAGTTAGTGGCACTGTGGAATGTACCGTGTTTATAAAAAAGTATCCTTACCAGCTTAACAATAAGTTTCAAACAAGATTATGTTGCATTACTCTTAAATTTACATTTTTTTTTTCATCTTCTCTACCTTTTTTTAATCATTTAGCTTTATTCTTCCTACATTCCCTTTATTGCCAATAGTTTAACATTTTCTAATCCGTGATTCAGCGAATATGTATTAAGTTGTGATTTGCGATTATCCCTATAGTTTAACATTATATTTTTTTTTTATTAAATACGAAGATTCGTGAGCTCAAAGAATCTTCACATTTAATTTTTATTTTATCCTCTAAACTTGTGGCAAAGTCTGTCTGAAACCAGGCGCAGTGACATTAAACACTTTGCCTGGTTTAAATAGAATCCATGCCAAATCCATACGAACAGATGAAAAAGGAAGTTGCTTATATTCGTATGGAACTGCATGGGTTCATTACAAAATATATTCTAAACAATTTTCAAGGTAATACTCGTCTAGTTTTACTTCAAATAAATAATATTCGGTTGTCAACGTTCAATTAAGATTAGCTTACACCTTCCACATTACAATTTCTTTATCCCATTCATTTTAACTTTCCCATAAACCTCTACCGATAGTATGATGTCCGAACATTCTATTACTAGAAATACAAAATTTAACGTATTTACAACCATTTTTAAAACTTCATTTTTTAACAAAAAACATTCATAAGTACATCCTTGCTTCTCGCACAGTCTAAATGTACAATCTTTACATTAGAATTATAAGGGACTAGATTCGTTTGGGAACAAAAACTACATAAACAAAATAATAATGAAATTAAAGTAACCTTCGACGTTTGGCTCTAAGTTTGGTGGTTCTTCTACATCTTTATATTGTCTGTCAGTAATCCCGTAACCATCTGCGTTGGATATAATGTTGATCTCGTCGGTCAGAATGTACCAGACTCCGATTCATCTTCTTAAACTGAATATTTTAGAATTTTGGTGATATTTTTACTTATGTGTAGTATGATTACATAATGATGCATTTCCCTTTTTCAGCCCAAGGGTTATTTTTCTTATCGGGAGCGTGTATGAGTGGGTCGTTCTTTTCATTTTCCTCCACATACTCCCGCATCCTGTAACAAAAAAGGTCGGATTATTAGAAAAGGAGGGGAAACTTGGAATATTTTCTTTGGCAACATTATTTTTGGTGAATCATGCCGGTTTCCTTTTAGGCATGTTAATACGGCTCTTACTTTGTTTTCTTTGGATAAATTGTTATTCTGTTCTCAATATTATTCTTATTAAGAACTTGGGGAGTACGGTTGCAGAATAAACCGATTTTGCTCTTTTAGTTTGTTGTGTTGAGCAATTAGTGACTTTCGGTTTTAGGGTATTTCTTCAGTGGCCCTTATCCTTTTGGAAAAGATTTATTATTAACAGCGAACCATGCAGAGAATCTTCTATAAGAATAAATACGAAATGGGAAAATGCACGGGCTTCGATACGGCCCTGTCATGGCGATAAATCATGGCTGTCACCATAAAAGCAGACCGTATCGACTAACATCCACCATTAGATTTACTATAACCCAATAAGTTTCTTATGGTGTCTACTTTTATAGATGACACAGATGAGTGCCTAAATAAAAACATTTTAAATTCTCGGCCAGCATCAGAGGCACTAGCACGAGTGCGGTGTATACCTAAAGTAAAATCATAATCATCTTCCAGCCTTTATCCCATTCTATTTGGGGTCAGCGCAACACGTTATCTTCTTCCATTCTCCCCTGTCAGACGTCACGGCATCATTTACTCCTTTCTCTTTCATATCAGTCTTTACACAATCCATTCATCTTTTCTTTGGCCTTCCTCTCCGTCTCCATCCATCAATATTCATATCCATCACTCTTTTTGTCACATGCGTTTCAATACGTAAATTAAAATGTACGTCGATTTTTGAATTGAAAATCCTTTCATTTAACCTTTCAGTTATTTTTTTTTCAACAAGCACAATCAATATCATCCACAGACATGAAAAAATTAAAATATTATTTGTGAAAAGAATATTTCTAATTTAAAAAGTCGTCATTTTTACGTTACGTTTACATCGCGTTGAAATCCCAACAATGCAATTTGACATTTCTGAGTGATACAGTATTATGTACTTTTAAAATTGCCAACTTATTAAAAATATTTCAATAATATTTCTTTCGTCACACATGTCATATAAACTATCTTTAACGTTCACAAGCGTTTTCTTATTTGCACAGCTGCCTCTAGTCTCATACCATACGTCTGTCGGCTCTTTTTTGTATTCACTATCATATATATTCATCACTGATACAATGCATTCATCTCTCCTTTCAAATGTCTTCCTTATAACAATCATAACACCCTTCCTTCCATGGCATCATAAAGTACTGATGCCCATGACATTATAAGTTACTAGTTACATTCAGAGTCAGATTGTTAAATTATAATAATAAAAAACCGGCCAAGTGCGAGTCGGACTCGCGCACGAAGGGTTCCGTACCATTATCTATAAAAACGGCAAAAAAGTCATATCTGTTGTATGGGAGCCCCCCTTAATATATTTTTTTTTAATTTTTAGTATTTGTTGTTATAGCGGCAATAGTAATACATCATTTGTGAAAATTTCAGCTTTCTAGCTATCACGGTTTATGAGATACAGCCTGGAGACAGACAGACAGCGAAGTCTTAGTAATAGGGTCCCGTTTTACCCTTTGGGTACGGAACCCTAAAAAACTGGAGTGCAGCGTCAATGCCGCCCAATCGCAATGACAGACAGCAGCAGCAATACTGATTTCCATGTTACTTTATTTTTGACAGGCAATGTCACCTACAGAAGCGTTTCCATAGGTATACAAGTTGCAAACGGATCCATCAAGAAGCCGTCAACCAAGCATTCTGTACATCAAACTTAGTACCTTAAAGCAATTTTTTATGGATGAAAAATCACGGTATGGTCCAGAACAAAAAAAAAATATCGCAATGACGGGCAGAATAAGTGCCTTTCAGATTCGTTAAGAGTATTTAATACCCATTATAAAACTATTGTAGCGCTTCGATCTGTCGATCCGTGCATCTGTTGTTGATTAGCCAAAATTTCCTCACAGATTTAACAAAGCTAAAATGTTTAATACGCATAATAATTAAAAGCTCTTAAAACTATCCCAATTTAAATAATCACGAAAGAGCTTTTATATCTCCCGTCTGCACCTTTATGTGCCACTTGAGTTCAATTTTAGTTCCTTTATGGAGAGACCTCTCAACGAAATCAATTAATACTAAAACTTTAATTAAAGGAATACCGTCTGCAAAGTTCTCAATGGAGAATGCTCTTCGATTACATTTCAAGAGGAAGAACTTGTGGAATGTGGATGGTTCTGGTTGTTGTATTAATAACGATTATAATATTGTTTTGTTTGTGTGTTGTAGTATACTCCTGTAGGAGTTTTTTGTTTTTTTATTAAAATAGTTTCTTGTCTATCGGACGGAGAGGAGACCCGTATTCGAGCAGTGGATACATTATTTTTGTGTTACAAACCAATTACAGTAACTAAAATTTAGAAAATAAAAGGCACAATTATAACACATATTTAAATAACAAAGTAAAGCAAAATAATTGAAGTGAAAACGTAAATAAAAGTAGGTTACAACACTTTCAAAAAATCCTCTCACAGTACTTCTGACATACCAACACAATCTTATGATTATGCTATCGAACTATATCAACCCTACGTTTCTGTTGTGAATAATATAATTTTAATTAGTCAAGAAACTTGAAAACCTTATCCAGCTAGACGGTGTCGCAGCAGACCGAGGAGAAGATGGTGGGGTGACTTGGATAGCTTTCTCGTTAATTGGGGAGAAGAGGCGCCACATGGAAGGAATGGGGGGAGGTCTATGCCCCAGGAGTGGGACAGTTCAGGCTACCAAAAACAACGGAAAACACATGCAATAGACCGAAAAAAGTGTGCGCAAAGAGGAAAGAGGGTCTTTGTTCATCAGATTGACAATACCAGCTGGATACATAGATAGAAAGGAACCTGATACTGTTTTTATTAATCAATCAATCAAATAGTTTATATGTGTTGGTTGTTTGTATGTGTGTGTGGTTATATATGTTTAGTTTTTTTTGTTTGTTTTTTGTGTTGTTTTAGTGTTTGTTTGGTTCTTTTTGTTGGTTTTGTTTGTATTTTGTGTTTGTTTTATTTTAGCTTAGTTTGTTTTTTTTGCTTTTTTGTTTTTAGTTTAGTTTATTGTATTTTTGTGTTTGTTTATGTCCCTATTGACGTATAGTACGTGGACCCTATCAGAATACCAGGGCTGTGATATATTTTTTGTTAATGTTACAGCACCATGCTGAGATGCCTTTTGGCCTCCTACAATTTAGTTTAATGTACCTATATCTTGTTTCATTTTTTTTTTATTGTTTTGTCCTGTGCGATTCAAATTAATACTTTTTCTTTCACTATCCACCTAACCGTACTAGGCCCTCGTGACGTAATACACACCACTCCCTCCCACACAGAGGAGTCGTATTTACCAGCAGTGGGAGCCCATAAGCTGATTATGTTAAGTATTCTACAATGTTTAACGAACTCAGTCAATAATCTTTCTAAAAGGTCATATTTTTTTCCAGATTGGTACAAAGAATAAGGAAAAAATTATAATAAAATAGACTACTGAATAAACACAATTATGATTTATTCATTCACTCGGCATTATGCTGAGCATTAAATAAATTTATGCGGCAGTAACGCCTTCATATAGACACTTTATAGACATGAAACGATTTAATTCGAGCGGGCGTAAAACGCGTATTTTCCTTCGCGTCTTTTTTAATGGGAGATTCAGAGAGACGTAAATAGTGTAACTAGTGACGTAAACTTAATACCCATCATTCTCATTTCAATTCACCTGCACGCAATACGTGATCACATACTGGGCCAAAAAAAAACAAATGAGTAAATAAAAAACACTTAACGAAGCCAAAAGGCATTTGTTTTACCCGCCGTTTTGTTGGTGGGAACCATACGTGGGAACTGTTTAGTTACGGAGATATTGGAGGTTCAACAATTTTACAATTTAAAAAAAATTAAGTGTTTCATGTCATAACTTCACTTTGAAAACCTTCATGATACTTGTTCTACTCAATGCATCTACCAGCTTAATGTTTTGAGTGCATTACATTGAGCCCTACCGTAAAACGTGATTTTCCACCCCAAAGAAAAAAGTCATTTGTCAGCAATTATTTTTGCGTAGAATTACGAGTACTTAGTTTGATGTACAGAGTGCTTAGTTGGCTTCGTAAAGGGTCCGTTTACACCTTATATAAGTCGTAACATCGATAAGAAATAGGAAGAAACTTATACTCGCAAAAGGGCAAAAATTCTCAATAAGTGTGGTTTTTATTCTGCCAAATCACCAACACGTACTGAGTAAAGGTTCGTTCGATAAAACCGGCACGGAAAAATTGCTCCGAACAGATACTTTACTGAAATATCAGTCAGTGTCTAGTGTCCGCAACCGGACAACAATTTGTCCGTGCCAGTATGACTGATCCTTTAATACGATATAGAAAGAAAGAAATTTGTATTTATTTGACAACGACAACGCATCGAATAAACCAATTTTTTTTAATTAACAATAAACAAAAATTATAAAAAGGGAATTTGCGAAAAATAATGAGACATTAGACTAAATTGTTCCTTTACGAGTCCAAAGATTCCCTATCTCATCGTGGTGCTGTAATCTATACTAATATGATAAAGCTGAAGAGTTTGTTTGTTTGCTTGAACGCGCTAATCTCAGGAACTGCTGGTTCGAATCGAAAAATTCTTTTTGTGTTGGATAGTCCATTTATCGAGGAAGGCTATAGGCTATATAACATTACGCTACGACCCTTAGGCGCCGCGCAGCGTGTGACACCGCGGGGAACAGCTAGTATTTAATAAAATGTCACAGCCAATTCTGATAAGTACCGTCATCCGATCTCTGGCTTCATCGTTCGAGTAAGCCGAAGTACTCACCCGTCTAAAGTTTGAGAATAGTTTGAGGTGGTTTCAGCTTCTAGGTTTATCTTTGCATACCTAATTATGGGGCCATCCTGTAGTGGGATAGTTACGAACATTTTATTTTACATAGACATATAGACAACTAACTAAAATTATTAGTTATTGAAAGAAGTTAATTAAACTGTTTTATTTTATTAACAATATATATACACTTATAAATTAAAATAACCTAAAGTAACTAACTTAAAAATAAACTAAAAAATGGCGTCAAAAAACTCCTCAACTCTAGTGCTGTCAACTGGTAATGTCCCAAAGAGACTGGCGGCGTTGCCACGCTGTATGGCATCGCTAAGCCTCTGGCCAAGGTAGAAGCCAGCCAAGCGTTAACTAAGCGTTTTGAAATTTCCTTGAAAAGGCTGTGAGCACTCGGACCCCACGGTCCTAGAGTTTCAACCCCAAACGGCTCGAAAATATAGTTTCCAATAAGGTTACTATATTCACCTCGCTTGAGGTTCTCCGCAGCCGCAGCGGTAGCGTTATTGAACTATTTGAGTAGTTATC
Organism: Eurois occulta; assembly: GCA_950022335.1. Lineage (NCBI taxonomy): Eukaryota > Metazoa > Arthropoda > Insecta > Lepidoptera > Noctuidae > Eurois > Eurois occulta. The sequence goes on along the minus strand of OX465485.1, from coordinate 19,033,367 downwards.
GAGAGTAAACTATTCATAAATATTTTTGATACCTAACCACTTAGAAATAGAGTGATTGGGCTAAGTTTTTTGAAGAGTTTCCTTTTGCCTGTTTGTTTTTATTGATAGCTTAACATTAGCAACCAGATCGTAAGATGAATATAACTATAAAGTAGCTACTAATAGACACAAACGATAACATGCCAACCCTCTACGCTGTCATAGTATTCAAAGCCCAAATTAAGGAATTATAAGGTAATTTTTAACCAGTCTTAAGAGGAGTACCTATTACCCAGTACTAACTGGGTTGTAGAGGTCAGATAGGCAGTCGCTCCATGTAAAATACTGGTATTCAGCTGAATCCGATAAGACTGGAAGCCGACCCCAACAAAGTTGGGAAAAGGCTAGGCAGATGATGAAGGTAAATAGGTTTAGCAATAATTGATATTACTAAACCAATTTCCTCATAAATTCAATAACCCAAAACCAAATAACAAAATCTGATGTACTTTGTATTAATTATTCGCCAGTTAATCTCTAATCAGATTAATCAACCAAAATAATGCAGAAACAACTTCGATTATCCGAAATCCGAATATCTGCTTAAAATTCGTAATATCCCGTAAATTTTTAATCGTTTCCCGCAGATTCCATCAACCATGATTGGTGTAGCAGAATTAATCTATCGATGTACAACCGGATTCGATTTTCTATTGTAAACCCGGGCAAGAACGACCTGTACAGTTTTAATTTGTGAGAGGAAACTGTTGCTAGCCCTAATTGCCAATTTACGGGAGGTTTTCCTGCTGTTTCTATTTTTGTTTTGCTTTTAGGGTTCCGTACCCAACCAACGGGACCCTATTACTAAGCCTCCGCTGTCCGTCCGTCTATCTGTCAACAAGCTGTATCTCATGATCCGTAATAGGTAGAAAGATGAAATTTCCATAGAACGTGTATTTCTCTTGCCACTGTAAAAACAAATAATAAATTAAAAATTAAAGGGGGCTCCCCGACTACCATGGTACGGAACCCATCTTTCGCGAGTGTGACTCACACTTGGCCGGTTTTTTTACGTGTCCAGGCAGAGCACCTACAAGTTCGGAAGCTTTATGCGTCATTTATTTTTGTGTTTTATTTCTTTATTTCGCAATGCTTACGTCCTGAGAGTGCCAGGATTCCAAGAAAAGTTAAAAAAAGTTAGGCAGCTAATTTCAATAAAATTCTTAGGTATCTAATTTTGCTAACACATTTTGTTTGTTTAATTTTCGCAGAATTATTGATTAGTAAGGTAAATGTGCTTTATTTTTCCTTCAAAAATAGGGTCGTATGGTCGTAGCTGATTGTGTCATCAAAATTGTCAATCAGTATTTCCTCAGTAAAATTTTCATAATAGGTAATTTAATCGGTCAGATTCAATGCTCTGAAAACACAGGCATGTCTTTTTACGGCTAAAAAGAGCCAGTTCCAGTTGTCTCCAGCTTTCCGAGGTACAGTTGTACCAGTCACCGACCGCCTACAGCTTTTGGGCATGGAGTTGACATCGGATCTCAACTTCGGCTCAACCATCGAGTCGAAAGCTCAGACCGCAGCTAAGAAGCTGGGCATCCTGAATAAGGTGAGGCGATACTTCACATCTGGACAGCTTTTAAGTTTATATAAAGCACAGGTCCGTTCCTGTATGGAGTATTGCAGTCACTTGTGGGATGGGTCAGCAAAATACCAGCTCGCTGCACTTGATTCGGTGGAACGCAGAGCTAAAAGACTCATAGGCGACGAGACTTTGATAGCTTCGCTTCACAGCCTAGCTCATAGGCGTAATGTCGCCTGCTTGTCGGTCTTCTACAGACTGTACTTCGGAGAGTGTGCACAGGAGCTCCACGATTTGATTCCACCATCACCCTTTTACCACCGGACTAGCAGACGTACTGCGGCGTACCATCCACACTTGGTTGATATCCCGACTAGTCGTACTCGGCGCTTCTCCTCCACGTTTATCATGCGCACAGCCAAGGTGTGGAACTCTCTGCCGGCTTCTGTGTTCCCTCCCACATATAACCCGTCTGCCTTCAAAGCAAGAGTGAACAGGCATCTTCTGGGCACGCTCGTTTCATCATAGACCTCATCCATCGCTTTCCACCAGGCGTGATCGAGGTCAAGAGCAGGCCCATTTTGTAATAAATAAAATAAAAAAAAAAAAAATCGTCGTCATCGTACGGTAAAGTATAAACTCATCATTATCTGCCTAGCCTTTTCGATCATTTTGGGGTCGGCTTCCAGTCTAACCAGGCGCAGCTGAACACCATTATTTTACATAGAGCGACTGCCTATCTGGCCTCCAAAACTCGGTTAGTACTGGGTAATACGATACCCCTTGGTAAGACTAGTTGTCAGATGTTTGGGCCACTAACTACCTGTAACGACTGTCAAATATTTACAAATGAGAGACCAATGGCTTAATGTGCTTGCCGAAGCACGGAGGCAGTATAATCTCATAAAATACTTTTCTACAACAGTAAAGAATTTAAAAATTACGGAAGCCAAAACAACTGTACGCAAAACTAACCTGGCGAGGTAACATAAAAATACAATATTTTCATTTTCTGACAAAACCCGATAGCTCCCGTCCAATATCTCACAATTTGAATATATCTACATAAAATATACAAAAACGATATTTGTGGAAAACAATAATTTCCTTTGGTCGACAGATCTTGTAATATCAATGTTTGGAGAGCTATCCGTGGGACGGGGATGGTGAATAATTTATCATTGTCCACCCTTGGGATGACACTTTACGGTCTTATCTTTTCTGATATTTTCCTTTTTTGGGATGGATGGAGCCGGAGGCTGTAATTTTAGTTACATGAAGCCTATCACATGGCTTGTAGCCATTTTTGAACCTTACCCTATTTTTATTTCTACCCATTTTAACCGTGATATCAAATGCAGCAAAATATAGCAGCAAAAGTCTCCCCGACTTTTGCTGCTATATTTTTCCCTAATTTCATTTCCCTTTCATTATATATCATTTTTAAATAATAATGGTTTTATTAAATATTCTAGCGTGGACGCTGTGTAACATACAAGTAGTAGGAATGTTTTAATTGCTGGATATCATAGACAAATCATTTGATTCTATCGTCCGGCCGAACTATAATGAGGTTAATGATCATGAGTTCGTTAAGGTCACGGTTCGCTGGGTGCTGCTAGATTCCACATGATCATGAGAAAATCTTGTAGATAGGTTATAAGATAAAACTTTTACGATGAGAGAGATGTTAATCAACAAATTAAAGTGGGATGTCGTGCATTCCGTACGAGGTGAAATGGGAAAAGACTATTGACGGAAGACATCCCATCAACGCTTTCATCATCTGCCTAGCCTGTACCCAACTATGTTGGGGTCGGTTTTGAGTCTAACCGGATGCAGATGAATACCAGTTTTTACATGGAGCGACTGCCTATCTGACCTCTCCACAACCCAGTTATTGTACGATATGATACCAAATAGGTTTAGATATAGGTGTTTTCTGTATAACTTATACAATAAAAAAAACATGGACAGTGGACATGGTAAATATCCCGTTTCTAGTGTTAATTTTAATGTTAGTGACCATGAAAGTTTAAAAACTTATATCTTATACAATAAGTATAAGCCAAACAGAAAACAAGATAAAAAAAGATTTTATCATGTTTCTTAAAACGACGACGCTAGCACATAAAGCTACCCGAAACTGTCAAATTTTCCGAATCAACCTTGAACCTTTAGCTTCAGCAATTAAGTTGAAAATCTATTAAAGAAATTTGGCAGATTGTAGTAGCTTGCGTGCTGGCGTCTGTACTTAGCCGCACTGAAATATTGAACTTGTTAATTAAGAATTTAAATTTAAATGAAGCTGTAGGTAAAATAGAATGTCAGTTAACAGGACATCCCAAACAAGTATAAAAAGACATGTTATTTACACGACGAGTTCACTGACGGTCTGCTACTTTTCACCCTTATGCTATAAGTATTAAGGTTGAAAAGTGGTCGACCTTCAGTGGACTCAGTAGTACAGACGCCAGCACATCAAGCTACCCGAAACTGTAAAATTTTCCCAATCAACCTTGAACCTAATGCTTTAGCGATAAAGTTGTAAATTAGTGTAAATTTAGGTATGCATTTACCCCTGGTACTGAGCTTTGTGTGTGCCAAGTCTTTGTCACCGTGCTTTTAAGCGTGTCTCGTGCACTTAAAGTAATTTAACCTAACAAAGATTATTGTTGGTTTAAATATCTATCTCTTATGACTTGTGTTCGAACAGGCTGTTTTAAAAATTACTATGACACTTAACAAAGCCATCCATTTTTTCTTTTGTTGAATTATAAACCCATATTATACGGAAGGTATAGTGACATAAAGCTGGTCGCAACGTATATGAACAAACTTTTTGGACAAGAAATCACTTTGGACAAAAAGCTACATTTTTTCATAACTTTTACACAATGACAAATAAGCCTTTTTTCAAACTGTTCATATCAAAGTCAACTTAAAATTACGAATGTAAATTAAACAGTGTTTCCTAAACCAATAAAACACAGTCGCCATTTTATTTGTCCTGAATTTTCGTCACACATTTTACTATGGTACTTAATTAAAGACCAATTTGGCGGCCATTGTGTACATAGGTACATGTAAATGAGCTGGCCCATGTTGGTAAAAGGTAGGGATTTTAAATTTAAATGAAGATTTATTACGAGGTAATTTATTATTTTATGTGTTGTAGCTTTAATCCAATTATGTGGGAGTGTCAGTTGTTTTTGTGGGATGAGATCAAAAATTATATTGTTGTACTTAAATAATTTAATAACACCAACGATTATAATAATAAAATGTTTAACCTTTGACACAAATACATGGGTGTTATAGTTAAACGTTTGTATCTGTCTGCGGAATCACATATCCCAAAAGGATTTACTTTCTTTTAAAATTAAAATTTCATTTTATCACTACTTTACTTCATGCTGGATTATAGTAAAAATGCACTATAAGAGGAGATGTACTAAACTGAAACTGGTGGAGACTTTTAGGCTAAGCCTTTTATTGGTCATTATTGGCTAGATATTTATACAAGATGGAAGCGCCAGGTAAGCCCGCGAAATTCAAATTTTCTTACTTTTTTTGTAATTTGCCGGACAGTTTCATGCTGTACATTGAGCAAAATATGATTCGCGACCGTAACTAATATGGTTTTACTGAGTTATAATCATTAAAATCATCAGTACAACACTGAGTTTATTTAATCCCATTCAATGAATAATAATAATAAGCAGCGGTGGCCCAGTGGTGGGAGAGCAGCGGTGGCCCAGTGGTGGCGGCCCCGACTTACGAACAGTAAGTCGTGGGTTCGAACCCAGGCAGGCGTATTACTTTGTGTAATTTATTTCATCACCACTGCTCTCAAAAACGGTGAAGGAAAACATCGTGAGGAAACCGGCATGTCCTAGAACCAAAAATTCGAAGACATGTGACATCTACCAACCCGCACATAGGCCCGCGTGGTGGATTATAGCCCATTTCGTCTCATAGAGAGGAGGCCGTGTGTCCCAGCAGTGGGAATATTATAGGCTGATTTATGCTATTGAATAATTTAAAAAAAATCATTCAATAGGATTCAATGAACTTAGAGGGTTGTATTGATGATTTTAATGATTACAGTTCTGTAACTACGTACGTGTTACGGGTGTCAATCATATTTTGTTTAACATACAGCCTGACACTGACCCAACTAATTAAAAAAAAAACGTAAGAATATTTGATCTTCGCGGGCTACTCTGACGACAACTTAAATGACATTCTTGGACGCTTGAACAACCGAAAATGCGTACCTACTCGATTACATAATACTTTCACAATGTTGGGACAGTATATCGATATTATTTCAGTAAAACATTTAGGTCAAAACTGGATAAGAGGAAAAATAGAACAGCAAAACTGTATGCCTCACAGACATTGATTTTTGATTTGATTTTGATTTTTCAAGGTCTTTATTTGTACATGATTAGAATACAATCTGCTTACAAATGATCTTATTCTATTTGTTCACAAGTCAGGATTTATTTTGTTACATAGATTAAATATATCGCCTTTATAAACATCAAAACATGTTAATATTACCTTATTTAAGTGTTGACTTAACTTATACATTTTGAGAAAATGAGTTCCTACTCGATTACATAATACTTTCACAATGTTGGGACAGTATATCGATATTATTTCAGTAAAACATTTAGGTCAAAACTGGATAAGAGGAAAAATAGAACAGCAAAACTGTATGCCTCACAGACATTGGACCTGCATTGTTTTATCAGATAATCAATACTCAATAATTAATACACACCATTGAGTGTCCACCGCCTGATAAAAATATAACAATAGCAGAAAAATCAACATGTATTTTGAAACAGGTCGACTGGGTTATACGATATCCCTTGGTAAGAGTCGTTGTCAGACTTTTGGGCCACTGACTACCTGTAACAACTGTCAAAGATATATAAATGACAGCTGCGACCAACGGCTTGACGTGCTTTTCGAGGCACAGAGGAAACTCGAAATTATTCTTTAATGATTTAATTTATTGTTATTTTAAGAGAATGCTTTAATTAATAATACCAATTTTTTTGATATTTGCACGTCACATCATGTGGCAAACATGCCTGTACCTAATAATGTTGTTGCCATCTTGCATGCATGTATTTACTTGTATGTATGACACATGTTTAAACAAATAAATATTATCTTATCTTATCTTACCCCTCGTAAATCACATATCACGAATTAAGGGAAAAACTTGACAGATAATTTAAGAGCACCTCAATTGCCCGGTAACAACAGCTCGCAAAGTATTATTGCAAAAAGCCCTTAATCCAACAAAAAGCCTCCTAATGATCCATTCTTCGTTAATAACATTAAGTATGACAGTCGTTACAGGTAGAATGAAGCCTGAAAAAGTCTCACAACCGTAGTATTAGGTCACATTAGGTACCAGGGCGTAATTGGATTGCGGAGGTAACACACAGACTGTCCTGTTCACTCTGCATAGTTACAACTTGTGAGACCGTTTTAGCGTTGAATAGGTATGATGCTGGGTCTACGTAAAAATCTAAGCTCCCACTTCACACTATTTCATACATTATTGCAAGAATCTGTTAAAAAAATATAGAATAAATGAAATGTTTTGCAATGTGGCACTCAATTTCTTTTATTATTTGGTAATTACGAGAGCATAATTGCAAATAGAGTTTTTTTTTCTCTTTTTATTGTTAGGGACTTTTTTACATTTGTACATGCCAGTCCCATCGTACCTTATAATGTAAAACGTAACAATACAAACTTAATTAAACTATAAGCAGCTTCGGAGTTGTCGGTGACGACAAAATATGATGGAACATGCAAACACACGACACTACACACACACACACATATTAATCACACGAGAGCATAATTGCAAATAGAGTTAAAAAGCTTAATGATATTACTAAAGTCGATTTTAACTTGAGTTAAGCAAGTATCTTTAGTAACAATCTAAGTTACGTTTAAAAGAAAGAAAGATATTTGATGTCGTATTTTCAATTTTACATGTTTTTTCTTCAATTAACATAATTCTTGAAAAGGTGTAAAAGCGATAGTATTCGGTGGCAGTAGGTACCAGGGTTTAATTGGATTGTGGAGGTTACACAGAGACTGTCCTGTGTCACTCTGTGAGTCGCCGTAACCACAGCTTGTTAGACTGAATGCCGACTAGGGAGCTGGGGTTGGATTGGAATGATTTGTCGATAGGAGTCTAATTGTCGATAGTGCTGGATGTTTTGTTGCAATTACCGTTTGAATGCATTATGGAAAAATAATTAATTAATTAGTTAACAGCGAATAGAGCTAGATGAAAAAGTATAAAATTGCATAAAAGTTTGCTGTTGCAATTGAATTGAGTTCACCTTGTCTTGCATAAATCTGCAGCTTTTACTACATTATTTATGTTAGAAATATTTTAAAGAATGAAGAGAACGAGGTATTTAAACGCCACCAGTTCGTTTTTAAAAACAATAATTAATGGGCTTAAAAAATTCAAAAAAAAAAAACAAAACAAACAATTCAAATTCAATATTGTAGATAGAGACCGTCATTACCATCTTTCCTTTTAAGCACTAGAATTCTAATGAAAATTCAATTCAATTCAATTCAATTCAATATTTTTATTGTGGATCATAGGTACAATTTACAGTTCTTGAGTCGTTTAATTTAGATCAGCTATGTCCCGCCCGTAGGGCATACAATAATAACACATAAATTAGTAGTTCGATGAAATTTACATTATTGCATATTATTATTATTTTAACTCTAGCACAATGAATTGAGTAACTAAATAAACCAAAATGTCAAATGCAATTTACATAAAAAATTCAAAAATAAAAAAGATAAAGTCAAACATAACAAACTAAGATGGGTAATACATGTCAAATTATACACATAAAATACAATAACAAATTAAAATAGGTAGGAGCATGTCAAAATATAAAATTAAAAAAATTAAATTAATCATAATAAATTAAAATGTCAAATTGTAAAACAAAAATTAAAATTAAAGAAATTACATAATTATGATATATCTGTAGGTCATCGAACACATCATGACTGGGTGGGACTATATTTAAGTAAAGACTTGTCGGACAGAAATTCTTTTACAGAGTAATAAGTTTTGTTTACCAACAGATCATGGAGAGTCCTTTTGAAATTTTCCTTTTTCATAATAGTTCTAATTGGCCCCGGTAAATTATTATAGATGCGTGTAGCTGAACAAAAGATGCTCTCATGCATTAGATGAGTTTTACTGGCTGCTGTACGTAATTTATCCTTACGCCGTATACGCGTGTAGTAGCTAAACATGTGGATATTGTTTTTAACAAATACTGCTGCCTCTAGTATATTCCTTTTAACTAAGAGCATTACACCTGGGCAATAAACTCCCAACTCACATCTACCAGCTGTGCTCGACTAATATGGCGGCAATATCAATGCTATTCAAATAGATCGGGCACACGATTGAAATAAAATCTTATCTATATCGATATAGAGTCGTTATCAGCACTATTACATGAATTGCCTGTAACTACGTTAGTTTATGGGTGTGTTTTATCACGTACCTAGTCTTATTGAAGAGGTTAGTTGCGACGATCAATACCAGTGCTAGGTGCATTGACACTTGGAGAATGGAAAGTGTAATTTCTGCCTGTGTTATGGATTACTCGTATGCTGGTCATTTTAGAATTGCATTGGCTGTTGATAACGTGGAGACGGTTTTTGCATTGTAGGTAGATACTTAAAACATAAAATAAATTATCATTAACTGAAATGTTTAAGATTTGATTTTTCAGGTTGATTTTATAAACACTTAAATCTTTAGAACAATTAATATTGTGCCAATACTTTTGAATAGCCAACTTATGGCGGCTTTCAGTTTATTTGTCGCAAAATGTACTCGTAACATGTGTCAGCAGTTTTGTTTCAGTCGAACTAAAGTTAACACGTCTTCTCAAAAACAGATGAAATTCAGGGGAGTTTTTCTATTTGTTTTGTTATTTGTCTCGGTACCGTAAGACTGGAACGCTTTATGGATCCTATCAACCCCACATGATCTCTCTTGTATATTTTGCTACTAAAAACACCCTGTTTTTTCCTAAAAATAATAAAACAACAACATCACCGGTTTATCACACTATTCTTCGTTCGCTGCCATAAAGTTTTAAGTCTCATCTCATAATTTAATTTAGCGGAACACGAGCCACGTTCTGTTCGGAGTAACGTTATTTTTTATGTTCAGCGAGAAGTTAATTTGCGTAATTCTCCAATGAAGTCACGTATTTGTGGGGGCGGAGCTACTCACAGACAGGGGTGGCAGAGACTTAAGGGAATAGAGTTTGGAAATGTTTTGATTGTTTAATAGAAACACGTTATAATGAACAAAACTGAAATTTGATTGTTGATTTGATGAAAAATGTGTGATTAGTCTATGAGGTTAGGTCAGAGCTTTGAGACTTACCGCATGTTTATAGGGGTCTTCGATTTTTGAATTTTTGAAATGGAAATAGAAGAAAAAGACTGGCAATAAACGTAACTTATTGACGCTGTTTTTGACAGTCGGTACGGACAGTCATAAGTCTCAAAGTATGACAACCAGTCTTTTCAAGAGGTATCTACTCATCCAGTTGATGTGTTTTGGCAATTAGGTAGATAATGGCATGTAAAATAGGAGAGCAGCGGTGGTCCAGTGGTGGCGGCCCCGACTTACGAACAGTAAGTCGTGGGTTCGAACCCAGGCAGGCGCATTACTTTGTGTAATTTATTTCATCACCACGGCTCTCCAAAACGGTGGAGCAAAAAATTGTGAGGAAACCAGCATGTTCTAGAACCAAAAATTCGAAGACATGTGACATCTAACAACCCGCACTGTGCCCGCGTGGTGGATTATAGCCCAATCCCTCTCTAGAGGAGGCCGTGTGTCCCAGCAGTGGGAACATTATTGGCTGATTATGCTATGTAAAACACTAGCAAACTACAAGCCGACCCCAATATCATCATTCTCTTGCCCTTGTCCTCATTCAATTGGGGTCGGCAGCATGTCTTCTTCTTCCATTCTCCTCTATTACTCGTCATCTAAAGCCGACCCCTATATATTTGGGAAAAAAGTGCGTCAGATGAATGTTTTTCAAAATCCATCATCTGCATAGCCTTTTCCCAACTATCTTGGGATAGAATAGAATAGAATAGAATAGAATAGAATTTTATTTTGCAAACATGGGTAATACACAATAGTTGTTGTGAAATATCAAAGCTCAGCCATATTTTACCATTCGGCATGCAAACATTTACCAGCCAACACCCAGTCTAACCGGATGCAGCTGAATGCCAGTATTTTACATGGAGCAACTGCCTATCTGACCTCCACAACCCAGTTAGTACTAGGTAATACGATATCTTTGGTAAGACTGGTTGTCAGACTTTCAGGGCACTGACTATCTGTAACGACTGTCAAAGATCTACAAATGACAACTGGGACCAACGGCGTAACGTGCTCTCCGAGGCACGGAAGAAACTCGGTATGTAATGGGTGGTCACCCATCCACAGACCAACCTAGGCAAGCACAGCTTAACCTAAAGATCGAGCCGAGCGGCTGCTATTATTTAACCACGAGCTCCTCAGCTCAGCTTATGTTTTTCAAAATCCACTGGCAAATGAACAAAAGAAAACTTAATCTAGATTATAAATTAAAGTGAATGAACAGAACAACTACCCTAATTAGTAACGTGGTTGTTAATGACAAACGAAACCCAAAGTCACTGACGTTACACAGCCCTAGTGACAGGGGGAGACAGGGAGTTTTACGACCAGACGCCCGAATTAGTACACGTTACGCATTGACTTTAATGATTGTTTTACTGTATACAGCCTACAGGTTTAATTACTGAAAGCTTGTGTTTATACTTCTAGATCTGGTTGGCAGGTTTCTTTATAAAGAAACATATTTATAAAACAGGTTTTTTTTTAAAGACTGCCTTGTTGGTCGAGTGGTCGCAAGCACGACAGCTAAGCTTAAGGTCCTGGGTTCGATTCCCGGGTGCTATTAAATTTTTCCATCAGTAATTCTTCAGTAGCAGTGGTATGGAGTCTGAATTTGTGCCCGGTTGACGGCAACAGGTTCGCCTTTTATTAAATGGGACTTAAACAAAACTGGTGAAATGTGGGTGTACTATAATTGGGTACACCTCTGCCAAACCCTTCGGGGATTACAGGTGTGATGTTATATTATGTTATTTATTTTACTGCCTCGTGGGTGTTACGACTACTAGTTGGAACCGCTACTGCTGAGCCTAGGTTCCTAAATTTCTAGGTCAAGCAAAGTGTTACTTGCTTTTACCATCAGGAAGTTCTCAGTGGACGTAGGAATGAAACATTACTGACAAAATGTGGGTCTCTGTATATTAGGTACACTTCAGTCTTACTCTTTGGGAATAACAGACGGTATGTTAGGCTAATTCTTGTTCAATCTCTGTTAAAAATGTTTCAACCACCACAACAGTCAAAATAATCTTTATGTATTCTAAGCTAAAAAGGTCACCTTACACCCAAACGTCAACTGACTTACTTCTGTAGCATCATTTGTAAAAGTTAAGATTGTCTCAATTACTGTCCAAGTCCACTGACAGCCCTACAGACAGGGGGAGACAGGGGATTTTACGACCATCCTTGTGAATTAGTACATGTTAGGCTGACTTTGATGATTCGTTCACCGCAGACTTTATCGAATTTATTTTACTTTTAGACGTCAAATAAATAAGTGTTTACGGCGTAGTTTTTTCTGATTAAGTTATTCGTTTGACAGGTGGGTTTCTTGCTGAGCTGAAGTTTTAATTGAGCTGTCAGTCATTGTAGAATATTGATAGTAAATCAATATTATTTTAGCGTGGTTTAGCAACAGTAACAGTTCTAAATAATGAAATATTCCCCGAGAAGGAATGTAGGTACTGGGTAGATATAGGAGGACTGGAATAAACCGGAATACATCGTCATCTGCCTAGCCTTTCCCCAATCATGTTGGGGTCGGCTTCCAGTCTAACCGAATGCAGCTGAATACCAGTATTTTATCTGGAGCGACTGCATATCTGACCTTCACAACCCAGAAAGCACTGGCTAATTATACGATAACCGTTGGTATGACTGAATAAGCCGAAAAACATAATAACATAGAGAAATTATAGCTTATTAAAGTTGTAAATAAGATACATATTGTGTGTTTTAAAAATAACAATGCGCGTGTGGTAATTAAACAAAACATAATAATACATGATGATTATTTTAAACTCCCGGTCGGTTATAAAATAACAGTTAATTGCTAGGTTATTGTTTTTAACTATAATTTGTGGAAAAAAGCTCCTTTTTTAAGTCGGTTAAAAGTAGTGCTGACGGTTGCGTGGTTGGTGTATTACATGTTGTTCTCCCATGCTTCCCTCACTCTATTAGTCCATCCTTATCCTTATTAACTTTCACACTAACATTTTCACTCTCTTTTACAGGCTTTTCATCCTAAAAGATTCGCTTTCTTCTTTTCCAAAAAAATCTTCATCAGAAGATAGAAAATGACAACCCTACGCAGATCTTTTAACCTCTAACTATTATCTCTGAGCTATAAAAGTAATTGTATTAATACAGCTCCATTCCCTGAACTATAACGACAATATCGGTTAACATCTAACCAGAGAATACAATCGTAAGCTAGCCATAAAAACTAATGGTTTAATAGGGTTATCGATGCTGACTGATATCACTTGTAGGAAATTAAGTCTTAGGGTCTTCACCTACGGTGACTTTTTGCAGCGATGCGTTTTGTAAATGCACTTCTGCATCGATGCTGTCGCGCGTTAGTAACGTTTGCAATACGCGATGAAAGCGCGTTTCAGCATCGTTACTGTGGCTGAGCCATTTTAAACAAAGGACTTTTTATTACGATTGTGGGTAAACTCGTCGCCAATGTTATGTAGGTACGTAGGGACACAAGTGATACCACTGACAGCTATAAGCACACTGTTTTATTTGTAGGTTAGACAAGAGCAGGGACGCAACCCTCGCACACATACACACTGTTGACACACACACATATATAACTAATGGGTGTAAAAATACTCTTAATGAAGCCGAAAGGCACTTTGTTCTCGCCTTCATTGCGATATTTTTTTGTTCTAGACTATACCTTCTAGTTTACTATAAATACCTCCACGAACCCCGTACTATTCAATGCATCCATCAGCACAACGTTTTGAGTGTGAATTTATTTATAGAACGTGATTTTTCACCCAAAAAAAAAGGCTTCGTGAAGAAAGGGTCCGTTTACACCTTGTATATGCTGAGTGACTGTTTTTGACAACATCGAGGGAATGAAGAGTGAAGAATGGGGATCACGGCTGTAGCGCGACAGTATCGCGATACAAAATACACAGCAAGCAACAGTACCTATAGTGCCAGTATCGCGGCAGTTTTGAGTGTGCATCTCTACAGCATCGCCACAAAAAGATGCGCTGGGCGAGGATCGACTACAGTAACAAACTACAGTTAGATCAGTCTAATTTCTGATGATTGTTTATGCTATGTTCCGAAGGCACTGGTAGGAGTGCATTGTACACCCATTCACAAAGACATTTCATTTACCAAAGGAATAGCCTACAACAGACAAGAGGCATGAATTCCCTGCCCACCCGGGAATTCAACCTAAAATCCCACCCAAAGAAGCGTAAAGAGGCATTAGGTAAAAAAAAAAACATGAGGATTATAAGGTATTGTATCTATTTATAGACACAATCCCTTTTATACCTTTTTCGTAATCCCAGAAATAGACCCCGAGTCACATTGGGAAATTCCAACTCTCCCTACATGGTTCGGCAATTTATATTATTTGAACTGCAACAATATAACAATTCTTATGATTTTAACTAAATTCTTGTCCACAAGCGCTTCGCTCGCGTTAATTTAGAATTTGACAGTCAATTCGGCTTGTAATAATATAATTCAATCATGATTTTAAAACACGTAGCGCCATCTATTATCATAAGAATGCTATTGTTGTTTTTCTCGGGAACAGTACTTTTTTTCTGGGTGCAAGGTACCCTATGTCCGTCTCTGTACACCTGACAAAGTATATGCAAAATTTTCGTGTGTTGTGAAGTGTTAAGGCGTGAAAAGGTAACAAAGAAACAAATTCGCATTTATAATATTAGTTAGGATGTTAATTAGAAAATCCTAGAACTTTTGCAAACAACCGGATTGTTAGAAACGAAGAAGAGCTAATAACAAGATTTTACATAAAGTTACAGTTTTTCAATTATCCTCTACAACATCGACATCGACGGTGTAAATATAAAACCCTGTAAGGGACATTAAGTGTGCTGTTGTAATTTCAACTTTCGATGCTAAGACTAAAACTTGAAAATCCAACTGGAAGCTCAACTTCCCTTACAGCATTTCAAACCACCACCAATATGTATAAAAATCTCTCACTTTTAAAACATGTATCACACGCACAGTTATTACATCTCTCCGTCTAGTTAGCAATGAACCGCCCACCTCTCTTGCTATTCCATAAAGAGGGCTTACCTCTTGGGGATGGGCAGCGTCCTCATATGAGCTAATAACGACATAATGCTATTATCTGAGCGCCACGTGTGGTAAGATAAAGACGTTATTTCTTCAAGCTTCATTTCTTTATTATTATATCTAGTGGTCTGTTGAGTGTCAGCTGTGTGGATGGTTTTGGTGAGATAATATTTAATAACATAATCAAACGTGTATTTCCTTGGGTGCTACGTGTTCCGTTATGATCACTAATAAAATATACACTGAGCAACACTTAGAAGTGTTTTACTCCCATTGCATTAGTTGTAATATTTATGTTACAAATAATAGCTACAATGTTTTGTCTTGTTATATAACAGAGTATTCTAGAACTCATGTAGGTATCTATGAAGAACCTCTTTTGTAATCGAGACAACGAGAAAATTCGCTAAAATTAGTAAGTAAAAGTGCATAAGTTGGTACTACCACGCTCACTGATAGTCGACCACTTTTCACCCTTATGCCCTGAGTTATAAGGTTGAAAAGTTACGTAGTACTTGTGACTGTTCTTAGATTCCGTACATCATAATTTCATTAGCTATTATGGCAGGCATTTTAATAACAGGCCTATTGCCATAAGTCTCACACCCGTATAAACATAAAGAAGTCAAAGCGATTACTTAGATACGATTTTTATAATTATTTATTCTGTAGTTTAGTAATTAATTGAAGTTAAAAATGACAAAAGTTAGATATCTTAGCTTTGCTTTCTTTGACGGTTCATACTTCGTTTAAATTTTTGTCTATTGCATAAAAATGTTTGCATAAGTAATTACTTAAACTCAAGTAATTACTTTAACTTGACTTGAGATAGGGGGGCACGGGCACCTACGGGGTGCTTATGAGAGACTATTTAAAAATTATGTTTTAAACGAATTACGGCATACTCTACTTATAAAGAAGACCATACTTCTTAGAAATGTATAATTAGAAATGATTAGCTATTCATGACGTAACTCGCAAATACAGGGTGTAAACAGAATCTTCACGAAGCCGTTAACCAAGCATTATCTACATCAACCTAAGTAACTCTACGCAATAATTATTGCTGGGAAACGACTTTTTTTTGGGGTGTAATATTATGTTTTATGGTAAAACTCAATGTAACACACTGAAAACATTATGCTGATGGATACATTGAATAGTAAACGAGTAATTGAGGTATTTAAAGAAAAGTTATAATCTTAAAAACTAGTATTAAAAAAAAAACTTGTGAAAAAGTTGGAACTTTGACCCTTAATATCTCCGTAACTAAAAGGTTCCCAGGTATGGTCTAGAACAAAAAAATGGTCGCAATGAAGGGGTGAATAAGTACATTTCGCCTTCGATAAGATTTTTACACCCATTAAATCCTAAAATACGAAAAAATCAACAAAAAAGTTTTATTCACAAGTCAAACTTTACCCACCCTTCATCCCGCTACGTCGTCAAGGTTTTGACCTTGCGAAAGCTTTAACCGAAAATAAAGTTGAAGCACATGCTGTTAATCTGGCCTTTTTATCCGCAAATACAGATGGAGTATATGGACTTGGTACGTAAGAACGGGTCCAGACAATACAATCGTGTACATAAAAACTAATGACCAGACCATACGGGATAGTAGGGTTGGCAAATGAAATTAAATATTTTTTGTGGCAGTTTTTCTTTCTTAAATAAATGGTAATTTATTCTTATGACAGGTTTTTCCAGGCGTGTTATGTTGTTCATAAAAGATATTGTTGAAAACGTTCTTAAAAGCGCGTTATTGGAGTTTCAATGCTCAGCTGACCGCGGAAAGTAGAATATCTAATAGCGGACTTAATTTAAGTATTTATGTACACAGGTGTTGCTAGTGAGAAAGGGCACAATATTGCTAGAAAGAGAGGCGTTATCCCCTTACAAACTAAAATGGTTTTCGTTGAGTGACAAAATTCCATAGGGAGTTGCATTCAGAAGATCAGGAAAGAGATTAAATAGAACGCTAAAATCCGTGCAACAATTCCAGTCGAAAACCAAAGACCATATATCCAAAACTACATAACATCACACCTGTAATCCCCGTAGGGCTAGGCAAAGGTGTGCCTGTTAGTACACCCACATTTCGCCAGTTATGTTTAAGTCCCATGTAATCAGAGGCGAGCCTATTGCCATCAGCCGGGCTCAAACCCAGACTCCATGGCTGCCACTGAGAAATTCCGATGTAAAAACCAAAAAGCACTTTGCCCGACACGGGATTCGAACCCAGAACCTCATGCTCAGCAGTCGCGCTTGCAAAACTTATATTCTGCAAGACATAAACTGTGAATAGGTAACACAAATAATCAAAGATCTACATTTTATAGTTATATGTACTGTTACAATAAAAACTTTGATGTAACACATAAAAGCCTAGTTCAAGTTCAAGAAAACCATCCGCTTCACTGACTTACTATAAATATCTGCCCACACAAAGGGCTACCACGATTCTTTTATCTTTGCCTACAAGTACGGAGAGTAATCTCTCTTCTGCTATAGAAGGCACGTTTACGATCCAATGGGTTTAAGGGTACGGTTAGACCCTTATACTAACTTAAAAGCCTTTAAGACTCGAACAAAAAATCGACTGGATAGCCATGACCTTGACTGACCCTAAGATTAAACTAAAAGGTATCGGAAAGTGCGTTTTCGTATACATTTTTGACTGAACTATACTACAAAAATATTGAATAGATATTGTATCCTTAAAAGAAAACAAAATGGTGGGTAGTGATTAGCTCAAAGACTATAAGACAAAAAATTTAACTAACGAGAAGTGTGGGCCGAAGGACATTCTTTAGAAAACGAATAAATATGAAGTTGAAATTCTTCTTAGCAAAGTAATTTTTATTGAACGTCATGTAGTATTAGAAGCAAATCAAACTAAGTATGAGACTAGGTACACGTCTGAAAAGAATGTGTTTCACGCCGGAATCCAGGAAATTCACTCGAAGTAAATCTCGAATGCGGGCAGCTTTTATTTTCTCAAGCCGCAAACGGCCCTATCGAAGGAGGGGCTGCCAAAATCCTCCCTGTCACATTTACAAAATGAGACCACTCCGTTTTTGGGTCAACCGTTTTGAGTAAAGCAATGTGTTTACATATTTAGAATATTATAATCACCACTTTAGATACGGGTTATTGATCATGACAAGCAACGTCTAGTGTTTTATGTTGTCGTGTAAATTTTACTTTTGAGAGTTTTTCTTCAAAGTTGTGTTTATTGTCAACATTTGGGTCGTTAGGTGGAGTGCTACTTGTATGTGTTGCGGTACTTCGGATATTTGGATCAGTAGAGGGCCTGGAGAAGTGCGATCGGTTTCAAAGTGGTTTCTATTTCGGCATAGACTTTCAACTCAACAGGATTGACATATTTAAGGTTTTCGATATCGTTATCGTATAAAGTCATTTTGTTTATGACTTTCTTCATTTTCATGAAGGTTTAGTTAATGGTCTTGCTAGTTTCAAAGTAGAATTGGTACTTAATTATAAGACCAATCTACGAAATACTGTAGTGCAAAATTTTGCTTATTTTCACTGTATTCTACAAGGGCTTTCTCAAATATTAGCAACACCTTTAAATCTCTTCTTAGGTAAGAACTTCTAAAAATTTACAGTCAGCCTATTTTGTGCAAAATAGAGAATCATTTAGAAAGAAAGAAAAAGTATTTATCACACTCTCAAGGACAAAAAAAAACAAAAAATGGTTGAATTAACAATAAAATAAAATTATGTAAACATAAGAAAAAGATACAACAAATGAAATTGGTCCTGTACGAGGTCCATAGGCCCCTACCTCAGCATGGTGCTCTAACATTAAACAAAAAGTCACAGCGCTGGTATTCTAATAGGGCCCAAAGTGATGCCACAGTGATTTAGGTATATTGCTTTCATAGCCTATATTCTAACAGTTTTACCTAATGCTATGATTTGCAAAATTTTAGAGCTAGTAACAGAAATAACGACATGATCTAAAATATACATGTTTCACAAAAGTTGACGTTACTAAATATTTTTTGGGTTAGTCCAGTGGTCTGGAAAACTTCAAAGCATTACCCCCATTCAATACCACCATCGGGCTTTGCTAACCGAACCCATCAAATTAACACATTCTTTTTGAGGTTCGACAAACAGCCTTTTTGAAAAAGTGGGGCCGTTACATCAATGGGCAGCCCTATAGCAGGGTGGGTGTATACAGGGTAGTCAAATTCCTCCCCTTGTCAGTGGCAGAGTGACTCGGTTTTTAGGTCAGTTATTCTGAGTAAAATGGCGATATGTTGATGACGTTCTTATTTCACGAGAACGTGTATAAGTGGGGCTTTTTTGAGTAAGCGATTGGTGCTCTGTTTTTGAGGAATGGTATTTTGGAGAGGCGCGTTATGTTTGTTGTATTGTACATCTTGATATTAAGTGACATGCTTTTAAGTGTCGCTTTGTTTGTGAAAATGTTGAAATACTTTCAAGAATGCTCATAGTGAGTACAGTGCCTACCCACATTGTCTTAAGCTTTCAGGGTTTATAACGTAACCTCATCACAACTTACTTACTTAAACTTACACTGTCACGGGACATATTTTCCGTGATTTTATTATGTGCTATTAATGTTTTGCCGTGACTTTAAGTCGAGTTCCAAAAGTTCGCGTAGCATCATACTATGAAAGAGTACCCTCTTTACAGGACAGATTTATCTACACCTAATAATTTATTTACCATCCACCCGCATTCTCCATTCATCCCACTATCATGCCAGCGTTGAAATTTCGGGAGCTCACAATCATTGAAAATCACGGAAGATATTCCGTAAGTGACAGTGTAAATTTAGTGCCCACATTCCTAATGAATCCCATATAGTGGGAACGAATTCTGGGATCCAATTAAAATAAGCAGTATCTAAGTAGTAGAAGTTATAAGGCAAACACATTGATGATACTTCAGATTACATAAGGCGACATTGGACATGATAATATTATGATTGAATTTTCTTGTGTGGCTTAGTAAGGTTCAGCTCGGCACATGACATCACTTAATTTAATTTTACACTCTCGATTTTTAGGGTTCCGTACCCAAAGGGTAAAACGGAACCCTATTACTAAGACTCCGCTGTCTGTCTGTCTGTCTGTCTGTTTGTCTCCAGGCTGTATCTCATAAACCGTGATAGCTAGAAAGCTGAAATTTTCACAAATGATGTATTACTATTGCCGCTATAACAACAAATACTAAAAATTAAAAAAAAAGATATTAAGGGGGGCTCCCATACAACAGATATGATTTTTTAGCCGTTTTTATAGATAATGGTACGGAACCCTTCGTGCGCGAGTCCGACTCGCACTTGGCCGGTTTTTTGTATAATGTGTGTATCAAGTAAGATAAAATTATTGATTCCTTATTTAAAAATTCTCAGAATTCTTACAACAGACGTGAACAAAAACTCCGTCACAAGGACAGGAGAATTTTCGGTCAATTGTACACTACTATATAATATGTATGTTGTAGGTTTCTCACGAAAGCTTTTGATTTCGTTCCTATATTCATTATTCTTGACAAGATGGAATCTATTGGAATTTGGGATCACAATTTATATATAACTAGCTGTTGTTCTCGACCTTCGTTTGCGTGAAATCATTATGAAAATACAATTTTCCCCGTTTTTGCATCATTTTTTATTGATGCTCCGCTCCTATTGGTCGTATATGTTATAAAGCCTATCGCTTTTCTCGATAAATGGGGTATCCAACACCACCATATTTTTTCAATTCGAACCAGTAGTTCCTGAGATTACCGCGTTCAACCAAACAAACACTTCAGCTTTATTATATTAGTATAGATTTGAAACCACCTTTTTGGGCTAACAAAAAATTATCATGTTTAATAAAAAGGCAGTATCATTTCAAGGAAATATGCTCGGCCCAACATTTTAGCGAAAACAGAATAATGATATCTTTACAAACGAAATATTCATGAAAAGACAGAATGCTTGCAATAAATGTAAGTGAAACCTCACTCACAAGGACAGAGGAATTTTGGGTCAGTTGTAACATGTAACTATGTCGTTATGTATATTATGTTGTATATAGCTGAGCAGGGAGACGCAGGACCCATGTTTGGTGTAGGACGTCTATGAGTTGTATTACAATCTACATAAGCGTATGTGTATATATTTGTCCGTCTGTGTGTGTATTTTAACATATTGTGTCTTCATTCCTTGTATTCAGATTCTCCTATTTTAGGTAGAATAGTTTCTATTCTGACAATTGCTGTGATTTTATACACAGCCTTATGTTATTTTCGTTATTTTCCCAGTTGATTATTCGTTTCTTGCGAACATTCAAATCAGTCCATGTAAAGAAATGGATACAGTAAACTTGATGTTCATAAGCTCATAAACAAATCTAGAATGTTCTTAGGTTCGTAGCACAAAATGAATTCCCAAAAAACAGAATTTTCACGCAAAAATAAAATCTTTTTTACACAGCTGGTATAGCTACCACATAAGTTCACATAACACTATATACAAGATGTATTCACATGTCTGTATATACGTTGATGGGTTACTTTCATCGTACGTGTTCAAGTACCTTTTTCCGAAGCATTTGTTGTTTTTTTTTTATAGAAGAAACGCGGAACATGAAAGACCACCTGATGCCGCTCGTAAAATTTTAAGAGTAACGTTTATACTGTGAACTTTTTGTTATCTATGTTTGTGAGTACAAAGTGCCCAATATATCTTGGTATGTGGCGAAATATGGAACTAAATTTGAGTGATTTTGACGTCTTGCTATAAAGGGTGTTACAAGACCCTTAACGAAGCAGAAATGCACTTGTTCTCCCCGTCATTACGATATTTTT
The DNA here is from genome assembly GCA_950022335.1 of Eurois occulta. Classification (NCBI taxonomy): domain Eukaryota; kingdom Metazoa; phylum Arthropoda; class Insecta; order Lepidoptera; family Noctuidae; genus Eurois; species Eurois occulta. Next base: position 19,011,351 of record OX465485.1, on the reverse strand, counting down.
TTTTGTCAAGACTATAGCAGGGAACCTTCTAGTCATGGAGATATTTTTTTTTTTTAATATTTGTTGCGCCTGCTCTTGACCTCAATCTAGTCCTGAGGACAGAGATGAGATCGACGATGGAACGAGCTAATCCAAAAGAAGCCTATTAACTCGCGACTTAAATAGAATTTAGTATTTCAATTAAAATTCTAACTTTTCCACGAGTTTTTTTTATGTTTTTAATGTAACATATTTACTTTAAACACCTCCACGACCCCTTAGTATTCAATCCATCCATCAACACAATGTTTTCAGTACTTTACATTGAGTCCTATAAAACGTGATTTTTCACCCAAAAAAAAGTCGTTTCCCAACAATAATTTTTGCGTAAAGTTCCTTAGTTTGATGTACATACATAATGCTTGGTTGACGACTTCGTTCTGTATTTCTGTCACAACTATCAACACTGGTGTGATGTGTCAACTTCCAGTGGCATCTTGTTCTTTGGTTTACTAGCTTCTGCTGGTTCCATGAAGTGGGGTTAGAGATCTTAATTATTATGTTTAAATATTTTTATGTGTTTTCTTCAGTTACGCATGACAAAGATCAAGTTATTTGACTTCGTTTTTGAAAATATTTTCCTCGTGACTAACTATGTATTTAAATTATCAATAACAATATTATTCATATTTCTCAAAAGTCAATAACATTCTAAAAATATCAAATAGACACCACTCATTGTTGTAAATGACCTTCAGTAGCCATTTTTTGTTGAGTGTCTCGTGAACAACGTTTGCTAATGTAAATGAGGAAATATAGATATATTAGTCCGGTAAAATAAATAATATTATACTTCTTAATTCTACATTTACGTATTATATTATTACCACCGCAATCTTTAGAGTTAAAGTTAGAAAATAACTGGAAATAAATCTATACTAATATTAGAAATGCGAAAATTTGGATGAATGGAGTGATGGGTTTTTGTTATTCAATCACGCCAGAATGGCCAGATCTGGATGAAATTTGGCAAAGAGATAGATTATAGTCTGGAATATCACACAAGGTACTTTATTCTCACACCTGTTCATCAAACGAAGTTCCGGACAGCAGCTAGTTTATTAATAAAAATAAAATATTTTAAACCAATTTGACCCAAAATATGACAAGGAAACTGTGACATGATTCTTATCTATTCAGGAAAATATATAAAACATCATGCCTAATGCATGTGAATATCAAGATGATTGACATCATTACCATCATCATCAACTGCCGGTAAACAACCATTAAGGATATTATACCGCTCAGATGACTGATATTTGCATTTGATCTACTGATGTTTTGCCAAAACAGCTACAAGAAACAACATTAAGGCCTACCACTAACTTTTAAACCAGTTCAATTTAAATCTTATTTCAGTGCGAGCAAGACATGCAGCTAGACGTCCCCTAGTGCTCCATCTCTTTCGCTCATTTAAGTAAAATTGAGGTAATACTGCTAAGAGAAGGGCATAGTCTTGGATTGAAGTAAATGAACTGTATCACAACCAAAAGAATTGTAGGCAATTGAAAGTGTCAGCAATTTTCATAATTTACGTAACTTTTTTTCTTAATATTATTGAACCCATTATTAGGAATCCACACTAATATTATAAATACGAAAGTAATTTTGTTTGTTAGCTTTTCACGCATATACCTCAGTGGTATAGGCGTCAAAAGCTAACCAATCATCCTGAAATGATGCTTAAACGTTGTCAAGTGTACAGAAACGGACAAACGATACCTTTCATCCCGAAAAAAAGTTCTGCTCCCGAAGAAAACTAAAATAAAGTTTTTATGGGAATAGATGGCGCCACGTGTCTTTAGAATCATGATTGAATTATATTATTACAAACCGAGTAAAACCCGAATTGATTGTCAGATTCTAAATTAACGCAAGCGAAGCCGCAAAGGCTAGTAATCGAATAAAAGTCCTCCTTTGAGGCAAAAAGAGCTAAGAAGATGGCTAAACCACAACGTAGGTACACATGTTTTTGCTTAGAAATAACAAGACCTTATTAGATTGGGGGCGATTAGCATATCAGAGAAGCACTTCGAAGGCGCCGTGAAACTAGGTAATACGGAAACCAACTAAGTACAGTTCTTGAACAAAATCAAGTGACACAAAGTACGCTTTCTCAGCAAACATACTCTAGGAAGCAGAATACAAAATGATTGACAACAAACTAAGCGCCATCCATATAACCAACAAAGAAGCGAAACGTTTGCATCATTAACATTCCCTGCACGAACACTACGTAAAAATGCTTTTTGCAGAAAGAAATACTGATAAACAAAATGTCTAGTCAAAGAAAATAAATATGACAGAGCGAAGACAGGAAAAGAATAAGGTTATGTGTCATACTTTTTCGAGGTAGAAGTCATATAAGGTTATAATCAGATAATTGTGTTTGCCTCTCATGAAGGTAAGAATACTTTTCCTGGTGAATAAGGATAGCAAAATGAAGTGTGTGAAGAAAATGGAATTGCAAAAATAGAAAAAGTGAAGAGCGAAGTAATGGAACAAAAATAGAAGAAAGGAACTTGGCAGATGGAGAGCATAGTCACAGGGTGAAGAAAGAAAATGATCAAGGGGACAGTGTTGAGAACACTAGTATTATTTTATCTGTATTTATGGGTAACAGGTAGGACTATAAAAGTTATAACATAATATTACGTCTGTAATCACCGAAGGGTTAGGCAGAAGTGTAGGCACTTGAAAGTAGATCCACTTTTAACTAATTATGTTTAAATTGCATGTAATAGGGGCGAGCCTATTGCCATCAACCCGGTGCAAACTAGTTTCTAAGGCTGCTAAAGAGAAGTCCCTGATGGAAAAACTAAATGAGATTTTGCCCAACCTGGGAATAGAACCCTTCATGCTCATCAGCAGCGCTTTCGACTACTAGACCAACGTGAGAGTCAGGAGCTAAAAAGTTATCAGGATGAAAATAGTTGAAAATTCAATTCAAGTAGAAATTGAAAACAGAAATCGCTATTATCCTTTACTCCAGTCGGTCAGTTTACTTCCAGTTGGTGTAAACGTACATTAAAGTAGGAAAACATTATCCGCATGGAGGGTAATGAATGACTGACCAACCGAGAGCGCTTATACTTTCACTGAGCCGGTGAGTTCGGTTACTCTCTTTCTGCTGTAGTGTTAGTGGGGGCTACACACAAAATCTATAGGTACTAATATTTTGAACAAGTAAAACTTATTAGTTTGGATGTAGGGAATAATTTTCGGACCTACTGATCTGATTTTGAAAATTCTCTCACTAATGGCAAGTTCCAGTATCTCCGAGAGTCCTTTGATATATTAAAAACTAGCTGTTCCCTGCGGTGTCACACGCTACGCGGCTCCTAAGGGTCGTAGCGTAATGTTATATAGCCTATAGCCTTCCTCGATAAATGGACTATCCAACACAAAAGGAATTTTTCAATTCGAACCAGCAGTTCCTGAGATTAGCGCGTTCAAGCAAACAAACAAACTCTTCAGCTTTATAATACGACGAGTATTAAATATTAAGTATAGATGTTCCAGACCATAACGGGGGCGAAACCACAGGCAAATGCTAGTGTTGATATAAATGTTCAAGTAAGGCAGCTTGGTTTAACTATAAGCGTACAAAGCCGAGCAAAACATGATACAATGAGATTAGACGCCAATGGGTACGAGCCGAATATATAATTGCTTCGGATTGACTTTGTTGCTGCCATACTGCCGAATCGAATATGAACCTTTGAGCAAATGTAAAGCAAGCTTTACGCCAACCAATCGATACCTTTTTACGACACCCTTCACTTCTTACTACCTACCACCACCACTTCATTTACTGTTTCCAGAAAAGGTCGCCAAAAATACCAGCTACATAGAAAAAATACTAAGAAGATTGCCAAATCCTTTCTCTCGCAACTTTCTGAATAACACTGGCCATAAATCAGCCACAGATGAAATATAACCGATGGGGAAAGACGCTTATTACGGAGGTAAAAGTAATGAGAAATATTCCCATGTGATTGGAAATCTATGAGCTTTTGTATTGGTTTCGTTCAGGGGTTAATAAATGGGTGTGTCAAGGTCAGGGTGTGGATTGGGGTCGGTGGTTCCAAGTAAGTAATCTTGCTCTGCTAATATGCTTCAGTGGGTTTGAACATTAAACTAAGTCGGTTGGGTTAACAGTTAAAGTTCACTGCTGTGAATAGCGTTGGTTGACAATAATAGTGGAGTATTTTTGTTAGAGTCTAATAGCTTCGAAAGCTGCCACTGAATTATAAAATGAACGAAAATACAGAAATAAAACACTAAACACGTGATATTTGCCATGTTTACTGTTTGTTTGGAGTTCCCGATATTTTAATTGAATTTGAAAATGAACGAAAATACAGAAATAAAACACTAAAAACGTGATATTTGCCATGTTTACTGTTTGTTTGGAGTTCCCGATATTTCGGCGCTGTCGCAAGCACCATGATCGCGGATAAACTGAAGTTATTGCAGGTGGGTGTTTATGAGCAGACGAATTTTTCGACGCCCGTTAATTATTTTCTGCTGCAAACATGTTTAATTATATTTTAAGTTTGTTTACAGTTAGTAAATTTTTATAACTATAAATTTAAATTAAAAAATTAGTACTTGGACACTTTTGGTTTTTCAGGAACTCTCTTGTATACCAACAGTACGTTCATTATTGAACCATATCAGTCAGTAACAAATAAAATCAGACAATGGACCTCCTAATACCTTTTACGTTATTTTCATTCGTTTTATTCTTTACTAAATGAAAACGGTACTGAAAGAAAATCCCGATAATAAGCTCAAGTCATGGCGGACAGACGAAGCGCACAGACAAAATAAAATCACTGCAGGTGCATTTTTTTTATGGCAACACTGCTGTTCCTTTTCTCTCTACGTTTCGTTGTACGTTTTTAGTGTTCTTTGCATGGTGTGTTGCTTCTGTTATACTTCTTATTTTGCGTCTATTTTTGTGCAGCATAATCAGTTTATAATTCTCTCACTGTTGTGACACAAGCCTCTTCGCTGAGAAAGTAATGAGCCGTTATGCATCCGAGGGTCCAGTGTTGTTTGGTGAATGTAAAATCTTTTCGAATATTTGGTTTTTAGGAAATGCCAGTGCCAAAGCGGTTTAGTGAATAAATATCTACTAATTACATGTCTGAAAATTTGTAATTTTGATACGAAAATTTGGGATAAAAATCACGTTAATAGGGCACTCGTAGATTCTTCTCTTTTCGATATCAAAATATATATCCCAAATAAAAGTAGGAACAAGTTACTCCACAGACGTTTCAAGGAATGTGCTCAAATTGTTTCAATAAGTGTATTTCAAGAATCCATGTTTGGCAACGTGTGCTCAACATCGAGCCGACGAAACATGTGCGTTCCCTGACGTCACTACAATTTATAACAGACAAATAGTACACAAGATACACCGTTAACAGGATAATGTAGTTATTAGAATTTAATTGGTTAACTAAAACAATAAGTTGTGGTCATATCACCGCAAATTATGACGGTGTTATGGTTAGTTAATTAGCTAGTAACTTAATGGTAGAACAGCTGAACATAATGAACGAATGTATGACGAGCTTTGTTGGGTGCGTCTATCGATTCTGAGCGGTTCAATACTTTCAAGGCAAATGAGGTCTTAGGTTTTTTTGTTTAGACTGATTTTCATGCGAAGTTAAATGGCAAGTTCAGTTCATGCAGCAAATTCTGTTTTCAAATCATCATAATTCTTTAAACACAATCCCAATCATATCTCAATTACATTACTAAATCCCAATTCATTTTGGGTCGCATTGTTCACCAGCTTTCTTCCACACTTCTGTATTCTCATCATCTTAGCAGTCATCTCGTTTCTAGCCCTAGCATCCTTTACACATTTCGTCCATCGTTTCTTTGGTCTTCCTCCACTTAAACCATACCTACTATGTATTTAAATGTCGGTCAAAAATTGACATAATTATCGAAATTATTTTGTTTCTGGAAATTCACTGTTAATGTCTACTTGAATGACTTATCAACGCTTACATTGTACTTAATTCTAAAAACTTTCGGTGTTGTAAGTTCAGAAGCTAGTTCATCAAAATTGTATGAATTCAATCCTATAAACTGCCACATTTTTACTGAACATTTCTACATAAACTTTCATCCATATAGAAAAGAAAAAAGCATTAAAAAGCGTCAAAAAATTCGTTCTCATTGCTGTCAAATCCTGATTCCTCAGGTCACGGGAAGAGCCGCTACAACCAACCGCTGAGTGATTTCCCGAAAGTCTAGGTGGGCACTCAGACCCTATCGGCCCTAGTGTTTCAACCCCAAACGGCTCAAACACATAACTACCAATGAGGTTATCTTCACCTTTTGATTAAGATTCATACTTATAGTGCCTTCATCATACATATAATCCGTTACGTTGAGACCCAGTTTGTTATCAGCGTGCGAAATCGTTCCAGTCAAATCCGTATTCCGTATTGTTTATTTTTCTATACTTCGTGGGAGAAACTTTTTGGTGCTACTGCTAGAACAATTCTATTTTTAAATAAAACAGTGTTGATTGAGTGTGTGGGATTTTGACTGATCTACTGTATAAATAAATCAGTTTGAGATTCGAATTTGTTTTTTTTTAAGCCTACACGTGAAACCAATCAATTAGAGTTCCTTGTCCATATTTCACTGAAGGAATTTGTACTTTGGAATGAAGTATGTTCTGAATGAACAACTCCTTAGTAATACTAAAGTTCGTAATTAATGGTTTGGACTTTGACTACTTCTATAATTAAGATGAACTGCGGTAAATTTAATGGAATTAATAGGGTGACTAGTAATTATAAATAGCGACTGATACTAATTAAACACGTGATTGTACTCAACTCGTTGTGAACAAATTTTGCTAGGGACACAATTCAGAAACCGTGAAAAAAATTTTGTTTTTCACACTTTTTTAGCGATTTCAGAGATATCACAATAAAAAAATATGATTGATGAGACTATTACAGAAATACTGCTTTGTCCACATATACTGATGTTACTAAGAACAGAATGGTGGAGGTCAGATAGCCAGTCGCCCCGTATAAAAAAACAAGTATTCAGCTGCATCTGGTTAGACTGGCAACCGACCCCAGTATGGTCGGAATAACCTAATCCTTTTTGAAGTCGGTTAAAAAGGTTAGGCAGATGACAAAGCGCAACATGTGCTATCAGTACATTGAGTATTATGCCAAGGCAGATTAGATAGTCAATGTACTGACACAAATAAAAGACAGGCGCATTCAATTATAGAACGATTCCTTATGCGCAGTCGTAGGCGCACTCAATCGTGTATTGACAGTTGTTTTGATTGGGGCTGTGTTGCCAGCGAGCAATTAGCCCGAATTATGGGAAAAGAGAAAAAATACGCTGAAAAGATATGAGGGCACAGTGTCTAAATAATGCATTTTCTAAAAAAAATGTGATAGATTTTTATGATAACATCCCAATAATATTGGGATGTTATCATAAAAATCTATCATAATTATGGTTTGGCAGCGGTAAGATCTATAGTACAGTACACCCACATTTTAACAAGTCCCGTGTAATAGGGGGTCATCAACTAGATACAAATCCAGTCTTCGGGCTACTGCAGCTAAGAAATTCCTGATGGGAAACATAATATCTATTAATCCGAACTAGAAATCGAATCGAAGACCACTTACGACCACTTATAGACCAAGAAGGCAGCTGAGGGTTATGATTCGATAATTACATTAATCGAATCTTGTATGGTTGTGGTGATGCTTCATCGCACCATGAAGGTTTAGAGCCGTGAAGACTGAAAGGTGGAAAACTTAGCAGTATATAAAACTGGTAATGATTTATGAACATCATCAATAAAACAGAGTTGAACATTAATCGTAAAAATGCTAGAAGTGAATAAAAACCTTGTCATAGCACTATATAATAAGTCAGATTAAGGTAACGGCTTTCGTTTGACTGAACTTAAGTATCTATTCAATCGCGTGTAGCACCCCGTTTTCAATATATTACCTTTTTTTAATATCAGACCAATATCTCCACTATTTCGCCCAAACATTTCATTGCACATAGAATGAGTTACAAAACATTTATTGCCTTTTTATCGACAATATACTTGGAAAAAGACTCCTTCAGATCAAATACAATCAGTTTCCTCGAAAATATGAATAAGTAAGAAGCTTCACAATAATCCTTTTGACAACCTCTGAACCTTGAAAATCAAGAAGTAACAATATTACCAAGTACTTCTTTGGAAAAAAACTCACAGTTACAATAATTCAAAAAGGGAAACTAGACTACGAAGTTCTAGATGTAACAAAACATCGTCAGAGATCTCCGAACACGAAGCTTCACATAACTGGCAAAATATGAATTTACAATGGTATACCTCTAGATAAATGACGACGACCTCTGCCTCATAACAACAATTTAGCCTATATTATCCTTCTGTAAGGCGACGACCCCGGCCTAACCCCATGAAAAACATGCATGATGTTATGATCCCCAGAGATTACAAAAGAAACGGGTAACATAATGTTTCCACTTAAGGGAATTCGGATTCTAAGTCTGGCATCCCAAAATGCGCGTGGGCAGCGGCATTTGTTTGTACTAGTCAATCTGTTTTGAGTGTGGTAACCATCGATTCGCGCCGTTCCTTACCGCATGCTTTCATAAAAATATCTTAAAAATACAGCAAGCATGAATGAATGAAAGAAAACTCATTTAGATCTGAGAGTATTTTTGATATATGTGGCAGGTATGATGATTTCTATTCTGAATTCGATGAGGATGTGTTATTTTTGCCTAATAATAGATTATTACCTAGATCTATTTCCATTGCATAAGATGTGGATTTAGATACCGATCAGGTATATAAAAATCCAGTCAAGGTAGAACTCGACAATACAGAATAAGTTTTTTAAGATTTTAAGATACCAGATACAGTGACTGATAAAGATATAGAACAAGTCACGACTACCAATGATCATAGTTACACAAAAAAAAACCCCGCAAAAAAAAAACTTTTCATTTTTAAAGTGAAATCTTATCAAAACTGAGGAAAGATCATTTAGGTAGACGGAAATTAAATTAGAATCCTGAATTTGAAATTAGCCTTAAAAGCGATATTGTGAGACTTCTTACTTTACAAACAACGGTAGTTTTAGCATGAGAACCAAGTAGTTCGTAAATCAATGATTTTAAGTATGAGAACCATAATAAAGTCATCATGAATGAGTCTTTTATAGATAAAAATAGACTTATGACTTTAACGATCGTTGATGTTACGATAAATGATACGTAGACACGTCATAGTATTGTTCTTAGAAACAGACAAGTTGGACTATTAGTTGCTACAGTAAAAAGTCATGAGTATGATGCTGCAAATCCATCGTTCACACTGTTTTGTGTAACGTACACGGTTGCATACAAAATCAAGATGCTTGGGACCTCATGAATAAAATGAAATTGAAAGGAGAAACAATATTTGCTGAAGAAGAGGGACACTTTTCAATGAAGATTTGACTAAAACAACAGTATTGTGTAAATAGACTGGCATATTCTTCGAATACATTCTTGGAAATACACCGCCTTTTCGTGTTTTTTTCCAAGCAGTTTTCAGACAAACAAATTGCCCAGGTTATCGTTCAAACTTAGATTATTCTGTTAATGATTTGATACGATTTGATTTGGAGGTGACTGCTGTGATGTATGGAATAAGACAAACTGCACCGACACAAAAATTTTGGTATAAGGACAGGATAATGATTGAGATTTGCAAAATATAAGTAGTTTAAGAAAAGTATACCTAGAAAAATATTCTTAGACAATTCGACATGGTAAAGGTAAAGCATTTAACAACGCTATTGAACTCAATACTCATACAATATTATCAGCAGTTACGGTTCGAGCGATAATAAGGAAACATGTGCTTATAAAATATTGTTACATGTCAGTAATTACTAGTTCGACACATCCTCAATGTGAATGTAACTACAACTAAAAAACTTCCTCGAATAATGTCACAAAAATGTATCACTTTGAAGGAATCAAACGTCATGCTAAAATGGTGTAGAGAAACATCATAAGTCAAATATGTACTAGAACGAAAAATTACCTGCAAACCACATGAATATAACAGAGATAGAGGACGACCTTCAGCTACATGGTGGACTAGCATAACGATACTTCTATTAGAGAAAGAACTGCCCGACCTGATAGGACAGAGTGTCCTGGCACCAGAAAATTAAGAAAGCCGATCACACCTAAAGCGGGATAAAGCTAGGAAAAAGAAGAGACTGGAACAAAAAGTTGAAAGACATCACGTGTCATTCAAAAACAAGAACTAGGCCCACGTGGTCAAAAAGAGGAGGCCTGGGTCCCAGCAGTGAGAACATTATAGGTTAATTGTGAGACTAAGCCTTAAACAGCTGAAATAGATCTAGAGATCAAAAGTGACACAAAAAGCAATGCTTATGGTGGTTTCCAATCTAAAATTGATGTTAAAGATAAAGAGAAAGATTAGAAAAAGCACTAACTTCAGATAGGAAGGAAAATATACACGGATCATGTATCTTTTAAGTCATAAGTTCTCATGTGCCTTATCAAAACTAAGAAACGAACTTTGACATACACCAAGGGTCTGATATGCTGTATTTTGGATGACTCATCATTATAAGTCTAGGAGGCTGAAATATAGTGGACTCAACTTTGACAACTACAGCTTTACAGTATTCAAAAATTTATAGAAATCAAAGATTTGAGTAGGTATTGTAAAATTGAAGCTATATCTTTTGCATAAAATAATACACACAAATACAGTCACACTAATATGATAACGATACAACACCCGAAGACTAATAATTATTAAAACATAAAAGCCAAATGTTGGAGTTAAAAGACCCCTACAATGACGTCATTTCACCTGTCATGGAAACTCATTGACAGTTGTATTAGGGTCCACCGTGTAGTACCAAAAATGAACCAAAACATATCAATGACAAGGTGCAAAATAGCACTTTCACTTTATTGTTAGTCATAGAGAATTCGGATCGATTAGGCGTAAAGTTTTGTGTTTCACATACAAGTTACTGCAATGGACAGGGGAATTTCCAAGCAGGCATGTGAAGAATACAATTATCGATTAATGCTGCCCCTACAGCAGAAATTACTGGGACTCGAGCAAACGTTGAACCCAGCCCAGAACAATATGATGAAACACTTTAGCACTACGGGAACTAACTAAAATAGGACGAATATGACACATTTTAATTGACGTAAACGATCATTATTGTACAGAATTCGTACTGTACTATGGCGATATTGTTGTTAAAACATAGACAAATTGACAGAAAGATAATAATACAAAAATACACAAAAAAAAACATGGAGGACACAGGGAATCTAATCACATCGATTAAATAGAAAAAAACCAGCATACATAATCCCTTAATCGTTGCACGCCCTCCACGCAATTTTATACCTTTGAACCGTTGTTAAAAGCACTATTATCGCTTGCACACACATAGGGCGACTCCCGTTCCCTTGCACTACACATTTACATCACTCACAAAACTAATATTTTAAATTTTTAAATAAAGAATTACTCACGCTGCAATGCTTTTTGAAAGCGGCCAGCGTTCCATAGACGCTTGGTACTTCATGTTTTCAATCTGCTTTTTGAGTGCTTCTTTGTCCATGGCTGCAAGAATACTAGGGTCCATCGCGCAGAATCTGTGGTGTAAAACACGCACACATAGTTAGAACATACTGTGTCTGTGTAAGAGAGGGACGACTCGAGTACAGTTGCGTAGAGAGAGGTTTTGATAGGAATTGTGTTTTTTTTATGGCGGTGGATTGAGTTGTTAATGTTTGTTTTGGATTAAGTACTATTGTTGTTGTTGTTGTTGTGATGATATCATTGGTGTGTATGTATCTTATTAGTAACTTAAATAATTATTCATAAATTCCAACAAAAAATGAACACTGACACTAAACTAAATTAATGAATCACAATGTATAAATTAATCACAATATTATTAACAAGTTCCATATAAATTAATAATCAAGCTTAAAATAAAAGAAAACACTGTTAAAAAAGGCATAAATGTCATGACACTAATTTGAGAGTTATTTATTTAACTTAACTTATTTGGTGTTTAAAGGTAAATACAAGATAAATATAAAGTTAAAAGTTGATAAAATCACCATATTATTCAAAAGACGAATCGGAAACCAACATCCTGAATTTACATTATACACAGAGGCAACGAGATTACTTAATTTTTTTTTCTAAAGCTAAATAATTTCACAAACACAAAGGTTTTTGGAATTATTTGGTATAAGATCCCATGTAAATTTACAACTAATAACCGAATTAAAACAATACCAGAAAATATACATTAATTCAACACTTTTGTTCTACACTGTACTATATCGCTATCTCTTTCCCTCGTCGGGGGGACCATTCTATGTGTGAGTAAGCGTAAGCGTGTAGGTGATGCGCGCGCAGAACTTCAGTTTCTATGACAACCCCTTTAGGCATACTGAAGTTAGCTTGCGCAAAGTTAGTTAGCAAACCACCATTGTAAATGAAACTCTTTTTGCGGAGCCTTATGGTTGTGTTTCAGTTGTTACGTCAGTTGTAAAATTAATGAATTAAAGCGTAATGCCCGGTAGTTCTTGGCATTTTGTACACCATTATTCTTTGTTTTCGACCGGCTGTCATAGAGGGCTCTGTACGCAGTCATTATACCCGCATCGGTAGACTTTTATATCACCGTTCTCTTTAGCTAAGTTCAAAAGAATTTATAGCTAAAGTTTCAAGTAATTAGGTAGCTAATCAGTCGTTAATTAATGTCTACTGAGACAGACTGAGGTCGGACTGAGGTGGTTTTCGCGACCTTGAATGACGCTTCAAAGACCTTGAGAGTTAATCAAACTCATTATGCTTTAATGCTGTGAATACGGGACATCTTATTATAAAAGAAAGAGTAAACAAATGTTTATCTATCTATCTCTTTTGCTCACAACGGTAAGCGACAGTAAATTAGTGAGATCTAAAAGCAAGAAATCTTTGAGATAATAATTAATTAAAAGTACAATGGGCGGAATAAGATTTTTATTCAGATAAAAACAATAGGTTCTCTTTTTAATACAAACACTGGGATGAAGGCCAGAGTTCAATCTGAGTTTTTTTTAGTTAAGATTTTAATTTATGCTTGATTCTTTTACATGGCGGAGAAGAATAAAAGAGACAGATATAACATCACGCCTGTAATCTCCAAAGGATTGGACAGAGGTGTACCCATTAGTGCACCCACATTTGGCCAGTTATGTTTAAGTCCCATGTAATAGGGGCGAGCCTGTTACCATCAATTGAGTACAAATCCAGATTCTATGGCTGCTAATAAGAAATTATTGATGGAAAAACCCAATGACAGTTTGCCCCACCTGGGAATCGAACACACGACCTCATGCTCATGCCATGCTCAGAAGTCTAAAAAAAAAGAAAAGAGATAGAATGTTTATAAAACTGTGGAAATATAAAATAGGTGCAGTTTGTCAATAATTGATAATACAAACTCAATATAAAGCAAAAGCTGCAGCTTTCCATTTAGCACTGGCCGTACATACAAACCCCATCAATTTGACCAATATCAGTCCGTTACATAGACAAAATATAGTTTCAAGTGAAACACTCCTTGTTGATTGCATATACCAGTATTTCGGATTGCTCTTTGAAATGGACCCACCATTGGCCCATGGGTCAAGAAGATTTGTATTGATTCCCAACTCGCTTTTGAATGCTTTGACAAACTAAAGGTAGATAATGAATAATGTGTGAATTTGTATCTCTCTCAGGAGCTTCTAGTTTACGGTTATAGAATAAGGGACTATTGTTTTGTGGTCATAGTAGCGGAGTTGTGTGTTACCCGAATAGCTTTGCCATGATTTGTCAATGATAATGCTGATTATTGGCCCCTGGCTTAAAAAGCTATAAAAGATATTGAGGCAGTGGTACCGCAATGGTTTATTTTTACACGGTAAAATAGGTAATTATCAGTGATCGGATAATTGGGCGCTTATATATCTAAACTACTTCCCGTGAAAGAATAAAATGGACATTCCTTTCTAAAAACAACTATAACAAACTTAATAAAATTTAAGCAGTGGTTATTTTGAGTTAGTATCTTTATTTTATTCAAAACAAATGAAAGTTCCATTAGAATCGGCTTTTTAAATTTAAAAACATTACAATGAGAGTTCACAACGAGTTCTAACTATATTTTGTATGCGGGCATTTTTAGCAATCTCAGGAATTTTGAACGATTCCGGGATCCGGGTTTCTGAAAAGCATGTCCGTATTATACTTTCGTGGGAATAAAAGTGAAGTTTAGGTATATTAGCGCCCAATTATCCGATCCCTGGTAATTATGCTATATGTATTGGCCTGTACATTTCCATCTCCAAGAGTCAACTCATGCCTTTTCTATGCGGGTAGGTAAAACTTAAATCTTGTGGAAGAAAATACTCTGCCCTCGTAACTCACAAACGTTTTGTATGACCTCGCTTCTATCCATAGTCCAGCGAAACAGTGCCTAATTCTCCTATCAAATGGACCAATATTATATTAGCCACGTGTGTGGGGCAGCTCCAATGACCTTCTAAATACCATAGCAGAAAGGGTTGAGTGTCCTATTGTGGGGCACTGGAAAAACGTACACTGTTCTAGTGGTGTCCTTTTTAATATAAAGTAATTAGTTTAATTGTAATTGTATAAGTAGTTATAAGGTACTAACATAGTTATAAGCTTTACTAACAATTTTGTATGGAATTTATGTTCTGAAGTAAAATTTTAAATAAATAAATAAAATTATACAATGAAGATCTCGTGGCTTAATAATAACAGCCGGTCGGGTCCATTTTATGGTTAAGACGCGCTTGCCTAGATCGGTCCGTGGGTGGGTGACCACCCATTACATACCGTGTTTCCTCCGTGCCTCGGAAAGCACGTTAAGCCGTTGATCTCGGCTGTCAATTGTAAATCTTTGACAGTCGTTACCGCTAGTCAGTGGCCCGACAGTCTGACAACCAGTCTTGTCAAGTATTACCCAGTACTAATTGGGTTGTGGAGGTCAGATAGGCAGTCGCTCCATGTAAAATACTGGTAGTCAGCTGCATCTGGTTAGACTGGAAGCCGACCCCAACATAGTTGGGAAAAGGCTAGGCAGATGATGAAGGACCAATATTAAAAAAAAATAAGTTTCAATACGTACAATTTCTATATTGTCACAACAAACACTCCACTTTCCATAAGCGGTGGCGATATCACGGAATGACGAACACAGATCGTTATCAAGGGACCGTTCCCAGAAACTACACTACATATAATATATTTGAATTGTGTCAGAAAAACCGTCGTGTCACGAAACCTTTCGTTCACGAAGTTTTTAACCCTCGTTTAAAAGTTCTTGTTTGTGTTTCAACTATTTGAAAAAGTTGGTTGCTATTTTTAAAAGTCTCTCAGTATGCTATACGACAAACTGGTGTGACTGAATTTTACAGATAGATAACATAACATAATATATTATCACGCCTGTTATCTCAGAAAGGTTACGTAGAGGTGTACCTTAATAGTACACCCAAATTTCGCCAGTTATGTTTTAGTCCAATGTTATAGTCGGCGATGCTATTGCCATCAACCGCGCGCACAAATCCTGACTCTTAGTTGATACTGTGAAATCCGCGAAATAAATAACTTATCTAACTTTGCCCAAATAGGGAATCGAACCGGTATCCTCGGACGACCTCATGCTCAGCAGTTGTGTTTGCGAAGATCAGGCTAACAAGGCATTTCTTTGCATTTTATAAACACGAAACTAATTAACGAAACAAATAATTTTCAGGTAGGTTCAACTGGTTTCCTTTCGTTATTACCATCTGCCTAGCCTTCTCCCAACTATGTTGGGATTGACTTCCAGTCTAACCGAATGCAGCTGAATACCAGTATTTTACATGGAGCGACTGCCAATCTGATTTCCACAACCCAGTTAGTACTGGACAAAGACCTACAAATTACAACCGGGACCAACGGCTTAACGTGCTTTCCGAGGCACGAAGTAAACTCGGTACGTAATGGGTGGTCACCCATCCACGTACCAACTTAGGCAAGCGCGGCTTAACCCAAAGATCGAACCGAGCGGCTGTATTATTTCGCCACGAGCTTCCTTTACTCCACCAATTTCCTTTTGTTATATTCAAACAAAATAATCACACTATCCCTAGCTCATTGTGCAGTGTAAACAGACATTCAGAAATGTAGTAAGCTTAAACAGAGATGTAATTCAATTTGTTAGTTCACTAGCTCCGCAAATATATCCATACAATTTGTAACCGAGCAAACTGATACGAACATCAGCTTGTTCTAACGACTGCACGGTATAGTGCAGTCGTTAGAACAAGCTGATGTTCGTATGAAGTTTTACCTAAATTAAAAAAAAAGTGTTATGTTGATTGGAAGAAATATATTAATTTATTTATTTAATTTTAAAGAATGTTTATAGACCAATAACAAACAAGCTTCCACATATTATATCTAATTAGTTATGAGTTACTTGCGTTGACCAGTTACAGCGATTTGAGTAAGTAAACAGATATAATACCGAGATAATATATTGGGTATGTCAAATCATGCATCATCAGAATCAAAATTAAAAGCTATTTATGGCTGACACCAAAATACTCCTTGTTCAGAATATTTCTAATTTTATGTGCGCTCTGGTGCAAAATAAATCAATTTCCAGATGTGAGGAATATTTTAAAAAGCGCTCATTAGTTAAAGGGATCTAGTATAAAACCATGCAGGGTCAGCCTTTTCGTGTGCCCTGGTTTATAAACTGTAATTTAAGTCGAAAATGAGTTGTTACGATTCGTAGACTCAGATCTGGGAGGTCACTATGACGTCTTTAAGCAGGAGTAATTTCAATGCGGGAAAGAGATAGAGCTATACAGGTCGTCTAGCGCCATCTCTTTCTCACACTGGAATTACTCCTGCTTTATGACGTCATAGTAGGACACCTGGACACATTCCATGTAATAAGTTTGCGTTCATGATGATAAAAACGAACTGAAGACTTACACCACTTATTGATGGACTGTGTTCGGCATAAGTCTGAGAGAAATAATCTGTTTAGGGTATTCAGGTTGAACAGACTTGAAGTAGGCACATTCCATAACCTAGGAGATGCCAGCGGGCGATAGACCGGGGAGTCTATCGTCGTCGCTTTGCACGGCCCTCACGAGTGGTGGCGATGTCTTAGGTGAGCTCGGACATCGCCAAAGGAGTTTGGTGCCCGGAGACGGGCTGCGATGGATGGGTCGCGAATGTCATGCGTAGCAGTTCTCGCAGCCCATCTGCCAAGGCGACAGTAGGCTCACGGCGGTGTTTTTTAGTGGGTGCAAGCCCCACATCAACCCAACCGTCTCCCCGGACGGTGCGGTAAACGGCAATCTAGTCCTGAGGACAGAGATGAGGTCGACGATGGAACGAGCTTACCCAGAAGAAGCCTATAAACTCGCGACTTAAATAGATTGGGGTCAACTTTGGAATACTGACGAAGGCAGGGAATTCCACTCCTTGGCTGTGCGCATAATAAACGATGTCGCGAAGCGCTTCGTGCGAATGTGTGGAACATCGACAAGGAATGGGTGATAACCCGCAGTACGTCTGGACTGTCGATGGAAGAAGGGAGATGGTGGAATGATCTCGTGGAGCTCTTGTGCACACTCGCCGAAGTTCTATTTGTTCGTTGGTTAATTGGTCGCAATACGTACTGCTGGGCATGAGGTTTTGGGTTTGGTTCCCAGTTCGGCCAATGCATTGCAGATCATTTTCTTGGTAGTATCTCGGATTCTGGATTTCTGTTTGTTGGACGACAAGAGGTCCGCCCCTATCACATGAGACTTAAACAAAAAGCGAAACTATTGCTGAACTCTGCCCAACCTTTCGAAGAAATACAGGCGTGATGTTATACTGTAACTTCAAATTAAAAACTAAGTCTACATTACTGTTGCTAACGTTCATCATCTGCCTAGCCTTTTCCCAACTACGGTGGGGTCGGCTTGTAGTCTTATCGGATGCAGCTGAATACCAGTATTTTACATGGAGCGACTGCCTACCTGACCTCCACAACCCAGTAAGTACTGGCCCTTTAGTAAGACTGGTTGTCAGACTTTAGGGCCACTGATTGCTTAACGACTGTCAAAGATCTACCATTGACAGTCGGGGCCAACAGCTTAACGTGCTTTCCGAGGCACGAAGGAAGCTTAGTATCTACGTTCGTAACGGGTCTGACAGTCACTATATCGACGGTCGCTGTATCGAAAATGTTCCATCGACGGGTTTAATGAATCTAAGTTCCCCAAATCGATGGTACACTACAACAACTGTACACCAAATCGATAGTACGATGTACCGATAGTATACCATATCGATAATACGTTGTATCGACAGTACACCATATCGATGGTACGCTGCATAGACTGCCCGACCCGAGCCAGATTGAAATAAAAAACAAAAGTTTTTTTAACGTTCAATTGACACAACTGCAAGGACGAACAAGTATAGCGTATAAGATAAACCTTAGATGATCATATTTTTATTTAGAACAAGCTTGTATACAAAAACTTTTCCATTTAGAGACACAAGAGTCGTAATGAACCTGAGATCCTAAGAGTTGGTACAGTCAAGAACATAATGTACAAACTTGGTGAAGTTCAACATTAAATATGTTGAAATGTATTTAGGTATTGGAAGATCTACTATGAAATTATTAGTGTTATAATTATGAATTACTAGTGGTCGCGCGACTGCTGAATATGAGATCCTGGATTCGATTCCAGAGTCGGGAAAAGTGTGATTGGGTTTTTCCATTAGGGACTTCTCAGAAGCAGCCACAGAGTCTACAGTTGTGCCCGGTTGATGGTAATAGACTCGTCCCCTATTACATGGGACCTAAAAATAATTGGCGAAATTGGGGTTACTATTAATAAGGTACACCTCTGCCTAACACTTCGGGGATTACAGGCGTGATGGTATTTATATTATGTTGTTTAGTATCCTTGCCTTCGAGCTTCAACATCTTTTCTACGTCTCACTATTCCACAGGATAAGTTTTGGACAAGCATTGCAGCAAAGGTACAGCATTACAAAAATTACAATCTTTAATACTAGCTTAGAAAAATTACTTAAGCCAAGTTTCATAACCGAAGGTATGTATGAGCTTTTTCACATAAACTATATTCCCCCTTTTCATTGACCTTACGATATTTCAACATCATGGGGTCGGCTTCCAGTGTAACCGGATGCCGCTGAATATGGAGCAACTGCCTATCTGACCTCCACAACCCAGTTAGTACTGGGTAATACGATACCCCTTCGTAAAACTGGTTGTCAGACTTTCGGGCCACTGACTTCCTGTTACGACTGTCAAAGATCTACAAGTGACAGCCGGGACCAACGGCATAAAGTGCTTTCCGAGGCCCGGAGAAAACACGGTACGTAATGGCTGGTCATACATCCACAGACCAACCTAGGCAAGCGCGGCTTAACCTGAAGATTTAACTGAGCGGCTGTAACTAATTTAACCTCGAGCTCAACGTATGAACATAACATTTTCGTCCTTGACTGTACAAAGGCCAATTTGATGGTATCTAAACCAACCGATATTCTTGCCCAAAACAGCAGAAATGAGGACAAAACATGTTTCGTATTATAATTGCCTGAGGTCTCGTCTTTTATTATAAGAAGGGAAATATTACATATTTGTTTTGTTTTTTTTTATTTAGGTAAGGATTTTTATGTAAAATCGGCAAAATTTCGTGGGTCAGGGATGGGACTGAACATGAAATAAACAATGACGGTATTTCTTATTCAAATCGTTATTTCACAAAATGTTAACTAAATAATTGAAAATTAATAAAAAGTTGATCTCGGAATGATTGAGAACTATGGAAATAGTCATTAAAAAAGGCTATAAAAATTAAATGATATTATTGTCACATAATGTTATTGTCAATCAAAATATTAACTAAATAATTGTTTAAAAAGTTGATCTCAGAATGATTTTGAACTATTGAAAAAGTCATTAAAATTTTTTAAAGCTATTTAGAGGATACAGAATTGGCCAGAGAAGGCAAAACACCGAGAAAATTGGTAAGGAATGGAGCAGACCGTTGTCCAGCAGAGAGAGAGACAGAATAAGCTGTACAAATAATAAAAAAATAGATGAAAATGGTCTTTACTTTTTCAACAATAACTAAAGTGTTAACGGAGCAGCTGACTGAATACAAGGTTCTATCTAAGCTAAAATAGTGGATCCACACTTCACTTTCTTGAAGGAATAAGTTTTCAAAAGTTAACCTAAACGGCTAGGTATAAACAAGATAATTTTCTGAAGTCCGTTGTTGTATTTTTTTAAAGAAGTCTCGAAGGACCGATGAACGACTCTGAAAGTTTTTATCTAGCAGAAGTTTGTGTTACAAAAAAGACAACTTTTAAAATAAACTGGATTCAGAATAAACCTGGGAATATTGTTTTGAATTTTCCTGCACAAAATAATTGGAAACGAAGCTAATCTAGTAATAGTAATTGGAATCATTTTAGTACAACTTTTTTTGTCAATACATACAATTATTTGCCATAGATAATTTTAGATATAGAAAAGACTGATATGGACCTTACTTTAATGACTACAAGAAAAAAAAGTACCTACTATTCTATAAATGTCATAAAACCAGCGTGTTATAAGTACTATCACTCTTTGAAAGATTGCCGTAGAATTTCTAGTAACCTGTATGTAATAAGTTATAGTTTCATTGGTTTTTATAGATAATTCTATACTTTACAATAATTATAAACACGTAAAGGTTCTTAGTTTGGATGTAAGAGTTAATTTTCGGAACTACTGATACGATTCCGAAATTTCTTTCACTAATTCATTATCCCCTAGTGTCTATGATTAAAACTTTCCCGTCGAATAATTTCCGACTATAATGCCAGCGATTGCGGGGTTAATATCTAGTGTTAAATAACACAGACAAATAAATTTAACAACAAATAAATCGTAAGTAACACATTTTGTTTTCGAATATACCAAACATTCAAGAGTAGTAAGAATGCTTTTCCACTTACTACTTTTCTACGGCGTTATTTACAGTGATTTTCACAGAAATTCGAGTTGAACACTTGTGTTGAACAGTAGCACTAGTATTTACCAAACAAGATTTGTTTGTGTGTCAGCATTCACTGTGTGCTTCCATATGACCCGTCTTGTCTCATTATTGTGTTGGCTTACGTTTTGATGTTTTGTCTAGAAGATGTGTTTTTTGTCTGTTTGCTACATTACGCCCTTGTGTATGTGTAGATTCTGTAGTGATAGCGGTGTTGTCACCGTATGTGCTTGGCAGACAAAATGGAGAACGTAGTGTGTATAACAGAGAAAATCTGTTGCTTGCTGACCTGTTTTATGTTATCCCGTACTCACTTAGCAGACTCCCACAGTATTTATCTTGTGTTTAGTCTCATGCAAGTATGAAACGTAGAGGTCAGAACAGACTATTATTCATAACATAACATCACGCCTGTAATCCCCGAAGGGTAAGGCAGAGATGTACCTAATAGTACACCCAAATTTCGCCAGTTACGTATTTTAAGTCCTATGTAATTATAAGGGGCAAGTCTATTGCCATTAACCGGGCACAAATCCAGACTTCGTGGCAGCTATCGAGAAATTCCTGATGGAAAAACCCAATACAACTTTGCCCGACCCGGGAATCCAACTCAGGACGTCATGCTCAGCAGCCGCGCTTCCGACCAATCGACCAACGAGGCCTTCAGTTTTAGATGATTAAGTTCCGGATAAACCTAGTTAAGATATTATGGTCCTGCTTAAAGTAACTTTTGCAAGACTTCTCATCAATAAAGTGTAATTTTAAGACTGACGTTAAACCGCGCCGGAACCACAATCTACCAAAATGGTGTATTATAGACTCCATCGACACCCAGTGGGAAAACAATATCCCATTAAGTTGGGGTGTCTCAGTACCAAAACACCTGCACTTTTGAGGACCTAAATATGCCACTATTAGCGTGGCCACCTAGGTACTGGGCCCACAGATATACAGGGTGGTCATTCTGAGCCCGTCACATAGAAATTTTTCATCGGTTATTTAAAAAAAAAACAGATTTTGACCTTGTAATGTATTTTGCTGCATATGTGGGGAGCTGAGCAGCTGTGGGGGCTCAGCTGTCCCTTCCACCCCGTAGATATACCTATATAACGCAAAACTACCTACTTCGCGTGCCTTGCTTAAGCATTTTATGCTTAACGTGGCTTCTGTCGCAGCAAGCTAATTTGTTTAAAATTACAACGTTACAACTTTAAAACAGGTTAGTTCTTGATATCTAAAGAACAAAAACGTAGTCTATTTTTTGTATAGTACCTAAATAGTGGTTATGACTATAGTATGTAGTCAAAAGATGGCACGCTTAGTTTTCAGACGGATCGTGATATGTGTGTTATCTACGTATGTACATTATGTATTCGTATGTACATATCATCAGCATCAACTGCCAAACCTTTTCCCAACTATGTTGGTGTCGGCTTCCAGTCTAACCGGATGCAGCTGAATACCAGTATTTTACATGGAGCGACTGCCTATCTGACTTCCACAACCCAGAATTAGTATGTCATAAGTATATCTATATTTGTGACTGGCCCTAACTCATTTAGCACTTGAAAATAATACCTAACTAGAGTAATTGACAAAGTTTCATGAAAATTCCACGTGAATTTGAATCAAGAATATCGAAAATATTATACTCATTAACTATCCCTCTTTTCAAAGGGTGATGTCATAAAACTACTGGCACACATACCACCCCAGAGCCAATAAGGAAGCATTCTCTCAGAGAAAAATTTAAGGAAATTAATGTAATGACTGTTCCTTCTCAGTATATTTATGAAAATCTTGTGTATGCTCACAAAAATATAAAGCTGTTCAAGAAATATAGTGATATTCACAATATAAATACAAGAAATAGACATAAATATATTGTACCCACAACAAGGCTCAAGAAAATAGGTGGATCTTTCAGATGCCAATGTATTCGCTTTTATAATAAACTACCAAGCCACATTCAAAATTTAAGCCTTAATAAATTCAAATCCTTTATAAAACATAAACTATGCCAGAAAGGATTTTATACTATTAAAGATTATATAGAGGACAAAAAAGCTTGGGATTGAACTGCTCCAATTTGAATTGACTTTACTTGTACCTATTTTTATTTTACTTTTTTTACAATTTGACATTTTATGAATTTTCTTTATACACATGACATTGTTTACTTTTTCAAGTATGATATTATTTTTTTTGACGAATATTTACATGTTAAATATTTTATTTTATTTTTTATTTAGTTTTCTGTATATTGACATTTAATGAATTGACATGATTATTTAATATGACAAATATTTTATTATTTTTATATTCTGAATGTGAGGACCATGTGGGTCTTTTTCTGATTTTGACTATTGTCTACGACAATGGTTAAAATTAGAAAAACAGTGCTATAAGCGACCCACCCAGATCTCCTTTCTTTGGTATTGTTTGTCGTGATGTTGAGCTCCTTGAGTTATAAGTCGAGCTCCACGATAACTGGCAAGTGCTTGCATTGACTGAACGTTTGTGAATGTGTGAACAGTGTAGGCCTTGTAGATTCCTAGAGGTGTGATAACTTTTGTTAACCTCTTATCTTGTTTTCCGTTTTTTTGTGTAGTATGCAACGACTTATTGTCGGGCCTATGCTGTCCCCCCATACTTGTACTACTATACTACTGTACTAAAATATTGTAAAATCTAATCATTTTAAAAGAGTAACCATGGAGTTTCTTGCCGGTTCTTCTCCATAGGAAACGACCAACCCGAACCGTGCACCTTTTTGTCGACGTTTCGTAAGTGCCCATGCAGGCCTATGTGAAATAAAAATATTTTGATTTTGATTTTTGATTTCATGATCAAAATAAATGGATTGTCAAATAGAATTCTGACGTGGGAACTGAACCCCATTCTCTAGAGAGAATATCCCTTGCCATGCGTCTCTATAGAACGATTTATATCTTATTATTTTACATCGATTATTTTGTGTGCAGTGTAGTTTAGTGCATTCTAGCAGTGGTCTGCTGTAGGCTGCTGATGATGATGTATTTTTCTGAATTTATGTCGACATCTCCTGTGTTTGGGTATGTAAAGGCTCACTGGTAGATAATGCTTTGTGGTATTAAGTACGCTTATGTACTGCATTTGTAAATTATGTGAATTGTTACATGATTTTGGCACTCACACAACGTTGAACGATTAGTCTGCAATTTGTTTGAATTTTAACCTGCTCTAAAAGTTGTCATGGTGATATTTTATCAACTTTTAACACTTCACGGTTCCACAAAATTTTTACAAGCATTTTCATACCATTAAAATAAAATATACAAACAAGAAATATAAAAACACTTACCGTAAAACCAAACGCCACTTAAAAATAAAACAGTACCTCTTAAAAAATAAAGACATTTGAAAAGGTATCTCACCTCTGTTCCAATTGCTCCTCTAAAATCCTTGTCCCTTCCTGAGCTTTAGTGTCCTCTCGGCTTAGTCTGTCAAAGCTTACTGCCTCCTGCAACATAATTGTCGGAATGAATATTTTATTGTAACACTAGTGTTTAAAAGGAAGGAAGGAAAACGACTTGATCGTTTTCGTTTTGTTGTATACGGAAAGTTGTGTTATTATTGTTGTTGGTCATCAGGAAAGTGTTACGAAATTATGTGATTTATAAAGTGACTGTTTATGTTATACGTACCTACATTAACAATGACATATTAATATTGCACGGTATTTCAATGAAGCCGTTTGTCATTACAAACTTTCTATTTCGCTGCTTGTTTCCTTTTTAGTGAAAACATTAACAAAATTGTCTGTAATTCCCGAAGAGTGAGGCTGACGTGTAAATATGGCTACTTAAATTTTGCTAATTACGTTTAAGTCCCAAGTACAGTCTGTGGCCAACATTATCTGACCCTCCGGTATGTATGGCGATCGGATCAAATTCCAAGTCTTCGTGCATTTAAATAAATCATTTTGTTAAGCCATTTTAATCATTATCGTGTGGTCGTTAAGGTTGAAAGGCCTTTTAACGAGTATTATGTTACAACAACTTATCTTATAAACAGGCGGGTAAATAAAACATCTTTAGCTCCACAAAATTTATAATTGTAGCGGTAAGTGTTTTAATATTTTATTTTTGTAGACGTGTCATAAGTATTTCTTACAACCTAGTGATCGTGTATTTGACTATTTTCCCATTAAACCCACTTCTTACAAGTTATCTACACGTTTCCAAAAATTTTCACAAGTTTTTTTTTTGTTTAAGACTTTATGGAGACACTACACGACACGCCACGACACCCATGATACTAAATTATATGAATTGGTTAGCTGTTCAAGAAGGTGTAACAGTTATTTGGCCATCCAAAAGTCCCGATTTGAACCCTATAGAGAAAACCTATGTGGTCAAATGGTTTTAAATTGGGACACATCCGAAGTGCGAAATAAAAACAATTTAGCTGAGATCGTGTCATCCACATGGGAGCTCATGAGAGGAAAATATTGATGTTGGAACATGGTGTGCGGTATGCGGAGCTGCTTACAGCAAGTTATAATAGGACACAGTGCGCCACTTCGCTACTAACTAATCTACTTATAAATATTTTTAAACACATTAAGTAAGTAAATGCTCAATTCAATGAATGCTAAACCATTAAAATTTTGCAGATTCTGTGGTGATGTTTGAGTTATAAATGGAAACCCATTTTTCTATTTAAATAACATGTTGATTCACTAAGTACATATTTATTTAGCTGTAATACTGCAAAAAAAACACAAATTTAATCCACTTTCTCGTTAAATAGCAAACTTCCAAGCATTAACATGCCTTTTTAAAATATTTATTATATGGTTAGGTTTGAAAATATTATAAAATGTATATTAATTTTGAACTATGAGTATTTACTTACTTTATTTATCTAAAATAAGGAATAAACATTCTCATAACTTGCAATGATGTTGTTTTATTCCAACTTTAAAAACACATTCCCCGACTTTTTTCATTAAAGAAAAATTAACAAAAATAAAAAAAATAATTAAAACCAAAATATTGTGAACAAAAAAAATGTATTTAGTTATCCTGGTTTCGAACCCAGGTAACGATGAATACCGATCTGTCATAGTGACCATGAGCCCAAGTCGACTCATAAAAATTTTATGATTCGTGAGACTTAAAAGATAATGAAAAAAGAGCCAAAACTCAGAAATCATGGTACCAACAGAAGCAATTTAACACCATTTATTGTTTTAAAATAGGTACCCTTTTCTCACAAATTGCCAATTTATTACAAACAGTTTAAAAAAAAAAACACTCAAATAGTTATAACTTTTAAGGAGATCAAGTTAGGGATTTACCACAGAGACATTTTTTACTGCAAATAACCCCAACAATCATCCAGTTTTGATTTATCCACGATTTTTTACCCACACTGTATATTGCCTTATCAAACGGGTACCTAGTTTTAAGAGTGTCGCAACTCGCACCATCTTCACTGGACAATCGTAACTAATCCGATTACCTACTAAGTAAGATTTTGGCAACACTATGACACCTGTCAGGTTTCGACATAATCGACGTTCATGAATCATGATACACAGGATTACTGGGTACTTGTTATTTACACCATCTTTCAGATTAGTGATAGTAGCTATAACAACTTGATACTTCACAAACTGACGTTCACGAAGTTGTCAACAAAGCATTCTGTACATCAAACCAAGTAACACTGCGCAAAAATTATGGATGGGAAACGATTTTTTTTTTGTCTGAAAAATCAGGATTTACATTAGCGCTCATTGTAACGCAAATGAAATATTGTGCTGATGGATCCATTAATTAGTACTGAGTTCATGGAAGTCTTTAAAGTATTTAAAGTAAAGTTATTATATTTAAAAATTGTGTTTAAAAAAATAAATTGAAAGTTTGACCTTAAAAATCTCCGTAACAGAACAAAACAATGATCGCAATGACGGGAAGAATAAGTACCTTTCAGCGTTTCAGCTTCGTTAAGGTTATTTTTACACCCAAATAAATTAAAGACAACTGAGTTTCAAATGGATTGATTTTTCACTGTCTCGTCCCGTTCACCAACGTACGCACGACGGCCAATCAAGCTATACAAAACCAGTTTATGCGGATCTCATTGTATAGGAAATCTATACAAAATGAGGCCAAGATAAATTGGAAATGTACAGCTCCATGTGCCGCCATAATTATGAACACTGTTTTAAGCTTTCACGATTTAAAACTAAACTTATACTGTCACTTACGGGATATCTTCTGTGATTATTCAAAGACTAAGAAAGAGGGTAGACAGATTTGTCTGCTCTAAACAATTTATTTTCCATCCACCCGCATTCTCCAGTCAACACGCGATCATGGCGCTTGCAATAGCGTCGAAATATCGGGAGCTCAAAATTATGAACAATCACGGAAGATATCTCGTAACTGACCGTATATTTAAGTTTAAATGTAGTATGAATTAGTTGAAAATACATCTCAAGGTGAAAAGATAAATATTTATTAACATTACAAGTAAAAAAACAAACAACTTTGTCTGAGACTAGTCTGACTGTCAAAATGTATTTGAAACGGTTGTTGGTTTTAAGAACAAGTAGAAAAATACAAATAGTTAGGTATAACTGTGTTCATTTACAGTCGACCACTTTTCAACCTTATTACTTAGGGTATAAGGGTGAAAACTCGCAACATAAGCATAATCAGCCAATAATATTCCCACTGCTGGGAATAATCCACCACGCGAAGTGCGGGTTGGTAGATGTCAAATGTCTTCGAATTTTTGGTTCTAGGACATGCCGGTTTCCTCACGATGTTTTCCTTCACCGTTTTTGAGAGCAGTGGTGATGAAATAAATTACACAAAATAACGCCTGCCTGAGTTCGAGCCCACGACGTACTGTTCGTAAGTCGGGACCGTCGCCACTGGGCCACCGCTGCTCTCAAAAGTGGCAGACTGTTAGTGAACTCTGTAGTATGTAATCCATTGAACCGAGTGTGTCTCATTAGCCTAGTGGTCGGCATGGGGTCTTCGAAACCCCTCTTATATATTCAATGTAGCTGATTATATCATAACTACATACATACTATTACGCCTGTTATTCCCGAAAGGTTAGACAGAGGTATAAGTACCTCCTTATACACCCACATTTACCCAGATATGAATTTGAAGTCCCATGTAATAGGGGGCGATCCTATTACCATCAATTGCGTACAAGTCCAGAGTCTATGGCTGCTAATGAGAAATTCCAGATGGAAAAACCGAATAACTATTTTGCCCGACCTGGGAATCGAACATCGTGCTTAGCAGTTGAGCTTGCGACATAGTTTCATTCTTTTTGTTGTTGTCAAGTTTTTTTTTTCATAAGCATCAGATCTCTTTAAACACGGATACCATAAAACTATAACAGAGGTTAGGCAGAGGTGTACCTAATATAGTAGACCCACATTTCGCCAGTTATGTTTAAGTCCCATGTAATAGGGGGCGAGTCTATTGCCATCAACCGAGTACAAATCCAGAAGAAAAAAACTTAAAATGATTGGTAAATTAAAATGGATAGTTCACCAACCCACGCATATCTTTAATAACAGTAAGTAATTACTTTTTAATTTCCCCTGAGAGGGTGCAGTCCCCAGAGTCTCATAATATTCATTTGACCTTGACTGCAAACTGTCGCTGTCACCACTTATAAATTACTAATGACCCCCCATTGCCGGCTATGCTGCACGCATAGAATGAATAAGCGGACAGGATAGGTGTTTAAATAGGACAATCTGTTGGGCTACAATAGGATAGGTATTTAAGTTTTTGAAGTCAGATCACCACTATTTATGTATAATTTTAATTCTTTATTCATTTTTCTAACATATTATTTACATTTTTAAATATTTTAAAAATCATTTTAATTATTATTATTCCCTATATTCATTTGTAAACAAATTTATTACATTTTTAAATAGGTATTGATTAAAAAAATATATAAAAAACATTTAAAAATATAAAAAATTGTAGCCCACCGTTATCGGGAACAGGGTCCAAACTACAGGCGGTCAGGGCTCCAGAGAGAGGAACCTCCTAACTATACGAGCCGTGTCCAGAAGAACCGCTTCCTGAATCAAGCCCTTGATCCAGCTGCCTAACGAGAGCCTCCTTATATATTGGTCGAGGCTCTTGGCAATTAAGCCATAGGCTGACACGACTGATCTGATGATCGATTATTATTATTATAATAATAATAAATTGTTGTCTTGAGTTGATTTTGTTTTTTTTTTAATAGTATCTTGGTTGTATAATATGGTAGTAGTATAAGCATAGCATAATCAGTATACACCATTATTTTTATGGAACCGAATACCATTAACTCGATCATCGAACTCGAAACGATTGGGACTATTTTTTTCAAAAAATAACAATAAAAAAACACGAAAGAATAAATTAATGTTTTTTTTTTTTGTGAAATAATGAGAATCGATCGATGAATGAATTTTTCAATGGGTATCGTTCGCATGTGTTGCTGATTGTGGATACGTTTTACACACACATATGCATTTGAGTTCTCATTATTTCTTGGAATGTAATGGTGTCAACATCCCTATTCCAGTGTGGAAAAAAGACAGAGGTATAGAGAGAAAGAAAGAAAGAAAAAATATTTATTTGTCGCAGGGACATGACGTGCATACAAGTAAAAAAAGAAATAACAATAATATAATCATAAAAAAATATATAATAATAAAAATATATATACATATATAAATATTATAAATACAACAGGACAGAAACAAAAAAACTTAACAGCTTGCACGTCGCGACTGCGACAAGCAGGTTACCACTCAGCATGATGCTGTGCTATGGGGGCCCACAGCACAGCGCTGGTTTTCAGTGGTCACCCGTGAGAAAAAAACATACGGAAATAAAGACATACTGGTCGTTTAGCGCCATGTGTCGTATCGAAATTATTTTCCATGGAAATGTCCATTGTGCAGAACGATGAACGAAACGGATTTAAAAATAGACGAAAAGAGACATACAGAAATACTGCACACATTTTGTATGATTGCTTTCAATCTATTTTTGAACCAAAAAATATTTTCGACAGCCTTCTGTTTCCGCATCACGCAACAAGTGCGTGTCGGGCCATGCACAATGTAGGGTTCCGCACACCCGAACACAACCGTTTAAGTGGTAAGGAGGGGACACTTGAGTCTAACAAAAATTAGCACTTTAAAGCTTAATATTTCACAAACAAATTCCTTAATCAAAAAAATATTTCAACAAACTCGCAATATTTATTAAAGACCTATCCAACGACCAACGTCTTTGAGCTAACCTGTAGACGGACAGACAGACGGACATGGCGAAACAATAAGGGTTCCTTGTTGACTACGGAATCCTAAAAACTACTGAATGGATTGTGATGAGGATTATATTGAAAAAGAATTGTTATGTAAAAGCGTTATATAAGTAAGGTAGCTATGTTATGCCTTTGTTAGACAGCCTTTGCAATTTTGTATAGTGCTGCGTTTACCAAAAAAGGATTTATACTTTTCTGCACATCACTCCTGTTGTAACCCGAAAGGTAACCAGCAGTGTAACTATAGCACATCAGCATTTTGACAGTTTTGTTAAGCGTCATGCGATAAGGGGATGAGCCTTTTGCCATCAACCGGGCACAAATCTAGAGTAACGAGTAGAGTAAGAGGCTACAACTAAGAAATTCTTGATGGAGGACCAAAGTGTTTTTTCCTACCGAAAAGAAACCAGGATCTCATGCTCAGCAGAAGCACATTCGACTACTAGACGGGCGAGGCAGAATAAAAAAGGTAGTCTGAAAAAACTGTTTTAATAAATAGGTAGATGTAGAAATTTCATAGATTACTTATCGTCTGATATGAATCGCTCAAAACCTCTATATTTATTTAAAACCTATACAACTTCCCAAGGTTAAACACCAGCTCCCGTAAAACCAGTCACTGGGTATGTCATGCATTAAATAAGTGGTTGTATCCTGGAACCGGATTTAGCTCATGGAAGACCAGTTGCTAAGCAAGGTAGACTATTGCAAAGAACTGGAAAATTGCAAGGATAAAGAAAGAAGTTCTGGAAAATTGCAAGGATAAAGAAAGAAGTTTGATTTACAGAGATCATGACTGGACTGGATGAGCTCAAGTAACAACGGCAGCACGGGTGACTTGGAAGTGAAGTTATCCTTGCCGAGGTCGATCTGTGGACGAGTGACATGCTTGTCAGTCGTTACGAGTAATCAGAAGCCTTAAAGCCAGATAGCCAGTCTTACCAAGGGGTATCGTATTCAGTTACCAGGTTGTGGAGGTCAGCTAAGCAGTAGTTTCATGTAAATTACTGACCAGAAGTCAGCTGTCAGATTGGAAATTGCTACTGTCCGTAAATAGTTTATTTACTGGTTTGCTAACCTGAAGTACCTACTATAATATTATAAAGAGGTAAAATGTAATTTTTTAAACTGATTTGGTTACCACTATAATTAACACTGAAAACTTTTCGGTGCTGTTGCAAGCACCTTGATCACGGATAAACGTGTTTACCCGTGATCCAATGCCGAAATATCGGGAACTCAAAAATAGTAAACATGGTAAATATTCCGTTTTCAGTGTTAATGATTGAGGTAAAATATAGAAGCTACATTATCTCCTAGTGTCATAGGCCACATTTAAACCGTTCTTTGGGGTTAATTTCTGTACATAACGGGAGCCAAAGCTAGTACGTTTTAAAGGGGAATGATTCAATTAATCGGTAGCGATAAATAAACTAAGAAAGGTCTGTTGGTAGATAATGATACTGGGACCGGATCATTTTACGTTGTTTAGAATTCTAAAGCCTCATAGAACGTTACAATTTATCTAGGGCATCCAGCACACATTATGAAGGTAATTAATACAAATAACACAATTGAAACCACATGAAATACAATACATTCACCGACAATACTTGTGCTAATTATGTAAATTAGTAATTAATGTTAGCGCGTGTATACTAGATAATTTAAATAGGTTTTAGTAATAAATTATCTGTGGAAGCTCCTAAAGTTTTTTTTTGTAACCGTTTTGTAACAACAAAGGAATTAATTGGGTACCTAAGTAAATATTTTATACAAATTGTGATATTTTTTTGTGAAAGAAGCGTTACAAAAGAAAATAATTTGAATATTTAAATAACTTTACGCTTACATAGTCTGATGAAGGTAAAGATTATTTGAACGATGATTTATTACTGGCATAACAACGACGGTAAAATACACAGAAAAAAAACTACAAATACTCACGTGTGAAAAACGTACTTTTCAAGTCGTATTTTCCAAGAAAACTCATTAAGTTATTAATAAAAACAAACACAGAGACTTAACACCGTCAAATATTCAACCTATATTTTTCATAGCGTGACTTACCGGGCTTGCCGCAAAACTAATTTAATTACCACTAATTCGATTACCCCAATAAGCTTCTGTCTGCCCTCCACTTACACTTACTCACACACTCACACACACACATAAAAATGAACAAGGTAACATCCAACCTCGAAAACTCGATACTCCTTTTGTATCAACCTATTTTCTAAACTTCAAATAGAACGAACTACTTTCAAACAGTCGCGCGCGAAATTTAAAATTTAAATTTATTCGTTTTTTCTTTTTCCGTGTTTTGTTTATTTCGTCATGTTGGTTTAGATTATCGTGTTTTTTTTTTTCGTTTGTTTTTTCACTGTGTTCTGTTATGAGTAACGTACCGTCTGTCTTGAGTGCCAGTGCTAGTATACACAGGCCTCGTATGCCACTACCGCTCGCTCTACGCTCTAATTGACCAAGAATGTATCATGCAACTTCTGATATTCTAGCTTTGTAGTGCTAAAAATAAAAGAGATGTCAATTTGCATTCTATTATTGCGTGATTCGGTGTGGTATTAGAAATCTTTACATTGTTTTTCATGTGAGTTTGCATGTAGTTGTTGAATTTTGTTTCTTTGTTTTAAACACAGTGAAAAATACATTATTTTATTTTAAGACCGCTATTGTTTTGCACAAAAATATAATTGAGTCTCGTTTACACTACACAATGTACAATACTTGTCGTTGCATATGGAGTCTATCACCTGAACAAACATTGATATAAGTTATTATACTTTGACGTTACCACCATTCTCAATATTTCTTGCACGATTCGATGAAACACCACCACAAATTAACATCAGACAAACAATGAACCAACTCAACCAGTCGCAGTCCACAGTCCTGGGCATAGACCTCACCGAAGTTGCACCACAACACCCACACCTCCATAAGTATTACGTTTGAACAAGCAAAAAAATTTCAAAAAATTCAAAATTACTTCCATCACCAATCCACTAAAAATCCTTATCTATATCCAACCCCAAACACACGTTTCAAAGTCTACTTCATCAAAATAATTAAAAAGTATGATAGTAATTAAAAAAATTCTCACATACAGTCTTCTGCCGACCAGCCGCTTCGAACAAGGGCTCGCACACATCCACAGCTAATAGACACACACACAGACACACCAGTGTGTGTGTATCGACAACATGGATGCATATTGACCGTTTAGTATTATGAGTTAGGTTAACGGGGAGCGTTCGCGTTGTGTCACGGGATTTTGTTTGACGGATGATACAGTTTTTCAGCTGCAACTTTTGGTCTTACCAGGTGGTATTGATGTCTTGAGGTAGTGGTCAATTGCCACCGTAAAAGCAAAGACCATCTTTAACCGTAATAGCTGTACTTAAAAGCATACTTATCCATAATAATATTGTGTACCTATGTGTTATAAAATCTGTAAAATACCATATTTCAGGCAAATAAAATGAATCTGAATAGCTAACTAAAAATATCTTTTGTAGTATATAAGTTTTTAAACTGGTAAATATCCCGTTTCTAGTGTTAATTATAATGTTTCTTTTGTAGTAGTCTTAAAGTAAGAATCCTAATTATTAGTTAGGGTCCATATATGGCTAGGATATATATCTGTTGAGTACAGTGTTAAGGTCTCGAAGATGGTGATGAGAAATAAGTGGAATGTATAACTTGCTGGTACCACCTGAATTTATTAACTAGAAACCGACATTTGTACAATGCGGTGGCCCGGGGAGATGTGTCGTATTTGTAGGATGTATGCGCGAGTGAGCCGCGCCGCTCCGCGCACCACACCGCCCGCGCCGGGCTCACCGGCTCACCCGCGCTGCCTGCAGCACCCGAAGATGTCAAGGTTCGATTCTCGACAATACCTACTACTGGGCTGTTTATTGCCCAGAATAGACGGTGCTTTGTTTCCTTGACTAGCTTAGTTTTATAACACTACTAAATTCAGCGATACCGAAAGAAGTAATGTAAATCGTTACCGATACTAAGTAGATGGGATAACCCCGCCACACTATTCCCAAATCACTGTAACTCCTGAACGCCAGAATCAACAGTGGCAACCACCAGAAAAGCGTCAAGATAATGAAGCTCGACGATGTCCCAGAAAAAATATTTAACTGTATTGGATCCCGCTACGAAATTAACCAGAAAAGAATAGCATGTAGGGACATATGTAGAATTTGAGATACTATGGGATACTATGTAGATGTTAATTGTTCATTCTTTTCAGTCCATCATGACACTGACAGTTCTCGAAGATGGTTTTGACAAGCTCTTTGGTTTCACTTTCATTTTTGAAATCTATCCTTAATACGGTTATACGGTGTGACTTTCGTATTGAAAACTAAAACCCACCCGTTCATCATCCAATGGAAACGCACACCATCCTCACAGACACATCTAGTAAATGATTCGTGTCAGATGTACATACATGTATACATGTATGTATTGCAGGTGCAAGCTCTCATATACGTGCATACATTTTACTATTAACCCTTACAGATGCCATCAGCGGCGTCGATGTGATTATATTTTCTATCTAGGCGGTGATTAGGAGGTAACTACTAGTAATCGGTAAGTTTGTTAACGTTTAGCATTAGGTTAATATTAAGCGTAGTTTGGATGTAAGCTTGTATAGAATTTCAGAAGGTATTTTTTTGGAGAAGCAGACTAGGTTCAACGTCATCATCGTTATTGGCACCTTTGTTCCGCCTATTGCTGAGTATTGAGGCCTCCCATTTGCGCCATGCTCTCCTAGTTTGTGTGCGTCTTGTACCACCTAAATTATGACTTAGAAAATGCGAATAATATGGATGGGTAACTCATTTTTATACAAAATATGCAATTTAATTGGTGCATAAGGAATGATTATGCCATGAGCCTAGATATATCGTACGGATATAGTGACAAATGACTACCTACCCGCGGCTTTCTTGACCTCTTTGATTCATGGTCTATAGTCCGTCTACCATAAAGATTAGCAAACAATTGGTCATTACAATAACGATATCCATCACTTTTACACCGTTACTATCAACCACCACGTACTTTAAGGGGCTCATAATATCATTGTTGTTATAATATCTATTTAATGCTAAGTGGAAAAGCCAGCTGTTCCTTGTATTTTTCAAAATCATATTTTTTTTTATCATCAGAAAGATCTATTATTTGAGTGGAATTTATAAATAACTAGCTTTTGCCCGCGGCTTCGCTCGCGTTAATCTAGAATTTCACCAATCAATTCGGGTTGTACTCTGCTAGTATTAATATAATTCAATCATGATTCGAACGACACGTGTCGCCATCTATTATTATAAGAACATTATTTGTGTTTTCCTCGGGAACAGTACTTCTAGTAGGGATGAAAGGTACCCTATGTCCGTTTCTGTTCACCTGACAAAGTATGTGCAAAATTTCAGGATGATCGGTTCAGTGGTTTAGGCGTGAAAATGTAACAAACATACAAACAAACTTACTTTCGCATTTATAATATTATAGTTAGGAAGTTAGGATGTTACAAACCAAATGTTCGCAACTAAGATACTTACTTACTTAATTATCTTAAAGCGTTGTTCTCTACTCCTCTATTCTTCGTTTAGTCCTGGTTTGAGTCATAAGATTTAATCTGTCAAGATTCCAATCCATTATGCCTAGTGAGCCATAAGGCCACTTACCCCAGTGACCTCTCTGTAATTATGGTCAATTGTTGCTCTTTGACCCTGCGTTATTATCGTTACATCGTAACATAAAGACACGTAGAGATTTCTTATTTAGTAGTTATTTATTTATAGTGTGGTGATGTTGCCATAACCATTACAGCTTGACTGGCGAGCCATTAAACTATACATTACAGGTCGTGAGTTCGATTACTGTGCTCTTAATGTTTGTATTGTTTAACTACCTCATTGGTGGGTCGCAAGTGTGACTGCTGAGCATAAGGTCCTGGGTTCGATGCCCGGGTTGGGCCAAGTGTTATTGGGTTTTGCCATCAGGAATTTCTTAGTAAAAGCAACGGAGTTTGGTATCGTGCCTGTTTGATGGCAGTAGGCTCATACATGAGACTTAAACATAACTGGTGAAATGAGGGTGTACTTTTAGGTACACTTGTGCCTAACCCTTCTGGGATTACAGGCGTGATGTTATGAAAATGCCTTGTTTTGGTACTAGGAACCAAAAACTTAATTATTTTTTTCATTAATTCTACCTAACAATAATGATTTTGTATTTTTTCTGAAGCCTCGTGTCAATTCTAAGCTAATTAGCCTTTATTAATGAATTTTAAGACAGTCTACGTCTAGCTAACATTCCGATAATAATAATCAAGAGGTGTTAAATACAACGTAACAGTAAACAATAGTTTCCTAGTTATACCATTCCGATCTGCGGTTAAGCAACGTGCCGAGGTCGGGTTCCGGATGAGTGGCGCGCGTGTAACACCGTTGTTACATAAATACATAATATCACGCTTGTAAGCAGTAATTGGGTAAGCAGAATTAGAAGTAGTGTTAGTGTTTACCATAAGAGAAGAGTGGGTTAATTAATTCTATCGTCACTGGGTAATTGTGTTAAGAGCGGGGTTGAGATCCGTATTTTTTGCCACTATTGAGTTGAACTACATGATTACTGACACTCATACGTTGACAGACTGGACAAATACTCTCAAATTTGTGCGGTTCCTTCCTTAAAAGACCATCTCAGACATCTGCAATGTCCTCATGATCTGACCAACGTTCAAAAATATGACTATAAATGTACGTGAAGTTTACAGTTGTTGCGGTAAACATTAATTGATTTAGCAGTATTTGTTAAACAAAATAACAATCTCGAAGTAATTATTACACATTTTCGCCACGAGCCAGTCGGCAGGTTTCGGTCTGCGACAGCCATCGCTGAATCAGCTTCGGGTTAGCTCGGCACAATTCGAGCGGCTTTTTCTCAAAATTAATTTTGATTTATTAATCTTATTGCATAAGACTTAGAGGCCACCGGCTCTTGTATATTTTTCTTCTTCAACCTTTAGGCACCCAATGCTGAATGTCGGTCTCTTCCAAATCTTTCCAATTTTCGCGGTTTTGTGTCATGGCTATCCAATTGCTGCCGGCCACTTTAATGAGATTCACAATGCGAGCCGTATCGAGGAGTACTGCCTTCTGAATCAGGCCCTTGATCCAACCGCCTAAGGAGAGCCTCGATAGATGGTCATCGAGACTCTTGGCCATAAGGCCATTGGCCGTCACGACAATCGGCACAATGATAGCCGAGTTCACATTCCACATGTCGACAACCTCGTGTGCCAAGTCGAGATATTTTATTTGTTTCTCTTTCTCAGCTTTCACGAGGTTCTCGTCATGCGGGATGGTAACATCGACTATCATTACGCGGCGCGCTGATCGGTCTATCACCACAATGTCAGGCTTATTGGCCACAATAGTCCTGTCAGTAATGATAGACTGATCCCAGTACAGCGTGACATGGTCTTTCTCGAGAACTGGGTCGGGCACATACTTGTAGTACGGTACCTCAGATTCCACAAGTTTATATTTCAAGGCAAGTTGCTGGTGAATAATCCTGGCTACTTGGTTGTGCCTGTGCAAGTACTCGCCGTTAGCTAGACGAGAACAACCAGAAATAATATGTCTGATGGACTCACCCGGACGGTGGCATGCCCGACACACGTCAACCGTCCCGTCCTTCATAATATGTTTCCGGTAGTTGTTCGTTAACATAACTTCGTCCATAATCGCACAGACAAAACCCTCAGTTTCCCCAAAGAGGTCGCCGAAACGTAGCCAGGACACGGACGCTAGGAAATCTACATCCGGGCCATGAAGAGCCCGGTAGAAGCGCCCGTGAAGCTCCTTGCCTTGCCATACTTCCTTGCGGTCATCATTAGTAAGTACCACAGGTTTGCGCCAGTTCTCTTTAGCCATGGACAGCGGGGTGAGTCCCTTGTCCACTGCGACCACATCTCGGTGCAAACCCACTTCGGCTTTTAAAAAATATTCTCTGAGACTGCACACTTCGCGGTTGTGGAGGGTCTTCGCGTTTAAAAAGCCACGACCCCCACACTTCCGCGAGATGTACAGCCTCATCACCGATGATCGTGGGTGATGCATCCGGTTTGCGGTCAGCAGTGTACGAACTCTCCTATCCAGGGCATCGAGTTCGGTCTGAGTCCATTTGAGTATGCCGAAAGAGTACATTAAAACCGGCATGACCCAACCGTTGAAGGCACGCACCTTGTTTCCGCCTGAAAGAAGGCTATTTAATACCTTCTTCAGGCGTCCAAAGAAGCGCTCCCTCAACGATTGCTTCATGTCAGTAACGTTAATGCCTAACGCTTCCGACATACCCAAATACTTATAACTTTCGGATGTGGAGAGGGATCTGAGGTGTATGGAATCCGAGAGCTGAATTCCCTCGGATTCCATAATCTCCCCTCGCTTTACATGCATGACTGCACATTTGTCCACACCAAATTGCATCCTGATGGCGCTACTAAAAGTTTCAGTTACTTTCAGTAGCTCCATCAGTTGCAATTTGTTGGGGGCAAAGAGTTTCAGATCATCCATGTAAAGAAGGTGAGATATGACCTGACCACCTCTCCTCAACCGGTAGCCTAGACCTGAATCCTCCAACAATGTGCTTAGAGGATTCAGGGCTAGACAGAACCAAAGTGGACACAGACTGTCGCCCTGGAATATTCCCCGTTTAATCCATACAGGCTCATCGTTCCCCTGGATCTGTCGACATCCTGGATATCGAAGGACCGTCCTCCATTGCCCCATACACGACTCAAGGAAGGCGCGTAGAGTTGCATCTATCTTGTACAACTCTAGCACCCTCATGAGCCATGTATGTGGCACTGAGTCGTAGGCCTTCTTATAATCTATCCAACATGTCGAAAGATCCTTGCGGGATCGACGAACCTGTTGGCTAATGGCCATGTCGATGAGGAGTAGCTCCTTAGTACCGCGGGACCCGTTCTTACATCCATTTTGAGAGGCAGACATAATGGAGTTTTTGTCAATGTGTGTATTAATTTTCACTCTCAAAATGGATGTAAGAAGCTTATAGACCGTCGACAAACACGTGATCGGTCTATAATTCTTGGGTTCCGCGGGACTACCTGACTTATAGAGCAGGTGGGTTATGCCTGTTGTTAGAAATTGCGGTAGCGACCCAGACTCTAAGGATGACTGGAATTGGGATGCCAGGCAAGTGTGTGAACTGCTAAGCCATTTGAGCCAGAAGTTGTGCAGTCCGTCCGGTCCCGGTGACTTCCAATTCGGTAACGGACGAACTGCTCTGGCTACATCTATTGCTGTTATTAAAATTGGCTCCATTTCTGTGATAGGTTCACACACTCGCTCGACATCACGCATCCAGTCAGCCTCAGTATGACAGACGGGCACCGACCAGATGCTGCGCCAAAAAGAACTCGTGACGGCATCATCTGGGCGGCACACGTCTGTCATATTTTGCTCGGGTCGCTCCCATGCTCTGTATACCCACCTCTCATCGCTCTGGAACATGCGATTCTGCGAGTATCGATCAACCCTCCGCTTATACCGCCGAATACGGTTCGCCCATGCATAAACTTTCTGCTTCAGGAAGTCGATGCGCTCTGTGACACGGGACATGTATTCTTGAGGACTGATTTCAGTCCCCGAGAAGGCCCGCCTCACAAAGCGCATCACACGTGGTCGTGTATTGCCCTCCCTGAAGCAGTATAGTTTGCCGATGAGTACCCTGGCCCCGTCGATACGATGTTCAATCCTGCGCTGCCAGGCTGGTACGGCTTGTTTTGGTCGACTAGCTAAGTTACAATTTGGGAATTTTACATTAGCTAGGCGACATGCCGCAACAGCCCCACAGTACAGGATCGAGTGCGTATCAACGAGGTCCTCGCTACTCTCGAATATATTCTTGAGTTGCGAGTCCAAGGCACACACCAGCGCTCTATTTTTCTTATGCATGGGTAACCGTGGTAATCGGGGCCTAAGTTCGGTAGGAGTGGATCGATACTCACGAAGCGCATCCTCCAGTGCGCTCCTCAATCGGTCGTTGCACTGGCTACTTACCGTGACAACCCTATCATCTTCCTCTACAACAGCAGGGTCGGACCGCGGTGGGGTTGCGTCAATAGCTGACGCTCGCATCACGGTTTGTGGCGGAGTCAAGACGATAAGGTTGCTCAGTACCTCTGAGCGCAGCCTATCAAGTGCGGCGTCGTCCAACATGTGATTGCGTTGGATGACCCGCACCTGATCCGACAGTCGTTGGGCCGAGACGTTGACGGTTGGTTCAAGTTCCTGGAACAGAGACAGCATCCTAACACGGTACGCAGTGAGGTTAGTTCCCCCCTCTGTAGACCCGTAATATGCGCGCATGACGTTCTCGTTTATGGACTGAGTCCATCTCATGCGCTGCACACAACCACCGGCAGCGGGGACCCGGCTCGGGGCCGGATGGCCCCTAAGTCCCAAGCTCCTCGGTGGCCGGCCTCTCCCCTGCCGACGCACAGGTGTTGGCGACGTCGGCGGCGAGAAATACTCATCACTCGAGCTCGACGCAACTGCCACGGCCGGTGTCACAGCACTCACGACGGGGCTGGATTCCGGCGGCGGCGAGGCGGAGCTGAGCGACGAGGCCGGGGTTGGTAGGCGTGCACGTCGGGATGCAGCTCTCGTTATCATTATTTGGTTATGATCATCGTCTTGTTAATTTTTTCTTGATTTGTTCCGTATTTTATTGTTGACGCCGTTGACAGACGTCATTTTCATATTTAATTTTTTTGCTTTGTGATTTTCCAAATTTGTTGTATTTGCTTCATTAAAAAAAGGTCTATTTGAAATGTTTTTGAAGAACTATATGTGAACTGTAAATATCTTTCTAATAAAACTAATATTTATATTAAAATAAAAATTTCGATGATAAAACCACAGGTGACTGATAAACGAGGGTTATTATTATTATTATTATATATGGTCCGCCCACGCCCACGATCTTTTTGTTATCGCCTGTTCTATGTTCGTAAGTCTCTTGTAATACAGGTTGATCACCTAGCACAAGAGTCGGGACTTCACAAAATTGTAAATCCCTTTCTTTTGTAAAAATAATATTGTTACTTTTTTCATTCTTCAATTCCAATGAGCTGTGGACCAAAATAGCCACTTTATGGAGCCCTGACACAGCCAGAATTTGTCGCGGCAGACCTCGTAGAAGATGGCGGGATGAGCTGAAGAAAACCAACGACCAGTGGTCCACATAGAACTGGAAGTCATGGGGGGAGGTCTTTGTCCAGCAGTGGGATGTCACATGCTAACAGTATCAGAACATTATTCGATTTGCTGCCCAGCCGTATCAAATCCTCCCTCACCACGCCTCTGCCTAGCCCAATAACAGTCACGTCTATGTAAATAATACTCCATGCCATTCCATCAATCCTATTCGCACTGCATTGTCCTCGCAAACCGCTGAGCAAATGAAACAGTGGCAGTATCGAACTATATAAACTTGGTCCGTAGAGTGTCGTATTATGTACACTTATGGCACTCTATGGCGTATTGTACCACTTCTAGTTCTGGGCTTCAGAGTTATAGGGTTGGCACGAAGACGATAAATAAATTTAATGCATAATCTCAACATGAATGATGTAACTAAGATTTTGTAACAATATTTTGATTGAAAAGAGTGTCCATGGAGTTTTTTTGCTCATTCTTCTCCATAGAGATCCACGCTTTGGAATGGGCAACTCCAGTATTTTCACAAGTTATTAAGTCTTGTGGCTGTGACTTAAACTTTGAATGTATTATTGTTTGACGACACGGTTGGCGCAGTGGTCAAGCGATTGACTGCTGCGCTGCATGTCGCGGGTTCGATTCCCGTACGGAACAAATATTTGTATGACCTACAAGTAGTTGTTCCGGGTCTGGGTGTTTTTCTATCTATAATATGTATGTATTTACAAAAAAAAAAATTATATATGTAGTTTATCAGCCATCTAGTTACCATAACACAAGCATTAGGTTGCTTAGCTTGGGACTAGATGGTGCTGTGTGAAATGTCCAGGGATATTTATTTATTTATTTATTATTATGTCTTACGTTTTGTGCAGTTTTCTGAAAAAAAATCCTTTCCTCCAGTGTCTTCTTGAGTCATTTGAATCAAGAGCACGTCCAGATCGGCAGCATCTGACTCTCTAGTTACTAGATACTAGAGTCTAGTATCTTATAAATCCAGCTGCATTCACCAATCTTCCAACTTAGCGAAATTGTGAATGTAGATGTTTTCGGTTAATCAGACGTTTGGTGCTTTTGTTTCTTTATTTTTGTGTACGAGTTTTTCCCAGATTATTTTAGGAGTAGAATAAATAAAGAATTGCAGAAAAAAAGCATTGAAATATTCCGTTTATGTTATTTTTTTCCTAAATACGACCTGTGAATAATTTATTGCCAATGAAAATTACTGCAATGACTAAAGCTTTTCGACTGATTCTTATACAAGTCTAAAATGTCCATACCTATTTCGCTAGTATATTAACAAACAAATATTCACATCTTCCTACCAGCCCTACTCCAAACAATTGGTGTGACAATGATTGTTGTAGCGTCGCGCAGACAAGGGTCCAACACAATGCGTTCTCACATCGGACTATTGATTTAACACAGTTTTGAACCCCCTCTATACTCTGAAATACAATACATAAATATGTATAGGGTAATATGCATGTATGGGGGAGGGGCACAGTGGAGTGCATTGGGGGGAACTACTTAGAGAATGTAAATGTTATGAGCAGACGTCATATTTGACACAATAAGAAACATATCATGACATGACGCCTGTATTTTTTCAAAGGAACTACAGGTATTTCACCTTTTTTTCTTCGGATGGGAACTGATCAAATGACCGCTCTGGGCGGAGCGGAAGGGAGTCTCAGACTTTTACTGATTAAAACCCATCCATGTTCCTTCTTTTGCCCTTTGTGTTCCAGGGCCGCGGTATCTCTTTCGAACAGTCCCGCAGCCCTGGCAGGTATCGGCCCTTGCCGACCCCTCCGGTTTGCTGACATATCTTTGAGGCGCGCGTGGAACATGAACGTGGAACTCGAGGACGAGTCCTAGGTACTTCAGCGTCGACTCGACGCCGATGGGAACCCCTCCTACCGTCAGCATGGATCCCGACGGTGGCGCATTCCGAGGCCCATGAAAGCACATGGCCTCGGATGGTATCTACACCCCAGCCTAACTAGATGGAGGTGTACTTGAATTACACCCACATTTCGTCAATAACTTTGTACTTAACGATGAGTGGCAGATATACTGCTTTTGTGGTGCAGTTGAGGACGTAAACTTGGTAAAATATGAAGGTTTTCTGCCAAAACCTATAAGTAATTTTAAAACTCGTTGAGTCTATCCATGAAACTCACTTGATCAAATTATTAGGATCCCTATTTTCAGTCGGTTTAAATTAAAAAACACTTAGCAATTCTTGAATGAGAATCCGAAACTAAACGTCACGATTAAATAACAGAGACAACATCTACAACAAATTTCAAAACGCTTAGTTGACATTTCCCGTGACCCAAGGACTGGTTTTTACCTTGGCCAGAGGCTAAGCGTTGCCATACAGCGTGACAACACCGCTAGTCTCTGGGCGACATTACCAGTTGACAGCGCTGAGGAGTTTTTTGACGCCATTTTTTAGTTTATTTTTAAGTTAGTTACTTTAGGTTATTTTAATTTATAAGTGTATATAATATTGTTATAGTACAATAGATCTAATTGAATTATGAGCAAGTCATGAACACAGCAGCGTATTTTGTAAACCTAATTACAGAGCACCCCTAAACCTCATCCAACTCCAGCGCATCCTACCAAGGTACACACCCCACCTCATTTCAGCGCATCCCGTGATAAATTCTAATAAATTGCGACAATAT
Organism: Eurois occulta; assembly: GCA_950022335.1. Taxonomy (NCBI): domain Eukaryota; kingdom Metazoa; phylum Arthropoda; class Insecta; order Lepidoptera; family Noctuidae; genus Eurois; species Eurois occulta. Next base: position 18,966,707 of record OX465485.1, on the reverse strand, counting down.
TATATTCTAATCTGTGCCGACGCTGTGAGTTGTGGAATCAATTAAGGTTGTACCTCGACGGGGTGTTCATTATAACAGAACATTCTGCATACATTGGGGCGTTCTACAGTGGTTCAGATATTAGGATATTTTCTTTAGATACATCGCCTCTTATAGACTGCTTCCTTGGTCTAGTGGTCGAAGCGCGACTGCTGAGCATGAGGTCCTGGGTTCGATTCCCGGGTCGGGCAAATATTGTTATTTGGTTTTTCCATCAGGAATTTCTCAGTAGTAGTCACGGAGTCTGGAATTGTATCCGGTTGTTAGCAATAAGCTCCCCCCTATTACATGGGACTTAAACATGGCGAAATGTGGAAGTACTATTAGGTGCACTGCTGCCTAACCCTTCGGGGATTACACAGGCATGATGTTCAGTTATGTTCTGTGGATATGCAGTTTTGGTCCAGTCGCAACGGTCCCGACGAGTAGTAGTGTTCCGTTCCGTTCCGTTTTTTGTCATTTGGCAACGGAACCCTAAAAAGCTATACAACCTTTTCAGCGCATTGTTACATACAACATTTTGAGAAGTTGGATTTAAATCTAGGTACCAAATAATAAATAGGTATTCCGGATTAATTTTAAAAAAATGCTACTATATACGCTTTTTTACGAATTTAAGCCGTTGGTCCCGTCTGTCATTTGTAGATCTTTGACAGTCGTTACAAGTAGTCAGTGGCCCGAAAGTCTGACAACCAGTCTTACCAAGGGATATTGTATTATCTAGTAATAACTGGGTTGTGGAGATCAGATAGGCAGTCGCTCCATAAAAAAACTGGTATTCATCTGCATCCGGTTAGACTGGAAGCCGATCCCAACATAGTTGGGAAAAGGCTAGACAGATGACGATGAGTTTATTTTCCAATCTTATCTTAAAACACCATCGCCCACTGTAGAGTGTATAATTCTGTTGGTTCGTTTTACACGTTCTGTTTTTAATCAAGTGCGAGCACGTCTGGGGTCAGTCCTGTGTGGCTGTTACCGAATCCATTTAGTGTCGTGTATGAGACTTATATGTGAAACCTAGACGGCTTCTTATTTACTAATCTAGAGGTTGTTTATTTTGTGTGTACTATTTTGTCGGGTCAAAAAGATAGCTTGTGGTGAAGGTACAATTAAAAGATGTGCTGGTAATATACGTTTATAATTTTCTTACATGCACAGAAGAAATTTGGGTACAGAAAAACCTGAAAATAATTATTATTATCGATTTTACATGTTTGCTGTAACAACATTGACAAAAGTCATTGTTGAAATGAGTGTTGAGGGTCGACACATCTGCACATGTTGAGCAGATGAATATTTCAAACACAAGCTGTGGATTAAGCATTTCCTACAAAGTCCTCTTACACTATTTGACTGTTAATGGTTCTGTGAACATTTACCTTGTAAAGGCTAATATAGGAATTAAACGTTTGAAGAAGTTAGCTTAGGGCCTCGATCGGGGAGTCTACCGTCGTCGCTTTGCACGGCCCTCACGAGTGGTGGCGATGTCTCAGGTGAGCTCGGACATCGCCAAAGGTGTTTGGTGTCCGGAGACAGGCTGCGCTGGATGGGTCGCGAATGTCATGCGTAGCAGTTCTCGCGGCCTATCTGCCAAGGCGACAGTAGGCTCACGGCGGTGTTTTTTAGTGGGTGCAAGCCCCACATAACCAAACCGTCTCCCCGGACGGTGCGGTATGCGTTAGGCATTTTTCACCGCTTAATAAAAAACAAAAAAAAAGGGCCTCGTTTTCAATAAATGAAATAATGTAACATCATATCCTTCATTATTATTTACGTTGAAAACGGTATATTTACCATGTTCACTATTTGTTTTGAGTTCCCGATTTCGGCGCTGTTGCCAGCATGATCAGGGATAAACTGAAGTTATTGTGGGTGGGTGTTTAAGAGCAGACAAATCGGTCTAACATGGTAAATATCCCGTTTTCAGTGGTAATGTTAGTGACTATGTCAGTTTAAAAACTTATCATCATCATCATTATCAGCTTATAGCAGTCCACTGCTGGACATAGGCCTCCTCAATCGCACGCCATTCAACTTGATAAAAAAAAAACTAAAAACTTATAACATGGATAATATTATAAGTTTTTTCACTAAGTTTGGTAGTTATGCTTATTACATCTTTAGACCATCGACTTACATATTATGTATACCAAATTTCAACTCAATCGGTCCAGTAGTGTCGGAGTGAATTGGCTGTGATAGACGGACAGATAGACAGACAGACAGACTATGACTATTTATTATTATATGTATGCTCTCGAGTAAAATGTAGTGAACTTTGCTTTATGGAGCTTGACATATTTAGTCTTTCCAAAGATCGTTTCAAGGCAGGAGCAATAGAGTTACTAAATTCATAAGTATATTTTTTTTCTCCCTTCTTCTTATTAGTCTTTTACGATGTACACTATCTTTTTTTTTTCTCTATTAACTTTGTTTTTGTGAATTCGTGGACAATGTTGTTGGTTACATATGTAGTAACATAAATATGGAATTAATTGTGTTTATATGTATTTCGAAGTATTGTACTAATTTGAGAATCTCTAGTTAAGCTTGGTATGTAACTGTTTTTTGTCCCTAACAAATAAAATAAAAAACTGACTATTTTATTATAACATCCTATTGTAATGAAACCTATATTTACGAATAAATTTGATTTGATTTGATACAGTCACTCAGCATCTGCATGATTTTTAAGAGTTACCATGTTTAACAATCAACATTTACATGTTACGAAATTGCATATAAATCTGGACTTAACAAAAATCATTAATAACACACTCGAACGTCGTAAAATCACCAATAATATAAGGAAAAGTCTACAATAACAACACTGTCTTCCATCAAAGTGGCAGACGAAGTTTGATGCGTTGCCAGGCAAACTCAATTCCCAACGGACTTGAACAAAAGATGTGCCTAACTTGCTTAACGAAACATGGCGCGAACACCAAGTTATATTAGATGACGGAAAGTGAAAAAAGTGTACCAGGTTTGGAATGAAGTTTTAGAATAAAATTGATCTTAGAATACCAAATATGATTTGAAAATGATATAAATTACAGACTTTTATTTATTTATTTAAACTTCATGTACAATAATAGTGGTACATAGGCGGACTTAATGCCACAAGGCATTCTCTACCAGTCAACCTTTGGGTCAAATAGGCCAGCACTATGAACCTGAAATCGCGAAAAAAAAACAGCTGTTCCCTACATTTTGACGAGTTAATCGATCATAAATGTAGGGAACAGCAGTTTTTTTTTTCGCGATTTCATGTTTGATCCCATAGTAAAAGTTGTTCATAATGATGAGTACAATGACCTCTTAAGAGGTTGCTGGTGTTTTACAAATAACCCTGTATATTATAATACATACAATTAGTCCTTTTCAAGTTACTTTTAAAAAAGTAGTCATTTTTGAGGTACTGGATCAGAAATAAACCCTCGAATCTTACTTCTCTTACTTCTGTAAATGCGAAAGTTTGTGAGGATGTATGGATGTTTGTTACTCTTTCATGCAAAAACGGTTAAACGAATTTTGGTGAAATTTGGCACACAAATATTTTATGACCTGTATTAACATACCTATACGATATTTTTTGTTCCTGTGGAATAATTACCGAACTCGGTGCGGGCGAAGCCGCGGAAACAAGATAGTAAGGCTGATTTTATAGTCACGCGTTTCAGCAGCGCCGTCGGAGCGCGCGCGCTCGGATATGTATTGGGGTAGTAGTAGCGTTTCAAATTCGCGCGCTTGAGCAGCGCCGTTCGGTGTTCCTGTTCAACAGCGCGCTGCCCAACGGCGCGTCTAGCGGCGTGACTATAAAACCATCCTTAAACATCAAACCCATAAAATTTTGAAATACACAGAAATACATGCGAGTGAATCAGTTTCTTCTAGGCCGCGTAATCGCTTCACATTAGGCAAGATGCGGCCAAACGCAAGCCTATTAGTGTAAAGAAAAGTATTGCTGGCAAAAACTCTAAAGCATCAAATAAAATTTCAACTATTTGTTTTTCAATTTCTGTTAAAGTAGGAATTCTACTTGACAATGGTATGGCACCGGTTGTGACAGAGTGGTCCACAAGAATTAGCATCCACATAATTATAATAACTCCACAACCCAGTTAGTACTGAGTAATACGATACCCCTTGGCAAGACTCATGGTTATCAGAATTTCGGGCCACTGACTTACACCTGTAACTACCGTTAAAGATCTACAAATGACAGCCGGGACCAACGGCTTAACGTGCTTTCAGAGGTACGGACGAAACTATACAGAGTTTCGTCCGTGCCTCTAATGGGTTCCATCCATGGACCAACGCGCGGCTTACCCTGAAGATCGACCCGAGCGGCTGTTATTATTTAGCCTCGTGCTCGAGCATATTATAGCATAATCAGCCTATATTTCTTCTGTGCTGGGACACAGGGCTTCTCCGTGTCAGAGGGAGTGGATCATTCCACCACGCAGGCCCATAGCGGATGGTGTTGATGGTGGCTCGTGTCTTCGAATGCTTGGTTCCAGTGCATGCCGGTTTTTACAGCTCCTGAATAACTTTAGTGTGTTAAATTGATAGTGTGGTCTCACAGTCCAACTTCTCTTTGGGATCCACGTCTACTGCCACAAGGTTCTCTTCAGATTCTTCTTCTATCTCTTCGAGGTTGAATCAGTGAGCTATGATACGTTAGTCGAGGCCGCTACTAGTGCTTGTGGCCCCACAGCTCCACAGCTCTCTAAGCCAGTCCGGCTCTCTCAAACCACTTATTGGATCTAAAAACACAACTTTCCCAAATCTCAGCACGTCCTTCGTATACAAATAAAACTGAATCACAAAACAGCAGTAACCTACCACAATTTAAGTGTAACAATTAATGCGATGAGTCGGCAAGTTGTTAAGTATTTTCTCTAAGATGTGCAGACCTCGTAGCGTTCTGTAATAATGAGTGGCAGCCGATGGCGGTAGCTGTGGTCCGAGTTACAGGACATAGCGGATAACATGATTTGGCACTTTATGATTTGGTAGTTATATTCACTAACGCTACGTTAATTGACGTGAATTAATGAAAACTTCAAAAAGAATTGTATGAAGGGTCATACAATTATTTTAGAAGTAATCCATTACTTTTTAAACATATCGCAAAATTCCGCTAAAAAGTGGGTCATTTTTAAGTACCCTAAAGCTGCAGATGTTGTTCATGTAAAATTTGAAGTAGATGATTCACCATAAATCATATTTATTTCTGTAAATTGGTTTTACAAAACTCTTTTACACGTTACTTCATGTCATGTTTTAAAACTAGTTGGGGCCAGTGGTTCGTACCTGACTACTCTGAGAAGAAACATCTGACACAAACTCAGAGGTCTCTGTCTCTTTTAAAGTCCAGACATTGGTCAAGTCATAATATGAGGACCATGCAGATTAATGTCTGAGATGGTTTTTTGAAGAAATAACCACACAGATTTGAGTGGAACTGTCCAGTCACTGCAAGCATTTGTCAGTGATCGTGTAGCTCGACTCTTAACCCAAGGAGCTCAACGACACGACGAACAATACCAAAGAAAGAACGTTTGGGTAGACGGCATAAAGAAGTCAAACTGCTAGACAATCGTGAACCTAAACTAAAACGTGAAAAAGAAATGACCCACAAAATCGTCATAAACAAAAATAATTATAATACGACACTTGAAAATTAAATAATGTCAAATAAATCAAAAATAGAACCATACCGACGACACATAATCAGCTGTTCACTTTAGTTCATCGAACTCATCGTCGCGCCTTCCGTTCGGTAAAGAAACATTGCGTATGAAGAAATAAAACAAATCAAATTTATTGGATTCCCATAACGTTCTTGATATAATTTCTTGTACCAGTCATCTTAGTATGATATACTGAATTCACCCCATCAGTCTGCGGAAGGCTGCGCTTACACCCTGTATAGTAATTTCTGAAGCAAAATACCCTAAAATGAATCAGGCAAAATCGCTCATCTCTTCTCACTCACATCTTTACCACCATTAGCGGCCGCCCATCAAAGTCCACTTAGCATCTGTCTCGACGAGTACGTACTGTTCTGTAAACTATTCGCAAGTACTTAAAGGTGCAACGTTTTCTACATTATGAATGTATGGTAGTACACTTTGTACTTTACAGCTTGTTCAAGTATTTTTAACTTTGTTAACGTATGCTTTGTGAATGTTATCTGATAGAATGCGGTTATGAACTCACAAATTAAAGTGTTGATAGACGTGGCTTATGAGATATGGGTGGTGTATCTGATACTGCGTAAGGTGGACCGTAAGGGACGCCCTCAGGCTTGGTGGAGCGACGATCTTCTTGGCTGGTAGCAACTGGATGAGAGATGCGGAGAATCGTGTTAAGTGGTGTGCAATTGAAGAGGCCTATGTCCAGCAGTGGACTGTTATAGACTACTGATGATGATGATGATCTGATACTATATAAGCCCAATTCAATCGAGTTGCTAAAGATAAATCATTGAGGCATTTTATTTCCTAATCAACACTTCTTCGAAACCATAATTCTTTCGAACTTCAGCCGTTTTCTGTAATATTTTGTAACATCTAAATGAAAAAGCACTGTTAAATTTTCAACAAACAGCTCAGCGCAATTTTCCATAACTTTAATCATATTTCATTAATTTCGATATCATCTAGTACTGTTGAAAACATAAACGTAAATAATGAGTGTAAAAAGGCATTTGTTCTCTACATCATAGCGATATTTTTTTTGTTCTGGAATATACCTGGGAACCTTCTACATAGTTACGGAGATATTGGGGGTCAAAGTTACAACTTTTTCACAACTTTTTTATGGGCTACCTTACTGTCAATATACCTTTACTTTAAATACCTCTATCGCCCCCTTACTATGCAATGCATCCATCAGAACAATGTTTTAAGAGCGTTACATTGAGTTCTATCATTAAAAGTGATATTTCACCTAAAAAAAAAGTCTTTTCCCGGCAATTTTGAGATTAAGTATCTCAAAATTGCCGGGAAAAGACTTTTTATTTATTTGATGTACAGACGCCAGCAAGTCAACCTACCCGAAACTGTCAGACTTTCCCAACCAACCTTGAACCTAATGCTTTAGAGACAAAGTTGAAAATCTATTAAAGAAATTTGACAGATTATAGTAGCTTGGTGTGCTGGTGTACATAATGCTTGACGGCTTCATAAAGGGTCCGTTTGCTTCTTGGATATTCGCATTTAATCAAACACACCTACCAGCTACTGACCCAAAAATAATTCCCGTCACATTCCCCCCCGAACAAACGTAACAACGAACATTCGGTTCTATAAATCTGGCTCATCGGCTATGATAATAACCGCGCTGTCCAGCCGACGCGACGAGCAGACGAACATCACAAAATCCAATAACCCTAGTGATCCGCGCAGATTTTGTGAGAACCAATATTATGATGGAGTATGTAAGGCAGACGGGATGGCTCTTTCATGTGGCGTATTTTTAGTACGTCTGAATGTGACGCTGTTTTAGATACATACATGTTTCAAAGTCAAAGTCTAAGCATTTATTTCGATTAGACCATTATAGGCACTTTTGAAAGTCAAAAACAAAAAAGATAAGCTATAGTCACAGACACAAGGCATAATAACTTGCGAAAGTACTATAGTTGCACATTCCAAATCGTAGATCTCTATGGAGAAGAATGAGCAAGAAACTCCATGGACACTCTTTGTATGTGTATATTTATGGTCATAATTAACAAGATGGCGTGGATTTTTGTGCGTAGACGTTTCAAAAGATAAGCATAGATCTTCTTTCTTCATCATCTTTCTGCCATTGTCCCATGTTTCTTGGCATTGCAGCAACAACACGTTTTGTCTTTCTCTCACATATCAATCGTACACTATCCATCTTTTCTTTGGAATTCTCCTCCTTCTGTTGGCAAACTTTAATTACGCGGATATTTATTTTCTAACAAATCATTATCAATATTCTATTCTGTCGGTGGAGTGACGATCTTCGCGAGGTGGCTGGTAGCAACTGGATGAGAGTTGCTTTGAATCGAGTTAAATGGCGTGCGATTGAGGAGGCCTATGTCCAGCAGTGGACTGCTATAGGCTGATGATGATATGTGTAGGTATACTATAATATCCATCTAACCTCCGAGCACAAATAACGGCTAGAATCTAATTTAGAAACAACAGTTAAAAAATATGACAGATCAAAACGTACATAAAGTACAAAACCATGACCTTGATACATTCATCATCATCTTCCTGCCCTTGTCCTGTTCCTTATGGTTGGCGCATCACGTGTTTTTCTTTAATTCTCCTCTGTCAACCTTCACGCTATCATTTACTTCTTTTTCTTTCATATCATTTCTCAAACAATACATCCATCGCTTTCTTGATCTTCTTCTCCCTCTCCATCCATCAAAATTCATATTCAAATGTGCTTGATACATTTGCAGCTTACAAAAAAATCAATACCGTACTAACAGGACGAACACTAGTTCTATATTTACAATGTCGCATCTATCAATCATGCCTATTCTATGACACGAGATAGGGAACCAATATCTGGTATTGCAGACGGCTTTCATATAGTGTGGCACGAGCTCGGATCACTGGAATTTATTAGTTTGCTGCGACGGGAGATGAAATCCATGAACCACTGACCAACTGTGTAAATGATCGTGAACGAGAACGTGTACTGTGATCGATATATTATTTTCTGGAAAGTTCTGTGATGATTATTTTGTTAGGGCTTTTCACTGATGAATAACAAGGCCGTTAAAAGCCTAAAAGGCCGCTTTAGCAGAATCAAAATAGGACATAATATGAAACACGTTACAATTCATAAACTCTGGTCACAAAGTGAGAATTCATGATGCGTGTTGCAACCATTTTATGAATTCTAACGTGATTTCTAAAATTATTATGATTCTATCAAGGGCACCCTTTTTAGGCCCCAGATCTTCTCTTTGTGAGAAACAATGTGCTGCAATAAATGCGATATAATATATTATACGGGGGTTATCAGAAGAAGACTGGAATTCCATATCGCAATGAGGTCAGATTTAACAGCAAAATTATACAGGGTGTAAGGGACAGCCCTCCGCAAACTGATAGGGTGAGTTCAGTACATCATACTAAGATGACCGGTACATGAAATTATTTCAGGAACGTCATGGGAATCCAATAAACCTGATTTGTTTATCACCCACACTGTATCGTTACCGTGGCAAACCGCACGTAGCGAACGGCAGCGCAGCAAGCCTTCGGCCGCCCTCCCCGGTGTTTTATTTACATAAACGGAGTGCTGCGTACAGAGAATGTAATTTTACATTGAAATAAAGAAATATTAGCCGAAGAAACGGTGTAAAAAATGAAAATTTTCCGGAGAAAATTTTCGGTGGAATTATGATTCAGAATAAGGAACTGAATGCACCCTGTAAGTTTGCGGAGGGCTGTCCCTTACACCCTGTATAGGTCTTAAACTATGAAATTGCCGTTTTTTCTCATATTTGTTCTGTTTGTAACATTGACGTATAGTTCTATTTTTTTTCTAATTCCTTTTTTATTGGATTAATGGTTAAATTAAATACCTTTTAGAGTTTAAAAACCGTAATAGTAGTTGCATATTACCTCATAGGGTAGTGTGCCGAAACACCTGTTTCAATGTGCCGTCGGTTTCACAAAGTCAAGTCGGTATATTTTTGTCAGTGTTTTGAGAATTTAAAATACGCAGTGCAGCGCAGCTTTTTTTTACACTATAGTTTTCAATTGCATCATACATAATCGGTTCAGACATTTCCATGAAAAATTAAAAAAAAAATGTTAGTATGGAAATAACACTTTTCAGGAAATCGTCCATACAAATCGGCAATTTCATACTTTAACCCCTAATATTATTATCAGGTTTGACTTGTTCCAGGGCTGCGGGACTGTTCGAAAGAGATACCTCGGCCCTGCCTGGAACACAAAGGGCAAAAGAAGGAACATGGATGGGTTTTAATCAGTAAAAGTCTGACGCTCCCTTTCGCTCCGCCCAGAGCGGGAGGGGTCATTTGATAATTTCCCATCACAAATAAAAAAAAAGGTTTGACTTGTTGCACCGAACATTAACCAGTTAGTTACTGCACGTAGATAACGATTAAGTTCGCTTTGTCTCGTCTGTCGTTAGTATAATACAAAATCTTTGTTTAAAATACAAAACTACGTATCATATTGACACTGATTTTAAAATCTGTCTTGATTTTGGCGGGCCGCAACGTTTTGCATAAAAACCATTCTTGTGTTACTATAATTATGATTAAGTTTTTAATCTGTCATGGTCACTAACATTATATTAACACGAGAAACGGGATATTTACCCTGTCCACTGTTTGTTTTAAGTTCCCGATATTTCGGCGCTGTTGCAAGCACCATGATCACGGATAAACTGAAGACCGACCGACCGACTGACTGAGTGGTTCAGTTGTGTAAAAACCGAAAAAGTGCCGAAAAAAGTTCGCGATGGGACACAGTGAGTTTCGTGTGTCGGGAACAGAATCGAGTTGCGAGTGACAGTGGTAGCGGTACTGAGTGCAAAAAACGAACAAGAAAGAGGGTAGACCGATTTGTCTGCTCATAAACACCCACCCGCAATAACTTCAGTTTATCCGTGATCATGGTGCTTCCAACAGCGCCGAAATATCGGGAACTCAAAACAAACAGTGGACATGGTAAATATCCCGTTTCTAGTGTTAGTTATAATTATGATTACCGTTTGGTTAAAGTATTGTAATCTTTGGATTACCGCCTTCAACAGTCAAGGCTCAATATAAAACATCAGAGGGGCTAAGTCACTGTAGATGTATAAACTGAGCATGACGTGAGCTCGATAAACTTTGCGAAAACTTAGTCTGCAAGCTGTCATGGGCTCGATTATAAGTTTGAGGAAACTTTATTTGTTTACAACTTACTTTCTTATATTAAAACATCACACATCACATCACATCACGGGTAGGGCAGAGGTGTACCTAATAAATACCTTAGTACGCCTACGTTTTTCCAGTTATGTTTAAGTCCCATGTTAGGGGACGAGTCTAATGCCATCAACCGGGCACAAATCTAGACCCGAGACAGAGAAATTTCTGAAGGAAAAACCTAATAGTACTTTGTCTTCGACCTGGGGATCAAACCCAGGATCCTCGAGCTCAGCAGTCGTACTTGAGACTACTAAACCAACGAGACAGTCATATATTATCCGTACTGATATTATGAATGGGAAACTAACCTTGTCTGTTACTCATGGTCTACTACAGTTCATGAATCGCACACCCATGTCTCGTCACAGACCATGGTCTATGACCTGGGTCGGGAAAAAGGAGGTTTTATCCCAGTAGTAAGCTGCTCTCCTGGGATATTTCCGATATGCACGGAAGCCGCGGGCACAAGATATGTAACTATAACAAACACGAAAGTAACTGTCTGTTACCTGACTACGGTAATCTGATCTGGAATTAATTTCAAATTATCAACTGCTTCGGCTAAGGAAAAAATCGTGAGGAAACCACCATGCCTGAGAGATATTTCTCGACGGCATGTTAAGCCAAGTCAGAGGCCCATGGGCGGCATACAAACACCACCAGACTAACACCAGATTACGCACTAACCACTCAATAAAGATCGGATCTGGATGTAATTTGCTGTACAGGTAGACCAAGCCACCTTGGTGCGGGTTTACATTCGGATACTTTTTATATCGCTAGTGCTTTCTAGTAAAAATAATTCCCAACCACCACGTAGACGAATACGCGGGAAAAACCTAGTGATTTTATATTCCACAATTTTCTCGAAGCAATCAATCCTTGCCAGTCTTCTCAAATTTTCTCAACAATCACTTCCCGCCACTTAACAGCTATAAGTAAAGTCTGACATGACATTTTTCTTTTCTTTTTATTACTTAACTCAATATGACGTCTCCAACAAAATCGTCACCTAAGTGATATTTAATGGGACCAATAATTTCCCTAATGGCGCCTCAGACGTTCTCTACTTTGTAGTAAAATGTTAAATTGTATAGCTTGATGTATTTGCAATAATTTGAGTGCTTCACTGACAAAGGGCATTGAACAAGGACTTAGAGCTTAGAGTTAGCTTACGAGCTACGTCATACATGGCCTAAGACTAAAGAAAGATATTGTATAATAATGCCTACGCGGTACAAGTTGTTTGTCAATAATACTTTTTAACCGATTTCTAAAGAAGGATGAGGTTATGTATTCACCATCAGCATCTTTTTTTCATAATAAAGTCAAATAAAACAAAGTTACCAATTTCCGAAAAAGTAAAGTAAATTTTCATTTTGATTATCCAAGTACATTATTAATTAAAAACTATCAAATAAACTAAAATAAATAAACTAACAACAAACTATAAAAGGGCATCGAAAAACTCCTCAACGCTAGTAAAGTAAATTATCGTTTTGTTTATTTATTATCTTAAAGAAACTATACAAGTACATTATTAATTAAAAACTATTAAATAAACTAAAATAAATAAACGAACAACAAACTATAAAAGGTCATCGAAAAACTCCTCAACGCTGTCAGCTGGTAATGTGCGCAAGAGACTGGCGTTGCCACGTTGTATGGCAACACTTAGCCTCTGGCTAAGGTAAAAGCCAGCCCTCGCTTGGGTCACGGGACGTCAACTAGGCGTTTCGAAATTTCCTTGAGCAGGCTATGAGCACTAGGACCCCAAGTTTTTTTTCGTTTTTTCTTTTTTTTTCTTGCAAAAATATTTTTATCTGCTATGAGGTTATGCTGAACTGGTGATCCTAAGGGGTTCTGAATTTGATACCTTAGTCGGTCATGGAGTAACAGGATTTTTCTATGAATTTCTCAGTTACAGTTCTTAGTCTGAATTTAAGCTCGGTTGGTGGCAAATAAAATTACGTAGGTTTGCTTTCCCAACTTCTCTTTTCATGAATAGAGACGTGATGATAACACCACAACAGTAATCTCCGAAGGGTTAGGCAGAGGTGTAGCTAATAGTACACCCACATTTCGAGAAGTCCCATGTAATTGCTGTTTTTGTTAAATATAATCAGCAGCTATTTCAACTTTATCGGAAAGCAGATATGTGACTGCTACTAAATATTCCTGATGGAAAATCCAATAACAATTGGCCCAACCCGGGAATCGAACTCAGGACCTCATGCTCAGCAGTCGCGATTACGACGAGTAGACCAACAGAATAGGATAAGTAAAAAAGAAATGTTGTGATGTTCAAAGATGGCGATCTTGATTTACTAACGTTCAAGGCAACAAGTCAACAAGTCCAAGTACAAGTCTTTTATTAGACGCTTTGCCTATATTGGACCAGCCACTATCTAGTTTTTACATTTCACAAAGTAACTAGACAAATATTTACCAACTAGCTGTTCTCCGCGGTGTCACACGCTGCTCGGCTCCTAAGAGTCGTAGCGTAATGTTATATAACCTACAGCCTTCTTCGATAAATGGACTATCCAACACAAAAAGAATTTTTCAATTCGAACCAGCAGTTCCTGAGATTAGCACGTTCAAGCAAACTAACAAACAAACTCTTCAGCTTTATAATATTATTATAAGTATAGATATAGTATAGTATAGCGCCCTCCCGTCAGCATCGTTCAAACGTCAAAAAATCCTTGTTCACTATTCATGTTTGTATAAACTAAACGAGTTACGTCATTCTCTGTTAAGATGCCGTCAACTACCACTTAGGGCTCCAATATTTCAGCGCTTAACTGAAAACTGTTCACTACCGTTACATCACTTCTTGTCGGAACGCGCTGAAAATCTCAGGCGACGTTAGCTTTATTAGATTGGTTTCGTAATAGTTTTTGATATTATAGGAATAAATACTACAACTATATTGGGTGTAACAAGACCCTTAACGAAGCCGTCAATCAAACATTATGTACATCAAACTAAGTAAATTTACGTAAAAAATATTGTTGGGAAATGGCTTTATTTTTTGGGTGAAAAATCACAAAAAAAAAACAAAACATTGTGCTGACGGATAAAGGTGGAAACACACTATTGAAACGCCACGCGACCCGACAAAACGCGATGCGTGTTGAGTTGAATCAAATCATATTATTTTCTATGCCCAGAATCACATTATAAACACCCGTCCCGACGAAATGCGCGCACACGCCACCCGATCCGTACCTGCCAGATCGACGTGTTGCCGGTGGTCGGTGTTAATACGCCACCCGACGCAGCACACGCAGTGTGTATCTAGTCCAGACCCGACGCCACGCATCATTTGTTATAAAATACATATGAAATCTTTCATTGTCTAGAAGCAAGTCTGGATATAGCGTATGAAATTTACCACACGTCCTTCTCTTTTGATTTGTTTCATGCACCCAATAACGTCTAGTTATTTTTTTCTTCTTGAGTCGTTTAAGTAAAGCATCAAATCTTCTTCAAAATCTTCATCTGACTCGTTACTTAGAAGATCCGCATGGCATCGCGTGTTGGTAATGTGCACGGTGCACATGGGGTGTCGACACATTGCGTCGCGTCACGTTTCAATAGTATGTTTCCACCTTAAATTGTATAGTGCGGGGTCGTGAAGATGTTTAAAGTAAAAATCTTACATTAAAACCTAGTATTTAAAAAAAAAACTTGTGAAAAAGTTGGAACTTTGACCCTTAATATCTCCGTAACTAGAAGGTACCCAGGTATTGTGTAGACCAAAAAAATGATCGCAATGACGGGGAGAACAAGTGCCTTTCGGCTTCATTAAGGGTCTTGTTACACCCTTTATAAACAGGGTCAAATACAATTTCGCACACGAGATAGCTATCGGAATCACTTTTAAAATAATTAAGAACTTCTTAAATACATAAATACGCGCCATTTTCCCCACTTCCAGACAGAAACCACACACCGTCACTTGCCACGATCTTTACATACTCCTTTCGCCTCGTCCCACTCACACGCATCTGGTCAACCACGCATGAAGAAGTCGGTTACGCTTTTGGCAGTAATTTTGGAAGCCCATGATGGCGGTGTCTGATGAGATGACGAGTAATAGAGAAGTTTAAAAGAAGAAGACATGCTGCACCAGCCCCAAATAAATTGGGAGAAGAGCAGGAGAATGATGACGATGTCTGGGATGGAGAACACCAGAACTTGAAGATTATAGCGACATCATCATATTCATCATCATCAGTGTTTTATTCCACCTATTGCTGAGTATAAGCCACCCATTTGTGCCAAGCTCGTACGTACACGTGTGTCTCATTCAGATCTTTACTGCGGTCTTTTGTGTTGGTCTTCTTCTCATCTGTCTGTTGGTCTGCCAACACTTCACTACAGTCTCTCGGCAAATATGCAGTTCCCTAAAAACTCACTCCAGATCCAAGTTATTACACAATATCAGTTCCATTTCAACCAAATTCTCCAAACAAACTACGAATCCAAAGCATGTAACTCAATATTCAAAGTTCAATATAACTTGGCGACTGTGACTCATCGACTTTGAATATATTACCTGGTACCGACTCCGTGATCCAATATCACGGAGCGTTCGGTCCACGTCACTGCGTTCGTGTCGCTACACGAAAATCTCAGACAACGCTTCCGAAATTGAAATTGCTTTAAACTACTCTAGAATTGAGCATTCAAGGCTACTGTCTTTTTAGTGTTACTTGTGCAGCTATGAGTGTGAAGGTATTGGGATTTAACTTATGCAATTTTTGGAACATACTTGGTCCTACGCGAGCATATTGTCACAGGTATACTTCTCCGGTGTACCGTATCGTGTATGGAGTAAAAAAGTAGACAATCTGACTACTTTATAAATTAAGTTCTTAGGTCTATAAAATACCCATGGCTGCGGGACTGTTCGAAAGAGATACCGCGGCCCTGGAACATAAAGGGCCAAAGAAGGAACATGGGTGGTTTTTAGTCAGTAAGAGTCTGACACTCCCTTCCGCTCCGCCCAGAGCGGGACGGGTCATTTGATGATTTCCCAACCACCAAAAAAAAAAAAAAAGGTCTATAAAATACCCATGTCGTTAAGATAGTGGAGCGCAGAGGAAACTTCAGCAACCATATTCAGCATGTAAACAACTATAACGCGGGGCTGGATGGCCTTACTGCTTGGGAATAAGGTACCATCAGTTAACAAAGGATGACTTGTCTTCGTCAAATTTCATAATAATTTATTTTGTTGAAATTAAAGCCTACTATAGGTTCCAGAAGTTAAAAAAATGTCTGCCATGTATTCAATGATGACACTGACAGAGTCCATATTCATTCTGCGTAATCAACAAATTGTCCTCACCAAATCTCAGGTTCGTTACTTCACTTTTCAAGTAATGAGGTGAAAGAAAATCTTGGCTGTTCTTTGACTATTTATTCAATATTAGAAACATAAATTAGCAACGAACGAAAAGTATCGTATGACAAAACATAAGGGTGCAGTTCACGATAGAGCGGGAGCGGGCGTGTGAAGTGCTTATCCTGCTATGAGAGCAGTCTCAAAAAGCAGTACGCTCTTCTAGCGAGATATTCTAGTAGATCATGTTCCACGCTGACCCGAAACTTCTGCCAAGTTACATTTCCTGGCCGCATTTCATCAAGTTTTATTAATAAGAAGAACTTCAGTTTTTTATGATGTTGTCACAGGCACACATGATTTTCGGAAGACTCTTCACGTCTTACTAAAACTTGATATGCCATATCCATAGTTTCTATACTCACTCACTCCCGCTACATCGTAACACGCAGCCTACCTTAAAACAAAACTAAATAACTTTAATGAATCTTCTCTTACAATAATCTTCTTCTTCCATTACTTCTTCTTAGACTCCATCTTCTTCTTAGTCGCAGACATGTTTCTAAGATTAACCTCTTGGTTAATAGCATCTTCCTTTATGTCTAATACTTCTAGTATTTCTGGCTTTACAGTCGCATCTACAATAAAAAGTTATTTTTGTAGCAGATTCTCTTCTAGGAATTTGAAAAGGCTGAGGTTAATCATATTCTGTTATAGATTTGAAAAAGGATCAATATTAGAAGCTCGTGCCCTTTAGGAATGTGGGAAGACAACCGACTAGGTGGACAAACGATCTCGTTCTAGTAGCCGGAAGAAACTGGATAGCCATGCCACAAATGCGCCAAAAGTAGAGAGATTTGGAAGAGACCTACACTCAGCATTGAGTGACCAAAGGTTGAAGAAGAAGCTCATTTTGATTAAGGAAACAATCAGGATCCTTTCACTAAACCTCTGGCGTCTGTCTGTCTGCCACAGGACCGGGTTTTGGTATCAGTAGGTGTAGTTAGCTAGTTGTAAGCTAAGGTCTCTCTCGTGTAAAATTATAAAAAATGGTAGGTGAGTATTCTAATTTTGTTGGATTTTTGCGCAGGTAATAATATAATTATTAATTATATAGTTTAAAATTTTGAAAATCTGCCTTAAATATGACTAATGCTATAATGTTGAGTCAAAAAAGATTAAACCATCAGACGGTCATCGTCATATCAAAGATCAGCTCAGTGGAGAAGAATCTTGTAACACAAGGCTACTTACGAAAACAGTCACGACAAAACCTGACATCTCTACTTACCGACAAACAGTTTCTCCAGCAGCTTGGTCCGGTTCCTCTGTCTGCCTATGACATGCTCCTCATTGAAGAGTTGCAGCTCACTCATGCGCTCCAGCGATGCCTGTATGCGAGCATGTCTATCTTGTTTTGCTGCTTCTGCCATGTCCGGGGTGATGAGGATACTAGAATAGGAATTAACGTCTTTCAATGTAATCATCATCATTATTTCAGTCCAGAATCACCCCCTGTTGGGAATAGGCCTCCTCTTTTTTCTGAAATTCTTTTCCGTTCTTTACGTCCCTCATCTATTTCTCGTGACTTCGACGAAACCGTCAGTCCAACGCGCATTTGGAAGGCCCTGGTTTTTTTGGCCCAACCTTGGTAACCATCATTCAATCAAAATTTTACAGCATCGGCCAACTTTGCGCCTAGCCAGCAGATGTAATATTGAAAAATAAAAACATAACATAACGTTATCAGCCTGTAATGTTTTCACAACATAGACAATGACCCCGTCTTCTCCGTGAAAGGGAGTGAATTGCCTGTAATTCCCCACGCGGGCTCAGTGAGGGTTGGTAGATGATGTTTGTGTTTGAGTTGGAGGAAAAATTTTGGTTCAAGGACACGCCTTCGCCATTTTAAATGACTCAAATAACTCGCTTGCCTGGGTTTGGACCCACGACTTACAACTCGTATGTCGGGCCCGTAAACATTGGGTGGCAACTTCTCTAATTGGCGAATAAATCTTTTCAAATCTGCAACTTGCATATTTTTGGAAGGAGAATGCGTGAGATCGCGAGAAATCGAAAGACTGGAGGGAGACCTTTGCCCAGGAGTGGAACAGAGCAGGTTAGGAAAAAAAACCTTAGTCCCTGTACCTGTGTGTCAAATTTCTTTCAAATCCCTCCAGCTTGGTGTCAAAGGAGATAGACAGATACGAGTTACTTTCTCAATATTAGTATGGAAAGCAAACAAGCTGACGGTACATCTGATATTAATTGACCTAGTCCTCCCAGATTGGACTGACATGTCTCATACACCTGTACCATTCAAACCGTCACCAACAATGAGGTTTAGGCGTTACCCCAAATGAACTCCTTCACAAAGTTTCGCTAAATAGCAAAATTGAATTAATTCAATTGGTAAAAGAATTTTCAAAATCGGTTCAGTAGATCCAGAGATTACCCACTACAAGCTCACAAACTCACAAATTTTATTCTTCTTAATTTTTTTTTTCTTTTATTTTTTTTTACCTCTTTATAATATCAGTATAAACTAAACATAAAAAATCCTGTCCTTACCTTTCTCCCTCAATCTTCTCTTTCGTACAGAAAGGCAAAAAGTAGAGAGGTATGAATTTGTCCCGTAGTGCATCTGGCATCAGCAAGTAAAGAGCCTCTTCTTCAACCTCCACCGACATTTCAACCACTATGAATGAAATATGAAAAAACATCATCACGCCTGTAATACCTGAAGGGTTAAACAGAATTCTACCCTAATAACAAACCCACATAATTATTTTCGCTATTTATGTTTCAGTCTCATGTAAGGTATCGAGCTGATCTCCATGGCTGCTACGGTGAAACTCCTTAAGTAAAACCCCAATAACACTTTTCTAGGAATCGAATCCAGGACCGTAGGTACTCAGGAGTCGCACTTGCAACCAATAGACGAATGAGGCAGATATTGAAATGTATGAAAAAAATAAACCTGTTTGAAGCGTTTTTTCCATCTCATCACTACATTTTGGAGCAAATTTTATTTTAAATCAACCATAGTAGTTACAATTTATACTTACTTATTTAAGCAGCTATAGCTAATTATTGATAATTGTAAGTATTAACGTGTTTTGGTACTAATATTGAAGACAGAAAGAGTAATAGAGAAGTATGGAAGAAGGAAGACATGCTGCGCCGACCCCAAGTCTTGAATAATATAATGAAATTGAATCAGTACTACTTAAGACATCCCGATTGGATGACATGCTAGTATTAATTTCACCTTTTTTGTACAGTTTTAACTTACGTTCAGTTTCCGATGCGGGTGTTGGTCTTTGTATAGGATCCACTGCTGTAAAGAAAAAAAGATACAATAAGTATGCTATAAACTGGCCAAGTGCGAGTCGGACTCGCGCACGAAGGGTTCCGTACCATTATCTATAAAAACGGCAAAAAATCATAGGTATCTGTTGTATGGGAGCCCCCCTTAATATTTAATTTTTTAATTTTTAGTATTTGTTGTTATAGCGGCAATAGTAATACATCATTTGTGAAAATTTCAGCTTTCTAGCTATCACGGTTTATAAGATGCAGCCTGGAGACAGACAGACAGACAGACAGCGAAGTCTTAGTAATAGGGTCCCGTTTTACCCTTTGGGTACGGAACCCTAAAAAAGGAAGATAAATAAATCAAGTAAATGTTTTTCGTAAAAAAAATCATAAATTGTGTAGATATCTTACGTTGAGCTTCTTCTGCACCAGCATCCTCAAACAGTCCTTCCTAATAAACAGAAATTATCTACTTTATAAAATAATGTCTCTTGTTGATTCAAGACTTCGATACAGTATACAGTTCTGGGGGAAAAGCTACGGTTATAATACTCAGCGAGCCTTCATTCTCCGAAAAAGATCAATACGTACAATTGTCAGAATTTCACAAAGAAAATGCTGTCGATCTCATTTTTAACGTTTAAATATTCTAACATTGCCCAGTTTATACATAGTTGTGTTGTTAGTTAATTTAAAAAAATATATATCCATGAATGAGAAAGAAAGCCAGGGAAAACACTCGTGGAAAGAACTTTAAAAACAAGTAACATTTAATTAAAAGTATCAATAAATATATATATTTGTAATCATCTTTTAAAACCCTTCATTTTAATACCCCATTCGATAGGTGTGGTTATGTTTTTTTATTAACGTACTATTTCGCGCCAAAAATGCACCATTTTTTTTTTCAAACACTTATCTAAGGGCATTTGATTTTTAAGACAAATATAACGATAACTTAACTGTCGAAATCCATCCAGCCGTTTGGAAGATACGAGGTATTAAAAAAATTACAAATTGCAAACCAAGAAACATACAAGATACGCGCGAAAAACATAACCCTTCCTTGGCAGTCGGGTAGTAAGTTGTACTTAATTTTAACATTGTCAAGCATAGCCCACATTACCAAACTGTAGAAAAGACTGCCAGCGGACATTAAAATTTTGCTAAACACCAGCTCTTTTAAGGCTCAGCTAAAAGCATTTCTGTTATGTAAAAACTTGTACTCAATAGGCAAACTGTAATTTAATATTAATATTCCAATTTATATAAAAAAAATGCTATTGATTATTATTCTTTTTGGTAATCCTGTTTTTTTAATATTATTGCTGCATATTTTATATTGCATGGCACTTTTAGAATTTATATAACATTATTAATTATGGTGTATGTAATGTTAAGTAATGTATCAAACACAATACAAATTGTCCCTGATAAATAAATAAATATTATAATTATAAGCCATCGCGATGTTCTTCAGAAATATAACATTATAGCGCTCTCGCACCGAGAGCCTTCGCCTGTAATGTAACAGTTCAGATTCGCTTGTTTTCTGTACAAAATCGAATCTTGGATTGTTACATTATAGGCAAATGGTACCGTTGAGGGCGAGCCTAGCTAATTACTCGTATACTACCTACCCATTCGATTAAAAAAAATCTTGTACTGCATTAAGGCCGAGTATCATAACATATTATATTTCTTCTACACGGGCTTAGTCGCAAGCAAAAGCTCTGCTAGTGTTGTAGTAAAATAAACTAACATTCATGCTTCCTGAACGCATGCTTCCGGTCCCTGAAGGTGTTAGCCCCGGCGGCGGTGGAGGAACTACCAGAAATTCAGCGCGAAACTCTTTCCTAAGAACAAAAGTAAAGATTATATCTAATAGAAAGCCCATCAATATCATGATTTAGAGAGAGGAGTCTCGTGATGAAATTCCCCGGCTCCAGAAGTCCCACTTCTTGAATCTTCTTCTTTATCGTGTGGTTAGTACCTAACCTGGTGTCAGTTTTTATGCCACCCATGGGCCTCTGACTTGGATTTACATGCCGTCGAGAAATATCTCTCAGGCATGCTGGTTTTGGGCTGCGGGACTGTTCAAAAGAGATACCGCGGCCCTGGAACATAAAGGGCAAAAGAAGGAACATGGATGGTTTTTAGTCAGTAAAAGTCTGACACTCCCTTCCACTCCGCCCAGAGCGGGAGGAGTCATTTGATGATTTCCCATCCGAAAAAAAAGTAATGGCATGCTGGTTTTGATGCTGGATTCTTGAATTAAGTCTCTGATGCATCTACCCTACAACATCAAAATGATACTAAATGATCACTAAACGTCAAAAGTAACAAAAAAAAGTCCCTCAAAATGCAGCCCTGACCACTTCATAGTTTTTTTTGCTGGGGAGTATAAATAGCGGGGCAAACTCCTCCGCAATGCATCTGTCCGTTTAGTTTTATGAACATGATTCTATATGATAAACAGTATAACATGACGAAAGCCCTCTCAGCTGTAGGTTCAAGTTCTTTCCTGTTAGGACGTTGGCTACAGCGCTCCATGCTCTATCTATGTACAGTCACTAGCAAATGCAAACACTAAACAAAATTCAAAACCGTGTTTCGCGTCAAACAACGGTTTCTACTTTGATATAAAACTTCTAAAATACTATTTTCGTGAAAACGTAAAACGTTAATCCATACCGTAGGAAGAAAACACTTTTGAATTTTGCAAGTGTATGCATTTTATTGCTCGTGATTGTACATTAAGGAGCGTCTTTGTTTTTTAGATATTATTATTCGCATCTGAATAGTTCCGGAAATTTGCATTTGGTGAAAATAAAATAATTTCCATTTTGCCCGGATACGGATCGGCCCGAGAACCCGTTTTCCCAGAGACAGTGGGATGAGCCGCTCTGCAGGTTGGTACGGAATAAACTTATTAATACGTCTACCAATACTGCTGAGCGTGCCCGCCTACTGGCTGTGGGTGAGTGGGAGTCGGGCCTCTGGCTTCAGGCACTACCGTCACCTAATATAGGCACTATGTTAGGTGACACAACCTTCCGGCTCGCTACGTGTTTGCGATTGGGTGCTCCTTGTGGGGCTCCACATCGCTGTCAATGTGGTGAAGCAGTCGACTGCCTCGGACACCATGGCCTTTCATGCAGTAAGAGTGCAGGTCGGATTGCGCGGCACGCTAGCATTAATGATCTCATCCGTCGTGCTCTTGCCACCGCCGGGGTGCCAGCTGTCTTAGAACCCAAGGGCTTGGCACGCGTCGATGGGAAGAGACCAGATGGTATGACCATAATGCCATGGAAGTTGGGTAGGCCTTTGGTGTGGGACGCAACTTGCGTCGACACCCTTGCGCCATCCCATCTTCCTAGCACAGTGGGCTGCGCTGGGGCGGCTGCTGCAGGTGCTGAAAACCTCAAACGGCGCAAATACAATAATTTAATTGGTAGTTATGTGTTTGAGCCGTTTGGGGTTGAAACACTAGGGCCATGGGGTCCGAGTGCCCACCTAGTTTTTCGAGAAATCGCCAAGCGGTTGGTCGACTCTTCACGTGACCAGAGGGCGGGTCTATTTTTTGGCCAAAGAATCAGCATTGCCATCCAACGTGGTAATGCTGCCAGCCTTCTGGGCACTTTTCCTGTTGACAGCGATGCGGACGAATTTTTGGATGCCCTGTAACCCTTTTATACCTGTACATATTTATTTCTATTATAGTTTTGTAGTTTGTAAATAATTATGTATGCATCCCACTTGAATTGAATAAATTATGTCATTTCCATTTAATCCACAGAATCCACAATCCACAATCGGCGCTATTTTTACGCATTTCTGAAATCTATAACGGCGGTAAAGGGTTAAACGTGTGTTCGAATACTGTTTGAAGCTTTCACGATTAAAAACTGAACTTTTAATGTCATTGTCACTGTTGTGGGAGCTCAAAACTATGAACGATCATGGAAGATATCCCGTGAGTGACAATCTAAGTTTTGTGTGTCCGTATATTGCATCCGGAATTATTCAGAGTCGAAAAACTAAAGAATAAATTTGACGCTCCACCCTACTGCACGTGCATTCCACATATCCTTAGCGTGGCTACCACAAATCTTCTACTACCCCACTACACTGACCTGATCTGTGCCCCCTTCTGATTTCTGTTAGGTTCCGAGGCAGCCCACAACTTCCTGGCAGCTTTAAATTGCAGATCCCTCTCATCATCTCTCTTGACTTCTGCTCCACCGTCTACTGCTGCAGCGCACTCCAGTTCCACGCAGGCATCACCAGGTAATGGTTGTGGCACCGTGACGAGGCTTAGCTTATCTGTTTTCTCTTTTGCTGAGGCTGATTTCCCTGACTAAACAAATAGTAACTGAAGAACTGACTGACACAATTAATATTTAATCAATCAGTCAGTTTTTGAATAAAAACTGTGTATCGGAAAGCATATTTAATTGTGACACCCATGAAAATGGGTAGGCATGGTGAATGAGGTCGGCCAATCTCACATTAACAACCCGGTTAGTACTACGTACCTACTACGGTAATGCGATGCCCATAATGGCAAGATCGGTTCTCATACATTCGGGCTTCTGACAAGCCGTGATGACTACCAACTATCTACAAATGCGGGACCAACTGCTTAACGTCGTTACCAAAACATAGACAGTTCTCGGTGGTAGCGTATGGTCATCTATCTTTGGACACCTGGGCAAACATCGTTTTCCCTGGTGGTGTGGCTGTAATGTGACCGCTCCCCTCTCCCATTATCTATCTACAGATTCTTACTTTTCCTTTCTCAGTGGTAGCTATTTTCTTCGGTAACTGTTGTACTACTTGTTGGACTTCTACTGTGGAATTACGAACTTCGTCCACTCTTCTCCATTGGTCTAAAGTTAATGGCCAGCCTTGCGGACATGTGACCCTAGAAGAGACACGTTTTTATTTACTTAGCATTTACTCTGAGTGTTTCCCGCGACTTGGAGATCATACATTGTATCACACAGGAACGTACTACCGGAGTTCTAAAGACTTCTATGACCTAACTTAGGTCATGTTCAGTTCTCATGCGAAATTTCACCTAAATCCGTTCAGCCGCTAATATGTGAAAGGATAACAGACAGACAGACAGTCAGCGTTAAGAGATAACCACACATTTTATCATTTTTATTTTTAACAAACACAAGTTAAGAAATGTAAAAAAGAGACTTACTCAATCGAAAACACCCTTGGTTCAGTCACATTTATCCTCAACTAAAATAAGAAAAACCAACTTAAAATTCGTATTAATGATTTACAAAAAAGGTTGTTATTGTATAACGCTTCAGTATTTTCACGGTTTTTTTTCTACGTCTGACTTCAAATCACTGTCAATATCCATGCCACTGACAAGTTTGTCAAAATCACACTACACAAGCATATTATCCAAAAAACCTTCAACATTGCTTAAATACATTGAGCTAGTCAACAAGTTAAAAAACGAGTTAATCTACACTAATATTATAAAGAGAGAGAGAACTTATATTTTTGTGTGTGTGTGTTTGTAATGAATAAACTCAAAAACTTCTGTGACGATTTCAAAAATTCTTTCACCATTGGAAAGCTACATTCACCCTGAGTAACATAGGCACTCGTGCAAAGCCAGGACGAGCCGCTAGTTCTTGATAAAGCACGAAAATGATTTTCCACTAAAAACATTTGGTATCGGAACGTGGATCCACGCAATTTCGTTTAAATACATCCGGAACTCGAATCCACGACAAAACGACATCACACGTTTTTATGATAATAAATCCGTGTCCTACGCGAAGCGATCCTGTTCGATGATATCATACGCGAATTCAATTCATTGCGGTGCGACGCGGTGAATCTGCCCTAGGCACGAATCGTCCCGAACCACCAACACCGCCACGCCACCGTTCAGTGGGCATTTGCAGCATTTGTCATTTGTCATGGACGGAAGTTAATGTTATTGGAAAATTCCTGTCTTAAATTGTATTTTGAGCAACATCCTTTACCCCTATCTTACATTGTATTTTGAGCAACTCAGTTATTTTAGCAAAATTCTCTCCCATTCGCGGTTCGATAATAACCGGTTGTGATATTTTTTATTCCTTTTGTCCCATTATTTAGGACATTCTTGGATAGTATTAATTAAAATTTCTACTACCGACATTATGAATAAAAACAGCACCGAATCCAGCTCGCGCCAAAATATCAAGCCAACTGTTCGCGTTCGCTTCATTTGGCGCCGCGCGGCAGCGCGCCCTGCGTGTTCTTGGTTACGTAGGCCACTTCAATAGGTATCGACTGTTTATTGTTTTCGCTCCGCATCGCGACGCTTCACGTTCGCTTTCAGATCGCTCAGGTAGGACGCAGCGTAATTTTAGTTTAGTTCGCGGATCTACGTTCCGTTATCAAAGGTAAAAAAAAAAACTAGTACTCCGGGAGTGCCGGCAGAAGTGAAAACTTGATTATTAACGTTGAGCATGTTTGATATTTTTAAAAGTGTGGAAGTAATCTGTCGCACATAAAAATGTGTGCGATACATCTTTTCACAGGCGCTTAGTAAGCACGTAAGCAGGAACGTCACATTCGATTTTACTACAGAATTAGCTGAGAATTTATCGGTTTCCTATACCAATAACACTCGTGCTTTTTAACTTACTTGTAAATACTTGTAATCAAATCATTTTTAAAGCAGGTTTTTAAATAAACTGAACTTTATTTTACCAAACAACAAACGCCTTAGTGAAAATGTTTAGCAATTTAATACTCGGAAGGTACTTATTGCGATTGAACGACGAATCCCCCAAAGACCACGGTTCTATCACAATCTTAAGGACGATGAAGACAGCCAGATTATTTTTGCGCAGTGTTACTTAGTTTCATGTACAGAATGCTTGGTTGACGGCTTCGTGAAGGGTCTGTTTACACCCGTTAAGCAGTACGATAGACTCGATCGAAACCTAACCTTAATTATAAAATTATATTAATGAATAAATGAAAATTAATTAAACCTAACCTAACCTGAATAATAAAATTATATTAATTAAAAATTAAAACTTATTAAATTTTCATCTAGTATATTTATAAAGTACTCACTCATTTTCTTTCGCTATTTCTTCATCACTTTTATCATTAATAGATGCACTTTGTTCAATTTCCATATTTTAAGCACTTTACATTCACGAATTTTACGAATACACAACAATGTGATCAACTGATCACTACACAAACGGTCGAGCCATCAGCTGTCACCATCCATGGATGCGCGTGGCAATTTATTTAATAGATTTGTCAGCTTTATCCCTAAAGCATTAGGTTCAAAGTTGATTGGAAACATTTAAAAATTTCTTTAAATGATTTTAAACCATAAAATGTTGAAGGTTAAGTTCAAAATCGTCTACTCTCCATCCGTCTTACGCTTTTTCGATCAGGTCACGTGTCCTGACGCGAGTGTCCTGACGCGAGTTTAAGATTTTATACCCATTACAGAAAAAGTGCTCAACGCCGCTAAAGAAGTTTTCACTTCAAAAAACTTAATTTTGGCCGTCATGACAAAAAAAAAGTAGTGAAAAAGTAAATAAAATAAAATAAATACCTTCGACATGGAACGGTTCTTGCCATGAGGAGTACCTTTTTGATGACCTCTCGGCGTAGTTTTAAGAAGAGAACGGGTACTTCCTAGCTCCTTGTTACTCTGTTAAAATATAACCCTTCATAATACTTGGCCGAAGTGTATTTAGGGTGACTTGGCCGAAGTGTATTTAGGGTGACTTGGCCGAAGTGTATTTAGAGTGACTTGGCCGAAGTTTATTTAGGGTGACTTGGCCGAAGTATATTTAGGGTGACTTGGCCGAAGTGTATTTAGGGTGTAAAAGATTCACCACATAGCCCTCATCAACAAATTCTGTATATCGAACTACGTAACATCACGCCTACAATCTAAAGAGTTAGTCACAGGTGTACCAAATAGTACAAAAACAAGTAGAATTAAAGGAAATTAATCTTCGGGTGAAAATCACTTTTTACGGTATGATGTAAATACTTAAGTATACTCCATCGGTTTAGGTAGTTAACTAAATGTAAACAATCTTAGCATGTCTTTTATCTAAAAAAATGACTAAAAATTGTATCTAAAAATGTTTACAATTAGGTATTTACTTAAATAGATGTTAGGTAATTAACTTCATTTAAATAATCTTTGTATGTCTTTTATACGATTTATTTTACATAAAAAGACATATCAAGATTGTTTACCTTTAGTTAACTACCTAAACCGATGGAGTATAGTAGTTAGTAGCAAAATGTGCACATTATTGGGTAGAACAAGTCGCCGTCCCCGGAGAACAAAATGATAACTGCCATTATCTTAGTTTTAGTGTTATGTCATTTTTGGGATCTGTGGGTGGTAATACATCTGCTCAATTTTTTCGAAATTTTTATACAGTTATTTGACGAAGTTACAAAATTTTACAATAGTATTCAAGCATTTAACACAGGCCTTAAATTACGGGAATAAAGTGTTAATATAATATTATCGTAATGTTTTCCTACTTGTTAGTATGACAAACACTCTTACAATTATATTCTCGTGAAAAATATTCGACTAGATAAGATAAAAGCAGTTATCGTTTTATTCTCGTTCAAAATCAACCAGTCGTTTCGTATAAAGATGTGTTAGTAAAACGACTTTTATGGTTTTGAACAGTAAGACATATTGTCATCCTCTTTTAACCGTCTCACCGCACTGCTGGAAGGTTCAGGTCTAGAATATCGGTTGAGGAGAGGTGGTCAGGTCATATATCACCTTCTTTACAAGGATGATCTGAAACTCTTTGTCCCCCATCAAAGACTCTCTATGCCCCCCATAAATTGCAACTGGCAAACTACTGAAGGTAACAGAAACTTTCAGCAGCGCCATCAGGATGGAATTAGGTGTGGACAAATGTGAAGTGAAGGGAGATTATGGAACTCAATCCACGGATTCCATATACCTTAGATCTCTCTCCTCAACAGAAAGTATTTAGGTATGTCGGAAGCATTAAGCATCAATACAGTCGACATGAAACAATCGTTACTAGTTACTGCAGACATGAAACAATCGTTGAGGGAGCGCTTCATTGGCCACCTGAATAAGGTGCTAACAACAACAACAACATCCATTTATTTTCAGGCTACTTTGACCCATAGATATAAATGTATAGCTTACAGACTAACATACATAATGATATAATACAAATTGTGTTAGTAAATAGAACCTTAAAACTATATTAGTAACACTTCAGTTGTGCACTGTGTCACTGCGCGTTCATGTGGCACTTGCTCGTGGAAGCGACAATCCTAAAGTCCTCGTCCAAGACGAGGTGCTGATGACAAGAATTGGTGACGCCTTAAAGTTGACTTTACGGCGCGACTCAAGCAGTTACACTCTCGTTACCTACTTGGTCTTCTGACGCAAGTACTCAACGATGTCCTCCACCGTAGTGGTGTAGTGTAGGCTGGAGATGTACGCCGAAGTGTTCGGCTTCGCGGCACGAATAGGCACTAGGCACGTTGAGCTCCGATGGAGGCGTATCGCAGCGGTGCTTATTGGTACGTTGACGGTGCTTCCTATTCAACACTGTCACAAAACGATCACCAACCTGTAACAGTGCCTTTTCAGGCACGCAGCGGCTAAGCAGGCTTTTGTCAGGCGGAAACAAGGTGCGCGCCTTCAACGGTTGGGTCATGCCGGTTTTGATGTATTCTTTCGGTATCTTCAAAAGAACTCAGACGCAACTTGATGCCCGGAATAGGAGAATCCGTGCACTGCTTACTGAAAATCGGATGCGTCACCCTCGTTCGTTGGTAATGAGACTGTATATCCCACGGAAGTGTGGGATCATGGCTTCTTAAATGCTAACTAACCGTGAGGTATCGCATCCGTGCACAACCGTGAGGTATATAGTCTCTCGGAATACTTCCTAAAAGCCGACGACGTGAGGATGCACCGAGACTTAATTTCAGTGGACAAGGGCCTCACCCTCCCTGTCTAACGAGAACTGGCGCAAGCCTATAGTATTAGACACTAATGACTGCCCTGCATGAGCCCGATGTAGACTTCTTAGCATCGGTATCGTGGATTTGCTTCGGTGACCTCTTCGGGGAAACCGAAGGTATTGTCTGTGCAATAATGGACGAAGTTATGATGGCGAACTACTACCGGAATTACATCGTGAAGGATGGCACGGTTGATATAATATATATGTCGGGCAGGCCACCGGCCGGGAGAATCGATCCGACATATTATTTCTGGCTGTTCTTGTCTATCTAACGGAGAGTACTTGCATAGACACAACCTCGTTGCCAGGATAGTCCACCAGCAACTTGCATTGAAGTACAACCTTGTGGAATCAGAAGTGCCATACCATAAGTATGCGCCTGACCCAGTTCTCTATAGTGGTAATATCACGTTGTATTGGGATCGATCTGTCATCACTGACTGGACTATTGTTGCCAATAAGCCTGACATTGTGGAGATAGATCGATTGGAGTGTCACGCAATGATGATCCTCGTGAGAGAAAGATAGATTTTCGACATGTGGGGTGTGAGTACAGCAGTCATTCTGCCGATAGCTGTGTCGGCCATTGGCTTAATAGTCAAAAGCCTCGACCAACATCTGAGGATGCTTTCGCTTGATTCAGAAAGCAGAACTTCTGGACACGGCGCGTATTGTTAATAAATTCCTCTCTCAAGAGCTGCTCGGCATCAGGAGCAGCTCTCGAGACTGTGACTTGAGAGGTGGACTACTTTAAAAAAAAAAATATATTTTTATAGGAATACTTAAAAATGTATTAAATGTGTATTAGAACAAATAAATGAAATAATTCAGATAATATAAGATCATGTAGCTGACTTTAATTAATACCAAATAGTTTTTTTCACTATTGTTTTGATTGTTTTTTTTCATGTTTTTTATTTTTGAGGAGTGAGAACCTTGTTTTTTTGCTATAGAACGATTTGGAAGACATTGTTACAAAGTTAATATTAAAACACTGGAATTGAATTGATTACCATAATTATCATAGTTTTATTGGGAAACCAAATTCAAAGTCCATAAAAGAAAAAAAGTTTCACAATATTTACGAGAATAAGACGATATTAAAGTATTATCATCATCACTTGCACCCTAAAAACCCGTAGAATAAAATGATAAGTAATGAGTGCAATATTTGATTCTGGTCAGGCTGTACGGAGAATAAAATGATAATCGACATTATACAACTTAGACGATGACGGATTTTGACTAACTTCTTATTTTGTAAATAATATCTCTATTTTAATAATTAGACATATTTCACTAAAGCGTTACAAACCTACAAAAAATAACTTCTTTTCAAAGCTAACAATCATCAGTCTACGTCCAGTATTTAAGGAGCAATCGAAGAAAACATGTTTTTTATTTTTCCTGAAAAGTTGCGTTTTTGTAATTATCATTTTATTCTCCGGGGACGGCGAAGTGTGTTCTACCCAATAATGTGCACATTTTGCTATACTAAACTATACCTTACCTTAAATATTGAACATCCTATTTCCAAAACATTTTTGCATAAACGAGGGTCTCGTGATAGGTCTCCTAACACCTTGATCTATTTAGTATGAAAAGATTAACTCTTTCATTGTACTTACATTAGATAATTGCGATCTTAGCTCCAGTCTTATGAAAGGCCAGTATAATTCACCTCTGCCTGAGCATGTCCCTAACTCCTCAGTTATACCATTTGGTAATGTTGAGCGTAGGGTTGCCACCATTTCTAACTGAAAGATAGAAGAGAGATAAACCATGATCTAAGAGAAAGATTTACTATCCAGAGAGAAATATTGTTTGCAAGTCGTGTGCACGCAAAACTACAAATCTTCTGGAGATCTTTCATCCAAATTGGAAAGAAATTGTGT
This sequence comes from Eurois occulta, assembly GCA_950022335.1. Taxonomy (NCBI): domain Eukaryota; kingdom Metazoa; phylum Arthropoda; class Insecta; order Lepidoptera; family Noctuidae; genus Eurois; species Eurois occulta. Next base: position 18,935,087 of record OX465485.1, on the reverse strand, counting down.
TTGTGCATCGTTAAACAATGGTGTATTATGAAGTGTTTTTTTTTATTTTAGTTAATATTTCGTTTGATATAGGATGTTTCCGGTTACAACCACAGAAATAAGTTCAGTTTTTTGATACAATGTAATGAGAAAATAAAATTGTTTTAGCGGTTGATAAAATTTTATTGTGCGTGGTCCCTACTCGCACTTGGCCGGTTTTGTTATTATGGTAATTAGGTTGACTGGTATTTAGTAACTCAACTCATCATCTGCCTAGCCTTTTCCAATGTTGGATGCAGCTGAGTACCAGTATTTTACATGAAAATCTGACATTCACAAACCAGTAACTGGGTAATTAATACGATACCTCTTGGTAAGACTGAATTTCAGACTTTCGGCTTCTACTCGTAAAAACAATCAAAGATCTACAAATGACAGTTGGAACCAACGGCTTACCATGCTTTTGGAGGCACGGAAGACACTCGGGTATGTAATTATGGTCACCCATCGACGGAGCAACCTCGGCAAGCACGGCTTAACCTTGAAGATCTACCCGTGCGGCTGTTATTATTTAGCTCCGAGCTCCTTTAGTAGCTACTTAATCCATTTTAATAAAAATCAAACATACATCACTCGACGAAGCAGCAGCCCTAAAACTCACTGTCTCGTACTTCGTCACGGATATCTGAATCCCTCCCAAAATATTTCTTCTATTGGGTAAGAAGATCTCGTCTATATGGACTTTGGCTGATGAAGGGAGAGGCAGCTCTTTGCAGGGATCTTCGTTATCACAGATGTGGAAGGCGTTACTGAGGCTGGACATGACAGTTAGCTGCCAGGGAGCATCAAAGCCAATGTTGGGTGCCTGGGCGAGCGTCCCATGGCCCAGTACTGTGTAGCTGTGGATAATATTTTATATGGGTAGACCAAGAGATTGAAGCAAAATAATTGTGTAATTCGACGTTACTCTGGAACTGAACGAGCGAGTAGCGGCCGCTGTTCCGTCTATTGGTAACTTCGTATTATGTTTGCATGTCTCAAAGAGTTCTCTATTGTGTTCCTTAACTTTTTTATCAATAATCTAAAATGCCATGTTTTTTTGTCCTAATCATAATTTGTACGAATGATTACTTACCCGACCTTAACATCACATGCCATAAAATTGAAATCCCTAAATATAATATGCCCTATATTCGTTTGTCATAAATATTACAATCAATTATACAAAAGGACAATGACCAAAGTTGGTACCAAAAAGTCTCGCGCCTCAAAACCAAAATATTATAGTAATTAGTTTCATATTTTTTTACGGCACTACGCGTCGGGGATTTGATTTTTGAACTGGAAATATACTTTTCGAGTTTAAAAGTACGAATATTGTTTTACTCCCTTTATATGACGTTCCGTTTCAACTGAATATAAATGACGTTCCGTTTCAATTGAACAAACCCTTGTCTGTCGAGCGGACTCTAAAATTAATTACAATTAAGTAAGATCAGTACACCAAATCGATTTAGTTTGGTTTATTGCTATTTGCAACAAAATAGATTTTCTCAGCCTAAAGATTTTGATTTATCGATTACATCCCTAAATCCCGACTAGTTTATAGCACTTACTATACTCTATGGTTTATAGTTATCTTATCTGTGGCATCTGACATTTGTACTGTACTGACTGACTATTGGCAATGTAAAGGTCTAAAATAAAATCGAGTTTCAGTCAAGCATACTGTGGATGTTACTTTAACTCGTAATTCTTACTAATATTAGTGTATTACGCTGTTTTTAGAGCAATAATGTAATGTATGTGTGTTAAAATACGTCGTTGGTAGCGTCGAAAAAATAGACCTACTTTTTAGGTTAGTTTCGATTTTATAAAATAACTCTGAAACGCGGGTTTTTTTTCAAAAATAATTTTTGTAGGAGTTAATACGATCAGTGTAGTCTATAAAAAACAAGGTTTGATTTTGATGCAGCATGGTACGGGATTCCATACTTCCATGAGCATTATCTTTTGGCGGATGACGTCATGATCTAAAAATAGAGAAGAGGACTATCAGATGCGACGACTTTCTGTCACAATATCGTCGTGGCTCCACCGGCCTTCGGCCTACGCTCCTCACGCCAGCTAGCAAGACTTTTATGATAATTTACATGAAAACTGATGATTATCCATGCATTGCGGTAATAACACAATACAATACTTGGGACATATGACTTTAGGAGATTATATTAGCATATTACTCGATATTAAGACGGAACAGTTTTAGAAGTAAGGTTACTGTTACTGTTAGCCTGTGTCATCCCACTGCTGGGCAAAGGCCTCACCCCAAGACTTCCAAATTCTTCGTTCCAGGACCAATGTGGACCCACATTGGCCCTGGAACGAAGAATTACACTGGTCGTTGGTTTAAGTAAGGCGAAGTAAGGTTAATATTATGTAAAACAAAATTTCGAATTTTTGAACATTATGGTTACTGAAGTTTGTAATCCACTATACGGTTGCAGAGAAAAGCAGTCTGTAAAAGTTTATAATCACTTTATTTAACACTGATTACACTATTACACGTCACGAGTACAATTAACACGTCTTCACTTGACGAGTGCTCAAACTCGACTGCCTTGCTAAAATGGCGCTGCCTCGTAACCTTTTTGATTCCTACTATCTACCAGACTAAAATAGTCAAGCGACATCGCAATATCCGTTAGTGCCATTTTAGCATTTTAAACAAATCAAATAACTTATTAATTTTACCTGATACATTTGTGTAATTTAAAAAAATACTGTAAATATCTTAAAACTACATAAAATTATAGTATTTAGTGTTTAAATAGCTAAAAAGTTTATAGAAAACGTGTTAAGGATAATGATTTTCGGACAAACAATTTCAGGAGAAGACACTGAGTATCGTCTTAAAGACATCCAGATATAATGTATGTATGTACACTAAACTTAATAGAAGAGATTTTAGGGTTCCGTTGCTCGCGACTTTCATCCACATGCAATTATTATAAAAATATTACTTCCGCGTTTGAATCGGATTTTTTTGCACGGAACCCTAATCGTTTTTTTTTCTAAAATAAAAGTAGTCGAAGTTAATTTTAATGACATCAGCTAACTGCCAATAGAAGTTTCTCTGTCCCCCAAAATCGGAGCAGCCGTTTCGGAGATTAGCCGGAACAATCAAACAGACAAAAATATTTTATTTATTTGTATAGATGTATAGATAACAGAACCATCTACAACTAAATTAAGTAAAGTAAGTTCCAACAAAATTCAGCAGAATGCTCAGATTTAACTGCTGCAAGTTAAATTTGAGTATTCTCTTGAATGCATACTTGCATGTATTCTGTTGATTTTTTGTGAATTTTGTTGGAATTTGCATGTATTCTGTTGAATTTTGGTGAATTTTGTTGGAATTTGCATGTATTCTGTTGAATTTTAGTCAATTTTGTTGGATTTGCATGTATTCTGCTGAATTTTGGTGAATTTTGTTGGAATTTGCATGTATTCTGTTGAATTTTGGTGAATTAGAGACCTCTTTCTTCTTTTTTCTCTCAATAGAGAACTCTTTGTTGGCTTGTTGTGGTGCCTGTGTACTCGATGAGATTTTTCGTTCATGATAATGATAACATGAGGAACTTTTGTGCCAAATTACATGCTTTTAGACGTTCTGTGGTTTAGGCTGAGCATTGTTTTAACCCTTGGCCACCTAACGTGTATTCTAGTAACACATCCACCTAACGTCGGTCATGGTGACCGATTGCGTATAAGTACTATTAAGAAGGTGAAAAGGTCATAATTTGGTAAAAATCAAAACTACATCATATTTTTCAGTTGTTTTTATTTTAAATTGTTTTAATAAACTCTTCAAATTAACACTTTTTATTTTTTATTATTATTTATGAAAGTTGACTAACAAATATTTTAACAAAATATAGGTGTTTTAATTGAGCTGAGATCTAAGCAATAACAATAAATAAAACTACTTAGTTTTTAATTATTTTACTGACTTAAATATGTAACTTCATAGATTAAACTATCATTGGCATAATCAAATCACAATCATTACAAAATTACAGCCTCCAAACATTTACAATTTTTCTACAATTTCTCGGTCTAATGGTACATCTTCTACGTCACTGCAATCTTCATTTGGTATTTCCGGCACGTCCCTTTGATCCTCTGAATCTGAATCACACTCTTCCAACCATCTACTGATATTTTGATCACGGACAGACGTAATAAACCAAAAAAACAGCAAGAAAACGTTAACACAAAAAGTAACGTAACATTCTAACGTCGGTCACCATGACCGCAAACGAAATATTATATTTACCTGAATTTTTTCACTGCGCGCACGTGTTGCTTGGTCCAGCGCAGAGCGCAAACTGGAGAGGGAGGGGAAAAAGTACATGGAGTCACAGGCGTGTGGCCCGCGTAGAAACGGAAATATTTGAAAAAATATATCGCGTGGAGTCACTGTGACCGACGCTAGGTGGTTAAGGGTTAAGTAAAAAAATAATTTTAGCTAAAAAGATTCGAAAATGAAACAAGAACTTACCCAAGATAATTAGGCGCCAAATCGAAAGTGATATGAGAATTATAAACTTGAGGCAAATCTTTCGCAGTGTCATTATTATAAACTTTCACTGTGCTCTGCGATATACTGCTTTGGACATCAAAATGGACTTTAACATGTGCGTGACAGTAGAAAACTCCTTGGAAATGCGGGATCCATTTGCATTTAGGCGTGACGACACTTATTCCGGTATACTGTTGTAGACCATACACTCCGCTTAAGGCTGAGGCTACTGAGTAAGAGTATATGGTACCAGGGAACATCAAAAAGAATTCGTTCATCAGGCTTGACAGTGCTTCGTTTGTACCAAATGCTCGCTCCATTACCTGCAGAAACGTTCATGGTATCAATTTCTCTGGTCTGATGCCACATGATGACATTGGGGCGATGTATTTAAGCTCATAGCACACGCACGTAGTTACGCACGACGACGACCAATCAAGCTATGCATAACCAAATTAAGCTGATCTCTCATTGTACGGGAATCTCATACAAAGCGAGGTCAGGTTATACCGGATATACATAGCTTGATGTGTTGACGTGTACCTACACTGCACTGAATCGGCATCACCTTACATTTTTATGTTTGAGTTGAGCTCGCAGAGCTTATAACTGTGTCACAAAATCTTTAATTCTAGTGACATGCCACACTATGCGACATCGGTGCGTCTTGTCGGAATTGAAGCCAATCACCGCTGGTGCGACACCGCGTCTCCTGTGGCAATCGCGTACAAGTATTTTGTGTGGCCTGGGTCTTGGGTACTTAAATTAAAACTATTAACTTTCAATGACAGGGATTTAAAACAGTTTTTTAATTCATGTTAACCCAGTAGAATCAGACAGTAGACGTAATTTCCTCGCGCGAACTAACTTCTTGCGGGAGGTGCCCCTCACGAGTGCACTCCGCTCTCTCAACCTCATTACTGAGGACTTGGACCTATTCTGTTGCGCTTTGGGTGAATTTACAAGAGTAGCTACGTACCTATGGAATTTACTATGTTAAATACAGTTGTACTATTTAAATTTTAAGTTAGCTACAATATCGCATTGGGTCTACATTGGGACCCGCCACACCATTCCCAAACCACTGTAACTCCTGAAAGCCAGAATCAACAGTGACGACCACCAGAAAAGCGCCGAGGCAATGAAGCTCGACGAAGTCCCAGAGAAACAATTTAACTGTCTTGGATTCCGTAACGAAATTAATCAGAAAAGTATAGCGAAGGAGTAGGAAACCATAATTTCCACTTGCCTCCATATCAGCAGGAGACAGTAACCAAACATGGTCTATAGGCACAAAGGGACATTTACATCTGGGATAAGCCCAGTTGCATAGCACCACGGATAAATATTATCATTAATGGGTCCTAAGTTGTAAGCTGTTATATATTTGATTCCAATAATACTCGTAGTTATGGTGAAACGCTTGAACGCACGGTGTTTTAGTTTCTACAAGGTCCGTATAGTAGATAACGCCGGATGTAACGTGTACACTATTCAACATAACATTGCGTTCATTCTGCCAAAGACTGCACTCCCATAAAATATGATGTGCAGACTGTTCATATTCGCAGTCAGATGTAGAAGAATATTTGTATGTAAATTAAAATTAAAACCAAATATTACACATTAAGACTCATCCAAATAAGTAAAATTATAATAACTCAAGTAAATATAATTATGATGTAAAATATAAATACCACAAAAGTTATTTATTTACTATTCTAATTTAATGTTTATTTAATTTTCTATTAAAAAGCGCCTTCATCCTCTCTCCTATTAATTAACTTTGCTGTGCCCGACAGAGTCCATAATTGATTCAATGTTTTAACATACCCACTGTTTTATTTTACATTATGGAATGCAATAAAGTATTGAGTATTGAGTACCACATAGGTACTCAATACTCAATACTTTGATACTTTGTAGAGTAAATAAATATATTTTATTACTAACTTACGATTTTTGTAACCTCAGGAGTAAAAAGTATATTGGCCGAGAGGACTTTCCTAACCCAAGTTCCTCTCCAATAGGATTGAAGAACAATCGCTGCTTCGTGTTTTCTGATCATTTTTTCCCTCTCCTCTTTCATGATGGCGCAGTGGATCTCACTCGTGGCTAACTCACAAACTTGCGACACCACAGGCGGCTCGGGTGCCTTTAGCAACTGAGCCATTAATTCTGGTGCGACTATAGGCTTTTCTTCATAAGCCTGTAATTTCGTTTATAACTATACTAATATTATAAAGAGGAAATATTTTTTTGTTTGTACCTACTGGACCGATTTTAACCATTTTTCACCAATAGAAAGCTAAATTATCGAGAAGTAACATAGGCTAATTTATTTTCAAAACAATTAGAGATCTTTAAGAAAATTACAATAACGTAACCCAAAGTAGCACATGATTAAAGTACTCATTATTACCTACCTACAAAAAAGTCCGCAAGGGAATATAATATCTAACTGATAGTTACGTCAGAATAGCAGCTTTTGTGTTCTAAAAAATAATTAGATCGCCAGTAGAAACAAAAGTTGGCTACATTCGTATCGCATGAGCATGGATTGTGGATGTTCATTACTTGTTCACGGAAAAACTACTGAACGAATTTTAATGAAATTTGGCACACATAGTTTATAACCTGACTAACACATAAAATACTTTTTATCCTGGTAGTACGATGCCGAGGCACAATTATCAAACTGCAAAGGCTAGTCTTTTATAGATTCATAGGAAATTGGTCTAGTAGCAAGCGCTACTGTCGATCACGAGGTCGTTGGGCAAAGTGTACTAACTGTGTTTTTTCCAACAGCAGCCCGGATTCTGCATTTGTGCCCAGTTAATGGCAAAAGACTCGTCCACTATTACCTAAAACTCAATTAAAACCAGCGAAATGCGAGTGTGGCTTCTAAATCACATCTCTGGCTAACACTTTGGATATGACAAGTGTGAAGTTAAACATATAATGTGAAAATTCAAATGGAATAAATACATATTACTTGTTCTCCTGTTTCGGCATCTTGATCTCCTGGGAGCTCTGGTACTTGCTCCTCCATAAATTCTATCTCCTCAATTTCAGGCATTAAACAATCACAAATATCTAAATTCGCGATTTCTCTTAACGATCTAGGGGGCCGAGGCTTTGGAGGAAACCCGAAATCAGGGTCACAGAAGTATTTTCTTAAGACATGGGAAACTGCCTTCCATTCCGTCTGACTTAGAGTCCTAGAGAGAAGAGACTGGAGAGCTTGTCTAAACATCCAATGAAGAAGATGTCTGTCATAGCCCACCACAGAGTCATCCCAAGTTAAGTCCGGTAGATATGACCTGTTGAAAGAAAGAAGACTTCAATTTTCTTTTTAACGTGCGTTCTTTCCTGGTGCTATACTTGCTAAAAGTGGGCACTGTGGTGCCAATTTAGGAAGCTAATGAGATACGAAAGTCGTGCCTGTAATTTGCATGATAAATGTGAAACTGCTCGTAAGACAAGAGGACGTTTCAAGAAAATTTAAGAACAAAAACTTTATGGCACTTAATTTCACAAGTTCTTTTTTGACAAATTGGTTTTCGAAAGACACATTCACTCATAAGCTACCTGAAAAGTATCAGTTGAACATCCTGAACGCCGTAAAATTCTCATAATCAGCAGTTTATGGTGAATATTGGAAAAAATCGAGTTCCATGTCTGGAAACAACTCAGTTTGGATCCCAAAATTTCAGCAAAATTGTTGCAAATTAGATATAGTATCACCCATTTCAAGGAATGCATCCAATTACCAATCACCCTGTATAACCATGTGGGTCTCTCAAAAACATGGCTCTATCAACGTGTATCAAGACAATGGTTGTTGAGATATTCGCTTCTGAAGCCGTAAAATTGTGCCCCCCCCCCCTCGTTCTAATATCTAAAGTAAGAGGAGAAAATTTCTGAAAAAATTAAGTTGACAGAACGTAAAAAACCACTTTCAACGAAAATTTGTTTGAACAAGATTTGATTAGCTCATGAGATATGTGACGTTTTGTAAAACTGCAGCTGTGACTTTGTTTTTCATTAACATACTGAAAAATCAACTTACTTTGGCTGTTGAGTGTAAATTGACCTATGCATGAGCGTTAAAAATATTGTTATTAAATTGTTTGGTGCTACGGAAGCCTTTGTGTTTATTCGACTCGCACAGGGTTTTTATATCAACTGCTTGGATCAAAATATTTGAATGATGATGATGATGTATATGCTGTCTATAGTGTCGATTCTATTTTGTATTTTAGTCACTTTTAGATGGCTGATCTGGCATGTAGCGCTCAAAATGGTAGTCTCATTTTGACTTGAGATGCTCAAGGTAACCAGAAAAATGGAAATAAATAAAGAAAGAAAACTATTTGTTAAGTATTCTTAAGTATCTATGTTTATTGGAACTACGACTGACTTAAAGAAATTCGATACCTGAAAAACTCTCTATCAGTGGCTATTGGAGTTGGACCGATTCGGCTAATTTTGATCCAGTTTGAAAAAGCTGTTCCAAGGTTCAAGAGAAACTTCGATGCCCAGGAACATTCGCGGATGGCAGCACCCAGTATCACATCTCTTGTACTGAGGAGTAGTGCGGATTCGCTGATGGCCGCCAAGTGCCAGTTAACCCGGTAATGTGTCCAGATCCTGTCAAAATGGAGCGAATATAACGGGGGGATGTATTTCTTTGTTTTCGCGTAAAAAACCCGATTGACAATGTGTGTTTTAAAGAAATGATTGACTCATGAAACTACTTACAGTGACCTCCAAAAGTAAGTTGTTTTTTTTTCGCTTAAAATGTAACGTTACATTTAAAAAAAATGTTTCAAATGTGTGTGAACTGCATACTATTTATTATTTTGTTTGCCTGAACTGTTCCACTTCCAGGCAAACGCATCCCCCTATTTCTTCTACTTCTCTCGATGTTGTGCCTCTTCTCCCCAATTAATGAGGAAGTAATCCAAGGCGTCGCGCCATCTTCTCCTCAGTCTGCCGCTACCCCGTCTAGCTGTGTCTCTCAGGGCCCCAGTTTTGCGATATTCGGCCACAACTTTTCCGGCATCCTTGCCTAGTCTCATTTTAGTTTTATACTATAATATAGTTTCTATCTATAATATAAAAATGAATCGCAAAATGTGTTGGTAAGCGCATAACTCAACAACGCCTGGACCAATTTGGCCAATTCTTTTTTTTAAATGTTCGTTGAAGTTCAAGGATGGTTTTTACGGAGAAAAATTTAAAAAATTGCCTGGATATGTCTAAAAACAACACTAGGATACTTTTTTTTTGGTAGGATTAGGGTAGGAGTAGTGTAGGAGTAGGTTAAGAGTAGGGTTGGAGTAGTGTAGGAGTAGGGTAGGAGTAGGGTAGGAGTAGGGTAGGAGTAGTGTAGGAGTAGGGTAGGAGTAGGGTAGGAGTAGTGTAGGAGTAGGTTAGGAGTAGGGTAGGAGTAGTGCAGGAGTAGGTTAGGAGTAGGGTAGGAGTAGTGTAGGAGTAGGGTAGGAGTAGGGTAGGAGTAGTGTAGGAGTAGGGTAGGAGTAGTGTAGGAGTAGGGTAGGAGTAGGTTAGGAGTAGGGTAGGAGTAGGGTAGGAGTAGGATAAGAGTAGTGTAGGAGTAGGTTAGGAGTAGGGTAGGGTAAGGGGTAGGACACCACGCGAACGAAGTTGCGCTGGGCAGCTAGTTAAATATAAATTTACTGGATTATAATAATAAAGGAAGAAACGACACGGACACGGCTCGTATAGTTAGGAGGTTCCTCTCTCTGGAGGCCTGACCGCCGGTAGCTTGGACCCTGTTCCCGATACCGGTGGGCTACTATTTTTTATATTTTTTGTAAATGTTTTTTTCTTTTTATATTGGAATATTTACAAATGTAATTAATATGTTTAAAAACAATTAAAGGAAGAAACATAGTTGAATTTACAATAACTGAACCGAAGTGTACAGTTCAAACAAACAAAAGTATAATTTTAGATGTCAATGCGACGAAGCATTTGAAGTGAAAAATTTCAACAAACTTTGGGGTCACATAAGTATATTGTCATGGGTTCGATTTCTGGGTCAGGCAACGTGTTACCTATTGGGTTTTTCCATCAAGATTTTTGCAGTAACAGCCCAGTCTATTTCAGGGTACTATACAAGGTGCAAACGGACCCTCACGTAGCTGTCAACCAAGCCTTCTGTACATCTAACTAACTCTACGCAAAAAAAAATTGGTATGTAACGACTTTTTTTAAGATTAAAAATCCCAGTTTACGGTTGAACTCAATGTAACGCACTCAAAACATTGTAATGGATACATTGAATAGTAGGTACAAGGGTCATGGAAGTATTTAAAGTTGTAACATTTAAAAAGTAAATACTTGTGAATGTGTTTACTTTGACCTCCAATATTTTCGTAACAAGAAGGTTCCTAGGTATGGTCTAGAACAAAAAAAAAATCGCAATAACGGGAAGACCAACATGCCTTTCGGATTCCCTAATGGTCTTTTATACAGCCATTAGGTTCACCACTGATAAAACTCTTTGGGTATAACAGACGTGGTAATATGTTACAAAAAAATTCAGCACCTCACCTAAAAAAGTGTCTCCCGGGCTCGAAAGAAATTTCAACTGCATCATACCGTATCGTCGTTAAAAACGCTTTCACTACTGGAATATCTGTGTCTTTAAACCATTCAAATTTTTCCAGGACCAAATAACCAGGTTCTATGAACTCATCTACTGGAGAACCACTATTCATTAGAACTCTTGGATGCAAAGTGGCGAGGGATATCCTCAGTATATTTTGTTCGGGACCATCAAGTTGTAAGTATAAAGGTGCATTAGAAGGAGCCACCACGTCTCCCATTTTAGCGGGACCCGACTTGGTGGTCCTTATAGGTGGGCTACTGCCCGCTGCTACCGCGTTAAACAAGGATGGGTAATATACCACTTGGAGGCACCTCAGAAGAGCAAAGAACTGAAACATGACATTAAAAGTAAACTTTAGAAAACCTTTTCGAAGATAACGAATAGTACTTTTTCTAATGCTTGGTAAAGTTGACCATTTTTGTATAATGCAAGTGTATCCAACGACTTTGAAGATATGGCAAAATAACGTGCTTTTGATTGAGATTGTTTTTATTTTTGTATGTTAACGGCTCTTCAATTGCGTGACAAACTTTATATCATCTATGTATACGAAGGATTTTCAAGCAATATATTTTAATTAATTGCTACACAAATGTTAAAAACCGTCGCTCGACAACGTAAATAACGCAGTAAATATTGTTGAATAATTGTCCAAATTAATGGATTATGAGTGTTCTAAAATAACCCCTGTTTACATACTACAAAAGATAAAAGTTGGTTTTAAATAGTGAACGAATCTATCCATCAACATAGTCCATATTGTCCCACTGCATTACAAAGGCTACCTTCCCGCTAACTTTTCTGCACATTTCTGTCTTCTGCTAATGTGGACCGCTTGATTTCCACATTGGTCTGCGGCAATGTCATCTAGCATTAGGTCAACGCAAACCCCATTCACGGCCTCTGGCTGAATGTAAGTTGCGTCGAGTCACACGAATGCGCGTCATTCGTTTTCCAGCACTGCGCGTAACTGCCATGGTGCTCGACTCGTCGATGATCTAAAGCACTTTTTTCATTTATTTTCTCAGCTGTCGTTGATAAAACACGCGTGTTGGTTGAGCGTATCAATCATGGCTAAGTGGTTGAAAGGAAAAAAATACTAGTACAGAATACCATCTCATATTGTATCCATTCTCGTAGTTCTGCTTTAGCTTGCTGCGTTACGGCTAATGCTTGTTGGATTTGCGATTTCGTAACATCTTTTTTCTTTTTCTTTGGTGCGTCATCATCATCAGTCTTCTGTGATGTTAAGATAATAGATTATATATGACAGACTGATTTCTACAACGGCTCTTAGTAGATAGTAGTGTTGTTTATTCCACATGTATGTAACTGTGATGATGACTAGTATTCAACTATTTTCATTTTACTAACCAATTGACTTTTCACTTGTTCTTCTACAAAGCACATTGTTATCTGTAACGAATCGAAGTTCACAGTTAGAAAAATAATAATAATAAAAAAAAGTTTTCATTGTTTTTTCTCATAAAATTGTTCTAAAGCACAAAATTGAGGCAGCCCCAGTAAGTTATATGAATACTTGTGATAGGAATACCTCGCAGCTTGCCGTGGGTTGCAATCTACAATGTTGAGACATAATTAAAAAGAAAAGTAAAGGTTTAGGTTCTAGGATGATACAAAATTATTGTAGCATGTTCAGGTATGTGTAGTGTTTGCGTGTGTGTGTGTGTGTATGTATGGGGGCGGGCAATGTGCGGGGTGTGTGAGTGTGCGTAGGTGTGTGTGTTGTTAATGGTTGATTGATTTATGTATGTTATGATTGATAAAGAAAAAATGCAAAGATGAACATAAAAATGGACGGGTTATGTAAAATTGCTACGAAGGAAACGGAGATGACTATAAAGGTGACGGCTGTAGAAATGGAACAAGAAGACGTGAGGCAGGAGTATGATGCTTACCGATTCCGTGCTCTGCACATCCAGCAGATGGGGAGCGTAGGAACTCTTCAACAGGCCGTTCACTTTGATGAACTTGTCCCGAGGACAGTCGTAGGCCGCATAAAGACCATGGGCTCTAGCCCAGTCTACCCAGCGGTAATACTTCCACAAGGCTACCTCTGGAATAAGTAAATACAGGCTGAAGACATTGTTACCATAGGATAAGATCATTTTTATTTGTCAAAAACATGACTTAACACACATGGCTTGCAAGATGTTGCATCAAATTATATTGCAGTTATATTTTGCCTTCACGTCGCGCGTCGTTCAAATCTATGAGGTAGGAAAAATTTAATGAAATTTAATGTTTTTTTGTGAAATAATGAGAATCGATCGATGAATGAATTTTTCAATGGGTATCGTTCGCATGTGTTGCCGATCGTGGATACGTTTTACACACACATATGCATTTGAGTTCTCATTATTTCACAAAAAAACATTAAATTTAGTCTTTCGTGTTTTTTTTTATTGTTACTTTTTGAAAAAATTGTCCCAATCGTTTCGAATTCGATGATCGAGTTAATGGTATTCGGTTCCAGAACGACCTAAAAATAATGGTGTATAAAAATTTAGTCATAATCTCATGGCTACATTTTAACAGCGGCAAATGTCGATCTGCAAGGATTAGCAGTGCTTGCCAAGTTGGTCCGTGGATGGGTGACCATTCCGTATCCATTACATATCGAGTTCCCTTCGTGTTTCGGAAAGCACAGTAAGCCCAAAAGTCTGACAACCAGTCTTATCAATTAGTATCGTTTTACCCAGGTTCTGGCTTTTGGAGGTCAAATAGGCAGTCGCTCCATGTAAAATACTAGTACTCAGCTGCATCTGGTTAGAGTGGAAGCCAACGCCATCATAGTTGGGAAAAGACTAGTTAGACGATGATGCAAAGAAATTAAGTCCTACCTGGCTCTGGCAAAGGCTTCTTTATGGGTACGTCTCGAGCCATCGTGATGAGTAGACTCATTTCATGGCCAGGCGTTATACCTGGGAGGTGATAAGGTGGATATTCTTTGGTGTCCTTAAGGATGGCGTACGTCAATGCACCAGGTCGCTGAAACCATCAGAAAATTTTATGACACAGGAACTGAAAAAAAAGGAATTATTAAAAGGCTTTATAAATTGGGGAATGGAATGGTGTGATACGACAAAGATGGAGTTTAAAAGAAGATGCAGTGACTAATATTGAAAAGAGTTTGCTTAGATGGTTTGGTCATGTTGGGAGGATGTTTGAAAAGCGACTAACAAAAAGTATAAACAGGGCAGATGTGAGTGGCGACGCCGAGAGGAGATGCCCTAGAAGGACATACACTGATCTTATTGGTGATGTCCTTCAGAAATGTCAGATGCGTAGTACTCGCAACCGGCGTGCGTGAATGACCAGATGTATCAACGTAGACGAGGCAAAAGAATTTTGTAAGGATCGCAGGGTTCGGTAGGCTCTGCCTACTCCCGTGGGTACTCTAATAAAAGAAAATCATTTGTTTCTTGATGCCTACAGGCAAAGCACACACAATTCAGAAAGAACAAGTTGGAGGAAAATATGCATCACATTCGCGTGAAACGGCCATCGTTCAGCATAATGCTGTGTCACCGAATGAGCCGTTGATCGAAGTCACATGTCTTCGAATTCTCAATTCTAACCGCTGGCCCACTCCACTGCTTTTTTCATAGACAATAAAGTTAAATTTCCATTGGAACCAAAGTTAATTCAGAATTTTTGGCTTACTTTAACAACGGCTGCTAAATCTTTAGCTGTGGGCTTCTTAACGCTTCTGGTTTTAATCGTGCTGGTGTCGTCTACATCATCCCAGACAAATAATGGTACTTCAGATATAATACGCGTCCATAAGTCTTCGGAACCTGTTGTTGAAAGTTCAATGATTTTCAGTCTAGTAAAATGTTGCGTTGATTTGGCTGTAATTTGTACATCATCCCGAAAGCATCCCGAAAGTCTGACAACCAGTCTTACTAAGGGTTATCGTATTACCCAATAACTGTGTTGTGGAGGTTAGATTGGCAGTCACTCCATGCAAAATACTGGTATGCAGCTGCATCCAGTTAGACTGGAAGCTGCCCCTAACATAGTTGGGAAAGGTATATTCAGATGTTGGCAGATGATAATATACACTGTTTTAAGTTTTCGCGGTTTAAAACTAAACTTATACTGTCACTTACGGGATATCTTCCGTGATTGATCAAAGTTTTGAGTATGACTGTGGATGGGTATTAGATAAAAGAAAGACCAAAGAAAAGATGGATGGACTGTGTGAAGAATGGTAGGTATGGCACGAAAAGAGGTGTTTGATGAGATGACGAGTAATAGAGAAGTATGGAAGAAGAAGACGTGCTACGCCGACCCCAAATGAATTGGGACAGGGGCAAAATAATGATGATGAAGAAGTTGCCACGCGCTTGCGTCATGTCCGAATCGTCAGTCTTTTGAATGGGAGCTTCTTTCGGGTTCACTTAATCCCCTCTGAATATCTGACGCACAGTCACCAGAGACGTGGGGCATATACACTATCAATATCTGACGCGCTCGAGTATTTCCATGTAACAATTTTTTTCACATTTTTTTGAAAATCTGTGTTGTTGAAAATCTGTATTCCCCCAACGGTGAAAGGGTGTACATTATACAACCTTTTTTTATCTCTACCATCTAATTTATAAAATCCAATAGGCCCTACGGCGCTCGAGTAAATACCCATGTAGCCTTCGGGCCTTCGTGTGCATACGACGTTTGTCAGTAAAACACACTGTCGAACTACGTGCGTAACTTTATAGGACAGCATAATGCTTATGTTTACTTACATTCAGGTATAAGGTACCGGATATTCATACTTCCAGTCATGGCGTGAAAGATGTCAAAATCATTCATCGGTTCATCTTCGACGTCCTCCGTATCCTCATCAGAATTCATGTCAGGAGCTGCAAGCTTGAGCAGCGCCTGTGTAATTTTGATTAGCAATTAGTTGCTCGCGTGATACGAATGTTTATTGTTATTGTTGTAGGCGCTAGTTTGGTTAGGACAGTTTTGAGTTTAAGATAGTTTAAAAGTTTGTTGTGTAGGTAATGAATAGGGGATGAATGCTTGTTGACAGAAAAATTCGTAGACAATGGGTAGATAATAGAACGAGGCAATTCAGAAAACTTACTCAATTTAAGTTAATATGTAGTTAACTAAAAGCAACCAAATTGTTGTAAATATTAGCTATAATTTGCAGTGCTTAAGACACACTTGATAAGCACTTAACACAATTAGGTTATAAAGCTAAAAAAAATATTATTCAGCCAAAAAAATAACAAAAATAAGTGACTATGGCCTAGTTTTCAGCGACCGCAAACAGCAAAAATTATCCAATAATTCAGACCAAACAAGATCCTCAATTTTACATAATTTGTTGTGCCACTAGAAAATAACCCAATTTGCAAGCATCAAGTAATTTAGCTGTGCTGTCGCCATCTGAACACTTTCTCATTAGGAATTCTGCAGAACCACAGCGCCAGATTACTTTGCCGACGGTTGTGGTGAATGGGTATAAATCTCCAATTTATTTCTCAATAAACCAGCGGTTACTGTGCTTGGTCCCGTTGGGAGATGAGCGAGGAATGAGTAAAATGTGTACAGCTTTGTTTATGTGGGAGTGACTTGTGACCGGGGCTAGTCAATCGATCAGGTCTTTAACCAACCTTATTGGCTGTTTGGATTTGCCCTGTATCTACATCTTGTATAGGTAAACTAGTGGCATTTATTTATTACTAGCTTCTGCCCACGACTGCGTCAAAGAAACATATGCTTTAAGGCACACGATAATAGTGCAGATTTGTATCAGTGAAAGGTTTCTAAAATTGGATGAGTAGTTCCAGAGATTACCTTCTATATCTAAACTTACAAACTATACCTTTTATAGTGTAAATATTCGGAGAAACAAACTGATAAACAAATTATCTTAATATTTAAAAATAGAAAAAAAGATTTAGCCACATCTTAAAATCTTCATAATTCTTGAATAACTTATTCACATTTCAATAACAACTGAGCGGTTATTGAAACGACCAATATACGTGGCATATTTTTAAAAGAAATCATCAAAAAAATATCGATCAAAATGACAAAAACCTAAGCAACAGTTCTGTTATAAAACTAGGTATATCCCGTAGCGGAAAGTGACACCTTTCATCTCTCAATATAACAAAATGCTTATAACATTATTAAAGTAACGATAAGTCTATTACTAGTTCTCTTTGTGTAAGAAAGGTTATAATAATTCGTTTGCTGATTCAATAAAATAACTGAAATACTTAGTCTTTCACAACGTATTTCTTGTAGAGCGTGGTAATGAATAAACCATTCTGTATCACTCTGTATAATTCTATTATGAAAACCCATTCCTTAGTATATTCTCTAAATCATAATGGATGCAAAAGGGTGAATATTTGAAGATAGACATATTCAGGATTCGTAAATTAAGGTCAAATATTGCTTCCAATTACAACTTTTATGGATTTAACCTAAAGTTGATAGTTCAGATTAACGAAATAAATCAAACGCACAGTATTTGAACTGCTATATAGGTCTGAATCTAAAGCTGAAAATTTTCGTCGAACGGTGATGAGATATGAAACAAACGGTAATTAGCATTATAAAAATGGTAATTATGCTTCGTGATTGGTAATAATTAGAAATAAAATGAATAATGTACTTTAATCACATATTTATTAATTATTTAGGTGACAGTAAATGACATCAAACTTAGCTATTAAGCGAAGTGATTTGATAAAAAAAAAATACTCAAAAATCAACCGGTTTTCCTAAAAATAAATAACATTATCTGTCTAGTAATTCAAATAAAATCAATTAGAACACTAGTTCAAAACTCAGTGTAAATAGAACTTAGACCTATACAGGGTTATTTGTAAAACACCATGCAACCTCTTAAGAGGTCATTGTACTCATCATTATGGACAACTTTTACTATGGGACCAAACTTTCAGGTTTGGTCCCATAGTAAAAAAAAGTCACGAAAAAAAAGTCAGCTGTTCCCTACATTTATGATCGATTAACTCGTCAAAATGTAGGGAACAGCTGTTTTGTTCTTTGGTTAGTGTTCTTAATCTCTCTCACTCGGACAGTAATGTATTCCTCATTGCTTCTCCGAATAAAATTTTCTTCTTAGCTTCTTCTACTTTGGTTTTGTCTCTAAGTAGTGCTGTTACTTTAGAATTAGGACTCTGCAGTCGTTTTTTCAGTCTTATAATTATTTTCCTATACGCATGATTTTTTCGAATATAATAGAATCACTGCAACGAAAAAATCATGCGTATAGGAAAATAATTATAAGACTGAAAAAACGACTGCATTTCACATTTACCTATTTTTTTGACATGAATTGTCTATTTTCATTAATATTATCTTCGCTGTCACTGGGACTTGGTGTATTTTTATTCATGTTTAATTTCTTCCTTTATTAATTTCTTTTTTTGAAAATGTTTTCTTAAGTTTTCTCTCCATTTCTTCCGCTGTAGCCTTCTAGCTCTTGGCGTCATTTCTACTACTGACGAAAGTTTTTTCTGTTCTCTTCGTTTTTTGTATCGTTGTCGTTCTTTTTCTTTTTGAAACGCGTATAAAATAGGGTCAGCTTTGATTTTAGCGTATCGATTCGGGCGCGCGATTTTAGCTTTAGCCAATGTTTCCTCCTTCGATTGCTGCTTTTGCCGAAGCATGTTTAGTCTGAAAGAAAATAGTGGTAGGTGGGTAGCCAGTATGTAGGTTTATTTGGTTGCGGAAGTCCCAGTTCACACCGAACGATCAACAATCGATCACGCGTTGGTAGTAACAATTCTACCTTGGGCTGGCCTAGCGAAGTAAGGCGTTTCAATATAATAAGAGGCCAGCTTATACTGGTACTAATTACCATTTTCAATTGCTCATTACCGTTCGCTAAAATACGAACGGGAAAAATGGTAATTATATAAATGGTAATTAGGTTTTTGTACACTTTTTCACATTATGCGTTCTTTGTAGAACTTAAAAAAATGAGAACTTGATCAAACCAAAGAGTATCCTATGGCGTCTATTCCAATGCATGAAAATGATAAATAAACATATTAGACTTACCAGGGGAAACTCGAACGGTAAGGAGATTTTTGTTTGCCAAACACAATTTCTGGGCGATTAAGATAGGCTAGAATTGGCGCCAAAATACTTTTTGAAATGTGACCCGCACGAGTCGAGACGCGAAACGGAGTGCAACCGCCGAGTTACTCTTATAGATAGCAATACACTACGCAGAAAAAATTTACCCTGCGACTGTGTGAACAAATGGTAGTGAGTATAAAGTGTTGGGACAATTTTCAAAGTCGTTACAAATTACCTAAAAGTGTTCTTTAATGTGTATAGTTTTGCTAATTGGTAAAACATGTTGTGCACTATACAAATTACTTCTTAAAAATACGATCTTTAGGGTATTTTTATAACTTTTTGAGCATGAACTGCAAAAATTTGGAAATTGGGACACGAATGGTGATGAGATTGGAGGAACGTTTATGAACATAACTTAGTTGTTTATAACAATAGGAATATATTATGTACATCTGTATATAGTGCTGGAACTATGTTTTACGTGAAATAAAAAAAAACATAACTTTATATTTAACTAAGTAGTTATTTGGGGAGGGCCGCGTGATATGCACATGTTCAAATAATCACCCAAAAAGACCCGTAACGAAGCCGAAAGAAACTTGTTCTCCTCGACATTGCGAACATTTTTTTTGTTTTAGACCGTACCTTGGAACCTTCTCGTTGCGGACATATTGAAAGTTCCAATTTTCAACTTCTTCCACAAATTATTTTAAATTTTATAAGGTTTAAATGTACTGTACTCTACTGTACTATTAAATGAATCCATCATCACAATGTTTTTAGTGCGACACACTGAGTCCGATCTACCGTAAACAGTGATTTCTAACACCATTTTTTTTTTTTTTAATTTTTGCGTAGGCTAGGTGCGTGGGGTAGGGGGTTTGATGAACAGAAAATGCTTCGTTGACCGCTTCGTGAAGGGTGCGTTTACACCTCGTATAATATACAAACAAAATATTAGCATTTCGAGTTATAAGGTCTAAATATCGTAAGTTTTACCACCGTGTGAATTCTAAGAAATTGAATAAATTTAATGGACATGTCGTTCACGGATGTTATACTAAATTAAATTGCTGATTGGCATTAATTTCTGGTTTTATTTCCGGGTATCCGTATCGCCGCAAAGTTATTGAGGTTATTTTTGCGTAACTTTAATTAGGTACCAGCAATTTTATTTATGGTTTATTTTCATAAACTAGGTTACCAAATCGAATGTTTACGGAAAGTAGAACTGGTACCTGTCGATGTTGATAACACTAGCTAGGAGTTCAGACTGTACCTGTAGACGTTTGCAGCATTAGGGAATCTAACGTCTAAAGATTAGTATGACATGGTAGTGCTGCGGTCAGAGCATGAGCACGGTGTGCTATCAGTGGTCGCGGCTTTGGCTCCCACTCGTGGCAAATTCATTGTTTTCAATTTTTTATAATGTAAATTTATTTTATTTTAATCGTTAATCAAATTAATTTCAATTAATTTTCTTTTTTTATATGTTTAATAATTATATAATAGTTACAATAAATTAATTAAACAATTGATCAATGTTATTACAATACTGTATATTTGTACGCCGTAAAGGTAAAACATGACTGCGATTCTTTTTGTAATGTACTTAACATCTTGCATGCTTTGTGTGTGCGTACTCATGTTTCTGACAAATAAATGAACTCTGAACTCTGAACTCATCATCGTCACTTCCATCCACAGCCAGACTTCAGCCATGGTCAGGCAGATATCTTTCCTTACTTGCTGTGGCAGTATATCTCATGAGCTATCATGAGATGTACTGCAAATTATTTGGACCAGCTATCTTGTCCGACGAAAGATAGGTAATCCAGTTCTTGAACAACACTTAACCACAGTTGTAGATATTTTGATAAATCTCTTTAAAATCAAAAGCAATTTACCTTAGTCAGCAACAAAGGCCACAGATAAATGACTCCAGCAGTAACAGCTGGAGGTATCCTGGTTGAACCAGGCTTAGCAGGGGGGTGAGTCAGGAGGGGTGAGAATGGCAGCAGGGGTGCACCAGAAGTATCTACAGGGACCAGGTCATTCACCCACACACAACGCCACGCTCCCAGGTAGTATAGACGAACTAAGTAGCATCCTGCAGGCAAAAATATATCGTTAGATTCACTCTACCACGTCCAAAGGTGCGGTTAAATATGTGCCAAAGTCCAGTATACACAGCTAGTACGCAGTATATACAGCTAGTCTGGTTCGCTCGGTTCGACAGCACCTTAAAGGTGATCACGGTTCTGTATCGTTGACAGTGATATTTGAATGGTATTGTCCTGCTTACTCATAGGAGCTCGTGGCTAAATAATAACAGCCGGTCGAATTAATCTTCAGGTAGAGCCGCGCTTGCCTAGGTTGGTCCGTGGATGGGTGATCACCCATTGCATACCGAGTTTCCTCCATGCCTCGGAAAGCACGTTACGCCGTTGGTCCCGGATGTCAATTGTAGATCTTTGACAGTCGCTAAGAGTCTAAGACGTAGTCAGTGGCCCGAATATCTGACAACCAGTCTTACCAAGGGATATCGTATTACCCAGTACTAACTGGGTTGTGGAGGTCAAATAGGCAGTCGCTCCATGTAAAATACTGATATTCAACTGCATCCGGTTAGACTGACAGCCGACCCCAACAAAGTTGGGAAAAGGCTAGGCAGATGACCCCACAGCCCACATGGACTCATCTATGCGTCCATGTGGGATGTGAGAGGTTACTTTTCTCAACGTGGATTACTTGAGTGTGATTCAAACCTATGACATGTATGAAAAGGTATTACTAAGAGTAGCAAAAAAAGGGTGGAAGTGCAAGAAATTCTTTGATGAATCAATGTTCTGTTAAATCACGCTGAATCAAGATCCTTTAATTTTACGTAGGTACTAAGTTACTACAAATTAGTCATCTGTTAAAACCGGGTGACACGCATTTTCCAAACTTCATCATTATTTTTATCCTCTTACCCTAATCCCAATTTATTTGGGGTCGGCGCAATACCTTCAAACTTTTTCTTGCATATAACTTAAAATATCTTGATCGTACAGACTATGGATCGTGTAAACTTTCTTACCAGCCATTCTTGCCCTAAATCTGACCGAAGTTATCTGAATAACTAAATGCAATATACATCAGAAAGTTAATTCACAAAAACTGAAGAAGAAAAACAGAATCTTAAAAAAAAAATAACTGCGTTACAAAATTCAGTTATTAATTTTATTTTTGGGGTTCCGTACCCGAACAGTAACCAACGGGACCCTATTAGTAAGCCTCCGTTGTCCGTCCGTCCGTCTCTCTGACAGCAGATTGTTTAATAAAAAAAAAATTAAAGGGGGCTCCCCTACTTCGATGGTACGGAACCCTTCAAGCGCGAGTCCGACACAGTGTAGATCTTTTCCTCCCGATGACAAGCGAGTGTTTCAAACGACAGTTAAAGCACAGCGCGATATAATCGTTTCCTACTTTCAAACAATATCATATTCAGCGAATAGGAAACACTTTTCCTACAAATCTCTTTCCCATTGCATAGCTTGATGATTTACTTAGAAATGGACAAGTGTATACTATTCTATACTAACAACTAGAATACTGACCTTAATAGAAAAAAAAAGATATAAAGAAAAATTGTTTCGCAAAAAACTTGAGTCTATCCATGGCCACATTGGCACATGGCCAACCGAGACCCAGGCTATTCTTCTTTCAAAGACGAAAAAAATTTGTTCGTACAGTTATTAATAACATAATAATGCCTGGTGATGACCCATAAGCAGAGGCAGTGACGAATCATTAAAAAAACAATTGTAGTAAGGAGCAACCCTATTGATATTTACCGGGCATAAATCCAGATTCTAAGCTATTACTCAGAAATCCCTGACGAAAGAACTCAAGAACAGTTGATCCAACCTGAGAATGGCCCTCAGGAAATCGGTGCATTTTTTCATATTTGGTCCAGGTATTAGAGAAGTATGGCAGAAGAAGACATGCTGCGTCGACCCCAAATGAATTGGGACAGGGGCAAGAGAATGATGATGATATTTGGTCCAGGTTAGACCATACTTTGACATAGATACAAAAATTGCAACTCAGAGTTCCTAAAACCTTCGCGTTAAACTAGGTATGGAGATTAAAACTCATACCATTTTTGGACAAAATAGGTTTATGCTGCAGCCCGCCTCCTGCTTTGAGGCCAGGGGAGTATATATGATACTTTGCCCGCCAACCTTCTGGTGCAAACACACACGTAAATAATTCCCATTGATGTTCCACCTGTAAAAAGACAAACAAGACAAAGAACAGACCACACCGCCGTCGTACATAAGCTATATATTGTAATTTTGTGTGTATATCTTTTAATTTTGTGTGCAATAAAGAATAAGAAAGAAAGAAAGAAACACACAGGACTAAGAGAAAAACAACCAGCCAAAGCGGTAATTGTTTCAAAAATTGAGTTTGACTCATCCCAAACTCAGTGTGACTATGGAGGACCGTCACGTTCCCCCTCCAGGACTTAAATTATGCAAACGACAGAGCTGTACAGGTCGCTACGCACTGGTCGATCAAAATTTAAATCATCGACACGAAAGCGAAAAAGTTTCAGTAAGTAAGTGTAAATTGCCTTTTGAAGAAGCCCAAAATTCTTCAGGAAAATAAATACTTACGATGAATTCCACTCTCTCCAACATAAAACATGTAGACAGAACCTTTCTGCAGAATGAGGATCTGAACAGGACTTGAGCGTGGCACAGCTGCATGTCTGCAATCGACATCTTGCCTGGGTCGACCTCCTTGAAATGGATAAAAAATTAGGCGCATTGCAGTGGTGGCCCTGCGGTAATGATCCTGACTTATGAATTTAGTCCTGGTTTCGAATCCAAACTTGCATTTTTATTCCTAGCCTGCTCTGTCCCACTCCTGGGCAAAAGCCTTCCTCCACTCTTTCCATTTCTCGCGAACCCGCGCGTCCGCCTTCCAGCTCTGATGGAACCCCTCCAGTTCATCCCGCCGTCTCCTTCGTGGCCTGCCGCGACCCCTTGCATTACTTTGTGTAATTTATCACATCACCACTGCTCTCAAAACGCTAAAGGAAACCATCGCGAGGAAACTGTTATGTCCTCTAACCAAACATTCGAAAACATGTGCATCCACTTGGTCCCCGTGGTGCATTAAAGTCAGCTGGAGACAGCGGGTTGTAAACTCTCACAGACAGGAGTCATAATGCTGCTGCATTGAGAACATTAAAGGCTGATTATGCTCTACACTCTAGGTATATGAAATACTAGCTTTATTATTACTCGGGAACGTATTATCCAACATGTTCTTCATTGACTTTGATTGATAATAATCAATCAAAGTTGTAGGTACTACTAACACATGGAAGTTACCTTGAAGAGATCGAAATAAATATAAGTTAATCGGTTCCGGTTTTTTTAAATGAATAGATAGTTTCTACGAAGGTCAAACAAGCATAACAACAAAGTAACATTTAGTAAGCTTACATCAAAAATAGTGAGCTCAGCACCCCATCTATCCATTGCCAGATCTTCAGCTCTGATCCATCCATGGAGGTACTGACGTACAGACCTCGGCAGCGGTTGAGTCTGGTCGTCAACCCATAGACCTGCAGACGCACCCTTGGGGGATACGGTAGATACGCCAGCACGAGGTTCATTTTTCGTAGATGTCTTAATACTCTGGGCATATAACAACGTCTTGAAGGCTGCTGTACTCTAGAAAAATAAATGGGGTTTAATGGTACAGCAAAAGCAATGGAGAAAGAGTGCTTAGAGTTCCTTCGCTTGATTGAAACAGACGAAGATATTTGTACAAGAACTACGATAACAGGCATTGCCCGAAAAATTGCCAAACTTAAGCGACAGTGGGCAGGGCACATTGGTAGCAAAACGCATGGACGATTGGGCTAAAAAGTTCTAAACTGGCGACCGCGTAACAAAAGGGAAAGCATTCGAACGCCTCTTTTAAGGTAGACCGATGAGCTGATGAAGGCTTCAGGAATCTGCTGGATGCAAGAATCACACAACCGGTCGATAAGACGAGGCTTGGGGGAGCTCAATGTCAGCAGTCGACGTCATTTGGCTAAAATGAAAATGTAAAGCAAATTTATAATGACATACCAGACCCCATGATTCTGTTTGTAACTCATTGTCGCGGAACTCTCTAAAAGGACAATCCAAAGGATTCACATGAAGCGCGATCACAGATTTCGTAGAATCAATGGGTTTTCGAGACATTTCGGTTTGGAAACAATTAAAAATAACTAATAGAAATACGTTATTATTTTATTGAACTGTCAGTCCGATGTAATGACATTTTTTTTTTCCTTGCTAACAGTTGAAAAGGAGGTAATTTGTGTATGCAGTTGGTGCGTGATTGGAAACGTGTACCCTTTCCAAATGACGCATCTGGATTCCTACTGGTTTTATTAAAGCTGATGAGGAAAATTAAATAATTAATCAAGTGAAGATCGCTTTATTGGAGTAATTTATAATTCATATTTATTTTCTTCCACTCGCAAAACGCCGATAAAATTATATAGAATAAAGACGGTACATAAGCCGCTTCTATTTATTTTTTCGGTCAATCGGTAATTAATGAGCGAAATATGCCGAGTGTAACATTATGGTTCGTCAGTACGGTTCACTAATAAATTCATTTTATAATTTTGATTTATTTTGTGTTCAAACGCAATATACTTACCTATCTGCTTTATGACCATTTGATGACGGTTTTAAAATACAAAAAAAACTTAGTCATCGTAGATTTCGAAAAACAAGAAAAATTACAATCATGCTCCCATCTAATTAAAAAAAAACAGAGCTGATTAACACTGGTTGTTTCGTTAATAGGTTTTTTTACGTAGTGAGCGTTATCAAAATAAGTTGTATAACGAGATTCATGCATAATGTGTTAAGCTATTAAAAATGCCGAAGACATTGCGGTCAGTTCAAGACATTGCCAGTTACATAAAAGTGCGAGTCGTACTCACACGCATACAGGGTTCCGTAGTGTCAAGTAAGTAATAAAAATGTTTTGAGGGCTCATTCATATTATGTGGTTAGTATTGTATAACATTTAACAGCAAAAATTAAATTTGTTTTTCATGTTGATGAAAAACAAAGTTACAGCTGTAGTTTCATGAAAAAGTCCCACATCTCAAAAACAAAACATCGAATCTTATTCAAACCAATAATTCTTGAAAGTTTTTTTACGTTCTACAATCGTACATTTTTTCAGAATTTTCCTCCACTTACTTTAGAAATTAGGGGACACACATACACACATACAACTTTGGAAGTGTGTCTTAAAAAATGATTTTACAAACCTCTATGTCATTTTTAAAGAACTATCTTTAGACACCCCGCACGTAGGTTTGATGTATTTTTTTTTAAGTTTCAGTTCCATGTATGGGGAGATTTTTTTTACTTTTTTAAATCGTAAAGCGGTTTTCAGAATACGAGTACCTACCAAGTTTCAACTGTGTAGTCCTAATAGTTCCGGAATAAAGTGGCTGTGACATACGGACGGACAGACATGACGAAAACGGCTACGGAACCCTTAAAACCTTTCTATGCAATTAAATTCCACAGATAATTAATTTAACAAAATTGTTTTTTTCCTAATGAGCAACAATATGGGTTTCCAGAGAGTAGTTGTAAAACTTTCAGGGTTCTGAATACCCTCAACTTGGGATTACCATACCATAAATCGCTATCGTCTGATCAGAAGTGTTAGTACCTAATGTGTCACGAGAAGTATTTTCACCCATCTGTAGACTGTCCCAACAAAAGCCGCTTTATCTCCCATGCCTGGTTTATTGAACCACGACCCTTTTATAAGGAAGATTTTGCCTTAAGTATCTACAACAGATTTTTTTTAACTTGCGTATTTTTAATACTCTGAACCACTGAGATGTTCTGTGATGACTAGGCACTACTGGGCAGTCACAATTAATTTAAGTGGGCGTGGACGTAAATTGCCAAACCCGAAATTATGGGAACTAGCAACGAATACTCAAAGTCTCGGGCCCGATTTCGATACAAATTTCACTTTATTATTATACCACTCGATAGTATCCTTACTATCTTTTCCTTACTTAATATTATAAATGAAAAAGTAAGTTTGTTTGTAACCTTTTCACACCTAACCCACTGTACGGATCATCCTGAAATTTTCTAAAATACGTTGTCAGTGTACAGAAACGGCCATAGAGTACCGTTCATCCCGAAAAAAATACTGTTCCCGAGGAAAACAACAATAACGTTCTTATGTTAACAGATGGCGCCACGAGTCTCTCGAATCATGATTGAATTATATTATTATTACAAGCAGAGTACAACCCGAATTGATTGTCAAATTCTAAATTAACGCGAGCGAAGCCGCGGGCAAAAGCTAGTCGCTAAGAAGGATCAACTTCTGTGAAGTAATGACATACGACAAACTAAAGGAAACAACTCATTTTTAACAAAACAACAAAATATTTTTTTTTAATTTTTCTTAAGTTAGCGTACCCTCTGACACAGCCAGAAGGCATCGCGGCAGACCTCGTAGAAGATGGCGGGACGAGCTGGACAAAACCAACGACCAGTGGTCTACATTAGCCCTGGATCGGAACAACTGGAAGTCATGGGGAGAGGCCTTTGCCCAGCAGTGGGATGGCGCAGGCTAACAGTAGCCTACCTACCTGTCTGCCTGTTTTTCTTTACCTAAGCTAGTTAATTTATGTAAAAATTTAATGTTACAGTTTTAGAGTTGTCCTTATAATCGGGCCAGAGAATCCTTAGATTACGTTTCGCTATTTCTCATAGTTTTGGATTTGGCCACCCACGACCACTTGAAAAACTCACTCTGTATAAGCGCCATTCAAAGTCACAATTAGTATGTACAATAAGACGACTGTAATACAGATTTGATCTGACATTCTTGTGTTCGGACAGGCAAGGTCGCTAACACAAAAAGTCTAGTCACGGACATAGCTACAAAGACTTAGTGTGTATGTGTTGCTTGTCAGCAGCTTTTATGCCGTAGAGGTTCCTTATTATTGCTATTAGTCTTTAACACAGGCAGTGTCACAATTTGTGTTGATATAAAACATAATATGGTTTGGCAACTTGGATTTAATGGACATTTAACCATCGAGACATATCAGCGATAAGACCGTCACTGTACCCTTTATACCCAAAGAATTAGTGATAACATAAAAGAATTGTGTATATTTTATGTCCAATGTCCCACCTATATAATATCTACCTATCTATCACTCTTAGAATTCCCAGATGTTGAACGGCAGACCTGGTATGATACCTTCATACCGATAGGTAACTCGTGAATTCCACTTAGTAATAGGAGGCGAGGTTATTGCTTTATACCGAGGTACATATGTATGTAGACAAATTTTGTACAAAATTCTGGACTATTGCTACTGACAACATCCTGATAGACAAGCCAGCAAGTTAATTTAATCTCATTCAATTCAATTCTTTATTGCTTATCCCATGTGTTTTACAAGATCTTAAAAATAATAATTAATTTCACATGGACCCTGTCGGGCACAACAATTTATACAATATTGATAGTAGCATTTTTAAAATAATCAACATTAATTAAAATTCATAAATTCATTCAAATAAGTAAATAATTTCACAAGATAAAATAGAGAAATAAAAAGTCGAAAAAAATTAAAATTATAGTCAAATACATTATTTGTCATTAAAATAATAATCAAAAACAAAATATCAATAAAATAAAACTTATAGTCCACATACAACTTATAGTATACATCATGTCATTAAATTAATAGGCAAAATACAATCATGAGAAAATAATATTCAAATAAAAAATGTCAATAAAATAAAATTAAATTAAAATTAGAGCCCAATACATCATGTCATTAAATTAATAGGCAAAATACAATCATTAGAACATAATAATTAATAATAATCAAATACAAAATGTCAATAAAAAAAAAAAAAAAATAAGTCTGTAGTTCAATCCACTTTTAAGTCATCATTAAAAAAATCTTTCATAACGACAATGTTTTTCTAACTTAAGTATTATCATCGTGAGTCGATCAAGATCTTCCTGTTTTGTCCCATGTCACTTGGGGTCGGAGCAACATGTTATCTGCCTCCATTCTGCCAAGTTAGCTCACATCACGCTATCATTTACTTCTTTTTCTTTCATATCATTCCTGACACAATCCATCATATTTTACTCAACTCTTCCTCTCCCTCTCCATCCATCAGAACTTATATTCATCACTCTTACTTTCAACCAACAAACTAAATTACCATGCAGTGATATTTGACCACCTATGCCAATGCTGTGTCGTAGGCGGATATGGGTCGGCATTTAGTGCAGGAAATGAACCAATAAGCTAAGAGTACCGGTTTGCCGTGAAAGCCTCGATCGGTGGCGTGTAATACCGGTGGCGTGTGTAATAC
Source organism: Eurois occulta (assembly GCA_950022335.1). Taxonomy (NCBI): domain Eukaryota; kingdom Metazoa; phylum Arthropoda; class Insecta; order Lepidoptera; family Noctuidae; genus Eurois; species Eurois occulta. The sequence continues at coordinate 18,905,314 of OX465485.1, read as the reverse complement.
CGCGTTCAAATGGTTTACTAGACTGTTTTATGTGAGAAAATATATTGAGATGGTTGGAAAGCATTATTATGGTAGGTGCCTCATTGGTCTAGTGGTCGCAAGTCGCGATTACTGAGCCTGAGGTCCTGACTTCGATTCTCAGGTCGGGCAAAGTGTTATTGGGTTTTTCCATAAGGAGTTTCTTAGTAGCAGGCACGGAGTCTGGATTTGTGCCCGGTTGATAACAATGGATTTCTCGCTATTTACATGTGACTTAAACGTAACTAGCGAAATGTGGGTGTAATATTATTAGGTACACCTCTGCCTAACCCTTCGGAGATTACAAGCGTGATGATGTTATGTTAAGGTTGGTAACACTGGTCGCTTAAGTATGCAGCTTTTGGAAATTGCGTGCTGTCGAAAACCCAGGTCGCCGATTTATCTTTATTTGTTTTTAAGAGCAATAATTGTCTATAGGATAATTAGAATATTTATAATTGTTGCAGTAGGTATGGTAATACTGTTCCTATTACTATGGTACAGAGCTCATGTCTGTGAAATAAAGCTCACCATAAACCATTGCGCGTCCCAATGCGGGTTGGTGGATGTGAAATGTCTTCGAATTTTTGACTGTTGGACAAACCTCTCGATGTTCTCCATCACCGTTTAGAGATCTATGATGGTGATATAAAATAAACATACCCAAAAAGGTAAGACTTTATTGGACGCAAAATCTCATTAATGCCACCATCATAATGGGTGTAAAAATACCCTTAACGAAGCCGAAAGGCACTTGTTTTGTTCTGGACCATACCTGGGAACCTTCTAGTTACGGAGATATTGAAAGCCAAAATTCTATTTTTTTTAAATACAAGTACCTATTATTATAAGTTTACTTTAAATACCTCCACGACCCCCGTACTATTTAATGCATGCAGTAAGTTTGTTTTTCAATGATTAGTTTTTAAGGTTATAACTTTACTTTATGACCCGTTTACTATTCAAAGCATCCAACATCACAATCTTTTAAGTGCGTTACATTGAGTCCTTCCTTTTTTTTATTTTTCGGGTGGGAAATCATCAAATGACTCCTCCCGCTCTGGGCGGAGCGGAAGGGAGTGTCAGACTCTTACTGACTAAAAACCACCCATGTTCCTTCTTTTGCCCTTTATGTTCCAGGGCCGCGGTATCTCTTTCGAACAGTCCCGCAGCCCTGGCAGGCATCGGCCCTCGCGGGCCCCTCCCGTTTGCTGACATCTCCTTGAGGCACGCGTGGAACACGAACGCGCCGTCGACACGGCCTGTCGTCATACGACGGACGGACGGCGAGCTAACCCATTACTCACCGTCCACAGGCCCGCGCCTACGGTGGCCGAGAGCCATCACGGCGTGGCCCCCGACGCCCGGTGCTTCTCCCGCGGCGGCTGGGACGTGAGGTTCTGACCCTCTCACGTTCCGCCGCCTCCTTCGCTAGCATGACTGCTTCGCAGAAGGAGGTGACGGCTTCCCATTCCCTCTCGCCCCGGACCATGGCTTGAACCAGGGCCGGACGCGAGAGGTCGCCGCCGATTGAGTCCTACCTTAAAAAATGATTTCTGTCCCCGAAAAAAAATGTCGTTTCCCAGCAATATTTTTGGGTAGAGTGACTTACGAGTAGTGTGATGTTCAGAATGATTGGTTGACGCTGCGTGAAGGGTCCGATTACACCTAGTTTATTACTGCTTACATGTAAGATTCATAAAAATCTACATAGTAAACAAGTTTGCGGCGAGATTGAGGAAGGAAATACACCTGTTTTAAAGGTCACTTGGCACCTACATGAATCATTGGTGAACATACTTTCACTGAGGTTCGATGAAATAACACTAAAATATGATTGGCGCTCATTTCTTTTGGTGAATCATGCGATCTTTGGTTTTCGATGGAAATGGAATTCTTTCAAAAAAATTAAATTATTTTTTTATAGAGAATGTTAAGTTACGAGTGAAAACTAAAAGACTTACAAGGATTTGTCGGTGCTTGAATGGCATTTACAGGGGACTTTGCTGGTAAATTTCAGTGAAATAGTTTAAAAAACCCTTCCAAGTGTGAATTGGACTCGCGCATGAAGAGTTCAGTATCATCGTAGTAGGGGAGCCCCTTTAATTTTTAATTTACTTTTATTATTTGTGAGCGGCTAAAGAAATTCTCTGAAAATTTCAACTATCTATCTACCTATTACGGATAATGAGATGCAGCCCGCTGACAAACAGGCGGACAGCCGGACGGACGCGTGGACGGACGGACAGCGGAGGCTTAGTAGTAGGGTCCTGTCCTGTTGGTTACCCTTCGGCTACGGAACCCCAAAAAACAACATCAACCAATATCAACTTTGATCACGTGAAAAAAAAACCGGCCAAGTGCGAGTCGGACTCGCGCACGAAGGGTTCCGTACCATTATCTATAAAAACGGCAAAAAATCTTATCTGTTGTATGGGAGCCCCCCTTAATATTTCTTTTTTAATTTTTAGTATTTGTTCTTATAGCGGCAATAGTAATACATCATTTGTGAAAATTTCAGCTTTCTAGCTATCACGGTTTATGAGATACAGCCTGGAGACAGACAGACAGCGAAGTCTTAGTAATAGGGTCCCGTTTTACGCTTTGGGTACGGAACCCTAAAAACCACGTGAATCAATGCGTTAATCTCAATTAAAATGAATAAAACGAACTATGAAGCATTTTATTCTTTCTAAGTTTTTTTACCTTTTTGTGGGTCGTATACCTAGATCAAAATGGATTTTTACAGAATTGATTAAAAACACGTGTTTCGCACGTTTATAAATAACTGGAATTTAATTAAGAATGACGTCCTACAAAACTTGGTTTAAAGTGGACGCGCCAGGGTAGCCCGCGAAATTCAGTTTCCTAAATTAGTCGCTAGTAACACTTATGTTTACAGAATTATAATCAATAAAATCATCAATACAACCCCCTAAGTACATTTAACCTCATTGAATGACTTTTTCATGAAATACATAGTTTTTGAATGGGGTTAAATGAACTTCTGGGGTTATGATTGATGATTTTATTGATATAATTCTGTAACTACATACGTGTTACTTGCGCGACTCATTTTTCATCAACATACAACCTGACAATGACCAGCAAATTGCAAAAAACGTCAGAACATTAGAATTTCGCGGGACCCTGGTGCTTGCACCTTAATGAGCAATAACATTATGCATTATACGTTTTTTGGTTTTGCAAAAAAAAGGAATACATTTTATATTGATTTGTGTACATTTTTGTTCGTTAAATAAAAAAGTCACTTAAGAGATATGGATTTTTTCATTTTCCATGTCCACTGACTTTCTTATATATCACGTGGCTCAGATATAATAATACATTATATTTATGTGTCTCGTTGCTAAGTAATAACAGCGGCACGTGTCTCGACTCGTGAATCGAACCCAGGACCTGGGTTCGATTCACGAATTGGGCAAAGTGTCATTGGATTTTTTGCAGGCACTCTTGCGACCACGGGGCCAACGAGGCAGTGGTCTATTGGTCTATTTATTTACGTACATGCAACATAATTATAATATGTCATTATTTTTAAGATAGAATTGTACAAACGTACTACTTCTAAAAAATTTCTTCCAGCAAACCTGCAACAGGTGAGTTACATAAAAAATGAAGACACATTGCAGAGAAAAGCCAGAAAAGAAAAAAATAAATTCGAATTGTTTTTTGTCAGTCTACATAATTATGTATGTCTAGTTTTTAAGTTAGTTTATGAAAGCCATGATTAATTATACATCTTCGTCTCGTTGGCATAGCGCTACTGCGGAGGATGAGGTACTGGATTCGTTTCCCCGGTTGGGATTTTTTTTATTGAGTTTTTAGATTTTTTTCAGTAATAGAATCTGGTTTTGTGCCTGGTTACTTACAACAGGCTCGCCCTAATACATGGAACTTTCCAGTAACTGGGGAAATATAAGAGTACTGTACGGTTAGCTCTGTCTAATCATTCGGGGAAAACAGCTGTAATGTTATGTTATTCTAAAATTCCAATATATTTTGACAAAATGTAGATGTACTTCAGATACATCACTGCAAGCTCCTTTGGAGATATAATACATGGGTGATGTGTTATTTTCAGCATCACCTCATCATCTAATCAGTCATATCTCTACTATGTTAAGGTTGGCTTCCAGTCTAACTGGGTGCAGCTAAATACCAGTATTCTTTATAAAACGTCTGCCTTTCTGACCTCCTCAATCCAGTAAATGTACTTGATCGGCTGGTTGTCAGACTTTCGGGTAATGACTGTCAAAGATCTACAAAATTAAATGACAGACGTGACCAACGGCTTCCGATAGAGGATAGGAGTCTGATATGTGATGGTCGATCACCTATGATATCCTCGGAGAGACTTTGCCAAGCGTAGCTTAACCTTCGATAGACGCGTGCCGCTGTTATTACTTAGCAACGAGACACATAAATATAATGTATTATTATTTCTGAGCCACGTGATATATAGGAAAGTCACTGGACATGGAAAATGAAAAAATCCATGTCTCTTAAGTGACTTTTTTATTTAACGAACAAAAATGTACACAAATCAATATAAAATGTATTCCTTTTTTTTGCAAAACCAAAAAACGTATAATGCATAATGTTATTGCTTATTAAGGTGCAAGCACCAGGGACCCGCGAAATTCTTATTTTCTTACGTTTTTTGCAATTTGCAGGTCAGTGTCAGGTTGTATGTTGATGAAAAATTAGTCGCGCAAGTAACACGTATGTAGTTACAGAATATTATAATTAATAAAATATAATATTCTGTAACTACGTACAACCCTCGAAGTTCATTTAACCCCATTCAAAAACTATTTCATGAAAAAGTCATTCAATGGGGTTAAATGTACTTAGGAGGTTGTATTGATGATTTTAATGATTATAATTCTGTAACTACATAAGTGTTACTAGCGACTAATTTAGGAAACTGAATTTCGCGGGCTATCCAGTCGCTTCCACCTTAAACCAAGTTTTGTAGGACGTCATTCTTAATTAAATTCCAGTTATTTATAAACGTGCGAAACACGTGTTTTTGATCAATTCTGTAAAAATCTATTTTGATCTATACGACCCACAAAAAGGTAAAAAAACTTAGAAAGAATAAAATGCTTCATAATTCGTTTTATTTATTTTAATTAAGATTAATGCATTGATTCAATTGACAAAAAAACAATTCGGATTTATTTTTTTCTTTTCTGGCTTTTCTCTGCAATGTGTCTTCATTTTTTATCTAACTCACCTGTTGCAGGTTTGCTGGAAGAAATTTCTTAGAAGTAGTACGTTTGTACACTTCTATCTTAAAAATAATGACATATTATAATTATGTTGCATGTACGTAAATAAATAGACCAATAGACCACTGCCTCGTTGGCCTCGTGGTCGCAAGAGTGCCTGCAAAAAATCCAATGACACTTTGCCCAACTCACCCACTCACTCACTGAACCCAGGACCTGGGTTCGATTCACGAGTTGGGCAAAGTGTCATTGGATTTTTTCATCAGGAATTTCTCGGTAGCAGCCACAGAGTCTGGATCTGTGCCCGGTTGATGGCAATAGGTTTTCCACACATGACACACACACACACCACATGGGACTTAACATAGCTGGCGAAATGTGAGTGTACTATAATTAAGTACCTACACCGTCTGCCTAACCCGTCGCGAATTACAGGTGTGATGTTATGTACCTAATATTTTACTTTATTTACTACCTTTCCAAAACAACTAGAAAAGTTAACACTATTAAACCCGCACCGAGTCACTAAATATTTGGCGTTGTTCAAAAATAGATCCCTCAAAAGATAGATTGACTGATGACAGATGCATTTCCAATTTGTGGGGAACGTATTTTTGCTGTCCACATCCACCATTCGATGACATGACGGATGACGGGATGACGTATTAACAGGATATATAGAGGCGTCATGTCAATGTCGTAAATTGTAGGGGGTTCAATTTTTGAGATATTAATTCAGAGTAGACACAAAATATTTACATTATTACAATTAAAAAAGATAAAATAAATTAAAATAACTGTTAATAAACTAACAATAAATGCCATCAATCTTCCACAACACTGCCATCATCCTCCTCAACGCTGTCAGCTGGTAATGTGATCAAGATACTGGCGGCGTTGCCACGTTTTATGGCAACGCTTAGCCTCTGGCCAAGGTAAAGGCTAGCCTATGGGTCACGGAAAATAAATTATAAAAGCATAATCAATGTTAAAAGTTTTACATTTGCTTTGATTTGCTTTATAATATTTTATAATTTTACGATAACCTTTGAGTTTCGTGAGTGTTAAGTAAATACTGAGGGTTGAATGATCCGGCTCGAAGGACGATTAAAGTTACCGATATTATGACGATTGAAACTGTGATTAAAATATGATTGAACAATTTGATTACAAAACTATCACTCACTGAATGCTTAGTGGTCGTTTTGTACAAAACTCTTCAGAAGGGTGTTTTAGACAAAGACAGCTTATTTTAAACTTAATTGCTATGTTTAATAATACATATTGTTTAGATTTTCACATTCATTGGCTGTAATTACAGAAAATTTGCATTTCTGGTCATTCAAATTCAAATTCAAATATTTCTATTTGTAGAACATGGGTAAACAAAAGTACAGATGTCAATATTAATAAAATGAACGCTATGTCTTGCCATCAACGGCGTACAAAAATATTCTATTCATAGTTCATTGAATAATTTAAGAATAACTGGTAAAATAATAAAAACAGCCAAAAGTAATAATGAAACTTAATTATAACAATAACAAAAAATAGCTAAATATACCTACTTAGAATACATTGCTCCACATACCTCCAATTATCTCTGTTATAATCTATCAGCCTTCATGGAATTGTTTTACCTATATGTCTTTAACCGCCCAAGGTGAACTGGCATCCGAGTTGTAAATGTCGGCTGCAATCGTCGATATGATTTAAATCACTCGCTATACTGGTCTTTGGTGCATCTGGTGTTGCATGGAGGCAAATGATAAAGTCTGCCAGTAGAAGGAAGGTAGATCTATATTGAGACTTTAGTTATTGTCATTAAGATCCGATGACTGCTGATTTTACACCCTTCCGAGGTCACATAACAAGCATAACGCCTGTAATCCCCGAAGCGAAGGGTTAGGCAGAGGTGTATAGTACAGTACCCACATTTCGTCAGTTATGTTTAAGTCCCATGTAATATGGAATGAGTCTATTGCCATCAACTGGGCATAAACCAACCGGGTACTATCTACTCCGTGGCTGCTACTAAGAAATTCCTGATGGAAAAACTTAACAACACTCTGCCCGACCCGGGAATCGAACCCAGGACCTCGTGCTCAGCAATCGCGCTTGCGACAACTCGAATAATGAGGCAGTCCAAGGTCACGATTATTGTTAAGGGGGTAATTTCGATTAAGATTACGATCTGCGGAAATGTTCGCTTTATTCTGCAGAAAAGATTTCCTTTTTAGGGTTCCGTACCCAAAGAGTAAAACGGGACCCTATTACTAAGACTTTGCTGTCTGTCTGTCTCCAGGCTGTATCTCATAAACCGTGATAGCTAGAAAGCTGAAATTTTCACAAATGATGTATTACTATTGCCGCTATAACAACAAATACTAAAAATTAAAAAAAAAAAAAAATTAAGGGGGGCTCCCATACAACAGATATGATTTTTTTTTTTTGCCGTTTTTATAGATAATGGTACGGAACCCTTCGTGCGCGAGTCCGACTCGCACTTTGCCGGTTTTTTTTTAATTTCTTGCCCCATTTCTTACTATCGCAGATAAAGTAGAGCCATGTTTAATAAGAAAATAATCATGTCCTGTTTATCTATATTTCATTTAAATCACATGGTATTAATGTCAGTAAACCATAAAAGCAACTTCCACCGTAAGAAACATCGCAAAATGGTGTTGTTTTGATGACACAGTTTCTTCATTCTGAAACATAATATTACGTATTTTAAATTCATTGAAGTTCACATTTAAATCTTATTACGTAAACGTTTAAGAAACAGGTGTGTTTTTGGTTCAAAGACATTTACACCTGTGGCATCTCGTACATAAAAGTTAAGGGTTCAACGTTTCTGTTTATGTTGTGTAAAATTTCTCACTTTCACTATAACTTGCATATCAGCTGTCTGAGGCCCTAGAACGACTTTTGACGTTTTTCGTAACGTAAATACATCGATTTTTTTAATTAAAAATACTCGTTTCACAAATAATATTTGAATAATTTTAATAATGTATTCTTATCTATGGGTGCTACTGATTGTGCTTGTTGCAAAAAAAAATAACTAACATGCTGTAGGATAATTGTATTTACGATAAAAAAAATTGACATAGGTATTTACGTTACGAAAAACGTCATAACTCGTGCTAGGGCGCTCATCAACAAATTAAACGACTTGAAATATCATGGTACTCTTGGACAACGAATTTTACTAATGAATCCTGAAAAAAAAAAGAAATAAATGTAACACATTTTATATATGGCGAAAGCCATCTTTATAACAATATTTGTATGGATAGGGGGGAATTGAACTGGCTACCAAAATGCGGAAAGACAGTGCCAATAGGTTACTGAAAACATTCAGTCTTATGGTATCGTAAGCTAGTTGCATATATTGTAATTGTGTAGATGTATTTAGGTTAGTGCTGATGAAATAATCTTGCCGATTTACAATCCAAGGCTAGAAAAATTAAAAGTTTCTAGTATAACCAGATGCAGTTGAATACTTTTTTTACGTGAAGTGACCGTCTCTGTCGTCTAAAATACAGTAACAGGGTAACAAGATACTCCTTGATAAGAAAGGTCTACATGCAACTTTCAAATATTTTCAAATGAAAGCCTTGAATAACCAATTAAAGTTGCGTTTTTCTAGGCTTCGAGGGAATATGGAAGAAAAAACTAAAAGCGTTCTAAATATAACTTAAAATAGCCTGAAAATGAGTAGGAAATATTTATACAACCCGTAAACTTAAAACCCACCATATTTTAGATTGTAATCCTATTCATGGTCCCAGAGAAGCTTTTGGCAATCATCCAAAACCATAATTTTTCTTAATATACCTTTATGGAATAGTAAACAGAAGAGGTGGTACACTTTTTCTTTTTTACTGGTAATAAAATTAAGCTGGACTCAACGGTCTTTAAATTTGACTAAGGATGTCTTGGCCAAGTTCTGTTAACAAGAGGTAGAGTCATCATCTGCCTAGCCTTTTCCCAACTATGTTGGGGTCGGCTTCCAGTCTAACCGGATGCAGCTGAATACCAGTATTTTACATGGAGCGACTGCCTATCTGACCTCCACAAGCCAGTTAGTTCTGGGTAATACGATACCCTTTGGTAAGACTGGTTGTCAGACTTTCGGGCCACTGACTACCTGTAACGACTGTCAAAGATCTACAAATAACAAGAGGTGAGAGTAAAAAAAAACTTTTTGCAAAAAATAAAACCGACTTCAAAAACACAAAAAAAAAGTGAAAAATAATTTTAGCTTCAGAAGTCGGTGATTTGTTTCATTCAGTTTTTTGTCACCGACTTCTGAAGCTAAAATTATTTTTCACTTTTTTTTTGTGTTTTTGAAGTCGGTTTTATTTTTTGCAAAAAGTTTTTTTATTTTTTCATTTTTAGTTGCAATATCTTATACAAATATATTCTATGCTTTTATTTTACATTGTTAACAATACATTTCATGGCACCAATCACGGCAGATTTGCTGTCTATTATTGAAGAGTTCCATTGTATCCGAAGATCAGCATCAGATCTTCACCAAATTTAAATGGGACCACTTCGTAATAAACCCCTTTCGAACAAAAAAAGAATTTTGCAGATCCGTCCATATATGACGGAGTTATGCCCGAACATACATAAAAAAAAAAAAAAAAAAAAATATAAACATCCGAATTGATAACCTCCTCCTTTTTGAAGTCGGTTAAAAAGCGAAAAGCGGAAAGCTCAGTAAAAAGAACAAGACTAGATATTTTAATGTAAATACAGCCTTGACAAATATTATCAGCCTCAAAAATCCTTGAAGGTCAAACAAGTCAGGCAAAACAACATAGGTACTGTCAACATTATTATGATAAATAAATTAAAAATGAATCGGATCGACATGCTACCAAAAAGTTTATCCGTTGAAAGTGGTTATAGAAAAACGGAACGCAAGGGATTTAAAAAGAGAACACAGATGAAAGCAATAGATTAAAAACAGCGTCTTAATTAATGCACTAATAAATGTATATCGCAATCACCACACTGAAAAGAGATAATGCTGATAGTTTTATGACCGTCCATAAAAGCCATAGCCCAGAAAATAAAGTGAAGAATGGCAGAATGGAAAGAAAGCCTATACACAGCGATGGGTGATACCAGGCTGATAATGATGGTAGCAAAGAAGCAGAAGAAATTATGATGAACTGATAATGAAGAACTTTTGATACAAAGATCAGCCCTGCAGCCAGAATCCTTTCGCAAGAACCCAACCAACTTTTTATTATCCTCACCTCATTTAAATACGCTGGCATTTTAATATGGAGACACTTAGCAATGCTTCCTGCATGCGTTGCACTGATATAATTGTCACAATCTGCTCAGCAACTCCACAATAAGGTCAGTTGCAAAATGTACTGAGTGAAAGTAGTTTTACAGCACCATTTAACAAGACCCCTCATTTCTGATATTTCGTTAGAATCGTCGGGTCTTTGCACTGGTTGTTAACATCCAGTCTATGAGACCTCTTGATTCAGTACGTCTTTAAAGAGCGTTAGGACAAGCAAGAGGTCTTCCATCTGGTTCTGGGTACAACATAGTTGGGCAAATACTCGATTCTTGCTTTACGATTGTGTCTTGATGAATGATACGTTAATCATTATAATCGTATGATCGATAATTTGACAGAATTTTGAGTGTTGCGTCACTACAGAGATTATTATTGTTTGTAATGATACGTCTGGAGTGCAATTTAGAATTGCCTAAAGAACTGAATTGAGTTGAATCCTTGAAAAAGAGATCGGCCTGAAATAATAGAATTTTAATAACATTGTTACTACGATAATGCCAATATAGTAATAACTATATTATGTAAATTAGGAGCAGTTTAAAAAAAAACAAAACAAAAACTGATCAAAATTACATTTAACAACTCTTCACGTCAATGTTTCGATCTGTCAATATCAGAACTATAATCAGTACCCGATCATTTTATTAGGTATATAATGGATGTCAAAACTTAAAGTTCGCGAGTACATTCGGAAGAAGCTGGCAGTTTCGTCACAACGGTAATGTTTTCCCCATTGTTTGTCTTTTTATTTTAGTGTATCCGTGTAAATGTCTATTTAAATTAATATGTTTTAATATATATTTATAGTATTTTATATGTCCTTGTAGTTTATCGTAGTGTTAATTTTAAAATTATTTTCAGAATACACCTACCACTGTTTGTTTCTGCATCACCCAAAGGTTGACTGGTAGAAAATGCCTATGGCATTAAGTCCGCCTCTGTACTGTGAAGTGTTAAATAAATAAAGCGTAGCTTGGGATGCCAACCTAAATGGACCTAAAAGGAAGACCTTAAAAAAACTTTTTTGCAAAAAATAAAACCGACTCCAAAAACACAAAAAAAGTGAAAAATAATTTTAGCTTCAGAAGTCGGTGACTTTTGTTTATTTGATTCAGTTTTTTGTCACGGACTTCTGAAGCATGGGACCACCCTTGAAGTATCTCCTTTCCAACAAAAAAAAAATCTAAATCGGTTCATAAACGACGAAGTTATCCGCGAACACACATAAAAAAAAATATATATAATATACGGTCGAATTGAGAAACCTTCTTCTTTTTTGAAGTCGGTTTAAAAAGGCGGCTGGTTCAGACTGGATACGAATGGCGGGGACCTGGGGATCGTGGCGCAATTTGGGAGAGGCCTACATCCAGCATCGGAATGCGAGTCTGTCTTAATTTGAATAGTTGTGGAATGTGGTTGAGGTAAGATTTAATATTGCCGAACCAAAATTTAAACCAATTACCAGTAGGAGCGCTATATTATTTGTGCCTGAAGCTACGAGTAGTTGGTCTATTCCTTAACATTTATGTTAATTTTGTAAGCCTAAAACAGGCTGGAGCAGTACCTAGTGGTAATCTGGTATCGACTTCGGCTTTTGAGTTAACTTGTGGGTCTCACCTAGACAGTTACTTGTGTTATTTATTTCATCACCACTGCTCCCATAACGGTGAAGGAATACATTGGAAGACATGTGACACCTACCAACATCAGGTACTTGGAAATACTCGTATTGGAATGTAATATGACTGCCTCGTTAGTCTAGTGGTCGCAAGCGCGACTGCTGAGCACGAGGTCCTGGCTTCGATTCCTAGGTCGGGCACTGTGTTATTGGGTTCCTCCGTCAGGAATTTCTCAGTAGCAGCCACGGGGTCTGGGTTTGTGCTCGGTTGATGGCAATAGGCTCGGTCCCCTATTACATGGGACTTAAAAACATAACTGGCAAAATCTGCCTAAACCGTCGGATATTACAGGCGTAATGTTATGAGTGTGGAATGTAAAAAGCAGAATTGATTTCAATAGATTTGAAATATAGTTGAGGTAAGGTTTAATTAACAAGCTTTTAAGCCAACAAGAGGCCACAAGAGGTCTAATTGCGCCTGAACTTATTATGCCCATATCAAATATCCTACTCTACAATAAATTAATTAAATAAACTTTTATTGCTGTTTTTCAATTTTACATTAACATTTATTACTGACGATCGGTTTTTCTAACAACAGCGTATCCTTCGACAAAGGCCTCCTCCAAGGAGTTCCATCTATCTCTGTCTCTTGCTTTTCTGGTCCATTCTGACCCGGTAACTCTTTTGAGATTATCTTTCCAGCGTTTCATTTGTCAACCTTTACTTCTTTTACCGTCCACCACCACCACCACTCTGATATTAATCTAGTCCATTTCTCATTTCTCTCTCTCAGCATATCTACTCTACGTAACTTTAAATAATCATCATAAACGTAAAACAATCATTATCTGCCATCATCAGCCTAGCCTTTACGCAACTATGTTGGGGTCGGCTTTCAGTCCAACCGAATGCAACTGAGTATCAGTATTTAACATGGAGCGACGGCCTATCTGACCTCAACAACCCAATTAGTACTGGGTAATACGATACCTCTTGATAAGCCTGATTGTCAGACGTTCGGGCCACTGACTAATTAACGACGATCAAAGATCTACAATTGACAGCGGGGACCAATGGCCTAATGTGCTTTCCGAGGCACGGAGGAAACTCGGTATATAATGGGCGCACAAACATAAAACAATTATCACATAACTATTCAAGCTCTATGTAGAAGTGCAAATCAATTCTCTTTTACTAATTGCACTTAAGGTATGTTTATTAATAAACTCGTTAGTTGTCTCTGTCGATACCGTTACCATTAGATTATATTAAGCAATATTTGTAGAACCTGTTCTTATCCGTTGATGTTATATTAGTGCACTAATGCAATTGGGAACATTGCAAATAACTGTCTAAGGTGTTTTGTTGGAAATAATAATTTGATTTTAATTAGTAGACACACTGTTTTACAGCGTTGTGGGTAAAACTAAAAAGTGAGTGAATTTTCAGCATGCATGCATGAATGCTTTGAGTAAAATTTTCTATCTCCAGTATTTAGAATAATTTCCCTACAAGTGGCGTTGAAAAATTCCACCCTGTATTGTATATAGATATTGTAATGTTTTGGAAATACACAGTAGGTATCCTAAAACATTGATTACCACGTTTGTTCAAGGTAGATTGGAAATTCCAAATTAATATTAATTTTATAAATCCAGTTTTCCCAACGATGTTTTCCTTCAGTGTTAATAATAAGATTTTGTCAAACTCTTTATTCATTCCGTGCTTATGAGGATAAGAAGCATTTTTTTTATAATTCTGATTCGTTTCTTTTTTTGTCACAAAATTCTGATTCATAAGAGGATGCTAATAATTTTACGTCATTTTTCTGATTTTTGAGTCACATTTTGATCTTTTCTGATGTTTAAGATCAACGATTTCTACAAAATCCATACAGGTAAATACAAGTACGGTTGGTAATCGGTTTCTACTCTTTGGGTTCCTAGTTCGATTCCCACAATAAACTCACCCCTCGAATTTTTCCACTAGGGGTAGGCAGAACATTATATCATTACGCCTTGTAATCCCCGAAGTGTTTGACAGAGGTGTACTTAACCAGTACACCCACATTACGCCTGTTATGTTTAATTCCCATCTAATAGGGGGCGAGCCTATTGCCATCAACCGGGCACAAATTCAGACTCCGTGACTGCTACTGATAAATTCCTGATGGGAAAACCAAATAACACTTTGCCGACCCAGGAATTGAACCTAGGCCTTCATATTCAACAGTCGTGCTTGCGACTACTAGAGCAACGAGGCAGTCCACAGCAGAAACCACAGAATGCCACATACTACAACCTTTATATACCCCTTTTAATTCGACCACTTTCTTAACGCAAGCTAGTGTTAAAATTAAGCACCTGATCTTTCTGAAGAATATCATCGATAGGGTCTACGCATCTTTCAGGGCATCTTCTCTTCCTTCCATTCTCGATTAAACATTAAACTTGATAAGACATATAGCTCAGCGTCTCTGATGGTATGGCCACGTGATGCAAAGAGACGGGGAATATGCAGAGAAGGCAGCACTACCCGAACATAAGAAAGGTAGAGGACGACCTCAGGCTACGTGGTGGACTAGCATGACGAAGCTCCTATTGGAGGAAGAACTGCCCGACCCGACAACCAATCCTGGCGCCAGAAAATTAGGAGAGCCGACCACACCTAAAGCTAACTAGCCAGCTAGCAAACGATACGTTCAGTATTCAAGTCTTACATAATAATCCATCTACAAAACTGCACACATTCAATCACCAATCACTACGTTACCTGACCCTAATATGTTCCGGCAGTGTTCAAGAGTATATTTTGCGGTCTGACCCAAACTCAAACTCAAACTCAAACTCAAAGCATTTATTTCAATTAGACCATTACAGGCACTTTTGAAAGTCAAAAACAAAAAAGCTAAGCTACAGTCACATTCACAAGGCATAATAACTTGCGAAAGTACTGTAGTTGCACATTCCAAATCGTAGATCTCTATGGAGAAGAATGGGCAAGAAACTCCATGGACACTCTTTTTAATCAAAATATTGTTACAAAATCTTGGTTACATCATTCATGTTGAGATTATACATATAAGTATGTGAGAACGATGTACAAAGACGTGCACATTAAGAGCGTCCAGAGTAAAAGATTAAACTAACAATTTAAAAATAAAGTAATTAAAATAAACCGTGACAGCTAAGAGATGACCAGTCCCAACTGACAGCGCCCGTTCACGAACATGACGCATGGATCAGCGCCATTCAACTCAACCACATTGAAGGGAACTAAATGACCCGACACACCCGCCACCATCAGCGAGACATTTGTGTGAGCATGACATTCTCTCAGCCACCAGGGCACATTCAAGTCAATGAAGATAACTAAATGTAAATGGTAGCTTTACCGTACATAGTACTCACACATGTGCTATGCGATTATATAATACTAAGAGATTGAATCTATACAATTCAAATATATTTTTACAATCTTCTGCAGCTTCCACAATAACTTCACATGGTAATCAATTAGTTTGCCCCTATGGTTGTGGAGCAGGACCAGCATTGAGCCAAGCATTTTTATCATCAATGTAATCCCCCAACTTATAATATGCTTGCCTACATAGTGTGCGTTTTATACAAGATTTAAATTTCGTCTCATTCAGTTGTAGAATGTGGGGAGGTATTTTATTGTAACATTTTAAACAGTACCCCATGAAAGATGAGTCTACTTTAGCTAGCCTGAAACCTGGTTGAGTTAGTTGGTCCCTATTTCTAGTATGATAGTGGTGTCGGTCACCTCTTTTACTAAATAAATGCAAATTTTTCCTAACGTACATGATGTTTTCATAGATGTATTGACAAGGTACCGTCATGATGTTAATTTCCTTAAACAGTTCTCTTAGAGAATCGCGTCTACGTAGATCATATAAGGCTCTGATAGCTCTTTTCTGCAGAATAAATATAGACTCAATGTCTGCAGCCCGTCCCCATAGTAAAATACCGTATGACATAATACTATGAAAATAACTAAAATAGACTAGCCTCGCGGTATCTACATCAGTAAATTGACGGATTTTTCTAACAGCATATGCTGCTGAACTCAGCCGTCCTGCAAGAGAAGTTATATGCGGACCCCATTGAAGCCTTGAATCGAGCGTGATCCCCAAGAAAACAGTTTTTTCGACGAATTCTAGCTTCTCTTGATTCAATACTATGTCACTATCACTACTTTTGACATTCGGTAGAGCAAATCTTATACACTTCGTTTTTTTCCCATTTAATACCAAATTATTCGCGGTGAACCAATTATGGACCAGCAATAGGGCGTTATTTACGTCGTCAAGATTTGTGGCACGTCTGTTTGTCTTAAATATTAAAGAGGTATCGTCAGCAAACAACACCATTTGTGGTTGGTTTTTAAATAAATGGGGTAGATCATTTATATAGACTAAAAAGAGGAAAGGACCTAATATCGAACCTTGCGGTACACCCATACTTACTTTTAAACCCATTGAATTGACACCATTTATTTGTACTTGCTGATGTCTATCGTTTAAATACGATTTAACTAAACTGAGCGCAAGTTTCCCTAAACCGTAATGTTCAAGTTTCAAGAGTAGGGTTTCGTGGTTTACGCAATCAAATGCTTTCGAGAGGTCACAGAAGATTCCTATGGCATCTTGTGCCTCTTCCCACGCCATAAATATGTGTTTTAATAAGGTGACACCGGCGTCAGTCGTGCAACGTCCTTTGGTGAAACCATATTGTTTCTCATGTAAGATTTTATTGGTGTTAAAGTGTGTGAGCATTTGATTAAGCATTACCTTTTCAAACACCTTGCTGAAAACCGGCAACACGGATACGGGTCTATAGTTATTGGTGTCTTTACTGTCCCCGGATTTGAAAAGTGGTATTACCTTGCTGTATTTCATAAGGTCCGGGAAGACTCCTTGGTCCACACATAAATTAAATATTAAGGCTAAAAACGGTGCTATAGTCTCAATAATAGCTTGACAAACTTTAATGGACATTCCCCAAAGATCTTCAGTTAATTTGATTTTGATTTCCTTAAAAGCTTTAATGACTGTGATGGGGTTTATATGCTTAAATTGAAACTCAACCGGACAGGCTGAAACGTTCGCTCTCAACAAATCAATAGAAACCAAGGGTGAGGAATTTAAGGTTTCAGTAGTTTTAAGTGGGATACTAGTGAAGAAATCTACAAATTCTTGAGCAACTTCGTTTTTAGAGCTTATAAGACCACGTGAAGTATCTAGTGTGATATCATTATTATATTTTTTATGTCTATTAGTTTCACTATTGATAATTTTCCAAACCGTCTTTATTTTATTATCGGCGGATTTAATCTTGTTGCTAATGAATAAGGCTTTAGCTACCTTACAAGTGTTTTTAAAAATTTTAGAGTAAGTTGCAACATATTTATTAAAAGTTTCTGAGTTGATGTAAGGCTTAAGGCCATACAGTTCAAACAATCGCTCCCTACTTTTCCTAATACCCTTAGTTGCCCAGTCACTGAACATAAACTTTGGGCAAATAGATTTAGTTTTCATTTTTAATGTATTATTAAACTCGGTGTAAACTACCGAAAAGAATTCCTCATAAAAGTGATTTACATTTTCAATAATATGGTCCGGAATACCTAAATTACTAATTAAGTTATTATTAAATTTATTTAAATTACTGGGTGTCATTTGTCTGGACTTTATCTGAATTTTTTGTAATGGTGTGTAGGACTCGAAAACAACGGTTTGACCGCTATGATCAGAAGGAAGGTAATTTACAATTGATTTATCCAAGTAGTCGCAGCAACAAAAAACATTATCAATACATGTTGCAGTATTTGTAGTAATTCGGGTTGGTTCCGAAAACACGTTTAACAAATTAAATGATTTAAAAAGATGTAATAATCTACTGCTATTTGAATTTTGATCTAAAATATTAACATTAAAGTCACCACAGATTACCAGTGATTTATTACCAGTTGCAAGCTTTGCTAAAGTATCTTCCATTACCGATTCAAAAATAGAGTAGTTTTGATAATTTGGGGGTCTGTAAACGCACACTATAACTTTCGTAAGTTCGGTTATTGATTTCAATTAGTTATTGATTTCAATTAGTTATGGTGAATTACTATTAGGTATGTAGCTAATAGCATAGCCGTGTGTTAATGTAGAATTATACGCTAGTTTGAGGATGAAATATAGGTATGAGATTGGTGATATTTGTTTGAATGCATCTAAAATTCTCTTCTCAAGATTCTTTTAGAGATATTGGGACAATGGACTCATAACTTACTACATGAGTCTTAAACATAACTGCCAATATCGTCATTCATCATACACACTCCTGCCCTTATCCTAATTTATTTGGGGTCAGCGCTGTCTTCTTCTTCCACACTACTCTATGACTCGTCATCTCAGTAGTCACCTCCTTTCTAGCCATATCATCTTGTATTATCATCATCAAAAGTGAGCCGATCGTCTATCCGAAACAAAATCCATTAGATACACAGTAGTATGTGTTTACCTAATTATCATCAATTTGTCATCCGCCATGACTAAACTTGAAAAGATTTCTTTAATTCAATGACACATTAGTGATACTTTCTTTCCTTTTGAAAACAAATAAACAAGTTTCTACTTATTACTATGTTAGTTCATTATTTACAAACTACAAACAGTTCTAAAATAATAATATGTACGAGTATCTAAATGGGAAAAGAATTAGAGGGCGTCAAAAATTCGTCTACAAAGCTGTCAATAGGAAAAGTGCTAAGCTGATGCTATGGCCAAAGGCCAGTCTTCTCGACACGTGAAAATTCGACCAACCGCTTGACGATATCCCGAAATACTAGGCGGGCACTCGGACGCCATAGCCCTAGTGTTTCAACCCCAAACGGCTCAAACACATACCTACCAATTAAGTTATAGTATTTGCATTTTGAGGTTTTCGTTTACTAATATTTTCCCACAACACAAGACTGAAGACAGCTAAGTACAGGTACATACAAAGGTTACTCTCATTACCTTTTAAGAGGCAAGATCGTGAGTGGAACATAACGCTGTAAACACTGAGAAAACAACACTAATCAGCGTGACTCCAACTTTCGTTTCAACCTCATTATGTCCTCCATTTGCAATCTGTGTGCGCAGGTAGAAATGTCAAGTAATAACTTATGCTTGTTGAAAAACTTTGAAGGGAATCGTGAGGGAAGTTCGTGGTAAGAAATCGTCGAGGGTCTCAAAGAAAACATAGTCGCTTTTCGTTTCTTTTCTGTATTTAATGAGACGTCTGAACTGCAGTCATAAGCTATTTAATTAAAGGTTTTGTTGTGGTTTTGTAGTAGTAGATTTCCATGTTCGGCAGTTCATTTGGAGTTTTTCTGTAGTCCACGGAGTCGAAATACGGGTGAAATGTGAGTGTACTATTAGGTACACCTCTGTCTTCCCCTTAGCTCCTTACAGGCGTGGTGTTATATATTAACATCTTTCAGATCTAGGCAGATTCATCTATGATCTAGGCACGCAGCATCGCACCATTTACTAGAAGTAGCAAGTCCGAAGAGCATGGGATACAGAACTTTGAAGTCAGTATTAATTTACATTACTTCTTAATATATATTGGTCTAGTACTGCTGATTCGGATGGTCCTTAGCTTGATTCCCAGTTCTCAGTAGCAACCGTGGAGTGCAGATTTATGCCCGGTAGACGGAAATAGGCTCGCCCTCTATTACATGGCACTTAAACACAGCTGACAAAATGTGGGTGTACTCTTAGCTACACCTCTGACTAACCCTTCGTGGATTACAGGCGTGATATTATCTTCATATTTTACAATTGATACATTGCAAGAACAACAGCTAGCAACGACCGCGGACTTCGGCATAATTGTGCAGTTCGCGTGTTGTACTGAGCGCATGTGAAGTATGAGCTAATAACTTCTAACTAACATTGTCGGCACGCTTCTTTTAACTAGGAGTATCTATGAGTATAATCTCTGAAGATTTTAATTGCCAATAGGGATTCAAGGAGACCAGTTGCCCATTGGTATCTGCCACCACTTACAAGATGAGGTTAAGGACTCCCAGGTTACCCAGACAGGCGTCTGTATGTTTGTAAAGCGAGATAACAATTATTCCAATTAGTTCACAACGCTACCTAAGACTGTCGCTTCTGCACTGTGTCTTACTATTTCTGTGTGTTCATGGGTTCTACTTTTTAATTAAGACAACGAAGATACGGGCTTTGATACTAGCCTTCGAAATCATTCAAGCCGCTAAATGTTTTTAAAGGCTAGGTTAGGATTCTGCGCAAAAGACAACACGTCTCTCTTAGTTCAAGTAAAAGACTTCAACGCCAACCACACAAAAAGGCCGTGGGTTATTCTTCAGACTTCAACGACGCCCACAGCAATACAAGCCGTAGGCTGTTCTTCGCCGAACACCAACAAAGTAATTACTAGTCTTCAAGAACTATATCCGGTAGCTACATTTGGTTCGTCAGTCCAATACGCATTGTCGGAAATAATACTTTCACTGATGACGACGATGATCGATTGTTTCGCATTACAAAACACATTCAGCAGTTTAGTTGTCTGCCAATGAATTAATTCCCTGGTTTCCATGGTTTTTGCATGGAAAGTGTCGTTTAATTCAAGGGGAGTTTAATTCGTAGTGTTTAGGTGTTGCTGGCAACCTGACAAGATCTAGGTGTTGGCAATCTATCACAACTTTCTTCGTGATCTTGGGACAATTATAGAATAGTAAACTAGCTTCCTGTCAATTGCTGATAGTGACTGGCAGTTTTTTTTAAACTAGGAATTTCTCCTGTGCCGTGGGTGCGCTTACAAACACTTAAAAACATACACAAACAGCCAGACCCGAAACAACCACCTGTATGCCACACAAATATTTGTGCCGTGCGGGGATCGAGCCCGGAACACACAGCGCAGCAGCCAATCGCTCAGCCACTGCGCCAACCGAATGAATGATGGTAGAAGATATTAAGGGCCTGCGCAGACGAGGGACTTTCGTCACATTCGCCGGAAAAAAAGACCGTTCCTGTTCATTGGTTGTTGTCTTGTTTTTTTCGTCCATTGGTTGATGTACATTGATTGGTTGTTTCAAATTGTTCGCGGACAAATTGTCCCTCGTCTGCGCGGGCCCTTGCATCCGTTATACTCATCACCTGCCTAGACTTTTCCAAACTCTGTTGGGTCGCTATGCAGTAATTTTACATGGAATGACTGACTATCTGTCCTCCACAACCCAGTGAATAGGTACTATTTCATATAAAAATATTTTATAATTATTTTCATACAAAAATATCTATCCCCATCATTTTCTATTTTGACACACGAATGCTATCGTCAGGTAGTATGCGTGTATCAAACGGGCGTATGAAACTAGACGGACCGACTTGTTACAAAGTAGTAACAAGTATTGAATTACGATTATCTTAGTCTTGTCCCGTCTCATCATCTTTCTCTTACCCTTGTCCCAATTCATTTGGGGTCGGCGCAGCATGTCTTCTTCTTCCATACTTCTATATTACTCGTCATCTCATCAGACACTTCTTCTCATGCCATATCATTTTTCACAGAGTCCAGCCATCGTTTCTTTGGTCTTCCTCTACTCTTATACCCATCCACAATCATACTCAAAACTTTTCCTCACGAAATTTTCCTCATTCCTCCGCATCATTAGTCTTGTCTCGTCTATTGCTCGTAAATATTTGAATGTCTTTGTATATGATATTATTTCTTCAACGCGGATGAAATCACAAGATACTTTGCAGCGTTAATAGCTGTAACTTAAAGGAAATTCAGCTTAGAGTCGAGCAAGATAGACAGTTATCGTAATACCATACAATATCGTAATGGTTAACTTGAGCTTGTAAACCTTACTTTAGCATTAAAACTTAGACTTTATTGTAAGCTGCTAGCTTTAGTACGTATCTCAGAGGACATATATAAAGTATGCTTACTTATTTACAACTTAGGTACCATTATAAGTCTAAAGAATTTAAGTAGGCATTGTTATGGATTTAGGATGTTCAACTATTATGTAGTATCTGTTTACTTGAAGTGCATTATAAATCCATCTATTAAAGGCAAAGGCATAAGAAATTAGTATACAAGAGGAATTCTGATAGTGGCGCCGGTGACTGAAAAGTTTAGTGGTAATTGGTTGTCATTTATGACGCGGATGGATGACGAAAATGTTGTGAGGAAAGTTTTCAGTGTGAATGAAGATGTCTATAAGTGTAGAAGAAGATCAAAAAAACGATGAATGGGCTGTGTGAAGGATGATATGACTAGAAAGGAGATGACTGCTGAGATGACGAGTAATAGAGAAGTATGGAAGAAGAAGACATGCTGCGCCGACCCCAAATAAATTGGTATAAGGGCAGGAGAAAACAATAGACACAGAGGCATTGAATATTGCCATTGAAAATTAAGTCAATTATTGCCATTTCTAAGGAAGTTGTTCAGGGTGTTTGAATTTGAGCTATTTCATTGAGTTCGATTGACGTTTATCAATCTTCGTTAAGGCGGTATCATACCACATTTAATTTACCATCTGTTAAAAAATGTCGCTGTCAATTAAGATTCCAAGATTAACAAGTTTTATATGTTCTCACAGAAAAAACGTAACCTGGAAATGAACACCAGGACCTACGGTTAAACTGCTCTTGCAACTACTAAACAACGGCGGCAATACAGCAGGCCCTTAAGCATGTCTTACTAAAATATTTACGGTCATTTAATTTACAACTGTTAATAAGCAATTTGACAGAACTAATATGGAGTGTTGCGGTCGTGTCTTGAATGTGATATTTTTTGTCTCTTTCACACTCATGACGCGTTCGCAAGGGGTGAAAGGAACCGAACTGATTTTTACTTTGACAAAAACGTGTGGAATTCAGAGCGTGAGTGGTCTTGATACTTTGTGAGAAGACTAAGAACGTACAAGAACTTGTAAGTATAGAATCTACATCTTATATTTTGAATAAGGACGTGGGTAACACAGACACGGGAATATAAGCTCACTTTAAAAATTGTGTACATAATTCACCGAATTTGGATAAAACATTTATGAAAGGTTGGTATGAAATTAAAGAGACTCTTGCCAACATTGCTATTTTAAAGTTCTTAAACAACAAAAAAAAAACTTTTTTATTAATTCAGCACTTCTTATTTTGTGGCAGTAACTCAACGTCTTTTTCTAAAAAGACAGTTAGTTTTTGCTCTTGGTAACTTTAATTCAAAGAAATATTACCCGCCGTTTCGACATTCTGACCTTGAAATTACTACCTTGCAGAACTGCCTGTGTACTGCCTGTGTTTATTAACATAATTTTACAATTTGTAATATTCTCACATTATTTGATAATAATAATGTCTTTGGATTGACCCGAGAATAAAGAAATAAAAACATTGTGTAGTTAATTGCTTTTCTATCCACGCGAATATTAAAAAAAAGTGATGATAAAATTTTAAATTAACATCGCCAAAACGTGATTAATAAATTAAAAGTTACACACGTTTCTACATATTCCGTAATTAAATAATCAATCTATAAATAGGTAAGTAATTGTGCATAATTCGTTTTACCCACTTAAACTTTAACAAGTAGGTGTCATAATCTCATAACTAAATACTATTTATTTATTTAACACTTCAAGCACAAATTACAAAGGCGGACTTAATGCCATAGGCATACTATCCACCCAAAACAGAAATCAATTGAATACTAAACAAATAGATATTCACTGAAACAATAGGAACTATAATAAAATAAAAATATGCATTGAAAAAGCACTCTCGTTTTTATACCAATCAAAATTCAAGACCAAGCTTCAAGACAGTTAGGTCCGCATATCGGCGCGAACGCACCTCTGAATAACCAACAACCACGAAACGCAAGACTTTCCGTCGCACGGCCAGTCCACGACTGTCTCTCAACCCGGACAGACGACAGGACAGACATGTCTTTATATCAAACGATTTTTATATAAATTTGTCTATACGAATCTAGTTTATATAGCAAAGTGAACGAACTAAAAAAAAATTGTGATTTTTATTTTCACGTGTTTTTTGTGACCGACTGTACAGAGTGCGGTACTGTGTTGTGCGGATATTTGGTTTTCTAATTTATTTCTTGTATTGTGATTTTCGTGGGAACCCGCAAAAATGGTGAGTACATTTGTTTTTTGATGGAAAAGAACTTTTAGAGATTTTATGTAATAATTGCATTGTTTTTGTGAAAATAGAAAGTTCGTAGAAAGTTTTGTGTTGTCAAGCTACTGATATAACAATATTGTATGTTATCTAGATAATTTGTAGTATTCCTAAGTTTTTTATAGCTGTTATAAGACTAATTTGCATATATCACGAATAATTTTAAAAATAAGTTGCTGTATTGCAAAATTAACGATACTTTTATCATTTTTTTGTAGTAAAAAACACACACTAATTAACATTTTATGCTTCGCCTTCAACGTTTATTTTATTTTAAATCACCTTAAACTTTACAAAAATAAATAACAAGGTCCAAGAACTTTTGGACCTGTTTGAGTAATACCTTTTTTGCATAAAAACACGAAATGTCACAATCTGCGTCTCATTTATTTTATACTCGCTTTTATACAAGTATTTTTATTCCATTTTGTTTTTACCTAAAATTCTATTTTCAATTTATCAAAACTGTCACAATTTGAATTCGTATCTCTACAAAATCTAGGGCAAATTAAAATTTAAAACACCTGTAACCCTAATTCAAATTCTTCAAAATGTATTGCGCATTCCAATTTTAAAACTGCATATTGCTAATTCAAAATTCACACACCACATTCCGTTCCAAATTCAAATCCACCGCCTTATTCTGCTCTGAATTCGATTCGAATTCGAAATCCTTTGCGGTACGCTATCGCTATTCGAAATCGGTAACCGTTGCAGCGCTGACAATGAACAAAAAGACTCGGTTTCTCTCAGTGAAAGTGAACAGTGGTCTCGTAGAAATCGGCGCATTCGCACAGCGGCGCTCGTGTGTACAACGCTGATTTAGTTTTTTCGTAGTTTAGTCGTACGTGCTATTATGAAGTAGGAGTATAGAAAGCACATGTTTGAGAAGGAAAACAATGAGAAAGTTTGGTGCGCAACTTTTCGTTGTGCGCAAATTCGAAATGGTTAATGATTTTGGGTCTGAGCACCAAAATATATTGAAATGAGACGCATTGAGGAAAAAAATATATTTTCGAAGTTCTCTTGCCTCAAATCCGATCATTTATAATTATTTATCTAAAATCAATATCTCGATACTGCTAAACTCTCCAATTCAAATTCACTGACAAATTCTAAATTCAATTCAAGTTCTACCCGACCTACAATGTGCACTAACTAGAATTTACTGTACACTGGAGACGTTTCCATTTTATTTACTGTTACATTGCCCTCACATATTGCCTCATGGATTATATCCATTGCTCCTTCACCATGCACTTCAAAAGCTCTATTGCATACAAGCCCAGCAATGGATGGAGTTTCTAAGACATTGGTCTATATGTGGACGTAGCGAAGATCGATGGTAACATTAATCTTACTGCGCCTGAGTTGTTCGGAATAGAGGGAATTGGGTTATAACGGTGCTTGGGAACTGGATCTGATATATGTCAGCTGGGCTGTTATTTCATAGGTATTAATGTATGAGGTTGTGACTTGTGAGATGGTTAAGTTGAGGAAACAATATAAGTGATGAATTAGAATGACTAGTAGCTTTTATACGGAAAGTAACGATAATACTAAAGATTTCTTGGTTCCTTTGTTAAGCATAAAAGGATAAATTGTAGACGTGGGTCCGGACACAAACATTACTGAAGTGGGTATATGTCAGTGTCGGACATCCGCAGCTGATCCGCAATTTATCCCTACTAGTTTGAACGACCCTGTAATTAACAAAAATAAAGGACACTCAACAATTTAAATTACTTTAAAACCATTTACCACGTCGAATATGTCCATATCGAACTTATAAATCGAACAATCTACGTCGAAAATAAACAAATTTAAGTACACCAGCCTTAATGATTCCCAATTATAATTAAAGATCCATTAAATATTTCCTGCAATAACGAATTTGCATTCATCTAAAAAATTGATACACGCAGCGCCATTCTAATTACTGATAATATTGTAATTATTTGTACGAAATGAACACCTTTGTAGTTTTCGTAACAATATCGATCATCGTTATAATAGAAAATAATGTGGCTTTAGTTAGAAAATAATTAAACTTACACACATACCTATTATACCTATAGATTCGATTTACATACACAATGTTATAAAGCTAGTCTTCTGGACTAGTCCCTGATTATCACTTTAATATTGACTAGCAACCCGCCCCTTCGCACGGGTGCAATGCTGATACTAAATATACTACCCCGGCCGGTACCGCCGCAACCGCTATGTCCCTGCATTTTAAATCTGTAATATCTACGAAAATATTCATTTAAATTACATGCTGTTAAGGGCCATATTGATCTATATTAAATGCACAATGTATTTAAGGTACTTAATTAGATTAGGATTAATGCTGTAGTGCTTAAAATCGCTTCGTAAATAAGCCATTATTTCTCGTAAAAAGTAAAGGATAAAATATGGTTATTGTGGGTTATCCCTAAGAGATAGACATGATCATTGCTGCATTTATTGCATTGATCTATCTCGTAGGGTTCAGCCAGTGTTTGCAATGTAAGCGCAAAAAAAAATGTGTTTATTTACGAAATCACATTAGAAACCTCTAAAATTATATATCAGTGTTTCTCTACTATATTATGCATGTACTATACATATAAACCTTCCTCTTGAATCACTCTATCTATTAAAAAACCGCATCAGAATCCGTTGCGTAGTTTTAAAGATCTAAGCATACATAGGGACAGACAGCGGGAAGCGACTTCGTTTTATACTACTCGTATGTAGTGATGAACATACTTAGCTAAATGATTTCAAATTTATAATATTGTATGAACATTTTAGTTTGAAACGATCAACTTGGACAATTTCTTTTTTTTTAATACTCACATACGATTCTGAAATAGCCGCACTGATGCTGTCGGCATGAGATTTTCTTTCTTCTCTATCGTGTGGTTAGTGCCTACCCTGATTTCAGAGTTTTTATGCCACCCATGGGCCTTTGACTTGGCTTTACATGGCTGTCGAGAAATATCTCTCAGGCATGCTGGTTTACTCATGATGTTTTCCTTCACCGAAGCAAGTGATAATATTATACAATACGCACACAAATCCGAAAAATCAGAGGTGCGTGTCTTGGGTTCGAACTTGCGACCTATGACTTGGCAGTCCACCGGTCACGCCACTAGGCTATCACTGGGCTAGGATTAGGCTAAGTATGACTATTAATATTACTTCAGTTCACAAAGCTTATGAGTAATATTGATATACTAAAAGCAACACTCAACTTATTTGAGGAAACGAGTGTGAAGATTAAAAATAAAGGTCGCAGTTGAAAAATATTCCGTGTGACATTTTAAAAAGCATTGCACTCTGTTCGCGTCTGACATAATTTGGTTTGCAAACTGATTACAATTTTTAATGAAGGCATTAAGAATCTTTTTTGCGTAACTTATGCATATTCAGATTTAAATAACTAGTTCAAGAACAAACTTTCTTTGTTTCCACACTTTTTCTGTAGGTTGTGCCTGTCTGAATATTTTGTTTGAACTTTTGTGACCCGGGCAAACTTCGTCACCTTACTTTGAAACCGGTTGTTTTTATTTAAATCTTGATATTTCGCTTTTGTCAGCAAGTTTTACAACCAACGACATAAGAATTCTTGATTCCAAAATGACGAAAATTAATTCAATTAAATGATAAAAATCGAATACTTTTTTTAGACAAAAATTTTCCAATCGATTATCTGTTAAAAATCTATTATTATAAACAGAAAATCGATGTTTTTTTAATTACTATTACCCGTATATAAAATTTAAGTAAACTAGCATGTTTATTTTTAAATCTAAGCCGTCCAACTTCCTGGCAATATTCTGAATTTCTCACATTATTGAAACGTTAACAAATTTAAAAACATAGGCATAATTTCAAGTCAATTGCAACCAACTTCGTGACTAACCGTACATAACTCTCATTTGCCCAACTTCCAACTCAGATATCATCAAACAACAGCCTTAATTTATTAGAGATTAACAGCAAAATTGTCACATCACACACATCAAAGATTACAGTGACATTTACATTAAAAAAACTGTGCCGTGTCGTGGTCTACGCAATGCTATTACAGTTATGGCATCGCAATGGTGCAATGGCTATCGGATTGCCAGCTTAAATGGCACGTTTATTGTAAAGCTCAAATAAATAGTATCAAAGCTAAATGTTTTTGGTTTAATTGGTTTTGTAATATTATTGATATTGGGCTGGAATCGTGAAGTTTGAGAGAGGTTGTGAAAACATCGTTGTTTGATATTACCAGCCGTCAGTTTGTTGCAAAATCGAGCTTAGGTTTATAGAGCTTTTGAGCAATAACTAGATTAATAGGAAAAGCTTATTACAAACTGTTGAATTGGGATACAAATTCTT
Organism: Eurois occulta; assembly: GCA_950022335.1. Lineage (NCBI taxonomy): Eukaryota > Metazoa > Arthropoda > Insecta > Lepidoptera > Noctuidae > Eurois > Eurois occulta. Next base: position 18,876,455 of record OX465485.1, on the reverse strand, counting down.
TATTTATGTTTTTACGAGTGTAAGTAAACGCAAGTCTCTGAAATATATAGAGGGTACGATCAGTACCTTCCGTTTATGTTTATACATTTTCGAGGTTTTTTGTATAATTGTATACAGCTCTCATGAATCGGAACGCAAGATTTCTTTAAATATGATCCCTTCTAGGAATGTCGGATTTTTTGCTAGACGTTGATGATGTTCGAATTTCAACCAAGATACTCAATTATTTTTGCTTTTTTAAGCAATTCCATTTATATTTAAAAAATAACCTCCACCAAGTGATAGAACTCAACAAACATCTTTAGCACTGCCCTTTGTCTATAGCCCCTCTCCCCCACTTCCCTGTCAGTCCCGGAATCCCTTTCACCCGATCCTTACGGCACGGTTTCGTCACGATTACGCAACGAGTCCGTAACGACTGACTGTTGGCCAACAGTTGCGTCCATGTATTGTGCTACTGATTCGAGGATGCACGTATCATTGATATCGTGTGTTACAGCTCGTTTATTCGAATGACGTGATGTATTGATTGAGGTTGTTGAAACTTCAGTTGTAGTGGCTTAAATTAATTGATTTGGGATTGATCTGTGTTGTTTTTTTTTGGGATTAGATTAAAATGCTGTCTATTCTTTTGTAAGCTTGTTTTGGAAAAAATATGTAGTTTTTTTTTAAACTTAAGTCAGATATGTAGGCTCAATAAAATAGCCACGTTGTAGTGAAGACGAACCGATTAAAAACATATCACAAGGAAACCGGCAAGTCATATTACCGAAAAACTCACAGATTTATTATGACATCCACCAGCCCTTACTGTGAGCGTCCAATAAGACGTACGAGAGTGATAAAAGGGTATCATACCAAAAAAATAATTATTTTGATTTCCACATAAACTGATGATTGAGTCTCCTGAAGAAAAATGTAGGTTCTATAAAGCCATGGCTGCCTCGTTGGTCTAGTTTATCGCCACTGTTGAGCATGAGGTCCTAGGTTCGATTCCCGGATCGGGCAAATTGTTATTTGGTTTTTCCATTAGGATTTTTTAAGTAGCATCCACGGAGCTTGGATTTTGGGCCCGGTTGGTGGCAATAGGCTCGCCCTATAATATGGGACTTAAACATAAATGGCGAAGGGTGTACTATTATTAGGTACAGCTCTGCCTAACCCTTCGGGGATTACAGGCGTGATGTTATGTTATGTTATTTAAAAGTATGCAAACAATCCACTGCTTATTTTTTTACTTTTTTGCCAGAATAATTTCAACACGAACTGCAAGCTTCCTCGCGCGTTTTGAAATATTCTGCCACAGTCACAGAATTGTGCCAAAAATTCGGGAATACCTACATTCCGGAATTTTTGAGCCTCAAAAAAGGTCACAGCACTGCACTGTTTGCAAAATAGAAGCAATTTTGTATTCGCTTTGTACCGAAAAATAGGGGCATCGATTGCAGAACTAGTGAAATTAAAATGTGAACTAGCTAATTTCCCTCAAAAAGTTTTCCAAATGAAAATACTTGTATGTGAATTCATTATCATCATAATCATCTGACTAGCCTTTCCCAAACTTTAATTGGGGTCAGCTCCCAGTCTTACCGGCTGCAGCTGAATACCAGTATTTTACATGGAGCGACTATAGCGACCTATGTTAATTCATCATTGACAGAATACTAAACTACGCTGACAGACGCACAGCCTAGGCCTAGAGCCTCAACGAAGGTAAAATGGAAGGATTTTTGAAAAATATTCCCCTAGATGCACCATGTCATTAGCACTTAGTACTTATGGTAAAAACTACCTCTTTTCCTGATAAATACACACTATCTAATAATACCCGTCACAAATGAGCACTACGCTTCGCCGACGTGCCTGGCCAAGCGTGGAGCATGGTGAAAACGAGCCTGCTTGATGATGTGCCATATACTTGCTATGTTCAAGCTAGTGTAGTTGAAGGGTGGGCTATTGAAAACACACCATGCAGCGATGATAGTGAGATCTATTCCACTTTTGATTCGATAAGATCTAAAGTATGTGAAAATAGATAAACATTAAGGTATTATTGACTAGTAGCAAAAAGGCAGCCACCGTTTCCCTTCATCTATAGATAACACCTATCCCTGTCGTGTTTAATACAATAAGCACACATAATGCACAAAGGCGGACTTAATGACAATGGCATTCTCTAACAGTTATTCTTTGGGTGATGCTGAGACAAACTGTGGTATGAGCTATTGAGAAAATTGTGGATTAAATATTTATTTAATAGAATATATTATTATTATTATATCAAATACCAATCATAAACCATAAATATAACACATGTCTAATAATATATACCTATATACAAATAGAAATATATAACTAAACATATAAATACGAGTATATTCGTCTCCTCGTCCAAAATAATATGCTTTGTGGTGTTTATGGAAATCGCTCCTTTGATGTTTAATTGAAGAGATCTGTATTCGTCGTTGTAAGGCTCTTGAATGATGACGCTTTATTGGATAAAAGAAAATGGGGATCATATTACTTTGATTATCATAATAATATTTCGGATTCTCGAGTGCCTTAAGAAAGAAAATGGAGGACATTAATTTCGTTGTAAATGTCTTTACTTATTTTTGGAAAGTATCTTAGTAAGTAACTTGTATCTGTTACATCATTCAGTTTATAGGCTTTTATCACTATTTAATTATCTACGCAGTATTCTGATATTCTTGCTGCACAATTATTAAGAGTGGAACGATATGTACGCATTTATTTAACTTAAAAACCTACATATCCATTACTCCATTATTTGAATTTGAATAAAATAAACCGTAAAAAGAGATGGTGAAATTAGAGAGCTCTGTCGAAGTTTCAAAGTTTTCATTAGTTAAAGTGCATTAATGTGATTAAAACTTTCTTTTCAATTTGAAGTTTACCACTACTAATAAACCCATTACGATTCGTAATCATTAAATGCCTTATGTAAGTATGTATATTAATATGTAATTGGTACACCACAGACTATATGCAGTATTGCTTCTCCCTCTTTCTGTAATCCATACAAAGACTGTCTTTAAAATGTCGCTTTAAATTTTTTTTTTTTTATTACAAAATGGGCCTGCTCTTGACCTCGATCACGCCTGATGGAAAGCGATGGATGAGGTCTCTGATGAAACGAGCGTGCCCAGAAGATGCCTGCCCTCTCTTGCTTTGAAGGCAGACGGGTTATAATTATGTAGGGGGAACACAGATGCCGGCAGAGAGTTCCACACTTTGGCTGTGCGCATAATAAACGTGGAGGAGAAGCGCCGAGTACGACTTGTCTTATTATCGATAAGACCGCCCATTGCGTCACCTTATGTGAAATGTTTTCTTTTATAAATGTTAATATGGTGTGCATAATAAAGAATATAATGTTCTATTCTTATTTTGAACCGTACGTAGGTATATCAAACTAATTGTATTGCAGAAAATGAGCAAACCATTTGTTCAAAAGGACGTTTTAAAAACATTGGCCCACTTATTCGCATTCCCATCAAACACGTTCCCATTCCCCGGGGATTATCCCGGAATCGCGGGACTATCGCGGAGTTTGAATTGTTACCAATGAATTTCAAGTTGAAATCCCCCTTATGTGGAATTTTGGGGATCCATGATCCCCTTAGGATTTAAAGGATCAGTTCTGCTGGAGTTGGCTTTTCTTTTGTTTTTCAGAAAGCTATTTACTGTGTATTAAAAATAATTTACGAGAAGGATTTACTTCTTTAGGTAACTTTCTTGGTGATTGAGGAATGAAATGAAGACATGCCGTTAAATGAAAGTCAATAAACTGGTAGACGATCAGCTGTGAGTAATACCTCTTCTTAAGTAGAATTGTAACTCGTCAATTATGACCACTGAAGACATGATTCAGACAAGAGTTGAAGAGTCTATTTCGAAAACGCATTAGAAGACCCTTTTCCACTTCACACATCTATGCTTCTGGACATACGTGTAGGTTTCCCCATAAAAAAAAACAAAAAACAAAATAAACACCAAAAAAATAAAAAATAAAAACAAAAAGAAAATCCCACCAACCTTTCTTGACAGAAAAGAAAATGTATATCCGATTTTTAACCGAAAAATACGAGGAGGTTGGTGACGTTTGCTTTCGATAATGATCTGGCTTCAAACACCTTGTTTTACATTTTCCGAAAGGCGTTAACAACATTTCCTCCGTATTAAAAACTTTGATTGCTGCGTTCATTGGAGCGCTTAATCTGATTAACGAAACGCCATGCTCAATTTTAAACTGTTATTTTTATTGTTTAATGCAAATGAGACGAATGATAATACCAGCAATTAACAGAAGTATCATTATTTTATGTAATGGTTAAATGGTTGATACAAAGTAGTAATAAGACGAGTTTAAATTAAGGGCGATTTTCACCAATGAATGTGATTGGAACATCTAAACCATGTTCAAGAGTGTGACTAGATTAGTGACAATATTCCACGATAATGCTGACTCAGACAGTTCATAAATCTTTCATTGGTGAAGTATAAGTAAGTCGCAGTAAAGAACACAGACCCCTATTGATTCAATGATAATTTGATCCAATGAACCAAGCAAGCCCAACAGGCAGCAGGGTGTGGTAATGGAGCTGTATCGCACACTCTGCTCCACTTCCTATCATGTCCTCTTAGCCCAAAAACATGCTGCCTTAGAGATCTTTGCGCTGCTATCGATGAGTCTGTGCTAGTAAATTATAAAATTATCGTGCCAGGCAGAAGAAGAACCAAAATACAAAACAAAATCAATCACAACACAACTACTGATAACAAAACTATAACACTCTGAAGTAAAAGCGTGTAGGAAACAGCAGTCCATACGATGTACGGTCCACCTGTCAGTTTGATAGTACCTTCTACTTATGTAACCCTAGTCCGCATGTTATTGATACGGAACAAGGAAGGGTGTTATTAGTGTGTGCAAGCGCCGATAGGCTTGCAACTTGTACTAGTTGTTCAGTGTTTAATGGAGGGCTTATATGATGAGAGGTGAGTACCTAGTGACAATAGTTTTCAAAATGTACGAAGCGATTCAAAAACGATTGTCTTTTGTCTGTCCTTCTTTTATTTTATCTTCTAAGAGGCCTTTGATCAGCATTCACGTTACGATTTTGGTGGTTGACAAGAGAGGTTTTATAATGTTGATAGCACCATATTTAACATAATGGAATTAACATAAAGATCAAAACTAGAAAATCCGTGATTAAAAGTGAATTTTCTGTCGTTTATCTGTATGATAATAGGTTGTCCGGCGATTGCTCGTTTGCACAATAAATTCATCATTCTCTCGTTCATTCCTGGTTTAAAAAATGACGAAGGTAAAAGCAGGTTTAACATTAAAGTGTGTTCTTACAGATTGATGTTGGGTAAGTTTCGTTCCAGGTTTCCGGAAATTAATTATTCCTACCTTTCTCCAATAATTACTGTATTATTGCCAGCCTCAATTAAAATATCTGGGGGTCTAAAATAGCTGCTTTAGGAAATCATAACAGGATAATAATATGAATTACGTTTAAATTCGTAAAATGGTCACAAGGTGACAATTCATAATAGTGTACCTACTATTATGAATTGTCACCTTGTGACCATTTTTTTTTGTCTATGACAATTTTAAGAATTTAAACGTAATTCATATTATTATTATCCTATTATGATTCTGCTAAAGCGGCCATTTTAGACCCCCTGGTAACATCCATATTTGTCTTCGCAAATATTTCACGCCTTTCCATTTCTTTAAAATCGGCTATTAGTTAATAATGTTAGTGTATTTTCTGTACGTGGGACTTAAACATAACTAGCGAAATGTGACTGTACTATTGGGCACACCACTGCTTAACCCTTTGGGGATGAGGTGTGATATTATGTTAATGTTTTCTATTATAAACAGATTTAATTGTCAATGTTGCGACTGATAAATTACCTTTTTTGGACATTTTAACTACCTAAATCATTATAAATATATTTAGAATTTGACAATAAAATTAAACTCTTAACATACGAGTACTACTAAAGCTTCTATAATATATAATTAAATCATGATTTGAAAGGCACGTGACGCCATCTATTATCATAAGAACGTTATTGTTGTTTTCCTCAGGAACAGTACTTTTTTTCGGGATGAAAGGTACTCTATGTCCGTTTCTGTACAACTGACAACGTATAGGTACGTAAAATTTCAGGATGATCGGTTCAGTGGTTTAGACGTGAAAGGGTAACAAACAAGCAAACTTACTTTTGCATTTATAATATTATATAGTAAGGATGTAAGGAGGTCATTTATTGAATTGCTGTAATGGAGCTTTAATTTTAAAATATTCTTTATCTAATAATACTTTGATTACCTCATGCAATACATGCAACATCAGATAAATCAATTATTATTAAGTAATCTAACGCAATCGTAATCATGCTGGGTCATAGACTGGACCGTGTCAGGAACAAGGCGATTTAAAAACCGCTTCTGAATAACCGTTTTTTAAATAACCGCTTTTTTTGGTTGATAACCCCTTTGACCCTCAAAGATGATTGGTTCTACCTTTTGAGTGTTAATTCTTGGATAAATGTCCTAAAAAAGAACGATTTTGTTATGTTTTTTGCCAGAGACCAAATGTGAATTAATTTGGGTCTAGGAATAAATTAGTTAATTGGACAAAAAGGGACTGATTTTATAATGTATCATAGGTGAATGAAGAACAGATATAATTAAGGTGGAAGATCATGTATTAATATTCATAATATGGCAGTCTATTATCAAGAACACCCGATGACAAAACGATCATTTTGTTGTAATGATTATTGAGATACCTCTTCCTATGTAGGAAACTATATCAGAAATCTATATACAGGGTTATTTGTAAAACACCAGCAACCTCTTAAGAGGGCATTGTACTCATCATTATGAACAACTTTTACTATGGGACCAAACCCGAAATCGCGAAAAATCAGCTGTTCCCTACATTTATTATCGATTAACTCGTCAAAATGTAGGGAACAGCAGATTCAGATTTGGTCCCATATTAAAAGTTGTTTAAAATGATGAGTACAACGACCTCTTAAGAGGTTGTTGGTGTTTTACAAATAACCCTGTTTATGTAAAATGATGTATGTAAACTGACTAACTGACTGGCTGAATTATCAACACACAACCCAAACCGCTGGTCTTAGAGATATGGAACTTGGAGTTAAAATCTTCAAATTTTGTGTCTCAGCGTTTTTGATAATTCTACCCCCGAAGGGTTAAGAAGAGGGATCACAGTATGTAACTATTTTTGTTACCGTAACCTGGATTAACCTATAGGTTACTTTTTAGTCCCGGTAGTACGTTCCCGTCGGATATTTATCGATAACCACGCGGGCGATGCCGCGGGAAAAAGCTAGTAATTTATAGAAGATATACAGCGCAGCTTAATAATATAATTTGTGGCGCTAAAAGTGCATTGAAAGGACAACTTCTAAATGGTAAAAACTTCTATACGTTTTTGCATCGTTGCGTTGTTTGAATGGAACATGTTTATTTTTCTTTGTAAAGAAAATAGATGGAATTCAAACCCTTAGGGATGGACTCCACCAAATGGAGACGAGTGGAGTGGAAAAGAGATGTGCGGAAACCGACTCATCACATTGGTTTCAATTTATACAGCGTGTAACGGAAGGGGGGTATCAACCCTGAAGGAGGTTAATGTGCTCATGAAACGCAACAACTTTCCCCAAAGAACATAGGTCGAAATATGAAAAAAAAATTTGGCCCTCCCTTACAAAACTGACTACCAGCTGATTGATTTACTATGGGGAGGGCCAAATTTTTTTTTCATATTTCGACCTATGTTCTTTGGGGAAAGTTGTTGAGTTTCATGAGCACATTCACCTCCTTCAGGGTTGATACCCCCCTTCCGTTACACGCTGTATAGCGTCTCCCGTATCTCAGGTGATTTTGCACAGCTCATCTCCGCTCCGCTCTTTTTCGCTTCGGGTGAGTCCGGGCATTTAGCTACCAATACTTTTTGTCCAATCGGCATAATATCTCCCACGACGTTGTCATATATACTTATTATATTTCGTCAAAACTCGTTTGGTTCCAAACTTCGCCTCGAACATCTAAATTTCTACTTTATTGCCATCAAAATAAGGTTAGATTTACATTGTTGATGTATTTAGTAGTTTTTCGACAGATATTATAAAATGTCCATGTATGCCAAATGTCATGGTAACCAAGTTGGTTACAAAATGTTCGTATTTATTCGATTTATGTCATGATTCTTGTTGTACGTAATTGGGAGTCTTGTTTCTATTATATTTATCTTATAACACAACTATCATTACGATGTACAAAGAATATTTGGGTAATAGAATATTTGTAAGTTAATGATAACCATAACATAGCATCATAAAGGCGTGCTGTCTCAGAAGTGTTAGGCAGAGATGTACATTTCTCTTGTGATATTTATGTCCCTTAAAATAGAGGGCGAGCCTCATTGCCATCCACTGGGCACATATGACAAAAAGCCTCTAAGAAATTCCTGATGGAAAAAAAACGAATAACACTTTAAACGACCTGGGAATCGCATCCAGGACCTCATACTCAGCAGTCGCGCTGACGACCACTAAGATATTAAAACAACAGACTTTAATGACGTCATCGAAGCTTGACCTTTTATTTAAGACGATGTTTGCCCGTTAGATAATCTTAGCATCGCTAACTTATTCAAATTCTTCAATTGACCACCGATGATTACAAAATGTCAGAGCGTCCATCGTAAAATGTGTGATGTAGACGGACATTTTGATTCCGAGGATAGCTAGATAAAGAAGGGTGACTGTTTTTACAGGCAAAAAACCTTATTTTATTTTTTAGGTCTACCAACAATTGTTTACACTTTAGAAACAAAAAATTAAACATGCGTTTAAACTCTACACAGTGCAACAATTACTTAAAGGTAAACACCACATGAACAATAAAAAAACAATAATAAGTAATTATATTAGTTATAAGCTACATATTTTACAAGCAAACTACTTTACATAAGCTAAATATTAAAATCATTATTTATAAAACTTTTCATAGACTTCGAATGTTCTTGGTAATAAAAAAAGTAAAATTCTTTACTGTTTCGTTGATCTAGCGGTCTTGGGTTCTGTTCTCTGGCCAGACAAAGTGTTATTGGGTTTTTCCACTATCCATTTTCAGTGCTTGGTTTGTGGCAATAGCCTCCCTAACTCCCTATGCCATGGGTACTTCCTCATAATTGAAGAAATGTGTACACCCACATTATTCCATGGTACATCCACCATGTACCATGGAATAATGTCACCATCGCGGGCCTGTGGACGGTGAGTAATGGGCTAGCTCGCCGTCCGTCCGTCGTATGACGACAGGCCGTGTCGACGGTGCGTTCGTGTTCCACGCGCGCCTAAAAGAGATGTCAGCAAACGGGAGGGGCCCGCAAGGGCCGATGCCTGCCAGGGCTGCGGGACTGTTCGAAACAGATACCGCGGCCCTGGAACATAAAGGGCGAAAGAAGGAACATGGGTGGTTTTTAGTCAGTAAAAGTCTGACACTCCCTTCCGCTCCACCCAGAGTGGGAGATGAATATAAAAAATACCTCTAAATATTTCAATTCTAGTGCACAGATACCTCCTAAATAATACGCCATAAAACTTAATTCCCAATTGTAAATGCAAACCATTTTGACACCTATCTTTATTTATCACCAATTCACATCATTTTCTAAAGCGCCATTACCATAGCAGGCATTATACAATAGCCAGAGCGGGAGGAGTCATTTGATGATTTCCCAACATCCAAAAAAAAAAAAAAAAATGGTACATCCACCTTAATCCACCTTAACCTTTGCGAATCTTTTAATATTTTATTGGTTAGAAGCAATCGGATTATCCAAGTATAATAAATGAAGACGATACCTATATTCGATATCAGCAAGAGAGCATTTAATACTAAGACTGTGTGAAAAGGTGTTTGACATCGAATACAAGAGGACAAGTTTTTCATCTTAAAATAATCTTTTTCAACATAAAACGAATTTTGTTTCACAAAAAGAGAATTTTATTTCAACCGGATACTGATCGTGATAATTATGACTTTTATGAGTAAAGTCAATAAATTTTTAGTTTTTTTACGAAAAACAGCCCGCGGAACTGAGAAACCCGTAAGGTTTAATTTTTAAAAATCCCTTCTAGTGTTCATCGTTGTTATATTTATAAGGAACTCTTTTCTGACTGTTAGGTCTTGGATTCGATTCCCTGGTCGGCCAACGAGTTATTGGCTTTTTCCACCAGGAATTTCTCAGAAGCGGCTACGGAGTGTGGATTTGAGTCCGGTTGATAGTTATAGGCTCGTCTCTGTTACATGGGATTTAATTTCTGGTGTAATGTGCGTGTATCATTTAGGTACACCTCTACCTTACCCTAAAGAGAATACAAGCGCGATCATAAAATAAGTATTGTGGTAGTTTCATAAGTCTGACAACCGGTCTTACCAAGGGTATTGTATTACCCAGTACTAACTGGGTTGTGGAGGTCAGATAGGCAATCGATCTATGTAAAATACTGGTATTCAGCAGCATCCGGTTAGACTGGCAGCCGACCCCAACGTAGTTGGAAAAGGCTAAGCAGATGATTATGACGATTATGGTATAAGTTTTTAAACTGTCATGGTCACTAACATTATCATTAACACTAGAAACGGGATATTTACCATGTTAGACCCACTCGTAATAACTTCAGTTTGTCCGTGATAATGGTGTTTGCAAAAGCGAGCGCCGAAATATCGGGAACTCAAAAGAAACAGTAAACATGGTAAATATACCGTTTCTCGTAGTAATGATAATGATTATGGTAGTTTCATAATAATGCAAAACACAGTAAAATACAAAAATGCTGAACCACCTGTTAAGTAACGTTTTGCGGTGAACTACAGTTAAACTATTACATAACCGAATAACTGTTTGCAAATAACATCGTGATTCAATTTTGATAATTGCATTACCAATTATTTGGTCATGCCTCCATCAGTTTTATTTAATTGTATTGTTTTAATTGTGTAATATTCCAGTGATTATTGGTTTTTAAGTCGTGAGCTATTAGTTTAAAAGACTACCGGGTTAGTTTATGATGGTTTTTTGCTTCATAGACAATTTTGAAACTGGTTAGCAATGGACCAGATATTTGTTGCTGTGCAACATAATTTATTGCGTCATTCAAACCTGTTTCTTTTTTAATTTAATTCTTGATTTAGATCTGTCAGTCATATTTTAGTGTTTTTTTTAAACATTTTGTCAAGTATCTTTAAAGATACATTGGATTTCAGTGGTTACTAGCATTCAAATTACAAAAGTAGATAAGTAATAACGTAAAGTAGAATAGAAATTCAGTTTTCAGTATAGAAATTCATGATAATAATGACAAATTAGGTATTTCTTCACACGATACTCGTAACAAACCTATAAGACATAATTCAAGAAGCACACTAAAAGCACAGAACCGGTGTACGGACGCTTCGGGGAGGTCTATGTCCAGATAAGGACGTCTTTTGGCTGGTGATGCACCCTGGACATGTAATGCATTGTCTCGGAGATTAATTCTTTTGCCACAATAGCTGATGAAGATGTTGATATTCGCAAAGCGGTTTCAATATTAATTAATTTTAATAGGAACAACATAAAGCTAATAATCACTACGTTTAGACAGGAGAAGCGAGATAATAAATAAAGAAGAAACTGGTCACTAATTAGAGCTACCACTCATTAAGTTTTTTTCTATTATAGTCTCTAATATAACACCAATCTTCGGACTTTTGCCAAATTAGGTAAACTGGTTTGACTACTATAAAATTGATGTCAAATAAGGTGAATATAATTATGATGAATTCTACGGTGATGTATTTAATGATCGATCGTGGGTTTTTCAAAGCCGTAAAAATGCAAATGCTGATGTAGGAAAATATTAATGTGTTGTTGCCTCAGATTTTGTAAACAGTAAAAAAATCTTAGGACATAAACCATGAAACATTGACGGCCAAAAATGTATTATCTGTTATTAAAAAATATAGGTACCGTAAATATGTAGGTACGTTTAACGATGCACTCAAAAATACATTTACATAGTACCCAAAAATTTATTTGACATTAAATAATGTCTAAGATAATCTGCAATATAAATAATTCGAAAGCTCTAAAAATGATCTTGAATAAATAAACAGAAAATCTGAATAGTTATAATAAGCGACGTCTTGAGATCAAGCAGAGATATCGAAGCTGGCTGGAGTGGTGGAGAGGTCTAGCAAAAAATATTGGAGACAAATTGATTTGTTATTGTTTCTACTGGTTTATATTTTTTGAGGTACGAGGAAACTCTTGAAAGAACTGGTTTTGTTTTGGGTAGCTAGCTAGTGCTGCAGGAAAAAAGCGATAAAAATTAATATAAAATGACTGTTAAAAAAAATCACAAAATTGTTTGCCTGTTATAGCGCTAATTAAAATGGAAGCTTTGATTTGGTGTTTGTTTTTTCCAGTAACACGTATTTGGAAACTAAATAGGCGTACATGAAAATGTTTCGCAAAATCAATCAATCAATTTAGTGGCATACTAGGAAGAAATCAATTCAATATCTGCCTTCAATTATGCACTAACTACTTCCACGCTGTTTCTTAAATGAATATCTGTGATGCCTAAATATTATTGCAATGTTGGGGCAAAACTCTTTTTTTTTTTAACAATGCGCTTTTATTTAAGCAGTCACTTATGTCTCATCGAGCGTTACTGGAAGAGCATAAGGGTGACACGCGTAAAGGTAACATCACCTTATGTTAAGGTCCCCTCCCACGACTCATACAAATTTTTTCACGCCACAAAACTATAACGTAACTCATTACGTATATATTACATGACAATAAGCGTGGTAAAAGTCACAGACACGCATTGATAGCTTGGCTTCCTTATACGCCTGCGACGTAGACGTAGCCGTTTTTTTGCCTAGAACTGGGACGAACGCGGCGTAATTTTGTGAGTGCAGTTTTTAGGACAGGTAGTTTTAAAGTGTGTCGTGTGATAGGTGCTTTATAAAGAAAGTAATGAGTAAATTCTGATTGGTTATCTATGTTAGTGTTTAGTTGATTAATTGTTGTTAACAAAAAGCGATTAATTATGGTTTTTTTTTTGTTTACATGACAATAGTTTGAACGAGTTTGTAAAGCTGATGCTATACCTAGTGATTGCTCATTAGCCCTGGATCGAAACAACTGGAACTCATGAGGAGAGGCCTTTGCCCAGCAGTGGGATGACGCAGGCTAACAGTACATATCAGTTATAAATTAAACTAAAATACAGAAATTATAAACATTTCCGCCAACACCACGCTAAAAAGTAAATTAAAACATTAAAGTTTTTAAAAAGAAAGAATAATTTTTATTTGACGTCAGTTCATTAAGCACACAGAATAAAAAAAAAGATACAAAAAAAAAGAAAGAAAACATCAAAGTTTTCGTGAAATAACTTTAATTTCAAACAAAAATTATTTTAAATTTTCGTTATTTTAAAACATTGCACGAACCATAACTCGCAAGAAACTTAGTATTTCAAATAAATTAATACTCCAATGAAATATTCCACTTATCACTGCAATTAATAATATAATGTAGGTCAAAGCTTAGTATTTGCAGGCTCTCCGGATTAGATGCAGTTGCAAGCTGTCGGTTCAAAAGATCAGAAAAGATCATTATCCTTAAGTAGTGAAAGGATAGTTTGGCTCAAACGTTAAGCAAGCCTTTAGAAATATATAAATCAACGTCTTCAAATGTGAGATTGACTTAAGACATAACGCATAACATCACGCCTGTAATTCCCAAAAGGTTGCGCAGAAATGTCCTTAAAAGTACACCCTTTCGCCAGTTATGATTAACTAAGTCCCTTGTACTAGGGGGCCATTGCCATCGATTATTCCCGATGTCCACCACTTGTCTGGCCACCACTGGGGGCCAGTGAGACAACTTTAAAACATGATTCTCGTTGTCCACCACTGGGGGACAGCGTCACAACTTTGTAAACTATTTCCATTCGCCACCACTGGTGGACAGCGACACGGATTTTTAAACATTCCCTATGGCCGCCAGTGGGGGACAATAGCACAACTCTTTTGATCTAATTCCCACTGGCCATCAATTTGAATTATTTAATCTAGAGACCATTTGGTTTTATGCTGAAATTACTTTTATCCAATTCTAATGCTTACGTAATAATAATGACACAATATTTCTTTCCTTGTATAATATAGTTAATTTATGAATATATAATAAAACGAAAACATAAAAGTGGTTTAATAATCTGGGAGTGTACTAACGGGAAGAAGAACAAATGTAAAGGACTTATCAAAATCAAGGTAAGTCCATAATAATAATATAATAGTAATAATAAGTAAAATAGTATAAATCAAACCTTATTTAGTACTCATTTTGGAATGGTTTATTGTTCGAAATTTTAAATTCGATGACATCGTTATTAAGGCCGCCATTTTGTTTACAAATTTGATGACATCGTAGGGTACCCCCATTTTGTTTACCAATCATGGACATGGCTGGTTATGGGAGCGGCGAGTGCACTAATGACGTAGTTATAATGACGCATGCTGCGTTTGCGCAAGTAAAGTAGAAGGAGTGGAGCAGAATAGATATATTTTTTGTCTCTTTTTAACGTTATGCACAGACGCCAGCACATCAAGTTATACCAAACTGTCAAAGGACAATGACCAAAGTTGGTACCAAAAAGTCTCGCGCCTCAAAACCAAAATATTATAGTAATTAGTTTCATATTTTTTTACGGCATTACGCGTCGGGGATTTGATTTTTGAACTGGAAATATACTTTTCGAGTTTAAAAGTACGAATATTGTTTTACTCCCTTTATATGACGTTCCGTTTCAACTGAATATAAATGACGTTCCGTTTCAATTGAACAAACCCTTGTCTGTCGAGCGGACTCTAAAATTAATTACAATTAAGTAAGATCAGTACACCAAATCGATTTAGTTTGGTTTATTGCTATTTGCAACAAAATAGATTTTCTCAGCCTAAAGATTTTGATTTATCGATTACATCCCTAAATCCCGACTAGTTTATAGCACTTACTATTAAAGATAACTATACTCTATGGTTTATAGTTATCTTTTCTGTGGCATCTGACATTTGTACTGTACTGACTGACTATTGGCAATGTAAAGGTCTAAAATAAAATCGAGTTTCAGTCAAGCATACTGTGGATGTTACTTTAACTCGTAATTCTTACTAATATTAGTGTATTACGCTGTTTTTAGAGCAATAATGTAATGTATGTGTGTTAAAATACGTCGTTGGTAGCGTCGAAAAAATAGACCTACTTTTTAGGTTAGTTTCGATTTTATAAAATAACTCTGAAACGCGGGTTTTTTTTTCAAAAATAATTTTTGTAGGAGTTAATACGATCAGTGTAGTCTATAAAAAACAAGGTTTGATTTTGATGCAGCATGGTACGTCCATACTTCCATGAGCATTCTCTTTTCTCCAAATGATTTTAAACCGTTGAAAGTAAAGTTCAAAATCAAATGAGAAAATTTTACAGTTTGTAGTAACTTGATGTGCTAGCGTCTGTACTTTCCCTCATAGCAACACTTTTTGTAAATATCTTGATGAAGTGAATAGTTTCAATAGCTAATAATAATAAGCATTAGCAAGAAAATAAAATTTAAAAATGAATTACCTATAATTAATTAAATTAACTATATTATAGAAGGAAAGAAATATTATGTCATTATTATTACGTAAGCATTAGAATTGGCTAAAAGTAATTTCAGCATAAAACCAAATGGTCTCTAGATTAAATAATTCAAATTGATGGCCAGTGGGAATTAGATCAAAAGAGTTGTGCTATTGTCCCCCAATGGCGGCCATAGGGAATGTTTAAAAATCCGTGTCGCTGTCCACCAGTGGTGGCGAATGGAAATAGTTTACAAAATTGTGACGCTGTCCCCCAGTGGTGGACAACGAGAATCATGTTTTAAAGTTGTCTCGCTGGCCCCCAGTGGTGGCCAGACAAGTGGTGGACATCGGGAATAATCGATTGCCATCAACCGGGCATAAATCCGAACTCCCTGGCAGCTTCTGAGAAATTTCTGAAATTCTGATGGAAAAACCCAATAACAATTTGCCCGACCCGGGAATTCAATCCAGGACCTTAATTCTCAGCAGTCACGATTGGGACCACTAGACCAACGCGGCAGACATCATTGTGAACATCTTTCAGACGAACTGATAATGATATGTTAAATTAATTACAAAAAAAATATAAGCCTCAAATATTATAACAGCACAGTATTCATAAATATCTCATCATCATCTGCCTAGCCTTTTCCCAACTCTGTTGGGGTCGGCTTTCAGTCTAACCGGATGCAGCTGAGTACTAGTATTTTACATGAAGCTACTGCTTATCTGACCTCCACAACCCAGTTAGTACCGGGTTATACTATACCCCTTGGTAAGACTGGTTGTCAAACTTTTTGGGGCACTGACTACATAAATATCTATTATATTTAAATCTAAGTTAATCTGAGTCAACTGGATTTAATGCTATCTAAGAATGATGAGGAATCCTCCAAAAATAAGACTAAAATCATCAACACTCAGTAGCTTGTTGATTAACAAACATTTTCTGAGGATGCAAAGAAGTATGTTTTTATTCGTTCTTTTTAAATCACTCATTATGGCAAACATCTTTCTCGTTGCTTAGAAATTCGTAGAACAACAAAAACAATGAAAAAATAACAAAACAATCAACAACTTTTGAATCACCAACAAACTCCGTGAAACAGGTACGGATAGCAAAATTAATAAACAACCTTACGGTATGGTCCGCAATATTAACCTCGATGAACTCGAGAAAGTATCGCTTGAACTTGGCGAAAGTTTAGCCAACATTAGCTGCGCCTGCGACGCATAGCGTGCGTACACGTGAATGGCTCCTTTCTGCATAATCTTGAGTCAGTACTAGTTTCTATTTTGTAGGTTCCTGGATTGTTAATAAGGAATTCTTGTAGTGGTAACTCTAGTTCGAAGTTTTATTTTAAAAGGGCCTAAAGTTTAAGTATGGTCCACATTTTAGAACGCCATGGTTGGAAAAATGCTTCGTTTAATATCCGATTTGCATTCCAGAAATTAATTATTGAGAAATTGAGAGGAGCTCGTGGCTAAATAAGAACAGCCGCTCGGATCGATCTTTAGGTTAAGCCGTGCTTACCTAGGTTGGTCCGTGGATGGGTGACCACCCATTACATACCGAGTTTCCTCCGTGCCTCGGAAAGCACGTTAAGCCGTTGGTCCCGGCTGTCATTTGGAGATCTTTGACAGTCGTTACAGGTAGTCAGTGGCCCGAAAGTCTGACAACCAGTCTTACCAAGGGGTATCGTATTACCTAGCATTAACTGGGTTGTGGAGGTCCGACAGGCAGTCGCTCCATGTAAAATACTGGTATTCAGCTGCATCCGGTTAGACTGGAAGCCGACGCCAACATCGTTGGGAAAAGGCTAGGCAGATGATGATTCCAGAAATTAATTACGCTTAGTTCAACCAAACCAACCAACCCACATCATAATTTCTTGTGTTATTCAAAGCTGGTGTATTAGATTAATTTTGAGAAATAGGAATAAATATACCTCATTTTGAATACCTATTGAGTTTGTATGACGCAATCATCTAACTCTATTAATCACTAAATTAATTCTCATTAATTTAGTGATTGGTGTCCAAATTATAATGATTCTAAGTGTTATTTATTTATTTATATACACACAAAGTACTTAACAGGAAATCACATTGAGGTAGAAGACCACAAAGGACGCAGGAGCATATATTTGTATTGTATGACGGATTGCATACTATTTACGAAATCTTTGACTTTTGATCCGCCGTTTCCCGTTTAGATCAAATGCAATGCATAATTTAATAATAAAACTTATTTCGACCTTATGCAGTAAACATATCAAAATATAAATGTTGCCGAAAATTCTAGAACATAAAAAAAAAAAAAAAAAATTCTAGAACAAAAAAAAAAGTGAAAAATAATTTTAGCTTCAGAAGTCGGTGACAAAAAACTGAATCAAACAAATCACCGACTTCTGAAGCTAAAATTATTTTTCACTTTTTTTTTGTGTTTTTGAAGTCGGTTTTATTTTTTGCAAAAAGTTTTTTTATTTTTTCATTTTTAGTTGCAATATCTTATACAAATATATTCTATGCTTTTATTTTACATTGTTATTAACAATACATTTCATGGCACCAATCACGGCAGATTTGCTGTCTATTATTGAAGAGTTCCATTGTATATCTCCGAAGATCAGCATCAGATCTTCACCAAATTTAAATGGGACCACTTCGTAATAAACCCCTTTCGAACAAAAAAAGAATTTTGCAGATCCGTCCATATATGACGGAGTTATGCCCGAACATACATAAAAAAAAAAAAAAATAGATTTCTATATTTTTACTTCAGTTATAAATAATTATTGTATCGTTCGAGTTACATACAAAATATCATTGTGAAGATTATTATCTGACATATTACTTCATTCTATCGTTGCATTTATTTCATCTATCATTCGATATTGAATAGATTTTGTATCAAGACTATCCTAATGACCCTGACTTTTCTTTTAAATGCGATGTTTTTATTTATATTAGAATGCACTTCGTTATAGATTGAGAAATGTATTGTGAATGTGTCTTGGTGTCATTATTATTGTTTGAAAAAGACAATATTAACCGCAAACGGCATTGTCTATAGTCATTAATCATTTTTATCTTAAATCAAGTTTTACTTGATTATTAGTTTCCCAATAACCACAATTCTTTTTATTAAGATCCCAATGTGGTGTAACTCTGACAAAACAATGATTAAATTAAAAACTAATCACTACATAGCATAAAACAAAGTCGCTTTCTCTGTCCCTATATCCCTATGTATGCTTAAATCTTTAAAACTACGCAACGGATTTTGATGCGGTTTTTTTTAATAGATAGAGTGATTCAAGAGGAAGGTTTATATGTATAATACATGCACCCGTGCGAAGCCGGGGCGGGTCGCTAGTTTAAAAAAAACGAAAAAAAAAAATATAACAGACGTCTCTGTGCTCTGTGGTATTTAACCTAGCACTAATACCTAAATGGTTAGAAGGGGGAGGAGTTCTTGGTACTTCCCAAGTCGGGTAAAGTGTTATTGGGTTTTTTCATCAGCAATGTCTCCGTAGCAGCCCAGAAGATTTGACCCCAGTTAATAGCAATAGGCTCGCCTCTAACATGGGACTAAATCATAATCATAACTGGTGAGATGGTATACTATACGATCTTCTCTTCTTAAAACAGGCATCCTAAGTTACTCGTCTCTGTAATAATTTAATTTTACTATGCCTTCGACGATTGCGCGCCCTTTTGAAA
Source organism: Eurois occulta (assembly GCA_950022335.1). NCBI lineage: Eukaryota > Metazoa > Arthropoda > Insecta > Lepidoptera > Noctuidae > Eurois > Eurois occulta. The sequence goes on along the minus strand of OX465485.1, from coordinate 18,856,957 downwards.
CTCCTTATATCTTGCCTGAGGCTTCATAACACCATAATAAACAATTTTCACAATGAATCAACTTCACCAATAATAAGCAGCTAAACTTAATAATTTCCTTCAACGTCCACGAAACAATGAGGAAACAAGATTTATTCAATCACTACTTAAATAGCAAACTTCTTGTGTTGTGAGCGAAACTGGCCGTATACGACCATTTTATGAAGAGCTGTATTGATATGTCCAGTCGGTCGTGAAGTTATGGCTGTGTAATGATCTTGAATGAAAAGAACGTTCTAGAATATGTCAGTTTCATTTTATGAAACAGTTTGTGTAAAGGATTATGGGACAGTTGTGAACTGGTCTTGGATTAGCTAGGGCGTCCGTTTTTGACATAATTGCAGGGTTGAAACTAAAAGTCAGAAATGGTCAGAAGACTTTCTAACTGCATTTGGGAAAATACGCAAATTTACAAAAAAATACTGTACTTCAAGATTTCTGAATCAACCTCTAATGTAAGCCGAGATTCAATATCAATATTTTTCAAATACAATTTATGAATTACAGTAAAGTATAGCCTAATGATTTAATATCTAGCCAATTTTTCAGGGCTGCTGTGGACATTATAAGACTTTCGGCGTCGTATAGTCCAGCTTTGTATAGCAGTGAGTCCCAAAGACACTGCTATTTACATGCTAAACGTACATACATATTAACAAACAATACATCTTTAGGTATGCATTGTTAGCCAACAATAATTCGACCCAATCCATTACCAAAATTTTAATCAACGTCCAACTGCTTCAAATTCACTACTAGCCAAGCTCAACTAACACTGGTTTTACCCACCATCCTGATCAGACCCGTCCCACGGAGTAAACACAACACTTGAAGATGTCTTGCTATACTGGTGACTGTTGGGTAACTCGATGTTGAAAGCTTGCGCACGCGCATACAAGGCCGCCTGGTCTTAGTAAGGACACTGTATGTTAGTTTGTCACTTTGTGTTACGATTTTTAATGTCATTGCTTGTGTTTGTTGACGTTTAACGTGTGTAAGAGAAGATAAGAGGAATTTTAATTTTGATTGATTCATTTGTAGTCAAGTTTGTTTCTGACATTGAATGGTTGGGGTAAAAACAATTTATAATAGTCTTATTACATTATTTGGCTTATGCCCGATTCGTTACTGTTTGCTCTGAAGTGTACGTAGCGTGAGGTTAAATGATGGAACCTTTCCTGAACGAAAAGAGTCCACATAACAGTATCTTGAATTTATTCGTAGATAGATGGGAGTCTCCAATGCTGCGACATTGGATGAAAATACACATTAAATAAACCATTGTATGTTTACTAACACTAGTTTTTGCGCGGGCCCAGCCCGAAATAAATACTATTATTTTTATAACATAACATAACGCCCGTAATCCCCGAAGGGTTAGGCAGAGGTGTGCTCAATAGTAGAAACACCCACATTTCGCCAGTTACGTTAAAGTCCCATGTAGTAGGTGGCAAGCCTATTAACCGGGCACAAATCCAAGCTCCGTGGCTGCTACTGAGAAATTCCTGATGGGAAAATCCAATATCAGTTGGCCCGACCCGGGAATCGAGCCCAGGATCTCATGCTTAGCATTCGCCATTGCGACAACTAGACCAACCCTTCATATTTACAGACGTGTTATGTAAGTACCTATAAAAATAAATACATAGAAAGTGCTGTTGCTAGTGAGCCTCAAACTAGACAGGCGGTGTCACATCCCAGCCGCAGCGGGAGACGCCCCGGGCGTCGGGGGCCACGTGGTGGCTCCTGGCCACCATTTGCACAGGCCTGTGGACGGTGAGTAATGGGCTAGCTCGCCGCCCGTCCGTCTTATGACGACGGGCCGCAACGACGGCGCGTTCGTGTTCCACGCGTGCCTCAAAGAGATGTCAGCAAACAGGAAGGGGACCGCAAGGGCCGACGCCTGCCAGGGCTACGGGACTGTTCGAAAGAGATACCGCGCCCTGGAACACAAAGGGCAAAGTAGGAACATGACTGGGTTTTAGTCAGTACAAGTCTGACACTCCCTCCGCTCCGCCCAGAGTGGGAGGGATCATTTGATGAGGACCCATCCGAAACAAAAAAAAGGAAAAAGGTATAAAAGGACCAAGCAATACCAATATGTCAAAGTAACATTTAATAATATCCCATTTTCAACGTAATTCCCTTCTCTTCTCACAGCGCCATCTTGATACTCGTCCGTCCAGTCTTAAGGTGCTGAGCCAAAGTTCACACTTAAAAGGTCACTACATAAGTAAATGCAATGAAATAACTTATTTACTTATCAGCTTCTTGTGGGAGAGAGTGAAGTGTCTTATATAACTATTATAGAGTTAGATTATGTATGTTTAGTTGGCTTTCTCCGGTGTCGTGTTATTTTTAGACAAAAATGGAGTCTTAAAATATAATATTTATTTTGTAGGAGTAGATTTGGTACCTATTTCAAGACACATCACATCAAGCTACCCGTAACTATCAAATTTTTCCAACCAACCTTGATTCTAATACGATAAAGTTGAGAATCTATTGAATCAATTTGACAGATTGTAGTTGCTTGATGTGCGGGCGTCTGTAACATAGTCGTACGGGGTGTATATCGACGCGCAACTGGCATGTATTTAATACATGATTCTAGAGCCCCAGTTTCAAATTATTTCGTCGGTTATTAATAACATCCACATCACGGTGGCCATTATATTTTCCCAAAATTCAAGGCATAGATTTATCACTAAAAACCAAATTATCACACCTTTGAGTGATTCAAAGCAATACACATTCAAAATACGCGCATTGGACGTGGAGTTGCGGATACCAGCCCGTTATACAATGCAATACAATCACGCCTTTGTGTGATTCAAAGCAATACACATTATCCAGGAGTTAAAACTTGCATAAGTGTAACTTTCTGGATTATTGACACCACATGAAGATTGTCCGTCTGCGTACCGAACACACAATTTCTATGAATCGTCATTGTAATCAAAGAAGTCCTATTAGTAGCAACTACAGTACTTTCACAGTTTTTATGCCTCGTGACTGGGACTGTAGCTACATTTCATTGTTGTCTTTGTTTCGACAGTTCAAAAGTGCCTGTAACTGGCCTACTTGAAATAAATGCTTTGATTTGATTTGATAGTAAATAGATACATCCTGTTTCAATGTACTATAACTACGAGTATCTTGTACCAATAGGTACGACAATAGTAAGTTGTCCTTAGTAAGTATAGTGATCAGAACGTCGCGCCTCTGTAAAAATAAGTTTCAAAAACCGCCATTACTGCTACGAACAAAATATAGCCGCTGTGAAACTCTAACCATGGCTGTACAGCTTAATATACAGATAGGATAACAACCTATCAATCTAGTGCTCAGAATTTATTAGGACTTCACCGAACGTCCGACAAAACCAATTGTGTGGTGCAACAGTAATTTGTAGGCACGACGACAGTTTTGACGTGTGGCGCTTGCGCAAGCTGGGGAACCTTGTAACATGTCCGCCTTCAAACATTGACTTAGGGATCGACCACACTTATCGACGCTGGATCGACTTGAGCCAGTCAGATAGAGAATTCAATAATTCGATCAAATCGGGTTATTTTATGAAGATGAGCTCGTGGCTAATGATAACAGCCTCTCGGGTCGATCTTAAGGTTAAGCCGCGCTTCCCTAGGTTGGTCCGTGGGTGGGTGACCGCCCATTAAATACCGAGTTTCTTAAGTGCCTCGGAAAGCACCTTAAGCCGTTGGTCCCGGCTGTCATTTGTAGATCTTTGACAGTCGTAATAGGTAGTCAGTAACTGAAAGTCTGACAACTAGTCTTACCAAGAGGTACCGTATTACTCAGTACTAACTGGGTTGTGGAGGTCAGATAGGTAGTCGCTCCATATAAAATACCGGTGTTCAGCTTCATCCGGTTAGACTGGAAGCCGACCCCAACATAGTTGGGAAAAGGCTAGACAGATGATGAATCAACTCAGTTTATCGGACTCCAATTTTCTACAACACAGGCCTCTCCCGAAAGGCACCAACACCCTCTCATTCGCCTTCCGCCTATCCAGATAGTTTTTTAAAACGTCGGTCCATCTAGCTGGAAGGCTTCCCACAAAAAGCTTTATGTCCTTATAATCAATTTTAATTGCTATAGTAGAATCGCTTGGCAAAACAGTTGAATGTGAACTTGTACCAAAAACTCGCAATCGTAAACGATATTTATCGCTACCCGTACTAATTGTAGCTTAATGTAATATCATATACGATATATGATACGCGTTCGATATGATGTATAGCGACAGTTAATATGGGTTGTGATAGCTTTCGTTTACAATTGACAGTTTTTGGTACAAGTCCATATTCAATTATTGTTTTACCTAGTTAAAGCAATTTGACTATAGCTTTAACTTTTTACTTGAAAACGACATCATTGGTCTCGTATCGGATCGCATAGCGCAAACGACATCGCATCAGACTATTCACTTCTATCGCATGGACAAAAAGACCTTCCTGTTTGGCTCAAGCCGTCGGTGAGTGTGGTCACTCTTTTACGAGTCCAAAGGTTTTTATCTAAGAATGGTTAATTTATCGGTACCAAGAAAACTGGTGTTGATTGTTTGTTGCCCTGCAAGTTCTGCTTTTGGAAACAAGGAAATGTCGTGAGGAAAATTTTGAGTAGGTGCATTATTGGCTATAAGACTAGACTATGGGAGAATTAAGAAATTATGTAATATATATATGAATAATATTAATTATTATTCGCCCGCGTGGAGTTCGATAACTATCCCACGGGATCATACTACCGGGATAAAAAGTCCTATGTGTTAATCCAGGTTATAAGCTATCTGTATGCTAAATTTCATTCAAATCCGTTCAGTAGTTTTTGCGTGAAAGAGTACCAAACATACATCCAACCATCCATCCTCATAAACTTTCGCATTTATAATATTAGAAGAATGAACTTTGAGATTTTATGGCTAGAAATTGCAGATATTCTTAGGTAAATATCAAAAGTGAGCGGGTAACTCCTATTTTTTTTCTATTGTTAAGTCAAATAAGTATTTGGTAAATGGTTTTCTGTAAGTTTTAACAAATAGGTGTTAGATTGTTTTCGTACAATACAATTTATGATCGCTGTAATTATTTCTGTTGATAATATTTTTATTATACCTACTATTAAAGAATCTACCATTGTTATGTGACATTATGTTGACTTTTGAACTTTTAAAACAAACAAAAAAATCGAATAAGTCGAATGACAAACAAAAAAAGTTCCACCTTTTTGTAAAAAGTTTACCTAATACTTAACATGTACATGAATCTGCAAGAGGTTATTTTTAAATTGCCATAAAGAAGCAAATATTTTTTTTATGCAGATTGTTTTTCGGCAGTTATGTTTAAGTCCCATGTTGTAGGGGGCGAGCCTATTGCCATCAAAGAGGCACAAATCTAGACTTTGGGCTGCTATTGAGAAATTCCTGATGGAGAAATCCAATAGAACTTTGGACTTCTGAATACCAAGACCTCATTCTCATCAGCAGCGCTTGCAGCCATTACTAGACCCACCAGTCATAAAATAATTGCTACGTTTCAATTTTCACCTTCAGACGAGTTACCTTCAGCTCGATAGACCGACCTCACTGCTTGCTCCATATCCGCTGACACTCCAAATTATGACTAGTTTTACTATTTCTCACATACATTAACTTTTTACGGACTTCCCTAGCATAGGTTCTGCAACCGGTCATGTATGTATGTAGGTAGGTAATATATAAGTATAATTTCCGCAATTATATCAGTATGTGATTCCGGTGCTGAACATTTCTTTGCTTTAAGTTGCGGGATCCAAGACAGTTAAATTGTTTCAGTCGGACTTCGTCGAGCTTCACTGTCTTGGCTTTTCTGGTGGTCGCCACTGTTGATTCTGGCTTTGGCATTGTAGTGGTTTGGCAATAGTGTGGCGGGCTTGTCCCAAATAAAAAAAAATAGGGTGGTTCAGATCCCGAAGAAAAATAATAGTGCTCTTCAGTTCATCATACTCTGCCTAGCCTTTTTTCAAGTATGTAGGCGTCGGCTTTCGGTCTATTAGCTGCAGCTCAACGCTCCATGTATAAACCAGTATATTACACGGAGCGACTGCTTGTCTGACCTCTGACCCAGTCGGTAGGGAACACCATACTCTTTGGTAAGACTATATCTGGTATCAGATTTTGTCTAAATAATCCTTCAAATAATTTTTACTCGTAAATGGCATTGTATCTTTACATTTGTGACAAAATTTTACTGCGTACGTTCAAATATCCATTATCATCTCTACATTAGTAGAGGCACTAGCATACTCTACATCGTATAACCTTCAAGAGCTTACAGAGTAACCTCAACACTATTTACATCATATCCGTAGCTGATAGAGCCGCTTCGTTCTACCATTGATTGCAATTATCAGTAGAGCCCATGTGTTGAATAAAGTTGAAGTTAAGCAACCTTCGGTTCGGTCTGATATTGGATTGATTTGGTCAAAATACGTGCAGGCACCGACTGCCCATTGTGACACTAAATGTTACTTTTGAAATAACAAAGAAATCTACGGTTTATACAAGAAGTAGAATAACGACAACTATCAATGAATTGTTAGATCTCCAAAACAACCGTTAACATCCTGAATCTAGACTGCCACTGAAAAACTCTCTATTAAAATTTCCAATAACACCTTTTTCAAACTATCCGAACCCAGGACTTGACGCTCAAAAGTCGCGCTTATGACCAACGAGGCTGTCAAATTAAAGATTTTTCACAAAGTCTGACCCATAAACGATCTATACCTACCACAGACTTATCACGGTCATCAACTAGTTTACAACAAAAAGATTCGTGACTAGACTAACAACAAATTGTAACAAAATGGTTGTCAACCAGTTGACGGCTCAAATAATCTAAATTGAGGCAATGAGTGGATATATTAAGTGTAATAAAATAGTAAGAGAATTTTGCAAGCATGCCTCTGAGAGAATGTTGGTGTGATGTCTAATACGGGGTGGAAGGGACACCGATGTACAAACGGTGATCACGTATTCAGTACATCATCCTGAATTACCGATGAAAAATTTCGATTGGAGCATCGAAATTTCACATCGGTATTAAAAAACCGGCCAAGTGCGAGTGGGACTCGCGCACGAAGGGTTCCGTACCATTATCTATAAAAACGGCAAAAAAATCATATCTTAATTTTTTTTTTAATTTTTAGTATTTGTTGTTATAGCGGCAATAGTAATACATCATTTGTGAAAATTTCAGCTTTCTAGCTATCACGGTTTATGAGATAGAGCCTGGAGACAGACAGACAGACAGCGAAGTCTTAGTAATAGGGTCCCGTTTTACCCTTTGGGTACGGAACCCTAAAAAACAGCTGTTTCCTACAAAAATGCATTACAATGATCAGGTGTTTTTTTTTAAATTACCGATGTGAAATTTCGATGTGGTTTTCAGAATGACGTACTGAATACGTGATAACAAATTTAATTTTTTTTTTTTTAACCCTTTGTACGTCGGTGTAACTTTCACCCTGTAGGAGCCTTTTGTTCAGCGGACATGTATTGGCAGAAAATAATGATGGCCACACAAGGCCCATGGTGTATCCTGGCTCACTTTTTATCACAGAGACTTGTATCGGAGCAGTCGGATCACTAACGATTAACACTATAATTAGTATAATATTAATGTTTTTGTTGCTATTTAAAACTGTTTTCTTATGTTTCATTTCTTTATTGTTTCAGGTATGTCCAGTCACACTTTTGGTTAAGTTATTAATAAGCATCGGGTAAGTAGACATCAGTTAGTGGTAAAACTGCGGTTGTTTTATTACACTTTGACATGGTAATGACGTACTGCTGTTCTGTTATAACCACAATAATTTAATTATTTGTTCTAGCAACGTATTTTTGTATTTTCCATGAGGAATTTCTCAGGAGCGCTTGCCTAAATAATAACAGCCGGATGGGTCGCTCTTCAAAGTTAAGTCGCTTGCCTAGATGAGCTGGCGGATGGGTGACCATCCATTACATACCGAGTTTTCGTCCGAGCCTTGGAAAGCACATTAAGTTATTGGTCCCGGCTATCATTGGCAGCCGTTACAGGTAGTCAGTGTCCCGAAATTCTGACCACAAGTCTTTCTAAGGCCGCTGCCTCGAATTTTGCGGGCAGCGGGGCGGCGGTGGCGGCGGCGCTCGTTGACTGGAGTGCACCGCTCGTTGCCCGCCCCCGCGCCGCTATTTTCGAGAACCGGTCCATTTGATTTTACGCATAAGATCCTGCCGCTCCCGCGCCGCCGCCGCCGCCGCCCCGCTGCCCGCAAAATTCGAGGCAGCGGCCTTATCGTATTACCCAGTACCGGCTGGGTTGTGGAGATCATTGTCAGTGGCTCCATGTAAAGTGCTGGTATTCAGCTGCATGTAGTTAGACTGGAAGCCAACTGATCCCAACTTAGTCTGGAAAAGGCTAGGCAGATGATGGTCAGAATTTTCTCAGTATCAACCACGGAGTCTGATGTGTGCGGTTGATGGTAAAAGGCTCGCCCTCCTATAACATAGAACTTAAACATAACTGGAGAAATGTGCACCCCTACCATACCCTTCGGCGATTACAATTCATTGAATACCACACACCACACAATTGTGCAGGTATTTTCTACCTGGCAATATTTGGCTCTCATAATATTGATTAGAACGTCAAGGTGTTAAAGCAGAACCAAATAAACTCACTTTCACACTCATGATATAAGCAAGGATATTATAACTAGCCTACAGTATTGAAGGGTCAATTTTTGTAAGAGGTAAACCGGACTACATATCTTTAATGTGATTATATTATTTGTCTTTAGAATCTGACGGTGCCATTTTTAAAAGGAAGCTGGTAGGAATCTAGTTGTATGGAAACTTCGCCACTGCTAGCCTGCCTATCATGGCAGCTTATTTACTTTTTACTACAACATTTCCTGGCACTGTCTTCCGCTAACCTCTTCCAAATAAGGTTTGAAGAGTCAATACAGGTAGTGCAATGTACATTTGCATCATACAATGTGTATTTCTTGTAGCTAAAGGATGTTGCTTCTTCGTAAGTATTTACGAGTATATAAGGCCTTATTGGGTACAATACAACCTTTTTAGTGCTGTGCATATGGATAGGTACTAATATCATAAAGTAGTAAAATTTGTTTATAAGTTTGTATATAATCATCATTATCTGCCTAGCCTTTCCCAACTATGTTGGGGTCGGCTTCCAGTCTAACCGGATGCAGCTGAATACCAGTGTTTTGTAAGTTTGTTTATAATATTGGGACTAATGATCCGATTCCAAAAATTCTTTCACTGACAGAAAGATACACTATTCGTGGTGGTATACATTATTAAAAGGGTAATATGCATGATACAAATCATATTTATATCATGCATAAAGCCGAGCTATCATAAATTTTGCGGACGAAGTCGCGGGTAAAGTGCTAGTTATAAATATAATATGTTAGAATTACCACTTTGACCTTTGCGTCTATTTGTATTAACTTCCAATTAAGATATACTTAGATTATGCTGTAATTAGTTTTACTAAATGAACCATAATCGTCCAGTTAGTAGTCCTGAAGGTATCCTTGTTGATAATAATTAATATAATATTATAACCTGGCGAAATGTGGATGTACAGACGCCTGGACATCAAGCTACTATAATCTGTCAAATTTCTTTAATAGATTTTCAACTTTATCTCTAAACCATTAAGTTCAAGGTTGGTTGGGAAAATCTGACAGTTTCGGGTAGGTTGACCTGCTGGCGCCTGTACTATTCGTTACATCTCTGCCTAACCCTTCTGGGATTATAGTCGTGATGTTACTTGTATATTTTATGTACAATTAGCTTATTCTCGAGGTTTCGCTCGCGTTGAATTCGATTTTCATACCTTATTGTGTATGTTATTCCAATTCATCCTAACTAATATTATAAATGCGAAAGTAAAGTTTGTTTGTTTGTTACCTTTTCACGCCTATTTAAACCACTGAACAGATCATTCTGAAATTTTGTATGTACGTTGTCAGGTGTACAGAAACGGGCATAGGGTGGGTATCTTTCATCCCGAAAAAAAGTACTGTTCTCGATGAAAAAACCCATAAAGTTCTTATGATAATACATGGCGCCACGTGTCTTTCGAATCATGATTGTCAAATTCTAAATTAACGTGAGCAAAGTCGCGGGCAAAAGCTAGTAGTCTATAATTATGTGTACTAAATTTTATCCAAATCCGTTTTAGAGTGAAAGAGTAACAAACATACACACAGACGTAAACATACAAACTTTAGCATTTTATAATAGTGCGTTACAATCTTTCTCTTAGGTAAGTGTCCTTCTTCTTCAACCTTTGGCAACTTCTCGCTCAGTAGGTCTCTTCCAAATCTCTCCACTTTTGGCGATTTTGTGTCATGGCTATCCAGTTTCTTCGACCCACTTTAATGACAGTTTCTCTCATAAGTTGCCGCCAAATAAATCCATCCTGCCACGATCCTTTTAAAAGGTTCTACAATAGAAGATTATAAAGGCGAGCACACATTGCGCCACACAACACAACGGACATTGCACATAGTGTGCACCACCCATAAATAGCTAACTATACGTTGACCAATAGGTTACCAAGAATAAACAGTACACAGACTACCTTAAAAACAACCGACACTTTTAAAACAAGCAGTTAGAATTCAAATTCGCTTAAATAAAATTTGTCAGACCGCATTTAAATTGGGAAAATTTTAATTTTGCTACCGTATTAGTTTTTATTGCGTAGGCGTTAAGTGTGGTATTAGTGATTATGAGTGCAAATGTTAATTTGTTTTCGACACAATGGTGGGTGATTATCTAATAGGTTTCAATGTTACTCAAATAACGTAATGATATGTAATGTTATGTATAATTAAGGTATCATTGCCAATGTGGCGAAAAGGCTGAACGGATTTTTATTTTTTTAAGTAATATAACATCACGCCTGTAGCCCCCGATGGAATACGTAGAGATGTAATCTAATTATACACCGGAATTCCACCAGTTACTATTAAGTTCCTACTAGGGGGCGAGCCTATTGCCATCAACCGGCCATAGATCGAGACTCCGTGGCTGATAATGATAAATTCTTGATGGAAATACCCAATAACTCTTTTTCCGATCTGGGTAACGAAACCATGAGGTCTAAAGTCGTGCTTGCGGTTACTAGACCAACAAGGGACTAAATTCAATATTAAAAATTTCTTCTTTATTATTCATTCAAGCATTTATCATAGTCTTACAACGGGCAATGGTTGAATAAAACCACATTCTGAGAAATAAATAATAGGTATCTATACATTCTGCAGTCAAACGAATGCTTACTAAAGTTATCACAAAAAATCTTGAAGCAGAAGATATAAATTTAAACATAATTCTTTTCTTTGCAAGACTCGCTACGTTTTATTATTTTTCCTCATTGCCAATTCCTTTTCTCACGTCCTGCTTACCCCACAAGCAAAAACATAAGTCATAAAGCACATTCACTTATTCTGAAAGTGTTACACCCGTAAATCGCAGTCATACATACAATTATTCAAACTTTTCGTAACGTCTCTACTTTGAGTGGCCCTCCTTACATTTTCTTCGAAGTTCGATTATAATCTGACCTCTTGCATTTTAAATACAGAAAAGCAAGCAATTTATGCATATGCAAACCTATTAAAATGTAATTAAGGTTAATTTTACGAAAACAAAGATATCAAATGGTGACCTGGTTCAGAAATGCTTTCACTTGCGTGAACAATGGGGGTTTGGTTTCAACTTTCTCAAAAGTTTTTGTGCTACTTGTGGAGATGAGTCTTTTCACGTTGTTTTTGCAGATATAAGTTAACTTTTTGAGTAAATATTTAGTCAAATTTCCTGTAAATTTAGTTAAGAAAAGTTTCTAAACGTATAAAAATAACAGGTAATCATTATACCACATCAAAATCGGAAAACTATATAGCTTTTTGTCATTTTCTTTTTCCATAGGGACAAAATGGCTACCATGTCTATACTGCATCCACTTAGAGTACTCGTAGGTACCGCAATGATACTTCACTTTAGCAGATACACACATTTTAAGGGCCGTATTTGACTTAAGGTTATCATTCTTATTCCTTAAGCCAAATACGGCTCCTAAAATATCCTTCCTATTCGGCGAATCCATAAAGTAAGGCATTACCGTAATGACAGATCTTCGAGCATTTTAAATGCAAATGATCATTAATTCTACCTACCACGGTCTTCAGAAAAGTCATCATACTTTCTTACAATTCCCAAAGAAGCCTATGACGCTCTAAAATCTTGACAAACAATTCCAAATTAAAAGGACAACTTCCTTGGCACACAACCGCCGCCTCACTAAGGTACAGAAGACTACTGAGAAAAACTGAGATTCCAAGTTATATATTTCCACCTGAGTAGAAATGTGTTAGAGAATGTATCGCAGGCTGGCGAGTCGTGACCTGGATGCTGGGAAATGTGATGCGCTCTCCAGACTACCTCGTTGGTCTGGTGCGTAAACGCAACTGCTGAGCATGTTCGATGAGGTTCGATTCCCGAGTAGGGCAAAGTGTTATTGGGTTTTTCCATCAAGAATTTCCCAGTAGCAGCTACGGAGTCTGAATTTGTGCCCGTTTGATGGCAATAGGCTCGCACCCTATTACATGGAACTTAAACATAACCGGCGAAATATGAGTATACTATAGGGACACTTCTGCTTAACCCCTCGGGGATTACAGGCGTGATAGACGTTAAATCTCCACAAGTCTGGTCAGTGATATTACAATATCACAAAATTAACACGTTGTGGCAAAGTATGAGATACAAGAGTACTTACGATAGATCCACACGCCAAATGATCTTTCACAAACTCCCACAAATATCAACTAAAACACAGCTTTCAGTAAAGTCACTCCCAAAGAAGCCAATGCCACTTCAAAATGTTGAAAAACCATCTCTAATTAAAAAGACTACCTCCTTGTATATCCGAAGCCTCAGCATGCCCTTCGACGTCACCCGGTGCTATTAATTATGATGTTACATCAAAGGGCCAATTACCCCCAAATTACTGATAATTAAGCAAACTTCATCCGACTTTTTGATTAAACAGCTGACTTAATTACCTTTAGGCGTTAGGAGGATGAGGACAGAAGATAAAGTCTGTGCCTATCTTGATTTTGGGGTGAAGGATATAGGAGGTCGTAAATGTTAGTGTTCTAGCACGAGTTTTGACGTTTTTCGTAACGTACATATGTCGATTTTATAAGTAAAAATACTCGTTTCTCAAATAATAACTTTCATAATTTTAAGAATTTATTCATATCTATGGATGATACTGATTGTGTTTGTTGCAAACAATTTAAATAAAATGCTGTAGGATTATAGTATTTTCGATTCAAAAATCGACGTATACGTCAAAACTCGTGCTTTTTTAAAGTTGAGAACACTAATTGATATTATTGCAATAACAATTTGATAGGAACCACATACAAAGATACGTCCAATCCTTCAGCTATTTTTCAAGCACAATCGGTTACCAATCCGGGTACTTCGTTGGGTGTCGTAAGGTAAAAGGCAATATCTTAAAAAAACCTGTTTTTTTTTTACATCTGATAGCTTGAAAGATGTTGCATGAGATAGATTTATAAAAGTAACAATGTCTATGTTAAAATATAAAAAAATACATATCTGACTTTTGTACTGGTAAAAAAAACAGATACTTTCACATATACCTTGTTTTCTGGAAAAATTGATTTATTGAGTTACTGCTTTTTGGCTTACGGGGCAGTCCAGTCCCAAGGCTCAATGTATAGTAGACAGGGCTGTCGGCCTATATTGAACCTTGAAGAAAACGATCAATTCTATAGAATATAATGGAAATTGACACAAGTTACAAGACCCACTTTGCGATTATATCTTCATTTGTGCCTGATTTTAGAGGACCCCATTTCGTCTTCCAAACTGGTACTACTAAGTACACTGACCCCAACAAAACTAGTTACTTATATAACAGTTAATACTCTAATTGAAACAAAAGTGTGTCATTTATATATAATTATATATTGACAGTGTACCGACCCTACTTATATAACAGAAATGACATGGTAAAGTATGCCGTTTGCCTATTACATAACGGTGTTACCCAAGGTACTTGAGTGATGGCGTTCTTTGCTGTTCGCAAACAGTTCAGGTGTGCCGTTGAAGTTGCTGTTGGTATAGTTGTGCCGTAATCGGTATGCTAAATTTAATGTCAAATTCTTGCGTTCTGTTGACCTTAGTTGGCTAAAATGTGGTTAATTTTTTTAAGCATGTAAACTAAAACTAATACCTACTGGCATTACCAGTGGTATTTCCTCAATAAAATGTATGCCTACCTACTAGAAAACTATATTGCTGTAAGCGTTGTGGTTTAGCTGTTGCAATGTGTGTGTGTAAAGGAGCTTTAGAATAAAATAGCATTAATGAAATCATTACTATTTATATTTGAAGGACACTTTAATATCGTAATGATGACAAACATCAACAACCAAGTATGAATTGTATTCAAACCATATTTTCCAATAATGTAAACTACAATGACTGCTAGAAAATAATCTGTAGCTAAAATACTATTCTGAAGAATATTGTTATTAAATTTTAGAAATAAATTGTTGCATCCTCCTTTTGAAAAAAGCATAAACCTAAAACCCTTGCACGAACACGCAAACTAAATGTAAGGAATGCAACTGTCCTACAGCATTTTAGTTTAAAATTATTAAAGTAAATTATTATTTTAAAAATATTACTTCCCTATTAGAATCGAATGTTATTAACAATTTTAAGGGTTTATTTTTTTTTGCACGGAACCCAAATCCTTTTTCTAAAATATAAGTAGCCTAGCTTCGTCCTTATACCTAACATCAGCTATCTGCCAGTAAAAGTCCCGCCAAAATCAGTCCAGCCGTTTCGGAGATTAGCCGAAACAAACAGACAGACAGACAAAAATTAAAAAAAGATGCTTTTTTGATTACAAACACACACTTCAATTTTACTTATTTGTATATAGATAACGAGAACCACTTAAGTAAGACATACAGAAGCCATAACAACATAACCTTAATGAAAAACCAAGTTTTCTTCAATCAAAACTTCAATATCGGGTACCATAAAGAATATCGTTTTCTAAGTATTTGATTTACTGAAGCTGAATATCCTGTTGCCTTTGAAATGTTCAAACTTGTAATTTTAGCTTCTACGTCCTTGATAAGACTTCAATTTGTAGACAGTGTCTTGTTTGTTAAGGTTGAGAGAGTAATTAATAGATTTTGTAATTTATTGGGATACTTGAAAGGAAAAGCTGAAACAAAAAGTTTTTTCTTGGTCCTAGATTCGCTGAATCAAATAAAGTAAGAAATGAAAAACCTCAAACCTTTTTCCTATGTCATAACTACAAAACGCCATTTAATACGATCGTTACACATACCCCATGTCCCACGTTCAAGTACATAATATACGAGCATATACTATTTTCAGGCATTTTTTGGCAAAATATTCTATTTTCTGGCATTTTTTTGTCATTTAAAAGTGCCTGTGATGGTCTAATTGATATAAATGTTTTGAGTTTTTTATTCTGGCCATCAGGAGAAAATCTATAACGGTTTTCGTAATAAAACTAGTTTACTGAACCATAAATTTGTGTAGGAATTGTAAGAGGAAGCACTAAACTAAACAAGGCTCTAAATAACGGATATAAATTCTAAACGTTGGATAAACTTGATTCAAGGTTTTTCAAGAAACTAATATTTACTCGTTAATATTCCATGGAAACAAACTATTATCAAGATATAGCTATGTATAGAAATACGATGACACACTGACACAGTGAAGATTTCAATAAAAAGAAAGTTGCGTGGATTTCAAGGACATACGGACCGTAACGGTTAGTTGTTTTTTTTTTAATGTCAGCTGGTGACTTGACCACCAAATAGATACAGTTATAGAGTCTTGTCTATACTTATATTTTAAAGAGGTGAGGTTTATAAGTTTGAATGTAGAGGACAATCTTCGAAACGGTCTGATTCCAAAAGTTATTTCACTAAATAGGAAGGTATTTTATCCCCGAGTGTCTTAGGGTATATTTAAAACGTTTTCATGGGATAATTTCCTACCGCAATACGAGCGAAGCCGCGGGTAAAAGCAGTCTAATGAATGATACAATCATCATTTCTGTTAAAGAAACTTGATTTTGTTTCTCAAGTCTACTGATTTGGATTGATTACCATTAGTAATTTTACACTGATTTGTGTTTAAAAGAAGATTTATATTGTAATAAATGTTTTCTTAATATTTACAAGAACTACCTGATTGCAGAAGCAGTAGAAGTTGCAATGTTTGCACATAGTAATGATGAGGCTATTAGCCAAATTATAAAGTGTGCCAATAGTTACAAGATTCCTTCACAAGAGTGGAATGACTCCAACATTTGTTTGCGTATCTTTTAATTATTATCGAATCGGATCGGAAAGCATACAAATGAATGCGGCGACAGCCGAACACGTCCGGAAGGAAGTCGGCGCATACGATCGGCTCCGTACCGTCGCTTGTGAACGTATCCGTTTCTGCGCCTAGTCAAATAGTTTCATTCCCTACGACGACAGGCGAACGCAGCCGATCGCGCGTCGCAGCATACTTACGGCTACGATCGCGTGTCGCGGAAGACGCCCGCGGTCAATATGCTGTGAGCGGCTTGATAATATAGACTTTAAATACTGTGTACACGACTTAATATCGCTAAAGATTGTAAAATCCGTTACGATCCGATGCAATGGGAGCCGTGAGTGTGTGATTGATATTTAGATGAAGATGACGACGTATGATGCCTCGTTAGTCCAGTGGTTGTAACGCCACCTCATACTAGGTTCAATTCCTAGATCGGATCATTATTTGGGTCAAAAAAAAACTAGCAGCCACGGATAGTGGATTAGTACCCCCTACCCAGTTGATTGCAATAGGCTCGCCGCCATTTAAATGAGACTTAAACAACTACCGAAATGCGGGTGTACTATTATGTACACCTCTGCCTAACATTTTGGAGATTACAGGTGTGATGTTATGTATGTAAATAAAATAACTGCAGAGATTAAATACATCCCGGATGAACCCATACCGGTAAACGCCGTTTAAGCGACACTGACCAAGCCAATGTAGCAGGAAAAGCTATTGGTAATAAGGTACCTGTTTCCATTTCCCACAACTATTAGTTCAATTGTTATAGAAAGTTTATGAAACTAGTTCAAGCCATTTCACTGTGGAATCAGAATTAATTTTACTACCATTGCGTTTCTCTATGGAGAGAAATTGGAATTGTTTGCAATTATTTTATAGGGTACGACAAGTTTTTTAATTGTAAGTGGCTTATAATGTTATTTTTTTTTATTATGTTGAAACCATATTTGTTTAACTAATATTCTATACTTATATTATCAGGTCTGGTGGGGTTGGTCTGTGGATGCGTGATCAGTGTGATCACCCATTACATATCAAATTTCCTCCGTGCCTCGGAAACCACGTTAAGCAGTTGGTCCCGGCGATCATTTGTATATCTTTGATAGTCGTAACAGGTAGTCAGTGGCACAAAAAGTCTGACAACTAGTCTTACCAAGGGGTATCGTTTTACCCAGTAGTAACTGGATTGTGGAGGTCAGATAGGCAGTCGCTCCATGTAAAATACTGGTATTCAGCTGCATCCGGTTAGATTGGAAGCCGACCCCAACATAGTTGGGAAAAGGCTAGGCAGATGATGATATTATAAAGAGGTCAAAATTTGTTTGTAAGTTTGTATGTAGGGGGTAATCTTCGGAAATTCTGATCCGATTCCTACAATTCTTTCACAAACAGGAAGCTACCCTATCCCCGAGTGTCATGGGCTACATTTAAAACGATCCCGTTGGTTAATTTCTGTACATAACGGGAGCGAGTGAGCCAAAACTAGTAAGAAATTAATCAATTATATTGTCGCGGATTTGTATTCAGCTGCCTTGGTTTTATACTATTTCACAAATCAGTCACACGTTTTACGGTTGGTGCAGTAGCTGCGTGATTGACTGCTGTGCTTTGTGTTGCGGGTTCGATTCCCGCACGGAACAAATATTTGTATGGCCTACAGATAGTTGTTCGAAATTCCTAGTATGCGGCAAAGTTTTTATAAAAAAAAGAAAAAAGAAAGTAATATTTTGGCGGTTTTTGAAGCACGAATACTTGACCGGTGATCGAATAGTTCAATTTATCCAAAGTGAATAAAATAAATTGTTTAAGCAAAACATAGATACCATAGAAAATTATTTTAAGCAGTATCTAAGAGGACCTATGGATGAAATCACCGATTAACAACAACATGCGAAAAATTTGCATAATATTAATAATTTTAAATTGATCCGGCATTCTATTTATAAAAAGGACATTCAAATGAACAGGTACAAATAAAATAAAACTAATGTCTATAATTATCTCGGAGTTTAACCGCCACGGAAGTTTTTAAGTCGTATGAGTCATCAAGGATACTAACTAGGTCCTATTCGATTCAGAAATCTAAACTTATATCGTTTATTCGCCTGCTTTGTCCTAACGTGAATAATACCATTATGATGCAAAATCAAAATCATAAAATCAAAATCAAAGCATTTATTTCAAGTAGGCCAGTTACAGGCACTTTTGAATTGTCGATGGTGTCGACGAATCCCATTTCGCCAGGTTTAATATGAAAATACTTAATTTACTTCTTGTCCCTGAAATTAGTTGATATCAATATTAACTATGTCATATTAGGTACTAATTTCGTATGGCATTTCAAAAAAAAATATCACGATTATCTTTATTAAGAATAACAAGATCTATATAACATCCCAAAGAAGATATCCTTGAATTCGAATTGAACAAAGAGACCAGTAAAACAAAATCAGTCATCCTTTTGCCTCATACACCGCACGTGAGACCCTTACTCACCCAGCAATGTTAACAGCCGTAACGAGACAAAACAAGAAAACAATCATTCAAAAGCAAGTCACTCTGTGTCAGAAGTTAATTTTAAAATTTCCACAACAAGGCCTTATTCAATTTCTTTCCGGTGAGTTAAGAGGGAGTGAACATAAAAAGTTGAACTTATGTGTCGGGACAGTTTGTCTTATTCTCTGCTTACGACACGATTGCTACACGATTTGGTGATAATGTCGTTGAGAATCCCGAAAGTAAAGGTGGTGATGACTATGTAATAGCAGAGCATGATAATCATACTGAATAAAATGACGTTTCTGCTAATGAAACGATTGCTATTATACGATTTGATGATATTGATGAGAAAAAGGTAAAGATGGCGATAGACATTTGTTATAGTAGGGTGATAATCAAACATAACACATCACGCCAGAAATCCCCGAATGGTTAGGCAGAAGTATACCTATAGTACGCCAATGATATTAATCATCTAAACAAAATACTGTAGGCAGAAATAATAAGTTGGTAATAAGTTTTGCGTTATCATACGCATGAAAACCTAAGAAATAAATCATTTTTATCCTGATGAATTAGCACTTGGAATTGAATTGCTACGAAATGCCAGCTTATACCAGAAAATGCAAAATCTACAATTTGTTATGAGAAAAAACGGTGCATATAATTAATGATAATGATTGAATTTGGCAATTTGTAATTCTATCAATACTCCCTTGCTTGACCCACCGACTACCTTCCGATCCATAAAATCGTCAGCTCAAAGCCGTCTTAAAGGCTCAGAGACTCCAAATGAGACCTTACAGGGACCTTCGAGAGTTTATTGACCCCGACCCCTTTTGGCTCACATCGGTCCTTTGACATTAGTTCCAGATTATTTTTCTGTGGCCCGAATGAATAACATAGGATAATAGGGGATCGGTTTGAAGAAATAGAAGTAAATGAAGGAGAGTAAACAGAATATGAAGTAAGACTTGCTTTGTAAGATGTTTCCTTGTTTATTGAAGACTAGCTTTTGCCCGCGGCTTTGTTCACGTATCCAACATGAGAGTTTTATATATAGCCAATGTCGATCGATCGCATAATGTAGCTTCCAATATTAGAGTTTATTTAATCAAAATATTAAATATTTACAAACTACAAAACTATAATAGAACTAAATATGTACAAGTATAAAAGGGTTACAGGGCATCCAAAAATTCGTCCGCATCGCTGTCAACAGGAAAAGTGCCCAGAAGGCTGGCAGCATTACCACGTTGGATGGCAATGCTGATTCTTTGGCCAAAAAATAGGCCCGCCCTCTGGTCACGTGAAGAGAAGACCAACCGCTTGGCGATTTCCCAAAAAACTAGGTGGGCACTCGGACCCCATGGCCCTAGTGTTTCAACCCCAAACGGCTCAAACACATAGTTACCAATTAAATTATTGTATTTGCGCCGTTTGAGGTTTTCAGCACCTGCAGCAGCTGCTCCAGCGCAGCCCACTTGGTGAAATAATGTTCAAAATCGAATCAGTTGTTCCAAAGATTTACCCCATACCTATATAAGAACCTTACCATTTATAATATTAGTAAGGATTTAAGAGATGACGGTTCATAGATAGATATGGAACCAGGGGATCTTATTGAAGCAAATAAAGGTAAACTAGCAAAAGTTCACTTCAAAATATTTGTTTGTTTTCGTCGCAATTTTAGAGCTTAGTGCAGCAAACAGTTTTATTTGTTTTGGTTGAAGATCAAATGCAGAAGTTTCGATAGTGCTAGTAATAGTAGTTTCGGATATTGACGAAGTTTGAGGAAACTAGGCGAGATTACTTTAGAGTCGTGCGGCATGCCGCATGGATGGAAAAAGGTTTGTGGTGACACCATCAGAGCCATTAACCACGTTAAAACTTAAATGATTCCATAGACAGCATCGTTGCTCTAGTGGTCGCAAGCGCTACTACTGATCATAAGATCCTGGGTTCAATTCCCAGGTTGGGCAGAGTGTTATTGGGTTTTTCTTAGTAACTAGCGGTCCAAAATCTGGGTTTTGTCCTTTTAATGTCAATATGATCTATTTAAAGATACTGAAACATAACCAGCGCAATATCGGTGTAGTATAGCAACACCTCAGCCTAATCCTCTAGGGACTACAGGCGTGATTCTATGTATGTTTGAAAACACCTTTATTATTTCCGTGATAAAGTTCTCAGGAATTAATTCAAAAGCTGTCCTTACCAATCCAAATCAACGAGCCATGAAGATACTCATATCACTTCCGATCTCCGTTACAAGCTGGACAATATCCTTCACTATTGTTTCTACCGGAAACCTCAACCACATTAACTTTACTATCAATTTGGACTTTATCATGAGAATACTGAGTATCAAATTGCATTAGCTGAATTACAATACGAATTTGGTTATTACTTTGAAAGTATTAGGACGGCGCTGTTTGAATTTCAGTTCTATGGATGTGAATATAAAGCTTGGTTCTACGTGGGATAAAAAATATCATGAATTTAGATTACCAAATTAATTTTGCCGTCGTATCTCGCGGAATCTAGAATGATTTGAAGGTAATAGTCGTTTTTGTGATTGTGAATGTTAATTTGATAATTTTTGGCCTTTTATAATGGGATTCTTATGTTTTGAAGCTTCAATGTTCTGTCGGAATGATGTTAATTGAATTTTTAATTAATTAATGTAGGTACAAAAACTGTTATGGCGTGAGCCGGTAGCCCGGATAATGGAGTGTTATATTTTTAATTATTGACTTCTTTATTAGTAGTAATTAGGTTGTTTTTGCATAAATTATAATTGCTGCTATTATTAGTAATGGTTCCGTCCCGTGTAGGATTTGCTTGTAGATTAGTGAGCGATTGAAGTATTCAAATGGTTTCTCCAACAATACCATTTTCATTCTCCCTGGTAGATAATATTATAGTACCAGCAACAATACTTATACATCAAACTTATTAAGTTCTTGTAAAGCTCATCACTCTTCAATATGATCTTCACGGAATGCAATGTGTCGCAGAATGTACGAATAAACGTAGTTTTGTAAATTAACTTGCTTTCACGTCATTATCCTCTGTCAGATTATCTATAGCATCCACGGTACTCATCATAAGTATTGATAAAATCATTCAGCATTTTACCATCATGTAGTTTGTCTATTACAGCCAACTGCTGGACTTACACTTCTCCCAAATCGTTTTTAGTATTATCTATAGTTACTACTTCCTCCCAAATCAAAAGAACCCATTAACCAGCGACAAAATTAACGACATTATTAGGTAGGTTGACGTCATTTGGACATATAGCAAAATACCTCACGATCAAGGTTATCGGGAGTGACTCAGTAGTGACCATAACTATAATCGTACTACTGACCAATTACGGGTGTCTATCTATTTAAAATTATACCACGGATAATGTCAAAGTGTTCTTTTGTTTGAATAAGGTGTCAAAATGTGGGTAGAAGACCCGTATTTAATTTGTGTAAATGTCTTACGGAATCTACTATGGCGGTCTAGACGATGACATTATTTTTGAAGATTTTTATAAAAATATTGACAAGGATACAAAATATTGTTCTTCACATATTATTTATTTTAAAGGCTCACACAAAGATAATTTAACAATGAAGTCTGTAGGGATGATTTCATTCCAAATGTTGCCAGCCACCGGTGGGTCAGAACGTAAAATAAAAGATAAAAAGACGAAATTACAGAATATGTTGAAAAATTTGACTGTAAACGTCGTTATTATCAACAAACACAACTTCTTCTTGATCAACAGCGTACGTTAAGATAACGACGTTGATAATGATGACGTTTATTTAACCGTATGATTTTGTTACTAAAACTACTATTACCTTCTACCATTCATATCAAGTGTCAGCATTTTCATCATCTCCCTGTCCTTGTCCCATGCAACTTGGTGTCGACGCAACATTTTTTTTCTTGTTGTCCCTTGTAAGATATTCACTCCTTTTTCCTTCATATCCTTATCACAAAATCGTTTCCTTGGTCTTTCTTTCCCTCTCCATCCATCAACATTTATTTTCAATTACTCTTTTAGTCACTTGCGATTCGTCCGTTCTCATCACAATAATGTTCATATCAAGTGTATTAATGACTAATTCTCTCTCTTTCCAGGTAAGCAGACCAACAGATACCTCATCCATAGATAAGTACCTGCATAGAACCTCCACGAAGTAACACTGTTAGTCATAGGACTCACAGGCACTCCATGAATTCAGGTCGAGATGGCAACGTAGATTCGACTAATGTCAGCCATTTTATCCAACATTTTATCTCTTGATTAACTCATGCTGTGTTGATTTAGTTAGCAATTACGATGAATTTATCCAAAATTATCTGTTTCTTGGAGATGAATTAAGTGTTTGAGGTCGAAGTTTATCTGATTGCGGTTTGACATTATCGTTTCATGTTTTAATAATGGTACTTAAGTGTTAGCCGTTGTATTGTGTGTAACCAATTCGACAAGGCCAATATTTCGACTCTTAAATATTTTTCCTTTGATTTGATTGTTACCTTTCTTAATCGTCTTTGTAGTAGTAGACAGTTTAGTCGTTACAGGTAGTCAGTGGCCCGAAAACCTGACAACTAGTCTTACGAAGGGGTGTTGTATTACCCAGTACTAACTGGGTCGTGAGGTAAGATAGGCAGTCGCTCCATGTAAAATACTGGTATTCAGCTGCATCCGGTTAGCTTGTAAGCCGACCCCAGCATAGTTGTGAAAAGGCTAGGCAGATGATGATGAATTATAAGTAGGCAGTTGCGGGTATTTCAGAATAATTAGCGTAAAAGAAAAAAATGATTTGAGAGATCAGATCTAAGACTTATAAAATTCTGAATGCAATTTCTCAACAAGCAAACTTCTTATGAAAATGTTTGACAGACTATTTCGCACTTCAAGCTATAAATTGATATTTTATAGTCCGATTTCGTAACACCCATATTCTAAATCATCAAACAGCTGTTGATTGGCATATAACCTTCTCAGTTTCACATAAAACATGAATTCAAATTAATCAGGCGCAAACTTGGAAATAATTACTCGCCATAAATATTAAAACACGGAAGTTGAATAAGAAGAATAATATATTATGTAGGCGTAGACTTTCAAACCAGTTGGGATTGGAATTACTTAAAATTTGAGCAAACGTGCCAACGGAAAAGGGTGTGCTTATAAAATAACTGATTAATAGGATACTCTTGAATTATTTAAACAAGTATTTTTAGTTATTAAATTAGATACTGACTATGGAGGTCCAATAGTTTTTTTTTGCTGATTATTGCGTGGGAGGTTGTGGAGGTCAGATAGGCAGTCGCTCCATGGAAAATACTGGTATTCAGCTGCATCCGGTTAGACTGGAAGCCGACTCCAACATAGGAAAAGGCTAGGCAGATGATTTCGTGGGAGGTTAAAACGACGATAATGCGGATTTACAAATATGGTCATTTTCTTCTAACATATTTTTTGTAGAGATGACTATATGCTAAGAATGTTAAAGTAGTAGTGAATTAGAGAGGAGATGGCCAAGACAAATAAAGGAAAACGTTAAATGGGAAAAAGCACTGAAAATGTCGTAGTCACAGAAATTATAATTCAATACAATTGATGCTCATTCTCTTCATTTCTGTTGATACTGCAGTTCCCACATCTAGTTTGCTACACCCAACACAATACCTACTTACAAACCCACTTCGTCATCAAAACCATTAATCAAAAAAGAAAGTGTATGTACCAACATTTCTTCACCTACAAACAATACAGCTAGTAATACAGTTACAATCAAAATGAGATCAACACAGACTGTCAAACTGAAGCCATAAGCTGTGTGTGCAACGGAACTTCTGGTTTGACAACTGCTGGTCTGCTGACATAGAGCATAGAATCGCTTGCAGCGTCTAGAGATGGCAGTATTACTTGCGTTGAGCTTTGTCAGCCATGAATTGCACTTAAAGCTGTCCGTGGCTAAATAATAACAACCGCAAGGGTATGGTGGGCTTCATGGTTAAGCAACGCTTGCCGAGGTTTGTACGTAGATGGGTGACCATCCATAACCTGTCGACACCAATTCACGCCTCGGAAACCATGATTGAGCGTTAGTCCCGTCATCTTTGATAGTTACGGGTAGTAAGAACTCTGACAAGTCTGACCACCAGTCTAACCAAGTGGTACCGTATTACGAGCACCCGTGTTTTGTAAGTAAAACAAGCAGTCACTTCGTGTAAAGTACTGGTATTCAGCTGCATCCGGCTAGACTGGAAGCCGACCTAAACACGGCTAAGAATAACTTTAACAGATGATGAGTAAACGGTGAAACGAGTGGCTTCTATGGAAATTGTTGACAATGCCGCCTCTAGCATTGACCGCTCCGTCGTCTCCATGCTCTATGGTCCACTACTGACATTTTGCTACGCTGTGGCTACATTACTTGTTGCGTAAACTTGTGACAGATGTGGGACTATTTCGACCGTTTGTTGAACGGGTTATGTTTTGAAATTGTATTAATTTTAGTCGTGTTCTGGAGCTTGTTATGCAAAAGCGGTGTTTGGTTCACTTTAAGTTAACTTTATCTGGACCGATCACCTTTTTTTTTCGGATGGGAAATCATCAGCGGAAGGGAGTGTCAGACTTTTACTGACTAAAAACCATCCATGTTCCTTCTTTTGCCCTTTATGTTCCAGGGCCGCGTTATGTCTTTCGAACAGTCCCGCAGCCCTGGACCGATCACCTTAGTTAATCTTCTCAATTAACTAAATCGATATATAATATAATAAAGTCAAACATTGATTTGGGGCAGTATTTAAGAGAAAAAAAATCAAATAGCCTGCGGCAAAAAAAACACCTGCACAGAATTTGAAACCTCTGGACGAAAAAGTCTCATAAGAAGTTTATCGCAATTTTGCTTTTTTAAGCTATCAAAGCGCACCAGTACCTATGTATATAAAAACTAAGAAAACCTATGTCTCAAGGTTGCACCAAATATGTTTCCAGTTATTCGTCTATCCGGATAACGGGTGACAACCTGATTCTAGGTTGACATCTAACATTATCGACGAGCTTGATTCACAAGTTGACATTATAATCTAAGCTCGAATCGCCCAGCAACAACTGACGATTTGAATAATCTCTGACTTGTCTGAGAAAGAAGGATGTGCTGTAGCATAGTCAGTTTCATTGCTGGCTCACAGGGCTTCTCTATGTGAGGATGAGCAAGCAATGGATGTTTTGAAGTAGCCACTCGAAGTTCAGCAACGGATGTACTGTGCTGGCAAGATATATACTTAAGGAGGTTGCGATAAGGTAGTCCCTGATTTATTTTTTATTTTTTTGCAATTTTCTGATCAGTATCAGGTTGTATGGTGATTAGCAGTGGTGATGAAATAAATTCATCAAAGTAAAGTGCCTTCAGACAGGCACTTGGAGCCGAAAACATAGAAACTGATAACACAGAATGAGTTAGCTCAAATCAAATTCCGACTATTTTCGTCTACAGAACTGCCTAACCACCTAAACTAAAACACTAAAAATCTATTAATAACACCACAACGACAACCCAAACATTACACAACACCTAGCCGACTATTTGTACCACTTTTACTTTCAAATGGCCCAGGCCGAGTAACAGGTTGAATAACAGTTCCATCGTACCAAAATTACTTCGAATCAGGCCCCAGATTGCCTTGGGAAAACGAAAACTCCGTGGGAAGACTTTGTACAGAAACAATGTGGCTTCTGAAATTTCTTCCGCAAATAGTAAAGTGTTGAACAGAATAAGTTTGTTTCGTTTCTTCCAAATGGCCGCCATTTTGTTGTTGATAGTTTGTCTTTAAGCTGCTTCTAAAGACTGCAGTCGACATTTTAGTGGTGTACTGAAAGTTATAGTGGTTTTGGTAATGTTAAATTGTTATGCAGTTGTTCAAGAGAAAATTGGTTTTGAATCCGTCGAATCGTCTGCGTATTTTCTTAAGCAACTTCTTCATAAATGTCTAGGCAGGGAAAAGACTTCTTTAATTAACTTATTATGATATAGTAGGCGGTTATTACACAGGCTGATGCCCGAAAGTCTGACAGGCCTACGAAAAGGTTTCATATTACCCAGTAACTTGGATGTGGAATTCAGATTTTGGAGTCCCGCCATGTAAAATAATTTTATACATCTGCATCCAGTTACTCTAGTAGCAGTCTCCCTCATAGTTGGAAAAAGGCTCTAAATACATAATGATGATCACAATTAACACATAAAATTACTTCTGATTTCGCCCAAACGATTAGGCTGAGGTCTTCATACACAAACTTTTTTGTTTCGCCAAGGTTGATTCTCTGACACAGACAGAAGCCGTCGCGGCAGACCTCGTAGAAGATGGCGGGACGACCTAGACCAAAAAAAAAATATCAGTGGTCCACAATAGCAATGGATCGAATAAACTGGAAGTCATTTGGAAACCCCTTTTGCCCAGCAGTGGGATGACGCAAGTTAACATTATCAGTATTGATTCTGTTTCCATGAAACTGTAGAAAACCCATCAGTATCAAGTCATCAGTATCAAAAGAATGCAGCCAATCAGTAGTTTGCGGCAACCGATAATTGGCGTTGCGAATATATTGCCAAATGTAGGCACTGGTCGCTGCCGGAACATGAATGCAATTGAGACTTTGTGCTGTTACGTGAAACTCTGTTTCATGAAACTATTTATATTATGTATTCATACATAATAAATTTATAAAACCATTCCGTGATATATCTAGGGAGTGTCCACAGTTACTGCATGCCTCGTTGGTCCAGTTACAATCGCAATCGCGACTGCTGAGCATGAGGTCCTGAGTTCGATTCCCGGGTCGGGCAAAGTACCATTGGATTTTTCTCAGTAGCATCCATGAAGTTTGGATTTGTGTCCGGGTGATGGCAATAGGCTCGCCCCCTATTACATGGGACTTAAACATAAGTGGCAAAATGTGGGTGTACTTTTAGGTACACCTCTGCCTAACCCTTCAGCGATTACGGACGTGATGTTACGTATCTCCAGACTTAGCGACGGAGAACCAGCTTGAACTGATCAGAGAAAGTTAAAAAGTCCATGACCATTTCAGTCTTACCACTACTAATCAGCAGTAAATTATAAAATGTTGGTTAGCTCAATCATACTGTAGTTTTTTTACGCCAATCAGCAAATTGGAAGCGGGCCCAAGGATGCCGCTGAAATGTCTACATGTAAAAAATTACAATAGATCCCTAAGATTGAGTCTAGGGACGAAAAAATTGTACCGTGCAAGCAAATACTAAGCTTATGTTAGTTATGAAATAGGTCGAAGTTGGAAGCAGAAGAGCTAGTTTTGTAATTATATTGACTTTAGAAAGGTAACAGATCCGTCTGGTAATAAAAAGTGCAGTGAATGCACCAAGTTATGTTACTTACCTTGTGCAATACGGATATTAGAACACCAGTATGCAATGCAAATAGAACTTAGTTGTTATATTTATTAGGTCTTATATTGATTACGTGACAAAATGTTATGCAAACGGTATTTGTAACATCGTCTATAATATCAGCCTATTACTGCTCCAACAGCAGGTGTGAAGCCTCTTCCCATTCAGAGACGACCAAATCATCAATAACCACGGTTTCTCAAGATGGATTGAGTCAAGGTCTCCTCACAATATTTTCCAAGATATTATAATATTCAATGAAACTGGTGGAAAAGGAAAACCGAGCTAAAAACCTGTGTCAAAGAATGGATTTCAGCTTGTTAGTACTTCTGGAACTTTAGTCATTTATATCAATAGATTGTCAAAATTCTATCTCGTATTTCAGGAAAGAAGAAAACTTGCCGAGAAAAGAAAAAAACACTGTCCATCTATCAGTGTCTCATCAGAAAGTATTGTTTCTAAAACTTGTGTTATAAAGGGAATAAAATATAACGCCTAATATAACAGCCAAGCCAAACAAATCGCCTGTCATAATACCAATTGAATAATAAAAGCTTTTTCTAGAAGAAATATACGCAGAATACACCAAAGTGACTGCTGAAAATTGGCTTCTCAAATCCCTGAATGGCACAGATTAATGTACAGGACGTGTCCAGAAAGTGTAGGAATTCCAGAATTTTTAACAGAAAGGGTTTATTTTAGGAGACTTACTCAATCCCCTTGGTTACGCTAGCAAAGCAATAAAAAGACAAAAATTTTGCCCAAGTCTACCCAAACCGATGTGAATAATTTTGCCTGGGGAATTTTTGAGCGTTGAATATTTAAACTTGTAAGGAAAGACTAGAATTTTACGATAGCTGATGTTTTACGACATGAATAATACTACTTTTACTCATATAAGTATACAAGCTTGACAGTTTTAAAACTTACATTGGGTTCTGAATGTCTTCAAACAAAACCTTCTTATGTCTATCTAATTTTCATCGAGGAACCAAAAAATAGAGAAAGTTAAATGTACCTACATACATAATACATATATAAACTCACGACTTTTTCCTATGGGGTTAAGCAAAAACCACAGAACGCCACCTACTACGATTATTATAAACTAGTATTGCCTCGTCCACGTTCATACATCTGGTCACACACGCCAAATAATAATAATATCTTAATATCTTGGGACAACCAACACACCGCCATCTGATCCCAAACTTGGCAGAGCCTGTACTATGGCAACCAGACAACTGATAAACATACTTATATATTTCTAAATACATACATATTATAGATAAATTACACACCCAGATACAGAACAAATAATCGTACTCATCACACAAAGATTTGTCCTGTGTGGAAATCGAACCCACGACCTCCGTCCTAGCAGTCAGGGTCACTAATCACTAGACCAACAGGCCAATCAAATGTAACTACTAAGTTAGTTAAAATACATTCGTACGTACTTATTTAGATTTTCGCAATTCCCGATCACATTCCTACATTACTAATAAGAAAGCAAATAACATACGTCAGTCCCTTATCTCCTCTAAACCATTTAAAACAAATTACGCGACCTACGGCCCTAAAGCACAGTGCGCAAAAAATAGCACACATGAGGACAAAAAGGGCACATTACCGAAATTCGAATACTTTTCCGAGTAATGAAATTGTACTACAAACGGTTCGGAAGAATAAAAGGAGGGATGCCAGTGAGCCCCTGTGTCTTATTTCCGAATCGTAAACAAAGTATAATGGCCGGGCGTTCGCGGTATGGTGATCAATTTAGGCATCTTTTGGGGGAAAAAAATAAAGAATAAGGAGGTTTTTCGTAAATAAATTCGTTAGTAAAGTCTTTATTTTTGTTTTACGAGTTCTGTCCCTTAAAAGGTTGGGCTAAGTAGCTTTTGATTTTAATAAGCAACACAATATGGAAAATAAGAGTACCAATGCTTAAATTCGGGGACATTCGTACCGCACCTAAACCAAAATTAGTTCAGCAGTCACAAAAACGTAGGAAATAAGAAAAAACAAAATATATTAGAAGATTGACACAAATACAGTAAACACTGGTAAAAGTAAGACAACGGAACATAATATGGAAACGATTGCATACATTCGACTAAGTTAATAACTACACTTGGCGGCACTTACGTTGGTCCAAGTTATAGGAATAAGCGATAAGTTACTACTTAAAGCTTTAAACCTAACTAGTTCCTGCTTATCCTTTTAGTTAAAAATTAAAAATGATTAAATACCACATTTGGACATGAAAGAAAACCAAATTCGTGGCATAGTTACGCCAATACTAAACTAACCGAAGTGCACCATTTATTAGGTATTATACCTCTACCCTAAAAAGCGAATAATCGTGAACACACTTTTGAGACAAAACTAAAAAGACCAATATTACAGTTAGCGCGTAACAAACTTCACAAAGAAACCAAAACACAAATCGATTTAAATAAAAAAGTTATTTGTAAAAAATGTTTTTGTCTACATCCGCTCACGATTTGGACCACAGTGCGCCGTCCACTGCGTGTCGGAATCCACCACGCTCTACTTATTTTAACTGTAACACTTGTCAATTTCTAAGTAAATATTTCAAATACCTACCTTGTAGACGTTTATAAGCAAAATGGAGAATTTTACATTTAATTGGAAACTCGTATTTAATTAGTTTTATGGGTACGAAAGAGAAATGCCCGATGTTTATCTTGTGGATATTTGTTGGAATGTTAATAAAAACGATTTAAATCACGTTCATGGAAGAAAAACATAAAGTATCATGGCGTGAAATCGTGAAGTTTAGTCGGTAGAAGTGAATTAGTGTGGTAATCATAGGCTTTGCTACTAATTACTACGTTTTATGGCGTGCTGATGTGCAAATTATGTTAGTTTTTTTACTGACTTGGTGTAATGCTCTGGTTAAAATAATTATTCTTTTGATGCCGTAATTGAAATCTTAATAAACTTATACTGTCACTTACGGGATATTTTCCGTGATTGTTCATGATTTTGAGCTTCCGATATTTCGACGCTGTTGCAAGCGCCATGATCGCGGGTTGACTGGAAAATGCGGGTGGATGGAAAATAAATTGTTAGGAGCAGACAAATCTGTTTACCCCCTTTCTTTGTCTTTTGCTACGCGCACTACTGGAACTCGACATTAAGTCACGGCAAAATCATGAACAATCACGGAAGATATCCCGTAAGTGACAGTATAAGTTTAGTTTTACACCTTGAAAGCTTAAAGCAGTGTTTGAAATCTTAATGTTTCTTGTTTTACAGAGTATTCCACAAAGTCAGAAGCCTTAGACCTCATGTAAATTAACTAGGTAGGAGTAGCGAATGATCGCCGCAATCCTTATTAAACAGAAAACCTGTGAAACCTCTTAGATAAAACCTATTTTAAAAGTCCTATTTGTTTCACCGTAATTACTTCCAAAACTCTAATGAAGTCATCTTCGTCTCTATTTCAATTAGCAGCAGTAAAGGCTAGGCTACCAAAATAGTGCAGTCATTAGGCCACCCACTGAATGTTTCATAGACAGTACATTTTGAATTAGCAACACCGCAGTGTTCCGCAATGCCTTTTGGCCAAATGTGGTATTAGTGACGTGCGAGTGTCGATTAAGGGACAAATTGTATCGATAAAAGACATTTTTAGAAAGAAACTATGATGCTTATTTGGTATAAATACCACATGCAAGAATAACATCGAATCAAAATAAAAAACTAACACGATAATAACAGGATTGGGTACGTATGATTGATTTTACTGAAGAATTTCAAGTCAAAATTATCTAAGACTTGATACCATTACCATCGTTTAACGTAGGAGTGTTAACGTAATATCTAACTGTAGCAACACTAGATTAGCTTCCATGTAGCCATCATATTTATGTATAAGCAACACTAATTACGACAAGCAATGTATTTCATATCCAAAGGAGTATAATATCGTGATAAGTCTATGAAAACTCATGCCCTAAATGAGCCAAGAACGCTAATTACACCATAATTAACAAAGGAACATTAGTAGTTATTATAAGTGTTAGGTAAAAAGT
This sequence comes from Eurois occulta, assembly GCA_950022335.1. Taxonomy (NCBI): domain Eukaryota; kingdom Metazoa; phylum Arthropoda; class Insecta; order Lepidoptera; family Noctuidae; genus Eurois; species Eurois occulta. The sequence goes on along the minus strand of OX465485.1, from coordinate 18,824,393 downwards.
ACAATAAGTGCTTTAACAATTACTTTGAGTATCACACCGCATAGTTAAGAAATCAAATTCATTATTTCTTTATTTTGACTGCAATTGGCCTTCACCACAAAATTAGCTGTCATTGATGATAAAAAAACTAAATGCATTTAATATTTTTCCTTTAATATATTTTTATTTCATTTTGCAGGTGTACTGAGATTATTATTGCAAAATTTTGAGATAATCTACAATAATTATAACATCTTACTCTTATCTATGCATTTAACCGTGATGTTTAAAATAATCTAGTAAAAAATGAACTCACAATAGTCTATTAGTTTTGCTCTGAAATATTTAATCGGCAATCTAGTTCAGTATTGGCGATTATTTTGTCATGCAAAAAATGAACCTTGAAAAAGATTTACGTAACTAAGTTTGTAGCAGTTTTTGTATAATATCTTCCAAACAAATGACTCCTTCATATTGATACTGCATGAAATTTTTTAACAAGAACATTTTGTTTGCAAATGCAAGTAATGCCGAGAGTTTCCAGTGGTTTAGCTAGGAAGACGAAGAGGTGGAACATACTCTCCAGGTATTCAATTTATCGATAGAAATCATAATAAATCGACACCTCATCACTATTGACTATTTCAAGCTGCTGAATCCAGCAAAAAGTCTCATTGGATATTTATCTGTCGCAGCATTCGACCTAATGTTGTTGCACTGCACTGATGAAATTTCAACGAGAAACCACATTTTTTCGCGCACTGTTTAATTTCCAGTCGAAATTATTCCAAATGTCGGAAAAATTCCTTCCGTTTTTGGCGAAAGTTTACGAAATTAAATGTGTTTTTGATTGCCGTTCTGGATTTGGAAATGAAAAATGAGGAACGTTTAACGGGTTGTGCTTTGTAAGAAAAAGAAAGTTAATTCTGAAGATGGTTTAAGTTGATGGTGAAGCCAGTTTGGACTGTTTTCTTTTAGACTTCGGTAACTATCTGATTAACGAGTTAGGACTAGAGTTAGGTGGAAAATGATCAGTTTATAAAATCTCGTAAAAATTGTGCCATCTGAACTTTACTTGGGTAGTCGATTACAGCCATTCTTTCTCTCACAGAGACAGCAATATCCTGATAGTGGGAATGATAGTGGTTAATTATGTAATTGTAAAATATACAACAACCGAGCTAGTACCTATAAACAACCTTTTATATAAAAATTAGGTACAGACACCAGCACGTGAAGCTACCCGAAACTGCGATAAAGTTGAAAATCAATAAAAGAAAAAATTGACAGATTGTAGTAGCTTGATTTGCTGGCGTCTGCACTTCTAGCCTAAATCATGACATGATATTCAACAAACAGAGACGTAAAGTAACATAAAATTAATAATTAAACGAACAACTCTAACTGGAATTCTAGAGCGGCTGGTATTGCTAAAAGTGCTATCTTTGAGCTCGATATAGACATTACAACATCGAGTTATATCGCTTGCAAGTCTTACAGCTTTACAGCGGAACGGTAAACGAGTGTATAAGTCTCTATTCAAGTGCGATTTGCACATGGATGTAAGTGTGTTTAACAGACCACTGATGTAAGCTGTTTCAAACAAGGCAAGTTACTGTCCCACTGCTTTAGTACGAACAGTGGAGTTGAAGTTGGTAAGACCGACGTAATAGTCAGTTATGTGAAAACGTAAAGATATTTCTGCTAAATTAAAAGCGAATATTAGTCTCAATAATTCATCGATAAATTATTAAAACGTATTTGCCCAACACTAAACATCACATCAAAGTGAGCTAATGACGGCTGAGTCCATACAAACTAGTTTTGTAATTACAAACAGGTTTGATACCACCGTGTCATAATATAGATGGTAGGTAATTAGATACATCTTATAAGAAAGATGTCAACTGTCTGTTACTGTTTTGCTTATAGGCTAATTCTGCAATTTGTATTCTTTAGATAGCGTAGTGGTATTAAGATGTCGTGTTGCAGCAGTTTTTTTTTATATTCTGGTAACTAGGTATAAAAAAGAGAACTTTTCACTAAATCTTCAATCACTTGGCTTGTTAGTATTCATGCCTCGTTGGTCTAGCTGTTAAAAGTGCGTCTGTTGAACGTGGTTTCCTAAGTTCGATTCTCCAGTCACCTAAATTTTTACATTTTAAATTTTTTGATATTGATTTTCTCAGTGGATTGTGTGAAAGAGAAAGGAGTAACTGATGCCGTGACGACTGATAAGGGAGAATGGAAGAAGGAAACGTGTTGCGCCGCTCCTGATGATGATTTTCTAAGTATAAGGCCTTTTTTTGCACTGCCGTCCACGACCCTACACTATTCAATGCCTCTATCAGCACAATGTTTTTAGTGTGTTACACGAGTCCTACCGTAAAACGTGATTTTTCACAAAAAAAAAGTCGTTTCCCAGCATAAGAGTTACTTAGTCTGATGTACAGAATGCTTGGTTGACGGCTTTGTGAAGGGTCCGTTTACACCGTGTAGACTTGCGTTTAACCGCAACTAATGCCTAGGCAAAATGTGGATTTAGGTACTTTATAAATGTCTCTGTCTATCCCTTCCCCCTCCTCCTTGCTCCTTTAAGTGCGATGTTATTTTGTAAAGATTATAACTTTCATCTTTTGCTAAAATATTATTACAATTCAATTCCCATCTTTATCCTTTGATTAAGAGCTCAATAATCTCTGTAATTTTTCCTTCACAACTCACATTAGCACATAATGATTAATTACATAGGTACCTACACATAAACGTGCATATAAACGAACATATGGAAAGCAAGGTCAATGACCATAATGTAGTAATTATTGTTACCTCTAGATATAAATGGGGTAATGAATTAGACCTTAGCTTTTCCGAGACGTATGAATCTAGTGTAGTTGCTTGAAGGTCGGGGCAATGTGATTTAAAAGTAAAATTAATTGTGATAGTCACGAATCGTCATACTACAAATTATTTTCAAATGTCAGGCGTGAGTTAACGTGTCTAGCTCGCCGTCCGTCCGTCTTATGACGACAGGCCGTGTCGACGGCGCGTTCGTGTTCCACGCGCGCCTCAAAGAGATGTCAGCAAACAGGAGGGGCCCGCAGGGGCCAATGCCTGCCAGGGCTGCGGGACTGTTCGAAAGAGATACCGCGGCTCTGGAACACAAAGGGTAAAAGAAGGAACAGGGATGGGTTTTTGGTCCCGGCTGTAATTTTTAGATCTTTAACAGTCGTTACAGGTAGTTAGAGGCCCGAAAGTCTGACAACCAGTCTTACCAAGGATATCGTATTACCCAGTACTAACTGGGTTGTGGAGGTCAGATAGGCAGTCGCTCCATGTAAAATACTGGTATTCAGCTGCATCCGGTTAGACTGAGACGACCCTAAGATAGTTGGGAAAAGGCTAGGCAGATGATGTACAGCAAAATGCAATCTATAGTTAACTGTAGCTTTTGTCGCTACGAATAATTTTGTTCTGACCAATATAGGTAATAAAGCTGAAGAATTTATTTGTTTGAACTCGTTAATCTCTAGAACTTGTAGTCGGATTTGAAAAAATAATTTTGTAATTGATAGCCCTATTCTTGAGGAACGTTATAAGGCTATTTAACATCACGCTACGACACTTGCGAGCTTAGCAAATAGAGAAACGGCGGGTGAAACCACATCTAGTTTTATTAAAGCATGACTATTGGTATAAAACGCTCAAGATTGATTATAGTTGACCTCCTTGTGGAAATTATATCAAGAAAAACTAGCACCACACATATCACCAAAATATATTCTAAAAAGATAAACGCTACAAAAGTAGCAAGCACTTGAGACGGTTTCAACTTTGGTTCTAGGTCGGATGCGATACTATATGATAATGATATACCAATGTAAGATTGGTTATGCATCGGCAATTCCTTTGGCGAATCAGATATCCATGGGCAAAAGAATAATTCAAAATAGCACCTATAGTGTTGCAAAGATCTTTTCCCGAATGTCGTTGACACAGGGGTGCTGATGGTAAACATTTTTGAAATTGTATTGATTAAACGAAATGGCTGCGTTAGTTCTAATTCTGGCCACGCGCCAAAAGATCTTTGCACAGGCATCCAGACAAAACGTTCAGAGGCCATCATAGAAGTCACTTAGAGTAAAACAAGAAACTTTTGTTTAATTTTTTTTTTAATACCTAGCTAAACATATTTAGGGACCTTGTATTTTCGACCTCAGTTTCCAGATTTAAGGTCAATTTAAACTACTAGGTATTGTTTAAAATGCTTAGAAAAGAAACACGATTTTTGATAATACTTAAACGTGCTGAAACTTTGCTAGTTTAACTTACGTGCGTGCTTAGTTAGTTTCTCTCAATCATCATCTGCCTAGCCTTTTCCCAACTATGTTGGGGTCGGCTTCCAGTCTAACCGGATGCAGCTGAATACCAGTATTTTACATGGAGCGACTGCCTGTCGGACCTCCACAACCCAGTTAGTGCTAGGTAATACGATACCCCTTGGTAAGACTGGATGTCAGACTTTCGGGCCACTGACTACCTGTAACGACTGTCAAAGATCTACAAATGACAGCCGGGACCAACGGCTTAACGTGCTTTCCGAGGCACGGAGGAAACTCGGTATATAATGGGTGGTCACCCATCCACGGACCAACCTAGGTAAGCACGGCTTAACCTAAAGATCGATCCGAGCGGCTGTTCTTATTTAGCCACGAGCTCCTCAAGTTAGTTAGTTTCTCTCAATAAAAGAAGAAAAGATTTAAAGATACCATAGTGATTTCTTTTTGTACAGTCGCTAGCGCATCAAGTTACAATGAACTGTCAAATATTCTCATTCGATTTTGAACTTAACCATCAACTTTATAGGGTTTAAAATCATTTGGAGAAATTTTACAGTTTGTGGTAACTTGATGTGCTAGCGACTGTACAGAAGAGTTCATTTTATAATACAGTTTATGGTACTGCCTGCTAAACTTAAAAATAAAATAAAAGTAAGTAAGCACCAGTAAATAAAATATTAAGGTACCGAAAGAAACCCCGAGTGACTTCTCTTTATCTTAATACCTTCTTTTTGCCCACTAAAACTTTGCTTTCAAATACCAAAAACCTAGAGGTTAGTAAAACAACAAGTTAAGTAACTATTATAGAAATGACTGTATCGCATGCCACAAGATATACTCGTTATAATTTTTATGAAAAGGCTTATCTAAGATACGGCTTGTGGCCTTACTGGCCGATCAAATACAGAGTAACGAACGACAGAGGTTGCAAAATTCATTGATTTAAACTACTGAACTGAAATTGTAACAAAATTATCTTTAAATTCTCGTTTAATCAGTATAGGCTTGGTCAGGTGCCTGCCAGGGCTGCGGGACTGTTCGAAAGAGATACCGCGGCCCTGGAAAATAAAGGGCAAAAGAAGGAACATGGATGGCTCTTAGTCAGTAAAAGTCTGACACTCCCTTCCGCTCCACCCAGAGTGGGAGATGAATATAAAAAATACCTCTAAATATTTAAATTCTAGTGCACAGATACCTCCTAAATAATACGCCATAAACTTAATTCCCAATTGTAAAGGCAAACCATTTTGACACCTATCTTTATTTATCACCAATTCACATCATTTTCTAAAGCGCCATTACCATAGCAGGCATTATACAATAGCTTCTAGCAATCAAAAGTCCAACATAATAGGCTCATAAAATGACATAATCACTAGGTAGTCTTCCATAATTAATATCATAGAGAAGTAAAGTTTGTGTGTTTGTTAGTTTGAATGTAGGTGCTAATCTTCAAAACTACTGATCCGATTCCAAAAATTCTTTCACTAATGGGCAGCTATTAATACCAAGTATCAAAAGTTATATTTAAAACGTTCTCGTGTCATAATTTCCAACTATAACACGAGCGAAGCCACGAGCAAAAGCTAGTGAGCTCATGAAATGACACAATCGCTCGTAGGCAATAAAGAGGTAATCTGGATAAATAACTGGAAACGCCCACCAGATGAGAGAAGCTGATTTATTGGCTATTGTATCCACTTCCTGGGGAAAGTGATTCGTTAGGAGTTCTTGGGTGTTAGTCATTCCGATTGTGTTGATGTAGTCATTTTCAATTTAGTACTAACAAAGATGACGCTCCTCAGTAAAATGAATCAAAAGTTGTTTTGGTTATGACTGTATTTTTCAAGTTTAAGGCTCCTGGCACTACAAATCACATGTTTTTCAAACATTCTGTCTTTTTAAAACTTTGTTTGAAGCTATTTTTTTAATTAAGTTTAAATATATTTAGTGTTTGGTGTGGTAGTTATAGTGCCAGCAGGCTGAAGATTGCAGTTTCGCAATTTTGAAAAATTTGGATTTTCATACAAAACGATTCAATGAAATATCTCAGTCGTTTTTGCTTCTAAACACTGTTTATCGGAGAAAAAACATCTCGACTTAGGAGGAAGAATGAATACTTAGGTAGATACATTTTATAGGAATTAACGAGTACTTATAAAGTAAGTAATAAAAATATAAATTCGATTTCTCTTGAAATGACGCACATTCACAAAGTTGCCGGTTCCGTGTAAATACGAACACTCAGTTTACTGACAAATCATTATGACCTACACTTCAACCAACTTGTTTGTGCAGGCGGGAAAATACAGAACTAAAATAAATGTACGAAGTTTGACATATCGATGCATTTTTGCTTGACAAGTAGCGCCACCTTCAACTGCACACTTAAAGTGGTCATATATACAATGCTTCCGCATACCAATATTATTTTCAGATTATTTCAAGCTGTCCACTTTTTTCTTCATGTTCTTATTTCCAATGTTGACCTTTTGTCTTTTAATTTTTATTATACTTTAGGTAATACTCCAAATATAAAATGCACGCATGCATAGGTTAATGACATTCATGCTTAGTATAACATCTCGCCTGCAAACTCATAAAGGTTAAGCATAGTTGTAGTTCCTAGTATTTCCACATTTTTCAAGTTATAACTAGCCTGGGGCAATAAGCGGCGAGCCGATTACCGTCAACCGGGCACAAATTCAACAATCAATACCTGAAATAAAATGAGACAACTGTAATGTTAAGTACAAAATTAAAATGCTAACCACGCTGCCTAAATGACATGAAAACCTTGGAATTTACCTAAATGTATTTAAAATACCTCAATATCCAGTATGTTTGCAATACGTTGTGACATACACCTAGACACCCAGAACTCAAAACACAAAAAAAAAACAAAAAAAAACGCCGCCTCTGTCGCCAAACTACTCTGCACAAAGTTTTTGCAGGCAGCAGCGCCTTTTCCTTTCATTCGACCTTGCGTGCGTGCCACAATAGTAATACACTGATACACTGTGCGAACTACTTGCTAATTGTTACTTGTTTTAATTTAGTAGCCAGTTCTTGGGGCTGGTATTTCCTCTGGTACGAAGTTTGGATCGAGATAATTTAGGTTGGAGGTTAGTTTTTCTTTGTCTTAGTCTATTAGCCAGTAAATGAGAATAATAGAGAAGTATGGAAGAAGAAGACATGCTTCACCGACCCCAATTAAATTGGGATAAGGGATGTATTAGACCGTGACCCTGTTTCATGATTCCTGAGGTTGGTTTAGACCAAAAATTCTTCTCTAACTTTTTTTGAGCGAACAGGTACAGAAAATTATGTCGTTAGTAAACATACAAAATGTTAGTAATATCAATAAAATATTTGTCTTTTTCATGGTCGAATAGTTCTTACCTAGAAAAACCACATAAGTCTCTGTTTCGGTAAAAAAAATGATATATTATTATGTGTTTTTGAGAATGTTAAGTGTGTTGTCAAGATCTCTTTGAAATATATCCTGCTATTGTAGAGGAAACTTTATACCTTCGTCGTTAAATAGATATCTGACATAATTCCTTACAGTCTTACATCATTCGTTCACAAAAAAGGTTTGACCTATTCTCTGGTTGATCACATCACCGGAATTATTTCGATTGTGTCATAGAAATAAAGGTTAAATAACTTCATTTATATTGTGACAAACTAAGCACTTATAATTTAAGAGTACTTAAATAATTGTAAGGGACTTACATGCGCACTCATACTTGCTCATTAATTTTAATGATCGATTAACAAGCGATTACTCACGGACGTCTAAATCCGATTTCATCATTTTTACATGTAATTAAACGACTTGGAAAAGGGTTTTATGTAACCAATTTACAGACATAAATATTATTTATCAAACACATCATTGTACACCTACAATTTTGTATGAGAGCCATGGACTGTCAATCTGTCATACATTAATCGACAACTGCTAATTTAATGACTGAAAATCATCACCTGCTTTGCTTTTTCCAATGTTGGAATCGGCTTCAATTCTAACCAGTTCAAACTGAATACCAGTATTTTACACGGAGCGTCTATGAATACAGATTCAACCGCTCTTTATTTATATTTAATATCACAGTTTTCCCCACTTCTATATTTTTAGGGTTCCGTACCTAAGTCGGCAAAAACGGAACCCTTATTGGATCACTTTGTTGTCCGTCTGTCTGTCCATCTGTCAAAACCCATTTTCTCAGAAACGCGTGGAGGTATCAAGCTGAAATTAATATCAAATACACAAATCTGCTACGCCGTGGTGCAGTGAAAAAATAATTTTGTAAATCAACACGATCAAAAGATATGACCGTTTATGTCGCATATTTTGCGATTTTACAAAGGAATCAGAGGAGGAATGGTAATTCCCCTTGACCTAGAATTATGAGAAACAAGAAACAATATCTTCCAGCACATTTAAAGTAAAAAATCTGAAAACCGTAAATTATGTAGTTTAATAACAAAATACCTACAAGTTTGTACGGAACGGTGCGCGAGTCCAACTCGCACTTGGCCGGTTTTTTTTCCATAATATAATAATGTATACCAAAAAGGGTACATTTTTCCAATTCCCCTTACTAGAAGTGCTCGAAACTGCTTGTGGTCTATTTATATTTACCATCGGGGTTTCAGAGGCCCCATAAAGGCCCTTCCATAAAACGATTATCTTTATCTGAACAGCGTAAATAGAGGGACAAGTACCGCGAAAGTACCATTTGGTCCCGTTTGCCTAAATATTACGGGGAAGACTGCACTATTTTTTGTGGTGGTGAAATAGTCTTGTGGTGGTAAATTTAGGTTATCGCTGGTAATAAGACATTAGTTGAGGTTTTGACTATTTTGGTATTGAAGTCCTTTTTCGGATTCGGGATTTTTATCTAACGTTTTGTTCACATCCGTTTTGTTTACATTTCTAATTTACATGTTTATTGATACTGTGCTGTGTACCTAAATACTTTCACTAAACTAAACTAATATTAATTTGTGTATTGAGAAAAAATAACGAACTTTGATAGACGTTTTCATTCACTATATTTTGTCTATTCCAAAACATAAATATAATACATCGAAAAAACATAAAATGAACCCTGAAATTCTATTCGTCGAATCAAATGTATAACAATTTAAAAAATTCGATCAATCTTACCGTAAGTCGCTACTTGATTGCAAATAACATCGCTTAAATCGACACCAACGCCATCTGTCAACTGTATAAGTGAACTGCGGCGACATTGATACATCGACAGTTAAGTATTTACTAAATTGACTTCTACTCCATTAGGCACCCTTTCTGCTTACCTCGTTATGGTTCGACGATGAAGCTATAAGGAAAAGGTTTTGATTTTATTATGGTTTGACTTTACGTAGGATCCTTAAAAGGGTAGAAGTTAAACGAGAAAGGAGAAAAAGAGGGTCTTCGTGCCGTTTTGAAAATAAATATATTTTATTAAAACACGGCGTGTTTTACGAAATCATGAAGAGTCTTATCAAATGCCTACTTGAAGTCGCACTATCCAAATGTCGTGATTGAGAACACAGTGAAAGTACTAATTAATTGAGATTACTGTATTTTCATTTACGGGCTAATTACATAAAACATCAAGCCCGTAATCCGCCAAGGGTTAGGCAGAGGTGTACCTAATAGTACACCCACATATTTCCAGTTATATTATTTAGAGGCGAGGTTTTTGCCAGGAACCCGAACCGGGCACAAATCCAGACTCCGAGGCTGCTACTAAGAAGCTCCTTATTGAAAAACTCAATAACACTTTGCCCAACCTGAGAATCGAACCCAGAAACTCATTCTCAGTAGTTGCGCTTGCGATCAACGAGGCAGTCATTCATGAAGTCACTAGGGCTAATTAGATGATGATTAATGACACTTATTTCTACGAGGTAGAAGATGGCGGGTTGAGCTAGGCAAAACAAAAGTTCTTTGGTCCACAAATAGCCCTGGATCCAGGACATTGGGATGACGCAGGCTAACAATATCAGTATCAGGTACAGGGTAACTACTAGATACATTTTGTAGGCAGGTGAATGGCTGATAGTTTCTTCTACCTATTCTCAAACAAATCCATTATTTCCATTAACAGTTCCATAACAAAACGTACAAAAACACGATACGGTTAACTAAGTAGTTATCTTGACCTTATTGGTCTAACTAAGGCAATACAAGAGCACACATCTACCTACCTACCTCTCGGAGCGAGTCAACATGTTTTTAGAGATCCGTACCCAAAGGGTAAAATGGACCCTATTACTGAGATTCCGCTGTCTGTCTGTCCGTCTGTCACCAGGCTGTATCTCATGAACCGTGATAGTTAGACAGTTGAAATTTTCACAGATGATGTCTTTCTGTTCCCGTTCTATCAAAAAATACTAAAACAGAATAAAAAAATATTTAAGTGGGGCTCCTATAATACAACAGGCATGATTTTTTTTGCCGTTTTTATAGAGAATTTGATTGATTTTTTCTTTTTTGTACGGAACCCTTCGTGCGCGAGTCCGACACGCACTTGGCCAGTTTTTTGTTAGATGCCACCGATCAGTATGGATACAAGATTCTCGTACATATGTACTTGGGTTATATAAAAGTTGTTGGTTGAGTAAATTGAAGAAGATGTTTATTTACTGACATCAGTGACCTCGTTGACATTTCGTTATTGATAGCCAAGACTAGTCGCAATAGTTAAATGTGATTTTGACCAGCGTATCATGATCTGCTTAACCTTTTCTCAACTATGCTGGGGTCAGCTTCCAGTCTAACCGGATGCGGCTGAATACCAGTATTTTACATGGAGCGACTGTTTATCTGACCTTCACAACCCAATTAGTAACTACTGCCATCGTCCAGTGTATCTTGAGTATTCTAATTCCTACTGCTGGAAAACAAGCCTACTATGTGAGAGGGTGCTATTGACTAGCAAATATCTTAAGCATGCCAGCAGCTATCCTTGTAAAGTATGTGGCGATACGAGTCAAGATTCATCTTCATCTGCCTAGTCTTTTCCCATCTACGAGTATGTAGTGTCGAGTGAAGAGGTATTGAATCATAAAATATTTATGTAATTTCTGAATACGTTGAATAGCAAATGGATCCTCAAGATATATAATTACTGATCAATGGGTTTCTGATTATGTACAATCACGACTCCATAATTATGCCAAGCTTTGTAATCACACCGATCTTTGATCGTAATTGTAAGTTTCGTTCAGAAGCCCCCAATCTTCTCTACAGCGACGGTTTACAAGCTCCCAGAAAGATTCTTCGTTTATTTGTTTTTAAAACTCTGTGGGGTATCTGCCACCATTTCTGGGAGTGCCTTTATTCCCCCAAGTCCTTCCAGGAGTGTTTATAGTGTGCCACCCGTGGAACCAGCCTTTGCAGTACGCATCCAAGTCGTCTCGCCACCTCCTCTAAGGCTTCGGTGCCATCCATCTTTTGGGCCCCGAAACTCTCCACAATGTGAATTTCGTTCTTCATACAATTAATATTTATCAAATTTCCTCCTATCATTTCGATCTCTTAAAGCCCATCCAGTACAACATAAAGCAATTCGGTCCATTCTTCATTGTTTCTGCGATATCAGACCGTAGTGTTTGACGGATAACAGCATTAAATTTATAGTACATCCATATTTCGCGAGTTTTTATCAAGTCCCATGATATAGAGGACGCATGTTAAAAAATCCAAATTGAAAATCCAGTATCAACTACAGTCACAAAATTTATTAATTTTCCATCTCTCACATCGATCCCAAAAAATAAAAATGCCTTCCAATGATGCAGAATGCTCGTAAAATCAATCCAGTATGGACATAAAGCATTTTGGTCCATTTTTAATTGTTTCTGCGATACCGAAGCGTAGTGCATGACGGTTTTAATAAATTACAACGGGCTGGGCCACGATTTCAGCTAATATTTGTGCTGTCGCGTACCGTGAGCAGATAAATTCGTAATTAATTTTGTGTTGAAGTTTATTTGATGACCTGGGTATACGAGATAAGTACCTAGTTGTTTTGTGTACACGGTACGTGTTGGTGTAGCGTCAGCTTTTGTTATCTGTTGTTATAAAAATGGAGCTCAAAAATCTATGGCTACATGTATACCTACATACAAACTAAACTGATATACCCAAAGCGTAGCTAAAGCATCATTATCAGCGCCATTTAAAACGCATGTTATACTCGTCTGGTGGAAGGATCCTCGCTTTTCTTTAAAAAAAGAGGAAACTTACACCCACCCTGTTCCTCATGCATCTAAAAATCTTAATCAAGTCTATAAAATGTAGCCAAGTTCTGCTAAAAGGTACATAACGCAGTCGCTACCCAAAAAGACTCTGAAAAATCATCAATACAATCTGCATAATTATTTATCACCACTTTTTTTTTCTGACGGGAAATCATCAAATGACCCCTCCCGCTCTGGAGGGTCAGACTTGTACTGACCAAAACCCATCCATGTTCCTTCTTAGCCCTTTGTGTTCCAGGGCCGCGGTATCTCTTTCGAATAGTACCGCAGCCCCGGCAGGCATCGACTCTTGCGGACCCCTTCCATTTTTCTGACATCTCTTTGAACACGAACGCGCCGTCGACACGGCACATATAATATCATCACTCACAGTGACATTTGTGTTAAATTATGGCTAGTTGGTAACCAACGTGTATAATAATATCGAAAAACACCGATCATATTGGTGTAGGTACAGATGCCAGCACATAAAGCTACCCGAACCTGTCAAATTTTCCCAATCAACCTTGAACCTAATGCCTTAGCAATAAAGTTGAAAATCTATTAAAGAAATTTGACAGTTTGTAGTAGCTTGATGTACTGGGGTCTGTACAACCACAGGGTGTACTTGTATTCCTTGTGTCCTTGATTCTCACCACTAACATAGTTTTTAAGTACTTATTCACTAACACAGATGGACCATGTTGTTCGAAATAAATAGTTATTTGATTTGATTTTTTTGATTTGTATTTCGATGGTGGTCCCGTGCAGAAAGTTTTTTCAGGTTGATGGTTTGAATCACACCCTGATATATGAGCACACCTTTCTGCTACACGTTGTATAATGACGCTTAAATTTTAATTGGTAAATTAAAGTTTCATTAACTCAATAATAAGGTTACAATAAGCAAGCAAAAGGTTGCCAAGCTTGCATAGTTATTATATTTGATGTTCTTCTCAAGTATTTATTTAATAACACGAAACTGTGATAGCCTTGCCCGGAGCGTCGAACCCAAACATTGAGTAATGTGCTCTTAAACACGCGTAAGAATTTTGTGTGGAAATTTACAAGTTTAGAACACATGTTTTATATGCAACGGATGCCAAATAAAGCCATACATATTTAAGCGAAACGTGTGAAACCCTGATCCTGGTAGTAGTCACGGTTTATTTTAATTACTTTATTTTTAAATTGTTAGTTTAATCTTTTACTCTGGACGCTCTTAATGTGCACGTCTTTGTACATCGTTCTCACATATATGTATAATCTCAACATGAATGATGTAACCAAGATTTTGTAACAATATTTTGATAAAAGAGTGTCCATGGAGTTTCTTGCCCATTCTTCTCCATAGAGATCTACGATTTGGAATGTGCAACTACAGTACTTTCGCAAGTTATTATGCCTTGTGTCTGTGACTGTAGCTTAGCTTTTTTGTCTTTGACTTTCAAAAGTGCCTGTAATGGTCTAATTGAAATAAATGCTTTGACTTTGACTTTGAGTGTAATTTTTCTGAATTCAATAAGCTGTAAAAGACAATATTTACCTAAAGTAGGCTAACTTGTGAATACACATATTGTGTTTTCTTGGAGGAAAAGTAAGTTCTGTGTGCATGGAAATATTGCTACATTTAGTGAGAAACTGAGTTTTATGAGACTGTTTTTGTGTGACTGCCTCGTTGATCTAAGAGTCGCAAGCGCTACTGCTGAGCAAGAGGTCATGGGTTCGATTCCCAGGTCGGACAAAGTGGTATTGGGTTTTTACATCAGTAATTTTTCAGTAGCGGCCACGGAGTCTGGATCTATTCCCGGTTGATGGTAATAGCCTCCCTCCTATTACATGGGACTCTTAACATAACTGGCCGAAGATAAGGTTCTATTAGGTACACCTCTGCCTAACCCTTAGGAGATTAGAAGCATGATGTTGTTTGTGAGAAATTTAACGAACGATTTTTTATCACACTTAAATAAAATACATAAATGCCTACCCACCCCTCTGCAAGAAAATTTTAAAGGTCACAATTTTATTAAAACTCCGTCTGCTCTTTGAAAATGAAAAACTGACCTACATTTCTAGCTTTATTAACAAAAAAACTCAAGCAAAAACGTTTAACTACAAATTTTCCAGACAGGGGATTCATTTGTCATAATTTTTCTGTAATCAGTACCACCCTTATTGTTCAGTACGATAGTGATTTTAAATTAAAAGAGCCGGGGGGCATTGTCCTCTTTTTTATACTATTTTTAACTACGTGAAATAAATGAATTTATTTCTTTATAAAATATGTAACAAAAAATATTAAATTTGCATAGCCTTTTCCTAACTATATTGGGGTACTTTTCCAGTCTAACCGGATGCAGCTGAATACCAGTATTTTACATGAAGCGACTGCCTATCTGACCTCCACAACCCAGTTAGTACTGGGTAATACGATACCCTTGCTAATACTGGTTGTCAGACTTTCGGGCCACTGACTACCTGTAACGACTGTCAAAGATCTAAAATGACAACCGGGACCAACGGCTTAACTTGCTTTCCGAAGCACGAAGGAGGCATTATTTAACTATCTATTCGTTTAAAATACAGATGAGTAAATGCAATGTTTGTCACTGTAAAACGAACCAAGTGTTACGGGATGGTTGCGAGCCACATACTTGAGTATTCAATCTAGATATTTTTCCGACGGGCCATTGGGCAGGTAGTAAACCTGCCCAATGGACCATAGACAATGTGTAAGGCGTAGTTACCTTATTATTCAAACACTATTTTAAACTTTCACTGTTTAAAACTAAACTAATACTGTCATTTAAGGGATATCTTTCGTGATTGTTCATGATTTTGAGCTCCCCATATTATGACGCCGCCTGTTGCAATCGGGTGGCTAAAAATCATGATCAAGCACGGAAGATATTCCGTAAGTGACAGTATAAGTTTACCTTATTATTGTCATTTTGAGACAGCTCAAAGGTCTTTCAATGTACCATATCCTATTTGCTCCCACAAGATTTTCCATTTCCTGAAAATCTTTTCACACGTGTAAAAAAGATGACGCCTTTGGCCTCATTTACGGAGACGCGGGGCGTCGCGCGTTGCGTTGAGCGGCGCGGCCCGCACTGAATTCAAATATATGGCGTTGTATGAGTGCGTTTACGGAAAAGCGATTTTAGACGCGTTTGTTTGAATTAGGGCGTTTTTTGCGGCCGAGCCCGCGGATGGCACCGACGCGTCCCACGCGGCGTTTATCGCGGCGGCGCACGCAGCGGCAATTCTCGATGAAGCTATCGTGCGCTCCCATCTCTCGCCAACATAAAACTAGTCGATTTGATCGAGGCGAGCGTGCGCCGCCGCGTGATTCGCTACACGCTAGAGGACTAGCCGAGGGCGCCGCGGCGGGCACCGCCACGCTTCCCGTCTCGCTTCTCTATGAACATGGTCGTATATTGCTATAAGTTTGTGTTTACGCGTGCGATGATACGTGCCGCTTCACGCGCCGCCCCACCGTAAACAGAAAAAACGTCCGACGCGCCGCGAGACGCCACGCCACACGCGACGCGAGACGCCCCGCGTCTCCGTAAATGAGGCCTTTCTGTTTTCTTTGACTCTGGAAAACAGCAAACACAGTCCCGAAAACTACTAATAATGAATATAAAAAGCACATTTTCAATGTAAATCCAATATTTTCCTACCATATTATTCACCCAATAGACTCACACAATCCATTGAACCGAAAAATATTTCATGTATAATGTAAATCGGATTCCTCTCAATTGAAACAAGCAATATTTTCTCGTATTAAAAGAGTCTTTTTTCCTCTTGAACGAAGTAAATACATTTGTATTGGAAACAGCAATTATGATATTGGCTCGAGGGAATCGAGTTTCTAAGAAAAAATGTAATAATAATGATATTAGTTTACTAGAACAATATTTTTCTGTTATTATTTAATATAAACTGTTGCTCGTGACCTTCACTCGTATGAAATTATTATAAAAAATATTGCCCTTTTTGAAATGGTTTTTGTTAACAATTTCAACGGTTTTAATTTTTTTGCACGGAACCCTAATTTTTTTTTCTAAAACAAAAGTAGAGCTTATAACATCAGCTATCTACCAGTAAAAGTCCCGTCAAAATCGGTCCAGCCGTTTCGGAAATTACCAAATTAATGCCGGAACAAACAGACAGACAAACAGCCAAAAATTTTAAAAATGTGTTTTTGTTGTAAGTGCCATTATTTTCATATGCATGCAAAATAACAGCTTTTTACTAAAAAGCTGTTATTTTGATATTACAAACAGACACTTCAATTTTATTTATTATGTGTAGATGATTTCTCTTTAGTGAACTAATAAAACAAATAGAAGCTGGTGACTGTGTATAGCCACTTTTTTATTATATTTTTTGTGTTTTTGCTGTTTTTTTGCATTCAAGCTTACTCGGTTCATGTTGGCAATTTCAATCAAATCATTTTTCATTATGTTTTCTTCAAGATGTTTTCAGTGATTGTGTTTTAGTGGTACCGTGAAGTTTTTAAACAAGTCCGTAATAACAAAATTACTCTACGTACGTATTGTTATTAACAAAATATGAACCTGATCTGAAATAAATGTTAAACCTCGTGAAAGTCGAGAAAGATAACCAAATCAAGTATCTTGACTTGACTCGCGAGGTTGTTGACATGTGGGATGTGGACTCAGCGATCATTGTGCCGATAGTCGTATTAGCCCATGGCTTAATTGCCAAGAGCTTCGATCAGTACCTGAGGAGGCCCTCGTTCGTTCGTTGTTCGTCGGCCCTTACCAGATGGTGCGGAACAAACTCCGCACCTGGGCCCCCCCGCTGACGCAGAGTCTCCGGCCGCAGCTCGTGGAGGACGTGGTGAGCGCTCTGTTCCCTTCGCGAGGGGAACATCCTCCCCCGCCTATGGCTCCGCCGCTTGCGGTGCCGGAAGCGGACCACGACGACGATGACGACACTCCGGAGGTGACTGGGGTAGACCTGAGAGTGGCGGTAAACCGGCTTAAGGCCAGGAATACCGCCCCGGGACCCGATGGCTTACCTGGCAAAGCCTGGGTCCTGGCCTTGCAGGCTCTCGGGCCCCGACTGGAGGGGCTCCTAAGCGCATGCTTGGAGAGAGGCCAGTTCCCGCTTCGTTGGAAGACAGGGAAACTGGTCCTCATCCGGAAGCCGGGGCGCCCTGCGGACTCTCCGTCCGCATTCCGGCCCATTGTGTTGCTCGACGAGGTGGGCAAGCTCTTCGAAAGAGTAATTGCAAACCGCCTCGCCGGGCACCTTGCGGGGATGGGGCCGGATCTTGCGGACAACCAGTTTGGTTTCCGCAAGGGGCGCTCGACGGTGGACGCCATCATGCGCGTGAGAGCCCTCACGACGGGGGATGCGGTGTCCAGGGGTGGGGTCGTCTTGGCGGTGTCTCTCGACATCGCCAACGCCTTCAACTCCATGCCCTGGAGCTGCATTAGGGAGGCACTCCGGTATCACCGGGTGCCGACCTACCTTCGTCGTGTGGTCGGGGACTACCTGACGGACAGGTATGTCATATACCCTGGTCACAACGGAGAATGGAACCGGCGAGAGATGTCGTGCGGTGTTCCACAGGGATCGGTTCTGGGGCCGCCCTTGTGGAACATCGGCTACGACTGGGTGCTGCGTGCCGACCTCCCTAGTGGCGTCAGCGTAGTCTGCTACGCTGACGACACGCTGGTGCTGGCGCAGGGGAGGTCGCACGAGGTGGCGGCCGAATTGATGACACGCGGGGTTGCGATAGTCGTTGAGAGGATCCGGCAACTGGGTCTCGAGGTGGCGTTGCACAAGTCCGAGGCCATGTGCTTTCATGGGCCTCGGAGCGCGCCACCGTCGGGATCCACACTGACGGTAGGAGGGGTTCCCGTCGGCGTCGAGTCGACGTTGAGGTACCTCGGACTCGTCCTCGACAGCCGATGGAACTTCGTTGAGCATTTCCGACGTTTGGCTCCCAGACTGGAAAAGGCCGGGGCTGCTTTCAAGCGGCTCCTGCCCAACCTGAGGGGGCCAAACGCCTCCTGCCGGAGGCTCTATGCGGGGATCTTGCGGTCCATGGCCCTTTACGGGGCCCCGGTGTGGGCGCGTTCGTTGAGGTTGCGTGCAAGGCACTACCTGAACGCGCCCCAAAAGGTGGTAGCCGTAAGGCTGATCCGGGGGTACCGCACGATCTCCCGCGAGGCGGCGAGCCTCCTTGCCGGATTGCCGCCATGGGATCTGGAGGCCATAGTCCTCGCGCGCCTGCACGAGTGGCGCGCGGAGGTACAGAGCCGGGGGGTAACTCCGCTGCCGCGGCATATTGTCGCGCGGCGGACAGACCTCCGCCGTGATCTCATGGCGACATGGAGAGAGCGACTATCGCAACCCCGTTCAGGGCACGCCACGATAGTGGCGGTAAGTCCCCTCTTTGAGGAGTGGCTAGGGAGGCGCCACGGCGCCCTCACCTTCCGCCTGACGCAGGTCCTCACCGGACACGGGTGCTTCGGGAGGTACCTGCACCGAATCGGGCGGGAGGAAACGTCCGGATGCTACAATTGCGAGGATCGACCGGAGGACACGGTGGAGCACACCGTGGAGGTCTGCTCTGCTTGGGCGGAGCACCGCCGTGTCCTCGTAGCGGCGATTGGCGGCGGCGACCTCTCGCGTCCGGCCCTGGTTCAAGCCATGGTCCGGGGCGAGAGGGAATGGGAAGCCGTCGCCTCCTTCTGCGAAGCAGTCATGCTAGCGAAGGAGGCGGCGGAACGTGAGAGGGAGAGAACCTCCTCACGTCCCAGCCGCCGCGGGAGAAGCACCGGGCGTCGGGGGCCACGCCGTGATGGCTCTCGGCCACCGTAGGCGCGGGCCTGTGGACGGCGAGTAATGGGCTAGCTCGCCGTCCGTCCGTCGTATGACGACGGGCAGGCCGTGTCGACGGCGCGTTCGTGTTCCACGCGCGCCTCAAAGAGATGTCAGCAAACGGGAGGGGCCCGCAAGGGCCGGTGCCTGCCAGGGCTGCGGGACTGTTCGAAAGAGATACCGCGGCCCTGGAACATAAAGGGCCAATGAAGGAACATGGGTGTTTTTTAGTCAGTAAGAGTCTGACACTCCCTTCCGCTCCGCCCAGAGCGGGAGGAGTCATTTGATGATTTCTCACCCCCCAAAAAAAAAAAAAAAAAAAAAGGAGGCCCTCGTTAGGCAGCTGGATCAAGGGCTTGATTCAGAAAGTGGTACTGGACATGGCTCGTATTGTTGGCAGGGTCCTCTCTCTAGAGCCCTGACCCTTTTCCCGATACCGGTTATCTACAATTTTTAAAGGTTTTTATAATGTTTATATTGGAATATTTAATAATGTAATTAACGTTTGTGTAAAAAGGAATAAAGTAAAATAATACTTTTTATGTCTAAAGGCAACTTAACAAAACAGAAGTTTTTCCAACTTCACTTCGAGCAAATTAATCAAAACCAGTAAGAACCTCAATATTTCAATATGCACAAACACATCTGTGACAGCCAAAACAAAACAAAATACTGGAATAAACAACCCAAATACAAATTAAAACAACATACATAAAAAACGAAACTTCGGTCAAGCAACTCCATTTAAAAACCGTAATTAGGGTTGCAGAAAGACTGAGCCCAAAGCCCGCGGAAAACTTAGTCGGTTCCGTATTTTCTGAATCTATTAGGAATGCTTTTTATCCACTCGCGGACTTCCTTAAACATGGATAATTGAATAAAAGGAAGTTTTTGAGACTTAATGAGTATTGAAAAGTTTTGTTTCAAATTTAAATATTTCACCATATTTTAATGTTTGCTTTTGTAATAATTTGTTTATTTGAATGAATTATTGCTAACACTGCTTGTAATGTTTCGGGTCAGGAAGCAGGTTTTAATTCAATAATTAACAAGCTAATAAGTTCTTACTGCAGGGGAGCTCGTGGCTAAATAATAACAGCCACTCGGGTCGATCTTCAGGTTAAGCCACGCTTGCCTAGGTTGATCCGTGGATGGGTGACCATTACATACCGAGTTTCCTCCGTGCTTCGGAAAGCACGTCAAACCGTTGGTTCCGGCTGTCAATTGTAAATCATTGACTGTCGTTACAGGTAGTCAGTGGCCCGAAAGTCTGACAACCAGTATTACCAAGTGGTATCGTATTATCTAGTACTAAGTGGGTTGTGGAGGTCAGATACGCAGTCACTCCTTGTAAAATACTGATATTCAGCTGCAGCAAGTAAGTCTGGAAGCCGACCCCAACATAGTTGGGAAAAGGCTAGGCAGATGATGAAAGTTCTTACTGCTTAAACACAGGCTCTCTCCCTGTGGAGTTGCTGGGTGATATTAGCACCAGTCAGAACACCTCCATAAAAGTTAGTTAATAAAATCGGCGAGGGCGAATTTTGTCCCGCACTGAGTTCGCCTTAGTAACAGAGGTTAAGAAAAAGCTAGAAGTGGAAAAACATCTACTTACTTGAAAACTTTAGCATTTAAGTTCCTCGAACAGTTAGTCTGAAATTCAATCCTATCCGTCCAAGAGAACAATAGCCTTGTCCAGTCGTATATAGGTAGGTACTAATTAAATGGATGCCGTCTGGAGACTTTATTGATTATACGGTCCTTTGATACTACAGCAACGAAGTGGAAAAGACCGGAGCAAATAAAATGCATGGGAGTTTACTATTTAAATGGATGTTGGAATAATTGGTTTAATAGTATAAAGGTTCATTTGAGTAACCTAACCGTGATTGTTTAGTGTCGTATTGAACCCTTTATATGTAACTTATATCTCATTTCTTTAAGGGCCCACCCTAAAAAGTATGTTAAACTTAAGTACTTGCGTAACATTGTCTAAATTGTATGGGTTATACTCGCCTACATAGAATAGGTCTCTTTGATCCAGTGGTCGCAAACACGGCTGCTGACCATGACGTCCTGGGTTCGATTCCCAGGTCGGGCAAAGTGTCATTGAGTTTTTCCATCAGGAATTTCTCAGTAGCAACCACGGAGTCTGGATTTGCACCCGGTTGATGGCAATAGGCTCGCCCAATATTACATGGGACTTAAAGATAACTGGCGAAATGTGGGTGTACTATTAGGTCTCTACCTCTGCCTGAATCTGAATAGGTAACTGTGTACATTTGAAATATCTTGCTTACTCGTTTCCGCTAAGAGCATGCTATTTTTCCTATGAACTTTGTTGAAGATCCTAGAACAAAAAACACTCTTCCCTAAATCAATATAAGACCCAACATCCCTTGCATATTTCATAGAGCAACTATTACAAGTCCCCTACGTAGATGCTGCTTGTATAATCTCAATACGGGGGTCCCGTGTTGGTGTTGCATTATTCATAGCTGTGACGTGTTGACGGCCAACTGAAACAGACTGTAATCTTGAAGTGAGGGTAGGTGGTAGAGGGAGCGATTAGCGGGGAGAAGATATGAATAAACTTGAAGGGAACGTAGGAAGTGATATATACTTTCTTTGGTATTGTTCGTCGTTTCGTTGAGCTCCTTGAGTTATAAGTCGAGCTACAGGATAACTGACAAATGCTTGCAGTGACTGGACAGGTCTACTCAAATCTGTGTGGTTCTTCCTTCAAAAGACCATCTCAGACACTAATCTGCATAGTTTTTATGTGGGTTGACCAAGATTATGTCTAGACCTTAAAAGAGACTATGACCTCTGAGTTTGTTTCGGCTGCTTCTTATCAGAGTAGTCAAGTACAAAACACCGACCCCATCTACAAAAAAGAAAATGATGTATAAAAGTGTTTTTAAAAACATATTTGCAAAATAAACATCATTTATTATTAAGTAGGTTCGTTTTACTTTTTTTTGAAACAACTAGTTCGGTCTTATAATAAAAGGAAAAGAAATGAAAAACACACTCACACTTAAAATTCAAAATGAATGCCTGTTGAAAAAGAATCTTCGTCCAGTTCAGGTTTGCTTTTCCAGCAAAATACTTCGTTGATATGAAGTGGCTTTCTGAAATTCATTGGTTATTACAACTCCATTTACTCCTGAAAGAAGCTAGGCCTTCAGCGGCAACAGTGCATAAGCCTTTTCCAATACACTTCTATCTTCTTTTGTCATCAGTCGCTCCTACCGAAGCCGATCCCAGCATACTTATGAAAAGGCTAGAGAGATGATGATAGTGCTCTACCCCAACTTGTTTTAGCCTACTTCTGTGTCGATGTTCACTTTACCTATCTAAAACTATAGAAAATCTGAAACCTAAAACAAAAAGAATCATCTTTTATCGCTCACAGTGGGACCAGTCCCAAAGGTCCTGTACCACGAACCACTTACGAAAATATTAAAGCGGGGAGTGTGACAAGATATGGAAAAAATATTATACATTTTTGTCGCAGCCTTGTCGACATACGTCACGAGAGATATATTACAAAATTCAGTAAAAACATTGACCTTCAGAATTGGGTTTAAATATGTATGAAGTACTATGTCTCTTGAGACGTTTTGGGGTTTGAAATAAGGTTTTAGAAAAATAGCAACGTGAATACATTAATTGAAACCTTTGTTTGACTGAATACTTAGTTAGTCTAGTAGTCATGAGATCCTGGGTTCGATTCTCAGGGCTGGCATAGTGATATTGAGTTTTTGCATCACGAATTTGTCAGTAGTAACCCAGAGACTGGATTTATGCTCGGTTGATGGCAATAGGTTCGCCCCCTATTTCATAGGACTTTAACATTACTGGTGAAATGTGGCTGTACTACCAGGTACACCTCTGCCTAACCCTTCAGGGATTACAGGCGTGATGTTATGTATATTGATAAGTTACAATGACAAGTGCCCTTATGACCTTCACACACAATAAATCATCAACTTACACATAACAGTTTCCTTCGCGTGTAGAGGATAATCTAGGTAAATTGTTTACTTTAATCCAGACAAAGGCAGACAATTTACCTAGCTTTATTTTATAATCCCTTTAAAAACCAACGATTCTCAAAACCCGTTTCTCATCAAAGATTATTACAAAACCATTAATTTTAGACGGTTAATTATTCAAAGGTCCATCGTAAACTAGATTTAATCTTGGATATTGGTATGAATATTAATTGGGTCATCATTATCTGCCTCGCCTTTTATCAATTATGTTGTGGTCAGCTTCCAGTCCAATCGGATTTTGCATAGAGCGACTGCCTATCTGACCTCCACAGCCCAGTTAGTACTGGGTTATACGATACCCTACAGCTGAAGCTACAACAATTAGGAACACCGCAAAAGTAGTGGATGTTAAAGTAAAAACACGAACCCTAAAATGGAAATGGACAGGTCACATGATGAGGACACAAACAGAAAACTGGATCATAAAAGTTACAGAATGGTACCCAAGGGACGGAAAAAGACGTAGAGGAATGCAGATAATAAGATGGGAGGATGATCTGCCTAAGGGTTGGAGGAATATAGCAAGGGATCGACAAATGTGTAGGGAACTTGAGGATGCCTATGTCTCAAGACAGCCTGACCTGGTAGCTGATAGAACGACCAATTAAATGGAAAATATATATAATTTAAGTTTAGATATAGAAAACAAATAAGTGTAGTACTAAATATTGTGTATAAGATGGTCTGAGTAAATATAGGCTATTTTTATTTATTTAACACAATACCCCTTGGTAAGACTGGTTGTCAGACTTTCGGGCCACTGACTACCTGTTACGACTGCCAAAGATCTACAATGACAGTCGGGACCAACGGCTTAACGCGCTTTCCGAGGCACAGAGGAAACTTGGTATGTTATGGGTGGTCACCCATAAGCGGACCAACCTAGGCAAGCGCGGCTTAACCTGAAGAGCGACGACGTGAGTGGCTGTTTTAATTCAGCCACGAGCTCCTATAACGAGAAACATTAATTGGGTATCTACTAAAATATTCACGATCAATTATTTTTTGTTACAGTGGCCACCAAGTTTGCTCCCGTGGACAGTCACCGTCCTGTTGATAGTCGCTGTCGTTGCACCGACATCAGATTCTACCAGTAAGTACACTCTTCGAAATAATTATTGAATAAGAAAACGAAGTCATCTTCTTATAATAAAATTAAATTCAGGTATTTGTTGCGCAGCTTGTCTTCTTCTTCCATAAGTACATCTAAAACAACCATCTCTGCTTCAAAAAAAACATCTGCTGTCATTCCAATTGTATGAGAAAACTGTGTTTTTTTCCGATTTTAGGGTTCATCATCTTCCTGCCCGGTGTCGGTTCCCTTTCAACTTTTCTGTAACTGGCGCAACTTTTAAACTTCCTCTAATATACCTACTCGTTCTTTACTTTATCCATTCTTGTCACACCACTCATCCACCTAAACATTCTCATCTCCGCTACATGCAATGTTTTTTCATTCATCTTCTTCACAGCCCAGCATTACGATCCATACAGTACGACAGGTCTAATCACAAAAAGAAATCAAAAGAAATCAGGGTTGGTATACTAAAAGTTGTTTATGATAGCGAGTACAATAACTCCTTAAGAGGTTTATGGTAAACAAAAATAATTAAGGATGATGACACTACTTTAAGCTTTCACGGTTTAAGAATAAACTTATACTGTCACTTACGGGATATCTTCCGTGATTGATAGTCGTTCCGTGGTTTTTTTCGTGACAGTATAAGTTTAAGGATGGTTGGCGCAGTGGCAAAGCGATTGGCTGCTACGCTGCGTGTCGCGGGATCGATCCCCGCACGGAAAAAATATTTGCATACAGGTAGTTGCTCCAAGTCTGGCTGTTTGTGTATGTGAGTTTAAATGTTTGTAAACACACCCACGATGCAGGAAAAATCCTAGTGTGGGTCAACGTTTTATTTAAAAAGAAAGAAAAATATATAGTGACTTAAATAAGTGGGTAAAACCTGGCCCTTGTCATATGTTTAAATTAGCTCATAACCAAAAAAAGATAAGAAACTCAATTTGTTTTCACAACACCAACGTCGCAATCCAAATACTCGTCCAAAAAGACTTCGAATTTTTTGTCTTCAACCTCTACCAAATAGAAATAATTTTAAGAAGGGCTTAACTTTTGCAACAAAATTGAGTGCTCCTCCCTGAAATCATTTCACAAGCAGCTTGCACGCTGAATTTCAATTCGAACTGAATTTGAGTTCTATTCATATCAGAAGATCTTGATCTCGCTATGAGACGAATATCAATGACGGTCGTTTGCAGCTAGTACCGCAAGTTCAACAACCATCCAACTTCAGTGTGACAAATTATCGCCTTTTCTTGCATCTACTAGACTCTCACCGGATAGATGCAAGAAGGGAATATCTTTGTCTGTCTTCTCCAAAATGGTAGTCAGACGTGTATATCGCTCGTTTGCGAAAATAATGACATACTTAACTCAAAAATTAACGAAAGTAAGAGTAAGTCTTGTATTTTAAGTAACAAAATACGTAATACAAACCATTCATCTTTTAATAAAAGGTTTCGATGCAAAAAAGTATTGGAAATTTAATGAAAATATTTTTAGTCTAACTTAAAAAAACGCTGTCTTGTATTTCTTACTTTTCGAGGTATGTCATTATTGTCGCAAATAAGTGAGTGAGTTTTAAGTGTTTGTTTTCCTACTGTTTGATTGCCATTTCGTGTTCATCCGAACACAGATTTTACAACCTTTATCATTCCACTAGAAAATAGCTTTTGAGTTTAGTTCAGTGTTTGCGTTCTTGAATAAACGCCCATATTTCTTCAATTACTCATAAGTAGAGGAAGAACCTATTTCCAGTTAATCTAGACAAAATGGTATGGTTTGCGCGGAAATTTCCAAGCGCATCAATCAAACTTCTAGACGAAAAATCTTAACCACGAAGCCTTAAACGGTCATAGAAATTTCTAGAATATTTGAACAGTTAAATTAGGATCTAAGCCCCAAAACTATTCAGGTATGCTCTTTAGCTGACCTCCCATCTTGTGTTTAGCATACTAGGCCATACCGTATGTAAATTAGTACCAAAACTGTTCACTGATATGGTCGAATATATGTAAATGTTTATTTATTTGACTATGTTCAGTTGTGAGAAGTGTTTAGTGGGGACGTTAATGTCAAAGGCCAGATCTTGGGGTTTGACATCGATTATTTAAACATTATTTTATTAATATGTGAGATGTTGTTAGGTATGGAATTTTGTTAATTATCTATTGGTATACAAATAACACTATTCCCAGGATCATAAAGACTAAAGTAGAATATACCCACTATGCTAACAAAGTTATATAATAAAATTTGTTTGCCAACATAAAATTGAAACATAGGACTTCAACATAACTGGCGAAATTTGAGTGGACTATAATACGAACACCTGTGCCTAAACTCGCGAGAAATTTAGGCGTAATGTATTCATTCAGACTTACATATATATTCCTGAAATTGCTCGTTTCCCTTTTAGATGCAAATGTGAAATTGTTACCACAAACAAACACCTACACTCATCCTAGCTAATTCATGAAGTTACACATTGTACTACACCTCCCTTCCTAATTTAATTCAACATAAAACACGGTCTGTCTCAAGTTGACGGGGTAGTAACTCCACATAGTGTCAATTTGCCAACCTTTCGTTTACCCCTTACGGAACCACTACCTGGGTGGAATGATAAACAGTCTAGTCATTAGGAAGGATTACTCGTAGGATCAGTTAGTACCTTATGCCGAGATCTGTAAACGTAACTTAACGCGTGCTTTGGCTTAGGTGACACTTGCAGTTTGACACTTGTAGTTTGACATTTATGTGAAAGTGACAGGTATATCGTTTAGCTCAGGTTTCTGTTAGGTAACGTTAACAGAAATCGAGGTTCATATTTAATGGGTTAACGAATAGGGATTCCCCTTAGTATGTTTACAGAATACCAATAAAACGAAGTATTTCTGTGGTAGCTGACAACGAACGACTATATTCACAAAATCATAGGTTATTTAAAGACAAAACACAAAAAGAACGACAGTTTAACAATAAATATCATTAGGTTATTTATTTGATGTCACCATTTTTAAATAATATATTTGAAACAAATACATTTATTTTATGTAACTTATCTTTGGAATTATATTGACGTATTTAAGATTAATTCGAATTGAAGCATGTTAAACCGTTGAATATTACTTAGGTACTGCGTTATCTTAAGAAAATGTCGACATCAATAGTTGTAGTAGACCTAACATTATGTATTGGTCATCATAATCATCACATATTGTCGCTGGTGATCATCATCATCATCATCCAACTAGCCTTTTCCCAACTATGTTGGGGTTGGCTTCCAGCCTAACCGGATGCAGCTGAATGTATCCACATCCTGAATTTACTGACTGCTGGGTATAGGCCTCTCTTTGCTGTGCCACGCTCCACGTTCTTGTGCCAATCTCGGACTTTTCCACCGATGGCAACAATATCGTCTGCCCATTTTACTGCCGGTCCACCAACATTACTTTTCTCATAGTCCCTCGACGCCACTCGATCATGGGTCCACCTTGACCCAATATTGGCCAATATGTATATCTGAACTGACTTCCTCTCATTTCAATAACAGAACATGTCCTTATATTATTCAATACCTGACTAGAGTATTAATTTATCCCACAGAAGAAACTTATTAGATTTCAGAACCTTTGATCTCGGTATCAATTTGATTAAATTAAAATTAATGAACCTAGATACTTTCTATTACTGAAAGGAAAAATCATACGAGAGAAAGCTACTATAGATATCGACTTT
This sequence comes from Eurois occulta, assembly GCA_950022335.1. Lineage (NCBI taxonomy): Eukaryota > Metazoa > Arthropoda > Insecta > Lepidoptera > Noctuidae > Eurois > Eurois occulta. Next base: position 18,796,059 of record OX465485.1, on the reverse strand, counting down.
TGTTTACATGTAATATCTAGACAAAAGACAACATACTAGATAAATCTGACAAAATAAATAAGTGAAAGACTATTTATCGGTTGTCTAATCTGATTTGCGTTCATTATTTTGGACAAACAATTGCAGCAGCTATCGTGAGACCTGTCTTGCCTATTCCACTCACTTTCACCGAGATGAGACTTGTCTGTGACCTGCTGCAGTAACAGCATTATTGGCTGATTGTATGCATCCAAATTTTGGGCGTAAAATACACAAACTAAAAGAACCTAGTGGCCTACCACGGGGTCTTAAAGCAGGAGTAATTCCAGTATCGGAAAGAGATGGCGCTAGACGACCTGTATAGCTCTGTCTCTTTCCCACACTGGAATGACTCCTGCTTTAAGATGTCATACTAACCCCCCTGCTCAAATAAAAGCCCAACTTTTACATAAAATACTAATAAAGAGTAATTCCTGTAATTCGTGCAACACATAAAACAGAATATGATATTTTGATTAAAATAGTCAGCGAAAAGGTAGACAAAGAATATTTCCAGGAAACATATCAAATTCCAATAACTAAAATATGCAGAAATTTTTGTTCGAGACAGACAAAGGAAAACACTAAAATAAGTGCAAAGGCATTCTGGTCATTTTTTTGCAGCATAACTTTAATTGACAGTGCGCCATCCGCCGCCCCCGTTGTGACTGGCCAAGATTATCAGATCAAATTGATATAATAATAAATAGAAAACGTGGTTACAAGCACCACGATCATTATTTGGAGAAATTATTTTTTTATTTAACTTACAACTATCATTACAGGTAATCTTATACCTAATTTGATAGCGCGGCTATCAAAACAAAATATAAAAAAGAAAGAAAAACAATTAAAAATAACAATAACAGCTAGAAAAAAAAACCGGCCAAGTGCGAGTCGGACTCGCGCACGAAGGGTTCCGTACCATTGTCTATAAAAACGGCAAAAAAATCATATCTGTTGTATGGGAGTCCCCCTTAATATTTAATTTTTAGTATTTGTTGTTATAGCGGCAATAGTAATACATCATTTGTGAAAATTTCAGCTTTCTAGCTATCACGGTTTATGAGATACAGCCTGGAGACAGGCAGACAGACAGACAGCGAAGTCTTAGTAATAGGGTCCCGTTTTACCCTTTGGGTACGGAACCCTAAAAACACTCTTTTTAATAGAATAACCCTAATCTAAATTTATCTTTTCATTTCAAATATCTATGTGGTGTAAAATACCCTTAACGAAGCCGAAAGGCACTTGTTTTCCCCATCTACATGACCCCTGTACTCATCAATGCATCCATCGGCACAATGTTTTGAGTGCGTTACATTGGGTGCAACTACCGTAACAGTGATTTTTCACCGTAAAAAAGGCGTTTCTCAGCTTAATTTTTACTTAGCGATACTTAGTTTGATGTACAGAATATTTGGTTAACGGCTTCGTGAAAAGTCAGTTCACACAAAATAAAATAATCAGTTTTGATTAATTCAAATCCGAAATAACAAAGGTAATAAATTTTAAGTTCATTAATTCCCTGACCCCTAAACTAGGTGTTGAATGAGTCCCTGAGTCAGATTAATGTTATGAACATGAGTTGTCTGACTCTTAAGCCTTACTGTGTGTCTTAGTAAAAGAATCTTTCGCAATAGACATGGATGACAATAATATCTGAAAAGTATACAATAAAGATTCAAACGTATGAAATCTCACTTGACTACCCACAGATTGACCGGCTTTAGTCATTGCTTTTCGATATTTCTGACTATTTTAGTTTGGACACGGTCCTCCTCTATATGAAAGGGACTGAGACAAAATCCTCCGTGCAGGCATTTGACGCAGGCGGTTGACAGATTAAATTACACAAACAAATTGTCCGCTTGGGTTTAAACGTCGATCTACGCGTTAGTTGGGGTAGTTACCACTCCCCCAGTTAACCATACAATCCCATATAAAAACTCATGACATATTCTGCCAGGTATACAACAAAAAGCTAGCTAGGTACTAGATACTCACAAATCCTGCCAGCGATTTGTTTGCAGACCAAAGCTATGGTTACGCGGCTGTATCCTGACGTGCCCTGACTGGACACGGTCAAAGATATATTGCTGATAATCCGGCAATTTATTTACCTAAAACACGCGTTTTTTATCGTCAGACGGTTTTAGGGTGGACCTTACCTCCGTTGAACAGATTGTTTATGAGATATTTATTTATGCTTTAGTGGTATTTATGCATAAATAAATTATTGGCACGTTCTCTTCTCATCCTTTGGACGAAGTCAGCTCAAAAAATGGGTCGGTTGACGAGGATTAAAAAAAAAACAAATCATTTCTTTATTTATATGTTACTTGACTTTCATAGGAGTGGTTTTAACTGGGTTTCAAAGCTATATCAAACATAACATCACGCCTGTAATCCCCGAAGGGTTAGGCAGAGATGTACCTAATAGTACACCCACATTTCGCCAGTTATGTTTGAGTCCCATGTAGGGGGCGAGCCTTTTGCCATCAACCGGGCACAAATCCAGACTCCGTGGCTGCTACTGAGAAATTCTTGATGGAAAAACTCAATAACCCTGAAAATTAACTCATAAAACCAAGCAAATTTAAATATAGCAACCCATATAAAATATTGCTGCGGCCCATATTAATTACTGACTGATTGATTTAATTAGTCCAGTGTCTTTGAAAATAGACAAGAAAGGAAGCAGTGTGTTAATGATTGCTAAGTGCGTGATTACTTAGGTAAACTAATATGTTAGGCTCCTGGGTTTTAGTCGTTTATATTATATCTCATTCACATTATAGGAATAGCTGAGACCTCAGTATTTTCTGGCTAAAAGATGTCAAGCAACCTCTTCATAGTTTCTTTGATTTTATAGTTTAGGTCTTTACCCACACATACAGCCACACACACAAATTCAGAAAAATGGCTTATCCCTAAAATTCTTTCTTTAGATTTATGTATTTCATGAAAGAGCAGACGTGTTTACCGTCTGATTTGTCTAAAATGTACGCGTGATAGCTTTGAAATGCGGACGCCGACAGAATACGTTCCGACGCTGTTTTTTTATGCAAATCCCTTCGTGTTTACTGTGGGGTAGACAGCTGGGCTTATTAATTGAATCGGCGACGTATCTGCTTTGAGGCTGGGTGGGGAGTTTATTGATATTATGCAATGTTGGTAGGCATGATTTGATTTGTTGACGAGTATTTGTGGTCAGGTGAAATGTTAAATATTGTACATCTTTCTTTATTTACTGAGTGGTTAGTGCCTAACCTGGTGTCAGTTGTGTGTGTCTATGCCGCCCATTGGCCTCTGACAGGCATACTGGATTCCTCAAAATGTTTTCCTACACCGAAGCAAGATAATAATACAATACTCACGTGAATCTGAAAAAGCAAATGTGCTTGTCTTGGGTTAGAACTTGAGACCCATGGCTTGATAGTCCGACGGTCACACCACTACGCTCTCACTGCTTGCCAGAAAAATAATGTACCGAAAAACAAGCATAATTCAATGTTTATTTATCTATAATATGTATGTATTTAGAAATATATAAGTATGTTTATCAGTTGTCTGGTTGCCATAGTACAGGCTCTGCCTAGTTTGGGATCGGATGGCGGTGTGTTGGTTGTCCTAAGATATTATTATTATTATTTTATTAAACTGCCTAAAATTGCTTGATTTGACTAAATTCATGAACATCTACTTAATACATTTAAATTATGTTTTACTACATTCCTGATATTGTAACGTTCTTCTTCTTCTCTCGTGACTCCAGGGTGTGATGTTCTTTGGATCTTCAATCCATCAGGGATAAGCACTGAAATCGTATCTTAATATAAATGTCATTTAGGGTCAGAATCGGTTATTTTTATAACCTCAGTAACTCTACAAGATTTTCCAATGAACACTCGAGCTTATTTTTTTCAAAAATCCACGCTAACAAGCGAAAAAACGTTGGAGTTAGTTCGTCGCCACTATGAAGTTAAACTTTTATTTTTAGATTTATTTCTCTTGATGTTCTAGATGTCGACGGAGAAAAAGCTAGAATACTTATAAATTGATTTAATCCAGAAAATGCGAGCTAATAGCCCACGTATTTTAATGAATAACTTTATTAAAATACTACTCAATAATAATTTCGCAAATCACGGATTGTAAATCACAAATTGATCAACATAGTAGTACAAAAATCTGCAAGTAATGCTTTATTACCTTACTAGTTTTCAGCCCGCGGCTTCGCCCGCGTCGAGTTCGGTTATATCGCGTTTCCAAGAGAACTCTTCAAAAGTCGGGGATACAAACTATCCTATGTACTTTCTCAAGGTCAACTCTATCTCTGTACCAAATTTCATTAAAATCAGTACAGTAGTTTAGAAGTGAAAGCGTTACAGACAGACAGACAGACAGAGTTACTTTCGCATTTATAATATTAATAGTAGGGATGTTGATAGACCTTAAAATATTTCTGCAATAGAAAAACCATTTGTATAAAATGTAGGACACCTGCAGCGCCTGCACCTGCACCAGTACTATAAATTCACCTCATAATTTATCCAGAATTCTAAAGAAAATTTGAAGTATACTACTGACACCCAAACTGAGGACAATGTCCCTTTTCACTCATCCACCCAACAGACCTCTATATACACATCAAACAAACTAAACTTTTCATCTCTCTCTGGACAAAGATAGCGTTTACAAAACAAACACCCTAAACTCATACATTAAAACTGTTTCTTTTGCTGGAAAAATATATTTCCCTGCCACACAAAATTCAACTGTAAGTTCCCATGTTTGAGGTTGAAATTCAAGTGGAAGTGAGTCTGCCATCAGTAACAGGGTGTCCCATAAGGGCGTTTGGAATTCAAAGTGTAGAGGAAGTTTATTACTCGGAACATATTGGAGGAATGGCTTTGCAAAAATGTTGCTTAGATACCTTTAGTTTCAAAATTCTATTTGTTTTAAAACACTTATTTGTCGTTTAAATGCATTGCACGTGAGAGAGATCTATGGTCTTTTATTACGGCAGAATTTTCAGGAGATCGTGGAATTGATTTACTTGTGTTTACAAAAAAAAATTGATTAAATTCGGTAGCGTATCCATAACAATTTTTAAATGGCGATGAGTTCAATTGCTTTCAAGGTTACATGAATAAATCCTTGAATAAAGTACACCTAGAATGGCAACATCTTTGTCACCAAAATTCAAGTAACTTCTGCTAAATTCAAAAGTTAACACCTCCGAAATCGATTTACCTTTCTATTCCTCTCAAAAGGCGAAACAAGCGTAAAGATTACAGATTCTAACCCATCCTGTAACTACCGCTCAATAAATCACGAAGCCAACTTAACGCAACGCGGCTACCTTTGAAGTTAAATCGAAAGGAAAAATTAGGTGTGAGCACAGTCTTTGATGTCAAGAGGCTCTGAGGCTCTTTAGTTTAAGCATGAACTATGCTTAAACTAAAGAGCCTCAGAGCTAGAAAATGTTTGAAAAAATAAATAGTTAGAGGATGTTTTATAATTAACGATACTTCCGAGAAAAAAACGAAGAATGAAGAATCATTCTAAGAGGCGAAGTTATTTATAGAAAACTAGTTTTCCGCCCGCGGCTTCGCCCGCGTCGAGTTCGGTTATATCGCGTTTCCAAGAGAACTCTCTCAGAAAAACTGTTCTATGTTCTTTCTCACGGTCAACTCTATCTCTGTACCAAATTTCATTAAAATCATTTCAGTGGTTTAGACGTGAAAGCGTAACAGACAGACAGACAGAGTTACTTTCGCATTTATAATATTAAGTAGGGATAATATTAGTAGGGATAATATTAGTAGGGATAATGTACTTGGGGCAGTTGAAGGGAGTAAAACATTGGTGAAGGAAGACAAAAAATACGTATTGTCTTTAGTAAAATCTGATAGAGAATACCGAAACTATGGATGGACTGTGTGAAGGAATAGAACAGGAGACATGCAGGGCCGACCCTAAATAGATCGAGACAAAGGTTGGGAAACGATGATTAAGATGAAAATTGTGTCAATATTCAATAATAGATAGAGAAAGTGTTGATTTAGGCTCGCATCCGGGACTGGTCAAAAGTAATGGTTATTACACAGATCAATTAATTACAATCTTCAGCAAACAAGTAATGTAATTTCAGATTCATTTTCTATTTATTTATTCCCTTTACCCTATCGAGTCCTTCTAGTATTTGCAGATCTATGAACTTTAGATTAATTTTAGTATCAAATATTTATTAGAAAACCTTATATATTTTATTTCCGGCTCTATTTTTACAATAAGCAAGAAAAAAATTGCTCAGTAACGAACCCAATTGGTTCAATTAAAACTTTAATTACTTTTTTTATCTAGACATATTGCAAGACGATATAATTTATGAAACTGCTTTTGTTCGTCTTTTGTATAATCTTTTGCAATGACAGCCAGTTGATATGTTTCTAATTTACTGTGTCACGCTTTACACATAAAGGGGTCAGTAGAACTCTAAATGGGCTGATATTTAGGTCTTACTCAACTTTACATGGCTTGGTAGACCTTGTGGAGTCTAACTAACGAGTAATGGGTTCTTTTCTTTTTTTGCTGTGGGTGTTGCAAGATTTAGATCAGGAGTTAGGTATTGCTCATCAAATCTTTTATGACCACGAATTACGATAACTTTTGCATTCCAATTAAATTCGTCATCATCATATTTGTTCGGCTACCTCTCGCCTAAAGGGTAGCCAAACGTCCTTTACATATTGAGGCATACTTACATCGCGTCTGCTTTTCCTGAAGGGCTATTCAGATATTCACTGTACTGGTTGTAGTATTTTATTTATTATTTATTTTATTTATTTATTTATTAGGGACAAAAAAAAAATATTTATATGGTTTAATATACAGTTACATTATATAATGTTTACAAATAAAAACAATATATGTTATGTAGTATTAACAATATTGCATCCCACTGCATTATGCGCATGTTAACAAACTTAAGATAAGGTAAAAGTGCCACTAGATTAGCATTATTCAGATATATAAAATAAAAAATAAATGATTGATTAATAATTAAAATACAATACTCTCGGTTATTTTATATTTCTTGGTATACTTCGTAATTGGCGTAATGTTTGAAATTATAATTTTAAGTTATTGTACTGTCAGTTGTGAAGCTACCTTTCATAAAATACATAAATACAATTAATTAATGTGTTGTAATAATAAAAAAAATAATTGAGTTTAGTTTCCACACATTCCACACTTCGCTAGTTTTGCTTTTAAGCTTATTGCAACCAACGGGGCACAAATGCTGATTTTAGGCTTCTACTGGGATCTTTCAGATGGAAAAACCTAAACAAGCTATTATTTCCAATATCAGCTATTCTTCAAAACACTTTTTAAAACCATATTTCTTTCTTCCACAGCTGTTCGCCGAAGACTCCGTAAGCCTAGCAAAGTGTCCACTTCAGTCACATCCAGCGTCTCCAGGTCTTCAGACCAAGTCATAGCAGCTAGTGTGAACAGGCCCAAGATCCGCGGACGACCTAGCATTGCCAGCAGAAAATCTTCTGCTGTCCTCGATAATTCTGTCGGTACTGATCATCATAAAGACAAAGATGGATATAAGGTAAGCAGCTATTTATAGGTGTTTTATTAGTATTGTAATTCTTCCCATTTTTGCCTTCTCGAGTACATTCAAGTGGTGATATTTAGTTAGGTCGATAGTTTTTATTCGAAATAGTTATGTTATGAATTCCTCAAAATATTTAACCGTTAAAACAACTTCGTGTTTCTTTGAGTGGGGATTTTTTACTCGGACGAAAGTACACAGCTGTTGAGATTGGAAAACCACAGCTTGTACGAAATACTTAAATAAACCCATCTTGACATTTGAATTACTTACTATTATTTGACATGCATGAAAATATTACAATGTGTCAGTATAAGACATATAGATTGAAAGGTAAAGATGATTTTAATTATGTCTTCCAACTATCATCTGGACTTTTAAAATACAATTAATAATCAATTTAGAAAGTCAAATTGCTTCTGAATCAATTAAAATCAAATAACAGTTCATAAAAATATTAACTATCGATTTCGAAAGGTTTTATATCCTTCTAATAAAACATGGCAGGAAAAGACACCGGGCCGAGAATTGAGCCTTGCGGGAACCAAAACACCAACTGACCATTATACTTAAAATACTTACTGTTTATACAATTTTAGTTCCTAACCCCTTCAAATAGAAGCGTCTGTATCAGCTTCCGACATGCTAAAGTAGTTTTGTAAAAGAATAGTACAACACGGATATGAATGAACTTTTCGAACGTAAAAGTGAAGTTGTTAGCCTTCAAAATAAGTATTTGCTTACTCGATGATTTTTATACGGTATTTATAAACTTTATTCCTTTGAGAATAAAGGTCATAATGCACAGTTTATACTCGTTTCAGATATTTAATGTTACGCGAATGTCTTGAAGATAGGTTTTTGAATTTTGAAAATATTACATGACTTCTGAAAGATACCCTATTTTAAATGCGCAGAGTTCAGATTTGAATGGATAACTCAGGAAACTTTTCATGTTAAATGAGCTGGTATTTTTAAGCAGTAGACGGGAGTGGGTTATAAAACTGAGTGCCTCAACGCAAACTTTACTAAAGAATATGAATTTAGAAATATACGTTTAATATTGTTTGCGAAAGGAGCACTAAATCCTTGAAGATAATTGTGTGTTTTAAAAATGCAGTTAGTCGTGAATTTTCTTAGAATCGTTTAACATAATAAAATGTATTTAAACCGGTCACTTTGTATAGAATTCTAGGCAGGGAATTTATCAAAATGGGTCATAATACTCGCAGTAGATAATTTAACTTTTAAAAGCCTTATTTATTATGATTATACTGATTCAAGCATACAAAGATGTTTCATTTGAAATTGAAAATTTCTTAGCTTACGATTTCCAAATGATTATCTTGGAACTTGGAGTCATTAAGGCTGATCTTTAGACCTTACTTATTGCAGCTACGTCATGACATTGAAAAAGGTTGTTCGCATTTGAGTTAAACGAAAGTCATGAAATCCTTACAAAGTATTCATGCATACTGTTTTGAAGCAAGCAAGTGGTTTGAACTATCCATAAACCCATCACAACTTCGCATTACAAAACAATGTATGTTTTAGAAAATAATCCATTCTAATAACACAACATCACGCACTTAATTCCCGACGGGTTCGGCACAGGTGTACCTAATAATACACCCACATTTCGCCAGTTATCTTTTAGTCCCATGTAATAGGGGGCGAGCTTATTGCCATCAACCGGGCACGAATACAGACTCTATGACCGCTGCAGAGAAATGCCTAATGGAAGAACCTAATAACACTTTGCCCGACCTGGGACTCGAACCCTGGACCTCATGCTCAGTAGTCATTTTAATATGAATAGGTAATGACTGACTTTTCACATCTTACTCACAGAACATGTTAGATAAATAAGAAGCTTACAGGACAATGCTACTTTATTCCAGATGTTTGTACATATATTAAATATTAGCGGCTCGTCCCGGCTTTGAACGGGTACTTATGTTACTCAGGGTGAATGTAGCTTTCCAATGGTAAAATAATTTTTGAAATCGGCACAGTAGTTTTTGAGTTTAATCATTACAAACATACACATCATTATAATATTATAGTGTAGATAAAAACACACACAAACAAAATTCGTGGACAACAACAGTTTGTTCTAATTACATAATACATCTCCGTCTATGTCATCTGTATCATAATATTTCTCCTTTTCTAATTAATATTATTCTCTTCCACCAGATTGTCTGCTACTACACCAACTGGTCCCAATACCGTACGAAGATCGGCAAGTTCTCTCCCGAAGACATCCAGCCTGATCTCTGCACCCACATCATTTTCGCTTTCGGCTGGCTGAAGAAAGGCAAGCTCAGCTCCTTTGAGTCCAACGATGAGACCAAGGATGGGAAGACTGGATTGTACGACAGAATCAACGCGTTGAAGAAGGCTAATCCTAAATTGAAGACCCTTTTGGCTATTGGTATGTATAACGAACATACATGAAACAAAAGAATGTTAATTAGACAATATGCACGTACTAGGTTATCATGACGTCTTAAAGCAGTATTGTTTTGATGTCACTCCAGTGTGAGAAAGAAACGGAGCTATAGAGGACGTCTAGCGTCATCTCTGTCCCACTCTGGAATAAGGTTAAAAATACTGCTTTATGGTAGGACAACTGGTTATCAAATAAGGAAAGCGGGCCAAAGAAATGCCCGCAGTTCTTTGCTGTCAAATGTGCTCAAGCAATTAAACCTTTTGAGGTGCCCCTCACCGTATTTAAGTAAGCGCTAATCTATTGAAATCTATGCTAAGAAAAGGAAACGCTTTCTTATTTTAATCTTGTCAAGTATTATGTTAAGGAATTTGGTTGGCTATTTATAACTAATCACTCTCAATATGGTGTACCAGATTTACATAATACCGATGTATTAATTAAGCTTTTAGAATACTCACCACAAGTTTCATAATCATGGTTTTCATATCAAGTATCATCTAAACAATTAATTGCAATATTTTATGACTGTGTTTACATATTATACTCGTAATACCAGAGAGATTAAAGTAAATCATTATTAATTTTTATAGTCTAGTAACAGCTATTAATTAAATTATGCATGCATCGATATTACCTATGCAAAAGAAGGCGCTAAATGCATCAAGTTTTCTTAAACAAGTTAAGTCATTTTATTTATTGAGGAAATAAGCAATAAAATAAATCAATTATCTAATGCTACAAGCCATATTATTGTGACCTGTTGACCCAAACACAATAGTATAATTATGTAAGATCAGAGTTCATAATATTGTTAATAAATTCAGAATTAATAAGCATTCTCTTTTAAACCGCAAAAAAATTAAATAACCAAATTCATCCATTGCTTGGGAAGCTACACATATTGCTCTGATGATAATGAGTAGCAATAATAAGACTGGATTAGGTGTGGTAAATAAACAATTAAAAGAGTGTAAAAAAATTCTAACTAATTAGATAAAGACACTAAATTACGCAGACACTGAGGCACTATTGCAACACACAACATGAAACACACACATACTCACACAGACACACAAGGGTGTTTGTGTGTCCGTGTGACACACACACACACACACACAAACACCCACACACACACAAACATACTGTTTATTTCTAAGGTACTGAATTAATTCTATATTGCTGTGGAAGAGCGGAGTCTCCTAACACAGGCATTACTTGCTTAAAAGGAGGCTCCAATCACCAACTAACTTAAAACTTTTTGGTTTAAAATAAAGATATTTTGTGGTGACAGTATTAGGTCTTCTGAGAGATAAAACCTACCTAATCTACCTTAAAATGTATTATCACAATTCTTAATAAATATTTTAGTACAACAAAGAACGATATTCTATAATTTTATTTAGTCAGCTATTTGTGACGTTGCCATTTTTCAGAACTCACATTAAAAAAAAAAACCTTAATATTTTCACAGCTCATTTGCTTTAACACGAGAATTGTCAGCCACGAACATAGCGTCAAAAATATGAGTAACGCGAATGAGAGAATATTTCATAAAGAACACTTTGATTATCCATTCGAATAAATAGACGATTCAAAATACACGAGATATCACATTCGACAGACAGAGCGTTTTAAAATCGATACGATTAGTGATGTCCAATAAAATATCGATAAACTTTAATTATCTAATTTTAATGTTCATCTATTTGACATCTCGATTAAACATTTTAAAGCTAAGAGCGAATCCAATTAACTGATGAATAATTTTAATGTTACATTAGGTTATTCTAAAATGTGACTTTCTGAAATAGTAATTAGGTATCCTTGTCATTATTAAATTGACATTTAATTAAAATTATTTAAATGTGATTACATGTTTAATTAGCATTTTCATTACAGATGAAAAACCCTGATACCAGGTTAGGTACTACCCACACGAAAAAGAAACAAAATCACAGTACATATACATAGTGGTAATTTTCACAACCAAGTTAATAAAGAAGTCCTATTTATATACCATGCAAATCATCATCCGTGCTAGACCTTATCCCATTTACTTTTTTATATACCATGCAAATAAACTTTTATAATACACACGTGCTTAAATGACGTTGCAAAAACAACAATACCACACCTCACTTTCATACACACTCGCTTACATAACGATTGGTTCAATCAACCAGTTGAAGCAATCAATAGGTGTATAAATATTATGACTCGGGTTTTTATGGCAACACAACTTTCTAATAACTTAGTGTTATGGTTTATGGTACGTGTTTTAATGTCAAGTTGAGAGTTTGAGACGAGTGGTTTGAGATGTGAGATATAATTTCTAAATCCGTTTATTTTTGGCTAAAAAACAACACATAGTATAAATATAATACACCCACATATTATTTTCTTTTTAGATTTGTATAACTGCAGCGTAAAAAAACAAAATTAAAACAAATACTTTTTACCTAAAATACTCGTTATTTTAATCACTCATCAAGTAAGTTATACGCACTGTAGAGCAATGATTCATGTGCATAATTTATTTTTATAAAACAATACAAAAAAAAACATCGATATCGACAAACCTGTTCCCTAACTAGCCACATGCGAACACACCGCGGCGCCATTCCCACGGCACAAAGCACATTCGCGCGACATTTTCACCTATTTTCACGGGAATGCCTACAAAAAAACGCGCCTATTTTCACGAGGCCTACCTGCCAGTTGTGGTGCAATGCATTATGAGCGCTTAAAGAAATCGACACGCCACTTTTTTGTCGTTTCACTTCACTATTCAGTTGCGAAAATTCGCTCGTGAGTTTTAGTAATTAGTGTGAATTTTATTGATCAGTGTGAGATAATTCTCGTTGAGATAATAGGTATCGAACGTTGGCTTGTAATTAATTGGCTAGGTAAATGAAAAATTAATGCTGCCAGTCTTCTGGGCACGTTTCCAGATGATAGCGATGCGGAGGAGTACTTTGACGCCTAAGACGTGTCATATTGTCATCGTTGTATATATATAGGTACTTTATTTTAGTCTTCTTTTTATATTTATTTTAGTTCTATTTGTAGTCTGTATATAATGTACATAGCAATAAATATACATTTCTGGTTTTTTATAATAAATAAACAGTTATGAAGTTATTAAAGAAAATCGGCGATGAAAAAAAATTAATTGGTTATGTTAATGGAATCTGGAGTATTTTTGATCAGAACACTGTAGCAGTCTATGTAACATTATCATGCAGCGTTCAAGTACTTCTAAAACAGCTTTTTTATTTATTTATTTAGTGTAGCAAACAATTTTTACAAAATACATTAACGATATTTTCAGACGCATAAACAACATTTTTTATTTCATGAATATTTATTTTTATCATGAAACTAAGCTTCATTTTAACTTTTTTATGACATTTTTAGTACTTACCTCAACTTTATCTATTGCCTTGTTTTATAAATCCCCAATAAATGAATCCCCAAGAAAACATTTTATGTAAGAAACAGCGCAAACAAGTTTTTGATGCGTAAAGTTCTTTAGTTCCGTGATTAATTTGATAAAACAACTAAAGCATCCATTCAAAACATAGTCATGTGATAAAGATAACTTTTCACAGACCTACATAGCAGAGTCATAGTTATAACAAATTCTGTCAGAATTCTTCAAATTGTGAGTGAATTTCACACATTTTTGGTACAGGTCACCTACTTATGTTCTATATCATAGAATAAACCAATAATCCAGATTTTTTACCACCAACTATTCCGTAATATTCAAAATAAAAAGTAATTTATTTTAAGTTTTTTTAATGTATTTAATTTTACCTTTCATTCCCCTCTTCCTAGTGTTTTAGCTGCGAAAAAAAATGACGCAACAAACTCCTACAGCAACATATGATCTCTGTTTCTAAAACAATCTCCCTTCTCCAGGTGGCTGGTCCTTCGGCACCCAGAAGTTCAAGGAGATGTCAGCATCCCGGTACGCCCGTCAGACGTTCATCTACTCCGCCATCCCGTACATGCGCGACAGGAACTTCGACGGTCTGGATATGGATTGGGAGTACCCCAAGGGTGGAGAGGACAAGAAGAACTTCGTGTTGCTGTTGAAAGGTAAGAGCTTAAGACACGAGGCTTTAATTGAGATCAATGTGTAGGAGGCAGATTTTTACGTCAAATTGTGTACGATTAAATAGGCGAAGATTTTTTTCGATAAAAGCGGCACAAACATTGTAAGAGCCCACAGAATGGTGGAAAGATCACCTTTATTACATTGGTACTTAAGTACAATAAAAATAACTTACGACAGTAAATTACCTGAAGCACCGTTAACATCTTCGTAATTAACTAATAGTCCAGACGTTGTTGCTATAGCTCTTTCAACTAATACTCTTATTAGTTTATTGATCATTGTTACTGCCAAAAAGATGGCAAATGTAGTAGTTACTGTTGTGTTCTGTCTGAGGTGCTGTTTTGTGTTCAAATGTTTTGTGATTTAGCATCAGGGATTTCTCTGTAGCTTCCGAGAGCATGGATTTGTGCCTGCTTGACGGAAATAGGTCCGCCCCTTATTATATAGGAATTAAACATAATTCTGCCTCGGTGGTCTAGTAGTGGCAAGCGCGACTGCTGAGCATGAGGTTCTGGGTTCGATTTCCAGGTCGGGCAAAGTGTTATTGGGATTTTCCATCAGGAATTTCCCAGTAGCAGCCACGGAGTCTGAATCTGTGCCCGGTTGATGGCAATACGCTCGCCTTCATTACATGGGACTTAAACATAACTGGCGAAACGTGGGTGTGGGTGGGTGTGTTAGGAACACCTCTGCCTAACCCTTCGAGTATTACAGGCTCGATGTTATGTTTATGTTATTATAGCTACACCTCAGCCTAGTATGAAAGTGTAAACTATAACATCACACGTCGGATGGGGTACGTCCCAGTCCAATTAAAATAAAATAAAACAAAACAAGAAAACAATACCCGTAACATTTTATCCCACATTTCACTGTAACTGAAAGCGGCAGTTTGCCTGTATTTTACCGCTATACCGGGATTCATTTTAAATGTAATCTGGCCGGGATTGCAATATCTGTGTCCGCGATGTGGATCTTCTAAATATTGGCGAATATCGGACTGCGGTCGGCGCGCTCAGGTGCCTGTTGTTAACGAAGACTGAAGAAGATTTAGATGGAGAAGATATTTTCATTAAAAAAAAGATTTTTTCATCAGAATTTTTTCCGTAGTAGCCCGGATTTTATTTTATTCGAGAATTACAATGGAGGTTTAAACTATTCGGTTTCAATAACACTTTTTTAATTTAAATAACGCGGTTTAAGTTTGTTGAGGTTTTAATCGGTAATTTAAAAAAAAAATCTGCTGTTCCATACATTTGACCGTGTAGGTATTGCAGTTTTGTAAGAAATAGCTGTTTTTTGATAATCGTCGAAAAACACCTGTCCCCTACATATAAATTTTTAGTCGGTTAGTTAAAAATGGTTCAGAATGATGTAATCAATATGTGGCAACTGTTTTAGCGTCGGTGTCGCATCTAGTAAACAATTTAACTATTTACATTACTTATTTAAGATCGAGTGAGCTTAATACACTTAAAAATGCATGATCCCGAAGGTGATAGAGTGTGATATCAATTAACTTAAATATTTAATGATGGTCCAGCCCCTGGATCCCCATGTGGCATACATAAGAAATTACTGAGGTAAACCGGAGAGGGTTGACTTGTCTAAATGAAATATTCACACTATATCAATATTGTATCATTGTGTACCATTTGTGGCGAGATTGGGGTTAAATTACTGGTTGAATGAGATTAAGTTGCTCTTGCAACGGATGTTTTGTGGATGGGTAACCATTCC
Source organism: Eurois occulta (assembly GCA_950022335.1). Classification (NCBI taxonomy): domain Eukaryota; kingdom Metazoa; phylum Arthropoda; class Insecta; order Lepidoptera; family Noctuidae; genus Eurois; species Eurois occulta. The sequence continues at coordinate 18,780,090 of OX465485.1, read as the reverse complement.
TTACATTGAAATTCTTCTGTGACGCTGAGACGCAATTTTAAACAAATGAATATTTATTTGGGACGGTCTTGTAAAATAATATATTTCTCAGTAGATACTGATAACTATAAGATTAGCAGTCTAATCCTTCAATAAACACAATCATAAGAACAAATCTGATTACAAGATTGAACACAAAGAAGCCGCATCTATTTTCAGTCATAGGGCTGTGCACTATCAAAATACAATTTATCGATATTTCGATAGACCGTGTCGCTACCGCCGTTCGGATGCACCTGTCGCCGGCAACGGCAGTGTAGTGCCATAAAAACAGTTTATCGATAAAGTTTTCGGTTTTTATAACTACTGTTTATGGCTATCCGGTGCGAAGCTTAATTTGCTTTTAATAAAATGGAGCCAAAGTTTTGGTGATATTTTGAATATTCGCGTTTTTTCAGTAAATGCTTTATATATTCGTTTGTGAAATCTTGTTATTTATATTCGGTATCACAAACGCAAACACTGGCATTTTTATCCGACACATTTAAAAGTTTCAATAAATTGTGAGCATGTTAATTCCACAAATCTTTAATGCGTTTGTCATGTAAACAATAAAAAGATAATATCTATTACAAATAATTATCATTTTACAGTCCCCAACCAAATAAAAACTACCTAATTATACTAAAATGGATTTCGAAACCTAACTGTTTATTACTATGTCAATCAACTTAATAAATAAGGTCAGGATTATAATAAATTATAAACAAATCGATTGTTGTCATACATTTTATTACAATTATTAACGTTAATGTGATTTTGTTCAAGGCAACACGATGCGAGATATTGACATACCAATGACCAAAATAAACCTTCAACAGACGACGCAGTAAAATATGCTAATGTAGTAATATGAAATGCAGAAATGATGTTAATTTAGCTGTTAATGAGATAGCTGATAGCCCTGTAGGTTTTGTGTGGCCCCAGAGATTGCAGTAAGCAAAGGTCAAAATTAATTTGGTATGCCTAGGTAACGCAAGTATCACAAACCGAATGAAAACCAGCGTGACATTTTCTAGCTACCTGCTATGACGTCATAAGCACTATTTAGTTACTATACGAATTTAGTTTTTGACCTTTTTGAGTTTTTACGTTGTTGTTTTAAACAAATTAGCTTGCTGTGACAGCAGCCACGTTAAGCATAAAATACTTAAGCCAGGCACGCAAAGTGCATTATCTAGGTATATCTATATCTGTGGTCTGGTCACAACCATCCATTTTGATGGCTGAATAAGTACGTAATATAAACGGAATGAACAATACTCTAACGACTACTTGAGAACATCGTAAACTAGGCTATCAACCTCGTGACCAACCTTTGCTGAATATTTTATTATTTCATCGAAACAGCACCAAATTCTGGTCAAGCGGTCGCACACAAAAAGATCTGCTTTTCAAGTAAACAAATGATCAAATAAATCTTCAAACGAGTAAAAAACTACTTTCTCTTGAATACTAAATCCATAAATCTATCTGTGCTAAAAACATAAATTCAGTGGCGCCTTTTTCAAAACACATAAATCTGCATACATATAAATATTCTAAGGTAATAAATGCGACTACAATATCACCTTGATCGCGTATGAATAAAATTAAATATGAATGAGTCAACTTCACTTGACACTTTTATTTTAATTTATTGTGTTATTATTTTATTACTAATCAAACGCAATGAGAACTTACCTAGTTTAATTTTAGCGAAGTTGCTAAACTCAATTGTCAAAGTATTAAAACCATAGACAGTCAATCTCATTATCGATATAATCCTTTTCAAATTTCCCATCCCTAAAATCCTTTGTGCCATCAGAACTCACGGCACGTTTCGTCACGGCTTCGTCACGACAACACTTAGTCGTGTTCCAGTCATAACAAACAGCTTAGAACTAAATTATCAGCCTTTCGAAACGCTGGAGATGGACAAAAGATTGTAGACTTTAGTTTCAAACTCAAATTACTGTAAATTGTTGAGAGATCACGAAGATTTTTGTTTTTAGAGTGTATTGTTATACGGTTTAAGCGTGGTAGCTATCGTAAGTCTTGGCTATTAGGTACGTATCATTTTGGCCTGCTTAGATATATTGTAACGAAGGTACTTTGTGGTATACCAACACACCAGTTACGCACTTACTGGGTTGAAGAGGCGAGATTTATGTGGTCGCTCTATATAAAAAAATAATATTCAGCTGTGCGTTCTTTCAGACTGAAAGGACGTACAGCTCCCGACATAGTTTTTGCAAATTGTAGACAGATGACGATGAATCTGATTCACTTTACTGTTAAATAGGGCGAAAACCTGTCTGACATGCATCTGATATCCGACTAATAGTATTTAACCCTTTGTTTTAACCCTACAACTACCAAAGCCATCCTAACACATTCAAATATCATCGTTACCCTCCTCACTAATCCCGTGACCCTTGTAAGTGCCACCTCATTACCCTAATACAAAACTAAATACCAAGATACATAGATTGTTACTTGAAGCCCGTAACTTAGTAAGTCTTAAGTTGAGTACTTTAATTACGAGGTGCGGAAGAACTCACTTAGGCCTAAGTCATTAGGGGACTTATGACATGGTCATGAGAGAAGCGGTTTTCAAAACCGGCTAGATGGAGTGAGGATCTTAAAAAAGCGCCTGGGTCAGACTGGATGTGGTAGGCGGAGTACGGTATGTCATGGTGCAGTTTGGTTGAAGTATATGCCCATCAGTGCATTTCATTAGGCTGCGTTAATTGACTGGCAAAAAGCTGAAGCGATAGTTTACCGTCCGAAAAATTGCTTCTCACACTGAGATATGTTTTTTTTATTTTTTATAATATCTTGGGACAGCCAACACACCGCCATCTGGTCCCAAACTAGGCAGAGCCTGTACTATGGCAACCAGACAACTGATAAACATACTTATATATTTCTAAATACATACATAATATATATAAATTAGTAAATTACACACCCAGATACAGAACAAATAATAGTACTCTTCGCACAAAGATTTGTACTGTGTGGGAATCGAACCCACGACCTCGTCCTAGCAGTCAGGATCACTAACCACTAGATCAACAGGCCAATCAAAATTGATGTAATTAAGTAATGTTAAGGTAAATGGTGAAGGGAAATATCTTGAGGAAATCGATATATCACTAGGATTAAAAATTCGTAGACTTGTGACATCTACTAACCCGCGTTGGGTTCCTGTGGTAGATTATGGCTTGTTGTTTCTCAGAGAGGAGATATATTATAGGCTGATGATAAGTTATGTTAGAAAACAATATTGTTTATGGGAAGCCATAATAACCACAGTAAACATAGAGTCTACTATAATTATGTCATCTGACAGTCCAAATATATATTTTTACAAAGTTGTCGCCAAGTCATTTCAATAATATTTTCTAAAAACCTGTGTCCTCATGGAAAAGAAAAAACCTACCTAGACACAACGTGTCGTGCGGGCTTTATTTTTATTAAAACCTTTCTTTTTTAAATTAATTTACGACTATACCAAAAAACGCCAAAATACCATATTTTCTTAACCTTTGTTATTTATTATCTTTATTTGCAAACGTTCGTTTATGTAACTTTATTTTTATATAATTATTTAAGAAAATAAAATAAACGATGACTATTATTACCTATGGTTGCCAAAATATAATAATTTAATATCGATAGCATATAACTTTATTGTTATTTATGGCCAACAGTTTTAGTTGTTTTCCTCAATCGTGATATAATTTGCAAAAGTAATAAAGAAATATGAACCCAATGAATCACAACTATGAATCTGGTATTTATCTCAAATTAAATACAACTGTTTGTTGTTACTTCTTCTTTCGAGTCGGTGCCACGACTTGTTTAAATATGGATAGTATTGAAACGCAAATCAAAAAATATCCTTTTTCTATGCAATAAGATTCCGAATTCCCATTCAAAATTACTGATTGCACAGCAAAATATTCAACTCAAAATAGCAAAAGCTTTTTCATCAATGCACAGCTAATAATCTTAATGCACATTATACTGGGGGTGCCCCTGACGTCGACCGTCTAGGGTTAGCGTTTCCGTCAGCAGGTCGACTTATCCCCGCTGCGCGGGGCTCCTTTTTCTGTCTGCAGGGTTTACAGGAACCTAACTAACTGAACCTCGGGGTGCCCCTGACGTTGACCGTCTAGGGTTAGGGTTTCTGTCAGCAAAAATTTGCTGTGCAGTCAGTATTTATGTACAAAAATAAATTTAACTGATGTAAAAAAGAATATAAATGACGAGTATGTATTGACAGGCGATTATTTATTTGATATGCAATTTAAATATCTCGGGACCAGTATGTGGCGATGTCAGTCGAGGCGTCTGCGGCAGTCTGTGTAGTTACTAAAAATAATATATAAACCCTTAATAATAGGCCCTTATGAAAAACTGAACATCGTTTATTTTTCCGAAGCAATGATCGTATTTAGTGTTTCAATTTCTTTTTCCAACTATATTTTTAGTTTTTGTTAATGAATCAAATAAAAGCAATGTGTACTTCACCTCGTAAATAAATGGTATCCCATGATTCAACCATATACCATGGCTCATTAAGAAGAAACATTAGGGATCTTAATTACACCCCCCAATGACAAATAGTTGGGGTTACTTTCAGTTGCTATATGTTTTGGCTTGCCCGACTAAATGAGGTTGAACTAGGCCGTTAGTTTAATTAAATTAAATTATGAAGATTAATCGTTTAATTTGTTGTTTTCTTCCTGAAAATAAACCAACTATGAATTTTCGTAGAAGTTTGAAAAGCTCATTTATCGAAAATCAACCCCAACTATATTATGTTAACAAATCTGATATATTTTGTCATAGCAACATTTTACGTAACTTCATTTCAGCTGTCGTATCTAATTTTGGGCGTAGAATAGGAATTAATTAAATAATTATTTCAGAAATGTTTACCCATAACTCCCCCCTGTCAATATTCATTCCGGCGCCACTAAAGACTTAATTACTAAAGTAATATAACATCACGCCTGTAATCTGCGAAGGGTTACTTTAACTGTACCTAATACTAAACAGGAGGGGCCCGCAAGGGCCGATGCCTGCCAGGGCTGCGGGACTGTTCTAAAGAGATACCGCGGCCCTGGAACACAAAGGGCAAAACAAGGAACATGGATGGGTTTCAGTCAGTAAAAGTCTGACACTCCCTTCCGCTCCGCCCAGAGCGGGAGAAGTCATTTGATGATATCCCATCCCAAAAAAAAGGTGTACCTAATACTACAGCATTTAAGAAAGTAATTAATTTTCTACCAGAACTATAAAGAATGAGGATAAAAATGTTGTAAGAGCACCTTTGAAAGGTCTGGAATAATACAAACAAAATCGTGACTTAACAAAAAATCTTGAGAATAGTTTCCATGTAATAATTCCTGTGTAGGTCATATAGTTTCGTATGCATGCGATTATTATATAAAACAAAAGGTTATTGACATAATAATGGTAACTAAATTAGCACATCGTTACCTATTTATATACTGACATTGAATTGTCACCGTGTACTAAAAAGTTATGTGAGTTGCAACATAGTTTTGCAATACATAACTAGATGTAATAAATAGGCAAGGCCAAGTACATTATTCCATCATTATGCTGATACTATAAATGCGACAGTAACTCAGTCTGTCTCTTTGCTACCTTCACTCCTTACTCGCAATATGGATTCCGGTGAAATCAGGCACACACAATCATCATTAGTTAATTTTTATGCTAAGATTGCTATGAAATCAACAAACACCTTCATCCAAAAGTTTGTTGTTCTTTTCAAAAATCTTTTGTTCATTCAAACCTTTATAATGCTAACAGAAAATATTAAAAAAAACCTTATAACCAGCAACGTGAAATTCGAAATACGAAAACTCCTTTGATGACGCTACCAGGCGGCGGCCATTTTGAAAACTCCCATGGGAACATAAAAAAACGAACGGTCAACCGGCCAACTTTTATCGCAGACAAAGTCGCGGGCATCCTCTAGTTTACAACTCTGTTTGCATAATTATACCATAACTCTTTGACTTTTAAAAAACCATATAATTATGATATCATCATGCCTTCATTTTTCTTTTATTAATTGTAGTTTTGTTTACCTTTTAATCGGTGTTCGTTAAATGCGCACTATTTTTTGCGGTTCATAAAATTCACGTTTTATAGAGGTTTTAAGAAAGAAAGAACAAGTGCATTTGAAAGTCACTTTAAAGAAAAGGTCAAATCAAGTGGAACTGGTCATTACAATAAAACAAAACCAAGTTAAAAACTAGAAAAATATAAAACGATAATATTAAATAAAAATTTAAAACGATAATAGTATCGTTTTAAAATTATAAAACGATAAAAGTATCTTTGTATAATTTTCTAGGTTTTAGTTTCGAACAAACTTTTACCCACGAAATACCAAGGTCTTAGGCCAGAGTAACGTTCACGTACAAATCTCAAATACTAAGCATTTCTTTTTCTCTTACCATTTGGAATTAAAGGAACTTAATTAATGAATTGTCAGAGTCTGGCACAAAACATAGAAATCTACAGAGAAGAAAGGGAAATACACTCCATGGACACTCTTTTAAATCCAGTTAGAATACACTTATAATGGTAATAGTAGCTAACAATTTTAAATCAGTCTAGCCTAAATTTTTTAACAACAACAAAGCAGCCTGATTAATCTATTTAAAGACCCAAAATGAATCACACCAACAAACTTCAATTACATAACCTTAAACCACTCAAACGATAAAATCAAAAGTCAATCATGCAATAAAGAATCGAATAGCTTTTAAAATCGATTCCTGACCCATCCAGCAATCCTATTTTAGTTTTTACGTCTTATTTCCCAGATCTGGTCATAATAAATCTTCTAAACTAATACGTTTTGACTATAAAAAGAATTCTGACTCAGTTGTATCCTCACCTCGACATTTGGTTAAGGTCAGTCAGATTGTGGCGTTTTCTATGTAAATGATATCATTTGGTGTGTTCCTTATTTTTTTCTTGGACGACACAGAATAACAACATTTTTTTCGTATTCTTGCCGGTATTTTTTAAAAGTTCAATAGTTAATCTTGATTTTCCGTCGAATGTATTTATTATTCAATTCAATTCAAAACATTTATTTCAGACTTTTCGGCTATGACTTTGGCTTTTTTTGACTATTCTTTTTTTTCTTTTCTTTTTTTTTTTGCTAATATCTTTTTGTTGTTTTATTACCTCATATTAGTTTATTAGTATTTTTCCTAAGGCATTGTTTCATAAGAACAAGATAACGACATATTTTTTTCTGGCGAAGATAGACTCTTATAAATAATCTCAACCAGATGGGAAGCGATGACCTCATCAAAGAAGGGTGATAAGTGGGAACTTGAAGACTATCTGGTCATAGCTATCTAGAAACCCAGATTTCAACATTAACTACTAATTATTGGTACAAAGACATTAATGATTTCCTTAGCGAGTCTTATTTCTATGTAGTTTGGAAAGTTAGAATGTATTTTCCATTCTTTAGTCCAATTAAGCGATGTTAAGCCTTGTAGACAAGGCAATAACGGTGTGTGATCAAACGTGCTCGTCGACACACTGAACAATTGCGCAGACTTCAATCAGGAGCATGCTCAAACATTGACGGAGTATGGCGGGTGTGGTGCGACTGAGAGAGGATCGAGTTCGTGGAATTTTGATTCTTTTTTTAAACGTACGTTTAATGATCCTACTGGCCTCTTTTCAGCGAATGTGATTTCTTTTTAGAAGAACCTGTCTGTATGGGTCTTGATTAAATCGATTCCCATACTGTCACTTACGGGATACCTTCCGTGTTTGTTTGTTGTTGTTTCTGTCGTGATTTTTGTGGCGCTTGCAACAGCGTGGAAATATCGGGAGCTCAAAAACATGAACAATCACGGAAGATATCCCGTACGTGACAGTATAAGTTTAGTTTTCTTAGTCTTAGTAGTCGTAGTCTTTAGTTTTGCTCGCGCACGAACCAACCTGCTCAGCAAAGCGCCACTGACGCGCGCCTTACACACACTAAATGACACTGCTGATAGAATCGATTTATTTTGTTGCTCTCTGAATGAATTCACAAAAACAACATTGTATGTGTTATGTTACTTAAGATAGTTATATTAGTAGTTTAATTTAGGATCACGCTAACGCATTAGGAATTCCCTGTAATGTTAGTAGTGTTTGTGATAAATAAATAAATAAAAGTTTTAAACCGTGAAAGCTTAAAACTGTTTAAATCGATTCATAATCTATGCCGCCACATACGAATAAAATGACGTATATCACATCACGATATCACTGTTTTTCGCGCGTTATGGACATATACAACAACCATAGCGCTGTAACCCTTCCAGATGTAACATCTATCTGGTTGGAGGATCCTCCCTTTGACAATGTCATTCTTTTAACCATTGATTTAAAGGTTTTACACTCTATTCCTTATACCTCTAAGGGCCTGTTTCACCGCCTACGATTAAGTTTCCGTTAACTTACTTGGCAGATAATTTCATACAAATTCTGTTCCATTTTTGAATTTATTCGGTAAGTAGTGATTATTCAGACATTGTGAAATAGGCCCTTAGTATAATTTATCCACCACTAATACTAGCTACTGTTAAATTATTTGAAAAAAAAACCTCAAATTTGACATAACTTTTACTTCTAGTTTTCCTTGTATAAGAGTTCCAAAGGTAACACTTTACTGCAAAGTAAAACTGATTGATTGATTGTATGAAAAGTTTTTTACGGCAAAAATAAATTACTTTCTTCAGTTTAAAATCCCCCCGCTCTCAACCATACTGCACCCTTAGCTTTTACATTGATTACTATGTGGAATTACTGGCAAGTGAACACGGAGAGATTGGGAGCCCGAAGTCAGCTCAATTTCACGCAGTTTTAACATCTTTAGACGTGTTCGCTGTGGAAAATGTTCCATTTTAGCTTGCATGGTATTATGGTTATAATGGTTGTGTTTAGTGGCTATGCAATGTCGTTTTGGAAATAAGTTCTGAAGTTGAAAAGCACCAAAATTTTGCTTAGGCCATTGATTAAAGTAACTTGATTTTTTCAATTCCTTGTAGTATATACACATTAAAATAGCGAAGGCCTTTCAGTTATTTCCGTTTAGATCAGTCCCTTAAAAAAAAACTAAAAAAGACAATATATTGTCAAATTCTGGTAGATATGTATTTTGAATTTCGTGTAAAACTAGTTATAACGGACCAATTTTGGTTGGTTATTATTATTTATATATTTTTTTTTTTTATAAAATTTATATTTTTTTATATTATTTTGTTTTATTGTTCATTTAATCATTTTTTGTATTGTCCTGTGCGAGACTATTAAATACTTTTTTCTTTCTTTCTTTTAACTGAATTCAACGTATTTCGTTAAGGTCAATTTTTAACAAAACAGATATAACTAATACAACAAAGGTATAACAAGCTAGTTTTGTTCTAACTTTATGTTACGAAAAATATCATAATAGAAGTATTTTCCAATTAATAACCTATACAATAATTTTCTCTCTTAAAAAAAATCGTGGAGCCAATTACACTTAACCAACAGAATAATAATTGTAATTACTTATTGAGTAAGAGGCTTCACAAGAAATACAGAGGAAGTTCCGTACGGAAACGGTGGTATATGAGGAAATCGGGTTACGTCTCAATGTGTATGTAACATTTAAAAGGATTGTATAAGACCGGTCGACATTTTTTTGTTGTATTAATTATTGAAAGATAGTTTTATTGTATTTGAATGTCCATTGGCATTTACTTACGGCACGAATTTCGTTTTAACACTATCTACATAGTTGTTACTAGTGAGAGTTGTACCTTGTTTTGGCAGTCCGTGACTTTTATACAAGTATCTAACACAAGAAATTGAATCCTACCATAGATGGTGCACGGCAATAAAATCTTAGTCTAACACACTATTTTAATTAAAATATTCTAGTTTTTCACTCGATACTGTCTTTACTAAAGTTATACAATGACATAACTATCACCCGTTTCTACAAACCAGTCAAAGTGATTACTTGAGTAAAATTAATTATTTAAGATACGATTTTTATTCTGTAGTTTAGTAATTGCTTGACGTTAGAACCTGTCAAAATTTTCTTTTTTGACAGTTTTTACTTTGTTCAAATTCTTGTATATTGCATAAAAAAGGTAGCTTAAGTAATTACTTAAACTTGACTATACACTATTATTTTTAGGTCGTTCTGGAGCCGAATACCATGAACTCGATCATCGAACTCGAAACGATTGGGACTATTTTTTTCTCAAATAATAACAATAAAAAAAAGCACGAAAGAATAAATATAATGTTTTTTTTGTGAAATAATGAGAATCGATCGATGAATGAATTTTTCAATGGGTATCGTTCGCATGTGCTGCCGATCGTGGATACGTTTTACACACACATATGCATTTGAGTTCTCATTATTTAAAAAAAAAACATTAAATTTATTCTTTCGTGTTTTTTTTATTGTTATTTTTTGAAAAAAATAGTCCCAATCGTTTCGAGTTCGATGATCGAGTTCATGGTATTCGGCTCCAGAACGACCTAAAAATAATGGTGTATATACCAGGGTTAGTGTTTATTCTACATTATTTATGTTTTGCTATATTTACATTAAATAATGACTATAATTCTAAAACCTCAAATGTTAAGGTTATAAACCAAGCATCAACCAGCAGTGTTTTAAAATTCGTTTTAATGTAACAAAAATGATGATTGATTGACTACAATCGCGTGCAGGTCGCCTAACAAAAACTTGACTAAAAACTGGCCTAGCGTGGCGCACTATACTCTTGTGCAACCGTCTTTGTAGCCATAAGAGCGTTTAATTTTCGTAATCACACCATTTTACTTGCAGGGTTAAAAAATATACTATCGCCAATTACAAAATCGTTATTATTACAGTTGGTTTAATAGGTAGAAGCGCAGCCGGACGAAGCGAGGTCTAGGTTTGTTACAATTATGTGGAATCTGTCTGGGTGTTTTCCAGTTGATCTTCATTGATTGATGGTCTACGAAGGTCTACTTCTCAACAAAAGTTTTCTCATGAACCCATTTTCCATTTTCGTTCTCGTTTTAGGGTTTTATAATAATATAACATTTATTTCAGAAACTTGTTCCATAGGTTTTAGGATATAGTTTAATTCCCATGTTTACCAGGTTTCAGGCGATCTTAGTTAAATAATTGTTTTATATTTTAAAACATAACGAAACTGATTTTCATCCCTTAGCTACTTTTCCGGTACATAGGGATGAAAAGATGAGACTTTTATATGAAACACATGTTTCTGTTTTCTTCAAGATTTTGTCTAGTTATATTGTTTTTTTTTTTAATTTATTAAACAAATTAATGTAGCAACAACTTAGCTTCCCTCTTCAATGAAACCAGTCGCGAAGATACTATTATCACAACCTCATAATACTATACGTCCTAATTCACAACACGCGATCCAAACCACAAGTTTAACGAATTTGACCTTAAGGCTTTTGACCTAGAGTTTAATATTAAATTTCATGATATTGCCGGGTCATATCGGACATGCAACAACTACATGTATGACCTCTTAGTTCCGGTTATATACGAGTACGAACCTCCATTTATTAAAGTCGGTAGAATAACGTTTTCATGCTTCCTATTTTTGTGCCATTATGTGCGTGCCTCCTCTCATATGAGTCACTCGATATCTACCCAAATATCTGTGTCATGTACAAATCGAAGCTCTTAGAGCAAATGTGAACTAAAATGCCAACCTAAGTAATGAAACTGGAGACGTTAAACATATCCCCAGGGAATAACACATTAATATAATAAAGAAGTAAGGAAGACGATGTATAAGCTACTAGTACCTCATTATCATATCCCGGAATCACCCACTGCTGGGTATAGGCTGCTCCCATTTCTTCTGCCATACTTTCCGGCTCTGTGCGTCCCTTATCCAGGTCTTTCCTGCGATTTTGGCGATATTGTCGACCCAACAAGCTTTAGGCAGCCCTGGTTTCTTTGGCCTACATCATAAACTTTAGTCTTTTTTTTAGGGTTCCGTACCCAAAGGGTAAAACGGGACCCTGTTACTAAGACTCCGCTGTCTGTCCGTCCGTCTGTCACCAGGCTGTATCTCATAAACCGTGATAGTTAAACAGGAAATTTTGACAGATGTTTTTTTTTGCCATTTTTAAAGATAATGGTACGCCGTAATGGTAGCTGGTTTTTTTTTGGGAGTAGCCCGCCACAATATTCTCAAACCACTGTAACTCCTGAAAGCCAGAATCAACAGTGGCGACCGTCAGAAAAGCGCCGCGACAATGACGCTCGACGAAATCCCAGAAAAATAATTTAACTGTGTTGGATCCCGCAACGAAATTAATCAGAAAAGTATATCGGAGGAGTAGGAAAACCATAATTTCCACTTGCCTCCATAGCAGCCAGGAGACAGAACGAAACAAGGCCACACACACAAAGGCACAAAGGGACGTTTACAAATGGGATAAGCCCAGTTGCATAGATAAATATTATCATTAATGGATCCTAAGTTGTGAGCTGTTATATTTGGATTTCAATAATAGGTATAGGAAAGACGCTTGAAAGCACGGACATTTGTTCTACTTTCTACGTGGTCCGTATACTAAATAACTCCGGATGGCAGACTTCAGTCCGGCGGCGGGTTTCGGTGTTACGCAGTCGATCTAGAAGGGTTCTGCCAAGCGTGGCTCGCTCCAGGGCCCTTCGTGCTACTAGATACCTAGCTCGTGCCAAACAAAATCAAATGTTGATATACTTTTTCCTCTACATGCTAACTGTACAAAACTACAAAGTTCACGACTTGACCACTTGGGGCCACGCAATGTGGGCCACGGTCGCCTCTGCGTGAATTAAAGACGGTAAAAAAACTAAAATTAATTGCGACACTGCCACTTATCATGTTTGTGCTGACCGTACTAGTAGGTATGTTTGGCGTTTATAGAATTTTCTACTTTTTTGATGATTGTGTTTATGTGAGATTGTAAGGTGTGTTATGTTAATGTTGTAAGTAGTTAGATGGTAAGAGGTTTAGCTATTGAAAGTTTGATCAGTATGATTTGGTCCTTTGATAGATTTTTTTTGACCATGAGGAGGAGCTCATGGTTAAATAATATCAGCAGCTCGGGTCGATCTTTAGGTTAAGTCGCGCTTACCTAGGTTGGTCCGTGGATGGGTGATCACCCATACATACCGAGTTTCTTCCGTGTCTCGGAAAGCACACTAAGCCGTTGGTCTCGGCTGTCATTTATAGATCTTTGACAGTCGTTACCGGTAGTCAGTGGCCCGAAAGTCTGACAACCAGTCTTACCAAGGATATCGTATTACCCAGTACTAATTGGGTTGTCAAGGTCAGATAGGCAGACGCTCCAAAATACTGGTTTTCAGCTGCATCCGATTAGACTGGGAGCCGACCCCAAGATAGTTGGAAAAAGGCTAGGCAGATGATGATAGATTTTTGAGCATATCTTGAAAGATTAGTTGGTTATTGTCAGAAGCCAGAAAGTCTGAGACCAGTCTTACCAAGTAGTGTCGTGTCCTCTAGTTCCTGAGTTGTAGAGGTCAGATAGGCAGTCGCTCCATGTAAAATACCGGTATTCAGCTGCACCCGGTTAGACTGGAAGCCGACCCCAAAATAGTTGGGAAAACGCTAGCCAAGATTTTTCTAGAATTAAAAAAAAAGCAATTAAATACATATTATGTTCTACAGAAGATAGAAACAAATATTAACCAACAGCAAATCTTAAGTCTTTTTATATTAAGAAAATAAAGATATATTACGTAAAAAGGGTTCGTTTTCCGGGTGAATAAATAAATAAATATTCGCAATCCCGAATAAATATAATATGTTACGACTTTATTTATTGTGTAACATAAATTGTGTTAAGTGATATTGGTGTGCTGATATATTGTTCGGTGACTTACGGAATTGTTAGGATGAGATGGTAACATATTTAACATCACGACTGTAATCCACGAAGGGTTAGGCAGAGGTTTACGTAATAGTACACCCATATTTCGCCAGTTATGTTAAAGTCTCATGTAATAAAGGGCGACCCTATTGCATCAACCGGGCACAAATCCAGACTCCGTGGCTGCTACTGAGATATTCTTGATGGAAAAACCGAATAAAACTTTTTCTGGCCCGGGAATCGAACCCAGGACCTCATGCTCAACAGCAGAAGAGATGGTCTTCTGGTCTTTTTGTACGTGTATTAAAGTTTTGACAAACTTAAGCCTGGAAAAATGTTTGGTAAATCTGAAGTTAGGTGAAAGTGTGTGTTGCTGGTTGTAACCTCAAGTATTCATTTATTAATTTAAAGGCCTAGTTCCTATTGCTTAATTTAGTCCTCCCAATAACAAAAAATTAGGAATTACAAAACTTGACAGTTATATCGGCGGTAAAATAATATTAAAGTACATCTTTGAATTTAATTCCTACAAGAAACACTGTTTTAAGGTTTCACGGTTTACAACTAAACTAATACTATCGGGAGCGCAAAATAATCAACAATCACGGAAGATATCCCGTAACAGTATACTTTTACATGATTCAAATTCTCATAACACTGAATTTTTCAGAAATTACCCTATACTTTTGTAACGGCAGTTCAAAAAGTACTACAGCAACATAAAACAAAAAGTACTAAAGCGCCATCTATGACACACATGAAGAACTAACATCAATATTCTAAATCGCACAATTAAAGTTATCCGCGACTTAAGAGTTTAAAGAAAACCCCGACAGCAACTGTCGGGCAGTAGCCCACCAGATATAACACCCGTCTGGTCGGAGGATCCTCTCTTTTAAACCATGTTCATACCATACCCCTAAACTTTAAAAGCCAAAGTTTCCGCAATCCATACATTTTCTTGGCTCCACTCCGTCGCTAAGGATAAAAATCTAATCAAATTTTCAAAATACCACATTATGATTCACACATGATGTAGTAAAATTTTACAGTCGAACTTTTCCACAGTGTCAGCAGCATAAAAATGAAGTGTCAAAATAACTTAAAATTTGAATGCGTAAGACGAACGAGCAACCAGCGCAACGACCAATCAGCTATACAAAACCAGTATAACTGGATCTCTCATTGTACGGGAAATCTATACAAAGCGATTTTATGCTGGCAATGTAAAGCTTAATGGGTCGCCGAGTGTACGTACCTACTGTACAGTCACAAGCACCAATATGTATACACTTCTTCATCTTCTTTTTATACCAATCTCCACGCTCTTGTGCTACCTTATCCAGATTTTTCCTCCCATGGCAACCCAGGTGCCCATCTCACCGCTGGATAAAACAGACCAGATAAAACCTATTTAATTTTATCAGGGTTCCAAAATATGATTTTATTACAACATGAAATTGCAATCACACATGCAGTAGGACAAAATCACTTCCAAAAGTTTCTAAGTGAATACATATTTCGGCTCGTAACTGTACCCAGTGGCAGTGTTACAGTTACTGTGGCAGATAGCCAGGTTGTTTTTAGATATTTAAATTAGATTAAAATACTGTTATGTCCGTTGTTGGCATGGTCTAGGATTCCGAATTTGTCGTAATGTTTAAACCAAACCTAGTTCTTTTGTACTGAGGAACTCTTATCACCTTCTTGTACATAAGTTTCCTTGGTTTTCCAATTGTAATTAATTCAAAATTGTTATGCGGCTTCGTGTGATAGTTTATATCTTTTGTTTCAAATCGTGTCAGTTATTTGATGAAGATGCGTGTCATCGTTCGATTGTGATCATTCATTTTTAAGTTTCCTTACCCGAGAGGTAACCAACGGGACCCTACTAAACCTCCTCTGTCCGTCCTTCCGTCCGTCCGTCCGTCTGTCTGTCAGCGGGCTGTATCTCATGATCCGTAATAGTTAGACAGTTGAAATTTTCACAGTATATGTATTTCTGTTGCCGCTATACCTAACAAATAATAAACATAAATTAAAATATTAAAGGGAGCAGCACTCGGAGCAGACTCGCACTTGGCCTGTTCTTTTAACACAACTACATTTCGTTAAGGGATTCTTTAATTAACTCTACACACATTCACGAACACTTTTGCTTCCAGTCTAGTCACCCCTTCAAATATTAACTTCAGATTTACATTGCTTACCTATGTGATCTGCCTATAACACTCAAAGGACAAGAAGTCCTGCTCACCCCTCAAACTACTATAAACCGTGTCTAACTCAGACAGAACAAAATCGAGGTTAACAAGGTTGATCGGACGCTCACTGAGGATCCTTTCACAATCATGGTCGACAAAGCCTTCGTGGATATCGAATCTGTTATGTATTCCTTTAATGTTAAATGTCTAGACAAAGATTTGTGATTCATTTTGTAGTTCTAGATTTGTTGGTATGAGATTTAGTTCCTTCAACAGACTTATTGACGTTTTATTGGATTTCGTTTGTTGTGTTACAATAATTTTGTGCGCAAGTGTACTTTATCTAATTTTATTATCATTCCTACCTGCCTAGCCTTTTCCCAACTATGTTGAGGTCGGCTTCCAGTATAACTGGATGTAGCTGAATACCAATATTTTATATAGAGCCTCTTACTATCTGACCTCCACAACCCAGTTAGTACTGGGTAATACTATACCCCTTAGTAAGACTGGTTGGTATCTATTTTTCATTAAACGAATGAATTGTTCTCCTTTACAAAAAAAACAATTCCTAATAACCTTTTGATTTTGTACGCATCGTTTTTAAAATAGGGCCTCCATAATATGCCTGATCTCCTAATAAATGAAGAACTCGCAAAGACCTGTGATAGATAAACCTTTCCTTTGGCGAAGCTAGTCTTTACAAAAATGAAGAATTAAATGAAACTCTTTCAAACCGGAAAAAATCAATATTCATGATAGGAAGAGATCATTTTCGTATAAAGTACCACCAAAAGAAACTTAGCAAGGCATAGTATTTAAAAAACGAAACACAGTTTAGACTTCTGTTCATTATGTTACGCAACACAACCCTGAAGACAAGTAACAGAGGAATCACACACGATTCTTTCATTGAAAACATTCCGCGATCAAAAACAATTGAATCAATAAAACAATAAGCTATCGAGACGTTCATAATATACAGGTATTTCAGGTATATATATACATAGTACGGTCAACTGCACCTACAACCGCCAACAGTTGAATACAAAACATTAACGCACGCCTCTATCCCTAAAGGGGTATAAGTTGTACCTATAGTACATACAGATAGCTAGTTGTTTGAGTCCCATGTTATATAGGGCGATCCTAAAACTGTCATCGTCTTGCCTATATTTTAGATTTTAGCCTAATGTGCCATTGAAAAAAGAAAGTAATTTACGCGACTGACGTATATTCGCCTCATTTTTATGAAGCACATTTTTTTGGGTTGATGGTGATCCCAAAAATCACCTCAAAAAGGTTTCGAATCGGCATGAATAATTACTTTGTCATACTTACTGACCTTCGGATTCCTGCACTCACCGAGCCCGCAGGAAAGACTTGATCAAACTAATGTTTCCGCTCGTAGTAAATTTAACCAAGAACGAACAGTTGACTGTACCACATCACTCATTGTCCTTGCTACATTTAGAGAGGAAGCCTTTCGAAAATTCCTTCAATACCTTGTCTATATTAACGCTAAGCTATCTTAATAATATCAGCAGTGTTAGACACTTTAGACAGTTTTTGTCTAAGTTAACCTTTATGTTAAATACTGCATTAATGTGGATATACTTTGAGAAGATAATCGAATGTCTGTCTCAGCCAGAGTCGGAGTTTACTGTTTTTGAGATGGTTTATAGCGTTGTTTAAGCACGCACATGATCTTTGTTGCAACTACATTTGATTGATGGTCTTATTAAAATATTGTGCTTCATTCAAAGTTCATTGATTCCATAGTCCTTTCCGAATGCTGTAGTCATTGTTTAAAATTGTAACACAAGTTTTTTTTTACCGAATTTTAGGACATTTTTTAACGCTAAATAAACTTACGTTTGGCCGCTTCTTGCCTGATGTGAAGCGATGATGTGGCATAGGCTACAGCAGAGCACGCTTACCTAGAAGGACATAACAAAGGAATTCAACCATCTATGGCAAGAAGCATTGTACTAGGTAGCTTTTAAATGTCTGAGTAGAAGGTGCAAGTTTTCTCGCGAATCCAAGAAGGATTCGCGAGATGTGTCTTGTATAAATTAAGTCATGTCTTGGAAAAATTAAGCCAGTAAGCAACGTGGTAACAAAGTCGACTACACACCGTACCCTGGACGTACAATTATATCAAAAATTCCAGTACCACCGAATACAGCAGAATTTTATGTGATGTTACTGCCTATTTGACCTCCAAACCCTCCAGTAACTGGTTACTGGGGGATATAAAAACCCACTAAATTGCTTTTATAAAGCTTCCAAAACTTAGTAGTTATGTTAAACTACTAGCCAATAAAGTACTAACCGTAATTTCTCTTGTTACAGAATTACGCGAAGCATTTGAAGCTGAAGCCCAAGAAGTGAAGAAACCTCGTCTGCTGCTCACTGCTGCTGTGCCAGTCGGTCCTGACAACATCAAGGGAGGATATGATGTACCTGCTGTTGCTAGGTTAGTACCTGTTTCTCACTTTCGAGGAATCTGCTACAGTTGTGCTATTTTCTGTTTCTCTATCAAACTGCACACTCGTAAATACAATCACGAGCACTATGCAATATGAAATCACATTGATACTTTAAAAAATGGTTATCTCCTACTTTTTAAAACCCGAAATAGACTTGATTTTAGCAGCAACTCACCTGATGTGAAGCATTCATTATAATTTTATATACGACCAGACATAGTATTTTCAAACTCGTATACCAATTGGCAATAGGTAAGGTCATACCTGAAAGATGAAATTAATAAAATTAATTCTTATATCTGAACATGACTTACTAGATGGATCAGCAGTTTTTTTTCATTATTTAATTTATCTAGCTAGCGTCACGTGTGTAATCCTCGAAGGATTAAGCAGGATGCGTTAAGATAGCCCGCAAAATTCAAAGCGGCTACTCTGACGCTTCTCTTTAAAGCAGATGTGTTTGTGTGCCCACAATTTGCTAGACAAGTTTAAAACAACGAGCACGAATGCTGTGAGAAAACTGCTGTTTTTTATCACCCACCATTGCTGATCATCGGTCAGATGAACCTTTTCTTGCTGAAAATAATATTTAGCAAAAACTAATGTGTCCTATAAAACATTGAACACAAAACCTTCAGCACGACTGATGCTATTAATTCATAAGAGTTGGTCCATTCACAAGGACCCTAGCATTTAATTTGGCAAAACATCCATTTTCTCCCTATAATTTACCGAAAAGTTTTTCCTCTTCCAACCCTAGATATTAACTTCCTGAGTCCATTTGTATTTAAATACTGACCCAAATATTTTTTATTGGGCATAATAACTCGTGTCGCACGAACGTTGCGAAATTTTCTTCTATTAATAAATTTTTAACATTGTTCACTGTTCAACACAGACACCATGCGTTTTCCCACATTCAAATACATTGTACGGGTTACAAATTTACAGAAAACATTGATTTAAAATAGGTCATTCAAACCTGCATCGTCATTCCCGGGAATAAGGACCAAAAAATTTGGTCCTAATGTTCGGGAACTTTAAAAATATTGTTGTCAAACTAGGCACGTATACTTTGACGTGTTCTTATCGCTCTTTTGACAAGTCTATCAGAAACATTTAAATTTTGCCTTTTACCAAGATGCGTTGTCACATTTTGAAGTTCTTTGTGTTATAATTTTGATTTGTTGATGCAATGTTTTGAAATAAAAGTCAGTTATGGTGGAAAACTTTTCCAATAATGTGTTTCTTGTATTTGATATATTATCATTTATATAATTATATATTAAGAGTAAGAGTCCTACCAACTTTTTGCTCTATGTAAAATACTGATATTCAGCTGCATTCGGTTAGAAAGTGAAAGCCGACCCCCACTTAGTTTTGGTCAGGCAAATGATTATGAAGACTCAGCGACTTACAGACTGTCTTTCATGAAAGCAATTAAGGCAAGAAGATAGTGGCATAATACTGTAATGTATGTAGATTTTGGACTCTTTAACTTTGTCATATTTATTTAAATGCATGCAAGTGTAATATAATAAATAATATTCTTTATTTAACAGACAACATGATCTAATGACATTACAAGAAATACTTACAATTATAGATGTTAGTGAACAATTTAACTAATAAACTACGTTAGTACTTATACTATACAAACAGGGTGTTTTTTATAAGAGTCCTCACTATGGGGCTTTCATTATGCCTATCAGCAATAATTTTTAAGAGGCTGTTGCTATTGTCCCGTAATCTGGCGATAGGAGACACAGTCTACAAACCTATTCTATTGTATAAACGTCATAGATTTAATCAGGATAATGAAGATTTTTTAAACGAAGTTACCTCTCGCTTTTTTGTACGTAAGGACCATAATAATATAATAACCTAATTTTCTTTCACTCAGCTACCTTGACTTCATCAACGTCATGGCCTATGATTTCCACGGTAAATGGGAGAAGGAAACCGGCCACAACGCTCCTCTGTACTCGCCCTCTTCTGACTCTGAGTGGAGGAAACAGCTGTCTGTGGACCACGCTGCTCATCTGTGGGTGAAACTTGGAGCTCCTAAGGAAAAGCTAATTATTGGTGAGTTTTTTCGATTTTTTCGAAATGATGAAGGAAAATAGTATTACTAAACCGGTATAGCGCATAACAGAAAATTCGTGGTGGTCAATGATGGAATACAGCCCAATCCCTCTCATAGAGAGGTGTCCCTGGAGTGAAACACTTCAGATTGATTTTTTATCTCTCTATCTATGCTCAAAGTAAAAATTCTTATCTGTGTTGACACTAATAACAGCAAAATTAATAATGACTTGGTTAGTCTTTCGATACACAATGCTATTTGGAACTATCAAAAAGTATCAAACAGAGTCAAGCTCACGAGTGATAGGAAAGACATTACAGTCAATCGATGGAACCATTACTCGAGTGAACACGAGTCCATAATGTATATGCTTTCTTTGCTCATGCAAGACTTTTTTTTACTCTTTTGAAACAAGACAGGAAACGGATTACAATGCTAGCTTATCATACACAGCATTAGTCTTATTCACGTATCAAAAGTTATGGTTACTTAACAGTGTTCACGACCTGACTGTAGTGACTAGATTTTAGAATACAAGTAGCCATTTTTTACTCCCAAAAATCACCTTTATCAACAAGAAAGATTGAGAAGATTCTTAAGCCTAATCTCTCAAAGCATCCCACGCACCATCTAACAAACGAACCAGTATCTCCAAGAATTCTCAAGGACAATGTTGATAACGCACAAAATTTTCAGGTATGCCAACATACGGACGAACATTCACCCTGTCAAACACTAACAACTACAAAGTGAATTCTCCAGCCAGTGGAGGAGGCAAAGCCGGCGAGTACACAAAGGAAGGAGGCTTTCTCGCCTATTACGAGGTTATTATAATTAAAAAATATTGCTTTAAACACAGTGTAGCTGGATGCAGTGGTTCAACTGGAGCGATTTTGGAGAGTATTCGTGCAAAGTCGGGGTGGTACATGAATGTAACATACCATGCACATATTCAAAACTTCCATTCAGTTTGTGAGTTAAGTCGGTATAAGGTATATTCGACCTTATTATTGTTTTACCACTTGGTTGACACTTGCGCGTCATCTTCAAACGTCAAGGGTTATTTTATGTGATAAATAGATAACCTTTAGTTTCAATTTACGGAGATTTATGTCAAAAGTGACAGGCTCAGCATTTACGAGGTTGACTAAGGGTTCGATCAAATTGCCGATCCACAACTTGTACAACTGTACTAACTTAAAAAAATATCGTTTTTCAAGACCTGACAAATGTATAGGCATTTGAACCACTGTTATCAGTTACGCTGTGCCCCAAGTATGAGGTGATTTATATTTAGATGGTGTTTATGAGGCTGTATTTTAGGAGTTACAAAGTGAGGAGATTTATTTGGTTGATGAGAACGATTAAAAAGATGTTGTGGTACAGAGTTTGGTCGGCAATGTTAATTATTGTTGCGTTAGTAAGAGACATTGACTGAAAGGTTTGTATTAACAAAATTATGGCAGATTTAAATTGGCAATCATAGTTTACTACTCCAAACAGTTCAATAATATATGCATATACTATCAACATATACATATATATATATTATATGTATATAATATCAACTTATAACCTTATTAGTAGATAGGTGTCAAATGACATAAATTAAGTCCCAATGCAAAAGCAACCTTATCAACAATGACAACTTTTTGAATTCCTGTATTCACGCTCAAACAAAGTTATCGCGGCATGCCAACATTACTATGATTGGCGTGAATTACAGAAACATTGATGAAATTCAGAAAACGTAAAGTATTAAACTTGGCAATTCAATATTTTGGAGAGAAGGTACTTAGAGAATCTAAAGTGTATGAAAATGTGTGTTGTGTATGTATGTGTGGAACAGGAATGAAAAGCTTCAACAGAAAAGGATGCTCAGCATCTACTCGTATAAACGTGAATGAAAAATTCCACAGATATGCGATTTACTACGAAACGGTGGAACCTACATATGGGACGACGAAATGAAAGTGCCTTACGCCATCAATGGAGACCAGTGGGTCGGCTTTGACGACGAGAAGTCTATCAGGAACAAAATGAGGTAAGATACCTTGGATTTTTTCATAAAGTATAACATAACGTGAGGTCTGATTTCCCGACAGGGATAGGCAGAGGACGGTGTCCCTGTAGTACACCCATATTTTGCCAGTAATTTTTAAGTCCAATGTTACAGAGAGCTAGTGAATTGCGATCAAGCGAACACAAATCCAGATTCCCGGCTGCCACTGAGCAATTCCTGATGAAAAACCCAATAACACTTTGCCCCTGGGAATCTAATCAAAGACCTCATGCTCTGTAGCAGCGTTTGCAACCACAGATCAACGGCAACTATTCGTCCTACAAATTCGGCGTTGTGGTTTCAGCGTAAAAAATAAAACGCGACACTCTTTTATGGCAGTAAAAATGATTTATTTGATGAATTAAAACAGCGCCGCAGAGAGCTCTCAAATGAGATTTTATGTTGTTGTCAGAGTCACATTAATATGTAAAGCCATTTTTATCATCATGCTGCTGATATATTCCTAATTTATTTAAAGTCTTTGTAAGTGGTGATACTCAGGTTTTGGGGTCGACACATTCGATTCAACAATATCCGATCGGCATCTACCATTGAATCATGTTCAGATAGGCTCGGCACAATTCGATGCAAATTCCTAGCCTGATGTCCTAGAATCAAAATATCGAAGACATTAAACAACCGCGTGGGGAAATCACATAGCCTACTTTCTCGCATAGAGGAGATCTAAGTACCAGCAGAACGTTAATGGTTGATTATGCAGTATTTCCTTTAAAGTCATTATTCTGATCCGGTCGGTTTCGACCCCGTCTTTTTATCTCTATCACAATAAAGACTTAAATGACCGCAAAGTATTTAACATGATTGTTATTTGCAGATGGATCAAGGACAATGGTTTTGGAGGTGCTATGGTGTGGACCGTCGACATGGATGACTTCAGCGGAACCGCTTGCGGTAGTGACGTCAAATACCCACTTATCGGAGCTATGAGGTAAGCAGAGATGATTTAATTTGAACTTTAGGTGCAAACATTTGAATTGTTCACGTTCAGGTCACTAAAAAGTATTTACTTTGCGAAGAGTACTAGTAAACTTGCACACCCCGCATAGAACCAGGTACGATTATAGTTAAATGGCATTGTGAATGAAACTCTAAACTTGATTATTTTTAGAAGCGACAATCAGCTGACTAGATTCGAGATTCAAGATTCTTTCTTTGCATGAAATAATAATGCTATAATGCAGTCTTCCGATATTTAAAGATTTTTTATCATTATTACCATTTTGATGTTGCCACATCACATAAATCTTAGCTTTAAAAATAAATGATTCCAAAAAGGTTTGTATCATTATTCACGTTTAAAGCTACTGCTATGCCGCAGTCCACTGCTGGACATAACGCGTCTCCGTTTTCCGCATCCAGTCTGTCCAGACAAAGAAGGAACATCCCACACTACACTGTACGCGGTCTTTAATCAAGGTCTCGTTTGGTCTCCTCGACAAAAATGAACGGGGAACTAGCTAATTGTTCTTAAAAATAAAAGAATTACTTCAAGTACCGTCAGTGCCATCATTACTAACAGCAGTAACAACGTTCTAACATTCTTCATCTATTTCAGAGAGGAACTCCGCGGCATCTCCCGTGGCAAGGACGCTAAAGACATCGACTGGGCCTCCGTCGCTACTAATGCTCTCGTCGAAATCACCGAGAAACCTGAACCCATCAAGATTAGCCTTTCTGACGTCATAAAGAGGGTCAAAAAACCGATCAAGAGCGTTATCGTCAAGAACAATAACAATGGTGCTTCCGATAAGAACAGTAAGTTATTTTTGTTTTCTTTCATTTCATGATCTTGTATTCTACAAGGTGTAACATAATAAATGCAAGACCTCCCGTGTGATCTCTCGGACCATGAAAAAGGTGTAAGTGAAACCAATGCAAAGAGAAAAAGGGTATATGCATCATTCAGAAAAACTTACAGCTTACCTATGGGTAACAACCCTGAAATTGTGACAAAGAATCAGCCACTTCATACATGTATACTTTGCTTAAAGATTTTTATCCCGATTTTTGCGTTTGTCCCATAGAAAAGACGTTCATAATGACGCCCTCTTCAGGTTTCCAGTTATGTTTATCATACCTTACAGATAAGATCCAAAGTTTCATATTTCGCAAACGCCAAAAGTTCTTCAGCTGTATTAATGACAACTGGAATATTGCAGAATTCCTGAGGCCAATTTACATATACCGGAACTGCCAATGCCCTATTATCTACTTTGGCATCTACTATGTAATTTGTCATCAACATTTTATTAAATGACGTCTTGAAACACTTTCACATGTTGATAATTGGTAACGTTTACCAAATCCACAATGGCTATCTATAATTTAGTTTAAACTGTTTAACTTTCTAAAATTCTTAAATTATGTTTCTATCTAACGTCGAAAATTTTGATTGGTGTTATGTAATTTTTGATTGTGTCAACGGTAGACTATATTGACCTATTTGCTTAATACGAAGAAAGGAAATTTTGTGATAACTCTAAATTTTAAGTCTCCATTAGGAGACTACCAACAAGTTTTAGTAATCATTCTTAACCTTAGGCCATGAAAACGGTCATGTGGGGTGCGTGACACCGCGGTCATATAAATCAAATACGAAATACATACAAAATCATGATCATAAAGGACACGTATTTTTACGAAGCTAACGGGAACTTCAGCGCACAAATTTCAGAATTTATAAAGTTCTAAGCCTTCAATGATTCGCTGGGGTGTTTACACCCCACGCGATCAGTTAAGGGTTAAGAATTAAAAAAAAAAACTGTCCAGAATTTTCCATCTTCGCTTCAAAGGTTTTGTTTTGTGTATCTCACGAAGACAGCCAAAATCAGAAAAAAAGCTTAAAACAAGGATTATCTTGAAAAACTTCAAAGCGTACAAAGTTACGATTTCGTTTAGGCAAACTCTTTTGGGCACGTCAGGAACAAAGCTTCGATGTAAACATGTTTGGGAAATTCCATTTTCTAACATCGGGAAAAATAAACAATGTCTGAAAGTAAATGGAAGATATTTTTGAGTCTTTAATGCTTCGCTTGGCACCTGTATCGACAGGTTGCCTTCCAAGTCTTATGTTAAAGATTTTAGTACAAGGTGAACACATTTTAGTATCGGCTTCGTGAAAGAAACTTGAAACTTCTTATGAACATTCTGATGTTCAAAGCCGAGCCGACTTTGTTAGAAGCGTTGTAGGGCATAAAATAGACTCTTTATGTCGATAAAAGAAAAACCGCCACAAATAATATCGATACAAACAACTTCGGAAGTCCATTCAATGACACCCAAAAAATTAAGGTCGGAAACTTCGACCCTACAAACTTCCATCAGCAAACATTCTTAGTCGAAATCTCGTAACAGATGGAACAAAAACAACAGAAAGTGTATTTGACACTAAAAGCTCGACATTCCACGGAGTACCACAAGGGTCACTCTTAGGCCCTCTGTTGTTGCCAAGAATGGCTTAGGAAAGTCGACAATTCGTGACATAGTTGCTAAAAGTTTGAAACATCGAGTGCTTTTACGTTGAAGTGGTATCAACGACCAGAATCTTAAGATCTCTGAGAATGAGTTCACAGACACTTTGGTGATATATTTTGGGGTGGTTGGGAGGGTAGGGGAAGGCCTGTTGAAGATGGTAAGGTGGCCCAAATGGGGTTTGTGATTTAATGCCGTCAAGTTTATGACATTGCCAACCGACATCTTAACAAGTAGGTAGGAGTTTTACGGCCTTTCAAGTGGGGAGATTGTAATAAATAACATATTTTCAATGTAAAGCATTATGTTATACTTCCCTAAGTATTCTTGTGGAAGGAAACTTTTTATTTGGGACACGAAACGTTGGCTTTGAACGGTTTCGGGATACTATTTCTTTTTGTGAAAGCAATATTAATGTTACCTTTTATTCTCAGAATATAAAATGTTTTAGTAAAAAGCTAGACGAAAAGATTTGCTACATAATGGTGATTATGGTACCTATTATTAATTTCAAAATTGCCAAACTGCCAGATTTTATTAAAAGCTTGGCCACAAAATAAAAATAAATAATCCAAATGAGCAAAAAATTTTTCGGATGAATAATAGAAAAATCAAAATGAACTTTCCATAATTGATTAAATTATGATTGCTATACTACGTCTGATGGATGAGACATTTATTTAAAAATTCTCTAACGAATACTAAATTGCGTTATAGTGATAATGGATTTCTAACTAATGATATAATTTATGACCTGGGTGATTTGAAAGCGATTTGTAATTTCGAAAGTGGAAAACGATTCATTTTTTTTCGAAATTCTGTCATTTTTATTTAAGTTGACAGTACATTAGTTTATATGAACTAAGCCAGGCTTGCAATAGCAACTCACGCAATCATTTTATTTCAGCAATCTCATTTATTATTTTGTAAACCATGTTTGCAATTTTAAACGGATTTATTAAAGCGAAGGTTGTTAGAATTAGAGTTTTGTAAAGTCACTTTGTGAAAGTCAAAGATTTTATGATAATGATCTTAAGAAAGCGGTACTGGTTGTAAAGAACTATTTACGAACAAAATTTGTTATTACTCAGACAAAATATAATTAGGCATTTCTAGACATACAGAAATAAGCTAATAAAATATATATAAATATATATATATATGAAAAATATGAATATTTAATGTCGCTATTACTACTGCTGAACTAATAGTTCCTGGGTTCGGTTTCCAGGTTGAGCAAAGTGTTTAGTGTTGTTGTGGTTCTCCATCAGGAATTTGTCAGTTGCAGCTCCAAGTTTGGATTTATGCCCGGTTGACGGCAATAGGCTCGCCTTTTATTATATTTTGAAACTAAAACGTAACCAGTGAAATAAAACCGCCTTGTTGTTTGTAATATTGAATGTCTTCTTTGAACATAATATAACCAACCGCAGAAAATTTCATCACTAAAAGAACTGTTTTCAAACGTAGATATTATTTTTCTTCAACAGAACGTGAACCACAAATCCTCTGCTACCTGACCTCTTGGTCTTCGAAGAGGCCATCAGCTGGTCGCTTCCTCCCCGAGAGCGTAGACCCCAACCTCTGCACCCACATCATCTATGCCTTCGCTACCCTCAAGGACCATAAACTGGCTGAAGGCGATGAGAAGAAGGACGCTGAAATGTACGATAAGGTCGTGGCTTTGAGAGAGAAGAACCCTGATTTGAAGGTAATTTTTTTTCCACTGACTTGATTTTGATTTTAAATAGCTATAAAATGTAAAAAAATACTTCTATTTGTATTGTATTTCTTTTGCTGAGCATCACCAGTGTAACGCCGAGACAATGGGGAATTTTTAATCAATTAATCGATGGGTCCTATGTATATGGGCCAAACTAACAATTTGGCCATTTTGACTTTTTTATGGTAAACGCATCTTAAAGGTATAAAGAATTATGTGAGCTATTAAAAAAAAAAGATTTCTGCATAGAAACACGATTTTTTATTACAGTATAACGGCTTAAGTAACATGAATTTAAACGTAAAAGGTCCTAAGAGTAGTTAGAAACTTATACGTGGGGAGTTCCCGCGCGTTTGTTTATAGTTTGGACCAATCAGCTGATTTGACACTTATACGTTGAAGTTGAAAGTACATAACTTATCAATTTTCGATATTGGGAAGTTAATTGGTACCCGTTACGTATGGAATGAACAAATTGCAATGAAGGGTTCGAACGAAATAGCGAGCTGTATTTATGATATAATTAAATTGAAAAGTCAAGAAGGTTGTGTCGACTTCAGATTTTGGTCAGACAATTGCACTGGCCAAAACCGAAACAGGATTATGTTTTTTATGTATCTGTACGCTGCTAAACAGTTTAATTTGAATATAAAGCACACTTTTCTTGAAGTAGGCCACACTCAGAATGAATGTGACTCCATACACGCCACTATTGAAAGAGCTTCAAAATATAAGAATATTTACACACCCTCTAAATGGAGCTCATTGATTCGATGGGCGAAATCAAAAGGAAGTCCTTATAACGTCATAGACGTAGCTCAAAATATGATTTATGACTTCAAAAAGATGCAGACAAATACACACTTTAACTGGACTAAAAACTCAGAAGGACAAAAAATTCTTTGGTCTAAAATAAAAAAAATTCGTGTAAGCCGGAATGAACCATACGTTATATACTATAAATATGATTTGGGGAGTGAAGATGCTATTCAAAATCATATTTTAAAATCTTAGATCAGCCAGTACGAACAAGAAGGCAAATTGTCGATAGACCTACAGATATTCCTCTGCAACTATGTTACAATCAGCTGTTACCAATACAACCTTCCAAGAAGAAAGACTTGCTCGATTTATGTCGAAAAAATATTATCCCACCTGCATACCACAGTTATTATGAAAAACAATTTTTTTTTTTCATTTGATTATACAGAGTTATTTTTTTAATTTTGTTTACACCAGATAGGTTTTTAGTTTTGTTATTTTTTGTAATTTTATTAAGAAAATAATAATGTGAAGTAGGTACATTATTTTGTTAATCAAAGTAAGATCTCCAGTAACAGTTTCCTTGTTACTTATTTCTTTTGGTATTTTTTTATCATGAAAATACTAAAAAGTCTGAATACGGGTCCATAAGTGAAGTTCTAAGGCTAATTCAATTTTTTATTTCAATAAATGAATAAAACTATTGCGTGTTTTTTTATTATTCAAATGATCTAACTGAAAACTCAGTTCGAAGGTTAGCAGATTGTAAAACGTATAAGTGTCAATGTGACATAAACAACTAAATATCTAAATAGCTTATATTCCAATTAATGAATTATCAACTACTTCAATTGTTACTTGATTATAAGGATAAAAAATATATACTTTATGCTAATTAGCGTAACACGCGTATAATGGCCAATATGACACATTGGCCCTTTTAGGGTGTTTTTAAAGAAAAATAATTTTAACAAAAACTAACGTAGAAGGGCCAATGTGAAGTAAAAAAAAAACCGATATATCTATATATATAAAATTCAAAGTCCTGACTGACTGACAGAGATATCAACGCACAGCCCAAACCGCTGGTCCTAGAGCAATGAAATTTGGAGTGTGTATTCTTTGTGAAGAGTAGGTATCCACTAAGAAAGGGTTTTTCGAAATTCTACCCCTAAGAGGGTAAAATGGGGTGTTGAGTTTTCTATGAAACTTTTTATTCTCGCGGTCGATGGACTTGAAAATTTGTGTACCTACTCTGCAGTTACAATTATGAGAAACGTGTATCAAAGTTTTTCCAAAATCATCCCTCAATATGAAATTCAAAGTCCTGACTGACTGACTGATATATCAACTTACAGCCTAAGCTGTTGGTGTTAAAGACATGAAATTTAAAGGGTGTATTCTTTGTGAAGAGCAGGTATCCACTAAGAAAGGGTTTTTCGAAATTCCACCCCTAAAGGGGAGAAATGGGGTGTTGAATTTTCGGTAAAACTTTTTATTCTCGGGTCGATTGACTTAAAAGTCTACATACTCTTCAGTTAAAACTATGAGAAATGTGTATCACAGTTTTTCCAAAATCATCCCCCAATATAAAATTCAAAGTCTTGACTGACTGATATATCAACGCACAGCCCAAACCACTGGCCCTAGAGAAATGAAATTTGGAGGGTGTATTCTATGTGACGAGTAGATATCTAATAAGAAAAGGTTCTTCGAAATTCCACCCCTAAGAGGGTAAATTGGGGTGTTGAATTTTCTGTGAAACTTTTTATTCTCGGGGTCGATTGACTTGAAAATTTGTGTACATACTCTGCAGTTAAAATTGTGAGAGATGTGTATCACAGTTTTTCCAAAATCATCCCCCAATATAAAATTTAAAGTCCTGGCTGACTGATATATCAACGCAGAGCCCAAACCGCTGGTCCTAGAGAAATGAAATTTGGAGGGCGTATTCTTTGTGAAGAGTAGGTATCCACTATGAAAAGGTTTTTCGAAATTCTACCCCTAAGAGGGTAAAAATGGGTGTTGAGTTTTCTATGAAACTTTTTATTCTCGAGGTCGATTGAATTGAAAATTTGTGTACATACTCTTCAGTTAAGAAGAGATTAATTATGAGAAACGTGTATCACAGTTTTTCCAAAATCATCCCCCAGTATGAAATTCAGTCCTGTTTTTTTTCGGTTTTTTCGTCATGGGTGTCATTTTCGTGGTTTTTGGGGCCGCCAATGACGAAAATGAGGTCAAAATATAAAAATTCAAGACGACGCCCATGAAGATTTTAGGTTTTTTCGTCATGGGTGTCATTTTCATGGCTTTTGGGGTCGCTGATAACGAAAATGTGGCCAAAATGTAAATCGATGATGGCGCCAGCAAAAAAATTCAGTTATTTCGTCATGAGTGTCATTTTCGTGGTTTTTGGGGTCGCTGATAACGAAAATTAGGTCAAAATGAAATTCAGGATGGCGCCGATGAAAATTTTTGGTTTTTCTTCATGAATGTCATTTTCGTGGTTTTTGGGGTCGCTGATAACGAAAATGTGGTCAAAATGAAAATCCAAGATGGTGCGGACGAAAATATTTGGTTTTTTTGTCATGGATGTCATTTTCATGGTTTTCAGGGTCGCTGATATCGAAAATTAGGTCAAAATGGAAATTCTAAATGGCACCAACCATTTTTTTTAGATTTTTCATCAGGGTTATCATTTTCATAGTTTTTGAGGTCACTGATAACGAAAATGAGGTCCAAATAAACATAGGAAAAAAAAACAATTCTCATTTTTTTCTTCGGTTTCCCCTGACTCAATTTTCACTTTTCGCCACTGGTACCTACCAGTGGCAAAGGGTCCACTTAGAAAGGGTTTTTCGAAATTCCACCCCTTTTTTTTTGTTTTTTTGGAGGGTGGGAAATCATCAAATGACCCCTCCCGCTCTGGGCGGAGCGGAAGGGAGTGTCAGACTCTTACTGACTAAAAACCACCCATGTTCCTTCTTTGGCCCTTTATGTTCCAGGGCCGCGGTATCTCTTTCGAACAGTCCCGCAGCCCTGGCAGGCATCGGCCCTTGCGGGCCCCTCCCGTTTGCTGACATGTCATTGAGGCGCGCGTGGAACACGAACGCGCCGTCGACACGGCCTGTCGTCATACGACGGACGGACGGCGAGCTAGCCCATTACTCACCGTCCACAGGCCCGCGCCTACGGTGGCCGAGACTCTCACGTTCCGCCGCCTCCTTCGCTAACATGACTGCTTCGCAGGAGGAGGCGACGGCTTTCCATTCCCTCTCGCCCCGGACCATGGCTTGAACCAGGGCCGGACGCGAGAGGTCGTCGCCGCCAATCGCCGCTACGAGGACACGGCGGTGCTCCGCCCAAGCGGAGCAGACCTCCACGGTGTGCTCCACCCTGACCTCCGGGCGATCCTCGCAATGATAACACCGAAATTCCACCCCTAAGAGGACAAAATGGGGTGCTGAGTTTTCTGTGAAACTTTCTATTCTAGGTGTCGATAGACTTGAAAGTCTACATACTCTACTTACAGTTTTTCCAAAATCATCCCACAATATAAAATCAAAGTCCTGACTGACTGACTGATATATCAACCACTGGTCTTAATGACATGAAATTTGAAGGATGTATTCTTTGTTTTGAAATGGGGGTTGAATTTTCTGTGAAACTTAATATTCTCTGGGTCGGTTGACTCAAAACTTAATGTACACATCACTCTTCAATTAAAATTATGAGACACGTGTATCACAGTTTTTGATAGACACGATGTAGTTTAGAAATATTTTTATTTTCATTTTTTAATTTACGACCCAAAAGTGGCTCCCCTGTTTAAAATTAATTTATACGTCCGTCTTTGAATCAATGACTTACATATATGTACCAAATTTCAACTCCATCGGTCCGGTAGTTTCAGAGTAAATTGGCTGTGACAGACGGACAGGCAGATAGACAACCACGCGAGTGATCCTATAAGGGTTCCGTTTTTCCCTTTGAGGTGCGGAACCCTAAATACTAATATTACATATATAGGTATCTTACATAAACTATTTATTAATACGAAAGTTTGGATGAATGGATCTTTGTTACTCAATCACGCCAGAACGGCTGATCAGATCTGGATGAAACTTGGCACAGAGATAGATTATAGTCTGTTACAAATAGATGTAGATTACATAATATCCCAGAAGTAGGCAAGATCCCGTGGGCAATTCCCGAACTGCACGCGGGCGAAGCCGCGGGCAAAAGCTAGTGTATATATAAAATACTATAGTATAAATGAGAAGGATAGTTGTCTTAGCAAACAAGCAAATAATCGTAAACTTCGGTTTTATCAATCTGAAGTTATAGTAAATTTAAACTTTGGAAGCCTCTCCTATAAAGTTGTAATTTTGCATTTTGGCCCATATACATAGGACCCATCGTAATGATGATCACCAATCTATGATCCTCCAATCTATGATGCAGTAATTAAGCACCCTGCTACGGTTATTTTCACATTTCTACATTTTATCTAGTACCACGAGATTTTTTTAAACATTCTTATCTTCTCCTCACAGATCCTTCTCGCCATCGGTGGCTGGGCTTTCGGCTCCACCCCCTTCAAAGAGTTGACCTCCAACGTCTTCCGTATGAACCAGTTCGTGTACGAAGCCATCGAATTCCTCAGGGATTACCAGTTCAACGGTCTGGATGTGGACTGGGAGTACCCAAGGTAAGAAAAACAAAATATTTAATTTACATAGCTATTACTACATGCATTAACATCGATGATTTAGTAGCTTTATTAGCCTGTAAAGTTCTCACTGCTAGACTGTAATCCAGTCTAATCCAATCCGCGTGCCCAGTTCAGGTTGCTAGATGTCCCATGTCTTCGGATGATTGGGTCCAGGACATGCAGGTTTTCTTACGATATTTTCCTTCACTGACGATAATTTTTTTATACTGAAACTTGAAAAATAAGTCACAATTTTGCTATAAAATCAATTTTGTTTTACTGTAGTATTATCGCTGCTTGTAAATTCTTACTTTAATCGTTACATAAGTCCAAATAAACTTTACATAATCAATGTATTTTTAAATTAATGGGCTTTATTTACCTTATCCGACTTCATTGTTAGTTAATTTGACTTCTCACTTTAGTAAGAATTTTAACACAAATGTTACATTAACAGAAAGTATTATATAACTACATTAGGCAAAGCTTAAAATAACTCACAGATCAGTTCAAGGTTTAAAAATTACCATAGGTTTCGTCAAAAGACTTATAAGTTTAAGGAAATTAAGAACGGATTAAGAAATTGTTTAGTTTAGTCAAGGTCGTTTAGCCAACAGGCCAGTGTTTGTAAATATGTGTGTGTCAATGTTTGTGAACTATGATGGAATATCGCAATCTTAAAGCCACCTGTGTCATTAAAAGCTACTTGTGCTAGGTTAACTTTGGTAACTCATTTATCAATTATTAAATGCCAAAATTCGTTCCCGTAAAAAAAATACAAATCATATCTCAGAATTAAGCTTAACATAGATAGCATTTTATTACCAGCTTCTGAAAAACGCGAAGGAGCTTCTGTGCTTCTTTGTTTTTCTTGGTCATCATTGTTGGCAGCTTTTTAACCTGCAAAAGGAAAAGCAAGCTAACCCAGAAAAACCTCTTTTCAGAGGAGCTGACGACCGTGCAGCCTTCGTATCCCTACTCAAGG
The DNA here is from genome assembly GCA_950022335.1 of Eurois occulta. Lineage (NCBI taxonomy): Eukaryota > Metazoa > Arthropoda > Insecta > Lepidoptera > Noctuidae > Eurois > Eurois occulta. Next base: position 18,745,554 of record OX465485.1, on the reverse strand, counting down.
AGCTGCGTCTAGCGTTCGAAGGTGAAGCCAAGACATCTGGCCAGCCAAGACTTCTGCTGTCAGCCGCTGTACCTGCTTCCTTCGAAGCCATAGCTGCAGGATACGATGTCCCTGAGATTTCTAAATACTTGGTAAGTTACTTTCATAACTAAGTATCCGCTGTGTGATAGGTAAACAGAGGAAATAGAAGGGAATTAAAAGGACATACTTTAAGCAACTTTAGTACACATGAATTAATTTTTTTTTCGCGATTTCCTAAATAAATACACTTTCTCGAAAACTGGTTCTTATCGCACTACGATTAGGTTCAACATGCAATGTATTTCACACGCGAGGATTTTTAATATTTTTCAGCACACGTGCGGAAATAAAAAATTTCACGCATAACTATAATATATAAACTAAGTCCAAATGGGTTCAATGACTATAAATAATAGTCGGCGGTGACTGTTTTTTTTTTTTAATTTCTGCAATGAGATATGCGTCTTTACGGCTTAAATATTGTTTGAGTATAAATCGTGCTTATAAATAGAATATCATAGATAAACATGATTATTTCAAACAAATACAGATGAACAAATTAACATTTTTTGTGTTCTAAATTCAAAAATAATTGAATTTTCTATTTTTCATATTAGGCTGTTTAGCGACATCATACCTTTGCTTCTTCTTCAACCTTGCGAAAGCAAAGCGCGGAAAAAAAAGCAAATTAAATCATAGTTTCCTAGTAATTCCTGACAAAAATACTTTCCATTCTAATATTGTATTTCTTCAAAAGTGTATTGAATAACGTCGTTTGATACGCGTGGGAATTTGTTACTGCAGCTCGGGTATTAATTCCACCTCGAATGCAATAACAAAGTTTCCCCACTTACATCATAATGTACTATTTATTGTTTATTCTCATGAATTCGCCGTAACCTCTAACTATGTATATTTTACTAGTCCCGATAAGATATTGGCATAAAAATAAAAAGTTTAGCACAGCTCTAAAGGACAACGAGTTAGTAAGGCAACCATTTGTGCATACTATCACCAAGTCGATTAAAAGTGGACTAGATGTTAATAGTAATTCTTTCAATTTTTTTACTTAATTAAGGTCAATTTCGCACGGAGTTTGACAGTTCTTGTCCAATTTTAACCAAGTTCTGTCTCAGATAATTAACCTTATTTACCAAGAATCGAGCTGATTTCTGTTTTTTCTTTCCCAGGACTTCATCAACGTAATGACATACGATTTCCACGGACAATGGGAGCGCCAGGTTGGACACAATAGTCCTCTCTTCCCTCTTGAGAGTGCCACCAGCTACCAGAAGAAACTGACTGTGGTGTGTATCTACATAATATAACGTAACATCACGCTTGTAATCCTCGAAGGGTTAGGCAGAGTGTACCTGTCAGTACACTCACGTTTCTCCAGTCAAGGTCCATGTAATAGGTCGTGCGCCTATTGACTACAATCGGGCACAAATCATAGATTCGTTGCTGCCACTGAGAAATTTCTGATGGAAAAACATAAAACACTTCATTAAAATAAAATGTATAAAACATTCTTGTCCAGATAAAATATTCCATCTAGACCTTATTAAAAGTTGTATCTAATATAAAAAGACAGAAAAAATTAGGTCCTATTCTAACGAAAATTAATATTTACATTGGATAGTATCAACCTTATAAAATTGTTTTCTCGTACAATACATCCCGCCTAATTAATTTTTGGTCCTTCTATTGTACCACAGGACCAAAAAATCTTTATCGCTTCAATTAAAATTTTCTGTTTATCTTTTAGGATTACTCTGCCCGTGAATGGGTTCGCCAGGGCGCTCCTAAAGAGAAGCTTATGATCGGTATGCCGACTTATGGAAGATCTTTCACCTTGATCAATGATACGCAGTTTGATATTGGAGCCCCTGCGTCTGGTGGTGGTAAGTTTATAGATTTAATTTTAATATTATCATGTTATTGTTGGTAGCGTATATTTAAAGTGAGCAGTGACAACATTGAATTAGTAAACATGCATGCATTGTACTGTACAGTGCAATTGAAAAAAAAGTCCAGCACTATACTATCATAATTTTGATGATGATGAGGATAGTGATAAACATCCGTGAAACAGACATCAGACCCAGCAGAATATCTTTGCAGACATAATAAGTCCTAAATATTGCATTGATAAGTACTGTTTTCCACAAAGCTGTTTTTTTTTTATTTACTCCTATTTCTTTAAGCAGGACTTTTCATTTCGTTTCAAAACTACATGGAACATCTTTAAATTAAAAAAAAATATTCATCTCAGGTGCCGCTGGACGCTTCACCAACGAGGCTGGTTTCATGTCGTACTATGAAATCTGCGAGTTCCTTCGTGAGGACAACACCACACTGGTCTGGGACAACGAGCAGATGGTGCCCTTCGCATACAGAGACGACCAATGGGTTGGATTTGATGATGAAAGATCGCTGAAGACTAAGGTAAAGCCATGGCAAAGCTTAATTTGTTTTCTTTTTTTTATTAATATTACCATTATTTTTCAAACTTTTCAACCGTTAAAATTGTTTATCAATTGTTTTGTTGATTATTTCAAAGATATTTGCAAATATTTTTGATACAAACGCCATCGTCATCTCTTTAAATTAAACTAATAAAATCTACTTGTAAATTACAGATGGCATGGTTAAAGGAAGAAGGTTTCGGTGGTATCATGGTCTGGTCCGTAGACATGGATGACTTCAGAGGATCATGCGGTACTGGAAAGTACCCTTTGATCACTGCCATGAAGCAGGAGCTTGGAGACTACAAAGTCAGATTGGAATACGATGGACCTTACGAAACAACTAACCCCAATGGACAGTACACTACTAAAAATCGTAAGTATTTTCTGCCTGTCTTTTAGTTAGTTGGGAAAGAACTTCCCGTTAACTCACTCCCTCTTTCTGTAAAAAAAAATATGTTCGTGAAATAGTTATTTTACTTATAAATCAGTAGACCTACTATGGTTGAGATTGTAGGTATTTTGATCTTCTAAATTAATTCTGGTGCCAAAATTCAAACAAAAGAAATATTTTTTCCAGCCAACGAAGTAAGCTGCGAAGAAGAAGAGGGTCACATATCTTACCACCCTGACAAAGCTGATTGTACCATGTACTACATGTGCGAAGGAGAAAGGAAACATCATATGCCCTGCCCACAAAATCTGGTCTTCAACTACAACGAAAACGTCTGTGATTGGCCCGAAAATGTAGAAGGATGCACCCATCACACTCAAGCACCCGCCGCTAAACGATAGACCAGGGTTATCATCAAATAGAGATAAACTATTCAATTCACGTTTGCTTTTAAAAATAACATTTAAAAATCATTTGTTGACGTATTTAGGTATTATTCGGTGTTTTAGGTCCCGTTATAGCTATGTAAATCGCAATAATTATAAATGCATAGTGTTCAAAATTAGGTTTATCTAGATGATGTATTGATTTTTCGGAGAACTTTTCGTGAACTTTTGCAAATTTCAACGGGTGTGTAAGATTGTTTTTGTATTTTTATATTGAAATTGGAGTTTATTTAAGAAAGGTATACGCGCCATTTAAGAAAGTGCCACTGTGACGACCGACGAAAATATTATGAGAGATAGTGGTCGAGTTAATAAAAAATCGTTACAGGAAATATAATTAATTTGATTGCAAAAAACAGTAGTGCACTCAAAAACATAAAATTTTAACTAAATTCGAATTCATTTTAAACAAATAACATTCATAGATTTGGCATTTTATGGAGAATTCAAATAGCTTTAGAAGAATCTTCATAGAGTGATTCTCTAACTTCATGAAAAACATGGAAGACCACCAATATTTTAGTTACTTATGTATTACATTATTTATTGGCGTTAGTTGGCTTCATGGATAGTGGATGAAAGGAATTGTGTGATAAACAAATGTAAATTTCTTTAACATTACTATTGAAACTTCTTAGCTGTATCTATTGTTAAATTATATTTCTTAGACTAAGTTATTTACTCTCCCAAAGGTACATAATTACAAACTATTTCTATGAAGACGATACTATCCTTCAGATCTGCCTCTGCCGTTTTTTTTTGCTAATTTTGAATAAAATAATTTATAAAATGAAAATGTATAAATACTTTTTAGAGAAAAAAAGTATGTTTTATAGTGACACTTTACAAGTTTCTTAAACAAAAACCCACCTTTAAATCTGAAGAAAGATCACTGCCTAGTCTTCATAATCGAAAAAGAAACACATATTTCTATTAAAGAAGTTAATAAAACAAACCAAAATAATGTATCTTTGGGACCGTATGATCATAATGATAATTTTAAGTAGCAAACCGAAGCTTTTTGTACTTTTATTAACACGAATACTCAACAACAGCTGTTTCACTGCCTGACACTGCCCTTAAAAAATGGGCCACAGACACTGATGGAGGTTATTCAGTGACAAAATTGGGATAGTACGTGAGTTTTATTATAAATATTTTAGTTTCTTAAGTGATTAAGCTTGTAAATATTGTATTTAGATACAAAAAGAGATGTAAGAGTATTATTAAACATTTTTTAAAGAATTTTGTTGTTATTTTGAAGTTTATTAATTTTTAGGACCTAATTTACTAGGGCTGGTAATAATCAGTAATATGTGGATATGAAACATTTTGTCTGATCTGAGGATTTGCTTACTATAATTATTGTCATTGATGAATGTGAATTTTTAGAAATTGACATGAAATAAACTAGGGCTATAAGAGTAGGGGAAATCCAACAAAACGACACAGAACTGAAATGACGATTAATAGAGAACTACGGACGAAGAAGACTAGCTGTGCTGACTACAAATAAATTGGAATAGGAAGTTTATATTTCACTACTAAAATATTACAAATATGAATAAAAAATTCTACCTACCATTTTTCATTTTACATAATAATATGTATATATCATCAGGATGGTCCCAAAAAAGACACGAACATAGTCAAAAGACGGTTTTTAACAGAATTCCACCAGCGTACTGAGTTGAAATTCCACAAGAGAGCACATAATCCAATATTAGTGCAGGGCTAGTTGAAATTCAGATCGTGTCCGAAGCCAGTACAGGGGGTGGGTGGGTAGGTATGTATCTGATGCAGATGTGTAGCTGTAAACAGCATTCTTTATCCGATGTTGCGCTTTTGGAAGAAAAGTTCTTATTTTTGAGGTAAGTGGGTTTGAGAGAATTTATTTCATACCAAAATTATATATATTTATAAATGAAACTAACCTAAAGTAACCAACACTGTTTTAAGCACGGTTTAAAAGAGGGGGCGGGTGTTTCCACGGGTTCAGGAGGTTTCAGGTTTCAACCCGCGATCATGGAGCTTGCAACAGCGTCGAAACATCGGGAGCTCAAAATCATGAACAGTCACGGAAGATATCCCGTAAGTGACTGCAGTATAAGTAAAGTAACTAACATACACTCAAAATGGCGTCAAAAAACTCCTCAACGCTGTCAACTGGTAATGTTGGAAAGAAACTGACGACGTTAATTGTATGGCAACGCTTAGCCTTGGCGAAGTTAAACGCCAGCCCTTGGATCACGGGAATTGTCAAATAAGCGTTTTTACTTAAAAGGGCTGTGAGCACTCGGACCCCACGGTCCGACGGTCTTCTAGAAAAATGGTGTGATATTTGATGATTTAGTTTTCCCGAATTGTAAGATGACGAAACTTAGTGTTAGTTTGAAAGGAAACTAATAACATGTTTACGTTCCTATTTAAAAAAGCAAGGTTGGCTCTTGAATGGTTAGTTACTTGATTTTTCTTTACTGAGGCCAGCTCAATAGACGGCAGAGGAAACAATTTTCTATTTTTACACAACATAATTATGATAGGTGTAACTTAAAAAACTGGCCAAGTGCGAGTCATACCCGCGCACGAGGGGTCCGTACCATTATCTATAAAAACGGCAAAAAATATCAGGTATGTTGTATTGGAGCCCCACTTAAATATTTTTTATTCTGTTTTACAGAAATACATCATCTGTGAAAATTTAAATTTTCTAACTATCACGGTTCATGAGATACAGTCTGGTGACAGACGGACAAACAAACAGACAGACAGCGGAGTCTTAGTAATAGGGTCTCGTTTTACCCTTTGGGTACGGAACCCTAATAAACGCAAGACCTCTGGCGTGGTGTCGCAGTCCATGACACTGAACAAATATTCTATAACTTTACTAATTTCATAATTATTTTTTAGTTTTACCTTACATGTTGATCAGCTGATTCCGTCAGTTCCTATAGCAAGTCCAATTTTTGCGAATGATTGTGATTGCGAATTTCAAGTACTCGTAGAACAAAGGTTGCTCAGTTTCATAGTCCGAGAGACCACTCGGGTGGTCTGGCGTTTATGATGTTACGCCTTGTATAAGGTACAGGTACATTACCATGATTACCACAATTACCATAATTTTCCATTAACTAACTACTAGACTACAAAATCTTCCACGGAGCAATACTTGAATACCTATTATAAATCATAGTTCTTTCCTGTGAAATTAATACCAACAAAATATATCTCAATTTAAAACTGTTGCTTTTTCCAGGAACTTAATTATTGTGGGTTGGATCATAAAATATGGATTTTTGTCAATTTATTAACATAGAGTTATGAGTCTTTGATATGTTAAAATATACTTCATTTGGAGTACATACTCGTAGGTCACAAAAACTAGAAATTGTCGAGGGTGTGGATTGGATCATTTTTGCTTAAATCGGTCCAATTAATACAGGTCATCATCTGCCTTGCCTTTTCCAAACTATGTCCAATAAATACAGATATAAATTATAAAGCAATATGAATCAGATTTTAATTTCATTCGACATAAAATTCAGCGTTCTCGTCGATTGAATCGAGTGCATCTGATTGCCGAATCAATGTGATTGGTCGATCCGGCTGAATTTTAAAACGAATTCAACAATGCAAGTATTTCAATTATTTCTTTCATAGTATGGCCAATATCAATAATATTTATATTAAATGATAATGGTAAATTAAATGTACTTGGTTCTCAATAAGTGCATGATTTAATTAAACTAATACTAAAATCATTGAAAAATTCTGAGATCTGATTTTGTCCATAGGGTACACATTTTACTAGTTATGTTTTTAAGTCCCATGGAATAAGGCGAGAGCCTTTTGCCATCAACCGGGCATAAATCCAGACTCCGTGGCTGCTACTGAGAAATCCTTGATGGAATAACCCGATAACACTTTGCCCGACCTGATAATCGAACCCAGGACCTCAAACTGAGCAGTCTCGCTTACGACCACTAGACCTACGAGGTAGTCAACAGATCACCTACAGATCTAGACCTAAATTCCGAATTACATCGTTGCCACTTAAAAATCCTATTTAAACTCCTGAAATTCAAAAGATTGGAATCTCAACCAACCTGAAAGGTACTCTGAATCATCAGATAACTTTGGCAAAAGTGGCTACCGATCGAGAAGTGCTTCGGTGAAACTTTTATTGGAAACTTCTCACCATTGGCAAAGAGAATGAAGTTTCAAAATGGATTTAGTAGTTTACGTAACACGGACTGAAGTTTTATTTGTTAGAATTGGACTGGAATGTGAAGTTTTTACTTTGATCTGTGCAAAGAAGGAACAAGTAAAGTACCCACTGAAGAGGCAATCGCTCTCTCAGCTAATGTGATGATATCATCATCTACCTAGCTTTTTCCCAAAAATGTTGTACAATTGATACTGGATAATATGACTTCCAGGCAACTGATTACCTGTAACGACTGTCAACGAACTACAAATGACTGCCGAGACCAACAGCTTAAAATGTTTTCCAAGGCACGGAGGAAACTCGATAGGTAATGGGCGGTCAACCATCCACGGACCAACCTAGACAAGCGCGGCTTAACCTGAAGATTGACCAGAGCAGCTGGTATTAATAATAATGTAATTACATTATTAAAAATACCAGCCGCTCGTTTGGTAATGTGGTGACAATAGCTGGTCATGAGACTTGTCGAAGGCTTACATGGTATTATTGTTTTCACACGTCAATCAAACTTCCAATCATTTGTTGAAAGGGATCCCAATGTAGATGATGCAGGTGCATTATCCCTACATTGGGTTCCCTTACATTGTTTGAGGCACCACTTTTGGCTACTCTACCATCTCTAGTCTTCTACAAAATAATCTGATGAAAGTGTAAACACATTAATCTATGGCTAGAAGATTTCAACATTACCTATAGCTCACCACTTTTTATAGCACTTAGTAATTGTTTGAAAACAATTTAATATTTATTCTGATTATTAAATTAATCATCAACATCTATAAGTGTTAACATCCGCTCGGCTCGATCTTTAAGTTAAGCAGTGCTTGCTTAGGTTGGTCCGTGGATAGGTGACCACTCATTTTATACCAAGTTTCTTCCGTGCCTCGGAAAGCACGTTAAGCCGTCGGTCCCGGCTGTCAATTGTAGATCTTCGACAGTTGTTACAGATAGTCAGTGTCCTAAAAGTCTAACAACCAGTCTTACCAAGGGGTACCTATCACATTTGGGTTGTGGAGGTCAGACAGGCAGTCACTTCATGAAAATGACTGGTCTTCAGCTGCGTATGGTTAGAATGGAAGCCGACCCCAACATAGGTAGTTGGGAAAAGGCCGATGATGACCTTTAAGATTATTAAGTGTTGGAAATAACTAATCTCAAAATTCACTTTGTAAGAGCACTACAAATAAAATTGGTATCACAGGTACGTTTTCTATTCTATTTTATATCTTTACCTTTGTATCAGATAGTTTTGAAACAGGATGTAGGCAGTTCTAGAAGTTACCGGCTTTTCCTCTATATTGTTTGGGACAAGGGCAGGAAGATGATGATTGTTGCAAGAAAGACTCCGTGATTGCTTTGGCTTATCGATTTGCTTTGAGCTTATGGATGAGAAAAACGGAGGTAGAATAGACTAAAAGATAAAATACTAGTGTCCGACCGAATGTGCGGTTTCGGTTCCGGTCGAGTTTCGGCAAAAAAACGAGTTTCGGTTATGTTTCGGTTTCGGCAGCAAACTTGCCGAAACTACGACCGAAACCGAAACTACATTCGGGAGTTTCCGCGCTGTGCTCGGGTGTGTTCGGCGCGGTAAATGACATCCAAGCGACGCGACGCGCGACGATGACATTTGGCCGCGTCCGCGTGCGTAATCATGTCGTAACATGTTTGTTTGCAGTGCGTTTTGTTTGTTGTGTTGTGAGTTTTCGTGTGATATGTTTTGAATTCGGTAAGTTTTATCATGTGATATAATATAAGAGTACCTACCTCGAAAAGTAATTTAATATAACAAAGGAGTACCTAGATTATAGGTAAGTATTTCATTACTTAAATATTAAGTACCTATCCACCTATAACTATTTTGATATTAGGTAACAACATAAATAAATAAGTATTAAAGCTACCTATGTGATTTACAGAAAAAAAATTAAAACTGACTGATTATAATACGTTTTCTTTATTTTTCTCTGAAAACATAATCCTTATAAGCAAGTTTCGGTTTCGGTTTCGGTTTCGGCCGAAACTAAGACAGTTGCCGAAATTCGGTTTCAGTTTCGGTCGTAAAAACCAGTTTCGGTCGGACACTATAAAATACTATAAGCAAATAAAAAACCCTTGATTGAATCTAAACCTATGGATACTCGGGTTTAGATTCAATCAAGGTTTTAAAAAAGGCTACGGTACGGGATACCGTATGGTAGCCTGTTTTAAAACCCAATATACGTACATACATAATCTTGTGTTTAATCTAGATACAGACAGTAAATCAGAAACTCACACTCCTATGCATTTTCAATGAAGTCCACTTCCACTGAAAATTAAACCATGGAACTTGCGAACCAAGGTGGAGTTTCGATTGAAGTGAAGACTCGGAACTATAAAGGATGCATAGCTGAACCGAGAATTCTATTAACAGAATAAATATGATAATAAACAGATATACGGAGTTCATTAAATGTAAATTCTTGTATTGTATGGATAGTACTGAATCGTATCATATTTTAAAGGTTATGTTTATGGGAGTAATTTTATAGAACATTCAGTTTATGAGTTGTATTAGAGTAAGGTATGAGAAGAGGAAGTACTAGCTTGTGCTTTATAGTAGCAACAAATTTTACCCTCCTACACACACTCACTCATCTACATTATACACAAAAGGAGGTCTCCACTCCACTTTGCTATATTTTACTTTTCTTTTATTTTTGTTAATGTATAATTAAATCTAATCTGAACTTCAAGCCACATGTTATATCTTTAAGGAAGAGCGCTGTTATCTGAGATACAGATATTCATTTATCTAGTTCAGACACAGATGTCTTGTCGAATTTCTGTTTATATAAGCTCATATAAGATAGTTTTTTTAATTATGTAATGTATGCATCTCACTTGAATTGAAATAAATTATATTATTATATTAAATAGATTTCATTATAGAGCTGATAGTTAATTTTGATGACGAGTGATTGGTTTCTGGGACTAAAATTATATCGACGTGCCATAATTAAACGCAAGTTATTAACGTCTGGCAGTTGAAAGCTTATATAGTGGTAGCACAGAATCGTGACCGTTAGAAGGAATGGAGGGAGACCTTTGCCCAGCAGTGGGACAATATGGGCTAGCTATAATAATAATAATATACCAATCCAATAGATTTTTAACCGTTTTCTCAATTCGGAGGAGGAGGTTCTCAATTCGGCTGTTTTTTTAAATGTTTTAATGTGTAAAATCCGGGATTGCCATCCAACGTGGCAATGCTGCCAGCCTTCTGGGCACTTTTCCTGTTGACAGCGATGCGGACGAATTTTTGGACGCCCATAGTAATAAATATGTACAAATAGAAAAGGGTTACGCCTTTTCTATTTGTACATATTTATTACTATTATAGTTTTGTAGTTTGTAAATAATTAAATAATCTTAAAAAAAAAAAACCCCAAATATAGACAAAAAAAAAAGTTTTTTTGACTCTTTCATCATTTATTATCATGGAATGCGACTCTGGCGGAACTTCACACTTCGGTCACGGTCAATGTCCTCTCTGAGGCGTCTTGACCATAGGTAAATATATTTACTTTTATTACCTACATACCTTTCGTTCTCTTAGTAAAACTTCCTTTAGTCAGAAAACACTAGCCACTAAGATGAAGAGAAAAACCAAGCAAACATTCCATAAATAATGACTAGCCGGATAGCTCTGAATCCATCAGTATTAAGTAAACTTGTTTCAGTTTACTTAGGGGGCTGCGGACGATCGACTTTTTGTGGTCCTGATTTATAATTGTTTGTCAATAAGTACCTGCAAAATATTGGTAATCTTTTTTGGAGGGACCACTTTTTAGGGTTCCGTACCCAATGGGTAAAACGGGACCCTATTACTAAGAATTCGCTGTCTGTCTGTCTGTCTGTCTGTCTGTCTCCAGGCTGTATCTCATAAACCGTGATAGCTAGAAAGCTAAATTTTCACAAATGATGTATTACTATTGCGGCTATAACAACAAATACTAAGAATTAAAAAAAATTAAATATATAAAAAATTATATCTGTTGTATGGGAGCAACAGATATATTTTTTTTGCCGTTTTTATAGATAATGGTACGGAACCCTTCGTGCGCGAGTCCGACTCGCACTTGGCCGTTTTTTAGATTTTGGATAGTACAGTCATTACTTACTTGTAAACATAACATAACATCACGCCTGTAATCCACGAAGGGTTAGGCAGAGCTGTACCTAACAGTTCACCCAGTTAAACATAACTGGTGAACTTGTAAAATTTTGTAAATAAATGTAAGTACTTACGTGGTTTCAGTATTAGGGGTTAAAGTATGAAATTGCCGATTTGTATGGATGATTTCGTGAAAAGTGAAATTTCCATAGCAACATTTTTTTTTTTTTTATTAGAAACGTCTGAACCAATTATGATGCAATTGCATCGATGCTGCGCTGCACGGCGTATCTTAAATTCTCAAAACACAGTCTATGACAAAAATATACCAACTTGAAGTAGTGAAACCGACAGTACATTGAAACAGGTGTTTTGACACACTACCCTATGAGGTAATATGCAACTACTAGTACGGTTTTCAAACTCTAAAAGGTACGTAATTTAACAATGAATTCAATAAAAATGGAATTAGGAAAAAATATATCTATACGTCAAAGTTACAAACATAGAAAAAAACGGCAATTAATTAATTTAATTTAGTTATAATTTCGGACCGTTTTATGTAGGCCTTTTTCCTTTCTAATTATTTCGAGTCGAGGGCATCACAGTACCTATTTAATGTTGCTGGTTCATGGCTTCGCTAATTCTACGTCACTTTGAGTGCATGTTTTAGGACTCTGTGTCCCAAAGCATAGTTTGCGTCTCATACTTTGATGTATTTTTCTTCAATAAGGATGCTTGTCTCAGGACACCAGTTTCCTGCTATTTTGGCCCACAGTTGGTCCGGGAGGGTTCGCACACGCCAGTCCACGAAGGAGATGGCGGAACAAATTGGACAGGTTCCGTCAGAACTGGAAGGAAGACGCGCTGGGCCGCGAGAAATGGAATAAGTGGAGGCCTTTTGCCCAGGAGTGGGACAGACCAGGCTAGCAGCAAAAAAAGGCTGCTTGTATTTTTGCTATTACCTATATACATAAGTAAATGGGTATTCTTAAAATCTTTTAACAAGAAACCCCTTTTTTTTTTTTGGTGGGTGGTAAATCATCAAATGACCCCTCCCGCTCTGGGCGGAGCGGAAGGGAGTGTCAGACTCTTACCGACTAAAAACCACCCATGTTCCTTCTTTGGCCCTTTATGTTCCAGGGTCGCGGTATCTCTTTCGAAAAGTCCCGCAGCCCTGGCAGGCATCGGCCCTTGCAGGCCCCTCCCGTTTGCTGACATCTCTTTGAGGCACGCGTGGAACACGAACGCGCCGTCGACACGGCCGTCGTCATACGACGGACGGACGGCGAGCTAGCCCATTACTCACCGTCCACAGGCCCGCGCCTACGGTGGCCGAGAGACGAGACGTGGCAACAAGAACAACCCTAAATTCCGAAATTATCACACTTATTATACCGGCAGACTGTTGTTATAAGCCCAAAGACTACACTGTATATACCTAGTTGGTTTAATATATTACACACATGTAGGTAATATAACGAGGTGACGACCGTAAAGCCAATTTTTGTCCCAACCCCAAGGTGTCCGACAAAATGGTTGTCTAGCAATATTGTCGTTCGTCTGCACCCGACGTAAGCCTGGACGATAAACATTGTTCTTCATTGCAAGCCCTGTGTGAAATAAACAGCAATTTGTTAAGCTTGACTCCTTGCTTGGCTTAAGAAAATGAAATGGAACTTATTTCTCGGTGTTTTGGCTTAAGAATTTCATTTGCAATTTTTCTGTTAGAAAAACAACATTTTTATTAGCAAGGTAGAAAAAAATGAAATTCTTGGTTTATCTTTTATCATGATATTTTTTGCTATTATGATGTTATTTTTTATTTGTGTATAGTGAAAAAGACACTGACAAGGAAAAACTCTGTATAATGGTTTTATTAAAAATACTTTTCCGCTGTGAAATTGATATACGTACGTATAGTGCAGGAACCAATCGTTCAGCCACTGCGACAACCGTGCCGTCAAATTAAAAGTGCATTCTCTTTACTCTAATATTTTCTAGTCCAACTCTTGGAGAGTTAACAAATTGTTAGTATATATAATTCACTCAAACACGCAATAAATAACAACGATAAAACTTAAAACACTTAATTGCGCCACCTTCTGGAGATACTCGGCAACAGTACATGCACTGCGCATAGGTGCCCCATAGGTCTTCTGTCTTAGTAGCAACAATGCTCAGAAGACTGTTGTCGCTGCCCCGCATCCGACGCAGTAGTGACGCGTATCTTTTACGCATGATCGCAAAGAAGTCATCTGTACAGCCCGCGCCAAACTTTGTGACCGCCTTGATTAAAGTCGCGAGTAGTACATTTTGTGTTCTGCGCAATACAATGAGCCTAGTTTCGGGGCGGCCACAAAGTTTGGCGCGGGCTGTACCTACGCGCTGCATTGAACATCCCTGACGTGCTACAGACGAGGCAGCGACAGCAGTATCCTAAAAGCATTGTTGTATTGCACACACAAGACATTAAAAACTTTTTTATTATTTATTTATTTATCAGACTACAGATAGGTCTACTGTGTTAGTAATAATATAACTTAGCCTATGTTAGTACTTAATAACTAGAACAGATGGGTGCGATTAGTTAGCGCCCACACTAGCGGGCTATCTGACCGGGCTGCTATCGATTGCAGGATAGTGTTGGTTTTGCGTGGATCTGGCCCATAGACTGCAGGTATAAAAAGCCTGGCGATATGTCCTAAACAGAGTTATCTAGAATTTACTGTCACACTTTACAAATCTGCGGGAACTGCACTTTGCAATCTGTTTTATGACCTGCAGCAAATGTGGTGATCTAGTAACCATCATCATTATTTTGTTCTTTTTGTTTGAGACCGGCGCAGCATGTCTTCTAAAAACTCAAACATTGCATTTATTTCATTTAAACCATTAGCAAGCACTTTACGATGGCCTTTAACTAAAAAAAAAAAAATCCTAGTTGAATGCTCCAAAACGTAAAATCTTTTTGAAAACGAACGAGAGAAAGGGTGAGAAATACCATGGACACTTTTTGACTTTTTCTTCTATAAAATATCTCCTGTAGTCCCCCCTCTTTCTAGCCATATCATCCTTTACACAATGATTCCATCATTTCTTTGATCATTCTAACTCTCACAGTCAAAAACCACACATCCAAATTCATAGCATAGATTAACAAAGTAATCTAACAATGAGGCCAAAATCCTATAAAATATTTCTCGGCACAAACTTGGTCACACACTTTATAAGTAAAACAACTCGTGAAGGTTTAAATTAGTACTTATCAGTTGCTACTGGTTTAGTTGTGGTGCAAGGGATAAGCTTTCAAAGTCATAATAATAGGACTGACTGTTTTCGGTCATGGCAGCCGATCTTAGCGGAGACGCTGGAAGTGTGAGCGCAGTTACAGTACACTCTCTCTTTTCTAACTCTCATAGTCCCATGGGACGGCGATCCGACACGACCGGCGCCAGACCAATGTTTTCTGAAGCAATTTTGGCTCTTTCGCTAGATCTTGCCACCGTTTGAGTTGCGTTGCCGACCTGGAAGTCTTTAAATGGACTCCAGACCCAGGTTGGACGCAGCAAGAACCTGCTTAGGTGGAGATTCATGGAGATCCCTGGAGTGTAAATGTGGTGCTGTTTTACAAACGATTGGGCACTTAATATTGTGCGTGTCTGGTTGTCTTTTCGTTACAGGAACTTGTGGACGCTCCTGAAGGCGCCAAACTAATGGCTCAGTTCTGGGCCGACACAATTTAGACTGCCATCGACACGTTAAGAAGATGAAGAATTATTTAACGTGCTTTCGTATCAAATTTTGAAATCCCCAATGGAGGTGTAAAGTGTGACTTGGAACTTTGATTTAATGTTTATTAAACTTAATATACTACTTGATCTTTGGTTAGTTATACAAAACGAACTCCTACTGAAAACTACCCCGTTGAAGCTGCATCTTCTCACTTGTTCCCCACACGTAGTACGCTAATTACCGTTAGTTAACAAGGATCCGTGAGGGAGCCGCGCTCTTTTTGAGGGCACTGGTCCATCGGCATTACACTCTCTTGGTTTTATACATATTTGTCTTAAACATACGCGTTTTTGTTAGGTCTGTCTGTTGACATGCGAAAGGACAAAAACAGTATTTTAAGGTCATTTTTATCCTTCCAAATGTACTGAAACATAGTAGATTTAATAAACCTAGATCGGGCAGGTCGCTACCAAACAGTTGAGCTCCTCATAATAATATTATAAGCACTAATTATACCATTGTATGAAAAATAACACTACGTGTCTAAATCTGTACTTCTTGTAAACATACATTTTGAATAAATTATTCTTAAAATAAATAGAAAATATTTGGATATTCCCTGTATCTCGTTCTTGATCGTTTTTGGCTGGCGCAGGGCAGATTCTAACTAGGTACTCTCAATTATCATCACACTTATAAACCTAAGAATCCAAAAAAATCTTAACAATAAATCTTTGAATGCACTCCACTGTCTACATTTTATTCATCCGTCGTAATAACCCGTAATAACATACGAGTTCTTTCTTCTTTATTCATTTAATATTAATTTAATGTTAATAAAGGAACGGTTAATCCATCCATACTAATATTAGAAATGCGAAAGTAAGTTTGTATCTTACATTTTTACGCCTAAACTACTCAACCGATCATTGTGAAATTTTGCAATATATGTAGTCAGGTGTACAGAAACGGACACGGGTACCTTTTATCCCGAAAAAAAAAGGACTGTTAAAGGACGTTAAATAACAATAACGTACAACAGTAACGATGGCGCCACGTGTCATTCGAATCATGATTGAATTATATTATTACAAGCAGAGTACAACCCGAATTGATTGTCAAATTCTGAATTAACGCGAGCGAAGCCACCGCCATAAGCTAGTTTACACTACAAACGTGTTCAAGTTCAATTCCACCTTAGCTAGTCAGGTCTGATCTGATCATTATAAAAATACCTATAATCTATTTTTATCGATAACTAAGTATTTCATTTTAATGAAACTATCAATTACACCCAAAGTATTTAATTATACAATGGAAATAATCAATTAGTCGACACACATTGTGTGCACTTCTATTCAATTAGTGGTAACATAATTATTTCATTCTAGCTGCATCGTGTTTTTCTACAATTATCGACAGCTTAGTTATGTTTTATTTCTGTCAATCATATAAAGACCGTAACCAGAATGATGTTTTAAATACATTTAACGTTTAAAATGATTAGGGATTTAGTAGTACAGTCACGAGTAATGGCATCTATATGGCATATGTTACGGGTTATGCTAGAAGATGAAGTAAACTTAGTTTTATCCGGTTTAATTCATGGGTATAGTCCGAATACACGAAAATAAATCTAGATTTAGAGGACTAGCCTTCTTTTTTGACTGGCGATCTAATGCAACCAACTTGGATGTGGACTTGCCGGTCGCTGCCGGGCTGAATTCTCTCTTTGATAGTTTTACATAGAATAATGCTTTGACATTAACATGGATAACATTTTTAACTGACATGCCTCATAAATATTGTAAAACTAATTCGTACTTATTTATTCAATATTTTTATTTTTGTATTGTAATCATTTTATTTGTGTACCTATATTTGCGCGCCGCACGTGGCAGAATGTGATGAGGCCATTTATATTTTTTTTTTATTAATAAATGGTCTTCGGACAAATAAATGAATTTGAATATACATTTCATTTCTCGTTGCTGGACGTAATTAGACGGAAAATGACTTAATTCATTCACTGTTTAGCAATAAGAAAAACTAAAACTATCTAATTTTATTGCGAATAATTGCATAGTGTAAAAATTATATCAAACACAAGACCCATTCAGCTTATTACCTTATGATTTCTCTTTAAATGCTTTCTAACGTCCAGAGACAAAAGAAATATTAGTAGAAATACGTCGTAACATATAAAAACTATTTGATCGGCATAGCGGCTGCGCTATTGGTTTTCTGCGCTACTTGCCACGGTTTCTTGCCATTCTGTCTGCTCGATTAATATCGTTTGTCGGTCTTCAACTTACTCGTCGTCACCACTTTTGATAGTAGTAGACCGCATCGCATACGGGATTCATCAAAGATTTAAAGTTGTGCCCTATCCATGCTTTGGCCGCACAACACAATAATGAATATTAAAAATAACGTTTTTTTTTTAAATTAAGTCATATTTTCGGAGTTCCATACATCGCGATCATGAACATTTTCCTTCTGACTCACAAGTCGTACTTTCAAACTTTATGTACACAGTACATTGGTATTTTAAATTTGGAAGTTCAGTAATACAGTCCTGTAAATGGTGGGAGAGAAAAGATAATTATTTTAAATAATTATTGCTACTATGTTTTTTTTTTATTAATTTCAAATGTAAATAGAACAAATTCTACGTGTTTTATTTGGCATAGATTCAATTTGGGGAAGGTGACAAACTATGCTGAAACTCTAATTAGTTTATTTATCATTTTTGCTCCATTTATTCGTAATTTATCATTACCTACATTCATCATAAGTCGGGCGTTTTAATCCTACATCGGTCAAATATTCCTCCTCTTCTTGAAATGACACTATGTAAGTACTTCAAAAAAAACCTCTAATTACAACAAAAGGTGTAATGTAAGAACACTTCGTGATTTCCAGCCGTTAACCGGCAACTCGATCATAAAGACAATAAAAAATCTTTGACACGTAAAAAAATGGCTCATTTAAATTTTAAATGTAACAGTTATGAATAAAGCAAGCATACACCCAGTAGTTTAATGAAATAAATCAATTACAATGTGTTAATTGTTTACATCGGCGCGTGGCCGGTAGAAACTCGTGCGCAGTCTTCTGCTTAGCGGTTAGAGGAAAATTGTACGAAGACCGGTGGTAGTTGATACTTGATGTAATTTCTACAGTGCTGAAAAAAAAGTTGATGGTTTCGTGCCTGGACCAGAAGAAACAGTTTTAAGGTTTAAAACCTTTAAGTAATTATTTATAAAGTAAACTAACTATATACATTATTAATTAAAAACGATTTAATAAACAAACTAACAACGAACTATAAAAACTCCTCCTCAACGCTTAAAATAAGTAAATGCCTTAAAATATGAAGCCGTCATTAAAGTGAAGAAGTGACTCATACTGTCAGTTACGGGATATCTTCCGTGATTTTCAACTAATGTGAACTAGTGGCAGCTCAATGGCTGAAAACAACGGAAATCCCGTAAGTGACATTTGTAAGTTAAGTTTTAAGCCATGAAAGTTTAAAACAGTGTATTGACTCGGTATTAACACGGCGGCTTACATGAAAGACCTAAGTTCAAATTCAGGCGACATTCATTTTGTGTTATTATTACATCACCATTGCTCCTACGAAGTCTAGTCTCAGCAGTGGGAAGGTAAATAATATGAACGTAAATCGTTATACTTACTGAACAACCTTCATAAGATAATGGGAAACGGAATGCAACATGCTGACAGACTGTAAAAATATGAAATAACATTAATAATTTATTTTAGTGTAATAGCGCTAAATTTGTTGGTATTTGCAGGCGGAATAACTACAATATTGGTTTCTTAAAAGGGGTGTAGACATTGTCATAAATTACTTAATTAATTAATTAATTTAGACCGAAATATAGCAGAAGTTTATCTAGCCTCGTAGACATTTTTTGTCATTAATCCGTGTCAATGAGATGGTCATTACACCATGACCACAACCAACCTAAACTATCAAGACCTCTCCATCCATCTACAAACCGTGTTTTCGAATGCTGAGCGCCGCCTGCGCACCACTCGGTCGTATCAGTATCTCTAGGTCACTCGCGGTAGCTCGTCTTTCACTCAGTCGTGAATGAACGAAGTATCAACCAAAACAAACGATTTAAAATTCGAATTGAATGAACTTTTTGGAGTAGTTCGTTGAGGTTTTGTGTTAAGAAAATTTTTAATGAAAATTGTGTTGGAAAATAGATGCGTGATATTTGTTGATAAGTAGTGTTTTGTGTTTAGTATTGGTGATTAATTGACATTATTTGTTGGACTGGAAACTTTTTATTAAAGGTATTGTACAATTCATGTTTCCCTATAATTTTATGTTATTTTGAGAGGCGATTGAATTTATTTTGCCGTTGAATCTCGAAGTTAATTTTGTCGTTGTTATTTATAACATGAAATTAGATACAAGATTTATTGCTTAGAAATTTTATCTGGTTTTCAGAAGGTTTCTGGGAACCACAGGTTTCTACTCGTAGTTAATTATAAGCAATATTTCACGCAACAATAATTTTCTAAACGGCATATAATTATTTACATCATTTTTGTAATCTTCGAATCATCGCAGACTGATAAAAAAGAAAAATCATAATCTTTCGCGCCTAAAAAATGGGTCGTTAGCAAGACAGTCCTAACTCCTAATTGCTGCAACGTGTTATCAGCTTATCGTTCTCTCACCTGTTACTACATTGTAATAGAGTCAGCAGTCCTTATCTCAACTTCCACCTCACAGCATCAGGACCCTATCTGGACAGTAAACTTGCTTGACTGAACTTATTACAAAAGCTGTGTAAAGAGTTTGCTTAACTCTCTGATAATTACCTACCTATATTATCTAGATATCATCATAACCTCACGCCTGTAATCGAAGGGTTAGGCAGAGGTGTACTTAATAGTACACCCACGTTTCATTATGTTTAAGTCCCATGTAATAAGGGGCGAGCCTATTGCCATCAATCGGACAGAAATCCAGACTCCGTGGCTGCTACTGAGAAATTCCTGTTGGAAAAATCCAATAACACTTAGCCCAACCTGGGAATCCATCCCCAGGACCTTATTCTTAACAGTCGAGCTAGCGACCACTAGACTAATGAAGATTTTTATTGGATTCAGGTATTTAGATACCTAAAAGAGAACTCCTGGATGAAAATCGACCCCTTTTAGGACAAAAATGCTGTAAGAATAAGAAAACCTTTGCCATTATAATTCTTTACATATTACTTACTGGAATTAGTGATGATTTTGGTAAGTGGATTTGAGTCAATAGTCTAAATGGCGGGATTCGAACCCACATACTCTCCATTTGTAGTCTAAAGATAAACATATAACCTCAACTGGTCGACTAGCGGTTGCCTGCGCCCTTGATCATAAAGGACACGTGTTTTTATGAAGCTAACGGGAACTTCAGCGCTCAAAATTTAGAATTTAAAAAGTTCTAAGCATTTTTGCCTTCTGATGCGCTGGGGTGTGTAACACCCCACGCGAACAATTAAGGGTTAATTCAGACATCGAATTCTTACTGAGAATACGAAATGGAAAATCTAATACCTACCCACAAGTCCATTGCAGCTTAAATTGAATAAGTTCAATTTAAGCAGCAATGGACTTGTGGGTAAACATAAAATTATCTTTTAAAGCAATCATCGATTATGTTTCTATTAAAATTGCAAAAGAAAATTGCCAACAGAAATGATTTATCGAGCATTTTATAGATTCCAAGCTTTTTTACTCCTTGGCCACGACATACAAGCTCAAGTAACATGCGTTTTGACAAAACTTGACGTCTACAAAACAAATGAAGTAGGGTCTTTAGAGGAAGCCACAAGTCACCGTATTACTCGCGCGATGCAAACAAATGACGAACGATTAGACGCGCATGTGAATTAAATCTACTAGTTAACAGTGTAGTTTTCATTACCATACAGGGTGCAAGGGACACCGACGCGGAAACGGTTAACACGTACTCAGTACGGTCTGACAAGTAGCTGGCTAAGACGGGCAATAGATCCGACAAAAAGTCGTGCATTATCGCAAGTCGCAACGCCCGAAGTACTGAACGAGGTCTTACGACAAGTCTTCTAAGAAATAAACTCTTCCATTTATGTTAGAGATTTATCCATATACTGCAATTACACTTCTTGTTGTAAAATTCTCTTTACGTGTGTTCTTAGAAATAGCAGAAATGCAGTCGATATTGATTCGTAAAGTTTTATTATTTGCAGACTTATTGTATTGGATAATGTTAAGTTATAAAAGTTAACAAATCAATTTGTTTTGGTTGGTGTGTAATGTGTTTAAAGAAAAATGATGTGGTGTCGCCAACCGCTCGTTCATGGGCTCATCATCATCAGAGTATAGGGGGGAGGACCTCCTCTCTTTTTGTTTTTGTATCAATCTTCCCTGGTCTCCGCGAGTCTCAACCAGCTCTTACCAGCAATCTTTTGAATGTCACTGGATGTTGGTCTGCCAACACCCTCCTTCTACCGTCTGTCGGTAATTATTTAGTGTGGGCTCTACTCCACCTCCTGGGCCCAGCCCCACCTCCACGCCACTATCCTCAACCCAACATCCTGGAGTTTAGTCCTACGTCAGACGTCGTTTATGACAAAGCCAGCGAAAAGCCTAGAGCAGAAACAACGTCTGACACGAAGCACCATTAACATAAGCCTGGTTACTATGCAGTGATGGTGAAGCCTCCTGTAGCACCCAAGGTGCAATATGCTCTGCAGGTTGAACCCCTAGCCTAATTAGGTACCCACTGCGGTATTAAGAAGTATAAACTATACGCGGTGGAAGGGACGCCGACGCAAAAACGTGTTTTTTTTTCATCGGTTGTTAAAAAAACAGTTGTTTCCTACAAAAGTGCAATACGTACAGCTACACGGTCAAAATGTAAGGAACACCTGTTTTGTTTTAAATTACCGATGAAAAAATTCTATGTTGGGGTACTCAGAATGTCTCGGTGTCGCTTCCACCCTGTATATTTGTTTTCTTATAATAATGGTTATTTATGTTAATGGAGTTCCTTTAACAGAAGCAAATGGAAAACTTCTTAATAATGTTAATACTAAGTTCCTGTTGCGAAAGATGAAATTAGTGCCATCAAGACAATTACTGAGATGTAATAATTATACTGATTTTTATGGTAAAATATCTAGTTTTAAGCTAAAGTTACATGACGTTGGTCCAGTCGCTGCAAGCGCTACTGCTGAACATAAGGTTCTGGGTTCGATTCTCAACTCGGGAAAACTGTTATTGGGTTTTTCCATTGGGACTTTCTCAATAGCGCCCACGAATACTGGATTTGTGCCCGGTTGATGGCAATAGGATTGCCCCCTATAACATGGGACACAACTGGGGAAATATGGGGGAGTGCCATGGGTACACCTCTGCCTAACCTTTCGAGGTTAACAAGCGTGATGATATGTTAAGTTAATAGATAACTCGTTTAAATGCGGTTGTAAGAACGATTCTAAATGTTTAGTTAATGCCGTGCCACCCGTTTGTAGAAAGTTAATAACGTTGATATAAATTATACCCATCGGTTGGTTAGTGTCAGTGTTACTGTAGTAATAAATCACATTGAACATAGCACTTAGGCTGTGCACTGACTGAGTCAAGAAAGACTATTACCCTGATATCTATAGTCAAGTTAAAGTAATTATGCAATGCATAATGCAATAGACAATAATTTGAACGAAGAACTGTCAAAGAAAGCAAATTTTGACATTTCTAACTTCAAGCAATGACTAAACTAAAGAATAATAATCGTATCTTAAGTTATTACTTTTACTAAAGTAATCACTTATTGACTTCTTTTAGAAGAAAGGCTACACTTTCGCTCTAAGAAAAGCAATGAAAACAAATGACGCTCAATCTCACATCTCACTCACACAATCTCGTCAAAGATGAGATCCTCGGTAAATCCAAAATAGTTTGTGCGTAAACCTTGGATTCCCATTTAAGTAAGACTGTCTACCGCTCTACGGCACAAGTGTCGATACAGCTATAAGTAAGGCTCTTCTACTACTCTGGTTACGTGAACCTAAAACAATTATGTTCCATTCTCAATATCACAGAGCAAAACAATATTGGTGCAGAACTGTAGACACTCCAAATGGCTGTAAGAGTAGAAGAAGACCAAAGAAGCGATGGATGGACTGTGTGAAGGATGATATGGCTAGAAAGGAGGTGACTGCTGAGATAACGAGTAATAGAGAAGTATGGAAGAAGAAGACATGCTGCGCCGACCCCAAATGAGTTTGGACAAGGGGAGGAGCATGATGATGAACTGTAGGCACTCCAAAAAATGAATGAATTTGTAAAGTATGACAAAACAGTTTTGATTCGATCTGATTTCTAGTTCAGAAGCAAAATTTCAAGTTCAATAAAATCGTAATATCACGAATTTATGTCTTATCTATTCGTTTGACTCTATAAATAACTTGTTTCTCTCTTCATTATTCAAAATCATTAGAGATATCTATTAACCAGGCTTTAATGCAGTTTTTTATTGTCATTTTGCCCACGCATGAATAAAAAACGTGTTTCTAAGACGTTTAAAACTTTTTTAAAATCTTAAGTTAGAATAAAATTGGTCAACGGGTCACATGCAGTCGTGTGAATGTAGGACTGTAGGTGCATAATAATATGTTGATTTTAATGCATTATTAAGCTTAATAAGCTGGCAATGAAGTGTTAGGCTTTGTAACGAGAAAGTATACAAATACATTACTGATACATACATGAATATTTGAATAAGTAGGTACATCTGTAGAATACTTTTGTGTTAGAGACAAGAAACCATACGAATACAGATAAATATGACGTATCCATCGCGAAAATTATACAAAACGCGTATGTATCGCGTATTTATCCCCCTCTCTTACCGGGTAAGGTTGAAAAGTGGTCGACCGTCAGTGAACTTGGTAGTGCAGTTCAAATCAGAAAATAGTGATATCATAATAAAATATTTTTGACTACTGAAGTAGTCAAAAATATTTTTTTGACTACTGAAGTAGTCAAAAATATTTTTGTCTGGCATATAATGTGTAAAAACATTTATCGTAAATGCAAAATATCACTATTTTCTGATTTGAACTGCACTACCAAGTTCACTGACGGTCGACCACTTTTCAACCTTATTGCTTAGGACTTGGAAATCCTTATACAGACAAACCCAAGTCGGCCGGACCAAAGACAATCTCTGCAGATGGGGGTTCATGGACGGCTCAGACCTCAAGTGCGTATGCGGTGTCTCCCCACAGACAATGGCCACCTTCTTCACCGCATGCCCTATCACCTGCGCACTTGATGATGATCTGCTTACTGCATCAGTGAGCGAGGTTCGCATGGCTGAGTTTTGGGCTAAATATAACATTTGAACTTTTTGGCATCGACAAGCTAAGAAGAAGACTTATGACGAAAGGGTGAAAAATGGCAGATCTTTAGTGAACTCGGTAGAACCTACATTGATTTTGCGACAACCACTTACCTACATTACTTCAATAGTGGTTTGTTTAAGCCAATACAGACCAGTCAGATAACTATATTAATATGCTAAATAGGTAAAGTTTGTAAGTTTAGATGAAGGAGGAAGTCTCCGGAACTCCTCAATTGATTTCTAAAATTATTTCACGGCAGAAGAAAGTCGATCTTAAAGACAATCCACAACACACAACTTCCTGACCAAAACATCAACACTACATCATTGTTGCAATCGATGCAGGAGTTTACGAGAATGCCACAAAAACACATATACACATACATAGGAAGTAACACGTAACCGTCTCGCTTCGCCGCGGTCGGGTAACAGCTCTATCAATCATTATGTTTTGTGACATCATTAAGGAAGGAGCCAGGAAACTGTCTGCGTATTATCATAATCAGTATAAAAATTACCAATAATAAAACTGTCTCGTTGGACTAGTGGTCGCAAGCGCGACTGCTGAGCATGAGGTCCTCAGTTCGATTTCATGGTCGGACAAAGTATTATTAGATATTTTTATAATTTCTCAGTAGCAGCCATGGGGTCTGGATTTGTATCCCGTGGCAAAAAGCTTGCCCTCTATTATACGGGATTTATAGAACAAACCTGTCGATATGTAGGTGTCCTATTAGGTGCACCTCTGGATTACAGGCGTGATGTTTTGTTACATTATGATTACGTTATTGACTTTTTTGTCTTCTTTCGACACTTCAAAAATGCCTTTAACTAGCCTACTTGAAATAAATGCTTTGATTTTGATAAAATTTTAAACTGAACGCAAAAAAGGCGACAACGATTGGCCAAACCATGAACCCAGCCTGTTTCAGTCTATTGCTGGACATAGGCCTACACAGAGCTGTCAAGAACCTGGTCAAAGACGTGAAGGAAAACACCATGTGACATTTAGCAACCCGCGCTGACACCGCGAGGTGGATTCCGGCGCACTCTCGACACTATGATTATGCTAAGAGTTTTAATTCCACATTAATTTTGGACGACCTAAGAGATAGGATGTTAAACTATGAAACACACAACAATGTGAATATATTATTTAAACCTAGATGTGCCCTGCGGATTGCACCCGCCACTCTGCTCCAAAGGATCTATTGTATAGCCCTTCTTTCTTCAAGCACCCTGCTATCAATAGGTAAAATATAATAAAATAAATAAATAAAAAATACTTTATTTAAGACTACAGTCTATAATTCTGTTAAGCACGTTAAGCCGTTGGTCGTGCGCCTGATCACTCTCCGGTCGTAAAGAATTGCCGTCCCATCGGACTATGAGAGTAAAGGAACAGAAAGTGCTCCTGAATTTGCGCACACAATCTGGCTAATCTATTCATAGATAATCTCCGCCAAGATTGGCCCCCGGGACCGAAAAACGGCCAGGAGGACTACTTATGTGTAGTAAGGATTTTAATGTTAGTAACAAATGTAACAATGGTGCTTAAGCAAGAAAGAACAATAAAGAACTCGAACACATTGACATATTTACATGCTCCATGCAAAAGTTTCGTAGCCTTTTGTATGATACACTTAAGCTCATGGATTAAATAGTATTCTTAGTCAGTAATTTAGGAACTTCATTATTAGTCGGTATAATACTAGTTTATTTCTTTTCTTTTCGTATTTATAATGTATTTTGACTGTCATGCGTGTACAGCTTATCTCCTAGCAATTTAAAGTTTAGTCATTAATGGTAATCTGTGAACAGCGCTGTGGGCTACATTATTATTTAAGTTATTTATGTTATCATGTTGTAATATCCCATAATGTAGCTGTTTGTTGTTCCTATTTGATAAAAATAAAAAAAATAAGCAAATAGGTTAGTATTGTATTAGTGTTTACAATTTAACTATTAATATTCAGAGTTGTGACTATCCCCACCCAGTGACCCTGGAAAGAGCACTCCTGTTTGGAAGCAATCTTCTTCAAAATGCTGTTCTCACTACCATGCTGATATAATACGGGGTGGTACGACATCGAAGCGAAAACGGTTACGTATTCAGTACTGAGTACGTGGTAACCGTTTTCGCGTGGCTGTCCTTCCACCCCGTATAAAAACATTTTTTTTTAATCCGACTGATAGTTCCAGAGAGTTTGTGTTCTAACACACACTTGTGTGTGAATAATACAATATTTAAATATCTAGAATTCTAGAGATTCGAATGCAATATATCTGCGTCAAGACAAATCGCATGCTCCAGCCGTTTTTAATTTATATCAATAATTCTTAGAACGTTAATCTTGTTAATCGTCTTATGAAAAGTGAACCAAGCTATGACCGAAAAACTATTGAACCAGTATCATCTCTACCCGTTTTATAAAAATTACGAATAAATCACGCTTTTTAATTGGTTGAATAAAATTTTAGAATGTGTGATACCGCATCGTGATATTTAACGAGGGTTTAACAGAGCTTGACTTTGATATTGACTAAATTCTAATAAGATTGAAGACACAAAAATGGGCTTTTGAGCTCATCATTCTCTTGTCTTTGTCAAAATTTATTGGGGGCCAGCACAGAATGTCTTCTTGTTCCATACTTTAAATAATAAAAATATGGGTGCATTTAAAGCCCAATAAATCGCTAAAGGAGATCGCCAGAAATCCATACATCGTTGGGCCAAATATGAACAGTAATCATTTATGTATTATTTAATAGATAAAGCACAAACATATTCATATCAGAAAGATTTTTTTTTAATTCAATGGGAATTAGGAAGAAAATAAGTTTTTGGGTCACTAGGTTAGGTTATGCGGCAGATGGTAAGAATTGTACCTATAAAACGCCAAAATGTATTGTAAATACCATAATCAAATAAACACATTGATTTAATTGTTTGTAAACATATTTGTGTTACTATTAGCATATTATTGCATAGCACAAAAAAGGAATTAGGTAGGTAAAATAAACACAAGTTATTTTTTCAATATTTTATTCATCTTCATTTTCATACTCAATTAATATATCATACAGGAATGGTGCAGGAGTTGTGATGGTATTTTGGTACCTTGCCACTGTTTGACGACAGTCCTTGTCCTTATTATGGAAAGAACTGCTTCATCATGTAAAGGCACGCTTCCAGTAGCGTTGCTACGATCAGTAGGGATACCACAACTCACGCAATTCACCATTATCCAGTCGATAAGCAATCGGTGTCCAAGTCCGTAAAATCAATCCAGTCGTCAGAAAAATAGCAGAAATCGAATAATAAGCACATCAGCACGAGTACGAAAATGACACGAACGACGGGACTTGACGGGAGTGACGTGACATTGACATTTTGACAAACATCGATATTTTTTCGTTTTGAAACAGTTAACCGATACACGATTTTGAACGATGTTAAATAAATAAATAACTATTACTACAACAACAATAATTTCATCAAATGTCCTTTTTTCTTTTATACATGATTATAATGTTCATGACCAATGCTAAAACAAAATAGATAAATCGTTTTTTTAGTAACTTCTTTAGAACTACTAGTTTTAGAACGAACTCGTAATGACCTGATAGCTTGTTTACGGACCTAGTTTTAGAACTACATTCAATTTAAAACCATATTTCAAATTATAATATTTAGCTCATTCCGGTAGAAAGTTATTATTGTTACATGTTATTTTTAATCAGTAAAAAATCTAGTCTTTTTTAATATACATATCGTTTCTGTACATACTTTGGCCCAAAACTGGCCATCTCCTTTATCATTAGTCTCTGTCATCTTAAAACAAATGAAAGAAAAGGAACGAAGATTTTTGCTTTCTGTTAAATGCATTTACTGTTTATTATATTTCATTAAACTCAACTTAAACTCACTACATTTTTTTCCATTAAACCATTTACAGGCTCTTTTACTATTACACAGGGCTCCATATCCACCTGCACAATTAATACTCCTCGCTTCCCAAAGACAAAGCCTGTCTAATTGATAGAACTGCTGCCAATAAAGTCTACTCTTACTTCAGAATCGTTGTCGCAATCGCAATCGTGAGCAGACAGCGACCGCCCGGGTCGGCTGTCAAATGTCAACAACCGTTCGGCGAACGCGATTTGAAATTCAAATTTCGAATGGTCATGTTAAAGTTGGCGGATGCATGGATCAACGGATCAAAGTTATTCTCTTAATATGATTATGTTTAAAGGATGGTATTCATACATTTTATTTGAATACATATTTACTAACCACAAAATTCAATTGATTTTGATGTACTTATGTATGATGTTACAAGCAGTATTCCTGATTTGATTTTATCCATCGACAAAGATGACAAACTAAACAAACTTGTGAAGGGATTAATTTAAAAAAAAAACTTTCCACTTCTAAATCTAGTGGTTCAGGCTGTGCTTCGTATGTCAGTAAGAATGAATGAATTTAATATTTCGATTAAATCTTTCTCTTTATAATAAAAAAAAAATCACGTGTCACTATGTTCGTACACCGCTAATCTCCAGAAGCACCTAACAGATTTCAATGAAATTTTGGCAATGTGTATTTTTGGCACTAACCATACAATACACATTAAGAAAATTTTGCTTAGCTTGAAAGATAGGGCAGTTTTGGTTCATCCAAAACTTGATGCTTGATGATAGCTTGATGTTTTGTCATGTTTTCATTCCACCCGTGCGAAACAGGAGGTCGCTTGTAGATTGATAAGAAAGAACTCGTCGACCTGCAACTTTACGATCAAACTGACTTTGCCAACCTTGATAATTGCATCTCATTATTTAATGCTGATCTTCAAACTGTCGGAGAATGGTCTGGTAAATTTGGGGTTGCTGTCAATGTCAGAAAATGCCAGGCCATCCTCATATGTAGTTTGCACTACCTGAGAAATTTGTATATTAGCCAGTTAGTGCCGCTTATGTTCGACAACTCTATGATCTCCCTCTCATTACACGTAAAAGACTTGACGATGTACTTACTTGTAAACGATTTTTAATTTTATTTCCATTGTATTTAAATGACACTGACTTATGTTTATGATTGAATAATTTAATGTAATTTAATTTAATTTTGACGTACCTCAGGTTTCCGATTTTATTCCAATTGTATTATGAAGATTTTATTTTTATACACTATGAATGTACTATGCAGACTATTGTTTTTGACTGTAAACCATTTTTTAATTCTATTTTCAATGTATTTAACAATTTTATTAATGTTGCATGCCGAATATAAGGTAGACTGTACAAGGCTCACCCATCTTATCGCTACATCTTATTTCATGTACCTACAATCTATGCAAATATTTTAATTTACTTTACTTGGAATAAGCAGGTAGCTCAGGTTAGCCAGACAGTCACTTATTCTCTGTGGTCTCTCTATAGATTCAAACATTTTCTGCCTAACCTAACCTAACACTAAAATAACTTTGGTCCAGTCACTTGTGCTTCCCATTATCAACAGCTATGCTGATGTTTGTTACTCTGATTCATCCCAAGAACTTTTAAACAAATTCATTCATTAATTAATTCATTTATTTATTCATTAACAATTTACATTGTGATCAATTGGATCGTCTTCTCAATAATAATTGTATTCGCTTTATTTTTGGCGTCTCTTCATACCGTTCTCAGCTTAATTGGCTGCCTATCCGACTCAGGAGGTCCCCCAGATCTCTCTGTATGCTCTTCACCATTTTGACCTATCCATGTGCTCCCGATTACCTAAAAAAGTATTTCAAACTGTTGGGCAGTTCTCACAGTCGTAACCTTCGAGCTTCCAAAAACCTACTCCTTGAAATTCCACCTCACCGTACTGGTTATATCGCGGGTCTCAAACCATAGGGGCGTATCCACAAAACCCCTACTTTTCAGGAGAGACAAAAAACTTAATAACTTTTCTTGTGATTGAGCCAGCTTGTTGTGTTTTTGCATGTAGCTATATATTTACACTACAGTTATTATGGAATTCTTGATTTTAAGGTATTCCCTCTATGACACTAGTTTTTAGCTTATACGTCCATGTGCCATGACGAATATACGGTAAAACTCCGTGAAAGTTCCCCCAAAAATGCATGGAATTTATGGACGTAAAACCCTTCTCCTTAAATTATTAATATTTATACGTATATTTATTTTTACCTTGTTGGTGACTCAAAATATTGCAATTTAGGAATGAGAACCCGTCAAAATTAACGTTATTTGAGCGATATTTAAAATAAATACGTTTGTCTGGCTTGTCATTTATACTGAGAGGTGGTTGAATTCAAAGTAGAGGAATAAACCAGTTTTGTTCTACAATCTAGACAAAAAAAACCCAAATGGTATTCTCTAAAATGTTTTCTGTGTGAAAAGAAAAATAAGCATAATAAAAATAAAATTTATTCATAAATCTGAACATAATTATTTTAAATGACTTAAAATCACAAACATTTAAAATTGAGCTCAAGACACATTAGAAAAAAAAAACAAAATAAAACTGAAATGTAAAAAAAAAATCGAAAATAATTATTTGTAACTTAAAAAGGCTTTTACACGGAAAAATAAAATTTTATAATGAATAAAATCGATCTTTTTAAAAGAAACAGTCATAAAAACCAAGGAAAATAAATTTCTTTTTGTTCCTAGGTCGACGTCGTATACAGTAAGTAACAAAAACCCTGTTGTTCCTGATAAGGACGTATACATTTACCTACAAGCACAACATTGATGAAGTTATAATTTAAAAAAATTAAGCATTGGCCAGTCGAGAGGCCAAAATCAAATAACTATTAAAATCGACACATTCAAAAAAATGTTTAGAGTATCTGATTTTACAAGTACATCTTTATTTCGCTAAATAGCCGAGCTCGGCGGCTTTCTTTGACGAGATGCCGCCAAAGCCTACCGCGGCGCACGTGCCACGGTACCCCTTTACCCCGCGACCCGCCGCTTTGCGAATCACTTCCTTAATCCTTACTTCCTTAGTCTCCCGCGCAGATTCCTAACGAACGGATGTATGTTATTGTTGACCTACGTAGTGAGTGACTTGTGTTTTGTTTACGTAAACGTTGACCATGTCGTATTCTAACGTAGAATATTTTAATATCTTGATGTGTCTTGGGAAAAGTGACTGTAATTATGCAGAATCACGCAGACTCTCTAGCAAAAACGTTTCGCGAATCTACCATTACCGTCGGCGATGGCATTTCAACGCACGGACGAGACCAACATCGAGCTGACGCAGGCAGACCGAGGACTCGAGACAGTGAAATCGAGGATCAAAAACTAATACCGCACATTCGTTCGGTAGTATGATGTTATCGTGTTCGGATAGACAGACTTTGTTTTTTTTTTAATGTAGTTTAAACAAGTATCAATTGTGCATAAAAATACCGTGTAAACCAACATTTTCAAAGATTAATTCGTTGAAGTGATAAACAACAGCTGAAAAGGTCACGAACTTGTGTAGAAAAAATAGGTAGCGGCACCGGGGCGACGCCGGCGCGGCGGCGTCGATCAAAGAGAGAGGCGGCACGGTTTATACTGTTGTGTTGTGGCGGGAACGTTCTATCTCTTTCTGTTTTCGCGTCATCGCTTCATGCAGCAGGGGTAAGAAATCAGTTAAACCTTACAAATATTAATAATTAAATATTTATTTTGATTATTTTTGTTGACCGTTTTTTATAAATGACTTCCTTTATTACGTGTGTATACCGATTCTTAAAACGTAGGTAGAAGGAACAACAGGGTTTTTGTTACTTACTGTATAAGATGCTCTTGTTGCAGCAAGGGTTAAGTCGTAGGGCACCCCACAATAGTGGCGGTAAGTCCTCTCTTTGAGGAGTGGCTAGAGAGGCGCCACGGCGCCCTCACCTTCCGCCTGACGCAGGTCCTCACCGGACACGGTTGTTTCGGGAGGTACCTGCACCGAATCAGGCGGGAGGAAACGCCCGGGTGTTATCACTGCGATGATCGCCCGGAGGACACGGTGGAGCACACCGTGGAGGTTTGCTCCGCTTGGGCGGAGCACCGCCGTGTCCTCGTAGCGGCGATTGGCGGCGGCTACCTCTCGCGTCCAGCCCTGGTTCAAGCCATGGTTCGGGGCGAGAGGGAATGGGAAGCCGTCACCTCCTTCTGCGAAGCAGTCATGCTTGCGAAGGAGGTGGCGGAACGTGAGAGGGAGAGAACCTCACGTCCCAGCCGCCGCGGGAGAAGCACCGGGCATCGGGGGCCACGTGGTGGCTCTCGGCCACCGTAGGTGCGGGCCTCTGGACGGTGAGTAATGGGCTAGCTCGCCGTCCGTCTGTCTTATGACGACAGGCCGTATCGACGGCGCGTTCGTGTTCTACGCGCGCCTCAAAGAGATGTCAGCAAACATAAGGGGCCTGCAAGGGCCGATGCCTGCCAGGGCTGCGGGACTGTTCGAAAGAGATACCGCGGCCCTGGAACATAAAGGGCAAAAGAAGGAACATGGATGGGTTTTAGTCAGTAAAAGTCTGACACTGCCTTCCGCTCCACCCAGAGCGGGAAGAGTCATTAGATGATCACCCATCTCAAAAAAAAAAAAGTGTTAAGTCGACGTCGTCATTTGTAGCTCCTGTCTCTGAATTTTCGTTTTCTACTACAGGCAAATTTTCGTAATAGCTGTGGTAATTGTTTGGAATAGTTCCATCCTTACACATAGCCATGAGGTCTTTATATTTAACTTCTTTTAGTAGAAGTGGTTCTAAGTACAGATTTGTATCCATAGAAGAGGAAATGTCCGGCCGCGTTACTTTTCTGGTAAACCTTACCTCCTTAAATTCTTCCCAGTTATCCATCTGACGTTAGCCCATTGTAAAATCGTTCCATCCGTGGTTTTTATTGTGTTACCAATAGAGATACCTCGCATTGCCTTGAAGTCTTTGGTCTAACACCTCAACAAAGTATGGATTGTCTTTCCGTGCTAATCGTATCACATTTAGCCTGTCTCCGTGAATATAGATTTTGGCATATTCTGAAGCCCGTTCTTTTGTCGAATGCATGTTGTCACATTCCATGTGGGTATGTATGACCTGGTTCGAGAAACTTGTAGTCAATATTTTTTACATTATTTTCTGGAGACATCATTACATATCTTAGCATTGTAGCAACCACTGAATATATATTATCCTGGGCATCGATATCGTCCTAGGCAGCAATCAGAATAAAGAATGAGGTGTTCCACACCATTATTGATAAACACACTATCACTGTTTAGTGCTAAACGCAGGATATTGTCTCGACGCTTCATTATTCACAGTAAAGGTATTTCACGCATTAAAATTACATCCACTCGCTATGGCAGTTCACTGCAGAATGACTGTTTCCGTCTAGTTGACATGACGATACGTCCGCGTAATGACGAAATCTTGAGACCGCAATACTAAAATATGTAGACGTATGTGCATACGTCCGCAGTAATGACTAAATATCCCCAGGATCATGTTGACATTGATGGTCGTATGCGCATACGTCTATATGGCTCGACACAATGATTTCTGGTTAAAATAAAACAAAGAGTCGTATGTGCATACGTCTATATGGTCCGATCGGAGTTCCTAGGATCATAATAAAATTGAAATTCGTAAGTGCATACGTCTCTAGGGCACGTCAAAATTGCCTCAATAAGTAATAATATTGCTCTTACGTCTATTATACGGCTATATGGCCTAAAAATAATTGTAGACTGTCTAGCTTACGGCAAATAATAATTTGCAATTTATATAAAAAGTAATTGGTATTAAATTACAAGAAAAATTTAGGTTATGTATTGCTTATAGTAGAATCCAATTGCATTAAAAACGAAAAATCGCATTTTTGCATATACGCCCCTATGGTTTGAGACCCGCGATATGTTCACTTCTTACGCTGTCTCAACTATAAAGTTCTGGAACGCGCTACCCCTTGGCATTAAAAAAGCTGAAAACAAAATGGCTTTCAAAATAACAGTTCGGAAATACTATTTAAAATCAGACTAAATTGCTCACAAGCTAGTCATTAGTGGTCATAGTAATTATTATAAGGTTTCTCGTATTTTGGATTATTTGTATGTATGTATTATAACACATATGTATTAGTTTATTTAATTTTATGTGTATATATATGTATTAGTATGTAACTTTGTACCTTTTTATTTATATAATTTTAGGTTAGCAAAATAGTATTTTCCTTATTTTTTTTTTGTACTCTACCACAATGCTGTCCTATTTGACCCAAAGGTTGACTGGTAGCGAATGCCTTGTGTCATTAAGTCCGCCAATGTACCACTCTTGTTCATGGAGTTTAAATAATTAAATAAACTCGTGACTCGGTCTGACTCGTCTATGCCACGAAATCTCTCGAAATATTTTATGCGTGAGCAAATCTCGTGAACCTTAACAAAGCACAACACCATCGCAGCAACTTTAAAAAAAACAGCTCAAACTCATTAACTCCACAAACATTAACCATGACCTCAGTTCACCAAGTCATGGCTACCACTTAATAACTAACTAGCTTTTCTAACTCAATAACTTAAACCGAACATAAACGTAACTTTATATACTCCAACTTTAATTAAAACTAACTTTAGACAGTTTAAATTAACAGTAGATCTAATTAAACTTAGAAAATTAGTATCATCGTATATTTTAGAGTTTAGAGTGGTTCTACATTTTAGAGTGTCAAACAAAAAGTTCAAGTCATGGATGGAACCTTGATCCGTGCGGTTCGCATCAATACACAATATTGGTGCAAAAAAGAAACCTATAAACAAAGATTTAAATTGTTAAATTCGGCATACAGTGTCGAATAAAAATCACGTGAATGTTTCGTTAACAATTATATAACATCACGCCTATACGCCCCGAAGAGTTAAGCAGAGGTGTACCTAATAGTACCTACACCCACATTTCGCTAGATATGTTTATGTGCCATGTAACAGGGAGCGAGCCTATTGCCATTAATCGGGTACAAATCTAGACTCCGTAGATGCTACTGAGAAATTTCTGATGGAAAAACTCAATAACGCTGCCCGAACCCGGGAATTGAACCCAGGACCAGTCACGCTTGCGAAAACTAGTTTCACGTGGTGTGAGCGAGCTCAATCAACCTGAGTACGCGGCCCTGAGTAAGGGCACATCTAAATATTAAAATCTTTGCATTTTAATGATTTGTTGACGTCGAACTGGTTTAAAAGAAAACAATAATACTGAAATTCCGTGACGGATCGTGAAAAAAACAATTGAATGAACCAATTCTTTTGTGGGGTTCAGTTTTAAATAGGATTTCCTCTTGGTAACGTGTTTTATTGCACGAGTCTGGTTTCCGATAGTTGACACTTTCACAAACTTGTACTAAGTAGGCTTACTTTATGGTAAAAATTAACTTTAATTAGTTACGACGTAACTAACGTCGTTCGTTTAAATTCTAACACCAATTAAGTAAGTTTTTGGCGGTTTTGACATTTTGAATGCCGTTAGCTAGAGAATCAGAACACACACTATAGAATTTGAACTAATTTTAAAATTATATGGTATTGTACCATGTACTAAGTATAATTAGGCAGTTTTTGTTAGTTGCTATTTTTGATTTACATGGTGTTAGAACTTATGCGACGACGTAAATAATATACTGGGATCAGCATTCTATCGACCAATCCTGGTAGTTGTAGCCTTGATTTTAGGGGTCCATCGCTTGTTGGTGGCAAATTGAGTTCTTATTTATTTATTTATTTTACAGTTTATGTACACACTAAATACAGAAAAGAAGAAAGGAACAGAAAAAATAAGTACAAAGGCGATGCTTATTTCTAAAGAAATCTCTTCCAGCATACCTGCGAACGGAGAGTAGAAAAAAAGAGATGTAGACATAGTGTGTAAAAGAAGAAGAGAAAATAGAATACATAAAAACAAATCAAATAACGAATTTAAATATAACATACAATACAGGAATATACTTACATGTTTACTAGTAAAAAGACAAAATATATAACACATATATAAGCTACAATATAATACATATCATATACTATATAATAATAAATAAATACCTATGTAACTATGACGAATTGGAAAGATAATGCTCTTTCACCCTTCTTTTGAAAACTGCAACAGTTTGGCAGTCCCTAATATCAGGCGGAAGAGAATCTTCTTCTCTCGCGTCAGAACGAAATATGCTTATGAATAGCACTTGTTTTCTGTTTCTGTTTTTTTTCTGTCTTTTTTTTTACGTTGCCCTACTCTAGGAATTTCTCCATTTTTTTTTCTTTCTAGGTATTTTTTTTTCTGTTTTGTTTAATATTATACCAACTCAACTAGCGGGGCAGCAGACCAAGGAGCTATACAAGTGGAAATTGCTTTTAAAACATTTCATATTTCAACAACGAACTTCAACAAGATTGACATAATATCTATCGTATCGGTAGATTATGTTAATCCAACAAATGCATTTACGAGTATTCGATATTTCAATAACATGACATTTATCTGTAGGTATGTGTCAAGGTATTCTAACTGCATTTAAATGTCGAAACTTCATAAAAGGATGTACAATTTTGTCGATCACGATAACGGTAAATGTCGTCAGGTTTAGAGCCAAACGTGACTAATTTTACGTGAAAAAGTATTTGACAAAATCAATTAACAGAATCATCATCATCTGCCTAGCCTTTTCCAAACTATGTTGAGGTCGGCTTCCAGTCTAACCGGATGCAGCTGAATACCAGTATTTTACATGGAGCGACTGCTTATCTGACCTCCACAACCCAGCTAGCACTGGGTAACATGATACTCTGCATATATCATATATCATAATACACGATAATCAATTTATAGAATAAACATCTCTATTATTGAAAAGTGACCTTATTTTACACGGTTGAAAGAACTCTAGCTAGATTACATAGGTAATTATAGTCTGTCAATTAAAATTTCATTCACGTAAATCGAATAAGTGATTCTTGAATTATATTTTATGCGCACAAATGGACGTGCATCCGTTACGTATTCGTTTCGCTAATATATATAAGGATTTGAATTTTGAAGTCTGCTTATTGCCCTGTAAATTAAGCATCTTTTTTATGGGAAATTACAAATGACTCCTCCCGCTCTGGGCGGAGCGGAAGGGAGTGTCAGACTTGTACTGACTAAAACCCATCCATGGTCCTTCTTTGCCCTTTGTGTTCCAGGGCCGCGGTATCTCTTTCGAACAGTCCAACAGTCCATCTTAGGATACGAATTTAATTTATAAACCATACGGGCTTAATAATAAGCCTCCGCTGTCGGTCCGTCTCATGATCCGTAATAGGTAGACAGTTGAAATTTTCACATAATGTTTATTTCGGTTGACGTTACAAAAAATAAATTAAAAATTAAAGGGGGCTCCACGACTACGATGGTACGGAACTTTTCATGCGAGTCCGACTTGTACCCACTTGGCCGGTTTTTTTATTTTTTTTTAATGATCTCAGATTTCAGCATGAATAAACTGTCGTGAGGCTAGTTTTGATTGTGAATGTGAATGGCTTTAAGAGAACGGGCCAGACCACATATAAGGCCATCTTCTCCGTCCAACCAGCCAAGGATAATGCCTTGTAAAGGATGATATGGCTAGAAAGGATCTGCTGCGATGAGGAGTAATAGAGTGTGGAAGAAGACATCCTGCACCGACCTTAGATAAATTGGGATAAGGGCAAGAGCATAATGAGTAGAGACTTCTAATGGCTATGAATAATTTCTTCTTTAGTTAGTTATCTAATTTATTAGACGATGGATGTGTTGTGTGAGGAATGATTTGAAATAAAAAGAAATAAATGATAGCGTGACGGTTGACAGAGGAGAATGGAAGAAAAAAGCGTGTTGCGCCGACCCCAAATACCATGGGACAAGGGCAGGAAGATGATGATGATTTTTAGCATTACCTACATAATTATCGAAAACTTTAATCAATTACCAACAGTTCTGCAAACATAAGTTACGAGACACTTTTTTTGCCAACAAAAAAGCCAATATCTCCCTACTCCACTTCGCTTCCCATTATACTTAAGTTTCTTCGTAACATTAACAAAAAGTAAACAAATTAAAAGTAATTATACTCCACATTGAGGTTATCAAACATATCGGTTCGTGCATGCGCCGGCCGTGCAGCCCGTTATCGATCGTGCGCGGATGCGTTCGCGCACGTTGTGAATATCCATCGACTTTCCAAGTGTGGGGTGAGTTATGAGTGAGTAGAGGGAGGGATCTTCGTCATGTCGACGATTCCTTTAGATGAGCTTCTATCAGAACTCTGCTACTGCAACGCCTTTGGAGCACTTGGTGGATCGAAAACCTGCTCAGATGGAAATTCATTGATGAAACTACCCCGTTGTGTAAATGTGGTGCTGTTACACAAATGATTTGGCAATTAATATAGTGTTCTGCGTGACCTGTGTTTTGTTCATTACGAGAACTGATGGACGCTACTCGGTCAAACTAGTAGCTCAGTTCTGGGACGTCTAAATTTAGATTTTCATCGACACGTTAAGGAAAAGCTGGCTTTAGACATAACTCAAAGTGCAGGTCGATATTTTCCTTCACCGAAGCAAGTGATAATTATACAATACGCACATGGATCCGAAAAATCAGAAGTGCGTTTCCTGGGTTCGAACTCGAGACCTATGACTGCCAAGTCCGGTCTCACCGCTAGGCTATCACTGTTTCTAAAATAATAAATTTCAAATTGTTTGGAGAGTAAAGTGAGCTTTTCAAAATGTTATTGATGTTATATAATAAGAGATTGTTGTAAAACCATGTTTGGAAGAATTTATCTAATTATTCAGTAGAAAAAATTATGAATGCACATGATACAGAAAATTCAGTAATGTCAGAAACAGACGATATACAATAGACGACGTAAGAATATTTTAAATGCATAGCCAGTGTGATTATACTATAATAATTATTCTAAATGAAAAACGAACTGTAAATAATCGTTATATTATTATGCATTTATTTTCTACCGCATCGCATCATTAAATACATCTATCAAAGTCATAATTTATTTATTTCTAAATGGTTTTGGGGTAATGTTTAAAAGTACTTTGAATGTGAAAGCTGAGCCGATCCACGCGACGGACTAACCGAACCCCTTACAATGGATCCTTTAAATGTGATAGTTTGACAACAGTATATTGCTTTATTTATGTTATAAAGCAGACGAGTGTCATCATCGTCATTGGAGTCTTCTTCCAGTCTAACCGGATGCAGCTGAATACCAGTATTTTACATGGAGCGACTGCCTATCTGACTTCCACAATCCAGTTAACGCTAGGTAATACGATACCCCTTGGTAAGACTGGTTGTCAGACTTTCACGTCACTGACTACCTGTAACGACTGTCAAAGATCTACAAATGACAGCCGGGACCAACGGCTTAACGTGCTTTCCGAGGCACGGAGGAAACTCGGTATGTAATGGGTATAACATAATCCGCATAGCAATG
The DNA here is from genome assembly GCA_950022335.1 of Eurois occulta. NCBI lineage: Eukaryota > Metazoa > Arthropoda > Insecta > Lepidoptera > Noctuidae > Eurois > Eurois occulta. The sequence continues at coordinate 18,705,160 of OX465485.1, read as the reverse complement.
AAAATAAAGAACTATTTATATGAACATACAGTTCAATTTTAAACCCGTGTCTCCTGACAATGGTTTTACTGAGTTTATAGCCTGGCATTTATGCTGAACTGAACATATTGATACGACCCCCCATTGTGTCACCTTACGTGAAATGTTATTCGTTTATGAATGCCACTTGTATGGTGTACCATGTACATAATATAGAATATTCTATTCTATTCGCGCATAACATGATAACTTAGTTTTTTTCTATTGTTTGTGGGTACAATGTGTGTCTTAACCTGGGTCATTTATTTTTTCTTTTTACCTTCTAAACTCAACGACATGCATTACAGTACATTTTGATATAATGAAGAAACATTGTTATTGCATACGAGGCGGAATGTACACCCCAACTGCAGGCGAGGGTCTTATGGAGCCGAGAGCTGCAGTAACATATCCCCGCGCGTATCAAACGACGTTTTTCAATACAATACTTGTTTTAAATAATGTTTATCTATGATATTCTTTTTATAAACACAATTTAAATACTCAAAAAATATTTACGCCGTAAAGACGCATATCTCTTTGCGGAGAGTTAAAAAAAAACAATCACTATAGTCATTGCACCCATTTGGACTTATTATAAGTACGTGGAAATTTTTATTTCCGCACGTGTGCGGAAATATATTAAACATCCACGCGTGTGAAATACATTGCATGTTGAACCTAATCATAGTGCGATAAAAACCAGTTTTCGAGAAAGTGTATTGAAAAATAAATTATAGTTCAATGATCCTTACATTATCCTATAAACAGCTCCTGCAGTAACCCGCTCACCGCTCATCACTTGGCCACGTCCCAGCTTATGAAGCGTGCACACATAAAACTGTCACAAGTTATAACATACGGAAGGAAACAATGTGTGTTCAATAAACAACGGTCAAGCGTGAGTGTGCTGTTTGTATAACATTACTTATTAGGGCTACTTCCCATTTGGTAAACTTCCCATTTCGTAAACCTCAAACTGTACCTACTAAAAAGTTGCGTTTGGTAAACATTTCGTTACTTCATACATTTAATCCCATTTGGTAAACTTTGTTAGTATTGTTATTTTTGTACGGTACAGTCAGTGTCAAATTAGTATTAAATTAGAGATGTATATATTTTTAAATGCTTCAGTCTTGAGATAGTATCTCGACCATCAAAAAGAATGGCTGATCAAGAAGAAGTAAAAAAAACGTATTAAAGTCTGTAAAAATACCACGATGCTACTAAAAATACCACGTGCTTTTCCCGCAAAAGAAGCACCGAGCGGGTTCTCAGGTAGGGATTTATTGTCCTTACCATCGTTTTAAACAAAAGGTGTGAATGAGATAGACATAAGTAAGTATACGTAAATTATATCTATTACCGGGTTTAACTTATCAGTTCACTCGTTTTATGCATAGTGCAAGGTCGTTGCAATGTCGGGTGAGGGATCTTCTAGTGGTGCAGTGAATTTAAAAATTATTAATAGTACACGAGGCGGTGAAATTTTATTACGCGCTGGGCATCAATATTATAAACAGAAAAATAATAAGGACTCAAGTTGGTGGCGCTGTGTTAATAGAAAAGATGGATGTTCAGCAAGTGTAACTTTGAATTCAAATCGAAGCCATGTATTAAGAGAAAATGCTCACTGCAGTTCTTGTATTCCGAATTTTGAAAAAAATGAAGTGAAAGTAGCCATCGAAAAATGTAAACAAACTATATGTGAAGATCTGAAGCCGATTCCAGCTACATACAGGAAATGTACTAAAAAGCTGAAAGATAATGGTTATGAAATTATTAAAGAATTACCAAATTTTGACAAAGTTAAAAGCAGTTTGTATAGACACAGAAATAGACAACTAGGAATCACAAAATCTCAGCACTCTAACTCTACAGAAATCGTGATTCCTGACCGTTTTAAAGACAATTTATTGTTTGATGAGATTGACGGTGAAAATAGAATGATTGTGTTTGGTTCAAAGAGTGCAATTGCACATTTAAATGACGTCCGTCACTACTTTGCGGACGGAACGTTCAAATGTTGTGCAAAGCCGTTTCTTCAACTATACGTTGTACACGGAGACATAGGAAGTACAGAAACTGGGACAAATATTGTACCATTTTTTTATGCAGTGTTGACAAACAAAGAAGAAACTACATATGAAAGACTGTTTTACAAACTAAAATTTCATTTACCAGAGTGGACAGCCGATATTATTACCTTGGATTTCGAAAAAGCTCCAATAAATGCAATTAAAAAGACATTTCCAAACATAATTGTTAAGGGGTGTTTTGTTCACTTTGGCAGAGCGCTATTAAGAAAGGCAAAATCTCTTGGCTTATTACAACATGAAGAATCTCACTATCACGTCAAACTATGTATGGCTCTGGCACATTTACCAAAAGAAGACATAAACGATGGATGGCTATACGTTATGAGTCAAAGGTAAATTAATTTTGCAGTATTGAAATGAACGCGTTTAGTTCTGGATATTTCTTCTACCGCCATTTTCTACAGCCATTTTTATGCGTTAGAAACTAGGTAATATATGGTTTTTCGTATCATAATCTTCAACGAATTAATTCTGTTACAGTTTTGAAGAAAAAGCTATAACTGAATTCAATGATTACTTTGTGGATCAGTGGTTGGAAAATGAAGATATGATGAATATTTGGTGCTGCTACGCACAAAGACACCGCACTACAAACCTCATGGAATCTTGGAATTGGAGTTTCAATAGTGAAATTGGAAAAAGGCCATCAATTCTTTTATTTTTCGAAACGATATCAGGCAATATTAAACATTATGAAAATCTTCTGAAAAGGTACATATTTTTGTTTCAATGACCTGTATTTTTAGGCGACACATATGATAAAAATTATACATTATTACTTTAATTAATCATAACAATTTTTTACAGCTTTTATAATAATGGAGAAAGTATATCAAAACGAAGAAAAAAATCTATCCAAAATGATAATATACGAATTAACAATATTCTCGGCGATTACAAAAGTGGAAAAATATCATTGGAAAATTGTTTGAACGAATTATCAAGAATTGCTTGTATCACTTTATAATTTATTTATTGATTTTTAACTTTGTAGTGTAGGTAGTAAATTTTTTATGTTAATATTCCAAATCTGTGATTATATTTTATAGTTGATTTTGTGTGTAATTTTTAATGTTAATGTACCAAATCTGTGATTATTATTTGTTTTTATATTTAAAAGTTGATTTTGCATGTATTTTTTATGTTATTGTACCAAATCTGTGATTATTATTGTTTTTATATTTTATAGTTGATTTAGTATGTATTTTTTTACGTTAACGTACCAAATCAGTGACTGTTTATTTTTATATTTTATAAGTAGTTGATTTCGTATGTATTTTTTTATGTTAATGTACATTAACATAAAAAGATAGTACCAAATCTGTGATTATTGTTTTTTTATATAAGTTGATTTCGCATCTAGATTGACTTATGTTATTAAAAAAATAAAACTTGTCATCGAAATAGTCAAATCGAACTGTGATTTTTCTTAAATTTTTTGAAAGTTATTTGTACACCCCACTTTTTATTTCTGTTTTTAAATATCAATATGTGTAAATGGCATACGTACACATAATCCGACTATTGTACCTGTGATTAAAAATATTTAACAAAATAAATGACAATGTTATCATTAGTTTCGTTTTTCTTTTTTTACTTGACTGTACCCATTTCATCTGAAAGTTTACCAAATGGGATATAACACAAAAAAATATTGAAATGTTTTCGAAATGGGACTAAATGTATGAAATGTATAATGTTTACCAAACGCAACTTTTTAGTAGGTACAGTTTGAGGTTTACGAAATGGGAAGTTTACCAAATGGGAAGTAGCCCTTATTAGCAATATAGCACCGTTTCTACTATTGAACATGTTTATTGGTATTGCTTGGTTTTATGAGATTTTTGCCAAGAAAGATGGAAACTTCTAAATTGTTTTAATTGCTGTCAAGTTTATGTATGCTAACGCAACATTATATTATTGTTTTTTATCAACCTATACTGTAGGTACTCTAAAATTGTCATTGGGTTTTTTAATCAGGAGTTTATCAGTAGTGGCCACGGAGCCTGGATTTGTGCCCTTTTGATGGCAATAGGCTCGCCCCTTATTACATGGGACTTAAACATAACTGGCGAAATGTGGGTGTACCTATAACTATTAGGTACACTTCTGCCTAACCTTTCGGGGATTACAGGCGTGATATTATGTGTAAGAGTACAACTCTTTCTTCTGTGCGGTTTTCGTAAACGTAACGTAATAATATAAGTAACTATTTAATTAATTTTAAATTGTCGCGGAAACTCGTAATCTATACATATATACATACAAATAAATAAAATTGAAGTGTCTGTTTATAATATTAAAATAACTGCTTTGTGCATTGAATGTATATACGGTACATATTTTTTTTTTTTTTTAATTTTTGTCTGTCTGTCTGTTTGTTCCGGCTAATCTCTGGAACGGCTGGACCAATTTTGACGGGATTTTCACTGGCAGATATCTGTTGTAATAAGGAGTAACTTAGGCTACTTCTATTTTACGAAAAATAATTAGGGTTCCGTGCAAAAAAAGTAAAACCCTTGAAACTTTGGTAATAAAATCCGTTTATTCCTTTCATCTTGCGCCGCATCCATCTATCACCTGCGCAGTTGATGATCTGCTTACTGATTCAGTGAGTGGGGTTCGCGTGGCTGAGTTTTGAGCTAAACATATCATTTGAACTTTTTGCCATCGATACGCTAAGAAGAAGATATCATTATTTATTTTTTACTTAGTTGAATTCTGCGCATCAAGTTTAGTCATCTTCTACCATACATCTTTATTAGTCGCCATCATAGTAGTATTTTTTATTATTTGTCCTTTCTAGCTAAATCATCTTCGATAACCGGAATATTTGTTATTAACCTACATATTTACAGACACTGCTTCTTGCCAAATTTTATGATTCTAGGTCAGCGGGAAGTACCTAATAAATAGTAGCAAATTTTGGTTCCCTCGACTCGATACCTCCTCGCGCTCCTGAGATAAAGGGTCTTGACAGACAGACGGACAGACGGCCAACAAAGTTATCGTAATTATAAGGGTTTCGTTTTTTCTTTTTAAGGTACGGAACCCTAAAAACGGATTCAAACATTTGTATTTCAAAATGTTATGTTCTAATTGACTCCCTGAATTAGAAAGCTTTTTCAATTGAATGTGCTATCTAATTTCATGTAAAATCATTAACATAATAATTCGGATTGGTTTGACGTGAAACATCACAAACGTTATACAATTTAGAAGAAAGTCACTTATGAAGTTTTCGGTGTGCACTTGCAATTTAAGATATTAATAAAACATGATATAGTTCTTATGCAAAACACGAATTTAATTCGTGTTTACACAGTAGTGATGCACTATCCGATACGATACTTTACAGAATCGATGCGATACTTGGTTATTTTGGATCGATATAAATGATCTGCCTAGCCTTTTGTTGGGGTCGACTGCTGAATATCAGTATTTTTCATGGAGCGATCGCCTATCTGAACTCCACAACCCAGATAGTACCTACTGGGTAATACAATACCCCTTGGTAAGATTGGTTGTCAGACTTTCAGGCCAACTATCGTAACGACTGTTAAAGATCTAAAAGTGACAGCCGGGACCAACGGCTTAACGTCCTTTTTAAGGCACGGTGGAAACTCGGTATGTAGGATGGATGGTCACCCATCCACAGACCGACTTTGGGAAGCGCGGCTTAACCTTGTAGATCGACCAGTGCGACTGTTTATATTTAGCGACGAGCTCCTCTTTGGATAGACATTAATGAATACGATTAATGCTTGGATAGATACAAAACTCCTATTCAATGGAATGAATGGATAGTATCGTGTGACATTATATGATCATGTACGAGTAATTGTAATTTGCATCATCAATTAAATAAAAAAACACAAATGGAGGGCATAGAAGAATTACGAAGAATTCATGAATTTTTTTCTAGACTCTTACACCCGGATCTATAGTCAAGTTAAAGTAATTACTTGAGTTTAAGTAATTACTTAAGCAAACATTTTTATACAATAGACAAGAATTTAAACGAAGTAAGAACCGTCAATGAAAGGAAAGCTAAGAATTCTCACTTTTGTCTATTCTAACTTCCAGCAAATACTAAACTACATAATAAAAATCATATCTTAAATAATACTTTAACTTGTCTATAGACACAGGTATAACACCCGTATCTATAGACAAGTCAAAGTGATAACTTGAGTAAACATCATTATTTAAAATTCGATTTTTATTATATGTAGCTTAGTAATTGCTTGAAGTTAGAACTGTCAAAAGTTCGAATTCTTAGCGTTGCTTTCTTTGGCGGTTCTTACTACGTTCATTTATTCTTGTCTATTGTTTAAAAATGTTTGCATAATTAGTTACTTTAACTCAAGTAATTACTTTAACTTGACTATAGGGACGGGTCTTAGCGGGATTAATAAGTACATATAGTTTTAGAGGACAAAACGGTCCTAGAATCGTATGGCATTGTTGCTTGTAGAATGTAGATCCGGACTGATCCAAGGTATCGATACAAATGCGACAGTCGTGCATCCTTAATATACAGCAATGCTTGTCGGCACGTTCACTCGCTAGTCGCTTTGATTGCAGTTTCTTGCCCGTGTCATATGTCGGGCACTAATGATGAGGTTTTTGTCATCATTAGTTATAAATCAATGGAATTTCCATGTTGTTTAATGTGTATCGTGGAGAAATAGTCGGCGTTTGTTTAATACATTCTTAATGGAAAATATGACAAGAAAGTTTCTACAAAATGTGGTTTCAATTTAGAATTTTAAATCACGTTTGAGCAAGATACTATTATGGAAGAAAATAGAATCACAATTACTATTGTTGCTTATTTTTTTTCCATTAGGTAAGATTAAAAAAAAATCTAATTCATGTCTTTATTTTTCATTTATGCCATCATAAATAGTGGCCATAATAGCATATAATGTTTTAGAAAGGAAGCTTATAAATAAAAAGTTTCTACTTACAGTTACATCGATGCTTCGTAATGGTCTATTTTCAGGAATTTATTTCATAATAAATAAGAATGTCATTCGTAATTAAATTAGTTTTACCGCTGTAATACGTAATAATTAACTTTCAATAGGTAGTATTGCTAATTATGACGTTTTTTATTCGATTTTGAAAAGTGATCGAGATATCTTTGGCTTGCAATAAAACACGTGTGAATAACATAAACACAAAGTTTCGCCAGTAATCCAAAAGAGGCTAGGCAGAGCTTTACCTACATTTCGCCAGGTATGTTTAAATTCCATGTAATAGGAAACAAGCCTTTTGCTATTAACTGGACACAAATCCAGACTCCGCCGCTGCTACTGAGAAGTTCCAGATGGAAAAACCCAAAAACACTTTGCCCAGCCTGGGAAACGAACCCAGGCCATGATTATCTGCAGTAGCGCTTGCAACTACTAGACCAACGAGGATTCTTTTTTTCAAAACGATTTCACTATCATCTTTCACCTGCCCATATGCCAATTTATTTGGGGTCGGCGCAACTTGTCTTCTTCTTCAATACTTCTCTATTACTCGTCATGTAAGCAGTCACCTTCTTTCTTTTTATAGAAATCCTACTTCCTTCTATAAATGAGAAAGTTTGTGAGTGTGGATGAATGAATGTTTGTTACTCTTTCACGCAAAAACTACTGACCGGATTTGGATGAAATTTGGCACACAGATAGTCTATAACCTGGATTAACACATAGGATACTTTTTATCCCTGGAGTGTGATCCCGTGGGACAATTACCGAACTTACGCGGGTGAAGCCAGTTATAGCATGAGCTAGTTATAAATAATTATGAATTTAATATTAAAAGTATAAGCAGTCGTTAGCACAGCTTTGGCTTGAAATAAAATACATTTCGATACCTTTGGGTAGAAAGGTCGTATAAACCATTTTGGCCAAATTGAGTTATATATACCATTTTTATCAGAATTTTTTTCTCTATCGATCTGTATATACGAAATGCAGAAATTCGCACAAAAATGGTTAATACGACCCAGAAATTTTCGGTCATAGCCTCTTAAAAAAGGTAAATTTTCAATGTAAAAGCCGAATGTTTTTTTTTTTGTAGTTTTGTTATGATTTAATGACCATAATTTACATTAACTCAGGGCGTAAAAATAGTCGTTAATTGTAAATGGTTTATACGCCCTAACGTGTTAAATGCATTATCTAAACATAGTTTAAATTCGACGTCGTAAATCCAAAGGCAGTTCGCGACGTTGGTGTATAAACCATGTTCATTGCAAGAAGCACTTTACGACCAACACACAAGGCTTGCATTTGGCGCGCAGCGACAAGCAGAAGAGCGAGCGAGATAGATACCGGCGCATTTGTTTACTTGGATGCGAGTTCGCGCACTGAGCGTTTCGTCACATCGATACCTTTGGGTAGAAAGGTCGTATAAACCAAAACCCGACTTTTCAGGAGAGTAGAAAAACAATTTTTTTTACATAAAAATTCATAATTTTTTTGTTTTTGAAGTTATAAAAAAATGATCTATGAGAAAGGTTCTTACAATTTGCAAATGAAAAAGGTTAAATCATCAAAACCTATCTATCTGCTTTAGTTTTAAAGTTAGCTTGGATTTACGTCTAAGAAAAAATCAATTCTTGGTTAATACACCCCATGAAAATGTACTTTAAAAAAACTGTATAGGTCGTATATCCATTTTTGGTAAGCCTATGGTCACATTTACTGTCGTAAAAACCCATATATTTAGTTTTTTTGTGTATTAAAAACCATTTATAAACATAGATCAATTGAATTCTGACTAATAAACAATCCTGTTACTCTCAGAATTAGTAGGAACTCAATTATTATTATCCTAATACCCATTATTGGTCGAGTCAAATAAAATAACACTACCTGAAATACGAAATCAACATTTATTATTATAATACCTTCTAATGAACATTTACTATTATTTCAATAATGGTACAACATAGGTACCTAACAGGTTTAACATTTTTAAATTGAAAAAATAATTATAACAACTTAAACTGAAAAGTGAAATAAAAAAATCTACTTCGTCATAAAAAAAACAAAAAATATTCAATGTTCTAAATTAAAGGAATCAGGCATTTTAATCATTTATAAAATTATAACTTGATCGTTTTTTTTTTAATTTTTGTACATATTTAAATGTACTTAATTCAATAATGCAACTATCGAACGTGAAGTTAAAAAAATTACTAAATTACAATGGCCATCATAGAGGCTGCGAGAAAAAATCCTAGGCCTTATAATGTTAACGTAATGTAGTATTCATTAAATATTCTATGAAAGAAGAGACGTCACCTGATAAAGTTATATTATTTAAAAAAATCTGGCAATAAAGAAAAAGGTAAAGGAAGATCGAAAAGCTGTGCGATATTACCCGAACAAGGTGTAAGCAATGATACACATGAAAAGGTGATGATTATCATCACCTTTTATAAAAACAAATTGCAAATATCGGATGTACAATATAGAGATTTAAAACGTCTATGTGATAATGGCATTATACCAAAAAGGTACCACCATGATTATTTTAACTTACCCCATGGAAATGTGGCTGACTCTCTTACGCTAACCGACGAAGAAGACGAGGAAGAGCTAATTGAATAATACAATTATTATTATAAAAGAATAACTTTTCGTATTTATTTCTATTTCCATTTTCTATTTCGTATTTACGTAATTTCACATTTCGTTCGTTGGCAAAATATTATTTAGTAAAAAAACGAGACTATGTTTAATGATTGTATTCTTTGTCACCTAAAATTATGTTTTGAAAATATTTTTCTCAATTCATAATTCGTTTTAAAATAATATATAATAATAATAATAATTTATAGTAACAATTCATACATAATTTTAAACTAATTATGAATACTTTATATCATAAATAAGTTACTTTTTAGTGCATAAGTTAGTTACGTTTAGTGCTTGATCGTTTTTTATTTTTTTAGTTGCAATTCAATAAATTACTTAGTAAGTAAGCCTTAGTACAAAGGCTTAATTCAATAATTTATTGAATTAAGTACATTTAAATATGTACAAAAATTAAAAAAAAAAAACGATCTAGTTATAATTTTATAAATGATTAAAATGCCTGATTACTAAGTAGATTTTTTTATTTCACTTTTCAGTTTAAGTTGTTATAATTATTTTTTCAAATTAAAAATGTTAAACCTGTTAGGTACCTATGTTGTACCATTATTGAAATAATAGTAAATGTTCATTAGAAGGTATTATAATAATAAATGTTGATTTCGTATTTCAGGTAGTGTTATTTTATTTGAATCGACCAATAATGGGTATTAGAATAATAATAATTGAGTTCCTACTAATTCTGAGAGTAACAGGATTGTTTATTAGTCAGAATTCAATTGATCTATGTTTATAAATGGTTTTTAATACACAAAAAAACTAAATATATGGGTTTTTACGACAGTAAATGTGACCATAGGCTTACCAAAAATGGATATACGACCTATACAGTTTTTTTAAAGTACATTTTCATGGGGTGTATTAACCAAGAATTGATTTTTTCTTAGACGTAAATCCAAGCTAACTTTAAAACTAAAGCAGATAGATAGGTTTTGATGATTTAACCTTTTTCATTTGCAAATTGTAAGAACCTTTCTCATAGATCATTTTTTTATAACTTCAAAAACAAAAAAGTTATGAATTTTTATGTAAAAAAAAAATTGTTTTTCTGGTCTCCTGAAAAGTCGGGTTTTGGTTTATACGACCTTTCTACCCAAAGGTATCGATTTGCATAATAATAACGTTATTAGTTGATAAAGCAAGGTACAGTGGTCATGTGGGATAATTTGCATGTCTGCATGTGTGAGAAAGTGAACGCTAATGTACCGTTCATAATAGATCAGTCGTAATTGCTTAGTTTCTATAAATGTATACGTTTCTCTAGTTTGTAGAAATGTATACTTATAGTAATGTGGTAATTATTAGTTTAAAGTTCTTAGTAAGTTTTCATTTTGACCGCATTACTTTCTTTGGCTCAAGTGTCGACTATAATTGCACTATAGTAAGTAAATGTTTATGAAAGAAGCATGCTTGGCTTTAAAAAAAAAGAGACCGCATAACGAGCAGCAACATTAGAGAAAAACCAAAGTCACTGATGCTTCGTATACGGCCGAAGAACTGAAGTGCGAGCGCGTCCTGCACCGGTATCCACGAAACGGAAACAGAAATTTGAATTAAAAAGAGAAAATGAAAATGAAATGAATGGAAATTTGAATTTAAAAGAGTTTTAATGCCGTCTATTGTGCCTCTAACTTGGCCTAACATACCGTCGAGAAATATCTCTCAGGCATGCTGGTTTCTTCACGATGTTTTCCTTCACCGAAGCAAGTGCTAATAAAACAATTCGCTCATGAATCCGAAACATCAGAAGTCCGTGTCTTGGGTTCGAACTTGACACCTATGACTTGGCAGTCCAACGGTCACACCACTAGCCTAACACTGCTTACACAGCTGGGTACATTCTTCCCTTGAACAACATAAGTATATCATTCGTATCGTTTTTTGAAAAGAGAGCAATAAAACAATTGACAATCGCTTTCAAATATTTTAGGTTTTCTACAAGACTTGCAACAGATTCAATACAATGCATTACTGTAGCACTGAGATTTTTACAATAGCCTATTTACTAACTTTTTGCTTCTCATTTGCAATAATCTTCTTTAGGAGGCACCCGTGGCTAAATAATAACAGCCGCTCGGATCGATCTTCAGGTTAAGCCGCGCATGCCTAGGTTGGTCCGCGGATGGGTTGATGGGGTTTCCTCCGTGCCTCAGAAAGCACCTTAAATCGTTGGTTCTGACTGTCATTTGTAGATCTTTGACAGTCAGGTAGTCAGAGGCCCGAAAGTCTACAACCAGTCTTACCAAGGGGTATCGTATTACCCAGTACTAACTGGGTTGTGGAGGTCAGCTGGATCTGGTTAGACTGGAACGCGACTCCAACATAGTTGGGAAAAGGGTAGGCAGATGATGATGATGATGACTTGCATTATCTTCATTTTTCTTATCACCAACAAGAGAAAACTTTCCCTAAACATGAAATACCTTCAGACATAATAGTACTACTCTCACGACAAAAACAATTATACTTAATTCACTATTATTTCAACTGTTTACTTAGCGATCACGGAGTTTTTGTGTTTCTCACGATGCTTGTCACTTTCATTCGGTTTTTAGGGTTCCGTAACTCAAAAGGATAAAACTCTCTGTTATCTCGGGAACGCGTTGAGGTATCGAGTTCAAATTACATATACTTATTCAAACTACAGTCCCTTGAAGCTGTTAAAAAATCAAACTTCTAAACCAACGCACAGTGTTTCGACTAGTACAAGCTAGCGGGACAAAATTCATGACGTCATTTCCAGGAATTCGTGATAACAACTTGTAAACAACCCTTCCCAGGTAAGGAATTCTAAGAAATCATTTGTTTGTTACTTCAACAAGTAATTTTGTGGAGGGGTTAATGTTAATTATAAAGGAAGCGCAATTTTCATTTGTAAATAAGTTGCATTTTTAGCACACTTGTGACACCATCTCAAACAATTGATATTAAAGTCAAACGATTTTCTTGTGATGGATTGTACTATTGAAGGTATGTACTTACTATTTTGACTTGATTTTAAAAGAATACATGTACTGTTTTGCCGTAATTAGAGTTTATAAGTATGTTGAAAAAATCCCACATACTTTTTCTTAACTTCAAACTTTAAAGGGTTGCAACTTTTTTTATCCCAATGTATCCGGCTAGATTCTTCTGTATGTTATAATTAAAATATTCAGGCGTAGGTTACTTTATATTTTGGCTCCCGAAACCGCCCGTAGATAAAGTAATTTACTTTCTTTCAGAACGAGCCATAGCTATGACAAAATTGGAGTTTTTCGAAGAATGGTTAAAACATAATAAAACTGAAAGAGCAAGTCGCATTTTTGATCATTTACGTATACAACATAATCTACTAGATGCTTCTGAAGATTCACTGAGGAAACTCAAAATGAAAATTTCGAGCCTATCATCAAAATCGAACGGATCTTCTGAGAATGCTTTTGATTACGTCCGATCCTATAATTCAGAGAATTACCGCGAAAAAAATTAACTACATTACCACCAGAAGTTCTGCAGTTGATTGTCCCACCTTCATTAACATCCCAATCAACATCAGTTCGCGAATTTAGTGAAGGGGATTATTCATTATCGGAAGATTCTAGCGAATTGGAGAGTGGTGACGAAAAATCTTCTGATGATGAGTATTAGATTCGGCTTGGTAGATTTTTCTTTTATTGTTAATATGTTTACCTATTTTATTTTGTAGTAATTTTAACAATGTATTAGTTTTAAATTTTATATATTAGATATAACATTATAGTGGACGTACGGATAATTCTAATATTGTACGATTTTGTTTCAAGAATTATTTTATATGTATGGATAATTGTTGTTGTCTTGGACTATTATTGTATTTTATTTGGTAAAGTGAATAAATAAAAACCTATTTCACACATATTAACGATTTCAATTTTTAAATATCGCGAGACATTTTTGTCTATATATGGTACCTATATATATATATATATACTACATGTATGTATAGTGCCTTGCATGCATAATAAGTAGGCAGACGCAGCGAATTATAACAATCAAGGATATCACTAACAAAAGTAGAAAATTTGGTGACTACTTCCATCTTGCATCCACACCTTTGGACTTAGAGAACACAAAACGGCGTAAGACACCTTAAATATACGTAAACAATTAAAATAAGTAAAAAAATAATTTTGTCTCGCTAGCTTGTACAGTCAGCATCAAAAGTTGATGACCACATTTAGATTTTCAAAATCGCTGTACACCGTATTATACCTAAATCGCTGAACATGACAAGCGCCAGAAATGAATGATTATAATAAAAGGGCATAAGTAGGTGACCATCACTTTTCAAAAGTCGCTAAACAAAGTTATAGTAAAAAAAACATAACATTCTTCGTCTCTAAAGTCTCTGAACAAATTTTTGACCAAAGTAGCATACCATTGTTTATCTCTAAAGTCCCTGAATAAAATGAAATGTTTTTAGAGCTTAATATGTGTGTGTATTTTTTTCGGTAGGTATATGTGTTTGATAAATTAAGTAGACACATGCACATGTAAATCGCCACCCTTTTATTTATTATCAACAAAATTAAATTAAATGGTCGATCTTTAGGTTAAGCCGACTACCCATTACATACCCACCCCACCCCTACTTAGGGCAAACATTCGTGTGATGATGTGATGTAGATGATAAATAATTTCAACCGCAATACATCCGATACAAAGTGATAATTAAGTAGAAATATTATTTTTACATTACCCTTTAATGTAAAAATAATATTTCTACTTAATTATCACTTTGTATCGGATGTAGACCGTTTTTCAAATACCCACAACTATGTTTCCCAAAGAATTGAATTTAAACGAAATTTATGTGAATTTTGAAAATGAGTCTTATATGTATACAGATTAGGTTCTAATTCAATCGTAACTATAAAAATCATAAACTAAGGCTGGGTTGCACCATCTTACTTTAACAAATAACAAACATCGAAACTTCAGTTAAAGTATGGGTTAGGCCAAAAATGAGTTGCACCATTTGACAAATAGTTAAATGACGTCATAACTTTAACCCTAACTGTAACCGCTCACTTTCCGCTGGTTAGTGCTACTGTTTGTGTTAAATTATCCGTCAATTGTCAAACGCGTTGAATATAACCTCTAAACATCATGTCCCTGCTCCAAGAAATACTCGCGGAAACCAGTTCTGAAGACGAAAGCGATGATCTTGTCAGTGTTTGCAAGAAAATTGTAGTCCATGTTTTTATTTTCTAATATATAACTCACCGGAATCCGAAAAAGTTTAGTAAATTAGAAATTAAAAAAAGCTTTCTTGAATAATTTCGTTGTTTAGATAACAGACTAGCGCGGTGACCCTCATTAGGTCGACCATTGAGCGCAGCAAAATGATGACGTGTCATTATGTGATTGGATCATGAATAGCAGGTAAAAAAACAGTTTTTTTTGTGCCGAACTGACGCGTAAATGAAATGAAGTGACACTGATGACAGCACTAGACAAACGAGTTTTACGGTTATGTTTAGTGTTGCCATATTTAAAAATGTTACCCGCATCGAATTTGGGGTAAATCACGCCTCATTTGACTTGCAACCCCTTTAACTTTAACAAAGCTAATGAATTCGCTGGTGCAACACATTTTGCTATACCCGTTAAAGTCAGCGTTACTGTTAGTGTTAAATTTGACACAAACCTTAACTTTGACTTCTTCTATGGTGCAACTCAGCCTAAGTCGACGGTATGAATTTGAACTGAATCTGCGTGATTTTTAAAATGAGTCTTATTGCCTTACGAATAAGGTTATAATTCAATCGAACTAAAAGAATCATTAATTACGTCGATGGTATAAATTCAAACAGAATCTGCGTGATTTTTGATTGTGAGTCTTATAGCTATACAAATAAGGTTACTAATCAATCATAATACAGAAAGCTTAGATGACGTCGATGGAATAATTTTTAAGCGGAATATGCTTATGCACCCACTTCTAATATTTCTCGTTGATACTATGACAAAAAAACAAAATTATTTTGGAAAGTTACATTCGAAATTTACATCCATATTTTTTTTTTGACATGATTTTGTTTGGATAGGACAAGATAATATTTATAACTCTGAAGATAGTGACGAGCACTTTTTAAGTTTGCAGTTCAGCTACTTTTGATAGTATAAGTTTACACGCTACGAATCCGAAACAAACTAATGTTCAGTAACTTTTGTTATTTAAGATGTTAAGTTATTTTCGGACGTTGTCGTGATTACACTAGATAACCAAAACAAGCATTCTATATTGTTCAGTGACTTTTGTAAAACTGAATGTTATGATGTTTTCGGATACTATAACAATCAGCAATTTTTGACAAAATGGTGCTCAGTGACCTTTGACGAGTAGTGTTCAGTTAATTTTGAACTTTAATGATGTTCATTCAATACTGGCGCCCTTCTTGTTGAGCGATTTATGGGTGATATAATGTACAGTGATTTTGAAAATCTGAATGTGGTCATCGACTTTTGATGCTGACTGTACTAGACGAAACACTGTGCAACGTAAGAAAAAGATACGGCGGTTTACGCCGCAAAAAACATATATTTGGACACTCAAAGGAATCAAAATTTATAGGGTACTCATATCCCGTTGACCTAGAATAATGAAATTTGGCAAGAAGGATTGTCGTATAGCACAAGTAAAGGGAAAAAAATCGTAAATATGTAGTTTAATAACAAAATACCTACAAGTTTATACGGAACCTTCGGTGCGCGAGTCCAACTCGCACTTGGCCGGTTTTTATTGGTCCAGATGCAAAATAGACCGAGAAGGTGGGAATTATAGGCGTACCTTTATCTTTTAACTAGCTGTGCGCCACGGTTTTACCTGCCGTATGAAACGTTTGTGTTTTTGTGTATTGCACTTCCGTACGAAACAGCTGATTTTTGTAATACTTACCGAGGAAATTTATGGTTCGGAATGTACTGACTGTGCAGTGGAGGTCAAATAGGCAGTCGCTCCATGTAAAATACTGGTACTGTTGGTAGCAGCATCCGGTTAGTGTGAAAACCGACCTCAACATAGTTGGGGAAAGGCTAGGCAATGAACAGGGTCATTGCCTAGCCTTTCCTGACTGACAATTATGGCTTTTATGCAGACGAAGTTACATTTCCTATCTTCATTTTTAACATCGCGCCGTGAAAATATTTCTTCAATCTGTCATTTTGCTTTCGTTTCTTCTATTTCCGCGGTGGTCTTGCAAAATGCCATAAAATTCTGCAGGGTGATTGCGTAAACCATTGTCGGTGAACGATTGACATTAATTTCTTAACAATCGTTCGTATAGGCCTTTGTTTTCCGTCTTTCGTGTTGCTAAATACTACTATAGCGTCAAGTAAATTGTTTCCCTGGTTTAATTACCTTCGGTAAGATATTTTGGCGGAAAACAACATGATGACATGAACATAACATAACATCACCTCTGAAATCCTCACAGGGTCAGTTAAGTTAACCACTGCGCCAGTTATTTTTAAGTCTCATGTAATGGGGGGCGAGCCTGTTACTAATAATATCAACCGGGCCCAAATCCAAACTCCGAGGCTGCTACTGAGAAACTGCAGATAGAAAAAACCCTTTACACTAACTTGGGAATGGTAATGAAATAATTTAAAAATAAAGTAAAAGTAATTTAAAAATAATAAAAAAACAATTAATACTACTTATTTACTTATGTCCAACATTTGTTCGTGTGCATGCGCAGGTGTTTCTGCTGGTGTAAGTGTGAGTGTAAATGTGAGTGTAAGCGTGAGTGTATGTGTGAGTGTATGTGTGAGTGTATGTATGCGTCCGTTTTTCAAATAGACATTTCTATTAGATTGATTTGAGAAGATCTTCAGTCTCCTGGTAATTTAAATTTAGTAAGAGCATCATTTGTAGTTCAAATAGATACGGCTCTAGGCGGGAAAACTAGTTTCCAAAGTAACCAAATGAGTTGGACTGTAAGCCAGTGGACATTTCCCTATCATTGATGACCATAATGATTCCCACGACGAGAATTCTTCTACTTTTGCATTGTTTACTACGAATCACATTTATCTTTCATCTCACGCTATTCAAATGGCTTTCTTTGTATCTTTTGTTATTGTTGTTTTACTCAAAAGCTGTAATGACTACTAGATTCGTGATTAGAACTAGGTACTGTATTGTTGAAGCCCTTCTAGTATTTTAGTCAAACTTCTAATAGGTACACACGATTGATTATATATTAAACTCATACTGTCACTTGCAGGATATCTTCCGTGACATTTCATGATTTTGAGTTCCCGATATTTCGACGCTGTTATAAAGTAAATTTTAGTTAAAACCGTGAAAGTAAACCTTAGAACAGTACCTTACCTTACCTTAAACAGTGTTTGATTATATATTATTCGCTCACTACCTTTTGCTCGCGGCTACGCTCACGTTAATTTAGAATTTGTATTAATGTAATTCAGTCATGATTCTAAAGACACGTGGCTCCATCTTTGACCGCTGTATTTTTTGCGTTAGATATTTTTATTGCTTTACGTCATACTCGACTACCTAAGAAACCTCTTTTTTGGAATATTGAGGTAACACTGCGCTTTAAAAAAACTAAACAAAAAAAAGATACATTACATAAATAAAGCACTAAAAAGAAGTTACGATTTAAAAATAGCTCAACTTACTACATGGATATCGTAAATATGTTTATTTTATGATAATCTCAGAATATAATGAATATCTATTTCCGTTATGATTTGGTTACCAATAGTGTACAGTTATAACATTTTTAATTTAATAATAAATGTTTATGTGAGGTCACGGTTATTATTGGAATTTTAAAGTGTTCTTACTAACAGTTAGTTATTTTCTTTTAAGGTTAATCTTAGATCATAGAGATTATCAATTAGGTTTTGATTAAAGTAAGGTTAACCTTTTTTTTTTTTGGTGGGTGAGAAATCATCAAATGACTCCTCCCGCTCTGGGCGGAGCGGAAGGGAGTGTCGACTCTTACTGACTAAAAAACACCCATGTTCCTTCATTGGCCCTTGATGTTCCAGGGCCGCGGTATCTCTTTCGAACAGTCCCGCAGCCCTGGCAGGCACCGGCCCTTGCGGCCCCTCCCGTTTGCTGACATCTCTTTGAGGCGCGCGTGGAACACGAACGCGCCGTCGACACGGCCTGCCCGTCGTCATACGACGGACGGACGGCGAGCTAGCCCATTACTCGCCGTCCACAGGCCCGCGCCTACGGTGGCCGAGAGCCATCACGGCGTGGCCCCCGACGCCCGGTGCTTCTCCCGCGGCGGCTGGGACGTGAGGAGGTTCTCTCCCTCTCACGTTCCGCCGCCTCCTTCGCTAGCATGACTGCTTCGCAGAAGGAGGCGACGGCTTCCCATTCCCTCTCGCCCCGGACCATGGCTTGAACCAGGGCCGGACGCGAGAGGTCACCGCCGCCAATCGCCGCTACGAGGACACGGCGGTGCTCCGCCCAAGCGGAGCATACCTCCACGGTGTGCTCCACCGTGTCCTCCGGTCGATCCTCGCAATTGTAGCACCCGGGCGTTTCCTCCCGCCCGATTCGGTGCAGGTACCTCCCGAAGCACCCGTGTCCGGTGAGGACCTGCGTCAGGCGGAAGGTGAGGGCGCCGTGGCAAGTAAGGTTAACCTTCGTTAATGTAATTTGTGTCGCTGTGTCTAGAAGCATATTTAAGATCCCTCTCACCCGACCTTATATACCGATATTTTTTCGTGCACATTGAGTAAATTTGCAAAAGTTTTTTTAAACTTAGTTTCTTATAAATGTATATTTACTTTAAGAAGTGTGTAAGTCAAAAAGGTGTTAGAGCCAGGCCTACAATTAAAGAAAGTGATTTCTTTACCCGACTGCGCGACACAAAGGAGGGTAACACCACAGCGACAACCAGACGCCATATTATCAAAAAGAAAAACTCGTCGAACTACGTCAAGTGGGGTATCGTTGAATAGGTATTTAAAATGATTTTTAGATTTCGTTCATCATTTTTAATTTCAAATAACGGTTTAGGATATATAATAATTTAAAGTTGTTATTCAAGTTGTTAAGTTATTTTTATTTTTAAATATTTTCTTTTTTTTTTTTTGTTTGACCAGTGCGTTAATTTCATGGCATGGTCTCGTTTTGGATATTTATTAATGTAATAAACCTGTATTAGGAATAAGAGTGATAGCCACACTATTGATAATGATAGTTGTGAGTTGAATAAATAAATAAAAATAAATATTTCGCCAACAGCTTTTAAATTATTATTTTAACTCATCTTTTAATATAACTGCAGTATATTTGGAAGTTCATTATTTACCAAATGAGTAAAATGACATGGAATATTAATACAGTTGGATGTAAAAAACTCATTTCAAAGAGTTTAATTCAACCAGTAATTGTTATTTTTTTTCTTTATTTGTTTTTACTCTTATAATTTACATTTTTATATAAAATAATATTTAAAAAAAAATAGTAGCTCACCAGCATCGGGAATAGAGTCCAAGCTACCGCTGGTCAGGGCTCTTGAGAGAGGAACCTCCTAATAATACGCACCGTGTCCAGAAGTACAACCAGTTATTGGTTATTATCGGTATGTAATGCACATCAAGCTACCCGAAACTGTGAAATTTTCCCAATCAACCTTGCACCTAATGTTTTAGCGTTAAAATTGAAAATCTATTAAAGAATTTAGACAGATTTTAGTAGCTTGATGGGCTGGGGTTTTGGACTTACAGTTATGGAGCAAAAAAAATATTTAAAACTAAGTCAAAAAAATGCCTTATAATTGCAACTCGATCTGTATACTTATTTTACTTAGTCCAAACATTTCATTCAATCCCATTCATTAATCAAGACATATCACTCTATCAAAACCGTCGTGTCAATGGAATGCATAAGCGATTAACCTAACGGCTTAAACCACCACTAACGGCCGATTAATTTTGATGAACCGACAAATAACTGGAGATAATACTATAAACACCGGTTAACTTAATTGAAGAGCGTGTTACCAATAATTGGTCACTAACAGACTAATAATATAAAACGGTGGTTTAATTCCTGACTGCTTGGTGTAGACCACCCATAACTAACATCCTGTAAACCCCAAAGGGTTCCCTTTTTTTTTTTGGGATGGGATATCATCAAATGACTCCTCCCGCGTTATCTCTTTCGAACAGTCCCGCAGCCCTGGCAGGCATCGGCCCTTGCGGGCCCCTCATGTTTGCTGACCTCTCTTTGAGGCGCGCGTGGAACACGAACGCGCCGTCGACACGGCCTGTCGTCATAAGACGAAGGGAGGGCGAGCTAGCCCATTACTCACCGTCCACAGGCCCGCGCCAAAGGGTTGCCTAAGACACTCATATTTTGCCAGTAATCTTCCAAGTCCCATGTAATAGGGGAAAAGCTTAAGCATCAACCGGGCACATATACAGACTCCGTGGCTGCTACTGCACATTGTCCGACCCGGGATACCAAACTCAGGACTTCATGCTCAACAGCAGCGCTTGTGATCATTCGACCAACGAGGCAGCCACCCGTAATTAAAAAAATTAAAAAAATTAAAAAAATTAAAAAAATATATATGTATAAAAACATAATAATAAATAAATGTAAATTATATCAAGGGATTAGGAAACGATAATTGACATCAATGTACCCTCCTGTAGGGTAATAAAATTGTAAACTGCAATCTTCGTAATATTAACTTAATTTCATTAGGATGGATGCGCCAGGGTAGCCCGCGAAATTCAAATTTTCTTTGGTTTTTACAATTTGTACGTCAGTGTTAGGTTTATGTTGATGAAAATTGAGTCAGATCATTATAATTCTATAACTACATACATTTTACTGGCACGACTCATTTTTCATCAACATAGACAACCTGACACTGACCTGTAAATTGGAAAAAAACGTAAGAAAAATTGAATTTCGCGGGCTATCCTGGGGCTGGTGGCCTACCATGTCGTCTTAAAGCAGGAGTAATTCCAGTGTGGGAAAAAGATTGCGCTAGACGATTTGTATAGCTCAGTCTCTTTCTCACACTGGAATTACTCCTGCTTTAAACGTCATAGTAACAAAAAAAAAAACAAAAAAAACAATGAAAAAAAAAAAACAAGCGCGTGCGTACCCCCTGTACGCACGCGCTTGTTTTTTTTTGTCATATTGTAATTATGCACGTCATGTCACTGCGACGAATAAACATATTTTCTTTCTTTCTTTCACTGTCTAAACTTCGATGTTTTAAACGAAGCATTTTTTTTTCAATAGCTTCGTTTATGACGAAGTGGGCCCAAAGGAAGGTTTTGGAAAAATCTGCCTCTGAGAGGGTTTTATAGGGAAAAAAAGTTGGTGCGAATGTTCATAATTGCTGCCTGTGGATAAACATGGAGAACGTCTTGTCAACAATATCTCTATAATGTTTATAATGTTGTAATACACGATCCTAAATTGAACAGATCCTATCTCTAGGTATGCATATAGGCAGGAAAAAGCAAGGTAGACATAGATCTTCCTCAAGTGTTCGATCCCAAAATCGATGGCAACTAATCTTACTAAAGCTAGCACTTCAATTTAAGACACAGTAACACCACGAAAGCTTTAACATCGGCTTGATGTTAAACTGCATTTAAAACACAGCCGCTAGCACTTAAACCATACTGAACCAATCTAACTAATACACTTATCTCTCTAATCTAGGTTTAAGCACATACCCCGAGACATGCACTGCGCTTTTCAATCTAGGTGCAACTCGCGTGCTGATCCAGATTCGGGAACGTTGCCAAAACATACACCTTCATTACTTAGATTGGTAGCACTGCAGTTGAAATGTTTTTATATTGCAGGTGTATTTAGTTTTATTAAGTTGGTATACTGTAATGGAGTAATATTCTTGTTTTGAGGAGTAGGAAATTGTGTTTTATTCAAATACAGGTCGTAGGTTCAATTTAAATCGAGGTAAGCACTTGACTGCCTCGTTGGTCTAGTGGTCTCAAGCGTGACTGCTGAGTATGAAGTCCTGGGTTCGATTCTCAGGTCGAGCAGTGTTATCGGATTTTTCCATCAGAAATTTCTCAGTAACAGCCACGGAGTCTGGATTTGAGCACGTTTGATGGCAATTTCATTCGCGCCACTCGCGGTCTGCGAATGGACGTTTCCTGAGGATGCCCCGTGGAGGGGCGATACAAAGCGAAACAGTTTTCCAGCATGTCATGTGCAAATTTTTGCGGGCGGGAGGGCAGTGCTGCATCCTGCATCCAAGCTTGTGTCATTTTCGCGGAATTAAAACTAAATATTTTGCATAAAATTTAACATCACGCAGTTAGCAAGTAAACTAAGCAATGGCTCTCCCTCTTCCGTGTGAGAAAATTTCACTATAGCGCCATGTACCAATTATTGATACACTAACCACAAGCTAGAATAGTATTATTTCTCCAACATATTTCCTTGTGTGAAGTCGTTTTATTATTTAGAAAAAGTCAAGATTAAAGAAAGTTATCACACGAAGTATTTACTTTTCCGTTACATTATTATCTATGACTTTTACTATTTGTGGTTGATGTACAGTCGACAGCACGTCAAGCTACTACAATCTGTCAAATTTCTTTAATAAATTTTCAACTTTATCTCTAAAGCATTAGGTTCAAGTTTGGTTGGGATAATCTGACAGTTTCGGGTAGGTTGACCTGCTGGCGTCTGTACATACACTATTTTCCTTTCACTCACTCACACTCTCTACCATCATAATATTGTAGTTTACTGTCGCATTGATATATTGGGAGTAACTGATGATGTGGTTCCGGATTCGATTATGAATGAATGAACGAATCTTTATGTCTTTGGCAGGAAGCTCTCTGTATCCGTTTGGATTGTTATAAATACAAAACTTAGATTATAATCAAGATGGCGAATGGAGTGCTTTAAGCAAGGTGTCCATGAACCCATCATGGAGACGTCAACCAAGTATTCTTTACATCAAATTAAGTAACTTTACGCATAAAACATTGCTGGGAAACGACATTTTTTTGGGTGAAAAATCACGTTTTACGAAAGGACTCAACGTAACACACTCAAAACATTGTAGTGATGGATGCATTGATTAGTAAACGGGTCATGGACGTATTTAAAGTAACGTTATAACCGTAAAAACATGTCTTTAAAAAAAAAAATGTAAAAAAGTTGGAACTTTGACCTCCATATCTCCGTAATTGGAAGGTTTCCACATACGGTTCAGAACAAAAAAATACCACAATGATAGGGAGAACAAGCTTTTAAGATTCGTGAATGCTCTACTTACACCAATTATATTAGCGCATCTACAGATATTTATAACATTTTACAGCGATTACCTACCAATCTTTCCGCCAAGCTTAATGATTATAAGAACATTCTTATTTGTGTACTAAAACTATAGGCATACAACTATAAATACAAGTGGATTACTGTGGATATGTGTTAATACTTTGAGTATTTTCTAGCAGGTGCAACATTGTCGAAAAATCATTACTCAATGACGTAATGTAATACTAATAACACAACCTCTTTGCTTATGCCTTCAAGAAATTCCAACAATTTTAATGAAATAGGAGTTCTAATAAACGGGTTTTACCGAATTTTTTCCGGAACCAAAAAAAGCGAACGGAAATAATTAAAATAATGAAATCTACAACAAAAATACTTACCCAATAACCAAAGAACTTAACTCCCAAAGTTCACCACCTAAAAATCTATTTTAGCTTTACGAAAATACAGTATAATTTCAGTTGTAAGTGGGATGTAACGTTAATAAATTAATACGAAACCCCCAGAACAATGTAGGGTGTAAATCTTTGGACTACAATGCGCTATAAATTATCAATTGAATGGTATTAGCATGTCGAACGGAAATTAGCGGGGGCAAAACAGGCCAGTAATATATGGTGTACACCCAATGGGCTGGAAATAGGAACAGGAAGAATATGGCAATGATGCCCGTGTTCAATGAAAAGCCGAATTGATCGACCTCGGAGGTCAGGACATAGATGTTGGCGATTGTGAATACTTTGGATAGCTTTAAGGGAAATAAGAAGTTCCAAAACCTGATAACCAACTTTACCAAGCGTCTTTGTTTATAAACGGTTAGCTGTAAGTGTGGTGCTAAGAAAGTGACCATACGAGGCGGCCATAATGAGCGTTATTTCGATGGGATAAAATCCAATGGTACGACACGGTGTCGAGTACCGTCGTCCTGACCAAAGCGAGACGAATGCTTTCCTTTTCGACTTTATTGCTTGAATATAAAGTGTTTTCTGACTGGTGTCGATAAGTGCAATAACTCCGTAAGCATGCACCTATCAAACCTAACAAAAAAAACGGATGCGAGTCTGACTCGTTCCACAAGAGTCTTGACAGACAGACAGACGGAGAACGAGGTGGTTTTATACCTAAGGGTTTTGTTTTTGTTTAGGTAAGGAACGCTAAAAATATCGATTTAACCTCAAAATCATCTTCTTCATTGTTTGGACACCAGACCTAGACCCCTCATAAAATAGTTCCCTGAAAGACAGACCGTACCACTGCCACTGCTACTGGGATGGTCAATAATGGCTGGTCTGTTCAATACGACTCCCAAAATGTACGGCTGCCATGTTATTGGCGAGCGATGGCGTGAGAATGATGCATGTCTGCAGAATGGCGACGAATCGTTGTGTATCTGTTATTTATTGTTTTTGGCATCAGTGCCCGGGTTTCATATAATCTGGCACCAACTTACTGTGTGCAGTATCGTATTGTATGAGAGATGCTCACAGTAAATATTGTGTCTTTAATCCGGTTAGATTTTTAGTTACACGGCTTTTTTAACTCTTTAAAGAAAGTAGGTTCTTTTTAGCTCTGAATGACCTGGGGGTCTAAAATGGCCGCTTTAGCAGAATCATAACAGAATAATAATATGAATTACGTTTAAATTCGTAAAATGGTCACAAGGTGACAATTCATAATAGGTACGTCTATGACCATTTTAAGAATTTGTATTCTGCTAAAGCGGCCATTTTAGACCCCCTGAACATTATGACGAAAAGCTATTAGGGTCTAAAAAAACAGCAGTATTACCTTTATAAAAAAAAACCCACTGCAGCGACGTGAACTCGGAGATCAGAAATCTGAACAACAATATTGTCAATTAATCAATCATTTATTTATTTGTTAACATAGGTACACAATAAATACAGATCTTAGGTTAGTTAAACAGGGCGCAATGTTATGCCAAGAGGCGTACATTTTTTTTTAATTATAAATAAATAGTAAATAATAGTATTTCTAAATTAATTCATCATTTAAGTATTCGTCAATAGTGTATTAACATTTATCAATTAGAAATGATTTCATTCGTTTTTTGAAATGTGTGGCGTCTGAAATTTTATTGTAAACTAGCTGTTGCAGGTGACCTTCGTTCGCGTAAAATTATTATTAAAAAAATATTACTTCCCTTTTTCAATCGAATTTTGTTACCAATTTCAAGGGTTTTAATTTTTTAGCATGGAACCCTAATTATTTTTCTAAAATAAAAGTAGTTTATGTTAGACCTTATAACATCACCTATCTGCTAGTAAAAGTCCCGTCAAAATCGGTCCAGTCGTTTCGGAGATTAGCCGGAACAAATAGACAGACAGACAAAAATTTACAAAAATGTGTTTTTGTTTTAAGTACCGTATATACTTTCATATGCATTCAGTAAAAAGCTGTTATTTTGATCAATTTTATTTATTTGTAGTATGTATGTATAGATACGTGGAGCTATCCCTAAAACACTCGTTTTTGCTAATGCAGCATAGATTACTTTTATACATATAGTAATGCAGTTAAATTTATGATTGATTACATTACACAGACAATTTCTTTGTCGCTGTAAGTCAAAGCATCTCAGTTAAAACACGAAGCTTTGCAGATGCGCCTTTTTCGTATAAAGAGTGAAAAGTACCCTAAACGCAGCCGAAAGGCACGAATTATCCTCCCCGTCATTGCGTTTTTTTTTGTTCTGGACCATATCTGGGAACATGCCAGTTACAGAGTTCCAATACAAGTTTTAAATGTTATAACTTTATTTTAAATACCATCACGACCCCCTTACTCAATGCATTCATCAGCACAATTTTTTGAGTGAACATTGACTCCTACCGTAAAACAGTGATTTTTCAACCAAAAAAAAAAGTCGTTTCCCAGTAATCATTTTTGCGTACAGTTACTTTGTTTGATATACAGACTGCTATGTTGGCGGCCTCGTGAAAGCTCCTTTCACACATTGTATTAAAGCTCATATTACTTTATTTCTTTTCAATAGCGTACGCCCTTTTTGCATACGGCAACCAAATAAGTGTGGTCATCAAAATACTCAGTCCTTTTCTTTACGAGAAAAAGCTTTCGCACTGCCCTATCTGAATAACTATAATTATCATCATTACTACTAACAAACACAGCTATCCCAAAGTAAACATTGCCATCTGCAGCGCTGCCTACCTCATTACTGCTTAATAAGGTATCACACGAGGTATTTGTACTTTCTAAGTGGCTACTTCCCCAGTTACTGTCTAGCGCACTTTCCCCGAGCTTACGAGCTAGTGGATAGCTTATGAACTAGTTGATTTTCTGGGATTGCTGTGTGTATGGTCAAGTCATAGAATAATTGAAACTGAACGCGGTTTAGATGTGCTGATTGCGTTCAGTTTCACTTGTGAAATTCAACCTTATAAGATTAGATTTTAAGGAATTCAAAGCTTTGACGATTCACGTCTTAACTTTTAGAACAATTACAACACCTTTCCGTGTGGAAAATTCGTCAAGCACACAAATGAACGGGCAGACTCAATGCCATTGACATGATCTACCAGTTCATTGATACTCTGGAAGTATCTTCTACCACCTGAAATACAACGAAAGGCGCTTGATCTCCGTCATTGCGATCATTTTTTTGTTCTAAACCATAGCTGGGAACCTTCTAGTTACGGAGATATTGGGGGTCAAAGTTCCAACTTTTTCACAAGTTTTTTTTTAAATACATGTTTTTAATGTAAGATTTTTACTTTAAACATCTCCACAATCCCTGTACTATTCAATCCATCTATCAGCACAATGTGTTGAATGCGTTACATTTTTGTCCTACCGTAAAACGTGATTTTTCACCCCAAAAAAAAAGTCGTTTCCCAGCAACAATTTTTGCGTAAAGTTACTTAGTTTGATGTACAGAGTGCTTGGTTGACGACTTCGTTAAGGGTCTTGTTAGAACCTGTATATTGGTAAACTACCTTTTGAAGGTTTGTATCTATTGGGAGTTGATAAACCAAAAATGGGGAAAATTTTCCCTATGACAAAATAACTCTGAGTCAACAATGCAACAGCAATGAATAACTTTACACCAAAAGCTTTTCACAAAAATACAGAAACCGTACGTCAAAAAGCATCTTTGTAATCTAAAATCCGACGCACGACCCCATCCTTTAAGTGAAGCAGCTTGCCCGACTTGGCACACCCCCAAACAGGCGAACAAAGCAAATATTCTTAAAGACAGACTGCACATAACATAACATCACGTTTGAATTCTTCGATTAGATAGGCAGGTATATAACTGTAGTGAGTACACTGCACAATTTGTGTTATGTTTCAGTCCTAATAGGCTGCGATGATGAGATGAGCGAGGGATGTGTGTGTATCTAACCAATAATATCGCTTCTTTTTCACAGCTTGATGTAATCTAGCTATGTGATT
This sequence comes from Eurois occulta, assembly GCA_950022335.1. Classification (NCBI taxonomy): domain Eukaryota; kingdom Metazoa; phylum Arthropoda; class Insecta; order Lepidoptera; family Noctuidae; genus Eurois; species Eurois occulta. The sequence continues at coordinate 18,676,637 of OX465485.1, read as the reverse complement.
GGTTAGTTCGACACACATCCCTCGCTACGCGTCCTTGCTCATCTCTCGTGGAAACGCAGCCTTAGACAGCGAGCCATTGTCCTCTACTGTGTCGAAATCAAGTCTTTAGGGTTGTAATTTGTAAAAAAAAATGCAAATGTGTGTTGGTCGATGTAGGGTTCGGTATCGAAACTAAAACTTTTTCTACAGTGACTTTGGAACTATCAAAGAGTAGGTTAATTAGAAAGATAAGCCCACTCTAAGGCGCGGTTTATACAGAAGAGACATAGCGAGGACGCGGATAATCAAAGCAACCTAAAACGAACCTAATACTTATGTCGCATAGCGCCGTTTTTGTCCGAAAGAGAATTGCGTCCGCGCTTCCAGGCGACGCGCGACGCGACGTCAACGCCACCAGGTGACTCGCCCGAAAAAACGACGCTGTGCGACATAACTATTAGGTTCATTTTAGGTTTCTTTGAATATCAGCGTCCTGGCCACGTCTCTTCTGTATAACCCGCGCCTAAAGCGTACGTTTCTGTGGATAAAAACGTAATAATTGTATTCGGTATAAATATGATTTGGATAAGATTTCGAAATAGGTTCTCAGTACAGTACGGCTCTGTCTAACCTTTCGATGTTAACAGGCGTGATAGACACATAATGCTATCTATATAATTATCTTCTTACAAGAAAATCCACTCATGTATCTTCCTAGTAGAAAATTATATTAGTATTAGATACTATAACGGTCTAAAATTGACAAGATTTCAATTACTGGGTCAGTAGAGAAGCTCACTAGTACAGTAAAGTGTATATTATACTGATAGGTAATCATTATATTTTATACCTAATCAAATTAACCTGTTCTACTAACTCTAGGATTATTTATTTAATTAAATTACTTGTTTACGATTACCAGCAATCTGAGTGGCACTTTACCAACTTTACTAGTAAGCGTGTTAAGTTCTAAAACTTAATTGCATTGTTGGTCGAGTGGTCGCAAGTGCGACTGCTGAGCATGAGGTTCTGGGTTCGATTCCCGGGTCGGACAAAGTGATATTGGGCTTTTCCATAAGAAATTTCTCAATAGAAGTCACGGAGTGTAGATTTAGTCAATAGGCTAGCCCTCTATTACATAGGACTTAAAACATATCTGGCGAAAAGTGTGCGTACTATTAAGTACACCTCTGCCTAACCCTTCGGAGATTACAGGCGTCATTACGGTGATGATGTTATGTACTAAGACTTGGCTTGATAATATGCTTATGCCAGTCTATGTGAGCAGTGGTGGCGTATGTAGTGACGGTCGCCACTTACATGACACAGGTCTTGGGTTCGATTCTAGACATTCCCTTACTAAGTGCTTCATTTTTTATCACCGCTGCGCTCAAAACGAAGAAAGAAAACATTGTAATAAAACCTATATGTTCTCTTTTTTAACCTATATTGTATTACAGAGAGAAGAGTGCAAGGATATGGGGGAGGCCTTTGCCCAGCAGTGGCACAATATAGGCTAAAGAAAAATTAACCTGTATAGTCCCACGGCTGGGCAGAGGTCTTGCCCATAACCTTCCACTCTTCTCTGTGCGGTTTTCTTTGGCCACTCTTGCACAAACGCACGCATCAACTGTCTGTATGTCACGCCAACGTCTAGGCCTCCCTCAGCGACTGCGTCGATGCATGTTCTAGAACAAAAATTGCTAATCACACTACGAACTTGAAAATTCACCCCAAAAGGGGTTAAATAGAAGGTGAGAGTTTATATTTTTGGCGATGGAAAATCCCACCGGCATCACACGGCTTGTGATAAAATAATTTAAATAATACTTAATGGAAGCCAGGAATACACACACACGACATTGTTATAACACTGTACATGGTAGCATGAACATTAAACCGTAAACTACAAAGATCTGGTTTAACAAGATTATTAAGAAGATACAGGTATAAGTTATGATATAAGGATTTATTCATGATAATCCCACGCAGTAGAGATGTTAACAGTATTTCAAAGTGGTAGAACAAGAAGACAGAATTTCTACATTCTAATGCATGAAGAATTATTTCGACACTACCACTTGGAATAATTTGATAGTGCTGGTAAAGTAGACAGTCGCTTCATATAAAATCAAATATTTACGAGCGATAGATGGGCCAAGCAGAAGAAAATTGTAAGTCAATACTTGTTATTAGTTAGTAACAAGTCGCTCTGTCTCACGTCACAATGCCCGCTTGTCAGATAAAAATGTTCTAGATCCAAATTTTATCCCTACTTCCCTACTATAATATAATATTATAAATGCGAAAGTAAATCTGTCTGTCTGTCTGTCTGTTACGCTTTCACGTCTAAACCACAGAACTGATTTTAATGAAATTTTGGTACAGAGATAGAGTTGACCTTGAGAAAGAACATAGGATAGTTTTTATCCCGGAATTTTGAAGAGTTCTCTTGGAAACGCGATATAACCGAACTCGACGCGGGCGAAGCCGCGGGCGGAAAACTAGTTTTAAAATATTCTCAATTTCCTGTAAACTGTCAGTTACATTCAGTTAGACTGGAAGCCGATTTCAACATGTTGAGAATGAGCTAGGTAGATAGATGATGACTTGAACAAAGTGATGGATGACAATTATAATGACATAACCAGCTTACTTGAACTTGACCCCAGAGTCACTCAGTTACGTCATCATGTTGCAAGGCACACATTGTCTACCAACACTCAAAATTTAACCACACTTGGCATCGAAATAATCTTAGCTAGGTACTTAATTGACATTAGCGCTCATAAGGGATAGTAATTAATAAGCCTATTCTATGAAAAGGCCTTCTGTACGTAAAAGCGAGTGGGCAGTAAGCTACCATACGGGCTCAGTGGTAATTATCATTAACACTAGAAACGGAATATTTGCCATGTTTACTGTTTGTTTGAGTTCCCGATATTTCGGCGCTGTTGCAACCAGTTTATCTGTGATCATAGTGCTTGCCAGACCGCCAAAATATCGGGAACTCAAAAGAAACAGTAAACTTTACATGGTATATATCCCGTTTCTAGTGTTAATGAGAATGTTAGTGACCATGACAGTTTAAAATCTCAGTGGTAATGTGTTCGATAATTATGTGATAGGAAATAAGTTAGACCCTTTACAATTGGATACTCAATGTTCTTAAATAGAAAAATGAAACGTTGAAAATAAAAGCACAAACAATTGTACACATTGGCCCGTGTAAATACCCAAAATCCGCATTCAATTCATCAATTTATTTCAAAACCATATTGTCGACCAATCCATTAAAAAGATTCACATTCATCAATGAAAACCGCATCCAACTGACATTTTCATTAAAAACGGTTTCGGTTCACTAAAATAGCATTTCCAATGATATTTTAATGAAAAACCAAAGGCCTGAAATAAGAGTTATTTAAAATGGAACCGGTGCGGAATGCGTGGCGTTGCATTAACAAAAACTTCTGTCCATTATTTTGCAGTTGGACATAATTAATGCGGTGGGCGCTCACGACATGTCGACACAGTTGGGGATAAGCAGAGAGAAAAACTAGTTAAAAGATTCAGCTTTATAATAAGCCATCAAAAGAAATAAGAGATTCTTCATCAGTTTGGCCAACCAACCATAATAAATCATAACTTTGGTAAACAATTATGTTTTTTACTTAAGATATTTTGTTAAGTTTCTCATATTTAAGTGATCTATTCATGTTCTTTTGATAAATCAATCGCATTAAACTGAAAAAATTCAAAATGATTTCGTAATGAAGACGAAATAATGAGGTAGGTATATTTAAAAGTGCAGCGTTTATCAAAAAGGTGTGGTCATGTTTAGAGATGCTGATTTTTGTTTTTGGGAATACGATCTTGGTTCTATGAAGAAAGCTTTTCACTTTGATGGTTTGAATCACAACCATAAAATTAAATATGGCTACACCTTTTGTAACAATATTATGTAGTACTAGCTGTTGCCCGTGACCCTCGTTCGCGTTATTTTATTATAAATGAAAAAACTTATTTGCAAAAAATAAAACCGACTTCAAAATCACAAAAAAGTGAAAAATAATTTTAGCTTCAGAAGTCGGTGCCAAAAAACTGAATCAAACAAACTAAAGTCACCAACTTCTGAAGCTAAAATTATTTTTCACTTTTTTGTGATTTTGAAGTCGGTTTTATTTTTTGCAAAAAAGTTTTTTTTTATTTTTAGTTGCAATATCCAATACAAATATTTTCTATGCGTTCATTTTACATTGTAAACCATACATTTCATGGTAATAGGCTTATTCTTACTTCCTTACTAATATTATAAATGCGAAAGTAACTCCACAACAACAAACAAGTAACAGACTTCAGAGTCAAATGCTCATAAAATAAAAACTAATGGACCTACCTGAATCAAATTTTTATGGGACCAATTCGAAACTATTCCACATCAAACAAAAAAGAATTACGTAAATCGGTTCCGAAACTTCGGCGTAATCGGTGTACATAAATAAAAAATAAAAAAAAATATACCGGCCGATTTGAGAACCTCCTCCTTTTTTTTGAAGTCGGTTAAAAATACCTTTCCAGTAATATTCCCGTTAAAATCGGTCCTACCGTTTCGGAGAATAGCCGGATTGTAAAAAATGTGTTTTTGTTTTAAGTGCCGTATATATTTTTTTTCATATGCATTCAGTAAACAGCTGTTATTCCGATATTACAAACAGACACTTCAATTTTATTTATTTGTTGAAATATTATTAGGTGTCTCATAAATACAATGTAATTATTAATTTATTCATCTGGTATCATAAGGTAAATTAGTTTTATTTTTAGACTGGTATCAATTAGGTAGAAAATATTTAAACTGAAAGAGAAAGGTTTTAGCATATCATTTATTTATTCAGTTGGTAACATTCTATTTAAAAAAAAAATCATTTCGAGCTGTGGATTTGTATGAAACACATTGCATGATTGTTCGAAATTCAAATATGCTAGTCGTGTTTTATTCATTGAACAGTCATGTTCGCGACTTCTTGCTAAAAGGCTGAACCTAAGTGAAATAATAATTAGTGGAATTAATTATGCGTAATACTTAATTATTATCGTTCGCGGACTTAATTTAACCCCGCCATGGACAGACACACGCACTAGAAGGACATACACTTTACACTTACACACCTTACATCTTAGCTTTACACTTTATTGGTGGTATTCTTTAGCAAGGTCAGTTGTGTAGTATTAAGACATAGGACTCAGACTACCTTGTTGGTCGCAATCGCGACTGCTGACCATGAGGTCCTGGGTTTGATTCCCGGGTCGGGTAATTGTTATTGGGTGTTTCCATCAGAACTCAGTAGCAGACACAGAGTCTGGATTTGTGCCCGGTTGACGGCAATAGGCCCTATTACAAGGGGCTTAAACATAACTGACAAAATGTGAGTGTACTACTATTAGGTACAACGCTGCCTGATCCTTCGGGATAACAGTCGCGATGTTATGGTACGTTTACATTGAATTTCATACATTCAATTAGTTAATTAAAGTCATGCAGATTGATCCGTATGTGGAACATAATATGGTATTCAGAAATCGCTTAGATTGCAATGTTCGAAGCGAACCAATACCGTTAAGTCTATCAAAGTCTCATCTCGCAGGCTGCTATGAAATTGATTCAAATCAAAACGTCAAAGTGCAGGCTGTGAGTAAATCGGTTTTGTGTGTGAATTCTGTTGAAATCTATCTAGAGTACGTTATGCGCATAAAACATTGAACTTATGTCCAACAACGTTTTCATATTATGATTGCGAGTCAACTCATATAATTATCACCTCGTAGAATATGGCGGGACGAGCTGGACAAAACCAACGTCCAGTGGTCCACATTAACCCTGGATAGAAACCACTTGAAGTCATGGGCTTTGCCCAGCAGAGGGATGACGAAGGCTAACAGTATCAGTGTCATCATCTGCCTAGCCTTTTCCAAAGTGTGTCGGAGTCGGCTTCCAGTCGTACCGGATGCATCTGAATACCAGTATTTTATATAAAGCGACTGCCAATCTGACCTCCACAAACCAGTTAGTACTGGCCCCAAGTAACACAGGAAGCATTTTAAAATACGAATAGTAAACTTATGTAAAACTTAAGGTCCGTATAAACTCTTATAAAAGTTCACCGAGCGTCTTGATGCTTTATATTGGTATTTCAAAACCATTATGATGCTTTACAATGTATAACGGTTGGATAATGGCCTATCAAAATGCTTTTCTAAAGCCTTTAGTTTTAGTGCAGCTAACCACAATGCAGCTGTACAGCTTTCAGCTGTTTTTAGTGTCTTAGGGTTTACAATAGCATTTATAAGTAGTAAGATAATGCCTATTGCTGCTTAATAGCATAAACCTGTACCATTGTAATGCATCATAAATCCAGTATACAGCTTTCAGCTGTTTTTAGTGCCTTAGGGTTTACAATAGCATTTTAAGCAGTAAGATAATGCCTATTGCCGCTTAATAGCATAAACTTGTACCATTATAATGCACCGTAAATCCGTTATACAGCTTTAGGTTGTTTTTAGTGCCCTTTGTTGTGTTATAGCACTTTTAAGTGCTAAGTAAAAGCCTAATACTGCTGAACAGCATAAACGTGAATCAATATAATGCTTGCATTTTTAAAGATCAACTGAGTGCTGTTGTGCGAGTAACAGCTCTTTAATCAAATACACGTGAGTTATTGTAATGCGTAAAGCTATATATACATTCACTTTACTGTATTCTTAAAACCATTTGTCGGCCATATTGGGGAAAAGCACATAAAATATAATATGTGTATACATCAACAAATAACAGCATTTTTTTATGGTGTGTTGCCTAACCGTGTGTGTAATGATTATGATAATTATGCTAATAACAAAATTAAGTTGTGATTATTCAAGTAATACAAATTCTGAAATGAGTTTTATTGTTTTGCTCAAGGATCCCCAAAATTACTTTCAAGCAATGGCACTATTTCAGTCTTCATCAAGTCTATTGGTATATCGGTGAACCCTTAGAGAACTACTTTATAGCCAATGGCACTACGGTGGTTCATCAAAAGTCTTCTCTCTGGCCTCTAGCTTAACTATTGTTCACGTGTGACTATTTATGCTGCTGACTGCATTAATTGGCCTTTATAAAGGTTCACCGGGCTATTGTAGACTCACGCCATTTTGAAAATATTTTATAACCAAAAAATATTATCATTCGAACCTATTATAATAGCAATAGACCTTTATTATAATGATTTAACTTAATTTAATACTGCCCAATCAATACTATTACGTTAATTATGCAAAATTCATTCTAGACTAGGAATAAAAAATTGTTTTGATTATTTGATTCATATTTTTATATAACATTTTATATCAAAACTACAAAATATCGAAGGCGCGTGAAAATTTTCAATGAAACTTATATAGATATTTACAGTAAACTACATTGCGTTTAAAATAGGCATGAAATAACAAAAGAGTCAAAAACTTAGCCAGTATTATAAATTTTATTTTAATGCAAATACAAGTATGGTGTCACTCAGTTTTGACGATCTTCGTCCATATTATATTGCTGGACAAAGTAGTGAAATTACAACGTTAATTGTAATATAACATTTGTGCCATGGTATTAGAGATGTTTTTGCAATGATGATTTAAGTTCTAACTGTGAACACTTACAAAGCCTCAATCATGCTTTTAGAACAATCTTATGCTAGTCTAATGCTTTTGTAATGTAATTAACATCTTCATTATCAATAATATTGCTAGTATAATGTTTCTGTAATGCGATTGGCAACTTCATTGACCGTAATAATGCTTCTATAATGCGATTCGCAACTTATTTGGTCACAATAATGCTAATATAATGCGCCTGTAATGCAATTAAACAACTATTTGTGAACTTATTTATGATCTAAAGCCGTATAATTTGTGCCCAAATTAGCATTACAGTAGCCGTATAAACGTTTGTAATGCTATCACAGAACTAACTCAAAATGCGAAAACGATACAGAAATGCTGTAAGTCGGCCGATATAATGCTTTGATGTGTTACTTGGGGGGTAATACGATACCCCTTAATAAGACTGGCTGACAGACTTTCGGGTCACTGACTACCTGTAACGACTATCAAAGATGTACAAATGACAGCTGGGCAGCCAACAGCTTAACGAGTTTTCCGAGGCACGAACGAAACTCGGTATGTAATGGGTGGTTACCCATCCACGGATCAACTTAGGCAACGCAGCTTAACTTGAAGATCGACCCAAGCGGCTGTTGGTAATTAACCACGAGCTCCTCATATTGTGATGTGAGCAATGACCCCAAATATATATACCTATAAAGTCTCTGTTTCGTTGTCTCAAAACAAACATCAAATGATATATTTGCCGAAAACAAAGGATGTCCTTGGTAGAGGCTATTTAATGCTCCTGCGTACAGTAAATATGCGCTCTTCTTGCAGAGACAATAAACCGATCAAGTGTAGTCTTTGCCTAGTTTTTTCTCAACTTTGTGGTGGCGGTTTCCAGTCTAACCGGATACTGCTAAATACCTGTACTTTACATGGAGCGACTGCCTATATAACCTCCACAACCAACTGGGTAACACGGTCGACCTTGGTTAGACTGGTAGTTAGATTTTTGAGATTTTGACTGTCAATGATAACCTAACAGATCATCATCATCATCATCTGCCGAGCCTTTTCCCAACTGTGTTGGGGTCGGCTTCCAGTCTAACCAATCTGGCTCACCCCCTATTAATTGAGACTTAAACATAACTGGCGAAATGTGGGTGTACTATTAGGTACACCACTGCCTAACCTTACGGGGTTTACAGGCGTGGTGTTATGTTATTTGCTGAATTATTCCAACCGGAACGCGTGTCCACCTCTTGTGAAACATGAAGTGAGTCGGTTAACCGAACAGACTAATAAAAGAAAATCAAATCCTGAATGACAACTGTAATCGACAGGACAACACAGGATCAATCAATCATAATAGGAGACTAATATAAATTACTTACGTAACAATTCGTAAAATAGTTATAAAGTGACAATTCATATAATTAACTGCGTAACCATTTTATGCCGACAACGTATTCTTTCGTACTTCGGCCACACAGTGCGCAGAGGCGAACAAAATTTGGAAAAACTTATTGTGGTTGGAAATACCGAAAACAAAAGATCGCGCGGTCGTTCACCAACAAGATGGACCAACCAAATTAAAGACTTGGCATTCAAATTCTACACGGTTGTAAGAGACGCGCTGGACAGAAACCAGTGGAGGCAGATCATCCGCTCCAGATGCAACTCTAATGCTGACCACGATCCTCAGACATGAGGGACCGACCACCACGACCAGAGAGTAACCATTTTAAGAAGTTTAACGTGATTCATATTATTATCCTACTAAGATTCTGCTAAAGCGGTCATTTTAGGCTTTCAGCAATATAAAAACAGATAAGATTACTTCAATTCGAAAAGTTAAAGCAACTTACATTACTGCCAACAACACAACTACGGGCACAGAGTAATAAAAATCCAGATTATACAAAACGGGTGCAGATAAATTCCAGTTTATTACATTCCCCGTATAAATAAACGAGTTTCCTAGTTATAAACATTTTTCATAAAGGAGCCAGGAACAGATAGCTTTATATCCTTTCTAATGAAATTCTTCGAACAAATCGACGGTCCCTACGTATATAAAGACATGTCGAAAATGGCATTTTTTTTTTATTGTATCATTGGCTTTAGATTAACTATGCGCACATACTGACATACGATTTTTTTTTAAATTTTATTTATTAACCTTGTTTTGCAAATCGTATAAAAGAACAAGTATTATAAAAACAACAAATAAGTGTCGTAGATGCGGACATCTATACATATCTTTTTGTACGGTGTTTTAAAATGCGTGCCACTCGGTGCGAACGCGGTCTTGTCAGACTTATCGCCATTTACGGGAGTTAAATGACAAATAAAACTATCTTAATCATACACAATTACTGCATGTTTATTAGTGACATAATATTTTCTTGCTTAGACTGACTACAAACCATAACTGCAGTAAAAGAGTGACTTATAGCTTTTCAATTAGTACATACGTAAAAAACACAATAACTTGGTTATATCTATAATATATCAGGAAGAGGGAAATGATACAACTATTTTATTAAAAAAAATGTATTCCAAATAAATCTTAAAACAGAAAACATTAAATAAAATCTTTAAAGCCGTAAACTTTTCCTTTCTTTTGTAAAGATTGCTAAACTCTGTGATGAAAACTGTCAGCAGACATAAATGTATGCCCTGGTTCGAAAAATTTAACTGTGCGGAAATCAAGTTGCTGTTAATTATGTTAACTAAGAAAGAAAATATCGCCCAATTTTTGTTTTGGGCTGAACAATTATCCATCCACAAAATAACGTGATCTTTGTCGCGTTTGTTATCTAAAATTATTCACTAAACATTATTATTTATCATTATTACTAACAAATCATAACAGCAGCAAGTGTTCCTTACTGCGCTTCTTACTAGTGAAATAAATTATGTTCAAAAAAATACTGGAAGGCAAGGAGCAGTAATGTGTCTTACTGCAGTTGTGCTTAGTAATTTACTTCTCAGCAAGAAAAATACTGCAGTTTGGCTTACTAAAAGTCCCACTTCTGGGACAGCTATCAAAATAAGGATTAAATCACTATACAGAGCTCATTACGAGGATTCCGAATATATGAAAAACTCAATTTTCCAAAAACCCTTCCTTACTGCGTTTCTAATTAGCACGGCAGTATAGAAACCTTAAGCATAGTGAGGAAGGACAGGGCAATGACGAAGAAGATTGTTAAATTTATCTTTACTTTTTTATACATTTTGTTTTGTTATTTAACTACTAAGGGAACTTTATTAGTAATAAGATGAATCAGTCTGAATAAAGCTGTGATGATGTTACCAATTAGGTGTTAAAGATGAGGTACATACTCAAATAATGCTGTGATGATTATTAAATTTTACTAATAAGTCGATAGGTAGTTAATTAAGCTGAGGTACCTACTTAATAAAACTGTGATGATTATTAAATAATATGTACCAATTTCATTGCTAGACATGATTAGGCTGAGGCACATGCTTAAAATTAAGATTGTTAATTACTAATATTAGACAACTGTGATTTTTTATGTTTAGTTCCTACTTCAGTGAGTCCAAAGGTACCTATTATTTAGATTTTAAGAAGATTATTTTTTAATAATAAATAATGTTGAATTTATAAACCTTGTTTAATTAATAAAACACAAACCTGATAATTTTAAAAGACATGTCTTTATTTACAATACAAGAACTATAGTCCTACCCCGAATGACTAAAACCACGTATAAAGTGATATGTCTTCATTGAAGTACTTTTTATATCCATGGGTGACGATTTCAGGATGTTTAACGTATTGATTTAAAAATAGTAACATAATCCTACATTTTCATAAAACATTTTATTTAAATTCTATATCGGACACTGTTTTTTTGTTTCCTGCGTATAAAAAGGTATCATAGACATGACTGACATACTTCTATTTTGTTATCGGCGTAGAAACGGTCATCTATCGGTTTTTTCAAGAAAACGTAAAAAAATAAAATATGTGTAAATAGCATTATAAAGCTCTTAAAACTGTTAAAATATTGTAGAAAGAAATATTTATTATTTGTCATAGAATTATTTCTAGGTCGTGTTAAACACAAATTACGCTCTCCTGTAAACCTCGGTTTTTGACTTGACTTTATGTACGTAGGAACCGTCGAAATGTAAAGTTTTCAAGACCTTAAAACAAGTTGAAATAGTTGTTTTTAAAGTTACGTTGAGTCGGTTATTGTTTGTGAGGTTTACGTCTGATTTATTTATTTGATATTAGGCTTCTCAACAATGAGTACACTGTTACATTATAATTTGTACGTAGCTAAGTCTAAGCGCCTCATCACTTACAGAAAAGCACAGCATGCACTGCATTATGCGCAAATAATTACACCATTTTATAATTAAAACGAGAAATACACTTTTTTTTTGTTAATAAGCCTCTATTGTCCCACTGCTGGGCAAAGGCCTCCCCATAGCCTTCCACTCTTCTCTCCGAAATACACAATTTGAAATAATATAAGATTAGGTAAATATTTGACTACAGATAGCCATTACATCTGATCTGATTTTGAGTACTAAACGTGGATGTTGTATAAGATAACGTATTCAACAAGTATGTTTTAGGAGATTTTAGGTTTTATAAGCTATGGCAAGAAAACAATCATCCTTCTTACGAGTAACTAATATTATAAATGCGAAAGTAAGTTTCTTTGTTTGTTTGTTACCTTTTCACGCCTAAACCACTGAACCGGTCATCCAGACATGTTGCATATACGTTGTTAAGTGTACAGAGACATACATGTACACCTTTCATCCCGAGAAAAAATACTGTTCCCGAAGAAAACAACAACAACGTTCTTATGATTATAGATGGCGCTTTCGAATCATGATTTAATTATATTATTATATAAGCAGAGAATTTATTGTCAAATTCTAAATTAACGCGAGCAAAGCCGCAGACAAAAGCTAGTACTTTCACTACATAGTATAAAACAAAGTCGCTATATTCCTATGTATGCTTAAATCTTTAAAACTACGCAACGGATTTTGATGCGGTTTTTTTAATAGATAGAGTGATTCAAGAGAAAGGTTTATATGTAATACATGCACCCGTGCGAAGCCGCGGCGGGTCGCTAGTAAATCATACATTGAAAGGGATATGACGTTAGAGGCATTCCACTATACGGAACAAAATGTTCTACAAAAAATTTAATCAATACAATTTCCAATATCTAGAAAATGTCTTAGCATTTTCACATATATCATTTACCAAATACAATAAAAAGATACAGTACAGTAGCTAGATACTCTCATATCATTTCTAAGGAAATGATATCATGATTGATGTCAGGGAAACCCTTACGCACGAGCAGATCACATTTGTCTGAAATATTTCTTTTGGCCAGTTGATACAGAGAATAATGTTGAAGAATTATGTGCGAAGCTATTTCTTTATTCGATTTTATTTGGAGATCAAACGGTTAGATACTTGGAGAATAAGGATACAGCTGAAGTATAATATTGATGGTTATAGAATGAATCTTACTACTGATAAAAATGCGAAAGTTTGTGAGATTGGATGGATGGATGAATGTTTGTTTGTCACGCCAAAACTAATATCGAATTTGGATTTTTGGCAAACGGATAGTTTATATCCTGGATAAACACAAAGGATATTTTTTATCCCGGTAGTTCGATCCCGTGGGATAGTTGCCGACAATCCACCCGAATGAAGCCGCGGCCATAAGCTAGTATATCATAACATTGTAAACGTTCGTCCCAGCGTTAGGCAGAGTTGGCCAGTCTAGGCCATGTACTTTAAAACTGTCATGAAGGACGAGCCAAATGCCATAGACTGGGCAACTGTCAAGAATTTTGTCTGAACTGGAAATAGAAATTAATACGTCATGCTAACAGTATAGCTTGTGACCACTACACAGACGAGGTAGTGGCTTACCTACCTTTTTAAAAGGGAGTAGAATGGATACCTACAGAATCAAATTATTAATAAGAAAAGTTACCACGTAACCACTATTCAAGTCAGAATAAATATCTCTCAATTAGAGGTCGAGTCATAGTAATTATATTTACTTATTAGTTTATTTTATTTATATTTATGTGTATTAGTTTCAATATTTGTATATACATTTTCGAAAACAAGAAGTTATTTTTTCAGATAATTATTTTGTACCCTATCACAATGTTTTCTTATTAACCCAATGGTTAACTGGTAGAGAATGCCTTGTGCCATTAAGTCCGCCTATGTACCACTATTGTACATGAAGTTAATAAAACAAATTAATAGTCATAGAATTTAAATTGAAATACGTAGGAATTAAGATATCAGGTTTTTGCGTGAATATTAATATATTCAGCTTTATTGTTTGGCTATTAATTAGGAGAAATATTCTCGAGACACTCTGGTTCTACGGCTCATATGGCCGGCCCATTGCCACTTCAGCTTACCTATTCTGTGAGCTATGTCGACAACTCTGGTTCTCTGTCGGATCACCTAGTTTTCCTACAATCGAAAAATTATTTTAATATTTTTAAACAATGACAATCTTCTCAATTCCAGAACACATCAAAACTCAACGAATGCTCATAAAAAAATGAAGTGACTCTACAAACACAATGGGTAGCGGTGTCAGTACGGCCACCAGCCGCAAGTGGCCAGGCCGTAAACGAGAGGCACCTCCTCCACCTCATGCTGAGTCCTCAAGAGTGCTGTTCCTCCTGTATCTGATACACAGAACCTGGAATGTGGTCGTGGAACATGTGGATTCGAAGAGTGCCAGGTGAGTTCTACTAACTGTTTTTTTTCTGAAAGCTTTTACTGGCTACCTACCTACTGGTCACCTACACGACCTTTTTCTGACCAATCCAGACCTGTGTCAGTGCGACATCCCGCTTTTAGGAAACTTACACCTCGTTGGTTACCTTCTTCGACAACTATCTCAGTGATCACGTCTAGTGGATGTCAGCAGTATCGTTTCTGTTGTAACAAGAATTTACGATACATCTGGCAATCTTAAAAACATCCTAATTTTTCCCTATCATTACCTTAATGGAGGTCTCCGCATGGTGCCGTGTCGACGGCGCGTTCGCGTTCCACGCGCGCCTCAAAGAGATGTCAGCAAACGGGAGGGGCCCGCAAGGGCCGATGCCTGCCAGGGCTGCGGGACTGTTCGAAAGAGATACCGCGGCCCTGGAACATAAAGGGTAAAAGAAGGAACATGGGTGGTTTTTAGTCAGTAAGAGTCTGACACTCCCTTCCGCTTCGCCCAGAGCGGGAGGAGCCATTTGATGATTTCCCACCCGAAAAAAAAAAAAAAAGGTCTCCGCATGGTCTTGTCAGTAAATCGTCGTATCTTGAAAGTCATAATGAAGAGCCTAGTAACGGAGTTACGTTCTCTAATTACCATGAGCACCCATGAGTGAGGTTCTAACTAATTTTAACTGCCAATTTCAGCTAGTGACTAGTTGATACTAAAACATTTCATTAGTTAATAAATCCTTACGAGAACTCCCTTTGAGAGAATCAAAACTACATTGTCAATTCTAGGAATTCTATGTTTGGTATTTGCGGCTCAAATACGTTGTATAATATTGTTTAATTATGAACAAATAGTGAGCTATGTAGATTTCAGTTAGGTACGAGTGTAATATATATTCCGAAATAATTATATTTATGATCTACATAATTATCTAGAACATTATGTTGTATTCAGGTTGTATTTAGTAGTTTATTATGTTGGCCTTTTATGTTTCAAATTATGTGGTATGTACTTGCTGTAGGTATCTTAATATTTGTAATATGTATAGGATTACTTATTAGAACTTAAGTAAACATGACTTTTTCCAAACACAACCCTCAAAAAATGTCTAAAGTTCATATTCCGCGTTTATTAATCGTTTTTTTGTTATATTACGCTCGTTCCATACAATCCACGTAAAAGCAGCACCAGTTGCGTCGTCGGCGGCGGCGCGTAAAAATACCCCCCCCCCCCTCCCCATAAATGGTAATCCGCCAGTAACTACTTTCTAATACGACAGATACCTTATAAACCTCTTCCCCTTTATAAATAAATATAATATACCTATGAGCCTATTATGCTCATCATCATCAACAACAACTTCCATTCTCCTCTGTCAACCGTCACGCAATCATTTACACCTTTTTCTTTCATATCATTCCTCACACAATCCATCGTATCCTTGGTCTTCCTATATTTAATGCTATTCTTCAATAATTCCAGATGGCGTGGCTCCCACACAGTGCCGAGTTCGGGCGAGGGTCTTGCTCAGCGCTTCGACTCCATCAGCATGGCTGAATCAGACCTTGGATCCTGCTACTCCACCTGCAGTTGCAGCTACTGCAGGCTGAGGGAGTGCGCTCATGATTGTGTTAGGTGGGTTCTAAATCTATGATTGATTCAAGTTTTAATGGGTGTCAAGTCATAAAATTTTACAGCAAATTAGTTTATCAATTTAAACTGTCCTTTCAAATTATTTACTGTTGCATGAAATAGGGGATCCCTTCTTTTCGCATAATGTTCTTTGTCCTAATATACTTCGGCATAACGATTTTGGCACAATTTTTTTTGGCATAATAATACTTCGGCATAATTTTTTTAGGCATACATTTTATGTTGGCATAATCATCTTAAAGACTAATTTGTTTTGGCAT
Organism: Eurois occulta; assembly: GCA_950022335.1. Lineage (NCBI taxonomy): Eukaryota > Metazoa > Arthropoda > Insecta > Lepidoptera > Noctuidae > Eurois > Eurois occulta. Next base: position 18,660,328 of record OX465485.1, on the reverse strand, counting down.
AAATTTGATTCGCATAACGTTAGTAGGCCTAATGACTATTAGCATAAAAATGTTTAGGCATACAATTAATATAAATAACGTCAGGGGCACCCCGAGGTTCGGTTAGTTAGGTTCCTGTAAACCCTGCAGCCAGAAATAGGAGCCCCGCGCAGCAGGGCTCCGTCGACCTATTGACGGAAACCCTTACCCTAGACGTTTGACGTCAGGGGCACCCCGAGGTTCGGTAAGTTAGGTTTCTGTAAACCCTGTTATTTTTGAATATTATGCTTAAAAAAGTTATGCTTTAGAAATTTATGCTTTAGAATATTATGCTTCATCATTATTATGGTTAGAGAAATTATGCTTAAAAAAATTATGCGTAAGCTGTTATGCGCAATTATATTATGCGAAAATATAATTATGCCAAACAAAATTATGCTAAGTTATATTAGGTCTTAAAATTTTATGCAAATGGATAGGGAACCATGAAATAGCTATAACATGGCAATTGGGGTGTCCAACGTGTCAATTTGCTTAGCAAATTGTAGGAAAAAAGATAAACTATGATAGATTATAGTTTATATTTTTTCCTACAAAAAAAATAAACTATGGAGAATAGATAAACTATGATAGAATGTCATAGTTTATATTTTTTCCTACAATTTATCACTAAATCTTAAACTGAAGCTTCCGTCTTCATATTCTCCAATCGATCGTCTTCTGATATATGGTTTCTAACATTTTATTTTTTTCTTTAATTCCAGGTAAGAATCTTAAAAGTTCCGATTGAAGAAATATTTTGACGTCTGTCAGTGACATCCAACATCGCCGCCAAAACAAGGCGTGACCATCGATACACACCGAGACAACAACGTGGCTAATCCGAACCAGATTGCCGAGGTCAGATGGGCATCTACTCCGAGTTAAATATTGATATTCAGCTGTATCCGATTAGACTAGAAGCCAATAGGGTACGGTTAGGCAATAATAATAATAAATCTTTATTTTCGGACCAGAGATCCATAATCAATAAAACAATTTGGCTCTTACTAACTAAAACACGTTAAACAAACTCACTATAGCACATATCTGAATGACGGCCTGTGTGCCGCCATCCAGTGACACATTATTTTGCCATCCACCCTGCCTGCTACAGTAGCCACGAGGCTGTTGGGGCTGTCGCGCATCCGACGCATCAGTGATGCGATAGCTAAGATGATGTTCCTTAACCAATCCGATATGCCCATAAGATTTAGTAAATCTAAATTCTCTAGTTACTGTAATTATAATATTAAAATAATAGAATTTGAAGAATCAAGAAAAGTGCGCGCACTTGTAAAAGAAGCAAATATGTTTCACTTGAACCCGCATAAACTAGTAATATAAATCTTCAGAAAGAGGAAAACGATGTTTCAGACCCTCAGATTTAAGTGATGCAAAGCCTCCAAGCTTTATAGTAACCCATTTTTCTTATAAACATACGAGAAAAGGCCAGCTGATGCATCCTACATAAAGAATTTTTCTTGCAAGCAACGTAGAAAGTAAAACCTCTTTTGAAACAAAAAAAAGACTTTATGTAGACAAAACTAGATTGACCCACAGCTTCACTCACCAGTAGCTCGGATAGTATCCCACGGAAACGTGCAACAGGAATAAAAGACGTTACGTCTAACTTTTTATCTTTTTTAAGTATGGAAGGAGGAGAAATGCTGTGCCAATCACTAATCAATTGAAAAAAAAGACAGGAGATTGATGATGAACCTCTTGACCTAGGTAATGTCTACTTGTGTGCCAAATTTAACCGAAATCCGTTCAGCCGTTAAGACGTGAGCTAGACAAACAGACAGATTATCACATTTATAACATTACTAGCTTTTGCTCACGGCATCGCTCTCGTTATGAACGGAAATTACTCAGTGGAATATTTTAAATGTAGCCTATGACACTCGGGAATAATGTACGTGCCCGTTCGTTAGAATGAAGTTAGGTAGAATGGTCGGAATCGGATCAGTAGTTCCAAGGATTACCCCCTTTATACAAACTTACAAACAAAATTTTGACCTCTTTATAATATTAGTATGAAAAATATTTATTTTTCCCAAAAGCAGTTACATCACTACATAGTATAAAACAAAGTCACTTTCTCTGTCCCTATATCCCTATGTATGCTTAAATCTTTAAAACTACGCAACGGATTTGATGCGGTTTTTTTTTAATAGATAGAGTGATTGAAGAGGAAGGTTTATATGTACGAGTATAATACATGCACCAGTGCGAAGCCGGGGCGGGTCGCTAGTGGATTATAAATGAGACATCCCCAGTATGTAATTGATAATACTTGTGTTGGGACTATCTCGCTCTTTCCCTTAAATTATTAACAATAATGTGACTATTCACAAATTATTACAGAAGGTGATTAAAAACTAAATTTAGGAAGAAAAATTAACAGTAAATGACTTATAAACGAATATATTCTTATAGGTTATTTATTATTCGTTTGTAGTATAGAATTATAGACTATACCATCTGTTTATAAAGCTTAACCTAAAATCATCCTCCGCAATTTTCACATAGAAGGAAAAACTTCGCAGCAATGTTTTTAAAACATAAGATAGTAAGAAAACCACATCCACCGTTTCAAATGCTTTAGCAAAAACCAAAAATCCTCTCTACTTTTCCTCCATTCTGTAGAGTCAGTGGTACAGCTTACTATTAGAGCTATTACGTAATGAACGTCCGTACTCTACAATGTTAAAAAACTCTTTATTTTTTGCTTCTTCCCTCTACTAAAGTTTTGGGGTGCGGTTAAGTTGGAATATTTCAGTGTAATTTAAAGAGGTTGAAAATGTATTTATGTGTGTGTGTTAGAAAAGATTTGTGGTGGTGTTTTTTGTGGATTTGTGGTTTTCTACTAATATTATAAATGCGAAAAAATGTGAGGATAGATGGATGTTTGTTACTCTTTTAAGAAAAAGTACTAACGAATGTGGATGAAATTTGGCACAAAGATAGTTTATAACCAGGATTAACACAGAATACTTTTTATTCCGGTAGTACGATCCCGTGGGACAATTACCGAATTCCAAGCGGGCGAAGCCACAGGCATAAGCTAGTGATTTATATTTTAGCCGGTGTTTTTGAAACTTTATAAAACATTCTACTCAAAACTAAACAAATAAACTAAAACATGGACTCGTTGAAATCGCCTAAAACTGATAAAACTGCTGCAATGGCATTTGACTAAAATATCATATTGAAGTATTCTGATTTCGAGTAAAAGCCAAACAAAAGTGTGTCTGGTATTAGGTTAAATTGATTGATCAAATCAACAAGCTCATCATCTAGGATCTATGAATCTGATTAATTATTCATATTCATAGAAGTTTTCATAATCTCTGTGGCCGTGATCTACAAACGTTAATTAACATGGACTTTGGTTAAGCGTCATTCCTGACACAGTCGCACAAGTGTTAAACTACAAGATGTAAGACAGATACACGATTATGACAATGCCAAAGCAGGCGCCAAGTAAAGTTTATTGCCTCAGAGTAATTAAAAGCTTCCAGGGCTGCGGGACTGTTCGAAAGAGATACCACGGCCCTTGAACATAAAGGGCGAAAGAATGAACATGGGTGGTTTTTAGTCAGTAAGAGTCTGACACTCCCTTCCGCTCCGCCCAGAGTGGGAGGAGTCATAAAAAAAGAGTAATTAAAAGCTTGAGGATCTCGTGGATAGATAATAACATCCGCTCGGATCTATCTTCATCTTAAGACGCGTGTACCTAGGTTGGTCCGTGGATGGGTGACCACCCATTACTTACCGAGTTCCCTCCGTGCCTCGGAAAGCACGTTAAGCCGTTGGTTCCGGCTGTCATTTGTAAATCTTTGACAGTCGTTACAGGTAGTCAGTGGCCCGAAAGTCTGACAATCACTCTTAGAAACGGGTATCGTATTACCCAGTACTAACTGGGTTGTGGAGGTCAGATAGGCAGTCGCTCCATGTAAAACACAGGTATTCAGCTACATCCGGTTAGACTGGAAGCCGACCTCAACATAGTTGGGAAAAGGCTAAGCAGACGATGATGAGTAATTAAAACTCAAACTCAAAGCATTTATTTCAATTAGACCATAACAGCCACTTTTGAATATGAGAAAAAGGGATCCCTTCTTTTCGCATAATGTTCTTTGTCCTAATATACTTCGGCATAACGATTTTGGCACAATTTGTTTTGGCATAATAATACTTCGGCATAATTTTTTTAGGCATACATTTTATGTTGGCATAATCACCTTAAAGACTAATTTGTTTTGGCATAAATTTGATTCGCATAACGTTAGTAGGCCTAATGACTATTAGCATAATAATATTTAGGCACACAAAATATTGTTGGTTAAAAATTTAATATGCTGTGCAACAAAAGTTAGTGACAGAACCGAATTGCTGCAAAACCGACTCCACGTAGTCTTGTTTGTCCTACCCCTAGAGTGTAATTTAAAATCGCGTAGGCGCGTAGGGGAGAGGCGGCCCGCGGGCTGAGGAGCAGGTGGCTGCGAGCGAGCCGCCGCGGCTGAGGCTGGCCGGCGAAGCCGGCCAACAAGCCGAAGCTGCGGTGGTGAGCGAAAGCCGTCTGCGACGATTAGCACGCGTGGGGCCGCCGGAGGCCCGCAGCGCCGGAGCCGTGACAGAAACCCTGCCTGCTGCATGTTGCATGCTCGCTTGAATGCTGCATGCTGCATGCTTGCTTGCATGCTGCATGCTTGCTTGCATGCTGCATGCTGCATGCTTGCTTGTTTGCTGCATGCTTGCTTGCATGCTTGCTTGCATGCTTGCTTGCATGCTGTATGCTTGCTTGCATGCTGTATGCTTGCTTGCTTCATGCTTCCTACAGCGAAAAAAAAACCCACAAAATTGTTCAATACGGTATAATTATTATATTAATATGTTATTTATTGATCCTGATTCAGGAGATATGGCTTTTTTCCAATCGTCGAAAGAAATTGGTATAATTATCCTCTTCGGGCAAAAAAGCTAGGGCGTATAAAAAAGTTATGCTTTAGAACTTTATGCTTAATAAATTTATGCTTTAGAATATTATGCTTCATCATTATTATGGTTAGAGAAATTATGCTTAAAAAATTATGCGTAAGCTGTTATGCGTAATTATATTATGCGAAAATATAATTATGCCAAACAAAATTATGCTAAGTTATATTAGGTCTTAACATTTTATGCAAATGGATAGTGAACCTGAGAAAAACAAAGAAGGCGAAGCTACAGTCACCGACACAAGGCATAATAACTTGTGAAAGTACTGTAGTTGCCCATTCCAAAACGTAGATCTCTATGGAGAAGAATTGGCAAGAAACTCTATGGACACTCTTTTCAATCAAAATATTGTAATAAGATCTTGGTTCCATCATTCATGTTGAGATTATACAAATATGTGAGAACGATGTAGAATGATGTGCACGTTAAGAGCGTCCAGAGTAAAAAATTATATCAATAATTTAAAAACAAATTAGATAAAATAAACCGTGGCAGCTAAGAGATGACCAGTCCCAACTGACAGCGCCCGTTCACGAACATGACCTGCATGGATCAGCCCCATTCAGCTCAACCATATTGAAGGGAACTAAATGACCCGACACACCCGCCACCATCAGCGAGACATTTAAGTGATCATGACATTCTCTCAGCCACCAGGGCACATTCAAGTCAATGAAAGATAACTTAATGTAAATAATAGCTTTACAGTGCTTAGTACTCACATAATTATGTGCTGTGTATTGTGTGTGTGTTATGTGTGTGTGTGTGTTGTGTGTTGTGTTATGTGTGTGTGGTGTAATTATGTGCTTATGTGTGTTGTGTGTTATGTGTAATTCTAATTGATTAATCAATTAATAATAGTACGCTGAATTCACATTATTTATTCGAACTCCACTTTGTGTTACAGATACAGACATTTTACTAAAAAACTAATATTTGTACACCAATTACATTGGTAGGACACAGAGCTCGACTAAAATGTATACATAAGACCAATCATTTAAAAGCCTACTAAACAAAAGTAAATACAAATTAATGTTTCTTATAAATTAATCACAAATTACTGTTTCCTGCACGACATAAGTCAATAAATTAACAACTCCAACTCCAAAAAAATTGGTGAAATGCTTTTCTTCCTCCGAACACTATACTAGTTTCCGTATTAACTGCAACCACACCCCGTTCTAAACACACAAAACAGCTAAATTCCAGTGTTGAAAGCTGCTGAAGTAAAATGGCGGTTATCTGCACACAGTCGTCTGTTTGTGGCTTCATTGCTTTCTTTTCTTTTAATTCCTTCCTAACGTAGTTAGTAACAAACATTCTTACATCGTTGGGGCTAGCTTTGTCTGGTTCTGTCTTTGTTCGAGTACGACTTTGATTGAATTCTGCAAGTACGTCCTACTCTAACTGATAGTATAACTATTCTGCCTAACAAAATTTAGCATTGTGGAGAGAACCATTTTTAAACAGTGGGCCTAGCACGAACGCGTGGAGTAAAATTAATAAATCTATAATATCTATCGATACTTGCAGTATGTGTAGGTGATAGCATCTGATACTGATACTGTTAGCCTGTGTCATCCACTGCTGGGCAATGGCCTCTCTCCATGACTTCCAGTTCTTTCGATCCAGGGCTAATGTGGACCATTGGTCGTTGACTTTGTCTAGCTTGTTTCACCATCTTCTACGAGGTCTGCCGCGACGCCTTGTGATGATGATGGGATCTACTATCTAATAATTGCATTAATAATTATTTGCATATTAGTACCTATTTTTGTTTTACATTATCTACTTGAATTTCTAATAACCATTCCAATATAAACAGTTAAAGCTAAATAAACCCGCCATTTACAAGAATATTGCAATGGCTTAGATTATACTATACTAGCACATTGCGCGCGACTTCGGCCGCAAACACTGTGATAGCGCGGCTAATTTGAAAGACATAAATATAATTTATAGCCTATGTTACTTTCTGATAATTTAGCTTTCTATTGGTGGAAAAATGGTTAAAATCGGCCCAGCAGTTTCGGAACTTATGCGGTAGAAACAAACAAAAAATAATTTATTTTTTGTTTGAATATTTTACTGTCACTGAATTTGATGCTTCTTAGAACAAGGGTGTTGCTTACTATAATGTTTTACGGAATTATTTATTTTTACAGCAAATAGGTGAAATATTTTTAATCTCAGAAGATGCCTAAGACAACAATGATACAAGTTAAAACAAAGACTTTAATCAAATAAGTTCTGAAACAACTGCCCAAACCTCATACACAAAAATACAAAGATTACAATAATCTCGATTACGAATTCCTGCGATTTCACAAAGCAAACAGTTAATATCTTTACGGAAAGCATCTTAGAACTTCAAAGCTAAGAACATGTTCAATAATCTCGTGGAAGACGATTCAAAGGGATTCTTAGGTCGAAAGGTTTTGTAAGAAATACATTTTGAGAAGCTCTCACGTTATTATAAAAATTCTATTTTTCATTCGTACAAAAGCAATTGTAAAACTTGAGGGATTTTGATTAAAAAGTATATCAAAACGTGTAGGCACTTATTTGCAAATATTAGGGGTGCCACATAAGGAGGAGCTCGTGGCTAAATAAGAACAGCCGCTCGGGTCGATCTTTAGGTTAAGCCGTGCTTACCTAGGTTGGTCCGTGGATGGGTGGCTTCCCATTACATACCGAGTTACCTCCGCGCCTCGGAAAGCACGTTAAGCCGTTGGCCCGGCTGTCATTTGTAGATCTTTGGCAGTCGTTACAGGTAAGTCAGTGTCCCGAAAGTCTGACAACCAGTCTTACCAAGGGGTATCGTATTACCTAGCACTAACTGGGTTGTGGAGGTCACATAGGCAGTCACTCCATGTAAAATACTGGTATTCAGCTGCATCCGGTTAGACTGGAAGCCGACCCCAACGTAGTTGGGAAAAGGCTAGGCAGATGATGATGAGTAATTAGTAGTTTTTTTCCCAAAATATATCCACATTCAGTCTTGAAGAATCCCTGGCCGATATGCGTCTCCGAGCGCTGCTAGATCGACCACCTTCCTTAAAGGTGGCTAGACCAAACTGCATATGAAAGGCGGAAGACAGGGTGTCATCTCCAGCAGTGGACTGCAACAGGCTGACTTGATTGATATCTACACATAAAAGATTTTGTTTCCCGATTCTTACTGACCCGAACATTGTGTGTAGCACCCCTTATACGGGGTGGAAGGGACACCGACGCGATACTGAATACGTGGGAACCGTTTTCGCGTCGGTGTCCCTTCCACCCCGTATCATTATTGCCGTTGTGTGAGGAGCGTGAAGTGTTAGTCAAGGTCGAAAAATTTGACTTTTGATAAAATATTTCGTGTCCCGAACTTCAGAAATGAGTTTGATTCGTGAAAAGGTTTTTACATGCTTGGGTCAAACTTGTGATAAGTGGTTATCGCCTGTAGGCGTTTTCAATATCAATGAGTTCACGAAAAAAAAAGGAGAATGCCCAATTTTGTACCGACTGTTCTTGCGTCTCGATTGAATCATCGGTAAAATGTAAGGAAATGTATTCCGGTTTATGTAAATGAAACATTTATGAATAAATATTCAAGGCCAGTTTTTATAAATCGGACTATTAATCTTTCAATTGTTTTAGTGTCTCAAAAATCTTACAAAACGGAATATACGAAGATGTAAGTCGAGGATCGCTCGGCTCAAAACAAGATAGAACTCAAAACCTGACAATAATACTTTTCAGCAAATAAACTGAAAACACAAGCGCTACGATCACCGGCGAAAAGTAGGTATATAATGTCTTTGCTAACATAAAGAGATTGAAGTTTTCAAATCAGGGCTGTAAAATAGAAAATAGCAAAAGATGGCGGATGCTTAGCATCGAAACAATACACTAGTAATTTTTTTTCTTCTAAACCCCTGTTGCTTCAGACTGTAATAAATATATGTGTAATGTGAAATGATAATTCAAAAAAAGATTTTTCCATAAAATGGGAAAGAAAGCAGCTAGAGCAGCTACAAGCTGTTTTCTGTCATTCTCCTTTATGTTACAGAAGTTTGTGAATTTGTTATAATCATAATCCTGACAAAATATAATGATAAAAAACGTCAAAGTGTAGTAAGTAGTAAGTGTTTGTATGTTTTTGAACGGATTTCAATCAAGTATAATGGATAGGCCTCGGTAAAAAGATGGTACTGGATACAGACTATCCCCCTTTTTCTATTACACTAGAGCCAGAGGGAACAGCAGAGGCTTTTCACATTGGATCGTTTTCCTATTATTTTAAATCAAATCATTTATTTGCTTGAATATGGGTAGGTACATGAGGTGATACATACAACAGAAGTTCTATAAGCCTCTTATATCCTACCTTAACAGGTGTGCAAATATCTATTGCAATAAAAAAATTAATCAATCGTTTTATAATTATATATTTAACTATAGCAAATATATATATTAGGGTATTTATATCATTCATTAATTATATAATTTTATTACTATTACATAACCACGTGGTATACCTATACTCTAGCTAGTAAGCGCCCTCTACAAACAAAACTTTATACCTTTTACCTTTACAAACGCCATCTAGTAGCTGTTGAACAAACTTAAGTATGAAGCTCTACGTACGTAAAAGAATCGTTGCTGCAGTACAGCAGGCTTGCAAACAACATTCACTTTGTTCAACTTGTGCCAAGCTAAGTAACGAAGTGGTTCTATGTTTTATTTATAGATGGCGCTTGAGGCGAACAAAACTGATAACATTTTTTCTCAGTCAATGGTTTTAAAGATAGACATTTCCAAAGTGGTAAAATGTTTGTTCCCCCCCCCCCCTCGAATTTCTAAAGTAAGAGGAGTAAAATTCTGAAAAAATTTAGGATCGTAGAACGTAAAATAAGCTTTCAACGAAAATTGGTTTGAATGAGATTTGATGTTTAGTTTTTGAGATATAAGACTTTTTCATCAAACTGTAGCAGTGACTTTGTTTTTCATTAACATACTATGAAATACAAATTTAATTTTGCTGTTGAATGTAATACAATACAACATATGAATGAGCATTCAAAATATTTTTATTATATTGTTTGGTGCTACGGAACCCTGTGTGCGTGTGAGTACGACTCGCACTTGGAAAGTTTTTTTTACTTCGTATTAAATTAGACCAGCGAACCCGTTAGCTGCTTTTAAAAAATCACCACCCAAATTATTTTTCCGGTTAAGCTAAATTAGCATATTGCCTGCAAAGCCTTCTTGACAATTTTTTTGGTGTCGGCTTCCAGTCTAACCGGATGCTGCTGAATACCAGTAAGTTTTATGTACAGGGTGGAATAAAACCGACGCACAAACGCGTACCACGTATTCATTACAAATCATTCCGACCATAGAAATTATTCATTGGTAATTAAAAGAAAAATCAGCTGTTTCCTACAAAAGTGCAATACCAACATAATGTATGGAACGGCTATTTTTTGTAAAATTACCGATGAAAACATTCTATGTGGGGGGGTTCGGAATGATGTACTGAATACATGGTACCGTTTGTGCGTAGGTGTCCCTGCCACCCTGTATATGGATTGTTATTAACTGTTTATATCAGCAAAAAACCATAATGTTAAGCCGCATTGACACGATCAGAGTATGCTCGGACCGAGTGGACTCGGATACCTACTCGGACGCAACTCGTATTGTACCATACCACAGATAATATAATACTATGTATTATACCAACCCCATCCGAGTGCGCTCGGATTATGGGTTGCCACAATACAAGTTGCGTTCGAGTAGGTATCCGAGTCCACTCGGTCGAAGCTTACTATGAACGTGTCAACGCGGCTTTAGTAGGTAACAAACAACCATGTTAGTATTTATATACATTTTATACCCTCTCTATGTTTTTCTTCACCGCTCTAAGAGTATGTTACCGTATGTGATGTTAAAAATTACTCAGAAAACATAAAATCATCGGAAGTTTTCCACAACAATGAGGCATCATTTATCAGCTTTCTGCAAAATGAAGCTATTTCTTGAACGGCATATTGTGGTAAACTTTCCCTGAAACTGTTATTGTCGACCTGCGGGTTTATTCGGTGAAACCATATTACTTTGTTGATCGATATATTAAATGGTGGCATTGGCTTCTGCGGTTCCAAATGTTTTGTAAATAGAGACTTTCCACTTTCGCACTGATCACTTATTAGTAACCTGTAAACATCGGATTTATCACATTTCGTCAATTATTTAAATTGAAAGTAAAGGAAACGAAAGAATTTAAACTAGGTTAAAAAACCCGATCAGATACTTCCATGAAATAAAAAAACAAAGGATTTGAATAGCTGTGAAATATGTGTCTGGTGTCTCTGCCTATCTTAATATTAAACAAACAACAAGTCTCTCAGAGGACGGAGGAGGAGGTAGATAAAATGTCTTCTCAATAGTGTGAACCTCTGACCTAGTTCGAATAGAAACTAGCCTCTATGATATTATCTAGTCCTATACAAACAAGCATTATAAAAGAACATAATTATTTAACCACCTTTGGAAGAAGAAGACAGTAAAAAGCTGAAAGCAAATGACATGGCCGGAATTTGTATAGAGCTGTGCCCTTACAAAAAATATTCATGTACATTGACATACAGTACGTCAAATTAAAGCTTACAGGTGTGTAATCATAATAGTTTAAGTTTTATGATCAGAGAAGAAGCGAGAGATACTATAAATAGGAAACAAAAAATGTGCCTAAACATTTTGAATAGCAATGATCATAAATTCCGAAACGAAACAATACGAGAAATGCTATTACCAATGGATTTAAAGGCCGTTTCTTCACTATCCGACACGACATTTCAAATCGAAGAAGAGTACTAGTCGTCTACAGATATTTCTGGATATTATGACTTCCAAGCGACCCAAGCGACTAGCAAAAAATATACAATTGGATAGGCAATAAAACACTAAAATGGTATTTGAATTTTTATTTAAGAATATCTAATTAGGTAGGTAGTATATATACCTACATTTGCAAAAGTATAAAATACAATAACGAAAAGACAACACAGTATTACGTGATAAGATCAACGCAAGACTGCACAGATAGTTTTGAGTTGAGCTCTTTGGTTTTGAGCGTAGAAACGTCAAAATAACTCTAGGATATTTGGATACACACTTCTGAAAATAAATATTTGAATATATTCATCAAGACGCGCGGCAGGTCGAAAAGTGGTGTCTGCGATAATCGTGAAACCGTTAACTTTTTAAGGTACCCTAGCAATACAATTTGACAGTCACAGGTGTTTACATACATTTTAGTCTGACCTTCAGGCGTAATTCAGATAGATACAGTGTTTGTCTCATGTGTGTATCCAAACGTAGCTATGCATTTTGTATTGCATTCAATGAAACAAAACCACAAAAAAACTATTAACACACATATTATTTTGAGATTTTTTGTCGCCTGTTCTAGAGATATGTAATTGTTGCGATTAATTTTTATTTATTTTAGAAGTAACTTTAACATAATAATAATTAGTGTACATTACGAATTATGAATTGATTCTGAGGGCAGGATTCGGCCATGTCCTTTACTTTTAAAAGTTCGTAACCACTATTTCAGTTAGAATAAATAGCTCTCAATTAGAGGTCGAGTCGAGCGTCATTGTAATTATTATTAGGTTTCTTGTCTTTTAATTAGGTATTTGTTAAAATATTTATTATTTTATTTTTCTTGTATATGAGTATCAGTATCAATATAATAAATATAAATTTTCGAAAACAAGAAGTTATTTTTTTAGATATATATTTTGTACCCTATCACAATGTTTTCTTATTTAACCCAAAGGCTGACTGGCATTAAGTCCGCCTATGTACCACTATTGTACATAATAATAATAATAATAATAAATCTGTGGCTCGAGTGTCAAACTGACGTGACAAAAATTTTTTCCTACCGATTTTAATTTAATTTTTTTACCATATTTTCTTTACAAAAACTGATTTCAAGCACAATAATGAAAAAGAAAAAAAAAACCGTTACCAACGAATAGAAAAGTGAATTTCATGAAGATGGAAAATAACACAAACCGAAACATCATCAATTCCGTAAAATGTCACCGATGCTGACGAGACACCAAGCCAAACTACAGAAGGCACACCCACCATCTCCGGGCTCGTCGCTCAGCTCCGCCTCGCAGCCGCCGGGACGCGCCACACCCGTGAACACCGTGTCGCCGGTCGCTGCAGTTGCGTCGAGTTCAAGCGACGAGTTTTTCTCCCCGCCGTCGACTCCATCACCACCACGACGACGAGGAAGAGGACGGCCACCAGCGGGCTTGGGACCTCGAGGCCAACCGGCCCCGAACAGGGTCCCCGCTGCCGGTGGAAATGTGTCGCGCATGCGATGGACTCAGTCCATTAATGAGAATGTCATGCGCGCATATTATGGGGCTACTGAGGGGGGAAGCAACTTGACTGCGTACCGTGGTCGGATGCTCTCTCTGTTTCAGGTGCTTGAGCCAGGTGTCAGCGTGTCGGCGCAGCGACTGTCGGATCAGGTGCGGGTCATCCAGCGTAACCGTATGTTAGATGACACCGTACTTGATCGACTTCGCTCCGAATCACGGAGTAACCTAGTTACGCCTGCTTCACCCATGATCGCGGTACAGCTACAAAATGTTACCAGTGCTTCGCCGCGATCCGACCGCGGTGGTGAAGAGGATGATGATGAAGTTATATCCGTGAGTACCCAGTGCAACGCACAATTGAGGAGTGCTTTGGAGGGTGCATTCCGGGAGTACCGTTCCACACCGCCTGAACTTAGACCAAGACTACCTCGTTTGCCTATGCACAAGAAAAATAAGGCGCTGGTGTGTGCTCTAGATTCGCAGCTGTCAAACTACTTTGACAGCAGCAAAGACCTCGCCGATACTCACTCAATAATGTACTGTGGAGCTGTAGCGGCATGTCGTGTAGCTCAGGTCAAATTTCCTAACAATGACAGAGCTACACGACCAAAATTAGCTGCTCCAGCTTGGCAGTGCAGGATTGAGCGGCGCATCGGTGAGGCTAGAGCACTCATCGGCAAATTAATCTGCTTCAGGGAGGGCAATACTCGTCCTAGAGTGATGCGCTTTGTGAGGCGGGCGTTCTCGGGGACTGATATTAGTTTTCGAGACTACTTGGCCCGCGTCACAGAGCGTATCGACTTCCTGAAGCAGAAGATCTGTGCATGGGCAAGCCGTATTCGCCGGTATAAGCGGCGAGTGGAACGATACACTCAGAATCGCACTTTCCAAAGCGATGAAAGGTGGGTATATAGGGCTTGGGAACGACCGGACCAAGGTGTGACTGACACACGTCTGCCGGATGATGACGCCATGTGTTCGTTCTGGCGCAACATCTGGTCGGTGCCTGTCAGTCACACTGAGAGCGATTGGACACGAGAGGTTGAACGAGCGTGTGATCCAATACCAGAAATGGGGGCAATCACCATCAGCCCCCAAGACGTAGCTCGTGCAGTCCGTCCGTTACCTAACTGGAAATCTCCAGGGCCGGATGGACTGCACAACTTCTGGATCAAATGGTTTCAGAGATCGCACGTTCGCTTGGCGTCCCAGTTTCAATCAGCCTTAGAGTCAGGGTCGCTGCCCCAGTTCTTGACGACAGGAATTACCCACCTGCTCCATAAATCAGGTAGTACTGCGGAGCCCAAAAATTATAGACCAATTACTTGTTTACCAACGGTCTATAAAGTTCTTACATCCATTTTGAGAGCTAAAATCAACCAACATATTGATAGTAATTGTATCATGTCTGCCTCTCAGAATGGATGTAGGAACGGGTCCCGCGGTACTAAGGAGCTGCTCCTCATAGATATGGCCATTAGCCAACAGGTTCGCCGCTCCCGAAGGGATCTGTCTACATGTTGGATAGATTATAAGAAGGCCTATGATTCTGTGCCTCACACATGGCTCATGAGGGTGCTGGAGTTGTATAAAGTTGATGCAACTCTGCGTACCTTCCTGATGTCATGTATGGGGCACTGGAGAACGGTCCTTCGCTATCCAGGATGTCGACAGATCCAGGGGAACAGCGAACCGATAAGGATAGAGCGCGGTATATTCCAGGGTGATAGTTTGAGTCCATTGTGGTTTTGTCTGGCCTTGAACCCTCTCAGTACACTGCTGGAAGGTTCAGGTCTAGGCTATCGGTTAAGGAGAGGTGGTCAGGTCATATCTCACCTTCTTTACATGGATGATCTGAAACTCTTTGCCCCCAACAATTTGCAACTGATGAAGCTACTGAAGGTAACAGAAACTTTCAGTAGCGCCATCAGGATGGAATTTGGTGTGGACAAATGTGCAGTCATGCATGTGAAGCGAGGGGAGATTATGAAATCCGTGGGAACTCAACTCTCGGATTCCATACACCTTAGATCCCTCTCCTCAACAGAAACTTACAAGTATTTGGGTATGTCGGAAGCATTAGGTATCAACACTGCCGACATGAAACAATCGTTGAGGGAGCGCTTTTTTGGCCGCCTGAATAAGGTGCTAAACAGTCTCTTGTCAGGCGGAAACAAGGTGCGCGCCTTCAACGGTTGGGTCATGCCGGTTTTGATGTATTCTTTCGGCATACTCAAATGGACTCAGACGGAACTTGATGCCCTGGATAGGAGGGTCCGCGCACTGTTGACCGCAAATCGAATGCATCACCCACGGTCGTCGGTGATGAGACTGTATATCCCGCGGAAATGCGGGGGTCGTGGCTTCTTAAATGCTAAGACCCTGCACAACCGCGAGGTATGCAGTCTCAGGGAATACTTCCTAGAAGCCGACGTGGGGATGCACCGAGATGTGGTCTCAGTAGATAAGGGCCTCACCCCGCTCTCCCTGGCTAACGAGAACTGGCGCAAGCCTAGAGTATTAGACACTAATGACCGCAAGGAGGTATGGCAGAGCAAGGAGCTTCACGGACGCTTTTACCGGGCACTACATGGGTCCGATGTAGACTTCTTAGCGTCCGTGTCTTGGCTGCGTTTCGGTGACCTATTCGGGGAAACCGAAGGTTTTGTCTGTGCAATAATGGACGAAGTTATGATGACGAATAACTACCGGAAATACATTGTGAAGGATGGCACGGTTGACATATGTCGGGCATGCCACCGTCCGGGAGAATCGATCCGACACATTATTTCTGGGTGTTCTCGTCTGGCTAACGGAGAGTACTTGCATAGACACAACCTCGTTGCCAGGATTATCCACCAGCAACTTGCTTTGAAGTACAAACTTGTGGAATCAGAAGTGCCATACTATAAGTATGCGCCCGACCCGGTTCTCGATGATGGTAATATCACGTTGTATTGGGATCGACCTATCATCACTGACAGGACTATTGTTGCCAATAAGCCTGACATTGTGGTGATAGATCGATTGGAGCGTCGCGCAATGATTGTTGATATTACGGTTCCGCATGACGAGAACCTCGTGAAAGCAGAGAAAGATAAACAATTCAAATATCTAGATCTGGCTCGCGAGGTTGTCGACATGTGGGACGTGAGTACAGCAATCATTGTGCCGATAGTCGTGTCGGCCAATGGCTTAATAGCCAAGAGCCTCGACCAACATCTGAGGAGGCTCTCGCTGGGCAGCTGGATCAAGCGCTTGATTCAGAAGGCAGTTCTTCTAGACACGGCGCGTATTGTTAGGAGGTTCCTCTCTCAAGAGCCCTGACCACCGGTAGCTCGGACCCTGTTCCCGATGCCGGTGGGCTACTATTTTTTATATTTTTAAATGTTTTTATATTATTTTATATTCCAATATTTAAAAATGTAATTAATGTGTAAAAAAAAATGAATAAAGAGATAATAATAAATAATAAAAAATCTTTATTTATCTCCACAAATTACATATTACATATTACATAATTACAGTCAAAGTCAGAAAGGGCAAAATGTGTAATTTGTGGGAGATCTGGAGTCTAAACTAAGCCTAGGCCTGTATTATAGAACTCCAGGCCCCCCATTAAATTATGTTGCTCAGACTGTTGACGTCGTGAGTAAGCAGATATGCAAGTGGATAAATGAGCTTAAAAGTGCGTGCGTGCTTATGTGTGTGTGCTGTACGTGTATTCGTGTGTGTGTGCGTGTGTGTGTGTGCGTGTGCGTGTGTGTGTGTGTGTGCGTGTGTGTGTACGTGTACGTGCGTGTGTCAGTTTGAAATACATTACTACATTATATTTGTACATATGTATGTTGTGTGTATGCAAAAAAACTATTTACTAAAATGCAAAAATCAAGTAACCATCTCAATCAACTTTTCAGTGTCAGTGTAGCTTAGTTCAAGTAACCTTTTTCTAAGTTTATTCTTGCATTCAGTTTTGCGGCAGTCAGATATATTAATTTGTTGATGTTGATGAAGTTAATTAAATAAATAATCATGCTGCGCTGATCCCAAATAAATTAATATCCCTGGACATTTCACACAGCACCATCTAGTCCCAAGCTAAGCAACCTAATGCTTGTGTTATGGTAGCTAGATGGCTGATAAACTACATATATACATTCTTTTTTTTTTGTAAATACATACATATTATAGATAGAAAAACAGCCAGACCCGGAACAACTACTTTTAGGTCATACAAATATTTGTTCCGTACGGGAATCGAACCCGCGACATGCAGCGCAATAGTCAATCGCTTGACCACTGCGCCAACCGTGCCGTCACTACAACAACAACTTACAATTGGGATAAGGGGAGGAGAATGGTGATGATTTTTGACCACCTTTCCTTCCATTCCCAAACATACTTAACTACCAGATATTATGTTCACACTAAAACGTAAAATTACATGAAATTGGTAAGATTCCAGCCGCTAGCGATAGTAGTGGTGGCCGCGTTAGTAGTGATAGCAACATAGAGATGGTAGCGATGGTACAGATAAACACAACGGTATTGCGTGATTGGAAGCCGCTGTTCAGTGTCTATTGGTATTATAATGATTGGTTACGTGGGATGAGGTGTGACTGCGAGCAAAGCGGGGCTTTGACAGTAATACGAGTACTGTTACATACCTACACAGTTTTTTATCTTTTTTTATTCAATAAATGCGGCAATAGACACAGTAATTCAGTGCCACAACATTATTGATCAGTATAACTAGGAACAGTACAGTATAGTACTAAAAATATACTTCCTAGATTATACCACAGACTATAAAGTATCTCTTTAGTACCTTCGAGCAATTCTTCACATTTATTGTATTGCAGATTTCTAACGGTAAGTCATTCATAATACATTGATAGTAGCATGCATTCCCACGGCCTTGTTCCATAGACATTATTAGATCCTTAATCTAATTGGAAGACTAGATATCTAAAGAATTATGCCTTAGCTATCTTTTTATAGACGGGAATGCAAATTTTTCAAAGAACTGTTGATGAGAGATGCACCTAATAGTACACCTACATTTCGACAGTTATGCTTAAGTTCCATGTTTTAGAGGGCGAACATATTGCCATAAACCGTTTTCATCAAACATAACATAATATCACGTTCACGGCTTGTAATTCCCGGAGGGTTAGGCAGAGGGGTACCTAACAAGTACACCCACATTTCGCCAGTTATGTTTAAGTCCCATGGAATAGGGGGCGAGCTTATTGCCAGACTCCGTTGCTGCTACTGAGAAATTCCTGATGGAAAACCCCAATAACACATTGCCCGACCCGGAAACGAACCTAGGACCTCAGCAGTCACGCTTGAGACCACTACACCATCGAGACAGTTTCATTTAAGGCAAGCAAGCCACGCAAGCTGTTAACTTTTTTTGTTTCTGTCCTTTTGTGTCACTACATAGTATATAACAATGTCGCTTTCTCTGTCCCTATATCCCTATGTATGCTTAAATCTTTAAAACTACGCAACGGATTTTGATGCGGTTTTTTTTTAATAGATAGAGTGATTGAAGAGGAAGGTTTATATGTATAATACATGCACCCGTGCGAAGCCGGGGTGGGTCGCTAGTTTATAATATTTGTTATGCGTTTTATGATTATAATTTTTCCTTTTTTTTGTATGCACTTCATGTCCCTGCGACAAATAAACATTTTTTCTTTTTTTATATATACGAATATCTAAATTACAAAAAATGTCGCTCAAAGAAATAAACAAACATAAAATACAACGAGTATCTGAGAGGAAATAATAAATCTGGTTTAATTGATATTTCGTTGAAAGGATATCATAATTGGTCATTTCGACAGTCAATGCGCCTGCTCTTGCTCAATAGTCCCAAATTGTTATTGCATTACAAAATCGTATCCAAATATGGGTTTGATCTTTCGTTCAACTTATATTTATCTTTAGGATGTCCTGTCTTCTAGCCCAATGGCATGCTAATTTGATTTAGTTATGCATGTTCGATTCCCAGGTCGGGCAAAGCGTTATTGGGTTTTTCCATCAGGAATTTCTCAGTAGTAATAATTGATTTAGTTGATGGCAATAGGCTCGCTGTCCAAACATATGAGATTATCTTAAATGAGCCCTTGGAAAATCCATAAGAAAAACACTAATACCAAACCCGCTAACGCTTCCGCTAACAGCCAGACCTCGGCCGCATACCACTGTCATGTGTCGCTCCCCGGCGCGGCGATGATTTCATGCTTACAAGTTTTCCACATGTCGAGTTTACTTAGCGACATGAACACGCGAGAAAATCCGGATTACAAAATGTGTTTCTTATTATCTTGAAATTATTGTGTTTACCTTACTGACATATTTTTCTTATCATATTTTGCCGGCAATATTGAAGTATTGTACATATAAGTATTGCCTCAATGGTCTAGTAGTCACAAGCGTTACTATTCAGTATGACGTCCTAGGTTCGATTCCTAAATTACCCTTACTAATCGATACTAATATTATAAATGCGAAAGCAAGTGTGTTTGTTACTTTTCCTGCTTAAACCACTGAACCGATCATCCCGAAATTTTGCATATACGTTTTCAGGTGTACAGAAACGGACATAGGGTACCGTTCATCCTGAAAAAAAGTACTGTTTCCGAGGCAAACAACAATAACGTTCTTATCAAAATCAAAGCATTTAGGTATTTCAAGTAGGCCAGTTTTGAATTGTCGAAACAAAGACAACAATGAAATGTAGCTACAGTCCCAGTCACAAGGCATAAAATCTGTGAAAGTACTGTAGTCGCCCATTCCCTAACGTAGATCTCTATGGAGAAGAACGGGCAAGAAACTCCATGGACACTCTTTTAAATCAGAATATTTTTACAAAAGCTTGGTTACATCATTCATGTTGAGATGGTACATTATGTGAGAGCGATGTAGCAAGATGTGCACGTTATGGTAACAGATGGCGCCACGTGTCTTTTGAAACATGATCTTAATATCGGCAAAGTATGATTGGGTTTTCACATTAGAATTTTTTCAGTAGCAACCCGTAGTCCACCCCTAACCCGTCGGGGAAAAAAGCGTTATGTTATGTTATGTTATTTGTTTGTTCAAAAAGCTGGCTACCGGTTTTACCTTAGCTAAAGGATTTTTAGATAATCTAGAAACTGATGACATGTGGCAAGAAGAATTTAGTTGAACTGGAAGTTGACCCCAGCAGAGGTTAAGCAGTTGATGGATGAGATCTGTTATTACAGTCTTGGAATTTTGACAAAAAAACAGCTTCCTTCATACTAAGC
Organism: Eurois occulta; assembly: GCA_950022335.1. Taxonomy (NCBI): domain Eukaryota; kingdom Metazoa; phylum Arthropoda; class Insecta; order Lepidoptera; family Noctuidae; genus Eurois; species Eurois occulta. The sequence goes on along the minus strand of OX465485.1, from coordinate 18,639,597 downwards.
ACTCACCTTACTCAGAATTTAACCATCAGATAGACGCATTCTTAATCTAAACTGCCAAAAACTATGTAATTCTATAGAAAAAAAGAAAAACATCACTTATCTAAGTACCAGTTATATACATACATAGTTTTATACATAATCTAGACACAAATAAATAAAATTGAAGTGTCTGTTTCTAATTTCTAAATAAAAGCTTTTTTTTTTCTGTTTGTCTGTTTGATCCGGCTAATCTCCGAAACGGCTGGACTGATTTTGACGAAACTCTTACTGACAGATAGCTGATGTTATAAGGATTAACTAAGGCTACTTTAAGGGGCTTACGGTTCCGTCCAAAAAAATTAAAACCCTTGAAATTGTTAACAAAATTCAAATAAATTCAAAGAGGTAATAATTTCACGGAAACAAATATCACTGGTAACAGCTAGTCACTCATAACATTACCTAACCATACCACCATGGTATCTGTGCGTGACAGAATTTTCATCTTTTTTTAAAATGTATTTTCGTTCTCAAGAATGTTATTATTACTGTAATGTAATGACATCTGACGGTGACATTTCTATGAATTTGCGAAAATGATGTCAAGCTGTTTGTCATTCCATACGTATGTAACGGCTTTAGCAAACACGCGACGTGTTTGCTAGGCCCACTTTTGAATCCATTACTTCAGAGTTACAAAACTTGATGACCAAAGAAACGATGTGTCGTTATTTTCAAATTGCAAGTATTTATCAGCTGCATGAATAAGGTTGTAAAAGTCAGTATTATTTATAGTGTTATTTACTTTTAAAAAAACCTGAGGTGCTATCAAGGAGCCTCCATTAAAAAAGGTATTTAAGAACGTCCTACCCGCCTAGGACATTAAGCTCCAGTATCGGACTTGTTACCTGGAAAAATTTTAACGACATTGATCAGAATAGTCTCATACCCTGACAACGAAGATTTTTTATTCACAATATTTCTTTAAGATATTTATATTCAAGAGGTGAATCTAAAAACTTTTAAGTATAATTTCATTCTTTCTTTTTTTCCCCTATTGACTTGGGGTCGGTGCAGTGGCGTGCAGTGGTTCTCCACGGAAGGTAGGCCACGCATACGGATACCCAAAAAAAAAAACTTCGCGCAACATCACAACGTCGCTCTACTTATGATGATGACCCTAAAGTAGTCACATTTATTGATTTATAATATTTAAAAAAAAAAAATTGAAAAGAAAGCCTGTAAAAACAACAGTATGAGGCTATCCAGTGAAAGAAACAATAGTTTTATAGCACTAACGAAATCAGTTTATTATGAACACACAACTTGTAGAAGCTAAGGATGTAAGTACATTCACGAGATTATTGCCGAAAACGCGTGTTATAAAAGTTATAAATACAAGAACTCACCACATTATTCAAGGTTCAAATCACGATTTTCTGAAGATTCAAACTCAGTCACAGTCACTCAAACTCGTCTCGTATCTTTAGAAATAACTTAAAATCATCAAAATCAAATCAAGTTGAATCTTAACATTAAACGATAATGCGAAAACTTACTACTTTGAACTTCTAACAAACACACATTATCAGCGCAAACTTCACAACAGAACACCATTTTTAAGTAGATAAACAAACAATAAACAACAAATTACTTTTAATTGAGTACGTTAAAAAAAGCAAAACATTCAAGATCGCGGATACACAAATATGGCTTCTTTAGAAACCAAATAATAATTGCATCATTTTGCCGGATTGCCACAGTTATTTTCCTAACTTCCCAAAAATCAAAGCGAAATTTCACAAAATTTTGGGAAAAAATAAAATTCATGAATTTTTTTACTATTTTAATAGGGCTTTTGCTATTCCTTATAATTTATATTTTTTTGGAAGGTTTATATTCGACAATACCACCCTGTTTTTTTACAGTAGCAAGTCATTATGGAAACGATCGTTTCAGTGTGTAGTCTGTTTCTCGAATTCCCCGCGATCCGGGGAAATCTCCACAAATTGGTAACCCTGCACTGCATTTCATTCATCTTGACTGGCACTTCTGATTGGCTGGCCTTCAAGGCCAGCCAATCAGAACTGCGCTGGCGGTCTCCTTACGGCGGAGTTCCCGCCCATAATCTATACATGTGTGCCGTTCATACACACGAAAATATGCACCAGTGTGCGTAAATTCATCAATGAGTCGATGAGAAATGAAGGCAGTTCGTTTGGTGGCCTAAGGAGTAGTAGCGTGTGCCCGTGTGACGTCACACGTGACGTCACACGTGGCTGTGACATACGGACGGACAGTCTGTCTGTCCGTATGTCACAGCCACTTTATTCCGAAACTATTAAGACTACACAGTTGAAACGTTGAAGGTAGATGACTGTATTCTGTAAACCGCTTTACGATTTATATACAAAAATAAAAACAGTAAAAGATTAAAGGAAGCTCCCCATATATTGAACCGAAAGTAAAAAAAAACGTAAACTTGTGGAGTGTCAGGGGCGTGCCGTCCATACAGGCAAATAGGCTTAGCCTACCTTAGCCAAATTCATTTATTACAACAAATCAACAATCATGTAATAAAAAATACAAAATATAAAAAGAAAGTTAAAACTCCTGTTATAACACTTATAGCAACTTGTCGCGCCCGTGTGACGTCACACGGGCACACGCTACTACTCCTTAGGCCACCAAACGAACTGCCTTCATTTCTCATCGACTCATTGATGAATTTACGCACACTGGTGCATATTTTCGTGTGTATGAACGGCACACATGTATAGATTATGGGCGGGAACTCCGCCGTAAGGAGACCGCCAGCGCAGTTCTGATTGGCTGGCCTTGAAGGCCAGCCAATCAGAAGTGCCAGTCAAGATGAATGAAATGCAGTGCAGGGTTACCAATTTGTGGAGATTTCCCCGGATCGCGGGGAATTCGAGAAACAGACTACACACTGAAACGATCGTTTCCATAATGACTTGCTACTGTAAAAAAACAGGGTGGTATTGTCGAATATAAACCTTCCAAAAAAATATAAATTATAAGGAATAGCAAAAGCCCTATTAAAATAGTAAAAAAATACATGAATTTTATTTTTTCCCAAAATTTTGTGAAATTTCGCTTTGATTTTTGGGAAGTTAGGAAAATAACTGTGGCAATCCGGCAAAATGATGCAATTATTATTTGGTTTCTAAAGAAGCCATATTTGTGTATCCGCGATCTTGAATGTTTTGCTTTTTTTAACGTACTCAAAGTAATTTGTTGTTTATTGTTTGTTTATCTACTTAAAAATGGTGTTCTGTTGTGAAGTTTGCGCTGATAATGTGTGTTTGTTAGAAGTTCAAAGTAGTAAGTTTTCGCATTATCGTTTAATGTTAAGATTCAACTTGATTTGATTTTGATGATTTTAAGTTATTTCTAAAGATACGAGACGAGTTTGAGTGACTGTGACTGAGTTTGAATCTTCAGAAAATCGTGATTTGAACCTTGAATAATGTGGTGAGTTCTTGTATTTATAACTTTTATAACACGCGTTTTCGGCAATAATCTCGTGAATGTACTTACATCCTTAGCTTCTACAAGTTGTGTGTTCATAATAAACTGATTTCGTTAGTGCTATAAAACTATTGTTTCTTTCACTGGATAGCCTCATACTGTTGTTTTTACAGGCTTTCTTTTCAATTTTTTTTTTTTAAATATTATAAATCAATAAATGTGACTACTTTAGGGTCATCATCATAAGTAGAGCGACGTTGTGATGTTGCGCGAAGTTTTTTTTTTGGGTATCCGTATGCGTGGCCTACCTTCCGTGGAGAACCACTGCACGCAACTGTGGAGTGTTATAGATAGGTCTTTAAAAATGACAATGAGGCTTAAAGCCAATCGTTTGAAAGATAGACAATTCCAAAGTGGTAAAATGTGTGTCACCCCCCTCTAATTTCCAAAGTAAGAGGAGGAAAATTCTGAAAAATCTAGGATTGTCGAACGTAAAAAAAGAACTTTCAACAAAAATTAGTTTGAATAAGATTTGATGTTTAGTTTTTGAGCTATGGGACTTTTTCATCAAACTGCAGCAGTAAATTTGTGTTTCATTAACTACTAAGAGAAACAAATGTGTGCGCGTGAGTACAACTCACACTTGGCCGGTTTTTTTTCTTTCATTTGTCTGTGTCAACGCTATCGTTTATACTTTTTTTTCCCATATCATTCTTTACACAATGCCCATCACTACTTAAATAATGAGGTAACATTGACCCTCCTGCTGAGGACAAAGCTACCGGTTGTAGTGAGGGTCCACTTCCTAAATCAGTACAGACATTAGTCAGGGTCAAAGATGCAATAGCGCGTGACTATATTCCGGCTTTGAGGTTCATCGGGTTCTATTACTTACTGAACCAGAAAAATTCAAAGACTTTTTATTTCCTTAGTAAATTGTTCTTCAATTAAGTCAGCGTATCAAATATATTATTATGAAATCCAATCCTAATTGAAAATACACCAGGCTTTTAGACTCCCTGTACTTTTTGTAACACATAACATCACGCAATCATGTAATCAACGAAGGGTTAGGTAATAGTGTATCTAAAAGTACTATCACATTTCGCCAGTTATGTTTAAGTCCCGTGAAATAGGGGGCGAGCTTATTGCAATCAACCGGGCACAAATCCGAATTCTGTGGCTGCTACCGAAAAATGTCTATTGGAAAAAACCCACTAACTTTTTTCCCAACCAGGGCATAAAACCCAAGGTCGCAAGTGCAACTGTTGAGCATGACGATACCGAACAGTCGCGCTTGCGACCACTATACAAAACCAAGTACTTAAAATAATTTGTGCAAATATATTCACCAGATATAGTAAGAATTCGTCTCCCCCACCAGAACTGCAGACGAAAGACACCTTTAATATTTAATAGCTAGAGGTGAAATTCATCCGTAGATTCATGGCAGCCAGCAGTGCGTATAATCAATGAGAACTGGTAGTTAGTTCAACTTTGAAGTTCGTCAGCGTGTCGTCTAGAAAAGAAAGTATATCTTCAAAATTGTTTCTATAAGTACTATGATCTTTGATACTGGGATTCTTGGTTTTATTTAGTTCATTGATATGGGATTGTTGCTAAACCCTTCATTTCGATTAAGTTCAATGTATTTTGCTTGTTCATGTGCCTCCAAAGCTATCAAATCGTTCACTCTCATAGACTTATATTTTGTAAGGTTTAAATTATGTCTCATATTTCTTTATATCTGTCTTGTCTCATTTCTTTCCTATCTATACAATAGATTGATTTATCAAGTTTACTTTTTGACAAACCACTGGATGTAAAACCAAGGAGTGGAATTCCCTGCCTTTGTCGGTGTTCCCAAGTTCATATGACCCCAATCTATTTAAGTCGCGAGTTAATAGGCTTCTTTTGGGTGAGCTCGTTCCATCGTCGACCTCATCTCTGTCTTCAGGACTAGATTGAGGTCAAGAGTAGGCCCATTTAATATATATAAAAAAAATGTTTAGAAATAAAAATTCTTCAATAAACTATCTAATTCACTCGCATCCTACACAATCTTGGCCAACCTCTGAATCACTTGTTTATAAACAAAAACATTATATGCCATGCACTACTCTATTATATTCCCTGACATAACACTCCAACATAATATACCAACGACACAGAAGCTACATAACCCGAATAGCTTCGTAAACTTGACATCGAACCAGTCGCAAAGTCGCAACGCGCGCCGGCGCACGTCTGTCGTATTTTTCGAAGTCGGTAAATAATGGTGTGCGTGTTTGTGCTGTGAAACAAGTGTTTTAGTGACTTGGGATATTTATTTACTCTGCTTTTGGGTGATTTTTATTACGGTAAGTTTTTTAGAATGATAATTTTTTAATTTATTTTTTTGTTTAAAACACGCGTGGAGTTCAAATGGTTTGCCGGTCGTTTAAAACTGCAGTGACATCTTGGGTTAAAAGAAAAGCGGTTACGGCTTTATCATTGACGTTTTCTACTACGATTTAGGTAACATTAATAACTTAGTTAGGACTTATGGTATCAGGAATAGGAGCTATTTCTTTTTCATCGGCAAGTTTTTTGTTTACTCTTTCATCTTTTTCTTCAACACATTGTTATCCATTGGGGGCTTGTTCTAACATTCCCATGTGTTCGTTCTTTTGTTTTACTTCAGTTGTAGCGATGGCCTGTGCGTGCAGTAAGCATTTACTGAAGATTTCTGTAATAAAACTAATTTCTAAGCTCTACTTACTGGTGGAGAAAATCATGATTCATGTTTCTGAATGCTGCGAAATGAATATTGCTCTTCTTTTTTTAAATTTCAGACTGTATCAATTTGAAGAGTATTTTTTTATAAGTAATTTGGAGTTGATAAATACCTACCTGCCTAGGTATGTGCTGCATCTATATATATAAAATGGTAAACTAACTTACTAACTGACTGGGTGATTTATTAACACACATCCCAAACCGCTGGTCCTAGACAATATGAAACTTGGAGAGTGTGCTCTATGTGAAGAGTAAGTTCCACTAAGGATTTTTGGAAATTCCTCCCCTAAAGGGGAAAAATTGGAAGTTTATATGAAAGTCCGTCAGTTTTGAAATTAGGATCTTCAAATTTTGTATTTAGGCTGACGATTGAAAATTAATTTATACGTGTCTCAGCGTTTTTGATAATTCTACCCCAGATGGGTTAAAAAGGGGGATGAAAGTATGTAACTATGTTTGTTACCGTAACCTGGATTAACCTATAGGTTCCTTTTTGATCCCGGTAGTATTTTTCGACATCCACGTGGGTGAATCCGCGGTACAAAAGCTAGTAAATAGTATTTTAATTCTCGGTTAGGATTTTTAGAGAAGATGATTGAAACATTTTAGCTGCTACATTTATTTGACTTAATCTTGTTTCTTTGTTTTACTTAAATCAGGGCCTCATGTGCCATACTGGGTTACTCTGAGGAAAACCTAGCATCTGCTAGGAATAAAAACTGAATATTATTCAGAAGTACTACAAAAAAATCTTTTAAAACCATTTCATCTTATGTACCACCAACATAAGTCACTTTCAACCAAGGTTTTACTCCAAGTATTATTGAATTTTCTGCTTCAACATCCCGTTTCAGAGTAATTAATGAATGACTGCTTACAATTATTACCTCTAGTTAAACCACAAACATTTACAGCCTGTGTAAGTAGTAAATAAACTTCGTCTATTGGTTGCAAGCACTATAACTGCTGAGCATGAGGACCTGGGTTGATTCCAGGCTCGGGCAAAATGTTATTGGGTTTTTTCACCAGGGATTTCCAAATAGCAGACCGGAGTTTGGATCTGTACTCGGTTGATGGCAATTGGCTCGACTTCTATTACATGGGACTTAATATAACTGGCGAAATGTGGGTGCACTATGAGTACACACCTCTGCCTAACCTTTTTGAATTACAGGAGTGATGTTATGTAGCGTAAAACCACACACATTTGCACCTATTGTAAGTTGTAAATAAAATTGAATGCAGCCGTACTTGTAACCCAAATCTACCATAGCGTGGTCGTTGACTTTACTTTATTGATAACGGGATTCATTGCCCAACTGTGGGACGTAATATATTGCTCAGTAATGAGATGAATGTTTACGTTATGAGAATATGTAAATGAGTTTTAATTGCTTTCTTTGTTCATCTATCATTTATCGTTGATGGAGATTTTGTGAGATAATATTTTTAAGGAATGCACAATTGAAATGAAAGAAATTAAAAGGTAAAATTTGAGCCAGGCATTTTCAGATAGTAATTGTGATAGGCTTAATGAGTTGATCGTCAGGTGAAGATTCTTGTGAATAGCTTCACAACGTGTACCTAATATTTATAAGCGTTTGAGGGTAAGGTTAAGTAGAAGGTGTATTATAATATTATGGATACTTCTGTTGTTTTGATTTTGTTGTATTTTATTCTTTCTTTTTTTCGTTGTTAATTATAACTGTTTAGGCGCATAATATAGTGCATGTAGTGCTCTTCTTTAATTGATGGGGCATTAGACTTAAGTTTGAAATGTTTTTCTATATAATTATGTCTTAAGTAACAGTGTACTTATTGTTGAAAACTCAAATAAAACTAATAAATAATTAATAAAGTCTGCGTTTTATGAATTAAATCCAATTTTCGTGGCTATCTGCCCGCGTTTTTCGTTTAAATTACAAAAGGAATTTGCGATCTTCAGTACCGTTTAGAAAATTTAATCTGGACTTCATACAGTAAAGAAATCTTGATGTTTCGTCAAGGCGTTGAAACCATATTAAGCAGGGATGGGTTGGAGGTTCAGAATAAAATTTTATTAGGGTCCATGTATTGGATAAATATAAAAAGGGACAACCCAGGACCTAATATTGGAATACCCGGTTGTTAACCACTTAACCAATGAGGTCTGCCAATTAAGAAATTCGTGTTCAAAACAATAAAGATGTAAACGACTGAATCGCTCTTAATGTCTGTATCGAGTTTTTTATTACTTATTGCAAAAGCTTTTGGCACGCGAAAACTATTTTAAATAGCGTAGTTACGTATCTATGTAAAAAACTAGAGCCAATTGTTGCCTTTTTTGTTAACGGTACTTCCTTAAATTCCGTATATGCGCCCGTGCTGGTCAATGTGTACCAAATACCTTAATAATTTAATTGGTAGTTATGTGTTTGAGTCTTGAAAAACTAGGGCCATGGAGTCCGAGTGTCCACCTAGTATTTCGGGAAATCGTTCACGTGACCAGAGGGTGGGCCTAGTTTTTGGCCAAAGAATCGACAGTACAATCCAACGTGGCAATGCTGCCAGCCTTCTGTGCACTTTTCCTGTTGACAGCGATGTGGACAAATTTTAGGACACCTTGTAACCCTTTTGATACTTGTGCATATTTTTATTACTATTATTGTTTTGTAGTTTGTAAATTATATAATTATCATGAAAATTACGAATTACATTCTTATTACTACTATTAACCATGTACGAAAACTCACAAATACCTTATTATAATTTACGGTCCTAAAAAGGGTTACCATAAGTCTCACACTTGGTAGATTGGTTGGTCTTCAAACAAAACATCGGATTCGCGATATGTCAGAAACATAACATGGTGGAATGTGAGTACACCTCTGCCTATACCTCCGGGATTACAGGCGTGATGTTATATTATGTTATGCGATAATTAACAATGAAAATAATGATCGCGATAATTTGGAACCCTGTTGTTAATACAGGAGGCAGCTACAACAAATTCTTCACCACCAATGATATTAATAATATAACGAACTTTTAATTATAAAATTTTTCCTAGAGTTTTATACGGAAATCTAAGAAACCCTCCGTAAATGAAAATACTTGATTTGTGCACGGTAGTGGTACGGTCAGCCACAGTTTCCAACTTAACTAATCTTCTGCAATCGCAACACGAGAGTAATACAATGCATGTTTTTTTTTTTCTCAATTAGTGTATACAAAATTTGTATGCCTATTAGGTTAAACATAGCGATCCTGACATTCGAATTAGACCTTATTATATTGTACCTATGTTTCACAAATAAATAATTTGAATTTGAATTTGAAAAATATCACTGGCTTTGAAGAACTGTAGGCAATCGAATACTCGTTCATGGTATGGCAAAAGGTTTAGCCAGTCTGCAAGATTGGTTTAGCTACTAACTGCCCAGGGTATACCGGACGAACACTTAGGTAATGCCGTCAATCTCGGCTAGTTATGATAACGTGCAAATTCTAAACGATAGTTCTTTTCCTGCTAGAGATTTCTATGCAAATTCTATAGCCATGTTTTTTTCTTGCAATCTAACTCTCAACATTGAAGCATGTAGGTTATAAATCTGAAGAGGTATGGCATGTTTTCACATAATTAATCTATAAATGACGGAATAATACTCACACTACTAGAGAAAGCGATTAATAAATCATAAATGAATAAAACTTTTACATAAACCTAATTTCTTATGTATTGGACGTGAATTATATAATTTGATTATTAAGTGATCGGAATTCTCATAATTTTTATTTACATGCTAATATATTTTATATATTAGATTTAAATTGTGTTACGTGTGCGTTAACGTAATGGTCAAATGAAAAGTAGAAGGCCTATTTTATTTGGTATTAATATTTTAACGGTAATTTATAAAATAAAAAACACTTAAACGCTGTTTCACTATAGAGGCCCCAACTACATCAACAGAATTGACTTATGCTTCTCAGGGCCTGTGTCAATGTAATCCATTTTTAGCATGCCGTATTCTGCTAGAATGTCACTTTTTCTAGGCTTTCAAGGCAAACTAATAAAGCGGAATATCTCTGATTTCACAATTTTGTTCTTCTTTCAAATGATGGTTTTCTTTGATTCAGGGCACGAGTTTCAATCTGAAAGGTTGGCTTAAATATACCGAAAAAGAAATTGCTCAACACCTTAAACCAAATCATAGATGTCTAAACATACCTTACGCCACTGTACCCCAAGAAGCATGGCAAATTAATTTTCTCTAACATATAAAACACTTATAGGGCTAACTTGCACATAAACGTAAACCATAAGTTACGTCTTTAACCTTGGTTAGTTAAGCAATTGGTTGGAAACGGTGATATCGATCCTTCACGCTTTTTCTTTCGTTTAATTGATAGGGCAATACTGCAGTAATTAAGTTATGAAAGGTACTAACCATGACTAATTGGATAAGTGACGATTAAGTGTCGTCACTTATCTACCGATACTTAAGCGGTAATCCCTGGACAATCTACCGCACCTACAAGTTTGCTGACTAGCTCATCAAAGCTTAAACTTTTATATTCTATACGATGTTGAATCCATCCGAAAAGGTTCAGCCGACGGTGTAGAACAAAAAAATCGCAGGGATGGGGAGAACAAGTGCCTTTTGGCTTCGTTAAGGGTCTTGTTACCGGGCCTGTGGACGGTGAGTAATGGGCTAACTCGCCGTCCGTCCGTCTTATGACGACAGGCCGTGTCGACGGCGCGTTCGTGTTCCACGCGCGCCTCAAAGAGATGTCAGCAAACATGAAGGGCCCGCAAGGGCCGATACCTGCCAGGGCTGCGGGACTGTTCGAAAGAGATACCGCGACCCTGGAACATAAAGGGCAAAAGAAGGAACATGGATGGTTTTTAGTCAGTAAAAGTCTGACACTCCCTTCCGCTCCGCCCAGAGCGGGAGGAGTCATTTGATGATTTCCCATCCGAAAAAAAAAAGAAAAAAAAGGGTCTTGTTACACCCTTTATATATCATAATCACCATCGTCTATTTTATATTTCATTCGAGAACTCATTGTGACGTTCTTCGTGGGTGTCAACAGGCGAATTTCCTTACCCAACTGAAGATTTTTTAGGAAGTCGGGCGTCTATTTAATAATAATTTTGTCGTGACTACTTCATCAATGATGAGGTTCATAGAATGATGATGAGTCATCATCATACTGCTGCCCTGCTCCCAATTATTCCGCGGTCGGCGCATGTCTTCTTCTTCCATGTTTCTCTATTACTCGTAATCTCATCAGACACCTCTTTTCTTGACATATCGTCCTTTACATCATCACCCATCATCCATTTTGTCATACCCACGTACTACTACCTACTAATATTTCTAAGAACTTTTCCTTATAGCATCTAAGAAAACTTCTAGGTGCATCGATAAAACCTAATTACTAAGAGATACTTGTTTGTGATAGTGACGTGTCTTACTTAACAATGACGCGTAGAATAGACGCAAATAAGTAAGATTAATAGAGTTGATATTACTTTAAGTTTTAAACTGTCATGGTCACTAACATTATACACTAAAACCGGGATATTTGCCATATTTACTGTTTGTTTTGAGTTCCCGATATTTCGGTACCGATTTAAACCGATCCGTGATCCGTGTTTATCCGTGATCATGATGTTTCTAGTGTTAATGATAATATTAATTTGACTTGCAAATGAACACTGGCAGCCAAATAACTTGAGTCAGTTAGGACCAACTGCTTTTTTTTTTAATTCAGAAGTATGGAATTCTAAAACTTGACGGTCTTATCAAGTGGTAAGCAAGCGTTAGTGCTGAGCATAAGGTTCAGAGAGCAAAATCATCATCTTCCTGCCCTTGTCCCATGTTATTTGGGGTCGGCGCAACACGTTTTTTTCTTCCATTCTCCCCTGTAAACCATCATGCTATCATTTACTTCTTTACCTTTCATATCATTCCTCACACAATCCATCCATCGTTTTCTTGGTCTTCCTCTCCCTCTCCATCCATCAACTTTATATTGATCACTCTTTTAGTCACATGCGATTCGTCCATTCAGAGAGTAAAATATTATTAGGTTATTTCCATAAATCAGAAATTACTCGGCCTAGCCATGTAATCTGCATTTGTGCCCTGTTGATGGCATCAGGCTCGCCCCTATTACATGGGACGTAAATACATCTGGCGACATGTAGGTTTACTAATAGGTTTACGTCTGACTTATCCTTTGAGGACTACAGGCCTGATGCTGTGTTAAGTTTATGTAAAACAATCATCAGTTCAATGACAGCGAAATATTTAACACTATCTCCACAAAGCAGACCGCCAACCATGAATAATACATAACTAATCTATTTCAAGTTGCGTAACAGAACGTTTCCATAATTTCCAGTCGCTTTAATGTTATTTTATGTAAAAATCCAAACGACTTCCGGTCTTAAAACTCGTGTTATAATGTCGCTTTTAATTGCTTGCTAATTAATGGTTTTAGAGTTGAAAATTGTTAAGCACATGGCGGAGGCTTTTGACAAAGTGACAATCTACAGGGCTTCTGGTAACTCGACCTATTCCTTGTAGGACGTCATGTGAGGGTTAAAATAGAAAAATAAAGCCACCAAATGTTCTACCGAAATTCTAGATTGAATCATTTGCAGCCAATTTTTGCCAAAGTTTAAGGCATTTTTAAAATTTTAATCATTAACATAGAACTGCTAGGGTACTTGACGCGTTTCTTGATTGTAGTATGTACACGATTGTGACAGCCGGGTGGTAAAATATAAATTCAGTTTTGCTGCCCGACCTGTGATGAATCAAGAATATGTGTGCACTTATCTAGCATCCCTTAGGCTTAGTGAGGATCTCGTCACTTAATAGCATTAAGTTGATAAGGTTAAGCTGAGCTTGCCCCAGTTACTAGAGGTACAAACTAATACCCCGCCAGGTCTAGGTTGAAAAAAATGGACTTTCAGCTGACGCAGTTGGTGTGAAGAGTCCATTATTTTTAGGCAAACTTGTCCAGTCTGATGGTCTGAATCACCACCTAAGAGGTCATCATCTGCCTAGCCTTTCCCCAACTACATTGGGGTCGGCTTTCAGTCTAACCGGATGCAGCTAAATACCAGTATTTTACATGGAGCGACTGCCTATCTAACCTCCACAACCCAGTTATTTCTGGGTAATACGATACCTTGGTAACACCTGGTTGTCAGACTTTCGGCTCACTGACTACCTGTAACGACGGTCAAAGACCTACAAATGACAGCCGCGACCAACCGATTAACGTGCTTTCCGAGGCACGGAGGAAACTCGGTATGAAATGGGTGGTCACCCATCCACAGACCAACCTAGGTAAGCACGGCTTAACCTAAAGATCGACCCGAGTGGCTGTTCTTATTTAGCCACGAGCTCCTCTTCCACCTAAGAGGTATTGCACATAATTATTCTGTTACAACCTGTATAAACATTTCCAATGGGGTTGAAGTCTGTATACAACGTACGTAGCTTCTAGCTGCAATACCGAGTTATATAATTGACAATATACGTCACATCACGTTGCAGTTCATAACTATGATTTCGCTGACGGCGTCAGGCGCTCAGGGCATTTTAATATGTGATGGTTGGCAAAGGAACGTGTCGCTATTTGGAATGGGCTTATAACTGTTTCTTATTGCATTTTCTATGGCTATCAGGAGCTTAGGTTGGGATTATCAAGGAAAATATTATTACTACTGCTGAGTACGGAGCACGTTGCTAAATAATAACAGCCACTCGGGTCGATCTTCTGGTTAAGCCGCGTTTGCCTAGGTTGGTCCGTGGATGGGTGACCCATCTCATACTGAGTTTCCTCCGCGCCTGGGGAAGCACGTTAAGCCGTTGGTTCCGGCTGTCATTTGTAGATCTTCGTGAGTCGTTACAGGTAGTCAGTGGCCTGAAAATCTGACAACCACTCTTATCAAAGGGTATCGCATCATCCAGTACTAGCTGGGTTGTGGAGGTCAGTCAGGCAGTCGCTCCATGTAAAATACTGGTATTGAGCAGCATCCGGTTAGACTGGAAGCCGACCCCAACATTTATGTAATTGGGAAAAGGCTAAGCCGTGCCATGACAAAAAGTATTCTTTTCCTAAAATACTGAGAATCTGAATGCAGATAGAAGCAGCCTGCCTAATTTAAGGTTGTTAAACCTAAAAATATTATAAGAACACTTCTGCCTAACTTTTCGGAGATAACAGGTGTTGTGATATGATAATGAAAGTATTAAAAATTACTTGCTACCATGCCAATAATCTATAGAATGTAGTTTACATAAACACTCAAATACAACAAATCTTCCAGCATCAATATTTGTCTATTTTGTCGTTCATTACATAAATGAAGAAAAAATTTCATCGACGACGTAAAATATTCAAAATATTAAAATAAGCTTTCATTAAATTTCCTGTTTTAATAATTAAACATTTACAAAATAATTTCAACAAACCATCGTCGATACTGTTGACATAACCTCAATCAACAGCCGATTGCACCGCATTTCGTCAGTTTAACTACCGTTAAACACAGTGTTTAACGTTCCGGTTACATCATTTTGACGAATGATTGGTTGTAAATAAATAATGGATCCATTGATGATTCTGGCCTTGAATTTTTTGTGAATTATGTTGCTACATAATATAGTAATACGTCTTTTTCCCCTGAGGGTTAACTAGAGGTCTACCTATAGCAGATACACTCACATTTTCGGCAGTTATGTTTAAATCGCATGTAATAGATGGCGAGCATATTGCCGTCAACCGGGCACAAACCCAAACTCCGGGCTACATCTCAATTCATCTTTTTTTTTTTCGGATGGGAAATCATCAAATGACTCCTCCCGCTCTGGGCGGAGCGGAAGAGAGTGTCAGACTTTTACTGACTAAAAACCATATATGTTCCTTCTTTTGCTCTTTATTTTCCAGGGCCGCGGTATCTCTTTCGAACAGTCCCGCAGCCCTGGCAGGCATCGGCCCTTGCAGGCCCCTCATGATTGCTGACATCTCCTTGAGGCGCGCGTGGAACACGAACGCGCCGTCGACACGGCCTGTCGTCATACGACGGACGGACGACGAGCTAGCCCGTTCACAGGCCCGCGCCTACGGTGGCCGAGAGCCATCTCGACGTGATCTAAATTCATCTTCCTCATTATTCTCCTGTCCTTATTCCAATTCAAGATTTCAATTGAAAATATAACGCATTTTTATGTTAACCAATATTTTTTTTCTATTGTAATTAAATTATACTAAATTTGTGATTGAAAACCCGATAATAATTTGCCCGATTGCCTTGTGCTCGGCAGTACACTAGCAACTAATTTTTTTTTATTAAATGGGCCTACTCTTGACCTCAATATTTACCTGAGGGCGAGAGATGAGGTCGACGATGGAACAAGCTAACCCAAAAGAAACATACTACTGCGCCAATGAGGCAGTCATGTTGTTACAGTACTTGCTAGTTGTGTTGTAGTTAAAGTATGGACATGATTGATTAGTTCGCTCGTAATGTGGTGTCAGGTGAAAGTATCTTCTCCCGTTGGAGCGAGTACAGTTATTTTGTCGTAACTTATGGATATGTAGCAGTTACTGTTACGGCGTTAAACTGGTTTATCTATATCTTTTGTAAATGTTTAATAACTTTCGCCGGTGATAATTTCAACTGACAGTGTTTTGGTGAAAACGATCCTTAACGACTAAAACGTAGTTTAAATATTATAAAACTATGATAATATTTAAACTAAGTTTGAGTGACATCAGTTTCGTGATCCTCTAGGCGTACCTGAACTATGGAGATCTTTTTCAAAATCTTTTTTTAGACATCATTGCCAAGTCGACACCATCATCTGCTTTAATATTTCCCTACTATTTTGAAGTGACCTTCCAGTCTAACCGGGTGCGGCTATCTGACCATGTCCAAGCAAAGACATTTTATTTCAGTTTTATCACTAGTATGAGAGCTTGTTTCATTTGTTCTACCAAAAATTCATGCTAACATTTTCCCAATGTTTCGGTTCATAATTTAAATTTTGATAATTGTAACGACTCCTCTTCACATTCTAGCGTTGTGTAAAGTGGGCTGTGGGAATCATGATATGCAGAAAAACAATAACCGTTTGTAACTAATGTCTTCTCTCTTTCACGCTCGTTTCACTGGGAGGGCAGAGTTTATACTAGTTTAGAGTATTTTTAATAGCTTACTTGCTATTTTCTTTCTAATGATTATCTTAGTGGAAACGAAGAAAATGATTAGAAAGATAACTTATGTTAATATCAATGACATATTAAATATAGTCATTATAGTTATACATAGAACACTGCATTTATTAATTTATTATTATTTAAAGTGTGAGATATAACGACAAAACTTAGGGTAAACTTAAAGAAGTGAGAAAGAGAAAATATAAACAATGAAAACTAATAATACTACTAGTAATAATACTTAACTAAAAATCTTGTATTATGAATAAATAAAACCATTTAAATTTACGCTGTCAAATTTGATATATTTTTACTTTTTCCAAAATCATTTGACCTGTTCACTGTACTTCTACCGACTATACCTCTTTAAGAGCAGGCAGTTGACATAATACTGTAATTTCTCGTTCCCAGAAGTTCGTGTATCAAAATAATAATCATGTTTCCATCAAATCATTATGATGTTCATAATTATCGCGAAATGGATCGCGTGCGAAACAATTATAATTATTTTTTAAAGTTTAAATCATAACGTTATTATATTTGTTTGAGAATGATTCTTAAGAAAACTAACGAAACAATAACAGTTTGTTTTATTATTAACGATTACTTATATTTGTTTAGTTTGTGGTTTATGTTTTACGTCAAGAAACTTAAAAAGTTATGAATTGTATCTTAATGATTCATAAAAACTAATACCTATCAGATAGAAAATAAATATTAAACTCTATTTTTTATTTAACTAAAATATAAATATTTTCTAATTCTAATAATATCCGTTGCACGGTAAATATAGGTAGTAAGAAAGTACTCAAATAAAATTAATAGCTATAATTTTCATTAAATAATTGTATTTATAGCCAATTACAGATGGAATTTAATTCAAGCTCACTTGCACTAACAGATAAAGTAGCTACTCGTACATTTAGTAACAGACACCGATAACGAGTTGACGTTGATACCGCTTATATCCGCTCAAGCAAAAAGAAGCGTAAAGATAACTACTTCTAACATCAAAGGAAGCTGTCGGAATGCGGTTGATCGTGGCTAAGAATAAAAAGTTTAACCGTAGTTAAGGGTTTGGTGGCACCTGCCTAATAGGATGGTATAAAGGCTGGTAGGTTTTTCAAAGCGCATTTGTCTTTGTTTAGCCAGAAAGTGTAAATAGTAAAATAGAAGATATGCAAGTGCAATGTTGGCATAGATTTTACTGTAGAATGACGAAAGATTAAAAAAAAAACACACGCAGAAGGAGCGCCAATGCAGCATGCAACACAAAACGCCTTCTTTTTTAATTTACTTAATTAGATATCTCCCAGTAAATTCTTCACAATACTTTTCCCATGGGGGTAGGCAAGGAGAAACTACTCACTCAAGTTTTGCGGGGAACGATGGTACCCGAAAAAAAGAAAAAAAGTTGTATACCACCGGGGACAATGGTACCCCGCACGACACTGTTTAAAAAATGCCATAGAAAATCGACTAACGTCTTATCTATGAATTATTTTCATAGAGAACGCCACCAGCCACGACCCTAATAAGCTTCTATAGCCTCGTCCATTTTTAGGGTTCCGTACCCAAAGGGTAAAACGGGACCCTATTACACTTCGACTGGGACTTCGCTGTCTGTCTCCAGGCTGTATCTCATAAACCGATAGCTAGAAAGCTGAAATTTTCACAAATGATGTATTACTATTGCCGCTATAACAACAAAAACTAAAAATTAAAAAAATATATATATACTAAGGGGCTCCCTTACAACAGATGTGATTTTTTTTGTCGTTTTTATAGATAATGGTACGGAACCCTTCGTGCGCGAGTCCGACTCGCACTTGGCCGGTTTTTTATACATTAACGCCAATCTTAGTTCTGCCCAAATAGGTCAACGGTCAAATGATTTTTATAGTTTATCCACGAAGCATATAAACGGGTAATAGGTAACATTCTCATTCATTTCATAAGCAGTCCTCGTGCTTTGGCAACTGGTAGCATGTCAGGTACGTGATGAGCATAGGAGTGCTCGAAATTGTTCGGAGAAATGCATCATGCTGGTAATAAGTACCATACTACCATGGATATTATACCAACCTACCTTCTACATTTATTACAAAATTCAGTCCGTGATACATCTCTATCTTAGACCATTAAAAGCGTTATTATTCCATTAAATTCCAAGCGTTTCCTATTCCTACAAAAACTTTCAACAGGACTAACAAGCTTGACTGTAGCCACTGTCGATCTAATGCATCTTTGACTGTTACATCATTGATTGTTTAGTTTTATACGCTAAACAAGGCCTGTAAAAAGATTGATTCAATCTATAATGAATCGGCACTCAAAGATGTCTATCTGTACCTGCCCTAATCGCCATAATAAATAGAATCCAATTTGTAATCCAAACCTTATTAATTAATTTATTTATTTAACACTTCAAGCACAAAGTACCCAGGCGGACTTAATGTCATAGGCGTTCTCTACCAGTCAACCTTTGGGTGATGCAGAGACAAGCAGTGGTAGGTGTATATCTGAAAATAATTTTAATTAAAACTAAGTATGATAAACTACAAGGATATATAAAATACTATAAATATATTTAAAATACTATAAATATATATCAAAATATATATTAATTTAAATAGACATTTACACAGATACACTAAAATAAAAAGACAAACAATGAGGAAAACATTACCGTTGTGACGAAACTGCCAGCTTCTTCCGAAACCCTTATCTCATCCATCCATCCATCCATCTGTACCTACCTCTACTAACTAGTAAAAACTAAGTGGGTACTTATGTAGTTTATATGCCAATTAATTACTCAAAGCATCATTTTAGTGTATTCCAATTACAAACGTTTAAACGAAACGACACCGATTGTCTTCGAATAAAAATTCTTCACTCTTTTAAAAGTGACAGTGACTTTCTCCAGTTTCGCATAATTCGGATAAAAGTGTTCATTATTTTTCGCATACGAACGTCAAAATGTTTGTTTTTGCGCACATTAGTGAATTAGTGGTTTGTTTAAGTGAATATTACTGTCTTTTGAATGCGCTAAACACGTTAGACAGACTCACGCGATATCTTGAGATGATAGTCATTCGGAAGAATAGAAATGGTGTGAAATTTATTTAGGTAGGTATATAGTAGGTGTCAGCACTTTCTTTACGGAGTTCTGTTAGCAAAAGTTAATTAATAGATGCAATTTATAATTTTAATTAGGACACACAATATTAATACATTTATTTGCTTTCTCGTAGGAAGGCTTATTTAAATAAACTAGAAAATAATATTAATTTAAAACATCAGTCGTTTGAAATAAAATTTAATTCAAAGCAAGATAATAAGAACAATTCCATTTGTCTTTTAAATTAAATTAAAAACCTGATAGTTAGATTGCATTTAATTTGCATCTACAAAAACTACCTACTTTCATTTCATTAAAAAAATAATATTCACGGTCATAATACCGGTTTTCTCCGAAAAATAATGAAATAGGTAGATAATCTCAAAAAATAAAAACAATATCCTCATGATAAAATTGTGTTACATTTTGTCCATGATTAAACTACGCCCTACTTATATCATATATGCGAAACTCTGTAATTCTGTTGAAATGTCTGTGCTTATAAACACTGACATACTTTACATACCGGCTATTGAATTGAAAATAATAAAAAACACATAGACGAAGACACGAGCAACAGCTAGTGATTTCATATGTTAGACAATATGTTACAACATATTTACACCTGCTTTTCCCGTAGGGGAAAACGGCTCGCATCGGATGCGGCAATAGCCGATCGCGTCCGGCAGGATGTCGACGCATACGATCGGCTCCGTACCAACGCTTGCGAACCTATTTCTGCCCCTAGTCAAATAGTGTCATTCCTACCGTGTCGGATACGAGGACAGGCGAACGCAGCCGATCGCGCGTCGCTGCATACTTTCGGCTACGATCCTGTGTCGCGGAAGACGCCCGCGGTCAAGCTGCTACGTACGCGGCTTGGTAATGTAGACTTTAAATACTGTACACACGATTTAATATCGTTTAAAGATTGTAAAATCCGTTCCGATCCGATGCAAGCGAGCCGATTGGTGGTAATCATCCTTTAATGAACCCGCACTATCTTAATACATGATTTCTTTAAACTTCCTGACTACAAAGTGGTAGCTGGCTGACTTAATGCCACCAACAATATCTTCAAAATCCTAAAAAAAAACAAAAAAACAAAAGAACATCTCTCTTCTAACCCTCACTTTACCGACACAAAATAAATGTAGGCTAGCCATAGTCCAGCGGTCCACGGTAGCCAATGGGTACCGTTTTAACAACTGCACAGACGGCGGTGCTCGAGGTAAATAAACCCACGGTAGCTACGTATGTCGACAGCAATTAGGTATGGGGCCTGCATTGTGGGTGTTTTTTTCTATAGAAATGGAATAAAAAAGTCTTGAGGTAAATTGTTTTGATATGGTTCACGGATTTTTTGCTTTAACTCTAACGGGTTAGGTTTTTGAGTGAGGAAGTGTTGTGAACTTGTGAATAGTGTAATGATTGGAGTTGAGGTTCAAAGGAAAGCATTTTTTACTTAAAAAACTAGATACCTACAAATGTGTACTTTATTAAGAGTGGACACCTATCAGTAGCGAAGGGTCAATTTTTGTAATAGGTAAGCCGGAGTACGTATCTTTAATGTGATTATATTATTTTTCTATAGAATACTGACTACCATTTTTCAAAGGGAGCCGGTAGGAATCGAATTGTTTGGAACCTTCGCCACTATATATAACTTGGATTTGAATTTATTATGATTATGCTAAAGCAGTCATCATATACCCCCTGGCGAAATGTGGGTCTTATGGGTATACTTTAAAAGTACACCTCTGCCAACCCGTTGGGGATATACCTATAGGTGTGATGCTATATTACATAATTCCCTAGCGAGAAAGTAGTATCAATAGGATATAAGCCTTTTAAGCCAGTAAAAGGCAATGTGTCGCCAATTAGCCATCGGACGGACATGTTCGCTTGACTTAAATAGAATACAAAAATGTTCTAAGTGACTTCACAGGTTTTTCTCCAACTGACTTAGTATTTCCTTTAGGAGGTAAATTGTTGATCAAATGAATGAACTGTTAGAGAAACGGTTGATCTCGCAGGTTGGTTGAACGAATGTAGCTTATTTTCTTAACTTAGTCTAAATTACATTTAAGAAACGCAACAATACTGTTCGAGCTGGTTAAAATATCAGAGATTTTTATAATTAAATAAAACTGCTGGCCTTCTAAGTCAACGCTGTCTGAAATCATATTCAATTTAATTTGTTTTCAAACATTAATATTATTGTATTACTACATAGCTTCATTCGCCCGCTTAAATTCATTTTTTACATAATATCTTAATTGTGGATCATAGGTAGGTACATAAAACAGGTCTTAAATAATTAAATTGTGATCAGCTATATCCCGTCCATACGGCATACAATAGTTATGACACACATGGAAGTCAAACGTTATTCTAACGCTTTTTATGCGCGAAGTTATTGCGTGAAATAGTAACAAACATCCATCCACAATTTCACGTATATGCGTATAATTAAGAAAAACTGTCATGTGAATCATTTTGTACGAGTAGAAATAAGACAAACGTAAGCCAAATAAAGCTTATATTTTGTGTTTTTGACTGCCTCGTTAGTCTGGTCGTCGCAAGTGGGGCTGCTGAGCATGAGGTCCAGGTCGGACAAAGTGGTATTGGGTTCTTCCATCAGGAAATATCTCAGTAGCAGACACGGGGTCTGGATTTGTGAGCTAGGCTCGCCCTCTATTAGTTGAGACTTAAAATATAACTGCCGAAATATGGATGTATCATTAGGTACACCTCTGCCTAAACCTTCGGGGCATACAAACGTGATATTATGTATTTTGTGAGAAGAATATTTTAATACATTGTAGCTTACGTACTACACTTTCATAAGAAAACTTGACTACTTAATAAGCTGATCAACTCCCGAGCTTATAAAAGCAAACTCAAAGAAACTAGTTATGTACCGAGATGAGTAACTACACTAACCACCCGTCAATGACTAGGTGTTATTGGTTTACGTGGTTGTCATGCCAATAGGCACCTGATAGATAACAAATTTGTATGTAATATAATATCGCTTTTCATATTAGTTGAGTTGAAATGCTTTCTACCATCACGCCTATAATCCTCGAAGGGTTAGGCAGAGGTGAACCTAATAGTACACCCAAATTTTGACGACAGTGTTTAACTCTCGTGTAAAAGGGAGCGAGTCTATTACCAGACAACAAAATCCAGACACCGTGACTGATAACTGCGAAATTCGTGATGGAAAAACCCAATAACACTTTACTCAGGATGGTCATAAGAGTATATTCTGCAGTATTGAGTCATCTTGACGAGTCTATATCTAATTAAATAGGCCCTTTTTTTTCGTCTGGGAAATCATCAAATGACCCCCTCCCACTCTGGGCAGAACGGAAGGGAGTGTCAGACTTGTACTTACTAACCCATCCATGTTCCTTCGGCCGCGATATCTCTTTCAAACAGTCCCGCAGCTCCGGTAGGCATCGGCCCTTGCAGTTTGCTGACATCACTTTGAGGCGCGTGTGGAACACGAACGCGCCGTCGACACGGCCTAATACGGACAGACGGCGAGCTACCCCATTACTCACCGTCCACAGGCTCGCGAATGATCTAGGCCTTAAAGGTCAAGCTAGTTAATTAGCCATAAAGAGAATTCAATTAATTTCTTCTAAGTGGTTAATTATAGTAGTATTTGTAATTGCCTATTCCGCACAACCGAAGATCGCGTGTTTTGTTCGTATTTACAACTTATTGGGTATTATTTTTAGTATACACACGTCATTTACTGCCCCATTGTTACTGCGTCGGGCAAAGGTACTTAGGTACTCCTATTAATATATTAATATTCCCAGCGGGATCGTGAGAGAGCCGATCCTAGTAGGAGAAGGAGTCGTCGGGGAGACAACCGCCTCGACGCATAGCACGCCGAAACCCCGCCTGCATTACTTAAAGCAGGCGGGACTTTGGGGTCATGGGCGTTCAGAGTGGGGACTCTGTGCGCTCACCGAGTGACCTCAGAGATGCCCGGTAGCACAGTGGTCACGTGCTGCCGTGCAAACTTGCACAGCGAGGCTCAGGGGAGACCTCTGTACAGTCGCCCCAGGGATGTGCCTTCACAGGCGTTGCACAGAGGGGGCTCCGGACAGGTATTTTAAGAGGAAACGGTGCCTCCTCTCATGTGCGGATGGTGACCACCAGGGTGGTTTTAGTGCGGTAAAAATCCCACACTCACCGGTCTTATCCACAAAGACTGGTCGCCTTTTGAAGATTTCCCCCCGAAAACAAAAAAAAAATGTAGTCCTATTAGGAATTTCTCATTAGCAGCCAGCATAAGGCTTGCTCCCTATTATAAATGGCGTAACATTTTTGGTTTATGTGCACATAAACTGGAATTGAAGTCAGATTTGAAAATTCCGTAACCTTCTCGTTCTGCGACTGTTATTTATGTCAAAGTACGATAAATATAAGAGTCCGTTGATTCCCGTGCTATCTAAAAGAATTCCGTGTCATATTAGAAGACATTTTTACAGAGCGATAGTGTTCTTCATTAAAGATAATTAATGTACTCTCACACATACCAGACGAGCATGCGTCGAAGAAAAATAGTTCGCGGAAATAATGGCGATGAAATTGTTGGAAATTATAGAAATTGACGTTTGATTCCCAGCATTGTTGACTTCAGTGATGGAGATAGTGGGGGAGGCGGAAGGTGGTGGTTAGTTTACCTGTACCTGTGTCCCAGCAGTGGGAACATTATACGCAGACGGTGCTAAACCATTATTAATACTGTTACTGTTAGCCTGTGTCATCTCACTGCTGGGCAAAGGCCTCTCCCCATGACTTCCAGTTGTTTCTGTGATGGCGGGACGAGCTGGACAAAACCAATGACCAGTGGTCCACATAAGCCCTGTAAAGAAACATTATTAATAAAAAAACATTATACAATCAAATAAACCATTGCCATTCTAAAGATTTGCTCAGACACTTCATTTGTTTCTCAACAAAAGTTCTATGTATGCTTTGAAGAAAACTGAAATGATTAATCAAAAAAGGACATCGTCCAAGCTATCAGTACTACGAATTAAATCACCAATCATCATCATCAGCCTAGCCTTTTCCGAACTATTTTGAAGTCGGCTTCCAGTCTAACCGGATGCAGCTGAATACCAGTATTTTACGTGGAGCAACTGCCTGTCTGACCTCCACAACCCAGTTAGTTCTGGGTAATACGATACCATTTGGTAATACTGGTTGTCAGACTTTCGGGCCACTGACTACCTGTAACGACTGTCAAAGATCGACAAATGACAGCCGGGACCAACGGCTTAACGTGCTTTCCGAGGCACGGAGGAAACTCGGTATGTAATGAATTAAATCACCAATGAATAACTAAAATGTTACAGCACTAGTATTACGATCCAAAAACCAAATCAGTTACTAGTAACTGATTTGGTTAGTTTAACGTCTTAATAGGTCGCGTCGTGGCTGATGGATCCACTTTTGATATCTTTGACATTCTTAATGTAAAGATATTACAAGAAGACTGTTATACTCGATTTACCTAGATGCACTTAAACCCAAAAAAAGAACTGTAATGAAATAATCTCTACAATTTATCGCTCTACATTTCACCTAATTATAATTAAGTAAAATATAGAGCGGTAAATTGTAGAGAATTGAGTTCTTAACTTAATATTACTAAAAGCTCTGATAGTCTTAAGTATAGAGATCGCCTAGAACGCTGATGGTGTATGACCAAGGTATCTAATCCACTGGAAAACAACATAGCAACATGTTTTTGTGTTGCAGAAACATGTTGCTAGTATGCGACAGCATGTTGTGTTGCTAGCAACACTTATTCCACGATAAACAAAAGTGAGGGAACAACCTTTAGTGTTGCGAGAAACAATGTTGCGCAACAGTTTCTCAACTTTGTGTTCAACAAATACGGGACTTAGGAACATATTGGCCTACTACTATGTAGAGCAATGTAGAGACGGTAATCTGCCCATAGTAATTAATGACCGGATGCAGATTACGGTAAAATCGTTATCGATAGAGTTTTCTTCGCTCCTTATGGGAATAAGGCGCGATGATTGACTTTAGAATGGCCGTAAAATTGATCTTTGATAACTACTTTACGATACTAGTAATTTTATCCGATTTATCTTCAAGCCATATTTGAATAATCTAATAAATTTGTAATTTCCTTAGTGAAAACGACAAGATTATAAAACTATTCCTGAAAATAAAGTAAACCTTAGAGTAGCAGTAGAGGGCTACTCAAAATGATATATATAAGAAATAAAGTAAAAATAAGAATTTTAGAAAAGACAATACCAGAAGCTGCCGAAAAGCCCTAGTATGACCACTTAAGGGTGCAGTTCACCCTGCCAGGGCTGCGGGACTGTTCGAAAGGGATACCGCGGCCCTGGAACACAAAGGGCAAAAGAAGGAACATGGATGGGTTTTAGTCAATAAAAGTCTGACACTCCCTTCCGCTCCGCCCAGAGCTCCCGAGGAGTGATGATTTCCCATCCGAAAAAAAGGGTGCAGTTCACGGTGGCGCTGCTTGTCAAGAAAAAATGCATCGATATGTCAAACTTGGTGTACATTTTTTTAGTTCTGTGTTTTCCCGTCGACACAGAGAAACACCGAGTATTATTCATCTGCGGAATAACATTAATAATTGACTCAGAATCCCTCTGAAAAATAAAAAGAAGCAAACTGAAGCGTTAAATTTTTGTGCCTACACGTTTAACCGTCTACACTATTTTAATATCGACAACTCCATTTAATGACTTGAGAGGAGCTCGACTAAATAATAACAGCCGCTTGGGTCAATCTTCAGGTTAAGCCGCGCTTGCCTAGGTTGGTCCGTGGATGGGTGACCACACATTACATACCAAGCCTCAATGCCTCAGAAAGCACGTTAACCCGTTGGTCCCGGCTGTCATTAGAAGATCTTTGACAGTAGTTACAGGTAGGGTGTGGGTCGGTGGCCCGAAAGTCTGACTACCAGTCTTTACAAAAGGTATCATAGTACCCAATACTAACTGAGTTGTGGAGGTCAGATAACATAACTAACAAAAAACGCACAACCCACCAAACCGTTGGATCTAGAAACATAAACAGTATTTTTTCCAAAAATCGTGCATTGTCATCCCCATGACAGTTTGTATGGAAGTTCGTTATTTTCACCAATTTGCAATTCACTTGGGTACACAACACAGAGATAATAATTGAAGCTACATTACCCCTAGTCTTAACTCAACGCCACTCAAAGATAACCCGCATGTACTAATTAATTACATTGGGACTGTGAGCCTTCTGATCTCTCTTACTCTGTGGCCCAAGCGCACGCGCAAGGAACTGTTAATAGATGATTCTTGGTTAATGTTAACTAATACCACGGTTGAATCTATGGGAGTATAAACCATACTTGTAGGCTATTAGTCGTGACTGTATAAAAGGATATTAATATTTAATTATGGCGCTAAACCCCGCAAATGACAGTAATAAAATTGGATAAATTTATTTCTACACGATCTTAGAAAACGGGTTAATTTATATATTTTGCGTCCTGTGACCATCCGTTAGATTATATAGAATAAATGTTGTACACGATTAGTTATTTCCTATCCTGAGTGTGAACCAACAGATTCGAGTAAATTATTGCAAGAATTCCTGGATTCGATTCCCAGGGCGGCCAAAGTGTTAGTGAGTTTATCCATCAGAAATTTCTTTGGAGCTGGGCCAGGATTTTGGTTCCGGTTGATGGTAATAGGGTCGCCCTATATTACATGGAACTGATATCTAACTGGATGAAACGAGATATTATTTTATGTGTAACCCCAATCAGTCTTTAGTTTCTCTTTCCCTAAATATTACTGAAAAAAAAACTCCAGAACCCTACATTTATCAGTAGGTACTCAATATCAAAATATTTTATTTCACATCCGGCAAGAATCTCCGTCATATATCTTTAAAAATATAGCCATTTGGTTTTACAATGACATTAAGGTACATACAGCCTTAGTACTTTAGGAGTAGTATTTTGAATAAATTCAAATTAAAGGTGTGTAATGAAATGCTAAATGTGCGACAAACAAATGTCTTGAAAATACAATTTGAGTTACTAGTTGTTCAAAATTCAAGGACTCAGAAAAAAATCTAAAACAAGCTTTATTGTAGATAAGGCGTATTCGCCATAGCCCCGCTGCGTGGGGCTCCTATTTCTGTTTTCGGGGTGTAAAGTAACCTAACACAAGACGACTAAGTCGGGGTGTCACAAGTCCCGAGCTTGCTTCGCTCGCTCTTGCTTCATAATTATGTTCTCCTTGCCGCAATGATAATAGTATAATAGTCGCCCATTCAGTTTAATACTCGCCAAATAATTTTTTATTCGCCCGATTAATAATTTCCCGTACGTCGCCGTAAAATATCTATTAAATACACAATATCAAAAAGGCAAGCTATTCAAAGATTCAAACCTGAATTTGTTATAGGTACATGAAATAGGTGTTTGCAAGTAATATTATGACATATCTGCAACGAACGCTCCAAGCGTTCTTAATTTGAATATAATAGAAAATGGCGCACAAATATGGCGGCTCACAAGCCGCCAATTTATATGCTAAACCGGGGTCTATAAAGGCTAACATCTGCCTGTATTTATGGTAATAATTGCATCTGGAAGCCTTAGTTGGTGCCATGCGTTCGTCCATAAGATAAATATGTCATTTCAAATGCTGCTCGCGTGGAAAAAATATTGAATTCTGCACAGGTGGCCTATAAATTCTAATCTATGGAATAAATGTGGGATACAATTTAAAATGCCGTGTTGGTCGTAGTTGTAGCTAATTATAGTATTTCCCAGCGCACCATATTCGTTTTTTTATGTTACTAAAGGTTTTTGATATGAGTAAGTTGGCAGAAAAAGATTCATGGTTTAAAATGCATCTTAGATCCTCAGGATTTTGAAGTACTCGTACTGTGTTGGTGGTGTTGTGTGGTGGCAGGAGTATGCGGTGTAACCGTAACGTAAATACGTTTAGGCATTTTTGTTAAATTATGTATTTGCAACAAGTACAATTAGTATCGCCCATGGATATGAATACATTCTTAAAATTATGAAATGTTAAATGAATATAAAACGAGTCATTTTAATTTTATAAATTATTATAGTATATATAGTATTTACCGCGCACTCTTGCTAAGGGTTATTGTACATTCGCCACAAAGTAAATTCACCACGAAATAAAGTATGTGTAAACTCGCCACAGCTCTATTTTCATGAAAAAAAATCCGCCATATTGTTTATTTCCGTACAGACACCAGAAAAATCAAACAATCTATACATATAAAAAGCTAAACTGACTGACTGACTGTTGATATATCAACACACAGCCCAAACCGCTTGTCCTAGAGATATGAAACTTGGAGGGTGTGTTTTTTGTGAAGAGTAAGTATCCAAAAAGATAGGATTTTTGGGAATTCCACCACTAAAGGAGTGACCTGATGGAATTTTATATAAAAGTCCGTCAGTTTTGAAGTTAGGTTCTTCAAATTTTGTGTTTAGGCTGACGCTTAAAAAATAATTTATACGTGACTTAGCATTTTTGGGAATTCTCTAAAGGGTTAAAATAGGGGATGGAAGTTTATATGAAAGTCCGTCAGTTTTAGACTGACGACTGAAAATTAGTTTATACGTGTCTCAGTGTTTATGATAATTCTACCCCAGAAGGGTTAAAAAGGGGGATGAAGGATGTAACTATGTTTGTTCGGGTGGAATCTTGCAACTCAATTTTGAAGCAGATATCTTCAACCGATTGAGCTGAAATTTTGCACACACCTATACAAATAAATACAAATACAAATAGTTTATTTTTCTTTAACAAGGTTTGTACTACATAGCTAGTGATAGAAGTGTCCTTTTAAGCAAGTAAATGCCTGTATTAGGACACTCCACTCTTCCGTAACTTAAATTTACGTAATGTACAGAACAGAATTCTATTAACTATTTATAATATATATTATTTACTATTACAATTTATATAATTTCGAAGAAAGTTTAAGTACATAGAAAAACAACATTATAGACTTTACTTAAGCTTATTTAAATGAATGTGCGTTTTATGTATGTTTTATGTGAGTTGGGCATGTGTGAATATGTGTGTGTGGGATGTATGTATATGTGTGGTGTGTAAAAGTGAACGCGTGAATGAGTGAGTTATGATGTGTGCTGCAGGAGGGCCTCAGTGTCCTCATATGCGAGTGGTTTGATCCATTTAGTGACAAGTTTTTTACACTCATAATATTGTTTGGTGTATACATATACCTCTTTATTTATTTTATTATAGAGTTGAGATGACTGTTTCTCGTATTGCCTGCTACAAAACCTGGTTTTTGTTTGTGGAATCGGTGCTATGATATCTTTCCTCCTTTTAGACAAGATAGTGGTATCATAAGGCAGCCCTTTGTGTTTTTTCAAAACAGTATGAATTATATATAGTTTCCTCACCGAAAGCAAATCACTTATCTGATAAAGTCTCTCGGTGGGGTATCTAATCCTTTTAAAAAACATTATTTTTATTAGGGCTCGTTGGACTCGCTCCACAACAATAAATTTTGATTTAGCTGCCCCTCCCCAAATAGGGATGCAGTACACTAAAACAGATTGCACCAAAGCAATATAAATATCCTTTAACAGATTTCCAGCTGGGTCTCTGGTATTGGCATTTTTTGGAACAATATGTCTCAATGTTTTGAAAATCCAGCTTAGTTTCCGAACCCTGTTAGTGACCTGCTCAAGGTGAGGGTACCAAGATAATCTCTGGTCAAGCATGACCCCTAAATATTTGGTGTGAGTGACCTTTTTAATGGTAGGGCACGCACAGTTTTTGTTACTAATGTCACTACATTTGTGGACTTTGATTGTGAGATCCTTATTTGGTTGTGTATGATCACAGATACTGAAGCATATATAATTTGTTTTTAAGGTGTTCAGTGTCAGTAGATTATTATTTAGCCATTTAGCAATTTGAGCCATGCCACATGAAGCACTTTGTTCTACATCAGCCCAGGATCTTCCAGAGAAAACAACAGCCGTATCATCTGCATAAGAAAAGACTTTGGCGTTATCAATTTTCATATTACAGAGGTCATTAATATATGCTAAGAAAAGTGTGGGGCCCAAAACACTACCCTGAGGCACGCCGTATGATACTTCTGCATCTTCACTGACGTATTGCCCCAACTTAACCCTTTGCTTCCTGTTAGAGAGATAATCTTTAAGAAGATTGAGTGAAGTTCCTCTTATACCAACTATTTCCAGTTTGTTCACAAGGATTGGTACAGAGACGGTGTCGAATGCCTTTTTTAGATCCAGGAAGACAGTTAAACATTTATTGCCATTATCAAGTTGATTAGCTATCAGCGAGCTTAGAGCGGTAACTGCATCTTCAGTGGATATATTCTGCCTGAATCCAAATTGGGTTTGGGATAGTGTTTTATATTTGTTGAAGTATTTGAGAAGCCTAATATTGATTAATTTCTCCAAGATTTTCGATATAGCTGGAAGGACAGATATCGGCCTGTAGTTGTTGAGGTCGTCTCTGTCCCCACCCTTGTGAACCGGAGTAATAATTGATTTTTTAAGGGGAGCCGGAAAGATACCGTCTCTAAAACAGAGATTTGCAAGATGGGTTATAATTGGGACAACTTCCCTACGTATATACTTTAAAAATCTTGTAGAGATATTGTCCCAGCCAGCGGCACTATCCGACTTTAAGTTCATCAAAATTCTGTCTACTTCATTGAGGTCTGTGTCCAAGAGTACAAAGGAATTAGCTTGCGTTGACAGTTGATTAGGTACATAATTAGGGTCATTATTTACGCTAGTCTGAATTTGTTGGGCCAGCTGTTTACCAATATTTACAAAATAATTATTAATAAAGTTTGCTGATTCAGTAGGGGTCGATTTAATGTTAAGTAGTTCTATGTTTTGACTTTTAGATTTATTAGTGTAGGTTATATTTTTAATATTTTTCCAAAGCAATTTATTGTTTGATTTTGATTTTGCAAGTAAATCCCTATCATATTTTCTTTTCAATTTTTTTATCAGCTTGTTGCAGTGATTTCTATATCGATTGTATGTTATTTTATTGATTTCGTTGTTTGGGTCACTCTTATGTGTCTTTTGTAGTCTATTACGATTTTTAATGCAACGAAGTATGCCTGGGGTTACCCATGGTTTAATAATGCGTTTACTGTTTGGAATTTTTACTGTGGTAGTGTTGAGATTAATTGATTCAGTTAGTCTACCAATGAGTATCTCAGTCAATAACTTTGGGTCATCGCAAAATAGTAATTCCGCCAAATTTTGTTCATGTATTTGTTTTAAAGCTTGTTCGAAATTTATACTAGTAGTGGTTTTATTTACAATTTGGGTATATTTTTGCTTCCGCAGTGACATAAAAGTAGTGTAATGGTCAGTCACAGTGGTATGAATAATAGCGATAAATGCCGAAGCCTTTTTTTTGTTAATTTTTATCATAAAATGGTCCAAACAGTTCCTTTCCCTAGTGGGTAATGTGTGTCCAGGCAGAATACCATGTAAAGACAACATATTTAAATAGTTCACCCTATTTTTACTTTCCTGTGACGTCTCTGTGTCTTTACTCCTAATATTAATATTTATATCTCCCGCTATCACTATGCTTTTTTGCGATGTTATTGTGTCAAGGTGAGTGCTAAGCGAGTCAATAAAACTGTCAGTGTTAGTGTTTGATGGAGAGCGATAAATACACAAAATATGGTTATTCAGAGAACCTATGGTTCTAGTGACAATACATTTTTATGACAGCCATTCCTTATTCCTGCAAGTTTTGCATTTTTCAACATCCACGCGGGCGAAGCCGCAGGCAAAAGCTAGTCGATTATATTTCAAAATATGGTTGGTTGTCGCAAGATATTATTATTATATCCACCCGAGCTTGTGCCCGGCTGATTAATGATCCATTTTTTCAGAGATGCATCAATCTAACTAACTACCATCGAAGTGAAGATGTTTTAAAAAAGACAACAAGATACGTAAAATAATAAACACAACAATTTATTGTAACTTAGGAACAAAACAACAACCACAGGAAACTGGCCTAAACCACCACAAAACAAAACGTATTGAACTCATACGTTTAACAATAACGAGAAAGTAAACAAATAGGTAATTAAAAATCCTACTGCCCCTTGAGCGATCTTCCTCTATCAATCTGCCACCCCATCAACGACAATAAGAAGTTGTCACCCCTTTCCATAGAGCTTACATGACGTGCTGCGTGCAACCTCATTTCTTCCTAATGCGACGTACAACCTTATTTCTTCCTAATAATAAATTATGTGCTACTCTTTGGTAACTAAAATATTAAGCAGATCATATTTGCAACAGAACACCTAAAGAAAATTATAATATTAGTCATTGAGAACACCACATGCGCATCGACAAGGTCAAGTGAGCCACTGGATGACTGGACTGATGCATTGACCGGTACGGCTAGAAAGAGAGCGAGCAAGCGCATGATAGCATGTGCAGGAGCGCAGGAGAAAAGAAAGATTTTAGAAATCATTTTCATTTCAAGCGCTAAAAATCAATAACTTTGTTTTCTACCAGTACTTTATCCAAAAAATATGTACCTATGGAGACTTGTGACGAATTTACACATATTTTTTATGCATGTGGCGAATACACTTTCAATGTATGGAGTTTACAAAATGTGACGAATTTACTTTGTGGCGAATGTACAATAACCCCTTGCTAAGGCCTCGGTAGTAGTTGGTGTTTTATATGACCCTAAATGCATATCATTGTAAATGCATTTATAAATATTTGTACAAGTGCCAGCCTGTAAATATTTATAATCTTTTTCATCCTAGTAATAATTTATGTAATCTTCAAAAGTTATTGCGAATAAAATCAAATGAATGTTGCGCAGTAAAGTCGTCATTAAGTGTGTAAGATTTACAGTTAAGTAATTAATTCCCGTCGATAGCTTGATCTTAAGATAAGTTTATTTTCTTGAATCTCGGGAGAAATTCTTCGAAGAAATTATTTCTAGATTTCTATATTAATAAAAAATGGGCATTACTATTGAATATTTTTAAGGAGGTTTAACAGTGGATTCGAAAAATATACTTCGTACTGACATTGATTTCATACAACACAATGAGCGTATCTGATGTGAATTTTTGTCGTCAAAATATCGAAGATCCATAAAAGTTATTACTATGTAACACTTATAAAGAGAAGAATTTACAATAACCTTTATTTTTCTATTTAGAAACTACATTTTCTCCATAACAATCCGCTAAAAAGCCTTTAATTGATTTAACGCGCGTCAATATATTTAATGTTAGACATTTTCCGTTACATATATGGTTGCAATTATTATTACTATATATCACGAATGCGCAATTAAATTACATGACTCTACCCACGTGGCTTTCTATTGTTATTTATTTTGCTGCTCAACAACTAAATTCGCAAGTTTAACCATCCTGGTGTAGTAAGATATAGAGGTGAGAATTGTGATGTAGTTGAGTTTGATGTGCGCAAATAGTAAGGTTGTTGTGAAAGTGTGTTGCAATTTTAATAACGGCAAAATTAATCTGTAACTGTTGTGGTGCTTGCGATATTCTTGAACTGGATTAGCGATCGAACGGTATCACACGGTGCGTTTAGATTCTTTTTTTTTGTTTTGCCATTTCCAATATTGAGGCGTATTTGTTACCTAAAAAAATTGAATAAAGGTTTAACTAAAGTACTTGAGGTTACTCGAAGAAAATCTTCTAGAAATCCAATGTATGTAAGTACTTATTTTCAATATCAAGTTGTGCACAATTGTGGAGGTCATAGAATGTCAATGTACTCGTTCTATTCACGTTCAGCACACTCTATTAGCAAGACGTAATCAAAGAATTTTCAAAAGATGAGTCGGACTAATTTAAAACAAAGTTACTCGTATAGACATTTTGTGTAGGCTGTCTCACAACAAAATACTAACTGCCTATTGGGAAAAAGCCGAAAGCTTCGTTGGTAGAGATTAAGATAATTATGTAATAATGATTAAGAAAGATAAATCATAGCTTTCCACAGAAATATAGCCTATACAAACTATTATTAATGTAACATGTGGGCTGATTTTGATCGAAATTGTATTAATTATGAGTTTAATCAAAGTTAAAACCAGCCTACACATGACCATCTTCGGATTATGCAATAAGTAAAAATTTGTTTTCGTATCGCCCATCTCTGAACTAGCAAAAGTAATTTATGTTAGTGTAACTTTCACAAAATTAAACTCTTGGATCTCTGATGGATTTCATGATAATTAATCACAAGTAATTGTATGTAAGCAATAGACTCGTCCCCTATAACATGGGACTTAAACATAACTGGCGAAATGTGGGTGTACTATTATGTGCACCTCTGCCTAACCCTTCGGCGATTACAGGCGTGATGTTGGTGTTGTGTTAATTGTATGTACTGGTACTTCAAAGTGTTACGTTCTTTGTCTAATTCCATTCTTGCGATCTAAGTTGCGGGTTGTAACCTAGCAATTGTACCAATGTGACTTTTCATGACATATTCTTATTCATTATTGCTCACAAAATTAAAAATAAAGGGTGTAAAAAGACCCTTAACACAACCGAAAGGCACTGGTTCTCCCCATTATTGCGAACATTTTTTTGTTCTAGACTATACCTGGGACCTATAAGTGAAGGAAAAAAAGTCGAAAGTTCAACTTTTTCACAAGTTTTTTTTTTAAGTACTTGTTTTTTATTTAAGATTTTCAAGTTAAACACCTCCACGACCCCCGTAATATTCAATCCATCCATCAACACAATGATTCGAGTGCGTTACATTGAATACTACCGCAAAACGTGATTTTCACCCAAAAAAAAAGTCGTTTCCCAGCAATAATTTTTGCGTAAAGTTACTTAGTTTGATGACGGCTTTGTCAAGTGTTTTGTTACACCCTGTATACACATTAATTGAAATCATAAAGATACATACGCAGGCCTCCTTGGTCTAGTGGTCAGCGAAAGTTTCCCGTGTCATGCAAAGTGTTATTGGGTTTAATTTCTGAGTAGTAGCCACGGAGTCGGGATTTGTGCCCGGTTTACGGCAATAAGCACGCCCCCTATTCCAAGCAAGCGTGGTTATCAAGCTAATTCTTTCGCTGTATGAGAATTGACTTAAGTTCGATAACCAGATTTAAGTACATAATAATGAACCCTTAATTATTATCTACTTATTTCTGGTCGCGTGGGGTGTTACACACCCCAGCGCATCCTTAAAGGCTTACAACTTTTTAAATTCTGAATTTTGAGCACTGAAGTTCCCGTTAGCTTCATAGAAACACGTGTCCTTTATGATCAAGTATCGAACACAATCGTGATATTTGCATGTATTTCGTATTTGATTTATGCGATCGGCACCCCACGTGACCATTTACGTAAGATTTTAGGCGCGCCCAATAAAGGGTTAAGAAAATTAAATGTAGTGTAAAAGCAAGCAGCTACTACTAGTAAAAATAAAATTAAGAAATATGCAAGATTGAATAAAATCATTAAAAAATTTAATAAATACAAGAAACAACAAAAGCACTATTCCAAAAATATTCAATTAAGGAAAGAACGTGTTTATCTTGTGAATAGATTAAATAACTATCAGATTAAATTGGAAGATAGTATAAATATTTATGAAATAGACACTCAGCGCTTACAATCTGAAATTGAGGCACTGAATAAGTCACTAAAATCATTATATAATAAATATGATATGTCTAGCAACCAAATTAAGGAGCATATTCTAGCCACTAATGAGTTAGTAGACAAAGTGGACTTGCTGACTCTCAGCAACACTCATTGTACTTGTAGGAGTGAACCCAGTCTTGATGCCCTCCAGCCTGAGGCAACGGAGGACCCGTCCCAAGCTATGAGCGCTCAGGACTGCACCATCAACCCAGATGCAATCCCTGTCATTACATTTCATGAGTCACAAGTAGTACAGCCTGAGATTAGTCATTTTGTATCACCTGATAGTAAAAATTGTTATCATTCAGTTATGTTCTCTGATGGTATAGGTAGAGGGCTAGGTAAATTAATCAGTAATAACCTTAGTTATTGTACCCAAAATTATTGCACGCCCGGGTCAACCTACAAACAGGTCATGGCTTCGGTAATAAATAATGTTTGTAATCCTAATACCACCATTACTATATGTGTTGGAAATAGTTCAAATATTAAAAAGGAAGACATCACCGACTATGTATCAGAGTTGTTAAAGTTAAGCTGTAGTAAGATCATATTGTGTGCTTTTCCATATTTTAAAAATTTAAGTAGTAGAAAAAACAATTACATACATATGTTAAATAAGCATGTACATTTCTTAGTAGGTCACTATAGTGACAGACTTATATATCTGGATATCAACACTATTGTTGATAAACTTAAGTCGACACGGGGTAAGGTGTATCTACCAATTAGATGTAGACACAAAATAGCTAGCCTATTAGCTTATAATATTCACACAGACATAAATAGTATGTCTAAGTTTAGTTATATTATTAACACCGCGACTATTAGTAATCATACTAATAAACATTTTTATAATAACTGTAAATCGGAGGATCCATGCGTAATTATAGATGATTCTCAAGTAGAATCCACTGGTAGTAGAGTCTCGGGGCTCACTCCAGATATTAATATTAATTTAAACTAGGTAGTGAGACAAAAGAAGGTACCTTTAACAATATTGTTAAACCTATCAACAACAAGGTATCTTCTTGCACTCAATTAGTTAGTAAAAAAGGGCCTCAGCAGAACACCTTAAAATTATTCCACCAAAATATCCAAGGCATTTCTTCCAAATTATTAGAAATTGAATTGTTTTTAGAAAAAAATATGTTTGACATTATTTGTTTTACCGAACATTGGCTAAAAGATTACCAAATGCTGATTAATTATGAGAACTATACGGTTGGTAGCTGCTTTAACCGTAAATCTATGCTGCGTGGAGGTTCCCTAATACTTTTGAAAAATTGTGTTAAATATAAACAACGTATTGACATAGTAGGTCTCTCGGTTGAACATTGCGTCGAACTGTCCTGTGTTGAGCTAGATAAGCATGTAATTGTGTGTGTGTACAGACCCCCAAACTATCAAAACTTTTCCTTATTTGAATCAATAATGGAAGATGTCCTGGCAAAACTTGCAGCCAGTAATAAATCTACAATTATTTGTGGTGATTTCAATATCAATATTTTAGAAGACAATTCAAATAGCAGTCGGTTATTAAATCTTTTTAAGTCATTTGACTTGACCAACATTTTTATAGAACCTACTAGAGTCACTCCATCTTCTGCTACTTGTATAGATAATGTTTTCTGCGATTGCGATTACTTAGATAAAGCCATAGTAAATTGCCTGCCGTCTGACCACAGCGGACAAACTGTAACTTTTAGGTGTAACACACCATTGCAAAATGTTCAGATTAAATTTAGACCTATAACTACTAGCAAATTAAATAGGTATAATATTTCCCTGCAGAACAAGTTAAGTGTTATGAGCCATCATATGGACGATATTAATATAAATCAATTGTATGATCATTTCTTTTCAATAGTTCACACTGAATACAACAAAACTTTTGAAAAGAAGACAAAAAGTATTTGCCCTAAATTTATATTTAGTGATTGGGCAACTAGAGGTATCAGAAAAAGTAGGGAAAGACTATTTGAGCTTTATGACCTTAAATCTTATATAAACACTGAAACTTTTAATAAGTATGTTGCTAAGTATTCAAACATTTTTAGAAATACATGCAAGGTTGCCAAAGCCCTGCACATTAGCAACAAGATCAAAACAGCAGAAAATAAAATAAAGACAGTTTGGAAAGTCATAAATAACGAGACTAACAGGAAGAAAATACGTAACACTAGCTACACCTTAGATACAGCATGTGGTCCTAAAAGCTCTAATCAGGCAGTAGCTCAAGAATTTGTGAATTTTTTTACCGATATACCGTTAAAAACTACGGAGTCTCTTAATTCCTCTCCTGAAGTAGCAATTGGTTTATTAAAGGCGAATGTGTCTGGCTGCCCGGCTGAATTTAAATTTAAACACATAAACCCTATGATAGTTATTAAAGCTTTCCGGCAAATAAATGTCAAACTGACCGAAGATCTTTGGGGAATGTCTATCAAAGTTTGTACATCCATAGTTGAGACTGTAGCACCATACTTAGCTTTAATTTTTAATTTGTGTGTAGACCAAGGAGTTTTCCCTGATTTAATGAAATACAGTAAAGTCATACCTCTTTTCAAATCCGGGGATAGTAAAGATACTAATAATTATAGACCTGTATCCGTGTTGCCAGTTTTTAGCAAGGTGTTTGAAAAAGTAATGCTTAATCAAATGCTCAATCATTTTAACACCAACAGAATCTTACACGACCAACAGTTTGGTTTCACTAAGGGACGTTGTACAACTGACGCCGGTGTAACCTTATTAAAGCACATATTTTCTGCGTGGGAAGCATCCCAAGACGCAATAGGAATATTTTGTGACCTCTCCAAAGCATGTGATTGCGTAAATCACGACACATTGCTTTTGAAACTTGAGCATTACGGACTAGGTAAACTTGCACTTAGTTTGGTAAAATCTTATTTAAGTGATAGACAACAATATGTTCAAATAAATGGTGTTAATTCACAGGGTTTAAAAGTAAAAATGGGGGTTCCGCAAGGCTCAATATTGGGTCCTTTCCTCTTTCTAGTATATATAAACGATCTACCCTATTTATTGAAAAACGAACCTCAAAATATGGTGTTATTTGCTGATGACACTTCTCTAATTTTTAAGATAAATAGACGGGCCCAAAATCTAGATGACGTAAATAATGCCCTACTTCAGGTCCATAATTGGTTCTCAGCAAACAATTTAGTATTAAATGAAAAAAAAACGAAATGCATAAGATTTGCTTTACCAAATGTTAAAAGTAACGAGTGTGATATAGTATTGAATAAAGAGAAACTTGAATTCGTAGATAAAACCGTTTTCCTGGGGCTTACGCTTGATTCAAGGCTACAATGGGGTTCTCATTTGAAATCTCTTGCGGGGCGCCTAAGTTCAGCAGCATATGCTGTTAGAAAAATCCGTCAATTTTCTGATGTAGATACCGCTAGACTGGTCTATTTTAGTTACTTTCATAGTATAATGTCTTATGGCATTCTGTTATGGGGACGGGCTGCAGACATTGAGTCTATATTTATTCTGCAAAAAAGAGCCATCAGAGCCATATATAATCTTCGTAGGCGCGATTCTCTAAGGGAACTGTTTAAGGAAATCAAAATCATGACGGTACATTGTCAATACATCTACGAAAACATAATGTACGTTAGAAAAAATCTACATCTTTTTAATAAAAGAGGTGACAGACACAATTACAGTACGAGAACTAGAGACCAATTAGTTCAGCCGGGCTTCAGACTCGCTAAAGTAGACTCATCTTTCATGGGGTACTGTTTAAGATGCTATAATAAAATTCCACAAAGTATTCTTGAACTGAATGAGACGAAATTTAAATCATGCATTAAACGCACACTATGTAAGCAAGCATATTACAAGTTGGACGATTATATCTCTGATAAAAATGCTTGGCTCAATGCCGGTCCTGCTCCACATGGACAGGGGCGCATAAACTGATTAATGGATAGCATTAAATAGTATTGTTGGAGCTGCTGAAGATTGAACAACTATCTTTGCATTGTATAGATTCAATTTCTTTTGGTATTATATAACCGCATAGCCCATATTATGTGAGTACTATGTAATAGAAAGCTATCCTTCGTTGATAACCTACGTCAT
This sequence comes from Eurois occulta, assembly GCA_950022335.1. Lineage (NCBI taxonomy): Eukaryota > Metazoa > Arthropoda > Insecta > Lepidoptera > Noctuidae > Eurois > Eurois occulta. Next base: position 18,599,084 of record OX465485.1, on the reverse strand, counting down.
TTTTTTTTTTTTTTTATGACTTGAATTTGCCCTGGCGGTTAAGTGTATGTCATGCTCACTCAAATGTCTCGCTGATGGTGGCGCGTGTGTCGGATCAGTTAGTTCCCTTCAAAATGGTTGAGTTGAATGGTGCTGATACATGCGTCATGTTCGTGAACGGGCGCTGTCAGTTGTGACTGGTCATCTCTTGGTTGCCACGGCTTATTTGAATTAATTATTTTATTTTTTTTGAATTGTTCTTTTCCTTGTTTTTACTATGGACACTTTTAACGTGCACATCTTGCTACATCGCTCTCACATAATGTACCATCTAAACATGAATGATGTAACCAAGGTTTTGTAAAAATATTCTGATTTAAAAGAGTGTCCATGGAGTTTCTTGCCCGTTCTTCTCCATAGAGATCTACGTTAGGGAATGGGCAACTACAGTACTTTCACAGTTTTTATGCCTTGTGACTGGGACTGTAGCTAAATTTCATTGTTGTCTTTGTTTCGACAGTTCAAAAGTGCCTGTAACGGGCCTACTTGAAATAAATGCTTTGATTTTTGATTTTTGACTATAAACTAATTTTACAAAAAAAAAAATGTTTTAAAACATCATGCAACCTCCTTCGGAGTCAAGATATAGAATAATCAGCTTACAAGCCTCCTCTCAATATTAATACTAGTTTTCAAGCTTTCCCAAATTCAATCAGTAGTGGGTTAGATCGATAAACAAACACACAAACAAATCAACATATCCATTTCCATCAGCTCAATCATTTCACATTACCCTCATCTATCAACAAAAGCGTTTTACAAACTTTCACGTTCGACAGCACAAACATTTTGCGATATTATTGAAAACCTCAACTATAATAATGAACAAACCACAACGCTTTTGATACAGCACCGGTGAGCGTATAATGGAACGCATTTACGATGGACTTGCGTTTCTTTTTACGCACTTTGTGGCTTGAAGGCTAGTTATGTGGAGGAACCTTCAATGAAATTAGACAGAGCGGACAGAGCTGATAGACAGAGGATATAGTTATCAGATTTCAATACGACGTCTATTGGGAATAAACACTCATCCGGATTACTGTGGCATTACAAAACAAACATATAAAATATTAATAAATTACTACCGCTATGAAAGAGGTTTCCTCTTTGTGAGAGAAATTGGGCCATTATCCATATTACTTCGAATTTCTGGTTCATGTATTTTTAATGTTCACCTATGAAATAAATGACACCTTGGGGCAAAAACACTGGAGATTTATAAAGTCTGTTCACTTTGTAAAATTGTTAAATATGCTGGCTCACTTGAGTCGAGACAAGAAACTTTCTGGCTAACTTTTCTCATAGTACATTGTTTCTAAATTGTATTGTTGTTCTTGTATCCAAACACAAAATCCAGATCAATGGAAGCGAACTCGCGGACATAAGCTGAAGCGAGAAATGGACTCGTTTCGCCGACCTACTTGTTGGCAAACTTGTAAACAAATAGAGACACTGACTTTTGAGACCAAACTCAAAACATTGTCTAGGTTAGTTATTTAGGATCTTTCTTCACGTCCACTCCACAAATTCAGATAGTTCCATTAAAAAAAACCATAAGAAAAAGGCCTACCATATGCAAAACACCTCATTACTCCACAGCCCTGTTATAATCGTTCACAAAACCAACAGATTTGTATGACAATAACCACTTTCACCGCAAATCGCCAGTCATTGGTGATAAGCAGAAATATCGTCGACTCATTCCCATTCAATGGATGACCTTAAAAAGTAAAAACTCTTAGTTGAAGAAAGATAGAAAGGTATTTTCGATTTCTATGATAATGTGTGGTTTAAGTTCTGCTTTGCGTTTTTAAGAAATCTATGTTTCAGTTAAGTTATCAACCCGCGTTTACCCCGGTAAAATAGCTACACAGTTAAATCAAGTTATTTCATCATAGACCTCATCCATCGCTTTCCACCAGGCGTGATCGAGGTCAAGAGCAGGCCCATTTTGTAATAAAAAAAAAAAAAAAAAAAGATAATGAAAATCTTGATCTATACAAATAAATAAAATTGAAGTGTCTATTTTTAATTTCAAAATAAGAGCTTACCTTTTTTTTGTCTGACTGTTTGTTTATTCCCGGCTAATCTCCGAAACGGTTCGACCGAGCTGTTGTTATAAGGAGTTACTTTTATTTCAGAAAAAGGATTATAGTTCGAAATTGTAGAGTAATACGTATTTTTATAATAATTTCTGAAATATAAATAAATGATAGAAATTATATTCATTATTGAATAAAAAACCTCCCATGGCAAGAAGATAAAACAAACATTATTTTGTATCTATTACTTTGTATTGTATCTCATTTACTATCGCAGCCTTCATTTTCATTCCATTAGCAGCAATTTCTCCCAAATGGCCGGTAACTGTACGCTATGAATGCTATGATTATCTAATTCGTCTGCACATGCGATGTGAATGATAGCTTAATTACGTCTTCTCTGTCTAGAGTAGTAAGTAAAAAATGTAGTCAGAATGTTTGTCTAAGATCCTCTATTATATGTAACTAAACGTATTTCGTAACAAAAAACTGCAACGTGTTATAAGGTAGAACAGTAAAGGCATACCTACCAGTTGAGTAATTTTTGCTTTACAAGAATATATCAACAAACACGACAGACTATAGGTTGACTGGTAGAGAATGCCTTATGGCATTATGTCCGCCTATGTACCACTCTTGTACATGAAGTTTATTTAAATAAATAAGTATATATCACAACGTTTGCTAACCGTAGGAATACACAGCATAGCAGTATACATATATTATGTTGTGTTTGTTATTTCTGCTTTATTTTACCTTTTTTTCGGATGGGTAATCATCATATGACCCCTCTCGCTCTGGGCGGAGAGGAAGGGAGTGTCAGACTTGTACTGACTAAAACCCATCCATGTTCCTTCTTTGCCCTTTGTGTTCCAGGGCCGCGGTATATTACCTTAGTTTCAATTTAATTTACTAATTATGATATTTTATTGTTTACAGGTAAGTTCATGCAATTTCCATCAAGTGGTGAGTTTTTTTCTTCTAGGTAATTAAATTATCTAACAACCGCTCATTATGTTAAAACTACATTGGAAATCATTTTATCGCCTTGTTACTCTCGTATGAACCTAACTTTATAAATTTACATAGACAGGATACCACTCCATCAAAAACTTTCTTCAGTCACTTAATTTCATTAGTATTAAAATATGCATTCAGATTACTGTCTACAACACGTAGAATTTAGCACTTACATCATATGCATAGACTACAACAAACTGACAACTTTCACGATTAAATATAAAATTAAATACGTATGTATATGTAAAAATAATAAAATAAATGACGGATTATTCAATCCTGATTAATTTGACAGATAGGAGAAAATAAATTCAGACATAATTAGATGCATAGTCACTTTTATCTTTAGATTATCATAAATTAGATTGTTGATTGTTAACACGTAATACCAGTCCGTAAAATTATTCCTCCTATTGGTGATGAACTGATGACTTATGGCGTGATAAAGACTTGCTATAATCAGGAAGCAGCAACTCTTCAATCTCCAATATGTCGGATTTTTGTCTGGACCAAGAGAGATTTTGGAAGTTTGAGCAATACCAAGTTTTAGTACTTATTTGGTACTATTTGGTACCAGACATCAAATAATTGGTACCTCGCTAAAGAGGGAAAACTATTATGAGGAAAGTGGCCTATCAATCGTTATTTGACAACATTGAAGCTATTAGCATTGCTCTGCCTACCTCTTCTAGTGTCTCCTATTTCTAACTCATACCATAACATCACGCCTGTAATACCCAAAGGGTTAGGCAAAGGTGTACCTAATAGTACGCCCACATTTCGCCAAGTATGTCTAAGTCCCATTTAATAGGGGGTGAGACTATTGTTATCAACCGGGCACAAATCCAGACTCCGTGCTTGCTACTCAGAAATTCCTGATGGAAAAACACAAAAAAACTTTGCCCGACCTGGGAATTGAACCCAGCCTCATGCTCAGCAGTCGCGCTTGCGACCACTAGACCAAAGAGGCAGTCCCCAACTCATGTAACATTATACCTGTAGGTATTCCTCGTAGGGTTAGAACGAAGTGTACTTATAATACAGTCACAAACACCAATATGTAAACACTTAACAACTTTTAAAAGTTGCTTTTAAATTTAGGAAAGTGTATATTAGTGCTCGTGACTGTACACCTGTGCAATTCGCCGGTTATGTCTAATTTCCACATAAGGTAAGTAGTCTATTGCTATTAATCAGGCACAAATTCGGACTATTAGCTGCTATTGAAAAGTCCCTGGCGGGAAAACCTAATCACACTGCCCAACCTAAGGATCGAATCTAATACCTCATGCTCAGCAGTAATGCTTGCAACCACTAAACCAGCGAGGTGGTCGACTTTTCCAGATAGCACGACATCCTACCTCAATAGAACCATTTTACACGGGTCGGAAGTACACAGGCCCATAATAACCAAGAATGTGAACACTTTTGCTATTTCTACGAGCATTGTAAACAGACACCTGGCAGTACATATAGATCCTGCTGCGCCTGAGTGCATATTTATCACGTCTCGCTCGGCCAGCCTCGTAATGTATGACAAAACTGTTCACACGAGATACGAGGTTTCTTAAGTTGTACTAGTTGTGTACTTGAACAATTCTAGTGATATAAGTTTATACTCACATGATCACTAACACTATCAATACCACTAAAAATGGGATATTTGTTTGTTTTCCATGTTTAATATCAAAAACTCAAATAAACGGTAAATATCCCTTTTTAGTCTTAATGATAATTTTGTAGTTTATTGCTAATTGAAAATCACCAGTAGGATACCCGTAGAATACCGTGCACAAAACTAAAAATCCTCTTTATTATAAACAACTTAATTATCAATCAGGTGTTAAAACTTCCTCGTTTATTGCCTTCTGGGCATGGTTCGCGTTTAGCCAACCTTTTTACCGCAAGAAAAGTTGGAAATTAATCAAAAGACTGATCTTCAGAAGTACCCACCATAGCTATCGTTTCTCTGCCTGCATGACACTGGCACAAAATAGTCGAAAGTGATTCAGATGCTAAAAAAGAAAACAAATCTCTCAATTGTCTTACGTATAAGTAGCAAGCATCCTGGTTTGGCATAGCGGTGATGACGTCGCGATGTTCCAAATGGCATGTCTCGATAGGTAAGATTTTCTTGACGGACAACTAAGCAAGACTCGGTGATTAAGCTAGATGACACATGAACCGGTTGTTTCGGACGATTTTTGGGTGGAAAACGAACTCTGAAGACACACGCTCCGATTTCCAGCGCTTCGGAATCGGTTTGCATGACACGCGGCCTGTAACTTCATACAAATTAGCGTCGTCCAAAATATTCTAGCCGGGTATTCTGGTGCTCCAGGTATTGCAGCTCCAGAAAAATTGGCTTCGCACATGGTTCTAGTCTTGCTGCTAATAGATGCCCGACAGAAATACTAGCTCCAGCATAAGAGTCATTGGCATCTTAAGTCGAAAGCCATGCTAATGAAAAATTACACAATTTCTTCTTACATTCTCAAGTGAAAACAAAATCATAAATATAACATAATTTAAATAATCATGTGTGCATTTCCATCAGATTAGCATTTACAGATAATTTACAATCAAAACAATGTTTCATAACTTGCGTAACCATTATCGGTAACTGCTGTGACAGCTATGATAAAATTTATTATTATGGATAGATCGATAGATCCGTACGGTTATGGCAGTAGTTATGTAATGTTTAATATGTTAATGAAACTGGTTGAGAACAGATCATGATGGATTCTTGATTTGAAGTCGTGTTGAAAACCGAAATTAACATTTTGGAAGTAGGGCTGGCAGGGTTCAGAAAAAAAAAATATTGATTGAATTTTATATTGATTGATCAGCTTTAGGGTGGGACTTGCAATGAATTCTCATTCTATTCTTATTCTTTATTGCACACAAAATTAAAAGATATACACAAAACATTACAATATATAGCTTATGTACAACGACGAGCTTAACCCAAAATTGGGTTTTCTCACAGCAAACCTTACTTCGATTGCGAGATCGAATGAATCGTTCTAAAACCCAGCTCATGACCAAAAGCACTAACCGTAGGGTCGAGGTAGATGGGCAGGGATACATCATGTCGATGAGTATATCTACTTGGGCCAATTAGTATCTTTCGAAAATTGGCAAGAAAGAGAAAGCGATCGCCGAGTCGAGCGCCTGGAGAGCTACTGGTCCATAAAGGCGCTAATGAAGGGTGATTTTCTGATATCCCTGAAGCGCAAACTCATCGACATGACATTCTGCCCGTGCTAACCTAAGGTGCTCAGAACTGGTCCTCACCGAGTCTCAGAAGTACCGCCTTGGAGTTTGTTAAATGCAATGGAACGCCGCATTCTGGGTTTCAAACGACAAGACAGAGTTCGAAACACCACGCTGCGTTCCAAAACGGGCATAGTGGACGTTGGCTAGAAGGCTGCTAGAGGCCGAGGCCGGCCCAGAAAGAGGTGGCGATACGATTTGGACGCGTACTGCGAGGGCTGGTTCGAGGAGGCACGACAAAAGACGGAGGAATTGGAGGAAGCCTTTGCCCAGCAGAGGGACAGTAAAGGCAATTTAATAAGTATGTATTTTTATTCTATTTGATTTTGAAAAAAATTGTTGGAAATTATGATTATGTATTGAATGTCGTGTACGAAGATTTTTTTGTTTTTAATAAAGAGTGAAATGTCTTAAACGATCATAGCCGATGGCGTTTTGTAGTGTCTGGCAACCCCAATGGTAAAAGACGTTAGTTGTTGTATGTACCTATGTAAAATACTTAAAGTATGTAAAACTAGCTTTTGCCCGTGGCTTCGCTCGCGTTAATTAAATATTTGTCAATCAATTCGGGTTGTACTGTGCTTGTAATAATATAATTCAATCATGATTCGAAAGACACGTGGCGCCATCTATTTTCATAAGAACGTTATTGTTGTTTTCCTGGGGAACAGTACTTTTTTTCGGGATGTAAGGTGCCCTATGTCCGTTTATGTACACCTGACAACGTATATCCAAAATTTCAGAATGATCGGTTCTGTGGTTTAGGCGTGAAAAGGTAACAAGCAAAATTACTTTCGCATTTAAAATTTTAGTTAGGATACTGTAAGTATGGGGAAAAAATTACTTTACCATTTATATTATTTTACTTTACTGATTTTATAGTAAATCATTACAACCCTGTAAAACATTAGACCTCCTTTAATCTGTAAACCGTATTAAATACAGGATCCAGACGATAAGTATAGGTTATTAATAAATCAGGGTCACCAAAAAAAGTAATTTGATCGTCTACATCCACGCCAGACGTCTTCCAAATTAAAACTATATGGGTATTAACTTTTTGCAATATTGTTATAATGAAGGTCAGGTTCCAAGAAGTAGTTCTATCATTATGATGATTAATTTCAACGCAAAAACTTTACATATAATTAATTAGTCTGTGTTCTATTTATCTGTAGGCAAGCAGTTCGACTTGGTGTTATTCTCTGCTTCATATTTTGTGTTTCCCGAATCAGAGTCCCTAACACGAGCGCACATGGTGTAAACGTAACGTAAATATGTCGAAAACACACATCCATTAACCTACACACACATTACACATACACACACATTCACACACACAACACACACACACACACACACACATCCATTCACACATTCATTATCCTACAGCATTTTAATTAAATTGTTTGTAACAAGCACAATCAGTAGCACCCATAGAAAAGAATACATTATTAAAATTATTACTATTTTAGGAAGTATTACTATGTGACACGGGTATATTATTTAATTTTGAAATCGACATATTTACGTTACGATAACACTGCGCGGTGCGACAACTAGACCAACAAGCCATTCAATAAATATATCATAACATAAAATCAGTTATCCCCGGCAAGAGTTCGGCAGAGATGTACCTGATAATACACCCACATTTCGCCTTTGATGTTTTCAAGCTCACATAACAGGGGGCGAGCTTGTTGCCATCAACCGGGCACAATTCAGACTACATGGCTGCTACTTAGAAAATCCTGATGAGATGGGTATTGGGAAAACACAGCAGCCATAACAATCTACGGCTATCGACCCCCAAATTAGCATTTGAACACTTCATCTTCAGCAAACTTAGAGGTTACAGTTAATTTTCTCTTTATTTAAATAACTTTTAGTTTAACAAACTATCGCCCACATGCCAAATACGTGATCTTGGCAACCCTAAGTTGACAAGTAATAAAATTCTTAATTTATTAGTGCTGGACCAGTTTCCATGTTATTTAATTAATACTCTTTATTTGTAACTAGTAATAAGACATGATTGTGTCGTTAAAATCGATCATTTATGATTGTGTCTTGTAAAAATACATTTTTAATGAATAATTTGTTTTATTATGATCTAGTTTTATTACTGTAGGTACTGTTGAGGTTTTTCCGAATGGCTTTGCTAACCGACTTCCACAATTATTTATGAAAATATATTATACCATATTTAGAGATAAACACTTTGGGGGTATGAAGAACAGGGTGTAAAGTTCTTCATCCCCCATAGAAAAGGGGGGAGCCTCCGACCAGATAGATGTTATGTCTGGTGGGCTACTGCCGGTAGGCAGCACTAATTGCTGTCGCTGTGCCCCCGCTAGGGGGCACGGCTGGCGGTCATGGAGTATCGCTCTCTGGCCACAGGGGCTTTACCCTGGCCCGTGAAAACGGGCCCGTCATTGTGTAACCCTACCGGCAGTTGTTCTCGGGTTCTTCTATGAAGCCTTAAGTCGAGGATAACTTTACTAGCGCAATGCAGGATTTATATATATTTCGATGTTTAATTCATTCTCTGTGTCATAGATGGCGGTGTAGTACTCACTACTTATTCTATGTTGCTGTAGTATTGTACTTTTTGTTGTGCCGCTACAAAACTATTTCGATAAAATGGAGAGTTAGCTGGTACAGCTGCCAGCCCTCTTCTGCTTGTAAAATGAGTAATTTTCTAATAGAAATACCTAGCAATTGTCCTATTATGAATTTAAAGTAAGAGCTTCCACCCATTACATACCGAGTTTCCTCCGTATCTCAGAAAGTACGTTAAGCCGTTGGTCCCAGCTATCATTGTAGATCTTTGACAGTCGTTACAAGGAGTCAGTGGCCTGAAACTGACAACCAGTCTAACTAAGGAGTATCGTATTACCCAGTACTAACTAGGTTGTGGAGATCAGATAGGCAGTCGCTTCATGTAAAAAACTGGTTTTCAGCTGCATCCGGTTAGACTGAAAGTCAACTCAAACGTAGTTGGCAGGTGATGATGTGATCCTTCACCGTTTTGATAGGAGTGGTGATGAAATAAATGACTCCGATACCACTGGGCTACCATCCTCGCTCAAAACTTTGAACATACATAATTATGTATAGATTTTTTATCTGATATTAAGAAATAGTTATTCGATCAAGCAGAGCAGTGGGTATTCGATTGTCGAGAAATACAATACAGTCATGCAAAATGCAATTTCGCATTCCAAATTAATATTCCAATGGTCTTCATAATGCACCTGTCAGTATGCAACTTATGACAAATGGAATCTAAGTGATCCTCGAACGTGAATAGGCTATTGATTAATTCATAGGTAGGTACATTCTTAAGTATATTCCATACAAACATCTTTACTAATGCAATAAAGCTGAAGAATTTGTTTGTTTGGACGTGCAAATCTCTGGAACTACCAGTAAGATTTGAAAAAATAATTTTACATTTTATAGCCTATTGGTCGAAAAAGGCTATTAATATCACGCTATGACCCTTAAGAGCCAAGCTAAAAGAGAAAATAGTCAGAAAAAAACGCTAAGCAAAAACGAAGTAGGTAATTATGGTAGGCTGGCGATGCGACAGTGTGGGGCTGAGGGCGGGTGAATCCACGAGGCACAGCTAATACATAATTTTGTTATTATAATCTATTCAAAACCTTTTCGTCGTTGATCAACATCATGGCTTTACTTGATGATTGATGGACATAACAATAGATTACGTCATGTCAGAATGTCATGTTTAAACATATCGTAATATTCACGTGAGAACCTTCGTAACTTAAGTATGTTTATTAAACATTTCTTAGTGGAATTTATGGGGTTCATTCATTAATGCTGGTAAAGCTAACAGATTTTAAACATCACAATAATAAATGGTTTAGCAGAGTTTAACCAACTAAACTCAAACTAACTAAGCTTAAAGCAGCTTTCATGAACAAGTGACCATAACATGAACATAATCTAAAACTTTGGGAATGGTATTTATTTGGCAGCTTATGGGTACGTTTCCATGGAAGCAGAGATGAGCAGAATTCAACCCATTAAATTGGTAGAAATCCACATCACGACTCTTAATCTCGTGTATCATTGAACAATTCCTGCACTTTTCCACTCCACTCTGGTTTAAATCTGCCCTATTCAACGTGTATAAAGTGTGCGTTATGTACCTATTAACCTACCTAGGTGATTAATCAAGAAATTCTCAAGATAGGACACGACTTTTTAATGCTTCATAATAATTTGAAATTATATAGAGTTCATCGCGCAATTCGCGTCATTCAAATTATTAATTTGAATGATCTGACAGACCGCTGTGTTCAGAACGATAGACTGTTGCACAGGAGTTCCATAAATGGCTAAGATAAGCACTGAGAAAGAAATTTTGAAAATTCGTCCCCTAAGGGGATACAATTGTTATAAGGGATGAACGTGTGTACTTACAAAAGTAAATTTTTTACCGCTAGAAATTCCTTCGAACACACTTCTTGTAGTCCATATTCCTCAAATGACGTAACCGCAAATCTTTTTGCCTCGTGTCGTGATGCTATATTATCAACTACAAACTGGAGCAAAAACTAAAGTATTATTATAAGCACGCCGGTATATCAATCAATGTGGTTTTGTGCTGCTCAAATATTGGCACAAAAAGTGCTCTTCAACCGACTATGTACGATTGAGTAATTGAGGTTGTACTGTTAATGTACTAGTTCACTGACGGTGTACCACTTTTCACCCTTATGCCATGAGTTATAAGGTTGAAAAGTATTCGACTGTCAGTGAAGTCGGCGGTACATAGGTTCATGGTACATTGCCGTTGTATGTGATACAAATTAGATTTTGGGTAAAAAATAAGATTGACAGCGCACGTTTTTTTTTTAATGAATTAACTACCGCAGACATGGTGGTCCGCGCCCTTGTTTGACATTATTTCGTTGTTTACTTGTTTTTATTACTTAAACGTACATTCGTGCTTCTACTTTGGACGCACGTGGTTAGTAATAAAGAAGTTTAAACGGACAGCTGAATATTGCTGCACTTTTTAGGGTTCCGTACCCAAAGGGTAAAACGGGACCCTATTACTAAGACTTCGCTGTCTGTCTGTCTGTCTCCAGGCTGTATCTCATAAACCGTGATAGCTAGAAAGCTGAAATTTTCACAAATGATGTATTACTATTGCCGCTATAACAACAAATACTAAAAATTAAAAAAAAAATATTAAGGGGGGCTCCCATACAACAGATATGATTTTTTTGCCGTTTTTATAGATAATGGTACGGAACCCTTCGTGCGCGAGTCCGACTCGCACTTGGCCGGTTTTTTTATTTCTCTGAGCTGAATTAAGCGCCGAAAATGCAACAGTAGGTTCCTACGTTTCGGTATCGGAAGGTGATATTGAAACTGGCATTGATCTAACTTATTTTTGGAGTCCCGTCGTCAATGCTATTTCCTACTTAATATTGTAAATGCGATAGTTTGTGAGGATGAATGGATGTCGGGATGTGTGTTACTCTTTCACACAAAAAGTACCCACCGGATTTGGATGAAATTGTGGCACACAGATACATTATAACCTTTTTTCCCGGTAGTACGATCACGTGGGACAATTACTGAACTCCATACGGGCGAAGCCGCGGGCAGAAGCTAGTGAATAATAAAAAATAAAAATTTGCATATATCTCTTCCACAAAATAGAGAATCAGTACTTATTATATAACATATATAGGTACAAGCAAAAGTATTTTATTACTGCATGGTGCTTAAACTAAACCGAGGCCTTTATTTTAGGAAACCAGGTCGCCACTATTACTCCCAATCAATGTAATGAAACACAAGTTTATTGTAAAAGACCAGAAACCCCTAACAATTCACCAACGCTAATAATACCCACACGTCGATAAACTGCAGTTACATTATTTAAAATAATCAATTACACTAAAACTACTTTCTAAAACAGTTACACCTACTATCCTGCTTACCCCCAACAAACATGACATTGCATTTTCAGCAACACACACATTTTCACTCATTCCGCATTCTCGAATCTACACGCGATCGCGATCGCGAAAACCGCTAATTGGATTATGGAACTCGATTAGAAAACGTTTAGCAAGTTCCTTACTGTATATGCGCAATACATTACCGCATAACTTCGCACGATACTTCGATAATTCACAAAGAAATACGCAATGGATTTGAAATAAAGAACAGTGTTGTGTGAATTCGAATTTCGTGGTACAGGAAACGCAAAACAGTGTGACACTCGATACCGACTTTCGTTCCACATTTGAAATTGAAGATTTGTAGCGATAATTCTGTTAGAAGAAACAATTCAGTATTTTATTCTCGTGTGAATTTTGTTGAAGTATGTTCAGAATACATAACATAACTTTACGTACATATTCCATGAAGTGGTAGGCAGAATAGTACCAACATTACACGCACATTCAACATACATTAATCTCCACGTATCAAATGAAATTATCTACACAAGTAATACCGATAAAGTAATAATGATTAAATTACGATAAATGCGCCACGGGGAACCAAACCGTAACAGGATCCCTGCAGCTTAGCTGACAGCCATCGGTTAAATTAAAAGTAGGTACCTTCCACTGATTTTTCTTTAAAGACACGTTTTTTACCGAGCTATTATATTGACCATTAGAATTATATAATAAAAAAGAGAGTGATTGACAGCGTGACGGTTGACAAGGGGAATCAGAAGAAGAAAACGAGTTACGGTGACTCCAAGTTACAATTTAAGGGACAAGGGGGGCACGAAAATGACGGTGTAAAACATTGCCTTAGTCTAAAACACTATTAATGCTGGTCAAGTGCGAGTGAAAGAGCTTCTAGAATACATTATACAAGGTGTAACATTATAAACGTAAGACCTCCTCCTCTCGGACCATAACGCAGAACAACTTTTGTTCTATGAGTTCTTGAGTGAGTGAAATTGGCTAAAAAAATCGACTTTGTATAGGAAATGACGCGATCAGCTGATTAATATGTAGGTATGGTAAAACTAAATAAAAAGTTATACATTTCCAAAATCCTTTTTTTTCGGATGGGAAATCATCAAATGACGGGGTCTCGCTCTGGTCGGAGTGGAAGGGACTGTCAGACTTGTACTGACTAAAACCCATCCATGTTCCTTCTTAGCCCTTTGTGTTCCAGGGCTGCGGTATCTCTTTCGAACATGAACCTGGCAGGATTTCCAAAAGCCTTAGACCAAAAGTTGTTCAGTTTCGTGGTCACACCACAAAAGGGGTCTTTCATTTATTATGTCACACCCTGTATAGAACCATTTATCCGAGCAACCACTCCATTACTAGAATCCATTAAAATTCTTGGCACAAAATTCAATTAAATACTTAGAAAGAGCCCATCACAAAAGGTACAATCACGAATGTTTCCACACTCATATAAATCTAATTAAAATGACAGTATCACCGATGCGACGTACTCATGGTGTCGCGGGATCAAAAGAGCCGCCTGCGCCCGCGCACCTGCGACGTATAGTTATATAACTATCTAAGTAGTACAGTCAACTAAATGCCCATAGTAAAAAATAATATAAATACAGCCGAACATAGAACCTCCTCCTATTTTTTGAAGTGGTGTTAGCTACTGACGTTCGGTTGACCGTATTAATAATAATAATAAAAAGTTTATTTCGGAACAAAAACACAAGACATGGTACAAATAAAACGATGGTAGCTGCAAAAGTATAAACTGCAGTGCAGCTAACAACGCCCTTCTCCAGATACAGAATGGAATGATGTTCCATGAAAATAAAATAAAAAATCTTAATAGCTAAATGAAAACAAAAAATAGGTTAAGTAAAAAAATAAAAAAAAATAAATAAAAATACTGTGCAGGACATGCGATTTGGGATGTATTTCGACGTTAAGCTAATGTGGTGAGTGTAGGGTGAATGGGTGTGTGGGAGAGTGTTAATGAAGTGTGCATGGGGTGTTTGAGGTGTTTGCGGCATGTGTGTTTTGTGTGGTTTTGTTGTGTGTGGGAGTGATGAGTGTTTTACACTTCCACGAGTTTCTCTGTATCATCATAATTTTGTGATTTTAACCAGGAGTCAAGTTTCATTTTACATTTAGTCTTTGTTAATGGGAAGATGTGTAAGCTTTTGTTTAATTTATTGTAAATTTTTGAACTAAAGTGTTTGTAATGACGACTTGCAGCAACGGTTCTACGAGATTCAGTAGTACAAACCCTATTCGAGCGGCGTGTAGAACAGCATTTAGCAAAGGTAAGTTGACGGTGTTTGCGAAGAATGGTTTGGAGGATAAATAGCTGTCTGACGGTAAGGACCTGGCAGAGGGTATATAGAGAGGATGTGGAATATTGCTCCTCATCTAGGCACGGAATCGCATTTTTTAGATGACGCGCATTCCAAGCACCTGTCAGTGGCGAAGGTTCCAAACAACTCGATTCCTACAGCATTGCCTTTGAAAAATGGCACAGTCAGTATTCTATAGACAAATAATATAATCACATTTAAGATAATTATGGACTCCGGCGTACCTCAAAAATTGACCCTTCGCTACTGGCACCTATTCTATTTTTCTGTTCTTTTTTATGGCAATTAGAGCCGAAAACAGTTCTTGTAAGACGCATAATCAAAATTACAACGCTTCATCTTAAGATATTAGACCACATTGCTTTGTAACGCAATGTATTCTAAAATCTGTTTTTTTATGTTTAATGGGCCTACTCTTGACCTCAATCTAGTCCTGAGGACAGAGATGAGGTCGACGATGGAACGAGCTAACTAAGAAGCCTATTAACTCGCGACTTAAATAGATTGGGGTCATATGAACTTGGGAACACCGACGAAGGCAGGGAATTCCACTCCTTGGCTGTGCGCATAATAAACGATGACCATGACGAGACCCAGCCAATGGATTGAGGATGTTAAAGATCGGAAAGTTTAACAGTTAGTGAAGATACGCTGAAACTGATATTACAGCGTAATTTTCTTCACTTCGTCCCCAATTTTCGTGCCCGCTATTCATCTGAATAGGGCGAACTGATAAATAGCCACGTTAAGGAAAAAATCTTGACAGTAAAGTTTGTTTTGTTTTACTTTGACTTGATGGATTCTTCCTTTTTCATTCGTCGTTTTTGCCATGCACTTTATGGTTGCGAAAAAAGATCTTGTAATGTTCAGTATTTATGACATTGAATACTACTTTTACTGTTTAATCACCCATTTTTCTCCCTATCATCATGACTCCCTGGTACACTATAGTGATATAAAGGCACCGATCGCGTACCTCCACGTATCGTTGTGTCACCCTGGAACGTGCGCAACCGCAGACGGCACCATTGAAGTGCTGTACATCCTGCAATGCTACCACAACAATTCTGGAAAATATTTACAAACACAACCTACGGTCTCCTGATTTCCTAGTACTTGTAATTTGATTGCTGGTCGGTTTTAATTTTAATTATAGTTTTATTAAGGCGTGGGTGGAATCTTGATTGGTTATGGCACTTAAGTAGGGTTTTTATCTAGGGATTATACGCTTTCTAGACCTCCAACTTCTGCCTACGACTTCGTTCCTGTGAAGAAACATATCCTATTATCATCAACATCATCATCAGCCTACAACAGTCCACTGCTGGACATAGACCTCTTCAATCATACGCCTCTTAACTCGATTCTCGGCAACTTCCATCCAGTTGCTACCAGCCACCCTGCGAAGATCGTCGCTCCACCGAGCCGGAGGGCTTCCCACCTTACGCTTGCCGATTCGCGATCTCCACTCAAGAACACATCTACCCCAACGGTCATCGGTTCTACGGCTAATATGACCGGCCCATTACCACTTCAGCTTATTTATTCTGTGAGCTATGTCGACAACTCTGGGTCTCTGTCGGATAGCCTCGTTCCGGATGCGATCCTTCAGAGCACGTCATGTCCCTGCGACAAATAAATATTTTTTCTTTCTTTTCTTTCTTGCTTTTACATATTCTATGGCAGTTGATAATAGTGTAGCTCGTATCAGTGAAAAAAATTATTAAAATCAACTAATTGCTTTCGGAGATTACCTCCTACATCCAATCGTACAAACTTTAACTCAATATAATATTAGTGTACAGAACCCAGCACATCAAGCTACCCGAAACTGTAAACTTTTCCCAATCAACCTTGAACCTAATGCTTCAGCGATAAAGTTGAATATCTATTAAAGAATTTTGACAGATTGTAGTAGCTTAAAGTGCTGGAGTCTGTACCTAGATAAAAATGATGTCGCTGCACTGCTATTGCAAAAACAAGATGGATTCATAGCAAAAAAAAGCAGACAACTTAATCATCGATAATATTCACTTATAATTTTATATCTTTTGCAAACTTGATAAAGAGATGTTTTTATGTCTCTATCTCTATACAAATCTCCTAAAAAAACTAAACAATATAAAAAAGTTCAGATTGCCCCGTTCGACACACCATTATGTTGAACCCACAAGAAGCGAGTCAACAGAAGCATTCTATTTCAAACAAACTTACATTTGCTCTCAATCTCGCTCTCACTCCCTCAAAAACACTCCATCAATTCATTCTTCAAACTACAAACCTAACTTTGTTAACCAATCTCCAATATGCGGTCAACACAAACCTTAACTTCAAAGCAATAAAGGTCAATTTCAATTGCCAAAGTACCAGTTCAATTTGTTTTTGTAACGGTCATCTACCTCCTACAATATTATGGTCGCCTGGTAACGGGTGTAGTTATTTGCTTTAGAAAAAAAAAAACGTCACGATCCCTGTACTGTTACGATCATTGATTTTTTAGGGTTCCGTACCTCAAAAGGAAAAAACGGAAGCCTTATAGGATCACTTTGTTGCCCGTCCGTCCGTCTGTTTATCTGTCAAGACCCTTTATGTCGGGGACGCGTGGAGGTGTCGAGTTGAAATTAAAACGAAATACTGTGAAAAAAAAATCAAACTTCTAAGTTAACGTAAAAAAATATACAGCCGTTTATGCCGCAAAAAACGTATCATTCGACATTCTCAAGGGAAACAAAATTTATAGGGTACTTCCCATTGACCTAGAATCATGAAATTTGGCAAGAAGCAATGTCTTACAGCACATGTAAAGGAAAATATCTAAAATCCGTAAATATGTAGTTTAATAACAAAATACCTACAAGTTTCGGGCCTCGGTGCGCGAGTCCGACTCGCACTTGGCCGGTTTTTAATAACTGAATTGGTTTGCCCTTTGATGGTGCGACTGTAAATGGCTATCAATTTGATTGAAAAAGGTAAAGAAAGAACGATGCATGGTTTTTCTGTAGGAGTTCTAAGAAGTCACTAGTACCGTTTCAAGATGGTAGGAGCACAGAATACATAATAGTAGGTACAAGTGTAGGAGTGGTAGGAGTAATATGTTGGTTTAAAATGGTTCCACTAATATGCTACACAATTGTTCATGATTGCACACTTGTGATGTATTTTTGTATGATCCTAAGCTGATTGAAATAAATGTATTATTATTATTTTTTTATTATTGCCATTGCTTCATTTTCACACACACGGTCTATTAGTGGCTGATTAATATATCCGCGAATTGCTAGTCTAAAATAACATTTGAAGATCTTGTGTTCTCTGTAAGTGAAGAATCATTTAGCAGTATGGCAATCACATACTATATTCTGAAACTACATAGATCGTACTCGCAACCGGCGTGTATGACCAAATTTATGAACTACTAGCGGCTCGTCCCGGCTTTGCACGGGTGCCTATGTTACTCAGGGTGAATGTAGCTTTCCAATGGTGAAAGAATTTTTGAAATCGGCACAGTAGTTTTTTAGTTTATTCATTATAAACATACACACACACAAAAATACAATGTGTAGTTCCTGTCTCCCTTCTCCATGGGAAAATATATCTAGGAATGTGACATTATAACTCGACCATACTTCGTGTTTCAATTAAATCAAACCGCCTCAAAATTAACCCAATTTCCTCAACTACCAAATTACTAAGCACGTTAATTCTAAATCTGAGAACGGTACTTGCAAATCATATATCTAAGACTCCGTCTATGTTTTCATAATTCGCCAGATTACTGCAATTGGTATGTCATTACCTTTACGGAATGTCATTTGGAAAGCATATCTGGGACGCATTGATTTGGTCTACTTGGAAACTTACATTGAAATATATAATTAGGTTAGTTAGTAGTTAATTTTATAGAAGATGCTATGGAAGAACTATATATAACGGGTCTTTAAAATGTGCTTCCTAATAACTGCCTTCTACAAATGAAGGAACACTTGATAACGTGTCCCACCTGTCCTGCAGCACAAAGGAGCTGATGGACGCTTCTGAAAGGGCCGAACTCTTCGCATAATTTTGGGTTGAATCAATTTAGATTGCCATAGACACGCTAAGAAGAAGAATACCTGCTTGAAATCATCATCATGATTGACCAATGGATGTCCAATCATGGAATTTTTTGAAGAGTAAAGCTTGATGAATCATATTTATTCCAACTAATAACGCCAAAAATTTGATGGAAGGAAGCACATATCCTCCATACGTTCTAAAAGTTCACCTTGACATTTTTCTTGAATGAATGAAGCAAGGCACACCTGCTGTTACGGCTACATCTATGATCTCATACATTTAATATTAAAGACCTTTGGTTGTCTGGTTTCAAAACCAAAATCAAAAAACAGTTATTCAAATTAAGTTAATAATCAGCACTTTTTGAGCGTCAGAAAATTACATGAGGCAGTCTACCAAAACGCCTACTAACCACTAGTTTTTTAACTGGGAAGAATTGTCGGAGCAAACTTCTTATATCCTAAATAAACTCCAACTAATAGCAATATCGAATTAATAATAAAATCGAATTTAAAAACCTCAGAAACCGGTTGACTCCTCGTTTCTCATAGTGATCCTAAGATTTAACCAGTCAACGTGCCTCTTACCGAGATTGACATCCAAGAGTAAACCGGACGCACTTAAATATCGTCACTTGTAAGCTCTTTTAAATACCCCACGGCTCCCATATTTTCCTGAGATTTATAAAGGAAGTCGCCATTCAGTTAACAACTAACAAACAAGCTATTATGCGTCAGCAGACTGGCAAAACAAACACAAACATACAAATAACATAAACATTTGTTTGTGTTGTGTGTATTCAGGTTCAGGTTCTGCCCGCGGCTTCACTCGCATTATGGTCGGAATTTCTTCTAGGAGAACGTTTTAAATAAAGCCAACGACACTCGGGGATAATGTAACTTCCCATTAGTGAAAGACTTTTCGGAATTGGATCAGTAGTTCCAAAAATTACCCATAACATCCAGACTTTACCACACACGAAGGAGCCGTGGCCCAGTGGTGGCGGCCCGGACTTACGAACAGTAAGTCGTGGGTTCAAAGTTTGAATTTAATTACTTTATGTAATTTATTTCATCACTACTGCTCCAAAAAACGGTGAAGGAAAACATCGTGAGGAAACCGGCATGTCCTTTTTTTTTCGTTCACGGGGGGAAACCTGCAAAAGGCGACCAGTCTTTGGGGATAAGACCGGGGAGTGTGGGTTTTCTACCTCACTAAAACCACCCCGGTGGCCACCATCCTCACAGTGGAGGAGGCACCGTTTCCTCTTAAAAGACCTGTCCGGAGCCCCCTCTGTGCAACGCCTGTTAAGACACATCCCTGGGGGACCGGCATGTCCTAGAACCAAAAATTCGAACAATGTGACATCCACCGCACAGGGCCCGCGTGGTGGATTATAGCCCATTCCCTCTCATAAGAGGATACGTGTGTCCCAGCAGTGAGAACATTATAGGGTGATTATGCTTAAACATACACACACATATTTTATACATACAAGTTTTCTGTATTCAATTAGGTGGAACATGAAATGAATTAATACAATAGCATGTATGGCAGAATTGTGGGGAATCGTAAAATCTTGCTTGTTAAATGAAAACTATACGGGTGGCGTACCAATAGCTCGGCTTGGTTTCAACTTCTATTGGATTCATTCTCATACAGTCGGGGAGGAAAGTGGTTCAATATTTAATTTCAATTGTTCTTCGAGTGATACCTTGTCTAAATATTCATTCTGTTAACCTGTTTCATCCTATTGCTGAGCATAGGCCTCTCCCCATGGCTGCCAGTTTTTTCGGGCCAGGGCTAATGTGGGCCACTGGTCGTTGGTTTTGTCCAGCTCGACCCGCCATTTTCTACGAGGTCTGTCGCGAAGCCTTCTGGCTGTATCAAGGCTCCACAAAGTGGCTATTTTGGCTCACAGCTCATTGGGCATGCAGCAGACTTGGCCAGTCCAGTCCCACTTCAGCTAAGTGGCTAAAATTCATTCACTTGTCTGAAAGGGAATTTATAACTAGTGCCAATTTTTGCCATGTTTTAACGGCGACGTCAGAATAAATCCCTAAATGAAAACGATTAGTTTGACTTTCAGCACTCAGCTTTAAGGTTGAAAGTTCAAAATCCATGTTTCTTATTCAACTATTCTGAGCAGAAACTTACAGGGCACAGTCTATTTTCAAGTACAGATAATTATAATCCAGGTCATAATTAAGAGAACCATGCAGATTACTTACACGTTCTTACAATTTATTCTGTTTGATGGGCTGGAATGGATTTTTTAGGTAATATCCACTTCTGATTGATGCTTCTGATTGGTGGACTCTCATATTACATCATTGACGAGTTCATCTGCAAGAAAGTTGTGAGTATGTATGTGGATGAGGAAGAGTAGAGGAAGACCAAAGAAACGGTGGATGGACTGTGTGAAGGATGATATGGCAATAAAGAAGGTGGCTGATGAGATGACGAGTCAAGACGAGGACGAGGATGAAATAGACATGCTGCGCCGACACGAAATTAATTGGCTTAAGGGCAGGAGAATTATGATGATGACGAGTTCATCTGCCATATATCGTCAATGTTCCAAAGCCTTAAACACCTGCTACATTTTTATGGGTAAATTACATTAGACAAGCGTCATTTATACGTACCTCCCTGCTATACATGTCGTTAGTACTACAACTAGTTTGTTCCGACATTTTATTGCCTGTCCAACACCGTTTAGAATAAATTAACAGGAATTGACGACTTTAAGTTGTATTCCGATGCAGGAATTGAATAAAAAGTCGCTTAATTACTTATTTAATCCAACTGTTTCTTCTCTCTTGATAATTAGTACGAATCCTAGAAGGGTGTCTTGGTAATAAGTACCCATAAAGATGTAACGGGACTAACCCATTCTTCCTATATTTGGTGGCGTCATGCTAAGGCGCTTATTATAGGTTCAAGCAAATGCGAGCTGTAGATAAAGTATGATCCACAGACCGTATAAAACTTATAATAAGCTACATCATTTGAATCAGTTTGAGCTAAGTATAGCAGTAAGCTGGTTATGTCTTGACAAAAATGTGTCAGATAGCAGGTAGCGTAGATGATGAGCGTGAGCTGGACATGGAAATTATTCCTTTCGATGAGAGTATGAGTGTCGATAATTTTATTGTTGGAAAATTTGGATTTGGAAAAAGATTAAAGAAATGATAAGCGAAAATTATGATGGGGTTTTATTAGTTATAATAGATGTAAAAATACCCTTACTGAATCCGAAAGGCACTTATTCTCCCCGTTATTGCTATCATTTTATGTTCTGGAACATACCTGGGATCTTTTTACTTACGGAGATATTGGGTATCAAAGTTCCAACTTCAGCACAATTTTTTTTTAATTTAAAATTTTAATGTTAAAACTTAACTTTAAATACCTCCATGACCCTCGTAATATTCAAAGCATCGATCCATGAGTGCGTTACATCGAGTCCTACTCGTAAAACGTGATTTTTCACCCCCCCCCCCCCAACAAATCGTTTCCCAGCATTAACTTTTCCGTAGTTACTTAATTTGGCGACCAGAATGCTTGGTTGATAGCTTCGTGACACCTTGTATAATCTGACCATCTTTAACCAACAAACGCATTTTCAGTGTAGAATTCACTATAGACCTTACTAAGTTGGTAGTTGACGTAATTACGAAGAATATACGTTTAAAAACCAACCAGCTAGAACTAGTTCAGCTGTTCCTCGGTAGGTAGGTATTTAAGTTTGCAATTAGGTGAACGAGCAAAACTTGTACATTTTCCCAAGTGAAAACTAACAGGATTGCATGAAAGCTTGTCAAAAATAATGGGTTTCCTATGTAACTAAGTAGACTTACTTTTCTTGTTCTCTAAATTTACACAAGCAACTTTATTTGACAACGATACATTAGCGGGCTAATTGCTTTCTTTTTGTAGACTGTTTAAAATTCTATGGAGATCATGGTCTAAACGGGATCCATCTACAGCTACTACATAGTTGAAAACGTTCTGTAGACCTGCAGTGAGTTATTAGAGAAATTCATAATATCCTGACCTGACTCAAGACAGGTCTTGAACAAATACAATATTTTACAATTTAAACTTTGAACCTATAATTCCCAATACTAAACCAGATATTTTATTAAATTGAGAGAAAGAAAGAAAAATACTTTTTGGACAATGCAATAAAACCATAAAAGTAATTAAAATTGCACTCCGGGAGTGCCGGCAGAAGTGAAAACTTGATTATTAACGTTGTGCATTTTTGATATTTTGAAATGGTTAGGGAATAATTTTGCACGAATTGCTTTAATTATCAATATAAAAGTACTATCATTTATGTGGTAAAATACAATATTCATTTATTGCGCTATCGGACACAAACATGACAATTTATATTACATTAAAAATTTAACACTTCAGAACTCCCTCCGTCTTACGCTTTTTCGATCAGGTCACGTGTCCTGACGCGAGTTTAAGATTTTATACCCATTACAGAAAAAGTGCTCAACGCCGCTAAAGAAGTTTTCACTTCAAAAAAAAACGAAACAAAACAGAGGTGTAATAAAAAGACAAATTGGTCCTGTGTGTACCAGGCCAAAAGACTTTTAGACATTTAAAATAAATGTCACAATCACAACGCTGATATTCTGAGTTCTTACCACCTTACCAGTTTTCGAGATTACTAGTAGGTAATCATTTCACTAACCCACTTAAAAATCAAATCACTAATTTGCAACACTTCATCAAATTCCTGTTTCCATTAACTAAAACTAATTTACTAACCACTTTTCTACCCGCCATTACAAAAACAGTTATACTATTACCGTGTGGGAACATTTGACAAAGAGCCATTGTTCGGCAGTGTCTGTGTCTGATGTTCTGTCCTGGCTGACATTCGTTTGGTGACCTTAGGGGCTTGGCTATTGTTTCGGGAGAGCCTTAGCTCTTATCTTTTATATTGTCCTGGTACAAGAGATGGGCGGGAGGAGATCTTTCAGAGCTTTTAATATGTCAAATTAAAGTATATTTTTTTTAACATCATCTGCCTAGCCTTTTCCCAACTATTTTGGGGTCGGCTTCCAGTCTGACCGGATGCAGCTGAATACCAGTCTTTTACGTGGAGCGACTGCCTATCTGACCTCCACAACTCAGTTTGTTCTGGGTAATACGATGCCCTTTGGTAAGACTGGTTGTCAGATTTTCGAGCACTGACTAGGTACCTGTAAGTGTAACGACTATCTATCAAACATCTACAAATGACAGCCGGGACCAACGGCTTAACGTGCTTTCCGAGGCAATTTAATAGATAGTAACAGTTAATTGAAAACATCCTTTTCATTACTTAAATTGATTGTGGTCATTTTACATTTGATTTGACATGGAAAAGTATTGTATTAATTTAATATTTGTAGATTAATTTAATGTTAAATTTAGATGTAATAGTGTTGTGTGGTGTGTATTTGATTATTTAATTACAAACAAAATTTTTAAGTTTAACTACTAACAAAATTATGGATCGTTGTGTCTGAAGTAAATAAATTGAATTTAATTACACCTTCATTGTAAACAATGTTCGATCATAAAATCTTGCGTGAAATACCGTTGTTAATTATTTTACACACAAATGTACTAAGTAACGCTAACACTGTCACTCCCGTCCCGTCCCGTCGTCCCGTCGTCTGTGAGCCCGTCTCAAATGGCGAGCCAGTCACTCACGTACTGTAACAGATACCACACATAAAAGTTTTTAAACTGTCATGGTCCGATCGAGCCGAGGCCGGTCGACCGAGCCATGGTGTGATCCGTCCGTTGTCCGTGATCATGATGCTAACAGCGCCGAAATATCGGGAACTCAAAACGGGTTTCCTCACGATGTTTTCCTTCACCGTTTTTGAGAGCAGTATTGATGAAACAAATTACACAAAGTAATGCGCCTGCCTGGATTCGAAACCACGACTTACTGTTCGTAAGTCGGGGCCGCCACCACTGGGCCACCGCTTTAATATTAATCTAATCTAATATTCTTGGTTAATCAATTGCATCTACGATAAATTCCCTTCACACCATAATAGTGATCGGAAAACCATAATTAACATCTGGTATCTCGACCAATACCAATACCATCACTTGCCAACATAACGATTACCAACTTCCTATCGGGACCGATAAAAAACTGGTTTCAGTGATCGCCCCACAAAATTGATCTCGTTTCATATCGATCAAGTGCATGCTTCACGCAACGGTTTTTCGAGAACTCCAGTTATTTTATAACGTGGGAATGGATTACGTTTTGCTGTAAATAAAAATAAAGCATAATGTTTTGAGGTAGATGAAGAGAAGGGTTATTGGGCAACCATGGGTTACCTGCCTCGTTGGTCAAGTGGTTGCAAAAACTATTTCTTAGCAAGACGGTTAGATTCCTAGGACAGACAAAGCATTACTGTTTTATGACCGTCTCATCACTACCTTAGGTCCAGTTGAAAACCAGCGTCGGGTACTAGCTGCTCGGCAGCTGAACTGGGCCTATTTGGCGCAGCCGAGAGACACAATATTATTATCTACTTTTCTTTTTTGTAGTTTAGATTTAAGTTCTTTTTTTTATTTTATTGGCTGCTATTGCCACACTATTGCGTTTTTGTGGCATGTGCCAAATAAACATGTTTACTTTTTTTCTTTCATTATTAAGTTTTTCCATCATGACATATTTTTCAGTAGTAGCCCGGATTATTGAAATGGTTCTGTAGTGAGACAATAGGCTCAACCTCTTATCATTTGCCTAGCCTTTTACCAACTTGTTGGGGTCGGCTTCCAGTCTTACCGGATGCAGCCGAATACCTGTCTTTTATATGAAGCGACTGCTTACCTGACCTCCACAACCCAGTTAGTACTGGGTAATACAATACCATTAGGCAAGAAAGGTTGTCAGACTTTCGGGTTACTGACTACCTGTAACGGCTGTCAATGATCTACAAATGATAGCTGGGACCAACGGCGTAACGTGCTTTCCGAGGCATGGAGGAAACTCGGTATATAGTGGGTGGTCACCCATCCACGGGTCAACCTAGGTAAGTGCGGCTTAACCTAAACATCAACCCGAGCGGCTGTTGTTGTAATAATAATTGAATCATAATAAAAATATAATAATTTAATAGTATTTTTCATATTCTTCCATTCGTTTCCACTGACTACCAGTTGAACTCGAATAATAGAATAAAAAATTCTGCTTACCTTCTTAAAATTCTATAGAACTACATCACGTTGGTGTTCCTATAGAATTTAAAGTACCAAAACTTGAATGTCATTGATCTACATTTTGACCGACAAAAGAACTATGAATTTTTATTGATGTTTTGAATAGGCCACTAATATTTATGTTAAGTATGTCAAATGTTATGTATGGTGTTACATAACAATTAACTAACCGCGTTTGATTGGAATCACACCGTGTGACATAACTGCATGAACTGCATATGAATTAAACTTATACTGTCACTTACAGGACATCTTGTTGTCCGTGATTGTTCATCATTTTAAGAGGACTACAAGAGCCAACTGATGCACGCACACATTAACGCACGTCTGCATTGTAACAGGCGTTGGCCAGCACTGTCGGTGCACAGGCGTTTACGCACACATGCGTTCGAATTATATTGCGAATTAAGTAAACGCGATTTACAGAAAATCTATTGATTAGATTAAAAAACTAAAACAGTATTATGTTAGTATGTTGTTTTTGAATATTTTGTCAAGAAATGAGAACGATCGTATGTATTTTAATATGGTTTTTGTTCGTTAAAAGATTTTTTTAGAGGTATCTTTCTGATTTTTTTCTATCGATTAAAATTAGTTTTATTATGTTTTCAGCACACTACTTAACTAGACTGTATCCTGAAGAATAACATATATTTTTTTGATTGTGTTAACTGCAGTGAATCATATAATTTTAAGCATTATAAAACTTGCGTTTAGCTCTTGTAGTCCCCTTAAGCTCCCGAAATTAAACCGTTAAAGTTCCCGTATTAAGTGTTTTAAACCGTGACAGCTTAAAACAGTGTTTGCATATGAATTATTATTATATTTTCAATAGGTACTAGATCTTAATCATTTATGTACTTATAATTATTGCGAAGCTTGGAGAGCATTTTATCACCTTTTAATGAACCCGCAATTGTTTTTTCCTACTCCTCTGCTATTCTTTTCTGATTAATTTCGTTACGGGATCCAAGACAGTTATATTGTTCCTCTGGGACTTTGTTGAGCTTCATTGTCTCGGCACTTTTCTGGTGGTCGCCACTGTTGATTCTGGCTTTTAGGTGTTGCAGTGGTTATGGAATAATGTGGCTAGTCCCAAAAAAAAAACCACGTGTAAAGATGAGATGAAGATGTAAAGGGTGACCCATTAGTAACTTATGAGCTTTAGATCGTCAGTTCAATATGATTGTGAGTTAATAAGTGCATCTAAATATTGTGCACCCCATGGGTATGTTACAGTGATAATGCTATTTGTAAGATCCAACTTTTTCACCTGTGACAAACAATTCATAATCTGCCTAGCCTTTTCGGCTTCCAGTCTGACCGGATGCAGCTGAATACCAGTATTTTACATGGAAGGACTGCCTATCTGACCACCACAACCCAGTTGGCGCTAGTTAATACGATACCCCTTGATAAGATTGGTTGTCAGACTTTCGGGTCACTGACTACCTGTAACGACTGTCAGAGATCTACAAATGACAGCCGGGACCAACAGCTTAACGTGCTTTCCGAGGCACGGAGGAAAGGTATGTAATGGATGGTCACACATCCACGGACCAACCTAGGTAAGCACGGCTTAACCTAAATATCGATCCGAGCGGCTGTTCTTATTTACAAACAATTAATAAATGAATCATGAATAATAGTAGACAGACATACACTATTATATTACTTTGTTTCACTACAACACACTACCACTGCTATCAAAACGGTAAAGGAAAACATTATTGGGAAACCGATATTATGTTCTAAAACCACAAAAAATATCAAGAACAACACAACTAGGCCCGCATGGATGATGCCCCGATCACTCTCGCAGAGACTAGGCCTCTATCCTAGCAGTCCACTCTACTTTTTGTAGACTATTTACAGTAACTTGATAATAATCTTAATGTACTAAATAATCTGTACTTAATCACAGAAATAATGATGAAAGCCCCGTATTTGTGATTACTTTTTGCACGGCAGTTGAAGCAACAATAAAGTGATCAATCTTTATTACGCCTTCAACTGATCGTTTTATTGCGAGCTATATTTTATTGACGTTTTTCTTCCTAGACCTAGTTTAAAGACTGCCTCTATGGCCAAGTGGCCGTTAGTGCTACTGTTGAGCAAGAGGTTTTGGGTACGATTCCCAGGTCGGGCAAAATAAAGGAATTTCTCAGTATCAGTCAATTGCCTTGGGATTTGTTAGTTTAGTTTAAGGCAATAAACTCGCCCCTTGGAACTCAAATATAACTGGCAAAATGTGCATCTACTCCACGCACACTTCTGATTAACCAAGTGTTTTTTTCCAACCTAAATCTATCGTAATATTTTACTTTTGAAAGAATACCAAAGCACATTCTACCTCTTTTTTTTGTTTTTTTTTTTTTCGGCTGGTAAATCGTCAAATGTCTCCTCCCGCTCTGGAGCGGAAGGGAGTGTCAGACTTTGACTAAAAACCACCCATGTTCCTTCTTTTGCCCTTTATGTTCCAGGGCCGCGGTATCTCTTTCGAACAGTCCCGAAGCCCTGGCAGGCACATTCTACGTCTCACCTCATCATCATCTTGCCTAGCCTTTTCCCAACTATCTATCCCAGTCTAATCGGATGCAGCTGAATACCAGTATTTTACATGGAGCGACTGCCTATCTGACCTCCACAACCAGGTGCTCACCCACCCATCGACCAACCTAGGCAAGCACGGCTTAACCTAAAGATTGACCCGAGCGGCTGTTATTATTTAACCACGAGCTCCTGTTCTACCTCTCACCTACTATTACAAAACGGTCATTTTAGCAGATCACAATCAATAATTGATGACCTTTTACTCGACTTAAAGTTTCAACCAATCTGCCAAGTCATCAATCAAAAACATACCGTCGAATCAATCATCTATTATCATCTAACAACTCACTCATTACCATAACCATAAAATCGAGCCTTTCATTGTCAATCAAACTTAACAATATCATCGGTATTTGTACCGAAAAATACCGCGCCCATCACTACGATTAAAATATCCGATATCAGATCTATTTCGGAATCGATTCTCGTTCAATTCGATTCTCGATACACATTGTTCTGGTAATGAATCGGTAACGATCTTCATTGTGGTGTCCCAGGAACCACCCATTGTGTTGGTACCGCGAAACGACACTTCCTACTTTAATTCGCCATTGTTCTTTATAATGGGAGTAGGGTTACCAAAGTTTAGTTGTTGAAGCATGAATGGGTGTTGTTTTGACGTTGTTATGGAAAATGGCTGGTTGTGTGGTTGAAATTGATAATAGGCCTCGATGTTTATGTTTTGTCAAGAGAAATGGCCTTGTTTTATTTCCCTGTTTTCATTTATTTATACAGATACTTGCTGCTCTTACAGTTTGCACCAAAGCGTGCAGCAGCAGGTCAACAACTTAAGAGCGTTAATCCAAAAAGTTGGCAACGTCGCAAATAGCTGTCAAATATTTCCGTTTTAATTAATTTGGCAATATTACTGTACGGAAATAAGAAAAATGGCTAACAAGTGAGCTAGAATATTAATAATGAATTGCAATTAAAACACTGAATTTGATGTTGTAACCGTTTAAGTGTTAAAAATGCATTTGGAAAGTTTCCAAATACTTTTTTTTTACGTTTAAAACTAAATATTCGGTGTTGCGATATTAATTATTGCATTTCATAATCAATATTTTGAAATGAAATGAAATGAAATTTATTAATTCTTTAAGCATAAAAATATGTACCGCCTACACGTGTACGCATCGTATTTGAGAACCTGGTGTTTTTTGAACCTTACTGACCGACACGATTGGTGTTTTGTGAATGGGACGCAGGATCGATATTCGCACGGACTAAATACATAATAACAATGTGCATGGCATACAGATTTAGTTCCGATTCCGAGTATTTGTACTGCATGTAAGTCTGACTGTATGTAAATACATTTACGGAACCAAATAATGGAGCTTTATGTATATAACTTTAACTCTTTATGTTTAAACAAAATGATCAGTTAAAGATACTAGTTTCTAAAATAAAAATAATTATTATAATTATTTAATTCAAAGTTGTGGTATATTCTTACAATTTTATAACTACGAGTATACTAGGTGTAAACGGACCCTTCACTAAGCATGTACATCAAACTAAGTAACTCTAAGCAAAAATTATTGCTGGAAACGATCGAACGACATTATGCTGATGGTAGCATAGAATTGCATCGGGGCCGTGGAGGTATTTAAAGTAAAGTTATAAAACTTCAATTAAAAAAAAAAAAATGTGAAAAAGTTGGAACTTTGGAGATATTGAGAATATCTCCGTAACAAGAAGGTATGATTTTGAACAAAAAAAATATTGCAATTTCGGGAAGAACAAGTCAACAGCCAGTACAAGACAGCTTCAGCTTCGTTAAGGGCATATTTACACCCTTTATTCTATTTATTAACCGGTACGAGCATTATTAAAGCAGTAAACTGTTACAAATATATAAAACTTTATTCCTCACCTTAACACGAGATACTTAGGTAACTAAGAAATACCTGCATAGGATAATAAAAAGAATGCTCAAGATCTACCATGTAGATAGTTGTTTTTTTTAAAGCATTGCCCTTTGCTAATAACTGCTTACGCCGCATCGTGTGCGCATAGCGTGAAGCATTCCATGAGAACCACTAGGGATGGACGTGCTAATTATAATGTATCGAGCTTATTTTTTTCCCAGGTATTAAGCGAGAAAAGAGTTTTATTACGTGTTCGGTGTGAATGAAATGCCTCTGTGATATGTCCAGGGATATTTATATTTATTTATTTACGTTAAGTAAAAACTACCGAAATAGATCAGTTTTCTGCTATTTTTTTTTTTGTTTTTTTCTTTTATGTTTGACTGCCTGCATGTAGATAGGTACCATGATATTTTTGCTAAAACTTTGGAAGAAAAAATTATGCCTCTTTATTAACATGATTATTAACAACAGTTTCAATCTTAAGTAATACTAGCTAATGCAATCTTAAATGCGAAGACATTATATTTTTTTCCATCGCCACAAAAAAACCCTAATGCAGTTGCAGGTACAGTAGCGGCTAAAAATGAGATATTCATCTCATAAATAAAGACTTCAATAAATTACAATTAAGGCTTTTTAATTAAGCTCTTAAATGGAGGCATTTAACAGACGATTAGCTGGTTAATTAACTATTAAACATCCTTTACACGAGACGCTTAAGGTATGTTATCAGTTTTTTTTAAACAAAACAGATCTCTTTTAACTTGCCGTGTATATTTAATTTTCACTATTGAATGATATTATATGACAATTTAACTTTAAGGTTCTTGAAACTTTTATCTCAAATGCACCAGGAGGCCTAGGTCATTTTCTAGATAAGTGGCAACCGTTTTCAAAGCGTAACTTAATTCTAAAACGACTTTCAACAAGATCGAGATGCTCGCTAAGTAATAATAGCCGCTCGGGTCGTTTTTTAAGCCGAACCTGCCTAGGTAGGTCTGTGGATGGGTGCCCACCCATTTTATACCGAGTTTCCTCCGTGCCTCGGAAATCACGTTAAGCCGTTGCTCCCGGTTGTCATTGGTAGATCTTAGACAGTCGTTACAGGTCAGGTCAGTGGCTCGAATGTCTGACAACCAGGCTTACCAAAAGCTTTCATATTACACAATACTAACTGATTGAGCTACCTTTCATAAAATAAATAAAAAATAAAATAAATTTGTGGAGGTTAGATGTCTGTCCGACCTCCACAACCCAACGAATGCCTAAATACTGGTATTCAGCTGCATTCAGCTAGACTGGAAGCCAATTCCTACGTAGTTGAATACAACATACGCGGATATTCAACAGGATTCACATATGTTTTAGGCTTTTGCTTTGCAGAATAAGACTCTCTGATCTGTATTGTAATGTTAGTTTCGAAAAACTCTCACAGTTTAAGCTAACTAATTTCTCTTTTCCCTTTTACTCCAGATTCGCAAATCGATGGGTTACTTCACGTTCAATTAACGATTATCTTGAAAACAAACCGTAAAATTTTTACTCACTTATTTATCACCCAACTCTTCAATCAATAACAATTTTCTACGACACTTTCGCTTTGAAGTAATCGATTAAATATCCGTATAAAACTAATTGGAATCATCGATACCGTAAGAAAGTTGGGTGCATGGTGCATCACTAGTCTCATTAATATGCATGGTGGGGTGCAAAGTCAATGTGTTCTTCTTGAAATTTATTCATTATTAATATTCAAATACTTGGTACTGATGCATTTTAAATGGACAATAACATGATGTGACGTTTAATTATTTATTAAGATACATTATTAAATTTCCATGGAATAAGCAGATGACTGAGGATGTGATAAAAATATGATTTAAAATGGTTTTAGTTTATTTTTTTACTATACTCTATAACTAATCATGTTTAGCAGTATTCCTTCAAAAGAGGAATTAAAAAAAAAAAAAAACTGTCTAAAGCCCGAACTCAACTAAAGCGAAGACGAGTAGAGTGGAGAGTTGTGCAAGATTTTACCAATTACAGGAGAGACGAGATACACGACGTAGATATCAACTAATGTGATTGGTCGGTTTCCGCACGACTCCTCTCCGCTCTGCCCGCCTCCACTTTGGCGGAGTCCGGGCCAAACCATAAACAAACAAACCAAACAAACCATAAAGGTCCTAACCATAAAGGTTTAATGGTTTGATCGGTGCATGTTTGTATTTGTCTAACGAGACAGCAAAGTCATCCCAATTTCTCTTTCAAGCAAACCACTTGGACCTTCCAAAGTCATTCAGAAAGCAACAAAATGACAATACAGAAAATGAGCCATAAATATTCAGAATCATTATCGCCGAACAGTTTAAAAGAAGCTTTCTTACACTTTCTAAAAGTTTCAATATAATTATCCGTTTTCAAAGTGCGAAGTACCTCTACCTTTAGTAATCTTGGACTGATTGTTATTAGAAGTAAAAGTTGGATGGTTTAAGTACTGGTTAACGAGTTCAGTGAGATGGAACTTAATTTGTTAGAGTAACGTCTTATTCTTCGTTCTCTACCTACACGTAATTCATTCGACTTGCTGATTCATGTTACTTTAATGGATGCCAAAGTTGGTCAGTATTGTATCATAGTAAACTAAGAGCGTTAACATAATATACGAGTACCAACATGTGTGTGTTTTCGAAAGACGCAGGCATCACGTTTTGCTTCCGAAAGTCCCTTCATAGTAGCCTTGAACCGAGCACAAATCTGGTCCCTGGGCTGCTATTAAAAAGGAGAATGGGCAATGAACTATAAGTACTTGTCTCAAGGCCTAATAGCCAATGCCATAAGATGACCACTGGAAAAAGCATTTCATGGAGAATCTTTGCCATTAACACGAATTTTGCTCATTTTTATAGTAACAATTAGCAAAAGTCGTGCCAATATCATTTAATGTCTATTTAGGTCATTCACTCCAGAAAAATCCGGAGCTAATGACCTGAATACCACCAAGACCAGAGAGCAAAGAGAAGAGAAGAAAAGACAAATAGTGTCACCCAAGTTGAGGTCCCCAAATGGAAAAACCCATTTTGTTTTAGTGATCATATATTTAGCAAACAGAAGCGGAAATGTTTAAAACAGACCATAAGGTACACAAATGAATACAACCGTTAATTCTAACTTGGAACAAAATATCAATCACTGAAAATAACCTAAACTGCCACAAATCGTAACGAATTCAATTAACACGTAATTGTTTAGAAAAATAGAGAGTAAGTACACAAAATAGGAAATTACAAATCTTACAGCCCTTTGAGCGATATTCCCAACCAGTCTCTCGCGACCAGCAACAATTCTCAGTTGTCACTCCTTGCCATAAAACTAACATGTGCTACGTAAAACCTCATTTCTTTCTAATACTACGTAAAACCTCAGTTCTTCCTAACAACATAAATAATGTTGTAAATGATTGCGTGACGATTGACAAGAAGGAATGGACGAGAAAAACGTGGTGCGCCGAACTCAAATAACATGGGACAAGGGCAGGAAGAAGATGATGATGATGATCAGTGAACATCAAAACATATTTGCTTACCCAATAATTACAAAAGGTAACCTTTACCATTTCACATAAATTCACACTAAGCTTCTAAATTCACTTCAAACCAACTTATTTTCTTACCATCAATGCAAGAATAAGGCCCATTATAATAGTCTTGAAACGACAGGTGGTATAAAAATACTGCGACATCGGACATTAAATAGAGTTATCTACATCAGCCATTTCCTCTGACCACAGCTGCTGCATGCCATGATAAACTATTATTTATTATTGTGCTTGCTACTTTATAGTTAAATGTTTAACAAAGAGTAATGATTTGTTTGTCCGATAGTGAAATAAATGGCGTGTGTGGTGGGTTGGAAGTCTTGAAATGTTTTATTACTTTTTGTAACTGTTGCTTCTGCAAGTATATTCTTCTGTATGCAGAAATATTTTAATTTAATTTTGTTTATCGTTTTGTTGTGCATCTCCATAAACTGTCATAATTGTCGTATTTTCATGCTGAGATAGGAGTTTTTTGGCATCGTACAGAACAAATTTAGTGTAATGCCTATGTCTGTGTGTGCCTGTGTTTATGTGTGTGCGTGTGTATGCTATGTGTGTGTGATGTCTATGTCTACGTGTTTGTGTGTATGTGTCTGTCTGCCTGTGTATATGTCTGTGTGTGTCTTATTTTTTCTTATGTTTACTACTTATTCTTTTCTTTGTTTCTTTCTTTACTATGCTGGCCACTGCCTCTCACTCCCATTTCTGCTTTTCCAAATCGAACGCAATTATGGGTAAATCCGTACTCCATCTACTTTAAAAAAAAAAAAATATTTTTATTTAACTTTTTCCTTTTTCTGCGATCGTTTTCAAATTTTCACTTATTTATAAGAGAAGAAAAAGCGTGTGACCGTTTAATTTACAAATGACATTAAAGTCACTAACATCTTTATTACTCCAAGTTTTACTTACTCAAGAAGGGAAAAGGCGGCACAAACTGCACGTAAATATAATGTTCCTGCATATTAACTGTATCCTGTCTAGTTGCAAATTGAGCAAGATCTCTGATCATCTGAGTTGCTACTGTGGAACTTAGGTGGTCTATGTGGTAGGTAGATATTTTTATACGTTAGTTCCAAAACTGCCTCGTAAGTCTAGTGGTTGCAAGCGCAACTGCTGGGCATGAGATCCTGGGATCAATTCCCGGGTCGGGCAAAGTGTTATTGGGGTTTTGCATCGGAAATTTTTCAGTAGCAGCCACGGAGTCTGGGTTTGTGGCTGGTCGATGGCAATAGGCTCGCGCCCTCGAAGATAGCTGGCGAAATGTGGGTGTACTAATGGGTACATTTCTGCCTAACCCTGTGTGATGTTACGTGTTAATAGAAAAAACAAATCGCCCGCCTCTATACAGGTTGGGTAAAAAATCGTGGATCAAACGAAATAGGGCGGTAGTTGCGGTTATAAGGGTAATTTTTGATAGTACATTTTTTTTACAATAATTTTCTAAGTTACAATAATTTTTCGTGAGACTTAAATAATATTGAAAAAAGTGCCAATACTCATAAATCATGGTACCAACTGTCATACAAGTAGACCTAGAAGCACTTTAACACCATTTATTATTTTAAAATAGGTACCCATTTCACTCAAATTGCATATTTATTACAAATTTCGGTATTTTCTTTAAAAAAAAAAAACACTCAAATAGTCATAACTTTTAAGGAGATCAAGTTAAGGCTCTGCCACAGAGACATTTTTTACTGCCAATAATCCTAACTATCACCCTGTTTCGTTTGATTCACGATTGTTTCCGCCCCTGTATGTATACATATTACATATACAGCGTGTAACGGAAAAATTTGGCCCTCCCATAGTAAATCAATCAGCTGGTAGTCAGTTTTGTAAGGGAGGGCCAAATTTTTTTTCATATTTCTACCTATGTTCTTTGGGGAAAGTTGTTGAGTTTCATGAGCACATTCACCTCCTTCAGGGTTGATACCCCCCTTCCGTTACATGATGTATAATTTTATTATGTTCTATGGAACCCATTAACATTAATAAACAAACATTCCCATAATTTCCAGATCAAATAACTCCGAGGTTCATTTGTCGTGAGACCCTGCCTGATAATGGCTCAGCATAGATATCATAGCACGAACTCGTTAGCATAGATCTACAAATGACAGTATCTTAAGTATCATAACACAATCATTAGCATGGTTGGGAATATTATGACTGCAATATAGATCTATTCTGTGTGGGACTGAGTAAACGTTAGTCAAGACAATTATACTAGACATCAGACTATAATAATTATTAGCTTTATTTATTTAAGTACACATTTTAAATATTTTTAAATATTTCAAAAAAAACATAAAAAAAACATTTAAAAATATAAAAAATAGTGGTCCACTGGTGTCGGGAGCAGGGTCAAAGCTACCGGTGGTTAGGGCTCCAGAGACAGGAACCTTCTCACAATGCGAGCCGTATCGAGGAGTACTGCCTTCTGATACAGGCCCTTAAATTGGCATAGACATCAGACTTTTATTATTAACTGTATTTCTATTGGAAGAATACAAGAAACAAGCTCTAGTTTTGTTTTAAAACCTGAAACTGTAACTAAGACAGTCTGTTGTGATGGCACAAGGCGGACGTTGATTTTACTAATGCGCAGAGGACTGTCTGTAAGCAAAAAGTATTGCTATCTCTACGAGAAACCGGTAGGTATGACATAATCAGCTAATGTCGTTCTCTCTGCTATGACACGGGCCTTCTCTGTTAAAGGGAGTGGTCAGGGGGTCTAAAATGGCCGCTTTAGCAGAATCATAATAGGATAATAATATGAATTACGTCTAAATTCTTAAAATGGTCATAGATGTACCTACTATTATGAAATGTCACCTTGTGACCATTTTACGAATTTAAACGTAATTCATATAATAAACTATTATGATTCTGCTAAAGCGGCCATTTTAGGCCCCCCAGTGGACACAAATATCTTCGAATTTTGGTGCCGGTTACTCCACGATGTTTTCTTTTACCATATTAGAATGAACAACAGACACAACTAAAATGGTAATGAAGACAAAAATAAACTGGTTCTTCATAATTCTACTTATTATTATTAATGCGAAAGTTTGTGGGGATGTAGACGTCTGGATGTTCGTTAGTATTTCAAGCAAAATCTCCTGACTGGATTTGGATGAAATTTGACACACAGATACTTTATAACCTGGATTAACACATAGGATACTTTTTATCCCGGAAGTACAATCCCGCGGAATAATTACCGAACTCCATGCGGGCGAAGCCGCGGGCATATGCTAGTCTTATCTAATTGCATCTAGATGATGTAAATTCTATTTCCAAGTAAGAATTCTCTTCTCCACTTTCCAACATCTTTAAATCATTCCGCATTGCCCTCCGAGCCTGTAAAACTATTAATCAAATAAACAATTAACACCAATGAATTACTTACATAGTTGCAAACATACTCCCGTTCCCACCTTGGGTACCGTTACTCTAAAATGATGGACGATGCTGGGCTAGTGTGGGGCGTAGCTATTACTCTGCTAACCCGTATAGAAGATTTGTGGTAACTTCTTTACCGAGCTATATGCACATAAGTAGGATGTGTATGTAACAAGTCAAAATTGAGATATAATTAAGATGGGTGTGACACGTGACCAGAGGGCGGGCCGATTTTTTGGCCAAAGAATCAGCATTGCCATCCACCGTGGCAATGCTGCCAGCCTTCTGGGCACTTTTCCTGTTGACAGCGATGTGGACGAATTTTTGGACGGCCTTTAACCCTTTTTATAGTTTTACATATTTTTATTACTGTTATAGTTTTGTAGTTTGTAAATAATTTAATTATCATGAAAATAAAGATATAATACAAAATAAGAGAACACAAGAAAAAGAAAGAATTATAATTTGTCGGGGCAGTGCCTGAATAATTCGATTACACACTACGTATCTCGGGTTTTCGAAATACGTCTGGAACTGCAGATATTTATAAAATACGGTCGTATTTTTCCAATTGAAAACTGTCTTTCTTTGATGATTTGTGTAATTTCAATGGCTTTATGTGGGAAAATGTGTAGCAAAGTAAAACAACCAGTTTTTCAGATCAATTGGTAAATAGTCTCACCATTAGTAATTTTTACTTATTGAATTCTCTATATCAGGTTTTTTTTTGGTGGTGTTACTTTCTAGGAAGAGCTCTCCAACCAGCAGCTATTTATCACTCATAATATCCTTGAAAGTGCTTCCAGCATTTTTGCATGAAATTATTTCGATCCTGATAATACAGAATTACCGACCGTATTTCCGTATTTTCGTTGTCCGTATTTCTTTTGTATTTAGTATTTTTTTTTTTCATATTTGCAGTAATTTATCTAAAGTGCCAACAATGCATAAAAAAATGGTATCAAACCAGTCCGGCCCGTTTTATAAGGTAAATGAAAGAAAAATAGACTGACGGCTGTTTATATAGGTTTTATTCACGGCAGCCGGTTTTACCGCCGGCGGGGTGCAGCCGTTCCGGTTTTCAAATAACATCTCAGGACTGAGCCTGAGACGCTACGTTCGATTCCCGGGCAAAGTGTTATTAGTTTATTCGATTTAGAAATTCTCATAACGCCATCAGTAACGTCTCCAAAGTGGTGCGCAAAGATATATGTACATACACTTGAGTTTGAGTCAAATGTTGGAACTGTACAGGTAGCTACATACTGGTCTAACACAATTTGAGTTCATCGACACGTAAAAAAGAAGATGTACAGACGCCTGCCAGCACATCAAGCTACTACAATCTGTCAAATTTCTTTAATAGATTTTCAAATTTATCGCTAAAACATTAGGTTCAAGGTGTAATGTGCTGACGTTTGTACAAGCTGATCGATTTGTGGAAATGGCGGTCAATATTTGCGGAGATTAACCATTGATATTGAATTTCTGCCAGGTTGGTGGCAATAGACTCGCCCCCTATTGCATGGGACTTCACTGGCAAAATGTGGTTGTACTATAAGGTACAGCTCTGTCTAACCCTTCGAGGACTACATGCGTGATGTTACGTTATGTTATTAACTATTGATGGTTAGGTTAGGTTACACACGAGATACAGTCAATACAGGAGATATCATAGTGCACAGATTATTACGCAAACACAGGCGCACCTCCTCTTCGCGGGCCTGTGGACGGTGAGTAATGGGCTAGCTCGCCGTCCGTCCGTCTTATGACGACAGGCCGTGTCGACGGCGCGTTCGTGTTCCACGCGCGCCTCAAAGCGATGTCAGCAAACATGAGGGGCCCGCAAGGGCCGATGCCTGCCAGGGCTGCGGGACAGTAAAAGTCTGACACTGCCTTCCGCTCCGCCCAGAGCGGGAGGAGACAATTGATGATTTCCCAATATAAAAAAAAGGCGCACCTCCTCTTCACGCGGGATGAAGGATGCTTAACGTGCTTACCGAGGCACGGTGGTATCACACTTCCCACTTCAAAATCCGGGCAGTTGGAATATCCTATTACAAAATGCAACAATACCAAGTTCTACCCATCACACCGAGAATTGCACGCTCAGCAGTCGACCCCTAGACCAACGAGGTAGGTTAACCAAGATAAGTTAATAAAACAGAACAGCTATTCGCAACCGGATCCCCACAATCTCAGTAAGTAATCGCACTATTTTACCTACATATTTAACTAGCGAGACCGTTGACAGTAACTGTTTGTTATTTTCGCTGTTCCTAGACAAACTGGAGGTGATCTGTATCTGTAGTTCACTGAATTGGACTAGCTTTTAAACCCTGGCTGGTTTCTTCGTTCATGGGCTAAGATATACCTAGGTTTATATAAGTACATCTTGGAAGCTTCACCATCATTCTCCTGTCCTTATTTCAATTTATTTGGGGTCGCCGAAGTATAGTTCTCTATTACTCGTCATCTCAGCAGTCACCTCCTTTCTAGGCATATCATCCTTTGCACAGTCCATCCATAGTTTCTTTGGTCTTATATTTTTCTTGGTACATCTTGTTGGCTTGCTGATGGCAATTGAATATTATAGAATTTGGCGTCGAGTTCGGTGCCACCAATAGTGTCCTAGTTCCTGTAACATGTAGACAACAGGACATGCAGGAGACGTTTACGCATAGTCAGTGTCCGCTCAGTTTTAGGATAAAATCAAATTCATACCCCAGGGTATCACCTGAACAAGCTTCCATTAATTCGGCCAACCTGGTCGGACAAGTGCGGTTGAATCAAGGGTAGTGAATATTGTGGATTTTACTAAATAGAAAATTAGCAGCCTCAAAGACCGCCCTCGTGCACAAAAGCATTATCTGCATGGCTCCGATTTTTTTTAAATAAAATACCAAATGACATTAAAGATTTAAACTGGCCACAATTTAAACAGAAACTGAATAACTTTTTAATTGAAAAATGCTACTAATACCCTTGAAGACTTCCTTTTTGAGAAAATGTAATAAACTAAGCTGATTATTATGTATTTATGCTTGACAATTCTAAAACTTGACTAATTAAATGTATTCTGAACATTATTTATAACAATTAATTGTGTTCTAAATGTTTATTATAAAAATTATTTTAATTTGAATGTTATATCGATTTTAAATTCGTATATTTTTATATTGTGTATGCTGTAATGGGTAGTTTTTTTGAGTTACCATAACCTAACTATAAGACCTACTGTATCACCAAAAATCACACATCTAAATACTTTGACTTTTGAAATTATAAACAAAAAAAAATTTAAGAATGGTGCTATAAAATGGTTTGAAAGTCAGTTGCAAGATTTGACCAATACATATTAACTAACAAGCCAAGTAAAAAAAAAGCTATTAAAAGTCTTGTTTTTCAGTACCAAATTTGCCGATTCTTACAACTAAGCAATCTCATCATCTGCCTAGCCTTTTCCCAACTACACTTCTCATCAAAAAAATCGAAACACTTTCGTTTTTATTGTTTTTGTCCTAATTTTTTACAAAAGAGAATTAATTCCATGAAAAAAAAAACATTATTGTGTAGCTGGCAGTTTGGTCATTACAGTAAGAAGAAAAAAATCAAAATTCGAAATTAGAATTTCATTTGTTTATCCTATAAATGAAATTAATCACTGTTTTGAGACAAATGTGTATTTAGGGTTGGAGTACGTTTCTCGTTTAAAAACTAAAAATTAGCGCTTGTCTTTAAACTTTTTGTTTCTTATTTCATTTACTGTGACTTTGGGACGTCTGAAAAAACTTTTTTTTCTAAAACATATGGATACTTCGCCCGCAGAAGCCGCCCAAGTGGTGGCATTGCTGGATTCTGGACTTAGTCAGCGTGTTGTGGCTGCAAGATTGCATCTAAGCTTATCATCTGTTCATAGAGTCTACAAACGCTATCGGGAGACTGGTTCGTTCACGCGCCGTTCAGGATCTGGCAGGAATCGGGTCACTTCTGAGCGAGATGATCGATTTATTGTAACAACTTCTTTACGAAATCGACGCCTTAACGCTTTTCAACTGCAGCAGCAGCTTCGCGTTGTACGAAGAGTAGCTGTAAGTGACTCTACAATAAGAAGAAGGTTGAAGGAACGCGGATTGGCACCGCATAAGCCAGCGAATGGGCCGAAATTAACTGCAGACCATCGAAGAGCGCGCCTTAACTTTGCACGCGAGCACCTAACTTGGTCATACCTTCAGTGGAGCAAAGTACTGTTTTCTGATGAGTGTAAAATTATGCTGTATGGTAACGACGGAAGGAACAAGGTCTACAGAAGAGATGGAGAACGCTTTGCACAATGCTGCATTGAAGAAAAGGTCAGCTATGGTGGCGGTTCGTGGACGGTTTGGGGAGGAATCAGCGCCGACGGTAAGACAGAACTTGCCTTTGTGTCTGGGCCACGGCTGCCTGCACTAAACTCTCATCGGTACATCGAACAGTGTCTTGAACCTCATGTGATGCCCTATGCACATTTTATTGGCAACGACTTCATATTCATGCACGACAATGCTAGAGCTCACACCGCGGGCGTCGTACGAGATTATCTTACCGAAGTCGGTATCTCCATTATGGTATGGCCAGCAAGAAGCCCGGACATGAATCCCATTGAACATCTATGGGATGAATTAAAGAGACGAATTCGAGCAAGAGATCCAGCCCCAGAAACACTTAGCCAGCTGCAAAATGCAATCCAAGAGGAATGGGATAATATACCACAACATGTGATCGTGACTCTCATCCGATCGATGAAGAACCGTATGGAAGCAGTAATAAGAGCTCGCGGAGGGAATACAAGTTATTAAATAAACGTTTCTTACATTTTTTTTTCATTTACGCGTGTTGTTTTACCCATTTCCTTCATATTCAATACAGGGTAAAAATTACTCATTATACAAAATACGAAACCTATGAAGACTTAATTTGAATTTAGAACAATAACATTAGGATTTAAAAACCTCATACTACTCACTATTAAATGACATTTTACATTTATTCCTAAATATACACATTTTTCTGATAATCCTTATCAAATCATAAACTGCGAGGTGTTTCGATTTTTTTGATGAGAAGTGTATGTTGGGGTCGGCTTCAGTTTAACCGGATGCAGCTGAATACCAGTATTTTACATGGAGCGACTGCCTATCTGACCTCCACAACCTAGTTAGTGCTAGGTAATACGATACCCCTTGGTAAGACTGGTTGTCAGACTTTCGGGCCACTGACTACCTGTAACGACTGTCAAAGATCTACAAATGACAGCAGGGACCAACGGCTTAACGTGCTTTCCGAGGCACGGAGGAAACTCGGTATGTAATGGGTGCTCACCCATCCACGGACCAACCTAGGTAAGCACGGCTTAACCTAAAGATCGACCCGAGCGGCTGTTACTAATTAATACTTTTTGTTAATAAAGCAATCAAAATGCCTAGCCTAATAATAAAAGCCTCGATAACAGCTTAGTCCCGTACGACACTTAACGATATTATGTCATATCACCATTCAAATCCTAACCTTACCTCAATCACATAGAACACAGTTTTGAGCGTTAGATGCCTAAGTATTATTCTCAAAGATAATGAATATCGCGTCATCTAACTGTATGTGGTCTGATGATAAAATATATATGTCGCAGGCATTTTGTATTGACACGGCATTATACATTTTGCCTTCGGCATTTTTCATAACAGCGAGCGTTTATAAATTGCCGACGCCGTATGTAAATGGCGAAATCATACAAAATGCCTGCGACACGTACATAACAACAGAGAATCGAGGAGCCCCGCGCAGCGGGGATCCGTCGACCTGCTGACGGAAACGCTAACCCTAGACGGTCGACGTCAGGGGCACCCCGAGGTTCGGTTAGTTAGGTTCCTGTAAACCTTGCAGACAGAAATAGGAGACCCGCGCAGCGCGGATCCGTCGACCTGTGTTTCGGCATATTAGATAATGACACGGCATTATACATTTTGCCTTCGGCATTTTTCACAACAGCGAGCGTTTATAAATTGCCGACGCCGTATGTAAATGGCGAAATCATACAAAATGCCTGCGACATATATATGGCCATTAATGGATCGTTTTACCTAACACTTGTACCTTATTTTATGGCTAAACTGGGTACTTTTCTATGTTTAGTGTAATCAGGCATCCACGAGGTTGGTTCTACTAATACTAGGTAAATACTAAGTAATCTGCCTAGACGTGCCTGGCTTGAAAAATGGTAATCCGAGTTTTATTACAATTTGTTTGATAATATTATGTCTCGGCACGTAGATAAGCCCCTTTATCTACGTGTCTGTCTGCCTCGTTGTTCTAGTGGTTATAAGCGTGAATACTAAGGATGAGGTGTTTGGTTCGATTCTCAGGTCGGTCCAAGTGTTATTTAGTTTTGCTATCAGGAATTTCTTAGTAGCAGCCACAGAATTTGGATTTATGTCCGATTGATGGCAAATACATTCAATAAGAGAAACAACAGCAGAAATCATTGTTAAAAATTGCGACTGTTAGTCTAGATTATCCCACTACTGGACAATCACCTCTTCCCACGTCTTCCAGCTTTTTCAGTCCAAGGTTACTTATGTGGGCCAGTGGTTGTTGGTTTTGTCAAGCCCCTTTCACCATCTTCTACGAGGTCTGCCGCGTCGCCTTGTGTCAAAAAATATGAAATACACCAAAAAAATTGCGAAATTTAAGTAGTTTGAGAATCATTGTTCACAGATGAATCGTCTCGATAAAGACTTTGTTCTACTTAGGCAGCAATCAAAGGGAAAACAATCATAATTGCAAGTACCTAACTATTGGCGAATTGGCTCGATCGTTGATTGCTTGTGTTGTGCAATTTTTAGCATTTTTTTTTTGGAAAATTTGTAAGACGTTGTTCATCAATTATAGCCCGTTCACGACCTGGGGTGACGTGATTTGTGCCGAACGAAAAGCGCGCGTTTCATCTGTTCACATCCGTCGGTCCAGAAGTTGCATCGTGGTGTCTTGTGGACATGTCTTTGGTTATCGTCGCAGTCACTGTCACAA
The DNA here is from genome assembly GCA_950022335.1 of Eurois occulta. Lineage (NCBI taxonomy): Eukaryota > Metazoa > Arthropoda > Insecta > Lepidoptera > Noctuidae > Eurois > Eurois occulta. The sequence continues at coordinate 18,554,489 of OX465485.1, read as the reverse complement.
GACGCGTATCGCATGAGCGTGAAGCTTGTGGCCAAGGGGTTATGCCTTACCGCAAAACGAAGGAGTTTCGCTTCGTGTGTGTTATTTTTCTCTTCATTTTATTTTAGTGATTCTGAATTATTCACAAATAAATAACGACGTAATAAAGGAGTACGACGTAAATAAATAAGGCCCTTTGCAATGGTACCTTCGGAGGGACAAATGAGAAGCATTCCTTCGCGTGATCATCATAAAACTTGATGTGAATAAAGTGCTACCATCCCATGATGCGGCCCTTGATAAGGACTTTGAGTGGTGTCCAAAAGTATCGAGTATCGATAGTTCTTTGTATTGTCAAGTTTTTTAAAAAGATCAAAATCTTTAGTGAATAATTCAAAGCAAATTCTTCGGTATTCAGGATATTGCAGTTTTAAAATACGCACATAATAAAACATTGAAAATCGCTTAATTTTTATATAATTATTATACATTTAATATTCAGTTCAGAAAATGATCAATATTTTAAGAATCACATAATTTTAGTAAGTAAAAAACCGGTTAATATAATATACGATACACTTTTGCGGGCAAAACATTTTTAATTGACAATTTTTTTTAGGTATATACTTCAAAAGACCAATATCTTCTGTATACCGTATGTTAGTGATGTGATTCGGTCTCCAGAGGCATTCCTTTAGATATCGATAAAAAATATCGCTATAAAGTTCATCGTAAACACAAAAACAAAAACATATTAAAATTCACGCGCGCTATTTAACATGCCACCGACGAAATTCAAGCGAAACTGCATTTTACTACAGGTGTTAGTACCAGTTGTCGACCTACGTTTAGCAATTTAAAAATATTAGAAATAATGTGATTGGCAATCCAAATTGTAAAGATAGTAAAAAGTTCACTGATTAATATGTACTTTTGATTTTATCCTATATCTTGGTACCTATTATTTTTTAAAGATTCAAGCATAATATACAGATATCTATATTTTATAGCGATACCCAGCAGCATGCCAGTAAACTCATAGTCATATTTAAAAAAAAACTCACATTAATCAATATCTCAAACAAATTGCTAAAGTTGGAAGAAAAAAAAGTGTCCATATTGCACAGCCCAATCCGATACAGTCGATTGCTTTGCAATTTCTCAGTGTCTACACAATAATATAAGCAATTTGTCATTAGTTATGAATGATGAAACTTTCTATTTTCATCTTGCTCAAGGAATGCGAGAAAACAGAGCGTGTCAACTATGGAAAATGATTGGCTGTGGTTATAAATTTAGACTACATACTATTTTAGAATATAACTGAGTGGATCACAAAATCTGTTCATAAATATTCTGTTGTGTGTTGTGTGTTCATGCATGGAGAATGCATGAAATATTGGTTTTAAATGACCAGATACAAGTTTTATGGCATGGTTTTGCTACGAAAACTAATGACTAAAAGAATAACTTTAAATAAAAATTTGTTGGTTTGAACTGCGTTTTTAATTTATTTTAAATAGTAATAGCTGTCTTTTGCTTGACCAACAAATGGGCACTTCACCCTACCCATATTTTTTCATCGCAGCATGAATACATTTCCATACAAAATCAATATCAGTACGTTGTATGAATTTAATGATTGAAACAATGTTGTAGTTCATACAACTTGACAGAAATTATAATAAGAGAATGTCTGCCGTAAAGATTACTCATGCTTTAATCAAATATATTAAATTTAGAATATATTTATTGATGCTTGTGTATGTAAAATCAAAATACCTTAGTATTTGTATAGTTCACACAATAATGCGACAATAATAGCGCGCAGCATCGATGGTGGCTCGTGTCATAGCCAGCCCTACAGGTTTCTGGAAATGATTGCTGGCAGAGTGGACTGTCCTTATGTGGTTCACTGCTGTCAGTTACATGTGTCACCGTATCGTGTTGTTTACTAACACTTCGTTTTTAAGGATTATGTTACTAACCCTAGAGCCTCCGCTCGAATTAAAGAATTTGAATTTGAATAATCCAAAAACTTTCAAATCTGACCGTGATTAATTATATTAATAAAGTGGATTGTAAGCCTATCCTGGAATCAGCTGCTTTAGAAGATTATAACAAAATAATAATATAATTTAACTTTAGATAATCATCTCGTCATCGACTACTATCGAGTTACGCCATCAAAAGACATCACTAGTTCAAAACCGACAAAGCTACTTTTCAGCTTTTTGAATATTTAAACTTATACTGTCACTTACGGGATTTCTTCCGTGATTGTTCATGATCGTGAGCTCCCGTTATTTCGACGCTATTGCAAGCGCCATGATCGCGGATTGGCTGGTAGAAAAGAGAAGAAGAATGAACAAAAAGAAAAAAAAAAGAAAAACAGCAATACCTTTTTTTTGAATAATCAGTACTTTTGTGCTCTTCTTGTCCTGTTAAGTATCTGTGTGTACATAAATAAATAAATAAAGAAGGAAAAGAAAAGATCCCGTAAGTGACAGTATAAGTTTAGTTTTAAACCGTGAAAGTTTAAAACAGTGTTATTGAATATTTAGTATATTGAACAATGTGTCCTGTTCTATGCTTCCATGGTTCATAATTCAACTTACACTGTCACTTATTGCCGTGATTTTCAATTATTATGAGCTCCCGATATTTCGACGTTGTTGCAAGCGCTAATCCCGCGAAAGTGACAGTATTAGTTGAATTAAGTTTCCTGTTATCACTACTTTCTAACAGAGTTTGCACAGCTTGGAACCCCTCAGGGTCCTGATCTATCTGTCAAAAGATTTTAAAACTTTTTCTGGAGCAGTTAAGTTTTCTTGTAGTTTGGAAAAGATTTCATTTAAAAACGATACACTCTAAAATTCTTTATTGTTGTAATCAAATACACAACATCATACAACGACTCGCTGACTTTCTCCTAAGGATTAAGCAGAAGTACCATGTACCTAGTTATCTAGATGGCGACAGTATTATCATTCGGGGACAATTCCAGGGCAATCAGAGCTCTCCTAAAAAACGACTACTGCTACTAAATGATGGTGCTCGTTTCATTCAATTAATTATAGAAATGCGCGAACTGCACCATAGCCACGGTGTGCGTGGTGAGCAGAGCGACCACATTCAGTATCATACTCATGTCCATTGAGAACAGCCGCCATATTGTGTACTTGAACGGATGATAGCGGAAGAACATCATGGCATCGTCTATTGCGTCACGTGCGGGTTCTCCTGGAATGTTTTATTTATGTTAAAGTTGTTTTGTTCCCCACTGACGAAACATTCACGAAAAACATAATATTTTGAAATCTTTATTTTCCTCTCTTTCTTCTCTTAGTTGATTCTTTTATCTCTAGATTGAGGTCAAGATTAGGCCCAATTAATCATCATCTTCCTGCCCTGGCCTTTTCAAATGTTATTTGAGGTCGACGCAACACGTTTTTTTCTTCCATTCTCCCCTGTCAACCGTCACGTTATCATTTACTTCTTTATCTTTCATATCATTCCTCACACAATCCATCCATCGTTTCTTTGGACTTCCTCTCCGTCTCCATCCATCAACGTTTATATTCATCACTCTTTTAGTCACATGCGATTCGTCCCTCCTCATCTCATGTCCGTACCAAGACACCTTACCTTATATCCATTTTTGTCGCACCACACATCCACCTCAACATTCTTATCTCCGCTACATGCAATATTTTTTCGCCCATTCAGTAGGCCCAATTAATATTTAAAAAAAAATCTCATCAGACGTGTTTTTAAGTAAATGCTTCGCCAATACAAATGCCGTTTTGTTAGCTGGTATACTTCAGCAAAACGAGTGGCATTCTTAGAACCTAGACAATTAGTAGCTATCGCTTTTAAAGCGTTTCGTTCTATACAACGACGTTCAACACGACTGATATCGATTTTTCAGTACCTTGTGTCCATCTCATACATTTATGCCTTCGATATCGCTTCTCGTCACATTTTCGAGACTCTGTTTGTTATTTTTACTAACACAGTTAAGTTACCTCTACATACGAGTAACTGCTTTACAAGACATAACTTCATTTTGTCTATTTCACTGTTGACCATCTCAGCTAATAAAGCAGGGGTCACTGTAACTGCGAACTCGATAAAAATTTCGTACAAGATTAAATAGCTACTCTGAAAATTGAAAGAAACCTCATTGTTAAATGTGTATGCATCAAAAAGCAGACCAAACATATAAATCCCCAAAGCTTTGTGTTCAATATAGTTTCAATCAATCGAATCAGTTTGTCTCAACCCACTGCAGGACAAAGGTTCCTTCCAAGCTGATGGGCCTCCACACCTGGTCTGCCGCTTTTCACATCCAGCCTGTACGAGCTACCTTTTCAATGTCGTTATATAGTTTTTTAAGGAATTCTTGCTTTACAACGTCACATAGCAAGACGTCTATTTCTCCCTAGGATTTGAACCGATAATACACCCACATATAATTAGTTAAGTTTTGATTCTGCGACATGTTGCTTTAGCTACTGAGGCACGCACACCTTTGCCTGACCGGTCGGGGATTACAAGCATGGTGCTATGTTTTGAACTTGATGTCCAATGACTATTTTTTGCTTGCTAATGACAATTTTTCTTTACTGTTTACAGGTAAGTCCAGTAATATTCTTCTGGTGGTAAGTCTTGTTTTCGGTCTACCGACCGCTTACTTTGGTAATGCGGACCTACGTCCAACAACGGTTGCCTATACACGTGAGTTTAATTGTAGTTATGCTAGCATTATTCGTCAGCCAAAGTTGTACGTACGTAAAATACACTGACGTAGGCAATGGATAAATAAATAGTGTCCAATATCTTAGGAATCAGCATCACTATAGAGCAAAACATCTGAAACAGCAAAAAATAATCATGACCTAAGAAATTAAAACATGCAGTCATAATATCCACTAGCGTCCTGCGCTTTTCATGGTTTGCTTGGTTCGCGGTTTTCGACCGTATACATGTAGGAAACTTCAATCACTTTGCTTTGAAGTTACAAGTTATATAAATTTGTCACACTTCAACATTATTTTGATTCACATAGTATACCTACAGTAAAACAAGAAAACGTGTGATCTTGGTAAACTTCGTCTTTCAGAATTATCACAAACGTTGCACTATAGAGTAACAGATGCAAAGCTTCTCACTTTGTACTGCCGAACTGTGTAGGAGTGCATCGTCGTTGCACGGTTAGATTAGCTACTCCGGTCGCAGGCGCAGGTCTAATATCCAATCATCGCATCTCCGTATTTCCGAAGATAGACTACGATTGCCAAAGCGCGTACTTTTTTTAGATGAACTGTACCTACAGTAATTTAATTTGGTGGTTTACCATAAACTTCATTGGTGCATCAGTCTCATGAGTCGTGTTTAATATATTCTTGTAAGTATTCAAGCAAATTCTTAATTTCTTCCTTATGATTTCTTCCCTGTCTTCAAACCTGCGTGCAGTTGACAAGCCCCTCTCAAGCTGTTTTCGAAGCAATGCTATTCGGTGCCAGAGTATTTCAAACATAATTATACGAGTGAAGTTCGATGTATGTTGTGCCAATTCAAAGATTAATGATAAAGTGGCCGAAGAAAATAAATTTAATAAATCGTCAGACGTACAATAGCCGTAAATAAGATGACCGGTTAATTTTCCTAACAATAAAAAAATAAACCACATTCTAGAAAACGGTATTTCGTCATTTGGTTTCGGACACAGCGCGATTCTATTAATTTTTTTGAAGAACTCGAATAAATTTTCGCCACTATAAATCAAGCCTGTGAACACGTTTATGGCATACAAGGTGCCTAAAAGCGCGTAACGCACCTTACCCGGAAAGAAAAAATATGTGCTAAGTAGGTAATTCTGTGAATTGAGCAAAGTGACTAGAAACACACAATATGCTCTCACTAAAACATCAACCAGTAAATTGGAGCTAGTTTTGTAGTAAAAACCGAAAAAAAGCCGAATGCACATTATGGTTTGTACGGATATAATTGATTTTAAAACATACATGGTTCAAACTAAATGAAACCGTACTTGGTTCAACAGGGGTTATTAGGAATGAAGCTATCACACTGACGTGGATTCTTTATTTAAGGATATATTCCATTTTAATACATCATTAGGTAGATGAAGTTTCATAGATGATTCGACAGATTACAAATAGCACTTCGGTGATCAACAATTGTAAATAGAAACTCAAGGATTTTATGATTATTCACAAACACAAGTTTCGTCGATAAAATGTCGCTATGCGATTAATCAAAACATTCAATCTTTAAATCCAAATAATTTGAAGTTAATTGTAAGGATTAGTGCAGCGACAAACACGCAATAAGCTCGGGCTAGAATATTGACTACTTTATTGGTACTGGCTTCGTAGTACAAACCTCCTAGAAGCCGAACTAACATAATGGCTTGGATGGAAACCACAGATTTTATGACATCCATGGTTGAAAATAACGTAAATAATCCTCTTAATAAGAAATTGGACTAATTGCAACCAGGTAGAGAGTAATGAAAACATCATGAGACTGACGCGGGTTTATCATTTGAGGCTATTTTTTAATTTATTAATGCATTTTTCATTAGCTTAATACATTATTGAACAGTGACATTGTTTGTATACATATTGATTGCTCTAAATTAACTATCTTATACAACGTGTCTCAGACAGGTGCGGTCATACTTGTAAGGATGTGGTATAAACCATCAAACTAAACACTTTATGAAACTTATATGGTAAACGCGAAAACATATTCAGCTGCCCCGTAGAAAATTTCAAAAATGCTCGTCTGTGCCATGAACGGGACAGCTGATTATTTTTTCGCAATTACGATGTTGGTCCCCTGGACAAAAATTTGTACCACACCCTTAAGTATGACTACATTTTTGTCATACACGCTGTGTTAAAAATCACAATACATTTAGGTGGAAACAGCAAACAATACGAACAGTTTAATACAATCAGTCAAAGAAATGCGAAAACTGCACCATAACCACAGTGGTGAGCAGGGCGACCACACTCAGTATCATGCTGATGTCCATTGTGAACAGCCGCCATATTGTGTACTTGAATGGATGTTGGTGGAAGTACATCATGCATGGCGTCTGCTATAGCGTGTCGAGTTGTTTCTCCTGAAATATTGAACAAGCGATTTAATTTTGCTGAGTCTAAAGAACCAAACTCTTTCTTTCTTTCTAAATATACAGTCAAACCAAAAATCATATGTGCTTGAGTATTCTTCATGTTTCAGAATTAGTAGAATGCACAACAAAGTAACCTGAAGATAGATAATGATTGCCGAAGCAAGAAGAAAGAATCGAAGAAGATCTGTACTGATACTGATTGGTTTATTTCATACCCCTAAATAGTGCCGCCATCCATCCACAAATGCGAGCAAGCGAGAGTTTTTTTTTGGGACTACATCATGGGCTAATTTCAAAGATTATGATGCAATCGTCTTTTTTCCAAAACTTCTCTATTACTCGTCATCTTAGCAGTCATCTCCTTTCCAGCCATATGATCCTTCACACAGTCCCATCGTTTCTTTGGTCTTCCTATACTCTTATAGCCATCCACATTCATACTCAAAAATTTCCGCACTACATTTCCCTCATTCCTCCGCATCATATGTCCATACCACTATATTGATGGCGCGATGTCCTAATATATAGTGGCTAAATTGAGACACCACAAATGTTCTGATACGATCTAAAAACTAGTCATGTCTACTATCGTAGTAGATATGACTAGTTTTGTTAGACAAATAATAATTATACATAAGTAAGTCCCGCCAGCAAATATTGCTGAATGAATAATGTTCAATAATTTTGGAATCACCGCCATTGTGGTTAAAAATATCTGAAACAACAAAATGCAAATTCAACCAAACAAAGGTAGAATAAGTTTATACATATAGTAACAGTTGGTATTTTGCCTAAAGTTGGGCGTAAAAAGCTTAAGTTTATTGTAAAAGCTTAACCAAGTGACAGTTACCAGAGGATTCAGCGCTACGTTGGTTAGCTGAGTCGTATTCAATAAAGTGCTATAAGCTTTCACATATTTCTTCAGCCTCTGCACAGGTTTTTCTTCATAATTTTCCCACCTGATTTAAATTCTTGATTCGCTTTCAATTTTTTTCAATTTGATTCATTTGCGGATCAATTTCGGTCATGATTCTTGTAAAGTGAGATGTGACGTCATTAAGTCTATAGCCAGGACTCTTTTCAGTAACTAACAAGGGTACGGTGCAGTAGAACAGAAAATTAAATTGTGTGGATATTCATATCCATAATGAGACAGTAAAAAAAAAAAAAAAAAAAATCCTAGAGACGGGTATTCCATCGTCTAGTGTCAGATCATCTTGCGAATCATCTATTTCCCTTAATTTATTTAATACAGCTGGGAACAGCGTAATACACTAATATTAGTAAGAATTACGAGTTAAAGTAACATCCACAGTATGCTTGACTGAAACTCGATTTTATTTTAGACCTTTACATTGCCAATAGTCAGTCAGTACAGTACAACTACATACAAATGTCAGATGCCACAGATAAGATAACTATAAACCATAGAGTATAGTAAGTGCTATAAACTAGTCGGGATTTAGGGATGTAATCGATAAATCAAAATCTTTAGGCTGAGAAAATCTATTTTGTTGCAAATAGCAATAAACCAAACTAAATCGATTTGGTGTACTGATCTTACTTAATTGTAATTAATTTTAGAGTCCACTCGACAGACAAGGGTTTGTTCAATTGAAACGGAACGTCATTTATATTCAGTTGAAACGGAACGTCATATAAAGGGAGTAAAACAATATTCGTACTTTTAAACTCAAAAAGTATATTTCCAGTTCAAAAATCAAATCCCCGACGCGTAATGCCGTAAAAAAATATGAAACTAATTACTATAATATTTTGGTTTTGAGGCGCGAGACTTTTTGGTACCAACTTTGGTCATTCTCTTTTGGGTAGTTTTACCGACAGCGGTTTTAGAGGTTCTTCGCGTGAAATCACTGTGTAAAATGTTTATATAAGACCATTTTATATTTTTTCGTGTAATAAGAAAACTAGCTCATATGAAGGCACTGTCGAGACTGCCGGCCCAGGGCCGGTAGTCTCGACATAGATACCGACATTTTCGCAAACTTTCGATCGCTTAATATGAACGAAAAAATTCGGTTGGAATAACGATGCTTGCGAGAAACGCATATTGGATGTTCAGACTTGCATTTATCGCAAGCAACGTTATTGCAACCGATTTTTTCGGTTATTATTAAGCGATCGAAAGTTTGCGACAATGTCGGTATCTATGTCGAGACTGCCGGCCCTGATAGTTTGGATGAAAGAAGCACGACGATTAGCTTTGCGATCATTGTCTTGTACACAACCTGACTGTTTGATTAAGGCAACAATATGTCCTCATGGAAGACATTTAGGCTTCTATAATCTTGCCTGCAATGATAACTCGCAAGCACGAGACCAAAAAGATTGTTTTATAACACAACTTGACCTTCAACGATATTCTACAAGAAGCACTGAGTCTAAAGTTCAGATTTTAAGCGTGCAACGTTTTAAAGCTTCTGAGAGATTTGACTTAGTCAAGCCATCCATCAAGAAACTTTCTAAAGCAACCATTCCATCAAAATCATTGGCGACATTAGATGACTCACTGAGTATTGAAAATGTTGATTTGGATATAATCCCCTCCACGTCGTTTTTTGAAAACGTTGACAGCGCAATGTGTTTGGAATTTGAAAATTCAATACCTGAAACTGATTGGAAGAAAGATGGCAAAACTGAAAAGAAAAAGGAATCAAGATTAGCTGAATCGTCTACAGCACAAATTAAGAACTGTATTGAAAATGACTCTGACAGTGATTTGAATAGTTTTTGATTTTTGTTTGGTTCACTTTAGTTGTTTGAGAATTTATTATTTTATGTTTGTTTACGACAGCACAAATTAAGACCTACCTATATTGAAAATGACTAAGTGATTTTAATATTTTTTGATTTTTGTTTTGTTCACTTTAGTTTTTTGAGATTTTGTTATTTTATGTTTGTTTACGAGTTGAAGAATTTTTATAAAAAAACCCTAATTATTTGCTCAAGTGTTAATTAAACAAAGATCTCATCATAACTTCATTTTATTTAGTATTAACCTCAACATTTATCACATTTAGCAGAACTAAAGTTAATTTAGTAAATCTGCTAAATGTGGTCTATGATCCATGTCAAAAGATGCAGTATCGAATACAGACAAAACGTATTCTACACCGGTTAATATACCCACCTGTGCAGGTGCAGCCGCTACATAATGTTGCCAACGGCTGTTCTTTATTTAATAACTATGGTCCAATACAAAAATTCCATTTTGGTGTGATGTTGCAATTTCGGTGTAAGATTTGCAATTTCGATGTACAATTTTCAATTTCGGTGGGTTGGCAATTTCGGTGGCCGTCATATTTTCAAAACAAATACAGTTGTTTGTTTCCTACTAAAATATCTAGAATATTAATGTGTTCTAGAATAAGACAAGTTTATTTTTTCATCCGAAAACCAACAAATAAAAAAATCCACCGAAATTAGTAAAAAATTGAGCCTGCGTGAAATGACCCTTTTCAGAGTCACCCAGTATGTTGACAAGAACGTTTGCCACGTATAGAGTCCTGGCCCTAAACGAATTTGATCGATATTGTGCTTAGCTATTGATATCACAATATTTATTATTATGGTCATGCTGACTGACACACAACAAATCTTTGACAATGCTGTTATCAATCTATTTGAATTTATTTTGTAGTACAAGCCACAAATTAGACGAATACAAATTATAGTTTGTATGAAGAGGATCGATTTTAGAACAGTCATCTTTGTTGTTCATTTATCTTTTGTCTTTGAATGTCTTCTCTTCTTTAAATTCTGTTCTTGCTGGGAGTTGTGTGTTTCAACTTGTCAACGATTTTTCTCTATCAGTTACTATCAGTGCTCTGGTGGAGTTTGGTGCTTGGAGAAATCTAATACACACTACTAAGTGTTTGAATAAAAACTATTATGTTAAATGCAGGTTCTCTGTGTTTTTCAATTGTTATTTATTTATTAATAAAGGTTTACCAACAGCTTGTGTACAAAATGTCTTGAGTACAGGTTTTACAGTCTTGGACTTACACAGTCGCCAATTACAGGTTAACCAGCATTCACAAAGATAAGTGATAAGTTGATAACACAAAAGAGTATAAAAATTTTAACCGAGTGGCTCAAGAAATGAAATACAACTAAACTAAAATAAACAACTACACAATTAAACTCCCTAAACTTAAGAGTATAATAAGCTTACGAAATATAAAATTCAGGAATAAAACAGCATCGCTATAATTTAACTACCTAACTAATTACGAGAAAAATAAAAAGACTAAAAAAGACTAAAAATATAAAAATTATTAGTATTCAAGCAAATAAAAATGAGATCAAAACTGAGAGCATTACTATTACTAAAAAATAAAGTAAGAATTAGTAAAATAAGATAAAAAAGTACAACACAGAAGTAGACACACACACACAGTAGTTATAACACTGACACGGTTCTAATTTCGAGCAATGTTGCATTTGCCCGTGGATGGCAGCAATTCATTTATTACTTTGTCTATAATTATGTGTACAATCAACAAGATCAACTGTATTACATCGTAAAATTTTTCAACTACAAGGTAAAGTTTGTGAGGATGGATGATGTTTTTTACTCTTTCACGCAAAGACTACTGACCGGATTTGACTGAAATTTGGCACATAGATTGTTTATAACCTGGAGTAAGACATTAGATACTTATAACCCGGTAGTACGATCCCGTGGGACAACTACCGATCCCCATGCGGGCGAAGCCGCGGATATAATTTAAGCTAGTATTCATTTATTTTGTTAGTTTTTGCCTTTGTTTAATCAATTACTATACTTATTGTGTCTAACTAAACTCTCGATAACGGTTTCCAAACTTCTATATTCTTCAGGTAAACTTATGAGTATGACAGTTCTAATATAAACATCAGTAATCAGTTTTAAATTGTTTTATTCTTAGCTTTGCGTCTTGCCCCTTTGCTTCTTTGATTCAAATATTTCGTCCGATTTTTTAAATTAGCTTAGTCCGTACCAAAACAGCGTCAGCGTTTATCATCCTCCATCTTTGCTCTTTTGTATCCACCAAATTAATCATCTCTCCAGTATGTACCATGTCTTTCATATTTTCTCTTAAATATCTGCCTTTCCACACAATATATACCAATTATATAGGGATTAGTACAGTCCCATCATTCTTTTGTTCGGTTTCTCTTTCAGAGTGGATTAACGAAGTATTGTTTTTGCGTCATCAAGTATTTGATAAACATCTTTAATTATCATTTCTTATAATTTGTATTTTCTAGCGTAGTTTTCTACATTGATGACATTTCTAAAAACTTCTTCATTAATCGCTCCCTGGTTATGGTCTTGGTCCTGAGTTCGATTCCCGGGTCGGGCAAAGTGATAATGGGTTTTTCCATCAGGAATTTCTCAGTAGCAGCCACGGAGTCTGGATTTGTGCCCGGTTGATGAGAATAGGCTCGCCGCCCCCTATTACATGGGACTTCAACATAACTGGCGAAATGAGGGTGTGGGTGGCTAACTCTTCGGGAATTACAGGTGTGATCTTATAATAATTATGTTCTTTATTAATATTTTGCGTGTTTATTTTTGAACATACCGAATTGTTTAGTAAATTGAGACTGATGTAATGCAGACGTAGTGACTCGTTCGTTACCTGTACCGTAACGAACTTCTCGGCCTCTCAGTTGGTACCCATATATAAAATTACAAATATATATATATAAAATATATATATATGTATATATATTAATTTATAGGGCTGATGCCTGTTTTCCTTGCCAACAGGGAACACCTAAATATGTAATACTTCCTAAACAGAAGCGCATTGTTAGATTTTTAACGCTTGGCTGAAGGCGGACAGTTGAAAATTCAAAATCCAATAATTTGGGTTAGGTTTACGTGTCCCCTAGAGTTACCGAAATCGGGTTGAAAAAACCAAGTTGTTTATAGTAGCAAAAAGTTATAAAATATTATGTATCATCGAAACAGAAAAGTGACTGACAAATTGTCAATCTTCGATCGCATTGCCCATCCTCGATTGACAGTCGTGACACGGTCGATTGACAGCAACATCAATATTTCCTACTCGCTGAAGACAGCGGTATAACTTATATGTTTTTGCAGTTAAGTATTACCTGAGGAGGCTGGGGACTCACAGAACCGGTTACTTGAACCTACATTTTATTTGCCGTTGCAACGACAAACGTTTATACTGGGGACATTTCACGGTCTCTTTAGGTATGGGAGAAGTAGCGCTAAAATGTACGAGTAGTACTAGTACCTATTTATTTATGCAGACTCTACGGCTGTTGGTTGCTATAAGACTAGCTTACGCCAGCGGTTTCGCCCGCGTGATCGGTAATTGTCCCACTCGAGCTTAGTACTGCCGGGATAAAAAGTATTTTGTGTTAATCTTGGTTATATTTGTACGCCATCTTATGCGGCTGAACATGTTAGACCTTTTCTGTATCTCATTGTTATCTTGCATGCAATGTATCATGTACACCATGTTTAAACAAATAAAATTTTACTTACTATAAACTATCTGTGTACCAAATTTCATCTAAATCCGGCTAGTGTTTTTGCGTAAAAGAGTAACAAACATCTATCCATCCTCACAAACTTTCGCATTTATAATATTAGTAGGATGAACGAAAGATGAAATAGGTAGCTAGCCAGGGGGTGACTGACATGAAAACTACCATCATAACCCAAGTCCATCTTCAAAGGATCCACAGCCTACTTTAGTGGTTTTATCATTGAGAAGTATAAATTAGTACCGTTTTACAAAACGAAAAATATCGAAATGAATAGTTGCTTTGACAGTGCCTAGATTTCGGATCATCCGATATTCAGAACTTATAAAGCTGTAAGAACAAGTGTTATTGGATTTTAATCTCCAGTCCAGTTAATAGTTGGCTATTAACTGAGCCCAAATACAAAATCCGGGCTGGTAAAAAACAACTCTGCTTGATTAAAAAAGGCATGATGTATGTAGATATATAACACCGTGAGGATAGCTCAATAAAATAAATGAGAATCGTAACAGCAGCCGGTCCACATAATAACAACGATATTATGCCTGTGTAGCAGATATTATATTAAATTAAACCAGTGAAAGTCTGACATTAGGCGTACAATTATAACTTTTTACTGCCAGCATTGTTTTGGTTATAAACACCGTACGAATTATGCCAAAAGGAAATTAAATGAAAGTATCTTCTTCATGTACCTACCTATAATAATAAAATGTGAATTCTCCTTTTTGGCGATGCTTTGTTTGGATTTTATTTGTAATTTTCTTCATATTATCGGCAATTGGGTTGTGCAGCTGATATAGGCAGTCGCTCCATAAAAAATACTGTTATTAAACTTTATCCAGGTGGGCGTCGACCCTAACATAGTTATGAAAAGGCTAGGCAGATGATTATGATGGTTGTAAGGTTACGCCTCATCCTTCTACTTCGGCTTTCGAGATTTTCAGCTGCAAGATTTATATACAGCAATTTGGTTGACCCATTATCAAGGCGAGGTTCGTCTTTGAATCGGGCCTGAAAGTAACTTTTAAGAGTAAGAGGTCTATGAAATCAAAAGCAGCAAGATAATGATTAACACAGCGCAGTCCACTGCTGGCAGCATGTCTCCCAAACTGGTTAATCTATAACACCTGCTTTTCGGTGGATATTCTTGCCCGTTCTTCTCCATGGAGATCTGTATTAGAACGCGCAATTACATCCAATTTTCAGACTAAATTGCTGACTCCTTGACAATTCAAAAGTATCCGTGTTTTAATTAAATTACATGCATTGAGTTTGAGCTCCCCGCCATCTTCGAAAGAGTTTTGCTATGTCGAAGGAGAGAAAAAAAACACCAAAAGGAATATTCGGAGTAGGTCAAAGAGTCGATCAAGATCATCAACCTTTACCACAGACATATAATTATATTTCGTTCCCGTCATTGTTTCGACAAAAACTGACAGTACAGCGAACGGAAATTACGTGAAAGTACTGTTACTATTAATTTGTTACAATCTCTGCGATACAGGATAGGCAATCTAATCGATAATCGTGCAATATTAATTATTATTATTACGGACAGAACTAGAAACGGGGGCAGTTTGATTAGGCTGTGTTCCTGAGTTCGAATTTTAAATATTGAACTAGCTTGTGTCAGTGTTTTACACTTCATAAGTCAATTGCTCAGCTCAGTCAAACTCAGTTGTCATGACAACGGTTAAACGCCCATCAAATCGTATTCTTGGCCGCAATTGGCAAATCCTCTTATTTGACATTATGATTCCTTATGGAAACTCTCCAATCGTGGGCAACAAACTATAGCTGTCAATGTGTCTAATAGAGCAGATTTAGGGCGTGCTTGAATTGATATGAGTCAGCGACAGAATACTAGTGTTAGTCCGAGTGGAAGAAACATCTTAATATGATACAACCCGTCCAAACCCGACACGTCCCGGTCCTCAGAGCCAATACTTATTCCGAAGTTACTGATCCAATTTGCCGACTTCCCTTACCTACATTATTCTATCGACTAGAGGCTCTTCACCTTGGAGACCTGCTGCGGATATGGGCACGAACCGGCGGCGCGACATCTCCACATACATCCCTTATGTAGTGTAACTTTCCAACTGTGAAATAATTTTTGAAATCGGATGAGGAGTTTCGGAGATTACCTCCCACATGCAAACTTACAAATTTTTCCTATTTTAAATAATAGTAGAATGGATTTAAAAAGACCCCTAACAAATCCGAAAGGCATTTGTTCTCCCCGTCCGCGTCATTGCGATCATTTTTTTGTATCCATATCCATATTCAATCTCTTTCTTGTCTAAGAAAAAGGTTGAAAGGCAGTATGGTAGATTGATTTCCGAACATTATTTACCTAAACTCATACTGTCACTTACGGGATAATATCTTCCTTGATTATTCATGATTTTGAGTTCCGGATATTAGATATCCCGTAAGTGACACTATAAGTTTAATTTTAAACCGTGAAAGCTAATACTATTTTAGTATTATTTTTCCTTCCGGCGGTCCGAGCGACCGTCGGACTGTCAAGTCCAAAGAGATTTAAAAGACTTATAGAGCGGACATTGGGAATATTTTCATTCAAAAATTTTAATCCCGAATATTTTCGATTTTGACTCATGAATGCTAACCCCTTTTTTATAATATAATATCTTGGGACAACCAGACCTATGAATAATCTAGAATATCTTTGACACCAGGTTAGGCACTAACCACACGATAAAGAAAAATAAAATATTATTTGGTCTTTGCCAAATTTCTCCCCATCATTTACCAGCCGTAAGTCCCCGTTAACATTTGAATTAAGGAAGCCGTAGTAATTTTCCTGACAAAAGAACAAACCATACGGGCTCAAAGCACCATTAAAGTACCGTATTCCATAATATTTAATGCTCTAGTCATCGCTTCGCAGAAATGCGGGGACTATTGTCTCGATAGAATAAAAATGTTTATGGTTTTCTAGTGGCTCAAGCCATGTTTATAAACAGGCTTTATTGAAAATAAGGGGTTATGCCCTCATCAAAACATACCAAATAATCAGCCTTTATGTCTGGTGGGACACAGGTTTCCTTTGCAAGAGATGGAATCTAAATCCTATCGTTACTAAAATTAAAAATGCAAATGTAAGTTTGTTTGATTGTTACCTTTTCACGCCAAACCACTGAATCTTGCTTATACGTTGTCAGGTGTACAGAAACGGACATAGGGTACCTTTCATAAAAAAAGCCTGTTCCCGAGGAAAACAACAATAACGTTCTTATGATATATAATAGATGGCGCCACGTGTTTTTAGAATCATGATTTTATTATATTATTACAAGCAGAGTACAACCCGAATTGATTGTTAAACCCGGACGAGGCCGCGGGCAAAAGCTAGTGTTATAATACGGGAGGGTTGGTGCAGTGGCTAAGCCATTGGCTGCTACGCCGCGTGTCTCGGGTTCAATCCTAGACCGTTAGATCCAGTAAGGAGACTAATGTTTTATCCTAAGCAACCTTGTCGAACGAATCCTCTAAGCTCGTGACAAAAAGGTTCCGCATACTAAGTTAGAAATATGTAGTCGAAGGAAATAGTGGCAAGAAATCTTGCTTGGAATTCTTATAGGTTGGTGCAATAGGTAAGAAGCTAGCGGGGATCGAAGATTTATTTTATTGTTCGTGTTGATAGCGGCGTAGTGACGTGTAATGAAAAGGGATGAAACGCATGTTACTAAAAAAGTGATGGATATTAATGTTGATGAATGGAGAGGGAGAGGGAGGCCAAAGAAAAGATGGATTGTATGAGGAATGATATGAACGAGAAAGGAGTAAATGATGCCGTGACGTCTGACAGGGGTGAATGTAAGAAGAAATCGTGTTACACCCACCCCAAGTAGAATGGGACAAGGGCATGAAGATGGCGATGATAAAAGCGGCGTAGTCATCCCCGAGTATTTCCAACTGCAGCGAAGCATTTTGAGTTTTGATTTTTTTTTTTTTTTTATTACAAAATGGGCCTGCTCTTGACCTCGATCACGCCTGGTGGAAAGCGATGGATGAGGTCTATGATAAAACGAGCGTGCCCAGAAGATGCCTGTTCACTCTTGCTTTGAAGGCAGACGGGTTATATGTGGGAGGGAACACAGAAGCCGGCAGAGAGTTCCACACCTTGGCTGTGCGCATGATAAATGTGGAGGAGAAGCGAAGATTTTGACAAGTTACATAGATACTATTGAACGTCATCAAGTTACTTCAAAGCAATAAGGAAAACCCAAGAGTCTGTAAGAATCTTAGCAGGTGGAGTGCAGTCTCAGCCTAACCCTTCACTCTTTGGCATGCCAGTCCGGTTTTGTATTTATGTGCAGCAAAATCCATGTGCGTTATTTTTTTCATTACATTGCGTGCTCCACCTCCTAGCCCTCCACCTCCAAGCCCTCCTCCTCCTGCCCTCTTCGTCCCAAAGCATGTAGATAAAGAGACCTCTGCGCTGCTACCGACGGCGCCCTGGAAGTGGAGAGGACAGAGCCAACAAAATATAAATACTGTCTTGCTAGCGACACGAAGAGAAGATTAAATATATTTCCGTAAGCTCCTAACTTGGACCTCAAATCAAAGCTGGAATAGGAATATAATGCACATTACTTTACGTATTGGGCTGCTGATTTCTCGTGGCTACCCAGCTTGAGGTACCGTTCCTCTAATGCGATTTGCCTTGCGATCATTCTTGTATTTTTGATTACGGTGCTTACCATATTCCATTTATACAATACCTACTTGTGACTTCAGCTTGTTATGGTAAATTGATTCTTGTGGTGCTTTAAATATTGTTATTTTTAAATAAATTGGAGAATTTAGCTATTTAGATTAGGCGCATTATTATTTGATTAGCTAATCAGACTTAGCAAGAACTCAATTGAAGTTGAAAACGACACTTCAATTAATTGTAATCTCTTTTGCTCAATATACATAAACTCACGCCTTTTTCTGTCATGGGGGTAGGCAGAAACAACAGAATGCCACCTGCTACGGTCCTTACATACTCCATTTGCCCAATATTCTTAAAATTAGGTAGAGAAGAGGGGTACTATGTATTTTAATATCAACTATGGCTGCTGTAGGTATTTAGATGACAAAAATATGACTTCAAGAATGTTATTGTCGTGGCCTTCAATTGACCGACCCAAGTTCAACATCAAGCATAACAGACTAATGTGAGAATCTGACACTTTAATGCACAGTTTGACATATTATAGTAAAATATCTCGTCATATCTAACAGCTACGTGTGAAACACGCAAGTGCTGAAAGTAAAACACCAAACCCAGGTCAAAGATTCCATTCAACCTCGGTTTAGCGCCTATTTGAGTACGAAAATTGTAAGTCGAAAGCAACCTTTCTTTACATACAACTTCCGTAGAAAGGACTAAAGTAACCAAAGACAGGCAGAGCTGCACACGTTAAAAAAGAAATCTGGCAACATTAAAAATCGTCAAAAATTAAAACACGTGTAAAGGTAAAAATACAGTTTTTTGTCTGCTTAATACTGCAAAACAGGGTCGTTTTATTTTCACTTGAGTATAAAGCCGACGACGGGTTTTATACAGGTTCTCGAGATCCATCCAATAAAGTTTTATATTTAGTATTCTGTACTAAAATTCGTGAACGGGAAATTGGAATCCAGTCTGTCTGTGTGCCAGTCTACCTGGAGTTTAATCTCTACTTTATATTTTACTGTGAAGGTAGTTTTATCGCGGAGTTTAATGTAGCAACCGGCGATATCCTACCGACCTTGCATGAGTACAAACTACCCAGGACCGTCTGGGGCTCAGGAGGTGTAGCCTTCTTTAATATTTATATGCTCACTAGCTTTTGCCCGCGGCTTTGCTCGCGTTAATTTAGAATTTGACAATCAATTCGGGTTGTACTCTGATTGTAATAATATTATTCAATCGTGAATTCCCTTTGAGTCAAAAAGCAAATGAATACCTTTATGTAAACTTATATCTCTGTGAGGTCACCTGAAAATATATGTTTCCACTCTCCTGGAAATGGCACCTTAACTGTCTCCAGGTCACCATCATCTGCCGAGCCTTTTCCGAATCATGTCATGGTCGGCTTCCAGTCTAACGCAGTATTTAACACGGAGCAACTTACTATCTAACTTCCTCAACCCAGTAGCTACTGAAAGATGAAGACACGAATATCTCATTTCCGTCACACAAATACATTACCAAATAGACCTTGATAATCACAGTCGTAACTCTACTGAAAATACCGCTCCGCTTTCAATAAATCCTGGGTCTATTAAGATAATTTTATCCATTAGTCTGCCTATACGGTGGACCGTCAATATAAATAAGTTAAGCAGTGTGCACATTAGAATACCGCTAGCCTGACATGACCTACCGCTGGTGAGCACGACTCGGATTTATAGCTCAATAGAGGTGCATTTTTGTCCTCAACGCAGGGACGGGCTCGGCAGCTGGGGCTAGAAAAATGTGTATAAGGATTTAGCACCCACAATTACCACTGTAATGATAAATTATGTTTTTTTTTGGTTTTTACAAAGACACACCCGAAAAAAATTAAGATTAAAAAACGTTAAATGGTACTTACTAGTATCTGGATGTTGCTATTAATCATAAACCATGCTTGCAAATTTTAATCATTAAGTTACAGTATTTAGGCATTGTTTTGTTTATACACCATTATTTTTAGGTCGTTCTGGAACCGAATACCATTAACTCGATCATCGAACTCGAAACGATTGGGACTATTTTTTTCAAAAAGTATCAAATTCAATAAAAAAAAACACGAAAGAATAAATGTAATGTTTTTTTATGTGAAATAATGAGAATCGATCGATGAATGAATTTTTCAATGGGTATCGTTCGCATGTGTTGCCGATCGTGGATACGTTTTACACACACATATGTATTTGAGTTCTCATTATTTCACAAAAAAAAAACATTAAATTTATTCTTTCGTGTTTTTTTTATTGTTATTTTTTGAAAAAAATAGTCCCAATGGTTTCGAGTTCGATGATCGAGTTAATGGTATTCGGTTGCAGAACGACCTAAAAATAATGGTGTATACGATATAACTAAAATTTTCCCAAAAGGAATTTGGCTATGCCTTCCTAATTTTGAAGCAGTATCAAAAGTACCACGAAAAAAAATGCTTTCACACCTATGTCCTTAAATAATAAATAAACCTCTTTTTATGTAGGGGTACAATAATAGTCAATTACTGCAGGTATTATTATAATAATTTAATAATAAACAACATCGGCCGTGAGAAAGGACCCTGAACATAGCACTGATGTCGCTCGCTATCGTCCCCTATAAGGTAAAAGTTCGTGAATATAAATAAGCCGCGTGCATTGGGATACCGCTATTCAAACATGACCTACCACAAGCACAAGGTACGCACGACTGTGATTAATAGCTGCGAATTTTTGTCGCCGAAGCAGGTACGGACTTTGATTTACAAAATTACACAATACATACATTTTAACACATTTCATAATACATTTTTATTTAAGTTTTAAAAGGCCTTATTTATAGTTACGTGCTCAATACTTTTAAAGTCATCTTTTCGAATTATTAACACAATTTTGTTATTAGGTTAATTAGATTTTTTTTTCAAAATAATAAATATAAGAAATGAATACGGTGTAACCGCATGAATTAAGAAATATTTTCTGCATCTTAAAACATTCTAACTTTATTTACCAACATTTTTTTAAGTTAAAAAGTACTGATTCTAAGCTACATCAGAAAAACGGATCATGAATAAAAGTAAGCTGCCTTAATCCCTCCCTGTCTAACTTTAAGCACGTTCCTGAATCGTGATTTGTTATGCTTTTCTTATTATTTTTGTAAATACACTTTGCGATACTTCTACTTACAAAGGGCGTGAGAAATTGATGGACTTTCACGATTTTTAGTCCAAAACAAAAATAAAGAAAATTAGAGGTATTTGAGTATCTGGGTTTATAGGGTGCACTGGGTGGTGTAATACATAGTAGGATTAAGACAGAGAAATTCTTAATCATCTGTGGGTTTTATAAAAAACACCCCGGGGGATGAATGAAGTCAAGTCGGTGAAAAAAATACAGGGTCTAAGACAGCCTTCCGCAAACTGACAGGGTGCATTCAGCTCCTTATTTTAAATCATATTCCACCGGAAATTTTTGTCAGGATATTTTGCATCTTTTTTTTCAGTTACTATTCTTTTATTTCAATGTAAAACTACATTCTCTATACGCAGCACTCCATTTATGTAAACAATACGGCTAAAACCTAAAAACCAACAATGGATGTTGAAATACTCTAACAAACGACTCATGAAATCAGCAGTTCACTTCCTGCCTAGCTACAGAGTTCATCGAACTCGTCGTTGCGCTTGCCGTTCGCTACGTGCGTTTTGCCACGGTAACGATACACTGCGTATGAGGAAATAAAACAAATCAAATTTATTGGATTTGCATAACGTTCCTGAAATAATTTCTTGTACCAGTCATCTCTTAATATGATATACTGAATTCACCCCATCAGTCTGCGGAGGGCTGTCCCTTACACCCCGTCCTGATAAACTGCAATCAATAATTCGGTTACTATTAAGGCCCGGACTCCACCAAATCGGACACGAGCGGAGATGTGCGAAGCTGACAGGACAGGATACGCGTAAAATCTAATCTATCAAAGAGGCACGCCGCTCACGGTGGTGAACGGTGTGCGTTCACCAGACGCCGCTCAAGTTTGTCCTCGTTTCCGCTGACCTAAACAATTACGAGACATCTCCTTCCTTTCCACTAAAGCTAAGCGAAGACGAGAAGTGTAAATAACGAAATTCTAGTGGCGGTTAGTAACACATCCCCTCTCCTCTCGTCTCGTCTCCACTGCAGTGGAGTCAGGTCTAAAGACTTGATAATTTGATTTTGTACATCATTAATACACCTTTTCTCAGTCACACTTGCACAATGATTTACATAAAAACATAGTTTTTATTGGTTAAATACCTAATTCAGATTCATATCGACCGCCAACCCAACATTCCCTACACACAACACTAATTAAATTCAAAATTTGTAGCCGCATCTAATTTTATCGACATGCGTACATCTCTAATGGCCCTGACATTCTATCGATATCAAGTTCTGGGTAAGATAATAGTGTTTTGCAGGTTACCTTACATAATTAAATGCGGACTTTAACTTACTACGAAGCAGTAAAGATGGTTTAATGTTTGGGCTTTGTGGTAATTAAATGCAAGAATTTTACCGTATACCTAAGTATAATAGAGCACCCCATGTTATCATGAGAATATTTTTAAGGATATATTTGCACATACATTGAGTAGCATTTTTTAAATGTTCTCTTGTTTTGCAAGGAATCTGAATACAACTCCTGGTTGCAACAACTCATGGTAGGTATGTGGGTTATGTATATGTGTACTTAAAATCTTTTTGACTCGTTGGTCGAGTCGCAAGCGCGACTGCTGAGCATGGGTTCGATTCCCGGGTCAAAATCTTTTTGGGTTTTTCCATCAGGAATTTCTCAGTAGCAGCCACGGAGTCTGGATTTGTGCACGGTTGATAATAATAGGTTCGCCCCCTGTAACATGGGACTTAAAATATAACTGGTGAAATTTGGGTGTACTATTAGGTACACCTCTGCCTAACTCTTCGGGGATTATAGGCGTGAGGTTATGTTTTGTTTATGTATAGGTATTTTAACTAGCTTTGCCCCGCGGTTTCAGGCGCAGTTTTTGACTTTTTGCTCGGCTCCCACCCTTCCTCAAGAATTGGGCTATCGAATGAAGAACAAAATTCAAATACGACTGGTAGTTCCAGAAATTCCAAACGTCATTGTGACATTTCGTTGTTCCTTTTACTGACATAATCGATTGAGAAAATGTAAAGAGATTATCTATGGCCAAACTACTTCATCACTGTTAATCACAAGTCTGTTTCCTCATACAATGATAAGTTCATAATTTCCTACGAAGTAGTTTCAATTCAAGAACGTGCGTCTAACTTGATCAGATGCCAAAGCTTGGCTTAAGTAGTGTCTGCTTACTTGCACTTTGCTTACTAATCGTTTCATTACCTAAGTTACTTATTTCTACTTTACTTTACTAAAATACTTTACCCACGAGTTACAATGATAAAATCGTTAGATATGGCCCTCACCGTAAGAAATCATGCTGCGCCGACCACAAATAAATTGAGATAAAGGGAGGAGAATGAATGTTGATGCCCTCACCGTCCAAAACTTGCGCGAAAATGTTTCCAACGAGAAGAGTAAGCTCGCGATAGCCATAAACTTGTTATGATTTTTATTATTCAAATGTCATTGTCAACGAATCAGCAAAATGTTCAATTTTTGATGCGGTAGGGTTAATCATCAAGAAATGGCAAGGCAGATGACGATTAACCTTGTCTTTTGCGAACTTTGTTGGGGTTGGTGTGCAGTTTACCAGATGCAACTGAATACCAGTATAAAGGCCTATACTGAAACCTAAGCGGTATCCGCTGCCGCTGTGGGTAGAGGTTTCGCTCGCGCGGGTTTCGCTCAGGTATTTAGTATCAAGTTCCGCGGCTAGAGCGACCTGAGCGGTATTCACTGCCGCTTGGGTAGAAGTGCATACTACGTGTTCTACCCACAACTCACAAGGACAGCGAAATCCGCTTTGGTGTGAACAGTAATATTAACCACTCAGTTTTCTCTACCGCAGACGTTAGCGAATACCGCTTAGGTTTGAATAGGCCTTTAGAGTATGAGGAAGGTGTTGTGTATGGTGGGCTACTGCCCAACAGTTGTTGTCGGGTTTTTCTATACGCTGATAAGTCGCGGAATAGTCGCGGATATGTTTAATAGCGCGATTTACAATTTTGATGTTAGTTCTCCATTTATGTCACAGATGGCGCTGTAGTACTTTTTGTTCTATGTTGCTGCAGTACTTTTTGTAGTCCCGCTACACCGGTATTTCACATAAAGCGACCGCCTCTCTGACTCTGTTGCTACGGTTGCTTAGTAATACGATACCCTCTGATAAGACTGATTGTCAACCTTCGGGGTTCTGAATATTGACTGTCAAAATACTACAAAATATTGACAGCCAGGACCAACGGCTTGATGTGTTGTCTTTGTGATAAAGTTGATACGACTCGTTTTACAAAGTCATACAGAACGATTAACTCATTCGAACACTGACAGACATCTGACTCGATACTCTGATCGATCAAAGCGATACTCGATCGTAACGTGTCAATCGATTACAGTCTCTCGAAACATGAATTATTCAGACGATTATAAATCGATTCTCGTATAACCATTTGTACGTGACAAGATTAATAAGTTGTATATTTATTAACTGTTTGATATGAAAAAGTATGGTCCTGGGTGTATGTATCGACATGTTCTTTTCCTTAGGGCGTGTGTTGAATTTCAAGTTATTATTGTAACGTTTGAGTATTAATTAGACAAGTCATTCATCCAATAGTGCGAGTCCTAAGACTGGCCTGGTTTATGCGTGTTAAATATTTTGGTGTTTTGCAGCGCCTGTCAGTTTTAACAAGGCAAGTGTTGTCAAAAAATAAAAAAGTCCTACATCAAAGTCTGGCGTTTTGTTGAGGTTATTAAAATTGCAAAATAGTATAAACTTCTACTAAACGAGGTTTTAATTATGTCGATCCATTGAGAGATATTTCATAAGACTCTAACTGGAAAGTAAAATAAAGTATAATAAATTTTAACTCATACCGATGCTTTAGATCGATGTTTGTCTAATACATACTGTCAGGACAGTCAGACAGGCAGCTGTATGTTGTTTTAGTTCCTGCAGATAATGTTGGAGACATATTAACGTTACCTAGTTGATAAATTACTCAGGATCAAGTTTTTGTAGGTTTGCGAGAGATGATGAAGTATGCCTAAGTCTGGCAAATCAATCGATCTTACAAGTATACTTGAGTTTCGAGACTGACTCATGAGCTCTCTTAAAACGCACTATCCAGGTATGTTTTGAAGCCTCTTCTCATAGAAGACAGATTTTGGAATATCCCATACCTACCACTGAAAGTATGTTATCATCATCTGCCTAGCCTTTTCCCAACTATGTTGGGGTCGGCTTCCAGTCTAACTGGATGCAGCTGAATACCAGTATTTTACATGGAGCGACTGCCTATCTGACCTCCACAACCCAGCTAGCACTGGGTAACACGATACCCTTTGGTAAGACTGGTTGTCAGACTTTCGAGCTACTGAATACCATAGCGACTGTCAAAGATCTACAAATTACAGCCGGGACCAACGGCTTAACGTGCTTTCCGAGGCGCGGAGGAAACTGGGTATGTAATGGATGGTCATCCATCCACGGACCAACCGAGGCAAGCGCGGCTTAACCTGAAGATCGACCCGAGCAGCTGCTATTATTTAGCCACGAGCGAAATATGTTATATGAGAGCAATATTCATATCTATGGTTTGGTTTCGGCTATCGTTTCTTTTATTTATTTATTTGCATCAGACACAACGGTCCATAATTTAGTTAGTAAGTA
This sequence comes from Eurois occulta, assembly GCA_950022335.1. NCBI lineage: Eukaryota > Metazoa > Arthropoda > Insecta > Lepidoptera > Noctuidae > Eurois > Eurois occulta. The sequence continues at coordinate 18,528,263 of OX465485.1, read as the reverse complement.
CACTTAAAAATAATGTTTGTAGGAAATCAAATAATCAGAGACAAATACACAATACTATTATAACTAATTTGTACACAAAATTAAATTTTAATTAAATTAATACAATCATTTTTGTAATAAAAAATGTAGAATGTCCAATCAAATTTAAAAATAAAATTGAAATAGATTAATTTCAATACATAATCATATAATCAACCAATATTTTAAAAGTAAAATACGTTAAATTCAATACATAATCAATATTAAAAATTATAAACTATTTTAAAATTCTGTGTATAAATCTATGTGTAAATTCTGTACATTTTGATTTAGGTATAGACCTTTGATATTATAGATAGTCAGAAGCACGGAAGCCTGACAACCAGTCTAACCAAGGGGTATCGTGTTAGTGGGTAGTGGGAGTCCAATTGACAGTCCCTCTATGAAAAATATTCCGCGATATCTGGTTGGACCAGAAAACAATTCTAAGATAGTTGGGAAAGGGTAGATGATGGATAAATATTGTTGTAGTCTTTTAGAAAATGATAGTTAGTGTGAGCTGATTACCTTACAATAAAGATAGTCCTTAGATAGTTCGACAAACTACAATCTATATGTAGGCAATCACTAGGAAAATTACGAATCTGACTGTACCAATTCCAGCAAAAATAACATCTCAACAATACAAACAATTCAGACAAACCACAATCCAAAGCCTATAATTCCAGATAACAATAACTTCAGCTGCGAATCGAACTCGCTACGCTATCGGGGACGCCATTCGTCTCGCATCGGGTCCCGCTAATGTTATTACCTATCCTGTTATATCATGTCTGTATTATTTTATCATCAGTGTTATTTGTGGAGTCATGGGGTACTTATGTAATGATAGGATTTTGTTATGTTATAGGAATGAGCAGAATTCTAAGAGTCATCTCTCAGTAAACAAAGTTTTTTATAAAGTCTGATTGTAAATTCTTCTAAGCGTGTCGATGGCAAATTTGCATCAAACATATTTTGCCTAAAACTCGGATACTTGAACTCCGCCCGCTGATGCAGTCATAAGATCGTCAAGTGCGCAGGTGTAAGAGCATCTAGCGCAAGATGGCAGGCCATTGTCTGTGGAGACACACTGCATACACGCTTGAGATCTGAGCCGTCCGTTAACCCTCATCTGCAGCGATTGTCTTTGGTGACTTGGGTTCGGAGTCTATTTAGAGATTTCCAAGTCGGCCATGCCCTGCATGGAAGGCTCTCAGACTGCTGGATTGTCCATTAAAATGAATTCTTCAAATACAACATAATCAGCATATATGTTTTCCACGGGTGGAACACAGGGCTCTCTTATGGCACTCTTTATGAGAGGGCCGGATCAAATCCACAATGACGGCCCAAAACGGGTTGGTAGATGTCACAGGTCTTTGAATTTTTCTTTCTGGGACGTGCCGGTCTTCCTTACAAGGTTTTCTGACTGCGTATCGGGAAACATAGTAAAAAGGTCTTAGGCTAGGTGGAACACCCATCTTCGTAAAATTGGATAGTAGTAACAGAATGGAGGAAAGCTGTGACCGAGTGGCGTCCAAGGACTGGTAAGAGAACTGTTGGTTGTCCGACGGCGAGATTGTTGCCATCGCGAAAACATCCTGGATGAGGCTGGCACAAGAACGTGAAGCTTGGCATAGACAGTCGCTAAGAGCGGCCTATACCCAGCAGGGCGTGAAGTCGGGCTGTAGACAATGATGATGATGAACAGAATGAGAAATGCCGATGCCAATCAAGTTTAATGGTGTGACGTACAGTAGCGAAGGGTCAATTTTTGTAAGAGGTAAGCCGGACTACATTATCTTTAATGTGATTATATTATTTGTCGATAGAATACTGACTGTGCCATTTTTCATAGGGAAGCCGGTAGGAATCGAGTTGTATGGAACCTTCGCCACTGGTGACGTATTACATTCAGCTGCATCTGGTTAAAATGGAATCCGACTCTAACATTGTTGAGTAAAAAGTAAAAGTATAGGCAGATGTAGATATGAGATTTTCTGATGCTTTTCTTTTTTAAATGCGGCGGTAATATCTTGGAAGATATTATTCTTCCAGCTTGCCCCACACACCATTTACCGTACTACCCCAGGGGCAGCTACTGGTATATGACTTTATCACGCTGCGGCCGCACGGGGCACGGCAGTAACCTGCAATTTACCTATCTTATAACATGCCAACAGATTTTATAGGTGTGATTAAATATTCTGTTGTTGGCGAGGTTTAAATTGTCGAGATATGGTGGGACGTAGTTTATAGATGAACTCCAGGTGGTGTAAGGCAAAGTTATTTCTACTAAAGCTGTAGTTTTTAGACCGTCTCTTGGGCTTGGTATACGAACTCGGAACTACTAGTTGCATTTTTACCCCTGATTAGAATAATCATTAAGGTAAATCGCCTGGCTAAACTTAAGGGGTTAACCCAGATAGATATCTCCTTTAAACTTCTAGATTTTTTCTTAGGCGAAATGTGGGTGTACTATTCGGCACACCTCTGCCTAACCCTTCGAGGATTGCAGGCGTAATTTTATGTTATTTGAAAGTCCTTTCTTAGTGCGTTACCACACCAGTCGATCGATAACATCGATCGATGCCATCCATCGACGGTAGAAGGGATTAGTTGACGTCGATCGATAGTTTCTCATGGTACACCCACATTTTGCTAGTTTTGTTTTAAGTCCCATGTAGTAGGGGCGAGCCTGTTGCCATGAACCGAACACAAATCCAGACTCTCAGTATCAGAATCAGACTCTGATGGGAAAACCCAACCACCCAACACTTTGCCCGACCCAGAAATCTGACCCAGGACCTCATGCTCAGCAGTCGAGCTTGAGATCACTCGACCAGCGAAACAGTTGCCTTTCAAATATTGATAACAAAATTAAATTTTATACAGTCCACAACCATTTTGCATGTATACTGCCATCGACCGGAAAAACTGGCATGTCCTGGTTTAAAAAATATCGAAAACATGTAAAAATTACGTAGGTACCCCTGCATTCTACGACGTGTACTACCAAATCGCACTGAGACTGAGGGGTGGATTATACCACAGTCTCAGTGCGATCACTGCCTCACACGTCTCACTCCCTCTAGCAGAGTTGTAGCCTAACCGGCAGTAAGAACGATATAGGCTGGATAAGAATGAATAAATGAATGATGAAGACGATGATGATGATTATGTTGATGATGTTTGCCGATATCGATTAGTATCAGGTAAAGCAAGGCGTAGGGTAAGCATTGGCTGCATGAGGTCCTGGGCTCGATTTCTTAGTCAGGCAAAGTTTTATTGGGTTTTTCGATCAGGAATTTCTCAGTAGCAGCCACGGAGTCTAAATTTGTACCCGGTTGGTGGCAATACGTTCGTCTCCTATTACATACGACTCAAAAAAACATAACTTGCGAAATGTGGGTGTACTATTAGGTACACCTCTGCTAAACCTTCGGGGATTGGCGTGATGTTATATTATGTAAATGCATCATTAAGAGCAATCTCTTAAATGAGATCATTTAAATACGGTCCTCAACCAATGAGGTGCTCAATTAACTCACTCAAAATAAACAGCTGACGGACGGTGTTTTCATTTATTTACCATTCCTTACATCATTAACATAACTAGGCCATACAGTAGTCAACAACTTCCACACGTTCGCACTCGATTTCCTAAAATCGATTTACGTAACCGATTCTCGATTCTCCGAGACGTTACCGATTATTGCGTAATCGGTAAATCTAATCGATTCGCACGTGTTATATGAACGGAAATCCGCTATGGGAAAGTGTAAATTATGGTAATTTTAAATGAACTCGTTTAAATGAAGATGTGATTATTGAAGAAATGTTAGCATGCAGTTAGTTAGTAATAGAAAGTACCTTTTGCGATGTTTTCAAAATTTATTTTGATTGGAGAGAACTCTTCTTTGACTGTTTATTTTAACGTAAGCCTTGTATGTAAAAGATCCTGAACAAAATACTACTAACGTTAAATACTACTGCAGCGAGCAGGAGAGCAGCGGTGGCAAAGTCGTGGCGGCCCCGACTTGCGAACAGTAAGTCGTGGGTTCGAACCCAGACATACACATTACTTTGTGTAATTTATTTCATCACAACTGCTCTCATAAACGGTGAAGGAAAACATCGTGAGGAAACCGGCATGTCCTAGAACCATGACCAAAAATTCGAAGACATGTGACATCTAGCAACCCGCACTGGGCCCGCGTGGTGGATTATAGCCCATTCCCTCTCATAGAGAGGAGGCCGTGTATCCCAGCAGTGGGAACATTATAAGCTGATTATGCTATGCTTATGCTAAATACTACTGTTGATACTTATCTGCCCATCCTCTCGGGGCATACAGGCATCTCAAAAGAATTATGAAAATAAAACACTATTCAAATAAAATAGTGCTTGTACATACACACAATACCTGTGCAGTCTATAATGCCAAGTAACAATGTGACCGCATCAAAATTTCTTCCATTTTCCGAAGTGATTTTAATAAATAAGCATTTTCGATAGTTACCGCTGATTATTTTTTTATAACATCTGTGAATGTTTGAACTTATATGGGACAAATTGTACTGGATTGTAATTTAAAAGTGAGATTAGTTTGACTGAATTAAACAACATATTGTAACTATGTAGGTGGACTCATTTTGGCAGAACTAAGTCCAATTATTTCTCTGTACACTCATATAAATAACAAGAAAGTGACACAAAACTACCCCAAACATAATAACATTTTCCAATGTTTAATCCGTTTGACAAGACATCGCGTCTCAGTTAAATTGCATCAATTTACTACAACCAACGTAACAAGACCCCTGATCACCGACATCTTGTTCTAAACCAGGGATCTTTAATTATTTCTCTGCGACAGTTATTAGAAATCTTATTTTCCGCGGGCGACTTCAATAAAACGTTGATACTACACTATGTTTTGCGATGAAAGTGGGGCAGGCAGAATGCTAGTTATAAATTTTCATGTGGATTTCCTTTTGAGCGATGAAAAGTAGCGAGAATTAGATCGTGTATTGAGAACAGCTGTGGAATGTTCAAGGAAAGTGGTTCAATTGTTTTAGAGGAACTATGTACTGTGTTCGCTGAGGAGCTCGTCGCTAATAATAACGCACGGGGCGACCTTTAGGTTAAGCCGCGCTTGCCTATGTCGGTTAACCCCGGGGTTGGGTGACCACCCATTACATATCGAGTTTCCTCCGTCCCTCAGAAAGTACGTTAAGCCGTTGGTTCCGGCTGTCATTTGTAGATCTTTGATAGTCATTACAGGTCAGTGGCCCGAAAATCTTACAACCAGTCTTACCAAGAGTCGTATTACCCAGTACTAACTGGATTGTAGAGGTCAGATAGGCAGTCGCTCCATGTAAAATACTGATATTCAGCTGCATCCGGTTAGACTGGAAGCCAACCCCAACATAGTTGGGAAAAGGCTAAGCAGATGATGATGAGCTGTAAGCCACCCGAGAAGAAAAGCCGGCAGTGACTTCCTTAGATTGGTGGAAAATCTCACAACTAGTCTTACCAAGAGTCGTATTACCCAGTACTAGCTGGATTGTAGAGGTCAGATAGGCAGTCACTTCATGTAAAATATTGGTATTTAGCTGCATTTGGTCAGACTGGAAGCTGACCCCAACATAGTTGGGAAAACTCTAGGCAGATGACCATTTACTTTGTTCGCTGTCTTAAATGTTATCCATGCTAGTATTACTTCTGTCACGCGAATGTTTATAATAGAAAATCATGCATAAGAACTCTGTTATACAGGGTTATTTGTAAAACACCAGTAACCTCTTAAGAGGTCATTGTACTCATCACTATGAAAAACTTTTACTAAAAAAAAATCAGCTGTTCCCTACATTTATAATCGATTAACTCGTCAAAATGTAGGGAACAGCCATTGATATATAAAAATGGTTTTTATATATCAATCCCATTGATTGTTTTTTCGCGATTTCAGGTTTGGTCCCATAGTAAAAGTTGTTCATAGTGATGAGTACAATGACCTCTTAAGAGGTTTCTGGTGTTTTACAAATAATCTTGTATATGTGTATGTCAACAGTGTGTATGTGTGCGTGGGCTGCGTCCCTGCTCTTCTCTAACCTACCAATAAAACAGTGTGCTTATCTTCTTCTGCTGTCAGTGGTATCCACTTGTGTCCCTACGTACCGACATAAGAAACTCTGATGCATAGTACCATGTAACTATTAAAGTTTGTGATTCGATGCAAAAGCAAACCTCTGTGTTATACTGTCACTAAGTTTTTATTTTTATAAGTATCTCATTAACAACAGATATTTTATAGTATCTTATACAAAACAGGCAAATTCTAGGCAAGCGTGCTCCACCCTTGGCCGCGTCATTGCTTCACATCATGCGAGTTGAGGCCAAACGCAAGTGTATCTAATAAAAAATAACCTTTGTGTTATTTTATCGTCGTTTTCTTTAGATATTAACAGGGTTTTACTGTATTATTATCATTGCTAGCCTGGTCTTTCCACTGCTGAACAAAGCCTTTCACCTTTCATTAGGTCCTGGTTCCACTTCTTGCCTCTATTTACCTATTTGTATTAAATAATATTGTGTACTGGATTTTTGCTCGGTTGATGGCAGCAGGCTAGCCTCCTATTACATGGAACTTCAACATAACTGGCGAAATATGGGTGAACTATTAAGTGCACCTCTAGTAGTATAGTATAACGGGCTTATGTCCGCAAGTCCAAGTCAAAGCGCGTATTTTGCGTGCGGAAGGAAGTGCACCTCTATCTAATCCTCCGGGCATTACATGCATGATGTTATGTTGTGTTAGTTATTGTGTATTAATATCAAATGTTTGTTTGTTACAGTGAACTCACATTGCTGGAGGGCATGGCGAACTGCGGAGGCTGGAGCGAGGAGCCCGTCTCTAAGGTACACATTTGCATAACATAATTATTTATATCAACCAATCTACACCACATGCACAAATGTTCCTTATCAAGCACCTCTTACTCAGGACACATGCAACAAATTCTCATCAAAAAAGTGGAGCTACATCGACCTAATGGATGCGGATACTCAGACGGGCTCTGTCTCAAACTATTTACTATGTCTTACCTGCTATCCTGTTGTCTTCGGCCAACACATGTAGAGCGAGTCATTTATCGTCTATGAATATACTGGGTGACTTTTTAAACTTTGGCAATACTTTAGGGGCGTGTGGTACTCATGAAAATGAAGAACTTTTATTATAAGACCAAACTTGAAATCGTGCAAAAACAATCAATTGCTCCATACATTCTTGGTCGCGTAACTCGAAAAAATGTAGGCAACAGCAGATTTTTTTCCCATATTTCATGGTTAGTCTCGTATTAAAAGTTGCTCATAGTCATGAGTGCTTCACTCCCTTAAAGTTTTGTCCACGTTTATGTAATCACCCTGTATAAGTATTAGGCCAGCGACACGAAGAAGAAGTTATGAGACCGATACGTAACAGACTGATACTTTCTAGAGAACTAGATTATTATCTGCATCGGAAAAGACAAATTGGTTAGCGTTCAAACCTGCAACCAATCTGATCATCTTCAGAATGCAGTTCTATGAATCTGACACTTAATCGTTACCAGTTTCACATAAATCTTCAAATTTTCACAACATTTTACGAGACAACGAGTGCGATCAATCACCTGATCGTATCGCCTTCCACTCGACTTAGCTAGTTATTAGAATATAATCTTGTTTAAAATAATTTACGACGTGAAATCTATTTAATTACATCGGATTAACAAGTTATCTGTTAATCTGGTGAAGTACCGCGTGCGTGCGCGCAGAGAATCTCACGTAGTTTTACACTTACTGACACAAGAATTAGGCGTGTTGGGTATAAATACTGATGATAAATTTCATTTGGTTAGTCTGAAAGGAGTCATCATCATCACCAAGCGTCATGCCTTTCCCAACTAGAATAGAATATAATATATATTATTATTATTTATTTACGTACGCCATTTAAACTAACAAATCAAAAATAATAATAATGTAACGAACGCTGCAAGTGAACGCGGCGAGATGGGTAGACGACATAGCTTCCATCGGGGGAAAAACCTGGATGAGGCTGGCACAGGAACGTGGAGATTGGCAGAAGAAAAGAGAGGCCTATACTCAGCAGTGGGTGAATTCAGGGTGTGGATAATGATGAAGATGAACGAACACTGATATTATACTTCAAACCTAACAACAACAATACAACAACAACGTACAACGTAGAATACCAGAAAAGGACCGTGATCTTCGTCTTCTTGTCGTATCGATGTTGTGTCTATGTTACACAGATTGGGCTCCGTAGGTAGGTAGGTGGCGCTTATTGCAGCGGCAGAGGCGGAGGCAGAGGACCGAGACAGGAATACGACTTCAGATGGGATTCGACAGTCGATAGTCGCTCATCGACTATATAGACACAGTATAGTCGATGAGCGACTATCGACTATCGACAGAGAATACGTGGCTGCATACAGCGCTTATTGCTTTAACAGCGTTGCACTGATGTCATACAATGAAAAGAAAATTGGCTCTTTAACTTCTCAACAGGCTTAGCAGATATGATGATGCCGCTGCGCTGTAGTTCTGTTCATCAAGGAAAAAATAGTGACAATGTATCGCATAAAAAAACTATTAGAGCTAAAGCTACCACCATTAATCAGTGAACTTTCAGTCTAATTTCTATTAGTCTATCTTTCCATATAATTACGAGTACCATGTTCTAAAAGTAGTAACAATTGTAGTTCACAAACATTAATTTAGTTAGTCTCTCGACTCGCATGTCGAAATTAACAAAAACTCATAGAAAACGAGAGCGTGCGACTGACTGGTGATAAATTATCAGTGATGTTAGGGTGGAGGTACCGATTCACGTCCATGGGGAAGAGTTGAAGAAGAGTGGGGGAGAGCAGTGTTTAGAATTCTTTTTAGTTTTGGATCAGTTCTAGAAGCGATTTCGTTACAGACTTTTATTGAATTAATCCCTATTTATAAGTTTCAGAAAAAGTTTCAGATGAGTAACTAAAATAGCCCGTGCTTTTTTGCTTCATCAGATCTTACCGTACGTGTTCTCTTTAAGAAAATCAAACATAGTTTTAATATTTACCTAGTACCAACTTTATAACTTGTTATCGGTAGGTGCAATAGCGTAGTTTTCTTGGTAAAACTAGACAGACGAAACAATCCAGAAGCAGGCCAGATATTATGATACTATTACTACATGCATTGCACGGTATATGACCCATCATCATAATAATATGTTAAAAAAAAATAAGGACGAGCGCGACTATTACGTATGCATACTGCACACTCCCAGTAATTGTACCTCTCACCCTACATACAGTATACATAAAAAGTCAGATTCAGTATCACATTACATAAATGATTACGTACAGTTTTTCTCAATCAATTCATGAAGAAGGTAATATTTCGTGGCAACAAAACATAGGTCATTAATGTAGACAGACGCGTGAACTAATGTTCTTAGGCACAATTGCTTAATTGGGATACATAAACTTTGTTCGCATACAAACTTCAACTCTACGTGAAAACCACTTCGAAAATAAAGCATTAAATCAGCCCAAAATCTTCAGACTGCTGGAACACAGGACACTGTATCATCTGCGTTTTCCCAACTAAGTAGGGGTCGCCTTCCAAACTAACCGGATGCAACAGAATACCAGTATTTTACATGGAGCGATTGCTTGTCTGGCCTCCACAACCCAGTTAGTGCTGGGTAAGACTGGGTATCAAACTGTCGACTAAACAGAAAAACAGTTACACTGTTTCGATGCAGAAATAAACGCACAGGATTCATTACAAATAGTTAAAGTAACTTTTGAATTGTCAAAACCAAAGAGATGAATCTTCAGTTCAGTCGCAAGGCATAATAAGGCTGTCTTTCCAACAGAGGAGAGCGAGATGCGTAGCGAGGGATGTAGTATTAACCAATGATATCGCTTCTTTTTTACAGCTTGAGGTATTCTAGCTATGTGATTGGTTAGTTCCGCCCCTAAGGCCTTGTAGATTCCTTTAGGCCTTGTAGATTCCTAGAGGTGTGTTAACTTTTGTTAACCTCTTATCTTGTTTTCCGTTTTTTGTGTAGTAAGCAACCACTTATTGTCGGGCCTATGCTGTCCCCCCATACTTAAGTACTAATGCTGTAACATGATAGTATTGTAAAATCAAATCATTTTAAAAGAGTAACCATGGAGTTTCTTGCCGGTTCTTCTCCATAGGAAACGACCAACCCGAACCGTGCACCTTTTTGTCGACGTTTTATAAGTGCCCATGTAGGCCTATGTGAAATAAAAAAAAAATGATTTTGATTTTTGATTTTAAGACGACCCACTGAGCTCCCTCGCTAAGCATCCTCGCTCATCTCTCGTGGAATCGCAGCCTAACAGTGAAAAGACTGTAGCTGCCCAAAGCGCAGTTCTCTATTGAGAAGAATGGGCAAGAAACTCCAGGGACACTTTTTAAATCAAAATATTGTTATCACTACATCTATACAAACACATAGATAAATAAAATTGACGTCTCTGTTTTTAATATCAAAATAACAGCTTTTTACTGAATGCATAATGAAAGTATATACGTTACTTACAACAAAAACACATTTTTTTTTAATTTATGTCTGTCTGTCGTTCTGTGTCTGTGTCTGTTGGTTCCGGCTAATTTCCGTAACGGCTGGACCGATTTTGACGGGACTTTTACTGGTACATAGCTGATGTCATAAGGAGTAACTACTACTAGGAGTACTACTTTTATTTTAGAATAAGAATTAGGGTTCCGTGCAAAAAAACTTTTACCCTTGAAATTGATTGATAATTGATTAAAAAAGGGAAGTAAAATTTTATTTATAATAATTTCACGTGAACAAAGATCGCGGGCAACAGTTGGTATTAAATAGATCTGATTGCTGACAGTAGGTACCTCCCGGATGTAATTAGTAAACAGATTGTGTAAAGGACATTGCGCATTGCGGTTGTATTCCAGTGCCAGACATTTTTATCTCTGTAATCAAAATAAATATTATTATGACGTACGAACAACAACGTCCAATTTATATTTGGAACTATTCACGCTCATCAAGTTTGACATTACATTCTGGATTGACAAATACGATACTTTATGATGTTTGTGTTGCCACACCCATTAGGCATCGTGTTTGTTCACTTAAAGTTCAACGACAATAATTACGAAACTTTGTGAGCGTGCAATAGTGAGATTGACAGTCGTTTATTTTGATGAACTTTTAATAGCTTAGGTACTTTTTAGTCGTTCTAATATGTCATAACTTCAGCCTGATATTACAAAGATGCCTTAGGTATTTCTGTGCATCGTTGTAAGTAAAGAGAAAGATGGAAAAGTCGAAAATGTATTCTTTCTTTTTTCGTGTTGTTAGTGCCTAACCTGGTGTCAGGGTTTCTATGCCGCCGACAAATATCTCTCACTTGTCGCAGGCATGCTATTTTGGTTTCCTCACGATGTTTTCCTTCACTGAAGCAAGTGATAATTTAAAATACGTGTATGAATACGAAAAATCAGAGGTGCGTGTCAGGGTTCAAACTATAACAGATGCATGGCTCCATATGGTAGAAATAATTAAATTAATCTTCTTTTTATTTACATTCTGTCTTCTGCCTAAATAAACTATCTACCAGTCGTCAGTTAAATATTAAACAACAAACCGTAACTGGCTTTCCATTCGTAACACTACCGTACAATTACCGTCCGTTTCCGACCACCTACCGGCCACCGACAGATTATCATCTCGACACTTATTTGTTACTGTTTTATTCATATCATGCGGAATATATGTTTTTTCTGTGTTTTGTCGTTTGGTCTAAGTGGTAAGATGATGCGTCTCACAGCATCAGTGTCAGTGTGGCTTCTAGTGTAACTAAATGCAGCTGTATAACAGTAGTTTACATGGATTGATAATTAATTAAGTTAAGTTCAGTCCTTTGTGTTCGATTGGCGGCGGCGACCTCTCGCGTCCGGCCCTGGTTCAAGCCATGGTCCGGGGCGAGAGGGAATGGGAAGCCGTTACCTCCTTCTGCGATGCAGTCATGCTAGCGAAGGAGGTGGCGGAACGTGAGAGGGAGAGAACCTCACGTCCCAGCCGCCGCGGGAGAAGCACCGAGCGTCGGGGGCCACGTCGTGATGGCTCTCGGCCACCGTAGGCGCGGGCCTGTGGACGGTGAGTAATGGACGGTGAGTAATGGGCTAGCTCGCCGTCCGTCCGTCCGTCGTATGACGCCAGGCCGTGTCGACGGCGCGTTCGTGTTCCACGCGCGCCTCAAAGAGATGTCAGCAATCATGAGGGGCCCAAGCAAAGGCAAGGGCAAGGGCGGTTGGCTGCCAGGGCTGCGGGACTGTTCGAAAGAGATACCGCGGCCCTGGAACATAAAGGGCAAAAGAAGGAACATGGATGATTGTTAGTCAGTAAAAGTCTGACACTCCCTTCCGCTCCGCCCAGAGCGGGAGGAGTCATTTGATGATTTCCCATCCGAAAAAAAAAGAAAAAAAAAGTCCTTTGTGTTAGGTATAAATATGTCACCTTTCTCCTGTTTATAAAAATACGCGTAAATCATCGATAGTAATCAAAATTACAATCAGTGGCAATCAGTAGACAGTAACAAAATAAAATGATTAAAATCCCCTAATCGATATAAAATCTAAACGATCTAGATTAAAATCAAGAATTTATATTTAGACATAGATAATGGAAATGGCGACAACAATGCACCAATTTTAAAATGTCTGTGCTAAATTGTAGCGAAGGAGCTAGTAGCTAAATAATAACAGCCGCTCGGACCAATCTTCAGGTTAAGCCGCGCTTGTCTAGATTGTTCTGTGGATGGGTGACCACCCATTGGGTACATACCGAGTTTCCTCCATGCCTCGGAAAGGACGTGAAGTCGTTGGTCCTGGCTGTCATTTGTAGATCTTTGGCCGTCGTTACAGGAAGTCAGTGGCCGAAGAGTCTGACAACCAGTTTTACCAAAAGGTTTCGTATTACCCAGTACTAACTGGGTTGTGGAGGTCAGATAGGCAGCCGCTCCATGTAAAGTACTGGTATTCAGCTGCATCCGGTTAGACTGGAAGCCGATCTCAACATAGTTGGGAAAAGGCTAGGCAGATGATGAGTTCCGTATAAAATAATGACATAGATAGATGACCCAAGTAACTGGCAGTCGAATAGCTTCAGAAAGCACCAACTTTTTAGGCATCATTATTATGGTTGATGATACGTGATCCCGTAGAGATCCTTCAGTCATTGGAAGGCCATGGGTTATGAAACTTACCAGGTAAACCACCACGGAGTCTGTCTCATCACAGCTGGAGGGGAACCTTAAATAAAAAAATACCTTACCTCTTTCTGCAAAGGTCTTTTATCCAACCAAAAATACTTCGTATCTTTTGTTTATTCTCATTTAGAAGATAACATTCCGTTACACTACTTTTCCGATACGCCAACTAAACAAGTCAGCAATATACTTTATGACGACAATGAGTACAAACATTTCTTCACTCATTATTACACTCCTAGCCTATTTCAGCGGTGGACTTTTACGAGCCATCTCTCATAACTTGTACCACAACCTAAACAGCTGTACGTAAACGTGGCCCGTTTGTTGAACTCAATAATACTTTCTTCAAACAATTAACGAGTATGATGCATTCCTGAATTACTTATGTAATTAACTTTTAAGTGTTATATTGTATTTGCGAGCGTTCACCGTTGCTTAGAGGTGATTTAGTAATTACGTGTCTTGTTAGCACAGAATTGCGATGTTTTATAGATCTATAAAACCAGTATCCTGTTTAATTTGATGAGCTGGTGGCTAAATTTATTATTTAGCCGCTCGGGTCGATCTTCAGGTTAAGCCGCGCATGCCTAGGTTGGTACGTGGATGGGTGACCACCCATTACATACCGAGTTTCCTCCGTGCCTCGGAAAGCACGTAAAGCCGTTGGTCCGGCTGTGGAGGTCAGATAGGCAGTCGCTCTATGCAAAATACTGGTATTCAGCTACATCCGGTTAGACTGGATTCTGACCCCAACATAGTAGGGAAAAGGCTAGGCAGATGATGATAACCAGTATCCTGTTTCTGGAAAATAGATTTTTCCTTCAGACTTATACGTTATATCATAATTAATAATCATAATAGGCTATTAGATAACATCGAAAAAAAATAAGTCCGTCAATTAGATCATCAAAAAAAACATCCATTGCTGAACCCAGGCGTAGGTACAGGCCGGGCCAGCCGGTACTTTTCGGTTTCAGGCGATTACTGCGACCTTCACCAGATTATCGGCCTGTCAAGTGGGGAGGCCCCTCACTGGGGAATCCACGCTAAGGGTTAATTTAAAATCTTTATTGAAGACCGACCTTCATCATCATCTGCCTAGCCTTTTCCCAACTATGTTGGGATCGGCTTCCAGTCTAACTGGATGCAGCTGAATACCAGTACTTTACATGGAGCGTCTGCCTATCTGACCTCCACAACCCAGTTAGTGCTAGGTAATATGATACCCCTTGGTAAGACTGGTTGTCAGACTTGCGGGTCACTGACTACCTGTAACGACTGTCAAAGATCTACAAATGACAGCCGGGACCGACTGCTTAAACTCGGTATGTAATGGGTGGTCACCCATCCACGGACCAACCTAAGTAAGCACGGCTTAACCTATAGATCGACCCGAGCGGCTGTTCTTATTCTTGCTATTTTGTAAGAAAATATTAGATTTTTTGGAAGACCGACCTTTATGGACATAATTAGGCCTCTAAAAATACCGCGAAAAATTGTTTTAGAGGTATTGTCATCATCATCATCTTCCTGGCCTCGTCCCGTTCCACGTTACTTGTTTTAGAGCTATCCAAAACCTCTGACAACCAGTATAACTAGAAACGAGGTTGCAGAGGATATCGCATGTGCAGTAACCATGTCATTTCTCCAACTTGTCTTGTACGTAACGCCGAAAGCGATAGGTCCATCTATGTACCCACAATTTCTGTATAAATAAATACATAAAATGCGAATGTAACATATTACAGAAAGATGAAGTAAAAACATCTAGCTGTCAACTACTTCCTAATAAAGCGTACATTTCCTCAAAAAATCTTAGCTAATTATTTAATTAATCACCCATTGAATCACAAATCTTAATCTTAATTAATCATCTATTTCACGTAATTATGATATAACTCAAAATGTAACACTGTACACAAAGTTATTACAACATGAGAATTTTTGTTTTACATTTGTAACTTTTAACGTTATTTTTGTTTTGGCAATTCAATGGTGCGATTTTTTTTCTTGTTTTTAGTGACCATAAAGGTTTTGAAAATAAATAATAATTCATTAACATAAGAGATAGCTGAAACTACGAATATTACCTTGCTTATTTTGGTAAAATAGGAAGTATAGCTTACTTCTATCGTACGCAGAATTCTATAAAAGAATACTGATAATGTTGACGATTATCCGATGTTTGGGGAAGATAAACCAGCCTGCACCCCAACTGCGCAACAGTCATTTTGAAGGAAATTCGTTATATATTGCTTCATATTATTACGTTTGCAAAATTGCACCGTTGACACATGACAACGTGAAATAGCTCTCCTTTTGGGCTTTGCCGCAGTCGGGTAAAAAAGCAAAGGATGCGTTAAAGCGTCTTACATAATCTTCCTGATGATCACAAGGAAGATCAATATTACCGTCATCACCTATGACGTTGCGGCAAATTCATTCATTGTATGTAGCTCTTGGTACTACTAACCGTGTGTAACAATAGATATTTACGGACACCTAAATTAAACACTATGTAATATTTAGGTACACATTACATCACCTAACAACTCAATGCACTATCTCTAAATACACACCAGTTTTACAACACAATAGTTATTCGGTAGAAAATGCCCCATCTTAATAACATGTTAGGACAAGGCAACACTTGAAACGGTTACGTTATTTCATGCCCCGTTCTCGGCCTCGGGCGATGCGACTTGCGACGCGTTTTTATGTGGGTGCGAGTGATTTGTTTCCTTCGCGTGAGTAAAGCCCGCCATTGACGATAGGATATGAATGTACAGTCAATGCAGGCATGCATGAACGTGTGTAGGAGAAAATTGTGCAGTTATCCGGGCCTGTACATGCAACCTAGATAATATCGTAATAGATATTTTTTCAGTTTGGTTATGCCAACGCGGTACGTGTGTTGTAGGTCGCTTGCATAGCTCTCAGTTCTCAGCTGTTTTCTATTTTTATAACCAGTCATAAACCCACTAGAGCAACCGTGTGATGCCGGTGATACCATGCTTGCTAATGAGCGAACCGATTCACAGTCGCATTTGTTGTAAGACGCGTGTCGCTTGAGCGCATAGTTCGTAGCCAAGGGGTTAAAATTACGTGTAACATAACTGTAATAATACGTTACATTTGAGAAAGTGTTTCGACGTAGATTTTTTAATTATATAGCACTCGTTTTTACGCACAAGAACGAATTTGATTGTTACAACGAGACGTGCCCGATTTTGAGGCTGATTTTGTAGCACGTAACTAAACAAATTGCTATCTCAAGAGATAGCCATACTGTCATACTTTGGCTTGTGAAACTCCAAGATATTTATAAAGGCATCACATTTTTTTTTTAAATAAACAATCCGATACATTATTGAGCGGACGAGTTTCTTTCCTCGCATGCGCTACTGCGAAGCCTGGTGGTCTTGGGTTCGGTTACTAGGACGGTTAGTTTTTAGAGATTCTCTCTTATGTGTGTATACCTAATGTCGTTAAGTTGTGTTAATTGCACGTAATAAAAAGCATGCTGACTGCCTCGTTAGTCTAGTTGTCGCAAACGCGACTGCTGTGCATGACGTTCTGGGTTCGATTCCCGGGCCGGGCAAAGTGTAATTCAGTTTTTCCATCAGAAACTCCTCAGTAGCAGAGTTGGAGTCTGTGCCCGGTTGATAGCAATAGGCTCATCCCTTATTCAATGGGACTTTAAAAACATAACTGGCGAAATGTGGGTGTACTATTAGGTACACTTCTGCCGAACCCTTCAGGGATTAGAGGCGTGATGTTATGTTATGTAAACAGCATGCTTTTGTTGTGTAGAGGTGCTTCTATTCTATCCATGGTTCCACTCCTAACCTAGTGTTTAACTCGGTGTCCAAAACGGCTTTCCTGATCTGTACTAAGTTTCAGAAACTGCGTCTTAATTTTATCTGTGTCTGTCACAATCGGGGTCATCGCTTCTAAAAAAATTTTAGGCTACGTTATCTTAAAATCAGCCTGTTTTTGCGTGATTAGAGTAAATTTTAATTAATTTAAATGTAACAGCACTTAACTTAACAAAGTCTCTTATCGGACATTCTAACCTCAATCTACGTACCGTCATCTGATTTAAGTCTAGACTTAGTTTGACACAGCTTAATTTTACGCTATCATTATAATTTTCTATTGACTTAGATAAAATTTTATTTACTTTTCTCGAAATGGCTTCATTGCAGTCCAGTTAAAAGAAAAGAGACTTCGGAAATACTTAGGTTGGCCGCAGCAAGGAAAACCTCAGGTAGATACTCATTGATGAATCTGCCCTGGTGTATAAATAAGGTGCTGTTCCACAAACGATGGGCCACATTACCACATAATATAGTGTCGTGTGCGTCCTATTGTTTGTTTATAACAGCCTGGAACTGATAGACGCTACTGAAGTCTCCAAGCTCGTGGCTCAGTTCTGGGCGCACAATTTAGATCGTCATCGTCGCGCTAAGAAAGGAGACAAAATTGGTGGAATGGATTATTGTGACCAAAGTATTGTGACCGACGATGATTTAACTAGAAAAGGGGTGACTTCAGAGATGACGGGTAATGAATAAGACATGCTGCTACGACCTCAAATAAATTGGGATAAAACGATTATGTAGATATTTAGATGTAAAAAATCAAATGGGCGCTTCAGAAATATTTCATGACTTAATCAACACTAGCTCATGCCCGCGGCTTCGGTAAGTGTCCCACAGGATCGCACTGCCGAGATAAAAAGTATCCTATGTGTTAATCCAGGTTATAAACTATCTTTGTGCCAAATTTCATGCAAATCCGGTCAGTAGTTTTTGCGTGAAAGAGTAACAAATATCCATCCATCCATACTCACAAACTTTCACATTTATAATAATTAGTAGGATAATTTCGAAGGTTCACTAAGGTCACAAAACAAAACACAGGGCTAGAACATAGTTCATTAGACAGTAGATGCCATATTCCCACTACTAATAAAAATGATATTATGGGGCGCCATTGTAAGCGCAAATTAAACCAATTTGTATTACATAAAATAAAAACAGCCCGGGGTAATGGAAGCTATTGTTGTGGTTACACTTGCTTTTCCATGGGAAGTTGTAAAAACATAAACTTATCAGATCAACTTGTACTAAGGGTCATTAACTTTATGGGTACCATAGTTTCCTTATGTTTTGATGGTGAGTTAAGTTTTAGGTGTGAAAGGCTTTTAAAACACCATGTTAGCCAAAGCACTTTGCTTCCACGTTTATTGTGCGAACCGCCAGTATATGGAAGTCACTGCCTGCTTCTCTGTTTCCCGATCATTATTTTTATTTTATTGTGTTTGGGTGGCTGACAGCTCATCATCATCTGCTTAGCCTTTTCCCAACTATGTTGGGGTCAGCTTCCAGTCTAGACGGATGCAGCTGAATACCAGTATTTTACATGGAGCGACTGCCTATCTGACCTCCACAACCCAGTTGGCACTGGGTAACACTCTTTGATAAGACGGGTTGTCAGATTTTCGAGCCACTGACTACCTAAAACGACTGTCAAAGATCTACAAATGACAGCCGGGACCAAAGGCTTAACGTGCTTTCCGAGGCAACTCGGTATGTAATGAGTGGTCACCCATCCACGGACCAACCTAGGCAAGCTTAACCTGAAGATCGACCCTAGCGGCTGTTTTTATACAGCTAACAAAACAAAATTTTATAGCGAAGCAACAACGACGACAAGCCATTTACAAGCCTCCACAGTTAGCAATTAACTACTGTTACACAGACCAATAACTCAGCATAATATCAATAACTAAGCAATGAGTCGTAAATAGGAATAAATATAATATTAAATTAAATACCTGCACCAGCAGGGATGCAGGCGTAACCACCATTAAAATTCATTATAAACAACACAGCTTTTAGACAAACAGTACTAATTGTCGCTAAACTTCTAGCAAACAAATCGATTGAGGGTGTTCATTCATTACAACTTTGTTAAATGCTTTGATTGCGCGAAGCAAAAAAGAATTACTACGGTAAATCTGGATTTCTTCAAAGTTGGTATAAATCGGTTTCTTCTAGCCAAACCGTCCGAGGCCGCATCATTGGGCTACATCAGGCAAGTTGCGGCCGCGACAAGCCTATTAGGAGTAAAAAAAAACTCGGTGTACACCAAAATATCGCCATTCTGGGTATGCCCTCGGTGAGGTTGGCACAGTAACAACATGGAGATTAGCACAAGAAGTCAGGTTGTACATGACGATGAAGATGATGATAAGCCAACGTGACCTTTTCTGTGTAAATTAAAGAACCACAAAGACTTAAATCACGCCTGTTTTCTGTGAAGAGTTCGGCAGAGGACAGTACGACATTTTATCAGTTATCTTTTTAAGCTCCTGCCACAGCATATACTTGGGGTTTAGAATCAATATTGTAACAATATTTTGATTTAAAAGAGTGTCCATGGAGTTTCTTGCCCATTCTTCTCCATAGAGATCTACGATTTGGAATGTGCAACTGCAGTACTTTCGCAAATTATTATGCCTTTATGACTGTGACTGTAGCTTAGTTTTTTGTTTTTGACTTTCAAAAGTGCCTGTAATGGTCTAATTGAAATAAATGCTTTGACTTTTTTTTTTGAGAATGACATCCAAAGGAACTGTTACTTAGCAAATCAACACGTATTACAATCAGATATTCCAAAAACCAAACGACATGACAATGTGGAATTCCTCTACATCAGTTTATGAGTCTGCTAACTTTGGCTTTTCCAATTTTTTATTATGTTTTGTTTTTTTAGGACAAGCAGCGCCCTCCAATCTACAACCCAGAGGACTATGCGACCTCCTTGAAGAAATGGGGCAAGAAGACTGGTGGAGCCAGCCTGTATGACACGGAGGCAGGTCAGGATGCCAACAAATCCAGGACATTGCCTACACAGGGCAGTAAGGACTTCAGGTTTGTAACTTAATTCCAGCATAAAAGTACTAGGTTGTGGTGAAGAATGATGAAGAATTTCGGAGATTGTGTATTAGCAGTTTCGATGTCTATAATGTGCTGATGGTGTGCCATTTATAATGGGTGTAAAAGAACACATATCGAAGCCGAAAGGCAAGTGTTCTCACCGTCATTGCGATTTTTACATCGTACCCTCTAGTTACGGAGATAGTCCAACTTTTTCACAAAGTTTTTTTTTTTATACAAGTTTTTAATGTTATAACTTTACTTTAAATACCTCCACGACCCCCGTACTATTCAATGCATCTATCAGCACGACGTTTTGAGTAAGTGACATGGAGTCCTACCGCAAAACGTGATTTTTCACCCCAAAAATGCATTTCCCAGCAATAATTTTTGCGTAGAGTTACTTAGTTTAACGTACTGAATGCTTGGTTGACGGCTTTGTGAAGAGTCCGTTTACACCTTGTTAATAACTTTTAAAACAGGTGGAGCTTATTTATACATATATGGTTCTTTAGAGAACTTCAAACACCAATCAATTCAAGAAGCTTCCCGACGCGTTGACATGTCCTGTAATTGCGCCCATTTCCTTCAGTCCTGAATAGATGTCATGTTGCTTAATGGTAGCAATAAGTATAGTGTTAGTACTTCTCCGGGTGACTTTATTTACAAAGAGCTCAAGCTACAAGCTTTTGGCGGCACGGTTGGCGCAGTGGTTGAGCGATTGACTACTGCGCTGCTTGTCACGAATTCGATCCCCGCACGGAACAAATATTTGGATAGCGTACAGTGCGTGCGTGCGTTCCAGGTCTGGCTGTTTGTGGAGAAATTCCAAGCGAGGTAAAAAAAAAAAAAAAAAAATTGGTACTTGGTTCTGCTGATACTAGTCACTGATTGCGTCAGTTGTGCGAACACATAACGTAAACTAAAAACAAAAGAATGTCATTACCGAGGCTCAGTACTTAATAGAAGTTAGTTTACGTTGCAACAATGAATGACTTCCCTGACTTTCACGGAAATGTTTTCTTTGACCAGTGGTCAAAGCATCAGTCTTCGTAATTTTCACTTTGTGTGACAGAGAAACAAAAGTTTACCTTTTAAAGATGGTAGTAAGTACTGTACAATTTGAGACGTTAAACGTACACGTAACGTATGTGGTTACGTTAGCTAACTGTCTTCCTTTAAAGTAGAAGAAAGCACTTTCACGCAAAAATCATGAATTTACCCCGAAACTTATAATTAAAGTAATATAAAAGGGTGTCACTGTCTGAGGAATCGCATCCGGAACGAAGTGATCCGGCAGAGAACCAGAGTTGTTGACATAGCTCACACAATATGTAAGCTGAAGTGGCAATAGGCCGGTCATATTAGCCGTAGAACCGATGACCGTTGGGGTAGACGGGTTCTTGAGTTGAGACCGCAAATCGGCAAACGTAAATTGGGATTTGGGACGCCCTCAGACTCGGTGGATTGACGATCTTCGCGGGTGGCTGGTAGCAACTGGATGAAAGTTGCTGAGAATCGGGTTGAATGTCGTGCGATTGAGGAGGCCTATGTCCAGCAGTGGACTGCTGAAGGCTGATGATGATGAAAGGGTGTAAGAAGACCCTTAACGAAGCCGAAAGGCACTTGTTCTCCCGTCATTGTGATCATGTTTTTATTCTAGACCATACCGGGGAACCTTCTAGTTACGGAGATATTGGGAGTCAAAGTTCCAACTTTTTCACAAGTTTCGTTTTAAAATACAAGTTTTTAATGTTATAACTTTACTTTAAACACCTCCACAACCCTCGTACTATTCAATCCACCCATCAGCACAATGTGTTGAGTGCGTTACATTGAGTTCTATCGTAAAACGTGATTTTTCACCCCATAAAAAAAAATTGTTTCCCAGCAATCATTTTTGCGTAAAGTAATAGTGACTTAGATGTACAGAATGCTTGGTCCGTTTACACCCTGTATACCATAATATAAAAATAATAACGTCTATTATAAAAATAGTAACAATAGATTTGAGGAATAGCGGATTAGTCACAAACCTATAAATTTATTATTCACGTATTACAAATTTATTATTTATTTATTAAA
Source organism: Eurois occulta (assembly GCA_950022335.1). Classification (NCBI taxonomy): domain Eukaryota; kingdom Metazoa; phylum Arthropoda; class Insecta; order Lepidoptera; family Noctuidae; genus Eurois; species Eurois occulta. Next base: position 18,505,861 of record OX465485.1, on the reverse strand, counting down.
AATTCAATCAGATTTTCCCCTTTTTGTCCTGTCATAAATTTACTTTTAACCTAGTCGTTTCTCAAGTACGTAATGGTTAACTTCCAGTCTTCCTGGATGCAGCTGAATACCAGTACTTTATATGCGAACGACTGCCTATCTGACCTCCACAAATCAGACTTTACTGGGTAAAATTATACCCCTTGGCAAAACTGGTTCTACCACTGTTATACATATTATATTGAGTAGCAGATCTATAATTAAATAATACTCTTTTTCAGGAACCCATGCTTGGGGACGGGTGAAGAGATGACACTACGTCAGTTTGGGACACCCAGTGAACTGCTGACCAAGCTCAGGGCTGATCTCCGATTGTCTTTTCCAAGGTAAGCACCCATATTGTTAACCGACTTCTAAAACAAGAGAAGGTTATTTGTATTCCACAAGCATCTTTTCTTTCATGTATGTTATCCAATTTCTGGTCCTATTTACGTGATTTTTTTTTCATTTGTTAGGGGAAGCTCGCGTATTATTATTTAGGTTTAAAGGTATGGTATGAAACCACCATTATCATCTGCCTAGCCTTTTCCCAACTATGTTGGGGTCGGCTTCCAGTCTAACCGGATGCAGCTGAATCTGAATACCAGTTTTTACAGGTATTGTATGACACCATCGCAGTCAGAGAAAAATTGGCAGAAAATGGAGGGAACTGGAAACACCACGCAGGCACTGCTATGTTTAACCCCGTGTACTAACCGAAAGCGATTATCGTGCGAAAACACTATCGCTACTGACTAGCGATAGTGTTTCCGCACGATAATCACTTTTAGGCTTTCACTGCTGGAATTAGGCTTCGCCTTGAATTTGCTCCGTAGTGCTAGCTTATCCTGTCACTGGCATGCCATACACCAATTACACTTTAAGATGAAAAATCCTTTATCTGCTGCTTGTGCGTGAAGAACATGGAAAGGGTCTGCGTTGGGTCACGCTCGTTTAGGCAGCGATAATTCAACAGCCAACGACTAAATTATATGTTTAAAAAAATAAGGGAAAATTGAATCAGCTATATTTTTTTAATCAGATGCAACCTTTATGGATCATAAAACTACTTCCTGTCAAACCCCAACCTATGCGTTAACTTGTTGCGTAATTTTATCAATCTTTACATAATATATATTGCAAATTATGACTGATAACAATAATCTATCACTACGCAGAAAATTGCGATATTTTACAACAAACTTCCTTATTGTATACAATCTGTAATTTTCAAAATGTCCAGCTCTTCGACAGTTTTACCTTATCAACTGAAAATTTATTTTATGTTGTTTTATTGAAGATTTGCTAATTTAATATCACCTAACAGTAACTGCAAGGGCGTTTATACTTCCTTATTTTATATTTTATCAAAAATATGATAAACTATATAAAGTTCCCATTAAAATAGATGGACAAATTTTAACACAGCGTTCAGTATCGTCTAACCAAAGATATCCAAGCAAAAAAAACACTGATTAAAGTGATATTGTTTTGACGTTTTGTGGATGTGTTTATTCTAGAGAGCCGACAATTTATTATTTTAGGTCAAAATAAAATAATTTCAATCAGTGTGTGTTTTACTTGGATATCTTTGGTTAGACGTACTGAATGCTGAGTTAAAATTTGTCCATCTATTTTAATGGGACCTTATACAGGGTTATTTGTAAAACACCAGTAACCTCTATGTATGTAACCTAATGTAAGGAACAGCTGTTTTTTTTTCGCTATTTCAGGTTTGTTCCCATAGTAAAAGTTGTTCATAATGATGAGTACAATGACCTCTTAAGAGGTTACTGGTGTTTTACAAATAACCCTGTATATGCAGTTGTAGTATGCTAGTGGATACCTACCTTTACATGTCTACCCTCAATATAATCATACCATATGTTTATCAGTAAGCCTGAAAGAAATACCATATTGTGAGCTCCTTTTATAACCCTGGTAGAAAGTAAAGATAAAATAATAACACATATAATAACATCACGCCTGTAATCCCCGAAGGGTTAGGTAGAGGTGTACCGAATAGTACACCCACATCTCGCTAGTTATGTTTAAAGTCTCATTTAATAGGGGATGAGCATATTGACTGCCTCGTTGGTCGAGTGGTCGCAAGCGCGACTGCTGAGCCAGGACCCAGGACCTCATTCCTGGGTTTGAATCCCGGGACGGGCGAAGTGTACAACCACAACCACACACTACACACACACACACAACACACACACACACACACACACACTATGCTACTGCAACCACGGAGTCTGGATTGGTGCCCGGTTGAAAATAATAATAATAAAGATCGACATTTTAAATGTTTTTACATATTTTTTAAATTAATATTTAAAAATGTAAAGTTTTTTGTTTATAAAGATGAATAGGTAAAGGAAATAAGATAGAAAGTAAAGGTCTCAAAAATAGTCATTCTCACACGACACCGACTCCTGCGGTGGGGTGGTGAAGCGATTCTAACGTTGCTTTTCTTTTATGAAATCCATTGATGACTAACGGCCTAACACATACACTGAACTACCACGCGGACGAGCGGCGGTCACCGCCTCCCCCGCGCGGCGCTCAGCCATAAGGCCTCTGCCTCGAATTTTGCGGGCAGCGGGGCGGCGGCGGCGCTCGTTGACTGGAGTGCAGCGCTCGTTGCCCGCTCCCGCGCCGCTGTTTTCGAGAACCGGTCCATTTGATTTTACGCATAAGATCCTGCCGCTTCCGCGCCGCCGCCGCCGCCCCGCTGCCCGCAAAATTCGAGGCAGCGGCCTTACATTTGCTTCGCCACCTCCGGTCAATCGCATGACACAATTTCGAGACCATTTTATAAAATTACTCACGCGTATCACATTATTTACGTTCTTTTTATCACACTCTGACATGTGCAAATAAAACATAGCTAAAAGAATGGCCACATTAAGTGTGGCTGTGAGGCACTCCACCATTATACGTATTAACCGGTAGCTTCTTCAACTAAAATGACTAGTTTTATGGTTTATTACAATGTTGCAAAGGTACGGCTCAAGGCATAAGCTGAAGCGAGTGTCATCAACTGAAATCTTTTGAACTACGAGGTTTTCTGAAGCAAGCCCAAACCATAGAGAATTTAATTTCATATAGGTCATTCAAGATTTTTGTAAGCCGAATGACGTCACTGTTTGAGATTGGTTATTCCAAGCATTACTACGTCGACTTTAACTTCTCCATCCATAAATTCCAGCGACATTCACTAAGTCGTCGGTCCCATTCACCCTGCAAAGACTTTCAATACATAAGCAATGATGGGACAATAACGGGTTGTTGCATATTATTATCAAAACCATCAATCAACATGATTTATTTCCACATAATTGTTGTAACCTTTTCATCTTCATTTATAGTGGCGTCCAAAAGTTTTTTCACTGTATTTTTAGAACAAACTTGTAATGATCGCTATTTAACCGCTGCCCGCTTTATAATTGTACCACAACTGCTAAAGTGTAACCTCATAAAGGGTGTTCTAAAAATAACGTTCGAAAAATAAAGCTTCTCCAAAAATAAAAGCAGCAAAACCATATTTTTATAGGGTGAGAACCGTAAATATTTAAGTACCCTATAAAATGTTAAGATTGTAACAATAAGTCAACTAAGAGCTCAGTTAAGTTAAGATTCTTGCTTAATGATAAGATCCAATTTTACGAGATAATAATATAATAGTAAAGCCTGCGTTTTGGTTTTAAGTATATTTTTTTACTTTGTGTTTTTCTCGTTTTGTCCCTGAATCTATCCTGCCATCAGAAACTAAACCTGTAGACCAAAATTCAGCCTTTTTCCAACTATGTTGGGGTCGGCTTTTAGTCTTACCGGATGCAGTTGAACACCAGTATTTTACATCAGTCGACTGCCTATCTGTCCTCCAGAAACTTATGATTGGGTAACGCGGTACTCCTTGGTAAAACTGGTTGTCAGACTTCTAGGCCACTGACATGTAAAGACTGTCAAATATCAACAAATTACAGACGGGGCCAACGATTTTGCGTGCTTGTTATCATAACCGTTTGAGTAATCGTGGTAAAAAGATTAGTTAGCTAGACTCTGCGTTAGGGTTGAGCCACATTTATTAGCACGGAATCACATTTTTCATGCTCCTATCCTTTTCTGTCGCTCAGAACCGTCATTTGTTAGAGTGAGAAACAGAGCGTTCTGTCGATGCTGCCACTCCCGCTCTGTGGAGATAGATGCAGATCAACCCTTATCGAGTACTAGCTGTCCAAGGAGCGTCGGGCGTTTGGAATCGTATTTTGATGTACATCGAGGCTCATGTGCCCACTGATGGGACAAAATCTAACGCCCGTATCTCAAGTCAATTTAAAGTAATAATTACGCGAGTCATTCCTTGTGCAACCATTTTTATGCAATAGACAAGAATTTGAACGAAGTAAGAACCGTCAAAGAAAGCAAAGCTAAGAATTCTAACTTAAAGCAATTACTAAACTACATAATATAAATGGTATCTTAAGTTATTACCTTTTACTCAAGTTACCACATTCACTTGTCCATAGATACAGATGATAGTCTTTGATTCGAGAAAAAAGATCATTATCGTGTTGTCTAATATTTAAACCAAACCATCCTTATGTTAGAAAAAGTTGAAAAGTTTGTTTTATATTTCTTTTTCACAAAAAGAAATATAAAATAGGTAAATACCTATTTTATAACATTTTTATAGAAAACGTTTTTTAATTTTCTATGGACACACGCAAACAGTGAGTGACTCCCAGGTAATAAAAGAAACAAAGTGCGATGGCGGCGAGTAATTACGTGTCGGTTACGTCGCGCCACCGCACCGGATAGGGACAGGCTTGTAAATGTTGGGCCATTAACGTAGGCGATAGCGATTTAGATAGCTCGTGATCGGTGCAAAGGAAGTTTGGATGGGACCATCACTAATTTTTTTTTGAGAAACGTAGCTTTCTACTGATTATGTGGCCCTTTGTGGATCCATGTAATTTATATCGGAGTACGGACGGGAGTATCTAATAGTACTAAAATTACAAAATAATTTAAAAAAAACGCGAGTATTAGTAAAACATACCTAAAAGTCATTGAAAGGTTCTCTGATTGTGTTCGCGACAACGTCATTTGATATAGGGATTTTCGACTTAATGTGTTTCGAAATAGCGTGCGTCGCAATAGCGTCATTCGAATCTTCATATCCCTCCCGATTACACGAGTTTATTTTATAACGGTTCTTTTCCCACAGATATCTAGATTAATATATGTATTATTATAAAGTTGAAGAGTTTGTTTGGTTAAACGTACTAATCTCAGGGGTTCTAATTGATAAAATATTTTCGTGTTGAATAGCCCATTTATTGAGAAATGCTATATAACTTTACGCTGCGACCAATAGGACCGGAGCATCAATGAAAAATGTTGCAAAAACGAGGAAAATATGATTTTATAACAATTTCACGTGGACCAAGGTAGCGGGTAACAGCTATTTACTAATATACCGACGACGGTTGAAACAAATGACATAAGAAACATTAGATTTACATATCCCTTACGAACTTAAACTAAAATCATTTAAAGACCGTTTGGGGTTACCACACCAATCGATCGATAGTCGATCGGTGCCATCGATCGATGGTACAAGGGATTAGTCGAAAGAGAAACTATCGATCGACCTCGACTAATCCCTTCTACCATCGATCGACGATCGATCGATTGCTATGGTTACACTCTTACAGGCACTTTTAAAGGTCATAATTACTCGTGAAAGCACCGTAGTTGCCCACATACATTTAATTTGTAACTCTAACAGCCCTTTTCTACTTCAACTAATTGTTTCCGTCGTAAACTTGTTGTAGAATACAAATGACACAATTATCCATGCCATAGGAAGCCAGAGTAATCCGTTGCTTGTAATCTTCTAAATTAGATTCAACGGTAAATGAAACTGTAACTTGTTATGTTTGACATCTTGTAATATTATAAAATATTATTATGTAATTATTCACACTTATACTTTTGCTTGCTTAGCTCTTAAACAACATAAAACATATTTCATCTCTTTTTCTTTCTCGCTCTTTTGCCTTTATTGAAATCTTTTATCTCAACTTATTTTTTCGCTATTGAGAAAGAACAGTAAAGAAAGAGACTTCAATTTTATAACAGGATAAGTCTCACTCAACTGGAGCTTAAATGATGGATGTTTGTTACATAATTACGCCAGAACCGCTAATTGGATCTGGATGTTTGGCACAGATTTAGATTATGTCTCGAATAGCACAGACACTTACACATCAAAATTTCGACGAACGACAGCTAGTTTCACATAAAAAAAAACTCAATAAAATATCGAAACGTAAACTCAAGTGGCTTATATCCCACTTAGCTGCAACGCTCCTTTTATGGCCACACATTTAAAGTTTTTGTACTTCAAATAACTGCGATGGTTCCCGTGAATCCTGGAGGTAATTGTTACTATAATTTTTCTTTATGTCGTCAAATTATACCTCTGTGTTTATTACTGAGAGGTGTGTTTAGGGTTGTCAACTGTTCCTTTCTGGACGATGCACTCGGTTTATGGACGTAGAAGAAGTTTTGGAATTGGGGACATTTTAGATCTCATTAGAAAAAATATCTCTAAATGACGTCACCAATATTTAAGATATCAGTGGAAAAAAAATTGAAAACGAATCATAATGCTGATGAAAGCCATCGCATTCAACTACACTCGAGAGCAATGAATCCGGGTCACTTAAAGAATCCTAAAAATCTCGGAAACTAAAAATGCTAGGTTAATGCAATAAATTGTATTTAATAGACAATGTAATACTCCTTAAATGAAGGTATTAAAACTTCTTAGTTATTGTAAAGTTATATCATAAAAAAATCAAATTTGAAAAAGGGCCACTTTCGAAGATGGAACTACGAAATTACAGCATTTGGTTTTGCTTTTGTTTGTAATCTGTAATTTATGTGGGTACATAAACCATGTTGATAGTGCTCTATATTCATTATTCAAGCTGAAATTATGTCGCTTACGCCTGAAGAATGCACCAGAATACTTACAATGCTGGAAACCGGCCGGAGTCAGCGCGATACAGCCAGGACTGTCGGTGTGTCGCTGTCAACAGTACAAAGAGTTCTCCGACGTTACGAAGAAACTGGTTCTAACCTACGCAGACCAGGAACGGGCAGAACCAGGTGTACCACAGCACGAGAAGACCGATACTTGGTGACCACCATGCTTCGAAATCGCTTTCTCACAGGAACTGAACTCACAAATCAGTTTCGACGCCTCGGAGGAAGTAACCCAAGTGCATGGACAGTAAGACGTCGGCTTGCTGAATCTAACTTAAAACCCCTTAGACCTGCAAACGGCCCTAAACTGGAGCGTGGGCATCGTATTTCAAGACTAAGATATGCCCAGAGCCACGTAAATTGGAGTATTGAAGATTGGTCAAAAGTTATGTTCTCCGACGAATCAAAATTTATGCTCTACAAGCACGATGGAAGACACAGAGTGTATCGAAGACCAGGGGAAAGATTCAAGCAAGCATGCATCGAAGAAAAAGTAGCCTACGGTGGTGGGTCTGTACTTGTGTGGGCCGGAATTTCTTCTGAAAGTCGCACAGAGCTGGTGATCATAGAAAACGGCTCTTTAACTAGCGTAAGATATGTGGAAGAAATCCTCAATGATCACGTTGGTCCATTTATGGTCAATTTAGGTGAGGATGCTATATTTATGCATGACAATGCCCGACCTCATACAGGTAGGATTGTGAATGACTACCTTCAAGAGATGAACATTACTCGTATGGAGTGGCCAGCGCGCAGCCCGGATATCAACCCGATCGAGCATGCTTGGGACGAGCTAGGCAGATGCGTAAAACAACGAAACCCTCCCCCAATCACGCTTCGTGAGCTCAAAATTGCTCTCACAGAGGAATGGGAGAATATTCCCCAAAATCGTATAAGGAACTTGGTGTACAGCATGCCAAACCGCGTAAACGCAGTAATGAAAGCACGAGGAGGCAATACGAAGTATTAAAATTCAAGAAAATCGTAATAAAGTTCAAAAATTTCATGTTTCCTATTTTTTTTTTATAAGGAGAGATCAGCAGTTTTTTTCTGTATGTAATTTTGTGTTAATAAAATGTATGGCGACTCATATTTTTTTTACTTTCATTTAAGGAGTATTACATTGTCTATTAAATACAATTTATTGCATTAACCTATCATTTCTAGTTTCCGAGATTTTTAACATTCTTTATGTGACCCGGATTCATTGCTCTCGAGTGTATTAGACATAGGTGCAGTTTTCTACCAAGCCAATCAAAGCTCAAGAAAAATACATGGGCAGGTTTCGTTACCTGCCCGTGTATTCCGTAAATGAAATCGTTTTATAAAATTGATCCGACTAACATCTTCTTACAAAAGTAGGTACACCTTGTGGAGTGCAAGAAATTTTGAAAAAAATACACCCTAATTTCAAGCTCTCGACAACCCTAAAAGTGTTTCTAATGGCAAACTCATTAGTTTTTATCTCAGCGGCTAACACTAAAGAGACTCGCAAAAAAATATATTTTTCATCCCAATGTCTTAGCTACGTTATAAACTTATATCACCCATACAATTATTATTGTTGATAATAAAAGCGAGGATAAGGCCTCCCTCCGCAGATGTATCTTTTGTCGGTGACACGAGTGCCCAATTCAATTTAATTGGAGCAGTTCTCATAATACATCTCAGGGCTTAGACAAGTACCTCTGGTTTAGCAAATAATCTTACATGGATTATGTAGTATCGAACATCGATCAAGTTTCTTTTAATTACCTACTTAAGTTGGCTTTCCGTAATAAAGTGTTACAGACCACGTCCTTTCATCTAGTAATCAAATATGTTTAAAAGGGAGGCTGCAAGGAGCTTCCGACCTGATACCCCAAAATCATCGATTAAGTGTTAAAAACCATCTTTCGTCCTTCCAGTTTCGTCCAAGAGTTCTCGTGCGAGCCGCTAGATGGCGTGACGTTGCTGCTTGAACTCCTGCGCAACGTGCAGCTCAGCCAATCAGGAGAGGGCGCGCGAGGACCACCCGCTGTGAGGAGAAGACCACTGCTAGATGAATTAGCTTGCTTGTAAGTATTGTTTTTTTGGCATTCTTATCACTTTAGTCTTCCTGAAAAGATGGCCCAACTAAGGGATCATGTCATGGAATAAAAATCACGTAGTTCAAGTTTTTTGCGCCGAACTATATTTGCCGTACGGTTTATATTCCAATAGACTTCTTCGTTGGTCTTGTTATTGCAAGCCTCTAACACTCTGTTCTTTTTCTTGCAATCTTTCGTATTTTCAAATGCCTGTTTCTTTCCAGACAATGCCTATGGAGCTGCTGCAGCCGATACCCTGACTGCGTGCGGAGGCTGGTGTCTGGCTCCAACGGAGTGTACACCCTCACTGTCTGCATCATGTCCACTGTCAATAAATCTAGGGTTCTGGCGTTACAGGTCAGTCATATTTCTATTTGGTTTCTTTTCCTCTTATGCCTTCATTCCATGTTATTTTGAGTCAGTGCGTTTTTTCTTCAAATCTAGCCGATCACTGAATCAAATCAAATCAAATCAAATCAATCAATTTATTCGTAAATGTAGGTTTCATTACAATAGGATGTTATAATAAGATGGTCAGTTCGCTACATTTTACTCGAGAGCATACAAATAATAATAAATTTCGTGGTGTCGAACTAACAGACACAAATTTAAAATTAAATAAATCAAATACTTACATACTAACACACAATTCTTTACGTACTAACAAGCAATTACCGATGTCAAAATAACAATAACTCAATACAGTGTGCCTTAGAATATACTTAAATCTACAGAGAAAACACAAGAAACAATCACTATTTTAACAATAATTATCTGAACCAATTAAGAGAATAAAATCATTGAATGTCAAATATAATAATCTAAATGTCATAATCTAATAATCTAAATGTCACTGGTGTCCTCCATAAACTCAGCTATGGAGTAGTAACTTTTATGGATTAAAAATTGTTTCAATTTCTTTTTAAACATATTATTATTCAGATTTTTTATATGTCGTGGAATTTTATTAAAAATAACTGGAGCCATTCGATAAATACTTTTACGAAGGAGGGCTGTTTTACTGCGATCCACACAAAGAATGTTAGAATCCCTTTTCCTTAACCGTGGATCAGCTGGAGCTCTTATTTCGAAAAGCTGTGGATTTGTCTTAACAAACACTGCCACCTCAAAGATGTATAAAGACGGTAATGTTAGAAGCTTCAAGGATTCAAAATATGGTCTACAACTGTCTCTTGAGTGAAGATTACAAATAGCGCGTACGCATTTTTTTTGTGCGATGAAAACGTATTTATTGTCTGTTGAATTACCCCAGAAACCGACTCCGTATCTTAGAACTGATTCTACGTAGCTATGGTAGGCAATAAGCACAGCGTCACGGTTTACAAATTTGGACAGCTTATGAAGAGCAAACGCAAAACTGTTAAGTTTTTTACAAATTTCCTCAACAAGCGGTTTCCACGTAAGTTGACTGTCTATTATTAACCCTAAAAACTTTGTCATATCCGTTCTTGTAACCGAATGTCCATTGTGACTAATATTAACCGGTAGTTGTTGTCGTTGTCGCTGACTAAAATGCATTATACACGTCTTTTCTAAATTAATTTTTAAATTGTTCGACTCTAACCAATCTATAGTTTGCTTTAGCGTGTCATTAATTTCTTGTTCATAATCGTAGGCCTCATCTTTTTTTATCATTATTGTGCAATCATCAGCAAATAATACTGTTGGGTGATTGATACTTTTTGGAAGATCATTTATGTACACCAGAAATAGTGGGGGACTCAATACGCTCCCCTGAGGTACACCGTACTTTACCGTTCTAGGTTTTGACCGATATTTAATTTCACGCTTGGTTTTAATATTTACATTTGTTATTTCTGTGTATTGTTGCCGATTGCTTAAATATGATGTGATAAGATCAAGACCATTGCCGCGTATTCCATATCTTTCTAGTTTGTCGATAAGTATAGTATGATCAACATGATCGAAGGCTTTCGTCATGTCCATATACAGGGCGCAGATGGGTAGTGTTTTATCTACACTTGACATAATTTTTCCGAGAAAATCATAAATAGCAACATTAATTGACTTTTTTTTCCTAAAACCTTTTTGTTCATCAACCAGCACATCCTTACTTTCGAGAAAATTGTACATTCGGTGATGTATTATCTTTTCTATGACTTTCGAGAAAATTGGTAATAATGCTACTGGCCGATAATTTTTAATTGAAGTCTTCTCCCCTTTCTTATACAACGGCTTAATAATAGATACTTTAAGTGTATCTGGGAAGACTCCTTTTTCAAAACATAAGTTTACAATATGAGATAGTGGATGACAAATAATATGATGGACTTTTTTGATAATGTTTGTTGTTATGTTATCATTTCCTGTACTTGTAGTATTTTTGAGAGACTGAATCGTTCTCGATACTTCTTCTGGTGTAGTTGGAGTTAGAAACATCGAATGATTCAGTCTGTCTATTTGTGGCGGTAGTTTGCTGCAGCCTGGAGTAACTTGATCAGTGTAAAAATCATTGAATGCATTACAGATGTCTTTAGTTTTTATTATTTCTTGATTATCGTGAATAATTTTCGTTATTGGTTCATTAGGGAATTCAACTTTGTTGTCATTAATTATTTTCCAAGTTGCTTTACTTTTATTATTAGATGTTTTAATGTAATGATTATTTTGTACATACTTTGTGAGTCTTATAATTTTTTTATATCGAGCTGTATATGAAGTGTATATTGTTTTATTGTTCTCAGTTTTGGTTTTACGGTATTGCCACAGTAGTTTGCGTTTTATTTTGCTGCACGTTTTTATCCCAGTGGATAGCCATTTTTGCTTTTTATTAATAGTCTTTGTTACAATTTTTATAGGAAAACATAGGTCGTAAAAGATTTTAAATAAGTCTATGAAGTTGTCGTATGCTAAGTTTGGGTCATTTAGTTCATAAACGTCACTGAAGCTTAAGCTTGCAATACATTCAATAAACTTTTCTATATATTCACAAGAGAAGTCTCTTATTTCAATTTTCCACGAGTGAATTGCACACGTTTTTTTTACATTGCATCTCAATATTTGCGCAGTGTGGTCCGATAGCGCAGTCTCAATTACTTCTCCGTTGTTACCACGAGCATTGTGAAATATATTGTCTATACATGTGCCGCTAGATAAGCGAGTAGGTTCTTTAGTAAGTATTTTGAGGTTAAATCCGTAAACTGTATTTATAAATGTCTTGGTAACTTGATCATTTTTGAGAATATTTATATTGTAATCCCCGCAAATTATTATAGTTTTATTACTTTTCTTATGTGTAATAAGGGAGAGTAAATTTTCAAGCGTTTCGAAAAAAACAGAAAGATGGATCTTTTTATGAGTATTTTTCGGAACCCTATACATACACACGACAGTTACATTATGTTGCGTGAGTTCTATGCCACAGCATTCAATAATATTAGTTTTAGATAGCTTTTTTACTTCTCTTAGAACTTTGAACTCATGAATATTTCTTACTAAAATACATGCGCCACCTTTTCTTTTATCTCTATAAAACTCTGACACTCACACATCTGCTCAATGCCCCATATTTTATGCAGGGTAATATAGTACACCAATCTATGCAATCACGTCTACGAAGCTTTGATAGTAGCTAACTTAATTTAGCCTTGTATTTTTTTGTGTTTACTAAGACATGGCATTTATGTTTCTACTGGTCCTCATAATCACAACCACCTATTTTATATTGCAGCTCCTTACAAAAGCCTGCTATCCACCAGCGAAAGGCCACAGCATGGTTTCCGAAGCTTTATCCACCCTTCGCCTTAGATATGGCGAACCTGTTCGCTTCAGGTTCTTAGTGGGAATGCTGCAAAGTTCCGGAGGCTCTGGTGACCTGCAGGCAGCAGGACTGGCCTTCATCAATGCGCTTTTGAGCAGTGCTCCAACTCCTCAAAGGAAGCTGTACATCCAAGCTGAGTTGGAACAGGCTGGCTTTGATATTGTTACTTTGAAAAAGGTGAGAGAAAAGGGCGAAGCAGAAGCTTCTAAATAAGAAGGGGCATATGGGCATATTTTAATTTAAAAAAAAAATATTAAGTGGCACAAAAAATGCCCCGCACATCTTGACTCCACTTCCCCTGTTCTACTTTGGAAGAAAAACTGGTAATGCAGGGCAATGACTGATCTCAGATCTCATATGATTTTTAAATAATTTGTTTCCAAATAATTAAGTAAAACAAGAGAGTAGAGATACAATTCAATATTCGCTCTATATAGAATCGTAATGGCCTGTATATGTATCTGGTACGTTCTTTAATGATCCAAATGCCATCTGTAACTTAAGCTTCATATTATTTTCCCAGATGGTAGCCAAGCTGCCGAGTGTGAACGACCAAGTGACAAGAGAGATAGACGACTACGAGAAGCAGCTGATAGACATCGATACGCTGAGCGAGAAGGCGAACGAAGCGCAGAGAGAGAAGGACGATTTGAGGCACAAGCTGGATTTGCTAGAGAAGAGAGTAAAGGTAAGCTCAATATGATAGGAGAAATATAAAGAGTTGATGATCAACCTTTTGTAATTGAAGAGCTAGGAAAAATACTTATGCAACGACGTCAAATTCAAATTCATTTATTAATTTTGTGAACATAGGGTAAAAATATACAGATAACGTGTTCTCCATATTCTAGAAAAAATACTCCAGAACGGAATCATCTTCTTATGACTAACGTGACATTGAGAATTCGTACTATTATGTGTTTCCAATTTTCTTTTCGATGAGTCATCTTCTTGGCATCTAGAAAATTTTGTATCTTATCACGGCCAAACCTTTTTCGATTAAAAAAAGGTTAGGTTAGACAAAAACTCAACGTTAATATTTTTATTCCAATGTATTTCTTTATCTACACTTACAGATTCTTCAAGAAGAAAAGGGCATCCTGCTGTCCTTAGAGAAATGTTTGAAGGAAAAATGTTGTGAGCTCCAAGAGGAGGTATGCTCACTACGGTCTGAACATGGCAACTCCAACAGGAAGAAATCGTTTGCCATGAAGAACAAAAACTCTGTTCATAAAAATAGAGGTAATTTAAACACTACCACTGTGCGCGTCAAATTTGAACTTAGTTTGTTCAATCAAGATTCATATTTGTATAAAAAGTCTTCGTTCTTCTATTCATTAGCCACTCTAATCATCTTCATGTGTTCATTTTTCAGACGAATCGTCACCACCAGAAGACGAAGGTATCAGTTCCTCAGAGAGATCTCTAAGTCCTGAAGGTGATCCTCAAAGAGAGTCTATGGTCTACGAAGTATTCAACGTCAAAAACGAAACATTCGACCTAATGCGAAACAAACGTACTTTGCACAAAAAACTAGAATGCAAGAAGAATGATAAAAAATCATCGGACGAAGAAGATGAAACTACAATAGATGAAGTTATTCAAGAATTAAGAAACATAGTCAATCATGCTGAATCAGAGCAGTATGCTAAAGATTTCATAGATGATAGATCATCCAGATGTAATCAGACATCAGAAATCAACGTTCCAATCAACGCTCTAGAATGCAAAAAGCATAGGGACGAAAAAGAAGATTCTATTACTAGCACTAGACATAGCATACAGATAAAAGGAAAAGAAGATTTCCCGGACGATAGTGTTGAAGAGGACCAAGAGTCTGAAATAATTCCAAGCAAAATACTACCCCACCCACCTAGAAAGGCTAAGAGCCTGTTACACTTATTTGTCCCACCAGTAGTAGACCAAGGATTGGTTTACAAACCTCCTGACCTTTACGATGATAACTTTTATTCAAGTGACGAAGGATCTGATTCTTTACTAAGCGCTTCAAAATATACTAAACCAGTTAGCAAGAAACCTTCTGGTTCTAGCTTCGATTTTCACGAATGTCGGGCTGTATTCAACTCTATTACTGATAGAAATAAAGAAGAAGGTAGAACTAAGCGATCTAGAACTCGTTCTAGGGAAGAAAGTAGGAGGACGGCTATTAAACGAAGTGAGTCCTTTCAAAATTCAGAGAAAGGATCTCGCCAACGGGAGTATATAGACAGTATGTTTTACGCAGAAACGCACACTCCCATAATCGGTTCAATGTCTGCTTTGCAAAGATCCAATTCTAAATGCAGTCGTGTTGATGAAATAGTTAACTTGATTGAGTCTAAGAAATTGACTAAAAGTTTAGACAGGATCGATGAAGGTCTAAACTCAATGGTGGATATTGTGATGCTCACTGAACCCAGAAAGCCCATCTGGCCGTATGAGAGGAGACAAAGGTCCTGTTCTAGGACCAGCAGTGATGGAGGAAATGAGAGCCCTTTGATCCCTGTCACAAGATCAAACAGCAAGCTTACCGACATCCATCGCTACGACAGGAAATCCAGTCTTAAGGATGATATTCACAAAATAGACTCCCAGAAATTTTACAAGACCCAGCCTAAGCTGAACGCTGGTATCGACCAAACTGGCTTCAATAACTCCACTTTTCTGGTGAAACGGGGTCATAGTAATGCTGGTTTTTATTCTGGACCCCATATGCTAAGAGACGCTCCTGCTAGCATGACTAGTCTTGTAGTGACTGGCACCCACAGTCATGCAGACTTGAAAAGAACTCTTTCCCCAATTGGGTCGAATTCAAACAAATTCGGTATTCATAAAGTAACTGATATGCCTTCAGGTTTGTACTAATAGGTGCTTCTATTGTATGTTTTCGGAACCAACGATTAATTTAAGTGTTTCGTACCTAATTTTATGACTAGTGCAATATAGCCCTTTAGGATGAATTAACGTGTTAGTGAAAGTCGGTCATGAATCAAAATTACATTTTGATTTGTATCTTCTTGTCCAAAATGAATTGAGAGTTGTTTGAATGCTGATTTTTAACGGACTTTTGGAATGAGTGAAACCTCATTGTTGTTGAAGTAAATGTAGACCTTCCATAATTTTATAAGTGTAGGCTCATCTGCTAATTTATTTGTTAGATATTTAGCGATTAATTTTATTATGTATCTTGTTAATTTTGTTTTTTAGCAAAATTGGCTTAAGATCACGATGTCACTGCTGCAAGTTTATTACTGATTTTTTTTATTAAATATGCAATATTCTGTCTACGAAAAATAAATCACAATTCGCAATGTTTACCTTTGTTATTTAAAAATCTTCGTACAACGGACTCTAACAGCTCCTCTAGGTTATATCTAAAAGTTTCCGATGTCGGCAGGCGGTTCGTAATCTGTCGGACGAGTCTGTCCGAACCCTTACCTATATGGGAGATGATGAGCTCCGTTATTTACCCAGTCTTAGTCTCAGACTTAATATACCTCAATTTAATATTTTTATTTTATAAACATATTGGTCTACTATCAAATTACCTTATTTACTCGTTGTAAATAACTCTGTTTATCAATTTAAAACGTAGCGTTTTCTTGTATTTACATTATTATTGTAATAAAAACATGTAAGCATAACTTTTTATTTTATTTGTTTATCTTCTCTCGTTTATTGAATTATTGAAAGAGACATACTGGTTTCCCAGTGTTTCAAAAGTACAGCGCTATCTTAAACTTTTGATACAATTTTTCTAAGGTTTCTGTATCCAAAGTTCTAAAATGGAGGTGGAAATAATAAAGTAAATAATAATAATTCATTTTATAAACAAGTAACTTACATAGTAGTGAATCACTGGTGTGTGTGGTAGGTACTGAAACACCTGTATTACAGGTCACCAGGTTTCCACTCAGAAAGCATTTTACATTCATCATTGTTTGGTACCAAGATTAAAGGTTGGTTAGCAAATTAAAAGAGAAAACAGTAACATTAGAGAAATATAAGAACAAAAAGTTTTTGAATAATTACTTTCATGGTGTAGGTGTGTGTGTGTGTGTGTGTATGTATGTGAAAGTGTGCGTGTGCATAAGTGTGTGTAGGTGTGTATGCGTATGATGTACCTGTATGTTGTAGGTTAATTAAGCCAAAACCTGCAACAGACCTTCTGTTGCAGTATATGACTGCTGAAATAGCCAGTCACCAGTAACCAATACCAGCCAGTGGTATTGGTTTAGGTGGTGCACAGATAGAATGTTGTGAATTTTATTATAAAGGTATGGTCCGAGGAAAACAAAGAAACGCCGGCTGAATGGTGTTTTGGTTGGGAAAGATATGGCAACAAGGCGGCTTCGACGCACTGTTCCCGGTGTGTCCTGTGACAGAGAGTGCTGTTTGATGACTGTGGCCAGAATAAATAATTGTCTTACAGTCAGCACTTGGCAGTACTCGTACAGTTCAACTGTGGGAAAAAGGCGTGTTGCAATAGTTTAAAATCGATTGACACAGCGCCTGATAGACCATCTTCATAATGTCTGCACCTGCGGATTTGCGCAATTGCTTAAATATATAAATGAGCTCTCGTACACGGTTGGAGAGGTGATCGATATATTTTTTGAATGTGAGATGACGGTCTATCACGACGCCGAGATACTTGACGTGTGCGTCTTTGTCTATACTATAGGTGTTATCAGTAGTAGTCATTTGAAAGAGTACATCAGATGGCATTGCGGTATTGCAAATGTAGAAGTTGAGCAACTTGGTTTTGGAGACGTTAAGGGTGAGTAAATGTTTGCTAAGCCAGTCACTTATAGCATTAAAGCCTCTCTGTGCAAGGCGATACGTTTTAGGCCAATTGTTCGAAGAAAGTACAAGTGCTGTATCATCCGCATAAGAAAATATCGTCCCATTTTCAATAACAAGATTACACAAATCATTTATATAGCATAAGAAGAAGCTCGGTCCAAGGATGCTACCTTGGGGCACCCCGTAAACAATTGGCATCTCAGAACTAGTGTGCGACTGTATTTTTACACATTGGGTTCTTTCGCTGAGATAGCTCTGAAATAGACAACTGAGTGCCTCTAATCCCCATATTCTACAACCTTTTTAAAAGGATTGGGATCGAAACCGTGTCGAATGCCTTTGCAAGATCCAGGAATAGAGCGACAAATTTTAGTTTTTTTTTAAATGGTCACCACCATTTAAAAAAAACCAGAATGGAAGTTTAATAGGGATCTACTCGCAGGACCTTTTCTCAATTGTTTAAATGATTAGGAAGTCACGTGGATATTTGACCAGTACCCCAGTTTAATCACCTCCATACTTTTTAGCTGACACATTTCGTCCTGTAACTATACGCGGGATTCACTCCAGTTTGAACAGGGCTTAAAAAGAAAAAAAAATCATCTTCCTGGTTCTTTTAATCTTATGGCATGACTCAGTCTAAAATAATTTCTACTTAATGCTAAGGTATTACAGTAGATTATAAAACCGATTATAATCGGAAACCCTGATTGCAAAAACTGATGTAATGTCACGATTTTTGTTTATTACGCCGAATGATTCATTCTAATGATAATTAGTATACAAAGGAGTGGTTTCATGATTTTCGCCAAAGATAAGGTTTTCTTACACACGTGGTGGTTTGTCTTTAGTTCTACGTATATTGAAGAATAGCTTTAGCAAAACATATCAGCAGAAATAACGCGGCAAAAATATTGGCGTGTAAACGACTGCCATGCTTTTCAAATTATTAAAATCTCATGCTGAAAATTACGTCAATTTACTCGATCCGTGGGCCTAGCTCGAACGCGAGTTCGAAAAATGTTACAAAAATTCTAGTATCATCTATTCATTCATATTAATTTTGTTTGTAGCATAGAATAGTTACAAATAAAAATCCTTCGATTTTACATTGGGCTTACGTCTGGCGTTCGTGATAGGACCTTTGCACTGAACCTGCGTCATGGACAACTCCCTCTTATTTTTAAAAGGGAGTTCCCGAATCGCAAAGCTTCAACATTTCTAGACGGATTATTTTATCAATTTGGCGTTGTCGCCGAATCAATAATCTAAATCTGTAAGTATTTTGCTAATCGCAACTTTTCATACCATTAACATTGATATAATTTACGGAATTAAAAAAGATAGATGGGTAACTCTGCAAATAAAGTACTTCGTTAATAATAAAGATAGACAACACAGATTAATATTGTTAATACTTTAATCTTACAGTCGAAACCAAAGAACAAAACGTTATAAGGAAACTTGGATGTCACTTAAACGCAGCGAACACCAATGTGAGGTCTTTGACCTACAGAATATAATAATCTTAAAGTAATGGTTCGGAAATAAGCTTACAAATAAACAATACTTATGCATCAGAATCCTTATACCACAATCATATTTATACTATTTATAATAATCAACCGAATCACTGCTGACTATCAGTTTCCTTCAACTTAGGAATCAGATTGCTTAAATAAATTTGCTCCTTAGCGTCGATACCCCAGATGAAATCGTAATGGTTGAAAGACTCCCTTTCGGCTTTGTATACACCTTGTACGTTAGGTAAGGCGTCAGCAAGAAGAAGTAGGTCCTGGAAGTGGACTTCATTGTCAGCCTGGCCGTAGTGTAAGTATGCTGGCGTGGTGACCCTGTTCAAGTCGTATGCTGGAGGGCTCATTCTACCGTAGACAGCCAAGTTCTGAACGGGCGTGTTGTGGTTGTACCGACGGAAGGCGTCGAAACGGATTGTCTGGCCGTAGTGGGCCACTTGGCGGACGGAGGCGCCGGCAGGTGCGTGGGCAAGGAACAGAGGAACCATGGTCTAAAAGAAGAGAAAAATGCATGAGTATGAAAATTCATAGTCTTACAAGTTTTTGGAGATTAGTCTTTAAAGTTTAGGTTACTCACAAAAACATAAGCTTTACTTTAAATTAGCTTAGTTTTCAGCTTGAAAAAGCTATTTCCAACAGAGAAACGGTGAATATACTGTGTGAAAGATTATATGGCTAAAAAGGGGGTGACATGCTGCTCCTACTAATAACGATGATAATGATACCCCATAATATAACTGAAATTAAAGATACTGTTTAGGCTTTCACGGTTTAAGAGAAGATATCCCGTACGTGATAGTATAAGTTTTGAAGTTAAAGATACTCACAGCATTGTAAGACTCTCTCTGTGATAATCCAGCTAAGATATCGTAATCGCAGAGAGCAGCGAGAGCGTCAGCTGGGGTTCCGGAGCAGAAGTTCTCTTTGAACCACTCCACGAAATCATTTTGGCCGAAGATTTCACCTTGACCCATGGCGAAGGCAGCAGACTGTAGAAGAAACAATGATGTGAGAAACCTGCTATGTCCCGCGGTATTTCAAATCTCAAAACTACGTCACATTCTAAAAACGTTTTTTTTTTCAAACATCCTCGTTCATTCGCCATTTATTATTATCATAAATGATTGTTAATTGATTTTAATCAAAGTCAACGTGACTCTAATTGCAAAAACCTAACCTAATTATTGCCTACGTAGTTGATATTCAAAACAATAAAATAATTATCTCCAATGATAATCTGCTAATTTCCTTTACGTTTTACTATTTGCAATTTATGCCAGACTACGAGTATCAATCAGACAATCTGCTAATGACGGGTACAGCGATGGTTAGGTGATTTAATCGTACATTTTTCTAACGACTACCGACTGATTAATTATTGTCATTGTGGTCCACATTGGCTTTAGATCGAAACAACTGGAAGTAATGGCGAGAGGCCTTGCCTAGCAGTAAGATGATGCAGGCTAACAGTATCAGTATTATAGTACTGTTAAAAAAATAAGTATTTTTTTATATCATGAGTTCTAAGAGGGAAGCGAGGTCTTTGCTATGCAGCGGGTCAAGATATACTCATAATGATAATATGGAGGGAAGTGGAAATTATGGTTTTTATGCACCTTCGCTATTCTTTTCCGATTAATTTCGTTGCAGGATCCAAGACAGTTAAATTGTTTCTCTGGGACTTTGTCAAGTTTTATTGTCTCGGCGCTTTACTCGGTCTGTTGATTCTGGCTTAGAGAAGTTACTGTGGTTTGGGAATAGTGTGACGGGCTTGTCCCAATTTTAAGGCTCATGATGATGATGATCAATTATCCATCAAAACGAGATAAAATACTAACCTCAATGACACTTTCAAGAGGCGCCAAAGACTTGAACATAGGGACTTCGTTGTGTGTGAAGAACGAAGCAGGAGCCAAGCCGTGGAAGGAGAGGAACTTGTCATTGTACTCTGGTCTCAAAGAATTGAGAACCAAGAAAGTAGTTCCGCCCTGAGAGTGACCGACGTAGTGGAGCTTCTCTTGTCCTGTGTTCTCGAGGATGTAGTCGATGAAGGCAGGGAGATCGTGGTTGCCGATCTCGTCCCAGCTGAACCTCCAGAAGCTTTGTAAGAGCCCATTGTCGTCAGGGTCGAGGGTGGTATGATTGCGGGAGTAGTAGTTGCCACGGGCATTACCAAGCCATACGTCGTAACCGGCCTCAGCCAGCAGGTAAGCTGTGAAAAGAGACATCATTTAAAGAAAAAGAAATTTCAATAAAAAGTAGGTAAGTAAAGCAAAGCATGTTGCATAAGGAAATTTTCTCTTGGTTATAGACAAGGGAGCCACTGCACCAAGTTACGCTAGTGTATACAAAATAGCATGCTCAGACAAACCAAAACCGAGCAAAAATATAATGCCGGTTTCCTCACGATGTTTTCCTTCACCGTTTTTGAGAGCAGTGGTGATGAAATAAATTACACAAAGTAATGTGCCTGCCTGGGTTCAAGCCCACGTCTTACTGTTCGTAAGTCGGGGCATTGGGCCACCGCTGCTCTCCTTATGATATGAATGGAAATAATTCTACATTATGTTCTTGAAATTTAAAGATTACTGTATCAACAATCACAGCAAAGGTACACATTTAAGGATAATTTCAAATCAGAAACCAATTAAATACCAGATCGATCTTGCCAAAATGTCTACCGTCCATGTTTGGTTGATCGATCTTAATCAACACGTAAAGACGATGATATTAACCGATTATTACTTGATATAATATACTGATTATTAGATTGTTCATTTAATATTGATTATTAGCAACTTATTTGTCATCTTCGGTGAATGTTTGCTTGGGTAAGTCTGATCGGTGAAGTAGATAAAATATGGCTGGTTAAATGAGTCATGTAACGCGTTTTTTTAATTTTTATTCGTGGTCTATACAACTGGCACCTGTACCTACTGTAGAGCAAGAGCGATTTCAGTGTGTCAATAAATAATTTTGGAATTGGCGTTTTCAAAACGTTTCGAATTTCTACAATGGGTTTGACCAGAATTGACATACACGTTTCGATAGCTTATGTCAATAATAAACATTTTCGCTGGAAAAATGGCACGATGCATAAGCCTTAGGTTTTTGTTTTAATGCATTTGTTATTTTTTGATAAAGGTAAGCGTCAAAGGCAAGGGACAATGCACGGTCAAACTTATCACAATTAAACATTTCGGGGTAAATGGCGTTATCATGTTTAATGACCATGTGAAGTGCAGACGTTTTGGGGGATTGTCGTCATTTTGGCGTCCAAAAAGTGCTGCTTTTCAGCCTAACATCCCATTCTACTATTTAGAGATCGACCGCAAGTTATCAAAGGGGATTTCCTATCCCAGCGTTGAACATTACAATTTGCATCTTGTTACCTCTAGCTACATATTCATTTATGTTGGATGAAAATAAAATACTCTGCGCTGGCCTTGAGCGTCGTAAATACAACAACAATAGCTTCAATAATCCCGAAAGCGACTAGATTTTGATTTATTTAAGTGACTCACAGCGACACCAGCCGTGTCGCTCCTGTGCCATAGCTTCTACGCGGCATTGCCGCTACGGTTTTGCGTTAGCGGTTTGTGGTTTAGCACAAATGCTGTTTTATCTTACCATGGGGCCGCTTTTACTTTTTTAAAGCGGTTTTTTAGCAAAACGAAAATAAAAACGATAGCCAATTAATCATTATAATCAATTGCAAGCATAAGCCTGCACGCGGCTTAAGTTTGCAATTGATTATAATCTTGGCTGATCGTAATTGTCATCATAATGATACGTGATTTTGATTTATTAATTATTAAACTTTGTACGGGTAATTATTGTGATAATGTCATCATTTTGGAATCTACATATAAGGAGAATAATGTTTCTGAACAATCTGTTAAGTAGATTTTGATACTTTGAAAAAGTATGCTTTATGGTAATTTTCGATCTATGATGCAGAATATCTATTGTAAAATTGGACCCCTAAAAATAATAAGGAAAGTCAGGGCTTGATTCAAAAAGCGGTACTTCTGGACACAGCTCGTATTGTTAGGAGGTTCCTCTGTCTGGAGCCCTGACTGCCGGTAGCTTGGACCCTGTTCCCGATACCGGTGGGCTACAATTTTTTATATTTTTAAATGTTCTTTTATAGATTTTTTCAATATTAAAATTCAAAAATGTAAAAAGTTTGTAAAAAGATGAATTAAGGAATAAGGAATGTAAAATTTTCTCAGTCTTGTAACGTTACTAGACCGTTGAACCAGCTCAGACAAGTTTCAACCGCTACCAACACGTTTCGTTTTTCTATCTATCTTGGATAAAAATAAGCTTTTCGTTGGCTTATCAGTCCAATACATTTTTAACATTTCCGTCATCCTTATCGCATAGAATCTCACTTTGTTTGGGACTAAGTCTTCTGGTTCTCTATGTCTGTCTCTGACTGGAACTTTCGGTTTAGTTCGAATTGTGTCGAGCTGACCTGAACATGATTCAGCAATGGTAGATGCTCGACGAAGTTTCTTTACTAGGACGACCCGTATGAAAACCAAATATGTGTACTTAGAAGTTGCTTCGGGTCTTCTTTGTTGTTTCAACAAAAATACTGTCAAATCAAAGATGATGGGCACTTCTAGGGCACAGAAGTGCCCATTGAATGATAATGAAATTGATAGGATTATTAACAGAAAACTCACCTAGAGCATTGCCAGGGCCTAAGACGATGAAATCTGCGGAAGAAGACAAGAGTCCGTGCATCACAAAGACGACGGGTCTCTTGACAGTAGGGTCATTGTTCTCGTATTTGCCGTGGGGGATCCTGTGGGCTTCCAAGATGTATCCATCGGAAGTCACCACTTTGTGGACTTCAA
This sequence comes from Eurois occulta, assembly GCA_950022335.1. Lineage (NCBI taxonomy): Eukaryota > Metazoa > Arthropoda > Insecta > Lepidoptera > Noctuidae > Eurois > Eurois occulta. The sequence continues at coordinate 18,481,698 of OX465485.1, read as the reverse complement.
TAGGGTAGCCGTATTTGGCAACTAGGCCGGGCTGCAAAGAAACAGATATTTTAGAGTACTGTGCTATGCCTGAAAAGTCCTGGTTTGCTGAGTATAGTTTTTGAAAGTACTTAATAAAAAATTAGGTGCAAGCATTTCTCAAACATATTTTAAGTCATAATTGCGCAATACACTTGCAATGACTTTGAAAGTTTTGGTAGACAAAGTAAGTACTCATTACGCATGCGGTACGGAGCAGGCACGTGTGAAATAAACCTACCTACCCTGCCTATTCCACAAGCAATGGATTATTGACATCCAATTCAACTTAAAAAAAAAAAAAAAAAACGTTGCTCTACACTAGGAATTTCTCCTGTATCGTGGGTGCGTTTACAAACATTTAAACTCACACACACTAACAGCCAGACCCGGAACAACTATCTGTAGGCCATGCAAATATTTGTTCCGTGTGGGAATCGAACCCGCAACACGGCACAGCAGTCAATCGCTCAGCCACTGCGCCAACCGTGCCGTCTATCGCCGTAAGAGCTTAACAAAATAGTGTTATAGCAAACGGCTCACAAAAATCAAAGAGTGATGACGTTTCACAAACTATCTAATTAGCACAAAATATTAAACTTTAATTAATTTGGGTCTTCCTGAATTAGTCCCAAATATAAGGACTATTTTTATTACAGTTCCTTTGCACAATGTAACTTTCAGAAAAAAACTGTTTGTCCAGAAAACACTGTATATGTTTTTTTGGCACAAAACTATTTTTGGCAAAATTCCCAATATTTAAACTGTCCCTTACCGCATCTAACTGCGAATCCTCTTCAATGTCTGTTGACATCCGTAAAGCCGGATCGGCCTCAATGATAGTTCTAGCATGATCGGCATGGGGAGCCTTTCTAGCTGATATAGCGGAAACCGCCAACGCGACGAAAAGTGTAAATTTGAGCACCATTTTTGCACGCTAGTGATCTACTGACAATTTTTAACTGTTTCAGCCGTCTTTTGTACCAATCTTATCGCTTCTTCATCAATATTATCTATAGATTAGCCAGCCGGGATTTTTTATTGTTTAGAAATTGTACGGGTGTTATTATTATTGGTTAATACTGATTTGTTTTTGAATTTGATAATTTTGATATATGTATTATTTTTGAGCAGGCTCAAAATGTGTTAGAAAGGTAATATCTGCATAATATATGGTTACGTGTATGCTTTTTTTATAGTTTGAACTAATTTTGGTATATGAACAAAACAACCACCTTTGATTAAATATAAAAATGCCGCAAAATGTAAAATTAAGCTATATACAATCCATACTTGGTAAAGTCAGTTAAAAACCGAAAAAATATCTATGATATGTTCCGTTTTATAAAAAAAAGACATAAGTGCGATTTTAAAGTATTAACAACATAATTATAGAGTTATGAATAATTATGAAAATGAATGCATTTCCTTAAATACTTGACAACTACAACATGCGGGTCGTAAAAATAAATCTATTGTGTTTACAGGAAGGTTTATGCAAGTGTTAGTAGAATTAACGATCCTCCTCTCTTATGGTACCTACCAGGCCCGAAGGCACCTAAGAAGACGATTCCTGCCGGCGCCGGCGCCGAAATATCGGGAACTCAAAACAGTGGACATGGTAAATATCCGTTTCTAGTGTTAATGATAATGTTAGCGAACATGACAGTTAAAAATCAAAATATTTTTATTTCACATAGGCCTACATGGGCACTTTTGAAACGTCGACAAAAAGGTGCACGGTTCGGGTTGGTCGTTTCCTATGGAGAAGAACCGGCAAGAAACTCCATGGTTACTCTTTTAAAATGATTAGTTTTACAATATTATCATGTTACAGCATTAGTACTCAAGTATGGGGGGACAGCATAGGCCCGACAATAAGTCGTTGCTTACTACACAAGAAAAACGGAAAACAAGATAAGAGGTTAACAAAAGTTAACACACATCTAGGAATCTACAAGGCCTACACTGTTCACACATTCACAAACAATCGTTAAAAAGAATCTATACAAAGGCAAGAAAATATCATAAAAGACTAAATTAAACAAGTGACAAAAATATTGTCATCAGTGCTGCAACTATTCTGAACAAAGGGTGTTTAAGTGATGTGATAACCATTGTAAAAAAAGAAAAAAAAACCATTGTAAATTAAAATGAAAAGAGAGAAAAAAAAAATTGATTGAGAATAGTTAGAGACATCCACATATTTGTGCTGTTTATGAGCTACCAGGGAAGCCGCATGCGCAGAAGGAACTAAAGCCAAACCTCTTTATCTTCAACGTAGTCCTTGATTTTGTAATATGCTTTTTTAATAAGGACACGTTTAATGTAATTTTTGAACTTTCCATCGGTCAGTTCTATAACTGACTTAGGTAATTTGTTATAAAAACGTATACTGTTAATAAGAAAAGACTTACTAGTTTTTGTTAACCTGAATTTGGGTATTACAATTTCGTGTTTACTGCGTGTATTAATATTGTGGAAGTCGCTTCTAATTTTGAAAAGCCCTCGGTTTTTGCGGACATATAAAATACATTCTAGGATATAAAGGGAAGGCAGAGTCAGTACATCGATCTCTTTAAATTTTTCTCTGAGGGACTCGCGAGGACCCATTTTATAGATCGCGCGGACTGCCCGCTTTTGTAAAATGAAAATTGAGTCATCGTCTGCCGCCGATCCCCACAGCAGAATGCCATAAGACATAATACTGTGGAAATAAGCATAGTATATTAACCTAGCTGTAGCTGCATCAGTTAACTGCCTTATTTTCCTTACTGCATATGCAGCTGAGCTTAACCTACCCGAAAGAGTTCTAATGTGCGGTCCCCACTGCAATTTTGAATCGATAGTAATCCCTAGGAATACAGTTTCCGCTATAACATCAAGTTTTTTGCCGTCAAGATTTAAATTTATATCCCGTTGAGGTACATTTGGTAAAGAGAATTTTAGACATTTTGTTTTGTTCGCATTCAGTAAAAGATTGTTAGCTGCGAACCATTTCGAGAGAACAGTTAGACTTTCGTTGGCATGTAAGACATCCGTATCCTTTCTATCTATTTTAAAAATTAGCGAAGTGTCATCAGCAAATAGAATTATATCCGATAATTTGGCCATCATGTAAGGGAGATCATTAATGTAAACAAGAAATAGGAAAGGCCCGAGAATTGAACCTTGGGGCACGCCCATCTTTGCTAGAGACTCGGAGGACGTCGCCCCATTTACATTTACTTTTTGCTGCCTGTTTGATAAATATGAGAGAACAAGATCAGCAGCTTGTCCACGAATTCCGTAGTGGTGTAATTTACAGATCAGTGTGTTGTGGTCGACGCAGTCAAACGCTTTTGAGAGGTCACAGAAAATACCAATGGCATCCTGGGACTTCTCCCAGGATTCCAGAATGTGACTGATGAGTTTTACACCCGCGTCTGTTGTCGACCTACCCTTCGTAAAACCAAACTGTTGACTATGCAGAATCCCATTTGAGTTGAAGTGAGACAGCATCTGGTCCAGCATTATTTTTTCATAGATTTTACTCAATGCTGGAAGCACAGATATAGGTCTATAATTAGAGGGGTCACCCTTACAACCCGATTTGAATATTGGTATTACTTTACTATGTTTCATTAAGTCAGGAAACTTGCCGCTATCCAAACATTGATTGAATATGCCAGTTAGGAGAGGAGCAATAGAGTCAATAATATCCCCAAGAACTTTGACGGATATCCCCCATAAGTCTTCAGTATTTTTTATGTTTAGACTTTTGAATGCATTTATTATTGTATCAATACATATTGGTTTAAATTTAAAGTTTGGAATGTCCTTACTAAGTTTTCTTTAAGAAGTGCTTCAGCTAATTTAGATGAAGAGGGGAGAGATTTCGTAACCTCTAACGGAATATTGGTAAAGAAATTTTCTAGAGTCTCAGCGACTTCTAGCTTATCAGAAATAGTTTGATTATTTATTTTCAAAGACAATTCATTCTGATCTCGTTGTTGTGTCTTTCCGGTTTCTCTATTAATCACCTGCCACACGGTTTTTATTTTATTATTAGAGGTACCAATTTTGTTGACTATTAATTGAGATTTTGCTTGAGCGCAGACACTTTTGAATATTTTTGAATAGCTTCTAACATAAGTGTGAAAAGCTTGATCTGAAGTCAGAGATTTTTCGTGGTATAAATTATATAGAATATCTCTGCTTATCCTTATTCCCGTAGTAGCCCATTCACTAAATTTAGATTTGGAATTAACTTTAACTGTTTTTACAGGACACGTTTTATTAAATTCTTGACAAACTGTAGAAAATAATGTACCGTAATTTATATTGGGGTCCTTTGAATCAAAACTAGCGTTAGATAGATTGCAAAGAACATTATTTTTAAACGATTTTAATTTATTTTTAGTAAGAGGTCTTAATCGAATTGTTTTGGCTAAGGTTAACTTTTTGTCTAACTCAAAAGATACAAGTTGACCAGTATGGTCTGACCTAACACCACTAATTAAGGACGAATCTTTTACTTTACAATTAGTAAATACATTATCTATGCATGAAGTTGAAGTTGCTGTTATTCTGGTTGCTTCATTAAATAAAAAAACTTATAGTCTTGTAGTTTTTTTTTAATAGCCTGTACTGTCCCACTGCTGTGCAACGGCCTCCCCCAATTCCTTCCATTTGCTCTTTTCCCGTACCTCCTCGAACCAGCCCTCGCAGTACGCATCCAGATCGTCTCGCCACTTCTTTCTGGGCCGGCCTCGGCGGCGCCGCGCGCCGTCGGTTTTCCGGCAACCAACGTGTGGAGACTTCACCTGTAGAGTTAGTGAGGTAAAAATCCCACACTCCCCGATTTTATTCCCAACGATTGGTCGTCTTTGGAAGGTTTATCCCCGAAAACAAAAGGGGTAAGGCTGCGTTATTGGAATTAAGTGCTTAATTAGATAGCAAGAATTAGCGTAGGCTAAAATTAAATTAGTCATGGATACAAATAGCACTGATATTGGTTTAATCATATTTCTATTAATATCTTCGTTGGCCAGATATGTTGTTGTGTTTTAAAAATTACGATCATTATGTATTTTCATTGAGTTTAGTACTTTTTCGTATTTTGATAGCGATAAGTACAGAAACATACTCGAACTGGATATAAACCTATTCTCCTTCTTACGTTTTTCTTTCTTTACATTATTTTCGCTCATTCAGAAGTAAATTTACACTCAGCAGCAAAACTGTTATTCATAGTATGTTAATGTATGTGGAGGAGCTCGTGGTTTGATAGTAACAGGCAATCGGGTCGATCTTTAGGTTAAGCCTTGCTTGCCTAGGTTGGTCTGTGGATTTAGACCTTATTACATACCAAGTTTCCTCCGTGCCTCGGAAAGCACGTTAAGCCGATGGTCCCGACTGTCATTTGTAGATCTTTGACAGTCGTTAGGTAGTCAGTGGCCCGAAAGTCTGACAACCAGTCTTACCAATGATATCGTATTACCCTGTAGACCAACTGAGTTGTGAAGGTCAGATAAGCAGTCGCTCCATGTAAAATATTGGTATTCAGCTGCATCCGGTTAGACTGGGAGCCGACCCCGACATAGTTGGGAAAAGGCTATGCAAATGAAAAATGAGTATATTAATGTAAAACAAAGTTACTGCTGCAGTTTCACGAAATGTCCCATACTGCTGCTCTAAGCTTTCACGGTTTAAAACTAAACTTATACTGTCATATATAATCACGGAAGATAACCCGTCAGTGACAGTATAGGTAAGTTTAATGTCACATATCTCAAAATAGCCAAATGTCAAATCTTATTCAAACCATTTTTTTTATCTTTTTCAGAATTTTCGTCCTCTTACTTTAGAAATTAGAGTGGAGACACGGTGTTTGCGGCTTTAGAAGCTAATAGCTCATCAACCATCGACTTTTAAATAAAAGTATTTGAGGAACCTCGATAACATTTTTAAGAGCTGTCGATAGATACAGCTGTTGTATATGTAGATTTTTTTTTCAATGTTCAGTTAGATGGAGTGTATGGAGCAGGGGTGTTACCGAAGTGGTTTTATTAGAACCAAAGTCGGAGTCGAAGTTTTTAAATTTGGTTTGTCAGATTTGGAACCGGCATTGGAGTTGGATTCGCAGCTGGTGGCAGAAGAGATGAGCGATAAGGGCAGAACTGATTTAAAAAAAAAATTAAGAAATATTTCGTGAGCGTCTTTAATTTCCCATAGGATACAGGATATTTACCATGTTTACTATTTGTTTTGAATTCCCGATATTTCGGCGCTGTTGCAAGCACCATACCATAATCACGGATAAACTGTTAATGAGCAGACTAATCGGTCTACCCTCTTTCTTGTTCGGTTTTAATAGTAAACATGGTAAATATCCCGTTTTCAGTGTTAATGACAATGTTAGTGACCATTTCAGTCTAAAATATATAAGTTCATTTAAAAACAGTTTACACTTCGCCGTATTAGCACAAACTTTAATGAAGTAGTTCCAAATAAATAAATAAATAAATATCCCTGGACATTTTCACACAGCACCATCTAGTCCCAAGCTAAGCAACTTAATGCTTGTGTTATGGTAGCTAGATGGCTGATAAACACACTTAAACACTTAATTTAACACTTAATTTTGGATTCATTGTTCAAATGAAAAACAGATAGAGAACTTTAATTGAAACACCGCATAAAATAAAACAAATTATCTATGTATATTGCGTAACCACAAATGGAAGAGTAATCGACGACAGAAGAGCCTGGGGAGGCCCCCCTCCGCACCGTGCGGAATGCATAAACCTGTTCGTACATGTTGATCACAGCCACCGTGCGTCGCCACCGCTATCTGCAATGCTTCGACTTCAGATCAAAACCTCCGATTCAAAAGTATCGGACCCGAAATCGGAACCGGAGGTGATAACACCTCCGGTTCCTCAAGCACAAGTTCAAACTTGTCGAGGTGGGGGTTGAAGCTCCGTAACCTCCCTAGTATGGAGGGCCTCCCTTTTTTAGGGTTCCGTACCCAAAGGGTAAAACGGGATCCTATTACTAAGACCGTCGTCCGTCGTCCGTCGTCCGTCTGTCACCAGGCTGTATCTTATGAACCGTGTGAGTTAGACAGTTGAAATTTTCACAGATGATCTATTTCTGTTGCCGCTATAACAACAAATACTAATAAACAGAATTCGTGCGCGAGTCCGACTCGCACATGGCCGGTTTTTTTTTTTAATTTCATCACTTTTGTGTAGCATTTCATAGAAGATCCTTGCTCTCCAAACTTCAACTGTGTGGTGCCAACAGAGTCAGAGTAAAATAGCTGTGACTTACGGACGCATAGACAAACAGACATACGGACAGGACGATCATAAACAGGTTCCGTTTTTGCTATTTGACAACGGTTGGTCTTTATTTTTTCAATGTTTAAGCGCATATCAACGAATGACAGCAGCTATGCCTAGTAATATCTATACGTACGAGTATGTATACCCTTTGTTTGTTACAGGCCATTAATATTAAAAAAAATAGTAAAGAATACACTTTCAAAGTGTCCACACGTCGTTTTACTGAGCCCAAACCAAACAAGCAATATACAACCTTATCGCTGTGATCAAATACAAAAATGCTATGAAAAGGAAGTAGTAGGGGAGGGGCCCCTTTAATATATTTTTTTATTATTATTTGTTATTACAGCGGCAGCAAAAATACCTACACATTTTGTGAAAATTTGAACTGTCTACCTATATAATATCGGATCATAAGATACAGCCCGCTGTCCGTCCGTCCGGGTATGGAACCCTAAAACCACAGGAAAGCTAGTGTAAAGTATGAATAAGGTTTACTACCTACATAAAAACTATGAAAAGAGTGTCTCTTTTTTCTAAAGAAATTTTTTACGGATTTAATATGGACTAGCTGTGCCCGCGACTTCGTTCGCGTGGATGTCGGAACTTAACAATGTATTTTTTAGTGCGAAGCGCTGTTGGAGGATTCCGAAACAAATCATTTGTTTTTATTTATGCTAGTGCTTCTTTATAAACAACATTAGCTGTGGAACCATCTGGAGCGTACACAAAAAGGTTATTGGGGTTGTTTACGCGAGAAAGAGCTACGTATAGTTGACCATGGGAAAAGCATCCAATACTTAGGTCCACCCCCGCAACGAATAATGTCTGGCCCTGAGCTTTATTAATAATTGTCATGGCATAACAGAGACTGACTGGGAATTGCACTCGTTTGAAAGAGAAAGGAAAGTTGTTAGGAACTACAGGCATTCTTGGAATAAAAACAATATCACCAGCGGCGCAACCGGTTAATATTTCAGCTTCGATTATGGTTTGCTGCAGATTTGTGACTTTGAGCCGAGTGCCGTTACAAAGTTTGGAGGACATAAATTTCTGAGGAGAATTATTGGTACACCGATTTTTAAAACTATTTTGTGGGCTGGAAGTTCGGGTGTGTTGAGGGAATCCAAAAATTCTACCGGGTAGTACGTGGAGTCATCTTCTTCCATAACTGTATTTATAGAGGTGTATTCTCTACTATTCCCGGACACATGAATCAATATTTTTAAATTAATTGCCGCAGCTTGGACAGTGCGAGGAGTCAAAATAGCTCGCTGACATAGCCAAGAACCGGCTTGATTTCCCAGAAGAAATTAGCTCCTGTTGTGATGTAACGCAAGAACAGAGATTATCAACCATAATAACTTTTCCATCTTTTTGTACGGGGTATGTGCCATCGCCTATTTGTAACAATAAATTGGGAAACTCCTGTGCATTTTCCCAGCCTCGCAACTGTGCACGCATATGTACACTCAGGTGTGTAGATGATATATTGCGCCATAATCGCTTTCATCGCTTTCCACCAGGCGTGATCGAGGTCAAGAGCAGGCCCATTTTGTAATAAAAAAAAAATAAAAAAATAAAAAAAAAAACAGAACTGTTCAGACAGGCAGTAATTTCTTCGGCTCTCGTTCCTCGGGGTACTATCGGGAGTGTCTACCGAAAATCACCGCAGAACAGCACCGTAATGCCCGCAATGCATCGGCCGGTCATTTTGCCTTATGTCCTGTAAAGTTCTATTCACTGTTTCTACAGATTTGCGGTTTGCCATAGTGCACTCGTCCCAAAAAATTAAAACACAATCGCATAAAACCCTTGCTTTATCGCTATTTCGTGATATGTTGCAAACCGGGCTTTCCGTGCGGTCTAAGTCGATAGGAATTATAAATGTTGTGTGTGCCGTTTTTCCTCCAGGCAATAATGTGGCTGCTATCCCTGAAGAGGCGACAGCAAGGGAAATTTTATTTCGGTTCTGTAGCGGCACTACAAAAAGTACCACAGCGCCATCTATGACGCAGAGGATAAACTAAAAATCGGAATATATCTAAATTCTACATCGCGCAAGTAAAGTTATTCGCGACTTAAGACTATACAGAAGAACCCGACAACAACTGTTGGGCAGTAGCCCACCAGACATAACCCCCGTCTGGTCGGAGGATCCTCCCTTTTCAATGGGGGTTGAAGAGCTTTACAGGGTGTAAAGTTCTTCATACTCCCAAAGTTCCTTATTCGAGCCAAAATGACTTTGGTTAGGAAAGTTTTATCTGTTCCGCCCGGTGCGTCTAAAAACAGGATTTCACCCGAGGCGTTTTCTACACTGCAGCATACCCTATCAAACGTCTGGCGCTGTTCCTCTGTCTTTGCGCAGCCATTTTGTAAAATTTCTGCAAGTTCCACGGGTTTTTAACTAATTTCTGATACGTATTCTCTGTTTATACGTTCCCCATCGACTGTCGGTGTGGGCAAACCGTATTGACTGATCGGGTTCCCTGGTATACTTATAGCTATCTCTTTAATAGCAATAAGGACCTGTTGTGACAAATTTCAAGTACCCTATAGGTCAGGAATTTCTCCATCAGTATTTAGTTGAACATGCCTCAATCAGAAAATGACGTCACAACGTCAATGACGTCGTCGTCGTATGCAAGTTTGTGATTCAACATTCAACAATTCTACGATTGCCTACATTTTGTTGCATTTGTTTTTTTGTAGAAAATATTTTCCGGGGAATAAAAGATACAATAAATCATCAAACCGTGATCAAAATGTGTGTAATCAACTTTTTATTTTATTTTGTAGGTTCGTCGATCGTCTCATACTGTTGTGCCAAACATATGTATCAGTTAATAGCTCAACAACGAACAATGCCATCTATCGAATATCTATATTCAATGCTGCACGCAGTTGAGCTTTAGATATAGTCCAGTCTGAGTTCGATAGATGGCGCAGTTTTAATATTTTAATTCGGAAACACTATTATAATTTTATTAATTTACATTTTTCTTTCTTTTCATTTATAAGGTGTGAACTGATTACGATGAAAAAAAAAACTTAATGTTGCTTCAATTTACGCACATATTGTTGTGTGTAAAAGTTACGGGAAGTTGTGAGACCAAGTGCACATAACCCCAATTTTACTTCTGTAACACTTTAAATTCAAATATCTTTTGATAGACTGAACCGATTGCAATGAAACAAAAACTAAATGTTACTCCAAGTTACGCTCAATCGTTGTGTATAAAAGTTATCTACATTGCTTTTGTACATTTTACGTGATGCCCGAACAAATACACAGACAAACAGACAAACAGATAAACAGACAAACAGACAAACAGACAAAAACTCGAAAAATGCTGGAAATGGGTTCTATTGGTTGTCCTTTAACACCCCGGCTATTTATTTTTTATTTTTTTTTGATGTACAAAAACGACTTTTCTACAGTTTTATTATATGTATAGATTATCCATCTGTATTGTCAAGGAATTGCTGGAGATAGGTAGGAGACCTGAGATGACGACTAACGGCGATGTCGGTAGATCTAGGAGAAAAAGGAGTCCAGAGCCAAATGCAAATAAGGGAATTCGCACACTATAGGGCCACGGACCACGACTTTTGGCCGCAGAAGCTTCGACTAAGAAGAAAGTTTGGTCACACAACCAGTTTTGTTCAAGATACCGGACCATTCATGGTGATAAGTGGTGGTCGAGGCCGCGTAGTGCAAGAGGTCCCTAAATTTTAATGTTAAAAATAAAACAGTTACTCAGTATAGTGAATTTCTGATGTAATTTACAATAATAAAAGGATACACGCCTATTTCAAACCATTTTTTTATTTTTTTAAATTTACTATAACGTAATTGAAAAATGATAAAATGAAATTATCGATTCGCCATTGAACTTAGCCCACTGGCGATAATCCTTTAAACAATAAACTTAGGTACACGTTTCATACACTGTTTTCAAGAAGGAAAATAGACAATTATACAACTCTGGTTATTATTGTTAATACTTTAATCTTACAGTTGGAACTAAAGAACACAACGTAATAAGTACACTTGGATGTCACTAAAACGCAGCGACCCACAGTATATCAGTGAGGTCTTTAGCCAACTTAATAAACTACAAGTTATTCGTCATGGTTCGGAAAAACGCTAACAAATAAGACAATACTTCAGCATCGGAATCCTTGTATCACTATCATATTTACACCATACACAATAATCATCCGAATCACTGCCGACTGTCAGTTTCTTTCAACAAAGGAATCAGATTTTTTAAATAAATCTGGTCCTTAGCGTCGATACCCCAGATGAAATCGTAATGATTGAAAGACTCCCTTTCAGCTTTATAAACACCTTGTACGTTAGGTAAGGCGTCAGCAAGAAGAAGTAGGTCCAGGAAGTGGACTTCATTGTCAGCCTGGCCGTAGTGCAAGTATGCTGGCGCAGTGACCTTCGTCAAGTCGTAAGCTGGAGGGTTCAGTCTACCGTAGACAGCCAAGTTCTGAATGGAGTTGTGGTTGTACCGACGGAAGGCATTAAAGCGGATGGTCTGGCCGTAGTGGGCCACTTGGCGGACGGAGGCGCCGGCAGGTGCGTGGGCAAGGAACAGAGGAATCATGGTCTAGAAGAAGAAAAAAACGTATAAGTATGTAAATTCAAAAAAAAAGAAATACTATTTTGACAGCTAGCATTGAGATTTTTGACGTAACTGAAATGCACCTTAAATTATAGTGGACATGCATTATATTACAAAGAAACGGTGAATTCACTGAGTGAAAGATGATTTGGCTAGAAAGGGCCACAAGGGTGATATGCTGCTCCGACCCCAAATAAATTGGGATTAGGGCAGGAGAATAAAGATTATGATAACATTACTGAAATTAAAGATACTCACAGCATTGTAAGACTCTCTATCTGTAAGACCGGATAAGATATCGGTTCCACAGAGAGCAGCGAGAGCTTCAGCTGGGTTCTCAGAGCAGAAGTTGTCTTTGAACCAGTTTACGAAATCATTTTGGCCAAAGATTTCACCTTGACCCATGGCGAAAGCAGCAGTCTGTGGAAGAAACAATGATAATATATGAGAAACCTGCTATGTCTCGCGATATTTCAAATCCCAAACTACATCATATTCGGAAGATGCCTAAAACCTGTAGATCCGGCAAATATTTAAATTGTCGCCCTACCGCGTCAAAAGCTGATGATATTTCTGTTTCGTCTGACATCACATTTGAATCATATTATTCCTTATTCTTGCTGCGATCACTCCGCTTGCCAAGCTTATTGACTATGGCCGTTGGAGCGGCATAAATGGTTCAGAATTTTGCCTGAGGGCCGCATGGTAAGCGGAATAAGGTCGTATGGTTGGAAGGATTAGACTGCATAGTGAATTTATTACGAAAATAGTTTTGAATAGCACGAACGGAGCAAATGACAGTCATTATAAAAATGTGTACCTATGGAAATCTAAAGTGTCTATTATACGTCAAATAAAATGCTTTCTACGGATGAAAGCCTACTAATATGCTTTACATTTTACTATTTGCAATCTATGCCAGCCGGTTTTTTATCAATGGCGTGTATAGCGAGATGATTATATGATACAATCGTACATTTTTCTATCACCTGTTAAAAACTTTTTAAATTTTGCTCATTAATTATCGATCAGTGGAAAGAGGGAAGGGAGGACTTTGCCCTCCAGTGAGACAAGATAGGGTCATGATGATGATGATGAATTATAATCCATCAAAACGAGATGAGCTACTAACCTCAATGGTACTTTCAAGAGGCGCCAAAGACTTGAACATAGGGACTTCGTTGTGTGTGAAGAACGAAGCAGGAGCCAAGCCGTGGAAGGAGAGGAACTTGTCATTGTACTCTGGTCTCAAAGAATTGAGAACCAAGAAAGTAGTTCCACCCTGAGAGTGACCGACGTAGTGGAGCTTCTCTTGTCCTGTGTTCTCGAGGATGTAGTCGATGAAGGCAGGGAGATCGTGGTTGCCGATCTCGTCCCAGCTGAATCTCCAGAAGTTTTGTAAGAGACCACTGTCAGGGTTGAGAGAGGTGTGTTTGCGGGAGTAGTAGTTGCCGCGGGCGTTGCCTAGCCATACGTCGTAACCGGCCTCAGCCAGCAGGTAAGCTGTAAGAAGACACATCGTTTTAAAAATAGAAAATACCAACAATAAGGCTTGTTGCACAAACCAAAAAATTAGATGCTGAACGTGTTTTTCCACCGGGACGAACTGAATATAAAATGTGTAGTTGCTTCGGGTATTTTTTATTGTTCAACAAATAACAACCAAATATATGATGGGCACTTCTAGGGCATCTTAAAAATGATGAAATTAATATTGTTGTTAACAGAAAACTCACCTAGACCATTGCCAGGGCCTAAGACGATGAAATCTGCGGAAGAAGACAAGAGTCCGTGCATCACGAAGACGATGGGTCTCTTGACAGTGGGGTCATTGTTCTCGTATTTGCCGTGGGGGATCCTGTGGGCCTCCAGGATGTAGCCATCGGAGGTCACCACGTTGTGGACTTCGATAGGATAGCCGTATTTGGCGACTAGGCCGGGCTGTAAAGAAAAATATGCTTTACATATATTGCGGCTGATAATTCATTAGTGAATATCCCGACAAGCAAGCAACAAAATAAAAAAAAAATGAAAATAAAGAACTGGTTTTATAATTGTTCGAAATAAGAAAATAAAAAATGTTCTCTTCAAATAGGTTTTAAGCAAACTTAGTCTGTAATTGCGCAACACATTTGACTTTGAAAGTTTTGGTAGATAATGTACTCATAACTAAGTAGGCACGTTTCAAACAAAACTAAAAACCGCTTGCACCAAGAATCACTAAATACGTTTAACGTTAAACATATTTAAAACATCTTGCTGTTACTTGCCAACGCTTGAAGATGACAGAGACGGAATGACGTTTTAAATGTGTTTAGCAATAAATGTGTTTAGTGATTCGTGGTGCAAGTGGATATTTCTGTCTTAACGAATAAACAACTAATTTTGTCGAATTATTTAAATTCAATTCAAGTATTGTAGTGGTCTTCTGAAAGCGTTAGAGCAAACTGCTCAGAAAAATCAAAGGGTGATGCCCAATCTCAACTTAAAGTCTTACAAAACTATATGATTAGTACAAAATGTGAAACTAATTGGGGACTTGTTTTACGGAAGAAAAATAAGGACTAATTTTTAATACAATTACTTTCTACAATTTAGCATTCGGACACAAATCTATTTGTCCAAAAAACCCAGTATATTTTTTTCTAGCACAAAACAATTCGTCAATTTTTATTATCGACACTTACCGCATCTAATTGCGAGTCTTCTTCAATATTGTTTGACATCCGCAACGCCGGATCGGCCTCAATGAGGCTTCTAGCATGATCGGCATTGGGAGCCTTTCTAGCTGATATAGCGGAAACCGCTAACGCGACGAAAAGTGTAAATTTAAGCACCATTTTTGCACGCTAGTGATCTACTGATACTATTTTACTGGTTCCACCGTCTTTTGTAGGCAGCTTATCGCTTCGTCATCAATTATCTATAGATTAGCTAGGAAGATATTTACATAAAGTTATATACCTTTATTATGTACCTACTATGAAATAGCTACTGTTATTTTTCTTTTATCTTTCTGAATTAACCTCTCATGCAACCTTATTTAGAATTATGAGACATGAGTTATTGTAAAGATAAGAGGTTTACGCATAGCTTTTGTTTAAATGAAAGGCACAAAATATAGAAATAAAGCTAAACAATACGTGCTTGCTAAAATGAAATTTGTAAGGAATTAATAAAATAATAATGGAGTTAAGAATAATTATGAAAATAAATGCATTTCCTTAAATCATTGCAAGCCACAACATGCGGGTCGTAGGTAACAATAAATCTATTGTGTTTACAGGAACTGTTCCCTCAAATATGACATTCACACACATGTATTTGATTCAGACTGTTTATTCCATTCTAATATGGGTCTCCCTTGTTTGACCGAAAAGAAATTGCCAAATTATCACTTTCCAAACAAATTTTCGCATAATTTCATTTGCCAAATTATTACTTACCAAAAAATCTCTTTACAAATAATTGTTACGAAAACCTATGTTTGGCAAGTGAACGTTTGAACAATAACTTGTTCACCAACTAGTACTTTTACCATTTTTTATCTAGTCAAATATTTCAGTTGGTATAACATATTTTACGCAAAATTAAATAAGCCAAATATTTGGGATCCTGCCGTTTTGCCGAAAAGATTTTGCCAAATTTTCATTACCCAAACAAATTTTAGCAACCTTTTTTTATGCCAATGTAATATTTGGAATAATTTTAGTACGCACATTTTCATTTGGTCAAATGTTTACTTGGCAGATTATTACTAAGGATAATGTCATTAAGGCTTTTGGTCTTTAATCAAATGATTTATTACAGCAAACAAAATTAAGACACTAAACGTTTAGTCAAATGATTTGTTATGACAAAAAATATAAAGGCAAAAATTTTGGAATGAAGACATAACACAAATTGATTTAATTTAACGTAATTGAAATTTAACAGATGCTGACAGAAACCCTAACCCTAGACGGTCGACGTCAGGGGCACCCCGAGGTTCGGTTAGTTAGGTTCCTGTAAACCTTGCAGACAGAAATAGGAGCCCCGCGCAGCGGGGATCCGTCGACCTGCTGACGGAAACGCTAACCCTAGACGGTCGACGTCAGGGGCACCCCGAGGTTCGGTTAGTTAGGTTCCTGTAAACCTTTCAGACAGAAATAGGAGCCCCGCGCAGCGGGGATCCGTCGACCTGCTGACGGAAACGCTAACCCTAGACGGTCGACGTCAGGGGCACCCCGAGGTTCGGTTAGTTAGGTGCCTGTAAACCCTGCAGACAGAAATAGGAGCCCCAACCGAATCCAAATAGGAGATTCCAACTAGTTAATAGTGCTTTTGACTGAAATGGTAAGTTTAAAATTGACGACACCAAATATTTGGCTTATTTAATTTTGCGTAAAATATGTTATACCAACTGAAATATTTGACTAGATAAAAAATGGTAAAAGTACTAGTTGGTGAACAAGTTATTGTTCAAACGTTCACTTGCCAAACATAGGTTTTCGTAACAATTATTTGTAAAGAGATTTTTTGGTAAGTAATAATTTGCCAAATGAAATTATGCGAAAATTTGTTTGGGAAGTGATAATTTGGCAATTTCTTTTCGGTCAAACAAATATTTGGTGTCGTCAATTTTAAACTTACCATTTCAGTCAGAAGCACTATTAACTAGCTGGAATCTCCTATTTGGATTCGGTTGGGGCTCCTATTTCTGTCTGCAAGGTTTACAGGAACCTAACTAACCGAACCTCGGGGTGCCCCTGACGTCGACCGTCTAGGGTTAGCGTTTCCGTCAGCAGGTCGACGGATCCCCGCTGCGCGGGGCTCCTATTTCTGTCTGCAAGGTTTACAGGAACCTAACTAACCGAACCTCGGGGTGCCCCTGACGTCGACCGTCTAGGGTTAGGGTTTCTGTCAGCATCTGTTAAATTTCAATTACGTTATATTAAATCAATTTGTGTTATGTCTTCATTCCAAAATTTTTGCCTTTATATTTTTTGTCATAACAAATCATTTGACTAAACGTTTATTGTCTTAATTTTGTTTGCTGTAATAAATCATTTGACTAAAGACCAAAAGCCTTAATGACATTATCCTTAGTAATAATCTGCCAAGTAAACATTTGACCAAATGAAAATGTGCGTACTAAAATTATTCCAAATATTACATTGGCATAAAAAAAGGTTGCTAAAATTTGTTTGGGTAATGAAAATTTGGCAAAATCTTTTCGGCAAAACGGCAGGATCCCTTCAAATATACATATAACAAACTTACAAAAACAACAACTTTCAATTCACAATTCAATTTACAACTTACAATTCTATTAACATTTTAGTCCGAGTTTTCTAATTTACCATAGGTATAACTTTGATTTGGATTACGACAGAGATAAACTTCAATAAATTGGCACCTAATATTGTATGCTATAATATTTGTTTACAATAATGGCACGTAATAAAACAATTGAACTTTATACTATCCTCATCAATGAACATGCATTAAAAATCTAGATTACCTTTGTCATGTTTATACGCATTGCCGAAGGAGTGGAGTGATTCATGATACCGTGTGAATGAAAAATTATATTTAATTCGAAATTCGGAACTCATGCCCAGAACACAAGTAAATAATTAAGGCTGCTGGGGTCGCGGGCGTTTAGAGACGACACAGTGACACACTGGTCACGTGCTGCCGTGGACACTTGCACAGCGCGCCTCAGGGGAGAATTCTTATCAGGCTTAACATGAACATGGGGCGTTGCACAGAGGGGCTCCCAGACATGTCTCTTTTATATTGTAACGAAGGTGGAGGGTAATTGTTAACGGCTAGTCTCGCTTTATACGCCAATACGGAAGCACGTCTTTTATTCACTATTAGCGACTAGGATAATCGGAATTTAATATAGGTATGTATTTACGCAGTTCAGTATTACGAAATCAATATCGAAAATGTCCATCGGGAAGATTCGTGAATTTAGTTTGCAATCCGGGCACTGGTTGACGCACGTTGAAAGGATTGAAATGTATTTTTTGGCGAACAAAATTAGTGACGATGTGAAATTACATACACTAACCCAAAACACAAACCAAACCAAACCTAAATAGTGGCTACTGTGAACTCCGGGGTATTTTTAATGAGGTAAATATCCCGCACACCACGGTCTTAGGCCCAAAAATCGGTCACCTTTGAAAAAAAACGTTTTCCCCCCAAAACAAAAGGACTAAAATAAGGCTGCAATCTCTCCACCGACGCGAAAGTGAGTTTTTATCGTTTTTGCGCTTTTAGCTTAATTGGGTACCTAAAACTAGGCGTTGGCTAATATTAAATTAGTCATGCACACAAGATGGCACTGATATTGGTTTAATCACATTTCGATTAATATCTTCGATAGCCACCAGATTAATCTGTTGTTTTAAAAGAGTACTTATTTCATTCTCGTAATGTGCCAACAATACAGAAACAGACACTTGAAGGATAAACACCACCTTCTTACGTTTCTCCTGAATTAAATTAAATGAAAATAACAATACCATCCACTTTTGAAAATTATATAGATAGTTATTTTTTGTATAAAACAGAACTGGACAAATACTGTCGGACTCGCGCATAAAGGGTTCCGTAGCACCAAATAACATATTTAATAACAAATTATTATCGATCATTCACAGGTTCATACACTCAACAGCTAAACTGTTTTTCATAGTATTTTAATGAAAAGAAAGTTACTGCAGAAGTTTCACGAAAAAATTCAAACCAATGTTATTTATTTATTTAAACTTCATGTACAATAGTGGTACATAGGCGGACTTAATGCCACAAGGTATTCTCTACCAGGGTACAAAATAAATATCTAAAAAATAACTTCTTGTTTTCGAAAATCAATGCGATGTTTCCAATGTTCGTTGAAAGTTCTTTTTACGTTCTACAAACCTAAACTTTTGAAAATTTCCTCCCGCGTACTTTATAAATTAGAGGAAGGGAAACAATTTTTATGGCTTTAGAAGCAAATATCTCATCAACCAATGATATAATAAAAAAAAAATTAGGAAACTCGACATAACTTTTAAGAGCTGTCGATAGACAACCCACACAGATCCGGTACTATTCGGTATCCAGACCAGATATAAATTTGGCCCTTCCTTACAAAACTGACTACCAGCTGATTGATTTACTATGGGAGGGCCAAATTTTTTTTTCATATTTCGACCTATGTTCTTTGGGGAAAGTTGTTGAGTTTCATGAGCACATTCACCTCCTTCAGGGTTGATACCCCCCTTCCGTTACACGCTGTATAAACAATTGACGATCGGACATACTAATGTCGAAGACGGTGTGGTCACGTTTTAAAAGTTTGTAAGATTTTAGGTAAACGGTGGTAATTTAGGTACTGTTGTACCTAAATTGAAAAAATGCATGATTGTTATCATGCATTTTAAAATTCATTAATAATACGAGTATGTTTAATTTCATGAATATTTTCTATTTCGTATTTTATTTGGATGTTAGGGTGGGTTTGCTGTCCGGGTGCCACCACTGCGAGGATCGCCCATAGGACACGGTGGAGCATATCGTGGAGGTCTGCTCCACTTCGGCGGAGCACCGCCGTGTCCTCGTAGCTGCTGGCGGCGGCGACCTCTCGCGTCCGGCCTTGGTTCAAACCATGGTCCCGAGCGAGAGGGAATGGGAAGCCATCACGTCCTTTTTGCGAAGCAGTCATGCTAGCGAAGGAGGTGGCGGAACGTGAGAATAAGAGAACCTCACATCCCAGCCACCGCGGGAGACGCCCCGGGTGTGGAGGGCCACGTGGTGGCTCTCGGCCACCGTAGGCGCGGGCCTGTGAACGGTGAGTAATGGGCTAGCTCGCCGTACGTCCGTCTTATGACGACAGGTCGACGGCGCGTTCGTGTTCTACACGCGCCTCAAAGAGATGTCAGCAAACCGGAGGGGCCCGCAAGGGCCTATGCCTGCCAGGGCTTTTTTTTATGGGAAATCATCAAATGACTCCTCCCGCTCTGGGCGGAGTTGAGTGTCAGACTTTTACTGACTAAAACCCATCCATCATTTGATGATTTACCATCCCAAAAAAAGGGTGGGTTTGCTGAGTCAATGTCCAAAGGTAACATCCGGCTCGAAGGACCATGGTAAAGTCATTGGTATACCTATGCCGCTTTCCTGCTTGCCGCTTTCTTGGACAGGGTTTTTGTTTAACTTATTGTATAGTTAGTTTATTCAATAAATGTGTTACAAATTTACAAAAATGCACGCCTTTTTCAAAGCATCTCTGATTTTTAAATATAACGTAATTGAAAAATGATAAAATGAAATTATCGATTCGCCATTGAACTTAATCGATTGGCGGTATTTTTTAAACAAGAATTCATTTCATTAGGTGTGTAGCTGATATTTCTATCTTGATAATTTGTTTTTTTGTAGGGTTGAACAGCTGTAGACAGTCCATAAACATGCTTTCATGATGATCTGGCAGAAAGAAAATCGGCAATTAAACAAGTCAGATATTTTTTTTAATAATTTAATAAACAACACGTAATAAGTAAACTTGGATGGATGTCACTAAAACGCAGCGAACCCCAAAATAACCGTGATGTCTTTGTCTTACTTATAAACTACAAGTTATTCGTCATGGTTTCGAAAATGCTTACAAGTAAAACAATACTTCAGCATCGGAATCCTTATATTACAATCATATTTACACTTTATTCAATAATCATCCGAATCACCGCTGACTATCAATTTCCTTCAACAAAGGAATCAGATTTTTTAAATAAATCTGCTCCTTAGCATCGATACCCCAGATGAAATCAAAATGATTGAAAGAGTCCCTGTCAGCTTTGTAAACACCTTGTACGTTAGGTAAGGCGTCAGCCAGAAGGAGTACGTCCTGGAAGTGCACTTCACTGTCAGCCTGGCCGTAGTGTAAGTATGCTGGCGTGGTGATCCTCTTCAAATCGTATGCTGGAGGGCGTAATCTACCGTAGGCAATCAAGTTCTGAACACTCGTGTCGTGGTTGTACCGACGAAAGGTATTGTAGCGGATGGACTGCCCGTAGTGGGCCACTTGGCGGATGGAGGCCCCGGCAGGTACGTGGGCAAGGAATAGAGGAACCATGGTCTAGAACAAGAGAAAATTAATAAGTTTTTGGGAGTTTACTGTTTTAATATTTTGTACTGACACAAAATTGAAAGATATTTCCAGAAGTGTGCTGCTATAAGTGAACTGTGAATTGAAGCTCAAGTTCATATGCTTCAGTAATTTTGACAGTGGTATTGAGATTTTTTGACATAGCTTAAAACTAAAATGCGACTCAAATTATTATATTCTGTTACAAAAAAAAACGCACTGCCTGAAGGATGATATGGCTAGAAAGGGGGTGATTCTGCTCCGACCAGAAAAGGGCAGGAGAATAACAATGATTATAATTTCCCATAATATAACTGAAATTAAAGATACTCACAGCATTATAATACTTTCTGTCTGTAAGGCCGGATAAGAGATCAGTACTGCAGAGAGCACCGAGAGCGTTAGCTAGGATTCCAGAGCAGAAGTTGTCTTGGAACCAGTTCGCGCGACGATTTTGGCCTAAGATTTCAGCATGTCCCAAAGCGAAGGCAGTGGTCTGTGGAAGAAACAATGATATAAGAAACGTTTTATGTCCCGCAGTAATCCCGAATCCCAAAACTACGTCACATTCGGAAGTCTTCTTTCGTCTGACATCACATTTGAATCATTCTGCCAAGCTTATTGGATATGGCCGACCGTAAGAGTGGCATGAATGGATGAAATTTTGCCTCAAGAGCCGTATGGTAAGAATGAAGCTGAACAAGGTCTAATCGATCAGAGTGAACTTAACTCAGAAAAAGTTTTGATAAGCACGAAAGGAGCAAATAACATAATTAAAATATGAACATGTGGAAATAACAGTCTATTATTGTTCATTGATTGCAATGATTATTTCATAAATTACCAAAGCTATCATGAGCTTTAATATCCCTTTTTTACACGTGAATATAAAAAAATTTGGTCTTTATGATGTCTTGATGATGACAATGATGATGAATTATCCATCAAAACGAGATGATATACTAACCTCAATGGTACTTTCAAGAGACGCCAAAGCTTTGAACATAGGAACTTCGTTATGTGTGAAGAACGAAGCAGGAGCCAAGCCGTGGAAGGAGCGGAACTTGTTGTTGTACTCTGGTCTCAAAGAATTGAGAACCAAGAAAGAAGTTCCACCCTGAGAGTGACCCACGTAGTGGAGCTTCTCTTGTCCTGTGTTCTTCAGGATGTAGTCAATGAAGGCAGGGAGGTCGTGGTTGCCGATCTCGTCCCAGCTGAACCTCCAGAAGTTTTGTAAAAGACCACTGTTAGGGTTGAGAGAGGTGTGTCTGCGGGAGTAGTAGTTGCCGCGGGCATTTCCAAGCCATACGTCGTAACCGGCCTCAGCCAGCAGGTAAGCTGTGAAAAGAGACATCATGCTAAGAAATAGAAAATACCAACAAATATTTAAGTAAAGTTTAAGCAGAACATGTTGCCAAGGGACCACTAACTTGTTCTAGTGTAAATAAAATATCATGCTCAGGCACATACCAATAAAATAAGGCTACGATGCATTAAAAGGTACACAAGTTTTTCAAGAGAAACTCACCAAGGGCATTGCCAGGTCCTAAGACGATAAAGTCAGCGGAAGAAGACAAGAGTCCGTGCATCAAAAAGACGACGGGTCTCTTGACAGTGGGGTCATTGTTCTCGTATTTGCCGTGGGGGATCCTGTGGGTCTCCAAGATGTAGCCATCAGAGGTCACCACGTTGTGGACTTCGATAGGATAGCCGTATTTGGCGATTAGGCCGGGCTGCAAAGTAAAAGGTATTTTAGGAACAATGCCTGATAATTCAATAATGAATTTTTGTTTTATTTTTCAAAAACAGTCCTAGTTTTCTAAGTAAAGTTTTTTGATAGTACTTAATAAGAAATTCGGTACAAGCATTTCCTTCTCAAAAATGTTTTAGTCATAATTGCGCAACACACTTGCAATGACTTTGAAAGATTTGGTAGATAATGTACTCATTACGCACTAAGTAGGCACGTTTTAAACAAAACTAAGTAGTTCTGTCTACACAAATAAGCAATTAATATTGTCGAATTATTTAGATTAAGCTTTAGTATTGTACTTGTCATATTATGAAAGCTTTACACAATGACGTAGTAAAAGGCCAAGAAAAATCAAAGGGTAATAAGTTATCAGTTTATCACCCTGAACGTACTACTCATCTTGAAGTGACACGGTTCCACAAACTGTATAATTAGTACAAAATGTCAAAACTGTGATTAATTTGAGTTTTTTTTTTAATTAGTCCCAAATATATTTGGACTAATTTTGAATACACTTCCTTTGTAAAATTTTGCATTCTGTATTTAAAAAAAAAACCCTAATTGGTTTATCTGTCTATTTTTAATTAGTGACACTTACCACATCTAATTGTGAATCCTCCTCAATATTATTTGACATCCGCAACGCCGGATCGGCCTCAATGAGGCTTCTAGCATAATCGGCATTGGGAGCCTTTCTAGCTGAAATAACGGAAACCGCTAACGCGACTAAAAGTGTAAATTTAAGCACCATTTTTGCACGCTAGTGATCTACTGATAACAATTATCTGCATCCAACGTCTTTTGTAGGCGTCTTATCTCTTTGTCATCAATATTATCTATTTACCTATTTGAAATACCTAGATTAGTCAGCCGTGAATTTTTTTGTCGAGGTAATTGAACGGATGTTATTACTATTTTTCTATTATTCATATCTATACACATTAATTACATTTTTAAATATATATATATATAAAAATTGTAGCCCATCGGTATCGGGAACAGGGTCCAAGTTACAGTCAAGGCTCCAGAGAGAGTAGCCTCTTTACAATACGAGCCATGTCCAGGAGTACCTACCGCTTTCTGAATCAAGCCCTTGATCCAGCTACCTAACGAGAGCCTCCTTAGGTATTGGTCGAGGCTCTTGGCAATCGAGCCATTGACTGAAATGACTATCGGCACAATGATCGCTGAGCTCGCATCCCACATGTCAACAACCTCTTATTAGGTATTATTATTAGTAGTTCTGATTTGGTTTTTCTTCGTTTTTTTTTTCCTTCTTGAGATTCAAAATATGTTAGATAGAAGATATAGTACATAATGTACGTGTAAGTTGTTTTATAATTAAAACTAATCGTAGTAATAATAATAAGCTTCGACTTCCTGAAGCAGAATGTGTATGCATAGGCAAACCCTATTCGTAGGTACAAGCGGTGGGAGGAACGATACACTCAGAATCGCATATTCCACAGCCATGAAAAGTCGGTTTATAGGGTGACTGGTAATTAGTGACCGATACTTAAACACATCATTGTACTCATGATAACAAACAACTTTCCCAAAGAAACATTTTTTATGCTCATTCATTTTTATCACAATAACACAAGCCTGTGACCTACCAGCTGTTAGCCGTGACGCCGTTCTGTCTCATTAATATCGTACCGTGCAACAGTGGGTAGACAGAGCACCCGCGCGGCTCGCAAGCCTGTTCAGTAAGCGTCGCTCGCGCCACAGACCGGCCGCCACAAAAGTATATACTTAAACATTTGTGGCGGCGCTAGTATTAAAAAAATATGTTCCTTTGGGAAAGTTCACTAATTACCAGTCACCCTATGTAGAGCATAGGAGCGACTGGACCAAGGTGTGTCTGACACGCGCCTACCGGATGATGACTCCATGTGTTCGATCTGGCGCAACATACCGAGAGTTAATGGACTCTGGAGGTCGAGCGAATCACAATCAGCCCCCAAGACGTAAATCGTGCAGTCCGTCCATTGCCTAATTGGAAATCTCCAGGGTCAGACGGGCTGCTGGAACTTCTGGATCAAGAAGTTCCAAAGGTCGCACGCTCACTTGGAGGCCCTATTCCATTCAGCCTTAGAGTCTGGGTCGCTGCCCGAGTTCCTAACGACCGGAATAACCCACCTGCTCCATAAATCGGGTAGTACTGCGACTACCAATTTTTTTTAATTTTAATTACCTGTCTTCTGACAAGCCGACGATGACGACGACTTACAGTCAGCCCCAAAAATATGTAAACACGGACAAGGAACCATTTTATTGTACACAACCATTATTCTAAAATTGTGTACGGGCGGATACCTACATAAAAATATAAAAACACTATCATCAAAAGTTGCCCAATTTTCCTAAATCCCCTTTTATACTTTATTTCCTTCTGTCAGATCATCATGAAAGTATTTTTACGTACCATACTGTTACAACCCTACAATAAAATAAATGATCAAGATAAGAATATCAGCTACATACCGTATGACACGTGTAGATTTCTTGTTTAAATGATTATCGCTAATCGGCTAAGTTCAATGGCGAATCGATAATTTAATTTTTATCATTTTTTAATTACGTTATAGTAAATATTAAAAAAATGATAAATGTTTTAATTAAGGCGTGCAGATTTTCATTGTAGTTGCGATTGTTTAATGATCGTAAGTTTCCTCTTAGCATACCTAAGCATAATCAGCCTATAATGTTCCCACTGCTGGAACACACGGCCTCCTCTCTATGAAAGGGAATGGGCTATAATCCACCACGCGGGCCTGCGTGTTGGTAGATGTCACATGTCTTCAAAGTTTTGCTTCTAGGACATGCCGGTTTCCTCACGATGTTTTCCTTCACCGTTTTTGAGAGCAGTGGTGATGAAATAAATTACACAAAGTAATGCGCCTGCCTGGGTTCGAACCCACGACTCATTGCTCGTAAGTCGGGGCCGCCACCACTGGGCCACTGCTGCTCTTAAGTTTCCTCTTATCCCAATTTAATGGGATTCCCTGGGCATCTTTGTCTTCTACGTCTAAGTACTAGTCTCTCTTTGTCGTCATCTTAGAGTTCCTGCCTATCACTCCCCGTCTTCTTTCTTTATTATAAGCCATATTTGACTTCCAAAAGCTATACAAGTTTTTTTCGAATGTGTCTCTTTTCACATATTTTAAAGGTGGTTCACATTCACATTTATACTTGCCGTGCTACTAGCAATGCGTTGCAATGCACCTTTTTTACCCTACCCTAACTACCCCCTAATCACCTGGCGGTGTGAAACGAACTTTACGAACTATTTTCATATCTACCAAACAGTGGCGAAGGTTCCATACAACTCGATTACTACAACTCGAAAAATGGCTCAGTTACTATTCTATATACAAATAATATAATTACATTAAAAATATGTACTCCGGCTTACCTCTTACATAAAATTACCCTTCGCTACTGCTACCAAATATACACAAAACAAATCATAAAATCGGTCGTGCCGTTTCGGAGAAGTGCGACCACAAACACCGTGACACGAGATTTTTATATTTGCTTTAAAAGTCATAAAATATTTATAATATTTTATGACTTTTAAAGCTTCTATTCAATAAAAATATCTATCAAATGGTCAACAGAATTGTCCTCATTTTTTATGGATATTATCATGTAGGTATCTACGTATCACTAAAAGGTGTGTATCTTTTAAGTGCCAGTGCCTGTATTGGTATCAAAATACAAATATGATATTATGAAACCTACCTCAATGTAAATATCGCATTTTTAAGACACTAAAGCCAGTTCTGGTGGCTATCGAAGATGATTAAACCAATATCAGTGCCATCTTGTGTGCATGACTAATTTAATTTTAGCCTACACCTAATTTTAGACACCTAATTAATTTCCCTAAAAGCTCTTATTTGCAAAAACATGATAAAAAGCGACATTATCAGCATTATTTAACGCTGATAGTCTATTTTTGTCATGTTTGCACATTACGAGAAAATGTAAATGAGTCATTAGTCGTATTTGTAATATTTATCCTTGTACTTGATAACAATATACATATATCTCTAAATAAAAAATCCCATATCGTATTTTACCAGGAATTATCTTTTTCTATTAGGTAATTTAATTTAATATTACTTATGAATCAACAGTAAGAGAGCAATATACATCCATGCATATCGGCGAAGAGACTGTAGTTTTTTGTTTTCGGGAGAAACCATCAGAAGGCGATCTTTGGAGATAAGACCGGGGAATGAAACCCTGGTGGACATAATCCGCACATGAAAGGAGGCACCATTTCCTGTTAAAAGACCTGTCCGTGCCCCCTCTGTGCTACGCCTGTTTGGGCACGTCTGGGAGACTACAAAGAAGTCTTCCTTGAGCCTCGCTGTGCAAGTGTGCATGACCACTATGCTGCCGTCTTCTCCGAGGTAACTCGGTGGGCAAGCAGAGTGCCCACTCTGAACTTCCACGACCACAGTAGTCTTACCAGTCTACTAGTGTTGTTGTCATGATTCCGAATTACGAAGTAAACATTCACACGTTATAACTCTTAGACCTTGGCAATGAGTATAAAAATCACAAAGTTAATCTAGATTGTTTATGCGTGTTCATTGACGAGAGTAGTATAAAATTCAATTGTTTTACTACGTGCCATTACTGTAAACAAATTATTATAGCATACAAAATCAGGTGCTAATTTATTGAAGTGGCAATACAAATCCATGTACCAATGGTAAATTAGAACCCTAAAAACAAAATTGATTTTTATTAAAATACAAACAAAACTGCATATTAATTTTGAACTTGTAAATTTTTAATGTTAATAGTATCTATCATCTTCCTGTTCTTGTCACATCATGTTCCTTGAGGTTGACGCAAACTCAAACTCAAAGCATTTATTTCAATTAGTCCATTACAGGCACTTTTGAAAGTCAAAACAAAAGCGAAACTAAGCTACAGTCAACAGTCCTCCTTCTGCGAAGCAGTCATGCTAGCGAAGGAGGTGGCGGAACGTGAGAGGGAGAAAACCTCACGTCCCATCCGCCGCGGGAGAAGGACCGGGCGTCGGGGGCCACGTGGTGGCTCTCGGCCACCGTAGGCGCGGGCCTGTGGACGGTGAGTAATGGGCTAGCTCGCCGTCCGTCCGTCTTATGACGACAGGCCGTGTCGACGGCGCGTTCGTGTTCCACGCGCGCCTCAAAGATATGTCAGCAAACAGGATGGGCCCGCAAGGGCCGATGCCTGCCAGGGCTGCGGGACTGTTCGAAAGAGATACCGCGGCCCTGGAACATAAAGGGGAAAAGAAGGAACATGGATGGTTTTTAGTCAGTAAAAGTCTGACACTCCCTTCCGCTTCGCCCAGAGCGGGAGGAATCATTTGATGATTTCCCATCCGAAAAGAAAAAAAAGCAACAGTCACAGTCACAAGGCATAATAACTTGCGAAAGTACTGTAGTTGCACATTCCAAAGCGTAGATCTCTATTGAGAAGAATGGGCATGAAACTCTATGGACACTCTTTTATAAATCAAAACATTGTTACAAAATCTTGGTTACATCATTCTTGTTGAGATTATTCATATATTAAGTGAGAACGATGTACAAAGACGTGCATTCAGACCGTCCAGAGTAAAAGATTAAACCAACAATTTAAAAATAAAGTAATTAAAATAAATCGTGGGAGCTAAGAGATGAGCAGTCCTAACTGACAGCGCCCGTTCACGAACATGGCGCATGGATTAGCGCAATTCAACTCAACCATATTGAAGGGAACCTTAAAGATTAGGATAAGCCCTACTTATCTAAGAAACTAAGTTTCCAAAAGAGAAACAAAAAAAATAACAATGAAAGAACTAGAATCTCTTCCAAACATTAAAATCTTAGTTCGTGAGCCCAAGTGGCTGTGGAACAGGACCAGCACTGAGCCAAGCATTTTTATCTACGAGATAGTCTTCCAACTTATAATATGCATGTTTTAAATTTCTTCTCATTAAGTTGTAGAATGTCAAGTGGTATTTTATTGTAACATTTTGAACCGCGCCTGTTATTATTTAGCTACGAGCTCCTCCGGCAATCTTTTCCGGGAAAATTGAAAATGTGAAATGTATTTTTGCAACAAACACCAACTTAGTTAGGGACTTTCCCTAGATAAAAAGGATTAAACCTCAGATTGATTATAAAAACTAAGTAAAAGCTTGTGAAATGGGCGGAATCATGAATCATAAATGCGACAAATATAAACAGAATACATCAGCATTAGTAGATAATCGATACAATATTAAACCTTTAAGATTAAAATAGGTTGGTAATGGGCATGAATCATAAACAAAAAATGGTTTTGATGCACGTGAAGAAACCAAAATATTTTGTAGAGACCTTAGCTCGACTAATTGTAAGGAAGAGCTGGTTTTTTTCTTGATTTCAGAGTTGCTTCCTTTTGTCAAATAAAGACGAGTATGACGTGTTAAAATGGATATCAGTTACATCTCGTATTAGGATTGCACCGAATCGACCTTACTTCAACTATTCGAACCGGCAACCCATCCTATACTTGTAACAGGATTTCCGAAATTACATAAAATATCAATCTCCGGGATCTCTTAGGCGCGGTTTAGGTATACAGCAGAGACGTGGCAAGGACGCGGATAGTCAAATAAAATGTCGCATAGCGTAAGTCGGGCGAGTAACCGTCGTTTTGACCAAATTAATCTAATAGTTATGTCATGGAAAGAGATTTGCGTCCGCGCTTCCACGCGACGCGACTTCGTCGCCACCACAAATTCTACCGAAAAAAACGACGGTTACTCGCCCGACAAAAACGACGCTATCCGACATAACTATTAGGTTAATTTTAGGTTTCTTTGATTATTGCGTCCTCGTCAAGTCAGGCATGATGCCGCTTTAAAACGTTTTCATACAAAATGTACTTAGGTGACGTGTCTTGAATTACACTCAAGTAACGCGGCGCAGGCAAGCCATTCTTTCGTTTCGTTAAAAATTCCACGCCTGCGCTGCGCATGCGCCACGCCTTCATCTTACGCCGTTTCTGTATAATTTGCGCCGAAGAGTTGTTGTTCCAACACCCGACATTGTGTTTTAAAAATTCATAAATTCGAAAATAACAGGGTAGGTACATATCGAACGGTCCGTATCTTCGTTGACAAACTCAGAGTGTAGACCAACTGGAACGACTCAGCACCTACGAGGCTACAGCTTACATCTTAGCGTCGTCGCCGACCCTACGTAATAGAGAGAACATGGGAACCCTGCGCCGTAAGTTCGATGACTGCCAGGTATTAACTTATCTCCCCCAGAGATACGCCTTGATAGGCGTTGCACAGAGGGAGTTCCGGATCAGACTTTTAAAAGGTAACCGAACGGTTGGTTGGCCTCCTTAGGATGTGTTTTAATGAGGTAAAAATCCCACACTCTCTGCACTTGTCTCCAAACGCGTGTTCCCCCTGAAAACAAAAAGTACTAGCTAAATCCTCCTAATGTTTTAATAAGCGCGCGTTGCAGTATGAAGTTTCATGGAAATAATCCTGAACAGCTATGTTAAGGCTATGTTGATCCCTTGCAGTGGTTACCTACACATGTGCGTTGACCATCTACCTGATTATATACTACATACGTCAAGATATGTTTTCCTCTTATTATAGGTACTACCGCGCACCCTGACGGTCGACCACTTTTCACCCTTAAGCCCTGAGTAATAAGTTTGAAAAGTGGTCGCTCATTGAACTCCGTAGTACCTACTGTCAGCATTGTTGTTTTTTTTTTATAATGACGTGTACATAAGTGCTATGATTCATAATCTTCCTGCCCTTGTCTCATTCTATTTGGAGTCGGCGCAACAAGTTTTCTTCTTTCCGGTCAGACGTTACGGCATCATTTACTCCTTTCTCTTTCATATCAGTCTCCACACAATCCATCCATCTTTTTTTTGGCCTTCCTCTCCCTCTCCATCCATCAACATTCATGTCCATCACTCTTTTAGTCACAGGCGTTTCATCCCTCCTCATTACATGTCCATACCAGGACAAACGACTTCCTTTTAATTTTTCTGTAACAGGCGCCACTTTCAAACGGCCACTAATATACTAATTCCTTACTTTATCCATTCTTGTCACTCCACACATCCATCTCAACATTCTCATCTCCGCTTCATGCAATCGTTTTTCATCCATCTACCTACAGCCCAGCATTCTGATCCATACAGTACGACAGGTCTAATCACGCACTTAAGTAAACAATAATAAGTGCTATGATTAACCTAATTAAAATGACTGATTAATTATTATATCTGGTGGATTTAGTAAGATTTATAACAAAACATATTAAATCTTTATCATAATATATTAAATATTAAATCTAATCACAGGTTATTTTTACATAGTCACGTTTTCTCGAATCTTTTTGACTTTCCTTATTCCCATTTTAACATACATCCTAGAAGGGACACCGATGCACAAACGCTTACCACGTACTCATCAGTACCGGTACATCATTCTAAACTCCCACATGGAATTCATCGGTATTTTTTTAAAACAAAATGTGATATAGGAAAATGTATGGAAAGGCTGTTTTTTTTTTTTAATTCTGTTTGAGGGGTTCAAAATGCGCGGGCCTGTGGACGGTGAGTAACGGGCTAACTCGCCGTCCGTCCGTCTTATGACGACAGGCAGTGTCGACGGCGCGTTCGTGTTCCACGCGCGCCTCAAAGATATGTCAGCAAACGTGAGGGGCCCGTAAGGGCCGATCCCTGCCTGGGCTGCGGGACTGTTCGAAAGAGATACCGCGGCCCTGGAACATAAAGGGCAAAAGAAGGAACATGGATGGTTTTTAGTCAGTAAAAGTTTGACACTCCCTTCCGCTCCTCCCAGAGCGGGAGGTGTCATTTGATGATTTCCCAACCGAAAAAAAAAGGGGTCCATAATGCTGCACTGAATACGTGGTAAGCGTTTGTGCCCCGATATCCCATAAATAAACAATGTATAAATATCGAACAGTTGAACAGTGTCGAGCAGATTAATTTATTAATTAATATAAATAAAACACCATTTAAGAGCCTCACTATCTGCGTTCTCCCCAGGTGGAGTACTTCATCCTTGAGTATTTCCCATAGTTTACCGTCAAACGATAGGATTAAGTAATAAGTTTGATTTGACTTAATCTTTATAACTTTGGATTACTCCAAAACAGTAATATTTTCTTAATACTCTTTACTTTTCTGAGTCATTTTCGTTTTTCACCCACAATTAACAGTAGTATATTATTTTGTAAACATTTTTATTATTATGAAATATAGTAATCATTGTCGAAATCGCTGACTACCTTTTTAATGCACATTTACAACTTAAGAATATAACATTGGATAGGTATACAAATAATCATAGTTCAACAGACCACTTTGTTCTGCAATTCACAAATAGACCTATAAAACTGTTCATGATTAGCAATTATTAATTTATTACCATAATTTACTATTCTAGATTAGATATTTTTGGTAATAGGTAACCTAACGGATTTGAAGTTTCCTTATTTTATTGTTGGCTATAAACATTAAATGTTCGTTTATTATTTGCTTGATAGCTAGGTGCGCAGGAGGTCTTGCTATCGTATTTTCTGGAAACCATGTGAACTTTCCAGAAATCACTATAAAAAAATGTAAGTCGATCTAAGTCATCCCCAATATTTAAAATTCCCCACACGCGTTTTTAAATGCAGTTCGACTTTTGTTATATTGGGAAGCCGAATATAAATACAAATATTTACATGATTTAGGAAAAACGAAAATTTTATCAGCCTAGGGTAATTTAGGAACAGTCACATGTGGTGCCGTATAAAGATTATTCATTTACCTGTCCCACACAGGTTAATGAATAACCTATGGAGGACCATAGGTTGCCACAAAGTGACCTGTTATGTCTACGCTGCGTCGAGAGGATTCTTGCGGGCTTCACCGAGTCTAACCCATCTTGAGAGCCTAACCACGCTTCTCAAAGTCACCGGTTTCTACTCCCAAACATCCTAGGCACAAACTATGCTTGTGTTTGCGCGAATTAAGCGAAATAATGGAAACAAATTTTGAAAAATGGCCGTCGGAAAACGCGGACGCGCACTGGTTAGGAACACTTGGGAAAAGAACAGTACGCTTGAAAGGAAGGGTGCACAATACCTTTATATTCTCGTCACAGTCTTCTTGAGCGAACACCGCGAAAAACGAGGAAAACACCAATTTTCGCGCTGGCGTCGCATATTCCTTCTCGATCGTAAGAAGGCGATGGGCATGTGCTGGAGAAGGATGAAAATAGGGAATGCAACGAGCCAATAAAAAAAAGCGATAATATAATTCAAAATTAGCCAATACGAAAACAATAATCAAATCCAATGAGATTATATCTACCAATCCGTATGAATCCGCGCAACCAGCTTGCTTGAGCTTCCCTTTTGGTTACTAAATAGGAGATACTTATTACGTACTATGCCTGAAGCGTATCTTTATTTTCAGTGAACGCATCATCGCTTCACAACATATGAGTTGCGTCCAAAATCTGTTAGCTGGTAGCTGCTGTTATTTTTGCTGCCATATTTAGTGTAAAAACATTTGTAATTACCCTGTTAAAGGTTATAAAAGTTATTAGGTTTATTAATAATAAGAATCAACCAAATATGTAGTAGCTATTTGATTGATTCTATATTTTGTCTTATGTATAAACATCTATCTGCCTACTATTTTTACAAATATGTTGAAGTCGATCCGGATGCAGCTAAATACCAGTATTTTACATGGAGCGACTGCCTATCACAACCAAGCTAGGGTACTGGGTAATAAAATACTCCTTGGTAAGACTGGTTGTCAGACTTTTGGGCCACTGACTACCTGTAACGATTGACAAAGATCTACAAATGACTGCCGAGACCAACGGCATAACGTGCTTTCCGAGGTACGGAGGAAACCCGGTGTCACTCATCCAAGGACCAACCTAGGCAAATGCGGCTTAACCTGAAGATCGACCTAAGCGGCTGTAATTATTTTCCCACGAGCTTCTATATAGTTTAGCTTAACCTGTGTGTTATTTTTGCAACTATCACTACTTGTTGATAGCTTCTTATCCGTGCTCTATCTTCTTAGGTATTATATGTATATACGTGAAAAAACACGCCATATTTTCTAATTCGCACATCTAAATCTGATGATTTGTCGTAAATCGTAGGTACAATAAAAGAATTAACAACTATTTTTCACTAACGATAAACATAATCAAGATAGATAAATTATAATAAACCCACTGTTAGTGTCACCGAGAAATCAAGAGGATTTTTCTCGATTAAAAATTAGAGCTATAAAATATGATGTGACTAGATTTTCCGCGGATTCGCCCGCATAGTTGCCGGAAATTATGCCTCAGGAACGTACTACCGGCATTAAAATATACTTTAGAGAAAGAAGACAGCATACTTTTTGTATTCTATTTCCTAACTCAGATCTAACTTTGCACCGAACATCGAAAACTGTTGTACAGTTCTGTAAAGATATTACCAAAGTTTTTACAGAGATTGACGAAAAATCGCTCTGTGAAAACTTGTAAGTGTAACAACACAGCGTATGTCAATTTTTGGCGGTTTTCGATGCTGTTTGCTAGAGAACCTAAAGACGCATTGTTTCAGTCAATCAGAACAATATCTTTCTAACCTCTATCTAATTTAAAGTAGACACAAATTAAACAATGGTTCGTACTGTTACCAAGGTATAATTAGCGACAAAAAAGTTTAGAAAAATGGAAATGTGCGATTCCCTGCTGCCAGATGAGTTTCAACCCTGGATCAGCTATAGCCGTTAAGGCATGACAGCACGCAACTCATTTTCACATTTATAATACTTTACATATAACATTCTCAACAATCAACTCAATTAATAAATCCACACTAAGTGTAAAAGATGGCTGCAGGACCTGACCTATCATGAAACAGAAAATATCTTGTGTCCCTTGAAGTGACAAGCACTTAACGCAAATACACTCAGATAGTCAAGGCCTTCCGTGTTCCTTCATTTACACTCACACACACATACCATACATACATACAAACACTACACTCTTACACTTAATAATGTCATCATCTTTACTGTTTTTAATTATGCATGTGTACCAATTTTATGAATTTTATTTTTATTTTATGATTGTTACTATTATTTTATTTCTATTCACATAATGGATTATAACTTGTGCTGTGTCACACTGAACATCCGAATGCAATCTGCCTTTACTGCTGAAATTGGGCCACCAAGATACAGGTTGTGCCTAGTTTGGGGCCCACGGCTACTTCTTCTTTTGTACTCATTTTACTTTGCTCATGTATCTTGTTTCTCTATGTTTGTATGTTACCTAACTTGTGTGTGTCAAATATATAATTTAATTTAATTTACATAACATCACGCCTGTAATCCCCGAAGAGATAGGCAGAGGTGTACCTAATGGTACACCCACTTTTCGTCAGTTATGTTTATGTCCCATGTAATAGGAGGCGAGCTACTCAAGTGGGGTATCAAATGAAAGGGCATTATGTGTACTCCGCGACATTGTAGCACCATTTTAACAAGCAAATATTAAAGTGCCATCCATCAATTTCTATAATTAAAATATAGGTATTACTCGATCGAATTGGATGGCTCAAAAATACGTATTCGTTTTGACTTTTGAAATGTTTGTGCGCTTTTCTTTTTGTGTTGCGTTTTTTTTTTATTTATCATACTTTAATTCGTTAGAATTAGAATAGATTAGACAAAGCTTAACTTTTGACAGGAATCTAAGCCGTGACGGTAGCTGGGGGCTTGGGATTTACTTATCTCGAAATAATAGAAATCATGCCTATAATCTGTGGCGTTATCAATGACGCAGTCATAGGCATAATGATTTTCCATTAGATTTGTTGATTTGGCGCAGAACGTGTTTTTGCTATGTTATCAAGTGGGATTATAGTGTACAAACATGAGCAATGAAATTTATGTGTCTAAAAACCCGAACTACGGTAAATATTAAGATTTTGCAGTAAAACCTAAGATTTACCAACTCTTAACAGTAAGAGTCAGAACTATTCTCTGATCATCGTTCATTTACCACCATTGCTCGGTAAATCTTACGTAAAACCTAAGATTTAGGACTCAAGACTTTAGGACTTTAAGGGATTTAGGACTATCTAAGATTATGGTAAGAGACACGGTAAATGTTGTAGGCGCACGACTGTGAGCGACTTGAAAATACGCATCCAACTTGGATGTAGCGCTCGCCGGCTGCTGCGCTGCCGTGCCATCGCTGCATCGGTCGTTCCGCTCGCTGGGCTTGCGCCACACAGTTGCACGTCACTGTTCTAATTAACCTACTATTATTGTTAGCCTGTGTCATCCCACTGCTGGGCAAAGGCTTCCCCATGACCTCCAAACCTTTCGACCAACCAAGGTGGACTACTGGTCGGTGGTTCTATACCTAACCTAACCCAACTGGTTGGGATGCCCTAGCTTAGTTACTGCCACCATCTCAACACGCAGATGGTTGGTCATGATTCTAACCTAAACCTGGCCGCTTAGTTTGGTATTATACTATGTCATCATCAGTCGCCAGATATTAAAAAATACTTTGTTTTATTCCCGAAACCAATATTTATCAACCGTCATTGGTAAAACCTAGCAAGTCCCAAACACTAATGGTAAAAGTTAGAAAAATCATCTCTTCGTTATTGACATGTATGTATTTTAATTTTTTAAATATTTTTTTAATTAGTTCTTTATTTTTGTTAGTTTAGTTATACATTTTATTATGCATGCTGTGGTTTCCTGTAAGTGAAGGAGTACTTGTTTACAAATGACAGCCTGGGCCAACTGCTTTACGTGCTTTCCGGATATGGATAATGGATGGATGGCCACAGCGCGCAGCTGTCTGTGCCTAGGCCAGCGCTGCTTAACCTTGAAGATCGACCCGTGCGATTGTTATTATTTAGACACGAATGCCTCACAAGATAAATAAATATAAACGTAAATACAAAGACAAGAGAAAAAAAATACTTGAATATTATTAGATTTAGTTCAATTTATCTTTTTTTATGTTTAATGGGCCTACTCTTGACCTCAATCTAGTCCTGAGGACAGAAATGAGGTCGACGATGGAACGAGCTAACCCAAAAGAAGCCTATTAACTCGCGACTTAAATAGATTTTTAAAGTTGTAATGTTCACATTAATTCCGGATGCCAAAGAGGCAATATGTACAAGGTCTCCCTAACTAAGCATTTGTACCATCTGATTTGTATTATGGTACCTACATTATTTGCAAATAAAACATTCTATTCTTTTCTATTCTATCAATTAACCCTTTGTTCGATCTCTAAACAAACACAAAACATAAACAACGTACAGATACAAATAAGAATGATCTTGACGCGTACCGCCATTTTCAGTTAGACGTCAGTAGAAAATAGTTGAAGAATTAAATAAATAGTAAATAAGTTAAAATAAGTGAATGATAAAAACTAGAAAAGTGATAAAACCTAAGAAAGAAACTATCAGGTATTTAAAGTATAGAAGACATTCAATTTGGAATAAATCTTCAAGAAGCCACGTCGCTACTTAGAATAGCTTAAAAAAAGTCAGAAATACTTTCCGACTACAAGGTTCAAGAGGAGGAAGAGAAGCACATTTAAAACTACGCTTCACAAAAACTACAAGAAAAATTTAAACGAAATCACAAACATTTTGTAAGATAACCGAGTCAATTAAAATGAACAAACACATTTTCTTTGTTATGTTTCTTACTCAAATGTCTCATTTCTTCTATTGTAAGGATGATTTTGATCACATAGAGGTGGTGGATATGACGAAACCTACTACTTGGGCAGCCTTATCAATGTATTATGGTGCCATGGAGAAACGTTGGTAAGTGGTATCTTAAATAATAATTTTACTCGCGAACACGTCAGTGCCTCTCCCCTTTTCCCAGCACAACCCTTTCATTATTTTCAATAGCCTTTATAACAGTAGTTATCCTTATTCTAGCCAGTGGAACTTGTGGTTAAATAATAACAGACGCTCAGGTTGACCTTCAAGATTAAGTAGCGCTCGAGTTGGTCTGTGGTGACCAATGGGTAGCCATTAATTACTTCCAAAGTTTTCTCCGTGCCTCGGAAAGCACAGTAAGCAGTAGGTCTCTGCTGCCATTTTCTTTGACCTTGGATAGTCGTTATAGGTAGTCAGTGGCCCGAAAGTCTGACAACCAGTTTTGCCAAGGGGTATTGTATTACTTAATACAAACTGGTTTGTGGAATTCAGAAAGGCAGTCGCTCCATGAAAAATACTAGTACTTTGCTGGATCCGGTTAGACTGGAAGCCGAACCCAACATAATTGAAAAAGGGTAGGCTACCCTGACCCTGATGACCCTTTTCTAGGTCATTCATCAACTACTATTATATCCACAAACAGGTTACGTACGCTCCTTAAGCCTTCTTCGACTTCTCAGGTCTTCGTGTGTACAAAATGATTGTGGGCAGCAATGTAACTTTTACGCTAGTTATATCAATCAAAATCAATTCAAGAATAGAATCGTGAACGCGACAATGATGAATAAATGGTAGTCATCCTTGACTTGGCTATTTATGGAGTGATACTGATGTGTTGCTCTTTGGAGACGGAAACACAGTACTGTCTATAGTTTTAAAATGTATATGTAAATGTAAAATGCATTACATTTTCTAAATACCCGGTATTTTGTGTATAAGACCCGTTAACTGGTGTTTACAGGAAGATGTGTATCAACTGCGGAGTACCGGACCTGGGCACTGGAATGCACCTGGAGCATTCCGGAAGCACAGGATCCATGAACCCGGCTGTTGTACCCGTCGAGTATTTATTGAGTCGATGTAAGTAGGTTAGCCAACAGCTGCTGTCCTCATCAGCTTTGAACATTGTGCACTCGAATCACCAAGTAAATTTTCTACAGTATACACAAATATGATAGACTAACAATATACGATTTTTGAGTCTTAAAATCAAAAATGTTTGGGTAACTGGGTCTAAATGTATTTGCGGCAAAAGTTAGTTTAATAACATCGGTCAGTAAGAGTCTGATAGACCCATTCACCCGCTTCAGGGCGGAGGACATTCATGAGGCAAAAACAATACTGCATTGCGTAGATTCTGCTGCGGGTGTGAGATTCCCTTATTAACTTACTAGTATTTATTATTTTTTTGGTTCTAGTGTCAATAGTGGACGTAAGTTCGCTGACCACGATCAATCCATCGGCAGTCTTAACCCTCGACGTTGCGTTACAATGGGCAGCTCTGAAGCAGGACCCGAAGGAACCCACGCTGCTACTCTTCAAGTTCGGATGGACGGAGGAGGATAACAAACAAATTAACGTGGCAAACTGTGTTTGTAAGGTGCCTGGTGAGTCAGACTGTACTTAGATAAATAATAGACAAAACATTACTGTTTTCCTCAAAAGAGTAAACATAAAAGACGAAGATTTGGGTGGGCCGCATCCATTGCATAAATCCTCTAATACTTTCTTTCGTAAATTTTGTAAGAATCATCGCACAATACACGCGGGCATTAAGCATCTATATCTACAAGCTTAGTTATTGTTACCCTACGCCTCTTAAAGGTCATAATAAACAAACATTAACTATAGAACCAACCCTGAAATCGCGAAAAAACCAGCTGTTCTATATACTCCATGTTCGCATAAATGACAAAAATGTAGACAACAGCGGTCTCAAGACTCGTCCCAAAACAAAATTTGTTTATAACATTGGGGATAATGAACCTTGAAAAGCTTTTTAGAAAATATTTATATTATTATATTACAGCTATACACTGATTTTCCTCCAAGGATTTTTTTAAAAGGTGTTGAGTATGTGGTACCCGTTTTCGCGTCGGAGTCCCTTCCACGTATATTAGTACCTGTACCTGATATTATCGACGTCTGTTGTGCAACTATGAGCATGAGCGCGAGAGAGCAGCGGTGGCCCAGTGGTGGCGGCCCTGACTTAACAGTGTCAACGCTTGCCAGTGTTCGAAGTCGTGTGAGTTCGAACACTGGCAGGCGCATTACTTTGTGTAATTTATTTCATCACCACTGCTCTCAAAAACGGTGAAGGAAAACATCGTGAGGAAACCGGCATGTCCTATAACCAAAAATTCGAAGACATGTGACATCTACCAACCCGCACTGGGCACGCGTGGTGGATTATAGCCCATTTCCTCTCATAGAGAGGAGGCCGTGTGTCCCAGCAGTGGGAACATTAAAGGCTGATTATTCTATGAGCATGAGCGTTATGTAATATGAAAATTATTCAAGTAAATTGCGAGAAAATGGAGCATAATATTCTAGTCGTTAGGTTACTGATAACATTTTTTCCTGAAAGGAAAACCTAATAGGTATCTTGAAAGAATATCGTGTTTGCGATCTTTAAATGACCAGACGAGTTACGTATTCATAGCAAAAATAGGCAGCCAGGTGGACATAATGCTTTAGTGTGGGGCTTATCATTATAAACATCGACACCTAATACATTTGTTTAATTAGAATTACAATAGAATCTTATCGCAATTGCGTTATCTACCAGACAAGTTACAAGCTTTGATTAGACAAAAGTGCTATCTGCCCAATTTAAAATGAGAGTTTCTAAATTTTTCATTTTTTTTCTAGCCACTGTAGAGAATGAGGTCCTAGGTTTAATTCCCAGGTTGGGTAAAGTAGTGTTGCGTTTTTCAATCAGGAATTTTTCAGTACCAGCCACGGAATCTAGAATTGTGCTCGGTGATGGCAAAATGCGAAAAAAGGTCGCTGGCAACAGCTAGACCCTTACTACTATTCTAAATGCAAAAGTTTGTGAGAATGTATGGATATTTGTTCCTCTTTCAAGCAAAAACCGTTGAACGGATTTGAATGAAAGACACACAGATACTTTATAAACTGGATTATTATTAACTGGATACTATATATCCCGGTACCGAACTCGGCGGGGACTAACCGGCGGGCATAAGCTAGTGTTAGTATAGATTCAAGTAGGTAACAATTTAATTTCTCGAAAATATTTGTATTAATCACTAAAATATTCTACTTATGTTTTTCCAAATAAGGGCTTCCCTCGCCAGTCTTACGTCTTCATAATCCTTAGACACTCGATGACAGTCATACTCCAGCTAGGTCGAAAATGCTCATCAAGGCGCATAAAATGAGCCCAATAATAATATAGCTGCTGTAAACTCTTGAGGACCTCTTGCAACTGTCTTGCGTCTCTATTGTTAGACTGTCGATGATGGTCATTCTCCAGCTACGTCTTAAGTTCTCATCAAAATACATGAAATGAGCCCAAACATGATATAGATGCTGTAAACTGTTGCGGACCTCTTGCGACTCCCTTCCGTCTCCATCGTCAGACCTTCGATGACAGTCATACTCCACAGCTAGGTCTAAAGTTCTCATCAAGGTGCTTGAAATGAGCCCAAACACGATATAGATGCTGTAAACTCTTGAGAACCTCTTGCAACTGCCTTCCGTCTCCATCGTCAGACCTGTGATGACAGTCATAATCCAGCTGATCTAAAGTTCTCATCAAGGTTTATGAAATGCGCCCAATAACAATATAGCTAGCTGCTGTAAACTGTTGCGGATCTTTTGCGACTGCTTTCCGTCTCCATCGTAAGACCTTCGATGACACTCATACTCCAGCTGATCTAAAGTTCTCATCAAGTTTTATGAAATGAGCCCAATAACAATATAGCTAGCTGCTGTAAACTGTTACGGACCTTTTGCGACTGCTTTCCGTCTCCATCGTCAGACCTTCGATGACACTCATACTCCAGCTAGGTCTAAGAACTTTGAGATATCCTACGCTTTTCATTAAAAAAAAGAATGGTTTAAAAAAAACTAAAAGTATGTTTAAAACTACGTGGTAATGATTTGCAAATCTTAAAGCTTTAAAACAACATACTTATTTACAAAAAGTGAAAACCGGCTGGGGATCGAACTTGCGAACCATGGTTATTATTGTTGAAATCCTACAATTTGCATTAAAAAAATCGAAATAAAAACCGGCCAAGTGCGAGTCGGGCTCGCGCACGAAGGGTTCCGTACCATTATCTATAAAAACGGCAAAAAAAATCATATCTGTTGTATGGGAGCCCCCCTTAATATATTTTTTTTTAATTTTTAGTATTTGTTGTTATAGCGGCAATAGTAATACTTACATCATTTGTGAAAATTTCAGCTTTCTAGCTATCACGGTTTATGAGATACAGCCTGGAGACAGACAGACAGACAGACAGACAGCGAAGTCTTAGTAATAGGGTCCCGTTTTACCCTTTGGGTACGGAACCCTAATAAAAAAAGAGAATATCTAAGCAGAGTCTCGAACTTGCGCACCCCTGTTCACAGGGCGGTCGCTGACACCGACGGGCTACTTACTTCGGTGACAAGCGGTCTAAAATAGCTCTTCTATTGTAATGCATGTGATGATAGCTGTTGTCAGTTGTTGTACTCTTATCTAACAACTTAAAAAAGAAGATTGCAAATTGCACGTGTTTGTTTGTGCAAATTGCAATCTTATCTAGATAGTTCTTCGTTATTTTAATAAATAAATGACGTCAAAGGCACTAACATAAGTTTAGATTTCATGATTTTAATTTCACATAATTAATCACGTTTATTAGAGAGATTTGGTTGTTATGATTGACCCTATCATTTGATGCCATATAAGTGCAGGGTATTATTGTTCGGATTTTAACCGGTTCCATACCCGAGTGTGGCAAGGGCACTTCCGAAAATCTTTAAATGCAGATTTGTTTCTATTTAAAATAAAGGAATGTTTCCTTTGAGAAAAATTTGCCATATCCAGTATTTAGAGTACTTTCCCTCCAGTTGTGGTTGAAAAATTCCTCCCTGTATAGCCCCTTCCCCTGGTTGAAATATTTCTCCTTGCCAAATTTCATTACGATCCGATCAGCCGTTTAGTCGTGAAAAGGTAGCAAACAGACAGACAAACAAACAGAGTTACTTTCACATTTATAATATTAGTATGGAAGTATGGATTTCTAACTTCTGTTTTAACCATACTAAATAACAATTAACCTCTACTTCTTTTTTCTTTGTTCCTTTCATTTTCGCTTTGGTCTGCATGTTTTCGCATAGCCATTGACCTTTGCTTTTCTTCAAACAATTTTTATTCTATTGTCAATACCAACACAACACCTCGGCATTATCCTCGGCTTGGCTTTTGTCTCCATCGCCATTCTATTTTAGAGTGGGAACTAATTTTTTGAACTGTTATTTAAACATTCAAGAGGTTATTATGATCAGTTGAAAAAAATAATGGGCAGTTATTTTTTTATCGGTGGTTGGTAAATTTGTGCGACAGTAAAACATAGACAGTGATAAAAAACAATTGGCCGGTTATTTCGTCTTCCAATGTCAATACTAAAAATACGTAAGCAGACTAATAAATAAATGGCCAGTAAAATGATGGAATGGGCAGTTAGATAAATAGTTCGGCAGTTCATAGGGAGCGGAGACACCCGGACTTGGGGTACCCCGACTCGGACTCGGACTAGACCGCACCATCCCCTTCGAACCTAACCTAGGTTCGAAGGGGATGGTGCAGTCTAGTGAGCGAGCGGACTAAGACCCCGACATCCCCTTCGTGTTAGGTTACTGTAAACCATGCAGACAGAAACAGGATCCCCGCTTAGCGGGACTACGCTGCCGAGTCCGGGTGTCACCTCTCGCTGTGATTTGCCGAACTATTTATCAAACCGCTCATTCAGTTATTGAACTGCTCAATTATTTTTAGAATTTATGATAAAAATAACCGACTAATTGATTTTTTATTACTGTGCATGTTTTACTGTCGCAATAATTTAATCAACCGCCATTAAATTAAATAACTGCTTAAAATGTTTTTCAACTGATCATAATAACATCTCGAATATTTAAATAACAGCTCAAACAATTAGTTCCCTTTTTTAAATCTCTTTGGCCGATAGCATTCTAAATTGAATTAGCTCTGAATTTGGCTAAGAGTTTACCGCGTCCAATAGAGTCCATCTATTCCTTAAAAGAAACGACCGTTTGGAATGACTACACAGTGGGACCGGCCGAGCATTGCAACACTGTTACATTTCGCCGCCATATGTTTTGAAATTTGACTTAAAAACACAGACACAGTAGCTATCTGGTTTATGATCTAGCCAATTGATTTGGATCTTAGATATTATTTGAAGTCATTAGACTGATTATATCTATGACTCATTTAGTATTTCAAATGAACTTCCTATTTGGCGCACTATCTCGATCGAACCGCTTTGAACGATAATCCTTGCTTTTATTATTTTATTTGCACTACTTTTCCGTGACCGATAGATAATGACTTTGGGAGTTTAGTCACCTCACATCTGTCGTATTTCGAAGGATTTATGTGGTATGCCAATTCTGGCACCTAGCTACCCTTTCTGACCTACCTAGATAGGTAACAGTTACAGCATCTGCCTAGTCTTTTCACAATATTTATATTGGGATCGGCTTCCAGTCCAACCGGGTGCAGCTGAGTACCAGTACTTTACACGGAGCGACTGCCTATCTGACCTCCACAACCAAGTTAGTACTGGGTAATACGATACCCCTTGGTAAGACTGGTTGTCAGACTTTCGGGCCAGTGACTACCTGTAACGACTGTCAAAGATCTACAAATGGCAGCTGGGACCCCCGACTTATCGTGCTTTCCGAGACACGGAAGAACCTGG
Source organism: Eurois occulta (assembly GCA_950022335.1). Classification (NCBI taxonomy): domain Eukaryota; kingdom Metazoa; phylum Arthropoda; class Insecta; order Lepidoptera; family Noctuidae; genus Eurois; species Eurois occulta. The sequence continues at coordinate 18,437,048 of OX465485.1, read as the reverse complement.
GGATGTACCGCAGACCAACCCTGGCGAGCGCTTCTAAGCCCTCGGCAACCTGTGCGGCAGTTATTCTTTAGCCACAAGTTACGCTGATAAAGAAGCTTTGGGTTTGCCCGATAGGATTTCCAATGGCGGACTTACAAACAAACTTCATCTCCTAAGGAGATGGAGTTTGTTTGTCCTGAATCCTTCCTTAATATTAACGTTGTAGTTACTTTTAGGGTTAAACCGTCATTTGCTAGATCGAAAAAACAGAGGAGTGTTATAGGCACTTCTGCTGTTTTTGTTGTGCTATACACGCGGCAGCATCGACGATGCGCTTGGCAGCGCGATCTGTTTCTCGGTCTAGCAAATGACGGTTCTCAGCGATATAATAGGATAGGAGCGTGGAAAAATGTGATTCTGTGATGATAGATGTGGATCAACTCTTAGGCCTCAGCCTCGAGTTTTACGGGCAGCGGGGCGGCGGCGGCGGCGGCGCTCGTTGACTGGAGTGCACCGCTCGTTGCCTGCCCCCGCGCCGCTGTTTTCGAGAACCGGTCCATTTGATTTTACGCATAAGATCCGCCGCCGCCGCCCCGCTGCCCGCAAAATTCGAGGCAGCGGCCGTTAAAGCTACGCGTTGTCGGTTAGTGAATTTAAACAGTTAAAGATCTCGCGCTAGATTTAGAACAAATGCTTAAAACACGTCATAATAGGTAACCCCAGACAGGGCCCACTTTTCGCTTATATAAAACGACGATACGTATCCTACTAGTCATCGTCATTTAATAACCTATTCAGTTGAATTATGATTTGAAATCTCTCTTCATCATCTAGTTATTATGATTGATCGCGGTTTTGTTAATCAAGATAATTAATTTCTTACCTATCTACAGTTAGAGCGTATAGTTACGTCATGTAAAGTAGGTAGGTACCTACCTATTTGTAAAGAACCAAAACATCGAACACATGTGACCACCACCAACCCGTAGGTAGGTCTGTACTGGGCTGGTATCGCGTGGTCGTTTATTCCACCGTCCTTCTCATCGAGAGGAGCCCTGAGTCCAAACAAGTCCGATATTCCAAGCTGCAGTTCGATGCTTGAGAAGAGGAACCTCGTCAAAACAGAAGGATATATTATCAATCAGGATTTTCATAACCTTCAATTTATTTTCCAGGACTAAGCTACGAGCTAGCAGAATGGATATCAGCGAACCTGACCCACGTGGTTGGCGTAGCTACTGACACACCGACCTTCGAGTCAGAGCAGACCAGGGAATTCACGAGCAGAACAGTCTCCAACGTGCTGGGCAGGAGTGGAATCTACATGATTGAAAATGTGCATATTAGGAGGAAAATGCCGGGTGAGTTTTGAATGTTTTTTTTTTAAGGCCCAGTATGACGAGATGAAAATCAATCCCTCTGGGCTCTTCTACCATAACTACCAACAAATCAGGCGCTCGGTAACTTTTACCTAGGTACCTACCACTTGGCACGAGGCGAAGAAAACAAGCGGCGCACGAGAGTTTTACTCGAAGCACGTCGCATCTCCTGAGGTTATTACTTTTTGTTTAAATATTTTGTATAAATTAAATGGGCCAACTCTTAAGCTACGAGCTAACCTAAAAGAAGCCTATTAACTCGCGACTTAAATAGATTGGGGTCATAATATGAACTTGGGAACACTGATAATTTTAGAAATATAGCAAACGGTAATTCTTTCTCCGATAAGTCGATGATCAAGGATCGACAAAAAACTGTGCAGCAAAGTCTTTCTTTTGTCAAGGGAAAGACAGTTCATCACAGCTAGCACTTCCTTACCTACTCTTGAAGTTTTGACTAAAGACGGTTATCATAATTACCTTTTTTTTTTTTTTTTTTTTGGGGGGTGAGAAATCATCAAATGACTCCTCCCGCTCTGGGCGGAGCGGAAGGGAGTGTCAGACTCTTACTGACTAAAAAACACCCATGTTCCTTCGTTGGCCCTTTATGTTCCAGGGCCGCGGTATCTCTTTCGAACAGTCCCGCAGCCCTGGCAGGCACCGGCCCTTGCGGGCCCCTCCCGTTTGCTGACATCTCTTTGAGACGCGCGTGGAACACGAACGCGTCGTCGACACGGCCTGCCCGTCGTCATACGACGGACGGACGGCGAGCTAGCCCATTACTCGCCGTCCACAGGCCCGCGCCTACGGTGGCCGAGAGCCATCACGGCGTGTATCATAATTACCTAGAGTTACGTATTGGACAGGTGCCATTGTCACGTATTAATCATATGCAGTGATAGCGATTAACGAAATTGCTAATTGACTACCTTTTCTACTTTTCACAGACAGACTTTTTTTGAACAGACAGCAGCTGTCTGTTCAAAAAAAGTCTTTACAGCTGCTGTAAAGACTTCAGAAAAAAAGAATGCTTTGTTGGTCTTATGGTCAGAGTATTATTTAAGTATTATTTAAGTTTAAGTGGAGAATTGCATTTAACACAATATTATACAACTCTGACACAAAAGCTAAGATTGAACTTGTGTTAAGAGTGTCAGGGAAAATCGGAAGTCGGGTTTGATTTCCATGGTGGGAAGAGTAATATCTTGTTTCTCATAGAGAATTTCTTCTTCAGCAGCAGCCCGGATTGGTTGTGTGTGCAGCCCCTAGTCAAGCAAGATTTGATCCTGCGTTATTGTCTCTTCGCGGTTGTGTCAGATTGCCGTCAAAGCACGACGGCACGGTTGGCGCAGTGGCTGAGCGATTGACTGCTACGTTGCGTGTCGCGGGTTCGATCCCCGCACGGAACAAATATTTGTATGGCCTACAGATAGTTGTGCCGGGTCTAGCTGTTTGTGTAAGTGAATTTAAATGTTTGTAAATGCACCCACGATACAGGAGAAATTCCTAGAGTGGGGCAACGTTTATCTAAAAAAAAACCTCGCTTTCCACCAGGCGTGATTGAGGTCAAGAGCAGGCCCATATTGTAATAAATAAAAAATAAAAAAAGACTCGCGTCACTCCCCTCGGATTATGACAGTAAAGGCGGGCTTGTGCACTATAAAATCTCTTACCTACGTAGGGGCTTGGCTAGTCAACGTCGGGATTGGCATCCGTGACCGACACTCAGTCTAAAGGTTTAGGTATTACAAAATATTCACATCTTAAGATATTTCGGGACTTTAGGGTCCCGGACATTTGGAAGTTAGGAGCCGAAGCCAAATGGCACAGGCCTCAGGCCCAATGGGCATTTCGGATGGACACAACCCGATTATTATAACTGTATGCACTATCAAATCCATCCTTATTATTTCTTTTAATTTCAGAACATGGTTGCATGGCCTTAGTAATGCCTCTGAAACTGCTGAACGTAGCCTACGTGCCGACACGACTGACTGCCTTCTGTCCGTCTGCGAAGACAGATCTCTCCGTGGTGGTGACTCTGAGGAAAGAAATCATATCCCAGACGCAGCTGCCCAATAGTCGATTGTATGATGTTAACTTGGATGAGATATTGGGACCGTGACGTCCTATTTTATTGTAAAGCCAGAGGCGCGTGCACACAACGCGCCTCCGTTATCGACCGATATTTATTTATCTGCTAGATGTGCCCGGTTTCACTCGCCTTCAGCCCTCAACCCACCGCGTCGCATCGCCCGCCCGCGGTACCTACTATGTAACGCTAAAAGATTTTTTCAAATCCAACTCAAATATAAAAGCAAACTGTTATTACTTTGGCTTTTTTTTGGGATGGGAAATCGTCAAATGACTCCTCCCGCTCTGGGCGGAGCGGAAGGGAGTGTCAGACTTTTACTGACTAAAACCCATCCATGTTCCTTCTTTTGCCCTTTGTGTTCCAGGGCCGCGGTATCTCTTTCGAACAGAGCCGCAGCGTTATTACTTTGGCTTACGGCTTCATTACATTACATTTAGTATAGATCATCTAACTTTACATCACTGTCAAAATCAGTGACCTTTATTTTCGCAGCAATAAGGTTACACTCACTGCCAAGTCTGTTCAAATTAAAATGATCTTTATTTTCGTTTCCGTAACGTTGCTGTTGGATTGCTGTAAAATAACTGTGATGATGAACTTGTAAAGGGGCTGTAGAGTGTAGACGTCTGCGTATGTCGGCGAATGTTGGTGCTCCAATGAATTTTTGTGCTCATCCCGCCAGTTGTCTAACTTCTGCCACCGCAAGTTTTTAATAGAGGTTTTATTAAAAAAAAACAGCTATAGCGAACTCATAAACGTCTGGAGTGTTGTGGTGTGGAGTTGTGAATTTTGCTCCCCTGTTGTCGCTACAGCCAGATCCAGCATCTACCAAGTGAACAACTCTTCTGTTGAACTAAGGAATCATCTAGTATTTGAGAAAGCCGCAAAACTGTTTTTATACCTTAAGATAGTTCAAAATAAATGTTTTATTCAACTTTTTTTCTTTATTTTTCTCCTTGAACTTTTAGTTCAGCGGAGACCAAGTTCTACACCTTCGTCTCCATCACCGCTTGCCTATCTGCGTTACCTAGTCATAAGTATTCGGAGGCATACCTACGTACATTCAGTCAAAAATGTTAGATTGGCACAACTGCAGTCAAGATGTGATGGAAGATTTGCCTCGCTCTGGTAGGCCATCAACGACTTCAACTGAAGTTAAATCGCAAAAGTGAAGGAAATAGTTGCTGAAAATCCTCATTCAAGTTTGAGAGAGCCGCTGAAATTTCTGTGTCTCACGAGTCGATCCTTACCATTTTAAATAATCACTAGGGTATGAGTATATTGCCGCTTGGCTAGTCCCAAAAGACCTGAATTTTCTCCAAAAACTCAATCGCATAAGACCCGCTGAGGACATGCTAGAACGAGTCAATTCCGACCAAACAATCATGAAACGCATTGTTACTGGTGACGAGACGTGGGTTTTCGAGTTTAACAAGCAAATTTGACGAAAAAGGGTCGATTTGTAAAAAGAAAATTCTTGGATTTTGCACCACGATAATGCGCCTTCATAGTGATCGAAGTTTTGACCAAAAACTCAACAAATACCATCGAGCAACCACCTTATTCACCATACATGGCTCCAGCAGACTTCTTTCTTTTTACTAAACTCAAATTACCAAGGCGATAAAATAACTTTGGATGAATAACTATCATTGGTATTATGGTATTTTCTTGACATAGTAGTACGTCATCGCCCCCCCCCCCCCCATCACACTGGACTCGAGAAGACAACGCGTAGTGTTCCACGTGCGTTCTCTTAGACGTAACGGGAGTTAATCATCATCTGCCTAGCCTTTTTGTCAACTATGTTGGGGTCGAATTTCAGTCTAACGATACAGCTCTATGCCAGTATTTTACATGGAGCGACTACCTATCTGACGTCCACGAACCAGTCACTACGGGGGGTTGTTTTTTTAAGCCTGACACTTGTATCCCGAATATTGTGATAAAAATGCAAGAGCAAATGTAGTTTTTATAACATAATAACTTGAAGTTTTTGAAATACTGTGTAGGTAATGTCTTTGGCAGAAATTTCAGTACATTATGTAAATCAAACTAGATTCAAAGAAATCAAAGACTAGTTATATAGTCAGTAGTTGTCGTTGTAGTCAGTAGTTGTTAGTCTAGTTATATTCCTAGTTGTAAGAAAAGAATAATATATTATGTATTCGGTGCCCACCCGGTGCTACACCCATTAGGTGTTGCAAGGATAGAAAAATAAAACAATAATTGAATAAATAAGCTTTATTTTTGGCCAAACTATTACATTTCGTTAACCTTTACACACCTATTGAAATAAAATCATTACTAAATGTAACAAATTAATTCGATAAAAAAATATAGCACAAACTGACGTAGGTTTAATTTAAGACCCAATATTTAGTTAAAATCTATTTAGTTTCCCGGAATTTGCAACGAAATATTGGGTCTATCTACTGCCCAATAAAATGCAAAGTAGGTATATTTAAAAAAGGGGGATAATAATTATTTCTAGAAAATTTATAAAAGGGAAGCCTTAAATTTAGGGGAAGAGCACCCAGCTTTAATACTGAAGCACCCTCTATCTTTTCTCGCTTAAGCTATATCTTTGCTCGATATTTAAATGCCGTTAACAGCTCTCCCGCCCTTTCCTGGCCGTAGCAATCGGGTCAACGTACAAGGATCTTTTGGCGCTTGGACAAAATTACAACTATCGCCGCCATCTTGAATAAGTTATTGCACAAATGTGTCAACAGTGCCCTCCTGTCAACGTCAATTAAGCGCCAGAAGATCCATGCAGCTAACACTACATACACCGATGTCACATACATGCGACAAGCCTTATCAATATTATTGTAAATACTAACGCCCGTACTAATTTCACGACATTTATTAATGATAGTTGGCAGTATAGATTTTATTAATAAGACCGCTTCGCAAGCCATATTGTCGGATCTTTTCAATCAAGAATACTTTACCTCAATGTAGGGAACAAATCTATATCAGACAGGTTTTTAGTTGTTAAAAATGTACTTTATTTCAAACTCCTTAACGCCTAATTTACTCTATTAGGGGAACATACATAATACTTTTCTTTTAATATATTATTGCCACGGTTTCACTGGCACTGCTCATTTAACAATAGGAAGCAATATGTGAAATATTAAAAATAGATTCTTCTTTGAATTGGTGCACCCTTATATATTTTTTTATAATACTATATTTTGGTACTTATATGATGATTTTCTAACTGAGCCTTTATTTTAATTAAAGGTTATATTAAAAGAAATGTATAAAAGATAAATTGAGACAATAACTATTTAAAACTATTTTAAAGTTTGGCAACCCTATTCTGATTACTCTATGTTTTGAAATCAAAACTAATAATACCATAGTCAAACAGCAAAATCTGTAGTCGTAAATAAAATAAAATACATCATAGACAATATTTTCAATTTTATTTAAAATAAAAATAAAAGTACCTATACATGATACATTTGGAATCGGACCTTTTTAACACCAAATTAATAGCAACACTGAGCAGTATTATTATTTTCTTGCATCCCTTTACAGGATTATTAAACAGGACATAGACAATCATGTCCTTATTACAAAATTTAGTTAAACATCGATAATACTGCGCAAATATCAATTTTTGTCAATCAGAATAGAGTCTTAATATCTATAGTTATCGGTATTTATAAACTACGGAAACTAAAGACATCAAAATCGTTAGCTTGGCCCAAAAATGCTCTGAGGAATGCCGGTGTAAGCATACAGTGCCGACGAAGGATGACAGTGAACTGACCTACGTTACAGGCTAATCGCCAGTTACCATAAATTGCATTGACCATCACTTAAATAATAAGCTAATTACAATCTAAATAATAATATTGCTACATCTTTTAATTTGTAATAAGTATATGAAAAATTATGGAAATACATTGATTTTTTTTTAATTCACCTTATTTATAGAAACACTGTATTTACTGGCAACACTGGTTTACCGCAGGAATTGTGTTAAAGATTCTTACAAAAAAAATATCAATCAAAATACATATTCGTGAAAAAAGTTAACTCCTTAAGCAAAAGATGGTGTTTTATGAACCAATTCAAATTTTTTCACGACTGAATTTCATGGTTAGATCATAAATATATTTTCTGTCTTTCATCTTAGTTGTGTTGCACCGCGGTTGACCAAAATGCGACCGAATTATATACAGATTAAGAAATTCTATTTTGTTTATTTTTACGTTACAAATCGGTAAGTATAACTAAAGCTGATTTATTTAATTATTATCATGGTTTGTTTTCAACTTTAGCACAAATCTGTCTGAAAAAGTACGTAGGTACATTAGGAAATAAAATCATCACGATTACATAATCACATAATTATATAAGTATTTTGTTATGTATAGGTAGGTATTACTAATGACTCGGCTTCGTCAAAAAGCTTGAGGATTACGAATCAAAAAGGCCTTTCGAAAAAGTTTTTATTTGATTAGCGTTCTTAGCAATCAGACCTTTTTCTTTTCAGTACATAAAAAAGTTCATGTCTAAGATGCGATTTATATTTGTACATTCAATTTATTTGTATGAAAAAGTATGAAAATATACTTCTATAAGTCGTGACAACATCGCAATTTAATATTAAAATATTAGTGTGAGATATCTACACCAACTACTCAATATCATTTTAAAACTTCTATAAATTTCTTTATGAAATTCTCTCGAACTTTCTATCGCGTTCCTGATTTCTGTTTGACGAAGCGTTTACACTAATTTGTCAATAGGTTTTCTCAGTCAGCCACCATTATCGACACTTGCAACTGGATCAGGCTCTTGGAGACCACTGCATAAACTATTACTGTGCGTTTTGTAATATCATCCAATTCCTTTTTAATTTTTAAAGCTCTTGGCATTTGAGTGAAAGTAAAGCTTATTTTATCGATAAAGGCATTTTGGTTTGTTACTACACTAGTTTTCCCGCCGAATTTGATCCGCCATATTGGATTTACGAGCACCCAACAGAATAAAATCGAACGCTACACTAGATTTAGAATTGGAACAGTCGCAATGCCTTTTAAATGTATAAAAACTATTGTGATTATGTATCATTCACCACAGACAATACCAGAGCGAGGTAAACCGATACTTATGGCACAGAGTAATCTGAGAGCAGAGCCCAACCCAGTCGGTCTTTTCATAAAAATTAAACAGCCAAGCCTAGTCCTTCCAATCCTTTTTGATGTCGAAGCACCATTCCCATTGGAGATGTACGTTTTTGTCGTCGTCAGTAAAGAGGCTGTTGACGGAGTACGAACCTCTGGCGACAATTCCTGAGGGTGCATCTTCGGGAGGCGTCGTGTACGACTGGATCTCGGTTTTTGGCGGGTAAGAGCCGACCATGTGGGTCATTTTGTCAACTGTAAATGAGAAAGAGGTGTTTTAGTACATGAAATATACAATATTGAGTAGATTATACTGGTTTTTGAAATCGTTAATTTATTAGTGTCAATTTGCTATCAGCTGTTGTGATTGGTTGACAAAAATTTTGATAGACAATGAAATAACTCAAGTATTTGAGAATACGACATAGAAACCAGGGTTAGACCAGCGACGTTAGGGATGCAAAAACAGGAGATTAGCAATGTGGACAGAATAACAATACAATGAGAAGATCTAATTAATAAAGATTCTTTAATTGAAAGCAAGCAAAACAGGGCTACATTACAATTGCATCAATTTAAGTTCTTGCTAGTTTTCAAATACAAAACCACGCATTCGAAATATATACTAACATGAAAATAAAAGAAAATACACCGAAATACATAACAACACTGATTATATTGTAATGCTTGGAGGCTCCTCGACTAGAATGATCACAATACGAATCCCTATGCCATACACCAAATTCCTGATCCTCGCCAGCGGGATCTCAAGTGTGATAATGTAAACGACTATCATTGTGGCGAGTGCACTGTACTGTACTGCAGTTTACTACGAAATGTCGAAGTTGTAAGCTCTAGGCTGAAGAATAATTTATGAGGGTATCGATTTTGTAGGCTTAGGGTGGTAAAAGGGTGTGGTAATAATAGGTATAGATTATATTGATTTACTGCCAAGGTGAATTATGTATTCCTTTTATTTTAAAGGAGCTGGAATTGAAACTTGTTTTATTATGCACCGCTTCTTAGCCCTCAACCCAAAAAGAGGGGTGATATATGCAAGTTTTAACGTGTATCTGTGACATCATAGCTCCTGAACGGATGAATCGATATTCATTCAATTTTTTCGTTTGAAAGGTGTCCTTTTAGACAGTTTAAAATGTTATTTTAGATCAACGGCCTTTGATTCGTCGAGGCTAGTAGCGCCCAGTGAACAGCGATATTTTTTATATCAGAAATTCTACAATTATCCCCAAAAGACAGCACAGCACCACTGGACACTTAATTCCTTGAAAAATAAAATATATATGACCCAAAGATTGACTGGTAGAGAATGCCTCGTGCCATTAGGTCCGCCCATGTACCATTCTTGTACATGAAGTTTAAATAAATTAGGGAAGCCTATCAAAGCTATTGACAAACCTCTGGTAGACCTCCATTGCAGTTCAATTAACAAATCGTAGGAGCACATACGATTGTTTAAGTTTATTGACAACAGAAGTACAGACTTGTTCCAGCTTTTAAAATCCTAGTAACCACACTTATCGACGCGGATCGAGCTAATAACGTACCACCACATTAACCGTCGCATTTAGTGTGGTGTGGAGTCTTATCGTGTCGTCCGTACCAAAACGAGGCGAATGGCGTCTTTTTCGGTTTTATACAGGTCGGAAGGGACACCGACGCTAAAACGGTCCACGTTCATCATCCCCCCAAAAATGCCAAAAACTATCCATGTGAGGGGGGGGGAGGGTGCAGAATGATATAGTGAAAACGTCGAGTAGAGTATATAGCGTCGGTATCCCTTCCACCTTGTATAGCTCGTTTTGACTGTCTCAAAATAAGTGCGCTGTTTCCCTTAAAATTCCCTTTATGTAGTTACTCGCATATCATTATATAACACAACCATCACACGTCACAAGATACAATCAATCAGGAACAAGACTATATTAAAATTCCATCACATTGAGTCACGATATTGAATACAATACGATACATAACGACATTGAATATACAAGGCATCATATGCAGGTTGAATAAAAATCGGATACGTACCGGGCACTGAGGGGAGGCGTGAAACAATACAAAGTGCAATCAGACAAGAGGTAAAAATGTGAATAAAAGTTATATTAACCTTTTGACCACCATAGTCACATATACGTGACAAGCAAGCGCGTGCCCTGTACGCCAAACGACACAAACATGTGACAAAATGGTAGGTGAAATTGTGGCTTGGCGTGGAGAGCACGTGCGTGCTTTTATGCCCTGGCTGTCAAAAGGTTAAAATCGCATTTTAGGGCCAATTTCACCAAAGACACCCGATCAACACACTTGACCTGTGTTCAAGTGCTATCAGTATCATCATTGCTATGGAATATAAATACTGACAGCTCTTGAACACGGTCTAGAAGTGCGTATCGCGTTCAATTTCTTTGGTGAAATTGGCCCTTTGTGCCTGTATTCTAGAACATTGATCAAGTATCATTCAAAAGATATGGATTTAGTAAAGAAATTCATCACTATTGACATCTAGTTTCAAATAAGTTTTTACGCTTTGCTCCAGAATACGGCTTAAAAATCGTGTATTCATTCGAAAATAATCACAAAATAATTTGTAAAACCTGATTCATGGCAAATCTTAGGATATCCCAGTAAATGTAAAACACATGGTTTAGTAAACGCAATAAATCCTAAGTTGTTTTGGAAAACAACAAGACCAATCCGTTTCGGAAACCTATTAAAACATTTTATGGAGTAACAAGAGTTTAATTTTATGTAGACAAGATTATTTAGACAGTTGAATCAACAGTTTTTTTTCTTATGGCGTATGTGTCCATGTGTCTAAGGGGCCGTTTCCACGAGCGAGAGAATCGCGGCGATATTACGTATTTGTATGGGATAATATCTCTCGCTCGTGGAGACAGGCCCCTAAGGAAAAAGTTACTACATGATTCAAAGATCTTTCTACTTATCTTTACATAGTATAAAACAAACCGCTGTTTGCACGCTTGGATTTTTTAAACTACGCAACGGATTTTAATGCAGTTTTCAGGAATAGATTTTGATTCAAGAGAAAGGTTTACATGCATACACATTGCACCGCTAGTAGACTATAATATTACTGGCATATCTTAGGACTTGACTGCTATTAATCCAGTTTTTCAGAGTAAGTTGTATGTTTTGTACGAGCACAGCGCAGGCTTCGCGCTGTTTAAAGTCACCGAGTTTGAAGAGCTTGCGGCCTCAATACCATGTACAGACAGCTGTATTAATTGGCTATCTTCCACGCATTTATTAAAATCCCGTAGAAGAAACAGTGACCTTCTTTCTTTATCGTGTGGTTAGTGCCTAACCGGGTGTCAGTTTTTATGCCGCCGAACTTTTAGAGCCTCTGACTTGGCTACATGCCGTGACATAACCGCAGTCATAGTTCTTTCCCAGATATTCTATATCTGACTTAGCATCACTGTCAAATCAAAATAAACTTTGTTTTCGTCATAATAAGCTTCCTGTTGAGTTGCTACCACTGACCAGTCTGTCAAAATAACACTGATCATTATTCTCGCTACAAAAGTTGTAGCTGTCAAGGATCAGAGAGTAATAAGTCAGATCTCTTTACCTGGTACTCCGAGCCGGTAAGTCTTCTGCACGTATTTGAGTCCGTGCACGATCTCCCGCTGCACAATGAAGTCGATCCTTATCCTGTATTGTACACCTTCCTTTATCACGAAAACCTGGAAAGTTAATAAAATCTAGTAAGAACATGTTTCACTGTGGATCAGGTAGGGCCGCTTTGGAGATCTGGTGTCCAACAGTGGCCTTCTATAATGCTGGTATATCTAAAATGGTGTACTTATCTAAATCGAGAATTAAATAACAAGAGGGGTAATTTAAGGGGCATACTAATCTCCAAATTGTCATTCACAGAGTAAACAGAGAGATGACGTCACACTAAAATACTGTTGATATCCTAAAACATCTTAAAAGCAGATAAAACCAAAGGTTGCATAATAAGCATAATTTTCCCACTGCTGGGATACAGGACTGATCTCTATGAGACGGAGTGGGCTGTAATCCACCACGCAGGGGCAGTTCACTTGACTTTATACCAATAGGTATACCAATTATTTTGCCCAATTTCCTCCGGTCACCAGCCATCTGTTTCGAGCAGAGTAAACCGTGAAACAGCTATTAAAGCGAGCGTAACGACACGAGCCCGCTACGACACCGGCGCGAAGTTTTTAGGTCGTGCACCGAACTATAGTTGGCGCTGGCATAAATCATAGTGCGCGGGCTGATACAGTGGGTTACAAAAGTTTATAAATTTATTGAATATGCTCTGTGGTAAATTATAAGTGTAATGTTTAGGTACTGATATTATAAAGAGGTAAAATATATTTATAAGTTTGTATGTAGGGGTCTTCGGGACTGCTGATCCGATTCCGAAAATTCTTTCACTTACGAGAAGCTACATTATCCCTGAGTATCATAATTATGCTAGGTCCATCAAAAACATTCCCGTGAGTTAATTTCAGGAGCGAAGCCGCTAGAAAAAGCTAGTTAATAATATTATTCTTCTCCAATCAAAGCTACGTTTGCGAGTGGGAGAGAATCAATTATATTTCCTTGTTAAATTTGGCATCCAAAAGTACCTTTGATTGATTTACTCGAAGTGGTTTGATTTTGACTTCATTTTGTATTAGAGTTCTATCAAATCTTCATGAAGTTAATCGGGACTTGGACCAAGAATTTTTCACAGCAGGAGCAAATAGCAGATTAAGTAATCTTGGGTTTATTTCACTAACTGTCTTGAGGGCTTAAGCTAGTTTAAGTGGCCAGTATAAGCCAATAAACAAACATTAAACAAGTGAATAACTACTTATCAGCGTAGTAACAAATAACCGTTCTAATTATATGAGGAAAAGATGTGTGTAAAATAAGGAAGTCCTGAGTGTAATGACGGGAAGTTGACTGGCTTTACCAGCTGCGCGAAGGGAAACTACTGCCATGTTATTATTTCAATGTTGAGAAATCGACGTCGATCTGAAGAGGCAGGAGACGAAAATCCAGATTATTTTAGTAAAAAAAAATAAGCGTGGTCAGTCCCCCCCTCCCCACTGAATCAATAGATATCTGCTAAAACTTTGTTACATAACCACCCCCATCCATCCTCCAGAAGTCATCGGTTATAGATTAGTGCTACCCGTGCGAAGCCAGGGCGGGACGCTAATCATTCAATAGAAAGAAAAGCAATATTGCGAAAACTCGACAAAACAACTATAAGATTACGAAGTAGGCAATCTGTTCTGACATCCAATCTGTTCTGAGAGTCCAATTATAAGATCAGATCTAACTTAAGAGGAAAATATTTAATTGGTCCCCTAAAAACTTTTCGACTTCTAATGATGAGCGCCTTTTTTGATCTCCAAATTAAGATAAAACAGATCCACCAGTCCTTTGAAACATCGCTCTAATTCTCCCAAACAAAATCTATATACGGCTCACAAGAAAAAGCTCCTGCAATAAACCTAGAAAACTGTACTCTATCTAAACAAGTAAACATCCTGTACGTCCGGGGTATTGGCAGACAGCCAGGCTGCTGATAATTGTGACTAAGCGACTTATTGGGCACCGATCAACATGCACCTGTCATACGGATGATTAGTGAAAGGGATCCCGTGATTTGTTCCCAGTTCGGATACAGAGGTTTTGGTGGATGATATCATGAGAAATGACTATTAGAATCTTGGAAGAAGTCATTATCTTCCTAGCCTTTTCCCAACTATGTTGGGGTCGGTTTCCAGTCTAACCGAATGCAGCTGAAATATCTGTATTTTACACGGAGCGGCTGCCTTTCTGACCTCCCTAACCCAGTTAATACTGGGTTATACGATACCTCTTGGTAAGACTGGTTGTCAGACTGTCGGGCCGAAGATCTACAAATGACAGCTGGGACCAACGGCTTAACGTGCTTTCCGAGGCTCGGAGGAAACTCTGTATTTAAAGGATGGTCACTCATCCACGGACCAACCTAGGCAAGCGCGGCTAACGTAAAGATCGACCCGAGCGGCTGTTATTATTTAGCCACGAGCTCCTATTGAAAATCTTGGAATCGTGGAAGAAGTTACGTGTTGTATATCGGGATGTCAATAACTTCACGTCCAAAGCATGAATTGCTTAGGAGGGAGTAATGAAGTGTAAAAACATTAAGGTTTCTATGATATTAGTGAAGTAAGCTACTTCTGGAAGGGATCATCAGGTAAAGTACAATCAATCGGTATAAATGGGTCGAGATCGAACTTCTTCCTTCGTGTCCATGGTATGACTTGTTTAATTTCTTGGACGCAGTATGACGTCCACGTTAAAGTGCAGGTGTTGCGACACTTCGGACACTAGCAAGTGGGACGTCGTCGGGTCGGGAGCGCCGCATGCACACTGTGTGTCGAAAGGATCTTTAATTCGTCATTTTTGCCAAATTGTGTTTACAGCGGCCGATCATGTCCCGGAGGCGAATGTTCCTGGGGCTTAACGAAATCGGGAGGTAGTGGGTGCTTCCCTTCCCACAGTTTGTCTTCTGGAGACTATGTTATTATCATTATAACCGGTAAGGTTCTCCTGTATGGCAAAGGTCTCCCAACTCCCCTTCCATTTTTCTGTCTGAAGCTACACCAATCCTTAATTCCTTATCAAAGGAGTTCAACTCATGCCGCAATCTCCGTCCAGAGCCGCGAAGTCGCTTACCATAAACTTAATATGTTTTTGATTTTATAGTAAGGAGTAAACATACTTTTCTTATCATATAAGAAACCTGATGCCACTAATCATGCTAGACCAGCCCAACTAACCATTTAAGCTTGCGCTTCAAGGTATGGTCAATTAGATTGTCAGACTAGACGTCGTCGATGTCTAACGACCCAAATCAACAGCTAATTAACTAAAAATTATACGTCGTTTACAACCGTAAATCCGTCAGCATTATCAACGCGACATATGACGTCAGATGCCGTACGTATAAGCATAGTACAGACGGACAAGATAAATGATAAAGTGCATCGTAAATCATTTAGAGAGTTATTAGCTGAGCGCAGGCGGCTACGCGAGTATGTCTAGTGTTTTGTTAATAATTCGTAAGATATGAATTATGTGAACCGGTGTCTGTTTCTGTCCTATTGCTGGCATAATAATATTTGATATAATGCCGACTAATGGTGGAGTTTATGTGGCGCCGTGTCTGTAAATTATGAGCATATTGTCATCTTTTAATAACACACTTTAACAGAAAGAGACAGAGTATGTTTTGAGTAGTGAAACTAGTTTACATAATATGAACCCTCATCGCTACATGTTTTACACGTGTTCTTAAATGTTTTCTAAACTTGGTGCAAGTATTAGTTCAACGTCATTTGACGGGCCTACGTTTTAACGTCAGTTTTCGGTAGAGGGTGCTTGAAAAATGTATAGGTAGGTACTTCTTTTTATACTAATATTATAAAGAGGAAGAGTGCGAATTTAGTTAGTTTGTATTGATGTGGAGGGTAATAACAGAAATCACGGCACATTTTTGAATTTTTTTTTACCATTTGAAGGGTACTTTATTCCGGTTGGACACATCTTTGTCATCCGGGCACCACACGGACGAAGCTAGACAGCAATAAGTCAGGTCAGCATCTGACACCTATAACACTGCTCCACCAACTTCTCTGACCAGCAGCTTTAAATAGTCCCAACGAAATCAATGTGCAAACTGGCAAGGTACATTTGTCTTATTAGAATAAACAGTTTACTTTCTATGTTTTTCGGTTTGGTCGCCAACAAAGACGACATAACGCCAGATGGGCTTAAGGAACTGGTGAACAGCAATCTTGAAGCTAAGACCCACTGAAGACGCACGTATCCAATGAAGCACGTTTTCATCGCAACATATGTGCGAGGTAGCAAGCGTGTACGGCGCGGCGGCGCGGCGTAGCAAATAGCCGTCTGTTACGTATTGTAGTGGCTAGTATAGCTCCGTTGTGTAGACGCCCGCTTTTGACGTACTAGATTCAGAGTGACATATAAACAAGCCCCTATATCATGTAATACATAACAGTGACACACTTGCTTGATGGAGAGGAAGGAAAGTCTATTCTTGCTATGACAATAGCAAGGGTTGTCACGAATCGAGGTAAAAATATATGGTACTAGCTCATGTCCGCGGCTTCACCCGCGTAAGTTCGATAATTGTCCCACAGGATCGCACTACCGGGATAAAAAGTATCCTATGTGTTAATTCAGGTTATAAACTATCCAAATCCGGTCAGTAGTTTTTGAGTGAAAGAGTAACAAACATCCATCCATCCATACTCACAAACTTACGCATTTGATTTAACAAGTCGGTTTTTACAAACACGTATTTTTTTTTTACTAGATGAGGCCGTTGTTTCGTACCTGACTACTATGAGCAGAATCAGCAGAAACAAACTCAGAAGTCATAGTCTCTTTTAAGGTCCAGACATAATCTTGGTTAACTCACATGAGGACTATGCAGATTAGTAGGTATCTGAAATTGTCTTTTGAAGAAACAACCACACAGATTTGAGTGAGGTCCTCCATGGTCTCGGCCATGACCACCTTCACGTCGGCAAACCGAAGGCGAATGATGTACTCGCCATTGACGTTGATGCCTAGCCCTCTCCAGTCCTTCTTTTAAATATTAATTCTTCTTTCATTTAAATATGATTTTATTATTGACATATTATTCTGAAATTACGTAGGGGCTGTCTCCACGAGCGAGAGAATCGCGACGATATTATCGTCCGTGCCACGTATTTCTATACACTCTCTTAAAGGCCGTCTCCTCGAGCGAGAGAATTGCGGCGATATTATCCCAAACAAATAGGTAATAGGTATCGCCGCGATTCTCTCGCTCGTGGAGACAGCCCCTAACAGGGCGTGTATAACGCCACCCTGGTCCGCCAAAACAGGGACTACGTAATAGAGTAACTTCACAGACGTGCTGAGTTTCTAGGTATATCCAGACATGGCATTGTGTTATTTGACCTTGAGTTTGTCAATAGCAAGTTATGTACCTATAACTGCATTGATGAAATCGTGTTTGTTAGATAAAGCTTTTTAGGTATCTGAAACGTCAAGTGGTCTACAACCATTAGGTACTAGTAAAAATATTACACAACACAAACAACATCACGCCTGTAATCCCCGATGGGTTCGGCAGCGGTGTAGATAACGGTACACCCACATTTCTCGAGCATAGGCTCGCCCCCTATTACATGCCACAACCGGGCACAAATCCAGTCTCCGTGGCTGCTACTGAGAATTTCCTTTTGGTAAAAACCTAATAACACTTTGCCCGACCTGGGAATCGAACCCAGGACCTCATACTCAGAAATAAATCTCGGAACATTTACTTCATACTAAAGGCAAGAGAGTAAAATCAATGTGTGATATAATATTAGACGAAGTAAAACCACAAATTACACCATAAACTTTAGCTCCCGGATATTGATCGTAAAAACCAGGTCGTTATGGTGTATTTTGCAATATTTATAGAAAAAGCAATTTATGAAAACTTTTTTAGGTATATCAAGTGAATTGGGATCCTTGTATGGTGAATATGGGGATAACCGCTGTTTATGTTTAATCTGTTCGTAGGGTTCGCATGGACTGCAGTGGGACAATACCATGCTGATAACATGTTATGTTCGGATGTTATGAAGCTTACACTGTAAAATGCTGGTTTTCACCTGCGGTTAGAAAGGAAGCCGGAAAAGGCGGCTAGGATGATGATGAAGGCGACAATGCAAATAAATGCATAGTTACCGAATTTGTACACCCACTGCTTTATTAAATTTACACTAAAGCAACTTAAACGGCGAAGGAAAACATCGTGAGGAAATCGTGGCATATCCAAGACATGACAAGACATGTCACCTCCACCAACCTACGTTGGACACACGTGGTGGTTTTACGGCCTGTCCCTCTGACAGACAGGAGGCCTGCGTCTCAGCAATGGTCCCAGCAGTGGGGACACTATACGCTTATAGGTTAGTTATGTAAATAAGCTTATTTTAGTTTCTAAACGAGATATTACTGTTACTGTTAGCCTGCGCCTTCCACTGCTGGGCAAAGGCCTCTCCCCATGACTTCCAGTTGTTTCGATTCAGGGCTAATTTGGACCACTGGTCGTTGGTTTTGTCCAATTCGTCCCGCCGTCTTCTACAAGGTCTGCCGCGACGCCTTCTCGCTGTTTCAGGGCTCCAGAAAGTGGTTACCTATTTTGGCCCACAGCTCATTGGGCATGCGGCGGACGTGGCCAACCCAGTCTCACTTTAGTTTAGCGGCTTTTTGAGCAACGTCAGTAATTTGTGTTTTGGAGCGCAATTTGGTCAACATCGCAATTTGCAACAGAAATACCGATGTTGACCAAATTGACCGTGTAGGTTTTGAACTACCTTATAATTATAACTCTTTTCAATGTCAATCCTTTTATCCCACTAGTTTAAAAATATAATGAATAATGACGTTAATGGATAAAGGAAAACAGCTACCACTGTATTAATGCCGTTATTTCCTGAAGGGACAAGGAAAATGATGAAATGAAAACATAAACCTAACCTACTTACATCTCGATGAGTGTGTTATTTAGAAATAATCATTGTAGTTCAGAATGAAATGACGTCTTTCAGAACAGGTACCCTTAACTAATGAGATGACTTAAAAATACGTTACTGT
The DNA here is from genome assembly GCA_950022335.1 of Eurois occulta. Taxonomy (NCBI): domain Eukaryota; kingdom Metazoa; phylum Arthropoda; class Insecta; order Lepidoptera; family Noctuidae; genus Eurois; species Eurois occulta. The sequence goes on along the minus strand of OX465485.1, from coordinate 18,417,717 downwards.
TGAGGTGGGGCACAATAATAATATTATGAGCATTTGTAACAGTGTAGTTTTAGACTGTTTTCCAAATCAGAAATGTGCTAGGCCCTCACATAAAATATTTATAACTGTAAAGGCTGTCTTAGCCCGCGTCCACACTGCGAGCCTAGCGCGGTTGCGACGGCGGCGGGCGCGAATCAAACATAATTATGAAGCCGCCGTTTCCGTCTATAGAGTAGTGACTAAGGCGCCTTCCTCGCCGGATCGGTGCGTTTTCGTTTCTGTACCGAAATCTGTACAGATTCTTTACCGAAAAACACTTATTGACTGGCTCGGTTTGCTACGGTCACACTACGGGCCTAGACAGCAAGCGACCAATGCACGGGTGCGGGGGTATCAAACCACCAAACCAATTGATCTTGTCGCTCGGCGAAAGCGCGTCTTCATTTTTTGTTATAATGGCGATATTTTAAAGTTTTTATTTATTTTTCCATTCTCCAATTTTCAAGGGTACAATCTCAATTCTTCTTACAGACTAAAAAATTCAGCATTTGTTTTTTCTGTTTTTATTTACTTCGTGCACCCTCTTTTATGTTCAACACCTTCCATTTCAGAATCGAACTGTCTAGTAAAAATACTAAATCCTCGCGCTTGGTTTGCAACTCTTGAAATATGTCTAAGCACTTTTTTTATTTCAAAATAATAAACTTTTACACAGACAGAATATATTTTTGAAATATGAACAAGACTAATAAATAAAACACGTTCGCCTTTAAATCTTGTGAGCGAAAAAATTGCTTGGGAACTAGTAATTCACTGTCGTCAAAATTCAACCACTCTTCAGTAATATCTGATTCAATTTGCAGAAATCGGGACAAATCTTCATTAATTCATCAGGAGAAACTGCAAATAAACTTGAATTTTTAAAATCAAGTCTACAAACATAGTTACTCAGCTACGGTAGTGGGGTCCACTGGTCCTAAATGCTTAGACTAGCTTTGGAATGGCGATCCAAGAACCTACTTTGGGACGGTACCTATTGAAAAGCAGGGCGAACACAATTGATTTTACTTAGGTGTATTTTTAAGTTTTTTTTTTTTTTGAGTACACTGAACGACATTAGTTAAGGGTTAATAAATATTTTTGAAAGAGAAAGACAAAGTCATTTACATAAGACAACTCTAAAATATTTATTTAGCTTGGAGTTGATCTCACACATGACCATATAATATATTTTCAGTATTTACCAAAAACATAAACAAATAACATTATTTTTAAGGTACGACTATAATTATCAACGCTAATAAATTAAAACACATGTTTTTTTTAACCTAATTAACCACTATCATTTATATCATGGCGACACGAGAAAATGGAGTAAACTTCTAACCGAAAACATTTGCGGGTAAGTAACCTATAAACCCTACGTGGTAATTTTAATAAAAGTTGTTGAGGAGTCAGATTTGTACTCGATTGATGGCATATCATCATCATCAGCCCGAATTAACCAACTGCTGCCCCCTTTTTTTGTGGAACCTCATCCAGGATTTAACCGCGATGCGCATATGCTTGCCCCTATTTCATAGAACTTTTTACAACTGACAACGGGTATACCAACATCATCTGGCTAACCCTTCGGGGATACTGGCGTGATGTTATGATATGTTGTGGAGGAGTACATACCTGCTTTTTAAGATCAGTGAGGTCTCCAGAGAGGTCTAGCTCAACGTCATCACGTCCTGTGACGCACAACGCGAGCTTCTTGACGATCACTCGGCGAGGGTCGTTGGCATCTGTTGAACAAAAAATAATATTTATCTGATTTGTTAAAGTTTATTCGGCACTGGCTTTTGCCAGCGGCTTCGCCTGTGTCCCGCATGTCGGAAATTCGTAAAGACTGTCAAAAATCTACAAATGACAGCTGAGACCTGCTTAACGTGCTTTCCCAGGCTAAGGGTTTCAGTATGCCAAAGAAGATCACTCACCCATAGATCGACCTTGGAAAGCATTTAACCATTGCAGTGATAGCCTAGTGGTGTGACCGGGCTGTCCAGTCATAGGGCTCGAGTTCAAACCCACGGCACGCACCTCTGATTTATCGGATTCATGTGCTTGTATAAATCGGTGAAGGAAAACATCGTGAGGAAACCAGCATGCCCGAGAGATAGTTCTTGACGGCATGTTAGAAGCCCATGGGTGGCATCACCAGGCTAGGCACTAACCACACGATAAAGAAGCGATTAACTTTGCAAATGAAACCGTGCGGCTGTTATTAGTTAGCCACGAGCTCAATTATGTCATTTTGCTTCCCAAAGGCCTTTCTATGGCCATCTAAAGATGAAAGATAAATAAAAAGCAGGAATTCACCTCCTAATTCCGTCCAAACATTTGTTGCAGTTGTTCTAGAGACTATAATAACTCATTCAGTCTTCTAATTTTACTTGACAAATAGTTGAGTTTTTATGTCTGCATTTAAACAGTAGCCTTGAAATCACTTAAACCAAAGTAAGCCGAGCCAAAGTGCGAAGGGTAACACGGGAGCGGCAAAGTTTATAGGGCGGCCTAATTAAGTGACAAGGTCGGTAATTCCCGACTAGGGTTATAAGCTAATTAGAGGGAAAGCGTCCGCCAACTTCCACTAAGATTCCAGAAATTAGAGGAAATTAGTTTACAAAGAACATCTCATTGGTCATTTAAGTACTTTATAATAAAAAAAGGAAATTTTCTGTGAAAGTAATTTTTTCTCGTAAGTTACCGTTTATTACAATCATTTTACGCCGAAATACACTTTCCGAACAATGAAAAAAAACATCGTGAAGGAATCTGAACTTAAAATGTCCTAAAACCGCAAACGTTTTATATTCCTAAGCGACGATAATATTCACCTGGCTAGCAACGAGACTGCCGCTTAAATTGTTTATGATATCGACGGAAAAACAATATAAGATCATTGCTCACGGGTCTAAATTTATACGAACGATTATATAATAAGTAATAGATCTAGTTTAGACTGTAGTTTGCGCCGCTAGCTTTCGTATGCCACGTCAGTGGAGGAAGATCAATTTATCAAAAAGAGAAAATGAATTAAACAGCTGCAGGTCCGGTTTCCACCAATCCGGTGACGAGTGGAGCTGAAAGTAACATGCAAGATTCGACCAACCACATGAGATTCAAGAAACGATTCACGCAGCTAAACAAGCAAACCGGGCCTGAGTGAGGTTCTATTCAGCAACGGTTCGGTATTTGAAAAAGAATAACGAGTTTTTAACACTAAAATTAGAATTTTCGAGAATGTTAGATCGAGACAATTTTTTTAAAGGCATGAACAACTCGTGATGGTGAAAAAACGCAAGATTATGACGGTGGAACACTGGGTAACGGAATACATTGTTTTTATTGCGAATTTCTATCAGAAAATCTGCCCTTTGCAGAATGAAATACCCTACGTAACCTTTTACAAATTAAATTGGATTCCTTTAAAATTAAACCAACTCTCCATACGTAGGTATTCTATAGAAAATTTATAACAACCCTGGAAGTTTATGAGAAGCCGTATAGAAATAAAAAAAATCTGCCCTTTTGCAACCGTCAAACAATCAAATTAGTTACGTACGACCAAAGTTCTATTGAAAGGCGCAATTTTGAATGTTTCTGACGTCGTCGGTAATAAATATACACGTAATCGTAACACGTAGTTGGATGGTAACAGTTAAAAAGCCTTTTAAAAGCTCTCTTTTACTCATGCTTGACTTGGTGTAGACTGGGAAAGGAAAATAAAGGTAAGAGGCAACCGGGTTGTGGAGATCAGATAGGGCCCATCTACATGGAGCGACTGCTTATCTGATAAGCAGTCGCTCCATGTAAAATACTGGGTATCAGTGGCGAAGGCTCCATAAAACTCGATTCCCTACCCTTTGAAAAATAGCACAGTCAGTTTTCTATAGACAAATAATATAAGCACATTAAAGATATGTACTCCGGCTTACCTCTTACAAAAATTGACCCTTCGGTTCTGCTGGGTATACATATAACTGCATTCGACTAGACTGAAAGCCGACCCCAACATTGTTGATAAACGCAGTCAGATGTTTGTGATGATTTTAATATCTGGGATGCAATTGTAAACACTCACCGCCAATTATCTTTGCCCTCTCGACCTCACAGGACGCGGCTCAAGACGGTTATCGCAAATCAAGTTCTCGCACACAGGATGCAACGTTACAGAAGTGCACTCGACCAAGTAGGTCAGCACAAATAGGTCACTGCCGTCATAGTATTAGCAACAGCTGATAGCCTAGCTATAAAGGAAATTGATGTGGCCGCAAACGACGGCAATAATAGGGCTTCAGATAACGTATGTGTGCGTCGGGGAGGAAGTTGAAGCGATGGGTAGAACGGTTGTGGATATCCGCGTAAGAATATCAGGTCCCATTATAATAAATGGACAAATTTTAACACAGCGTTCAGTACGTCTAACCAAAGATATCCAAGCAAATAAAAACACTGAATTGAGCGAAACGTACTGAACGCTGTGTTAAAATATGTCCATCTATTTTAATGGGACCTTTTAAACATGAAAACATTTTAATATTAATTTCTAATGGATCTTAGGACCAGAAATCAGATATTGTGATTTTTCTCCTAATTTGTGTCATCATGATTATCATTTTAGCCCAGAATCAATCACTTGATTCTCACTCACGAGATTTTTATGGAACCTAAACTAAAGAAGCTTTAGTATTATTTGTTTGTCTTAATGATTATTTTATTTAGGCATCGTTTTTTTTTTGTGCGTAGATTATCTTATCCAGCGACGAATTTTGTGCGTTTTTTTACAAAACCATCAACCAAATTTACTAAAAACACAAGACCGTGACAAATAAACTACTTCACTTCAGTAATTAGTAACTACTGAAGTGAAGTCGTTTATTTTTCTAATTACATACTGTTTTTTATAGAAAAATCTCTTGACTCGTAACTAAAAGTAAATTAACGCTGTAGCTTTCGTCACAGTTAAATCATTAGAAAAAAAATTTTATCTACTAACTTTATTTTTACACAAACATAACATCACCCCTGTAACCCGCAGAGTTAGGCAGTGGTGTACCTAATAGTACAGATGCCAGCAGGTCAACCTACCCGAAACTAAGATTTTCCCAACCAACCTTGAACGTAATGCTTTAGAGATAAAGTTGAAAATCTATTAAAGAAATTTGACAGATTGTAGTAGCTTGATGCGTCTGTACATCCACATTTCACCAGTTTTGTAATAGGGGGCGAGCCTATTGCCAACAACCAGGGCACGAATCTAGACTCCGTGGCTGCTACTGAGAAATTACTGATGGAAAAACCCAATAGCACTTTGCCCGACCCGGGAATCGAACCTAGGACCTCATGCTCAGCAGTCACGCTTGCGAATACTCGACCAACGAGGCAGTCAATAATTTCCTTTTTACTATGCTACATGAAAGCACGCTATTGGATTTCAATTTTTGGCGCTGAGTGGGGCGTTAAAAACCCAAAATTTTGCATTCCAGATTGTTTTTAGTCATTCACTTTAGATTTTTTTTAGCCATTCGTTAGAAAAAAACAGGCAATAAACTCATCGAGGCAAAATCGAATTAACCTTACTCGATTTCAGTCTCCTGCCCCAATATCAATAACATGCTAGGTATCGATTGCGAGCTCAGCGTACGGTGTCGTGTAATGCAGGTTGTTTGGCCGACCCACGCTTCAAGGTCATGTCATGCGTGGAAGCATTCGACCTTGACATTTGTGACAGGTGTATGTCATAGTCATGCAATATTCACGAAACTGAAAGAATCTGATGTGAAGTGGCTACCCACTTAGTGTGAAGTCACTATAATTTCGATGAATTTGGAAAAAGATTCTGGGAGTGAAACGTTGATCAGCATAGCTAGGAAACCATACGCTTGAACTGGCTAGGGGAAAACCAGGGGTAGTTAGTTACTATAAATCATCTACTTATTGCTATTTTCCAACGGGATGTACATTGTACATAGATAACTATGTACATTCCGTTGGAAAATAGCAATAAGTAGACGATTAACTTTCAAGTGCTACTACGATGGATCTCTTTTTGCTCCGTCAAAGGTTGACAGAGCAAAAAGAGATGTTTTTCGTAATTTTACGACCGTTAGAATTACTATGCAAGTTAACTTTTGAGCCGAATACAGAATTAGATTATGCGAGTACCTACTGCTGCAATACAAGTTAGGTCAAACATATATTATTATCCTTGTTAGTAAATCAACCTCTAGGTGGTGAGGTGTGATTGTGATTTTGATAATGTAAGCCATTTTAATTCTAGGGTTCTTTTTAAACGTAAATTACCTAAAATCTACCCATTTCCTTACATGGGAAGTAGGAAAAAACAATTTTTTAATAGTCGCTTACGCAACTAAGGAAAACGGCACATTAAACATCACCGTCATAATATTGTTTGTCAACGTTATGATTAGATAAATCATGTATTGCGTATCAACCGCTATTGATATGACATTGATAACACATTCTAGAAAGCTTGATAATGTTCTTAGGTGGACGGAATTAGTGCAATCCTTCCTTATTTATTTTACGAATGAAGAATTTCGTGGAAAAATAGGTTTGTGAGATGAAACGATAAAGTCGTGAATTGAAAATGCTGTGGATTATGATTTATGATTAATCCGATGACACGGGATCAAATTAAATTAGCTAGTGGTAGACGTGGTGGTTATCTCCACTAATATTATAAAGAGGAAAAATTTGTATTTTTGTGTGTGTGTATGTTTGTAATGAATAAAAAAACTACTGTGCCGATTTCAAAAATTCTTTCACCATGGAAAGCTACTTTCACCCTGAGTAACATATGCAAAGCCGTGCAAAGCCGGGACGAGCCGCTAGTCTTATACATATAAGTAAATAAAATATATTCTAAACTCTTCTTTCAAGTGGAAATTCGCCAGATAATTTAGGTATGTGACATTGTAGGTACCAGTAGCGAAGGGTAAATTTTTGTAAGAGCCGGTGCACATATCTTTAATGTGATTATATTATTTGACTATAGAATACTGACTATGCCATTTTTCAAAGAGAATCCGGTAGGAATCGAGTTGTATCGAATCTTCGCCACTAGTAGGTACCTGGTCTATGTTATGAAATATAGGTAAGTTAGAAAAGCAAAGTTGTTATGCTGATATTTACAGACCGCACTTAAGACTACTAATTTAGCAAGCAAAGAGAGGGTATACCTATACCCAGCAATGAGTGAGGTCAGTCTTTGGAAGATGATGATGAAGAGCATTTCAGACGAAAATTAAGAAGAACGTTTACTGTTCATACGAGTACCTATTCGTGAACGAATGCGGATTGCGGGCAAGCGTTAATAAAATGTGTATTCTGAATCTCGCCCAAATGTTGCGTGTCGAATGTGTGAAGTCTCAGGACCGAATATTAATACATTTAGCGGGGAAAACCGACCTTAATACATAACATAAGACACACACACAACACACACACAAACACACAACACACACACACAAACACATAACACATACAAGACACACACACACACATTTAAGTCCGCCTCTGTACTCTGTGCTTGAAGTGTTAAATAAATAAATAAACATGGTTTAGGAAAAACTAAAATTTTATCAGCCTAGGGTAATTTAGGAACAGTCTTAACCTAAGGCGAGAGCACACCGGTCGACTATTGACAAATTTCACACCGTCAAGAACTACATAAGCTTATATATTTAGGTACTTAAAGTTTATATTCCTGCATACAGAAAACGATGTGACTAATATTATCAGATATCTAAGTCATGATTGTCACGTTTCATTTGAGACTTGATAATGAATCGCTCGTCTTTATAAGGCAACTGCTTTGCATGTTATAAGATTCACAGGGAGGCTCTTTGTATAGACATCACACATGTTATGTACATCTACATTATACCTTCATTTAGTAACAAGCTCCTGTAGGCTAAATAATTTTCAAATTGTTATCAAACTAGGTAAGTAGGTTTTTTTTTTATTAGAAAATGGGCCTGCTCTTGACTTCGATCACGCCTGGTGGAAAGCGATGGATGATGTCTATGATGAAACGAGCCACCAACAAAGAATTTTTGTAAAAACATATTAGATAGGTACTTTTGATTTGTTTTAGGTCGTTTAAAATGCTTTTATCTGGGGATGCATCCGATACCGATATATCGGCGATATCGCGAGTTGATACATCGGAATCGGTGATATGCGGATATACCGATACCTTTTTAATTTCGCGCTTTATACAACTCATGTGAAAACCCCATCACCGTTACCGAATAATTTAAGAACATTGCGTTTCCTGAATAAAAATTTCATAACTGTGAATTTTAAATTAAGTTGAGTCTTCTGATCTGTAATCAATTGTCATTTCTAAAAAATATTATTAACCAATAATGTTATTAGGAATGTACGTACGCTAGTCTAGATTTTATTATTTATTTGTTATTAGTGCTAATTATTACTCTGTTGCCAATCAAATCAATTGGAATTTCTATTTTGCATGATTTAGTTAATATTTAGTTTATTTAATAATTACTAGTTGATATTTGTATAATTATTTATTATTAATGTGATGCAATTATTTATTACTATCTAGTGGCACTCATTATATTTTCTTTTGTTAATATGCGGATAATGTAGTAAACAGCTGCAATATTGTTCATATTTTGTATTATCTTTCCTCTGTCTCAACACATATTGTAGCTGTTTATTGTCCCTGAATAAATAAAATAAAATTACTAAATAAATTTTATTATATGTGTGAGTAATTTAGACTGTTTCTCTCAGAAAGCTCTTTGAATCTTAATAGTCCGTAAACCCACGGACGGTTAAGTTTCAATGGCGACTGTACTTTTATAGAAATATCTAAATCAGTATCGTATGAGCTAAAGTGCGTATCGATGCATCCCTACTTTTATCAGACAAAGTTTTCGTTGACGAGTACATTTACAACATAACCAGCCGTCTGTTAATAATAACTGCCACATGGATCGATCATCAAGGTTAGGCAACGCTTGCCAAGGTTGGTCCGTAGATGGATGACCATGCATTACACAGTGAGACCCTTCCGTGCCTGGGGAAACATGTTACGCACGGTGACTGCTGTCATTCATAAAAATTTGACAGTCGATAAGGATCGTTAGAAGTCCACAATTCGGAACAACCAGCCTTACCAAGGGTTATCTTGTTACCCATGCAGAAACTATTTTTGGTAGGTATTTTACAGAGAGCAACTGCTCCATGTAAAATACCTGCTAGTTTTCAGCTGCATTTTGTTGGACAGGGAATCAACCTCGACATGGTTGGCAAAAGGCTTGGCAGAAAAATTAAAACAATGTATGATATCTTACCCACAACCACTGCACCAGCCTGAGCCTCTCCCAACAGCGCCTCCTTATACTTCCTCAACGACTCATCCTCCTGGTCTGCAGCGAGAATCTCGTCAATAGTCTTTTCTGGAGGAGGCCTGTAAGAGGACTTGATCTCTTCTTCTTCCTCCTCTTCGGGAGTGCGGGTTACTTCAGGTTCTCCAGACATGATAGGTATGCTAAAAATAAACAGTATCGGTTAACCATATGTATCGCAATTACTGATAAGGAAGGATTAGACTAGAATTTAGTTGATCTTTTTCATTTTCATCTAAGAAAAGGCAAATATGATATTTATACTTCATGCTGATTAAATACTTGTCCAGAAATTTGAGTCTCATATAACAGAAATTACACACACTCAGTGTAATTTAAATTATATGCCTGTCATGGAATAGTCCAAAAGACCAGTTCTAAATGGCCCCAAGGACCAGGAGTCCATAAAAATCTGAAGATATGGCAAACCGATTGAAGTTTTAAGTAATGGGTGTAAAAGTACCCTTAGCAAAGTCGAAAGGCACTTGTTCTTGAGATATTGGGGACAAGAATCCAATTTATTTACAAGTTTCTCTTTAAATGCAAGTTTTTAATGTTATAACTATACTTTAAATACCTCCATACTATTAAATGCATTAATCAGCGCAATGTTTTGAATGCGTTACACTGATTCCTATTGTAAAACGTGATTTTTATCCCAAAAAAAGAAGTCATTTCCCAGCAATGTTTTTTCCTATGAGTGAATGAGTTACCTAGTTCCATATAGAATGCTTGGTTGACAGGGTCCGTTTACACCCTGTATGCAAATAATTATTGTAATATATTTCATATTATATGGTGATCACTAGTGACCAGTATGAGAAGTGATATAATGCATCATGCAAACCACTTGAAGCCATATTTATCAGTAATGAGTGACATTTAAAGATCACAATTGACTTTCAATGTTATTGACACCATAACAGTCTAGTTATTGATTCTTATAAATTTATGTGGTATTGAAGCATTACTCTAAAATATTTATTAACCGACTTCTTTAACTTTCAGTCTAGCTGGTCAGACTAAATTGGAGCAGTCATTAAAAGTAAGATTTTTTTATCACACTTATTTGATGGATTTAGAAACTGAATCTTCTGTCAAGAACATAAATAAAAACATTACCCTACTTGGTTGATTGATCCTATAACCGAGCCATATTCATAAAACAAGAAGTTTAATGAATCATATGCAGGGTCTATTTATAATATCATCATATTAACTAGGTATCAATTCGTAGGTATTTGTAGTGTATGACTAATAAACTGATTGATCAGTAATCAATATTTATATTGCTCAAGGTCAAATGAACTATTAACTTGAACTTGTCATTAGTTTGGCAACATAGAGTTAAGCTTGATGATTGCTGAACAGCTGTACTTAATATATTAGTGTAGCTAAGCACACACATTTTTATAGCATTTCAACTCTGCAAGTTATCAGACTTTCAAATCAATTCCTAAAATGTTTAAAGAAAATAACAATAAATGCTATATCACTCTATCTACATGAATTCAGCCAAAGTCATTATCAGTGAAAAAATGCTTGGGAAGGCACTGCTATTCAATAAGAAACAAAAGTAGTGGAAAGCGACTTGCAGTCGAATGTCACATGCGATCGTCGCATAGAATCGTATGAATCATAGTCCCCCATAACCTCTACACTTAGCTTTGATTACAATTTTATAAAAATATATTTCCAGTTAATTAACACTCAGACCGGATTTACGCGAGACGCATAGATAAAGATTATTGCAAACCCGCTTGCCGTAAAACTACATGTAAAACGAAATACCTAAGCCTGCTAGTGGAACCGCCCAAAAAAACTAAAAATCGGAAACTTATTAGCTAAGAACTCCGTGAATTAAATTGAATTTGTTTAAAAATGAAGCAGCTTTGCCACACGTAACGACTCCACCGCTTTATTCTGTTATTGTAAGATGTATCGTACAATAACAGAATTAAGCGGCTTCGTTATTGCTACCCAATACAGCTTCATCCGCGGTCTTATCTCGACATTCACAGTATAACTTGGATTTGACTTACGTTTCAATAGAATATGCTGGTGAGCCAAAACTAAATCAATAACTTGTAGTTGCACAATCGTAACAAGCACTAATAAGCACCAAATAAAGACAAACAACTTACGAAAATTTGCGATTTGTAAAATCTATAGATCAAAAATGACGGACAAAACGATTCCGAGCGGTCATCGAACTCTCAAAATTAATTTATTCGTCGAAATGGATGTGCGACATTTGCAACTCTACCATCTCGAGTATTTCTATCTCACTTCACTCACTTTGGTCTCTCTGTCATTTACAATACGATAAAAAGAGATGCCAATACCTAGCAGTCAACAATTTTCTCAAGTGTTGCCAGACTAAACGTTTATGTCTGAGAGACTTCCGGTGTAGTCTATTGTTTATGGATGACGTGCGTTACTCTAGAATACCGGTTAGCTCTATTGGCTAAACTAAAACAATCTTGCCATTATAGTTTTCCCAACCTCAGCATCAATTCAATCAGTGAATTCCTTGTCAATCTGATTGGGAAAATAAAAATCGATCCGTTCCAGTTTAATTTAGCATTGAATCAATGTCACGGTTTACCGTTACATAATCCGTAATTATCCCTTGATCTGTGACTTATACTTAACAGACACAATAAAAAGTAATTGTGTCTCGCCCAAAATCCCGTTGTTGAGACGTGAAGTTGTGTTACAGAGTGGTGGAAACAGTTGCAAGACTTTTAAAAGGTGCATGTTGCGGAAACACGATTACAACATACTATACTTTATTATTTCTTTTACTCATGCCTCGACTGACTTGGGTGTGAATTTAAAAGAAAAATAAAATTAACGAGCAACCGGGTAGTGGGGGCCAGATAGGCAGCCATTCCATGTAAAATACAGGTATTCAGACGCATTCAGTAAGACTCGAAGTCGAACCCAATAGAGTTGGGAAAAGGCTAGGAAAATGATGGTTAACCGGATTTATCGTCTAAGTCTATCCTTGGAGTGTGCCAAAACAGCTTGTTTCAATCCTCAATGAATGATTTGAATTGTCTTTGTTCAAATGTCAAAATTGAAAAATTGTCATCGTCTGTCAATGTCATGGTCAATCAGTGTTGCCATATATACGGATTTGTCCGTATCTGTACGGATTTAGGAAGTCCAATACGGATAAATCAAGCTTACGGATTTTTATACGGATTTACGTACAGATAGACTCAACCTCAGGCAGATGCAGTACAGAGCACAGCATATTCCAATATTTTTTTCGTAGTTTTCATTTTAATCATATTTTAGTCTATCTGTTGGAACTATTATTTTCATTTCATGGCAATACCACATAATAGAGCCGTAACACAAAGATGGCTGCGTTCTACGGATTCTGGGGACAATATAGAAGCATTCTGGAAAAAGATAATGACTGCTAGTAATCCCACTGATGGAAAACTTTTTTACCCAATTTTGACCACATTCGTCTCAGCTTTAATGAGTCTGCCCCACTCGAGTGCGGCGGTAGAGCGAATCTTTTCCGCCATAAATCTAATGAAGACGAAGCAACGAAATAAATTATGTAAATCAAAAGTTGCTTTGTATGTAGCAAGCCTGTTATTGTCTCTGACAATAACAGGCTTGCTACATACAAAGCAACTTTTAGGGAAATCGCCCTGTTTTGATTTAAACGTTAATTCAGATATGTTAAAAACGATGAATAAAGATATGTATAAATCTTAATAGTTTCATTTTTATACGGAATTCATACGGAATTTTATTCAGATTGGTAATACGGATTTTATACGGATTTTTTCAATGAAAATACAGATTTCAAGCCTCCTCCATATGGCAACACTGTGGTCAATGTTGTTTTCCGATGCCAAATGCCAATGCTATTGTTGGATCTGTACGATCAAATAAAAAATAGTGGGATTTGTTAAAGATGCGACTTGGAAACAACAATTCTCTTCCTTATTCACTTACATTTAATACATAGGTGTGAATAGTACTAAGTATATTCAGCTCTAGCTATTATGTAATATAATATTGTAACCTAAGCTGAATATTATGTCGTAACGAATAATCAGTTCTTCATCAACAGAAATGGACTGAAATCTATTTTACCTACGAATATTGAAAACTACAAAATAAAACAATGTTTGTAAGTATCTCAATTCTCCGTAAAGTCCTTTAATTGACCTCTTCCAATAACAAATACAAATTGTTACCTTGTTTTCAGAAATTAAACATTTTACGACTCCCAGCTATAATAAGATATCAGGACTATCTTATGAGACCTTGCACAACTACGTCGCGAGCTGCAGATGATGAAAAAGAGAAGGAGCTGGATAGAATAGCTAAAGATGTAAGTTTGTTATTCCATTTTTCATAATATAGTATTGCGGACTGAGACTAATATTAAGAAACTAAATGTTAACAGATAAAAATAATCACAAATATACATAACATCACACCTGTAATCCCCAAAGGGTTAGGCAGAGCTGTACCTAATGGTGTACCCACATTTCCCCAATTACGTTTAAGTCTCATGTAATAGGGGGCTAGCCTATTGCCATCAACCGGGCACAAATCCAGACTCTGTGGCGGCTACTTAGAAAGTCCTGGTCGAAAATTTGCTTGAACAGGGAATAGAACCCAGGACCTCATGCTCAGCTCTATTGTGACTACTAGATCAATGAGGCACTCAGGCAATCATAAATATAATCTGTAATTATGAAACAATTCATCTATTTAACAAATCAGGGCTTCTAGTATCATAAACCTATCTTAAATTTGATAATTCTGCTGGATTTTTATCCTAAAATATTATTTAAAAAAAACTACCAAAGCTGTGCTGGCTGAATACACAATCAATTTGATAAAAGAGCACACTAAAATAAAACCTCATTTCAATTCCAGGCGACGATAGACGAACCTCCAACATCCTGCTGCCAATCCGGGTGTTCAAACTGTGTCTTCATAGCTTGGGCAGAAGCCTTATCAACCAAGATGCAAGATGCTGGTCCTGAAGTCAGTGAGAAGATCCTGAAGATGATTGATGACCCCAACATGAAGGCGTACCTAGAAATGGAACTTAGATTACGAGGATTAAAGAAATGATCACATAGTTAATTTTAGGGTAAATAGTAATTTTGTAGCTTTATGCATCATACTAACAAGTTTTTGAACATTGTGCAATATTTTCTAATGTTCTGGGGCCCAATTCTGCTATTACAATAGACGACAATAGTGTCAGAATGGTAATTCTAATGGTCTGTCATTGATTTCATAATTGTTGATTTTGACAAGTTTTGACAAGTCAAAATCAACAATTATGAAATCAATGACAGACCATTCTGAAACTATTGTAATAGCAGAATTGGGCCCCTGGTCTGTATAATATGGACTTTTTCCTGAAACTTTTCGCAATGTTTTAAATGCAAAACATGTAGAAGTACAAGTTTTAGAACATTTTGTATCATGTTGTATGAATACATACTGCAATAGCCACCACTCTTTAGAAAATACCTATTCAATCAATAATCACGGAACAAAACTAATGTAAACATTTTTTATTTATTTGTCATCCATCAGTCTCAATTTCACATCATCAGTATTTTTTATTAAACTTATTATAAAAAATAACGAAATATGAAATCATGATTTAGAATAAAAATGTCCATAAGTTTTTAGTAACATTATCTTAAAACTATGTTATTCAGAGAACTGCAGATTTAGGTCTCTGCAATCCTTAGGATTCCTTATGAGACTAAGTTTTCCATTCATTCATTCAAGCAATTCTCATTCATCCATCATTTATTATCACTCATTCATTCCATTAAATGAACAGGTATAAATAATGTGAACACACACACACACATCTAGTTATTAAAGTGTGTATTGTGTAGTGTAATTAAGTTAGGGATAATTATTAACAATGTTATAGTGTTTTTTTTGTCTGCAAAAGCTATAGATATTCTTTTATTTATTTATTTAACAGTTTATGTACATGTTACCGGCCAAACCCGATTTCAGGACAAACTAGTTTTGCCTAGGCTAAACCGGTTTACTGGTTTATCTTGTCAGGATGTACTAACCCAAGGAAAGCAATTACAATGCGCCCAACTTGGAAGTGGCGTCCGCCGGCCGCTGCCGCGGCACCGCTCGCAAGGCACGCTCGGCTCCCGCGCGGTTGGTCACAGTTCTAACCTAACCTAACCCATTCAGACGGGGTGCTCTATGATCGTTCTTTTGTGATTGGCCTAGGACAAACTAGTTTGTCCTGAAATCGGGTTTGGCCGGTAACATACACACTAAATAGAGAAAAGAAAGGAACAGAAAAATAGGCACCTACAAAGGTATTAGGCATTGTGTGTGTGTCATCCATCACACACACATAATGTACCATTTACTAAGTACTACATTCTTCTCCATAGAGATCTACGTTAGGGAATGGGCAACTACAGTATTTTCACAGTTTTTATGCCTTGTGACTGGGACTATAGCTACATTTCATTGGTCTTTGTTTCGACGATTCAAAAGTGCCTGTAACAGGCATACTTGAAATAAATGCTTTGATTTTAATGCTTATTTCTAGAAAATAGCTTCAGCCTTCTTTTGTTTAAATAAAAGAACTATTGTATAAAAGTAGCTATAAGGATTTCATTGTGATAGAACAAATTCAATATTTTTTTACTTTGATTTATGTACAGTTTTATGTCTCTAAGATAATCTGTTCACAGTAAAAAAAATGTAATATATTAGTATATTGTAGCTATACTATACTTCTCAAGTATTTATTAAAATTCATGATATTACTCTTACTAGGTGAATCTATAATGACTGAATAGATGTTTTTGTTAAAAATTAACACTGTATTTTCTTTCAAGTTTCCCCAATCTGCTGGTAGCAGGGGCGGAGATACCGCCGTATCAATATCAATGATACAACTGCAACAAACAAAAACAACCGAGCGACTGGGCCCAAACGTGTTGAGGAAAATAATCACAAACTTTTAGTGACAACTTCAAAAAATTCACTTATTTTTTTTTAGTTTTTTTCTCGATTTTTGTTTTTAATTTGTTCTGATATACATGCACACATAAGCACTAACATTCCCTTATTAACACCAATGACAGCTTAAGTAATACAAATCAGATGCTATTTAATTTACATTGTTGAAATAATTTCTTAGTTTAAAACCAATGGAATGAGCTTCGCCGCACTCGGGTAAAAAAGGCCCCCAAATAATTTTATACCGATGATTTCCGTCCCATTAGGATAAGCTGCGCCAATGGATGGCAGACATTCGAAAAATCTTCTCATTACAGATCTACGTGGCTTCTATCTCTCCCGACTAGCAAAAGTGCGGCAGTGGCTGAGTATTTCATTACGGTTCCGTAGGTAGTCAACAATGTTCGTCCGTCTGACAGTCCGCAGCTTAGCTCAAAGACTCTAGTACTAGAAAGCTGTAATCTATATACATATAATAAAACAGTAAAAAAACTGTGTCTGTACATTGAATATATTAAAAAAAAAAAATTGAGGGGGGTTTAGAAACAGTAATAGAGCACGAAACCAAAAAAAAAATTCCGTCTGTTTGTTTGTACACGCTAATTTTCGGAACTACTTGACGGATTTGAATGATTTTTGTTTTGTTGTATAGGTATAAAGCCTGAGCAACACATAGGCTATAATTTATCTTGGAAACTTGAACACCTGATGCAGAACCGCAACAGACCAGCTAAACTATAAGAGATACAAAAATGGTACCTTAGCAAAAATTGTTTCACGTGATGAGCATTTTCTGCTAAGAGAATAAATTTGAAGATCTGGAACAGCTGATGTGGAACTCCAAGAGCCCAGCTACACTATAACATATATAGGAATGACGTCTTAGCAAGAGTTGTTCAGCCCGATGAGTACTCTCTGTTGTCGTATAAAATTTGAAGATCTGGAACAGCTTATGTGGAACTCCAAGAGCCTAGCTACACTATAACATATATAGGAATGATGTCTTAGCAAGAGTTGCTCAGCCTAATGAACACTCTCTGTTGTCGTATAAAATTTGAAGATCTGGAACAGCTGATATGGAACTCCAAGAGCCCAGCTACACTATAACCTATATAGGAATGACGTCTTAGCAAGAGTGGTTCAGCCTAATGAGCACTCTCTGTTGACGTATAAAGATTGTAGATCTCGAACACCTGTTGTGGAACTCCAAGAGTTCACTGTGTAATTATAAAATAACATAAGCTGGGAGTACCTCCACGCGGTGAGGCGGTAACAGTTTAGGACTGATTTTCGATGAAAATTCTATGAATCATTGAAAAAGAGAATGACCAAAGTTGGTACCAAAAAGTCTCGCGCCTCAAAACCAAAATATTATAGTAATTAGTTTCATATTTTTTTACGGCATTACGCGTCGGGGATTTGATTTTTGAACTGGAAATATACTTTTCGAGTTTAAAAGTATGAATATTGTTTTACTCCCTTTATATGACGTTCCGTTTCAACTGAATATAAATGACGTTCCGTTTCAATTGAACAAACCCTTGTCTGTCGAGCGGACTCTAAAATTAATTACAATCAAGTAAGATCAGTACACCAAATCTATTTAGTTTGGTTTATTGCTATTTGCAACAAAATAGATTTTCTCAGCCTAAAGATTTTGATTTATCGATTACATCCCTAAATCCCGACTAGTTTATAGCACTTACTATACTCTATGGTTTATAGTTATCTTATCTGTGGCATCTGACATTTGTACTGTACTGACTGACTATTGGCAATATAAAGGTCTAAAATAAAATCGAGTTTCAGTCAAGCATACTGTGGATGTTACTTTAACTCGTAATTCTTAGTAATATTAGTGTATTACGCTGTTTTTAGAGCAATAATGTAATGTATGTGTGTTAAAATACGTCGTTGGTAGCGTCGAAAAAATAGACCTACTTTTTAGGTTAGTTTCGATTTTATAAAATAACTCTGAAACGCGGGTTTTTTTTTCAAAAATAGTTTTTGTAGGAGTTAATACGATCAGTGTAGTCTATAAAAAACAAGGTTTGATTTTGATGCAGCATGGTACGGGATTCCATACTTCCATGAGCATTGTCCTTTGACTCTACTGGCTAAAACTCCCATTTATTTCCTTTTCCATTTATCTTAGTGACACGGTAGCCTACCCGGTAACGCAGGGGAGCAGTCACTTAGATTTTAATTGATCAGGTTTTTCAGAATAAAACTATAACCATGCCTAGAAATAGGCTTTTCCTTGTGAAATACTTACTGGTATTTAGCTGCGTGATGCATCCGGATAGCTAATATAGGTAACCTATATCATACAGGCCCATTCCAGGGAAATTTGTAACACAGCATTGAGCCTAGACCAGGGGTCACCAAATGGCGGACCTAGGTCCGGATCCGGACCGCCGACCTATTTTGTGCGGACCGTAAACAGTAACTTGTATTCTGTTACTAAGTGGGGTCGTTTCGCAGGTATCGCGACCACCTTCAGTAGGCGACCATTTGACGGACTAAGTTTCTTTAAGGTGAATGCTCCAACCAGCCCGCGAAATTCAAAATTTCTTGCGTTTTTTGCAATTTGCAGGCCAGTGCTAGGTTGTATGTTGATTAAAATGTTATTCGCGGCTGTAAGACATATGTAGTTAGAGAATTATAATCATCAAAATCACCAATACAACCCTCACCGTTCATAAAGGTGTAGGAACAAAAAAAAAACAGAAAAAGTCATTCCTACAGCTTTATGAACTTAGAGCGTTTTATTGATGATTTTGACGATTATAATTCTGTACCTACATATGTCTTACAGCCGCGAATAATATTTTAATCAACATACAAGCTAGCACTGGCCTGCAAATTGCAAAAAACCCAAGAAATTTTGAATTTCGCGGGCCTGGTTGGAGCATTCACCTTAAATCAAGATAATAGTATTTGTAGAAGAAACTTATATAAAAAATAAATCTAACGTGCTTTATGAATAATTAGGAAATAAGAATTTACACAGTTTGAAACAAATGGGTTAACCCAGAGCCGAAAAAAAATTGCTCAATGCGCGTCTTGATTCAGTGGTTACTGCATGGACGTACCGCGAGTTAGAAAAAAAATAACACGGCGCGCGGCGTTCAAAGGTAAGTTTTATTACTTATTTCACTGTACAATCGATAAGTTTTGGATAGTATTTAGTTTTATTTTGCTACTAGCTTCCGCCCGCGACTTCGTCCGCGTGGAATAGTTACTTTGGGCTAACATGACTGCCCGGCTTTGCACATTGTGCGCGCAGTAGGTACCCGATCATTATTTTGCTGTGATTTTATTTTAAAACTGCGACAGCTCCTAAGATATTCACTTAAATCGAAAGATGTAAAGGGCAATTTTGTTTTAAATGAAATACTTGTGATGAGTAACGTATTTATTTGGATAAGGATTAATATCATGTTTATAAAAACACCTCCGTAAATAATGCATTATTTTAGAACAAATTTGGTTAGCATAAAAAAGGTTATAGTGAGCTAACCTTAAAAGATAGACATGCTGTCGCGGACTTTTTTTTAGAACTTTTAAAGAGGAATAATTCTGTACTACATGATTTTTGCGAAACTTTAACCGTTTACGCAGCGCACGCAGCGGAAGCTCTCAATAGGAAAAAATATCTCCCGATTTTGAAACATTCTTCATTAGTGCTCCGCTCCTATTGGTCGTAGCGTGATGATATGATGATAGCCTATAGCCTTCCTCGATAAATGGGCTATCTAACACTGAAAGAATTGTTCAAATCGGGACAGCAGTTCCTGAGATTAGCGCGTTCAAACAAACAAACTCTTCAGCTTTATAATAATATAAGTATAGATTTTTAAACCGACTTCAAAAAAGGAGGAGGTTTCTCAATTCGACCGTATATATATATATTTTTTTTTATGTGTGTTCGCGGATAACTTCGTCGTTTATGAACCGATTTTGATTTTTTTTTTTTGTTGGAAAGGAAATACTTCAAGGGTGGTCCCATGATAAGGAAACCGGGATCTGATGATGGCATCCAAGAGAAATTGAGGGGAACTTTCAAAAATTGTGGTGGCGACTAGTGCGTTTGTAAATTTTTTGATTAAGTATTATAAAAAGCACTATAATTTAAAGAAGGTCTGGAGTCGCTCTGATGATGGAACCGAAAGACAGTCGAGGGAACTCCTCAACGGTTTACAGCAGTCACCTTGTGTTTGGGTTTGATTAATTTGTATTGATGAGAAATTTACACCTAGATGGGTAGTGACTGTCATAAGGGGTCTGATGATGAAGACGAAGGACAGTTAAGGGAACTCCTCAACTGTTTACAGTAGCTACCTTGCGTTTGGACTTAATTCATGTATATTGATCAAAACTTTGCACCCATCTGGGTTATAAGTGCCATTACAGGTCTGATGATGAAAAATATTTCTATGGAATATTGCCACTAAAAATAAAAAAATAAAAAAACTTTCTTGCAAAAAATAAAACCGACTCCAAAAACACAAAAAAAGTGAAAAATAATTTTAGCTTCAGAAGTCGGTGACTTTTGACCGACCGACTTCTGAAGCTAAAATTATTTTTCACTTTTTTTGTGTTTTTGGAGTCGGTTTTATTTTTTGCAAAAAAGTTTTTTTTTTAACTTATTATTAAGATAAAATCAAGTGGTCGGTAATCGAAATGCTTATTTATCAAAAACGTTAGATAGCGACCACGTGGTCGCAAACCGACGTGAACCGCATTATTTTGTTTTGATTAATATGACCCTAATGCTTCATACAGGACTGTTACAATTTTGAATGTAGCAGTGTAAAAGTATTTTGTTGTAGTTCTTTGGTAAGCGACCACCACTTTTTTTGAAAGAACTTTGTTTAATTTACGTACAAAATTGGGTTAAACAGGTGGTCGTTAACCAAAATACCTAATCGAAAATCCTAAACCAATCCAATCCTAATCTATTTCTATTTGACTATAATAATACTTATGTACCTACTACAATATCTTGACATCAATTATTATTTTAGTTCTTTTGTATTTTGAAATGTTTAGAATAACTTTTTTTTTTTTTATACCTTTATAATTTGTACGCCGTTATTGGCAAAACATGGACGCTCACAACATATATTTACTCAATACCTTGCATGTCTGATTAATCAGTGTATGTAAACGCATGTTTGACAAATAAATGATTCTTATTCTTATTCTTATTCTTGAAATAAAAACACTGGTTTTCGGCCACCATAATTTAGTACTTATGAGAAATTAACGGCCGCTAACAGAAATAAGTATGAAAGTTCATTGAGTATGCGACCACGTCTGATTTTTTTTTTGATTGTTTATTGAAATGTCCGTTTAATAATTATTTTAGCAAGCAACCATGTCGTTGTACATAATCTAACGAAAACTAAATATTATTATTTTTCAGTAATAAAACAACAATAAATTATTTTGTATTAATTTATATATTTTATATATAGATTGAGCTCCTAAATACACTCGAGAACAATGAATCCGGGTCACTTAAAGAATGTTAAAAATCTCGGAAGCTAAAAATTATAGGTTAATGCAATAAATTGTATTTAATAGACAATGTAATACTCCTTAAATGAAAGTAAAAAAAATATGAGTCGCCATACATTTTATTAACACAAAATTACATAAAGAAAAAACTGCTGATCTCTCCTTAAAACAAAAATAGGAAACATGAAATTTTTGAACTTTATTACGATTTTCTTGAATTTTAATACTTCGTATTGCCTCCTCGTGCTTTCATTACTGCGTTTACGCGGTTTGGCATGCTGTACACCAAGTTCCTTATACGATTTTGGGGAATGTTCTCCCATTCCTCTGTGAGAGCAATTTTGAGCTCACGAAGCGTGATTGGGGGAGGGTTTCGTTGTTTTACGCATCTGCCTAGCTCGTCCCAAGCATGCTCGATCGGGTTGATATCCGGGCTGCGCGCTGGCCACTCCATACGAGTAATGTTCATCTCTTGAAGGTAGTCATTCACAATCCTACCTGTATGAGGTCGGGCATTGTCATGCATAAATATAGCATCCTCACCTAAATTGACCATAAATGGACCAACGTGATCATTGAGGATTTCTTCCACATATCTTACGCTAGTTAAAGAGCCGTTTTCTATGACCAGCTCTGTGCGACTTTCAGAAGAAATTCCGGCCCACACAAGTACAGACCCACCACCGTAGGCTACTTTTTCTTCGATGCATGCTTGCTTGAATCTTTCCCCTGGTCTTCGATAGACTCTGTGTCTTTCATCGTGCTTGTAGAGCATAAATTTTGATTCGTCGGAGAACATAACTTTTGACCAATCTTCAATACTCCAATTTACGTGGCTCTGGGCATATCTTAGTCTTGAAATACGATGCCCACGCTCCAGCTTAGGGCCGTTTGCAGGTCTAAGGGGTTTTAAGTTAGATTCAGCAAGCCGACGTCTTACTGTCCATGCACTTGGGTTACTTCCTCCGAGGCGTCGAAACTGATTTGTGAGTTCAGTTCCTGTGAGAAAGCGATTTCGAAGCATGGTGTTCACCAAGTATCGGTCTTCTCGTGCTGTGGTACACCTGGTTCTGCCCGTTCCTGGTCTGCGTAGGTTAGAACCAGTTTCTTCGTAACGTCGGAGAACTCTTTGTACTGTTGACAGCGACACACCGACAGTCCTGGCTGTATCGCGCTGACTCCGGCCGGTTTCCAGCATTGTAAGTATTCTGGTGCATTCTTCAGGCGTAAGCGACATAATTTCAGCTTGAATAATGAATATAGAGCACTATCAACATGGTTTATGTACCCACATAAATGACAGATTACAAACAAAAGTAAAACCAAATGCTGTAATTTCGTAGTTCCATCTTCGAAAGTGGCCCTTTTTCAAATTTGATTTTTTTATGATATAACTTTACAATAACTAAAAAGTTTTAATACCTTCATTTAAGGAGTATTATATTGTCTATTAATTACAATTTATTGCATTAACCTAGCATTTTTAGTTTCCGAGATTTTTAGGATTCTTTAAGTGACCCGGATTCATTGCTCTCGAGTGTAATTCAGTCAACAAAACAAAAAGAAAAAGACTGTCCAGTACACTGAAGAAACCCTGAAAAAAGTTCTCGATGATATATGAAAAGAAGGGAAGGGAATAAGAGAAGCATGTAGACTGTATGAGATCCCAAGGACCACGATACAAGATCGGCTTAGTGGGAAGAGGTGTATCATAATTATGAATAAGAAACGCGGAATATGATTTCTAAAATAATATTAAATTAAGATGATTAGAAAATATTAATGTTGATTATTTTTAAATATTATACTACATAGGTACTATATTTTTAAAGCGATTATAATTGTTTTAATGGCATATTTTTCATATTAAAATAGCGGTCGCAAACCAGCGCACTGGTGGTCATAAACTGATAAAAATGGTCGCAAACCGACGTTTTCGCTATATTTTCACTTTTTCAGCATTTTATTATAAATATTTTTGTATTAATGTAGGTATTTTATTTTACGTTTTATATCCAAACTAGACTATATTTGGGACAAACTCACATTAACATATAGGTACTATTTTGCGTGTAGACAACATTTTTTTTTCCACATCTTTTGTGGGCAACCCAGCTAACTGGTCGCTAACCGGCGCAATGACCCTAAGTAGGTACGTAACTTAATAAAGTGTATCCCGCGCTTTGTCTTTGCTGCCGTCAATTTGGCAACGGACGAGCGCGAGAGAGAGATTAAAACAAACATAAGTACAGAAGTTCCTTGTGAAGAGTTCTGGATAAAATTTGTGTGTGGTAATAATTTCAAATTAATAAAATTACCCAGAATTAAAAAAAAAATGCCTTGAAACTTCTTACTGTGTTTGGGTCAACATAATTATATTTGTGAAGCAGCATTTTCAAAGATGAACTTCATTAAAAATAAATTTCGATCTCGACTTACCTACTGATGAACCCAGGATTACCTAAATGACAATAGCTTGCATCAACTTTACTCCTAAGTTCCTAACCTAAATTCAGACAAATAGTTCACGGCAAAAAATGTCATTTTTCACATTGATATTTAAAAAAAAACCCTGTATGTACATTTGCTCATTTCATAAACTCAAGTAGAAACGGACCGCGATGGTAATTTTATTTTAAAACCCGTCCCGGACCCCTGAAGATACTAATTGGTGATCCCTGGCCTAGACACACGCAGTCTCTAAGGACTTGTAGGTACAGGCTAGACTATGTAGGTATAGACAAGTACGTCAACATTGAAGATATTTGACCTGTAAAGAACGACGAAGTGAGTTTCATTATTAACTCCACGACGTTACGCAATGATTACCAACGATAACCTATATCTAACTATTAGGCAGGTAGGTAACTAGTTTTAAGTTAAAGATGTGGCACAAGTTTTGATAGGTACAGTACTTAATTGGTTTGTGAAACGTACCTATGGCAGGTAGGTACTTTATTACTTATTTTCAAAGTCAAGTCAAATTCACAAGAGCGCCGAAGGTAAAACATTGAGCTAGGTACCTTGCTATATAGGTCTATCTATGTTTTAATTGTTTTTTTACAAAAAGATTCACGAAGAGCCCACGCAATAAAAGGTTGGCGAACTACAACATACGGTGTGGAAGGGACACCGACGTGAAAACGGTTACCACACGTATTCAGTACATCACTGAGCCCCCCCCACTAGATTTTTTTCATCGGTAGGTAATTCAAAAAATAATCTGTTCTTTCCTACAAAAGTGCCAATTTATGGAAAAGCTGTTTTTTTTTAAACTGTTGTGTGTTAATTTTCTCCGGCCGCTTCGGAACGATGATTGTAGGTACCTACCTACTGAATACGTGGTAGAAGTTCGTTTGGCCATCGGTGTCCCTTCCACCCCATTTGTATGATTGTGCTGCTAGAATTTTAACTGTCTAGCTCTAGACCGACCGTTGAAGTCCCAGCAGAATGCCTTTATATTTTATGTGGACATTATGCTGTTTATAAAAACAGGAAGATCAAGGCAACGATGAATGGATAATGATAATAATTTGAAAGAAAAAGGAGAACTAAAAAAAAAAAATATATATATATACGGTCGAATTGAGAAACCTCCTCCTTTTTTGAAGTCGGTTTAAAAATGATAGCGTGACGGTTAACAAAGGAGAATTGAAGAAAATAAAACCGACTCCAAAACACATAAAAAGTGAAAAATAATTTTAGCTTCAGAAGTCGGTGACTTTAGTTTATTTGATTCAGTTTTTTGTCATCGACTTCTGAAGCTAAAATTATTTATCACTTTTTTTGTGTTTTTGGAGTCGGTTTTATTTGTTTGCAAAAAAGTTTTTTTATTTTTTTATTTTTAGTTGCAATATTCCATAGAAATATTTTTCATCATCAGACCTGTAATGGCACTTGTAACCCAGATGGGTGCAAAGTTTTGAACAATATACATGAATTAAGTCCAAACACAAGGTAGCTACTGTAAACAGTTGGTGAGTTCCCTTAACTGTCCTTCGCCTTCATCATCAGACCCCTTATGACAGTCACAACCCATCTAGGTGTACATTTCTCATCAATACAAATTAATCAAACCCAAACACAAGGTGACTGCTGTAAACCGTTGAGGAGTTCCCTTGACTGTCTTTCGGTTCCATCATCAGAGCGACTCCAGACCTTCTTTAAATTATAGTGCTTTAAAATACTTAATCAAAATATTTACAAACGCACTAGTCGCCACTACAATTTTTGAAAGCTCCCCTCAATTTCTCTAGGATGCCATCATCAGATCCCGGTTTCCTTATCATGGGACCAGAAACCTCCTCCTTTTTTGAAGTCGGTTTAAAAACCCGTTGCGCCGACCCCAAGTAACATGGGACAATGGCAGGAAAATGATGATGTGTAGGTATGTAAAAACATGAAGGAAACAAAAACATAATTTTCTTAAAAAAAAACTCTTTATTTTATATCAACAGTCAACAGCAATACATATTTAGTTAAGTACATTTAGGTATAACTAGTCCATGTAGATTTTATAAATAAAGCATCCATCAACAAGTCTTCGGTAAAATTTTAAATCGTAATAATCTATGCGTAATTATTTTAAAACATGGGAACAAGCTTGGACAGTCATTTGACACAGAAATACTCGGCACTGTTTATCGAAATTGACACTAATTAGGTAGACACATACTTAAGCTACATTTTACAAATCAAACTAACCCCCACTGGGCCCGCTGGTGTATTGTGGCCCACTTCTCACATCGAGGAAGCATAACAGCAGTACTTTTACACAAGCCTAAAAGCTTGGATTGCCTTTATAACTCTTACTTACTCTAAATGATGTTAGGGTGTCTGAACAGTCCGCTTGCCCTAGGGGCTTGCCGTATTGTTGGACTTGACTGCCTCGGTGGTCTGTGTTCGCTACCACTTGTTACTGCAGAGTCCTGAGTTCGGTTCCCAGACCGGAAGTGATATTGGGGTTTTCGTAATGATTATTTCAGTTACATCCCATTAAGGGAAACGTCTATTAAAATATTTTTGACAATATATCAAGTGGTAACTAGGTATTAGATAGGTATCTTATTTTTATCTAGATTTATTTTCTACTATTTATCTCTTGTGGGAAAATCTGTGAATAACTCGAAGCACGGATTTTTATAACCTTGGGGTATTTTTATTAGATATTTATTTTTAAGTACCTATTTATATTTAGGTATGTGGGGCATTGTAGGTATATACCTATGTTTATTAATTTATCTACGTGCCAGTATCAATTTTCCACGTGAACATCTAGGTGTTTATTTTATGTTGCTAAGTATGTAGGATTTCAAAAATGGCTTATTTACAGCGTTACATACAGTTACATTTATGGTAGTTATAATTATATTTTCAATTCACGAGCTTGAACATGTTGGGGCAGTGGCTGTAGGATTCATTGATCAAATTATCAATTTAAGTTAACTATCTAGGGTCTTATTTTAATAACAATATTGATTGACCCTAGATACTTACCGACTGAATTTATTTGGAAATTTTAAAGCGAAGTTTATCTACGCTAAATCTGTCAAACTTTCTGAAATGTTACTCCTCTGTACATGATGGAAAGGACTCGGACGCACAAACGGACCATGTGTTTCATTACATCATTCAGAACCCGAACATCTAAATATTTCATCGGTATTTTTTTTTAAATCTGCTGTTCCATACATTTTGACCGTTTAACTAATTACACGTTTAGAAACGGCAGTTTTTTTTTTAAATTATTGATTCAGAATGATGTACCGAATACGTGGTAACCGTTTCTGCGTCGGTGGTCCTTTCACAGTGTAGATAAACTAAAAGAAAAACAAGCAACTTACGCAAAGCCTTATTCGTCGATTGAGCAATTTGTCCCTTTTAACCCTTCAGCTACTTGTAAAAATAACCACTCAGAGGAAAATAGGACCATGTCATGTATTTTGAATGGTTAAGTACATTCAGTAAGTGGTCCTTCCCCACGGTCTTTTTAGGATCGAGTAGGTTGGTACCTCGTTCAGCTTACAATGTATTTAATAAAAGATTGATAAAAAAAACATCATGGTTTTTAGCAGTACCTACCTACGTATCTTAATAACAGGAAAAATAATTATTAATGGGTAAAAAATTATTTACTTATTCATACATAATCAATATTTTAGTTTTGGTTTTAGTTGTGGCTCGATTCCTGAGCCGACGCAATTTAGATTGGCATCGACACTCTAAGAGAAGAAGGAATATTTAATGGCTAGAGCAATATTTCTTTATTTGGTACTATTGATTATTTGGTAATATTGATTATTTGGTAATATTGATTATTTGGTACTATTGACTACTTGGTAATATTGATTATTTGGTACTATTGATTATTTGGCAATATTGATTATTTGGTAACATTGATTATTCGGTAATTTTGATTATTTGGTAATATTGATTATTTGGTACCTAATATTGATTTTTTGGTAATATTGATTATTTGGTAATATTGATTATTTGGTAATATTGATTATTTAGTAATATTGATTATTTGGTATTATTGATTATTTGGTAATATTGATTATTTGGTATTATTGATTATTTGGTAATATTGATTATTTGGTATTATTGATTATTTGGTAATATTGATTATTTGATATTATTGATTATTTGGTAATATTGATTATTATGCAGTAAGTAGGAAATAGGTACCTATTAAGTGTATCGATTTCGATAAACATTACAAGAACAACATTGGCAGGGATTTGGTCAAAATCACAACACACATACATATAATATAAACATTCATTAACACACAGAGACTTATCTAATACAAAAATCTTACATAACAATATGGTCGTAGGTACATTTTATTAGGTCCGTTACAAAATTGTTACAATACACTTCATATCAAAACAATATAATTTAGATACTAAAATTAATATAAGTACATTAAGTATCTATTCCTTACCCGTTCAGTCATTCGCAATTTCGTATAATAATGTAACCTTTCAATAGGTGCCTATCACATTTATCGATTTTATTATCTAACAATTAACATCTATTCGATTATACAGACTTTTCGTCACAATAAAAACGTTTTTTAATCGATAATAATTATAAATTTTAAGTTCATACACCATAAGAGATCAGTAAAATTAACATTTTTGTTTAGCTTGGAAAAGCGGCAACACAATGTTTAAAAAATTCTATTCCACACTGTCTTTAACAAAATGGCGTATTTTATGTCATTGTTAGAGTCGAGCCTCTTATATGTTATGGAATAATATCTTTATACTTAGTTATCATTGGCCATATTATTCTAAACCATCTATCTATTTACAAAATTAAAAACTTCACATTTCCTTACATTCCAAAATAATGCAGAATGTTTTTTTAAACCTGGCCCCCCAAAAAGTTTTACAAAATAATTTTTCACCCCATTTTCTAACATAAGTACCAACTAAGATATTAAAGGATAATACCGGTTTTCAATACATTGAGCTGAAGGATAAATCCCTATTTTAAAAGTATCTTCAGTTATGCAAAGACACGTTCCTAAATTGCGCAGCTATAAGAAATTGGAGATGTGTGACGCACGATAAATTTAATATTGAGTACTTATTGAGTTTAATGGCACCCAATTAAGTAAGTATGTGAGACGGTGAATATAGTACTTACAGGTGCTGTCAGGTATTACTAATTAAAATATAATTATACATATTAATGCTAATACAAGATGTGACATGGCCGCATGCGTAAATTGATGGTTATGATTTCGAAGTGTGATGATAGCATGTGCACACGTACTTGCCGTGTGAATTACTCGGTCATTTACACTGTACCATCATAATCTGCCGAGCCATTTTCCCAAGTATATCGCAGTCGGCTTCCAGAGTTCCAGTCTAAACTGATACAGCTGAATTCTACATCGTAGGTACTACCGATCACTGATGGTCTGCCACTTTTCACCGTTATGCCCTAAGTAATAAGGTACAAAAGTGGTCGACCCTCAGTGAATTTTTCATCATCTAAAAGACGCGTTTTAACGTCATCCTATAATGTTATAATTCTTCTAGAGATATAGATAATGATAATGTAAGTGCTCATAATACGAAATTTCTTATTTTCTATTTAAGTTATACATAGACATATAATAATATTATGGGGTTTCATTTCATTAACTTTTAAATGGCAAAGTCTCAATAAATCGATCTTACTTTAAATTTTTTCAGCATTATTCCAAAATGTTGATTACTTACCATAGACACGACATTACTTTTTTATTTACCTAGGTACCTACTCAAGTTCTTGTTCCACATAATACCTAAATATTATACTAGGTACAGGTAGGTATATATTTTCGTTCATTTATTTCAAATTAAGTAATCAAATAATTATAAATATTTTTTTTTCTTTTTCTTTTATAACTTTATAAAAGTCTTGAAGCTTTAATATTTAGTAATTGCGAGTATTTTAATAACAGTTCGATCTATCTTGAAAATATCCAACTTCTTCCATTGAAAGAGAATTAAATACGGTCGAAAAAAATATCGGAAAAAAGGTAGACTAAAAACTTAAAACAGAATCACCATTTAGCTGGTAGAGGGGGGGGGGGGGGACACGAGTCTAAAAAAAATTGCACTTTAAAGCTTAATATTTCACAAACGAATCCCTTAATCGAAGAATTATTAAACAAACTCGCAATATTTTTAAAGACCTATCCATCAACATCGCACAAAACTGGGTACGCGAGAAAAAAAAATCTCCACTTTACGTGTAGGTACTGGAGATACCCTAAAAAAAATACTCTAATCTGTATATTCATGCCAAATTACAGCTTTCTAGTACTAAGAATCTTTGAGCTGAAGTGTGGACAGACAGACAGACAGGCGGACATGGTGAAACAATAAGGGTTCCTTGTTGACTACGGAACCCTAAAAATGAAGCAGTCGAGACATAAGAAAAAAAGGGTTACGCAAGCTAATAAATAACCATTCTTTAAAAGTAAAATACATGGCCAAAACGAGTACTCTATAAAAAAAATTCGCTGCCAATTAAACCAACTCTAAGTTGACGATATACTTCAAATTACCTTCCCAACAACACTTTACAAAATATACCTAACAGTTCCATACAATTACCTACAACCATGTACCACCCTCATAATCGACACTATACAGTCTCCTCAAAGCCGCCAGCTTCCGAGCTCTGCTGGCCACACCATCATCAACCACCTTCGCCCCATGTTGGTACACGAGCATAAAATCATTATAACTATCTTCTACAGTTTCTGCACCTTCAACCTTCACCTCGGTTAGTACATCTACATCACAATCGTTTTTCAACCAGAAATATTGAAGGGAGCTTTGTTAACGTCATTCGTCGCAGAACATGACTACAGGGGCGGAGTGGTGGTCTCGGTTGGGGATAAAGCAGTCGCAGGCTGGGGGCCCAGGGGAGGAGAGTGCAGACCCAGGGCCCGCGAGCCCCCCGCAAGATAGGCGGGCCCTGTCGCGGATGTTGAGGATGGAGCGGTTCAGGCCCCATAAGTCTTCGCTCTCATCGTTCATGTTTCGGAGTAGACCTGGTTCTGGAGAGTGGGATCTAGTATTAATAACTTTATAGATAACAATATTTTGGATTGACTGATAAAGATGCTCTTTCGAAGACGAGTGCAACTGTGTAAAAGCGGCAGTTTCGCCATTTAGGCGGCGTTTGGAGACATTTTCATAGAGTTACATAGAAGCCAGACGCATCGCTATTGTTTGCAGTTGCAGTCGCATTCGGAAGAGCACCATATGATGCTTTTCAAATGCTGCCACCATCTGTTCTTAGTTCGGTCTAAGCATTTTACGTACGATAACCAAACATGACATAATATATACTTACGGTATCTACTCATGGTGTTTTTTCTCCTCTCATGGTCTTCACCAACTAGCCACCACGTCCTCATTTCTCCCTTGCCCTGCACAGAGAAGGAACATAAAAACATTATTGACAAATATCTCGTGAGGAAACAAGTATGAAATGATCTAAAGATGAATGCTCACTATGCTGAATGAAGAAAGGAAGGGGCAAGTCGTTTCGTTTTTTTTTAAATAAAAGTCAAGTAGATAATCGAAATAGTAAGTGGTAGTCTTTAAAACTTTGTGATAGCCATTATCAAGAACTTGACTCGAAGATCCAAACAAACTATGATATCCCTCACCTTGATATTCACAATCCCCCTCTCCTTGAAATGGTATCCTCCATGTTGTTTGAGCAGCAGGTAGGTGTCATGGCTGACGTGGATCCTCTGGGGTTCTCCACTGGACTCCATCCTGGCTGCAGTGTTGACTGTGTCTCCGAAGAGGCAGTACCTTGGCATCTTCACTCCTACGACGCCTGCTGCGCATTGGCCACTGTGTATACCTGGAGAAGGAGATTCTGTTAAGTTTGCAGGTACCTATTAGGTATTCAGATAAGGCCCGGCCCTGATGATAGGAGACGCGAAGCACGGTGCATGCTAACTGTTCACAGGATAAGAGAACAGGGACACTAACTTTATTGACAAGGTGATGAACAAAGGACAGCAATCTATGTAGATGCCTTAAGTTTTTATTCTTACAATAAGTTTAGTAATCTATTTATTAGTATATCACCAAGGAACAAGGGCAGTAAGATGATGATGATATCATCATATCATCATCATCATCTGCCTAATCTTTTCCCAACTATGTTGGGATCGACTTCCAGTCTCACCGGATGCAGCGGAATACCAGTATTTTACATGGAGCGACTGCCTATCTGACCTCCACAACCCAGTTAGCGCTAGGTAATACGATACCCCTTGGTAAGACTGGTTGTCAGACTTTCGGGTCACTGACTACCTGTAACGACGGGATCAACGGCTTAACGTGTTTTACGAGGCACGGAGGAAACTCGGTATGATAAGATAAGATAATATTTATTTGCTTAAACATGTGTGTCATACATACAAGTCAATACATGATGCAAGATGGCAACAACATTATTAGGTACAGGCATGTTTGCCACATGATGTGACGTGCAAATGGTGCAATGGTGTGTATGGTGGTGGTCACCCATCCACTGACCAACCGGCTTAACCTAAAGATCGACCCGAGCAGCTGGAATTATTTAGCCACGAGCTCCTCCTTATGATGATATCACCATAACAAAATCGTTTCCAAAATAAAGCTTACCGGCTAACACAGAGTGAAATTTTGAGATAGCGCAGTAAGGGCTTCTCCCGTGGAAAACAACCACGGGAGAAGCTGCAGCTGGAATCTAGTCTTACCATGAATGCAAGAGTATAAGGGCAGCTGTTGCAGAAACATGCTCAAATAAGAAACAAATTCAACACACTTTTTATTATTTTTAGTTGTCTATTCTAAGCATTCGTTGAATTTTGAAATAAGTATTTCTTAAATAAAACCAATGAATAAATTCAATGCACTTTAAGCCAGTCACACATCTCCTGAATATTTCATTTACAACAACGCTTTCCAGATTTTGTTTCTTTTGTGTTAAGTTTTTTTAATGATCCAAAATGTTTGCTCGAGTGCGATATGAATAAACTGTCATTTATTTTTCTTTTTTGTTGTTTTCGTATGTTATCCGGTGGTCTGTCAAATTCAGTCAAGCGTATTCATCTTGGTTAAGCTCTTCAGGATTCACATAAGCAAACTCACGTTGTATTTGGTCAGTCCAGGACAAAAATTTTCCACCCAATGTACGTGATATTCTGAAGTTCATGAGGTTATCATTATCAGGAGGATGCGGTACTACGGCAGGGTATATCACCTCTCGATTATAAATCTCTTCTAGTTTATATAACGCATTTGGAGCAGCAGGTGCACCTTCAAAATAAATTTCTCTTACAGCATTTCCCTCAAATATTATTTGGACGTCTTCATCATATTCATATGGATGTTCAAGTATATCGTAAAAAGCGTAAAGGCTATCAGCACATAGGAGATCATCACATAAACTCACATTCAACTGCTGAAGCTCTCGTTTGAGTATGGGAAAATCACACCTGGTACCGTTAAGGGCGACAAGGCACACAGGTTTTTGTTGCCGGTTTATGAATTCATTGATGGCATTGTAACTATTCAAATTAAATCCATGTGACTTGAAATCTAGCGACAACTTGTCACTTGGTTCTGGTTTCTGCAGATTAAGAAACAGATCGCGGGGTGCAGCCAACAGACTTACTTTAGTAACACTTTCTTGATTCCCGTAAATTGTGCCGAAATCTATGAATACGAATGTTTGTATCGGCGGCGATATCATTTTGATTACTGTCAAATTGCAAAACAATGTACTGTATTTATAGTTTTGCTTTATCGTTGAGCACAGCGATGCACGTTGCACCTGCCACGTGATTGATAACATTAGTACTTGCGTCATGATAAAGGATATTATTTTATCTATTATTGAATCGATAGCATAGTGATTGCACTGAAAAACCTTCACTTTAATTATTTTTGGAACTAATAAAGAGCAACTAACACTTTGGCATTAAGTAGTAACTTTCTTTCTAACTGTAGATGCCTTAAGTTTTTATTCACAGTGTAACTTAATAAAAAAAGAATCTCCAAATGCTTGCCTTCTATTTTATTATTTAAAACCGGCCAAGTGCGAGTCGGACTCGCGCACGAAGGGTTTCGTACCATTATGAAAACGGCAAAAAAATCATGTCTGTTGTATGGGAGCCCCACTTAAATATTATTTTATTCTGGTTTTTAGTATTTGTTGTTATAGCGGCAACAGAAATACATGATTCGTTTTGCGTTAAAATTTCAACTGTCTAACTATCACGGTTCATGAGATACAGCTTGGTGACAGACGGACAGACAACCAGAGAGACAGACAGACAGCGGAGTCTTAGTAATAGGGTCCCGTTTTACCACATAGAGTGGAGTAGAACTCAAGTGGTTGAAAAGTGTCCAATGTGTTATTTATACTGTTACATATACGCACAAATTGTCCAAGTTCTCGAGGCGACCTACGACACGATGATTTATACCCCCAACAAAATTAACTAAATATAATTCAAATGTCACACATTTATTACTAGTATAAGGTACAGCGGTACTCTTTGCCACCAAAGCAACGAATTGCGAAACATTACGACACAACTACACAAGCAGTGTCAGACACATGTGTCGCAATTTATGTTGTTTAGTCTTAAATTAGCTTCACGACTTGCTGAAAGTCAAGTTTATCGTTTAAAGCTCGTTCACATTGATCGTGTAGGCTAGTGAACATGCACGGCAGAATTCTAATATCGCTAACTAGTTTATTTTTACAAACAATCATTTGGTTAAGTGTTTAAATTTCCAGGTAATTTAAAAGCCGTAATTATTTGCACTTTGCTATAAAAAGGGCTGTCGAGGTAGAGGTAGTTTTTATGTACGAAAAAACTCAGCATTTTTGACAACTAAAATGGCGTCAAAATCATCAATATTCTCCCAAGGTGAGAACTAGAGACTGAGTAAATAGTCTATCTAGTACCGTAAAACGGGATAAATATATTTGCGATTTCGAATGAGGACAAAACTTTGAAAGGGACTAACAACGTGGTTATCAAGGCATTGGATGTGTTCATTTTTTGTCATTCCATTAGAGCGAAAATGCCTTTCAAATTATGTTCCTAATTCAGACTCGTGGGTTGAGTTACTCGGTTGATTAACCAGCATGTAAACGAACCCGTTTTAGTGTTACTTAATGTTTAGAAATGTTACAAACTATTACGCTCGGGCACGTAATAACGATACTGTAAAGAGAACTTTGAAATTGATAACAGACACCGTATAATTTTCTGCCTAAACTTATTAACGATGACATGGGAATAGTACTATGTTGAGCTTCTTAACAGTAATTGTTTGTTCAGCAAGTTGTTATATACTTGGACAGCTTTGTTTTATAGTTGATAAGTTTGATAATAGACTAAAAAGATCGTACGATGTTCAATTGAAAAGGTACAATTTCGAAGGCGAACTACAGATCGCAGACCGCAACGGCAAAGTAATCGCTACCGCAGCGAGCGACACTAATAGTTCCTAAAGGGCGTAACACACTTAACGAAGCCAAGAAGAACCTTCTGACCTTGTGAAGGGTCCGTTTACACCCTGAATGTAACTCTAATGAAAACGTTTCTGTAAACGAATTATAAGTATAATTGCTTCTATGATTGCTTTGAGCAGTGGTGCTTGTTGACTTTTCCCTGGAGTTACTGAAGACAACATTAGCACGGGTTGAGCGGCCTGCTGCTGCGGTGTGCAGTTAGGTACTGGCGTTCGGCGTAGGTAACTAGACCTACCATTATATCATTTACGTAGTAACAGGGACTAGTTGAGTAAGTAACACAGTAAGTAAGTTTGTTATGCGAATTATTTGTTTTAAAAAAAAACGTAACCCCACACTATGAATTTCTCCTGCATCGTAGGTGCATTTACAAACATATAAACCCATATACACAAACAGCCAGACCCGGAATAACTACCTGTAGGCCATACAAATATTTGTTCCGTGCGGGAGTCGAACCCGCGACACGCAGCTCAGCAGTCAATCGCTCAGCCACTGCGCCAACCGCGCCGTCGTTATGATCATAATATTCTGCCGTTTCCGGCGTACAAATATGGTTTTTAGAATTATGGGTCATTAGTACACTAAAATTAAGTTTTTGATCATAAGAATTAGAATTACAAATAATTTAAATAAATATAACTAAAGTTATAAACGAGATTAATTATATAAGTCAAAATTCAGTGAAGTCAAGGAGATAAATTATGAATAAAGGCAATAATGTCAAATATTCAGGTATCCTTTTCAGTCATAAAATCTTCAGTCGATTAATAACATTTGCTTAAAAGAAAGTTAAATAACATTTAAATGTTCTGGGGCTGAGAGTTTCAAAGCCATCAGGTAATTTGTTTTCCCTTTGTTTGTGAGTACTTTGCCGGATTAACGAGTGCTTTTCAAATAACTTGGACAGAGGCAGTATATCTCTCTTGTTCTTTCTCCTAGACTCTGTGAAAGTTTTGAGCAAGATAGATGCAGTTATTAGAAAACAATTTAATTCTACGCCTAGGAACATTAAGCATATGCACTTTGCGGCTGGGTCTGGATAGAACATCATTAGATAAGCCAAATTAATGTCGGTTTTGGTGTACAAGGATATAAATTTCAAAAATGTATAGTGCTGGAAGTGGCAGTATTTTAAGTTTTTTAAATAGTGGAACACAACTGTCCAGTGGGTGCGCTCCACAAATTGAGCGTACGCATTTTTTCTGAGCTCGAAACACTTCTAGATCAGGATATATTGCTTGTTAAGATGCACGTAGGTGAAATTAGAAAAAAATACAACTACTATTGTCGTTTTTCGACAAACTAAACCGCCACCTACACTGTGGACCTTTTGTCAGTTTTATAGGCTTATCTTACCATATCATGAGCCTAGGTAGGTACCTTGATTTCTTTTCCATCGTTAATTATGCGCACAGCCAAGGAGTGGAATTCCCTGCCTTCGTCGGTGTTCCCAAGTTCATATGACCCCAATCTATTTAAGTCGAGAGTTAATAGGCTTCTTTTGGGTTAGCTCGTTCCATCGTCGACCTCATCTCTGTCCTCAGGACTAGATTGAGGTCAAGAGTAAGCCCATTAAACATAAAAAACATCACCATACTCGGTCAACAT
This sequence comes from Eurois occulta, assembly GCA_950022335.1. Taxonomy (NCBI): domain Eukaryota; kingdom Metazoa; phylum Arthropoda; class Insecta; order Lepidoptera; family Noctuidae; genus Eurois; species Eurois occulta. Next base: position 18,380,065 of record OX465485.1, on the reverse strand, counting down.
AGATAGCACTAACTATAGCTGGCGCGTAAGGCTCTAGATTGGCAACCACGTAACTAAACGCGTTGGAACACCTCCCACAAGGTGGGCCCATGACTTTGAGGAGGCCGCAAGAATCCGCTGGATACCAAATGCACAGAATCGGTACACGACAGTATCGATATGGTAACGTTTGAGTAAGGTCTATGTTCAAAAGAATTTCTCAGCTGAAATGATGTGATAGATAAAAGTGTGTGTAGACTTATCTTCTGCTATAGAAAAGGGAGGACCCTCCGACCAGACGGTTGTTGTGTCTGGTGGGCTACTGCCCGACAGTTGTCGGGTTTTTCTATAATTACGCCATTTAGGATTTTAATGTTAGTTCTGTATTCGTGGCATAGATGGCGCTGTAGTACATTTTGTACTTTGTTGTTGCAGTGCCTTTTGTAGCGCCGCTACAGACAGTAACGAAGACTTACCTATCCTAATATGCAGTCTAGCGGCTGGCACCTGCCTGGATCTGATCTTGGGTACAGCATCCAGTACATGCAAGGCTAAAGACGCCACCTCAGCGGCATGGCGGGAACACCTCTCTGGTAGACCACCGACCACCATGTATGCGTCGCCTATTGTTTCCACCTGTATCAAATAAAAAGTGTCAATAAAAAAAATATACAAGAAATCGGATGGGTCAGTTCAATCCTATCAAGGACATCTATTTACGAACCATAAGCATCATCATCTGCCTAGCCTTTTCTGAAAATACCAGTATTTTACATCGATCAACTGCCCAATCTGACCTCTACAATCCAATTACTGGGTAATACAATACCCCTTGGTAAGGCTGCGTTTCCACATAAGATGAGCGAGGATGTGTGTGAAATTTACCAACAGTAAAGCTTCTTTCTCATATTTTGTGCTAAGCTAGCTATGTGATTGGTTAGTTATAAGCACATCTCTCGCTGCACATTCTCGCACATCTCTGGGGGAAACGCAACCTGGTGACTAAGACTGGTTGTCAGACTTTCGAGATTCTGACTATTCGTAACAATCACACTGAACCGGTTCCAAATTACGGCAAACATACGGTGGGCTATTACGGGCAATCAATCAGCTTTGGCAATCAATTAGGGATAGCTGGATTGATACATCTGCTTTAGATTAGACAGTGTAGGGAATTTATTGTCCTTTCTTTCTTCTGAAGATAGAAAATTGATTGCCTACGTAATTTCTAATGTAAACCGTAGGCACATTTATTCCATGTTGGAAATTATAAGCTGCTAATGTTTTGATTGACCAATATCCATTTGGTTTGCATACTATTATCCCATTACTAAAATTGTTGCTAGATTTACATACCTACCAACTAAATTGTTTGCTGGGGGACTGTTTTAAGCTTGCAATACTAGGCAATCAACCAGCATACATCTAAACTTACTTTGTAAACGTTGTAGTATGATATGATAGCGTCGCAGCAGGTGTACAGGTCATTCAAGATCTCCACCACCTGAAAAAAAATGGATCAGTTAACCAATGAGGTTTAGAATATCCCTAAGTGACTTTAAAAACGAATTCGACAATTTTGTTACTCAAAAAGTCTTTTTCTTTGTAACAAGTACATAAAAAAGGTGTTTTTTTGTGATATCCCATAACTCTAGGGTATGAATGAGACCATATCAAAGAATCAACTGGCATAATATGAATAGTTTTTCAATTTTAATTTTTGGAACGAAGTTCCTTATCGCGCGTTGCGAAAGGGGGCTAGACGGAAAAAATTAAGACGAAAAGTTGTAACGACACTTTTTGCTACAGTAAGCTATTGTAAGACGTGCGGCGTCCGCATGTTTCTCTATCTGTCTCTCTCTCTCTCTTATAGAAAGCAAGCCAGATATTTTCGTTTCGTCTTTGGTCTGTGGATGGGTGATCAAGGTTAAGCAACGACTGCCAAGGTTTTTTTTTTTTTCACTAATTAATCGAAATGAACTTCGTTCCATCCGGGTGTCCCTTGACACCTCTCAAGTTTTTTTTGTTTTAATTTTTCATACAAAATAATTTGACAAAGTCACGATTATTAATGTAAAACACCCTTACGTGAAATATTATAACGACGCATTTTCTTAATGCTTTAAATATGAATGATTGGTTTGAATGAAAATGAATTACTCGAACTTATCTATGAAACTTAGATGCCTACACACATCGAGATGAGTGACTATATCTTCGAAAGTATGCATTTTTGAACCACATATTCTAGGACGTTTTGTATTATTTTTACTTATCCCTACTTCCCTACTTAATATTATAAATGCGAAAGTAACTCTGTCTGTCTGTCTGTTACGCTTTCACGTCTAAACCACTGAACTGATTTTAATGAAATTTGGTACAGAGATAGAGTTGACCTTGAGAAAGAACATAGGATAGTTTTTATCCCGGACTTTTGAAGAGTTCTCTTGGAAACGCGATATAACCGAACTCGACGCGGGCGGAAAACTAGTAGAATATAACCCTAGAGTTATGGGATATAAAAAAAAACACGTTGTATATAAATAGCATAGAATAATCAGTCTATAATGTTCCCACTACTGGGACGTAGGCCACCTCTGTATGAGAGGTAATGGGCTGTGATCCACCGCGCGGGCCTTGTGCGGGTTGGTGATACAAATAGGGTCGCCCTCTATTACATGAGACTTAAACATAACTGGCGAAATGAAGGTGTGTAGTTACTATAGATACACTTGTGCCTGACCCTTCGGGGAAATAAGTGTGATGTTATGATTTTTGCTATACATACGTACGAGGTGGACGGGACGCAGACGCACAAACGGTTACAACGTATTCTGTACATCAGATCGAAATTTTTCATCGATAATTTAATTTAAAATCAGCTGTTCCATACATTTTTGTAGGAAACAGCTGTTTTTTTTTTAAATTACCGATGAACAATTTCTATGACGGGTTCAGAATGATGTACTGAATGGTGGTAACCGTTTGTGCGTCGGTGTCCTTCCACCCTGTATACATATAATCAATTAGCACCTAAACTCACGTACTTCTAACAAGGACACAATATCTTGCCTCACCCACAATTGATGACAAGGGTATCAATTCATACCCAAGACAGCGCCTAGCGTAAACAAAGTCCTCCGAAGCAAAAGGCAACCGCGTCTCGCTACGAGAGGTGTCACGACTCACGCTTGACCAATCAGTATCGTAGCAACAGTGTACACTGTACAGCTGCCTCAGAAATGACTCGCTATAGAAATGGGGAAATTTATAAGATTACGTCGGTGTGGAGGAAATTCAGGTGGATTTCATGTGGAACTAGATATTGCCCGCGACTTCGTTCGCGTGGAAATTTTGATAAAAAAAGGTGGCCTATGTGCTATTCCAGATTATAATTTATCTCTGTGCCAAATTTATAATTTAAACTATGTCTATAAAATTAGCAACTAGTAAATAAATGTCAAGATGATACATGTCAAAAGTGAAAAAATAAAAATCATAATTTAAAATAATAAGCAAATAAATAATAAATGTCAAAGTATACACAGTAATGTCAAAAGTTATTAATAAAATTATAATTAAATTTATGTCACAGTAAATGGTTCTGACAGAAATTAATTAATATTATAGTATGCTTTGTCAGTTAGAAATGATTTTAATTGTTTTTTCAATTGTACGTTATTAAGCTCTCTCCAAGTTTCACATTTTATTATAGTAATATTGTGAAATAATCACGCTTTGACTACATCGTCGATACGGATTAAACGAAAAGTTGTCGTGTATTGAAGCCATTTTTCTCTGTATAATGTTTTAACCACTGTTATACACAACAGAGGGCGTCGATTAACAAAGGATAAATTTTAAAATGTCGATAAATTTGGAGTGCAAAGTGCCCTTCTCAAAACTATTTATTTTAAACCGTATCGTTTTTCTACACACGAGCTTTATAAACTATCTGACCTCTTAACTGTCAGAAAGTTATATATTCTTACTTCTACCCTAAAAATGCACAAAACAACAGTATTTGATCCTAGTACTCTTAAAAAAAGAAGAAGACACGGTTGTATAACTGGGGTTAGGGTTCGTACTGCATTCGCAGGACGACAATATGTTGCCCTAACTACTTTTGTTTACAATGCTATAAATAAAAAACTGGCTATCTACCAAAAAACACATCACGAGTGTAAGAAAACCCTGACTGCATGGCTAAAGATCCTTACATATGAAGAAACTGAGGCTCTGCTGCATTCGGATATGTAACATAATACTAATCAGAAATTACATATTGAATTAATGCTAGGCCGACTAATTAATAAGCGAATGTCTAGTGTATTCACATTGATAACATGCTTTTAGTTCCTTTTGCTCACACCCACACTAGTCCTTTTTGCTCACACACACACACGCACATACACACACACACTCACACATGCGTTCACACACACACACACATGCGTACACACACACACACACAATTTCTTGTTTTAAATTGTCTACTTTTTGTTTTCTTTTTTAGTTTTAGTTTTTGTTTTTACTTTACCTACTTTGTTTTTAATTATTAACAGGCTTTGTTAAATGTCTGCACATAAATATGGAAGAGTGAGGTCTTCTGCTACAGGTATTTCCATACTTAAAAGAAGGCCTCTACAATGTATCTGTTAAAACCTGTTGATTACGAAATAAAGTTATTATTATTTATTTTATATTATGCTCGGTTGTGTCTTATCTCAGCCGAGACGCGTTTCCTATAGACACACATACGTTAATTAGGCACCCTGACGCACTTAAACATAAAGGCTTAGCAGTAGCGAAGGGTCAATTTTTTTGAAAGGGTTTTTTCATCAGGAATTTCTCAGTTGCAGTCCGGTGTTTCGAATTGTGCCCGATTGAAGTATTAGCATGGTACACTTCTGCCTTACCCGACGGGCAAATACAGACTCGATGGTATGTTATGCGTACACACACCTTGCAGGTGACCAACATACTCGTATACATCCTAAGTCCCATATTTTCACGTCTCCGTAAAACCCACGGAAAAGAAAAAACTGTTTTATCTATTCCATGGTAAAACCGCTAGATCATCATCATCATATCAGGCCGGAATCATCCACTGCTGGGTTCCCTGCGTCCCTTATCCAGGTGTTTCCCGCGACTTTGACGATATCGTCAACCCAACGAGCCCTAGGACGGCCCTGGTTTCTTTGGCCAAAACTCGGCCACCACTCGGTCAAAGCCTTGCTCCATCGGCGAGCCAGATGTCCTGCCCAGGTCCACTTGAGGCGCACCGCCCGGTCCGCGACGTCGCGTCGTGTACTTTCGGCCGACGGCGGATTTCGGTGTTACGCACTCGATCTAAGAGGGTTATGCCGAGCATGCTCGCTGCATGGCCCTTTGTGCCACTCGTACTCGGTTGACAGTCTCCTTTGTGAGCGTCCATGTCTCGGCACCGTTAGTTATTGTTGGCAGGACACATTGGTTGAAAAGGCGGGTTTTTAGGCACTGCGGGATCTTTTTGGACCGAAAAATATGTTCCAGTTTACCAAATGCCGCCCATCCGAGCTGTACTCTCCTAGACATCTCGTTGTTGGAATGCTCCTTAAATTAAACCGCTAAATGCAGGGTTTAATTTACACTAATTTGTACGAAAAGTTTGTACTGCTACTTTTATGTAAATTATTCGTGCTTCGTACGTACGACGCGACGTACGTACTAGAATTTGGACCCGGTTCACATACATCATTCCATATTTAAAAGAGAATGCTCATGGAAGTATGGAATCCCGTACCATGCTGCATCAAAATCAAACCTTGTTTTTTATAGACTACACTGATCGTATTAACTCCTACAAAAATTATTTTTGAAAAAAAAACCCGCGTTTCAGAGTTATTTTATAAAATCGAAACTAACCTAAAAAGTAGGTCTATTTTTTCGACGCTACCAACGACGTATTTTAACACACATACATTACATTATTGCTCTAAAAACAGCGTAATACACTAATATTAGTAAGAATTACGAGTTAAAGTTACATCCACAGTATGCTTGACTGAAACTCGATTTTATTTTAGACCTTTACATTGCCAATAGTCAGTCAGTACAGTACAAATGTCAGATGCCACAGATAAGATAACTATAAACCATAGAGTATAGTAAGTGCTATAAACTAGTCGGGATTTAGGGATGTAATCGATAAATCAAAATCTTTAGGCTGTGAAAATCTATTTTGTTGCAAATAGCAATAAACCAAACTAAATCGATTTGGTGTACTGATCTTACTTAATTGTAATTAATTTTAGAGTCCGCTCGACAGACAAGGGTTTGTTCAATTGAAACGGAACGTCATTTATATTCAGTTGAAACGGAACGTCATATAAAGGGAGTAAAACAATATTCGTACTTTTAAACTCGAAAAGTATATTTCCAGTTCAAAAATCAAATCCCCGACGCGTAATGCCGTAAAAAAATATGAAACTAATTACTATAATATTTTGGTTTTGAGGCGCGAGACTTTTTGGTACCAACTTTGGTCATTGTCCTTTCTCAGGTAAAATCGTGAATACAAATGAGATGCGAATTTCTAGTTTTCCACAGCTGAAGTAAGAACTGAACTACTGAACCAATCTTAACGGAATTAAGCCCGTTTATGTTCACACTAGGCATTACCTAGGTGTATTCCTAATGTTAGTGAAAACGATTATTAGGCTTGATTTATTAAAATTTTATCTACCTTTATGAGATGGGGAAGAAAGACAACAAAGAAATTAGTCCCATTTTTTTATGTTTAATGGGCCTACTCTTGACCTCAATCTAGTCCTGAGGACAGAGATGAGGTCGACGATGGAACGAGCTAACCCAAAAGAAGCCTATTAACTCGCGACTTAAATAGAGATTGGGGTCAATTGAACTTGGGAACACCGACGAAGGCAGGGAATTCCACTCCTTGGCAGTGCGCATAATAAACGATGTAGCAAAGCGCTTCGTGCGAATGTGGGGAACATCGACAAGGAATGGGTGATTACCCGCAGTACATCTGGACTCAAGCGTAAAGCAAGAGGTATTTATGTAGGACAGCTACGAACATTTTCATCTAATACTAATCCTAACTAATATTATAAATGTGAAAGTAAGTTTGTTTGTTACCTTTTCACGCCTAAACCACTGAACCGATTATCCTGAAATTTTGCATATACGTTGTCAGGTGTACAGAAACACACATAGGGTACCTACCTTTCATCCCGAAAAATAATACTGTTCTCGAGGAAAACAACAATAGCGTTCTTATGATAATAGACGGCGCCACATGACTTTCGAATCATGATTGAATTATATTATTATAAAAACTTTAGTAGTGAGAATTGATTGTCAAATTCTAAATTAATGCGAGGTAAGCAGCGGGCAAAAGCTAGTATAGGTATATGTGCGTTGTAAATTTTCACAAACTACAAAGGCACAGGTAAATTCAACATCTAACCGAAATGTTTCAAAAGACCATTTTATCCATCCGTCCGTCTGCAATATTGACAAGTTTTTCGTTTTTTGAAGTGAAATCTTCTTTAGCGGCGCGGCGTTGTGCACTTTTTGTGATGGGTAAAAAATGTTAAACTCGCGTCAGAACACGTGACCTGATCGAAAATTCGTAAGACGGAGGGAGTGCTGAATTGTTAAATTTTTAGTGTAATATAAATTGTCATGTTTGTGTACGATAGCGCAATAAATGAATATTGTATTTTACCACAAATGATAGTACTTTTATACTGATAACACTGGTCAACACAATATTTGTTTCCTTAATTTTTTTTATTGCTATTGGGTAACTCTATGGTCCTGACTATGAAAAAAATACTGGGAGATTGGTAACAGCTTTACTTTTTGAAATACACCATTTTACTATTTAGGCTAAAAAATACAAGAAAATTATACACATAACACTATCGAATGATCTTTTATAAGATATTCTTGAATGAACAACGTTAGGTAGGTCTCGTTGTAAACTCCAGCAATAGTCTGCCATCATATGCGAGTCCCACCTTCCCTGATAACGCTCTTCCATTGTCTGAATCCTGGTGACATCTTTCACCCTGCTCCTCACTAAAATCACCCAGATTTTCTGGAAATCGCTCTAAATGCGAGTGCAAAAATGGAGTTTAATGCTCATATTGCACCCTAGCTCTTTCAAGTTCGATAGCATGCACTCAACAAGCTCGACATAGTCGTCAGATTTCTTGATACCCGAGAGGAGGTTTGGAACATCAGATGATTTAGATGTGCTGGGTTGTACCTCACGTGACTTTAATTTAGGTCGTTGAGCAGAAGACAAGTTAGGATATAACCACTTCCTTCGATTTCCAGGGTTAATTCCGTTTATTTTTACAACACAGAAGTAGCAGTCGTCATGGTGGTTTCGAGGTTCTTTCCAAATCATGGGTGTTAAGAACTTTACTGCATCCCTTTTTCCACTGGACCATAACCGTAGACATACAACACATTTCTGACACACAATATGAGGAACCCATGACTTGTCTTGATTAGATAATTTTATTTTAAAGTATTGTTGATAAGCAGTTTTTACAAAGTCCGATACAGGTTTTCGATATTTTTCAAATATATATTCACCACAAATATAACAAAAACAATCTGGATTAAGCACACAACATCTTCTTGACGAAGCCATATCGAAATAAACGACAAAAAATATTTTTGTGTCCAACAAAAAAACGAAAACCTAAATAAAAATAGTAAATGAGGGTAGTTAGCTATAACTGAAAAACAAAAGCTGTTAGAGAAAAATTGTTGACATATTAAAAAAATACGTGTCAAATTGAGATAGAAACAAAAAAAAAATCCCAGGAAACAAACTTTTTTTTTTCTTTTGTAGAATTGTGTAATTAAAGCAATTCGTGCAAAAATATTACCTAACCATTCCAAAATATCAAAAATGCACAACGTTAATATTCAAGTTTTCACTTCTGCCGGCACTCCCGGAGTGCAACCCGTTGTTTTTTTTTTAAATTTCTGTCTGGCTCACATACCTAAATGATTATAATCTATACGTTAAAGTAAATTCTGAAACTTGATACGTGACTGTAGGTAACAGGGTGGAAGGAACACCGTCGCGGTTACCACCAGTACATCATTCTGACTGAAAACACACGAAATTTTTAAACTGAAAAAAAATGCTGTTTTCTACAAAACTGCAATACCTATACGGTCAAACTGTGTGGAACAGCTGTTTATTTTTTTAAATTATCGATGAAAAATTTGGCAACCGTTTTGCCGTCGGTGTTCCTTCCATCTTGTATATGTTAGTTATGTTATATTACTGAAAGATCAAAAGCGAAATAAATATTTTTTACTTTTTGCATGTGTGTAGTACCTAAACGAATGCCATTTATTTTCCAAAAAGTCTAAAAGTTTGTTAAAACAGCAAAATTATTCATATATTCCTATCACGTGAACGAAACAAGATGGCTAAACAATTTAGGAGTCGAGAAAAAAAGTGTCCACTCAATCTTTTTTTATGAGATTTTGGTTCAAAATGGAAATGTCGTGTTCGTCTATAATATTAACTCTTTGTCTACGTTACCAATTTACTTAGAAGCAAGGCTGTGTTTACGCCAGTTATTTTAAAGGACAGACACCGGCTGTCACCGTCACGTTCAAAATGACATAACATAACATCGCGCTTGTAATCTCTGAAGGGTTAGACAGAGTGCCTAATAGTAAACTCACATTTCGCCAGTTATGTTTTTTATAACACATTTGCTCGTAAAGGGTCTCTTATTTCACCAATTTCAATATCGTATTGTATCTCATTACGTACTTGTGCGTTATTGTAATGTAAAACGCACGGCTACATTGCTCGCCGATTCAGGTGCGAACTTATTGACACTAGAACGCCATGGAGGGTGGCGGTCGAACAGTGTAGCCGAGGGCTACATAGACGACTCGATATGAATTAAAGAAGAAATTAGCTCCCGCATTACAAGGAATTTAAATTTGGAGCCAAGTGTTGACTCTCGACCATCTACGAGCACACACGCGTACATTTCACCACCGCCGCCGCAGCCGCCTCCGTCGCCGCCACCGACTGCAGAACTCTGTGGTGTCGTTTCTCCTACTTTCACTCAAGAGAGTGAGAGAGAGAGACTGGTGAAATTGTAACTAATAATAATAACTTGACAACATTAAAAATGCCAACTAGCAAAACGTAATTATCAATTTTACAAATTGTTCAATTTTTAGAACTGCTTTTACAAGTGATTAAGGATTAATTCGTTTAAGAAAGTCCGAGTTTTATTTATTTCGTTATAATACGTCGGGTGATATTACGTGCGCTTTGATAATTACAGCCTCTGCTTTCTTGTAACCCTCGCCTACGGCTCGGGCTAGCAATATCGCCTCGGCTGCAATTTTCAACTTACCGCGCTTATATCAAAATGTACTATAACCCCATGTAATAGAGGGCGAGCGTATTGCCATCGACCGGGCACAAATCCATACTCCGTAGTTGCTAATGAAAAAATTCTGAAGGAAAAACCCAATAACACTTTAGCCGACCTGGGAATCGAACCCAGGACTTAATGCTCAACAGTTGCGCTTGCGACCACTAGACCAGAATGTCCAAGGTTTTAAATGTCTTTAAAAAATACAAAGTCGGTCGACTATTCTTTGTTTTTCATACATCCACATGTCGTAATTTCATAGACTAGCGGTTCTTACAATAAATGTGGAAGCATAGCCCTTTGTTCGGGTCCGTGGGACTTCAGCCATATAACGGTGACGCTTCGCCGTATCTCTGCTCGTCCGATGATAGAATGGGGATGGGGGAGTTAGATTGTGTGATTCCAAAGCACACTCCCCGAAATGTAACCGATAAAAAACCGATAGGCTGGCAACATTGCGGCGATGTTCAAAGCTTTGCAGCTTGGCTTTGGTGGTCTGACAAGTCGCCGCGGCCACTGACGGGTTGCGGCATGGTATGTCTGTTTTTCGTGGAAGGCGCACTAGTTCCCATGATCCCCGGTGCAAGTGTGGGAAGGGAACACCGGGGTGGTTTTTAGTCGGTTAGAGTCCGGCAGACACCTCCACCCGCCCCAGGGTGGAGGACATCCGTGTGGATTTTCCACAACGGGTTCAAAAAAAAAAAATGGTGTGTCTGTTTTGACGCAAGTCCTAAGGCATAAGCCTGTAATACTGCTTACCTGCATAGGAGTGTTAGTAGCCGCAAGCTTGGTGAATCCGACGATGTCGCTGAAATATATCGTGACGCAGTCGAAACTCTCTGCTTGTACCCTTTCACCACGCTTCAAGGCTTCTGCCACAGTCCTGGTAGCAAAAAAAAAAAAAAGTTGACAAACATGATGACAACAGAATTTTAAACTAATAATTTGGAATGGATATTTTGCTAAAAAGGTTATCAAATGCATTCATCGAGAAAATTGTCTGTTATTTGTAGAAGGAAGCTGCGGAAAGGGAAACGGAAATGACGAGCTTCCGCCCATCCCGCAGCAGACGCACCGGATGTCGGCAGAGGGTGGACAACGCCCTCTTCCGGCTCTTCTCTAAACAGGCCCAAGGGCATCGTATTCGGGGACATCCGTCGCCCCCATCACACTAGACCCGAGAAGGTGGCGATCAGTGTTCCACGCGCGCGCCTCTTCTGGACGTAACGAGGGGAATTTTACAGCACGCTCCCCTCTGGGCGAGGCCCGCAAGTCAAACTGGCGCCGGCACTAGTCCGGGGCAGTGGAAATCGCATTAGATCGCAGGTGTGCGAGGGAGCACTGGTGTGGTTTCAGTCAGAACCAGTCTGACAGACCCCTCCACTCTCCCCAGGGTGGAGGCCATCCATTGAGGATTTCCACATCGAGATAAAAAAAAACATAGTACGACGAGTATGTTACATTAGAATAAAAGGCCAGCACTTGATTTTGTTACCACTAACGTGAAGCCTACCATACACGAACGCAGTACGTAATACTTTCATATCCAACATCCTAATTGTGCACAAATTAACGACAAAAGAACTCCATGTAATAATAACCTTACTAACTAAATAAACAACGAACGAAGTTAAATTATGAGGTCAAACTGTCAAAGAACCGCCGACCGTCATACATCATTAATTGTGAATTCCCCTTGAGTCCTAATGTCAACGACCGATTATCGCATGCCAACATAAATTATTATCCATATAAAGTTCGCACACCCGATTTTGAATCAACTTTTATTAAAATACATCATGATTGCCTTTTCATAACCATGTAACCATGAAAATACATGTCCAAAATATTAAAATATTTCTAGTAAAAGGGTAACTATTTCTCGGTAGGATAAACTTGTTGAAATACCTAGATAATAGTTGCAAGTTGTGATGCGACATAGCTGAAATATTAGCAATTTCAAGTCTATGAAATTTTCAGAAATCTTGCTCATCACTGCGTGCAATGCTGTTTATACTATGCGTGCAAATATTTCGACGAGAAAAATAGTTTTGAAATTAATCGAAGCGTGTTTATTTCAATAAAATTATTGAGGCGAAAAATTGCGAAAAATAATGTAATGCTTCGATTTTGTTAATTTTTTGTTGTGTGTTTTTGTAATCTAATGTAATTCCACCCCCCCCCCCCCTATTTTTTTTCTAGTAATAAACATAGCCTATGTTACTCAAGGATATTATATAGCTTGTAATGGTGAAAGTTTTTTTTAAATCGGTAAAGTTGTTTTTGAGTTTATTCGTTACAAACATAGAAATCTTTCCTCTTTATATTATTATGTATATTATCAGTTAACATAATCTACTCCATCTTAACACTTTTTCGGAAATTCAAGCTTCACGTATTATGAAAAAAGGTCGTAGGATAACTCTTACCTCGGCAGCATCCTGTTCAGCAGATCATCAGTCCTTCTCTTCTCCTGCAGCAGCTGTTCAGTCCTGGCTGCGACGATGGCTTCCAGGTTTGAAGCGTACTTCTCCATCATTGCTAGCATGTTGTCAAATATGTTCGTTTTCCTGAACAAATGAAAGTATTTATCTTATTATATATTTCATTTTGTTATATTTTTAGAGTAGATAATTCCATAATTTTCTTGATTTTAATAATAGTTGTTAGCCACACTATCGAATTTTGTGTAAGATCTGCAATGGTACTTGTAAGTGGAAAAAAATTTTATTGAACAACAGTAATACCGCCACTATCTAAACTTAAGATCAAATCAGACACAGATAAAATAACATAGGATATTGGTAACAAATTAATAATTTTTGGTTACGTTTTTGTGTCTTTGGCGCACACTTTGAATATTCTACTGAGGACTACAGAAGATTCATACGAAACAAAAGATATTCTATTCTTATTCTTTATTGCACACAAAATTAAAAGATATACACACAAAATTACAATATATAGCTTATGTACTCGTACAACGGCGAGCTTAACCCAAAATTGGGTTTTCTTACAGCAAACCTTACTTCGATTGCTGATTGATTGATTTCGTCAGATTCGATACAGTAAATTGGCGACAAACGATTGCGATTGTACGAATATCATTGTACCCGAATTTGGTCTGTCCAAAGAGATATAAAACACTTATAGAGCAGACATTCGGAATATTTTCATATAAAACTTTTGATCCCGAACATTTTCGATTTAGACACACGAAAGCTACTTGACAAGCGGGCGCAATATATGGTTGTAGGCCGTGGCTGAACAAGTGTTTGCAAGCATCTCTGTCGATGACTGGAAAAATTAATGTGAACATGTTATGAAAATAGAAAGGGAGTATTATGAAAGGGGACAAACTCTGTATAGAGATATCGACAAAATAGTCATCAACCTGCAAGATGACAGCAGCAGTACAGAGACAGACACGGATGAAGAGCTTTCGGGTGTGGAATATTTAGACGAAAATATGTTAGATTCTGATTAAAACATGATCAACAGATATACATACAACAGATCAGTTCGATGGGGTGTACAATAAGTACCTAAAAAGAAAACAAAATGATTAAAAAAATAGGTAGTAATATGATTTATTAATACCTAATTACCTATGTATGCTTCAGCAACAACTTACCTTTTGCCTTTAGACACATTTACTTTGTTATTAATAATAATAAAAACCACTTAAAAGAATCATTGATTTTATTTTCTTCATAATGTAAATCAATATACACACGTTCTTGCGCATTATCATACAAAAGCGAGCGTATGTAACGAGTAGAGAAATTTATGTTTATTTCAAGTTTAAGTAATGTAAAACCCGTCAAAGACGTCATCACCTGCCTAGCCTTTTCCCAACAAATTTTGGGGTCGGTTTCCAGTCGTAACCGGATGCAGCGTAAATATTAGTGCGTTACATGGAGCGACTGACTATCTGACCTCCACAACCAAGCAATTGAGTAATACAATATCACTTGGAAAGACAGGTTTTCAGATTTTTGGGCTTCTGACTCACAGTAAAAATCTACAAATGACACACAGGACAATCTTCAAGCATTACTTAACCTTGAAGATTGTCATGTGCGGTTGTTATTATTTAGCTCCGAGTTTTTCTAAAACCCGTCAACACACATTAAACAAAAAAAATATTTGAAAAAAAAACCAAAGTATCAAGACCGTTATTGCCGTACTATATAGGGTTACAATATGTACGATAGAGGCGCCACCATTATTTTCACGATTTTTTTGCCAAGCTGTAAATATTTGAATGTCTTTGGGTCCGTCAGAAAATATCGGACTCAATTTCCAAAGCAAAATTACGATTTTTCATGATCAAATCTTGATAGTTTCAGAAATTACTAGATATATTTGTACATCGATCGATTTATACAAGCCGTAAATGGACCCTTCACGAAGCAAAATTAAGTAACTCTACGTAAAAATGATTGCTGGTAAACGAGATTATTTTTTGAGGTGAAAAATCACTTTTTACGGCAGGACTCAAAGTAACGCATTCAAAACATTGTACGTACGGTTGCATTGAATAGTACGGGGGTCGTGGAAGTATTTAAAGTAAAGAATAAACATTAAAAATATGTATTTAAAAAAAAAAAGTGTAAAATTGGATCTTTGACCCCAATATCTTATAAGACAAATGACTAACACCTTTTTATTGGCTCTTGTTTATTTTTTTGTGTGTACTACTAACACCCCTACTAACGCTTTCTGTGTATAAATGTATGGACGTATGTCTGAATTAAAGTTATATTATTATTATTATAAGGTTCCCAGGTATGGTCTAGAACAATAAAATTAAGTCGTTCATTAAGGGTCTTGTTACACCCTTTATAGTTTCTTATTCCTATCAAGAGAAACGCATTTATTATAAGTTCGATTCAAATCCTCTACAGACAATGGAATTTTAGACACCCTATAGTTTTAGTCAGCCTAACTTTCTTCAACATGTCTAGACGGATTGCTTTAAGCAAGACTAGTAATGATCGCAGATGTTAAAATATTTACATTTATTATGATGAGTCGAGACGTTTATATCGCTTGTTCGTGTCTGTTTTATAAAATGTCAGCATATTAAAAAATAACATTTTATTTAAAAAATATGCCGTCATTGTTTTTCGCTAGGATTTTTGTTTTAAGTAATTCGTTCTACATTATAATTTAGTGTTGATAACTTTTGTCATTGATGTATATGCATCCCCACGCGGTGAGCAGGCGCACGCCCGGCCCGCTACACGACATTCTCACATTTAGTAATAAACCAATCTTGTACCGAACGCACGTCGTTTTATTACGCTCCCGCATACACTTCATTGGCGACGAGGTGAACGATTACCTACGAAATCAACAAAAATGAACGCGTTTCTAGGAACTCTAACAACATTTGACCACAAAAATAATGATTGGCAAATATATAAAGGGAAGCTAACGCAGTTTTTAAGAATTAATAATATAGATGCCAAGAACAAAAGTGGAATTTTATTGTGCCATCTCACAGAAGAAACGTACCGGTTGATGCTCAACCTAGCTTTTCCAAAAGAGTTAGGAACATTGAGTTTCGAAGATTTGGTAGCATTACTCGACGGCCATTTCAAGCCGAAGCAGTGCACATTTGTGGACAAGGCGAGATTTTTTGGGGCTAGCAGAGAATCAGGCGAAACCATTGGAGAATGGGCGGCGCGATTGAGAGGTTTGGCGACATATTGCGACTTCGGCACCGCTCTCGAAACAAACTTGAGAGATCGTTTCGTCCTAGGCTTGAGTGCAGGTCCAGAGCGCGATAAGCTCTTCGAGCAGAACCCGTTGACGCTCACGTTGTCACGGGCTATTGAAATGGCGGAGCAGGCAGCGTATGCAAAGGAGGCAAAGGCCCTTATGGGCAGTTCGGAGCCTATAACAATTAAGGAGGAACCGGTATACCGCGCGAAGTTCCAGGGTCAAGCGAGCCGCGCACGTGGCGCCGATGGCGCTGGTGCAGCAACTCGTGGCGATACGGATCGCTGTGATGTTTGTGGATTGAAGAATCATAGTGCTAATAAGTGTCGTTATAGGGCTTATAAGTGTCAAAAGTGCGGTGTAAAAGGGCATTTAAAAAAAGTGTGCGGTAACCAAAAGGGCTCGACACGTGTTTACCATGTGGACTCAACTACTGAAGGGGGTAGTGATGACCGTGACCAGAACCAGGACTGTGATGAGTGCCAGAACTTTAATATAAGGTACGTGGGGGATAAGCCTATTCAGGTTGAATTAGTTTTAGGTGATCAACCAATTAAAATGGAACTAGATTCTGGATCGGGTAGCACTGTTATTTCCGATCAGTTATACAAAAAAAAGTTCCCGAAATACCAATTACAAAATTGTAAGGTAAAAATGTGCTTATATAATGGACATAAAATCTCTCCACTGGGATATTTCACCGCTAAAGCGAGATTTAATCATTCACAAAAACATATTAAAGTATTTGTAATTAAGAACGGAGGCCCGCCATTACTGGGTAGGGATTTCATGTCCGCCTTTAATTTAGTTATCACAACTAACATTAACACTATAATAAGTGCCGACAATGATGTACAGGAATTGCTTGAAAAATACCCGGACCTGTGGCGAGATGACTTGGGATCATTTAATAAATTTAAAGTAAGCTTACAACTAAAAGAAAACTCTGTCCCTAAGTTTTTTAAGCCCCGAACTGTACCCTTTGCTTTAAGAGATAAGGTCGAAAAAGAATTAGATCGATTAGTAGGATTAGGTATTTTAGTCTCCATAAATCACGCACAGTATGCCACTCCAATAGTGCCGGTGTTAAAGGAAAATAATCAGGTTAGAATAGCCGGAGATTTTTCGGTAACACTTAACAAAGACCTTGTAATAGAAAAATACCCGTTGCCCAGAATTGAAGAGGTTTTTGCTAAGATTGGAGGTGGTCAGTTGTATAGTAAAATTGATCTAAAAAAACGCATACAATCAATTTCTATTAGATGAATCATCACAAAATCTAACGGCAATAAACACGCATAAAGGTCTGTTCAAATATACGCGTTTAGTTTACGGCCTGGCCAACGCACCCGCTATTTTTCAAAAATCCATGGAAACGCTATTAGCAGGAATAGATGGAGTTAGTGTCTGGCTTGATGACATATGTATTACAGGACCCGATAGGAATATACACATCAAAAGGCTAACGGAAGTTTTAGGTAGATTAAGCGATGCCGGTCTCCGTCTTCAAAAAGACAAGTGTCAATTTTTCAAACAAAGTGTTATTTACTTAGGCTACGTGATTAGTAAAGCGGGACTAATGACTAGCCCCGATAAAGTCAAAGCAATCTTAAGCGCCCCCGAGCCAACTAATGTCACCGAAGTAAAAAGATTCTTAGGCGTCGTAAATTACTATAGGAATTTTATTCCTAACGCTTCGTCAATGCTAAGTCCTCTCCATGAATTACTACGAAGCAATGCGGCCTGGGAATGGGGTGATAGGCAGCGGCAGGCTATAGCGGCAGTGCGCAGGGAACTAGCATCGGAGCGCGTGCTGGCGCATTTCGAGCCGTCTGCACAGCTGGTGCTCACGGTGGACGCGGGACCGGCCGGCCTCGGCGCGGTGCTGTCGCAGCGCGGGGAGGGGGACGACGACGCGCAGAGGCGCCCGCTCGCGTATGCGTCGCGCTCGCTGACCGCTAGCGAGCGCAATTATAGCCAAATTCAGAAGGAGGCGACCGCTATAATATTTGGTGTGAAAAGGTTCCATCAATACTTGTACGGTCGAAGCGATCCGTTCATTTTAGAAACGGATCATAGGCCATTGGTATCTATTTTTAACAACAAGACAGGTATACCGGTAACCACAGCCTTACGACTGCAGAGATATGCTATTACGCTATCTGCTTATAATTATGTAGTTCGTTATGTAACCGGTAACAATAATTTAGTGGCTGATTATTTCTCGCGCGCGCCCTTAAGGCGAGGTATTCTTGCAAAAGTAGGCATTTAGCGCTGTAGGCTGCGCGCAAAATACTTCTCGTGGACACAGCGCGTTCGTGAACTCGCGTGACCTTGCCTAGCGACACAGCATAGAAATATGCAGTTGGATAAGTAATATTACTTGACTTTTATGAAATACACTTGGGAGCAAATAAATCGAGCCACTACCTTTTTTCATGTAAAATGGTAAATATTTTTGGTAATATGGAACGTATCAATTCGAACTATATATCGCCTAAAAGTTTAGTTAATAACCTTTACAATGAGGGTAAATTATTGAATAATAACCTTATTGAATGATAAATTATTGGCTCTGCAAGAAAAATGGTAATTTTGATAGAAAATTTAGTAGGGCTAAAACAGTCCATAAAAACAATAAAAAAACAAAATTATTGCAAAAAAAATATTCTTAATAACTGGTATTACCCCCCCGGGCCCTGATACATTCTTGTAGCCTATTAGTCATCGATCTGATCAGCGTTACGATGACATATTGTGGTATGTTCTCCCACTCTTCAAGCACAGCGACTTTAAGCTCGGGAATGGATGAAACAGCGGGAACCCTGGCTCGGACTCTCCGTTTTAGCTCGTCCCATAGGTGTTCGATCGGGTTCAAATCGGGACTTCGTGCTGGCCATACCATTTGTTGAATCCCGATCGCAGACAAGTATTCCGTAACGATCTGCGCGGTATGAGGTCTCGCATTGTCATGCATAAACAAGAAATTTTCTCCGACAAAACCAGCATACGGCATTACGTGGTTTTCAAGAATGTCAGTTATGTATCGGTCAGCTGTTAATCCACGTCTACCACTGCCATCGTTGGCGGGGTCGACGAAGACAAGTTCCGTTTTTCCGTCTAGAGAAATTCCTCCCCACACCATACAAGAACCACCACCAAAACTCACCGTTTCTCGAATGCAACATTGGGCAAATCTTTCACCAGGACGTCTATACACTCGGTTTCTCCCGTCATTGCTAAAAAGACAGATTCTTGACTCGTCAGAAAACAAAACTGACCTCCAGTCTTCTAACGTCCAATTAATGTGTTCTCGAGCAAACTCCAAGCGAGATCGGCGATGAGCTACAGTCAATTTTGGGCCAGTTGCTGGTTTGTGTGATGTTAAATTTCGTTCTTTTAGTCTTCGTCTCACTGTCCACCTACTGATTGCGACTCCTCGAACGTCACGTAACGCTTGCTGTAGCTGAACAGCATTAAGTCCACGGTCGCGCAACGAATTGGTTGCAATAAAGCGGTCGTCACGTTCTGTTGTTGCCCGTGGTCGGCCAGTTCCAGGTCGCCGAACAAAAGCACCAGTCTCCAGATACCTGCGGTATACCCGCTGTACCTTTGAACGACTCAAATGAAGTCTGCGTCCACTTCACGTTGTCCGTGTCCAACCTCAAGTAAAGCTACAACTTGGGCAGCTTCCGTCGGTGTAGTATCCATTTTATCAGGTTATTTTGATTACACAGACACAGATAAAGACAACAATAACAAGTAATATGGGTATGATTAACAAAAACCTCAAATTTAATCTTTTCTTAACAGAGTACAATAAAAATGTCATAAGCAAATTAAATGCGATAATTTTATTCTACCCTTTAAACTTTAATAAAAATGAAATTTTGACAACTAACTACCCTCATTGTAAAGGTTATTAAATACCCTTTTAGGCGATATATGTTTCGAATCGATGCGTTCCTTAATACCAAAAATAATTACCATAATGCGTGAAAAAGGAAGTGGCTCGATTTATTTGCTCCCAAGTGTATTTTTTCTATGATCATTGTTACTATCTAGTAGCGATAAATTAGAGCTTTGTTAATAAATGAAATAATTGTCTATAAAATATAAGAATATAAAATAATCATAATTGGGCAGTTTGAGTAACTAATTGAAAATAAACAGCCAGTTCGCTATTAGTAGGTTCGAGAACTGTAAAGATAAAATTTTGATTTGTTTATGTGTTTTTGTGTAAATTGCAATAAGTGTATTTTTATTGAACCTTCCTATTTCATTCAAACAAATTTCATTTTTTTTAATAAAAATATAATATTAACAATCACAAAACTAGAAAGAAACTCAACTAAGTAGATGAAATTAAAATATTTACTATAGGCCCGGCGCAGCCCTATCGCGTACGTACCACCCGGCTGTAGGTAATTATTTCAAAGACAGGGCTGAGTCACAATACTGTATATATTTGTACTGTGACATATCTTTGGAGTGCATTCTTTTTATTTGTTACTTTTATTGCTTTACACGACTTTTTTCGCTTGCGTTGTTTATTGCCCATTATAACTTGCAACAATTATAATAAACTTGGTCAAAAACAGACGGTATGGTACGCGAAATTGTCGCGGAAAAAACTGACACAGGTCCGTCGTCGGTAAGCGCCAGCGCGCGACTAATCGGGCCTGTCCGAGCCGCCGCGAACGTTTTTAATTCATTTTAAAACATAGTAATTAAGAAAATAATGTTATCAAGTCAAACTCTGCCACTTTGTCTAGAACTAATTAGTTTCTTTAATTTAGTATAAAAAATAAATGTAAAACATCAGTAATTTAGTCATAATATTGAAAATAAGTTACAAAAAGGGGTAACTTTGCGATTTTTTTCTATCGAGTAAAGTTCATCAGATCTTGCAACTGAATGCGACTGTGACTAGATAAGATCCTTAACTATAACATATATTTTTTTTAAATTTTTAAACACTATATTCTTTGTCTCAGATGGTTTTAAAAAACTCAAATGTGCGCCCACCTCGCCTTAAAGGGCACAAACAAGTCGGAAGATGAAAGTAATGATACTTACTACGCGCTCAAGTTTTTAGACGAAGCGTCACCGGCTACTACGATCCGCGAGATAATGCAGGCAACGGATAACGATAAAGTTATCCAGACTGTCCGTAAGTACATGCAAAAGGGTTGGCCACGAAAAATAAACTGTAAATCAATTTCCCCTTATTTTCAGTGCAAGTCGGATTTGCAGTACGAAAACAATTGCCTTTTTAGGGGACATAAAATAGTTATTCCGTTTCCGCTAAGAAATAAAATGTTACGAGAACTGCACGACACCCATTTAGGAATAATAAAAACAAAAAGCAATGCACGGAGTAGGATGTGGTGGCCCGGCATCGATAGCGACATCGAACGATGGATAGGGTCTTGTAGCACGTGCGCAAGTATCCGCGCCGCGCCCCCGCGCGACCCTCCCTCGCCGTGGCCCGCCGCCGCCGCCGCCTGGCAGCGCGTGCACATAGACTATATGACCGTAGGGCAGAGGGTATATCTCGTGGTTGTAGATTCCTACAGTAAATGGGTAGAATGTTTACACATGAACGATGGAACTTCCACTAAAGCCCTGATTACTAAACTCAAGCAAGTTTTTTCAACCTTTGGTATACCAAATGTGTTGGTATCAGATAATGATGTGAAGATCAATTCGGTTGAGTTTAAGACGTTTTGTTCCTCAAATGGTATAAAATATATGACATCACCCATTTATCATCCGCCCAGCAATGGACAAGCCGAAAATTCGGTGAGAACTTGTAAAAGAATGTTAAAATGTATTTTGAACGATAACCTACCATTATATAAAATCAATGAATTGTTACTTGGTTACTTGTTTACTTATAGGAATACGGTGCACTGTACCACTGGGGAAACGCCAGCTAAGTTAATGTTTGGTAGAAATCTACGATCACGACTCGACTTAGTTGTACCTTCTAGGGAATCTACCCATGTCGATACAACTATGGTGCGCGTGAAAAGACAATTTGCGATTGGCGATATCGTATGGACCCGATGGTACAGCGCTCGAAAAGAAACTTGGCAGTTAGGCATAATAAAAGAAATAATAGGCAACAAAATGTACAACATTTATATAAACG
Source organism: Eurois occulta (assembly GCA_950022335.1). Lineage (NCBI taxonomy): Eukaryota > Metazoa > Arthropoda > Insecta > Lepidoptera > Noctuidae > Eurois > Eurois occulta. Next base: position 18,357,757 of record OX465485.1, on the reverse strand, counting down.
ACTTAGGTCTTTACTGTATAAGACATGTCGATCAATTGTTGAAGTATACTGGCAGCAATGAGCCCACAGATACTAATATTGTTACGGTGCCTCATCAGGAACAATCGCCCGACATCCCGAATAACATTAGCTCAGCCGCGGCGAATGAAACTGATAATGTGCCAGTAGCACCAGATGCGGAATGTGTGTGTGTGTGTGTGTGTGTGTGTGTGTGTGGAATGTGTGTATGTGTGTGATGTGTGTGTGTCAATTTATTTATGTGAGAAAACATGATGTACAACAAAACAGACAAATCCAAGCCGAAAGTGACCCAATTGTGGTAGTGGAACAATACATAGTTAAAAGAAACATATCTATCATATGAAATGACAAAAATATTAAATGAAATACTAAAAGAATACTTGTCTTATGAATTCTCTTACTTGATTGTAATATTGTAGGTATAGGTACTTATTTGATATTTGTTCGCCGGTAAAACATATAAATCTCTGTATTTATTTTATTTATTGAACAATTTATGTACACACTAAATATAGACAAGTAACATTTAAGTAATATAAATATTTGTAATCTCCTTTTAATTTCCTACACTTTGATACCCTTTTGGTTGAAAAAAAAATTAACGTCTTACAATTTAGCGCCAAAAATCCGCCATCTTTTTTTAAATACACCTCTCTAAAGACACTTGGATTTTTGAGATGAATCTAATGATACCTTAATCGTCGAAATCCATCCAGGTATTTGGAGGTAATAAAGAAATTTACAAACAAACAAAGAAACATACAAGATACGCGCCAAAAACATAACTCTTCCTTGGCAGTCGGGTAAAAAGAAGAAACGAACAGAAAAATAGTGCAAAGGTGAAGCTTTTCTCTGCTCTTTTTTTACACCCATGTTTACCAAAGACCAACTTTGACTTTGAATTGGATGAGACAATCGCAAGAAATATCGAGCAGTGTCCTTTTGCCTTTTCAAAACAATTGTCCCCTTTTATAGCCATTTTTAGAGTTCAAAAGTTCGGCTATTTCGAACGGATCGAACAACTTTAAAAAATAACAAAATAAACCAATATTTTCTTACGGATTGATTGTTAAGTATTGGCACGTTGCCAAAGCCTACGGGCACAAACGCCCACTGCCTGATAAATGTTATTTAGTCCTAAAGGTGGCTATACCCTCGCCGTGGAACACCAAAGCGAGCGCTCCTATATACACACTACTACAATCACCATAAAATATTCGAGGGTATTCATTTTCAAACGGGAGGGGCCCGCAAGGGCCGGTGCCTGCCAGGGCTGCGGGACTGTTCGAAAGAGATACCGCGGCCCTGGAACATAAAGGGCCAATGAAGGAACATGGGTGGTTTTTAGTCAGTAAGAGTCTGACACTCCCTTCCGCTCCACCCAGAGCGGGAGGAGTCATTTGATGATTTCCCACCCTCCAAAAAAAAAAAAAAGGGTATTCATTTTTATCTCGTACCGACACGGACGAGTCACACAACAACCCACATACAACGGTTTTTTTTTTCGGGTGGGATATTATCAAATGACTCCTCCTGCTCTGGGCGGAGCGGAAGGGAGTGTCAGACTTTTACTGACTAAAAACCAACCATGTTCCTTATTTTGCCCTTTATGTTCCAGGGCCGCGGTATCTCTTTCGAACAGTCCCGCCGCCCTACATACTTCGGTCAATTTAAAATAACTAGCGAAACGCCGCAGACCTGAGAGGTACCAATATCTAAGACCCTGTATAGTTGATCGTCCACTTGTATCTAGGAGGGGTTTGATACATTAGCTGTGCGGTTCCTTGGAAGCGTCGTGGGCGCAGTCATAGTCCTAATAGACGATCTTGACTACATTTTCATACGAAGCGAAGCACACACGTACATACACGTTACACGAACGTAGTTTTGACAAAGTGACCAAACTTATCGATGTGGTCTCGGCTTGAGTCAATCAATGCAATAAAAGCGAAGAAGTCGTCATTCACCTCTATTCGTTCCGACAACGCAACTCGACACTATGTTGGACTTTCACTTTCGATAAGTTCGGTCAATTTTTAATGTATGAAGGTACTCACATGCCAGCATGCATATCCTTGAGCCTTATTCTCACGAGTCTCAAGTCCGGCCTGCGGTCAGACCGCTCGCTCCAGCACGCGTTTAGGACAGCCAGCACAGCCGGTCGGGCCACCAGCCCTCCAAGCGGTGGCCTGAAGAGCACCCCTCCTATTGGGTGCCGCACTCGGCCTATTATCTCTGTTGGAGATAAAACTACGATAAGATGTTGTTTTATGAGAAAACAAAAATATAAAAAAAAACCGGCCAATTCCGAGTAGGATTCGCGGACGAAGGGTACGCGTACCATTATCTACTATAAAAACGGCAAAAAAATCATGTATGTTGTTTGGGAGCCCCACTTAAAAAAAATTGTTTTGTATTTTAGTATTTGCTGTTGTGGTAACAGAAATACATCATCTGTGTAAATTTCAAATGTCTAACTACCACGGTTCATGAGATACAGCCTGGTGACAGTCAGACAGACAGACAGCGGAGTCTTAGTAAAATGGCCCCGTTTTACCCTTTGGGTAGGTACGGAACCCTAAAAAATGGGCAGTTGGCGCTTCAAATGAGAAAATATACTGTCGCGGTCAGACGTTCCGAATTTGGCTCGAACGTCTCTAATTACAGGCAGTACAGTAGCTACACAATAGAGCTGTAAGCTTACAACTACGTGGAAAACGATTACTGCCCACTCCCTCTCACAAAGGCCCTGTGTCCCAGCAGTGGGGATGTTATTAAAGGCAATGATTGTGTTGCTGTAACAAGAGATATTTACCAAACCAACATTTCTAAGAGATATTTCTGCCGGCATGTAAAGCGATTAAGTCAGAGGCCCATGGGTGACACAAGAACTCTGACACCAGGTTGGGCACTAACCACATGTTATAGAAGACCAGATATTATATTTTATTTTATGCTTTTACATAAATCAAGTAAGCAATTAAAAAGTAAATAGGTACTCACTAAAGTATAAAATCAAATCAAATCAATCTTTATTTGTGAAAAAAGGTATTATAATATAGGTCTTGTATACATTTTAGTCGAGCTCTATATCCTACCAATGAAATTGGTGTACAAATATTAGTTTTTTAGTAATATATCTGAATCTGTAACACAAAGTCAAGTTCGAGTAAATAATGTGAATTCAATGTTTTATTAATAAATAATTTGTCATTAAATTGTCTATGACCCAATTTAAATTCAATGTCGATGTTCATTCGTGAATTTAAGCAGCGATGAACATTACGGAGGCCGTCATCGCGTCTTGAGCTTTTAAGACGTGTCCAAGCTGTTACGAGTGTTAACCTACTAGTCGTCGGAACATTGCTCACACAACAAGCGCATTTTCTATGGGCTGAAGTATTAAAATAAATAAATTTACCAGCATTAGTAAGATTAGTATCTCCCCAAGGTCCGTTCCTTCCAAGGATCTCGTACAGAATGATGCCGAAGGAGTACACGTCTCCCTTCTGTGAGCCTCTGGGGGGAGGGTTGGGGTCCCTCAAGAGTTCTGGTGCCCTCCATAGCATGCGACGCTCCATCCGTAACGCATCTTCAGCATCGGAACACCCATCTGATGAAGGTAAAAATATTGAAATAACTGCCTAGAGCTTTGTCGTATTTAGCAGGAATTGGGACGCGAAGATGAATCAAGACAAAACTGTGAAAGAGAATTTCACGTTAATTGAATGTAGGTTGCCTAATTTTTATTTTTAATGTTGTTGTTTCAACTTTGAAATCTTTTCAAAGTTCTGTCCCGATATTCCCTCGTGTCCCGATAAATCTCGATTTGCGGTACCTACGGTTATATTCTACGTAAAGTCTAAGGAGTCTACGGGTGCATTTTAAAAGCTTCCACGACTGAACTTATACGAATCAGCCCCTCTATAATACTGCTCTGATTTCAAAGACTGCATTAGATTTCAAACATTTAGCCGTACCATCAAGAAGCTTCAACTCAACGAAGTGCAAAGATAAGAACTATAACTATGTAGAGAAAATAAATGTCATAGAAAATCTATGACCTCATGTCTCATCATGTCATGTCTAGTGGTCGCAAGCGCTATTCAGCAAGAGCTCCTGGTGGTCTGGTAGGGCAAAATGTTATTAGGTTATCCATCAGGAATTACTCAGTAGAAGCCACTGAGTTTGGATATGTGCCCGGTTAATGGCATTCGGCTCGCCCCCTATTACATGGGACATTAACATAACTAGCGAAATACGTGTGTACTGCCTAATTCTTCGGGGATTACAGGCGTTGTAGATGTTATGTATCATGTACGACACATAAATCTTCAAAAAAATAATCGATGTTTATAATAAACGATAAGATGAATGATTTTTGTTTCAATTAATTTATTTTATGAGAAGTTTGAAATTGAAACAGCACCTATAATAATTTATTATCGGTCACCTTCAGTGCTACGGTCGTGGTTACCAGGTCAATAAGTTAATAACTTCTATTTAGGTATATAAGTACAGCACTGGCAGTTAGGTGATAGCCTCGAAATTGCTTTATTATCCTGAGGTTGATTGTCACTTGGACGTCATACGGCTTGTCTTTTGTCTACTTAGTGATACCTACCTATTAGGATAGACCTTGATAAATTTCAAAATCAAAAGTGGTATTGTAAATACGTGGTCAATTACCAACAATTAGGTTTGCTTGTAACTCACCGAATGTAAAGCGAAAGCTTTTTTCATGATGAAAAAGAAACTCGAATGATCTGATCACAATAATTTAGATGGGACTGACATACGCTATGTGTAAGAGGCCCTAAAAACAAATAAATAAAAATAATTTAGATTTATGTGGCTGTAAAATATGTGTGAAATTTCTGTCGTTTTAAAACCAAGGCTTCAATCAAGAACGTTCTTTGTTTTAGCGAAATTGTTTTTCAATATGTACCTAATTCTGACTGTCATATAATTTTGTCTTGGCTGATTTCGAAATTGCAACGTTTTTTTGCCTCTAAATTTGTGGAGGTCAGATAGGCAGTCGCTTCATGTAAAATACTGGAACATTGGATGCAACCCTCAACCTAGGCTTAAAACTACTTGAGTAACTTATAACTACTATGATGACGTGTCTGTAAGTATTTACTAGAATAATGGTACTACATTCCATTGAGTGCCTCGTTTGTCGAGTGGTCGCAAGTGCGACTGCTGAGCATGAGATCCTGACTTTGATTCACGGGTCGGGCAAAGTGTTATTGGGTATGTATGTCCTTCTGGAATTTTATCAGTAGCAGCCACGGAGTCTGGATTTGTGCCCGGTTGATGGCAATAGGCTTGCCCTCTATTGCATGGGGTTAAAAACATAACTGACGAAATGTGAATTTACTAATAGGCACGCCTTTGCCTAACCCTTCGGAGATTACAAGCGTGATGTTATGCTATGACATTTAGAAACGTGACGGTCACAGTCGGTGGTTGACGGAATAGGCTTGCTCCCTATTACATGGGACTTAAAACATAACTGGCGAAATGTGGGTGTATTCCCCATTCCGATTGTCTCCTGGCTCCTTACTTAAGGTTAGGAACTATATTCAAACTCAAACTCAAACTCAAAGCATTTATTTCAATTAGACCATTACAGGCACTTTTGAAAGTCAAAAACAAAAAAGCTAAGCTACAGTCACATTCACAAGGCATAATAACTTGCGAAAGTACTGTAGTTGCACATTCCAAATCGTAGATCTCTATGGAGAAGAATGGGCAAGAAACTCCATGGACACTCTTTTTAATCAAAATATTGTTACAAAATCTTGGTTACATCATTCATGTTGAGATTATACATATAAGTATGTGAGAACGATGTACAAAGACGTGCACATTAAGAGCGTCCAGAGTAAAAGATTAAACTAACAATTTAAAAATAAAGTAATTAAAATAAACCGTGACAGCTAAGAGATGACCAGTCCCAACTGACAGCGCCCGTTCACGAACATGACGCATGGATCAGCGCCATTCAACTCAACCACATTGAAGGGAACTAAATGACCCGACACACCCGCCACCATCAGCGAGACATTTGTGTGAGCATGACATTCTCTCAGCCACCAGGGCACATTCAAGTCAATGAAGATAACTAAATGTAAATGGTAGCTTTACCGTACATAGTACTCACACATGTGCTATGCGATTATATAATACTAAGAGATTGAATCTATACAATTCAAATATATTTTTACAATCTTCTGCAGCTTCCACAATAACTTCACATGGTAATCAATTAGTTTGCCCCTATGGTTGTGGAGCAGGACCAGCATTGAGCCAAGCATTTTTATCATCAATGTAATCCCCCAACTTATAATATGCTTGCCTACATAGTGTGCGTTTTATACAAGATTTAAATTTCGTCTCATTCAGTTGTAGAATGTGGGGAGGTATTTTATTGTAACATTTTAAACAGTACCCCATGAAAGATGAGTCTACTTTAGCTAGCCTGAAACCTGGTTGAGTTAGTTGGTCCCTATTTCTAGTATGATAGTGGTGTCGGTCACCTCTTTTACTAAATAAATGCAAATTTTTCCTAACGTACATGATGTTTTCATAGATGTATTGACAAGGTACTGTCATGATGTTAATTTCCTTAAACAGTTCTCTTAGAGAATCGCGTCTACGTAGATCATATAAGGCTCTGATAGCTCTTTTCTGCAGAATAAATATAGACTCAATGTCTGCAGCCCGTCCCCATAGTAAAATACCGTATGACATAATACTATGAAAATAACTAAAATAGACTAGCCTCGCGGTATCTACATCAGTAAATTGACGGATTTTTCTAACAGCATATGCTGCTGAACTCAGCCGTCCTGCAAGAGAAGTTATATGCGGACCCCATTGAAGCCTTGAATCGAGCGTGATCCCCAAGAAAACAGTTTTTTCGACGAATTCTAGCTTCTCTTGATTCAATACTATGTCACTATCACTACTTTTGACATTCGGTAGAGCAAATCTTATACACTTCGTTTTTTTCCCATTTAATACCAAATTATTCGCGGTGAACCAATTATGGACCAGCAATAGGGCGTTATTTACGTCGTCAAGATTTGTGGCACGTCTGTTTGTCTTAAATATTAAAGAGGTATCGTCAGCAAACAACACCATTTGTGGTTGGTTTTTAAATAAATGGGGTAGATCATTTATATAGACTAAAAAGAGGAAAGGACCTAATATCGAACCTTGCGGTACACCCATACTTACTTTTAAACCCATTGAATTGACACCATTTATTTGTACTTGCTGATGTCTATCGTTTAAATACGATTTAACTAAACTGAGCGCAAGTTTCCCTAAACCGTAATGTTCAAGTTTCAAGAGTAGGGTTTCGTGGTTTACGCAATCAAATGCTTTCGAGAGGTCACAGAAGATTCCTATGGCATCTTGTGCCTCTTCCCACGCCATAAATATGTGTTTTAATAAGGTGACACCGGCGTCAGTCGTGCAACGTCCTTTGGTGAAACCATATTGTTTCTCATGTAAGATTTTATTGGTGTTAAAGTGTGTGAGCATTTGATTAAGCATTACCTTTTCAAACACCTTGCTGAAAACCGGCAACACGGATACGGGTCTATAGTTATTGGTGTCTTTACTGTCCCCGGATTTGAAAAGTGGTATTACCTTGCTGTATTTCATAAGGTCCGGGAAGACTCCTTGGTCCACACATAAATTAAATATTAAGGCTAAAAACGGTGCTATAGTCTCAATAATAGCTTGACAAACTTTAATGGACATTCCCCAAAGATCTTCAGTTAATTTGATTTTGATTTCCTTAAAAGCTTTAATGACTGTGATGGGGTTTATATGCTTAAATTGAAACTCAACCGGACAGGCTGAAACGTTCGCTCTCAACAAATCAATAGAAACCAAGGGTGAGGAATTTAAGGTTTCAGTAGTTTTAAGTGGGATACTAGTGAAGAAATCTACAAATTCTTGAGCAACTTCGTTTTTAGAGCTTATAAGACCACGTGAAGTATCTAGTGTGATATCATTATTATATTTTTTATGTCTATTAGTTTCACTATTGATAATTTTCCAAACCGTCTTTATTTTATTATCGGCGGATTTAATCTTGTTGCTAATGAATAAGGCTTTAGCTACCTTACAAGTGTTTTTAAAAATTTTAGAGTAAGTTGCAACATATTTATTAAAAGTTTCTGAGTTGATGTAAGGCTTAAGGCCATACAGTTCAAACAATCGCTCCCTACTTTTCCTAATACCCTTAGTTGCCCAGTCACTGAACATAAACTTTGGGCAAATAGATTTAGTTTTCATTTTTAATGTATTATTAAACTCGGTGTAAACTACCGAAAAGAATTCCTCATAAAAGTGATTTACATTTTCAATAATATGGTCCGGAATACCTAAATTACTAATTAAGTTATTATTAAAGGACAATGACCAAAGTTGGTACCAAAAAGTCTCGCGCCTCAAAACCAAAATATTATAGTAATTAGTTTCATATTTTTTTACGGCATTACGCGTCGGGGATTTGATTTTTGAACTGGAAATATACTTTTCGAGTTTAAAAGTACGAATATTGTTTTACTCCCTTTATATGACGTTCCGTTTCAACTGAATATAAATGACGTTCCGTTTCAATTGAACAAACCCTTGTCTGTCGAGCGGACTCTAAAATTAATTACAATTAAGTAAGATCAGTACACCAAATCGATTTAGTTTGGTTTATTGCTATTTGCAACAAAATAGATTTTCTCAGCCTAAAGATTTTGATTTATCGATTACATCCCTAAATCCCGACTAGTTTATAGCACTTACTATACTCTATGGTTTATAGTTATCTTATCTGTGGCATCTGACATTTGTACTGTACTGACTGACTATTGGCAATGTAAAGGTCTAAAATAAAATCGAGTTTCAGTCAAGCATACTGTGGATGTTACTTTAACTCGTAATTCTTACTAATATTAGTGTATTACGCTGTTTTTAGAGCAATAATGTAATGTATGTGTGTTAAAATACGTCGTTGGTAGCGTCGAAAAAATAGACCTACTTTTTAGGTTAGTTTCGATTTTATAAAATAACTCTGAAACGCGGGTTTTTTTTTCAAAAATAATTTTTGTAGGAGTTAATACGATCAGTGTAGTCTATAAAAAACAAGGTTTGATTTTGATGCAGCATGGTACGGGATTCCATACTTCCATGAGCATTCTCTTTTATTTAAATTACTGGGTGTCATTTGTCTGGACTTTATCTGAATTTTTTGTAATGGTGTGTAGGACTCGAAAACAACGGTTTGACCGCTATGATCAGAAGGAAGGTAATTTACAATTGATTTATCCAAGTAGTTGCAGCAACAAAAAACATTATCAATACATGTTGCAGTATTTGTAGTAATTCGGGTTGGTTCCGAAAACACGTTTAACAAATTAAATGATTTAAAAAGATGTAATAATCTACTGCTATTTGAATTTTGATCTAAAATATTAACATTAAAGTCACCACAGATTACCAGTGATTTATTACCAGTTGCAAGCTTTGCTAAAGTATCTTCCATTACCGATTCAAAAATAGAGTAGTTTTGATAATTTGGGGGTCTGTAAACGCACACTATAACATGCCTATCCAGCTCAACACAAGACAGCTCAATATTATGTTCAACCGATAGATCAACAATATCACTACGAGTCTTAAATTTAATACAATTTTTAACTAAGATTAATGAACCCCCACGAATCTTAGCTTTCCGGTTAAAGCAACTGCCCACACTGTAATTTGCGTAATTAATTAGCATTTCATAATCTTTTAACCAATGCTCAGTGAAACAAACAATTTCAAACTTTGTTTTTTCTAAAAACAATTCAATTTCTAGTTGCTTTGAAGAGAAACCTTGAATGTTTTGATGAAATAATTGCATGGAATTCTGCTTAGCCCCTTTTTTACAATTAGCTATTTGAGAGCAAGAAGATACAAGTATATTGTTGTTGATCGGTGTAACATCAATGTTACCGGTACCCTCTGTTGTCTTACTAACTAGTTTAAATGAGTATCCGGAGTGAGCCCCAAGACTCCTATGCCATCACAAGGCAATGAGATCCTACTACTAGTGGACCCCACTCCAGGATCTCCTAAAGTTACACAATTGAAAAAAGAATTATTAGTATTATTACTAATAGTCGCAGTGTTAATAATCGAAGTAAACATTGACATACTACTTATGTCTGAGTGAATATTATATACTAATAGCCTAGCTATTTTGTGTCTACAACTGATAGGTAGATACACTTTACCCCGTGTCGACTTAAGTTTACCAACAAAACTGTTGATATCTAGATATATAAGCCTGTCACTATAGTGACCTACTAGAAAATGAATATGCTTATTCAGCATGTGAATATAATTGTTTTTCCTGCTTGACAACTTTTCAAAATATGGGAAAGCACACAATATTATTTTACGACAATTCAACTTTAACAACTCCGTTACACTGTCTGTGATATCTTGTTTTGTAAGTTTTGAACTGTTTCCTATAAATATTGTTATATTGGTATTAACATTATAAACATTTCTAGTTACAGATGCCATTATCTGTTGGTATGTTGACCCTGGCATACAATGATTTTGGTTGGAAAAACTCAGGTTATTACTTACTAATTTACCTACACCTCTTCCTATACTATCTGAAAACATTATTGAGTTAGAACAGTCATGACTATCATGTAACTCAGGCTGTACCACATGTAAATAATCTTGTGTAATATTATTTGTTTCTTGGTTGAGTATACAGTCCTGAGATAAATTTTCAGCCTCGGACGGGTCCTCCATTACCTCAGGCTGGACAGTATCATGGTTGGTAACTGTCTGACAACTATATCGACACAGTACCAACTCATTTGCCGCAAGAATATGTTCCCTTATTTGGTTCTGAGAACTCGCATACCTACTAGAAAGGGAACTAAGTGAGTCTTGAAGTACCTGTATTTCAGACTGCAAATGCTGAGTATCAATTTCATAAATTTTTATGCTGTCTTCTAATTTTATTTGGTAATTATCTAACTTATTAACTAAATCAACACGCTCTTTCCTCATTGGAATATATTTAGAAAAGCGTTTATGCTGTTTCCTAAATTGGTTACATTTTTTAATTATTCTATTCAGTTTTGCATATTTTTTAATTTTATTATTGCTTACTGAATAATTCTGTTTATGAAAGGAATCTTCAGTCAGATCAATTGTTATTAAGGAAGGTGGGATACAATTACTATTTAATAATTCATTATATAAGAGGTTTGTTTCTTTAACCTGAGTAACTTCTTTTTCTTTTTGTAAGTTCAATATACAATTATTGGCTTGAATTAACTTATCTTCTAGGTCCCTAATTTTATTTAAAGCCTCCTCATACAAGTTACTACAATTTGTAAAACCAGCTGTGACAACCTTCAGTTGATCCCGTTCATCAACAATGTCCAAGTATTGCTGATGTAGGTCTACTAGCTCTCGTTTTAAGCTACAGATTTTGCTATTTACTTTATAGACTTCCACTTCACTCTCTTCTCTCTCCTGTAACAGTTGTTGGACTTGGAGGTTTGATTCTTTAAGTTCATTGAGAGCCGTTCTTAATTTTAGCTCCATATCTTGAGCAGTAGCCTTACGGGTCATCACAGGCATGGTTTCAGGATTGGTAACTGAAAATTAGAAGTAAAGAAACGGTGAGAACTAATAGAATAGACTATTAAAGAAAAGTTAGCGGTGAAAGGAAAAAAAAAAATAAAAAATAATAATATATAAAACAGAGAAAAGCCTTCAGTTATGAAATTAAGTGAGGTAGGCTGCTATATTAACTTTAAAAGATTATCTTTATATTGAATGTATCTAATTGAATATTAAATTTTACTGGTTTTATTGTCTTAGGGTTTTACTTTTTCATAAGAGGGTAGCTTGCTTATGAAATAAAAATTAAACTTAGTTTATTAAGATATCACTACAAGACAATAATGCACAATAATGATCATTAAAGATGTATGAATTAATATTGCATAGATGAATTAAAAAAAAAAAAAACAAAAGGGAATCTACAGACTTATGGATTTGTCAACAAAGCGATTCAGAACTGGTATAACGTAATAAATCGGCAAAAAAAATACACTAGCAATTAGCATGGATGTGTTTTAGAGTTAAAGTGAAGTTTGTGTGCTGTTATTAAATAAAAGTAAACAATACTTCCCCTGAATAATCCGTATATAGCCGTAGTTAGAACGTCAGCTGTTTTTAGGTTACCGGCAACGTTGTACTACCGAAAACTTTATTAATTATCAAGAAAACAATTTTCCTGAGTATTTACGCGTTTATAATACGTTCACACAAATAATTACACCTTAATATAACTTATTTCCTAATTAAATTAAATTTTAAAATACGGAACAAAAATTTTACATGTCACTCGGGCAGTGTTGCCACTTTCATCTCTATTGTCTTAACACTTACCAAATGTACCTTACCTATATCCTACTGATATTATTAATACGAAAGATTGTGAGGATGGATGGATGGATGTTTGTTACTCTATCACGCAAAAACTACTGAACGGATTTGGATGAAATTTTACACACAGATGGTTTATAACCTGAATGAATACTTTTTATCCCGGTAGTATGATCCCCCGGGACAATTATCGAACTTCACGAAGGCGAAGCTGCGTGCATAAGCTAGTCTACAATAATTGTTCTAGTGTGAAAATTATGCATTCAGTACCTACATCATATCGAAATTTTTTTCATCGGTAATTTAAATTAAAATCAGCTGTTCCATACATTTTGACCGTGTAGGCATTGCACTTTGTAGGAAACAGCTGGGTTTTTTTCGTCGGTGTCTTCCACCCCGTATTTGTAGGATCAGTGATTTTCACAGTATGTTTTCAGTTTGTTATTGGAGGTGGCACATGATGCAGGTTTGTTTGTGGCAGACTTTAGACACCATTTAATTAGCCATAATAATTATAATAAGTAAGACTTCAATGATCTTTATCAGATTTTACTTATTATGCCATCTTGCATGTATCAAATAAACTTTTATGACTCGCCCCGTATCCGCGACATTGACTGAATATAAAGATTCTTGACACCTCCAGTCCACGCTATGCTGGCCTGAAGGTTATAGATAGTTGCTATCGTTTTTTGTTGTTTTTTTTTTGTACAACTTTGCCCCACACGAAGAATTTCTTTTGAATTGTGCTTACGTTTACAAACATTTAAACTCATATACACAAATAGCCAGACGCGGCACAAGTATGTACCTGTGGGCCATACAAATATTGGTTCTGTGCAGGAATTGAACCCGCGACACGCAGCGTAGCAACCAATCGCTCAGTCACTGATCGGCACCAACCGTGCGTTAGATTACATTTTCGTGATTACATTATCACCCTCAGGTTAAGGGGAAGCGCCAGGGTAGCCCGCGAAATTCAAATTTTCTTAAGTTTTTTGCAATTTTCAAATTTTCTTACGTTTATTTTCTGTACTTTTTCATGAAAAATTCATTCAATGGAATTCATTAAACTAACTTAAAGGGTTATATTGATGATTTTAATGATTATAATTCTGTAAATACATGCGTATTACGGTCGCAAATTATATTTTGTTCAACATACAGCCTGGCACTGACCGGAAAATTGCAAGAAACGTGAGAAAATTTTAATTTCGCGGGCTAACCTGGCGTTTCCACCATTTGTATGTCATAAAACCAGGTCTATCTACTCGTAAGTACAACGTAACCAACGCATGGTCCGTAGTGCGCACGTTGAGCGTATGTGTGACAAAGCTTTTGCCGGATTTGTCAAACATAAATACGGCAACTACCTTATTTAAAATCAAACAGCACAAAACCCTTGTTGGCTAGTAAACCTATCAGACTTCAAAACTTGGTTGAAATACGGGTAGCATGAAAACTCGGTCATTGAACATCGAAATCATAAAATGTGGGCCGAAAATAGCATTTCAGGAATTCATCTGAATCCAATGTTTACTGACCCAGTAGCCTTATTTGTCTCGATATTAAATTGTTTATCGATTTGAATCGTGTGATCGTCAATCGGAACACTAGTTTTATGCTCATTTCTGGATACTTTAAAAGAGGAAATTGTATAATTAACGTATTTTTTAAGTAATATGTAGTCAAATCCCTATACTAAAATAAAACTATTTGCAAAAAATAAAACCTACTCTTCAAAATCACAAAAAAATGTGAAAAATAATTTTAGCTTCAGAAGTCGGTGATTTTTGTTCTCATGTATTTTTATTGATATTTAACATCTAAGTACTTCCTCTTTATTATTTGCTATGTACATTATATACAGACTACAAATAGAACTAAAATAAATATAAAAAGAAGACTAAAATAAAGTACCTATATATACAACGACGACAATAGGACACGTCTTAGGCGTCAAAGTACTCCTCCGCATCGCTATCATCTGGAAACGTGCCCAGAAGACTGGCAGCATTGCCACGTTGAATGGCAATGCTAATTCTTTGCCCAAAGAAAGAGCCAGCCCTCTGGTCACGCGAAGTGTCGACCAGTCGGCGAGAGATTTCCTTGAAAAGGAGACGCGCACTTGGCCCCATGACCCGAGCGTTTCGACCCCAAACGGCTCAAAACTGTAGTTACCAATAAGGTTACAGTATTTGCGCCGCTTGAGGATCTTGGCAGCCGCAGCAGCAGCGCCCGCACAGCCCGCCGTGCTTGAAACGTGAGATGTCGCAAGGGTGTCGACACAAGTTGCGTCCCACACCAAAGGCCTACCCACCTTCCAAGGCACCAACGTCATGCCGTCTGGTCTCTTCCCATCGTCACGTACCAAGCCGTTTGGTTCTAAAACCGCTGGTACGCCGGCGCTGGCAAGAGCTCGACGAATCATGTCGTTAATGCTGGCGTGCCGTGCAATGCGACCTGTGCTCCTGTAGCAGGACAGGCCATGGTGTCCGAGGCTGTCGACAGCTTCACCGCAATGACACCGATGCGGAGCAACACAAGGTGCACCTAAGCGTAGACTCGTAGCGACCCGGAACGATGCGTCATCCATCATAGTGCCAACTAACATAACTTTTGTTTGTTTGATTCAGTTTTTTGTCACCGACTTCTGAAGCAGAATACATTTCATGGTAATAGGCTTATCTTCAGTAAATGGAACTTAACTTACCTAACTGTCGAAATCTGGGTGTACTGTCACATCGGCGTACACCCTCAGAGCATACAGGCGTTATATGGGGTTAGGATATTGTGTAAACAACAAACATCCAAGCGATTGCAGCAATTACGGCAGATTTGCTGAAGATCAGCATCAGATCTTCACCAAATTTAAATGGGACCATTTCGGAATAAACCCCTTTCGAACAAAAAAATAATTTTTCAAATCCGTTTATATTTATGTTATGGCAGCATCCGAATTGATAACTTCCTCTATTTTGAAGTCGGTTAAAAATTACTGGAAACGCTTTTGCTTAAAAATACGTCATTTGTTGAAATTATACTTACTTAATTAGAATTAACACTCCCAGTTTGAGAGCCCCGTCCTAGTTACAAAAGACGTCAATAGACTCCAAAACGCCCACCTTTCGACACTTAGCTGAAAATACATGCACGTGGTGCGACAACTCTTCGACAACAACTTGACATTTAAATATATCCTTTCCCACCCACGTACGTCTAATAGCTAGAATTAATGAATACAAGGACAGAAAACACTCACATTTCAAATTATGAAGTCCATAATCAGCAATCTGCAGAACCCAGCGGCTATCCACGAGACAGTTGCTCGAGGTCAGGTTCCCATGGGAGATAACCGCCGAATCGTGTAAGTACGTCAGTCCTCGGAGGAGGTCGGCTACCAGGCTTGCCACGAACATGTCATCGAGATGCAGGTCCCTGTCTGCGAGGACCCTGGCTAGAGATCCTCGGGAGCAGTAGGCGGAGACGATACATGCGGAGCCACTTTCTACGCAGACTCCTACGAAGGCTGTTAAGTTTTCGTGGCGAAGCTCGCGTATCTGGTGAAGAAATTATTTATTTTAATGTCTTTGTTATCAGTTACCATCATCATCTGACTAGCCTTTTCCCAACTCTTTTGGGGTCGGCTTCCAGTCTAACCGGATGCAGCTGAATACCAGTATTTTACATGAAGCGACTGCCTATCTGACCTCCACAACCCAGTTAGTACTGGGTAATACTATACCCCTTGGTAAGACTGGTTGTCAGACTTTTTGGGGCACTGACTACCTGTAACGACTGTCAAAGATCTACAAATGACAGCCCGTGCTTTCCGAGGCACGGAGGAAACTCGGTATGTAATGGGTGGTCACCCATCCACAGACCAACCTAGGCAAGCACGGCTTAACGTAAAGATCGATCTGAGAGGCTGTTATTATTTTGCGACGAGCCCCTCACGAGTTATCAGTTACCATAAAGGCTATTTAAATGTAAAACTTGCAGGAATTTTGCAATACATTTTGCAGTGGTATGATTTTATGCGTCTGGAAATATGTATAAATTCTATGCAATGTTGCTAGCAACATCTTTCCACACAAATAATGTTTCTGAAACAATGCAGAAAACTTTTTTTACCGATAGTGGGGCTATTCTCATGGTAATAAATGTCCAGCCAGAGTACAAAAAAAAAGAAATGAACTGTCATTGTCTTAATTCGAGGAGGATTCGATTACAGGCACAAGCACGAGCTACCACCATCCCACGCTTCCGAAGAGATTATCCCATTTTTAGGTCAAGGTCGGCCCAAGCTTCTAGATGTTTGGCAAGTAATTATGTAATTATCTTGGTCCAAGGCATCACCCGATAGGATTAGAATCAACGCTGTGAGCCATTTAATCTAAAACAGCGATACTAATTTCCAGTCCAAGGCCGCAGTACCTAATTACCAAATTAGTAATTAGCGTGTAGCTAATACATACATACATTAAATCTCAAAAAAATATTCATTTATTGCCGGTGTGTGTATATATATATATATATAATAGCCAACTATTGGTTATGGACATGTAATGATAGTTTAAGGCATTTAAAAAAATAAATGTATAATCAGTTTAAAACTTTCCCATTGTTGTGTAACAGGTATGTTCTCTGGAGGAGGGAGTGGGCCATGATCGATCACGCGGGATCCGCGAAATTTGGCGGCAGTCTTTGATTACAGGTCCAATTTAAGTGATGCTTTTCATTTCGTAGAAGAAGCCTGCGCGGTGCTTCCATATACACCATTATTTTTAAGTCGTTCTGGAACCGAATACCATTAACTCGACCATCGAACTCGAAACGATTGGGACAATTTTTTTCAAAAAGTAACAATAAAAAAATCACGAAATAATAAATGTAATGTTTTTTTGTGAAATAATGAGAAATCAAATGCATATGTGTGTGTAAAACGTATCCACGATCGGCAACACGTGCGAACGATACCCATTGAAAAATTCATTCATCGATCGATTCTCATTATTTCACAAAAAAAAAAAACCTTAAATTTATTCTTTCGTGTTTTTTTTTTATTGTAACTTTTTGAAAAAAATAGTCCCAATCGTTTTGAGTTCGATGATCGAGTTAATGGTATTCGGTTCCAGAACGACCTAAAAATAATGGTGTATATTGTATTAACTTTCCTTCGGTACTTTAAAGAGCTTTACTTTCTATAATATGTATTTTTTCTTCGTCCATGTGGGTGATGTGCTAATAATTTCTAATTAAAATGTAAAGTTGATACTTTTTGTGAGATACCACAACTAAAAGGGTAAAACAAAAACTTTTTTGCCAAAAAATTACCGACTTTCAAAAAAAAAAAAACACTTTAAAGTGGAAAATAACTTTACTATCGGAAGTCGGTTTCAAAAAAGTTAATGAAACAACCGAAAGTCATCGACTTCCGAAAGTAAAGGTTTTCTCACTATTCAGTGTTTTTAGTTGTTCTATCCTATCCCTTCCGATTCTTCACAATATTAATTATCCTAAACCATTTTAGAACTGAGTACACAAATTACACAAAGCAAAGCTCGGCTTTGAAACCACGACACGTAATTAGGGCCGTATTAGTGGGCCACTTTTGCTCCCCTTATTTTCGATTCACATAACGCCTATTCAGAAGTCATTACCAAACTTCTTGACTCAGCTCCTACTGGTCGATCCTAAATTTCCAAACTTTGGTCTATTTCTAGCCCGAAACAACGCAGACCATGAAGTCTATGAATAAACTTTGACTTTGGAAGGAATTTATATTCAAGAGTCAGGTCATCTACTACTAATTAGGTACTTACCCTTGAGGCTACAACACCCTTTACAGATTACACTAGCTGAAGCCTAAATGAGTCCCTAAATATTATTGCGGTGTTGGAATTTCAACTCTTGTCGCTGTGGCGAGGGATGATTTTCTAACATGAGTCGCAGAGTGCTCGTGATACGAGGATTAATCTTGTTGGGATGGATATGGGAAACTTTTTTGCGTAGGAGTCGGTAGGGGCCGAATTTTAGATTTATTAGAACAAATGGGGTCAGTCTTGATTTATCTCACTATACTAGGTGTTAAAATATCCTTCAAGAAGCCGTCAACCAAGCATTTTGTACGTTAAACAAATAACACTGCGCAAAAAATATTGCTGAGAAACGACTTTCTTTTTTGGTGTAAAAAATCACGTTTTACGGTGGGACTCAATGTAACGCACTCAAAACTTTGTGCTGATGGATAGATTGAATGGTACAAGGCTCTTGAAGGTATTGAAAGTAAAGTTATAAGTGTTATAACATTTAGAGCAAGAAAGAAAAAGTATTTTTAGTCCGCAAAGGACAAAACAAAGCAAAAATGGTTAATTAAACAATAAAATAAAATGATATAAAAGTAAACATAAGAAAAAAACTAAAACAAAAGATACGAACAAAATTGATCGTCGGTGGTGCGAGGCCAAAAGTCCCCATCTTAGCATGGTGCTATAACATTTACATATTTTTTTAAACGTGCGAAAATGTTAGAATTTTGACCACATTTTGACCTTCAATATAAAGGGTGTAAAAAGACCCTCAATGAAGCCGAAAAGCAATTGTTCTGCCCGTCATTGCGATCACTTTTATGTTCTAGAACATACCTGGGAACCTTCTAGTTACGGAGATATTGGGGGTGAAAGTTAAAAACATGTATTTAAAAATAAAACAGTAAAAGTTGGACTTTTTCTATTTTATTATTAAATACATGTATTTAATGTAAGATTTTTCTTTAAACACCTTCACGAACTATTCAATCCATCTATCAGCTCAATGTTTGTAGTGCGTTACATTGAGTCCTACCGTAAAACGTGATTTTTCACCCTAAAAAAAAAAGTCGTTTCCCAGCAATATTTTTTTCGTAAAGTTACTTAGTTTGATGTACATAATGCTTGGTTGACGGCTTTGTGAAGTGTCCGTTTAAATTCTGTAATATCCGTAACTAGAAGGTTCCAAGGTATAGCCCAGAACAACAAAAAAAATCGCAATGACGGGAAGAACACCATCCTCTTGGCCTTTAAAAAAAAAACCGGCCAAGTGCGAGTCGGACTCGCGCACGAAGGGTTCCGTACCATTATCTATAAAAACGACAAAAAAATCATATCTGTTGTATGGGAGCCCCCCTTACTTAATATTTTTTTTTTTAATTTTTAGTATTTGTTGTTATAGCGGCAATAGTAATACATCATTTGTGAAAATTTCAGCTTTCTAGCTATCACGGTTTATGAGATACAGCCTGGAGACAGACAGACAGACAGCGAAGTCTTAGTAATAGGGTCCCGTTTTACCCTTTGGGTACGGAACCCTAAAAACGACTTTTTACACCTTTTATACAACGATAAATTAAAATAAATTAATAAAAAATACCCAAGAAAGTAACAACAGGGAAAATACAAGACTTACAGTTAATTATTTTTTGTTATTTCTAATTAAAACACTGGCATTTGAGGACGAGAACAAGCTTTTAATCACAAACTTGACATTTCCAAATTCAATGCCAAGCCAAATTCAATTTAATTCTTTAGTAAGTTCAGTCCTTTGAATAAGTGGATAATTCACACGGACTAATTTTAACTTTGTCTGTCTGTCGGCTTGTCTGTTTGTCAGAGAGATACTCGTATGTATCGTGATATGTATCGCTTCCAGTACTAACTGTCGCTAAATATCATATCGCATGCGTATAATAAACAGACAGGTCCTGTATTATTACGATTCGCATGAAATAAGTATCGTTTTCAATTGCGAGTTTTTGGTACAGGTTCGTATTCACTTGTTTCGCCAGCTTGTAACCTTTCTCCTAGTAGGTATTATAATGGATGATTTCCACCAATCGGCTCGAATCGCATCGGATCGGAAAGGATACGAACGGATGCGGCGACAGCCGATCGAGTCCGGCAAGATCTCGACGCATACGATCGGCTTCGTACCGTCGCGGCGTCGCTTGCGAACATATCCGTTTCTGCGTATAATCAAATTCGCATTGTAGGATACGACGACAGGCGAATGGAGCCGATCGCGCATCGCAGCATACTTTCGGCTACGATCGCGTGTCGCGGAAGGCGCCCGCGGTCAAGCTGCTGTGCGCGGCTTAGTAATATAGACTTTATATACTGTGTACACGATTTAATATCGTTTAAAGATTGTAAAATCCGTTCCGATCCGATCCGATGCGAGCCGTTTGGCGGAAATCATCCTTAAGACAGGGATAGATTCAAGGTTCCGACATATATTTTACTACGGCCATAAACTTTAGTGCTACTATAAAAAATGATAGTATGGACTACTTGCAAATAAAGGACGAACTACTACCATAGATACGAGAAAAGATTGCTGGTTTGTCATTGCTACTGAACCTCGGGGCAATTACATAAACATCTAATGTTATATCTGAGGCTATTTACAAAAGATGTGAAGTAAAGTATAAGAAATCTTTGAAGATGTGAGGAAAATAATGTTCAATAAGCCTATTATATTGTCTATTATTATTTTCTTTATTTGTTTTCACACATATTCATTTCATTTTTAAATATTCCAATATAAAACATTTAAAAATATAAACAATAGTAGCCCACCAGCATCGGGAACAGGGTCCGACCTACTTCTTTATCTAATTAAGGGCTCTTGAGAGAGGAACCTCCTAACAATACGCCCCGTGTCCAGAAGTACTGATTTCTGAATCAAGCCCTTGATCTGCCAAGCGAGAGTGTCCTCAGATGTTGGTCGAGGCTTTTGGCAATTAAGCCATTGGCCGATACGACTATCGGCACAATGACTGCTGTACTCACGTCCCACATGTCGACAACCTCGCGAGCCAGATCTAGATATTTGAATTATTTTCTTGTCTATCTATTATTATTTTACGTTATAGAGGTTTCTCAATTCGACCGTATATTTTTTTTTTTTATGTGTGTTCGCGGATAACTTCGTCGTTTATGAACAGATTTTGATTTTTTTTTTGTCAGTCGAGGGTTAAGAACTAAGCATACTGCCGCCCAAGTACAGACCAACTTTTTTTTTTAAATTAGATTTTAGGCTTTTGAATAGGCTTTTGGCAACTTTTAATTAGGTTTTTTTTTATTTTAATTAGATACACAAACAGCGAGACACGGAACAACTACCTGTAGGCCATAACGTACTTGTTCTATGCGGGAATCAAACCCGCGACACGCAGCGTAGCAGCCTATCGGTCAGCCACTGCGCCAACCGTGCCGATAACATTTATAATGTGCGTCTTACTTGTACAGAGAATATCATTTTTTCTTTTTGATTTTTTTTTTGTCACGACGTGCAAGCTGTTAACTTTTTTTTTTTGTTTCTGTCCTGTTGTATTTGTAATGTTTGACGTGCTTCATGATTGTTGTTATTTCTTTTTTTTGTATGCACGTCATGTCCCTGCGACAAATAAATATTTTTTCTTTCTTTCTTTGTTAAGGTGATTTATTGAAAAAAATGTGTGGTTTTTCTATTTCGTGTAACTTGTTAAGTATGTGGAATAGAGATTTAACATTTTAGTATATTTTTTTGACTCTTTGCTCTAGTAGGAAGGAATACACGGTTCAATATTTTTTTCTTGATACAAAAAAAATGCAAAGTTATTTCTTACGTTTTTCGACATCACGGCGTAACGCTTATGAGTTATTCAATGGAATTTACTTTAAAACATAGAGAATTATCATTTCAAAGTTTACTCAAAGTAGTTTTAATTAAATTTATCTCTTTTGTTTTGTTAAAAAAGGAGTAAACTCTAGAGTTTTGGCACATACGTCGTTTTATTCCGAGTGCACGCACATGATAGCCATCTCTTTTTTGCGTTTCAACAGTAATTGCATCACTTTCGCTCGCTTAGCAGATCAGTCGCCCGGTGTACTTCATCGTTTTATTGTCGAGGTAGCGCCTTAAGCATACATATAAACTCAGAGCATCCCACAATTATGCTTCACAAAAATCCTTTGTCACTTTCGAGCTTGCATAGACTACAGCTAGCTACTCGCACTTGTTCATAACGTAACTACTAACTACACTAACAAACACCGCCGCTCCCATAACACAATTTCAACATAAATAAGCACCGGCAAAACTTCACCGTCTTCTCAGACGTTACTTGAAATGTACGTGTAGCTCCTCGGCTTTACTATCTAGCCTTCGCGTGTTGGAAACTTCCTTCATTGGAAAATTCCCCTCATCATTATCATTATCCTGGCCTTTTTTTTTCTGATGGGAAATCTTCAAATGACCCCGCTCTGGGCGGAGCGGAAGGGAGTGTCAGACTTTTACTGACTAAAACCCATCCATGTGCCTTCTTTTTCGCTTTGTGTTCCAGGGCCGTGGTATCTCTTTCGAACAGTTCCGCAGCCCATCATTATCCTGGCCTTACCCCATTAATTTGGGGTCGGCTCAGTATATCTTCTTCTTGAATACTTCTCTATTACATGTCATCTCAGCAGTCACCTCCTTTCTAGCCATATCATCCTTCACTTAGGTACTATTGGGATTAATAGTAGCCTATATCTGAACCCACGTCATGATCTACCTGATAGAGCTACTTTTGCATTAATTACACCCATCAATCAATTTGACCTTGTACAAACCCAAATTTTGCCATAAAATATCATAACCTTGAAACTTCAACAACAGACTATAAATATAAGAAAGATAAAATGATTGATAACACGCCGAAATCAGTTTACGTCTCATTAATCTGAGATTAATGGACCAGTTATAAAGTATGCTATTTGTAGAGACAGGTAATACTGGTTGTGGTTGCTAAAAATGGAATATTTTTTTACGTGTCAAAAATTATTATTGTTTTTTTTTTTGGTCGGTGGGAAATCATCAAATGACCCCCCCCCCCCCCGCTCTGGGCGGAGCGGAAGGGAGTGTCAGACTCTTACTGACTAAAAACCACCCATGTTCCTTCTTAGGCCCTTTATGTTCCAGGGCTGCGGTATCTCTTTCGAACAGTCCCGCAGCCCACGTGTCAAAAATCCTACGGTAGAAAATGTTGTTTGAAATGTAGGCCAAGACCAGGCTATATTGTTGCCCACCGATGTATATAGGCAATGTTGCCTGCCCACATACACACCACACACTATGTTCGTACACGCTATTCTGCCGAAACCACCCAACCGATTTCAATAAAAATTTGCGATTGTGTATAGTTGGTTCCAGCTTGAAATATAGGATAGTGGACCCGATAGATAGCATGCGATGCAGGGGAGGGCCGCTAGTATCCTATGAATTGTGGAAACATGTTTAAACAGACAAAAATTCAGCATAAAGCTTATTGATTAGCCATAGCACATTAAGTATACTCTTACCTGTTTCAGTTCCTTCTTGATGGCCCGGGTGACATCGATGCTCTTCTTCTGGAGACGTTTGATGGCGACTATGTTGCCTCTGTACATGGCTATCGTTGTGTGAGCGCGTCTAGTCTCCATGTCATGCTGCATTGAGGTCTGCGTGAAGAAAGATGGAGTTAAATGGGATAGTAATTTATAAGTAAATTTTTCAACACCAAAAGGTTAAAATAACTAGGTATAATTAAACCAGAAAATGTATATACTTCGATAATTTTCGTGTTTCCAAAACAATATGAACGTCGCTCCACAAAAGGCAAAAACTCTCGATTTTGGACTTGCCGTCACACCTCTTCAAATGTCACATAAGTTTTGTAAGTTGTATATTTTGACAATCTATTATTTCCCAACCATGGTAAGTAGTAAACATAGGCAAGTAGGTAATTCTATGGTTGTAAAAACCATCATCATCAAGCATATTCAGTTTCAAAGAGATTTGAGGCCCTAGCAAGACTGCGCGGCGTAACCGTCACGTAAAAAAGTCGATTTATGAATCAAAAATAGAATTAACTATTTTATTTAAATTGCAATCAGTATCATCCAGAAATATGATTAAATTCTTAAAATTATGACATCACTAGCTGTATCCGGAATGCGTTGCAATGCAGCTTTTTCTACCTACTTCTTGTGTTTTTACTACACAACACCTACCTACTATTTTCGGGATCAAAGTAGCCTATGTGTTAATCCAGAATATAAGCTATCTTGATACCAAATTTCATCCAAATCCGTTTGAGCGTGAAGGACTAACAAACATACAAACTTTCGCCTTTATAATATTAGTGTGATTATACGAGTAAATAAGTGAAAAGAGTATTTTAAATTATAAAATCGAAGTAATTGTTACTTTTACACCGCACGCCCGTGATAGGGCTATTGGGCCTGTGCCACTACCTCTTGCAGCGACATTAATGTCACTTCAGTGTGGAGCATGGACATTTTTATACCTAATACAGGTAATACATTTCCCAAATGCCTTTTGTCCCGTATTTTACTTTCCAAGTCCAATAAATGTTTTTTTGTTTTCAACCGTATTTATTCAACCTAGCACCAATAACCCTTTGTGGAATTAACTACCTGCAGCTGTGAACACAATTCTGATAAAAGAGGATGTTCCAGCTATTGGAAACGGAGTTGTTTAAACGAATGTTGTTATATGTACAGGTATATTCTAGGAAATAGGAATAAAGCAATGAAAGGAAAGATAACCACAATGAATGCTGAAACTATTTCCGCTTTTATAAATAAAAACTGCGCGTATCTTTGTATATATACGAATGTAATGAAAATAATATTAAAACGTGTACCGTTTCGCATTCATACAAAGGTGTAATTGAGAAAGTGTTAGCAGTTCCATTATGTTTTCGACATAAATATGTAAACATAGATATACAGAACAGCTACTATTTTCGCGATTAATTTATATTGAAAGTGGTTCGTAATGATGAATTTAATTCCTTTTTCCAGGTTGGGGGTGATTTTGATTACACAAATCAGGTTTCATCATCAAACATCAGACGCTCATATATTTATGAGCTGCTGCTGCTTTTTGCTCTAATTTTAGTCAAAAAATTAGAGTTATAAAGAGTCTTGATACTTTCTACCAAATCTTGAAGGGCAATGGTAAGTATTTCAATCACTAAATTGATAGAATTTTTCATCAAAATTTTTCAACAGTGAAGTCTTATACTGAAGGTGTTTTTGTTCAAAATAAGGTCCCAAGAAACTTTTAGGTTTTTTAAGCCCGGTTTGTCTAAAGCAAATATTCTTAAGCTCTTTTGGTATTATACTGTTTCACTTCGAATATTTACTGAGCAGTGTCTGTGCCTTCTGGTTTTAACAAAAAGTCTAGGTTCTTTTCCGTTAGAGTTTTAGCAAGATTTTATTAGTATCATTACATGTATCGATACAGTATCACAAAAAATCGAAAAGTTTGGCCTTTCTACTGCTATTATATGACTTACAATATAACCAGCTACTCATTATTGAAATTAAATAATAATATAACAAGAGTGCCCAGAAAAGAGCGCCTTGTGAAAATATTGTGAATATTTTCTCAGAAAATACTCGCTTCGTTTTGCGTACTCTCTGCTAATGTAATATGCCTAAATGTAATAAATTACATGTGCGAATATGAATTATTACTAATAATTCATATTCGCACATGACTTCTAGGCAGGTCGTTACTTCCAAAGCTATCTAAGCTGTCATTTGCAACCTTAAGTTATGATTCAACATGTTATTACAGTGGCACAGAACGGGTGCGTACCATTTGACATAATAACAAAAGTTCTAACGATCACATGACCTAATTTCATTTAATGTAATTTTTATTTAGTATAACGATGAAATGAGATAATGAATTATTGATATAATTTCAGTTTACCTAATTTTATATGGTTTAATAAATATTTTCTATAATGCACATTTGAACTTATATTCAGTTAGTATATTATTTAGTTTTATTCAAATTCTGGGCACCCCGAAGTTCGGTTAGTTAGGTTCCTGTAAATCCTGCAGACAGAAATAGGAGCCCCGCGCAGCGGGGCTCCGTCGATCTGCTGACGGAAACCCTAACCCTAGACGGTCGACGTCAGGGGCACCCCGAGGTTCGGTTAGTTGGTAAAAGAACAATATACTAATTGAAAATTATATGAGATGAACGTTATTTCAAGTAATAATATATTATCTGTTATTATGGCTTATATTACACACCCGCACAGAACAAATATTGAGCATGACATAACATGAAATACAAATGCACACACATATTGGAAATGAAATTGAAAGTATACAGGTAAATATCCCGTTTCTAGTGTTAATGATAATGTTAGTGACCATGACAGTTTAAAAACTGCAATTGTTTGTTTGTTTGATTGCTAGTGTTTTATAGGTCAATCATTTTTGTAATGTACAATAAGATTGTTTCTGATGTTGACCGAAGCACAATATGTATGCTGCAGTACTGTACAAAATATGGATAATTATGTTTGTATAATATTTTCGTCTTGCATCAGTGAGTATAATACTTTTAATCTTGCAGTTTATCAGTCTATATTTTAAAATTGGTATTTCTGGAGTACTACCCGATTTATGGAGCAGGGTGCATACAGAAAGATGTTAATATAAATAAGGTCCGAGCTGTGTCTCGCCAAATTGCATACAAAACTTCAAAGGTCCATTCATCCGTAACTTCCGAGAAACTACCTACATCAAAGCCGCATAGGTAATCCTTGATCAATGAAATCACAACCATCCCAGCGTATACTCAGTCTGAAATCCAAGAAAAACGTACCAAAAAAGGGAAAAAGTATTTCTACAATCACTATAAACGCTGAAACAACTCGACGCCCGTCTCCCGGCAACGGTTGCCGGGGCTTCGCAAAATGCCAGCGCGGTCGGCGCGGCGGCGCGGCGCCCCAGGCCGGCAGCGCGACTGCGCGCATCGCCTGTCAGTGCAATTGACA
Source organism: Eurois occulta (assembly GCA_950022335.1). Taxonomy (NCBI): domain Eukaryota; kingdom Metazoa; phylum Arthropoda; class Insecta; order Lepidoptera; family Noctuidae; genus Eurois; species Eurois occulta. Next base: position 18,330,384 of record OX465485.1, on the reverse strand, counting down.
ATTGTTTTTGTGTTTTCTTTAAGTGTATTTTATAGTTTATTTTAGTTATTTATTATACGTGTGATAGTTGGTAAGTTAGTTATTTTATGTCCAACGTCGGCTGTAGCGACGCCGGAATAATTAGTGCCAGTCAACCTGTCACATCACTGGATGTACAACTGGTAAGATGCCCTCACTGTTCCCAGGCTCGTTTTTTTAAAGGTGAACGGGGGCTCAAGATACACTATGGCAAGGTCCACAAACCTCATAGTGTACCTTTGTGCCCTCCAACCACATCCCCGACATCAACCCCATTTGAAACAAATTTGTGGAAAACATTGTCCAAATTCAAAAATTCCACCCCTGTCCTTAAAAGAGTTCCCCGTGGCGCGAGACACTCTGTTGCGCTGAGTTTAGCGCGCTGTGTCCGTCTCGCGACCCAGGAGAACTCGCTACGTGCCTGGGAGCAGTTACTCACCTTCCCTTACAGGATTCTGCATGTCCAAAAAAATTTGGCAACTCAAAAATCTTTAACAAACCAAATTAAAGAAAACTGCAACAATTCGGCCCGTATTTTAGATTCCAAATTACCTTTTTTTAATAAACAGAAAGGCATTTGTGATCATGTAGAATCCAAGTTAAGTGACGGTGACATTAGGGGGGCAGCCAGAATACTGTTCAGCAGTGATGTGGTGGCGCCTTATTCTCCAGAGACTCTTTCAGCTCTGGAGAGTAAACATCCATCGCCTGCGGATGGTCTCACCTTCCCCGACCCACCCGCCCACCCCGACCCCCTCGTTCAGGATTCACCTTTTTTAAAAATTACAGCCCCGCAGTTGATCGCAGCCGTGAGCTCTTTCCGGAGTGGTTCTGCTGGCGGCCTCGACGGCCTGACTCCACAACATTTGAAAGATTTGTTGAGTTCAGGCGCCGGGGAAGCTGGTGAGTCGCTCTTGAAGGAGCTCGCGGTTCTGATCAACTTAATGCTCTCCGGCGGTGTGAATGATGCCGTCGTCGATGTCTTGTATGGGGCTAACCTGTGTGCCCTGCGCAAGAAGGACGGCGGCATTCGTCCCATTGCCGTCGTCGGTTGCACCTACAGGCGTATGGCAGCCAAAATATGTTGCAAGTTTTATAGTGAAACACTTGCAACTAAGTTCCAGCCCCTTCAACTTGGTTTTGGTTCCAGAGGGGGCTGTGAGGCTGCCGTACATGCCTTATCCTCTTTTTTAAATTCCAAAAAAGGTGAGGTTATCCTCAAGGTTGACGTTAAAAACGCTTTTAACTCCGTGAACAGGGACACTTTGTTGGCTGAAGTCAAAAAAGTATTACCCGAAATTTATGGTTTTATGTGGCAATGTTATAGACACCCTTCAAAATTACTATACAAGGACAACGTTTTAGAATCTGCAGTTGGTTGCCAACAAGGTGACCCTCTCGGGCCTGTCATTTTCAGTTTGGCTATTCATCCCATAATTCAACAATTAAATTCAAAATTTAACGTGTGGTATTTAGATGATGGAACTCTAGGAGGTGATGTTGACACCGTTTTGGATGACCTACAACTCCTCAAACATCAATTTAAATCTATTGGCCTAGACCTTAACCCATCAAAGTGCGAAATTTACCTCACTGACATTACAGACAGACAATCGACTATAGATAAATTTAATGCAATAGCCCCTCAAATCAAAATTTTAGAAAAAAGTTCCCTGCACCTCCTAGGTTCCCCTATTTTAGAAGAAAGTTTTTCATCTTTCATCGATCACAAAATCAATCATTTTAATGACATTTCGGATAGACTCTCCAAAATTAATTTACATTCGGCATTCACCCTGATCAGATATTGCTGTTTTGGTCCAAATTTTATGTATTTTCTCCGTTGTTCTCCTCTTTGGATGAAACCACAACTTTTGGACAAAATTGACCAAATTATTCGCAACACATTAACATCCATTCTTAATGTGGCCCTGGACGACCGAGCGTGGCTGCAAGCCACCCTACCAATTCGTTTTGGTGGCCTCGGCGTCCGCAAAATTTCTAGTATAAGCTTACCGGCGTTCCTGTCCTCTGTCCACAGCACTGAAAAGCTAACCAGGAAAATTTTAGCTCTCTCCCTGGTTGACTCGGAAGTGCCGTGCTTGACCGACGCAGAAGTCGCCTGGAAAGTGACTTGCCCGGATACGGATCGGCCCGAGAACCCGTTTTCCCAGAGACAGTGGGATGAGCCGCTCTGCAGGTTGGTACGGAATCAACTTATTAATACGTCTACCAATACTGCTGAGCGTGCCCGCCTACTGGCTGTGGGTGAATGGGAGTCGGGCCTCTGGCTTCAGGCACTACCGTCACCTAATATAGGCACTATGTTAGGTGACACTACCTTCCGGCTCGCTACGTGTTTGCGATTGGGCGCTCCTTGTGGGGCTCCACATCGCTGTCAATGTGGTGAAGCAGTCGACTGCCTCGGACACCATGGCCTTTCATGCAGTAAGAGTGCAGGTCGGATTGCGCGGCACGCTAGCATTAATGATCTCATCCGTCGTGCTCTTGCCACCGCCGGGGTGCCAGCTGTCTTAGAACCCAATGGCTTGGCACGCGTCGATGGGAAGAGACCAGATGGTATGACCATAATGCCATGGAAGTTGGGTAGGCCTTTGGTGTGGGACGCAACTTGCGTCGACACCCTTGCGCCATCCCATCTTCCTAGCACAGTGGGCTGCGCTGGGGCGGCTGCTGCAGGTGCTGAAAACCTCAAACGGCGCAAATACAATAATTTAATTGGTAATTATGTGTTTGAGCCGTTTGGGGTTGAAACACTAGGGCCATGGGGTCCGAGTGCCCACCTAGTTTTTCGGGAAATCGCCAAGCGGTTGGTCGACTCTTCACGTGACCAGAGGGCGGGCCTATTTTTTGGCCAAAGAATCAGCATTGCCATCCAACGTGGTAATGCTGCCAGCCTTCTGGGCACTTTTCCTGTTGACAGCGATGCGGACGAATTTTTGGATGCCCTGTAACCCTTTTATACTTGTACATATTTAGTTCTATTATAGTTTTGTAGTTTGTAAATCTTTAATATTTTGATTAAATAAGTATTACTAAAATTACTCCGTCTAGACTAACATTAGCATTTTGTGAAATAAAATAATATTAAAGAACATACGTTAGTCGTGTGCATCAGAAAACTAGCAACTAACATTATTTCCACTTACAACAACATTCTTGAATTTTACTAAAAGAAGTTGTCTGGCGCAGATGCTTTAGGTAGTAAGAAAATTGCGTAGTTTATGGAAACAATTTACAATTTCACATTAAACATTTTCGAGCTCATAATGTATGAAATATTAACTTTCATGTGTCTTCCACTTACCAACAAAAATGTGTTATTTACGCCGTAACATCTCGTACAGTATTTGGTTTCTGATACGATATATTCGAATGAACGGATATAGGTAGGTTATATAAGGTGGGTACAGCTAAATTGGGATTCCATTAATCGGGCAGCCTTGACCTGATTCGTAACTATCGAAATATCTGTAGTAGGAGCAACAAACAGTTAAATATAATTAATCCTATACTCAAAGAACATAATAGTAGTTATCTAACCAAGCAACGGCCTTCAAACATAATATGTGTGAAGGTATAATGATTTCCAAATGACATGTTTTCTTTTAACAACCAAGCGGTTTGTGACGTCATCAAAATCGTAATCATAATATGACGACCTTTCCTCTTCTAAAAGGTGGAGAAAAAAAATTACAAGTATATTAATAGTAAAATGCCAAAACTTACTTCGCACACTACTTTATCAGTACTCTGCGCGTTATACGCCGAGATAAAGGTCAGATCCTTGGCTTCAATCCTCCACAACACCGACGCTAGCTTCTGCTCATATCTATAGTGACGGGCTAGTAATGCCGCAGCCAAGATGGCCGCTGCAGCAACTGCTGCCGCTGCAGATAAGACCCCAGGATCGTGAGGTAATGAGCACTTGATGCCGTCGAAGCCGCAGTCTGGTTCGGCGACTGGTGGACTTCCTCCGATCCAGGCTATGTTGTTTGCTCCTACTAGTTCCTGTGAACAAAAGTTATGTTTTAGTTACTAGGTTAAATATGTTGTTGCTTTCCATAGCCTTAAATAGATATATTTCAATTTAGGTTAAACCTTAATTACGTCAATTAGCCACATAATAAATGGATGCTATAGGTTGACTTTTTTTTTCAGTAACCCTTATAGTTTCGCCATATCCGTTTGTCTGTTTGTCCGCAGCTTAGCTCAAAAAGTCTAAGTACTAGATAGTAGTTGTAGCTGTAGTTTGTGAGTTTGTTCCAATAAACTTTCGATTAAGGGATTCGTTTGTGAAATATTAAGCTTTAAAGTGCAAATTTTTGTTAGACTCAAGTGTCCCCCCCATCTAACGGCATGGGTATGTAAAAAAATTCACAGTGATAGTATATAACCAAGTTAAAAGGAAAACTATCACAGTTAAGTAAACTTTACATTTTTAATAATCGACCAACTTATAAAATGTACTTGGATAACATATTTTCTTAAACATAATTTATGAGCAGCACAGGATTTTCAACTGCAAATGTAAGTTTGTTTTTATTATTACGATAAAAATCATCGTTTGGAGAAAAATCGGACCATAGGAAGTGGATTATTAACGCTGTAAGACTACAGAACCCTACATTGTGCGTGGCCCGACACGCACTTGGCCGGTTTTAGCTTTTTCTATGACTTTCGGAAAATCATAACTTTTTTTTAGTTTTACCATACATGTTGATCGGCTGATTTCGTCAGTTCCTATAGAAAGTTCATTTTTTTTTTGTGAATTACTAGATCTCGTAGAACAAAACTTGTTCAGTATCATGTTCCAATTGACCACACGGGAGTCTTACGTTCATTATTATCAGTGATCGGATAATCGGGCCCTAATATACCTAAACTTCTTCCCCTGAAAGAATAATATGGACATTCCTTTCTGAATAATAAGTAATCCCGGGTTCCCGGGATTGAACAATTTTGTAAAAACAACTATAACAAAATTAATTAAATTAAAGCAGTGCTTATTTTGATTTAGTATCTTTATTTTATTAAAAACAAACCAGTTCCATTAGAATCGGCTTTTTAAATTTAAAAAAAATTACAATGAGAGTTCACAACGAGTTCTAACTATATTTTGTATGAGGGCCATTTTTAGCAATCTCAGGAATTTCGAATGATTCCGGGATCCGGGATTCTGAAAAGCATGTCCGTATTATACTTACGTGGGGATAAAAGTGAAGTTTAGGTATATTAGCGCCGGATTATCCGATAACTGATTATGATACAGCTTGTATATCATCGACATAATAAAAGTTTACCAACTGTGTTTTCCTACTGATCGATTAAAGGCTATTTATTTTCAAAACATGATCCCAATTCTGATGTAGTCCTGTGAAGTAAACAAGCGGCTCAAGAATAATAGGATTTGTGTGGAAATTCCTTGTAAACTTCCATTTGATGGTAAGCCGTTAAAATTAAATAACCTTCTGTATAATATGGATTTTTTTTATTTATTATCTCCGGTTATAATGATATTTTTGTCGGGAGCAAAATCTATTTGATGCAGTGGTTTATCCGAAAAATAATCGTTACTATAAGACATTTAAGTAAATATTGTACAACTTGGAAAGTGTACCTGTTACGACTTAAGATGGGTGGGAAAATAAACTTAAGATTAGTTAGCTAAACTGCAAATAGGGCTAAACAGTTAATAAGTAAGTATTCGATATCTGATTATCATAGGGTGCATTCAGCTCCTTATTTTGAATCATATTCCACCGGATTTTATCTCAGGATTTTATTTTCAGTTGTTTTTCCTTTATTTCAATGTAAAATTACATTATCTGTACGCACTACGCAGCACTCTATTAACGCAAAGAATACGACTAAAATCTAAAAACCAACAATTAATTTTGAGTCAATGGATATTGATTCTAACGAACGACGCGACGCGTGAAATCAGCTGTTTACTTCCTGCAGACCTACAGAGTTCATCGAACTCGTCGTCGCGCTTGCTGTTCGTTACGTGCGTTTTGCCACGTTACCGATACATTGCGTATGAATAAAAACAAATCTAATTTATTGGATTCCCATAACGTTCCTGAAATAATTTATTGTACCGGTCGTCTAATATATGTATATAGGTCTGGTATTGTTAAGAAGAACGGAAGTTTTAAGTAGTATTAGGAAGAAATGAGGTTTTACGTAGCACATGTTAGTTCTATGGCTAGAAGAGACAACTGAGAATTGTCGCTGGTTGTGGGAGACTTGTTCGGAATTTCGCTCTAAAGTCTGTAAGATTTATAATTTCTTGTTTTGTGTACTTACTCCCCATTTTTTCTAAACAATTACGTGTTAATTGAATTCGTTATGATTTGTGGCAGTTTAGGTTATTTTCAGTGATTGATATTTTGTTCCAAGTTAGAATAAACGGTTGTATTCATTATTTTGTGTACCTTGTTATCTGTTTTAAACATTTCCGATTCTGTTTGCTAAATGTATGACATACTGAATTCACCCCATCAGTCTGCGGAGGGCTGTCCATTACACCCTGTATAATTACATCAAACTTAGTTGTAATTTTAAAATTATTTTCACTACCATCTTTACCCGTAAAATATTGACATAAATATAGCAGGGAAATCTAAATCATGATGAGAAATACTAATTCACTTGTAAGTACTATATTTTCATCACTTATGCAACCTTCTTTTGGTCCAGTAAACATGTTTTCTGCAAGCGTCTTTAGCCATTCAGATACTTTGTACCGAAATAGTCACAAATATCCTTGAAAGCGACCAAAGCGGGAAATATTGAGAAATTGGTCAGTTAAGCATTACCTATATTTACGTAGGCTGTTGGCTCCTCTTTCGACTGAAGAATTAATTATATTTAGAGGAACTAGCGAAAATAAAACATCGTCGAGTCGACAGCACATTCTTGTTAATCATCAGCATCACCATGTAGTACGAAAGTTTAATAGAAAAAGGTGCCAGCTTTACATAACTTTTTTATAACTAACTAGCGACCCGCCCCGGCTTCGCACGGGTGCATGTATTATAATAAACCGCATCAAAATCCGTTGCGTAGTTTTAAAGATTTAAGCATACATAGGTATATAGGAACAGAGAAAGCGACTTTGTTTTATACTATGTAGTGACATTCAATGATGTTGTGCAACTGCTTCGTTGATCAAGTGGCCGCAAGACCGATTGCTAAGCAACAGGTCTTGGGTTCGATTCTCAAGTCGGGCAGTGGTATTGTGTTTTTCATCAGGAATACCTCAGTATCAGCCACGGAGCCCGGATTTGTGCCCGGTTGATAGGCTCGCCCTTATTACATGGGACTTAAATGTAAAGTGCGACATGTGTGTGTACTATTAGGCATACCTTTGCCTAACCCTTTGGATATGACAGGCGTGATGTTATGTTATGATAGTGAGTGACCAAACTTACATTTGATTATTATCTTTCCTGATTGTAAGCAGTGATACAGAAACGATGGAGCACTAAAGTCTAAATTTTTTTAAAGGAAATGTATCTAAATGTACCAGTGCAATTACCAAAGTACCTATCAAGGAACTTTGTATATTAATCAATTAATTTCCAAATTTTCAAGCTCAATATTAAGTTCTGCTCTGAGAACTTGAACCTGACAAGTATGTATTTACTTAACAACAGCTGCCAAAGTTAATTAGTTCCTGATACAGACCGGTAACTGCGTAGGTGACTTAGAAATTCTATCGAGCGAAGTAAGGAAAGTTATCGCAATCCATTTCGACAAACTTGTTGAAATTAATGGCTATAGCGAACTTTAATTTAATTGAAGTACATTTCATTTGCCATTAGTGCTTCTGGTGATCTTCGTCTGTCTAAAATCATATATAACTTCCTTTAGTTTGGAAGTCTGATATTACCCCTCGGGGACGTGCTGCCGGGATAAAGAGTTAGAGAAACCGGTTATAAACAGAAAGAGCGATGGACAAACAGAGTTACTTTCGCGTTTGTAATATTAAAATACTGATGGCCATCCATCCAAAATTGTATCATTATCATCATCTGTATTTTCCCAACTATGTTGGGGTTGGCTTCCAGTCTAACCGGATACAATAATGTTAAAATGTTAAAAAAGAATGAAAAAAAAAATGAATGTAAAAAAAATTAAAATGATGAAAAAATAAATAATGATATGATGATTGAGGTAATGAATGAATGATTGAATATAAGTTTTTAAACTGTCATGGTCACTAACATTATAATTAACACTAGAAACGGGATATAAACAAACAGTGTACATGGTAAATATTCCGTTTCTAGTGTTAATTAGAATGATATAATGTTAGTGACCATGACAGTTTAAAAACTTATAATCGGATACAGTTGAATTGTACCAGTATTTTACATGGAGTGACTGCATATCTGATGTCCACAACCCAGTTAGTACTGGGTTATACCTCTAGGTAGGACTGGTTGTGAGACTTTCGGGCCACTGACAACCTGTTACGACTGTTTAACATCTACAAATGACAGCCGGGACCAACGGCTTAACGTGCTTTCCGAGGTACGGAGGAAACTCGGTATGTAATTGGTGGTCAGCCATCCACGGACCAACCTAATCAATCGCGGCTTAACCTAAAGATCGACCCAACCGGCTGTTTTTATTTAGCCACCAGTCCAAAATTGTATTACATAGTTAATTGCTCAGATCTCTAATGATTTGATGTATGCAAAGTGTTCTAATTACCAGGCAAATTGCTTCAGCTGAACTGGTGTCAGAGCGGCCATTAAAAATCTGTATTTCAGAGTGGTGCCCTGCGACCGTTTAGTGTTGTACATAGTTACGTACCGACTTACAAAATTGACTCTTCTGTTAAGGATGATAAGTATACTAATCTTATCACGACATAAAGGTCACAGGTAGTACTCAGTTTTGATATTAATATAAGTAATATAACATAATATCACGCTTGTAATCCCAGAAGGGTTAGGTAAAGGTGTACCTAATACTACACCACATTTCGCTAGTTATGTTTATTTATTTATTTATTTATTTATTGACACACCAACGACTTATTCACTAAATCATAACATTAAATATATTCTATTTTAACAGCTTTGTGGTGAATTCGTCACTTATAGGTGTGCACAGCACTTGTATAATCAATTATAAAAATTAAAATGGAAATATATGATAATATTGATAATAACAAAATTAAAATTAAAAAAATTACATTGAATTTAAAATGTCAGGTAGTTAAATTAAATTACAGTATATTCGACAATTTAAAAACCATCAATTAAATTGGAATAGAAAAACAATTATGAATTAAAACTATAAAAATAACAAATAAATTAGGACATAAGTATTACATTAATTAAATTAAATTAAATTGTACAGTATTAAATATATTGAATGGAGTCACACAAATACACATACACAAATTAACATTTTGTATAAGAGGAATAAACAAACAAATCGATCAAGAACTGAGGACGCATCGTCTGAATTCGCTCAGACTGTTCGAAAATATATCCAAGTCATTAGTACGCGTGCTCAACTTATTGTAGCTAGACAAAAACCGGTATAAAGGAGCTGAACGACCAAGATTAGTTCTAGTTTTAGGCATTTGAAATGTTTCTGTTTTAAAATTGGATCTGTATGAGGTACGACGGGACACATTCAAACTGATCTCCGAAACCAACTCCGGTACATTCGCCAAATTGTGGAGGGTCTTATAGAGGAAAATTAAATCTGAGCAACTTCTTCGTTGCTCCAAGGAGCTCATCTTGAAATGACAGAGCCTTTGAGGGTAATTAGCTTCGCGATCACAAGTCTGTGATCTGTAGCGGAGGTATCTCGTAAACTTTTTTTGGATGGCCTCTATTCTGTCGATGTGGACACGATACACGGGATTCCATACAGGAGATGCATATTCCAGTATACTCCTCACCAGAGAGTTATAGAGAACCTTTAGGGTGCCACATGACCGGAATTCCTTGCAAGTTCTTTTTACGAATCCCGACATTTTATTTGCTTTGGCTACAATAGCGTCAAAGTGATTTGTAAAGGATAGTTGACTATCAAGTTGGACTCCCAAATCACGAATGGTATTGACTTTCTGAAGAGTTATGCCGTTTAAGTGATATGCTGAAGGCTGAATCAACTTTTTCCGTGTAAATGTTATATGATAACACTTTACGGCATTGAGAGTCATCATGTTACTGTGACACCACTCATGAAGTGCGTCCAAATCTTTCTGAAGCAAAGCAATGTCGGTACTTGATTTAATTTCCTTGTATAGTTTTAGGTCATCCGCGAACATAGAGCATTTTGAGCTTTTAATGGAGTGAATGATGTCGTTCACAAATACCAGGAAAAGAATAGGGCCAAGATGCGATCCCTGTGGCACCCCAGATGTTGAGTAATAAAGGGGTGACTGATAACCCTTTATAATAACTCTCTGTTGTCGTTCTGAGAGATATGATTCGAACCAGCGCAGCAAATGACCATGCATACCATAGTTCTCAAGTTTTTGAAGTAGAAGCACATGATTAACTTTGTCGAACGCGCTACTGAAGTCAGTGTAAATTGAGTCCACTTGCACACCGGAGTCTACGGATCTGCTGACATCATTAATGTAGTGAACTAAGTTGGTGGTAGTGGATTTATTGGTACAGAAACCGTGCTGTTCCGTAGCCAATTGAGTTTTAATGAGCGAAGTTAATACAGGACAAACTAATGATTCGAACAGTTTCGAGAAAATTGAAAGAAGAGATATGGGCCGATAATTTTTAACATCATTAGGCTCCCCTTTTTTGAATATTGGAACTACGTGTGCGATTTTCCACCGCGTGGGAAACTTAGAAGACAAAAGGGACTTATTAAAAATAAGTTTGAGCGGTAATGATAAATATTTGGCACATTGCCTTATGAAATGCGGCGGTAGGCCGTCAGGCCCTGGACCTTTGCAGATATTTAGTTTTTTTAATTCTTTGAGTACGTCTCGCTCTGTGAAATGATGGCTTCCTAGCGCAAGCTGAGGGTACTCTTTTGACTTTGTTTGTACCGCGACTGTACCAGATGGGGATGCAAAGGTGGCAGAGAAGTGTGAGGCAAACAGTTTACTCACTTCTTCCCCAGAAGTTGCCACTTCCCCGCTCCAATACATCTCAGATGGAATGTCATTAGACTTGGCTTTTTTGGCCTTAACGAATGACCAAAATGCCTTCGGATTCAGTCTGATGTTATCTTCAGTGTTATTGATGTATGTGCTGTAGCACTTTTTGATCATGTTTTTAGAACGTTCCTCCAATATACGGTATTCATATTTGTCCCTGGGATTTTTGTATTTCTTAAAACGAACTCTTAATTTTTCCTTTTCGTTGAGGAGTCTGATCAAACAATTTGAAAACCATATAGGAAATTTGTTATTGCGTCTATTATGTCTAGGAACACATTCATCAACTATTTGGTTCAGTTGTGCGTAAAACGTGTCCACCATTAAGTATGTTTAAGACCCATGTAATAGAGGGCGAGCCTATTGCCATTAACCGTGCACAAATCTAGACTCCGTGGCTGCTACTGAGAAATTCTTGATGGAAAAACCCAATAACGCTTTGTCCGACCTGGGTATCGAACCCAGTACCTTCGTTAGACTAGTGGTCCTAGCAGTTGCGTTTGCGTCACGATTCCAAAATGTTGAGGATTAGGTCTGTTCCCGTTTATTTAAATGAAGCGCCCGTTATGGTTTTACATCTATATTGAAATATTGCTAAGTACAGAGTTTTTGGGTTACACCGCCATGGCCCGGCATGGCGTCTGTACTTGATGGTGGATGTAAGAGAAAAAGGGGAAAAGAGGCTAATGCTTTTATAGCTTCTTGAGAATGAACTTATGATGAACGAGTGAATGGAGATGCGCCAATCAGAGCGTGGCGGCCGGTGGACGTAATTTTCACCCTTCGCCACTGGTACCTACCAGTAGCAAAGGGTCCTCTTAGAAAGGGTTTTTCGAAATTCCAACCCTAAGAGGACAAAATGGGGTGCTGAGTTTTCTGTGAAACTTTCTATTCTAGGTGTCGATAGACTTGAAAGTCTACATACTCTACTTACAGTTTCTCCAAAATCATCCCACAATATAAAATCAAAGTCCTGACTGACTGACTGATATATCAACCACTGGTATTAATGACATGAAATTTGAAGGATGTATTCTTTGTTTTGAAATTGGGGTTGAATTCTCTGTGAAACTTAATATTCTCTGGGTCGGTTGACTTAAAACTTAATGTACACATCACTCTTCAATTAAAATTATGAGACACGTGTATCACAGTTTTTGATATAACACGATATAGTTTAGAAATATTTTTATTTTCATTTTTTAATTTACGACCCAAAAGTGGCTCCCATGGTTAAAATTAATTTATACGTCCGTCTTTGAATCAATGACTTACATAATTATGTGTACCAAATTTCAACTCCATCGGTCCGGTAGTTTCAGAGTAAATTGGCTGTGACAGACGGACAGGCAGACAGACAGACACGCGAGTGATCCTATAAGGGTTCCGTTTTTCCCTTTGAGGTGCGGAACCCTAAATACTAATATTACATATATATCTTACATGAACTATTTATTAATGCGAAAGTTTGGATGAATGGATGTTTGTTACTCAATCACGCCAGAACGGCTGATCAGATCTGGATGAAACTTGGCACAGAGATAGATTATAGTCTGATACAAATAGATATAGATTACTTATTATCCCAGAAGTAGGCAAGATCCCGTGGGCAATTCCCGAACTGCACGCGGGCGAAGCCGCGGGCAAAAGCTAGTGCTAATATATAGTCGTTTGTGGATAAACTAGTGACGAGTTCCAAATGCATGGCTCTAGTAGTAAAACAAACGAAAAGACAAATGCCTTAGTGAGTTTAGCACCTCTGCCCTTTCTGGATAATATGAAAACTGGCACCGCTTGCTGGGTCACTGGACCAGCTGTGATGATCGCTGCACTCGGTCGATCGCTGATTGCTGATCGCTGCACTCGGTCGATCATCTTCACAGCCAGCTATCGTCTTCAGCGCCCGGGAGGTAAGTTGCCCATGATAGGTGTCAATATCTTACCCCGATTACGTGTGCACGTCACACATTCGTGTACTATTTTTCTAGCGAGATTTCTGGCGTTTAACGGCCACCAACATTCACGCATGGTAGCTAATAGAAGTTGAGGCCCGGCATGTAATAATCGTACATGCTCGTGTTTAAACAAACAAATTGTAAATGGATGCTTACTACACAATAGGATCGGATGTTTCTTATCGTAGGTAAAATCAGAAGAATTACATAATCTTCCGCCTACCCGAATTATTTTATGTTCATCAATAAAAACATTTAGACTTGAAATTCAATTATATTGTTTACAACTTCGTTTGACAGGAGTTTGAGCGACTAAGTTATTTAAAACATCTGGGCCTGCAGTCTCGACATAGATAGCGATCTCATAACAACCGAATTCGGTCGCAAAGTCTTAACGACCCGGATTTAACAATATTTGGTAGTCTCGACACTCAAAGTTTGCGACTGTCATCGGTATTGTAACAATCTTTGTCGCTAACTTACCGATTTTCGCAATATACTTTGCGACCATTTTTGACAGCCCGCAAAGTGATTCGGTAGCATCGTAAGCTAATTTATTGGTGGTTTTTACGAGATTATTAACAAAAATTATGCCGGACGGGCTTATTACTCGAAAGTCTATTGTCTGTAGCGAAGTATGCTGTGCTTACGGCCTTATTATAAGGTCGTAAGCCGTACCTAACCTATAAATAGGTTCCGGACCTATGTGTGAATAGGCGTCGCTGATATTCATTTCATTGGTAGAAAGAGGATTCATTTAAATAAAAAAAACACAACTATAATCGATTCCTATATTCAACTTTATTAATATTAATCAGAATCATCTTATTCACTCACTCGCTCACTTATTTTTTAATCTAGTTATGTACTGTTTAAAAGTAAATGTATAACACATGTAATGAAAGTCGTATTTACTTAAGTATCTTTATTTGCATAAAATGTGAAGTAAAAAGGACATTACAGTCATGCAGAACACATTCCGTCATACTCATCATAATAAAATGGCATGAAAATTACAAATCACAATACATCAAATGACGGAATACCTGCAAGAGTCCTGAAGAGCTGTGCTCCTGAGTTATCTCCTGTCTTGACGCGCTTGTTTCGCCTTTCTCTAAAAACCGGAGTGGTGCCGGAGTCCTGGAAGCTTGCTAATGTGCAGCCAGTGCCCAAAAAGGGTAACCGTGCCGATCCTGCTGACTATAGACCAATCGCCATAACCTCCATACTGTGCAAAGTGATGGAAAGGGTACTGAACAATAAGCTGCTAACATACCTCGAAGACAATGAGCTCCTCAGTGACCACCAGTACGGCTTCCGTCGTGGTCGTTCAACTGGGGATCTTCTTGTGTATGTTACGCATTACTGGGGTGAGGCCATTGAGAAACACGGCGAAGCCCTTGCTGTATCGCTTGATATCTCAAAGGCCTTTGACAGGGTCTGGCACGCTAGTCTGTTGGCTAAGCTTCCTGCATTTGGCATCTCTGCTGACTTTTGCAACTGGATTTCCGACTTCCTGAGTGGCCGTTCGATCAGAGTGGTCATAGATGGCTGCTCTTCGGATCATAAGGCTATTGATGCCGGTGTTCCTCAGGGGTCTGTTCTTTCCGCAACTTTATTTCTGCTACACATCAACGACCTGCTACAGCTTGGTGCAATCGGGTACGCTGATGACAGCACAGTCGCGGAAAGATACCTGTCCAGTGCAAGAGCCAGCAGAGAGGAAACTGCTACTCATAGAGAGGCCATGGTGGAGCGAATGAATCTGACCCTAAATCTCGTTTCCAAGTGGGGCGACGACAATCTGGTCAGATTCAATGCTCTGAAAACACAGGCATGTCTTTTTACGGCTAAAAAGAGCCAGTTCCAGTTGTCTCCAGCTTTCCGAGGTACAGTTGTACCAGTCACCGACCGCCTACAGCTTTTGGGCATGGAGTTGACATCGGATCTCAACTTCGGCTCAACCATCGAGTCGAAAGCTCAGACCGCAGCTAAGAAGCTGGGCATCCTGAATAAGGTGAGGCGATACTTCACATCTGGACAGATTTTAAGTTTATATAAAGCACAGGTCCGTTCCTGTATGGAGTATTGCAGTCACTTGTGGGATGGTTCAGCAAAATACCAGCTCGCTGCACTTGATTCGGTGGAACGCAGAGCTAAAAGACTCATAGGCGATGAGACTTTGATAGCTTCGCTTCACAGCCTAGCTCATAGGCGTAATGTCGCCTGCTTGTCGGTCTTCTACAGACTGTACTTCGGAGAGTGTGCACAGGAGCTCCACGATTTGATTCCACCATCACCCTTTTACCACCGGACTAGCAGACGTACTGCGGCGTACCATCCACACTTGGTTGATATCCCGACTAGTCGCACTCGGCGCTTCTCCTCCACGTTTATCATGCGCACAGCCAAGGTGTGGAACTCTCTGCCGGCTTCTGTGTTCCCTCCCACATATAACCCGTCTGCCTTCAAAGCAAGAGTGAACAGGCATCTTCTGGGCACGCTCGTTTCATCATAGACCTCATCCATCGCTTTCCACCAGGCGTGATCGAGGTCAAGAGCAGGCCCATTTTGTAATAAAAAAAAAAAAAAAAAAAAAAAAAACATCATGGTCAACATTTTAAACAAGACTCAATAACTAATACACACATCAATTCACATCATCATAATAAGAAAAATAATACTGTCTACTTGAATATAGGTATCTACATACATACAATCATTATTACCAAAACATTTTACACATTTAATTCAACTGAACACGGCATAGATACAAATATCTGCATCAATAAAAACAATGATAAACACAAATACTTTCTTCAAACAAAATAAATTTATCAATATTTGAATTTCGTACAAAAAAATATTATAAATGATAGGATACTTTCTGAGGTAGAAATTAGGTAAATATTTAGATTCTGTGTACGGGTAATTCTACGAGTGACATGTTGGAGTTATATCTATTCTGAAAGAGTTTCATTTTACACTTAACAGGTTTGGATAATAAATTCATGAATGTAATAGATGGCTTCTTCTATTTCTTATAGTTATAAGGTTCTATGATTTGAAGATGGGTTGACAAGATTCAAACCTTTTTTTATTGAATAAGTATTTTGGAATTATCTTGCACACAAGCATTTCTTTTGTGCCATTTAAACTCGTGATAGCTCTGCTGTGTATCCCCTATAACTATAATATGGTAATATCAAATATTGGAACACAGCGAATACACACAATGGTATTGAAAAACTCTGATCAATATTACACACACTACACTATTTCACTCAGTTTGATTTTCTGCTTGTTCTTCGTCATTCCGTTACCGTAGTCCCCAGTCCCTCGGAGGTATTCTGTAAGTAGTGTGAACAGCTCACTACATGCTGCCTGCGATAGCTTTGGTACCTATGGTTCGACACATCACACGAAATCAGTGTGAAAATGAAAAATCCCTTGAATTTGCTTATTTCTGTATCTTGACGGAATAACTAGAGAATTGTTCACGGAGCTCCTATATGAATTTCAGCCATCTCTTCAAACACATCGAGTCACCGACCACGGGCGATTTTTCGAATTTCAGTATCATTTCGTAGCTACACATATGTGAATGTAGAAGTATATCCGGTGGGGTCACAGCTTTAGCCAGAAAGAGGTTAGCAGAGGAGGTACTGTACTCTTGGCTATCAATGAATAATGCTTGAGAAAATACAATTGAAATCAAACACAACAAATATTGGTTTCCAATGACAACAAATGAGACCAATTGACTTGACACTTGACAAGTTTGACACTTAAGTCAATGTTGCAAGGAGGCAAATTCTAATTTCCTTAAATATTTAATCATTTATTTCAATTCTTAAAAACGTTTTAGCTCTACTTACGAGTTTCTAAGAAATATAGTGCCTTCAAAATAAGGCTTGTATAGTCTCAGTTTAAGTTGCAAGAAAAACAATTATTTTTATTGACCCATGTTCTCCATTTTTCCCCATATTCAGGGAGATTTTGTAAAGCCAAAAAATTGTCTTTAAAAAAACTGAACTATGAATACAGTTTTCGCTAGCGTACCGACATTCATAAGTCAAGATAATATACGACTTTGCGCGCTATCTTGGATGTAGAGACTTGCGTTTGTCGCAAGCATCGTTACTGCAACCGATTTTTTTCGTTATTATTTAGCGATCTCAAGTTTGCGACAGTGTCGTTACTAATGTCGAGACTGCAGGCCCTGGAAAGAATTCCTTTGTACGAGTATAATTAACATTCTTTTCGTTCAACTCGTCAACTGATAAGAAACCGGTTTGTCGACTGGCTCTAATATAATAATAATCTAAGTACGTACGTAACTATCTATTCGCACAAGTCTAGTGAATGACGCGTACTCTTTTCGCGTAGCGGAGGTAGTTGTGTATAGTATCGCAACTGAGATTTCTAGGAGTACCCACAAACTTAATTATTTTTTAAACTACTAATGTAAAGTAATGATATCAGTAAATACGTCAGACAAACTGCGAATCCGAGTGTCGAATATTGGGTAAGCAGGTTTGTTTGAATTTGATCTCATGATTTTTTTTTTTTTTTTCTTTTCTTAAATTTATGATATGTATATAACGGATTTGAAGGGTTATCCCGCCACAATATTAATTGCAGTGACCTTTGGTCAGGCTGGAGAAGAACTTGACGAAACATTTTCTCCACGTCTGCACAAGCTACGTATATATATTTTCTGAATCGTAACAAAATCGAGATAATATTGTTTTGTAACGCGGGTCCCGGATACTGAATATCATTTAACGATTTATTCGAGCTAGTGATGGCACTAGCATCGAAGATAACGCGTAGTTTTGTAGCTGAACTACAAGTCTCTAACTTGGACATATGACCTAAATCATTGTATTCACGCATAAAGTTAGAATATAAAAGTTTAAGTTCTGGTGAACGATTAAGATTACTATACCAACGAAGCAGTCGATGATATAAGTGTACATTTAAATTATGATTACTAACAACATAATTCTCTTATCACCATAATTATTTCATTTCTTTCTAGTCATATTTGAGCGGAGGCTAATTTACCAGTGGCTGCTCTATTTTCAAGGCAGATGTGAGTGCCAACGGAGCTCGTGGCTAAATAAGAACAGCCGCTTGGGTCGATATTTAGGTTAAGCCGTGTTTACCTAGGTTGGTCCATGGATGGGTGACCACCCATTACATACCGAGTTTCCTCCGTGCCTCGGAAAAGATGTTAAGCCGTTGGTCCCGGCTGTCATTTGTAAATCTTTGGCAGTCGTTACAGGTTATTCAGTGTCCCGAAAGTCTGATAACCAGTCTTACCAAGGGGTATTGTATTACCTAGCACTAACTGGGTTGTGGAGGTCAGATAGGCAGTCGCTCCATGTAAAATACTGGTATTCAGATGCATCCGGTTAGACTGGAAGCCGACCCCAACATAGTTGGGAAAAGGCTAGGCAGATGATGATGATGTGAGTGCCAACGCCGGGAGGGGACGCCCTAGTAGGACATACACTGACCTTATTGGTGAGGTTCTTCGGAATGATCAGGTAGAAGTACTCGCAACCGGCGTGCGTGTATGACCAGATGTATGAACGTGGAAGAGGTAAAAGGAGAATGTAAGGATCGTAGCAGGTGGAGTTCTGTGATTTCTGCCTAACCCCACGGGAAAAACGATTGAGTTTAATGTATATGTAAGGCTTAAGACCTGAATTCGTTGCAGTTAGAAAAGCCTAAGTCTGACAACCTGTTAACAAACGGTATCGTGTTAAACTGTATCTAGAAGTCAGATGGATGGTCAGATATTGTATATGCGAAAGTAAGTTTGTTTGTTTGTTTGTTCCCTCTCACGTCTAAACGATTGAACTGATATTCCTGAAATTTTGCTTACGTTGTCAGGTGTACAGAAACGGACATAGGGTAGCTTTCATCCCGAAAAAGAGTACTGTTCCTGAGGAAACAATAATAACGTTCTTATGATAATTTAATAGACGGCGCTACGTGCCTTTCGAATCATTATTGTATTATATTATTACAAGCAGAGAACCCGAATTGTAAATTCTAAATTAACGCGAGCGAAGCCGCGGGTGAAATTCACAAAAGTTAGTGTAAAATACTTTAGATGTGGTTAGATGGGAACCCTTTAAAATAGGTTGATTCAAGATTTTTGCTAATTCCTAACAACATTGCAGGTGACTAACTGGTAGAAAATCCGAAGAATTGACATATCGGAAGGTGGCGACGGGTCGGGCGCTCCAACCCCCTGGAACTCCAGAATCGGCGACCAGCCCGATGACTGTGAAGTTACCCTCGGCATCGCCTGCGCTGTCCATGTTTACCTGGGGAATAAAACACATTTTCTTATATGAATAAAAATGTATAGGTCCAAAGAGAGATGGCGACACGAATTACGAATTATAAACTCTTTTTGAACCAGTTATTATAGTCTGATTAAGCCTATAATATGGGTTAACCTTTTATTCTAAGATTTTTCACGAGTCCTAAAAATTAACCCGATTAAAACCCCTATACGGGTAACCTTTTCGTTTCCAGAATAAAATAGTCATTCAAAAGAAGGGCATTGCCCTGCACTGGAGTACAAAAGGTTCATGAGAATACATTTTTACAAATTATCCTATTTTGATTGATAAAAAGAAGCGGCTCGAAGGACCAATGTTCGACTTGCTCGTTGGTGATAAATGAAAGTGGACTGTATTTAAAATTAATAGGCCTCGGTTTATTGCCGTTCTAAATTTCAACATTATAAAAGTCCCGGACAAACATAAGATCTATTAAAGGTTCGGGAACGGCGGACACTCGCCTTTTCAGAGCCCACCGCGACGGACGATACTCTCGAACCATTTAGACCTTTAATAGATCTTATGTTTGTCCGGGACTATTATAATGTTGAAATTTAGAACGGCAATAAACCGAGGCCTATTAATTTTAAATACAGTCCACTTTCATTTATCACCAACGAGCAAGTCGAACATTGGTCGTCCGCGTGTATGTTGGGAGCGATTCCCAACAAAAACACAATTACAAAATTATGATTTCAACGAAGTCATAATCAAAAATTTTTTTTTCGGTTAGTAACTAAACCGAAATATCCTTGGAGAAAAATGTAAGTGACTTTATTATGGAAACAAAGTCGAGTAGAAGGATTTTATCTTCAATATTTGCGAATAACTCGAGATGAATATTTGCGACCGCGAATAAAATTCAATTGAAACGCCTCTTTGTTCTAGCTTAAAATAACAACGCGCTTTCTATCGTTTCCTTTTACTCACAACGACCAATCAAGCTATGCAAAACAATTGAAACTTACAATGAGAGATCCGCTTACAATAGTGTAAACGGATCTCTCATTGTAAGGGAAATCTAGATTTTATTTAGTTTTATGTATTTCTGAGTATATGGTACATACATTAAGATCTTAATATTAAACAGTTTCACTTATACTACCGTTGCCGGTGTAGAAATATTAAAATTATCTTGCAAATTTCGATAATAAGTGGCCGAGTTAAATCAACTAATTATAAATTAGTTGAGATGAAAATAGGTAATTTTTATACAATTTCAACTTTATAAGCACTATTTTTTTATATTTATTATTTATGAATGAATTTTATAATTTTACTAAGTAATTATCTAATGTATCTAAGGTACTTCTACAAGTGTACCGTGCTTTTATATCGCTCCTAAGTAATAAATAGTTTTTATACAGTTTTAAGTTGTTCTCGGTTCAGTGTTGGTGATAAATTTGTTTTTGGACATACGGACTAACTGTGAGTGGAAGAAATTATACAAAAAACATCACAAATAAGACTTATCATAAGAAATAATAAGTGAACTTTTTGTAAATATACCCAACCACACACCGAATATACAGCCCTTGACGCAAACGCGTAAGCGACGCCGTCTATCGCGCACTTAAGACCTTTTGGTCGCGAACTCAGAATCTGTGTGGGCCTTTATTGGTGTGCACTTTTCGGTGTGGGCATTTTATAGTGTGCACTTTCAGTTAAACAAAAAAAAAACTTTTTTTTTTCTTAATTAACATGTCCGAATCAGAATCTTCACCTTCTAAAGAAAACTCTGAAAGCACTGTGTCCCCCACCAGACCAGGAGAAAATGTAACCTCGCGTGCCAAAAAAAGAGTGGCCCTGTCGTCACCACAGATTAGCAATTCTAGTATCTTGACTAAGACTGATGTACAAGACATAGTAGAGACAGTAATAAAAACTGCGATGACTGACATGCTTGCGCAATTAAATGCTAATATGAACTCAGAGCTTAAACCAATCAGGGAAGAGTTGAAGGAAGTAAACGAGGCTATGTCTTTCATGAACAGTCAATATGAAACTGCTATTTTGGAAGCCAAAAAATCTGCACAAACAATAAAGGATCTTGAAACCAAAAATGAACTAATGTCCAACACCATTGTAAAACTCACAAATCGAGTAAGTCAGATGGAACAACATGCTAGATCCAGCAATATTGAGATTCAATGCGTTCCAGAGAAAAGAACAGAGAATGTCATCAGTCTGACAAAACAGCTGGGGTCGGTCATAGGCTGCGAAATTACAGATAATGATATTTTAAGCTGCACACGAATTGCCAAAGTGAACCGTGACTCTCCGAGGCCTCGATCAATCGTCACTCAGTTCAGCTCCCCAAGACTCCGTGATCAATTTTTGGCAGCTTCGATCGACTTCAACAAGAAAAACAGTCAGGACAAACTGAACTCCTGTCATATTGGATTGGCGGGACCTAAGAAACCTATCTACGTAATGGAACATCTGTCGGCAACCAACAAGGAAATCCACGCCGCAGCCAGAACCAAAGCTAGAGAATTAGGATTCCAATTTGTGTGGATCAGAAGCGGTCGTATTTTAATGCGTAAAAACGTTACATCGGAATATGTAGTGATAAAAGATCTAGCAACTTTAGATAAGTTGAAATAAGTTTAACTTTGTAGAAGCTTTTTATGCATGTCAATTGTATTGCACAAATAAAATTCAACTTGTTTAATATTGAGATTTACTATCAAAATGTAAGAGGGCTGCGGACGAAAACGCACGATTTTTTATGTAAAATAGCAACTTGTAGCTACGATATTCTAATTCTGACAGAAACTTGGCTTAATAATAGTATATGCAATAAAGAACTGTTTGATGGTAGGTACTTGGTCTATAGAAGAGACAGGGAAAGCTCGGGCTACCACTGGGATAGGGATGGCGGAGGTGTCTTGATCGCAGTATCTAAAAAACTAGTTTCAAAAAGATTACTGCATAGACAAAGTAATTGTGAGGATCTATGGGTGTCTGTAGAAATACCGTGCGAGCGCTCGGGGCAACTCCGCCGTCTTGATATTTGTGCAGTCTACCTGCCACCACCAGTCTCTAAATCAATGTTGGAACATTTTATTGGTAATTGTAATTCTTACCAGGACAACCATAATGCGTACACATGCATCGTGGGAGATTTTAACTTGAAAACTATAAACTGGAATGACCTAAACAATCCTCTCAAAAGTCAGCACATTAGTAGTCTCGATCAACTTCTTATTGATTTTACATCAGGTAATAATCTCCGACAATGCAATAATGTTACCAACAAAAACAGTAGACTACTGGATGTTGTATTGGTGGACGTTCCAGGTTGTTGCGTTAGTGAAGCGGATCCTTTAAGTGTTATAGACCCTCACCATCCTCCATTAGATATACAAGTAACATTGACAGAGTCACTAAAACTTAAATCTAATAGCATTGAAAAAAGAAACTTTCATAGGGCCGACTATGAAGCAATAAACAAGCATTTAAAGGATAAGGACTGGGAAGAGTGTCTGGGATGTTGCAGTAGTGTTGACGAAATGGTGGAAGTTTTTTACAGCGTTATTGGATCAGCTATTAATACTTTTGTACCTATCATCCGCAAGCAAAGTAGTAGGGTTCCAATATGGTTTGATAAGAAGCTTCTTAATGTATTAAAAGAAAAAAACAAACTTCGTATTAGGTATAAAAAGTATAAGAATCTCCTTGACATGCTATCACTCAGATTAATCGCTAAACGATGTGATAATTACGCTAAGAAGTGTTACAATAGTTATATACAGAGTACAGAAGAATCTATTGCCAGGTGTCCTAAAATTTTTTGGTCATATGTCAAGAATAAACGTAGTGGAGAAAGTTCATACCCCGCAACAATGACTAATGGTCCGATAACATCTTCGAATGGAGAAGGAATATGTGAGCTATTTGCTTCAAATTATAGTAGCATTTATAAAGAAGAAACAACATCACCGCCAGGTCAAGAATGTGTAGCCTCCGAATACCTGGAAACAATAGCCACACAGTCAGACAGTATAGCTTCCGTGGACATCAACTATGAAAATGTTGAGAAAAAATTAAAAAACCTTGATATTACTAAGGGGGCAGGCCCAGATGAAATACCGCCACTATTTATTGCCAGATGTGCACCTAGCCTGGCTGTTCCTTTGGCGAAGATATATAACGCCTCAATCCGATCTGGCCAATTCCCTAAAGAGTGGAAACACGCGAAAGT
Source organism: Eurois occulta (assembly GCA_950022335.1). NCBI lineage: Eukaryota > Metazoa > Arthropoda > Insecta > Lepidoptera > Noctuidae > Eurois > Eurois occulta. The sequence continues at coordinate 18,306,657 of OX465485.1, read as the reverse complement.
AGTACCGGTCTACAAGAGTGGAGACCCTTGCGACGTAAAGAACTATAGACCAATATCCATCCTTTCTATTTTCGGTAAAATATTGGAGTCGTTGATTTGTCCACATATTCAACGCTATTTTTCCAAGTTCTTAAGCGACCATCAGCACGGCTTTGTAAAGAACAGATCCACAAGTACAAATCTGGTGTCCTTTGTTGAAGCTTCATGCGAAGCCATGGATAAAGGTATACAGGTTGACGCTGTTTATACAGATTTTAGCAAGGCGTTTGATAAGGTTTCACATAAACTGCTTGTTAAAAAACTAGCTACGTACGGCGTCACCGGTAGTCTTCTAAAGTGGTTTGGTTCTTATCTAGCTGGTCGGGAGTTTTATGTGGTTGTCAATGGGTTCCGGTCAGGCAGGTATGCAATTGCCTCGGGTGTCCCTCAAGGTTCTCATCTGGGCCCAGTATTATTCATCATATATATAAATGACGTGATATCATGCTTTCACAATACTAGCATATTCCTTTTTGCAGACGACCTGAAAATTTCAAGACCCATTAGGTCTCAACAGGACGTAAACTTAATGCAAAAAGATATCGACAGATTATCTGCATGGTGTTGTCACAATAAAATCTCGTTAAATAGTTCGAAATGTAGTCACATAAAATTCACCAGGAAAGTTAACACAGTGAATTCGGCGTACCAAATAAACGGAGTGAACGTAAGCGAGGTGGAAGCAGTACGAGATTTGGGAGTTATCTTGGACTCTAAGCTCACATTTATACCACATATTGAGAACATAATCAGTCGATCCCAACGTATGCTTGGATTTGTGATTCGTAATGGAAAGGTATTTCAACGCCCACATACTAAATTAGTTCTCTACAATAGCCTTATAAGAAGCATCCTGGAATACTGCAGTGTCATATGGAGGCCTCACTACGCAACCCACTCGCTGCGGATAGAACGAGTCCAAAAAAGGTTTATTCGATACCTAAGGTACTCAAAGGGAAGGCAATTTAAATATCTCTCCTACCTTGATAAACTAGGCTGCTACAAAATGAGTACCCTGGAAGCTCGAAGGGAGCTCCTGGATTTGAGATTCGCATATAAACTGCTAAATAACACCATTGACTGCCCACAATTGGTATCTAAGCTCAATTTCAGAGTGCCCCGTAGACCACCTCGCAAACCTATAACACCCTTAGCTCCACCTCTTCGCCGTACAGTGTTTGGCTCTAATTCGCCTATACCCCGCATGTGCAAACTCATAAACGAACGCAGCGACCGGTTGACGTCCACGCAGACTCAATATCAACGTTTGTCAGACTTAATTAGTATTAGTATTTAATATAATTTTAGATCATTAAGTTTACAAATTAAATTTATTATCTTAAAGAGCACTTTGCATGTGGTGTTTGCCTGTAATTGGTTGTGCAGTTAGATTTAAGACACAATTACTTGTATTTTCCTATAATATGTATTATCTGTAACAACTGTTGGTGAACCTTAATTAAATAAATAAATAAAATGTCAAACGCTTAAAAAATAAATAAAAAAACAACATAAGTCAATAGATATACATACATACACCACAAAGTATTGATAAAATGTAATGTCAAAATATAATTTAAAAATTCATTAACAGAATATAAACAGTTGTCTAAAAGCCATCTATATAAAGCGAGGCCATGTTATACTAGAAATATATAGCTTGATACGCCACTGAACTTCGACAGTGCTAATATGGAACCTATAGTAAAGACAGGAAAAACCCAATAACACTTTGCCCGACCCGGGATTCGAACTCGGTACCTTATGTAGCAGTCGGGTTTGCAACTACTCGACCAACGAGACAGTCAGGTAAGTCAATTAAGTACGTGATATGTAACGTTTATAATGTCTAGCTTAGAGTAGATATGCATACCCAGATAGATACTACTTATTAAAACACAAGGAGTGTTTAAACACGTAATAAGATCAGCACAACTTTAAGTTAAACTAATCTAACTCTAAACATCCACAGCATAACGTGCCAAATCGCTTCAAAACACACACGCTTTTACCCGAGGGGATTGGTCAAAGCTACAGAACTCCACGTGTAACGATCGAGAAGTAGGTACAGTCCTTTATCATCTTTGGAAACATAAATGCGAATGCAGAATAACTTCTTTTTCCCCAAACGCGCACACCTTGAGAGTACTACGTAGTTGCTTCGACCTTTTGAAGGTCACATTTGAAGGTCACATTTGAAGGTCACATACGAAGGTCGGAGGTGTTAAATCAACGAGCTCTAGAGTAAGGTCCCTAAGAGCTTTGTTGCTTAATACGTCACTTCAGGCTCAGTTCAGTCAGCTTCCACTGCACAATTTGTGCGGACTTTGCACTCTCTGTGTCAACCTTCAGAACAAAAGTAATTACTCTTACTTAGGTTCAACTTTTACAGAAGCTACGATGTAACATACATAACATCACCCCTGTAATTCCCGAGGGTTAGGCAGATATACCTCTGCATTTCCCCAGTTATGTTATAATTGGGCCTGTTGCCATCAACTGGGTACAAATTCAGACTTCGTGTCTGCTGTGAATCTGATATCGATGGTGTTTTTTTTTTAAATTAAATTTCGTTCTACAACGAATTTTTTGAATAGCATGTTTTTCTTGTCAAAATTATTTATGATGAGTTCCTGTTTGGTTTTAATAGAGAGGAGAAAATAAGTTTTTATTTTAATTTGGAAAGAAAAAGCGACTACAAAGACTAGTCAACGCGCATACCTCTTTAGAATTAACTAAAAAAAATGAAAATCTAAGAAATGCGACGATATGACACCAGCCCGTGACATCCATGCTCCACCAACACGCACGAGGCTGTCTCCCAGCAGAGGTTACGTTATGGGCTCATCACTTCAAGCATTACTTTAGAATCAAATTGGTAAAATTCACAACGAATCTCAGGCAAACAATGTAGGTGTCAAATAACTCAAATATGTCTTGAGCATTCTAAGAAAAAATGTCTGTTTGACATTGACCTCATCCGATGAAGGCTTAGGACTTCTCTTTATATTTTATCAAACGTTTAGAAGTAGCTCAAGATCAATGGTGTAGTATGTCAATACGTGAAAAACAAACCTAAATATTTATAACTAGCTGTTGACCGCGACATTCGTCTGCGTAATTTTTTTTTATTTTAAATATTACTTACTTCCCTTTTTCAATAGGAATTTTGTTACCAATTTCAAGGGTTTTAATTTTTTTGCACGGAACCATAATTATTTTTCTAAAATAAAAATAGCCTATGCTAGACCTTATAACATCAGATATCTGCCAGTAATAGGCCCGTCAAAATCGGTGCAGCCGTTTCGGAGATTAGCCGGAACAAACAGACAGACAAAAATTTAAAAAAATGTGTTTTTGTTATAAGTACCGTATATACTTTCATATGCATTCAGTAAAAAGCTGTTATTTTGATATTACAAACAGACAATTCAATTTTATTTATTTGTATAGATATAGGTATCTATCCCGGCTTCAAGTTTGACCAAAGGGATTTAGATGGATTCTCGTAATACACCTATAACGTAGAGGCAAAAAACCTTTGACAAAAACAAAAGCTTTACCCTGATTCCACAAGGTGGCAAGTTACCTTTCTGAGAAAATATCGTCAATAGTTTATAGCCACGAAAACTGTAAACGCAGTTTCATATTTTATTTCATTGGTATGGAATAGGTAGGTTACCAGTTTCCACTTTATCTCACAAAATGTTTTCACAAAAATTAGCCCAAAAAGGAAAAACAAGCTTATATTTTTTCTTTAGAATTATCTTTTTCCTTGTCAAAAGGCATTTAGGAACATGAAGTAAGATGGCGGTTATAAAGGAAAAGATATCGTTTCCAAAACGGGGATTCTGGTAGTAAATACAAGCAAAATTACTGATATAAATTGAATTGAAACGAGGCCTAGGTTTTGATAGGTACTATTTCTATTACTAATTACTTTTGTGGCCCTTGAATACAAAAAGTAATTTGCTGTCGCTTTTGACCTTAGCTTGGGTTCAGAAACCCTAAGCACGACCGATGTATTCCCGTTGTCCCCATAGGCCATGTCCCCATTAATGGGGACAGAGGGAATTTAATAAAATAATTAAAATTACTGCCCGTTGTCCCCATAGGCCATGTCCCGTTAAAGGGGACAGAGGGAATTTAATAAAATAATTAAAATTACTGCCCGTTGTCCCCATACGCTGTCCCCGTTAATTTCTTGTAATATATGCTTCTCAAAATATGCCCGTTGTCCCCGTTGAGTTCAAATTAGAAGTGAGAGTGCCTTAATACAGAGAATATTGTACCAATACAAAATGGAACTAATGACTACATTTAAAACTAAAAAAACACATACTATCTAAATAATAGCTACACATGTGATTGAAACACAAGTATTTATAATTTACGAATGTATTTGTTTAAATATATATAGTTTTATATGTGTGAATATATAATAGTAATGAAATATGTGCGTTTGAAAAGGATGCGCCGCCGCCGCCGGCACCGAGCGGCAATGCAGCCGCAGAACAAAAGCACAGATGTCATTGGTTTTTTTGTTTTTGTCATTGTTTTTTTTTTAAATTGTAAGGATTCATCAACTATTTAGTTCTGTTTGATGATAATTATATTAATTGTAATACTCGTAAAATTATGTTTTAACCTATAAAATGGCTATCTAAATAATTGTAGAAAAATAACTTTACGCAGAAATTTTGCTAATGACAATCGGTTATCGCTTATCTTTTTTAACAATTTTTTTATATTGTTCATCAAAATGGATGTCTTTGCTTTTCCGATTCTCGGAAATTGTGAAATAAAGATTGTTTATATATATATTGTCCCAGTATTTACTTTCTTGTTGTAATTTATGTGTGAATTTTTTAGGGATACTCGTACGTCTGTTAATGCGGTGATGCCAGCCTTCGAGGGCATTTGTTGTTCTGTGTCTTTGGTTTGTCAAGTCAATCAAGTCTTTATTAAAGTTATAGCTAGGTAGCGTTATTCATAAAAACATTTAACGTCTAAATATAAAAAAATTGACTACTTAATGGAAGTGGGAAGGATATCCTTCCTGATAATTATCCTTCCCCTTACTATTCATAAGTCATTAGTGTATCGGTTTATGAATTCATTATTTTCAATATTGTTATATTATATTATTTGTTCCCAAGGATGGAATTATTATTTTTTTGAGTAAACTATATTGTATGTAACTGATGGTTTTCATTTTTTATCGATATAGTCAGAAGTCCGGGAGCAATCCCTAATGCCATGGAACCACGGGTAATTAAAATTACCCATGGACCCGGTAATGGGTCGACCCACCGGGACTAAGGGTAACGAGTGTATTTAGTTATTCTCATTTGTTGCTCTATTGTGTGCTATAAATAATTTTAATCATTTCAACATACCAACCACAAACAATTTTTTTATTACTTTATGGGTAGCTGCTATGTTGATTGTGTGAACTAAATACTTAATTTTTATATTACTTTATGGGTAGCTGCTATGTTGATTGTGTGAACTAAATACTTAATTTTTTTATTACTTTATGGGTAGCTGCTATGTTGATTGTGTGAACTAAATACTTAACGTTTGTTGCCTTCCATTTAAAAATCTAGATGTGTTTTGTGTGTAAACATGTTTTATTTCTTCCTATATTTTGGATTAAAATCTATTATGTACAAAATATCTTTCATTTTAGTTTTAGACTTGCCGCGCTAAATAACCCACGTTTAAAAAATAACTAAAAAGAGAATGCTCATGGAAGTATGGAATCCCGTACCATGCTGCATCAAAATCAAACCTTGTTTTTTATAGACTACACTGATCGTATTAACTCCTACAAAAATTATTTTTGAAAAAAAAACCCGCGTTTCAGAGTTATTTTATAAAATCGAAACTAACCTAAAAAGTAGGTATATTTTTTCGACGCTACCAACGACGTATTTTAACACACATACATTACATTATTGCTCTAAAAACAGCGTAATACACTAATATTAGTAAGAATTACGAGTTAAAGTAACATCCACAGTATGCTTGACTGAAACTCGATTTTATTTTAGACCTTTACATTGCCAATAGTCAGTCAGTACAGTACAAATGTCAGATGCCACAGATAAGATAACTATAAACCATAGAGTATAGTAAGTGCTATAAACTAGTCGGGATTTAGGGATGTAATCGATAAATCAAAATCTTTAGGCTGAGAAAATCTATTTTGTTGCAAATAGCAATAAACCAAACTAAATCGATTTGGTGTACTGATCTTACTTAATTGTAATTAATTTTAGAGTCCGCTCGACAGACAAGGGTTTGTTCAATTGAAACGGAACGTCATTTATATTCAGTTGAAACGGAACGTCATATAAAGGGAGTAAAACAATATTCGTACTTTTAAACTCGAAAAGTATATTTCCAGTTCAAAAATCAAATCCCCGACGCGTAATGCCGTAAAAAAATATGAAACTAATTACTATAATATTTTGGTTTTGAGGCGCGAGACTTTTTGGTACCAACTTTGGTCATTGTCCTTTAAAGTGGACAACGATACGTGAAATCTTAACTGTCCGTTGTCCCCATTGCCCATATGTACATAACGGGGACAACGGTAAGGATCAGATGTGCCCGTGATGGGGACACAGATTATGGGGACAACGGTAAGTAATTATGTGACGTACCGTTGTCCCCATGATGGGGACACCGATTATGGGGACAACGGGAATACACCGCACGACCGTGCGGTGTAAACGCAACGTCAAATAAATAAAATTAAAGTGTCTCTTTGTAATACCAAAATAACAGCTTCTCACTGAATGCTTAGGAAACTGTCTTCCAAGTCACAGGTGAAAACCTAGTTTAACCTAATCTGTATGTTATATCTTATGATGTCTGTAACAATGTTGTCACTGTACTGAAATAAATAAATTCATTATTATTTTATTTATTTAGGAAAGTATACGCGGTACTTATAACAAAAACACATTTTTTGTCTGTCTGTCTGTTTGTTCCGGCTAATCTCCGAAACGGCTGAACCGATTTTGACGGAACTTTTACTGGCAGGTAGCTGGCGTTACGTTTACACCGAGTGCCCTCGCACATCGCGTGTGGCCTCCGAACTCCCAACAGAAAAAAATATACCGGTTAGTACTGTCAGAACTATGTACAATCACATAGCAGAAATCAATTAGCAGAATAAACATAATTCATCATTATTTGGAATATTGAAGCAATGTTAAGTAACGTATCAATGTTTTCTATCGGCAGCGTATCGTGTAACGCCATTTACATTGTTTCATGTATTGTTTCGACGAAATCATATTATTTGGCAGCCAATCATTGTTCTATGATATCTGACGGGCATAAATTGGCATACAATTAACGCTTTTCAGTATTATTTTAGGCTGTGGCGGTATTATCAATAATAAGATTGGCATTGTTGCCTTATTTCTATTATGTTAGAATATTTAGTCTTATGTTACAACTTGTTTATGCCCGCGGCTTCGCCCGCGTGGAGTTCGGTACCTAATTGTGATATAAAAAGTATCCTATATGTTAATTCAGGTTATAAACTACTTGTGAGCCATATTAAGGTATTATTAGGGTCCAATCATTAGATATTGAAAGAGGCCTGCAACTATAAACATTGTCATGTTTAATGAATATTGGTACTTATTCATATTTTTCCTGGGTGTAATTTTACTTGTTTTATATTTTATGTTGTTGTATTTTGTGACTTATACCATCGAATTGGATTTTTGCTAAAATTAATTGGTGGTAAATAAATTAATAAAATAAATATTTCATACTAATCCGTTCTGTAGTTTTTGCGTGAAAGAGTAAAAATCATCCTAACTGACTTAATTTCGCATCATTTTTTTTATTTCCTATTTCGTTTTGGCACGTTTGCACGCACTAATAACTGGCCCGGGATTTTATTAAAACAATTTGTAAAAGTAATGGCTTGTTAAAATATTGGGTGTGTCTTTGCATTATAAAATACCAGGAAAATGTCAAATCCGTCCATTTAATAGGAATTTTCTAAATTTTCAGAACAGTAAAGTTAAGTACCTACTTCTTTGTGGGTGATGAATAATGACAATGAATGCATAAGTATAAAGTATTATTGGGTTTTTGTATAAGAAATTTCTCCGTATCAGCCACGGAGTCCCGGTGAGCCCGATTGATGGCAATAGGCTCGCCCCCTATAACATGGGACTAAAATAACTGGCAAAATGTGGGTGCACAAATGGGTACACCTCTGCCTAACCCATCGAGGAATATAGGAGTGTCGCTATGTTATTACCGGCCGGAAGGAAAAACCGCCGCACAAACAGTTACCACATGTTCAGTGCAACATTCTGAAACCAATCCCACAAAAAAAAACTGTATCTTACAAAAGTGGAATTACCTACCTTCTTTTTTTTTGGAGGTTGGGAAATCATCAAATGACTCCTCCCGCTCTAGGCGGAGCGGAAGGGAGTGTCAGACTCTTACTGACTAAAAACCACCCATGTTCCTTCTTAGGCCCTTTATGTTCCAGGGCCGCGGTATCTCTTTCGAACAGTCCCGCAGCCCTGGCAGAAAAGTGGAATACCTACACGGTCAAAATGAATAGTGTTGTACGTCGGTGTCCCTACCACTCTGTCTAGCCTTATGTTATAATTACCATATTTACCAGATCGTGTACAGTCATTTAACACTAAAAGCATATTTAGGCAAAACTGTTTGATTTATGAGGCTGGGAACTACTTAGAATAAATTGACCCTGGTATTAAATTATTGAGACATTAACACCATTAACGCCGTTTAAGGCGTCGTGGATAGCCGTGGGCGGAGAGGTACGGTCCCAAATGTTTTTAATCCCTGAGAAATGGGCGATACGAACAAATTAAGCACCAAAGTCTACAATATTTACACTTTTGTAAAGAGAATTATCAATAATCGTTATAAAATTATTTTTTATCTTGAAAATATGACAAAAGCGTGCACAACAAATATCTGTATGGCTATCAGGTAGTTCCAGGTCTGGCTGTTTGTGTATGCGAGTTACCCACGATGCAGGAGAAACTCCTAGTGCTGGGTTAAAGTTTAAAAAAAGCCAGGCTGGTATTTGACTGTATCGATATCCAACCACCTGCACACAGCGAAAAGCCGGATATCACGGTTAACTCCCGGATATTCATCAACCTGCCTTTTGTTGTAAACAATTTTGAACAGGATACACGATCCAATGCATGTCCTGGCATCAGTTCTCTACCATTATCCAAGGCTTGACGTATAAGGTTGCATAGCGTGTTTTCATTTGTGCCGTTTATTATTATGGTTATATCATCAGCCCACCGTGAAGTAAGTAGCCTCTGTCATTCGGACGCCTGATAAGGCTGTCTACCACGAGGATCCATAGGAGTTGCGACAGGACGCCCCCTTGAGGGCAGGCCTTTCGCCACGATGGTTCTAATGGTGTCGTTCACTGTAACATGTACGGCTCTCAGTCTGAGCATGTTTGTGATCCATCCTCGCAGGGTCGAGTCCACCCCATGTTCCGCCGGCTGCGTTGACTGTATGAAAAATGGTTGTGTCAAAAGCGTCTTCTATGTCAATAAAAACAGCTAGTGAGGAGCCTTTGTAGTCTACTGCACATTCGATCTTGGAGATCACACTGTGTAGTGCGGATTCTGTTGATTTTCCTGTGGAGTAGGCGTGTTGTTGTTTGTGTAGTGGCAGCTCCCGAAGCTGCTCCATATCGTATTGATAGCCTGTATTATTATCATCCCAGGTTTGATTAATTACCATCCCGGCTACAACCAATAATCCAATATCTAAAGGTCCCTGATTTCGGCGGTATTTTGTTTAAGTTTAAGAAAAACACAAGTTATGAATACACTTATACACTCATAATTCTTTAATTAGTTTTTAAGGAACAATCCGTGAGTTACAAAGAAGTTTTTAAAAGGAAAGAAAGTCGCAGTGCTGCCAACTTATAATTCAAAATTGTACCACAATGTTGCCAAGGGTAATAATTTTAAAAGTATTTGGTTAAATGTAAACAACTTCTAATGAACCTCCACCTTAGCTGCCGTTTTTGTCCTTCCTGAACTTATCTAAAGACAATGTACACAAAGCAAACTTAATCGGTTTGCAGGGCACACCACAAAGATGTTGGTGTGCGTAAAATCAACTGGTGTATTACTTCGCCTATTTGTTAGTGTTTGCTTCACTATAGTATATGTATAATATGAGGTAAAGAATATGAAGCATCAATTTAACCCTATGACTAACCGGTGTCGTGGCATAGATGTGTAATCATTCGGCTGGTAAATCAAGTGTCGTAGGATCGAATCTGCGCCGCTGGCGTCAACTTTTTGCATTATTAAAAAACTTTTATTTTCATTTTGTTGAATTTTTATTGTAATTTACCTGATAATAAGAACATTATTCGAAAAAAAATATGGAAGTAAAAATTAAACAATTTGTATTAAGAAATCAACAACATTTATTGACTAGGTTTTTTTTTATATTATAATCACAAATTAAAAAAGTTTTGTGCATGACAAATATTCTAAGTCGGACAAGAAATAACGTTACTTTTCTTATTCAAGTGGGTAATTTATTTATTAGTGAAATGAATAAACATGTTAATAAGATAGATATTAAGATACAGGTATCCTAAATTGTTATCTCACTAACAATAACATCACTCACATAAAACAAATCGAATTACCCCCTGATATTTTTATTAATATCCTATTGGTGCGCCTTCGCTATCTATGACTTATTCATGCACGAAGTAAATGTCTCCACTAGACCTGCATGGAAGAATATTTTTTTTTATGATAGCGCTCACCATCTTTTCGCCACAATATTTTGCGACCGTCCTTGTCTGATTTAAAACATTTTTCATCTCTAAATATAACTATATTATTGCACCAATCAAAATCTAAATATTCTCTTGCGAAGCGTACCCGGTTTTGCCTGTGAATATCTGACATTCAAATTTTCTTGGCTGGCCTACAACATTTCACACCAGCTGCTCGCAAGTGGTTTCGTACAGTTTGTAATGTCACGTCATGTTTAGTTGCCGTGGAACGAGTAGTGAGGAAGGGCTCAGCGGTATGCGTAGCAACTATATCAGATGCCAATCTGTGAATGCAAATCCAGCCTTTGGTCCCGGTCGGCAAGGATCAATGCTTCCCGAATCTGCATAACGATGGACCCACAATTGCACAGTCCTTCTCTGTGAACAATAATAAAATATTGTTACAAAAAACAACAATCAATAACATGTGGATTATTTAAACATATTAAACTTCTAAACATCATAATAACATTTTGTTACTCACCGATATCTTTAAACGTCTCGCAATTTCACTAATTGAAACATTTTGCTCATGCAAAAGAATTATTTCAGCTCATAAAAGTGTGGTTCAATGATTCATATTGATTCACAAATAAAAGCACTTCTCAAAAAACGCAGGGTATAATGTCTAAAAACGTAACGAAACCCCAATAGTCAATAGCATTATGACGATGAACTTAAACTACTAACTTAAACATGATTTGTCATTTTTAGAGGGTAGACAACTAATACATTCTAACCCAAATATAAAGAGACTTGCTAATAGTTAAGCAATAAATTGAACAAACAAATGTAAAATATTTTATCAAAACATACAAAAACATTATGCTGTTGGCAGTCGGATTCGATCCTACGGCGCCGGCGCAGTAAGTAATTATTTATCGCACGCTCGACTAATGCGCCACGGAGACGATTGTATGATAAGCTAAATTTATGCGTCATATTCCCTGCAACATTAGTGACAAGAAATTTTATTGTGTGTGCGTGGACAACGGGTAGCAAACACTAATAAATAGGCGAAGTAATACACCAGTTGATTTTACGCACACCAACATCTTTGTGGTGTGCCCTGCAAACCGATTAAGTTTGCCCCGTGTACTCAAACGTAAAAAATGGCAGGCAACCAAAGTTTTATAGAGCACCAGTATCACGTATCAACCAAGCTATACTAATCCAGTTTATGCGGATCTCTCATTGTACGGGAAATCTGTACAAAGCGAGGCCATGTCATACTGCAAATGTAAAGCTTGAAGTGTCGCCGAGTGTACAAGTCAATCCAGTATCTATTCCTATCGGGATAAAATTGAAGAAATCTAGACATAGAATGACAAATATGAAAACGAACGACCCGATTTGAACTCACACATGGACTGAGAAAAAAATGGCCAGTTGTAAAAATTTTTTTGTTCCTCCAAAGGTCACGAAAACGCTCCATTTATTACAATAACTCACGTTTATGTTCATACGAGGGCAGTTCTCTCATATCGCCTGCGTTAAATATAAAGAGAATACGTTTATATCAATTTGTTAACAGACAAGCCGGGTGTTCTATGGGATTTCCCATCGCCATGAATGAGGAACTACCATACAAAATTTCATCCCCTATTTAATGGGAGAATTTTCAATAAATCTATCTTTACAGCTCACTATGGTTATACAAGGAAGTTTTGTGAAAAATTCGTGCTTTTATAGCGGTTTAGTGAGTGAATGAATTTAACTTTTTACTTAGTAGATTTGAATTATAACGCAAGGAAGTGTAGTATTTTTTAACATCATCTTGATGTCCTCGTCCAATGTTACTTGGGGTCGGCGCAACACGTTTTTCCCATTCTTCTCTGTCAATCTCAGTATCATTTACTCTTTTTTATTTCTTATCATTTCTCACAAAATGTATCCATCGTTTCCTAGGTCTTCCTCTCCCACTCCATCCATCAACATTTATTTTCATCACTCTTTCAGTCACATGCGATTGTGTCAAATGTAGTATTTTTTATACGTACCATATGATGATTATTGTGGTGTCCACGTTTGAGGTTGCACAATAAAACACTGTTTTCAATATTACTGCTAGGCGTGCTGTCGCTACAGCTGCTCGGACAAGACAGAGAGTGCGGCGCATGGCTCCGCACTCCCTCTATCGCGCAACCCCCACTACAGCACGCATAACTTATTTATTAAACACCACAATTATAATCGTCTTACTGGTAAAGAAAGCCTGAAACGAAAGTTTATGATAAAGAAAATAAACAAAAGATTAGCTGACTATCTGTTTCGATCAAAACAGGTTTTAGCGGATTACTTAGAGCTTGTAATTTTCCTTAAATAACAAAAGAAAATGTTGCGTACATTTCCTTTGTTTTTAAGGAAAATTTACTGGGAACCATGCGTGCAGTAAAGTACCGTTGATGCTTGAATGACATAAACGTAGGATAATTATGTTAACTTTGCAATTAATAATGAGAATAATATTACCTAACTGCCACGTTTGTTGAGTGGTCGCAAGATACAAGTTACCCAAAGTAACGAACAAGAAAGAGGGTAGACCGATTCGTCTGCTCATAAACACCCACCCTAAATAACTTCAGTTTATCCGTGATCATGGTGCTTGCAACAGCGCCGAAATATCGGGAACTCAAAACAAACAGTGGACATGGTAAATATCCCGTTTCTAGTGTTAATGATAATGTTATTGACCATGATAGTTTAAAAACTTATACCCAAAGTAGAATTACTTCGGAAAACATTTCGGGAGACGTTTTGATGGGATTGAACATAGTTCTGACAGTACCAACCGGTATATTTTCGCAGAACTGCGCTCAATTTCAGTTGGGAGATCGGAGGCCCTACCTCTTTTTTAGGGAAATTGAGATACTTTAAACACTGGCATTTAAGGTAGCACAAGTTGCAGGCTCGAACTCACTGGTGGGTGTGGCCAAAAAGTACGCTGTCTCACCGCACGGCACCGGGGGAAACATTATTCAGTGAGATGCACGATAATTCATAGTAAAAGGCGCGCGTAAAAAAATACGAAAAGGCCTTTGGAAAATCGAGTTTTATGAAGAAACCACTGCATAAATCAATTACAAATAAAATTTAATGAATTCTTCGATAATTTTGCTTTGTCGAGACCTACTTTGTTTTGGAAATTTGACACTTCTTTTATTACTAATTTACGTCCAAAGTTGCGTAAAAATTGGCAATAAAAACGAATCTTTGGTAGCTCGTAACTTTTTATTGGTATTTCATTTTACTATTCTGTTTCCGCACAGACACAATTAATAATAAGACAAAACGATATCATGTTTAACTTTGGATGTACAGTGTCAAACAGTGGAGTAATACTCTCCCGAATTTTCTACGGAAAAAATGTCGACAAAGTGTCACCTTAAGCCAGGAATTTACTTAATATTGGAAGTAAATATCGTCTATGTATAGGTACCTGGCATTTTCTGATTTTTTCACTTTATAAATACAAGTTCCTTGACCTAGCTTTTTTTTCGTAAAAATATGGCTATTTGCGTACCTAGCGAGTGACCGCATTTATCGAAAAGGATGTCGTTCGTCTCGTTCGCGACTCGATACCGTTTTGGATTATTCCCATTTATTACATAGACAGCTATACGGGGTCGCGGCAGACCGAGGAGAAGATGGCGGGACGCCTTGGATGGCTTTCTCGTTAATTGGCGAGAAGAGGCGCTGCATCGAGAAAAGTGGAAGGAATGGGGGAGCCCTTTGCCCAGGAGTGGGAAAATGAAGGCTAACAAAAAAAAATGGATTGCTTCGTATGACGGCGACGTTTATTACAATGGAGTGGACCGTAAGTTATTTTTAATTCTTACAACGCAACCTTATTTAATATAGTTTTATTAAAAAAAAAAACTCAAATATCAAATTAAATAAGTCCATCATTCTAATTTGGAGAAGAAAAATAAAAATATGATTATGTACGCATACTTCGCATATTATAATGTACCCCGGTGGTCTCGTGGTGGCGAGCGCTACTGTTGAACGTGGGATCTTAGTTTCCATTCCCAGATTGAGAAAAACGACTGCCATACTGGAAGTTTAAAATACCGATGCACTGCATTCGTAAAGTTTAAAAGAACGATTTAATTCCTCTTAGCAAGTTATGATAAGAATTATGTTACTCAAACATGTGTACACATACAATAATCAAAAGTACATGAGGATAGCATAAATGCAAGCTTTCGAAGTCCATACATCGCGATGCTGAACATTTTCAATTGATTCATCATAGCGTACCTTCTTACTCACGCAAATCGTTCTGTTAAAGTTTCAGTGCATCGGTATTTTAAATTTCGAAGTTCAGTAGGTATGACAATCGAAGAAAAAGTTCACAATTTTTTTATTATTTTTAAACCAAATCATAACAATATTACACTTATAAATTAAAATAACCTAAAGTAACTAACTTAAAAATAAATGAAAAAATGGCGTCAAAAAACTCCTCCTCAACGCTGTCAACTGGTAATGTCCCCAAGAGGCTGGCGGCGTTGCCACGTTGTATCGCAACGCTAAGCCTCCGGCCGGTAAGGTAAAAGCCAGCCCTTGGGTCACGAGAAGTATCAACTAAGCGTTTTAAAATTTCCTTGATTTCTTTTATTATTTTTTAAATAAACTTATCATTACTCTTGTAAATGGCTTGTCAAGAGTAGTTTGAAAATCTTACCATACTCTTTTTTTTTTTTTTTTTTTTGGGGTGTGAGAAATCATCAAATGACTCCTCCCGCTCTGGGCGGAGCGGAAGGGAGTGTCAGACTCTTACTGACTAAAAAACACCCATGTTCCTTCATTGGCCCTTTATGTTCCAGGGCCGCGGTATCTTCCAGGGCCGCGGTATCTATCTTACCATACTCTGAGAACATGTTTATTTTAAATTCTTTTGACAACATTCCAGTACATAAACAACTAAAACAGACTATTCAAAATACCCTCCGATTTGTCTAGAATCATAACTGCACACTAACTTTCTAGACCGAAAAGTAAACAAATCTCCTAAACTACTAAATAATCGTACCTAAGTCTAATATATAAAGTAAACAAAGCTTTTACATTGATAAAGGTTATCCGTTCAAATTTACCTCTCGGAGGAATAAAGATACAGCCTTACCGAACAAAGTCATGTTTGTGTTAAGTTTCATGCTTAAGCTAAAGTTTTGGAGAAATAGACAAGAGTATTTTTCAAAATTATTATAATTATATATTCTTTAACAACGCAGACTCACAAACGGTTACCATGTATTCAGTACATTAATCTGAAACCCCCTAACTAACATCGGCTCCAGATGCAGCAGCAGAAGAATAAATTAAATACTTTATTCTTTTTTTAAATGACCCATGAAAAATTTCGATGTTAGTTAGGGGGTTTCAGATTAATGTACTGAATACATGGTAACCGTTTGTGAGTCTGCGTTGTTGGTTTATTGGTCGCAAGCGAGACTGCTGCGCATGAGGTCCTGGTTCCATTCTTGGGTCGGGCAAAGTGTTTTTGGGTTTTTCCATCTGGAATATCTCAGTAGCAGTCACGGAGTCTGAATTTATATCCGGTTGCTGGCAATAGGCTCGCCCCCTAATACTCGGGACTTAAACATAACTGGCCAAATATGGGTGTAGGTACTACAGGTCTCTGCTTAACTCTTCGGGGATTACAGGCGTGATGTTATGTGTACCACTGGGACCCCACTGCATTTCAAGCTCAATTATATTTCTGCGTACTTTCTCGAGCTTCGATTATTACGAAGTCTCTCGTAACCTGATGCTCAAACAGAAAGGCCTAGAATGTCCTAGCATGTTAAATAAATGGTGACTCACGTCAAATCCCTGCACAGATCTGTAGGTGGTGGGTCGCAGGAGTTTCATGAGTGTGGCGCCATCTGTCGGCGGTAGACCGGAGCGCATCGCCGCGGTCGCCGCCCGCGCCCACAGGATCACTGCATCGTACAGGTGCGCTGCTTCTATGGGTACCTGTTGACAGATACGTTACTGTTAGCCAAAGGGGCTGTTGGAAGCTTGGTGAAAGGGGCAAATGCTTCTCCCCATGACTTCCAGCTCTTCCGATCAGCCAATAATGAAAACGGTAGTAGTATATTTAGGTTTTCCAGCCAAATTGACTCTTGGATGTTTCGTAAAAGAAGCCATCATTACCGAAAGACAAGGCTAAGATGCGAACTGACGAGTGAAACTCTAAACACAACTGTTCCTCGACTGACTCTTCGCAATAACCTTGAATTAACACTTCCAACTTAACTGTAAACTAAATGGAGTGGCTTAAATGGTTGCAGCCAAGGTCAATCAACAGAGAATCATCTGCCTAGCAGTTTCTCTGTTGGGGTCGGCTGACAATCTAACCGGATACAGCTGACCAGTATTTTATATGGAGCGACTGTCTATCTGACCTCCACAACCAAGTTAGTACTAGGTAATACGATACCCCTTGGTAAGACTGGTTGTCAGACTTTTTGGAGCACTGACTACCTGTAACGACTATCAAATATCTACAAATGACAGCCGGGTTCAACGGCTTAACGTGCTTTCCGAGGCACGGAGGAAACTCGGTATGTAATGGGTTCACCCATCAACAGACCAACCTAGGCAAGCACGGCTTAACCTAAATATCGATCTGAGCGGCAGTTATTGTTTTGCCACGAGCAACAGAGCCTGACTTCGAAAAGTTTTCTTAAATATTTGTCTGTATATTTTGCAATGTGCGTGTAATGTTTATAGAATAGCGAATAACGGTTTTTAGAATTGCCCAGACATAACCAAAGTCTTCATTATTATTTTGTTTGTCGTAAAGTAATGATTTTCAATCGTTTCATATTTAAACGAAGCGCTTCCCAGTTTGCTCATCAAAGATAGCGCTTTTCTGTTAGCTCATCTTCGTGGTGGGCTACCACGAAGATGAGCAAACAGAAAAGCGCTATCTTTAGCTTATTCGCAGATAGATAAGAATCTTTCATACTACGACATTGGATGAAACTCCACTCAGAATAAAACATGTATAACTAACACTAATATTTGAGACCATTTTTACTCACACTATGGGCGTAGCCCGAAATTAATGCTATAATAATAAGAGTAATACCAAACAACTCCACTAGTCCCTTACTTCTCTGAATCTGCCCTCTAACACCTACCACCTGCTGCAGCAGAAGACAGTGATAGTAAACACGTGCAGACTGGTGAGGAAGTTCCTGCAATGTGAATCAGACAACCCGCACCAACATATCCACTAAAACATACCCTCATCTCTCTCTCAAGCTACAACGAAAAACCGTAAAGTACAGACGCCAGCAGGTCAACCTACCCAAAACTGTCAGATTTTCCCAACCAACCTTGAATGCTTTAGAGATAAAGTTGAAAATCTATTATAGAAATTTGACAGATTGTAGTAGCTTGATGTGCTGGCGTCTGTACCTATTATTACCTCTTTAACTCTTAACCCAGCTGATAATCACTTGGCTTAAGCCCGTGCTATCAGTACCTACGTTCCGGCTACCCGGCTAGCCGAGCAAACTTAACGAATAGATAAAAATAATTATATAACACAGAAAATGAAATATTGTACAGCTTGAAACCCTTAAATTATTAGAGAGTTGAGAACAAGCAAACATTCTCAAGAGCTTACTTGGGTAATTAATGTAAATAAATTTACCAATCAATTAACGTTGGTTAATGTCGTTAAAGAGTTATAATAGGGAAACCTTTGAAGTGAAAATAATAGCTTAAGAAAATATATCGACGATCGACGGAAAAAAATCATTTGTTTTCTATCGAATGTTTTCAAACATGCTGTTCGAGTCACCATGCGACTTGACATGCGACGGTACCCGCTTGACGGAAACAAGTGAAAAACGCACAGGTTGCTTGACACAAGTCTAGTCGCAAGTCTTAACGTAGGAGGTCATGAACGGGCCAATACGAATTGCATTTGAAATAGAATTAGCAAAAGGAATAATTGACGGCACGGTTGGCACGGTGGCTAAGCGATTGGCTGCTGCGCTGCGATCCCCGTACGGAACAAATATTTGTATGACCTACAGGTAGTTGTTCCGGGTCTGGCTGTTTGTGTTATGTAAGTTTAAATGTTTGTAAACGCACCCGCGATACAGGAAAAATTTCTGAGAGGGGGCAAAGTATAAAAAAAAAATGCTATGTGGCTGTGCGTTCCAATTTAAAGATTTGTAGTTTTCTGAAATCAGTTTTATCTGTCTGCAGGTTCTCATTTATCTAGTGGTCATAAACGCTACTAACTGCTGAGCTCAGGTCTGGCAAAATGTGGGTTAGGAACACGTCTGCTTAACTGTCAAAAAATTATAGTTCTGATTAGAATATACGGACTGTTTATTTTGGTAGTCAAATTGCTTCACAATTAATTTCTCCTTAACCTTTCATTGTAGCCATTTTCTCACCAATCAAAAGTTGAAGTTGACCTATACCTATAAAATCTCCAGCTTCTAAATATAGTTTCTCCAATACCGGACTACTTTGTACGACAAACGGTTGTCAAACAGTAACTGTCTCAGAGCTTGTTACCGAGTGACCTCGGAATACGGCCGGTATACCCGACTGTCCTACTTATCGTGTTGTTATTTTATATTGCTTTTGTTTTGTTTCAGGCCATACATTCACGAATTACTGTCGAGTATATTTATTTTTGGTTTGAAATAGTGAAGGAAGAGCCTTAATTTATTTTGGTCTTGTTTTTACGAAGCGGTTTTGTCTGTTCTATGATGAAGTAATTTAAATAAAAATTGAATAGGATTTTGGGCAACGGTTCTCTCTTGTTCCATGAAATAATTTAAATAAAATTACAATCTAAAAGGCTTTTGGTAGTAAGCCTGTTTTCAAAAGAATTAATCAAATCAAATCATTTATAAAACAGATGATACAAAACAATTTGTTAGTAACAATACATACACATCTTAAACACTAGTGTTACTACACAATTATATTTGGAAAATTTGGTTAGTAGTTACTAATAATGTCAAATTAATTAATAATAATAATGTCAAAATCATTAACAATAATGTCAAAATCACCATTAATCATGTCAAAATTATTAATAATACAATAATCAGACAAATATGTTGTGATTAATATGTTTCCAAAAAATTTTGGTCACCAATCTACAAACCAATCACGACAAGGGTATCTTAACCTAGTACGAAAGGTTAGTGATCAATCTGATATGTGTATGTCCAGAGGGCTATTTCACGTAATTTTATGACCTGCCGATTAAGTTTTAGCGCAGCTGCAGTTAAGTTCAAGTTTGAGTGATTAACGGTATTCTTGTAATCTTTGAACTGCGCGTAAGCTGCGCGTGAACTGCACGTCAACTGTACGACAGCCAAACTCTACCAAACTTACGAGTACTTATGGTGTGACCTTATGAGAGAAAAAAACATTACTCACTAAATAATCGAATAGAATCGATTACACTTCAATGAATATGACGTTATTATAGTATTAAAATAATACCACACAGATTTTAGTGCTTTTAAATAGTAAAATACACTCGAGAGCAATGAATCCGGGTCACTTAAAAAATGTTAAAAATCTCGGAAACTAAAAATGATAGGTTTATGCAATAAATTGTATTTAATAGACAATGTAATACTCCTTAAATGAAAGTAAAAAAAATATGAGTCGCCATACATTTTATTAACACAAAATTACATAAAGAAAAAAACACAAATACATTAAAACAAAAATAGGAAACATGAAATTTTTGAACTTTATTACGATTTTCTTGAATTTTAATACTTCTTATTGCCTCCTCGTGCTTCCATTACTGCGTTTACGCGGTTTGGCATGCTGTACACCAAGTTCCTTACACGATTTTGGGGAATATTCTCCCATTCCTCTGTGAGAGCAATTTTGAGCTCACGAAGCGTGATTGGGGGAGGGTTTCGTTGTTTTACGCATCTGCCTAGCTCGTCCCAAGCATGCTCGATCGGGTTGATATCCGGGCTGCGCGCTGGCCACTCCATACGAGTAATGTTCATCTCTTGAAGGTAGTCATTCACAATCCTACCTGTATGAGGTCGGGCATTGTCATGCATGAATATAGCATCCTCACCTAAATTGACCATAAATGGACCAACGTGATCATTGAGGATTTCTTCCACATATCTTACGCTAGTTAAAGAGCCGTTTTCTATGATCACCAGCTCTGTGCGACTTTCAGAAGAAATTCCGGCCCACACAAGTACAGACCCACCACCGTAGGCTACTTTTTCTTCGATGCATGCTTGCTTGAATCTTTCCCCTGGTCTTCGATACACTCTGTGTCTTCCATCGTGCTTGTAGAGCATAAATTTTGATTCGTCGGAGAACATAACTTTTGACCAATCTTCAATACTCCAATTTACGTGGCTCTGGGCATATCTTAGTCTTGAAATACGATGCGAACGCTCCAGTTTAGGGCCGTTTGCAGGTCTAAGGGGTTTTAAGTTAGATTCAGCAAGCCGACGTCTTACTGTCCATGCACTTGGGTTACTTCCTCCGAGGCGTCGAAACTGATTTGTGAGTTCAGTTCCTGTGAGAAAGCGATTTCGAAGCATGGTGTTCACCAAGTATCGGTCTTCTCGTGCTGTGGTACACCTGGTTCTGCCCGTTCCTGGTCTGCGTAGGTTAGAACCAGTTTCTTCGTAACGTCGGAGAACTCTTTGTACTGTTGACAGCGACACACCGACAGTCCTGGCTGTATCGCGCTGACTCCGGCCGGTTTCCAGCATTGTAAGTATTCTGGTGCATTCTTCAGGCGTAAGCGACATAATTTCAGCTTGAATAATGAATATAGAGCACTATCAACATGGTTTATGTACCCACATAAATGACAGATTACAAACAAAAGCAAAACCAAATGCTGTAATTTCGTAGTTCCATCTTCGAAAGTGGCCCTTTTTCAAATTTGATTTTTTTATGATATAACTTTACAATAACTAAGAAGTTTTAATACCTTCATTTAAGGAGTATTACATTGTCTATTAAATACAATTTATTGCATTAACCTAGCATTTTTAATTTCCGAGATTTTTAGGATTCTTTAAGTGACCCGGATTCATTGCTCTCGAGTGTAGAATAGTAGAATACCGATCATGTTGCGTTCCTAAGCACGTACCAAAGACACGCAACAGTAGAATGCCGTTATTGCGCTCGCGTGACGCGAACTAGACGCGAGCGTGTCTGTCAGCGGTAGAGAATACGAAAAGCGCTGTTTTGATCGAAACTAAACTTCAACTGCACTGCAACAGCACTTATTTAGTTACGTGAATTGGTCTACTGATATATTTGCTGCCTGCTTCTCTAGCGGTTGCAAGTTCTGTTGCTGTGACCGCTATGCCTTTCCTTTAAATATTTTTTCCATAATAACCTATATATTATTGCGTTGGCAATAGGAATGCCACTTATAACATGGAAGCTATTTATATTTTGACCAAATTTCAGCCCCATGGTGGCCAATCTAAATCAAGATTATAGAGCACAAGTTAGTGTATACACAACTGCACTCTCTCTTTCTCCACTCTACTACTAAAAACAGGTCTACCTACCCATCGACATCGGCCAACTTTCCCAAATGAGTTGGGATCGGCTTCCAGTCTAACCAGAGGCTGCAGCTGAATACGTCTGCCTATCTGACCTCCACAACCCAGTTAGCACAGGGTAATACGATACGCATTCGTAAGTCTGGTTGTCCGACTTTCAGGCCACTGACTACCTGTAACAACTGTCAAAGATGTAGATCTTAGACGGTCGTTAACAGCTCTTGGTCCCGTCTTAAAACCAACGGCTTAGCGTGGTTTCCAAGGCACAGAGGAAACTTGGTATATAATGGGTGGTGGTCACCATCCACGGGGCAACCTAGGCCAGTGCGGCTTAACCTGAAAATCGATCCGAGCGACTGTTATGATTAAGCCACAAGCTCCTCTACCAACACCTTCTAAGAAAAAGCGTGTCATTTTTTAATTGCTCATGGTATAAAATCATAATGAAACTGTGGATCAATGCAAAACTCATCTGCAACTCGAGATTGGAACACTTGTTTGTACGCGGCATTTGAGCGGATTCTCGTGCCCTGACCTACCTCACGGCTCAACCTATGTTCCGTCCTAGTTGCGAGGTTTCGGATTTCCGTTCGTACGACGTAAGGGTTGACGCCCTATTTTTATTTATATAGGACAATATTATTTGATCCTCTAAAATCTAAGTGATCTATTGTAAATAAGCATTTTTGAACATAAAACAACACGTTTTATGGAAAACATTTATATTAATTATTACGTCTATATTGGTTGATCTACGGATAAATTATAAATGAACTGCATTCAATGTAACATGATAGTTATGTTATACTCAATTAATATTTGGTATTCAAAATTATATTTGTGGGATAACACAGGCTAACAATGACAGTAAGCCTCTTTTTAGTTATTGGTCTTTTTGCAAGAGCGAGCGAAGCTTGCTCGGGACTTGGGGCACCCCGACTCCGGACAGGTTAGGTTAGGTTCGTCTTAGGTTACTTTAAGCCCGCTGAATAGTGTACCGTACCTCATCATCATCTGCCTAGCCTTTCCCAACTATGTTGGGGTCGGCTTACAGTCTAACCGGATGCAGCTGAATACCAGTATTTTACATGGAGCGACTGCCTGTCGGACCTCCACAACCCAGTTAGTGCTAGGTAATACGATACCCCTTGGTAAGACTGGTTGTCAGACTTTCGGGCCACTGACTACCTGTAACGACTGTCAAAGATCTACAAATAACAGCCGGGACCAACGGCAATAGTGTACCGTACCTAATTTAATAAATGAATCGAATAAAGTAATGTATTAATTAATAATAGTGGTTGATAATTTAGAGGACTTTTCTTACTAGAAACAAGTGTACTAGTCCAGTGTTGTTATTACTTTGGTTGTAGTAGTACATACAAGTACATAAAATCACGCCTTTTTTCATGGGGGTAGGCAGAAACCACAGAACGCCGCCTGCTACGATCCATACATACTCCTTTGGCCTCGTCCACGTTCATACATCGGGTCATACACGCCAGTTGCGAGTACTACGCACCTGTCCTTTCTGATGAACCTCACCAATAAGGTCAGTGTATGTCCTTTCCCCTCGCGGCGTTGACACTCTATTACAGAAAGAAAAAAAAACAGGCAGTTGTGGATTAGAGCACAAACATATTTATTTATGGGCTCTCTATGCCAGCAAATTAGTTCTTCACATACATTACAAAAACCTCGCCTTTTGTCACGGAAATAGGAAAAAAAATCGTGATCAAATCGATAAGGGTGATTAATGATTGGTGATAATTTTACGCGAAAATATCACCTAATAGAACATGACTATTACATTGATGGAGTTAAAATTGCGGAACTGGACACAATAAACCTGAACGGGACCTCGGTGTAACGTTTGATCGGAAGGTAACTTTTATTCCTCACATAAATAACATCATAAAAAAGTCCTCTAAAATGCAGGGCTTTGTTGTGAGAAATTCTAAGCAATTCAGGTGTAGTAAAACGAAAATGATGCTTTATAATAGTTTAATTCGAAGCACTTTGACGACACGGTTGGCGCAGTGGTCAAGCGATTGACTGCTGCGCTGCATGTCGCGGGTTCGATTCCCGTACGGAACAAATATTTGTATGACCTACAAGTAGTTGTTCCGGGTCTGGGTGTTTTTCTATCTATACATATAATAAAACTGTAGAAAAGTCGTTTTTGTACATCGAAAAAAAATCCAAAAAAAATAGCCAGGGTGTTAAAGGACAACCAATAGAACCCATTTCCAGCATTTTTCGAATTTTTGTCTGTTTGTCTGTTTGTCTGTTTGTCTGTGTATTTGTTCGGGCATCACGTAAAATGTACAAAAGCAATGTAGATAACTTTTATACACAACGATTAAGCGTAACTTGGAGTAACATTTAGTTTTTGTTGCATTGCAATCGGTTCAGTCTATCAAAAGATATTTGAATTTAAAGTGTTACAGAAGTAAAATTAGGGTTATGTGCAGTTGGTCTCACAACTTCCCGTAACTTTTATACACAACAATATGTGCGTAAATTGAAGTAATTGAACATTAAGTTTTTTGTTTCATCGTAATCAGTTCACACCTTATAAATGGAAAGAAAGAAAAATGTAAATTAATAAAATTATAATAGTGTTTCCGAAGTAAAATATTAAAACAACGCCATCTATCGAACTCAGACTGGACTCCATCTAGACATCAACTGCGTGCAGCATTGAATATAGATATTCGATAGATGGCATTGTGCGTGTGACGTTATTTTCTGATTGAGGCATGTTTAACTAAATACTGATGGAGAAATTCCTGACCTATAGGGTACGTGAAATTTGTCACAACAGGTCCTTATTGGCTATTAAAGAGATAGTTATAAGTATACCAGGGAACCCGATCAGTCAATACGGTTTGCCCACATCGACAGTCGATGGGGAACGTATTAACAGAGAGTACGTATCAGAAATTAGTTATCATCCCGTGGAACTCGCAGAAATTTTACAAAATGGCTGCGCAAAGACAGAGAATCAGCGCCAGACGTTTGATAGGGTATGCTGCAGTGTAGAAAACGCCTCGGGTGAAATCCTGTTTTTAGACGCAACGGGCGGAACAGGTAAAACTTTCCTAACCAAAGTTATTTTGGCTCGAATAAGGAACTTTGGGAGTATGAAGAACAGAGTGTAAAGCTCTTCAACCCCCATTGAAAAGGGAGGATCCTCCGACCAGACGGGTGTTATATCTGGTGGGCTACTGCCCTACAGTTGTTGTCGGGTTCTTCTATATAGTCTTAAGTCGCGAATTACTTTACTTGCGCGATGCAGAATTTAGATATATTTAGATTTTTAGTTTATCCTCTGCGTCATAGATGGCGCTGTAGTACTTTTTTTAGTGCCGCTACATCACTCCCCCGCGGAGACTAGGGTCGGTAGTAGAATGAGTCGTTGATTGCCAGGCCAGTGGAAAGTCGTTGCCGCATTGTTCACGGTGAGTCGGAACTGTCTGCGGCGGTAGTGCGAACCCCTTTAGTCGGGGTCGGCACTGCATGTGCTCTGTTGCGTCGGACGTGGTACAGCGCCGCGATGTGGCTGACTGCTCGCATCGACCGGGAGGTACAGCTCTCAACCGGCCGAAAGTGCAGTGCCAAGGTAGCTTTATGAGGCTGAGGGTGCTGACCAGGAATGTGCTTCCGCTGCATGCTGGTGGTCAGGAATACCCATTTTGAAGCTGGCTGGGTATATGACTAACTGCTCGAAAACTTGAGGAAGTTTGAGGAAGCTTGAGGAAGTGATGTTGATGACGTCACGTTGCTCGAAGGCTGTGCTGACGTCCATTTCGGGGTCACCAATTTGGGGGTATGGAGAACAGGGTGTAAAGCTCTTCAACCACCATTGAAAAGGGAGGATCCTCCGATCAGACGGGTGTTGTCTGGTGGGCTACTGCCCAACAGTTGTTGTCGGGTTCTTCTGTATAGTCTTAAGTCACAAATAACTTTACTTGCGCGATGCAGAATTTAGATATATTTCGAGTTTTAGTTCATCCTCTGCGTCATAGATGGCGCTGTAGTACTTTTCGTTCTATGTTGCTGAAATACTTTTTGTAGTGCCGCTACAGAACCAAAATAAAATTTCCCTTGCTGTCGCCTTTTCAGGGATAGCAGCCACATTATTGCCTGGAGGAAAAACGGCAGACACAACATTTATAATTCCTATCGACTTAGACCGCACGGAAAGCCCGGTTTGCAACATATCGCGAAATAGCGATAAAGCAAGGGTTTTATGCGATTGTGTTTTAATTTTTTGGGACGAGTGCACTATGGCAAACCGCAAAGCTATAGAAGCAGTGAATAGAACTTTACAGGACATAAGGCAAAATGACCGGCCGATGGGAGCCATCACGGTGCTGTTCTGCGGTGATTTTCGGCAGACACTCCCGATAGTACCCCGAGGAACGAGAGCCGGAGAAATTGCTGCCTGTCTGAAGAGTTCTGTTTTATGGCGCAATATATCATCTACACACCTGAGTGTACATATGCGTGCACAGTTGCGAGGCTGCGAAAATGCACAGGAGTTTCCCAATTTATTGTTACAAATAGGCGATGGCACATACCCCGTACAAGAAGATGGCAAAGTTATTTTGGTTGATAATCTCTGTTCTTGCGTTACATCACAACAGGAGCTAATTTCTTCTGTGTACGGAGATTCCACAAACATGGGAAATCAAGCCGGTTCTTGGCTATGTCAGCGAGCTATTTTGACTCCTCGCAATGTCCAAGCTACGGCAATTAATTTAAAAATATTGATTCATGTGTCCGGGAATTGTAGAGAATACACCTCTATAAATACAGTTATGGAAGAAAATGACGCCACGCACTACCCGGTAGAATTTTTGGATTCCCTCAACACACCCGGACTTCCAGCCCACAAAATAGTTTTAAAAATCGGTGTACCAATAATTCTCCTCAGAAATTGATGTTCTCCAAACTTTGTAACGGCACGGCTCAACGTCACAAATCTGCAGCAAAACATAATCGAAGCTGAAATATTAACCGGTTGCGGCGCTGGTGATATTGTTTTTATTCCAAGAATACCTATAATTCCTAACAACTTTCCTTTCTCTTTCAAACGAGTGCAATTCCCAGTCAGTCTCTGTTATGCCATGACGATTAATAAAGCTTAGGGCCAGACATTATCCGTTGCGGGGGTGGACCTAAGTATTGGATGCTTTTCCCATGGTCAACTATACGTAGCTCTTTCTCGCGTAAACAACCCCAATAACCTTTTTGTGTACGCTCCAGATGGTTCCACAGCTAATGTTGTTTATAAAGAAGCACTAGCATAAATAAAAAAAATGGTTTGTATCGGAATCCTCCAACAGCGCTTCGCACAAAAAAATATATTGTTAAGTTCCGACATCCACGCGAACGAAGTCGCGGGCCCAGCTAGTCTATAATATGTATGTATTTACAAAAAAAAAATGTATATATGTAGTTTATCAGCCATCTAGTTACCATAACACAAGCATTAGGTCGCTTAGCTTGGGACTAGATGGTGCTGTGTGAAATGTCCAGGGATATTTATATTTATTTATTTTACTTTGGAATATTGTAGCGTAATCTGGCGGCCACATTACTCTGTACACTCGCTGCGTCTTGAACGCGTACAAAAGCGTTTTCTTTGGCACCTGGCGTTTTCTAGCGGAATTTCCAAAAAAGTACGTTCTTACGATAATCGACTAAAACACTTTAGAATGGTTTCGCTGGACAAGCGCCGACGCATTGGTGACGGTCATCTCTTGGTTGCCACGGCTTATTTGAATTAATTATTTTATTTTTTGAATTGTTCTTTTCCTTGTTTTTACTATGGACACTTTTAACGTGCACATCTTGCTACATCGCTCTCACATAATGTACCATCTAAACATGAATGATGTAACCAAGGTTTTGTAAAAATATTCTGATTTAAAAGAGTGTCCATGGAGTTTCTTGCCCGTTCTTCTCCATAGAGATCTACGTTAGGGAATGGGCAACTACAGTACTTTCACAGTTTTTATGCCTTGTGACTGGGACTGTAGCTAAATTTCATTGTTGTCTTTGTTTCGACAGTTCAGAAGTGCCTGTAACGGGCCTACTTGAAATAAATGCTTTGATTTTGATTGATTTTTTGATTTTGACGCAATGTTTGTGTGCAAAGTAATGACCCATAAAATTGACTGTGCACAAATATTGTACTCTTTTAATTTTCGTGCGCCGTCAAGAATTCCTCGCAGTTCAATAACACCTTTCTGCCCACCGCAGAGAAGAACGGTTCTGGGCGCCAATTCCCCTATTGCGAGGTTCTGCAAGATTATTAATAGCTGCAGTGACAAAATCGATTTTCACTTTGACAGTTTGGGCAAATTGAAAGCCAACTTTCATAAATATCTCCTTTAATGGCCTTTCATTATCCCGCATGGAATGTTTGTTTTTTTTTACGTAATATTATATTTCATAGTTATTAACAATTCTTTGTTTTAAATTTTAAGATTTTTAGATATTAGTAACTTAAAACTAGATTAGTTTAATTTAATTTTTTTTCTTGTACAACTTTCTTATGCATGCGGTGTTTATCTTTAAGTGATTGTTGCACTAATGTGTATTAATTTTTTGCATGTTACCTTAAGCATTTAACCTGTGTGGACAATTGTTGGTAGACCAATAAAAATAAAATAAAATAAATGAATGAAACATACGTTAATATTTTCTAGTGTTATTCATAGTACTAAATTATGTTTTATACCGTCCCAGTTAAATTAATTCTTTACAAATAATTATGTTGTCTATATGTTCTCTAGGTAGTTTGTTGAGCCGCTTCTTATCCAACAATCGTTTTAATCGACTTTAACGAGTCCTCTTTATATTGAGAATATTGCTTAATTCTTCAAGTTTTTTCCCGTAGTTTTGCAAAAGTCGGTCATATAACTTCTTTTGTACCAAACTATAATGTTGATTCTTGAAACCAAGATTCCGAGAACAAGAGTAAGCAACAGCACAAGAGTTTTAATTTGATTTTGAGGTCAATTTAGGTCGGTATATAAACAACTAGCTTTTGCCCGCAGCTTCGCTTGAGTAAAAGAGATGGCTAAACGACTGCCCCAACGTGACTAGCGCAAATAGGAACCTCACACTAACCAGTAATATTTAAATATTAATTCATGAATTATTTAGTGTTTAATAATTTCTTATAACTTTCGTGAACTAATAAACATAAAAAAGTTTCTTAATTGTATTTTTATGCTTTGTTTTCGTTTGACATGACAAGGTCAAGGCATACTGACAGCTAGGGAAGAGACATATTGCATTACCAAAATGTATCAAGTTTTTTTTGCTGCAATTACCCCTATGTAGATATTTACTTCAAGTACCTTAGTGCAAAATCGCCAGTCAAAAACACAATTATCAATAAAAATCGTCGCAGACACATTAAAACGCCTAGATAAAAGTTTATAGCAATGCCATTGTTTGAAGTTTTTGTACCTTTGTCGTAGGAGTTGCGCGATTTTGTTTTTAGGATTGTGCAAATATTAAAAGTTCCTGAAACTTTTTAGATTACAAAATACTAATTTCAGCTATTTAGCATTACATATTGCTAGGTACCATGTTTATACATGCGTTTTCATTGCGGGGGCAGTCGTCCATACTTCAATTTAGCCATGTCCTTTAGAATTTGGCAATCAATTCGGGTTGTATTCTGCTTGTAATAATATAATTTAATCATGATTCGAAAGACGCGTGGCGCCATCTTTATCATAGGAACGTTATTGTTGTTTTCCTCGGAAACAGTACTTTTTTCGGGATGAAAGGTACCCCACGTCCGTTTCTGTACAAAACAAAAACGTATATGCAGTATTTCAGGATGATCGGTTCAGTGGTTTAGGCGTGAAAAGGTAACAAACAAACTTACTTTCGCATATAACATTAGTTAGGAACTTAGGATTGCTGAAATCAACTTTTATAATTTTGTGACTAGATATAATGAAATCTCTTTTGAGCAAAACTTGCTAATTTATCTTTTCTTCTAAGTTTTCACCTTGTCTTTAGGAAAGTTTTAATTAATGTATGGTTGATTGATAGCTGTAGTAAAACGTGACAGTTAAGAAGAGGAACACATGAGTTCCATGAAAGGGTTGTTACTCTTTGATATTCCAGTGGCGTGTGTCTATATAATGGAACGGAGAAAACGCGACAAGCCGCGTACCACCTGCGTGCCACTTTTAGTTACACTTTTTTTTATATATTTAGTGTACAATAAGCCATTAATACTAAAATAATCCTTATCTCGGTCTACTCACAGAAAAACAAACATTCTACCCTGTGAAGTTCCGTCAAGTAATTTAATTTTACATTGTGTAGCTGTTGGAAGACATCAAGCAAGGAGTAAATATAAAAATACAAATGTTCATAATTGAGTATATTATTTACATATGTATATAATATAAAGGTTTGGCGCCGACAATACGACAATAAATGTAAATTGCGTCTACCTCATGACGTTCGCAGTCTGCATACAAAAATTTAATCGAATATATCCAGTAGTTTAGTCACAGGACATTATTTTTCATTTGCAGCAATTTCTACATGATGTAGATTAATAGGCGAGCACCGACGGGTTAACGACCTCTTTTTTTTTGGTGGGTGGGAAATCATCAAATGACCCCCCCCCCCCCCCCGCCCTGGGCGGAGCGGAAGGGAGTGTCAGACTCTTACTGACTAAAAACCACCCATGTTCCTTCATTGGCCCTTTATGTTCCAAGGCCGCGGTATCTCTTTCGAACAGTCCCGCAGCCCTGGCAGGCACCGGCCCTTGCGGGCCCCTCCCGTTTGCTGACAACTCTTTGAGGCGCGCGTGGAACACGAACGCGCCGTCGACACGGCCTGCCCGTCCATACGACGGACGGACGGGTTAACGACCCCTGCATCGGTATTATAAACACTACACACATGTTCCCAACTCGCGTGGACCTGACCTTTTTTTTGTGTTGTTCTCGATGTGGAAATCCTCAATGCCTGCGCCTTGGGGAGCGTGGACCTGACCTGCCGCAACACAATTTGAGTTGCACTTCGTCCTAGTTACGATATCCACTTTGATGCTCTATTTGTTGATAACTTTATTTGACATTATTGTTATTTGCTTGGAGAATAATATAGGAAGGCTTGTTTGCATGTTCCTGACTTAAGAAGGAAGGATGAAATGAATATTTTTTTGTGCTTTACTGAGGGGGTAAGCAGAGATGCACACATAACACTGTTCGCCAGTTATGTTGAACAAACAAAACAGTAAGATTCGAATTAAAATAAAAGTTTCCTTAACAAAATTATGCGAATTGTCACAACAATGTAAACGAAAGAACGCGATAACGTTTTGCACGACTTATATATCGTACCCAGGTCCTAGCCTCAGCAATCATACTTGCAAGCACTAGGCTAGCAAGGTTACCTTCAGCGTCATTCATAATATTATTATCATTTATATATTCACGTTTAAACATAGCAGAGAGTATTAACTCAGAGTACAGCATACCGTTCTCACTACCTTCCTCTCATTAACATTGACTAACTACGAATGCAAAACTCACCTTCTACATTGTTTTGAGCGAAGCATTGTTTGTATCTCAATTAACTTACTGCTTACCTCAAAGGATTGTGTGCCTGTCTAGCTTAAGAGGGAACAGGGCCTTCGATTTTCCATACAAATGTATGCCCGAATACAAGGTCTGCTGTAGACACGTCTTAGTAATTTCATTTTTTCAGTAAATATTAAGTAAAGAAAATATGACTCTCAAAAAATGGTAAAAAAAAAAAAAAATCGAGGACCACCAGACTTTGATAAGTTTTTAACAAAAGAAATTAATAGGAACCTATTCTTTCTTAACATTTTAATGTCAAAAATAATTGAATCTGCTCATTTTCGAGGAGAAAAAAAGGGGTATATGAAACGTCGATCTGGTCAGAATTGTTGTGACATTATCGGTCTGAGCTGCAGCTGTCCCTATGACACTCTACGGGGGTCGGCTTGAGGCTGACTTGGTTTCTCCTCATACCTTTTTTTTTAATTCCTCGGAGAACCTCTTCCCTCTTAATATGTTACTGGGAAAATTCTAGCGGTTACAAACTCGACTAATACAATTACATACATTTTACTCCGTGTGTTTAATATGTATTCCTTTTGTTTTAATTACATAGAGAGTGTTACTGAAAAGGAAATTAATTGTTAATTTTATTAATTAGCGGCAAAGTCTAATTACTTTTACACAACTTTGGGGCTTTATATTGCCAAGTTTCGAGTATTAAGGCCAAGTTGTGTTAACTTGGCCTTTCATTGAGAAGTGTCGTTAATTTTAGGTGTATAAAAATAGACACCTACGCACGTCAAAGTACAGTCAAATTGTCTTAATCGCATTTCTGACTGCGAATAGACGTTCATACGAATTCTCGACAAAACATAGCCATAGTATTATCATATTTAGTTCAAAAAAGGTTGTCGTTGGGTTGCTAATCAGGGGTAAATAACTTTAACACTAATTAACTGTCAACTACTGAAGTTTTACACCATTTCTTGCAACAAATAAAACAAGCCAGCCTAAGATAAATGAAGAAATCATTAAAATAAAATGTAATACAAATTATGGTAATTGAAATCTATTTAATGCGCACCCTCTTTTTGTCCTGTCCCTTTTAAATATTCAAATGTCAGACACGAAGAACTGACATTAGAATAATTGGTTTAAAAAAAAAAGTAGACAACCTCGAACTTTTTTCGTAAGGCGTGGTAAACACTAGCCGGACGGTAAAGGCGATTGTGTACGTTGAATACGGAACGAAGTTTGCCGATGTCCCACGAGCCGAACGAATGAACTCAGGCGACGCAACTTGCGTCAAGCGAATCGGTCGTGACAGGCGATCCACACACCGCGCCGCTCGTCCGCGCGGCATTGCGCAGGCGGCGCAGTAAATGTATGAGTGGTTCGCCGCGCGGATAGGCGGTGAGCGCCGCTCGTCCGCGCGGTCGCCAGTGACGTGTGTTAGGCATCAACAAATTTCATAGGTTTTAAACTGTTATGGTCACTAACATTATAATTAATACTAGAAACGGGATATTTACCGTGTTCACTGTTTGTTTTGAGTACCCGATATTCCACAAAGAAAAAGACAAACAGTGAACATGGTAAGTATCCCGTTTCTAGTTAATTATAAATTTCATAGGAGCCAATTCGACGTGCCACCTGATCTGCTCCACGGTGTCGAGTGAGAATCGGCTAACTTGTGTCCTTCGTGTGAGTGCCATCGCGTGCCGGTGACTCATGGCACTCTCTAAGCATAGCATAATCAGCCTATAACGTTCCCACTGCTGGGACACACGGCCTCCTCTCTATGAGAGGGAATGGGCTATAATCCACCACGCGGGCCCAGTGCGGGTTGGTAGATGTCACATGTCTTCGAATATTTTTTGGTTCTAGAACATGCCGCCGGTTTCCCTACGATGTTTTCCTTCACCGTTTTGAGAGCAGCGGTGACGAAAAAAATTACATGAAGTAATGCGCCAGCCTGGGTTCGAACCCACGACTTACTGTTCGTAAGTCGGGGCCACCACCACTGGACCACCGCTGCTCTCGCTCTAAGTAATTTCTTTTATTTGTTTTCTTCGCTGTCACTGCTGTCACACAACATCACTTGAGCGTGTAATTCGTTGCTAAGCGGCTATGTGCATGGATCTAAACGGTTACCAGCATAGGAATTTTAATCAAGATTATAGTGTTATGTGAAAAAGCCTTAGCAAAGTAAAGGTTTAACATTGCCCCACACTAGGAATTTGTCCTATATCGTGGGTGCGTCGGTTAACCCATACTAGTTTAAGGTTAAGCAGCCTATAATAACCGATTCACGCAAAAACTTCATTTTTTTACGTACAAAATATGCAAGAAAGCGACGGAGTTAGCCCGCGCTCGGTGTTTTGCTGTTTCATTCTGGTTAGTCAGCAATATTTAAATGGTTAACCCATCTATGCAAATAAATAAAATTGAAGTGTATGTTTGTGATATCAAAATAACAGCTTTTTACTGAATGCATATGAAAATATATGCGGCACTTATAACAAAAACACATCTATTTTAGTTTTTGTCTGTCTGTTTGTTCCGGCTAATCTCCGAAACGGCTGAACCGATTTTGATACGACTTTCTGACAGATAGCTGATGTTATAAGGTCTAACATAGCTAATTAGGGTTCCGTGTAAAAAAAATTAAAACCCTTGAAATTGGTAACGAAATAGGTTTGATTCAAAAAAGGAACCACCATTTTTTTTAAAATAATTTCACTAGAACGAAGGTCGCGGACAACAACTAGTATATTATAAAGATTAACCCGTACAGTGGTTAATCAGACATACAGGCCTTACCGATTAACCCAATTAATCGGTCCCTGCGTATGTGCAGTAATTGCTGCGGACATTTACGAAATCAAATGAGACAACATAAACAAGTGTATATCCCGCCGAACTAGACAATATTTGACTTACAAATCTCAAATGATTACAAGAGAAGACATAAACGAATGCAATTTAATTTAGTCTGACATAATAGTCCTTTGATGGTGTCATTGACTTTTACTGTCACCCGAGCAACGATGAGAGTTATGTAGGTACTTGTGAACTGGGCTGGAAAAATACGGGAGAAGTACCTACAGATGACATTGGATCTGTCTTTGTTTATTTCTGCAGGTTTTTGAGTAAACTGAACGGTGACACGGACTAAATAGCGAAGTGGAATTACACAACTTGATTTATCATTCATTTGATGTCTTTATACATAGCTAAATGTGGGTGTACTATTAAGTAGGCACACCTCTGCCTAACCCTTCTGGGATTATAGGTGTGATGTTATGTTATGTGATGTCTTTATGTTTTTATGTTTCTACTAGATTTTGCCCGCGGCTTCACTTGCTTTTTGGTACGGGAGCGTTTTAAATATAACCTATGACACTCGGGAATAATGTAGCGTCCCATTGGTGAAAACATTTTTGGGATCGGATCAGTAGTTCCGGAGATTACCACGTACAATTAAACTTACAAACAAATAACTCTTTATAATATTCGTATAGATTCTCTCAGATAATTTGAACACAGAAAATGTATAAAAATATACACCATTATTTTTAGGTCGTTCTGGAGCCGAATACCATGAACTCGATCATCGAACTCGAAACGATTGGGACTATTTTTTTCAAAAAATTACAGTTAAAAAAACACGAAAGAATAAATTTAATGTTTTTTTTTTTTAATGAATGAGAACTCAAATGCATATGT
The DNA here is from genome assembly GCA_950022335.1 of Eurois occulta. NCBI lineage: Eukaryota > Metazoa > Arthropoda > Insecta > Lepidoptera > Noctuidae > Eurois > Eurois occulta. The sequence continues at coordinate 18,270,886 of OX465485.1, read as the reverse complement.
GTGTGTAAAACGTCCACGATCGGCAACACATGCGAACGATACCCATTGAAAAATTCATCGATCGATTCTCATTATTTCACAAAAAATAGTTAATATTGGTGGTGTTATTATTGTATAATAAACTATTACATATTAAAAAAACTTATAAAACTACGACTATACACGTAATATTGACGGCGTCGTGTTTATTAACTGCGAAAAGTCTTCAGCAGACTGACTTAATTTTCATTAAATTCAAATTTATTTATTTTAGGACAACTAGATCCAAAGGTTAGTAATACAAGACTTAGAAAAACTATTGTTAGTACTTAAATTAAAAAAGGACAACGCTCATCTTAATAGTAATCTAAATTACACAAAAATACATTAGAATGTAATGTATTTTTATGTAATTAAGCACAAGACTTAACACAATAATACATAAAAAGCAATTTTAAAGCAATTTTGATAATTATTTTCTGTCGCCAAGCTACGTTGATTCGGTTTAAGGAGATTTTATGTAAAAGAATTTGTCGTATGTCACCTAGCACATTGTTACGTATTTCAGTAGAAACAAAACAACAATTATCTATGCCGTTTTCCACTAACCGATTAGTTTACGAGTAACTGTGAAGTCGGAAAACAGAGATTTATGTAAATTGTTGAAGCTTACAGTTTTGTATATAAAAGTATTGCGTTGAAATAAACCTGAGCTGTTTTTCCTGGTAAACTAATAATAACAATAATACTTTATTGATACAAATCCTTACAATTATTAATGCTTATTGACTAGCAAAGTTCACAATAAGGCGTACAAAAGCTGAAACCCAGACTCCTAAATTAGGGAAACCTGTGACTTAGGAGTCAGAACGCGTTTGAAAGCGGAGTCCTGAGATTTAATCGAAGTTTTATTTTCCAAAAGATAGACCGTACAGCCTGTTTTTTTATCTGTGTTTTAACTATTGATTATAATTAAGACCTAAAAAACCTGCATTTGCAGATTAATAATAGAGGCACGAAAATATGGGTCAGGATTTCTGTCAAGGCGTAGTTTCGCCGTTTGTTGAAACAACGCCTTAGTAACTAATAATAGCCAGTTTTGGTTCAATCGATCAGTTGTAAATAGAAGCCAACTGATTTCATTAACAGGAGATCCTTGACATACTTTTAGCATCGAATTTGCTTAAAATATTAATTATTTACAATCCTTCCTGGAATCCTACTATCTTACTAATACAATATTATAAATGGAAAAGTTTGTGAGGATGGATGGATGTTTGTTCGGAATTCGGATTTGGATGAAATTTGGCACACAGATAGTTTATTACCTAGATCAACACATAGGATACTTTTATATCCCGGTAGTACGTTGGACGTTTATAGGTCTTTGACAGTACGTTGGTCCCGGCTGTCATTTATAGGTCTTTGACAGTCGTACAGGTACAGGTAGGCAGTCACCCGAAAGTCTGACAACCAGTCTTACCATAGGGTATCGTATTACCCAGTACTAACTGGGTTGTGGAGGTCAGACAGGCAGTCGCTCCATGTAAAATACTGGTATCCGCTGAATCCGGTAAGACTTGAAGCCGACCCCAACATTGTTGGGAAAAGTCGAGGCAGGTGAAATAAACCAGCTATTTCTAAACTATTTTGGGCAAGAGATCCCTTTTCCAAAATGAACTGATACGTCAGACCCCACAGTCAAATTACTTTAAAAATGCTATCTCTAGTTTAGTTTTTTTTCCTATCGATACACAATACTAACCAACTACTACTACTCACTAACCAACCGCAAAGTTTTTAAAAACTTTGCGGTTGGTTAGTGAGTAAACTTTGTAGTGAGTAAATTTAAAAAAATAAATAGACATTAGATGTAATAAATATGAAGTTGAATTAATAATTATTAATAAAAATTACGTAAAAATACTTAACATAAGTAGGTAATATTTTTTTGAAATAAAACACAAAAATCACATCTTGACAATCACAGTATCTTGAAAGTTTCAAATAAGAACTTGTGTTAAAAAGACCTCGTCGACCCCCAAAATCAATTTTCATTTATGTCGACCCTTGGAAAACCGATTCGACCCCAAGGGGTCGAATCTAAACTTACAAACTTTACGTCTTTATAATATCAGTATTGATGTGAACACAAGTCTGTTTGTCCGTCGGTCTGTCTATCGGTCTGTGTTTCTGTTTCACGTCTAAAGGCCTGAACGGATGAAATTGGGCATGTATAAACCATGATATAAGATACTTTTATTTCGGTCGGGAAATAATTTCCCAGGTGATAATTTCCTGGCCCCAGGTGGGCGAAGATAAAAGCAGGCTAAAGATAGTCCGATATAAAAATTCATTCACTAATCCTTTTACAATCGACATACATACAAATACACATGGAACAATGGAACCAAGACTTACAACAATATAAAGTTTCCTCAACCACTAAAGGAAGTATCGGGTGAACACTTCAAAAGGTTTCAAGGGTATTGATACCCCTACTCCACTACCATAGGCCAGGTCAACGACCTAGTAAATAGGTCAGACTTAGGACACTTGCGTCCATATCTAGTCGCCATATAGGCGGCGTGGTACAGAGTATTACCCTATTGTGGCGTGCTTACGTAGGGGAACATCTGCAAATGTTCCAGCGAGATAATATTTGTGGGTATCTGAAATCCTGGTATTATGCGCTTTCAGAATGAATGTGTGTTTATGTGTTAGGCTCTTAAGCATATGTGATGCGGTTGTGTAATGTATATGTAGGTGATATTGAAGGAAGCAGGTTCAAGAAAATATTTGTTTCGTAGAACGTAATTATTATCACTACACTTTAACGTCATATAAAGAAATTAGTCAATCTTATTCTGTGACAGCTATTATTATTCGTTAAGCCGTTGGTCCCAGCTGTCATTTATAGATCTTTGACAGTTGTTACAGGTAGTCAGTGGCCCGAAAATCTGACAACCAGTCTTACCAAGGGTTATCTTATTACCTAGCACTAACTGGATTGTGGAGTTCAGATAGGCAGTCGCTCCATGTAAAATACTGGTATTCAGCTGCATCCGGTTAGACTGGAAGCCGACCCCAACATAGTTGGGAAAAGGCTAGGCTATGATGATGATTCTGTGACAGCTATTTTATAGGCCTCATGAGATAAATAGATTGCCATTAATTACGATTTTAGAGCATTATACAGCTCAACTAATTTTGAAGTCCAGTTTCCGTCAAGTCGGTACGAAAATTTAACTAAGAATATCTTAAAATTTACTCATCTCATTTTACGCTAAACTTAACAGACGGGGCAGAATAATATTCACGGTGGGTTTAGCATAACAGGATAACTCTTACTAATTAACCTAGCTTTTGATAATATGAATTAACGTTAATTTAAAACTCACACTTCCCTTGAGCTTGAATTAACACGTGCCGAGTCACGGAATTGGATTCCTCTAGGTCTTAATGCGAAGCTTACAGAAAGTTGAACCAAATCTGGGGTATTTTATTTTATTTTACTTTATTGGGACATTTAACAGTTACACATTATAAACAGTATGACAGAATGAGTTTAAACTAAATAAACGTGTAACCCACACCGATATCCGTGAAATAATGATTAATAAAATAGTTAAATGCGTGCATTAATATTACAGAAAATTAAGTAAGTACTCATGTGTGATTTAGGGATAATAGGTATTAGATAGCTACTTTAAAGATTCAATAGCCATCCTTTTAAACTGAAAGTGTGTTAGCGCGAAAATATCAATATATTATAGGTATTGTTCAAGTGTTGGGTACGCTTATTAAAATAAAGGCTAAGTGATACTAGCGCGCCAGTGTTACTGGAAAAATTGCCAGAAACACAACTTCATCCGAGCGTGAATTCCCTGTGTTTTCGATAAAACCTTATTCCTTGTCAATATCATAAATTCAACCTCTGTGCAAAATTCAGCCTTCTAAGTTCAAATATTTGCTATAAACGTTGCTGAGTCAGTCAGTAAGTGATTAAGGACCTTCCCTTTATACGTTTTCACAAAAACAAAGATCTCAGGTTTCTTACCGATGTGTCTTCGAAGATCTTGTGGTAGTTCGGCACGCAGAACGGAGGCGCCGCCGACATCTCGCGTATCATTTGACACAGCGTCCTGTGGGAAAAACATACATTTAATTTAGTTACTGCCAGTACCGGTAAAAAGCCATGGTTTGCCCGAACGTTATAACTACTAGATTGGCCTATTGGTCTAGTGGTTAGTGACCCTGACTGCTAGGACGGAGGTCGTGGGTTCGATTCCCACACAGGACAAATCTTTGTGCGATGAGTACGATTATTTGTTCTGTATCTGGGTGTGTAATTTATCTATAATATGTATGTATTTAGAAATATATAAGTATGTTTTTTCAGTTGTCTGGTTGCCATAGTACAGGTTCTGCCTAGTTTGGGATCAGATGGCGGTGTGTTGGTTTTTATTTATTTATTTATTTTATTAAAAAGAAAGTTAACAAAAATCTTAACTTAATAACTACTATTATTATTATTTATTATTATTATTAATTACTTCGCGGTCTAACGAAAACGTTAGGATGAAATGCAAACATTGCAAAGTTCTTATGGTTAAAAATAAATGCATATGAAACTGTCATGTGATTCCAAAATGATGGAACAACTTTTATGCAAATGAACAACAAAAATGTTTGTTATATTTGGGAGGTCCAATGATGTAATATAACGCGCTTGGTTTATTTTGGAAATTAATTTACAACAATAGCTAATGTGTCAGACAAACATTAGCCAGTCAGCGTAGCTTAAACACTGCTACTTGTGACGGCTGTTTCTTAATACCAGTTAGTATGTATCCCGACGATGTATATTTGAAATACCATAGGGGACATTAATCGCGGTGTTGAGATTTGCATAGTTCAGCTCACTGCCCAAAGTCGAAAATCTACCAGCAAGCTTCTGTCCCTTACGACCTTCCAGCTTTGATAAAAGGCTCATTAATTTTACTCTAACAAGCTCAAACGGGTTATTCAAGTCTATGTGACTCAGCGTTATCATATCCCTTGCTGTTTGTGTTTGTCTATAGAAAGTATGTGAATACAGTTTTACACACAACTCTATAATAAGTTACCGTCCTGTATAAGAAATCTACACTCTTTGAATGCATTCAAAACTCAACTTAGCCAGCACATAATTGCGGATCGATCACTTCTGGAGAAATGAATGCATTGGATGGGTAGCTATTAACTTGTAATAATGATGACGAATTTTTGTAATCTATACATATATGTATGTTATTTAGTATTGTTTACAAGTAAGTGACGTAATATATTTTTGGGAATAAAGTTTCTTTAAACCGAATGTAGTTTTAAGTTTTTGTGTTTGAGCAACGAAATTCTTGCGTTCGTCATCTCCATAAGCCATGGCTATTGCTGAGTTTAAATAAACTGCCTTTCCTTTGAGCCTCTGTACAGGGCGGAAGGTACACCGACGTCCATACATTTTGACCGTGTAGGTATTGCACTTTTGTAGGAAAAAGCTGTTTTGTTTTTAAATTACCGATGATCAATTTCCATGTGGGGGAGTTCAGAATGATGTACTGAATAATTTCCACGTGCTAACTGTTTAAGCGTCGGATTATAATATTATCTGTGGCGTCGATGTTCCTTCCACCTTGTGTTTATGCTATTGTTTGAAGGGAGCCAAGCAAAAGGACCCACTTTAAGTTGTCACCGCGGCCTACGGACATCTGCAATATTAAACGCCATTGCCTTCCCAAATAATAAGCTAAAATGTCATATATGCCTTCCACTGGCACTCATACCTTACCAACGGAACACAGCTGCTGAGGCAAAAAAAGGTTGTCAAATATGGAAATTAAAATTTTATATAACACCACTCCTGCATTCCGAAGAGTTAAGCAGAGTTAACTAAAAATACACCAGCTGTGTTTCCACCAACAATGTGCTAGTTATGTTTTTAAGTCCCATGACTTTAATAGGGGTCGAGCCCATTGCCATGAACCGTGCACAAATCCAAACGCCGGTGCTAATACTGAGAAATTTCTAATGGAAAAACCCAACAACTCTTTTCCCGACCTAGGAATTGAACCTCGGACCTCATGTTCAGCAGTAGTGCTTGCGACTACTAGACAAATGCTGCCAATATTTTGTGAGCGAAAAATTTTAATTCTCAATTTAAATGCACTATCCCGAGTGAGCTAAACAAAAGTTTTCCTATACCAACAAATAAAGCTGAAGCTTATGCTGAACAAATTCTAGGATCTAATCCTAGCTTGTCAAACACAGATGGATTCATTCGCAATAGAACTGGGCCATACAGTTCATTCACCTTTGTTATTGTTATTTAAATAAACGTGTTATTATGAAGTGACCTAACAGAAATGGAGGAGTTTGCATTCAAGTATATAGACACGATTTCTACGTAATTTACGATACTATTTTTTGACAGAAGAAGCGTCGTTGTCCCATATAATTACGTAAAGTTAATTTTGGCTACGTAAAAGAAAGAAAATGTATTTATTTGACTCGCACGTGAAGCAAAATTAAATGAAATGAAAATAACCAAAAATAATAACTAAAACCGGCCAAGTGCGAGTCGAACTCGCGCAGGGTTCCGTACCATCAGCATCATAGTCAGGGAGCCCCCTTAAATTTATTTTTATTATTTTTTGTTATAGCGGCAACAGAAATACACATTCTGTGAAAATTTCAACTGTCTACCTATTATGGATCATGAGATACAGCCCTCTGACAGACAGACGGACAGACAGCGGATGCTTAGTAATAGGGTCCCGTTGGTTAATCTTTGGGTACAGAACCCTAACAAAAGAGTCGACTTCAATAATCTCTACTACAAACTATGGAACTGGTTCATAGAGGTTATTCACCTGGTTTTAAATAAACTTCATTTTATAGAAATAACCCCGGAGATTGTTAGAGATTAACTTCCTGTGTTGGTCTTGAAGGGGTAATTATAATATCGTAGGACTTGTTTTAGTTAGTCTTTGAGGTTGAAACAAGATTGTAGGAATAAGGGCGAGTAGAGAAAACTCTTTCATCACCACTGCTCTCAAAAATGGTGAAGGAAAGAATCGTGAGGAAACCGGCATGTCCTAGACCAAAAATTCGAAAACAGGTGACATCTACCAACCCGCACTGTGCCCGCGTGGTGGATTATAGCCCATTCCCTCTCTAGAGAGGAGGCCGTGTGTCCCAGCAGTGGGAACATTATAGGCTGATTATGCTATGCAGAAAACTCTTGATATTGTTAATTTTATAGTTTGATCAACTTATGCAATCTTGGCTTTAACCCTAGGTAGATAACCTACGTCGAATCGACGTAGTCGATTTTGAAAAATCGATATAACTCGTTTGTTTTTCGCGTCATCAAACTGGTCCTTCCTGCCAACTCAGTCGGCTGTCGCAGCTTGCAGGACACACCCATATCGCTCCGGTAAGTGCAACAGTTTCATAAATATTTACCTGCCGTACGTCGAAGTGACGTATGGTTATCTTTAAGAAAAAAAAATAAAAATAAAAAATAATTTTTATCTTTATAAAAAATTATATTTACTTATCATTGTTATATTATAGAGATTACAAAAAGTTGATTTTGAAAAGTTTAAATAGTAAATTATAAGACTGACGGAGAGATTCTTAAATGTTTAAGTTTTAGTACCATGTTTTGTTCTTTATTTCTTAAAAAAATAAAAATATGAGTAAACTCTAATGTTTTTAATTTACTCAGTCCACAATTATATACATGAAGACATAATATCACATTCATAAACCTAGTATAATATATACTTAATCCAAAATATGCTCACTCAAACATTCGCACGTCGAATCGACGTATGGTTATCTTTAGTGTAGAGTGAAATATGGTTATCTATCTAGGGTTAAGGAAATTTAACTCGTTAAATATATACCACGTATTACTAAAACAACATGAGATGTTCAAAGTAAAGAACTAATTTCTTCAGATTCATTGACCGTTGACCGAAATACCTATTCTTTATTTAAATCTCGAATAGTTTTAGTAGGTTCCTAATCGATAAAACTGGTTTTTAAGGTAACAACTTTATTGTAATAACCTGCATGACTCAAAACATTGAGTTTTGCGGTAAAACATGATTTTTCACCCCCAAAAAAAAGTCGTTTCCCAGCAAAAAAATTTGCGTAAGGTTAATTAGTTTGATGTACATAACGCTTGGTTGACGGCTTCGTGAAGGTTTCATTTACACCCTGTATACAGAAACCAAATTTTCTAAAGGCTAGTCTTACCTCAAAGAAAACATATCCGAAACGCCAGGAACAATGATATTGCACCAACGTGACCTTGCTACGCTTTTGCTACGGCGTAGCTAACGTAGCACCTACGCGTGCTACGACGTAGCAGTACACGTAGGGAGTATAAAGGCATCTATGCTATTATAATATAAAAGGCACTGAAATATTATGGCTCTTTTCTATTTTTAGTCGACTAAATATACAGTTGTTATTATGCAGTACCATGATTTATTTTTAACCTTTCTGTGAACTTATGAATTGTTTTGAGAAGAACTATGTGAATGTAGCTTATAAACACTTCGTAGTAATTTAGAGTTAGTAACTTATTACTAACTCTAAATTACTTCGAAGTGTTTTTAATTGAAGCTTCATGCTGTACCTCGAATTAAAAACAATTTCTCAGAAATTCCAACAGAAAGTGGGAAAGTAATTTTTTTATAATTCACTCTGCTCACATATTCACAAATAGTGCAACAACACATAACTAAATTTACGTACATTTTAACAAATAATTTTATGTTAACAAGTGAATAATGTCAATACAGATTGTAGAATTAAAGTAATAATAAATCAATCATCATTCTCTTGCGATGTTGAGCGGGCCGCTACGGCCCAATTTCAAATTGTTATTTGAAACGACAGGATGACGCTTAATGAACCGAACAAAACCCGTTTGAGTGGGCGTTTTTTGCACCCGTTTTCAAGTGTTTGTTTTGGTTAGCCTAATACTAAACACTTCTAACAACTGAGACTCTGTGATAAATATGTACACTTAACGTTATTATAGGTACAGTTACAATATAAACATTTAAGCGTTTGTAAAAACATACACATTAGTCTAATTGGAACGCGGCACGTGTCACGTGACGTCATTGTTATTGTTATGCTGTTTATTTTTGATTTCTTTAACTATTGTAATCCCTAATTTAATACCGATTCCAATGATAGAACTGGTAGAGAGCTAACTATCGTAACTTTGGAAATTTCGTCGTTTTAATCAGAGGCGCCGTAAACGCGCGCGACCACCCACGATGGCCCCACACTTGGCCGATGACGCGCAATATGGCGTCCACATATTGTTCCATCCATCCAGTTCAAGTGACAGGGGAAGAAGAAAGAAAACGTGTTGCGCCGACCCCAAATAGAATGGGACAAGGGCAGGAAGATAATAATGATAAGCAGTTCAAGTATCGAGTTTGCCCAGTTTGTGCCAGTAGCCGTGTCGACCAATGGCTTAATAGCTAATAGCCTCGACCAACATCTGAAGAGGCTCTCGCTTGGCAGCTAGATCAAGGGCTTGATTCAGAAAGCAGTATTTCTGGACACGGCGCGTATTGTTAGGAGATTCCTCGCTCAATAGCTCAACCTACTAATAGCTCGGACCGTTTTCAACGCAGATGGGCTATTATTTTTAACTGACTTCAAAAAAGGAGGAGGTCCTCAAGGTGGCTCAATCTTTTTTAGGGTTCCGTACCCAAAGGGTAAAACGGGACCCTATTACTAAGAATTCGCTGTCTGTCTGTCTGTCAGTCTGTCTGTCTGTCTCCAGGCTGTATCTCATAAACCGTGATAGCTAGAAAGCTGAAATTTTCAAAAATGATGTATTACTATTGCCGCTATAACAACAAATACAAAAAATTAAAAAAATTAAGTATTAAGGGGGGCTCCCATACAACAGATATCATTTTTTTGCCGTTTTTATAGATAATGGTACGGAACCCTTCGTGCGCGAGTCCGACTCGCACTTGGCCGGTTTTTTATGTATTTTCACCGATTACCCGAAGACGCCTGAACCGATTTGGAAAATTCTTTTTTGTTTTAAAGTGGTCCCATTACATTCTAAGAGGTTCCATTTAAATTTTAACGAAATCGGTCGAGCGGTTTTTGAAAAATCAACAAATATCTAAAAAATGTGTATTTTCCTTTACTCCGAAACCTCATTGGAGCAGTGTGCAAATATTTGTATAGGAAATTACAACTACAGATGGAAAAATAAAAAAAATATTTTTGAAAAAATAAAAACCGATTTCAAAAACATAAAACAGAGAAAAATAACTTTAGCTTCAGAAGTCGTTGGCAAAAAGAACTGAATCAAACAAACAAAAGTCACCGACTTCTGAAGCAAATATAATTTTTCAGCTTTTTGTGTTTTTGAAGTCGGTTTTATTTTCCAAAAAAAGTTTTTTTTACACTTTTTGAAATGTTTTTTTTTTATATTATTTTACTTGGGAATATTTATAATGTCTTAAATGTTTATTAGAATAAATAAATGCAATATAATCAGTTACCAAGACTATAATTCCCCAACCGTAGGCAGAGGTGTAGGTACCTGATAGTACACAGTAACATGATTTGTTTAAGGTTATACGTGCCGAAATAAAAGCAGTAAGGTAACGTAGTAAAATAACATTTAATGAACGAAGTTCTTTTTTATGCTCAACACCAAGGATACCTCCTTTTCAAAGAAAACGTCAAACAAACAACTATTTCCGTATACCGCTCACTAATAAACAATATCTACTTCACCGTTAATCAAACATACAGCGATGGATCTTCTAGAAAACTAGGACACCAGTTCAATGACCCCACTCCATCAACTTCATAAACACCTTATGGCTATGGAACTGTGGCTATTTATAATAACAGGTCACTTTATCGGCAGTCGTTGCTTCTTCCTGTATGTAACGTAAAAGGTTATAGAAACCAGGAAGTCGAACGCTGCAGATTTTACTGTCTCGTCTCCTCGGTTTTCAAGACGGTTTGGGTGTTGAAGATGTTGCTCGAGAAGCGACCGGTACCGGAAGGCGCAGAGAGGCTTAGGTTATACATTAAGGTTAGAGATTAGGTGGACCAACGATGCTAAAATATCTCTTAAAATCTAGGCTGAACATTTTTTGAGCTCGAATAATCTATTCCTGCCTCGTTGGTCTAGTGATAGCAAGTGCGAATGCTGAGCATGAGGTCCTCGGGTCGGTCCTCCCTCGGTTGATGGTAACATGCGCGTCCCCTATGACATGGGGCTTAAACATTCATTGTGAAATGTGTTGGCGGAGGAGTACCTACGCTGATACGGTGAAATCTTTGCGGTGCGGCGCCGCAACGCATTGTGTGCCCCAGCTCTTAGTAGCGGTCCTACCAAAAGTTCATTCTGACACAGAGAGCTCATTTTTGGTTCGATTCTATGTCGGATGTAGTACTCCCACATTTGTGTTTAAGTTCAATGTAATAGACGATAAACCTCCGCTATTATCTTTTAGGGTTCCGTGGTCAACAAGGAATTTATTTATTTATTTATTTATTTATTTATTTAGTTACGCCGAAAATGTGGTAAAATAAAATCTTGAAAAGTATATTTTTTTCAGGCATCTCCTGTACACGTAAAGTGGGTTTTTTTTTTCTCGTACCCCGTATTGTGGGATATCGTTGGATAAGTCTTTAAAAAATATTGCGAGTTTATTCAAATAATTTTCCAACTGCAAATGTAAGTTTGTTTTTATCATTACAATAAAAATCATCGAAATCGGTCCGTAAGAAGTGTCCGCATATTTTGGTGGGAAACTACGGAACCCTACATTGTGCGTGGCCCGACACGCACTTGACCGGTTTTTATAACTATTCTGTTGTGGTTTCAATACAGTAATTTCTCTAGAATCCGTTGAGATTCATTGTATTTTTTACGCAGAAAATGTCTTATTTAAACATTTTTTTTTTATTGTTTTACCAACCATTGTCCACGTTGGTTTTATGCATAAGATAACATCCAAAAAATTCATATACATCAGTGCAACAATGACTTAAAGGTAAACACCGCATGCATATAAGGAAGTTGTACAAGAAAAAAATTATTACATTAAACTAATCTACAATGAAAATAAGATATTGTTTGTGGTAGATAAATCAACGTTTAAAACTATTTTGCGAAAAGACTAACGATCATTCTATTTTAGTAGAGAAATGCCAAATATAGAAATTCGTTGGAACCAAACTGTAGAAACATCGCACTGGTTTTAAAAAGGCAACGTGTTGAAAACCAACACTTTTCAATGTCACAAGCAATTATTTTTCTAAACTTTGTTTATTTTTTACTGTTAGTTTTCAGTTTCTGTGGATTTTGTGACGTGACATCGAAACGTAACGCAAATTTGAACGAATTTTGAATGGAAAGAGCAACTATTCTATAGCATTTTGGTTAAAAATAAGTATTGCGACAAGCAGAATAAGTAATATTAAACACAATTTAATATAATATTCTCATATTAAACAAAGTCCAAAAACGATGTAAATTATATTATATTAGAAACAAGAATTTTTCAATTTGAAAATCGTCCGAAATGCCCATTGGAGGATGCGCGTTGCCGCCGAAGCCAGCCCAGAAAGAGGTGGCCAGATGACCTGGACACACACTACGATGGCTGGTTCGAAGAGGCGGCGCACGAAAAGAGTATCTGGAGAGCTATCGGGGAGGCTTTTGCTTAGCAGTGGGACATCCATGGCAATTTAAACAAAAATCGTTTTACGTTTAAGTTCCGCTCAAACCGGTTCGGAGTGAATACGGACCGGCTGCAGACACCGGATATTTCAATTAATTATTATCTGTCAAAGTACGGTATCCAGAACCGCGTCCGCCACTTGTACGTTCGGACATACCGGTATTATCCGCGCATTCATACTAGGCCCACTATTGCTCTTCAACCGCAGATACATAAATAAATTGTTATTTTGTAGACGAAATTTGTTTCAATCTTCATTTGAAATTCCATTATTTTGTAAGCCTGCTGGATCAAGCAATCTGCTGGGATTTCGTGATATTTTGTGGAGAAAGGTACACGTGATTCGCATTTGTTTACATTTATATAAGGTTGTCTTGAGTAAAGAAACCAAATATGAAAATCTTAACTTCAATGTGAAAGTCAAAGTTAAACCATTATTTAAATTTCAGTAGTGCGCAATAGTAATTAACCGTCCATTCATCAAGAACTTCTAAGACCTTAGTGTTGACGTCGCTGTTTGGGCAAATATTTTTCCATTAAAATTACTGTTCACATAAAAGACTGAATTGTTGGTGTAGCGGCAGCAAATGCGACTCCCGAGACACTGGACGTGGCTTCCTGCGTAGATAATTTTAGAGATTGTGTTCAAAACTTTTGAAATTTCAAGCAGAAACATTTTCAGCAGAATTCCAATCTCTGAGCAGCTGTCTGAGATTGAAATTCTGTCCAAAACAATGTAGGTATGACAGATTTGGAACGAGAATTAGCAGAACAATTTGATTGAATTTTTGTATTAAAAAGCATACATAACACACCCCGTCAAAAACGAAACAATTTTTTGGTGCAAGATATTTAAAACATGATATTAAGTATGTGTATTATAGTGTTCTAAAAACCGAGGTTATTTGTTCTGGATCCGCGTTTGTTAAGGAAACAAATTTGTTAGAGATGGTATGTCCAGATTATGTCCGCAGACTATTTCTAGGAACTTATGCGTGATTGTCCAAGTGGAAATCAACAATGATAACTGCAGAAAAGACAATTTCCTCGTGTTGAGCTCTAAAATACAGCTGTTTTTTTAGTGAAATCTATATCGACTTATACCTTGCACATAACATCGTGTCGGCCTATGATCAGTCATAATGTTCCTTAGGATATAGGGCTCCTCTTTGTGAGGCGAGCCGTTATTCACCACGAGGTTCAAGGACGGGTATGTGAATGTCACATTTCATCAATTCATCGATTTAAGAAACGAGGTTTTGTGGTGCGGATAAGTCAGGGTCCATCATTCCTGCGCCACCACGGCTCAAAAGTATGCAAAATTTTCACTAAAAAATTGCGTTTTATAAGTAATTATTTTATGAAGTTAGTATTTCATCGTTGGACATCCTCCCTCACTTTTAATTAAGAACTTTTTAATTAGATACTTACTCATAATGCGGATTGGTGGGGAACGACGGCGTCAACTTGAGTACGGCTCGGAATGCTAAGACATCGTTGCTGCTATTCTGGCCGAGGTGTTCTGTTGACAAAGGACTTATTATATTAAAATAAAAATATATATATATATATAAATTAAATAAATAAACATAGTCTTCAAGTAAACCTTGAACCTGATTGTATTCTTTCTACCTATTGATGTTTAAGGTTAAGAAGAATGCAACTACTTATTTTTTTTCTATGGTTAGTGCCTAAACTGGTGTCAGAGTTTTTAAATGCCGCCCATGGGCCTCTGACTTGGTTTAACATGCCGTCGAGAAATATCTCTCAGGCATGCTGGTTTGGTTTCCTCACGATGTTTTCCTTCACCGTAGCAAGTGATGATTATACAATACGCACATGGATCACACCGAAAAATCAAAGGTGCGTGTCTTCGGTTCGAACTCGACACCCATAACTTGATAGACCGACGGTCACACCACTAGGCCTACTTCTAATAGTCGATAAATAGTAAAAAAACAAAGTCAGTTTTAGTGTCCGTCTGTGTTACCGCAAAATTTTTCTAAACCAAAACATGGGTTTCTTGGGGTTCTAATCATTATTTTTTTTCCCGTAATTTTACATGTATGAAGCATTTATGTTAAACTGGTATTAAATCATAATCCGCACGCAAAATACGCGCTTTGGACGTGGAGTTGCGGACACCAGCCCGTTATAAATCATAATAAAGAATTATGAATGTTGTGCCAAATCGTACAAACGTAGGGTGGTAACATACAAAGGGTAAATAATGGGCATCCTAACTTCCTAACTTTAAATGCAAAAGTAAGTTTGTATGTTTGTTAGTAACCTTTTCACGCCTAAACCACTGAACCGATAATCCTGAAATTTTGCATATACGTTGTCAGGTGTACAGAAACAGACATAGGATACCTTTCATCCCAAAAAAATACTGTTCCCGAGAAAAACTACAATAACGTTCTTATGATAATAGGTGGCGCCACGTGTCTTTCGAATCATGATTGATATATTATTACAAGCAGAGTACAACCCGAATTGATTGTCAAAAGAGAATGACCAAAGTTGGTACCAAAAAGTCTCGCGCCTCAAAACCAAAATATTACAGTAATTAGTTTCATATTTTTTTACGGCATTACGCTTCGGGGATTTGATTTTTGAACTGGAAATATACTTTTCGAGTTTAAAAGTACGAATATTGTTTTACTCCCTTTATATGACGTTCCGTTTCAACTGAATATAAATGACGTTCCGTTTCAATTGAACAAACCCTTGTCTGTCGAGCGGACTCTAAAATTAATTACAATTAAGTAAGATCAGTACACCAAATCGATTTAGTTTGGTTTATTGCTATTTGCAACAAAATAGATTTTCTCAGCCTAAAGATTTTGATTTATCGATTACATCCCTAAATCCCGACTAGTTTATAGCACTTACTATACTCTATGGTTTATAGTTATCTTATCTGTGGCATCTGACATTTGTACTGTACTGACTGACTATTGGCAATGTAAAGGTCTAAAATAAAATCGAGTTTCAGTCAAGCATACTGTGGATGTTACTTTAACTCGTAATTCTTACTAATATTAGTGTATTACGCTGTTTTTAGAGCAATAATGTAATGTATGTGTGTTAAAATACGTCGTTGGTAGCGTCGAAAAAATAGACCTACTTTTTAGGTTAGTTTCGATTTTATAAAATAACTCTGAAACGCGGGTTTTTTTTTTCAAAAATAATTTTTGTAGGAGTTAATACGATCAGTGTAGTCTATAAAAAACAAGGTTTGATTTTGATGCAGCATGGTACGGGATTCCATACTTCCATGAGCATTCTCTTTTTAAATTAACGCGAGCGAAGCTGCGGGCAAAAGCTAGTAGGGTATAAATACGTAAAAGCGTATTCGTTGTTTTTCAGAAACTGACGAGAGGATCAATAGTTAATAAGCCGGAGAGTCATACGGGCTTTTTAGCCCGAAATAATTACCCTGAACAAATTGGCAGGAAAATGCTGGTTAGTTAGTATGAGTAGAGCAAAACAAATTAAGTGGTTATCAAAGTGTCAGATTGTGGTTTACTATAATTCGTTTCGTCGTTAAAATCTTGTGTGAACCAAATCGAGCTTTCTATTTTAGTTTCAAGCGGTAGTGATCAAAGTTGGCAAGTATTGCTCGACTTTGTCTAAGCAGTAAAGTTGTGGTAAGCTTACCTCATACTTGGTTTCCATATAGTTACTACTCACTATGGTCTAAGACACATATTATCACTCACCTGCATGAGTGATGGCAGCGGTACTTGGGTCGTAGATCTCATCATCCACCGCCACCACGGCGTACTCCCCCTCAGTAAGAAGTCCTCGACGCTGCAGCACCTTTACGAAGTCCACCAGGGCTATGTGCTCACCTAGGAACACGTACACTGCGGACAAAAAACAATGTAAGCTTTTACGATGGTGGAAATGGGATATTCAAATTTAAACTTTCAGCGCTAAGCCGAACGTTGCAAATCCTCTGGCTCATGTCTCTTAAGGCAATATAAATGTTTAAATAGTAACAGATTTAGTTTAAATAAGTATTCAAACAATGTACAGATGTCTTAATTAGGGACAACCCCTTGGCCTGACAATTGTGTGCTTACTTTAATTGGGTGAGTACCCAATCAAATTAATCTTATTTAAATGGGAGACGTAAATATTTTACCTACACAATATTTACAGTTGAAAACGGTAGCATGGAATAGAGTCTACTGGCAAATGTAGAAAATTCGTTAGTTATAAGGTTAACAAGTTTATCATATTTACGAATTTCTATCTCAGAGACTTTTCGAGAGATCTAACTGCAAGCAATTACTAAACTTCAGGATAAAAATCGTATCTTAAATAATTATTTTTAGTCAAGTAATAACTTGACTTGTTTATACTTATGGGTATTAGAGAGATATTAGAACCAAACGAAATGTTATCCTTATCTTGAATTTTGGAATAAGAACATTTCAAAATAATAAAGATGTTTACGTTTTTACGAGTACCTATTAAACATCAAGGTAAAAAAAGGAAATATACACAACACGAACGCCAAATTAGACTACGAGGAAAAGTCTCAACAACAGATTACTTCAAAATTTGGCAATTACTCACCCACCTCGAGTGTAGAACGTAGGTAACGTTCGATGTAATAATGTATCTTATGTTACATAAGGTCGATTTTATCTAAACGCTTTTTAAATTATGAGTATCTTTTGCACGTTAAGAAAATCGTTGAGGGATTCGATTTGTTTATAATGAAAGCTGTAGGTAGGTGAAAATAAATGAGCATCGATTTAATTTGTATACATTTTCCTCTATTTTTCTACTCGTAACAGTTTTTTCGAGGTATTAAAACAAAAGGTAAATATTTCAAATTCTGTCACTAAGCAGGATTTAAATGTACAACAGTTTAAATTTAATACTATAAAATGTACTATATTCTAACAAATAAATGAATTTGAATTCGATAGTTTTGAAGGTAAGATTTTTTCCACAAACTCTTTTTAAAACTTTGCTCAGTTTGCCGCCGAGAGTAAAATCGTAAAAATCCAAATCGATGTTCCGAAATGGCGCAAAAACTACAGAAAAGATCCTGTTTCATTTTTTTTCACAAATATACCTTAAAGGTGTCTTCGAATGTTAAGCTATATAATATTATAATGTTACTTTGCTGATATAATTGTTCTAAATATCTTCTATTGTATAAGCTATTCATTGAATTATTTTATTTTGTTATTTTTTGTATGTATTTATTTGTAAGCTGACTATTTTATTTTACTACTATGAATTGTGTCTTAAATTAACATTTTATTATTAAGAGGGTACGCAATATTGCATTTTGTCCGTATTATCTCTTCAATTGTTTGACGTACAGCCATGATGTGCATGAGAACAGCTATTTTAAACTCATGTCAACGGAGTAAACAACCTAGCGGTTTCAAATAAGAAGTTCACTACAACGAGTAAGTCACTTAATTAGTATATTATATTTTGTAGAGGATGTTCGGAATATACTTCGACTTCAGGTACCCATGTACCGTTCCTTGATAATGCTAAAAGAATACGCGCTCACGTGAGCGAAGCCGCGGGCACAGCTAGTTAAAAATAAATCTTTTGTAATGGTGATAGACAGGCTTTTTAGGGGCTTCCTTTATTTGTTTTTTAGAAAGCAATTTCGGTTAAGTGATAAATAATACGTTCTAGGCAGAAGTTATGTATCCAGTCCACGTGTATCTACGTGAAACCCGTGCTAACTACAAAGTATCTCTGTCCGTGTTCTGTTAACTTTTCACACGGTTCAGTTGTTTAGGCGTTTACAGAGAGCCAGCCGGTAGCAGACTTAGATCACTTTTCATCATCACTAATATTATAAAGAGGTGTTTATACGGGTACTTATAACAAAAAATATATGATGTACGAAATACATGCACATGGAGTCGCGGGTGACATTTAGTTAGCTACAAAGCATTGTCAACATTTGTTTTATACCAGCCTACTCTAAGCGAAAAGGCCTCATTTTGTATGTCATTTAGTACTCAACGAGAACTTCTAATTAACTGTTTTTCTAAAAAAAAAAAAAAAAATTAATTTGAATGTATTTTAATTTTATCATATTTTAATTTTGATTTTAATGTTAATTTATATTTAATTGCTAATGTTGTTTTCAATGTCAATTTATTTTAGTTTATTTTAAATTAAATCGGACTGTATGGATCAAATTATCTAATAAAATAAAATTCATTTTTTTTTTTTATAATTATTATAATAGGCTGTTATAGTAACGCTCGTGTAAGCAAGCCGTGAAGGATGACACTAATAACATAATTGTATTTGTCAGGGCTGTGCGCCTAATGCTACGCAATACGTATTGTAATATCTTAGTTGATAAATCACGTTTTACGGTAGAACTCAATGTAACAGACTCAAAACATTGTGCTGATGGGTGCATTGAATTGTACACCGGGCGAGGAGGTATTTAAAGTAAGTAAGTTTTAAAGTATCTAGGGTGTATTTACACCCTAGATACTATAACAATGCAGAACACCATTAATATATATATTTAAACAGCGTGTAACGGAAGGGGGGTATCAACCCTGAAGGAGGTGAATGTGCTCATGAAACTCAACAACTTTCCCCAAAGAACATACATAGGTCGAAATATGAAAAAAAAATTTGGCCCTCCCATAGTAAATCAATCAGCTGGTAGTCAGTTTTGTAAGGGAGGGCCAATTTTTTTTTTCATATTTCGACCTATGTTCTTTGGGGAAAGTTGTTGAGTTTCATGAGCACATTCACCTCTTTCAGGGTTGATACCCCCCTTCCGTTACACGCTGTATATACACAACAACCAGCCTACAATATTCCCACTGCAGCGACACAGGCTCTCTCTATGGGAGCGAACTCCCCGTCCATCCACCACGCGGGCCCGGTGTCTTTAACATGTCTTCGATTTTTTTGTATTAACACATGCCCGTTTTCTCACGATGTTTTCGTTCAGAATTATAACATAATTAAAAAATATATATATATTTCTAAATAATTGTTTGTACATGATATGTCCATCAAGAATTTTCTTAGACATGAAAAGAATCCTGCAAGATGACCGACACAGTCTTTTAAGCTATTTGTTAAAAAGTAAATTGCTTTTTAACAAATAGAACGCCACATAAAATAATTGAAAAAAAAAATGAATAACATATAAACGGATACTTAGGGATGCTACGGGTGTCAAAATACCCTTAAGGGAACCGAAAAGCCCTTGCTTTGCCCGTCATTGCGATATGTTTTTTGTTCTGGACCATACCTGGGAACCTTGTACTTACGGAGATATGGGGTTTAAGTTCAGGAAGTAAGTTAAGGAAATTCGTTTCAGCATTTTTTTTAAATATAAGTTTTTAATGATATATCTTAACTTTAAATACCTCCATGACCCCCTTACTATTAAATGCATCCACCAGCACAATGTTTTCAGTGCGTTACATTGAGTCCTACCGTAAAACGTGACTTTTCACTCCACAAAAAGTCGTCTCCCAACAATATTTTTTTGCGTAGAGTTACTTAATTTGATGTGAATGCTTGGTTGACGGCTTCGTGAAGGGGCTGTTTACGACTATAGTTGACCAACCGGAACCAATTAGTACTGATATTCGGTGTTCATAAGGAAACGTCCGGTGTCTACCTTCGCAGAATCATGCCATGACTCAGAATAATTCAAGCTAAGTCAAGCGGTTTCTCCCGAACCAATATCTCTCGGGCTCGAGTACACAAACGCGTAGAAATAGTAGCGTTTTATTAAAACGGCGCCCGTGACCCAGCCAACCGGTTAATCTTGCACGCTAGTAAACTACTTATATTAAGCCGATCATAGACGATAGGTTATGGATATGCAGTTTTGCTTGTGAAGTCAAACTGTGCAGGCGTGTGTGAACGTGTGGAGCTGTAACGTATGTGACCTCTCTAGAACTCGGTTTTACGTGAAGGTTTTGCATACACAGTTATCGTCTATGGCCGGCTTTAAGTATATACATACATACATAAACTCACCCCTTTTTTTGGATAGGCATTCAGTCATATCAATCTCAGTGGAGACTAACCTTAGACGCAGGAAATACAAGATTTAGTGCACAAGTGTGTGAGCAAGTCCGTTGGAATGGCAATCTGGCATTACAGGACAGAGATCAGGCACAGTACTTATGACTCTACAGGCACGTATGTACAGGTACACCACCAACTTCCAGACCCTGACCTGCTACTGAGATATTTCTGCTGGAAAAACCCAATAACCTTGGCTCAAACTTGGAAATAAATACAGAAATCCACGGTCAAACAAAAACAGGCTTTTAGAATTAAGTGTCTTGCTCTGCCTTTGTACTCTAACTTATGTTATGATGTTTCTTTATTTTCTCTCTTGAATAAATAAATAAATAAGTTCGTTAACGAAACCACACGTGCAAGTCGCCAATAAATCATCAATAAAATGCAAATTCATCTCCAGCCGAAATACATTATCCTCATATCTACCAATTACGTTTACCTTTGACCAGTAAATAAATACGCCTCCCACGCGAATCGCTGGCCTTGCACTTGAATTCAATACAATAGAGTAGAATAATATTATTTCAATACACTTCCCCGTAAACTGGCTCTTATCGCACTACTGTCAGTTTCAGTATGGAGTTTCACACTCGTCGTTAATTTTTTTTCACTCGTGTGGAAATAAATAAATATCATAGATATAAACTAAATCCAAATTCGATTAATTCCTACAATCGACGGTGATTGTTTTTTTTTTAATCTCAGTAAAGAGGCGTATATGCCTTTACTGTATAAATATGTTTTGAATATTTAAATCATGTTTATAAATAGAATATTATAAATGAACATGATTGATTAAAAAAATATTTTAACGAACAAATTAATATTAAATTAAAAAAAATATATATTTTTACTTAGGGTGTTTACCGGCTTCATACTTTTGCGCTTTGCCTTCAAGCTGCGAAAGCAAAGCGCGGAAAATAATTAAATCATAGTTCACTAATAATTCATGACAATAATACTTTTGGTTATATTATTTGATTTTTTCGAAAGTGTATTGAAAAACATCGTTAGATACACGTGGGCATTTGTTACAGCAGTTCTCGTTAAACTCCGCCTCGGCTGCAATGACAATGTTTGCCCACTTTTATCAAAATGTACTATTTCTTAAAGTATCAGAAGGGCCTTGAAAAGTGACATTATATAAACGACAACGATGATGGAAAAATGTATTAATTGACGAAAATCTCAAAAAAAAAACGTTGACGTTGAAATACGAAACGCTTTGCAAGCGATTGGGTCAGGCTCTTAAATTTTTACAAACATTTGAGGCCGTTTTAGCGAGCTAGAAACACTTACCAAGAAAACTTAGTTTATGACTAAATAATTTCGTTAACAGCGTTACAAATAGTCTCAATTGGGTAAGCAGTAGTATGTACATACATTAAGCACGGTAAGCGTGCAAAATTAATCTTCTGTATTTTCCTTCTATATGCATGTTGGCTTGCGTTAATGGGGAAAATTTTCAACATTTATTATACCACTCACAATCATTTAAATAACTTATTTCAATTTACAAACCAAACAGCATTTATCATTCGTTCGACAGTCTCATTCAATTTAATTTCATCTGACCTTTGAAACCAATTTCCAGAATTTTCCATCAAGAGCTTAAACTTGAAATGTCAATTTAAAATTTGAAGTAATCTGGAGTCAGATCTGCGAAAGTCTGTTTTTCTATGAATTTCTATAAATTTTTATTAATTTTAATATAATGTTTCAGATTTAAAAAAGGGTGACTTTACAAACAACAGGGATTTTTGAGATTTTATTTACATTTTCCTTATAAAAGTTAACTATGGTTTTTAAAGAACTGAAGACAAATTAATTTGATGTCAAACATAATTAATACTTCATTGCTCTGTTAACATACGGTCACGAATCATATTTTATTCAGTTATTAAATGTTTTAAGTCCCATGTAAAAGTGAGTGAACCTATTACCATCAACCGGGCACAAATCCAGACTCCGTGGCTGCCACTGAGAAAATCCTGATGGAAAAACCCAATAATACTTTTCCCGACCCTGGAATCCAACCTAGGACCTCATGTTCAGCAATCGAGCCTGCGACCACTCGACCACAGTATAAATATATACAGTATTGTGACTCGGCCCTGTCCTTGAAATAATTGCCTACAGCCGGGCGGTAAGTACGCACGCGATGGGGCTGCCGGCCCTACAGTACCTATTTTAATTTCAACTACTTAGTAGAGTTTGTTTCTAGTTTTGTGATTGTAAATATTATATTTTTTATTAAAAAAAAGGAAAATTGTCTTGAATGAAATAGGAAGGTTCAATAAAAATACAAGCTGTCTTTTGATTAGTAGATCTAGAGATATTTTCGCCTCGAGTGAGACGTACTGAGAGTGGCCTAGAGGTCCAGAGCAGATTGAAGGTGTGGTGGCAAAGACTGGAGAATGTTGGCCTGAAATTAAGTAGGAGTGTAGGACCAAAACAGAGTACTTGATCTCTCCAGCCTTATGCCCATAACTCTTGCCGGAACGCCCAGCCCGATCTGATCCGATTTCCGGTACCTCGGGTCGCTTTTCCAAGGAGATGGCGAAGTAGACCGGGACCCCGGTGCGTTATCAACTCAGGATGGATGAAACTTGCGACCCACGAATGCCGCTCAAGTTAAAGGGTACAGCACTTATTATTTTGGTGATATTGGAGTGGTTTTTTTTTCAAGTATTGTGGAAAACAAAATAAATATGTTTGAGTTTAAATACTGTGTTTAGTTTTTGGTTGCAAATCCCTCCATTTCTGAGTTGTAGCTTACATAACGAGAAGTATAATTCTTCCACCATAGTGCAAGAATTATACTTCTTCAATCAAGCTCCTTCAGAATTCTACAGCTTTACCTAAATAAAAAATAACTAGTAAAAAATAATTAATAACTGACCTCTAGTTTTGTAATAAGTTTGATCAACAATCCGCTCCATGTCGGAAATGTGGCGAGGTATGTAGTCGGCGAAGCGATGCTCAGCTGTTATCACCATACCGTTGGACTGGGCCAGCTCCTGGGAACAAATTAAATAAATTAGAGGATGAGCAGAATAATTGTTGTCAAATGCATAGTTAGCTAAGTAATGTCATCCTAATCTAGACTAGTTATTTTAATGCACATATTTAATTTTACTTTATGCTTGTTTTTTATTCATTTATTAAGGAGTGATCCCAATATCATCGTCGAAGTCAATCCGCTGCACCAAACAAGACAAATAAACGCCTCGGTTGCCTTGATAAGATGACTCCAGAAATAGGTCTATGGTCGTTCATAAATGGCCTGAGAGCTAACACAGCCTGTTGTTAAATTTTACTACTTTCTACACTGCCACGTGTGAATCTTGCTTCCTAATGGGATTTTAATAATGTAATTTATATTTTGTTTTTTTTTTTTAAAACGTTGCCTCAATCTAGAAATGTCTCCTCTATCATGGGTGCGTTAACAAACCAAACATGCCCAAACAACTTGACCCGGAAAAACTACCTGTAGGCCATACAAATATTTACTCCGTGCGGGAATCGAACTCACGGCACGCAGCGCAGCAGCCAATCGATTAGCCAGTGCGCCAACCGTGTCGTCCAAACACACATTACTGGTAGCAAGACAAATACTTGCGGATGGTATTACCCATTACAGAAGCTCCAATCTAAGCTTCCACGTGAAGATAAATCTAGATTTTCTGTTGGGCTTGAATAATGATGTACTAAACACATACTGTCTGATGGTATAACCTGGTATAACACTTTAAGCACATGAGCATAAGCATAGCATAATTAGCCTATAATGTTCCCAGTGCTGGGACACACGGCCTCCTCTCTATGAGACGGATTGGGCTATAATCCACCATTTAAGCACATAAACCATTTTCAAATATTTTTTTATCAAAACGTGTAGTCTTGAGTAGTAAGATGTTCCGTTGGGTACAACCAAAGACATTCCAATATTTAGGAGCGATAGACGGGACAAGACGAAGAAAATCGTAATCCAATACTTCGTAACAAATTGGTCTGTGTAGTGTAAGTGTAGTAGTACAACCGGCTACATATCAAGCTATACATTTTCAGTATGACATTGCCTCGCTTTTTATAGATTCCCGTACAATGACAGATCCACTTACACTGGTTTTGCATAGCTTGATTGGTCGCCGTACGTACTGTCTCGGGGCGGACCCAAACATTTATTTATTTATTTGAGAAAACATGTACAAACATGTGTCACGCCGACTGACAGCGCCATCAAGTTTTCCGAACAATTTGAGCAATGATTGCGACGATATTTCCGCGACCAATCGCTTTGGTTACCTGATGCGGAGTAAAACCGCAAAACTTGAAGCCTCTGCAAAAAGTTACAAAACTAAAATAAATAAATCACACCATATTATATTTATACTCTAAGACTGTGGGGTCCGAGTGCTCACAGCCTTTTCAAGGATATTTCAAAACGAGTTGACACTTCCCGTGACCCAAGGACTGGTTTTTACCTTGGCCAGAGGCTTAGCGTTGCCATACAGCGTGACAACGCCGCCAGTCTCTTGGGGACATTACCAGTTGACATCGCCAGCGTTGAGGAGGAGTTTTTTGACGAATTTTTTTAAGTTTATTGTTAAGTTAGTTACTTTACATTATTTAAAATTAAAAAAGTCTATAATATTTAGTGAATACAATAAAGATAAATATTTGTATTCTATGTACACCCGTCCCAACTATCTCTTACATCTTACAGCCTGATAGTGTATCTTTCTTTTAAGTTCGTTTAGTAAAGAAAGCTAGGTAAACTTAATCTAACTTAAAATAGGCTTGAGCCTTTGAACGATATACAAACACATGGAATTAGGTCACAAGTTTGACCTCGACGTGTTCCAATTTAGTTTTAAACCCTTTAAGATAAGGTTGAAAATAAACACACTCCTACAAGCAGGAAAGGTAAAATGTTTTGTGATTGCTTGTGAGAAGTTCAACTTCAAAGCATGGGCAATTTGTAAAATTGAAATTAAAATGGTTGTTTTTTTTTACTGCTGAGATCACGAGTCATAGAGAAATATGGAAGAAGAAGACATTCTGCGCCGACTGCAAATAAATTGGAATAAGAACAGGAGAATGATGAAGTTTTTTTTTTAATTTTTCTTATTGTGCTTTCACACTGGCAATCATAATAATACCACATAATTATGTACATAATAGACGGAAGCCGCCTCGGTAGACCTTGAAACAAGCTTATACTAATTTGAACATAACCTTTCAATCGATGAATGTGTTAAATTCGGATATAATGCTTTCTTCTTTCCAAGCAATCACAGCATAAAAGAATACCTTGTTTGAGAAGACTTTTTCGATAAATAACTTCGTAAAACGGGAATAATTCTGGGTAGGTATTGGGTATAAAAGGCCTTGAGACCATTATGAATACCTATTATGAGCGTGAAAAGCCTCTAAAATGTAACATTGTAATTTATCGTGCGAAAAATTAATTTAGAAGGTCACGCCGGTTTCTTAAAAAAAAACATAAGTAATTTAGCTCAGCATGCAGAGAAATTAGTATGTAGTAAGCATTTCTAGGTTTCCATTTATTAATAGGTTTGACTTTGATTTGGGTACCAATTTAATAGCTCATTTATCTATGTTTCTATTAATGGCCGTTTATGTCCCACTGCTGGGCAAAAGCTTCCCTCTTCCAGGTACTCTTCTCCTGCACCACCTCAAACCAGCCTTTGTGATGCGCGTCGAGATCATCTCGCTATTTCCATTTGTTCATCATCAGGCACCCATCGTGTTGAGATCTTTGATCAGCTGTCGTTATGCATGCGGCTCACGTGGTCTGCCCAATCCATTTGAGCCCGGCAGCTTTTTGCCTACGTCTGTAATTATCATATCTACATCCACTTTTAATTTAAATTTAATTATGTTTTGCATTAATTGCCTCATTTAGATTCCTGAGGTGAAAAATTCTCCTAGTAGGCAATTACTCATTATAGATCGATGGACCACCCATGCAATCTAACTGGCTTTTTGTCACAGCACAATGAGTCTGCATTATTGTTGGAGCAGTGCTTGAGCAATTGGCTTGTGCGCTGCGTGTCCAAGGTTCAATTTCTCTTTGAACTGTTCCAGGTTCTATTTATGTTTGTGTTTAGAAACACATATTAGAAGACGATAAAGAGATTTGCCATCTCTTTTAAGAAAACTCACCTTTATAGCGTCCATTTGTTGAGCAGCAGCCGTCAACTCATCTCCGGCGACGATAGCGAACTTGGTCCACCCGAACGCCTTCAGTAGCGCCACGACTGACTTGCTGGCTTTGTATGCTGGTGGTAGGGTCCTCGCGAAGGTGGCTCCGAGACCTGAGCTCTTCTCGGCCCCATGAGCGCCAGCACATTTCTGTCAACAAAGAGTAACCGTTAATTATCATGTTTATACATTTTGACCAATATTTTCCTCTTATATTATACGTTTTTGCCTACACTGTTGTACGAGCACGCTCGACAACTTTATGCTGACGCCCGCGATCACATGTACTTACGTTTGAACCTTATTTCATGCACATTACTTTATTTAAGTTAGTTCAATAAAGCTGCTTGGTGAACACACATGTCGGGGTTTTCTTCCACATTACCTACACATAAGAATTCTCGGCACACATTGCACCTCAGCGGTGGGACTCCACATATTTTTGGTCCTTCGAGGCTATAAGTGAAGTGTGACAAAAGGTGTCTTCATCAATAGCGAATCGGCTTGGCTAGCTTCCTACAAGCGGGTCTCACCAGTCAAGTTGAGAAGGCGCACATATTGGTGAGGGGCATCTGCTCACGCGGAACTAGCAGAACCAGTGGACACACAAGTCCACAACATACTCTTCTATCAGTGACAGTGATTACAACAGACGACTAGTTTCTTCAACACATCTACTACAATGGAAGGGCTACTACAACGTCAACAAATCATTGCTGAAACTGTACAGAAGATTTCTACAAACATTAAGAAAGATTCTGCAATTCGGAAAACTGCCGAGTATACAAGAAAACGGCTAGAGACACTTGAAGAATTGTGGGGTGAGTTCGACAACAATCACATAAAACTTACAGTGCTTTGTGATAACAAACACGATTACATTCAGTCTGGGGCTTACCTGTCCGTGAAAGAGCTCTACGCAACTACATGTGCTCTGCTGATAGACATAACACAGACCGAAGCCATGGCTAAACAAGGTACAAGTAGTCAAGGTGACGAACAACACAATGTCAGCACGGAAGAGAAAGGTATGTTGTCCAAAACTGATGAGCTGATTAATCAACAGCGAACAAACTTCCGAGCCTTTTCAAGAGTCGCACGAGGTATTGACATTAACACTATCTCTGAAAAATGGGAACTACAAGACAAACTGCAGATATTACAGGCGCGCTGGAAAACTATTGACGATCTACATTGGCAAATAGATAATCTACTCATCGGCACGGAAGTAGATTATGAACAGGAGTATGCGGAGCATGAAAATACTTACGAAGCCATCAAGAGACAACTAAACCAAAAACTTAGCCATACATCTCACGAACTACAAACTATGCCGAAATTGGAGATTCCGGTATTTAATGGCAACTATGCTCAATGGCCAACTTTCATGGACCTCTATTCTGAAGCCATCCACAACAATCCCTTGCTGAGTAAAACTCAAAAAATGCAGCACCTCAAGGGCAAACTGAAAGGTGAAGCGGAGCGTCTAGTGCAGCATCTCAAAGTCTCAGCAGAAAATTACGACACATGCTGGGATATACTCACCCGAAGGTACAACAACGTACAGCTGCTGTTTACAAAGCAAATTCAAATTTTCTTAAGCCAGCCAACTGCGCACAAACATTCTACTCAAGAACTAAAAAACCTCCACGACACGACCTTGGAAACGATTCACGCCATACGCAATCTCGGAGTCGATACCACTACGTGGGATCCGTTTTTAGTGCACATACTTACAGAAAAAATGGATGCAGAAACCTACAGTTCGTACATGGAGTGCCGAAGAGCACCACGTAATCTGCCTTTGTTCGACGAGCTTATGGCTTTTTTGGAGAGCAAATTCACAGCTCTCGAGCCAGTCAACAGAAAATATAACAAGACTAGTTCCACGAATCATGAGGCAAAGAACATGAACAACAGTGAAGACAAGGAATTTTCTTCCAAACGTCTACCTAAGAAGTACAACAACAGAGCAAAGACTTATCATGCTCGATCTGAAAGAAAATGTCCATTATGCAGGTCAGACCACATATTGATAACTTGTAAAACATTCCAAAGTATGGCGCCAGAAGATAAAATGAATACAATTGCGCAATTGAAAGTCTGTGAGAATTGTATGTACTGCCACAACGACAAACAATGCAATTCCGCGAAAACATGTAAAGTGTGCAATAACAAGCATCATACGACGTTACATGATGCTTTACAACAAAGGGCTCAACATGCAATTCCTGCTAATAACATGACACCTAAAAGCGTTCCGCAACATAAATCACATCACGTCGGTGGGAACGTGAACGAAGTTCTACTTGCCACAGTTGAACTGTATGTTATGGCTGAAAATGGAATGCCTACAAAACTTAGGGCTCTACTTGACCAAGGTTCCCAAATCAACTTGATTACGGAATCAGCTGCTCAGCGATTGGGACTTCACAGGCGAAAACAAGATGCAATCGTCTCAGGAGTTGGCATCACGAACAACAAAAGTCATGGAACCGTAGTACTTACTTGCGAGTCCATATATCAAAACTACAACTTCACCATTGAGGCGCTGGTCATGACAAGAATGCTGAATAATTTACCCAATTACACGTTTGAGCGCCAACAGTGGCCACATTTAGAAAACATCAGCCTCGCGGATCCTAACTACAACATTTCCAGGCCAGTTGACATTTTACTGGACGCTCAAGTTTACGCTCAAATAATCATGGATGGGATTCTGCGAGGACCAATACATGCACCAATAGCTCAACAGACTAAAGTAGGATGGGTTCTATTGGGCAACACCACAACATTTCAATGCCATGCAGTGCTTAACAACCTAGAAGACATTTCGCGTTTCTGGGAAATGGAAGAAATAACTGAACAGAGTACAACGCTGACATCAGACGAACAATATTGCGAAACATTATACGCAACTACAACTATCAGGAAGTCTGACGGCAGATATGAGGTCAAAATACCCATGAAACAGGCATTCGAGAGACACTTAGGTTCTTCAAAATCACAAGCATTGGCACAATTCCGACAAATGGAAAAACGACTAGCCAGAGACCAGTCTATTGCTGAAGGTTACAAGGCATTCATGGCTGAATACATACGTCTCAATCACATGAAGCAAAGTTTAAGACCACTGGAACCGAGTTGCTATCTACCACATCACGGTGTCATGAAATTGGACTCCACTACTACAAAACTCCGAGTTGTGTTTAATGCCTCAAACAAAACAACTTCGGGCCACAGTCTTAATGAGCTAATGAAGTGTGGGCCAAACCTTCAACAGGACTTACAGGCATTAATCCTACGATGGAGGGGGTTCCAATTTGTTTATTCCGCCGACATTGAAAAGTTCTACAGACAAGTCGGAATACAGGAACAAGACCAGCATCTACAGAAGATTCTGTGGAGAGATTCCAAGGAAGACAAGATCCAAGAGTACCAGCTGTGCACCGTAACATACGGTACTAAGTCTGCACCCTTTTTAGCGATGCGCACAATAAAACAACTTATTAACGACGATGGTGCTCCATACCCGCTTGCTGCTGAAACATTGGACTGTCAGCTATACGTCGACGATCTCCTCGGCGGAAGCAATGATATCCAACAAGCCAAAACCACACAACAGCAATTAATCGACCTACTCAAACAAGGTGGTTTCAACTTGCGCAAGTGGGCGAGCAACGACGGACGCATATTAGAAGATCTCAAACCCGATCAGATTAGTCAAAACATGATAGACTTCAAGCACGCTGAAACAAACAAGACATTGGGAGTTAGATGGAATCCCTCTACAGATCAATTTACATTTCATCATCCAGTGGAAACAACAAACACATGCGCTATCGTTACAAAAAGATCGCTGCTATCTCAAATGTCGAAGCTATATGATCCACTAGGCTGGCTTTCACCTGCTACAATAAAGGCCAAACTTATTTTCCAACAACTGTGGACTACAAACCTCAACTGGGACGATCCCGTACCACAACATGTACAGAAACAATGGGAAGAGTTCAGGAACGACCTCAAATATATAGGTCAGATCGCTATTCCTCGATGGATGGGGGCTACACACACCCCAGTTGAATTACATGGGTTCTGCGATGCATCAGAAAAGGCATACTCATGTGTGATTTATTGCCGAAGTATCAAAGAGAATGGCCAATACATGACTCGAGTAGTAGCAGCGAAAACGAAGCTCGCACCGGTTAGAAAATTGATGACACTGCCCAGACTCGAACTTTGCGGCGCACACTTATTATCCAGACTAGCAAAAAAGGTGATAGAGTCATTAAACAAACAGACAGTAACAATACAAGCTTGGACTGATTCAATGGTCGTTCTGGGCGACGTGTCCCGCTGGAAGACATTCGTAGCGAACAGGGTTACGAAAATTTCAAACATTTTGCCGCCATCGTGTTGGAGACATATTAAATCCGAGGAAAACCCGGCGGATTGCGCTAGTCGTGGCTTACTTCCGTCACAACTAGTTAAACACGAACTTTGGTGGGAGGGACCTACGTGGCTGATACAAAACAACATCCCAGATCATTCGACAGAATTCGAAACTCCTACATTAGAACACAAGTACAAGAAGCAAGTCTGTGCATCCCAAACATCAACAACGATTATCGAAGAGCTTCTATGCAAACATAACTCTATTACACGTGTCGTCAGAATTATAAGTTGGATTTTACGAGTCAAGGCCAACAAACACAATGCGCGATCGCCTTACTTAACTACAGTTGAACTTGAGAACGCATTGAATGTTGTTATCAGAGCAGTGCAAAATAAACACTTTGGCGAAGATATTGCACATTTACAGAAAACATGGCAAGGTGCATTTAAAGAGTTGTCTACTTAATTTAAACCCATTATTAGACAAGGTCTCTTGACAGTCGGGGGACGTTTAACAGAATCAGCCTTGAAGATCTCACAAAAACATCCAATTATATTACCACACAAGGCTCGGCTCACAGAACTTTTGATCGACAAGTCACATATTTCGACACTGCACGGGGGAGCAAGACTTACCCTGACACATTTGCGAAACAAATACTGGATACTCAGAGGTGTGAGGACAGTAAAAGGACACATTCTCAAGTGTATCAAATGTCATCGTTTCAAGACAACTACTAACAAACAGCTGATGGGAAACTTAACAAAGCCCCGGGTCACACCATCGCGTCCATTTACGCACACAGGCGTAGATTTTACGGGACAAGTAGAAGTCAAGGCCAACAAGGGCAGAGGGATTAAGACGTCCAAGGCCTACATTTCAATATTCGTCTGCCTTGCAACAAAGGCCATTCATTTAGAATTGGTCTCAGACTTGAGTACTGCAGCCTTTCTCGGCGCTTTCAAACGTTTCTGTGCCCGGAGAGGAACACCAAAGTGCATGTACTCGGACAACGGCACAAACTTTGTAGGCGCTGCCAAAACACTCGTACAGGAACACAAAGAGGCGTTAATGCACTACATCAACGAAGAACTCTTGAGTGAGCTAGGGAACCTTGGAGTTGAGTGGCAGTTCAACGCTCCAGTTTGGCCGTCAGCAGGAGGACTATGGGAGGCCGCAGTCAAAAGCATGAAGCACCACCTGAAACGCGTCATTGGCGAACAGAAGCTGACATTTGAGGAGTTTTACACACTGATAGCCCAGATTGAAGCGTGTCTCAACTCTAGGCCGTTGGTTCCTCTAACAGACGACATTGACGATCTGGATTGCCTAACGCCTGCACATTTCTTAGTGGGAGGGCCAATACTGTCAAGCCCACTCTCACCAGACGAGGACATCAGAAACATTAAAACTAGATGGCAGCTACTGGAAAAAATGCACAAAGATTTCTGGAAGAGATGGTCATCTGAATACCTTCAAACACTTCAAACGCGCAGCAAGTGGCATTATGCAACAAAGAATCTTGAGATCAACGACATCGTATTGATAAAAGAGGATCACTTGCCGCCTTCTAAGTGGCTCTTAAGAAGGGTTATGGAGACACATCCTGGTAAGGATGGACACGTACGAGTGGTGACCCTGAAAACAAAAAACGGCACTCTGAAACGCCCTATCATCAAATTATCACGACTACCTGTCGAAAAGAGTGATACAGGGTGCGTAGAGAGTGAAGGTGACACAACGCCTATCGAACAACAGAAAACTGAGAGACCGAAGCGGAAGAAACCTGCTCAAAGATCCCTAAACAGTTACGTTTGCATATTTTTCACGTTTGCCTTATGCATAACTACATCACTGCAACAGACTACAGTGAACGTCACCACATTATCGTCAGCAAAATTAGTCTATTTCGATAAAATTGCTGAGATGCAAATACGACAAGACGACTGGAAAATGGTTGTGTATTACAATATGACAACATACTGGCGAAGTTTACAAAACGTGGCAGACTACGTCACACATTTGAACAGTCTGACTAAGGAAGAGTCAGCCTTGATATCCATCGCCTCTCAACTAGAACACGAAATCAAAGAAATACAGCACTATAACGAGGTCTTGCGATCGGAACATGGAACGCGCCAGAAAAGGGGTCTGATAAATGGAATTGGCTATGCAGCAAATTATCTATTTGGAGTCCTTGACGAAGACTTTGCCAAAAAATACGATAGTGATATCAACCTCATACAGACAAACGAAAACCATTTACTCAACCTCTACAAGGAACAAACATCGATTGTGGAAGGCGAGTACAATATTTTAAAGAGAAACGAGGATATCATGAACAAGCAATTTACGCTAATAAACAAACGGTTCCAAGAAACAAACGAGCGCATACACGTGGACCGTAGCAATGCACTCAATGTGATGTCATCTGCCTTAGCTGCCAACTTAATAATCTCCAACATAAGGAGAGTTCAACAATTACTGCTCGACTTAGTGACTGATGTAAAGGGCGGACGCGTCGATGCACATTTACTGAAGCCAGATCAGTTACAAGAACAATTAAACATAATATCCGGACAGTTACCAAGTGACCTGTCGCTACCCTGCACAAACAGCCATCAGTGCATTCGACAGATGTATAAATTGTCCCGAGTACACGTCAAGCTAACGACAGACTTCTTCCTTTTTGAAGTTAAGCTGCCTTTGGTGAACAACGAACAGTACGAGCTAAGCCGAGTCATACCTATACCTTCGATACAAGGACAAACAGAGAAGCATATCATGCCTACATCTGAATATTTGGCAATAAACCTCAAGAAGGATGTGTTGATGCCTCTAACATACGACGACCTAAGCACATGTATACAACTGAGAAAACACCAATTACTATGTGCACTGGGTTTACCGGTTTATGACATAAAGCAAGCCACAACGATGTGTGAGGCACAAATTATAGTAAACAATAAGAACTTATCAGCGTGCCACACGACTGTATCAAGTAGTGATAAGTGGATACAGTTACACAATGATGGCGCGTGGCTCTACACCTGTTGTAAACAATGCTTGACTCGCATTTTCTGTCCATCTGGCACATTATCGAAACAATTAAGTGCTACTGGTATTATCTCACTTGATCCTGGATGCATGCTGAAAGGAGATAACATTATAATTCGCTCACATAACAACTTCCACAGTGAGATAAGCGTGACTGAAGATGAGCTTTACTTGAGAGAATCGACTATAAATCACTTCATAGCAGACAACAACTACACTTTTGAAGCTGAGCATCATGAAGTTATGATGAAGACTTTGAAAGCCAGGATTGAACAGGTGAAGATGCATCAGGATACTCTAAACGAGGTGGCAACTTCCCACGACACACATCGCTATATCTTGTATAGCTTTATGCTCATCGTTGTTGTTGGGGCTTGTCTATGCATCAGTCTCAAACTAAGGAAATGCTATGGTGCAGGCCTTCGAGTTACCTACAGAGCTGATAACCCGGACCAGGAGCAAGCCATCAGCGAACCGCAACCACGGATGAGCCAGGACACCAGCTGCGCGCTCAAGGTCGACAGAGCTACCTCGCCAGCAAGCTGTTAGATTTAGATAATTATAAGCTTCGAACTTAGTATCCTATATTTACATTGTTTAATTTACCATTTACTTTTACGTTTCTTTTACTGTTTACATTATTTTTACATTTTGTTTATTTTTGTGATTTGGGAGCATGTACGAGCACGCTCGACAACTTTATGCTGACGCCCGCGATCACATGTACTTACGTTTGAACCTTATTTCATGCACATTACTTTATTTAAGTTAGTTCAATAAAGCTGCTTGGTGAACACACATGTCGGGGTTTTCTTCCACATTACCTACACATAAGAATTCTCGGCACACATTGCACCATTTTCATTGCATCTTTTTTCAGCGCAATACAATGAAAATTTAAACATTTTTTAAAGACTGTCCA
Source organism: Eurois occulta (assembly GCA_950022335.1). Classification (NCBI taxonomy): domain Eukaryota; kingdom Metazoa; phylum Arthropoda; class Insecta; order Lepidoptera; family Noctuidae; genus Eurois; species Eurois occulta. The sequence continues at coordinate 18,235,428 of OX465485.1, read as the reverse complement.
TGGGTATGTCTTGTCAGTTCTTCTACATGGGAAACGAGAAAATGGGACCGTGCATCTGGCTTCTTCATCTGGTTTCAGAAGTGCCCCATGTAGGATTATTTGTTTTTTTTTATAGGTTGCCTATTTTATAATAACAAGGTTTTAATAAAAAGTATTCATTCTAGAACAACGTCTGCCTGGGTGCCGATTGGGTGCAATTTTAATCAATCAAAAACCGTACCTGTAGAAAGTTTTCCAATTTAAGTGAATTTACCGAATTATTTACATAGTTTAAACCTATTTCGTTTCATTAAATCCATTTAGAATAAGAATAATCCTATTCACTTTATTTACTTTATTAAATCTCTGAGATTTGATAATCGTGCTTCTTGAAAGCTTTTTCTAAGTAATGTTCTGATATCATTTGGTTTAAGAAAGATTGTGAAATGCACGTCACATAGTCAGCTATGAAACGCTTTGAAATATATTTTTTATTTTCAGAAAGTGTTCAAAAATGAAATTAATATCAATGGAGTCGGATGTCAGGGTTTTCCTCGAATTAATTTATTGAGTTTTCTATTCTTTTACAAGTTATTCATTTCTTACTGGGTTGGTAAAGTCCTAAGTGAAATGATCCCTAATCTTTTTGTAGTAGGGCTTATTTTCAAATAATAGAGGATAGGTTGACCCATTTTTGTATCATTATGAACTTTCATGTCAGAATTGAATTCTGCAAATCGTTGGCTGAATAATTACTAAAGTCGAGTAATTAAAATTTTACCTCCAAAAGGGGTAAAATTTTACTATCGCTCCGCTTACGATGTGACACGGCCTCTTTTGCCTCACACAGGTAATTAATTACGTTATTAAATAGTTCTATCAACAATTTTTGATAATAGTTTCTCTTATACTCGTTAAATGCTTAAACCTTAAAGTGGCTTCACATTCAGTTCGCTCTTCAAAGGGGTGAGCAGAGTTCAAATTATTTTAAACGAATTCTCGCTTTCACAAAAGTTAAGTGGCGCCTAAATTCACACCTAAATATTATGGCGTTAAAAACTCAACAGTGCTTTTTATTTAGGTATTAATTTTTGGTGTCACGTAGTGTGAGTGGTGTCACACTATCTAGGACTTTTCCTAACAATAATAACTACACAATATGCCTCGGCGTGGGCCTACGCCGTTTCCAGATTACGTAGCAAAGGCCTACGTCGTAGCCAGTTTTCGTAGCAGATGCCTACGCCGTAGACATTTTAGGAAAAGGTTACGGGCTGTTTGGCGTAAACAAACTCCTACACATTGTAATGGGATAATATTCTTCAAATGTTCAGCTTCAGCTTAATTATGTACTTAGCCTAATTTTAGTTTGTTAAGGATCACTTCAAACGTGAGGCTTAATTACTATCTCAAGTTGATACTACATATTAAACATTAGTAATAATTAACATAGGAGGTTTACCATATAATAATAGTTAATTCATGTGTTCTCATGAAAGACCGGGACCGGTCAATGTGGTGACCCTTGGCGGAGGCCTATGTCCAGCAGTGGCTTTCGGCTGAAATGATGATGATCGCGTTTCGGTTCCGTTTAGATAATACGGGATGTATGACCTCAATCTTCTCAGTATTGAAACTTTTTGCGCGAAACCTACGTGGGGCGAAATCTAACGTTTTAAATCGTTCTCTGTTAATTATTTGTGCAAATTCACACTTTTGTTTGGGTTCAGATAATTCCACTTTAATTTTTGATCACTGCAATTAAGCCAGTTTCACATTAAACATCGTATATTTTTAAATTGATCTATGCCAACGTTTAAGCTAAAGTACACCGTTCTCCGGTTACGGATGATCGCTGGCAATAGACCCGTGATTACTGCAGCATTCACTGCGTAATTATGTATCGATCTGCTTAATTATGCTCAAAGTACCGAGCAAAGGATATTACATGGTATTTATTCCCCTTATATAATTTCGAATTTTCGATTAGAATTTGTCGATCATTATGTTTAGATATGACAGTATTGATTATTGTTAGTACATTATTGGTCTTGTGCTCTCAAGTGGGACTGTTGGCCGTGGGATCCTGAGTTCGATGCTTAGGTTGGGTAAAGTATTATATAAGAATTTTTCAGTATAAGCCTGGATCCTGGATTTGTAAGGAGGGCCTCTTACATGGTGCTTAAAAATGCTACACTACAAATAATATGTACATGTATGTATTCATACTATAGCACACCCACATTTTGAAGAGGTGTGCCTCTGATAACAAGCAAATGTATATATACTGTACTGTATGTAATGTACTTCTACTTCTTATTTTTTCTATTAATAAACCATTTCTTTTCCTCCTTTTTAACTAAATCCTGAACTGTGCAAGCGGTCTGACAGGCAGAAGCAAAAGTGTGACATTCATGGTACTTACATGTGATATTAGAGGCAGGTTCCATGCGGCTGCCAGCTTGGCTTCCGTGTGGCACGTGCCATCGGGCCCGAAGAACGCTACCACTCCCAGGTCACGCATTTGAGTCATCACCCTGCACAAAAGGTAAGTCTTCTTAATACGTCTTGGGGGACAGAGTACAGAGAGCAACCAGACGGTTCACATTTAAAGTAAAAACTCGCGAACACTTACATAAGAAGTTGGCAGACTCGTCCCACAATTAATTTGTTGTTTTTCTATATCTATGTATGAATTTGAACTCTCTTTACTTTGTATATTTTGTTTGTATGTATTTAGTATTATATTTGATTCTTGGCAATTTTCTGTACTATTGCACCTACTGTGTTGTCTCTGCATCACCCTAAGTTAGACTGGTAGAAAATGCCCAAGGCATTAAGTCCACCTTTGTACATTATGTGCATAAAGTTTTAATAAATAAAAACCCAATAACACTTTACCCGACCCGGGAATCAAAACCAGGACTGCATGCTCAGCACTTGCACTTGCGACCACTCGAAATTGCGACTACTCGACCAACGAGGTAGCAAAATAAATAACAACTAGCAAACACAAACAGTAGCTTTAAAGTCGGAAACGAATATATATTTTATTACTGCATCGTAGAATTCCATTTGTGGGTACCAGTGGATTGCAGAGACATGTTAATATCCTGTCTGCAATAATACTGTAACATTTCAGTTAACTTGTGAATATTAAAAATCACTTTATTTACTTGTCCTTGAGAAGAAATTGTACTTTTTCTATACCGCAGCAGGTTTAAAATGACTAACTAACCAAACTTAAATTAGGATCATTACTGATAGTAGAGGGGCTCGTGGCTAAATAAAAACAGCTGCTCGGGTCGATGTTTACGTTAAGCCGCGCTTGCCTAGGTTGGTCCGTCGATGGGTGACCACCCATTAAATATCGAGTTTCATCCGTGCTTCGGATCACTTTTAGCAGCTGTTCCTGGCTGTTATATGAAGAACTTTGACAGACGTTACAGGTAGCCTGTGGCCCGAAACTCTGATAACATGCCTTACCAAGGGTTAACGTGTTACCCAGTACTAACTGGGTTATGAAGGTCAGATAGGCCGTCGCTTCATGTAAAATTCTGGTATTCAGCTGGGTGCAGCTGAATACCAGTATGAAGCGTTACGGTTAGACTGGAAGCCGACCCCAACATAGTTGGGAGAAAAGACTATACTATTAGGCACATGCCTGAAACTAGCTCAAAAGTATGCATTTAGCTGGTGTCAGTCTACAGTAATCCTCTGCTGGACATGGCCTCTCCAATCGATTCAACCTAATTGTCAAAAACTCTAATCGAACTGTTACCAGCCACTCTGCAAAGATCGTCGCTCCACCCTAGATTGCCTCCAATTGGCTTGTATGCAATTTCCATCACAAGTTCGGCAGCAGATCTAGACGAAGGCAGGACAAACTTGAAACCTACAGGCAGGACTTGCCCACACTAGCCCAATAGATAGAGGATTGGAAATGGAGAAACGGAGGCTTTTACCTTGTATTCAGACGATCGAATACAGGCTGAAACTAAATAAAAAATAAAATAATATTTGTGCAAGTGATAGGCATGTATATTTTTTTTACCTGGGTTTAAAGAGAGTTGACAAAACGTCTATGCATGTCTGTTTAAAAAATATAAATAATAGGCGATTTTTTTTAAATATTGAATGATGTCACACGTGTTTCCGATTGCCATCCAGCTCACGTCTAGGATTCTATTCAGGGTGATATTATTAATTTTCTTTCATTCTCTCGCCCTTTCTTACCATGTGAAAGCTAGTATCTCTTTTATAAAGCACTGATGAAATCTTTCATATAGAAGATTACTTAAGGCGTGGGTGGAGTCAAACAACACTACATGTGGCGGAGTGGAGGAGAGATGGACTACGTGTCGCGGGTTCAAATATTAGTTAAGAGGGAACAGGGGCTGCAATCTATCTATATATATAAAATTCAAAGTCCTGACTGACTGACTGAGATATCAACGCACAGCCCAAACCGCTGGTCCTAGACCAATGAAATTTGGAGTGTGTATTCTTTGTGAAGAGTAGGTATCCACTAAGAAAGGGTTTTTCGAAATTCTACCCCTAAGAGGGTAAAATGGGGTGTTGAGTTTTCTATGAAACTTTTTATTCTCGCGGTCGATGGACTTGAAAACTTGTGTACCTACTCTGCAGTTACAATTATGAGAAACGTGTATCAAAGTTTTTCCAAAATCATCCCCCAATATGAAATTCAAAGTCCTGACTGACTGACTGATATATCAACTTACAGCCTAAGCTGCTGGTGTTAAAGACATGAAATTTAAAGGGTGTATTCTTTGTGAAGAGTAGGTATCCACTAAGAAAGGGTTTTTCGAAATTCCACCCCTAAAGGGGCGAAATGGGGTGTTGAATTTTCGGTAAAACTTTTTATTCTCGGGTCGATTGACTTGAAAGTCTACATACTCTTCAGTTAAAACTATGAGAAATGTGTATCACAGTTTTTTCAAAATCATCCCCCAGTATGAAATACAGTCCTGTTTTTTTTCGGTTTTTTCGTCATGGGTGTCATTTTCGTGGTTTTTGGGGTCGCCAATGACGAAAATGAGGTCAAAATATAAAAATTCAAGACGACGTCCATGAAGATTTTAGGTTTTTTCGTCATGGGTGTCATTTTCATGGCTTTTGGGGTCGCTGATAACGAAAATGTGGCCAAAATGTAAATCGATGATGGCGCCAGCAAAAAAATTCAGTTATTTCGTCATGAGTGTCATTTTCGTGGTTTTTGGGGTCGCTGATAACGAAAATTAGGTCAAAATGAAAATTCAGGATGGCGCCGATGAAAATTTTCGGTTTTTCTTCATGAATGTCATTTTCGTGGTTTTTGGGGTCGCTGATAACGAAAATGTGGTCAAAATGAAAATCCAAGATGGTGCGGACGAAAACATTTGGTGTTTTCGTCATGGATGTCATTTTCATGGTTTTCAGGGTCGCTGATATCGAAAATTAGGTCAAAATGAAAATCCTAAATGGCACCAACCATTTTTTTTAGATTTTTCATCAGCGTTATCATTTTCATAGTTTTTGAGGTCACTGATAACGAAAATGAGGTCCAAATAAACATAGGAAAAAAACAATTCTCATTTTTTTCTTCGGTTTCCCCTGACTCATTTTTCACCCTTCGCCACTGGTACCTACCAGTGGCAAAGGGTCCACTTAGAAAGGGTTTTTCGAAAGTCCACCCCTAAGAGGACAAAATGGGGTGCTGAGTTTTCTGTGAAACTTTCTATTCTAGGTGTCGATAGACTTGAAAGTCTACATACTCTACTTACAGTTTTTCCAAAATCATCCCGCAATATAAAATCAAAGTCCTGACTGACTGACTGATATATCAACCACTGGTCTTAATGACATGAAATATTGAAGGATGTATTCTTTGTTTTGAAATGGGGGTTGAATTTTCTGTGAAACTTAATATTCTCTGGGTCGGTTGACTCATAACTTAATGTACACATCACTCTTCAATTAAAATTATGAGACACGTGTATCACAGTTTTTGATATAACACGATATAGTTTAGAAATATTTTTATTTTCATTTTTTTATTTACGACCCAAAAGTGGCTCCCATGTTTAAAATTAATTTATACGTACATACTTTGAATCAATGACTTACATATGTGTACCAAATTTCAACTCCATCGGTCCGGTAGTTTCAGAGTAAATTGGCTGTGACAGACGGACATGCAGGCAGACAGACACGCGAGTGATCCTATAAGGGTTCCGTTTTTCCCTTTGAGGTGCGGAACCCTAAATACTTATATTACATATATATCTTACATAAACTATTTATTAATACGAAAGTTTGGATGAATGGATGTTTGTTACTCAATCACGCCAAAACGGCTGATCAGATCTGGATGAAACTTGGCACAGAGATAGATTATAGTCTGATACAAATAGATATAGATTACTTATTATCCCAGAAGTAGGCAAGATCCCGTGGGCAATTCCCAAACTGCACAAGCTAGTTCTCCATACAAATGTATTCCCCTTTTTTCTTCCTGAATAATACTTCTAGAGCAATCATTTCCTTTTCATAAAATCGAGGTCCTAATATAGACACGTTTCTGTCGTTTCTTTTTTTTCAGCAACTTCTTCTTACCGTGTCGATGCCAAAAAGATTAAATGTGTTTAGCCCAAAACACAGCCACGCGAACCCCGCTCACTGATGCAATAAGTAGGTCATCAGGTGCGCAGGTGATAGGGCATGCGGTGCAAGATGGAAGGTGGGCCATTGTCTGTGGGGAGACGCCGCTACTAATAAGTAAAGAAAATATGACCCTCCAAAAATTACAAAAATGCCCATTTTTAAGGCCGTGATTAGAGGACTACCAGACAACTTCGAAGCATGTTTTTCGAGGAGAAAAATGGGAATACGAAACATCAATCTCTTTAATATTTTTGTGATATAATAGGTTTTGTAGCTCTACGGCGGAGGCTTGATGCAGCGCGACGGCATTAGTTTCCTACTTATTTTTCAAATTCGCAGGACCTGTTCCCTCTTAATTATTTGACTTTATAGAAAGATGTTCCGGTTCGGAATTTTGAAGAAAACATATCATACAAAATAATAAGTTTTGAAGCGTTTTCAGGAAATGACACAATTTGAAAATAAACCCTGATGGAAAAATCATGATCATTTATTGAAAGAGAAAAGAGGATTACACTTAATCAGGATTGGTCCATAAAACATAAAAGGAAAATAAATTAAAAGCTTACCTTTCATACTTCCAAAAATAATTTACCGTAATTCAAAATGTCCTTACCAAATTCGAACGTAGATTATTATTAAAATCGAACTCACAATGCAGGGAAAACTTTTATATACTGTGAGCTTGTCACAACGTCAGAAAGCCGTCCTTTGTACATACGAAAATTAACTTTTATATGTTTAACAATAATTAAAATTGATAGAAAACATCCCCAATAAAATATCATGAAATGTTTAATAAGTTTGAATTTGAAGCTATGATTGAACCAGATGTCTTGTTGAAATTCAGGTCAGTTTAACATTAATTATTATTACTTCGTTTACCTGAATTTAACATCAGTTTGTTTGAGTTTGTAAATGTTTGTTTTGTTTTCATTAAACATAGCCTGGGCTTGTATCTATGAAATGAAAAACTATCACGTAATCAAATAAAAATTTAGACTTGTTTCTTTAAAAGTTTATCATCGATTTATCATCTGCTTCATCTATACTTATAATAAATCTGTAGAGAGGTCAATTCTGTACATGAAATATATTTACAAAATAACTATCGGGGGGTGATTAGTGATCGATACTGATGCCAAAAATGCAATCAGTAAAATTTTTGTCTGTCTGTCTGTCTGTCTGTCTGTCTGTCTGTATGTTATTTATAGAAAAAAAAACTACTCGACGGATTTTAACGAAACTTGGTACAATTATTCTAAATACTCCTGAGCAGGTAATAGTATACTTTTCATCACGCTACCATTAATAGGAGCAGAGCAGTGAAAGGAAATGTTGGGAAAACGGGAGAAGTTACTTGGTTTTTTTAGCTTCCGTCGCGTGTGCAGCCTTAATGGTTAAAGCTACATAGAAATCATGTATAACGGAAATATTCCACATAAAATTATATAAAAAATATCCCAAGACAGCATATGTCTATCTTTTATAGTTGACTCACAATAACACGTGTAACTCCCGATAGCTTAGCAGTTCGGAGATTTGTTATTATTATATTTGTTTACTCTTACGTTTATAATATTCTCACTCAACCCCACTTAAAAAAAAAAATATCAGTTATTCTTCGAACTCCTGGGCAGGTTATAGTATACTTTTCATCACACTACAATGAATAGGAGCAGAGCAGTGTAAGGAAATGTTGGGAAAACGGGAGAAATTACTTGATTTTTTAAGCTTCCGTCGCGTGTGCAGCCTTAATGGTTAAAGCTACATAGAAATCATATATAACGGAAATATTCAACATAAAATTATATAAAAAATATCCCTAGACAGCATATATCTATCTTTTATAGTTGACTCACAATAACACGTGTAACTCCCGATAGCTTAGCAGTTCAGAGATTTGTTATTATATTTGTTTACTATTACGTATAATATAATACCAATAACACTCACCATCATCCTTATTTTTTTAATGAATATTAGTACCTATTTAATAAAAAAAGAATCATAGAAATCGGTACAAAAATACCAAACTTATACATGAAATACCTACGCTAACAAGCCATCGCGCGTGAATAGAGAAGCAAGCTGTAAGGATCATTTTTGCGTAACGGTTGCCGCGCTCGACACGGCTCGCGGCGGCAGAGTATAAAAGGGGCGGGAGGCGAGTGTCTGCTCATTTAATTTATATCCTTAGTTTGTAAGCCCTGGCTGGGGGCCTTAAAGTAATTTTTGGCCACCACAGGATTGTCCGGTTAAGCAGCTTCAACCTTAGCGAGTTGTTGCGCTGCGAGAAGCCATACCAAAAAAAAAAAAAAAAAAAAAAGCGCAAGCTTCATTCAATATTTGGCTGTTGATGCGTTCAGAGTGTTGGACTTTATTGACAGACAATAATTGTTATTTTATAAACCGTGCTTATCAGCGCGACTTTTAGTCTTTAAATAGTTTATTTTAATTTCTTTTGTTGTTATTTTATGAATTAGGTTTAGTTTTGTTTAAATTGTAAACTATTAATAGTTGCTATTTTTTTTTAAGTGAAGTAGTAGTAGGTAGAATAGAAGTAGAAGTAGTACTCATAGACTTTTAGATAAGTACTGATAGGTTAGTTTTGGGTCATTAATGTTTATTTTTTTTGTATTGAGTAGGTAAAAGCGTAGGTACTTTTTCAAAACTATGAGGGAGGACATCTGCTAATTTTTTTTCGAAAAACGACGGAAACGCGGACGAAGTCGCGGGCAAAAGCTAGTCCTGAATATAAAGTTTTATTTGCTTATAAAAAGTTTAACCGAAGTGACTCAGTTACACTCTCAAAGAAACTTGAACCGAATTTCTGGCTCTACAACGTCCAATCACAGTTTCCAAGTAGTTAGACGTAAGAATAGGTAATAGTTTAGCAGTGAAACTTGCGTTTAAAGTCACTGTAGTAGTTTCGAAAAGTTTTTTCGCTATTTCTATACGAGTTGGAATTTTCGACGTAACAAGGTATATAGAGATACAAATATCATATAATAGAGAGGAAATCAGGAGAAATATCATAATAAATCGGTGATCTCATATCTCATGTGACCTCTGAACTGAGTGAGACCAATAATACATTGCTTATTAAAACAATAAAACATTGCTTCTTGCCAAATTTCATGATTCTAGGTCAACCTTATGGGTTTTGATTCCCTTGTGAAATCGCAAAATATCATTAACGGTCATAATATCTTTTGATCGCGTTGACTTGTAAGCTTTTTTCACGGTTGAAAGAAACCTTAGACCCGTGTATTTCATATTTTCAACTTGATACCTCTATTCCGTACGCGTTCCTGAGAAATAGGGTCTTGACAGACAGGCCGACAGACGGACAACAAAGTGATCCTATAAGGGTTTTTTTCCCTTTTTCGTTTTGAGGGACGGAACCCTAAAAAATGACATAATTGTCCAGTTTGATACGTTACGACTTTTACGGAAACTCCCAGGTGCTTATTTTTACCTTAGTCCCACGCATCCTATGTATATATTAAGTAGTCTTTCACTTACCGTAAAGAAAGGCTATCTTTATCATTAGGCAGGTGGGGTCGGCCGCGGCCGATGTCGGCTGCGACATAGCGCAGCTTCAACCCGGGTAGCAGGCTCGGTTCCCGGTTGATGGCGGCCACGGCAAGCGGCATGGCGCCTAGCACTGTCTGGAAACAAATAGGGTCGTTAGTACTAATTTATTTTAACTTTTAGGGATATAAATAAAGAATGTTGTTAAATTGTGTAAAAAAACCATAATTTAATGGATAAAGGCAGCCATAGGCATCAGTTAGTTATAGGTACTAACAATACTGACATATTTTTAGGTACATTTTTGTGTTACTGACACACTAACTTTTTATGTTATGTTTTTTTAAATGTTTGTATGTTTCGTGATGTATTGTAATGTTATTTATATGGAGATTTCTCTGAAATAAAGAAGCAGTAATAATAATAATTCGTGAGCAAAATGGCTTAGGCTAATTTCTACTCGTATCAGCAAGACTGCCTTGTTGGTATATTGTCACAAGCGTTCCTTCTGAGCATGAGGCATTGGTTCGTCTCCCAAGTCGGTAAAAATGATATTGAGTTTAACCTTAAGATTGTTTTCAAAAGTAGCTCGGAGTGGCTGAGTCTAGCAGGATCTGTGCCCAATTGATGGCAAGAGGCACACCCCCCAAGGGAATTAAACATAACTTGAAATGTGGATGTAAATACTATGAGGACCCACATCTCTGCCTAACCGTTTAGTGAAAACAGCCGTGATGTTATGTTTACGTTATTCCTCTAGATACTGCCAACACTCATCATCACCATCTGCCTACCCTTGTCCCATATTATTTGAGGTCGACGCGACACTGCTTTTACAGTAATATTATCTTATCAAACTTGTTTTTTCACTTTGAGCCCTCTCTGACATTCGTCGTCCTTTTTAAACTAATACAATAAACTAAACGTGAGAGAATGTTTCAATAATATCTGCAAGTGGTAGGTGGTGTCTATCCCTGGCCATAACAGTAACAATATCGTACTGCTACCTACATATCGTGTTGTGTAGAAGTATTATCTATTAATAAATAATTTGTTATCCATACAAATAAATAAAATCGGGCACGTGCAGGAAGTTACAAACAGAAAAACCAATACACATTACCAATACCAATATTACACCAGTACCAATATTACATTTTCTACATTGGTTTTTTAGAAATACCAATGTAGAAACAGAGCTACTTTCGCTTTTATAACCGACTAGCTTTTGCCCGCGGCTTCGCTCGCGTTAATTTAAAATTTGACAATCAATTCGGGTTGTAAGCACCAGTTCCAATGAAACAAACACGCTCGTGCCTCTCTCGAAAATGGGACAATTATATCGAGGCATTATATTGTTAAGATATTAATAGGTATTGCGCCGCGGGATAGACTTTTTCTTGTTGAACTAAGAGCCCGTAGGAGGGCTCTTTATTGCCCGGTGTAATTTACAAAGGTGACATAAGCCTGTCTAGGTACCCTATTGTCTTTCTTTCTTAAGTATACCAAACCTTGGTACAGTGGAACTCTTAGTTGCTTTACCACCCTTACGTTAAATGTCACTTCCAAGTCACGAAACGACAACGTCTATTTATCTTTGTTACAGGATGATACTTTCAGCCTAATAAGGCTGAAAGGCTTTCAGCCTAACAGGGCTGAAAGTATCACAAAAACAAAACAAAACTCAAAGATCAATAGAAGTTTTTCAAGTAACTGGAAATTTTGACAAAATTGTTACAAACATTTGAGAAACAAAGGTTTGTAGGAGTCAGGAATCCAAACTAGGATACCCTGTGCTATGGACTCTTGCCTCCCTCGCCGTGATTGAAATTATCACTATTGAACAAGCATAAAAGTGGTAAGACAATTTCGAGGTTGATTATATACCTAGTGTACACGATACTGTACTTGTTAAAAGTGCCTCTAAAAGGGTGCACTGAGATAGCCACTGCTGCTTGCTGAAGTGGCAATGATCAAAGTACACTCGGTGCACAATAGGTAGTCATCCTTGCTGTATGTCTAATATTGGGTTCTCTATTGTGTTCCATAACTTTTTATCCATAATCTAAAATGCCATATTTTTTACTTACCCGAACTTAATATCTCATAATATCACATGCCATAATATAGAAATCCCTAAATACAATATGCCCTAAATCCGTTTGTCATAAATATTAACGACTATGTGACGCGCGCTGGCTACGCTCGCATTTTACATTACACACCCACTTTCTGTCACAATATCGTCGTGGCTCCGCCGGCCTTCGGCCTACGCTCCTCACGCCAGCTAGCCGGATTTTTAGGATGAATTTTAGAAAAATTGCTGACTACTGATGCGTTGTGGTAATAATACACATTATAATATTTAATAATACTTAACATATGACTTTATTTCACGCAAAATTAGGAGATTCAATTATTATAGTACTCGATATTATGACAAAATAGTTTTCTTAAAAGTACAGATAAAAAAAAACAAAATTTCGAATTTTAGAACATTATGGTTACTGAAGTTTATAGCAAACGTGTTATGAATAATGATTTTTGGACAAACAATTTAAGGAGAAGAAAGTGAGTACCCTAATATTGTTATATTTTTACTACTCCTTGAGCTATTTTCATATTTATAAGTTGTGTCTATAGAAAAGAAGAAAATGTTCGTTCTGTGTTTATTCTCGTAACTTAATATTACGCCTGTAGGCCATGATATGTTAGGCAGAGATGTACCCAATAGTTCTCCCACATTTTTCGCCAATTATGTTTAAGTCCTATGTAATTGGGGGCGAGCATATTGCCTTCAACAGGGCTCAAATCGACTTCAAGGTTGCTACTGAGAAATTCATGAGAGAAAACAGTAATATCACATTGCTGGTCCTGGGAATCAAACCCAGTACCTCATGCTCAGCAGTAGCACTTGCGACCATTAGATCAACGGAGCAGACGAGAGAGATGAAGATTCAGGTATTTTATTTATAAGCTAGCTGCTGCCCGTTATCTTCGTCCGCGTAAAGTTATACTTTCACACGCATTATAATTGTGCACAGTAAAAAACTGTTATTTTGACATTACAAATAGACACTTCAATTTTTTTTTTTTTATTTATCTCGTGACTAAATAAGAACAGCCGCTCGGGTCGATCTTTAGGTAAAGCCGTGCTTACCTAGGTTAGTCCGTGGTTGGGTGACGACCCACATACCGAGTGTCCTCCGTGCCTCGGAAAGCACGTTAAGCCGTTGATACCGGCTGTCATTTGTAGATCTTTGACAGTCGTTACAGGTTGTCAGTGGCCCAAAAGTTTGATAACCAGTCTTACCTAGGGGCATTACCTAGCACTAACTGGGTTGTGGAGGTCAGATAGGCAGTCGCTCCATGTAAAATACTTGTATTCAGCTGCATCCGGTTAGACTGTAAGCCGACCCCAACATAGTTGGGAAAAGGCTAGTCAGATGATATGTATTTAGATATTTTTGGGAAGCTTTTCTATTATGTTACACCAGCTATGTTTGGTCTCTGCATCACCTTAAGGTAGCAAAAAGGCCTTCGGAAAATCGAGTTTTATGAAAAAACCACTGCATAAAACAATAACAAGTAAAATTTAATGAATTCGATAATTGTGCACTTCTTTTATTACTAATTTACGCCCAAAGTTGCGTAAAAATTGGCAATAAAAACGAATCTTTGGTAGCTCGTAATTTTGTATTGGTATTTTATTTTACTATTCTGTTTCCGCACAGACACAAAATAATCAGACAAAACGATATCATGTTTAACCTTGGATGTATAGTGTCAAACAGTGGAGTAATACCCTCCCCAAATGTCTATGGAAAAAATGTCGACAAGTGTCACCTTAAGTAATACTGGTAGAAAATGCCCAGGCATTAGTCCGCCTTTGCACGGTTATTAAGATTTGTGCTTAAAGTTGTACTATATGAATATTCTGGCGTTATGTGGTACCTCTCTCGTTGATATTATGTTAATAATCTTCAGATGCTGAGGCTCTGAAAATTTTGCCACACTCTCAAATAGATTTGCATATTAAAATTCGATAATTTTCATTATTATTGACATGACTGTTGTTCTCCTCCTCATGTATTCAAAATGAATAAATCATGAGAAATTCTAAAGCAATGTTTTAACAAATACTCCATTAATATTTCATGTGCCTAGCCTTTTCCCAACTATGTTGGGGTCGGCTTCCAGTCTAACCGGATGCAGCTGAATACCAGTATTTTACATGGAGCGACTGCCTGTCAGACCTCCACAACCCAGTTAGTGCTAGGTAATACGATACCCCTTGGTAAGACTGGTTGTCAGACTTTCGGGCCACTGACTACCTGTAACGACTGTCAAAGATCTATAAATGACAGCCGGGACCAACGGCTTAACGTGCTTTCCGAGGCACGGAGGAAACTCGGTATGTAATGGGAGGATAGTGGTCACCCATCCATACTCCATCCATACTCCATTAATATTTGTATAACAATATTGTGTCTGCAGCTCAAGGCAAAAAACAAAGAATAAAAGATATTCTTTTCAATTTTTTATGACGATACTGCGATTTGTATGATACTGATACTGTTAACCTGTGCCATCCCACTGCTGGGCAAAGCCCTCTCCCCATGTATTCCAGTTGTTTCGATCCAGGGATAATGTGGGCCACTGGTCGTTGGTTTTGTCCAGCTCGTCCCACCATTCTCTACGAGGTCTGCCGCGACGCCTTCTGGGTGTGTCAGGGCTCCAGAAAGTGGTTATTTTTTCACACAGCTCATTGGGCATGCGATGTGTATGACCAGACATAAATCGAACGTCTATAAAAGGGTAGCAACAATTCTGAATATCAATGAATCAAAGCATTTATTTGCACAGGAACTAAATAAGGATTGATAGATTTGTATGTCATTTAAATATAACCACTTTGTTTGTCTTTTATCTAGGGTATACATAAACCAAAAAAATGCTATTAGTTTTAATATACTTTTCTTTTTTTTTTCGGATGGGAAATCATCAAATAACTCCTCCCGCTCTGGGCGGAGCGGAAGGGAGTGTCAGACTTTTACTGACTAAAAACCATCCATGTTCCTTCTTTTGCCCTTTATGTTCCAGGGCCACGGTATCTCTTTCGAACATTCAACCTCTTGTGAAATATAAACTTAAGAAGCAATTACAAGGTCAATTAAGCCTATAAAACATTTCGTTAGTTCAATGAATGTTTACGGCAAATAATTACTATCAAGTTTCTTCGATACTTATAACAATTCGTGTTTCTGGTTTGCGGATCACGCTCCAGTGTTAAGTTACAAGAAATCTTTGGACTTAGCTAACTGTTTCGTATTTTATAGACTGCGTAATTCAGACTGTTCAAATACAGGATTTTTAGACCCACATTTCAATTTGTGAGTGTAAATAAGCTACTCTCCGGGTCCAATTCCCAGTTCGGGCAAAACGTTATCGGTTTCCAACGTGTGGATGGCAATTGGCGAGCCGCTATAATATCGGACTCAAAACGAGACGTAAATCATGAACGAGTTGGAAATTGGGAGATCAGTCGTGACGTAAGATGTCTTAGTTTCTCTGCAAAGTAAAACATTCCTAATTTAAAAACAGGGAAACTACAATTTCTCAAATAAAAGCTCATTACAATCGATCAGAATGAGCAAAGTTACTACAACTGGATAAGGTTGCAAATCACTATCGATTTACAAACTTCCGTACTCGGCTAGCGTAATTGATGGTTTCGGAATGCCAAAAAAGTGGAACCCATCTACCTTAATTCGAAAGCAAAATCGCAATTGAATTACCCGAGCATTCTAACCCACAAACGTACGTCGAACGTATTTCCATTGAAAGCGTAATAAAGAATTGTCGGTAGATTGTAGCGCTGCAATAGTAAACTTGACCGTGAAATTATCTGTCCTAAGGCTGCCTTTACACTACAATATATTCAAAACCAAATATTTGTTTGCAATTGATATTATTTTTACTTAAACAATAATCAACCTTATCATAAGATTAAGGTAATGTTAGAATGACTCCGGCACTACTGAAAACTTCATAAAATATTTTTCTTAGAACTTCATACACGTAACCAGCTTTTATAATCTTCATAAAAACAAAACTACTTTATAAAACATGGGATCACGCAAACCCCGCAGCGCCGGAGCCGTGACGGAAACAATTCTTGCTGCATGTTGCATGCCTACTTGCATGTTGCCTGCTTGTTTGCATGCTGCATGCTTGCTTGCATGCTGAGCATGCAAACAATCATCCTTGTTTGCACTACAAGTATCCTTGTTTGCATGTTTCTTACTGTGGGACCACATAAAACCACTTTTACGAATGAATGAATGTTCGGAAACATAATACTTCGAATAAATGTTATTTCGGCTAAGTGGTGAACTGATACAGTGGCAGATGTGACTTCGATGAAGTAATAAAAAACAAAACGATAATAATTATGTAGTTGAAAAGTTTTAGGTGAAATGAAATTTGGTCACATATTTTTCAAACTTATGATAGGTAACCCAAATTGGTGCATAGTCAAACACAGTTTATCATTCTAACTTTCCCTTTTTATATTTTTCGAATGGCACATCATCAAATGACCCCTCCCACTCTGGGCGGAGCGGAAGGGTATGTCAGACTTGTACTGACTAAAACCCATCCATGTTCCTTCTCAGCCCTTTGTGTTCCAGGGCCGCGGTATCTTTTTCCCACAGCCCCGACAGGCATCGGCCCTTGCGGGGATCCATCCCGATTTGCTGACATCTCTTTGAGGTGTCAGCCACATCACAGCGGTTTTTTTGTCGCATGAACATTGCGATTTAGGAGCATGTAACACTGTGGCATGCCGCAAACTCTCTACGGTGTAAACCCAGCTTTATTATTCTTGTGGTTCGCGGTACGAAGAACAAAAGGAAGTTGAGAAAACAAAAGAATAGTGGCGATGCTGCGTACAAGCTATTCAAATAGAACAGCAATGAAAAATCAAAGTAATACTTACAAAAGAGAAACACAGTTGACGACATAGTTGTCTATTGTTTATTTAAATTTTCAGTTTACTTCCGCGAACCCCATTTTGACTCTTCTCTTGATACAGGGTGTGTGGTTAAACGTGGGTAATACTTAGATCTAGTAATCATGAAATTGCGAAAAAAGTCTGCTATTCCCTGATTTTTTTTCAGGTTGAATTTATGTATTAAAATACATATGTATTTTAATATATAAAAATGTTTGGAGCCGCTGTTTTTTTAATTTGTTCATTTTCTTGAGTACTACACGCATTTATAGTTATGCTTACGTTTAACCAAACTCCTTGTATAAGTAATTTTTGTTCGGAGAACCTGAACGCGTCGTCGAACCGACCGCGATAAGGGGTTATCGCGGTCGGTTCGACGACGCGTTCGGGCACGTTGCGCGAAATGGACGTAATCGGATCGCTTATTCCCTGGTGTTCTACACCAGAGTAGCGCACGAGTGTACAGTTGTGAACTATGGAATGAATTTGTAAGGTAGTGTGGCCGTTTAATATAAAATCACGGATGTAATCGCCGAAGGGTTAGGCAGACGTGTATTTAATAATAGGTACACCAATTTTTCGCCAGTTGCCAGGACAGAGCCCTTTGCATTAAGCGGGCACAAACCCAGACTCCGTGGTCCAGAGTCCTACTACTGAGAAAATTCTGACGGAAAAACCCAGTAACATTCAGCCCGACCTGGGAATCGAATCCAGGACCTAATGCTCATCGTTCGCTCTTGCGACCACTAGACCATTGAGGCAGTACGCGTAAAGCAGGCAGCCGTATAATAAAATGTCTGTAAAACGTTACTTTGATTGCACATTTCTCAGACATTTAATTAGGTCATGCAACCACAGCTGTGTTCTCGAGAGGCTCACGTATGTCCTTCGTTACAATTTTAATTACGTGAGGAGTCGAGTGCCACTTTATTTTATAACGCCGTGTTTACACCTAAGTTCTGATACTTGTTTTACTTTGTTTTCAACAAATCTTGTAATTTTTTAAACTGTCATGGTCACTAACATTATAATTAACACTAAAAACGGGATATTTACCATGTCCACTGTTTGTTTTGAGTTCCCGATATTTATATATTACTGAAGTTATTGCGGGTGGTTAATTGCCTAATTAGTCCGCCAAATTATATATATAAGAAACTTATGTATGTGATCGCAAAAATCCTAGAGGTTCTAGTGAAAATTGCCCGACGAGTCTCGTACGACAAAGTTGTTGGGTAGGTGTTCGTAAGCGAGTTTTTGTTTCTCGTTTGAGTGGAAACACCATGAGTGTAACCTGGCGAGACACGTGTTACATACATATCTTACACTAGCTTGTGCTCGCGGCTTCGCTCGGCTTGTGATCGTAAATTATTTAAATATAGCGTATGACACTCTGGAATGATTTAGCTTCCCATTATTGAAAGAATACTCGGAATCGGAACAATAATTCCAAAGATTACGTACAAACTTTCAAACAAATTTACCTCTTTATAATATTAGTGTAGATTTTTCTACTCTCATGAAAATTTTCGCCTCTTGACTGACGAAAAACTCTACACGTGCAAATGATCTTTTTGATTATGTTGCTGCAATCAAAAATGTGTTAAGTATCTTTTTGCCGACCGCTTGCAACTTATCCTCGTGGGACCCCATGGTTTAATTTAAGCTGTGCGAAAACCTGTTACCCGGATATGTATTACACTCGTACTCTAAAGTTAATTTATCTAGTCGCTTTTGGACGTCCTTCGAGCTTTACCTCAAGGGATTATTTGAGTAACTGTGCAACAGGTCAAAACTCGTCTGTTTTCACTAACAGTAAGTAAATGCTCGCTATGTGCAACTAAATGAATGCCTATGTATAAAAACACAATTGTAATTTAAACACACAGCGTTGAGCAGAGCACTTTCGTGTTTGACTAAAAGAGTAATGAATATAAATGTTGATAGATGCAGCGGGAGAGGAAGACTAAAGAAAAAATGAATGGATTGTGTGAGGAATGATACGAAGGAAAAATGATAGCGTGACGAATGACAGGGGAGAATGGAAGAAAAAACATGTTGCGACGACTCCAAATAGCATGAGATATGGACAGGAAGATGACGATGAGCGTTGAGCAGAGCACTGAATACCTCATAGAGAACTTTTATATAGGCATTAATTCTGATATCACGTGGTTAGAAAGAAAACGTGCAAAAAAATAAGGACCAAATCAATGCGTTGGAAATTTATTTTCAATTAGTCTATGCCATAAATATTTACGGGAACTATAAAAGAAAGTCAAGAATTACTTACTGGAAGCCATTTTTCATAAATTTTTCCTCATAGCGATTGAAAACTTCAAAGGTTTGATTCCGTTTAAACTAAACAAGTTGGGAGCCTTTTGAAATTAAAGTTTTTAATTCAATTAGATTCTTAGATATTCGAAGAAGTAATTCAATAAAGTCTGCCTTTATTTTTCTAATCAGCTACCTATTAAGTTTTCCGATTCTAGTATTTTATTACTACGTCTTTACAGCTTTGAGACGACGAAGCGACACGCTCAAGCTATTTGTTGACTTTGGAAAAACAAATGAAAAAAGTTGATTGGAGCATGTCTGGTGGCTTCTGCCCGGTTCGTCACCACTACGGGACTCACGCGACGGGAACAAGTGACGAGTGTGTCGTTTTGACGCTTGTCGCATCGCTTGAGGACAGTGAATGGGCCTTTTTTTCGGATGGGAAATCATCAAATGACTCCTCCCGCTCTGGGCGGGGCGGAAGGGAGTGTCAGACTCTTACTGACTAAAAACCATCCATGTTCCTTCTTTTGCCCTTTATATTCCAGGGCCGCGGTTTCTTTTTCGAACAGTCCCGCAGCCCTGGCAGGCATCGACCCTTGCGGGCCCCTCATGATTGCTGACATCTCTTTGAGGCGCGCGTGGAACACGAACGCGCCGTCGACACGGCCTGTCGTCATACGACGGACGGACGGCGAGCTATTTTTCACCGTCCACAGGCCCATTACTCACCGTCCACAGGCCCGCGCCTACAGTGGCCGAGAGCCATCACGACGTGGCCCCCGACGCCCGGTGCTTCTCCCGCGGTGGCTGGGACGTGAGGTTCTCTCCCTCTCACGTTCCGCCACTTCCTTCGCTAGCATGACTGCTTCGCAGAAGGAAGTGACGGCTTCCCATTCCCTCTCGCCCCGGACCATGGCTTGAACCAGGGCCCGACGCTAGAGGTCGCCGCCGCCAATCGCCGCTACGAGGACACGGCGGTGCTCCGCCCAAGCGGAGCAGACCTCCACGGTGTGCTCCACCGTGTCTCCAGGCGATCCTCACAATGATAACACCCGGGCGTTTCCTCCCGCCCGATTCGTTGCAGGTACCTCCCGAAACAAACAATGTACGGGCCTTACGTGACAACAAAACAGTGATCAAATATCACACTTTAATAACATCTTCCTCCTATTTTAGTTGAGGTCGGTGCAACACGTTTTTAAGGTTCCGTAGCCGAATGGCAAAACCGGAACCCTTATAGATTCGTCATGTCTATCTGTCTGTCCGTATGTCACAGCCACTTTATTCCGAAACTATTAAGACTTTGACTTGAGTTTCAACTATGTACAGTTGAAACTTGGTAGGTAGATGTATACTGTGAACCGCTTTAAGATTTTATACAAAAAAAAGATGGGGGCCCCGCCTTATACATGGAACTGAAATTAAAAAAAATATATTTAAATGAAACTAATCTTTAAAAATAACATTGCGGTTTCTAAAACCATTTTTTCTCAAAGTCAATCGTTTGAAAGATAGACACTTCCAAAGTGGTAAAATGTGTCCGTCCCCCCTCTAATTTCTAAAATAAGAGGAGGAAAATTGTGAAAAATGTAGGATTGTAGAACGCATATAAGAAAAAAACTTGGTTTAAATGAGATTTAATGTTAACTTTGTTTTTCATTAGCATACTATGAAAAACAAATTTAATTTTGCTGTTAAATGTAATACAATACAACATAATATGTATGAGCCTTCAAAGTATTTTTATTATATTGTTTGGTGCTATGGAACCCTGTGAGCGTGTGAGTACGACTCGCACTTGGCCGGTTTTTCTTTCATTTAATTACTTGTATAATCCATGCATATTTTCTTTGTTTTTCTTTTACTTTTGTAGCCTATGAAATCTAACCTGTCCCTTCCTTTAGTATGTATGCCTTACTGCTTTTTTATCTTGTAAGACGAAGGAGACTAGGCTCCACGACACAGGAAATCCTAGTGTGGAGGCCAGTGATATCAGCTTGTGTGATGCTCTCTTGAACAATAAAGCTTTTTATTATATTACTCTTTATTCATCATTTCAGCACATCCATTACATTTATAAATATTTCTTTAAAAAAATAGCGGTCCGCCGGTGTCGATTGCAGGGTCCAAGCTACCGGTGGTTAGGGCTCCAGAGACAGGAACCTCCTCATAATGCAAACTGTATCGAATGTTTATTATTTTCCATCCATAAACACTTTTATTCGATATAAATAAAATATCCCAATTTATCGTGAGCCTAAAATGGCCGTTGATTTTTATTATGCCTCCCACACACAAAAGTGGACCCAACGTAATACTATACAAAACCTCCCAAAATAGCGAAATCGTGAAATGATAATACGAGATACTTCTCAATAGGCTTAGAGTTCTTTGACGTGATATTTGGCTGTAAATATAATGCCCAAAACTTAAAGGGTACTGAAAAACAAAAGTAAAGCCTATTTGTTTGTCATTATCATCTCCCTAGCCACAACCAAGTTACTACTGGGTAATACGATACCCCTTGGTAAGACTGGTTGTCGGACTTTCGGGCCACTAACTACCATTAATGACTGTCAAAGATCTATGAATGACAGCCGGGACCAACAGCTTGACGTGCTTTCCGAGGTACGAAAAAAACTCAGTATGTAATGGGTAACCCATCCGCGGACCAACGAAGGCAAGCGCGGCTTAACCTACAGATTGACTCGAGTGGCTGTTATTATTTAGCCACGAGTTCCCACGAGCCACGAGCCTATGACTTGTATAATTTACAATTTGTTTTCTTCAAAAGTTAGAACGCCTTTAAAAATGGTTTTGGTCGTAAGATTTTCTTCAATCCCTAACAAATTAAAATTTCTCTCCTGGATTCAGATTTTCAGCCGGGATTTTTATAAGCCAGTTCAGTGAGCCAATTTAAAACGTAAACGGTGAATGCGAAATTGCTTCAACAATGAACTGCGGTTGGTTTAATAAATTGCTGTAGTACGAACAACTTATTGTATAATACAATTATTTTGATAAAAAGGGAAAAAGATAGTTTACGTAGAAGTTACCTTGCGTCGACGTTACGCCATTGAGGTCAAGCGTAAACTTTTTAAATAGGATGTCATTTGTTTCACGATTCGCCATAGAGGTTATCGACATAGATGGAATGATTCATTAGAATTAGGTTGACGATTGGTGTTAATATTGTTATACGCATGTTTACGATTAAACTAAACAAACTTTAATTAACGAAACCCAAGCTTGGACTTAATCACTTTTTTAGTCAAAGTTCATACATTAAATTTTTTCGAGTACAGTTCTAAGATACAATACCGCTAGTAGTACATTTCTTGTGAGATGAACTACCTTCAAAGTTATTTGCATTATATGATCAAAAAATTTAAATAAAAAACAACGTTTTTCTAGATCCGTAGTCCTACGAGAGGTTTGCAAGTAGAGGCAAGGCCAACTTTTTTACCAATTAGCTTTTGCACGCGGTTTTTCTCGAATTATAGTCATAAATTATCCCACGATTCCGTTTTATATACGGCCTATGACACTCAAGGATAATGTAGCTCTCCATTAGTGAAAGATTTTTTGGAATCGGATAAGTAGATACATAGCTTCGAAAATTACCCCCTTTTACTAAATAACCTTTGTAAACACACAAACTTTGTTTCCAGTGTAAGCCTACAGAAAAATATTTCCACTTCAAATTGAGTGCGTGATCTTACATATTGTAATGAAGCGGCATCCACAGCTCGTATTCGTCGATAGTGATGGATGAGCTCATCTCAATAGAATCAGGCTCTATTGACCCCTACCAAGGATTTATTGCAACAGTGGAACATAATTTATTGGTGTAGGCCATGGGTTTATATCATGTTGGGTGGATCTTATAGACATGTGTGTGAATCATCGGAGCTCATAACATGAAGTTTGTTAAGCTGAAAAGTTACGCAGAGTTGTATCTATCGCTAGCATATGGTAAGACATTTTAAATATTCGGTATATATAAAATGGAGCGTTAATTGTAATCGAGATAATAAATTCCACAAAGTATTCTTGAACTGAATGAAACGAAATTTAAAACATGCATTAAACGCACAAAAATATTCACACTATACACGCCTTGCAAGAAGTATAAACAAATAAATTAAATTGTGTAATTTTACGTAATCTCAAATGAATTACGTTGAATATGTTAAAAAGCGGACTTCAGAAATGATCTACCAGTTCTCCAAGACAGTGGAATGATAACATGCGTTCACCTTTCATAAAATCATCTGCATAATTTTCGAACAAGAATCAATTTGTTAATTTGCGTTAGTGTATGTTACGATCGTTGCAGCTGGCGATATATAATTTCTGACTACACCCAAAAGACAAAAGCGTGAGTATAATTGTATTACCTACGTATGTACATAAATCAATTTGGTTGAACCGCAATAATTACATTCATGCTCAAATAATGGACGCCTGCTACAAGCTGATAAGTGAACCTTTCAACGTCACGACCTTGATAATGGACGTGATTAACGAATTCCTGTGAAATATCTGAGCTGTAATTCGATAAGACGGTAATAATTACAATTACACTTACTCGTTCATTCAACGGATGCTGATGTAATTTGAAATAATTGTGATTTCTGAGAAAGCACGTAAAACCCTGTTCGTAATCTTGGCGATGCGACTGGCGTCAAGATGACAAATTCAAAAAAAAAAAAAACAATTTTTTTTTTTTTCATATTGATCAAAATTTTCTACACAACTTCTTAGTTCTTTCATTTTTTATTTTAGCAGCCACTATCGCCAGACATGTGCTGCTTGAGCGAGTAGCTTGTGGCCAAGAAGTTAAGCTGCTTCCGGTTGTCAGCAGATCTGTGACAGTCGTTACTGATAGTCAGGAGCGTAAAAGTCCAACCAGTCTTACCAAGGAGTATCGTGCTTCCCAGTTACTGGGCTATAAAGTTCAGATAGACAGTCGCTTTATATAAAATACTTGTATTAAATTGAGTAGAGGCTACGCATGCAGATGATGATTTGAGCAGTTCCAAATATTACCGCCCACGTCCAACCTTACTAACTCTACCTCTTTTTAATATTATAACTGTATAATTATGTAAAAAATTCATAAGCGGAAAACACCAGGTCTTGAAATAGATATTAAGCTTTCATAAGAATATTATACTCTTTAAAGCAATCTTATACTACAAAATGAGGAACAAAAGAAACAAAACCTGGGCTAGCATCAACGAGATTTTAATCTTCTTAGCGACTGCAGAAAACCGCATTTGGCATTTTCCGTGAAACATTGTGCGTCGATGTTTATTTAGTGCTCTTTGTTTATTCAGCGCTAAAAGACGGCGGCGCCACTTGTAGCGCTGTCAGAATTAAACGGCCGACTTTTTTTTTTAATTGTAAGTTCTATAGTCTGTAGTCTCTTTCATCATCATCATCATTCTCCTGCCTTTACCGCAGATCAAGTAGGAGAATGATGAATGATGATGGTAGGTAGGTGGTTTTTTTTTTCCTGCGTTTTTTGCTTTTCCTGTCCTAACTAAATTATGAAATGTAAAGTGATGGCCTGAAACACAGGTTTAAATAAACCTAGATCAGGCAGGTCGCTACCTAACATTAATTTGATTTCGTCATTATCGTAACTTGCAACAGTTATATTTATTTTAGTTATAGTTTACATAAAAGCACTAATTATACAATTGTTTAGAAATAACACTACTGCACAAATGTACACTTTTGTAATACCTACTTTTTTTGAAATAAAATATTCTTATTCTTATTCTTATTTTAGCCCAATTTATGTAGGGTCGGCGCAGTATGTCTTCTTCTTCCACACCTAGATTATCTATTACTCTGTTGTCTGTTTATTGTTAAAAATGTTATTATGTGTCTTTATGTACACCGTATAGATACTCACACGCACACAGGCACACACAATAATTTTTAATGTCAGTTAATTCGAGTCACTCTCGGTTGTCTTATACCTATTTATACTTCGTGTGTACTTCGTAATTGGCGTATTGTTTGAATTAATAAATGTAAATTATTGTACTGTCAGCTGTGAAGCTACCTTTAATAAAATAAACAAATAAAATAAATAAATGTTTTTTGCAAAATTGAATTTAATTAAAACTTTGAAGACTATGATGTGACCTAATGAGAAAGATTTTTCAACGAAAGTAGTGAATTTTATTTTTATTTAGTATTCCTTATGCATGTAGATGGGTTATATTCTCTCTAAGATGACCCGAAAAAAACAAAAGAATATCTTTATTAACAAAATAATGAAACAACACGTTTGTAAACGAGACATCGTTAACTTTATACCATGAAAACGGTTTTCATTCAAAATAAAACGCATATTCGCGCGCAATTATTTAAATATAAAGAAAAATGCTGGGAAAATTTTCTCACTTGCACTGTGCAATCTGTCTACTTGGCAGCCATTTTTCATTTCTGTGATAAAATATGACGAAACAGGAGCCTCTTCATAATATCAAAGCAAGAATGAAAACTTTGTTATGTAAATATGTACGTGTAAAAGGATTTAGTTACTATAAAAGCTTTATAGGTACTATACAAGGTTTCAACATGATATTTATAATATTACTTCGAAAAAAACCGCCCTCGAAATCTGACGTGATGTGCTTTTTGATATGTGTCTATGACCGATCTATTCACTACATAATTCCCATTGGAGAGAACTGTGATAATATAATCAGAGAGATAAATTACCCATTTAGTCTCATAAGGCAACGACCTACAGACGTACTCGGTGTCACAGTACCGTTGACATCACTGCTGTACTCTTTCAGAATAAATAATGTCTTGTTACTATAATGTGACCTATTTACATGTTATTCTATTTATAAGTTTTATTTGTTGTGACTGCTTCTATTTCGCATACGTATACAAGAGCTATAACAGTATAAATATCTTTGAAGCGTGAACAAAGTCAGAACCAACGCCTCCAGGTTGTTTTTGAATGCCGATTTACATACATTTTGAACAATTACACAGACTACAAAATACATTGATAGGGGGGATGATTTTGTTGATTGTTTTTAGAGGAACTGTGCCTATTAAAAAAATCTGTCCTGTAGTTAATCGAAACTAGTTTAATTTGACCGCAGGCCTTATGATTCTTGTAGAATTATACGGACTGAGTTTGATTGAAAGTTAAATATTTAATTCGTTCTTTTTCTGTTTTTTCATTACTATGTACATTATACACAAATTATACATAGATCTAGATTATTCTAGATTAGGTAATAATAAAAAAATATTGACACTAAGAATTTGTGTGATAAACTACCAGTAAAAAACCCGACTACTGAAAAATCACGATTTAATTAAACTCGCAGTTAACAAGGTAAAATCAACTCTTCCTATTGTTAAAACCGGTTAAAATGTAGCCTATGTTCCCCGGGCCATAATAACGAATCGATTGACATCTTATTCATCAAAATCGGATGAATAGTTTAGGCGCTACGGAGGAACATACGTAAATACAAACAAACATACATACATATACTGCTAAATTCATAACCCTTCCTTTTGGCTTCGCCGTAGTCGGGTAAAAAGACAATTAAGTACCTACATATAAGTACCATACAACGACGACGATAATACACGCCAAGTATTCTTCCGCATCGCTGTCATCCGGAAACGTGCCCAGAAGACTGGTAGCGTTGTCACGTTGAAAAAACAATAACCTTTTACGTCAATCTGCATTAGAATGTAAAAGAAAAAATACACTCATGATTCTTGAATAATTGACTGACTAAAAATTTTATGCCCCCTGCTGCTTCTCCCTTAAAACTCAAAACATTTACAAAGTTAGACTGAACATAATTTCCTTTGACGAATTTTATTTTTAGAGTGCTGCGAATTTTTTTTAATTTTTTTTCAGAATTTTGTCTATAACTTGAAGGTTAATTGGGTTTAATTTAATATAGTGTCTGCAATGACTAGACTGAAAAGGTAGCTTAAGTTTTAATTTAAGGTTTGTGCTTCCACCTTAATTTTTTAAAAGGGTAGCCCGCGAAATTCAAATTTTCTTAAGTTTTTTTTGAGTCGAGCCAGAAACAAGTTTTAAAATCATGAACTCAAAGCCTCTAAGCTCATTGAAATAATTTGAATGGGGTTACCCATTCAAATTATTTCATGAAAAAGACAGTCAATGGGATTAAATGAACCTATAGGTTTGTTTGTTAATGATTAAAATCATCAGATTTTAATCATTATAATTCTGTAACTACATAAGTTTTACTAGCGCGACACATTTTTCATCAACATACACATGACCTGCAAATTGAAAAAAAAAAAACAAAAAAAAATGAATTTCGCAGGCTACCCTGTCGCATCCACCTTAACATATGGATAGTATGATGGCAAAGATCATCATCATCATCTGCCTAGCCTTTTCGCAACTACCTATGCTGGGGTCGTCTTCCAGTTTAACCGATTGCAGCTGAATACCAGTATTTTACATGGAGCGGTGCCTATCTGACTTCCACTACCCATTTAGTACTGGATAATTCGATACCTCTTGGTAAGACTGGTTGACAAACTTTCGGGCCACTGACTACCTGTTAAAACTGTCAAAGATCTACAAATGACAGCCGGGACAAACGGCTTAAGGTGCTTTCCGAGGCACGGAGGAAACTCGGTATGTGATGGATGGTATGTCCCCCATCCACGGAGCGTCTTGACAAGCGCTGCTTAACCTTGAACATCGACCCATGCGGCTGTTATTATTTAGCTACGAGCTCCTCAAAGCAAAGACTATTTATGTTATATATTTATGACCCATCAGCTCGCAAATTTCCCCTTCTGAATGTCCAAATGATCTCGAAAAGTGTGGACACTCAGATTGGACGTCCTTTTCTGGTCAATTTCTTTGATCCCATTTACGACACGCATGGATTCTTTAACGTTATCGAGCTTTATTGAAAAAAAACCGGCCAAAAGAGAGTCGGACTCGCGAAAGAAGGGTTCCGTACCACTATCTATAAACACGGCAAAAATAATCATGTCTGTTGTATGGGAGCCCCACTTAAATATTTTTTTATTCTGTTTTTTTTAGTATTTGTTGTTATAGCGGCAACAAAAATTTCAACTGTCTAACTATCACGGTTCATGAGATATAGCCTGGTGACTGACAGACTGACAGACAAACAGACAGCGGAGTGTTAGTAATAGGGTCCCGTTTTACCCTTTGGGTACGGAACCCTAAAAAAATCAGTTCTGTCTTTACAATTGCTTTGATTTGTGTAATGTTCATAGAATAAAGATTAGGAGATCGGAGGCCGTAACGGTCTTACCTCGAATAAAATCATCAATTAATTTACTTTTTTGTTACATTGTCTTTAGATAACGATAAAAATTACGTCTGCGTAGTTTCGCTCAATAGTTTTTGAGCATGTATTTGGTGTAAATAGTTCTTCATCATCATATTTCGACACGGTTGGCGCAGTGGTCAAGCGATTGACTGCTGCGCTGCATGTCGCGGGTTCGATTCCCGTACGGAACAAATATTTGTATGACCTACAAGTAGTTGTTCCGGGTCTGGGTGTTTTTCTATCTATAATATGTATGTATTTACAAAAAAAAAAATTATATATGTAGTTTATCAGCCATCTAGCTACCATAACACAAGCATTAGGTTGCTTAGCTTGGGACTAGATGGTGCTGTGTGAAATGTCCAGGGATTTTTATTTATTTATTTATTTATTTATCATTTCAGTCCAGAATCACCCACTGCTTTGTACAGGCCTCACCTTTATTCTGCTATACCCAGCTTTTCACCGAGCAAATAGTTCACCAATAGTCAAAGAGAGTAACTTCACTACTAACATACTTTTGATCTCGAAAGCATTAGGTGTGTAATTGGTTTGTCGTTACTCGTGAAAGGTCACATTATTCCATCAGTTCCGAGTCGTAAATCTCTTGTCTATGATATCCACTTTTTCGAATTTTGGTGAAAGGTTATACAACGGCCATTACTTATCACAAAAGAAAAAGCAACGCCCTGTTTTTATAACTGACAATGCGGCATATTTATAAACAAAAAAACCAGCCAAGTGAGAGTCGGACTCGCGCATGAAGGGTTCCCGTACCATCGTAGTAGGCGAGCCCCCTTTAATTTTTAATTTATTTTTATTATTTGTTATTATAGCTTTCACATAGATTTTCCTGTAATCTTTAGGGAAAGAACAATCTTTTATATTTTTTTCATAATTTTCGGCCCTGTAGTTTCGGAGTTTAGGGGGGAATGGTTACTTTCGCCTATTTTCTTAAATAACTTCAAAACAATTTATATTAAAATTTAAAAAAATGTATTTGAAGTGCTCACAATGCCCAAGCCCTTTCATTTAATATGTAACACAATTTAGTTTGCAAAACTTTTTTCTCTCTCTGTTTACCCCCAAAGCGGCCTCATGTTTAAAATTAATTAATTTACGTTACACGTCCGGCTTTACGTCACCGACTTACATATGTGTACCAAAAATTGGTTATAACAGACGGATGGAAAACTGCATTAGTATATAACTGTGTTGCAGTCATTAACGCCCACTTCGAAAAAGTCGAGACTAAAGCTAAACTATATAAAAGTAGAAGCAATGAACGATGAGATATATATCACAAGCACCCGCGGCTTCGCCCGAGTGGAGTTCCGTAATTATTCCACGGGGTCGTACTACCGGGATAAAAGCATGTTAATCCAGGATATAAACTATCTGTGTGCCAAATTTCATCTAAATCCGGTTAGTAGTTTTTACGTGAAAGTGTAACAAATATCCATCCATCCATCCTCACAAATATAACCTATAATATTACTAGCTTATGCCCGCGGCTTTGCCCGCGTAGCGTTCGATAATTGCCCCACGGGGTCATACTACCGGGATAAAAAATATGGCCAGTCGTTCAGTCACCGCGCCAACCCTGCCGTCAAAAATCTCCTTGAGGGGCTCTCTTATGGCTTGATATAGCGATACTTTTAGAACTATAAATGTCCAAACTAGATACTCTTTCGTTAGTATGTAGATCACTCCAAATATCACTTAAATTAAACGTTATATTTGTTTTTTACCCAACTGCCAAGGAAGGGTTATGTTTCTCGCGCGTATCTTGTATGTTTGTTTTTTTTGTTAATTTCTTTATTACCTCGTATGTTTCAAATGGCTCTATGGATTTCAACGATTAAAGTATCATTAGATTCGTCTCAAAAACCCAAGTGTCCTTAGATAAGTGTTTTTAAAACAAAATGGCAGATTTTTGGCGCTAAATTGTAAGTCCTAAATAATTTTTTTTCAACCAAACCTATCGGGTACAAAATGAAGGAAATTAAAATGAGATTACAAATATATAAATATATGTAGGTAGCTACATAATACAATTTATAGTCGGGTTTTTTGATACTTTTAATTAAATGTTACTTGTTATTTCAAAACTGTCCTTTCTTCCTACTTGCCAAGGAAAATCTAACGTCATACATCAAGTCATTATACGTAAAGTCAGTCCTTCAATTTCTCACAGACAGTCGGACGAACGGCTTCCATTATATCATTGCTGATTGATGGTTCACATAGACTGCCGACATGAGACTTTTAACAGTGGCAGCTAAATTTAGAACATCGAACTTGTGGAGGCTTTTTACGAATATATAAATCTCAGTGTGTGACTTACATATTTAGGCAGTCACCGAAATTCTTTTCTTACGTTTTTATCAATTTCAAGGTCTATTTCAGATAGAATTTTGATCAATACGAGATATAAACGGACTCTTCACGGAGCCGTCAACCAAGTAGTAAAGTTACTTAGTTTGATGTATATGACTCAAACTATCTAGTTATCAAACTAAGTAACTTTACGCAAAAAATATTGCTGGGAAACGACTCTTATTTTTGGGGTGGAAAATCAGTTTTACGGTAGGATGAATTGAATAGTACAGGGGTCGAGGTGGTACCGGAGGAGCACACCGTGGAGGTCTGCTCCGCTTGGGCGGAGCACCGCCGTGTCCTCGAAGCGGCGATTTTTTTTTTTTTATTTGATTGGCAGCGGCGACCACTCGCGTCCGGCCCTGGTTCAAGCCATGGTCCGGAGCGAGAGGGAATGGGAAGCCGTCACCTCCGTCCGCGAAGCAGTCATGCTAGCGAAGGAGGTCATTTGATGATAGATGTAAATGTAACCCACCCATAAATTTTCTTACGTTTTTTTGCAATTTGTAGGTCAGTGTCAGAATTTATGATTAAAACATGATTCGCGAATCGTAACAAACATGATTTTCCTGAGTTATAATCATTAAAATCACCCTCTAAGTTCATTCTGTAATGAATCCCATTGAATGAATTTTTCACGAAATAGTCATTCAAAAGCAGGCAATTTGTAAAAAACGTAAGAAAATTTGAATTTCGCGAGCTACTCTGGCGCTTCTTCCTCAACATCTATTATCAAAGGAAGTGCAAATGTACGTAAATGAAAATTCCGAGATGGTTGAAACAAAACGAACGGCGGAAGTGACCTTGTGTCTTTTTTAAAAGTCAGGTTCGTAATATTACGAAACACGGGCGTAGTATATACCTTACGGCGTATTGTTCCTTACTGCGTAGTATTATAAGATGATTATGTAAGAGATAAATAAACAAGTCGTAACTTTTATTACGATAATCCCGTTCCTAAGGAAAAGCTACTATGTGAAGAATAAGTAACTACTTATCTATTTTTAGGGCCTTGTAAAGTAGGTATCGCTTTTAAAACTTTTCGTACATTAACGACAATTTTCAACAAGATTAATCAAATATTTTTTACAGTGCCATCGTAGTATGTCACTTTATCTAGGAACACTGATTTCTCTAATTACGAAATAATACTATCATTAACACGTCTTAGCGTGTCGATAGCAAAAAAAAAGTAAAATAAAAAATATTTTGTTTTCTATTTACCGAAATATCGGGAACTCAAAATAAATAGTAAATAAGTAAATATCCCGTTTTTAGTGTTAGTTACCATGCCAGTTTAACTTAGAATATTTTTGCTATAAATAAAACGTTTTTTTTTTTTATTATTTTAGTTATACCAACACTTTTAAAAATATTTTAAGTTCAGACAATTTGTAAAATTTGTTGAACTAAAGTTTTGTTGAACTGAAATATTCATTCAGACTATTCCCACTTCAATATCTTATTTTAGATTCA
Organism: Eurois occulta; assembly: GCA_950022335.1. NCBI lineage: Eukaryota > Metazoa > Arthropoda > Insecta > Lepidoptera > Noctuidae > Eurois > Eurois occulta. Next base: position 18,202,749 of record OX465485.1, on the reverse strand, counting down.
GCCTTTCTGTCTAAAATCTGTAAACAAATTTTTTAGTCTGTGCTTTAATGATACGGTTCGTTTCACCTTCACATTTCCAGTTGTTAACTTTTACGGTTACAAAGTTATTGCTAAAAATAGCCAGTATGTATTTGTGTCACCATGTTAACAGAAACAAGAGTATTTCTATTGACCAAATAATGCTACTTATAGTACAGGCACTAATAGTCAATCATCATCATCAGCCTAGCAATTTTCCAACAAAGATAGGATCGTTTTCTAGTCTAACCAGTTTTTTTTTATTATACTAAATGGGCCTACTCTTGACCTCAATCTAGTCCTGAGGACAGAGATGAGGTCGACGATGGAACGAGCTTACCCAGAAGAAGCCTATAAGCCTAACTCGCGACTTAAATAGATTGGGGTCATATGAACTTGGGAACACCGACGAAGATGCAACTAAATACTAGTTTTTTTTTCTGACCACAGATCTACACAACTTGATAATTCGGGAACACGCTAACCTGTGTTAAGATTAGTTGTCTGACCTTCGGGCTTCCGTATTATTCTATTCGTAATGGACGACACATAGACACAAAAAAAAATAATGTACCAAGTGTAAATACACGCGGTCACACTAGGCTTTCTGAAATTAACGAGGTACTAAAAATAATGGTTTTCTGACGAATAAACTTTAACCAGAGATAAGGTTTTATTATAACAGGTTTTTGCTGTAAAAAAACAGTAACATGAGATGAAGCTTAAAAAATATAAAAAGCTTTACCTTGAAGAGACAAATAAAAAACAAACAGTTATAACTGTGACGATGTTTGAGATATAGAAATACTATCTCTGGATTCAATTTACCGAAAATATGTTTGACAAACAACAATTATTTCATACTAAAAATAAAATAGAAAAAAGCCACAAAACTTATACCTGAAATAAAATTACATTCAAAACCTTGAAAACAGAAAGCCAATTGGATACAGAAATACGAAAAGCCGCATTTTTAGCTTTATGCAAGAATTGCAAGGAACGTCACTCCTACAAGATTAAAAGCAAAGGGCTGATATTCAAATTACGCAGATAACAGCATTTTTTGATCGTCAAAAATTACATAAGACTTCCCCCTAAATACTTCTTTGTGTTTTAGCCCGGAAGAGAAGTAGCCCAAAAACTTCCCAGCAAATCTGTCTGTTAAGTTAAGAGAACTCAATAGCCTCAATAGTAGGGAGAATTTCGTCTATATCTCTTTAAATATGATTAAAATGTGGCTAAATAATAACAGCCGCTCGGATCAATCTTCAGGTTAAACTGCGCTTGCCTAGGTTGGTCTGTGGATGGACGACCACCCTTTACATACTGAGTTTCCTCCATGTCTTGGAAAGCACGTTAAGCCTCTTGTCCCGGCTGTTATTTATAGATTTTTGACGTTACAGTTGTCAGTGGCTCGAAAGTCTGACAACTAGTCTTACCAAGGGGTATCGTATTGCCCAGTACTATCTAGGTTATGAAGGCCAGATAGTCAGTCGCTCCATGTAAAGTATTGGTATTCAACTGCATCCGGTTAGGCTGGAATCTGAGCCCAACATAGTTGGGTATAGGCTAGGCAGATAATGATATTTAAATATGATTATAATTCTTAGAAACTCACCTGACTCCTCCCATAAGCTCCAAGAAATCCAACAGTAATAGTCTTGTCACTGGTCCAATTCCCGTTCACATTAGGACACACTTTAGCGCCCCCGCAGTCACTGTTCACAATATCAAACAAGTTCACTCCTTCTATCTCCATCTTATCTACTGACAGTTTCTCTTCAATCAAATTCGACGTCAAGCTAGAATGAATATTGTTCAAGTATATAGAATTTAGAGTGTTTGTTTGAATATAATCAACGTCATCTGCATTCGTAGTGTTAATCACTTCACACTTTTTATGATTCGCTGGTTTTATTGTTTCTTCGTTAGTGTTGTTGTATACTTCATATATATCAGTTTTGTTATTGTATTCAATATAAGCATCGAGTTCTATATTATTTATTTCTGTTTCTTGTTTGTTTTCGTCTTCGATGGATAATCCGATTTCTACTACGATGAGGAGGATGAAGAATGTGATGTGCGCCATTTTGGTTTTGCTGTTCAAGTTGGGTCCATCATTGGAGTGGTTTCTGTGGAAGATAAATATAATGTCAGTATTGTCATAAGTATGATATAACTTGGTGAGGTTCTTCAGAAAGGTCAGGTGCGTAGTACTCGCAACCGGTGCGCGTGTATGACCAGAAGTATGAACGTGAACGAAGCGAAAGGAGTATATAAGGATCGTAACAGATGGCGTTCTATAGTTTCTGCCCACACCATAGGAAAGGCGTGAGTTTGTGTACACTACGCCATTGTTACAAACCTTTTCTTAATCTCACTTCGCGCTATGAATATCGTAAAAAGTTTTATATGCGTTAAATTAAAATTAAAACACATATTATATTAATTTGTGGATGTGATAATTAACAAGGTGTTTTGGTAAGTAGGTAATTGTGGTTGTTGTGGATTACCATATTACAAAAAATGAAATGATATTATAATAATGTATGATCTGATTTCCTCTCTCTGTTCGGAATAACGTCACTGAGAAGACAGATTTGCTTATCTGTTTTTATAATGTTGAAGAATGAATCCTTAATCTGGGTTGAATATTAAAATGACTGATTTTGATCAATCATGACTCATAGTTTGTTATGTAAAATCTTGACGGGTTAATGACTTTTTGAATTACCTCCTATTGTCATTCGGCGGTTTGAAATTAAATCCCATTAAGTAAAAATGTCTACTTTCAGTTACGCTTGTTTTAGCTGACCTTTCATCGTAATTTCATAACACATATTATTTCGGTGGCGGCCGAATGAAGGGCCTAATTTTAGCTTCAGCCTAAATATACAATAACATTGAAGCCGCTTCGATTATTCTCAGAACTTTGTCTGTCGTGCGTGACTCAAATAGAGAGCTAAACAACTTTAAACTTTTAGTGAATGAACTAAAGTTGTAAAGAAAATATTTATTGCGGACATCATCCCCATCTGCTCAGCCTTTTTCTCAATTATGTTGAAGTCGGGTTCTGTATAACCGGATGTGGCTGAATAACTGGATTTTATATGAAGAGACTGCCGAATACGATATCCCTTGGAGAGACTGGTTGTCGGAGTTTCTGGCTCCTTACCCTTACCGACTGACTGTCAAAGATAAATCAGACAAATGTTGCCGCGACCAACGTCTTTCTGAGACTCGGACGCACCTTGGTACATAATGGATGGTCGCCCATCCATGAACGTACCTCGGCAAGTGTTTACTTAACCTTAGAGCTCGACTCGTGCGGCTGTTCTTATTTAACTACGAGCTTCTAGCAAGTAAGGACAATACAGAGCCACAGTTATTGTTTATTACACTACTCAACTAATTCTAGGGAACAAGGATATTTTTGAAAATATTTTTTTATTAATTTTGGATCATTGTTAAAAGCAGTTAAAACCTTTTTTTTTACATTGTGGCCAGTACCTTTTTTAATAATTTGTTTAAGTTCGGTCATTCCCTAAAATTTGTTGAGTAGGGCATATACCACTGAAAAAAACAGTTATATATTCAGACGATTTAGCTCTATGCTACGAATACATAAACGATCAAATAACATAACATCACGCCTGTAATCCCCTAAGGGTTAGGCAGAGGTGTACTTAATAGTACACACACATTTCGCCAGTTCGTTTTAAGTCCCCTAATAAGGGCGAGCCTATTGCCATCAACCGGGCACAAATCCAAACTCCGTGGCTGCTACTGAGAAATTTCTAATGGAAAAACCCAATAACACTTCACCCGACCTACGAATTGAACCCAGGACTGTCACGCTTGTAACCACTAGATCAACGACATTTTATTAACTCGGTGATCATATTTAAAAGATAACTGATAGTGCTCTTAAAAGCCACGTGTCTTATATTAAGTTCTTTATAAACTAGTTCTGTAGGTGAAATCAACACAAGCAATAGAACTTAGATTTAATTAAATGTTCATTGAAACACGAACCTAGTACTTCTTTGAATGTATTTTTTTTTTTTTTTTAGATTAGGTGTAGGTACCAACAATTATTTACACTGAATACTGAGGCATTATAAATTCTTAAAATTAAATTACAGCGCAACAATTACTAATAGGAAGAAAGATCAGAAATATCCAAATTGATGTAACTTCGATTCGGTTCGATATTAATAACTACATATAGCTAGATTCTTCGAGAGTTTTAAAGATTTTTTTTAACAAACCCACCTCTTCAATTTTAAACAATTTGGATTTTAAATTTATAGCTTTCAAATAGAAGAAAGGATAGGTATCTTTAAAAAATGCTCCTTTTTAGGGTTTCGTACCCAAAGAGTAAAACAGGACCCTACTATTAAGACTCCGCTGTCTGTCTGTCTGTCCGTCTGTCACCAGGCTGTATCTCGTGAACCGTGATAGTTAGACAGTTGAAATTTTCACAGTTGATGTATTTCTGTTGCCGCTATAACATCAAATACTAAAACAGAATAAAAAATATTTAAGTGGGGCTCCCATACAACGGACATGATTTTTTTGCCGTTTTTCATAGATACACGGAACACTTCGTATTGGGCATTTTTAAAATGATCTTCAATACAAATAAATAAAATTGAAGTGTCTGTTTGTACACTGTTTTAAGCTTTCACGGTTTAAAACTAAACATATACTGTCGCGGGAAATAGTTAGTATTAAATATTTTGCATCAACACTTCAATATAAAAACAATTTATTTTCTTCGAAAGCAGATTGGTTCTGTTATTTATTCGGTGTCAGTACTTTTCCAACGAGTATTTATCTTAGGAACGTGCCCAAGACCTTGTACTGATAAGTACACAAAAAAGAAACTACAAAGTTCCAACTATCAAATCTTAAAATTACAAACGATACTGGTAGATAAATCATTATTAAGGCCTGCGCAAACGAGGGACAATTTGACCGCGAACAATTTGCAACAACCAATGGAAGTTCATCAATAGATGAAAAAACAACACAACAACACACAGGAACAACAGGAACGGTCATTTCTATCCGGCTGACAAAAGTCCCTCGTCTGCGCAGTCCCTTAGAATTAAAATCCTTATAGCACGCCAAAAGCAAACCGTAGAGGCTAAACAATAGTAGCACACTACGAGCTACGGCGTAGCACAGCTCGTAGCTGCGTAGCAATGCGCCGGGGAGTCAACCTGGGCAAAAAAATGATCCTAAAGACTAAGTAGCTAGAAGTTGACTACATAACCGATAGCGCACGTTGGAAATACAATTGTTGGCTCTGCGCCGAGAGTCGAAATTTCAACAATGCAGTAATATTTAGGGATTCTTTTATTTAGTGTTAGTGAAAACGAGAATAATTTGTTTTACGAATAGATGTAACTATTATTAGTAGTTTTGTACCGCGTTCATCTTCATTGAGGTGCTTGCGCTTGAATGGAGTACAACTTCTGTGGTCTTTTATTATGTGTTGTGTTCTTACAAAGCGGAACTGCATTTCTTAGTAGCCTTTCATTTATTCCACTTCTACTTTCAGTGGAAGAAATAGTGTTGGACTACTAGCAATTCCCTTTAAAAACCAGAAGGTATTGTTTTTGTTTGGAAATGAGTGCGCCTGTATGTACCGTCAAAGATCACAAGTTCAATAGCATCGCAGTGTTCATATTTGCACGCACGATCGTACGCAAATCTTTGTGTGTGTGACGTTTCAACGTAAACAATAAAATCAAAATCATTTATTCAAATTAAGCTGATAATCAGAACATTTTGATGTCAAAATAACACGTCGCTTATGTGATAGAACCCAACTAGTATAATATTTCTATTTAGGGCATACTGCCAATCTTTTTACACCAGCAGTCTATGGGTAGACTACACGCAAAAGGCTTACAGCGCCCTACGCGTCCAGTACAGTAATGCATACAGGCCGTTGGTGGGGTTGCCACGATGCTGTTGCGCATTTATTTCTTTTTATTTTCTGATTATTGTATTAATAATTTTGACATGATTAATGGTGATTTTGACATTATTGTTAATGATTTTGACATTATTCATTTAACATTTCATTTAATTGCAAACCAAGTATTTATTTTCTTCTTTGATTTAAGCGGTGTGTTTCCTGTGTTTGTGCTCACACCATAATTTTTTACTTTAGGTCTATACGTGAGGATTTGTAATTGGCTTTCTGGTGACTATGGTTGCCTTTTTGTTTGTTTTTATTAGCTGTAAGTGATCATGTACGAAAATAAGTAAATTATTGTTAATGATTTTGACATTATTATTATTTTTGATAAAACTTAGACTTGACTGATTTATTTGTTATTTGACAAGAACTAAGAATTAATACTATGTACATTATATACAGACTACAAATAGAACTAAAAAAAGATAAAAAAGACTAAAATAAAATACCTATATATATACAACGACGACAACAGGACACGTCTTAGGTGTCAAAGTCCTCCTCCTATTATTATTAATTATTTTGACATTATTAGTAAGTATTACCAAAATTTTTCAAATATAATTATGTACTAACTAAGTGTTTATGATGTGTATGTATTATTACTAACAAATTGGATTGTATTATCTGTTTAATAAATGATTTGATTTGATAATATTTTACTGGCCTGCAAAATGTTACTGCCTCGTTGGTCTAGTGGTCGGAAACGCGACAGGAGAGTATGAGGTCCCAAGTTCGATTCCCAGTTCGGGCAAAATTTTAATGTGTTTTTGTCTAAAATTTCTCAGAAGCAACACCGGAGCCTGGAATTGTACATGGTTGGTGGCATTAGGCTCGCCACATGAGACTTAAAACGTAAACTGGCGAAATGTGGGTGTACTATTAGGTACACCTGTGCATAACTCTTCAGGATTAAAGCATTATGGAGGTTGTTCAAGATGGTTGTGTACGTTATTCAAGGTTGTTATTTTATTACTGTTACAAAGATAAACATTTGAGTACTCTTCATTACCCAAACCTACGCACCAGACGAATGGAGATGCTCGTGAAAATCTTATCACTGGCTATATTTTTGTTTACCTATTATTTTTTACGACGCTCTGTGAATTAGTCGGTCCACTGAACATAGTACAATTGCTGTTTATATTCAAATACAACTGGCGCCTTTACGTTTTTACTTAAATTGTGTTTTTGAGTACTGAAATAACGACTTTGAAGACTATTTTTTGCCAGCGGCTTCGCCCGCGTTGATGTCGGAATTAATCCCAGAAAATACGTCTAACTATCGCGACAAATATACAATATCCTAATTCAGGTCACGGTCTAACCATGTGTCATATACCGAAATCCGTTTAGACGTAACAGCGAGAAAAGGACTGTTACTTTCGCAATAATATTAATATGAATCCGAAACTAAATGATTGTAGTTTCGACAAAATATGAGCTTGATAAATGGCCCTTTTTTTTCGGATGGGAAATCATCAAATGACTCCTCCCGCTCTGGGCGGAGCGGAAGGGAGTGTCAGACTTTTACTGACTAAAAACCATCCATGTTCCTTCTTTTGCCCTTTATGTTCCAGGGCCGCGGTATCTCTTTCGAACAGTCCCGCAGCCCTGATAACTGGCCCTCAATTGTCGATTTCTGCGGTCAATTATTTGTTAAGATTAATTCTGCGGTATATAAGGTCCCATTAAAGTACATGGACAATTTTTAACACAGCCTTCAGTTCGTCTAACCAAAGATATCCAAGCAAAGAAACACTGATTAAAGTGATTTTATTTAACCCTAAAATGATAAATTGCCAGCACTCTAGAATAAACACATCCACAAAACGGTAAAAACAAAATAACTTTAATCAGTGTTTGCTTGGATATCTTTGGTTAAACGTACTGAACGCTGTGTTAAAATTTGTCCATCTATTTTAATGGGACCTTATATAAGTGACGCTGCAGAGTAGTAATGTGTCACTCTTAACACTGTTAAATTAAGGGTCGCGCAACCCGCATCGCACTTTTCCATGTTCCTATCCTTTTCTGTCGCTCAGAACCGTCATTTGCTAGAGCGAGAAACAGATGAGGTTCACCCCTTTTTTTTTCGGATGAGAAATCATCAAATGGCTCCTCCCGCTCTGGGTGGAGCGGAAGGGAGTGTCAGAGTTTTACTGACTAAAAACCATCCATGTTCCTTCTTTTGCCCTTTATGTTCCAGGGCCGCGGTATCTCTTTCGAACAGTCCCGCAGCCCTGGCAGGCGGCCCTTGCGGGCCCCTCCTATTTGCTGACATCTCTTTGAGGCGCGCGTGGAACACGAACACATCGTCGACACGGCCTGTCGTCATAAGACGGACGGACGGCGAGCTAGCCCATTACTCACCGTCCACAGGCCCGCGCTTACGGTGGCCGAGAGCCACCACGTGGCCCCCGACGCCCGGTGCTTCTCCCGCGGCGGCTGGGACGTGAGGTTCTCTCCCTATGAGGTTCACCTCTTAAGGAGTATTATTCCTCTTTGTTTATTTTTTGTGTGGTTAGAGCATAACCTGGTGTCAGAGTTTTTATGTCGCCCATGGGCCTCTGAAATGGCTTTACATGGCGTCGAGAAATATCTCTCAGGCTTGTTTGGTTTCCTATTATTTCCCATTATTCCTCAACTCATGATAAAGTGGCTCAATTTGATAATATCCAATTCATTACTATTATTTTCATGAGCCCAGTTCATGGCAATCTTCTCATCCCTAATTACATGTAACTTGAACATAACTTACAAAATGAAGGTCGACTACAGGCAGGTACACCTCTGCTCTCCCTTCGAGAATTCCAGGCATGATGTTACATTATTATTTTTTCTTCCAAAACAAAGCCGCATTTTAACCATCTCATCATGTAAACAAACAAAGGTAATATAAACCCCATTAAACAATAGATGCTGTATCAATAAGATGTACGTAAACAAAGATACATGAATACGTAATAGCAACGTTCCTATAATCAACAACAATCTTGCTGATATTTAAGGCCGGGTCCTAACCAAAGCTAACACGCGACAGTCGCATTAATTTTGTTCGGCGAACCTGAGCGTCCCGTTTTCCCCAAGAAATGAGTACACATTGTGAACGCAATGTAGGCGGTGAAGCACTCAATCAATTGCGAAGTCGGTCACTGCAAACACTATTTAACGAAGTGGTGTATGAATGACTTATCCAACACCCAGGGCTAGTGCTATGCTTCTGCTACTAATGATGTAACATGATAATATTGCAAAACCACATGATTTGAAAAGGATAACGACCAACCCAAACCGTGCACCTTTTCTCGACAATATATAGCGTTTTGTACTCATAAGTGCCTATGTAGGCCTAATTCATATAAAATACTAGCTGTGCCCGGCATGCGTTGCAATGCATGTTTTCCTACCTACTACTTTCACTACCCTACCTACCCTATTTTTCCTGAATTTTCTTTGCTATAAACCTCACGGAGCCCGAGACCTTTCCAACGAATGCAAAACCGTGGAAATCGGTTCGTGCGTTCTGGAGTTAAAGCGTCAGGAAGGAAAACCCGACTTATTTTTATATAGTAGATTTTGATTTTGGTTGAAATTTCCTAAGTGCTCATTTGATTATTTAAACGACGCTGCGACGTGGCCATCTACAGGGTTTAAATAAAATGTACTATCGACACGAAAAGAAAGAAAGAACGCGTCGATCGCGAATTCATATGACAAATCGGTTTAGTTTGAACGCAGGCTAAGATTGGACCGACTTTGATAAACAGTACAAGTTTATTCGACAAATGTTTTGGGCTATTCTCGTCTGTATATAAAACTTGATGAATAATCTAATATTAATGTGAAATTGGAAACTCTCTCAGGGATCGACTCCGTAATGAGGTGACTGAGAACGATGGTTGACGTAATTCATCTTCTTTTTATGAAATAAACATCATAAATTCATGTATTCATTGAATAGTCAACGCACTTTCGAATCCCAGTTTGCCAGGAAAAGGAGACAAGGAAAATTATTCCTTTTAAGGATTAAAAAGGGTATGAAAATTTCTGAAGAAGTTCATAATTTTTGCTAATGGAAAAATGACATGGCAATGGACCAGTAATTGTAACAAGTGCGTCTATTAAAAAAGGAGACCGTTCAATCTGGCACTTTCTTTGCGAGGTAGAAGAGGGGGTGAAGGAAAGAACAATTTAAAATTTATATATATTCTCGTAAAACCAAAACGGCAGATGTATGACTACAGATGTGTGCCAGTGTGTGTGTGTGTGTGATGTATGTTGTTGTGTGTGGTGACTACGAATCGGAAAATTTAAATGTAGGATTCTTTTATACTCTTTTTATAATGAACGGCAATCAAGACGTTAGAGTAGTCTATGATCGAGTTATTATTATTATTACCCTTTTCCCAACTTTGTTAGGGTCGGCTCCCTGTCTAACCGGATGCAACTGAATACCAGTATTTTACAAGGAGCGACTACCTATCTGACCTCCACAACCCAGTTAGTACTGGGTAATGATACTCCTCGGTAAGACTGGTGGTTAACAGACTTAACTGTCAAACTTTTTAAGCTTTACGTGCTTTCCGAGGCACGGAGGAAACTCGGTATGCAATATGGATAGTCACCCATCCACGGGCCAATCTAGGCAAACGTGGCTTAACTTAGAAGTACGACCTCGTGGCAACTAAAACCTCAAAGGATAAAAATGCATAATATGCAAAAACATACTCAGAATAAGCTACCTACCCACCTATATCTAGATATAGCTGCAGTGATACATTTCTGTTCATCATTCCATTTGCCAAGAATATTCATTGTCGCACTATAATCCTTTACATCGTTCGCTGTCGCACTCTGGAAAACAGTGACCCTGACAATGGATGAACTTCAGAAGATTACGTGGTAATGACTTGACGGATTAAAGCGATTATTTGCTGTAGTAAGGCGCTTCGCACTCTGGGTCTGCAGTCTCGACATAGATTGCGATCTCATAACAAGAGGATTCGGTCGCAAAGTCTTAGCGACCCGGATTTAACCATATTCGGTAGTCTCGACACTCAAAGTTTACGACTGTCATTGGTATTGTACCAATCTTTGTCGCTAACTTAACGATTTTCGCAAGGTATTTTGCGACCATTTTTGACAGCCCGCAAAGTGATTTCCTTTTTATACGCTACGCAAGCCACGAAATTATAAAATGGCGTCGGAGTTGCGGGGCCAGCATACTTCTATGCCTGCACCTTGACTCCGCCGCGATTCCAACGCAACTTCATGTCGCGATTTGAGGCTTGTGGACGATATTTCAATTTTACCAGGATTTGGCTATTAAATAGTTTACCCTCGATCAAAAATATCATTATTTTTTTGAACAGTAGGGATGCAGATGTAAAAGAAAGATTTGGGCGGCCCAGAAGGATAGTTATACAATGACTTTACTGACGAGGTTCTTCAGAACGTGGACGAGAATGGAGTACGTAAGGATCAGTACCAGGTGGCATTTTACAGTTTCTGTCTAAAATAAAAGTAGTTACTCCTTATAACATCAACTATCTGCCCGTAAAAGTCAGTCCAGCCGTTTCGAAGATTTATTTTTTTAATTTTGTCTGTCACTCCAAAGAGAGGAAATAACCAAATTTTTTTAAATTAACTTAACTTCGGTATTTGCGAAGTTAATGGAGTTGTTGTTTCGCAGAAACCAAAGTAAGTTGTTGGACATAAACCTAGATCACTAATGTGACGTAAGTACTTTCTAAGTTCATAAAGGATGCTGCCGACTTACGGTGATAAAAAAAAACAAAGAAAGATGATTATAGTGTGAGTTAGCATGAAGAGCTGGGCCTAATCAATTAAGACACGCTATGAAGAAGAAATAAGCATGATATTTGAGTGATAGAAATTACTTAATGGGTAAAACTGTACTAAAATAAAGTAAATAAATAAATATAATTGATCTATGATCATTAATTTTCCGAATATAAAAATTGCGTTCGTCATTAGTATAGACCCAAAGCCTTATACTGTTGTTCAAAAAGCATTTTGCATAGCGACGACTTACATAATAAGAAAATTAAATAAGATAAGCTTGAGGAACAAAACGACGAAAAAGTAATAGGATAAGTAATTGAGAAAACCCAAATTCAAAGCTTTCATCGCTCAGTTTATTTCTGAGCGCCCCATCAAAATACACTCGAGAGCAATGAATCCGGGTCACTTAAAGAATCCTAAAAATCTCGGAAACTAAAAATGCTAGGTTAATGCAATAAATTGTATTTAATAGACAATGTAATACTCCTTAAATGAAGGTATTAAAACTTCTTAGTTATTGTAAAGTTATATCATAAAAAATCAAATTTGAAAAAGGGCCACTTTCGAAGATGGAACTACGAAATTACAGCATTTGGTTTTGCTTTTGTTTGTAATCTGTCATTTATGTGGGTACATAAACCATGTTGATAGTGCTCTATATTCATTATTCAAGCTGAAATTATGTCGCTTACGCCTGAAGAATGCACCAGAATACTTACAATGCTGGAAACCGGCCGGAGTCAGCGCGATACAGCCAGGACTGTCGGTGTGTCGCTGTCAACAGTACACAGAGTTCTCCGACGTTACGAAGAAACTGGTTCTAACCTACGCAGACCAGGAACGGGCAGAACCAGGTGTACCACAGCACGAGATGACCGATACTTGGTGAACACCATGCTTCGAAATCGCTTTCTCACAGGAACTGAACTCACAAATCAGTTTCGACGCCTCGGAGGAAGTAACCCAAGTGCATGGACAGTAAGACGTCGGCTTGCTGAATCTAACTTAAAACCCCTTAGACCTGCAAACGGCCCTAAACTGGAGCGTGGGCATCGTATTTCAAGACTAAGATATGCCCAGAGCCACGTAAATTGGAGTATTGAAGATTGGTCAAAAGTTATGTTCTCCGACGAATCAAAATTTATGCTCTACAAGCACGATGGAAGACACAGAGTGTATCGAAGACCAGGGGAAAGATTCAAGCAAGCATGCATCGAAGAAAAAGTAGCCTACGGTGGTGGGTCTGTACTTGTGTGGGCCGGAATTTCTTCTGAAAGTCGCACAGAGCTGGTGATCATAGAAAACGGCTCTTTAACTAACGTAAGATATGTGGAAGAAATCCTCAATGATCACGTTGGTCCATTTATGGTCAATTTAGGTGAGGATGCTATATTTATGCATGACAATGCCCGACCTCATACAGGTAGGATTGTGAATGACTACCTTCAAGAGATGAACATTACTCTTATGGAGTGGCCAGCGCGCAGCCCGGATATCAACCCGATCGAGCATGCTTGGGACGAGCTAGGCAGATGCGTAAAACAACGAAACCCTCCCCCAATCACGCTTCGTGAGCTCAAAATTGCTCTCACAGAGGAATGGGAGAATATTCCCCAAAATCGTATAAGGAACTTGGTGTACAGCATGCCAAACCGCGTAAACGCAGTAATGGAAGCACGAGGAGGCAATACGAAGTATTAAAATTCAAGAAAATCGTAATAAAGTTCAAAAATTTCATGTTTCCTATATTTGTTTTAAGGAGAGATCAGCAGTTTTTTTCTTTATGTAATTTTGTGTTAATAAAATGTATGGCGACTCATATTTTTTTTACTTTCATTTAAGGAGTATTACATTGTCTATTAAATACAATTTATTGCATTAACCTATCATTTTTAGTTTCCGAGATTTTTAACATTCTTTAAGTGACCCGGATTCATTGCTCTCGAGTGTATTTTTCTTCAACAAATACGGTTGGCAACAAAAATACTTGAATGACAAAGTTTCGTTTGAATTTTTTGGCACTTTAGGAGTTTCTCCTTTTTCGTTTGCAAATACTAAGGCATACACAAACACCTATGTAGATAGAAAAATTAAATTATCTTCAAATTTTTCTACGACGATTTATGGTTCAGAGAGGGTACGCAGACTTGTAGGTATAGTATACGTAACTGCCGCTTCATCATCATCCACAGCCCCGACACAACCCACAGCTTGGCAATGGCCTTTTTTTTCTTTTTTTTTGCCGAATATAAAGTAGATTGTACAAGGCTCACCCATCTTATCGCTACATCTTATTTCATGTACCTACCTAAAATCTATGCAAATAAATTTTACTTTACTTTACCTGTACGAGATGAGGATTGCATAGACATGTTTCTATGTAATCCTCATCAGGGTTTATGATCATCTTTTTTTTATTTATTTATAACCAACATATACTAACAGTTTACACCACACACACAAGTTATTGGTTGAACATAAAAATCAAGTAGCATTTCATAAAGTTGGTCAAAATTAGAATTAAAAATAAAATAAAAATAGTAATAATATTACGAAGTAAACAATATAGTAGATGTAAGAATAAAAGTTAACAAAAACAACATCTGTCATTTGCCTCTTCAATACATTTTCACACAAATGTTTTCCTGTTTTTGTTGTACCGCGAAACTTGACAGTGATATCCAAATGGAGGACGTAAGACCCAATTATTATTAGAATTGCGAACCTTATTTCGTGCAGCACGTGTCTATGTTTTTTCTAAATAATCCCAATTAGAGAAAGTTTAAAGGTTTCCGAATACCCACGATTTATTAATCCCCAGGAATTATCCTAGATAACAAAAGACGTAAGTAATGTATCTATATAGATAAACAGCCGAACTGACATGGTCCACATTTTGAAATTGTTTGAATTCACACTTACATCTTCTTTTCAAATAAAATTGTATATTTTTAAAAACAAAAAAAAAAAACGCTTTTCGGATTCTTCTCAGCAAAACCCTTTCATTCGCTACCCATATCATGCGAATGCATAAAAAATAACTAGTCCGCCATCTTTGGGAGTCCGCCATATTGGATTTAGAATGACGTCACTTAGGCCTAAAGTAGGTATGCAAAATTTCAGCTCACTCGGAAACCGTGAAGTAGGTCCAATTTAAGTTCTAAGATTTTCTTAAATAGTTAATTACAGATGAAGCTAATAGATGTGTTAAAAGGTGGAAAAATTACATCCAAAATAGTGACACTTATGATTACATTTTTATCCTTTTCTGGTCAGCACTGTCGAAATTATGAAAATCACACAGTAAAAAGACCGACAAGAAAAAAAAAATTAAGATCGGCTTCCGGTCTAACTGAATGAAAAAACCAACCAATTCAATTCCAAACCCAATTCTGGGTTAAGCTTGCCATTTTACATAAGCTATATTATTGCAATTTGTATCCAAATTTGTTATTTTGTGTGCAATAAAGAATAAGAAGAAGTAGAAGAAAGCAGCTGAACTATACATGGGGTATCTTGGTAAGACTAGTTTTAGCCAACAAATCAAAACACGTAAGTTAGGAGAATGCGCGGCATCATTGTTATCATATAACAATAGCCTGACTAAAGACAGTCTTGTCTCAGTCTACGCCCATTCTTAGACATACTGTCAAGGTTAACAAGCCAGACGTTATTATCAAATAATTGAACATACCCCAAAACTTGTGCGATGCCAATAGTTTGACCCCAATATGTCCCTTCTAAAACAATGGTTACAAACCCTTTAGTTTGTGATGAAAAGTTAAATTGAAGTTTTAAATTGTTTACGTTATCGGTTGGAAACCTTTTAGGATGGTTTGGTGATATTTTGTGTTTGTTTACCAACTTAGGTATATATATCGATATACAAAATACAAACCTACTAGAGGAAATATTGTATACATAGGACGCCGTGTGAACTATTATCTAAAACAACACTAATTAAAAAAAAAGACATTACGATATAACATCACGCCTGTAATCCCCGACGGGTTAGGCAGAGGTGTACCTAATAGAAAACCTACATTTCACCAGTTATGTTTAAGTCCCATGTAATAGGGGGCGAGCCTATTGCCATCAACCGGGCACAAATGTGTACCGTCCGGACTCCGTGGCTACTACTGAGGGATTCCTGATGGAAAAACCCAATGACTAGACCAACAAGGGAAAATAACGTTGAAGGTAATATAAGTCGTTGTCAATAAACTTCCTCACCAATGTCAGTAAGTTTGTTCTTGTGCCAACTAATGCCACCAATCGGGCATAAATCCAGTCCATATATATGTACTTGAAGATCTAGGATTTGCTTACGTTTGCAAGTCACAAAGGAACCGAATATTCAATCAGAAATATCGGATATTACTATCCGTATTTGTTTTCGTTCATGTGATGTAATATTATTGTATTATTTCACAGAATATTTCGACGGTCCCTACGTATATAAAGACATGTCGAAAATGGCATTTTTTTTTTATTTTGTCATTGGCTTTAGATTAACTATGCGCACATACTGACATACGATTTTTTTTTAAATTTTATTTATTAACCTTGTTTTACAAATCATATAAAAGAACAAGTATTATAAAAAAAACGAATAAGTGTCGTAGATGCGGACATCTATACATATCTTTTTGTACGGTGTTTTAAAATGCGTGCCACTCGGTGCGAACGCGGTCTTGTCAGACTTATCGCCATTTACGGGAGTTAAATGACAAATAAAACTATCTTAATCATACACAATTACCTACTGCATGTTTTATTAGTGACATAATATTTTCTTAAAGCTATGCTTAGACTGACTACAAACCATAACTGCAGTAAAAGAGTGACTTATAGCTTTTCAATTAGTTTACATACGTAAAAAAAACACAATAACTTGGTTACATCTATAATATATCAAGAAGAGGTAAATGATACAACTATTTTATTACAAAAATGTATACCAAATAAATCTTAAAACAGAAAACATTAAATAAAATCTTTAAAGCCGTAAACTTTTCCTTTCTTTTGTAAAGATTGCTAAACTCTGTGATGAAAACTGTCAGCAGACATAAATGTATGCCCTGGTTCGAAAAATTTAACTGTGCGGAAATCAAGTTGCTGTTAACTAAGAAAGACAATATCGCCCAATTTTTTTTTGGGCTGAACAATTATCCATCCACAAAATAACGTGATCTTCGTCGTGTTTGTTATCTAAAATTATTCACTAAACATTATTATTTATCATTATTACTAACAAATCATAACAGCAGCAAGTGTTCCTTACTGCGCTTCTTACTAGTGAAATAAATTATGTTCAAAAAAATACTGGAAGGCAAAGAGCAGTAATGTGTCTTACTGCAGTTGTGCTTAGTAATTTACTTCTCAGCAAGAAAAATACTGCAGTTTGGCTTACTAAAAGTCCCACTTCTGGGACAGCTATCAAAATAAGGATTAAATCACTATACAGAGCTCATTACGAGGATTCCGAATATATGAAAAACTCAATTTCCCAAAAATCCTTCCTTACTGCGTTTCCAATTAGCACGGCAGTATATTTTATTTTATTTTATTTCTTAAGAAAACTTACAGCTAGGATACAGATAGTTGACAGTCAGAAAATGAAGGCCAATTAAAAGTTTTCACTGATAATATTAGGTTAGCCCAAGAAACAGTAGACACGGCATTATAGAATTAGCACGGCAGTATAGAAACCTTAAGCATAGTGAGGAAGGACAGGGCAATGACGAAGAAGATTGTTCAATTTTATCTTTACTTTTTTATACATTTTGTTTTGTTATTTAACTACTAAGGGAACTTTATTAGTAATAAGATGAATCAGTCTGAATAAAGCTGTGATGATTGTTAAATGTTACCAATTAGGTGTTAAAGATGAGGCACATACTCAAACAATGCTGTGATGATTATTAAATTTTACTAATAAGTCGATAGGTAGTTAATTAAGCTGAGGTACCTACTTAATAAAACTGTGATGATTATTAAATACTAGCTTCCGCCCGCGGCTTCGCCCGCGTGGTGTGTTGATAAAAAGCAGCCTATATGTTAATCCAGGGTATAACCTATCTACATACCAAATTTTAACCAAATCGGTCCAGCCGTTTATGCGTGAAAGAGTAACAAACATCCACACATCCATTCTCACAAACTTTCACATTTATAATATTATATAGTAGGACTAGGTACCAATTGCATTGATAGACATGATTAGGCTGAGGCACATGCTTAAAATTAAGATTGTTAATCACTAATATTAGACAACAGTGATTTTTTATGTTTAGTTCCTCCTTCAGTGAGTCTATAGGTACCTATTATTTATTGTACTTACTTACTTATATTTTTAATAATAAATAATGTTGAATTTATAAACCTTGTTTAATTAATAAAACACAAACCTGATAATTTTAAAAGACATGTCTTTATTTACAATACAAGAACTTGTCCTACCCCGAATGACTAAAACCACGTATAAAGTGATATGTCTTCATTGAAGTACTTTTTATATCCATGGGTGACGATTTCAGGATGTTTAACGTATTGATTTAAAAATAGTAACATAATCCTACATTTTCATAAAACATTTTATTTAAATTCTATATCGGACACTGTTTTTTTGTTTCCTACGTATAAAAAGGTATCATAGACATGACTGACATACTTCTATTTTATTATCGGCGTAGAAACGGTCATCTATCGGTTTTTTCAAGAAAACGTAAAAAAATAAAATATGTGTAAATAGCATTATAAAGCTCTTAAAACTGTTAAAATATTGTAGAAAGAAAATATTTATTATTGGTCATAGAATTATTTCTAGGTCGTGTTGAACACAAATTACGCTCTCCTGTAAACCTCGGTTTTTGACTTGACTTTATGTACGTAGGAACCGTCGATTTGGTTAGGTAAGGTATGGAATACTAAGATATTGTTACGTTCGGTTGCTTTACGAGAACATTCCAGATTACGTGCTAGTCTCGAATGTTCTAGTACGGACCTGTCTATAAGATTAGAGTCGAGAAAGTTCCACTAAAGAACTGTCTAGAAGATTCGAGAAGGCTGTAGAACTTCTCAGTTCATGTGCGTAGATGTTAAGGAATAAGTAGAAGTAATCACGACTTTCGTAGAAAAAAAACCAAGAAAACAGTTTTCTGCTGCTTCGATTGTTCCCGTAATGATTCTCGGATATGAAAACTACTTTACAAAGTACAACATGTTATATCCGAAAATAATTTTGCTTCCTTCGAGTAATGAATTCTATTTTTGGAAGCGAAAGGCAGATTACATAACGTCAATTATCTACCCTTCATTCAAAAGGGTATAATTTGACAATTTCCGGATAGTAATTATTTATTTACTCAAAATTATTAATAGTACGTTACTGATTTCAAATAGATCAACACTTCTCATTTAATGCCCTGTTCACGACCTCAGACGTGAGCAACGAGACGCATGTCCCTCATGTCACATGTGTTTGTGAACCCCTCTGACTCGAGCAATTCGCACCATCAATTGCATTCAGGTCGAAATTGATATTTTTACATGTCACTGGAGTGAATTCGCAAAAGTACTATTGTATACATTGTGTTACAAACAAGGATCTTGAGAGGTATTTGGTGCTTTAATTTTGTGTGTGTGTTTTAGCTATTGCGTTATGTTGTAGACCTGTAATGATAGTTTTAAGGCATTTAAATAAATAAATAAATGTGTGTCACATGTTTCTTTAATGTGAATACCGTTGCGTCGCAAATCGACTCGTGGCATACTTAGTTAGCGTAGATGTCGTAACACGTGTGTCACTTGTTGAGCGTGTAGCTCGTGGCAAAACAGTAAGTCAATTAATTTTTCAGATGCGGAAATAGTACCTACATTTTCATGCAAGTGGTTAAACTTTGCCATTGTAGCCGAGGCGGAATGATATGGAGCCGAGAATTGCAGTAATAATGGCCCACGTGAGTCAAACGACGTTTTTCACATAGGAAGAAATTAAATAACAGAGCGAAAAGTATTTTTGTCATTAATTATTGGGAAACTATGATTTAATTTGCTTTTTTTCCGCGCTTTGCCTGCGCAGGTTGAAGGAAAAGTAAGTAGGTATGAAGCCGCAAAGCAGCCCAATATTAAAAATAAAAAATTCTAATATTTTTCAATTTAGAACACGAGTAAATGTTAATTTGTTGATAGAAAAAAATGCAAATGATTTTATAGATTACTAGCTTTTGCCCGCGGCTTCGCTCGCGTTCATTTAGAATTTGTCAATCAATTCGGGTTGTACTGTGCTTGTAATAATATAATTCGATCATGATTCGATAGACACGTGGCCCCATCTTTTATCGTGAGAACGTTATTGTTGTTTTCCTCGTATACAGTACTTTTTTCGGGTTAAAAGCCCTACCCTATGTCCGTTTTTGTACACCTGACAAAATATATGCAAAATTTCAGAATGATCGGTTCAGTGGGCGTGTCCGTGAAAAGGTAACAAACAAAAAAACAAACTTACTTTCGCATTTATAATATAATAATTAATAAAGTAAGGAAAGTATAATATTTAGAAACACCGTTTAAAATATTTAGGCCTTTAACGGCCATGGCTCTGTGCTGAGATTAAAAATAAAAACATTCACCACCCACCATAGCAATTGAACCAAGTTGGTCTTACTTTATAGGTATCTGTGGTAATAAAACACTAGTAAAAATAAATGAAAAAAAAAAACTGACGAGTGTAGTGCGATAACAGCCAGTTTTCGAGGAAGTGAACTGAAAAATAAACATCAGAATTGAGAGCAGAAAGCTGCCTGAACTCCGCTAGTTAATTACTTGACAGTATTCTTAGGTTTCTTACGGTTTATCAATCAGACATTGAATCATCACAATCCGTCTGATGGATAGTTAATGGGTGCTGCTGGATCTACTTAGAAATAGATACCCGCCATTAATAAGACGCATCGAGTATTCGAAAGAGTTCGCGTTGTAGAGCAAGATTGTCTATGTCAGTCACGCCAGCAGTCTGACAATCGCTTTCGAAAACTCGTTTGAATTTTGATTATATATAGACAAAGACATTCAAATATTACTCTTTTAAATCTCTTTGTGTATAGATCTCATCCCAAGAATATGACGACGTGTTATAATAAAAAGTAAACAGTTACTCAATTCTGAGAGGAATATACAAAAACAAAGAATGCCAAACACAGGAGTCGGAAATGGAAAACATTAGTAATTGATATTACTAAGAAAAAAGAACCATACATTCTATATTATATCGCTCTTATTTCGTGTGAAATCTTTTATATCGTTTCCGATTGAGTTCGCATGAAACAAAGGTGTCGAAATCCGTAGAAATTATGGTAACGACATCTCTTTTAAAAATCAAATAAAATTAAACTCAAAAATTAATACTTTTCCGGTTAGCACATTTCTATGAAAATATAAAACGACGTGGTAGGTACAGTGGCTAAAAGATTGGCTGCACATCTCGGGGTACGATTCCAATACGAAGACAACTATGATCCACCTAGGAAATTCGTCCGTCATCACATAGCAGCCCTGTCACACTGTCTGCTACAACAATAATGTTATAAGAGAAAATCTGCGGAACCAATCTTAATATTACTCAATAAAATATTTCCCTTTAAATGACTGGAAAAAAAAAACAAAACAATAACCAAATAAATATCTGATTGATATATATGTCGGATCCGGTCATTGGTACGGACTTAAAATGAATCGTAAGTACGCCAGTGTGACATCACGCGACCTAAAAGTCAAGTCTGTCCACCACTGCGTGTTTCTACAGAGCCATCATGTTTTCAACTCAATGCGAGAACGACATAGAATGTCAGATCGCAGCGGAGTGAAAACGTCCTGGAACTGTACCCCGATTTATTGTGCCCCGTGTTATTGTGTTAAGTTGTAATTTCAAGTAATTTGTTACTTTAATAGAAACAGTGTATCGCACGCAGTTTATTTTCATTGCAGGAAACGCATCCTCTGCCCACATGATGTACGTGCCTTACGGAATAAATCCTGACAATCCGACATATAGGTCAAGGATCTAGGATACAGAACAGTGGCCGCCAATTTTTTCGGGTATTTTGACGTTATCGTATTATCTGTAAGTGCAAACAGTGCCTTAATTACTGATCGTTTTAATGATGAATGTCAAGCTGAGATACTACAATATTAAGAACATAAAATCACTGTTGTAATCCCCGAAGGTTTAGGTTGAGGAACTCATTTCGCCAGTTACGTTTAAGTTACACAATAGGGGCGAAATCCTCATTAAGGAAATCTCTAAAAATTTGTCCCCGTTGCAAAACTGACCAGGTAGCAAATCTGCTTACTGCATCGTAAGATAACTGCGTATAACTCGTGTCAACACGAGAAGAGAACACGACTTATGTTAACAAACAAACGCAATCAATTAGTCCACTTCATCAATCGCTCAAGTTCATTGCCAACTCCAGCGAATATAAATGAAACGACAGGTTTTAATCCTGAAAATAGAGTTAGGGCTGTGCCTCTCTTTACAGGTTATCGATATCGATGTAGACAGTCATTGTTTAAAACTAAGTTTGATTTTTATTGTCACCTATTGAAAATTAAATACGCCGACAAAATAACAGCCCCGTTGGTCTTAACAACCTTGGTTCGATTTCTAGGTCGGCAAAAGTGTTATTTGGTTATTTTATTAGGATTTTTTCATTAGTAGCCCCAAGTTTGGATTTTTGCCCGATTACATGAGAGTTTACCATAGCTTGAGAAAAATATACCCATAATTTGCAAGTTATGTGCCCTCTGCCTCACCGTTTGGAGAAATACACGCGTGATGTTATGAACGACGAATAAATGCAAAAACTATATAAATCACGCATATACAGGTACTGAATCAGAAAAAATGTTATCTCATACAATAAATATATACAATATTGTATTTACTATTGTTTATCTTTCCACACTGGGAATAACTTTCCCGAAGAACTGTTATTATTTGAAAAGGCGAGTTATAAGTCTTTGTACTCGTATAAAAGCAAAAGTACTGTAACTTTCCCCAGAGAGGAATGAAGGGAAATGTTCAGTATATTCTTTTTTGGTAATCTACTCTAACAAGTTATAGGTCAACAAATTAAAAGTGTTGATATCTACTTTAATATCGATAAAATTATAACTTTCAATCACTACCCTACATGTCGATGCGGGGGTGTGTGGACACACGGAACGATTAATTGTCACCTCTACACCTTACGGAAATCTACACTAGTGAGATCCGACACTGACGAATTAGTTGAAACAGTTTCCTTTTAAAGAAAATGCCATCAATTAAAAAAAAACAAGTAATATTTAATTAAAAACCCAACTACAAATTGTATTTACCTATATGTATAATAATACATATTATAAGGTCCCAATAAAATAGATGGACAAATTTTAACTCTGCGTTCAGTACGTCTCGGTCTAACCAAACATATCCAAACAAAAAAACATTGATTCAAGTGTTTTTATTTTGACCTAATATAAAAAATTGCCGCCACTCTAGAATAAACACATCCACAAAATGGTCAAAAACACTTTAATCAGTGTTTTTTTTTTGCTAGGATATGGTTAGACTTACTGAACGCTGTGTTAAAATTTTACATCCATTTTAATGGGTCCTTATATATTTGTAACCTCCTTTGAATTTCCTTCATATATTAACGACTTACAATTTCGCGCCAAAAATCCACCATTTTGTTTTTTTTTTTCAAACATCTGTCTAAGGTTTTAAGACAAATACAACAATACCCTAATTGTCGAAATCCATCCAGCCGTTTGGAAGATACAAAGTTACAAAGAAATTTACAAACATACAAGATACACGCGAAAAACATAACCCTTCCTTGGCAGTCGGGTAAAAATCACACACGCATTAATTTATTATTTTATTAGTACTCTTTTTTTCATTGTTTTCTTACAATGGGCTTCTATTAAAACAATGAAAAGAAAAACACATGTATGATCTACTATTGTGATATACGAGTATTTCAATCTCGGCAAGGGTGACTGAAACCTTTGTATGTATGTACCTCCAATATTTGTAACATCTGAATAATGTAATAATCCCAGTGATACTGTGAGTGTGTTTTGCCGTGACTAAGGCCCGTATTACAGAACGTCACTCAATACTCAAGCATCATTTAAAACTAGTTTCAACCAATCAAATGGCTTGAATCTAGTTTTAAATGATGCTTGAGTATTGAGTGACGTTCTGTAATACGGGCCTTAGTGTCGAGTTCCAGTAGTGCGCGTAGCAAATGACAAAGAAAGAGGGTAGACCGATTTGTGTGCACCTAACAATTTATTTTATATCCACCCGCATTCTCCAGTCATCCCGCGATCATGGCGCTTGCAACAGCGGCAGCGTCGAAATATCGGGAGCTCATAATAATTCATAATTATCACGGAAGATATCGCGTACCTGACAGTATAATATGTTTATTGTAATAATCGTTTCCTTTATTTATATTTTTACAAATTAATTACAATTTTAAATATTTATAAAAAAAATTATAGCCCACCGGTATTGGAAATAGGAATACCGCTTTCTGAATCAAGCCCTTGATCTAGCTGCCTAACGAGAGCCTCCTCAGGTAATAATCGTAATTATTATAATAATCGCCCGAATCTGTGCTCTAGCGTTCATTACTGTGAAAAAAAAAATAACTTGGATCTCTATGCTCCCCACTATACACAACGACCGTGAAAGCAAAATGTAGTTACTGAGAAATTGGAGGTTCGAAGCAAAGTTACATCCTTTTCATAAGTTAAAAAAAAACAAGTTTTAATTTTATGACTTTAATTTAAATATCCATCCATGACTCTTGTACGAAGGATGGCGCTTTTACATTAAGTCGGTCACCAAATGCGGCGTCCCAATTCAGTTTAACCGAATTGATTCATCGAATCGGGCTGTTTATATTAAGTCGGTCACCGAATACGGCGACCGTATTCGTTTAAGTTGGCGGTTTACCGGCTTCGGCGACCGCATTCAGCCGAACTGTGTACATTCGACTTTAATTGAACAGTGAGTGGCGCGTTTCAATAAATCAGCCGTGTTCAGTCAGCGAAAACGGTATGTAGCCGAATACGGCTAACGGAAAACCTGTTTACACTTAACTAATCGGTGACTGAATACGCGTTGTGGTCGAATAAGGCTAACTGAAAACCCATTTAAACTTGTCGGTGACCGAATACGAGTTATAACCATATCGGTGTTTTGACCGACCTAATGTAAATGAGCCGTGAGCTCTTGTTGTTGTCTCAATGCATCCATTAGACAATGTTTTGAGTGCATTGCATTGAGTCACCAAAGAAAAATATTACGACCACTACACATGTGAACATATGTACATAACTACCTACATACATAAACTGACGCCTTTTCCCCATTAGGGTAGGCAGAAACTATAGAACGCCACCTGCTGCGATATTTACATACTCCTTTGAATAGCAAGAATGTATCTTAATTAATTAGTTTCTTTGAGAATATGCCATTGTGAAAACAGCGCCTTTCATCCTTTAATGAATTATTCTTTATTATCTGTCAGTTTTAATAAAGAGTGCATTAAATAAAGTAAGTAAGTAAACAATGAGGAATATAAAACGTAGTGTTTCTTCCTCTTGAAGGATATTAATTTATTTTAATTGAATGTCAGTCCAAAACAAAAAGTAGAAGTACTTAGTAGATTCTTAGATTTGTTAACTTTTTCACTTTTTTACATTTTCGTGAAGTAAGTAGCCACTTCGACAGTGGAAAAATAGAGTAACGTAAAGGACATTGAGCTGCTACTGGATTTTTAACTTTTAGCCGATACACCAAAAGTTGCAAATCCCTTTACAATCAAATCCCTTGCTGTATTCAAATTTCCACTGTCAACTTGTTGTCCGGCTGTCCTCTCATAATTACGTATTAAGAGCGTTAATCCAAAAAGTTGACAACGTCGCAAATAGCTGTCAAATATTTACCTGTTAAATTAATTTGGCAATATTACTGTAAATAAAAAAATATGGCTAACTTCAAATCAATATTTTAGTTCACTAGTTAGCCTTATTTCTTATTTCCTTAAAGTAATATTGCCAAATTAACCAAAACAGCGAAATATTTGACAGCTACACTCGAGAGCAATGAATCCGGGTCACTTAAAGAATCCTAAAAATCTCGGAAACTAAAAATGCTAGGTTAATGCAATAAATTGTATTTAATAGACAATGTAATACTCCTTAAATGAAGGTATTAAAACTTCTTAGTTATTGTAAAGTTATATCATAAAAAAATCAAATTTGAAAAAGGGCCACTTTCGAAGATGGAACTACGAAATTACAGCATTTGGTTTTGCTTTTGTTTGTAATCTGTCATTTATGTGGGTACATAAACCATGTTGATAGTGCTCTATATTCATTATTCAAGCTGAAATTATGTCGCTTACGCCTGAAGAATGCACCAGAATACTTACAATGCTGGAAACCGGCCGGAGTCAGCGCGATACAGCCAGGACTGTCGGTGTGTCGCTGTCAACAGTACAAAGAGTTCTCCGACGTTACGAAGAAACTGGTTCTAACCTACGCAGACCAGGAACGGGCAGAACCAGGTGTACCACAGCACGAGAAGACCGATACTTGGTGAACACCATGCTTCGAAATCGCTTTCTCACAGGAACTGAACTCACAAATCAGTTTCGACGCCTCGGAGGAAGTAACCCAAGTGCATGGACAGTAAGACGTCGGCTTGCTGAGTCTAACTTAAAACCCCTTAGACCTGCAAACGGCCCTAAACTGGAGCGTGGGCATCGTATTTCAAGACTAAGATATGCCCAGAGCCACGTAAATTGGAGTATTGAAGATTGGTCAAAAGTTATGTTCTCCGACGAATCAAAATTTATGCTCTACAAGCACGATGGAAGACACAGAGTGTATCGAAGACCAGGGGAAAGATTCAAGCAAGCATGCATCGAAGAAAAAGTAGCCTACGGTGGTGGGTCTGTACTTGTGTGGGCCGGAATTTCTTCTGAAAGCCGCACAGAGCTGGTGATCATAGAAAACGGCTCTTTAACTAGCGTAAGATATGTGGAAGAAATCCTCAATGATCACGTTGGTCCATTTATGGTCAATTTAGATGAGGATGCTATATTTATGCATGACAATGCCCGACCTCATACAGGTAGGATTGTGAATGACTATACCTTCAAGAGATGAACATTACTCGTATGGAGTGGCCAGCGCGCAGCCCGGATATCAACCCGATCGAGCATGCTTGGGCCGAGCTAGGCAGATGCGTAAAACAACGAAACCCTCCCCCAATCACGCTTCGTGAGCTCAAAATGGCTCTCACAGAGGAATGGGAGAATATTCCCCAAAATCGTATAAGGAACTTGGTGTACAGCATGCCAAACCGCGTAAACGCAGTAATGGAAGCACGAGGAGGCAATACGAAGTATTAAAATTCAAGAAAATCGTAATAAAGTTAAAAAATTTCATGTTTCCTATTTTTGTTTTAAGGAGAGATCAGCAGTTTTTTTCTTTATGTAATTTTGTGTTAATAAAATGTATGGCGACTCATTTTTTTTTTACTTTCATTTAAGGAGTATTACATTGTCTATTAAATACAATTTATTGCATTAACCTATCATTTTTAGTTTCCGAGATTTTTAACATTCTTTAAGTGACCCGGATTCATTGCTCTCGAGTGTATTTGCGACGTTGCTCACTTTCTGAATAAACGCTCTTATCACTGTTAACCTAATAACAAACCTTTCAAAAGAGTAACCTTGAAGTTTCTTGCCGGTTCTTCTCCATAGGAAACGACCAACTCGAGTCGTGCATTGTTTTATGTGAAAAATAATATTCTGAATTCTGCTTCCTATTTCCAGCGGCAGATTGAATTGATTGATTCATTTCACTGTAGTTGGGTGTACCTATGTAAATATGAGTTTGATGTGAGGTAGCGTAGGTGGAGTATTCTGTTAGAAACTAATTTAGGTAAGCACTCTTCACTGTTTGTGCGGGCATCGTATTCAATTAGTTTATTTTGCGGAGTACCTTTTAGCGCGTGGGTTGGTTGATCTCTTCATTTATAAAAAACCCTTTATAGAATAGAAAGAACTAGATGGACCATCAATAGGTTTATAGCAAATATTTGTACCGTTAGATTCACCCTACGGCGTCAAAAAATGATCCCGTTTCTACTTCGACACGTGATTAGTATTGTCGCATTCATTCATACTGAAAAATAACTTTAGCTTCTGAAGTCGGTAACTTTTGTTTGTTCGATTTAGTTTTTTTTGTCACCGACTTCTGAAGCTAAAGTTATTTTTCACTTTTTTAAAGTCGGTATTATTTTTTGCAAAAAGGTAGATTTTTTCATTTTTAGTTGTAATATCCAAATATTTGCTGAATACACAAATATTTGCTATGCATTTATTTAACATATACATACAGTTCATGGTTATCTATATATATAAAATTCAAAGTCCTGACTGACTAATATATCAACGCACAGCCTAAATCGCTGGTCTTAAAGACATGAAATTTTACGGATTTATTCATTGTGCGGTATCCACTAAGGAATGGTTTTTCGAAATTCCACCTCTAAGAGGGTGAAATGGGCTGTTGAATTTTCTGTGTAACCAATTATTCTCAGGGTCGATTAACTTGAAAATTTGTAATTGACAGGGTGCATTCAACTCCTTAAGTTGAATCATATTCCACTGGATTTTTTTATTTTTTCAAAAATTCAATTTGTATCCATTTACAGTTACTTTATTTCAATGAAAAATTACATTCTTTGTACGCAGCACTCCATTTATGTAAATAATACGCCTAAAATTAAAAAAAAACAACAATAGATCTTGAAATACTCTAACGAACGACGCGTGAATCAAAATCAGCGGTTTGATTCCTGCCTAGCTACAAACTTCATCGAACTCGTCGTCGCGCTTGCCGTTTGCTACGTACGTTTTGCCACAGTAACTATTTATTGTGTATGAGGAAATCAAATAAATCAAATTTATTGGATTCCTATAACGTTCCTGTAATAATTTGTTGTACCGATCATCTTAGTACGATATACTGAATTCACTCCATCAGTCTGCGGAGGGCTGTCACTTACACCCTGTATTGAATTGAAGGAATTATTCACGATTTAAACTTTTGGTATGAGATCCAGTTTTAAATAAGCCTGTAAGCCCGACGGCAGTTACCCAAACTGCAGCCAAAGCCGTAATGAACAAAACTTTAATGCCCCGTTCACGGCCTCAGGTGAAGCGACACGCGCGAATGTCATTTGTTTCCTTCGTGTCCACTCCACTTGCGGATGGAGGCAACGGTACCCACCGTTGCCTCCATCCGCAAGTTGTGTCGCGGTGACTGCTGGCATATTCTAAGCATTTTTTTAGGGTTTCGTACCTCAAAAGGAAAAAACGGAACCATTATAGGATCACTCGCGTGTCTGTCTGTGTGACCGTCTGTCACCGCCATTTTTTTCCGAAACTACTGCACCGGTAACCCTAATACAGACGTGTGAATTTTAAACATGGGGGCTAATTTTGGGAGGTAAAATAGAAAATTAAAAAAATATATTGCAAACTATATCGTGTTACATTTCAAAAGAAAGAGCTCATTGTGAGAATCTGAAATATTTTTTTACTATAATTTTAAGTTGTACTGTCCAGGGATATTTATTTATTTATTTATTTGCCTAAAGATTACAGGAAAACCTATAAGAAATCTTAAATTGAAAACAACTTACGGAATTTAGATAATTAACGTACGGAAACAAGACAAGTGCGAGTTCGACTCGCATGGAGAGGGTTCTCCATGCGAGTCGAACTCGCACTTGTCTTGTTTTTTTTTCATTGCAACTGTTTTTGCAATTCCATAGTAACTGTTTCAGCAAGTCTGTCGCGCGAGTCTGTAGTACGTGGCCAAGCGGTTAAAAGCTAACCACGTGGATATTGTATTTAATTTCAAGCGCTAACGAAGTCAAAAATGTAACTTTTTAAAGCGATCCTGATGGATGACCGGCCATTTTACAGCGAATACCTTTTGTTTCGGTACGGGATCAATTGCCAGCACTTTCCACGAAACTGAACATCCACGTAAAACGACGATTTTAATGGACTATGCGCTGCGCGTGTAGTACCTAATGGAAACGAGAAAAGAATTGCAAATTTTAGACAAAGAATTCAGTAAATTCTTTTTGTAATTTATTTATTAATTGTCTATGTATGTATTTACGTATGTTCCTCGGTAGCGCCTAAACTATTCATCCGATTTTGATGAATAAGGTGTCAATCGGTTCGTTATTATGGCTTGGGTAACATAGGCTACATTTTAACCGACTTCAACAATAGGAAGATTTGATTTTACCTAGTAAACCCCGATTTTAATTAGAGCGTGTTTTCAGTTGTAATTTTTTTAGAGTTTCGTACCCAAAGGGTAAAACGGGACCCTATTACTAAGACTCCACTGTCTGTCCGTCTGTCAACAGGCTCGTACCTCATGAACCGTGATAGTTAGATAGTTGAAATTTTCACAGATGATGTATTTCTGTTACCGCTATAACAACAAAAACTAAAAAACAGAATAAAAAAATATTTAAGTGGGTCTCCCATAAAACAGACATGATTTGTTTTCCGTTTTTATAGCTAATGGTACGGAACCCTTCGTGCGCGAGTCCGACTCGCACTTGTCTGGTTTTTTTAGTTATAGTATACCATCAATGAGTATACCACACAAATTCTCGTTGAGAACAACTTTAACCAATGGAACTGAACGACAATAATACAAATGTAAACCGCGTTCAAGACTTGTCAGTATCTATTTACCATACCTATTATGACTCTAAAAGCTCTTGAATGCAGTCACGCCAGTAATCCCCGAAGGGTTAGGCAGAGATATACCTAAATAGTACACCCACATTCCGAAAGTTATGTTTAAGTCCCGTGTAATCTGAAGCGAGCCTATTGCCACCAACCGGGCGGGTTTTAGAGGTGAAATTCGCCTTTAATGTTTTTTTTTTTTTTATAAAAAAAAACCGGCCCTATACAAACAATTGAAGCAGATAAACATTGTATAATCTTCGTAAATGTTGCCGCTGCTGGGAGTCAGACTATTTCAATTACTTATTTACCTACCAATTTTCAAAATTCCAGCGATTTAATTAGCCACTTCACCTATTTATAGTATTAACTTGAACGTACGTGGGTTTTATAGTTATACGTATAGCTCATGCCACGTGAAACGAACAAGTCAAACACGTGTATGGAAGTTCGTTAAAATAAAATGACGTTGTGTTTTAAATTGTAATAAAAGCCCACTTGAACTTAAACAATTTCCGAGCTGACGCTCACTTACTGAGTAATGAAAGTGTTAATTTTCAACAGGTAACTGTTGCGCACCTTTTCCGTCGCTTTCTAAGGAAACACGCGACATACTTGTTTTTGTCTTGTTTATTACGAGTCACCAAACCGCGAGCCATGCGTCGTAAACAGGTGACCAGCGATTAAATCAAATGTAATGGCTAGAGAGCCAATTGTTAATGTTGGTGAAAAACGGCGTTAGTCATTCAGTTAGGTGTCGCTCAGTGTTGGTGAAAACGGATGTTATCCATTCAGTTAGATTTCGCTCAATGTTGGTGAATCCGAGCATTAGGCATTCAGTTAGGTGTAGCTCAGTGTTAGTGAATACGATCATTGGGCATTAATTTAGGTCTCACCTTGTATTGGTGATACGAAAACGGGCGTTAGGCTTTCAGTTACATCTTGCTTAATGATGGTGAAGACGGGCGTTAGGCATTCAGTTGGGTATAGTTAGTGTTGGTGAAAACGGGTATTAGGCATTTAGTTGGGTGTCGCTTAGTGTTGATGAAAAGGGGTATTAGGCATTCAGTTGAGTGTCGCTTAGTATTGGTGAAAATGGGTATTGGAGATTCAGTTAGGTCTCACTCAATGCCTCAATGCCAACACAATGTCTGAAAACAGATATCAATCAAGTCATTGGTCATTGGTGTTTGACTAGCATAGCATATGGCTTAAGGTACCTATATGGCATTGCATTGGGTAGTATGTCTTCTTCATCGGCTAGGAGATGATGACTACTTCTATTACTCGACATCTCAGTCGGCTCTTTCAAACTTCGCTTACGACTAATTATCCCATCTTCTAGATTTAAAATTGTAGCAATTCGCATCGGTCAGGTTCGTGGACGAAGCCAAACGAAGTAGGCAAAAACGTAAAAAGTAGGTATAAAACGCTTGAAGTCCTCACAACGGCACGGTTTGACGGCACGGTTGGCGCAGTGGTCAAGCGATTGACTGCTGCGCTGCATGTCGCGGGTTCGATTCCCGTACGGAACAAATATTTGTATGACCTACAAGTAGTTGTTCCGGGTCTGGGTGTTTTTCTATCTATAATTAAGTATCTATTTACAAAAAAAAAAATGTATATATGTAGTTTATCAGCCATCTAGCTACCATAACACAAGCATTAGGTTACTTAGCTTGGGACTAGATGGTGCTGTGTGAAATGTCCAGGGATATTTATTTATTTAACTATTGACAACGCTGCATTGAGTTTCGTTTTAAAATTTTATTGAACGTCGGGTCGGTTAGCTTTTCACTGACGCGTGTGAATCACCACGAGTTCACACCAGAAAACAAAATATTAATCCAAACTTCCATACTAATATTATAAACTAGCTTTTGCCCGCGGTTTCGCTTGGGTTAATTTAGAATTTGACAATCAATTCGGGTTGTATTCTGCTTGTGTAATAATATAATTCAATCATGATACTAAAGACACGTGGCGCCATCTATTATCTTAAGAACGTTATTGTGATTTTCCTCGGGAACAGTAGTTACTTTTTTTCGGGATGATATGTACCCTATGTCCGTTTCTGTACACCTGAAAATGTATTATGTACAATTTCAGGATGATCGGTTCAGTGGTTTAGGCGTGAAAAGGTAACAAACAAACTTATATTCGCATTTAAAGTATTAAGTAACGTAGGGAAGTAGATACAGCCGCTCGGGTCGATCTTTAGGTTAAGCCGTGCTTGCCTAGGTGGGTCCGTGGATGGGTGACCGCCCATGACATACCGAGTTTCCTCCGTGCCTCGGAAAGCACGTTAAGCCGTTGGTCCCGGCTGTCATTTGCAGATCTTTGACAGTAGTTAAGGTACCAAAGGTTACCCAGTAGTCGCTGGATTGTTGAGGTCAGATAGGCATTCGCTCCATGTAAAATACGGGTATTCAGCTGCTTCCAGTTAGACTGGAAGCCGACCCCAACATAGTTGGGAAAAGGCTAGGCAGATGATGAAGTAAGGAAGTAGATCCGAGAACTTAGTTTAATTGTGTGTCTGATAACTTTTTATGTCTTAATAGCTTAATGCAGTGGTCGTCATACTGCGGCCCGGGGCCCCGGGCGGCTGGGTGTTCCTTGTGAACGTTAATTATTTTTTATTTTTTAATAAAAAAACGTTGCCCTACACTAGGAATTTGGTGTCAGAGTTTTTTCCGACTTAGCTAATAAACAATAATCAATACCCAGAGTCTCTTCTTGGCGTGTCGATGGCAATCTACATTGTGTCGACCCAGAACTGGGCCACTGGTATGGCGCCTTCAGTAGTCCATCAGTTCCTGTCATTACAAGAACTGATGACATGATGGTGATGGTGAGATGGACAGCACACGCAGGACACAACATTAAGTGCCCAAAGTAAGCACTTCTTTATTTAAAGTAACTAACAAACGAATTGAAAACGATTATTTAAAATGATTAAGGGGAATGCTCCAACCAGCCCGCGAAATTCAAAATTTCTTGGGTTTTTTGCAATTTGCAGGCCAGTGCTAGGTTGTATTTTGATTAAAATATTATTCGCGGCTGTTAGACATATGTAGTTACAGAATTATAATCATCAAAATCATCAATAAAACGCTCTAAGTTCATAAAGCTGTAGGAATGACTTTTTCTGTTTTTTTTTTTGTTCCTACGCCTTTATGAACTTGGAGGGTTGTATTGATGCTTTTGATGATTATAATTCTGTAACTACATACGTCTTACAGCCGCGAATAATATTTGAATCAACATACAACCTAGCACTGGCCTGCAAATTGCAAAAAAACGCAAGAAATTTAGAATTTCGCGGGCTGGTTGGAGCATTCACCTTAAATAAACAAAAATAACTAAACGAAACTAACATCAAACTATTCATCAAACTCCTCTCGAAGCTGTCTGGCGGCGTTAATAAATAAACAATAATTGAATAGATCCATAGTAAGTTTCAAATTCAGTAACCCCTAAAACTGCTTGACCTTGGAATCAAACACAAAACCAACCATGTAGTCCTAGGCACTCTTAGATATCTCCAATTCCTGTGTGTTAAAACTGCGCAGTTATGTATCAAACTTTTTACTAGTGCTTTCCCCAACGTTAGGTCCCTAAGTAATAACGTAATGGACTTTAAGGCTAAACAATAAAGCCCTTTGCGTGTGTAACAACAAGTTTTAATAGCCCCATAGCCTTTTGACTTTAATAAAAAAACGCGTGAAAACATGTTTTTGTAAGTTATTTTAAGTGTTTTACGAAGAAAGGGGTTTTATGTTTAGTGTTGTTAGGTATTCTTAGAAAAACAAGATTTCGATAAACTAGGTACCATACTAATTTAGTTAATTTTAGGATAGACTTATTTACTCTTTTCGCTAGCCAAACATAGAATAGAAGTGATGTTTTTTTGTTGTTGTTGTTTAAGGGTATTAAAAAAAACATCCCTGCATCTCTCCCTTAGTGTGAAACATAATATCGAACCAATACCGTAGATATTCCCGCGAATTGTTTCATGTCTCTTATATGTCCGCTTTCACTCAACCTAAGTGACATCTAAATGACTGCCTACATATCATTCCACTGTTATAGTGGCTATACACTCTCTACCGAGTGCTCTCTCTATGTCTTTCCCGAGACGTCTCCCAGGAACCGACGCGGGACGGAGAGCAAGCGCACTCGCCTTGCCTCAGTGCCTTAGTGAGAGTGTGCAGCCACCTTTAGAATTGTAACTCTCAGTGCGAGACTCATCATCATCTGCCTAGCCTTTTCCCAACTATGTTGGGGTCGGCTTCCAGTCTAACCGGATGCAGCTGAATACCAGTATTTTACATAGAGCGACTGCCTGTCGGACCTCCACAACCCAGTTAGTGCTAGGTAATACGGTACCCCTTGGTAAGACTGGTTGTCAGACTTTCGGGCCACTGACTACCTGTAACGACTGTCAAAGATCTACAAATGACAGCCGGGACCAACGGCTTAACGTGCTTTCCGAGGCACGGAGGAAACTCGGTATGTAATGGGTGGTCACCCATCCACGGACCAACCTAGGTAAGCACGGCTTAACCTAAAGATCGATCCGAGCGGCTGTTCTTATTTAGCCACGAGCTCCTCTAACTCTCAGTGCGAGACTCCCGAGTCTTAAATCCTAAAGAGCGCTCTCATTTCCGCATTCACTTAGGTTTACCCTAACGGTAGTGAAAACAATCATCAGTGTTCCAAAATAAGAGAAAGTATTTTCTGATTTTCATGATTAAACGTTTTACCAAAGGTGGATTTGTATTTAGGGTAATTTACCCTCAATATTTGAGGATAAATTTTGTATTATTTTGTTACACAAACTCCCAGTTAGCCTCTGCCAAACGGATTGACCGAAATTTTCCCTAAATATTATAAAAAGTCCTTATATCTAAATCGTACCCCATCTCATTTCACATTCAAGGGCGGTCGTTAGCATGCAAATCCTTGTGTTTTACTAGATGGCACAACTAAACAGACAAATGCAGAAGACCCAGATAGTACAACACATCATCGTCAGCTTCCAGTCTAACCCGATCCAATTGAATACCAATATTTTACATGGAGCGACTGCCTATCTGACCACAACCCAGTTAGTACTAGGTAATACGAAACCCCTTGTAAAAACTGGTTGTCAAACTTTTGGGCCATTCGCTACTTGTAACGACTGTTAAAAGATCTATAAATGACAGCCGGGACCAACGGTTTATTGTGTTTTCCGAGGCACGGAGGAAACTTGGTAAGTAATGGATGGGAACCCATCCACTGACAAACCTAGCCAAGCACGACTTAACCTTCAGCTCCGAACTTACTTTCCACTGTTATAAACATACAAGACCAAGAAGTTCCTACCACAGAAACCAAACCCAGGACTTCACGTTTACTTAATGTTTGATTCATCGTGTATTAGGTATTGGTGGGATCTGGCGTAACTTCGTGGAAATCTGTAGCATGGAAACAATACAGAATTCTACTAATATTATAAATGCGAAAGTTTTTGAGGATGAATGGATGTTTGTTACTCTTTCACGCAAAACCTCCTAAACCCGTTCAGGAGGTTTTGCGGATGATTTGTTGGATGAAATTTAGCACACAGTTAGTTTATAACCTGGAGTAACATAGAAACTTTTTATCGCGATAGTATGATCCCGTGGCACAATTATCGAATTCCACGCGGGCTAAGCCACGGGTATAAGCTAGTTGACATTTATTGTTAATTCCACCAACTAGTGAAATGAACATTGTAATTATTATCGTTATTGCAATATTGGTTTCATATCAAACATCCATTTCGTTCGCACAACGTTATTTACTTAAACTACTGGGCTGGTATATTTTGCGTTAACGTATTTAGTATTTGAAGTGCGTACAGATATACCACTCTGCTTAGAAGATTTACCCACAATTTTGTTCTATGATAAATCACATTAGGGTAAAGTGTCTGGTTTTCTGGCAGCAGACCCCTTTCCTTATTTTATGACCACGTAATCCAATCTACAAAGGACCAACAGATTTACAACTTCTGAAAATACATGATAAATTAGATAGCAACGAATGTAACGGTATCACACTATCAGTCCTTTATTGAAAGCTGTATAGTAATTGAAATCCCATTCAATATTTGGCGAGCAAGCTGCCGCTGACCGAACACAAATCTTAATCCGTAATTGCTACTGACAATTTGCTAACAAACTTACACTTTGCCTTATCTGGGGTGCGAACCCAAGACTCTATGTTCAATAGGGATCATGGTAACGAGGCCGTCTTCATTGTTAGTAAAACCTAATTGAATTCAAACTCGTTGCTAAATTGTTGCTTGCTGCATTGGCCTCTCTGCATACATAACATTACGCAAGCTGTTATCCCCGAAAGGTTGTTTTTATTACGTTTGTTTTTAGGGTTCCGTACCTCAAAAGGAAAAAACGGAACCCTTATAGGATTACTTTGTTGTCCGTTCGTCCGTCTGTTCGTCTGTCTGTCTGTCAAGACCCTTTATCTCGGAAACACGTGGAAGTATCGAGTTGAAATTAAAACGATATACTCAGGTCTACAGTTTCTTGAAGTTGTGAAAAAATGAAACTTCTAAGTTAACGAAAAAAAAGATACGGCCGTTTATGGCGCAAAAAAACGTGTATTTCGACACTCTCAAGGCAATAAAAAATTATAGAGTACCCTATAAATTTTTATTGCCTTGAGAGTATCCTGTTGACCTATAATCATGAAATTTGGCAAGTAGCAATGTCTTACAGCACATGTAAAGGAAAGAATCTGAAAACAGTAAATATTTAGTTTGATAAAAAAATACCTACGTTTATACGGAACCGTCGGTGCGCGAATCCGACTCGCACTTGGCCGGTTTTATTTATTAAATGTTGACCCGCACTAGACTTTGCCCTGCATCGTGGGTGCGTTCACTAACATTTAAACTCACACACAAAAACAGCTTTAGACAGAGATACACCTAAAGTAGGTACACCCGCATTTTGCCTCTTATAGTTATCGTTCTCGTAATAGGGGGCGATATTACTGACATGAATCGCGCACATATCCTGATGGAAAACTCAATAACATTTTGGCTGTGCTGGAAGTCGAACCCAGGACCTCATTCCCAGCACTAACGCTTGCAACCACTAAACCAACGAGGCAGCTGTTTTATAAAGTAATAACATAACGGTCATCACGGAGATTTTAGTCAACTATGCATAACAAACAACTGCGTACACCAATCAGTCTCCCAAAAGGAAATTAATTCAATTTTCTATAGAAACCATCGATCACTGGAAGACATATTATAGCCTGCATGTCTTTTTCGACCTACCTATCATCATCATCATCTGCCTAGCCTTTTCTCAACTCTGTTGGGGTCGGCTTCCAGTCTAACCGAATGCAGCTGAATACCAGTATTTTACATAGAGCGACTGTCTATCTGACCTACACAACCCAGTTAGTACTGGGTAATACTATACCCCTTGGTAAGAGTGGTTGTCAGACTTTTTCGAGAACTGACTACTTGTAACGACTGTCAAAGAGCTACAAATGATGCCGGGACCAACAGCTTAGCGTGCTTCTCCGAGGCACGGAGGAAACTCGGTATGTAATGGGTGGTCACCCATCCACAGACCAACCTAGTTAAGCACGGCTTAACCCAAAGATCGATCTGAGCGGCTGTTATTATTTTGCCACGAGCCCCTATGTCGACCTACCGATGTCAACATAAAATCGGATACTTTATTGATAGAGCACGGGCAACCCAAAACGATGCCAATACATATTGATATAAATCAGTAAGATCGGCAACAGCGCCTGTTTATCTAACAAACCATAATAAACAGTTTACTACGAGCCAAGCGCTTGCCAAAACGGGCGATTTTGATAATATCTACGATAAACATGGTTGTGATCAACGATTCATGAAAGATAGTAAATGTTTACAGGCAGATTCTAACGGAAAATAATCTGAAACTATCGGTGGAAAACCATCACGGTGATATTCACGAAGGGGTAGGCAGAGTTATATCGAACAGCCTAAAAAATCCCACGTAATTGAGAACAATACCTTTACAATTAAATGTGCACAAATATAGATTCTGGGTGTAAACTTTTCAATGGAAAACCAGTAATGAATGGGGTTTTTAGGTGTTCGTGGCCTGGGGTTGGATATAGATCCGACACAGACCAATTCAGAACCCCAGGCTAGATAATCACACTCAAATCCCATTGGCCACCATACTCGTAGGTATATGTACAATTTAAATGACCTAGTTTCCAACAAAGATGAAAAAACTTCCATTTCTTCTTATGTGAAGTAAGATAAACGGATACCAAAGTAATACGCAGTTGGGTAGGTACTCCATATAAACTAACAAAAACAAAATGCCTCCCAAATGTAAATGGAAGAGCCTAGAAAAACAACGAAAATAAGCCTTTCCCCACATGTCTTCTCGTCTATAATATGTAATACCATTTTTATTATACATATTTCACAAATAAACAAATGAATCTGTTGAGAACAAGATGGTAGAACTTTTATAAACAAGATTAATTTTGAATCATTTTGCACAATTATTCTTTCGTTCTTTTAAAAGTTTTGGTAAAACAGTCAAGCAATGAAACGATAAATCTAAGTATAAAGTGTTTCAATTAATTCAGCTGTTCAATTTGTACGGTCAGCGTGAAGATCAGATAATAATTGCACGAGAGCAGTGGTGGCCCAGTGGTGGCGGCTCCGACTTACGAACAGTAAGTTGTGTTAGAACCCAGGCAGGCGCATTACTTTGTGTAATTTATTTCATCACCATTGCTCTCAAAACGGTGTAGGAAAACATCGTGAGGAAACCGGCTTGTTCTAGAACCAAAAATTCGAAGACATGTGACATCTACCAACCCGCACTGGGCCCGTGTGGTGGATTTATAGCCCATTCCCTCTCATAGAGAGGAGGCCCTATATCCCAACAGTGGGAACATTTAAGCTGAATATGCTTATGCAGGATTTTTAAAAGTTAATTATTTTAATACTGAGAAGGTAATGAAAAATCTCCAGCAAAGGTTCTAATTAATGGGGAAGGCCTCCTAAAAGTAAAAATCAACTACCGTTGGCCATCTCTCGTGCTCAATCGTGTAAGGATAAGGTATACCTGGATCCACAGGCAATTTGAATCGAGATAATATCTACAGGATGCACGATGACGTATTTATCCATTTACTACGAATTAAGCAAAATACCGAAAATTTATTTTCTCATATGATTTCCATCACCATTAGCTAGAGCTGCCCATTATATCTCCATACCTCATAAATGGAACCTTATAAATGTGAGTATTATAAAACATTAAAATATTTATCTGCCGACAGTATCATAAATTCGTAATGATAATGGACGAAGTTTTTCGTTTACTTCGTCCATTTCTCATTCATTCAAAATAATTTACATCATTCGATCTCCGATGCTGCTTCTCGTAAGTTTCAGAACTTAAATATTATGAAAACTAAAGAAAGTAAGCACCTCCCATGTTATCTCTCTAGAACCCTTAGCTTACCGGTAAAGAATGGCTAAGGCATTAAATACGCGTTTTTACCTCTTGTATACGAAAACTTAATAAACACATAAACAATCCTATTGTTATCAAACAATGTAGATGGTTTAAATGATTACGATTATAAGATAACAATGTGCCTCAATTTCATCGAGTTCTAATAAATAAAGACTTATTTTTTATTGTTTTACAGACGCTATAATGTTGCAACTAGGGTGTGTTGCAACATCCAGTGCTCAATATTAAGGAACCTAATGAACGCCATCGACGCAGCTATTGTCGTGGCTACTTACAGAGTCCAACTGTTTTTAAAAGTAACAATTCACACGAAAAGAAGCCGTGCGCAATATTTTTATAACTGCTAGTTTATTAGTGCTGGGCATGTACCGACCTATGTCCAGCGTTGAACGTCCTACAGTTGATACGTTGATAATGATTAACCACGCTATTAACATAGAACTTTCAAACAAAAAAATACTCACAAAAAAGTTCAAAAAACCACGAGAAAGTTTCGTTCCAAAAATCCAATTCAATGTCCACTGAACTTCATCACAATTTCATCCAAAATTCATCACAGAATCACCACGAAATAGTTACGATTCACAGTTTAAGTGGGTTTAGTATTATTTACGAGTGTAATTTTGTTTCGAAAGCGACTGACACGAGAACAGGACACGTCTGCTCACGACGAAGGGCCGCGGTAGACTGAAGAAGCTGAAGACTGAAGTGGTCTGTGTCGAGAAATTGGTGCTTTGGGAAAAGTAATCTGCGTTACAATGGACTTTATGCAACATACACCACAGAGACAGATCTTTCTTTTTCTTAGCGTTTCAATAATTATAATCAAAATTAATTAAGCTCTGAGTTTAGCAACTCATTTCAAGGATCACAATTGTACAACAAAATGGCCCCCACGTATGTAACACTATTGTAAGACTCAACTAGC
Organism: Eurois occulta; assembly: GCA_950022335.1. Lineage (NCBI taxonomy): Eukaryota > Metazoa > Arthropoda > Insecta > Lepidoptera > Noctuidae > Eurois > Eurois occulta. The sequence goes on along the minus strand of OX465485.1, from coordinate 18,161,571 downwards.
TCAATATTTACTCAAATACACCCTGAAAACTTAATGCATTGGTGCAGTGACGAACTTGGTTTTCATAATATTTAGTTTTAATATTATTAAAAGATAAGATATATTTATTTGCTCCAAACATGTGTACACATACAATATTAAAAAGTGCATGCAGGATAACATTGAAGAAAATTCGTTCAGACATGTTTGCCACATACTATGGCGTGCAAATGTTTAGCATAATAAATTGTGATTTTTTAAATATCATTTCAATTCGAGAGGTCTATTTAAAAAAAAATACCAAATGGGAAAATTACACATTGCAAAAATAAAATCATAATTTAAACTATGTCTATAAAATTATCAACTAGTAAATAAATGTCAAGATGATACATGTCAAAAGTGAAAAAATAAAAATTATAATTAAAAATAATAAGCAAATAAATGATAAATGTCAAAGTATACACAGTAATGTCAAAAGTTATTAATAAAATTATAATTAAATCTATGTCACAGTAAATGGATCCGACAGAAATTCATTAATGTTATAGTATGCTTTGTCAGTTAGAAATGATTTTAATTGTTTTTTCAATTGTACATTATTAAGCTCTCTCCAACTTTTAGGTAACTTATTATAAATAATGGGAGCCATGCAAAAAACACTTTTGCGCATAAGTGCCGTCCTACTCCCATGCAGACACAGCTGATTATGATCACGCCTGTTTCTGGGAAATTTATCTGCCATTCGCGAAAATAAGTTACCGTTATTTCTAATAAACATTACTGTTTCCAGAATATAAAGGGAGGTCAGTGTCAATATTTTATAGCGTAAGAAATAAGGCTTACAACTATCGGTGGTTTTCAACTTAAACATGGCTCTGAGACATCTCTTTTGTGCTTTGAATGCGGTTTCTTTGTTCGTTGAGTTACCCCAAAAAAGAATCCCATATCTAAGAACAGATTCCGTTAGCCCGTAGTACGCAGTTAATAAGGCGTCTATGCTCACCTTACGTGACGAAGTGTACAAGGCAAATGCACATTTATTTTTATTCGTTTATAAGCGTATTTTTTAAAATAGAATCTTCAAATATAAGAGTAACTAGACTAATACAAGATAAATCTAGAACCAAGACAAAGACAGATTGGTATAACTTGTCTAAAAATAATTTAGAAATGATCGATCATTGTTTTTGCGTATACCTAAGGCTACGTCTACGGTAAGCGAGCCGAACACGCTTAGCGTAGACGGACTTAGAAGCCTCGACCGAGCACTCCCGCCAAGGGAATTTGTGCTCCGCTTGTGCTCTGCTCGTGTTCGGCTCGACTAGCATAGACGCAGCTTTAGAAATTAGAAGGTTTGCATTTTGTTATAGACTGTAAGCTGGCTACGTCGAAGTATACGTGTGCTACGCGACGTAGCGCGCTACGAGCTACGCCGTAGGTAGGTGTATCAGTTAGCCCGATGCGTAGACACGCTGATTTCTACCGCATACCGCAAAAATTTTACAGGTTTAATTATTTAAATTTATTTACTCTTTTTTCTGTTTGTGTATTATTTCGTGTGTTTTACCCTATTGAACCTACATATATGTACAGTTTTTTTTGTTAAATCATCGTTCGCATGAGTTTATTTTTTTCGACACCCACCTATTGGGCTAATTGAAATAGAGTGCCCCGCAAAAAGGTGTGAATACTTTGTAACCATGCGGAAGCCTGTAAGGTGTAAAACGCCAAAATATTGGACACACGGGTCTTGTCACATCAAAGTGTACGTAAATGTTGCATAAAACGGAGTGCCTGACGCTTGCCGACAGAGGGTCATCACTCTACTTCGTAAAAAGGGGCCGTCGACTCGCTCGTTCATGCTAGGGCTTTTGAAATACGATATATTCTGTGAAAAATTTCAAATGCTTTTTACCCAATAATTTGTGTCGATGGGTGCTAAAAAACTTCTTTTATATACAGATTTAACATCTGATGTTTCCTTTGTAGATTGGTGTGCATCATCAAATTTTTGGTTTTTTTTAGTTTTCTTGTCGATGTTCCACACATTCACACGAAGCGCTTTGCAACATCGTTTATTATGCGCACAGCCAAGGAGTGGAATTCCCTGCCTTCGTCAGTGTTCCCAAGTTCATATGACCCCAATCTATTTAAGTCGCGAGTTAATAGGCTTCTTCTGGGTAAGCTCGTTCCATTGTCGACCTCATCTCTGTCCTCAGGACTAGATTGAGGTCAAGAGTAGGCCCATTTAGTATAAAAAAAAAAGTTGTGTGACGAGCATGATAAATTGTTATGTTTCTTGGTACTTTCCAAATAATCGGTTAATGGACTAGTAACAAAGAGCCTCGATCAACATCTTAGGAGGATCTCATTTCGCGGCTGGGTTCTACTGGACGGCACGCATAGTGAGGTGGTTCCTCTCTTTAGAGCCCTGACCACCGGCAGCCCGGACCTTGTTCCTGATGCCGATGGGCCATCTATTTTTTTAAATGTTTTGATCACTTTTGTTTTTAAAAATATTTAAAATGTATTAAATTAGAAAAATAATGAAAAAACACATAAATAATAAAACTATTTATTTTAATACAGTGTCAACATTGTTACAAATATCTAAAGATATAACATACAGATTATATCCCACAGGTAGGTCCCCTGGCTCCCAAACTAAGTTGTCACCTGTGACTTGGGGGACAAAATGCAACCTGACCCGGCTTCGCACGAGTAGCAGTGGATATGCTTATATTTTTCGCATTTTTAAATTCATTATACACCTAACCATCCTCATAAATCGAAAGCTACGTCGGCATACGTCTTTGATCAAGCCACTAAATAATTATTTATTAATTAATGTTTTCAAAGTAATTTCTAAAGATTAAAACTTGTTCGGCCTACGAGTAGACGATTACATAAAAGTCTTTGTCTTTTATAAACATTTAATCCGAAAATTAAAACTCTCTAAATCTACAAACGTTATAAATTACAAAGATACTAGGGCTTAGTAATTCGAAGTAATGGAATATTTTTTCAACAGAGTTTCTTATAAAAGAGTTTATCTATCCAGAAAGTAATCACGCTACCCTTTCTGTAGCTAAGCAGAATTTCCGTGTTTTAATGAGAATTGTCTACGCTCGGTGACTCGAAAGTAGGTAACCCAATATCTGCAGTATTGGTCTAGTGGTCGCAAGTGCGACTGCTAAGCATGAGGTCTTGGGTTCAATTCCCAGGTCGGGCAAAGTGTTATTGAGTTTTTCCATCAGAAATTTCTCAGTAGCAGCCACGGAGTCTGGATTTGTGCCCGGTTGATGCAATAGGCTCGCCCCCTATTACATGGGACTTAAACATAACTGGCAAAATGTGGGTGTACTATTAGGTACACCTCTGCGTAAACCTTCGGGGATTACAGGCGCGATGTTATGTAAAGCTCTGAGGCCCTAGCACGAGCGTACGGTGAAAAAATACTCACTACACACTATTTTCACTTTCATGTAGATAGTTGTTCCGGGTCTGGCTGTTTGTGTATGTGAGTTTAAATGTTTGTAAACGTACATGACACAGGAGAATTTCCTAGTGTGGGGCAAGGTTTTTTTCTTTAAGTAAAAAATTAAATTAAAATAAATAAATAAAATCTATTTTCATAATTTTAAGAATTTATTTATATCTATGGATGATGGTGCTTGTTGCAAACAATTTGACTAAGATTTTGTAGGATAATTGTATTTTCGATTAAAAAAATCAACGTATTTAAGTTACGGTCACACCGCGCGCTCGCTTCTGGTTAAATATGAGCTGAATCCCGCGCGGGATGCGTGAATAAGTTAAAACTGACGCGAATAATCGGGAGAGGAGCACTACACATATGTTTACAAAGCCGACATCAAGCAATCGCTACACATATTCGTCTTACATTCCGTAAAGTTCGTTCAGCATCAACCCTCGCTTATTCATTTTCGGGTCGGCTCAGCCCAACTAAAGCTAAGCCGACGAGCTGTTTTCTATATTATCTTCGGTTTGACCACCCGGCTGTGCCAAATCATACTGACCTGAACATAATGATTCATCATCATTCCCCTTAACCCAATTTATTTGGGGTCGGCGCAGCATGTCTTCTTCCATACTTACCCTTCCGTCCTTTCTAGTCTGAATATTATGATTTCTATACATTAAAACAAGCGTACACAGTCCTCATCGCGTCGCGCATTCCGCGCGTGTTTCGTCTCAGTTTGAACAGAACTTTGTGAACTGCGTGTATTAATTTTAGTGTTACAGGTAGCTTCGAATGAATAACAATAAAAGCGTACATTACACTATGTATCATATTGTGCTCTTTTTTGTATGGTAAGCATTGCTTGTTTGTTTGCTTGTTTGGTAATGAAATATTACTTATTTTTTTACAATACTTTATTTTAAAACTAGCGGAAACATGAGAATGTTACATTGTTTACTATTAGAATTTAGAGCTAAATATAGAAAATCGAGCAGTAGCCTGTCCCTAGTCGATACTAGGGTCAGGCTGCTGCGTCTAATCTAATTTTATATCAATAAAGTTCCTGTCGACCTAGATTAAAGATCCTTCTAAAGCCTTTCCGGGCACTGGGTTTCCTTCTCCACGGAGATAATTATTATGACAGCATGATTATTCAGCAACAATTTTTCTCGAAAAATTATATGTTCCAAAGGAATGACGAACATTAAGGGATGTCAGAAACATCTGTAGTCAAGTCATCATTTTTAATCAAAGGAAATGAAGAGAAAAATATAAGGTTTCGCTCACAATTGGGGTTTGTTGCTAAGCTACTTAAGGAGCTGTTCACAGTCACAGGCGATGCCACTTGTGACACGACTTACGTCAAAAGAAACGCGCGCACGAGACTGGTTTCCGTCCATCACACCACTAGTTGCGGTGACTGCGGTGTTTTATCCGCTGACGCAACATGCGTGGCCTTTGAGCTCCTAGCCAAGCGTATTCATACCGATGCTTTGGATAAACTCGCCCTTTAGGCCCGCACTCCTCGAAAACGGAGAGGAGCCACCAATAGAAGTTCGTTATTTATACTTCTCGTCTCTCTCTGCTCATAGCAAAGAGGACAAGAGATGTCTTGTATTTGTTTAGGCCAAGCAGACAGCAGCGCTCATAAAGCACCGTGCGGCGGCCGCTATGCTGGGCGAGATTAAAATACAAAAAAAAACTTTTTATTTCTAAGACTTACGTAACAATCAAATGATAGGAAATACCTTTTAAGCAAAGAATTGCTTGTATTAGGTACTTCTGCTCTTCCGGTTTACATTTACAATACGTAAGTGTGAAATCACTACATAGTATAAAACAAAGTCGCTTTCTCTGTCCCTATTTCCCTATGTATGCTTAAATCTTTAAAACTACGCAACGGATTTTGATGCGGTTCTTTTTAATAGATAGAGTGATTGAAGAGGAAGGTTTATAAAGCTTGGGATTGAACTGCTCCAATTTGAATCGAAATTGAATTGACTTTACTTATACCTATTTTTATTTAACTTTTTTACAATTTGACATTTTATGAATTTTCTTTATACACATGACATTGTTTACTTTTTCAAGTATGATATTATTTTTTGACGAATATTTACATGTTGAATATTTTATTTTATTTTTGTTTTTTATTTAGTTTTGTGTATATTGACATTTAATGAATTGACATGATTATTTAATATGACAAATATTTTTTTTTGTCGACGTTTCATAAGTGCCCATGTAGGCCTATGTGAAATAAAAATATTTTGATTGATTTTGATTTTATATGTATAATATATGCACCCGTGCGAAGCCGGGGCGGGTCGCTAGTGTAACAATAAAATCAAATTCAAAATTTAATCAAATTAAATCAAATTATAATAGAAAGACAGAATTAATAATTGAAATAAGAATCAAAATTCAAATTAAATTAAATTAAAATCACAATTAAATTAACATTAAAATCAAAATCAGCATCAAAACGAATACCAAAATCAAAATGACAAAATGATTTAGATTATTGTGCGTATGGGGTGTGTAAGGGAGTGTGTGTGGTGTGTTTATGTGTGTGTGTGTATGTGTGTTTGTGTGTGTGTGTATGTGTGTGTGCGTGTTTGTGGCCAGTGCAGTCCAGTCAATCCTACATACGATTTGCTTGCACACACATTTCTGCTCCAGTCTAGCCAGTACGCATCTCCAAACAGCTTCGGTGAATACACGCTAGCTCTCCTCTCTGCTTCGGGCAGCACTTAATCTTTCCACAGAGTCTATTTTTTTTTGCATACTTTCAATGTTTATCTTATCTGCATATAACCGGATTCACAAATAAATTATGTGGTGTGGTATGTTACGAAACGACTCAAGACACCGTTAATATGTGTGAATCCAGCTTAAAAGCAAGACAAGCTATAGGTAGTTACCACAAAAATGTCAATTCGGCTTTACGTATAAAATCTGATTTACCCATGCGTAACATATAAAGAGTTTGTGATAACGTTTCCGTAACTCTTGGATATGTTAAGTAATCAATATTAAATGAAAAAGTCGTTTTCCCATCTTTACTAACATTTTTTTCTGGAAATGGTAAATTACTGCAAATATATGGAAATTGAAAATGTTTTTAGACAAAGGAAGACTGGCTCAGTGACTTTGACATTGCCAATGATAAGTTACAAAAAGACTTGTCACAAAAATGTTACTTTGTTGCTACGTCAGTCAGTCTTTGAGGTAGGTATATAGGTGTCATCGTAATCGAAATAACGTCAACTCCAGAACATGTATTCATGAATGAAGAAAATATTCTGTATTTCTTTTCCCATATTCCTAACAATGTAGGTTGCTTTCTTTAAGTTTTCTATTTAACGGTTTAATAGGCGAGTTCTAGTACCACACCTCTTTTCAAACTAATTCAGGAAAATACAGGATTCAGCTAATATGAGCACCTCTCAGAGATTCAAAGAAGGTTTTTGTAAAAAATATAACAACAATTTTTGTTAAAAAAAAACGTAACAACAACAACAATTTTATTTATTACAACTTCAACAACCGAGCTCCATCACTAGGCTGGCTCAAGAAGAAAATAGGCGTGCCTTTGTATTGTGAGAGAATCTTTTTCTTCAAGTTTTCTACTTCGGTTTTCTTTACCTGTAATAAAGGAAAAGAGTTGATAAAACTAGTGATTTCTATCCAAATAATGGGCCTTTTTTCCCGGCGGAAAAATTTCCACAGCTTATCCACCGTCAGTGGCGGGGCGGTGTGGATGTGTAACTCCGCCGTCTTTGCCAATTTTCCGCGTTTGTTTTGGAGGGGCCCCGAGTACTGACTTTTCATGACATTTGCGATTTATTTCAGTTATAATTTCTGTCAGCAATGTCAGCTCTCTTAGCAGTGCCGAACGTTGCAGATGCAGCAGTGTGATTTTAATTAGGCATTTACATATTGTACTCAGCTAAAACAGTGATAGCGGCTTAGCCATCTTTCCACATGCTCCGAATACCAATTGACGCCGCACTGCGCACTGACCAGAATAAGCCAGAGAATTCACAGAAAGCTTTCACACTACCTACCTATAAACCCACAGCCCGATATTCAGCAGATTCCGTCAACTAGAGCTTGTGTTTGTGAAATGGGACTTAATGTGGGTTTTAGTTTCAATCTATATTGCAATTACTGCCTCGTTGGTAGAGGTCCTGGGTTCGATATGTGCCCGGTTGACGGTAATAGACACGCCCCCTATTCTAGGGGACTGACTTAAAACATAACTGGAGAAATATGAGTGTAATGCACCTCTAATAATAACATATCCACGAAATACCACTGCTTAAAAACCTTAGGAACGGTAAGGGAACACTACAGGTTTTCACACATTACACAGAATCGAAGCCGGCTCACTCCGGCTCGACTCACAGTAAAAGCATAGATATGTGAGCTTTTCAACCCACGACGCAAAAAGAGATTCAACGTGTGTATGTCTGTAGTATCGTAGCCCCCAAACGAAAGGACCGATTTCGATGCGGTGTTTATTTATATCGTGTTTCTTGGTCGTGGTAGGATTTTAAATATTTACTCGTGGTCAAGTCGCTTAGTTGGCGTCGAGTCTGTTTAATGTGCAAAGTCCTTACACTAACCCACCAATATGAGATGCTAACATAAATGTCATACCCCTCCCCCATTATTCGTGACTGCTAATTTAAATTCATAGTAAAATTCTCACCAGAGTTACAACACAGCCTCCAAAACCGCCGCCAGTCATCCTAGCGCCATACACTCCTGGAGCACCCCTGATGATGTCCACGATCTGGTCCAGTTCAGGACAGGAGACTTCCATCAGCTGACTCAAAGAATCGTGGGACTGGTAGAATAGTTCGCCGACCTGATTGTGGAATGAGAGAATCAATTAATTAAAGTTACGTAACCTGTAGCTATTGTATTATCAGTTAACTTTTATATCTGTAACTGTGAACACACTTGATAATAATACCATTCTTAACCAAAGAAATTGGTTAACGCAGTACTTCTTATCAGTTAGCAAAAAGACATCGGGCATCAGGCACCAGAACGGTGGTCTGCCTCGCACGGTCCTTATCTCGTCGCGCATGTCATAATGAGCCTAGACTTCCGCAAGGTTACCGACAAACTCGTAGCTCAAACAACTGTCAAACTTAAGCGGGCAGTAGAAAAAGCAGTTTTCTTCGTAGAACCGATGGTCGATCGGACTGATAGGTTCTAAGTGACACCACGTACCGCAAGGCGCAACATTGAAAAGCCACTCTCAAAGTGGGCCGGTGACCTTCACCAGGTCAGACAGGAATCCGCTGTTAGATAAGAGAAGCATATGCCCAGAGGAAAGACTTCCGACTAATATGATTACGATGATGGTGATAAATACCGTTCTGGTTCGTGGCTCGAAAGCAGGTGGTTCTGCTTCTTAGCGCTTAGCGTATCGATGATGGCAGAAAGTTCAAATGTTATGTTTGGCCCAAAATTGAGCTATACGAACTCCATTTACCGATGCAGTTAAAAATTCTGGTTTCAGTGATGGAAGATGGTCATGTAATAAATGTTACCCGCTTGAAGTCCTTCTGCTTCATGACCTTTGCCACTTCTGCTGTCCGGCTGATCTCTTCTATGACGTGTTTCGCTCTCTTCAGCACCACTTCACTACAGTTCTGCTGCTTTAGTTCTGCAAACAATATTTTAAAATATATTAGCTAACCAGATAAAAGTGAGCAAGAACTTTAAAACATTATCTATTACATGTAATAAATCTGTAGACGTGGCATTTCAGTACATTGAAAATATTTAGAAAACAAATAGTAGGGGTGTTAAAGGATTACACACAGAACCCATTTCTACAATTTTTTGAATTTTGGTCTGGTTGTCGGTGTGTCTGTTCGTTTGTGCGCGCGTCACGTAAATTCCCTTCATTGTATTCAAAATCGAAATATTGAAACATTAGAAGCATTGTTCCGAGTATGTTACTCGGAACAATGCTTCTAATGTTTAGCGTTTATTTCATAAAAATCGACCAAGAGTTTAATTATTTACGTAAATAGGTTTTAGTCGAAGTGTAGTCGGAATGGCTTTATTTTTTTCCTTTTGTGTTTACTCTTTGCATGGAAGTAATAAGTACTACTTACAAACCATTACGAAATAAAATCTCTAAAAAGTTTAAAAATCAAAACAAAATTAAAATTTGATAAAATCTACTACGTTGTACCTTTTTTAACACTGCCCGACCTCCACATCGATCCCAGGACCTCATGCTTAGTAGACACACTTGCGACCACTCGACCAACGAGGCAGTCTCTGACCAAAATTTCCACGTGAACAAAGTCGCGGGCAAGAGCTAGTTACTTAATAAAGTCTGAGTACCATCTTATTCTAAGTGACGTCTTCGTCTCGCTGCACCTGGTGCCTTTCCAATTTCTTTAGTTTTATCAAAACACAATAATAATCAAATAGATGACTAACTCACTTAAATATCTAACTAATTAGATTATCGAAAAATCTAAAATTGATTAGCTTTTCGTAGCTGTCATAGAATTTGGTGGTAAACAATGGATTGGCTAAAGTTTATATAAGTTCCATTGATTGAAGCGTTTCAGATACAAAATAATAAAATAATTAATCATTCCAAATTCTTCCTAACTATTTATATATATATAACACATCCTCAAAAAAAGTACTGTTTCCGAGGAAAACTACAAAAACGTTCTTATGATAATAGATGGCACCACCTGTCTTTCGAATCGTGAATCATGATTGAATTATATTATGACAAGCAGAGTACCTACAACCCGAATTGATTGTCAAACTCTAAACTAGCGCGAGCGAAGCCGTGGGCAAAAGATAGTCATTTAAAAATCTTTATAAGTAACCGTCATTCAGCGGAAAAACGTTCAAAAATCCTTATATCAAAACGAGTTCCTAACTAACATTTAATTGACTATCTTTACTTCTTTACCAATATTATAAAAGCGAAAGTATGAATTTAAAAAAAAAAACACAATAACTTGACCTGTGTTTTTTTTTTCTATATTTTCACAAGAATCACTATTTGTAAAGCGAAGATTACATTTCAAATAACAACTTCCTTGAGAAGCTCTTATTATTGTGTACAGAGACGAGTCAACACGGACCATAACAACCCTCTCATCCCCCGGGACACGCGTCCCGGTACTAAACTAATCAACTTGGAATTTTTCCACAGCTGCGAACTTATTTAAAGATCAACGTCAAGTTCACTGTCAAGTTCGCCATAATGGCGGAGGAAAATGGCGACGAGTAAACAGCTGATCCATGAGGTTTAGGAAGGGTGTAAACATTCTGTGATTAATGACTTTTTGTGTTACTGCGTAAGTTAGGCATTGATTCGTAAGTTTTAATTACCTACCCTGTTGCTGTAAGTAAAAGGGGTAAACCAATAAAAAAAATGCAAAGGAAAGTAATCCTTACTGAACAAAAAATGCGCATTTAGTTAGGCTCATTTTTCCCCATCCGGTTCTTCAGATGCGGCCTATATACTTACGGCAAGTTTAGGGAATGTAAATGTAGCGTTAAGTTAATAAAGAATATGATATAGTTTGAGGAATGCAGGGAATGGTGAAAAATATTTATCAGTATAGAGAGGAAATAGTTTTTGAACAAATCCAAGGCTTTGTCTTGCTGCCGAACATGGATCTCCCAATGACTACTTAGTCTTCCGGAATTTGCTGACTGATTCAGACCGCAGTGTTATAACACAAAGCCAATTATTATGACCTTCTAGCAAGTCGCCTTTCGATTCATCAAGGATAGCAGGACACATAAATCTGACTGACAATAAACAGCCACACGCGCCAAAATATGTACGATCTTCCAACACGCCACCACCTGTGGACTAGCTAATCTGCTGATATACTGACTGAACTATTGGTCTCGTGGTCGCAAGTGCGACTGCTGAGCTTGGGGTCCTAGGTTCAACTCCCGGCTCGGAAAAAAGAGCCATTAGGTTTTACCATTTGGAATTTCTCAGTAGCAGCCTAGAGTTTGGAAGTTGGCGGTATGATACCCCCGTGTCTCGGAAAGCACATTAAGGTTCTCATACTGCCCCTGATCTCTTGCTGGTCGTGTCGGATTGCCGTCCTATCGGACTATGAGAGTAAGGGAACAGACAGTGCACCTGTGCACATTGTGTCACATTTGTGTACTATTATATCTCCCGCGCTGATGGTTTTTCTCCGCTGAGGTTGGTCGCCGTGACCACAAACAATTTTTTTTTTCTATCTTGAGAATTATATGTCATTTAGGTAAAATTGTGCCAACCTAAGAGGTGGAAACGATACTCCCTAGGGCAGATTTCGCTTGTGAAACTGAATGCGGTAAACGCTTTTTAAGCTCTCACGGTAGTAACTAAACTTACACTGTCACGTGCGGGATATATTCCGTGATTATCAATTATTCTGAGCTCTTGATACCGATCCATGATCGGTGGTTCCGATCATGGCGCTTGAAACAGCGTCAAACTATCGGGAGCAGGGGAATCATTGATAATCACGGAAGTCAAAGTCAAACTCAAAACATTTACTGCGAACTAAGTGTACCTACAATGTGGTGTTATGTTATGTTAGTACTTATGACTTAGCAGCCTTTTAAAAGCATTTCAATTTATCATTTGTCTGCCCTTATCATCATAAATTAGCACGCATTAAACTTTATTATTAGGTACTTAATTATTTTCTTTTATATTAGTACAATTAAATTGATAAATTATAGTTATGTCAAAATGAAATATCAATAATAGTGAATTTAATACAATTATTCAGCAATATTAATGTCATCCTTTTCAGGTAGTACAAACTTTAATTTTATATGGAGTTAAATAGGATAGACAAAATCTTATTGTTTGTATAGGACAGATATCCCACAAGTGACAGTGTAAGTATACTTAAACGGGTTTCAAGGTCTCGGTGTCAATATAGCGATTCTGACACAGACAGCTCTTGAACGCATTTTAAATGTGCTGATCACCTTTTGTTTTATTAACGAAATCCATACTTAAGAAACATTTTAGAGTAATAATGTTATACTCTTTGCATAAGCACTATGTCTATCACTACTACGAATCATAGAGCTTTTATGATATTTTTATATGCTTTCTGTACAATGTGACATTTATTTTCATCATTCTTATTAAAAATCGCGCCGTAGTAAGCTTTCTACCTCTTTCGTCTTTTGTTTTGGCTTGCCTCATGCGTTTCTAGGTTGACATATCAGTATCACAACTTACTTGCCAAATCCTCAATCTTGGCCCCCCTGAGCGAGGGCAGGCCCAGTCGGTCGGCAGCCTCCTGACATTGCGCACGTCTCGTGGGGTACTCGCTGCCGGTCAGCTGGTGCTTCACGTTCGAGTTGGTGACCAGGACTGTCAGATCTCCCAGCTGCATGGGGATCTGTTCCGCTTCTAAGGACCTGGCGGGGACGATTTAGTATTTTAATGGTATGCCTTTAGCAGACCATAATTTAGACAGTACCTACTCGTTCGTCTTTTGTCTGCGAGTGCCTGTTGAGCATGGGGTCCTGAGTTTGAACCTAGCTCGAGCAGTTTCATTTCAGTAGCAGTGCGGTTAGTAATTTCATCGCTTATAGTTACATAGTTATGTATCTCTATGGTTGATTTTTGGATGTGAACTGAGAAGACCAGAATTTTATTATTAAAATATACTGCTAGAACCTCACTAACTAAATAAAACAGAATAACCGTTACCGGTATGCAGTAGTACCTACAATGTCCGTTTTCTCTCTGCAGCTATCAGAAGAGGCTTTTGCCCCGCATTGGGGTAATCCTAACTAATATTATAAATGCGAAAGGAAGTTTGTTTGTTTCTTACCTTTTCACGCCTAAACCACTGAAACGATCATCCTGATATTTACATAATAAACATAAATAAACGTTGTCAAATGTACAGAAACAGACATAGGGTACCTTTAATCTCGAAAAAAAACACTGTTCCCGTGGAAAACAATAATAACGTTATTATGATAATAAATGGCGCCACGTGTCTTTCGAATCAATTACAAGCAGAGTACAATCCGGATTGATTGTCAAATTCTAAATTAACGCAAACGAAGCCGCGGTCAACAGCTAGTTAAAACCATAAATGGAAATAGAACTCCCCGAACTGCAGTTTAATCGTACCGCAGAATTTTGTCATCATATTTTTATTTCAGTAGCAAAATTAAATTAAAACTTATTTAATGAAATTAAAATTAAATTTTATTATATTAAAAACTTGTGTAAAGTGGAGAAGAAGACGCTAACAATATAAAGTGTACCTAAACGAGCCAAAAATAAAGGACAATCGTAAATGATTCCATGTTGATGTTTCATTACCTCAATTAACACAAAGTACTACGCAGTAGCTTTATCGAGTTCCCGGAAATTATCTTAAGTTAAGTCAACAAGGGATTCATCCGAAAGCATCGTATTTTCTCAAGGGAACAGCGAATAACACGGGTTAATTCCCTCGAGTAAACTTGTTTAGTATCATAATTAGAAAGAAACAAAGCTTGCTTTTGTCTGCGTGATCATAATATGAAACCTGTGTAAAGATGCTCTATTGTAAGCATAATCGTTTCCATATTCACAATTCTTCACATAATATAACATAACATAACATCACGCCTGTAATCCTAGACGAGTTAGGCAGAGGTGTACCTAATAATACACCCACATTTTGCCAGTTATGTTTAAGTCCCATGTAATATGGGGCGAGCCTATTTCCATCAACCTTTGTAATGGAAAACCCAGTAACACTTTGCCCGACCTGGGTGTCGAACCCAGGACCGCATGCTCACATAATATTAATGTAAATAAAATAAAAGTAACCTACGCAAAAAACTCTAACGTTTCCAGAATATTCAGGAAATTCGTGACGTTAACATAAAAGAAATTGATTGGAACGTACACACTCTTTCTTAAAATTTTAGTGTCAAAAAGAATTGAAACGGCTCAGTTTTCGAGGAGAAAAATGGGAAATACGAAACGTCGATCTAGTCAAAAATTTTGTGATGTAATCGGTCTGAGCTGCAGCTGTCCCTATCGCACTCTACGCGGGCAGACTTGACGCAGCGCGACGGCAATAATTTCTTCAAATACATATTTTTTTAATTCCCCGCAGGCCCAGTCTCCTCTTAACCCTGTATTGTTTTAAGGCGATTAACTTGGGCCATGTCAACGCATCTTGCAGCACCTTAATACTACTCACTGGTAAGTAAAAACACGAACCTGCAATCAATGAGTAAGGCGTGTTCCTTTCTGCCCATGGTGACGATGTACTGGTCCATAATGCCGCACGGCATACCCGGGAACTCGTGCTCCGCTTTCTGACATAGCTTCGCTTTTTCTATTAACCTGTAGAAGAGATAAAAAACTTAAAAACAACCTGGCTTTTTAAAGAAGTAAAATCTAAAGCACTGGGTAAAACAGGGTCAATAGGAACGCCGGGGTGAATCGGGACAAAACATTGAAAGGGATTTTAACATCGAATTAATATGTTATGTTGCCAAAAAGATCTCTTGAGAGAGCTCGTGGCTAAATAATAACTGCCACTCGGGTCGATCTTTAGGTTAAGCTACGCTTACCTAGGTTGGTCCGTGGATGAGTGACCACCCATTACATATCGAGTTTCCTCCGTGCCTCAGAAAGCACGTTAAGCCGTTGGTCCCGGCTGTCATTTGTAGATCTTTGACAGTCGTTAAGGTAGTCAGTGGCCCGAAAGTCTGACAACCAGTCTCACCAAAGGGTATCGTATTACCCAGAACTAACTGGGTTTTGAAGGTCAGACAGGCAGTCGCTCCACATAAAATACTGGTATTCAGCTGCATCCGGTTAGACTGGAAGCCGACCCCAAAATAGTTGGGAAAAGATCTCTAAACACATAAGTATAACTAAGTAATTAAAATAGAGTACTTTTTGGTAATATATCAAATCAATTCAACGTTAAAATCCCTTTCAAAGTTATGTCTCGATTCACCCCTGCGTTCCTATTCAACCCGTTTGACAGTACCGAATACTTATCAGGCATTAACTTTTTGGAAAAAAACGCATGTTTATAGCTGTATCTTTTGGCACAGATACAAAATCAGAACTAACTTTACCATCTTGTGTTTACAATGCATTTAATGTTAACCAGTGCCCTGTCAACGTCATTTTAGCGCCAAAAGATTCATGTAGCTTAATACATAATTTCAGCGATAAGACCGATATTGTAACCATAGAATTAGCAATAATGTAAAACAGTTGCGTTTCAATTTTTGTGTACAATAAAGTATTACTATACTATTCTACAGGATATCGAACTCCATACATGCATTTTTCTTTGCGAAAATCAACCTAGTCTTTTCGCCACGAAGTCAAATTTCCACTGCACTATCGGAAGTATGCTAGGGATACATAGCTAAATCATAATAAGTACTAATATTAATAATTTATACTTAGTAGTATAGACAACTAAGTAGCTCAGTGTCAGTTTTATCATCCTAGCGTAGGTAGTTCTTGGTAATCACTGGGTCGCAAATTCGATCTCCAGACAAATTCAGATTGGAATATGCTATTAGCAACAGTGGATTTTAATTCCAAGACGTTCGTACTAGCGTACCATTCAAACAGTTTTTCGAATCAGCGTGTTCGCGACAATGTCATTCGATATAGCGGTTTTCGACTTAATGTGTTTTCGAACTGGCGTACCATTCTTGATTTTTTTCGAAATAGCGTGCGTCGCATAACGTCATTCGAATCTTCATGTAGTGTATGTAGTATTGTGACGTTGCCTCGGGCGCGCACGTCGCTCGGTTATAAGAACCGCTTCGAGTGGTGGGGCGCGAGTCGTTGTCGGACTGTCGGCCTGTGCGGTGGTGCGTTGGCGAGTCAACTATCTATTAGTGTTGGTAAATGTGCATATTTTACATTGGCGACGAGGTGAAAAAAAGGGGAGAAAAGCCGTGAGTTCTTAAATTTTATTATTAGAATAATTAAGAATTGTATTTCGTGGAGAAATATACGAAATATTCTTTCATTTTAAAAGTCAAATTATGAATATTACGTTAGAATATATAATAATCGTTTATTTATAAAAAGAGGTACATTTACAATGAAATATCTTAACTAATAAAATAGAGCACAGTTGATTATTGCCTGAACTAGGTTGAACCTGTGTTTCAGACCACAAGGTGCATAAATATCTACTTAAAATA
Organism: Eurois occulta; assembly: GCA_950022335.1. Taxonomy (NCBI): domain Eukaryota; kingdom Metazoa; phylum Arthropoda; class Insecta; order Lepidoptera; family Noctuidae; genus Eurois; species Eurois occulta. The sequence goes on along the minus strand of OX465485.1, from coordinate 18,144,866 downwards.
AATAAATTAACGTTCAATGAAAAGTAAAGTACTGAAATTAAAACATACATCAAATAAAAATAAAAAAACAGTGTGTCAGCAATTTACTTGCAGACAACAAGTAAGTCTTCTGTCTGTGCATACGAAAAGAGTTGTAAAAAAGTAATTATAGACTTTTTACAGCTAAAATAATTTAACTGAATTGAATTTGAATAAGAATGTTTCATTAGAAATATTAACTGTAAATAAAATATTATTAAAAGGCTGAAACAAAAAGTGGTTTGTTAATGTATTGTTTTGCAACTAAAATACTATCTTGGTTGTTAAATCGAAATCAAAATATTTTATTCCACATAGGCCTACATGGGCACTTATAAAACATCGACAGAAAGGTGCACCGTTCCGGGTTGGTCGTTTCCTATGGAGAAGAACCGGCAAGAAACTCCATGGGTTCTCTTTTAAAATCATTTGGTTTTACAATATTATCATGTTACAGCATTCGTACTTAAGTATGGGGGGACAGCATAGGCCCGACAATAAGTCGTTGCTTACTACACAAAAAACGGAAAACAAGATAAGAGGTTAACAAAAGTAAACACACCTCTATGAATCTACAAGGCCTACACTTCTATCACTAGTTATGTAGTACAAACCTTGTGAAAGAAAATAAACTATTTGTATTTGTATTGTACACTGTTCACACATTCACAAACAATCGTTAAAAATAATCTATACAAAGGCAAGAAAATATTATAAAAGACTAAATATTGTCATCAGTGCTGCAACTATCCTGAACAAAAGGTGTTGAAATGGCTTGAGAACTATTATAAAAAGAAAATCTGATTAAAAAACATTAAGGTTATGGAAAACACATATTGATTTAATTATCTATCATAAACAAAACATCACGCCTATGTTCCCCAAAAGGGGTAGGCAGAGATGTGTGATGCAACCACGTTTCACCAATTACGTTGAGCATGCCTGTTGCCATTAACCGGATGCTAGTTCAAATTCCGGTCTGTTATTGGGAGGTTCATGATTGAGAAACTCAGTGACACTAGCTACCTACCTACCTGGAAGTTGAACCCAGGACCTCGTGCTTAGTTATTTGATTTCTGTTACATGATTAGTTCTAAAAGAATAAATCAAAAAGCAGTAGAACATTTCTACTGGTCATTAAATTGACAAGTCATCAGGGAATGCCAGTGATATCAGTAGAGTATACCTACTGGTCATTAAATTGACAAGTCATCAGAGAATGTCAGTGATATCAGTAGAGTATACCTACTGGTCATTAAATTGACAAGTCATCAGAGAATGTCAGTGATATCAGTAGAGTATACCTACTGGTCATTAAATTGACAAGTCATCAGAGAATGACAGTGATATCAGTAGAGTATACGTACTGGTCATTATATTGACAAGTCATCAGAGAATGACAGTGATATCAGTAGAGTATACCTACTGGTCATTAAATTGACAAGTCATTAGAGGATGACAAAAGTAGGAGTAGAGTATACCTACTGGTCATTAAATTGACAAGTCATCAAAGAATGGCAATAATAGCAGTAGAATATACCTACTGGTCATTAAATTGACAAGTCATTAGATAATTACAATAATAGCAGTAGAATATACCTACTGGTCATAAAAATGACAGTTATCAAAGGAAAAATAGGGCAGCAGTGGTGGTACTTTTTATGTACATACTGGTCATTTAATTGACAAACTTTGCCAGTTAGTGCAAACCCTTTATTTATTGGTTCCAGGTAATTAATAACAATATGAGTTCTCATCTCACGTTAGAGAAATTTGATTGTGAGGGGGAACCTTCATCAGTAGGAATGAGATAGGAGCGCTGGAAGCAGGCGCTTTTGATCTACCTGGAAGCTGCTGGCATCGAGAGTACTGAGAAGAAACGTGCTTCGCTGCTACATTTTGGTGGACTAGAATTGCAGGAAATGTTCTATAATATACCAGATTAAAATTTATCACCAGCAGATGGAGTGGATATCTTCGGAGTGGCTATTGCCAAACTTGATGCATACTTTCTACCCGAACAAAGTAAGATCTATGAACGTCACCTTTTTCGATTGATCAAACATGAGGCAAATGAAAACTTTGAAAAATTCCTATTACGGCTTAGCCAACAAGCAGACAAATGTCAGTTTATGGACAAAGACGATCAAATAATCTATCAAATTACAGAAAAGTGTTCCTCTAAAGAGCTTAGAAAGAGAATTCAACTAACAAATATAATTGTTGAAGCAAATACTCTTGCAGTCGACAAGTCAAAGAATTCGAGAAAAGCAGCACATCAACTGAAAAGATAAACAGAGTAAAGAATATGAAAACAGAAATAACGGAAAATAAAATAATGATAAGATGTTGAAAAGAAAAACAGGATGTGGAAGATGTGGGAGCGCAGGACACGCGTCTCAAGACAGCAAATGCCCAGCAAAAGAAAAAGATTGCCACAAATGTGGGCTAAGGGACATTTTAGACAATTCTGCAGGGCAATGACACGAGACAGAATGAATAAAAGGAAATATGAGGGAAACAGCAACAAACAAAGCGAAAATAAAATAAAAAATGAAAAGAGATAACAAAAGAAACGATACAAATCAGCTAGATCAAACAGAGTCCGCAATCGTACAATATGTGTTCAAAATCGATGATGACAGTATGTTAGATTGCCATACTGGCAGAATGAAGGTTAAAATGTTAGTAAACGCAACTTGATCACAAACAAAACCTGGGACAATATTTACCTGGGATAATATTACATTCAGTTGCAATAAGACTTTTTATGGTGATGGTAGTAAGAGTTCCCTTGACCTGGATCATTTGATGCAAATATAAAAATCGCAGATAGATCATAAAATTAACTTTTTACGTCATCGCTGATGGAACTCGAGATCTGCTGGGAAAGAAACTGCCATGCTATGCGTGTACTTAAAATCGGATTAAAAATCGACCAAATGGACACTAAAACAGAGTTTCCGAAATTCACGGATGTTTAGTGGAGGTACCAATCGATGAGGAAGTACCACCAATTTCTCAACCATTAAGAAGGATCCCCATACCACAGGAAGACAGCTGGGACCAACGGCTTAACGTGCTTTCCGAGACACGGAGGTAACTCGGCATGTGTAATGGGTGGTCACCCATCCACAGACCAAACTAGCACGGACTAATAGCAGGCACGGCTTTACTTGAAGATCGATCTGAGCGGCTGTTATTATTTTGCTACGATCCCCTAGGACTAGAAGGAGTATTAGTTTAAATTAATGATCATGGACCTCGCAGTATAGCGTATGGTCACCGGACACAGACGATATTGCCAGACAGAAAAAGAAGCCATAGCTCTGGTCTGGGCTGTGGAACATTTGTATGTTTTTCTTTTTGGGAAAGAGTTTGAATTAGTGACCGACAATAAACCACTCGAGGTTATATTCGGTCCTAAATCAAAACCATGCGCAGGGATAGAAAGGTGGATACTATACCTTCAAGCATATACATTTAAAGTAATAGCCTGGCAAAGAAAATATAGCAGACAGTTTATCAAGATTGTATAAATTAAATAAAACGTCTGAGGACAAGTCGGAAAACCATATACACCAACTTGTTGAAGCAAGCAGGCCAATAGCAGTATCACTGGAAGAAATTACTCGTATGGAGCCATCAAAGCAAGACAAGCAAATATTAAAAGTAAGGGAAGGCCTGTATAAAAAACAAATGGGATGAAGAGGTAATTAATTATGCTTTTACGACGGAGTTTTATTGAGAGGAACTAGAACTGTTATGGTAAAAATGTGCAGTCAGGTTCTGACAGCTGCTCACGAAGGGCACCCAGGAATAGTCCTAATTAATGAAGACGAGACTAAGAACCAAAGTATGGTAGCCTAGATTTGACAAAGAAACTGAGAACTTTGTCAAATGCTGCAAAGGCTGTACGTTAGTTTCAGGTCCAAATCCTCCAAACCCATTGAAGCGACAGGCGTTACCATGCGAACCTTGGGTAGATACATGTATTGATTTTTGAACCCTTTACCAAGCAGCAATTACATATTCTAATAATAATTTATTTAGGTACATAAAGGTTTTGTAGTACATGAGGGGCCTTACAAAGTACCTATGCATTAATAGTTACATGTGGTAGGTACAACTAATTTCTGAGTATATCGCTGCTCTCCTAGCTAGATTGCTGAGCAATCTGTATTTAGGAGAGACAGTTTCGACTTCCTATTTGAGTATCACAATTCATGTCTTGTCTCATATTGATAATCGTCGATTATTTCAGTCGATACAAGGAAGTGAAGATTTGTCGTAAAATTACCAGTGCAGACATAATAAAAACTCTGAAAGAGATTCTTAGCAGACTTGGTAACCCAATGATGATAACAGCTGATACTGGTAGACAGTTCTGCAGCGAGGATTTAAAAAAATTCTATACTGAAAGAAATATAGTTTTGCATAATACGGTACCATACTGGCCTCAACAGAACGGAGAAGTCGAACGTAACAACCGCGACATTCAAAAGCGATAAAAAAAAATGTGGATCCTAAAAAACTGTCAAGGAGCTTTGTTAGAGTATTTGGCTATGTATATATGTATGTATGTATAGTGTTACAGGTAAAACTCCTGCAGAATTATTTTTGAAACTGCAATATCATGACAATATACCTGTGGCAGGAGACATAAACCAGAAGATTTAGATGTAAGAGACACGAGACCAAGAAAAGAAAGAATTAACATAGAAAAGATAAAAATGAATCAAAAAAAAAAAAAAAATGAAACAGAAGAAGAGGAAGGGTAAAAGGAAACACTAAATTAAACCATAAAATGATTTTTAGATATTATTGTGATGTGATTCTGTTATGCCAGAAATGTCAATAAATTATTATTAAAAAATAATATTAAAAAAAAATAATAATAATAAACTAAATGTCTTATTAATATTTCTGGTTGAAACAAGGAAGGGATGTAGTGTATGTAGTATTGTGACGTTGCCTCGGGCGCGCACGTCGCTCGGTTATAAGAACCGCTTCGAGTGGTGGGGCGCGAGTCGTTGTCGGACTGTCGGCCTGTGCGGTGGTGCGTTGGCGAGTCAACTATCTATTAGTGTTGGTAAATGTGCATATTTTACACTTCATATCACTCCCAGTAGTTTAGGGTCTGCCTTCTGTCTAACCAGGTGCAGCTGAATTTTACATGGGAAAACTGCCTATCTTTAGGCCCCACTTACTCAAACTCAAAGCATTTATTTCAATTAGACCATTACGGCACTTTTGAATGTCAAAAAAAACACTAAAAGAAGCTAAACTACAGTCCCAGTCACAAGGCATAATAACTTGAGAAAGTACCGCAGTTGCACATTCCAAAGCGTAGATCTCTATGGAGAAGAATGGGCAAGAAACTCCATGGACACCCTTTTAAATCAAAAATCTTGGTTACATCATCATCATGAGATTATACATATATGTGAGAACGATGTAGAAAGACGTGCAAAGTAAGAGCATCCAGAGTAAAAGATAAAATCAACAATTTAAAAATAAAGTAATTAAAATAAACCGAGGCAGCTAAGAGATGATCAGTCCCAACTGACAGCGCCCGTCCACGAACATGGCGCATGTATCAGCCCCATTCAGCTGAACCATATTGAAGGGAACTAAATGACCCGACACACCCGCCACCATCAGCGAGACATTTGAGTGATCATGACATTCTCTCAGCCACCAGGGCACATTCATACAATGAAAGATAACTAAATGTAAATGGTAGCTTTACAGTACATAGTACTCACACATGTGTGTTACATAAAAGCAAAGTTCATAAAGCCGGTAAATGTAAACAATTTTGCCTCTTCATTACAGTAGTTTGCTAGTATGACTACAACGGGTTCATGCAAGTTCATGTGACAAATCTAATCGGCCGCCATTTGATTACCCCTTTTGCCACGGCTCACCGGTTCATCTGCCGTGCGTGGTAAATTCACAACACTGTAAGGTTGCAGCCTCTGCCATAAGCGGAGCGGGGCGATTAGAACAGCGGGTTACCTAGCTCTGCTGCCTGACTGAAGAAGGCGACTGGTGAATTAATGCCATGGTAATGTTTATTGTGATACATTAAACTTCATAAACTGATGTCTTTTTCCCATGGGAGGTAAGCTTAAATAATTACAAAACACCACTTATCGTACTATAGGCAATCCGGACATACTCCATTTGTTTAGTTCACCTTCAAACACGTAATTATCTTTTTTTTTGGTGGGGCATCTCGCAGTTCAACCTCTGAGGCTGGCTACTGCTTAACCGGACAATCCTGTGGATACCTTGAATGTAAGGCCTCCAGCCAGGGGACGGAATTATCTTGAAGCACAAAAGTAATATAGCAAAGCTGTTCTACCGTTCAGAAGGAACTCAAGGAAACTAAAGAAAGCCAGCAATAAAATCGCTTAATTTTTATTATTTATTAAGAAGCGCTTTTCTGTTGGAAAATCAAACGAAGAAGAAAAAAACAAATCAAAAGTTATTTTTTAGATATTTATTTTGTAACCCTATCACAATGTTTTCTTATTTAATCCAAAAGTTGACTGGTAGAGAATGCCTTGAGGCTTTAAATCCGCTTATGTACCAGGTCTTGTACATGAAGTTTAAATAAAAAATATTTTAATTTTCAAGATAATTTAATTATGGGGAATTTTTAACTGCACCTCTATTTAGAAATTTAAGCAAACAAAATTTCTCCACTAATAACCTACTGCTTATCAAATAAATGACTGTACTACAAATTAACTAATTGATTACCTAAACATGTTGTACTAAAAAATGTTTAAAATTTATCAAAATCTGATCATCAAATATTACTCACCGTAAAACAAAAATACTGATTTGCACACAAATTATTCAATACTAGTTTTCCGCCCGCGGCTTTGCCCGCGTCGAGTTCGGTTATATCGCGTTTCCAAGAGAACTCTTCAAAAGTCCGGGATAAAAACTATCCTATGTTCTTTCTCAAGGTCAACTCTATCTCTGTACCAAATTTCATTAAAATCAGTTCAGTGGTTTAGACGTGAAAGCGTAACAGACAGACAGACAGAGTTACTTTCGCATTTATAATATTAGTAGGGATTACAACGGAATTTCCAAAATTATTTTCTAAAATTACATAACAAAAAGCGGGGCTTCGTCGACGACGCCTTTGTTAAACCCGTTTTCTCGTGGTCCTACTATTTTGTCTTACTAGTAGGACCACGAGGGAGACTAGTTTCTGTTTGTTCTACTATGACAGACGGTCGACGTCAGGGGCACCCCGAGGTTCGGTTAGTTAGGTTCCTGTAAACCCTGCAGACAGAAATAGGAGCCCCGCGCAGTGGGGATCCGTCGACCTGCTAACGGAAACGCTAGCCCTAGACGGTCGACGTCAGGGGCACCCCGAGGTTCGGTTAGTTAGGTTCCTGTAAACGCTACTTTTAGTTAACAGATAGTCATTCAGTAAAACAGTTAAGCTTTAAAGATCTAACAGTGTAATTTGATGAGCAAATTTAGTGTGCAATTCAGTATTTTTGGTGGTAATTTCGAATATTTTGATTGAAAAAAGGGAATTTGCAGTTAAAGTATTGAATACGTATATAAAAACCACCCTTTAATTATTTACAAACTACAAAACTGTAATAGTAACAATTTTTATGTCTGTTGTTGACAGACAGCTAAAAATTCTAAAAACTGTTGTTTTGGCTTCTGTTGCTCTAATAAAGACATACCTATATATTTTTTTCAATATCTTCAATGTACAGACATTGGCATGTTACAATTTTATTGTAATGATGTGTAGATAATATTTGTTTGCCTAATATGAAGTAGATTGTAAAGATCACCTATTTTACATCTATACATCTTATTTTATGTACCGTCGTAACCCGCGTGTCTCTTGTGCTCATAGCTAAGCGGCTGGTACACAGGACACAGCCTCACTAGTTAAACACATGCTTATATTTACTGAAAGACAATTTATCGATCACCCTGTTTAATTGTAGATCGCGTTAATGAAATCGCTGGAGCGTATCTTCAATAGAATTACGCATTTCGTTGTTTTGTTTTATCCGTTCATTGGTAGTCAGCGTGGTTGTGGACCTTTCGGGCAATGAACTTGGGCCTAAGGGTTAAAATATACTGTAATGGCCCTGAAATAAATGTACCCATCGCAATGAGGAATGTCGATAACTATTGGGTGTTTTAAAATTAGTCCTGCATGAGCTCAATTTAAATCATCATTTTACACTTAATACCACGCCTGTAATTCCGAAGGGTTAGGAAGAGGTATACCTAATAATCCTTCTGTCAAGGTCGGAAATGAAAGGTTGGAGAAGGTTGACCGTTATGTCTGTCTTGGTCATATTCTTTCCTTTGGCAAGGAGCATCAAACAGCAGAGATATCGAAACGAATCCAGCTAGGGTGGGCTGCATTCACCAAATTGGACGACATTCTAAAATCAGCCAAAATTCCACACTGCCTGAAGACCCGCCTCTATAATCAGTGTGTTCTGCCCACCATGACGTACGGTGCTGAAACGTGGACGCCCACACAGGAGGCTATGTACAGACTCAGAGTAGCACAAAGAGCCATGGAAAGTTCCATGCTCGGCATAAAACTAATAGACCGAGTTCCATACGTCGAAATCCGGAGACGTACGAAGGTCTTCGATATTGGAAATCGCGTTATGTACCTCAAATGGAGTTGGGCAGGACACCTAGCAAGACGCGGTGATGGCAGGTGGAGTAAAGATGTGACCGAGTGGCGTCCAAGGAATGGAAAGAGGAGTGTTGGTCGTCCTTCGTCGAGATGGGCAGACGACATTGTTGCCGTTGCGGGAATATCCTGGATGAGGCTGGCACAGGGGCGTGGAGCTTGGCACAAGCAAAGAGAGGCCTATACCCAGCAGTGGGTGAAGTCGGGCTGTGGATGATGATGATGATGATACCTAATAGTAGTAGTGAGAGCAGCGGTGGCCCAGTGGTGGCGGCCCCGACACACACAGTAAGTCGTGGACTCGAACCCAGGCTGGCGCATTAGTTTGTGTAATTTATTTCATCACCCCTGCTCTCAAAACGGTGAAGGAAAACATGTCCTAGAACCAAAAAATCGAAGACATGTGACATCTACCAACCCGCACTGGGCCCGCGTGGTGGCTTATAGCCCTTTCCCTCTCTATAGAGGAGGTCGTGTGTCCCAGCAGTGGGAACATAATAGGCTGATTATGCTATACCTAATAGTATACCCCTACATTTTATTTCATACATACATAGTATACATAAACTGACGCCTTTATCCCATGAGGGTAGGCAGAAACCACAGAACGCCACCTGCTACGATCCTTCCATACTCCTTTTGCCTCGTCCCCGTTCATACATCGGGTCATAAACGCACGCCGTTGTGTTGCGGCGTTGCGAGTACACGCACCTGACCTTTTTAAAAAACCTCATCAATAAGGTCGGTGTATGTATTTAATGCACACACATTAAATACATACACTGACCTTATTCTTGTGTATGTGTATTTTTTGTGTGTATTTTATTTCTTAGTCCATTTTTAAATGAAACCATAGACAGTAACGTTCAACCTTTTACTTGGAATGGTATTAATACTAGAAATATTCTTCAAAACTTCTCGAACTGAACAATTCGAACGATAAAAATGTTTAGTGAACAGTTTTCTTCCCACGCAGTTAAAAATATAAGTTATATCAAGCTATGCTATTTGCATACCGAACTATTTATGATAGAATACTGGAAATTCTTGTTGTAGTTTGTTTTACGTGACACAAAGGTGTCCGTCGAAACACTACTCTCATTTCAGGTGCAGTTGAAAACCAGCGTCGGGCACTAGCTGCCCGACAGCTGAACTGGGCCTATTTGGCGCAGCCGAGAGACACAATGTTATCTCTTTTTTTCTGTTTAAATGTTAGTTTTTTTTGTTTGCTCTTGTGGCATGTGCCGAATAAATGTTTCCTTTTTTTTCAATCGTATTTAACATCACAAAACAAAATGGCAGCGACTTTTCTAGGCCCAAGAAGCAAGCTCAGAGGTGAATTGAAACTTAAACAAGTTTAGAATTAATTCTAAACTTGTTTAAGTTTCTATATAATAAGATCATTAATTTGTGATGCAACACTTTAAAAGATTGTAAAGAATAAGCTAGAATTGTACCTACGCTTAATTGACCTTTCATTTTTAAACAAAAAAATCTGTCAGGGTTAAAAACCTTTTAAACCCAAAAGTATTACTATCATCATATTAACTGTTTCTGCACCTAAAATAAACTTGAAAGCAGATATTAATATTTATAGTCAACATGGAATTTTACTATGTGAAGGATGATATGGTGAGAGGAGATGTCTGATGAGATGCCGAGTAATAGAGAAGTATGGAAGAAGATGTCATGCTGCGACAACCCCAAATAAATTGGTAAAAAGGCAGAAGAATGATGAGTTTACATGGACTTCGAACCAAAAACTTGTCTCTTGTGAACTTGCTAAATCAGAACTTACCTAAATAGTATATACCCTGTGAAACTGAATAGAAGCCGATATTGTTTACCATCAGGAATTTCTCAGTGGCATCCACAGAGTCTGGATTTGTGCCCGGCTGATGGCCACGCCTACTACATGGGACTTAAACATAACTGAAGAATGTGGGTGTACTGTACACCACTACCATCGGAGATTACAGGCTTAGTTTTATGTGATGTCTAATTTACTAAGTGAATAGCAGACATGATTTGGAAAGGTTAGGTGAGCAACGATTAAGTGGAAAATATGTACAATATTGTGTATAACTAGGGGTCCCTGAAGTTTTAATAACCAGAGGTTATTAAAATTAATCCAATATCCTTTATATGTGGTGCATGTGATAAAATTAATGACCCTGGACACATCCATGTAAAGTTATGCGTGCTGCAAACTTGTTCGCTTCGGCAATAATCGGCTCAGCCGGACGGTTACATCAACAAATAAAGACACGTTCGGGGAGAACGACGACGTTCGGCACTTCAAGCCGGGCCGTAAAAATGAAAGATAAAGTAGATGCCGAACGGATTTTGCCGACGAGTACGAGTCGAACGAACGCAGAATTTAAACAGAGAAACAGTTTTTGCTTCGAATCAGCTTGTTTGTTCAACAAAAATACTGCCGGATCGATTAATTGCTTCACCCAAACAAATGTTTAGCAGGCCTTACACGCGTGTCCGTGATATTTCTGGGAAGCTCTGAAACTTTGAAGGGTGATTCAAAACGAAACGCGCCGCCGGTACGTAATTCCAGGAAAATTGCGACGCTCTCTAACACTACGTACCTAGGTACCTATTGCATCGCAAAATTTTCACTGGGAGTTAGGTACACCGAAATGACTGAGATAAGCTTCTATACCATAGATTTTTCTTATCCCGGTTGAGGTGATTGCATTTATAACTGCATAGTTTAAAACAAGAGGAAATTATTTAATTTCCTTCGTTTACGAGTAGGTACGTATCGAAAGACATTTTTTTTTTATCAAGTGTGGCTTGTGATATATACGGATAGCGGCCCTATGTGGCATATCACATATATTGTCATCCTTCTATAGATTCAAACTCAAATAAAACTGAAACTCAAAGCATTTATTTCTAAATAGACCTGTGACAGACCCTTGCATAGTAAAATAAGCTACCTAAAGTCCATCCCAAAGGTCCAGCCACAGGCATAATAACTGTGAATGGCCTGTAGTTCGGTTCTACCTAATCATGCGGAATACTCTACCTTCGTGTTGTCGGATTTTGTGTGGCGTCGTACGAACCTTAGTTCGTATGGCGTTGTAGATGTCGCCATGAAACAATTCAATGGCCAGATTCTCAGTAAGATATGACACTTACCCCACACTTCTGCCAGTGAGTCCTTCCAGCAGGGTGAACGTAGCGACTTCAATAGCTGCACTGCTGGACAACCCGGCACCCATCGGCACATCTGTCACGATGACTGCGTCGAAACCGCTCACTCCACCTGCATTGGAACAGAAGAGCTATGGTTGTTGGGCTTATGGGTTGGGGTTGGGTTGTACGTGTCTGTGATATTATTCATGCTACAGTGCATCAAGTTCATCATCTGCCTAGCCTTTTCCCAACTATGTTGGGGTCGGCTTCCAGTCTTACCAGATGCAGCTGAACACCAGAATTTTACACAAAACGACTGCCTATCTGACTTCCACAACCCAGTTAGTACTGGCCTACTGGGTAATACGACACCCTTTGATAAGATTGGTTGTCAGACTTTCGGTTCACTGACTTCCTGTAGTGACTGTTAAAATATAGAAATGACTGCCAGAACCAGCTTTCCGAGGCCAAATGAGCCTCAAAATGTAATGAATGAATGAATTAACTTTTGGCAATTGAATGACATTAACTGGTGTTATTGACAAACATTCGTATATAAAAACAAGATAATGTAGGGTATTGAAAAAACAAGATGGCGGCGCTAGTTCCAATTTCCCTTCACGAAGCCATCAACCAAGCATTCTGTTACATCAAACTAAGTAACTCTACGCAAAAATATTGCTGGGAAACGACTTTTTTTGGGGTCAAAATCACGTTTTACGGTAGGGCTCAATGCTCAAATGCATTGAATACTATGGGAGTTATGGAGGTATTTAAAGTAAAGTTATTGCATTAAAAACTTTTATTAGAAAAAAAGCTTGTGAAAAAGTTGGAACTTTGCCTCCAATATCTCTGTAACTAAGGTATGGCCCGGAACAAAAAAATAATCGAAATGATGGGAAAACAAGGGCTTTTCGGTTTCGTAAGGGTCTTTATACAACCATTCTTGTTGGGATTGACTAGCTGTGAGAATTTTGCTTAAGGTTAAAGCTCTATCCGTAGAATCCACACAGTTCTGGGCAAAGGGTTTTAACGCTTCACAGCGTACAGCCTCAGTTTTCGATGAGTATTGCACGTCCAAGCATTTTGCCTGTTTATCTGTGTCTCTAACTGCTTCGCTGGTCTTGCGGCCATAAGCGCAATCCATAATGTTGAGGTCGGCAATGTTTTCCCATCAGGAATTTTTCAGTAGCTCGGGGTCTGGTTTGGGCCCGTTTGACGGCCAAACATAAGTTGTGAAATGTGGGTGTAGTAAAGGGAGATTACTAGGTACACGTCTACCTAAGCCTTTGGGAAAAGAGACGTGATGTTATGTACGTGTTTCTATCATGTGTACGCATTTAGGTGACAATAATTTGTTTTGAAACTTTAGCTGTTAGTACTTTTGAAGCAGTAGAAATATTGTGCAGAATTTTATTTTTTCAAGAATCGTTTCGAAGTAAGACAATACTGCGTTGTTAAATAAATAAAATGTAAGTAAAAGTTTCCAAGGAAAGTATTTAGTATCCAGTAGGTATACTGATAAAACTGTCTACAACTGAGAGAACTCAAGAAGTTGTTGAAGCGTAAAAATATAAGGAACAAATGAATGAGTACTTTACGCAGCGCGCTTGTATTTAGCAACGACACTCTTACTAAGGAAACAAGACACGCGAGTGTTTCGCTTGATGCAGCGCTTGTCGAGGATGTGATCGGGTTCATATAAAACAGAAATACGCTTTCCCATGAAACGTCTCCTTGTAAGCCGTATGTCGTACTGCCCCGTTGGGCTAGTGGTCGCAAGCGTAACTGCTGAGTTTGAGGTCCTGGGTTTAATTCCCGGATCGGGCAAAGTTGTATTGGATTTTAACATCAAAAATTTCTCAGTAGCGGCCACGGACTCTGAGATTTGTGCCCGGTTTATGACAATAGGCTCGCTCCTTCTATTACTAGGACTTAACATAACTAGCGAAATGTGTGTGTACTATTAGGTACACCACTGCCTAACCCTTCGCGGATTACAGGCGTGATGTTATGTTATGTCTTCTCTTAAGGTATACAACCGAAAAATAACCATATAATGTCGTAGGATAACATGAAACATATAGGTTTGAGGGTCATATTCAAAATAATTGTAAGTTACGGATAGGAAACAAATATGAATATTATTTGATTGTAACAGAAAAATAACAGAAAGAAATTATTAGGGCAAGTTTAAATAGCACACATTTGTAAAATAAATAACTAACATTGAGCTAATTAAAACACCTGGGATAGTAGAATACCATCATCACTATCACTACCTATACATACCTATTACAGTCCACCTACTTAAATTAGGTATAACGAGTGCGAAGCCGGGGCGGGTCGCTAGGTGGGTACATAATGAAACAACATTTTGGTGATCGTATTTTAGTAGGTATAATTGCTATAAATCAATGAACAATTCGTAAAGCAGTTTAAACTGCACACGGATATCTATATGAAACTGCATGATTTTAAAATTAGAGTTCTGTGTGGATGCTACTTTTTTGTTAGCTGACTACTAAGCACTTACAGTAGGTATTAACAATTGAGTTATTAATGAAAAAATAATTTAAAAAATACTCTCAAAAAATACAATTTTCATGCAAGAAAAGTTTAATTTCTTACAATGAAAAATTAATAACAAAACAAAAAAACAAATATTCAAAACTTTCAAATTAATAACAAATATCCTTAATTTGTCAATCAATTATCATTAATGCATATATAACACCATGCGAATAACGCCTAATCATTCATATCTGTTACGTAACAGAGATAAAAAAACGAAAAATAACGTATATGAATTAATTGCACGTGTCTAACCTACAAATCTATTTATTTCTACACTAATTTAAATGTTATACGAATATTTTATATTTAAAACAATTAGCACAATACAGACATTTCCTAGTATGAGTAATAAAACAGTAAACTTACTTACCGCTATTTTAAAAGTCTCACATTGAATATTTACTTTTAAAAGTCTAATTTTCTTCGACAACGAAATGACCTGAGAAACTATGTTGAACAAAATGGCCGATCATTTATTCTTACGTCGTGTAGTGACAGGTAGTGGACTAATGTTGCCAGTATATCAAATTTATTTATTACCATGGAAATAATATTAAAATAGCATAACAGAGAAGAATAACAGATATGTGTAAAATCAGGAGACTCATTAATAAATTAAATTTGAAGAACAATAAATAGTATTTTATATTTTGTTTAGTGAAGTGTAGAAAGTTTAAACATTATTCTCTGAATATAGTTTTTTTTTAACTTTTGTGTAATGGTTATTTGTTAAATTATTTTTTTTAGTTTACCGTCAAAGACGTGGACATTGAATACTTGTATGAAACGGAATCTACGCAATGTTTGGTTTCTTTTTTTTTAATGAATTGTTTAGCTGTATCAAATGTTTCGTTGTTTTTTATTAAGCTCAAATAAACATTTAATCTGTTTGTTTATGAAATTCTAGTCAGTTGTATCTCGTTATAAAAATAATTGGGTTGGACATTAAGACAGTAGTAAATATACAATTATTTTGAATATGACCCTTGAACTAAGCCGAAAATCTGCTAAGCTAAGCTGAAGGATTTTGTTCACATCCGACAAAAATGTATTACCAACTTAAAAAATGCAAATCTCCACAAAAAGACTCACCAGGAAAATTCGCCACCACACCCTTAACATAGTTGGCCCAGGCAGGTGGTCCTGGTTTCAAAGGAGCTGCTGTAGTCGGTGCTGGGAAGCTGGTCTTCACCTCCTCGCCGGTACCCAGGACAGACAGTAGGCGGCATTCTCCGGTGTTGTTCTGAGCACCCACTATGAGGGTCACGAACGGCAATGCCTGGTGGGGGTAAATAATGTTCTTTTAAATTCTTTTATCTAAGCCGCGGCGACGCCTATGTATCCCCAACGGGTAAGGCCAACGTATCTATAGTGCACCCACATTTTGCCAGTTATATGTTTAAGTTGCATGTGTGGAATGGTGGTGAGCCTATTGCCATCATCCGGGCACAGATCCAGTGTCCGCGCTGCTACCAATCAAAACGTAGTAACTTTAGTCTGGTACTAAAAAATAGTGCATAACGTAAAATCAGTTAAGATTTTGTTTGTCGTCTCGTTACTCAGAGTTATTTTAAAACATTATAATATCAGTAACTAAAATCAGCAAAGGAAATAAAGGTTAGTATAGGTAACTGTAAACAAGCAAAGGTACTTACCTAAAATTTCACTAAGAAGATTATGACAATATTTCAGTACACGAATTAGCAAAAGATTTTATAAAACATAAAACATCTGAGTCCACTTCAGTTGTCTCTTTAATTGGTGATTTATCATGATAACAGCAAAATACAGTTCAAATTATACGTATTTTAACGAAATTTCTTGATTTTATCCGTAAGTAGATAAGGTCGTTTACACAATTGGTAAGAAAAGTTTTCTTGACGAGAGTTAAGCGCTTTATAAGATTGCGTCCTACTCAACTTTACAACATTAAACTTTCGTTAGTTGTGCCACCCTTAGTCAAAGTTAGAATTCATTAAACATCATGTAAACAGAATTTCCTATTCTGAAACTTAAAGGGGTATACAGCAGGAAGAGATCTAGGTAATACTGTCAAAATATGACATTATATAACATCACGCCTGTAAATCCAGAAGGGTCAGGCAGACCGCAGATGTGTATATCTACAGAAGGATGTAACAAAAAATCTTAACTAAAATTTTCCACCACACCGAAATATGAAGTTTAATTTATTATAAAAAACACGACTCAATGTTAACCAGACGATTTTCAGAAAAAAAGTCAATTAATCTCTGATTAAAGAATGGTACAACCCACCTTTGACATTTAAGACATAAAGTAATTACAAAAGGCGTAGACAGCGGCGGTTTGATAAATCCGTGACTTTAGGAAGAAAAAAAATCGGATATTTTGTTTTATCTCTACATAATCTCCTTTTAGCTCTATAGACTTCGACCAATAATGTTCGAGCTTCTTCAATCCATCAAAATAAAGTTTTATTCAAACCCTGAAAAACAAGCGTCTCTTTCAACTATCACTTCCGCATTTATCCCGAATAGGAAAAAGTCACAGGGGAGCAAATCTGGTGAATCCGGAGGTGCGGCAATTGTTCGTATCATAGGTAAGCATTGCTCAGAACTTGTAACGCGATTTCGTTTTAGGTCGACTGTGAGTAGAGAGAACCGCGGCACCCATCTTGCAGAAAGCTTTTTCATGTCCAGAATATCGTGCAAAATATGAAAAACATGTTCAGTCGAGATGTGCATCGCATCAGCTATCTCGCGTATCTTCAGTTGATGGTCTGACAAAACAACATCATGGATTTAGTTGATGATAGCTTGGTGGTGGTACGACCACAACGAAACTCATTGAACCACTTATGTACCATTCCATGAGATGGAGCAGATTCCCCGTTATACTTTTTCAGTTTATCTTCCATCTGTTTAATTGTTTTACAACGTAAAAAGTAGTGTTTAATTGGCGGTCTCAATTAAATTCAATGAATTCTTCATTTTCCAAGAATGTTCCGACCGCAATTACCTTTTTGTCGATAAAACTTTTATTTGGTTTGTTAAAGAAATTAACAGTTAATTAGTTAAGAAAGTTTATATTCTTCGACTTTCTCGTGCCTTTGTCAGTTTTAAATATTTTGTTGTAACTGTCTTAGGTAAATAAAATATCAACCTAAAGGACATTGTAAAAAATGGCCTATGCATCAACACGTACGAAACCTTTACAATAATTACTACTTCTTTTTATAATTTACATTTAAATTATTACAATGGAATGGACACTTCATAATTTCGAAAACATTTTAAAAATTAATCTTATTCCCCGGTGCGGGTGCCATTATTTTTTTGAATTGACTAAGGTTTTTAGTTACAAACAGAATAAAACGATTGAAAGCGATGAATTAACAGATGACACTTTGACGTTTGATAGTAATGATAGAATGACAGTCTCGTAAGTTTCTAACTCGCAATTATTACGGTTCTATTGGCCTAATTATAACCTCAAATACCGAAACTGTTTTGGTTTTTTTTACAATTCTCAAAAGTGTCTGTGATTTTAATTTAGATTAAATCGTATTAATGCATTATTTAGAACAAAAAAAAGTAAATTCACGTCTCCGTTGGTTCTTAGGCGAACGATGTATGGACGCCGAACAATGTCTTTTATATTTCTATTATCCTATCAAACAAACCAGATCAGCGCCCTTTCTATCACAATCCGAAGGACATTGAAAGAAATCTCTATGTTTGAAAGATTTGTCTGTTTGACAAGTAAATCTCGCAATGAATATTTTAATTGTATTTGAAATCCATTCTAGTCCATTAACCCCTTAATGACCAACAAAAACCAAATCCAATGTAGGTATAAATCTTGTGAAATTTTACGAACTACTATAAACCTGAAACCCCTCCCGGGGTTTCCACACGTATCAAACTTCAGTTTCCCGATAGCGTCGCTTTCTGAATAAATCCGAAGCACCGATAGTGACCACACATGCGTGACATAGCTGTCACGAGAAACGCGATAGTGACAAAACCGCAACAATGTCGTCAGGGATATACGACTATGTCTTAAGGGTTATTGCACTACATATTATTTTTACCATCTATTGTACCACATTTCCCACAAATAAATGATTTTGACTTTGACTTTTACTTTGACCTCGTACAAGAAGGAAAACTCTTACCAGAACATCAAAGCCTTGTCTTAATTTTCAAAGACGATTCTTGTTTTAAAGGAGCTCGTGGCTAAATAATAACAGCCGCTCAGGTCGATCTTTAGGTTAAGCCGCGCTTGCCTAGGTTGGTCCGTGGATACCGAGTTTCCTCCGTGCCTCGGAAACCACGTTTGTCCCGGCTGTCATTTCAGGTAGTCAGTGGCCCGAAAGTCTGACAGGCCACGAAGGGCGTGGTTACGAAGGGCTATCGTATGGAGGACAGATAGGCAGTCGCTCTATGTAACATACTGGTATTCAGCTGCATCCAGTTAGACTGAAAGCCGACCCAAACATAGTTGGGAAAAGGCTAGGCAGATGATTTTTATTTTGAAGGAGAGTACAGGCAACTTACACGTGCATTGACAGAGCGATTGTGTCGTTACATCGCGGTCGGATCTAGATGCGTAAACGTAGGTGCAGTAATATCCAGGTCTAGCTACTTGAATGAGAGGCTTTTAGAGATTAGACATTCAAATTGAATAATTAATCGTAGAAAAACTACATTTTTACATACAGACCCAGCTGATTCTCTTCTTTCGTATCAATTCAAAACATAATATCTAAAATTAAATTTGATTAACTAACAAAACTGTGCTTGACCTAAATAATATACTACTATATACCACATAGTTACTAGATTTTAGGTACTGGCAAACAATGTTTCGTGTTCGTGAAAAATTTAAAATATTACTGGTGAGGCGGATTATCATGCTCATTACCTACTAAACAAATATAGTTAAGTGAGCTTATAAAATGTCAAAATGCTCATACAGCCTTTAGCCCGAATAATTTCACAATAGACAGTGTTTTAATAAGAATTACACGATTTGAATTGACACGGTAACCTGATCCCATTATTTTGAGCCCTGGATGGTCTAATTTTAGTTTTAAACAAGCCTTCATTTTATGAAGCTTGATGAATTGTAAAGATATTTTCACAAAATTCCACACCAAACTATTCATTTAATTTTCAGTACTGTTTTTTTTTTAAATCTTTTACAATAAAGCGAATTCAGTTATTCGAACATTACATATGATCGGTTCGTTTATAATTAAACAAGGTCAATATCTTAATGAATTCCGCCTATCAGTCTCTTGCTGGCACCTGTGTTCAGGCCTCTTCTGCCTCTCCAAAAAATGTTTTGATGATTGGATTATTTGTTGGCGTAAGTGTATCGTTTCTGAAGAAGCATACTTTGAAGGCGATAAAATAACTTTGGATGAATAAGTAAAATTTGTGTATTATTGATCGTTTCCCGGAACTTTCTTGACAGAGTAGTAGTCACTAGTACAAACCAAGGATTTCCTTTCGGTAGGAATTACGAACTTCCATCTTCTACTAAACCCCTGAAAGGGATACATTTGCAAAAATGCATTCTTATTTTCATTGAGAAACTCTTGTGCGAAACACGCTACTAGATCCAGCAGTCAAGACTGTGCGCTGTCAGTGTGCGATGAATGATTTTTTGTATATTAGGGAGATCCTCACATCATCATCATCATCATCATTACAGCCGAAAAACGTCCACTACAGGACATAGGCCTCCCCCAAGTGTCGCCAATTGACCGGTCCCACATATTGACATAGAATCGGATTGAGCCGATCACGTATGATCACCACATAATTTTGTCGCATTTAGTTCGGGGCGTTGAGATGCGTTATCCGACCCGAAACGAGGAGAACGGCGTCTTTTTCGCGTTTATTACTTGGACATCGTCTCGGACACGTCTACTTCGCCGATTCCGCGTCGATAAGTATAGTCACACGCGCTAAACAGTATTCTTTTAAGTAAAAAGTTTCTTACCACAGGTAAAACATAGCCCTCACAATAATCAATGTGTTCTCCAATAAGGTTGACGCGTCCAGGCGCACACGCAGCGACTGAGGGTTGACGACCGAACGCTTCCACAAATTTGTCGCGAGCCTGCTTCAGAAGCACTGCTTCACCTTTGGCTATCGCTTCATTTGACATCTGCAAGTAACGAATATTAAATGACAAGTTTAACACACATAACATCACGCATAATTTCCTCTCATTTAAGCAAAGGTATACCGACAGTGCACCCACATTTCGTCATTTGTTTAATCTCCATGTGCCGTGCCTAACAGTAGCAGGTAAGCTAGGCTCAAAAATCTTTCAAATATGTAGTAGGTTTTAAGGGCAAGCCAAGCTTTAAGGTTTGTACGAAAGTACCGCCACTGATAGCGAGCCTATTGCCACCGCCCATTGGCTGCTACCGAGAAATTCCTGACAGAAAAACTCATCAACATTTTGCATAAAACTCATCAACATATTGACGACTACCTCATGGAAGTCGTCAACCAAGAAAACTCTTACCCTTGTGCCTGTAGGTACGCCTTTCTAACGTAAACACTGCAATGTGCTTGACAACAAAACAATTTCTCATCGAGCCCCAAGACCATTAATAAAAAGCTGTCGTAAAAGGTTTACATATCGCAAAGGGATAGGCTACCTCTTTTATAACATAGCTACAATTCTTCATGAATCAGCAGGTTATAAAACTCCTGCTTAATCTCCAAATTCATAATTCGGGATTACTATTACATTAGGAAAGTACAAGTGTTCTTCTTCCCACAGAACAGTAGTCATAATTATAGCATTGAGCTTAATTTGCTTAGCTATCACTTACACAGGTCGAGTTAAAACTTACACCAGTAACTTTTATGTAGGACTACTCTATTTTGGACTGCCTCGCTGGTCTAGCGGTCGCAAGTTTGACTGCTCATCACGAGGTCTTGGATTCGATTCCCAAGTCAGGCAAAGTGTTATTGAGTTTTTCGATTACAAATTTCTCAGTAGCAGCCACGGAGTGTATTTGTGCTCGGTTGATGGTACTAGGTTTGCCCCCTATTACTTGCGACTTAAACATAACTGGCAGAATATGGGTTTAATATTAGGTATACCTCTGCCTAACCCTTCGGGGATTACAAGCATGAAATTGCGTTATGTAACCTCATTTTTTGCGCCACTGACATGGGTCAGGTAATACATGGCTGGCTTAACTGACTTGCGCTGTAGGACATCTTAGGTACATAGAAAATCTAAACGGCTGAACCTGCTCCAAGAAGCATGGTTTGATATCGCTAAGACGTGGTAAGTAAGCGGGAGGATCAAGGATCGATACTCGGTCCCTCCAAATACTTATGAGAAGATGCATTTTCCCTTCTGATATTCGTCATCATGCTCCTACCCTTATTCCATTTTTTCTTGAATCGGCGCAGCATGTCTTCTTCTTCCATACTTCTCTATTACTCGTCATCTCTTCAGACACCTCTTTTCTAGCATCTTTCACAAAATCCATCCATCGTCCATGTTTTCCTTACTGATATTATTAAAGCCTAAATAAACAAACAACTCATATTATCACATCACACACACTTACTACACACCCACTCACACACACACACACACAACACTACACTCACTCATATCGCATTAGGTCTAGCCTGTGAGGATATTTGTATGTTTAGAGTAAATAAATAAATAACTCAACCTTGCACATGCTGGTGTCAGTCAGTGCCAGTGCAACAATCTACTTCAATGTCATTAATTAAAAGAAGTGCGATCAATTAAAAAGATTACGTTGCGATGTCCACTGCCCTTGTTCTGAGTAAACTGGTTACTAAACTAAATATTATAAAAAAAGGACCCATCATCATTCTACCCTTATCCTAGACTTTGAGAGTGAGGGAGGGAAGGGAGAGTGCATTTGTGCGCACGCACTTCATCATCATTTGCCTACCCTTTTCCCAACTATGTTAGGGTCGGCTTTCAGTCTAACCGGATGCAGCTGAGTACCAGTATTTTACATGGAACGACTGCCTATCTGACCTCCACCACCCAGTTAGTACTGGGTAATACGATACCCCTTGGAAAGACTGGTTGTCAGACTTTCGGATCACTGACTACCTGTAACGACTGTCAAAAATCTACTAATGATAGTCGGGACCAACGGCTTAACGTGCTTTCCGTGTCACGGAGGAAACTTATCGACGGACCAACTTAAGTAAGCACGGCTTAACCTAAAGATCGACCCGAGCGGCTGTTATTATTTAGCCACGAGCTGCCGCCATTATTGAAAACGTTTGAGAACTAGACAATGGTTTTATTAATCTATGTTTTTAGAGAATGTTCTTCTGTTTTGAAGTTTCTTTAACAATCTAACGTCATCAGACTGTAATAGGTACCACTGCTTCTGGTACCGCAATAGTACCAAATAGGTACTAAAACTTGGTATTGCTCAAACTTCCAAAATCTCTCTTGGTCCAGTCATCCTGACGCAGACGAACAAATGTCCCCCTAATTGCTCACGATTTTCAGGTTAGTACTTTCATTCTGGTACAGCATATTCAACCTTCCTAAAACGGGGCTAAGTCTTCTTTATGAGATATGGGGCGGCATTGGTTATTCTTCCTATACTAGAGCTTAGTTCATGCTGCTATAAGCGAAACGGAAGACCCCACTTCAAACAGCGTAAGTATGTTTTTATCAAATTCGATGAGCTATTAATTAGCTATTAAAAAGCTTATTATTAATACTCCGGTCGTACATCAAAGAAACTCTTACATATAATCACTGATAAAAATATCAACGTCTCATACAATAACATAATTATAGATACAGGAACTTTAGATAACCTTGTTAGTTATCGCGCTTGACCATAAACTGAGTTACAACTTGGCTGTAAAGTTAAATTGGATGTTATCGAATCGAACCAATAGATGATAATATTATCAAATAAGTAATATAGTGAGCTGAAGAAGCTAAGATTGAATGACTGCTGAGTAAGTAACTTGTTAATTTGGTAGCTACTAGCGACATCTATGACTCAAAATAAGAAATAAAAATCCTGCCTCGCGCAATTAAAGCGTAATTAAATTAATTTAAATTATTTTAATTTTATTTTTAATTAATGCTATTATTTATAATGTTATTATTTATAATGTAATTGTATTTCATTTTCTTTATTTTCATTTTCTTTATTTAGTATTTATTTTGAAATTAGGTCCGGAAATTATTTGAAATTTTTGTCTTTGTCTTTAGGAAATATATCTTTTGTATGGGCTTGTGCCTGAAATAAATGCATTTTATGTTTATTTTTTATTTATTTATTTTAAAGTTATCCGCAAGATATAGCATACAGGTTGGTCCAAATAGACGTAAATAAATTGCTCTCGCCCAGTGGTATCCGAAAATATCCCATGTATTTTCCGCGATTCTTGATAGTTTTCAAGTTATAGTTTCTTGAAAATTAAATGGCAACCGCTTAAAACAAATTCTATCGTTATTTTTACACGACTTTTTCCTATTCTTAAGCGGTAACTAGAGCATTTTCTAATCTCATTAGCATCAAGAGTAATATACACCGTATCGCAGAACACACAAGGGGCATTTCCAGATATCCCTGGATATGAGGAATATATTTCTTTTTATTACGTCACAATTTGTACCACCTTGTATATACTAAGACCCAACAACAATAGCCGGGCAGTAGCTCACCACACATAGCACCCTTTTGATTGGAAGATCTTCCCTTTTAAACGAAGCATGAAGAGATTAACATCCTATTCCTTATACCTCTAAAAGATGAAAGAAAGAGCAGTACTGGACTACTGGGGACTACTGGGGAATTGTAAGTCGAGGGTTAGAACCCAGACAGGCGCGGTATTGTATTACCTAATTATTTCGCCGCTGCTCTCAAAACGGTGAAGTAAAACATCGTGAGGGAACCGGCATGTACTAGAACCAGAAGTTGAAAGACAGAACTATGACATTCCTAACCTGTGGTGGATTACGACTCCATCCCGCTCACAGAGAGGGCTGTGTCCCAGCCGTGGGTATATTAATGGGATGATTATAACATAACATCACGCCTGTAATCCCCGAAGGGTAAGTCAGAGGTGTACCTAATAGTACACCCACATTTCGCCAGTTATGTTTAAGTAACAGGGGGCGAGTCTCTTGCCACCAACCGGGCACAATTCCTAACTTTGTGACTGCTACTGAGAAATTCCTGAGGAAAAAACCCAATAACACTTTACCCGACCTGGGAATTGAACCCAGTGCCTCATGCTCAGCAGTCGGGCCTGCGATAACTAGACCAACGAGGCAGTCAGAGATTATACTGTGCCAAAAATTTGCCAGTCAGCTGGATTGGTAACTCGACCGACCGTTCAGGTGTGTCTCGAAGGCTTTATCTACCCGTGCCAAACCCTTTTCGAAGAGCTTACACACAGTAACAGGTAAACACAATTGTTCAAGGTTACTTAGAACCTAATGTGATAACCCACTGGATCGAGTTAACTGTTTACTTCACATGACCTTTGGGACTTGCTCAATGTCAGACGGGTACTGTATTGTATTGTATAACGGGCTGGTGTCCGCAACTCTACGTCCAATGCGCGTATTTTGCGTGCGGGTGGGAAATCTATTCGATCCACCCTAGCTCCCCGAGAAAAGCCAGCAGCGCCTTGATGTCACTGACAATCTCGTGGAGAGTACCTGGGTTACCGAAGTACTTTGCCCTGTATGATGCAACCTCTAGGCAGTGCAGAAGCAAGTGGGCTGCTGTCTCATCTTCCTCCATGCAGGCTCGGTACAGGGGGCTGTCTTTGACTCCTATAGCAAAGAGGTGACGGGTACTGTATCTGAGAAGAGAATAATGTCTGCACATACACATGTTAAAATATCTTATTCTTGTTTGTGATTTTTGATGACTTGTGGGTGTATATACACCTCCGCCTAATCCGTACCGTTTATTGCTGTTTTATTCCGAACTTCTTCTTTTTAATTTCTTATTCATGTAATCAAATATTTATGTTGTCTTGGCTTCCGTACGTTCCGTCTACGTTTTTTCGCGGGTGACCCCTGAAAACAAGCGGGGTTGTGGGCCCCTCATAGCACAGCATCATGTTGAGTGGTTGTCGCAGTCACGATGTGCAAGTTGTCAACTTTTTTCGTTTCGTCCTGTTGTATGTTCTATGTTCTATGTTAGGGATTTTGGTTTCCGCACTTAGTCCTTAAAGTGGACCATTGTGCGTGAGCCTTGGTGGCCGTTACTCCAACCAGCCCACCTCCCTCCAGAAGCAGATCAGACTTCCCGGTCTTCTCAGGGCATCCGCAAGAGATCCTGGCGTTCCAAGGGTCGCCTCGCGTATCTGGGTGACGCCAGTACACTCAAGGAGTGCGTGCGCTATCGTTTCCTCCGCCTCCATGCACGCCCTGCACAGGGGACTGTCAGTGATACCTAGGGTGTGGAAGTGTTTGTTCAGTGAACAGTGTCCAGTGATGGTCCCCGCCACCAGTCGCAGGCTATCTCTATCCAGGCGCAGAAGGCGCTTGGTCAGTTTTTTGTCCAGGGATGGCATAGCCTCCCTGGATTGCCTGCACCCTGGTGTCGAGGTCCACCACTTCTCCGCTTGTGTTTGAGTGTGATCCTTTAGCCAACTTCTGAGCTGCTTGAAGGGTATGGGGACAATGGGTTCGGGTCCGAAAGCTTTTGTGCTGGATCCTCTTCTGGCGAGTTCGTCAGCTGCATCGTTTCCAAGCGATCCACTGTGTCCTTTGATCCATTGTAATGTCACCGTGTTGCGGTTTAGTACCGTAACTCGTTCTAGGGTATTATGGCATTCTAATATTAGTCTCGACGTGATCTGATTTCTCTTTAAGGATTGGAGGACTGAGGCACTGTCGGAAAGTATACGGATGTGAGTATCCGTAACTTCCCTGGCCTCTATGGCGTGTGCCGCTTGGATAATGCCTACGCACTCTGCTTGATATACAGAGTTGAGCATTCCCAGGGGTCTGGATATTTTGATGTTTAGATCGTCGGAGAAAACTCCGACACCTGTTCCATCGTCGGTTTTCGATCCATCAGTGTAGATCCTTAGCTCTTTTGGGCCTGAGTAGTCACACATCTCCGCTGTGAGCTCTATGTTGTAGTGCTTTTGGAAGCAGTGGGTCTTCAGGGTTCTGTCGCAGGGTGATGCCATCATGGGCTGTTGTTTGATTGCGTCGTCTTTTATGCGCGTATGTTTGATTCTGGAGTCCTTACTTAGGGTGCCGGATACTTCGAGCCTGAAGGTCGCTAGGGCCGCCTCCTCTCTTACGACGAGGTGTAGAGGTGGTAACCCCAGCATTACCTGTAACGCGGCAGTGGGTGATGTTCTCATGCTGCCGGTGATTGCTACACAGGCAAATCTTTGTATTTATAAACATTTGTTATGCGTTGTGTACCTTTCAAAAAAGGAATAAACATTATTGTTTATTCATTTTTTTTGTCATTTTGTATGATGCACGTCATGCACGTCATATCCCTGCGACACAATATTTTTTTTTTCTTTCTAATCCTTCGTGAATGACGTGACGTGATGTCACAGATCTATCCAGACGTGATGTCACAGATCTATCCAGACGTGATGTCACAGATCTATCCAGACGTGATGTTACAGATCTATCCAGACGTCATGTCACAGATCTATCCAAACGTGATGTTACAGATCTATCCAGACGTGATGTTACAGATCTATCCAGACGTGATGTCACAGATCTATCCAGACGTGATGTTACAGATCTATCCAGACGTGATGTTACAGATCTATCCAGACGTGATGTTACAGATCTATCCAGACGTGATGTTACAGATCTATCCAGACGTGATGTCACAGATCTATCCAAACGTGATGTTACAGATCTATCCAGACGTGATGTTACAGATCTATCCAGACGTGATGTTACAGATCTATCCAGACGTGATGTTACAGATCTATCCAGACGTCATGTCACAGATCTATCCAAACGTGATGTTACAGATCTATCCAGACGTGATGTTACAGATCTATCCAGACGTGATGTCACAGATCTATCCAGACGTGATGTTACAGATCTATCCAGACGTGATGTCACAGATCTATCCAGACGTGATGTCACAGATCTATCCAGACGTGATGTTACAGATCTATCCAGACGTGATGTCACAGATCTATCCAGACGTGAAGTTACAGATCTATCCAGACGTGATGTTACAGATCTATCCAGACGTGATGTTACAGATCTATCCAGACGTGATGTCACAGATCTATCCAGACGTGATGTTACAGATCTATCCAGACGTTTTGTTACAGATCTATCCAGACGTGATGTCACAGATCTATCCAGACGTGATGTTACAGATCTATCCAGACGTGATGTCACAGATCTATCCAGACGTCATGTCACAGATCTATCCAAACGTGATGTTACAGATCTATCCAGACGTGATGTTACAGATC
Source organism: Eurois occulta (assembly GCA_950022335.1). Classification (NCBI taxonomy): domain Eukaryota; kingdom Metazoa; phylum Arthropoda; class Insecta; order Lepidoptera; family Noctuidae; genus Eurois; species Eurois occulta. Next base: position 18,116,924 of record OX465485.1, on the reverse strand, counting down.
TATCCAGACGTGATGTCACAGATCTATCCAGACGTGATGTTACAGATCTATCCAGACGTGATGTTACAGATCTATCCAGACGTGATGTCACAGATCTATCCAGACGTGATGTTACAGATCTATCCAGACGTGATGTTACAGATCTATCCAGACGTGATGTTACAGATCTATCCAGACGTCATGTCACAGATCTATCCAAACGTGATGTTACAGATCTATCCAGACGTGATGTTACAGATCTATCCAGACGTGATGTCACAGATCTATCCAGACGTGATGTTACAGATCTATCCAGACGTGATGTCACAGATCTATCCAGACGTGATGTTACAGATCTATCCAGACGTGATGTCACAGATCTATCCAGACGTGATGTTACAGATCTATCCAGACGTGATGTTACAGATCTATCCAGACGTGATGTCACAGATCTATCCAGACGTGATGTTACAGATCTATCCAGACGTGATGTTACAGATCTATCCAGACGTGATGTCACAGATCTATCCAGACGTGATGTTACAGATCTATCCAGACGTGATGTCACAGATCTATCCAGACGTGATGTCACAGATCTATCCAGACGTGATGTCACAGATCTATCCAGACGTGATGTTACAGATCTATCCAGACGTGATGTTACAGATCTATCCAGACGTGATGTTACAGATCTATCCAGACGTGATGTTACAGATCTATCCAGACGTGATGTCACAGATCTATCCAGACGTGGTGTTACGGATCTATGGTTGGTTTGATTTTGGTTTTGATTTTAAAACAATGTATTGTTTTATGTTTTGGTTCTGTGATGTTTGTCTTTTAATATCGGAAATAAAAGGGTGTTATTTTTATAACTCTCGATGTTTGTAATAACATTTTTCAAGCAACATATACTGCCTCGTTGGTCAAGTATTTGCAAGCGGAACTGCTGAGCACTGGTCCTGAGTTCGATTCTCAGATCAAGCATTGTTATTGAATTTTTTCATTAAGAATTTCTCAGTAGCACACAGAGCCTGGATGTGTGCCTGTCTTTATGAGGCAATAGGCTCGCCCCTATTACAAGGGACTGAAACATAACTGACGAAATGTGATTGTACTATATTAGGTAAGTACACCTCTGCCTTACCCTTCGGGGCTTACTGCCGTGTAGTTATGTCATAATTATACTATTTCGCCATGACTCATGACTACATGACACTCCTTTTCAGATTGATTAATTATGTATTTATCAGAAGATGCTTTTATCTGTTTTCAGTATTAATTTATTACTCTGGGATTAAACTCTTACTTCAAAAGATTACAAAACTGCGGACACTACAGTACAGTACAGTTCCTTTATAAAAAGTATTTTATGAAGGTACATGAATAAAAATAAAGTAGGAGAGTAAGGAATCAAAATCGTTCCTCGTTTCAGCACGTTAAGCTTTTGGTCCTGACTACGCCGATCTTTGGAAGTCATTAAGGGTCTAATGTCAGGCAACTGGTCTTTCCAAGAGGTTCCACGTTACTCAAAAATGAGGTCATAGAGTTCAGATAGGTAGTCGTTCCATAAAATACTGGTTTTCAGATGTATCCTGTCAGTCTGGAAGCCGAGCCCAAATTTGAGAAATAATTGCTTAATAATAATGAATAATTAGCTTGCATTACAGTTCAAATGCGGATCGTATTCAAGGGTAAGTACTTTGCGTATAATCCAACATTCGTAACCTACGCATGAACAGAACTTGTCAACTGAACAAGTACGAAAGTTGCCGACATGCCCATGGCTTTGGTGTGAAGGTTACATAAAACCTTCATGGTTTTACACGGTTTAATTAAGAAACCGCAATTAGGAAGTTGAGCGTGTAACGTAGGCATTGAACATGACACACGGTTGCAGGTACAAGCACTTAAGTGTACCCACTTCCTTTGCAGTGGTACTCGAAAACTATCAGACCACTCCAAACGATGAATGGGTTTTGATAGCCTTATGAAGTCTGCGGGGAAAATTGTGTAACACACTCACAGTCCCAATAGAGTTAATTTTGTCAATTCAACAATAACTACTTATTACCAAAATCGAACTTGTGGCTAAACAAGAACAGCCGATCGGCTCGATCTTTAGGTTAAGCCGTGCATGGCGGGACGTGAGAGGGAGAGAACCTCACGTCGCAGCCGCCGCGAGAGACGCCCCGGGCATCCTGGGCCACGTGGTGGCCCTCGGCCACCGTAGGCGCAGGCCTATGGACGGTGAGTAATGGGCCAGCGCGCCGTCCGTCCGTCTTATTAAGACAGGCCGTGGCGACGGCGCGTTCGTGTTCCACACGCGCCTCAAAGAGATGTCAGCAAACAGGAGGGGCCCGCAAGGGCCGATGCCTGCCAGGGCTGCGGGACTGTTCGAAAGAGATACCGCGGCCCTGGAACACAAAGGGCAAAGAAGGAACATGGATGGGTTTTAGTCAGTAAAAGTCTGACACTCCCTGCCGCTCCGCCCAGACCGGGAAGGGTCATTTGATGATTTCCCAACCCAAAAAATAGGTTAAGCCGTGCTTACCTAGGTTGGTCCGTGGATGGGACCTATTACAATCCGAGTTTCCTCCGTGCCTCGGAAAGTTAAGCAATTGGTCCTGGCTATTTGTAAATCTTTGACAGTCGTTACAGGACGATCTTTGACAGTCGTTACGAAACTCTTACTAAGGGGTATCGTATTACTTAGCACTAACTGGGTTGTGGAGGTCAGATAGGCAGTCGCTCCATGTAAAATACTGGCATTCAGCTGCATCCGGTTAGACCGGAAGTTGACGCAATAATTGGGAAAAGGGTAGGCAGATGATGATGAAGTGCGTAGCAGATGATGATACTTATTATCAAAAAAAAGTCGTTTCCCAGCAATATTTTTTGCGAAGAGTTACTTAGTTTGATGTACAGAATGCTTGTTTGACGGCTTCGTGAAGGGTCCGTTTACACCTCTTATAGCGTGCAGATCAACGGTCAAGTCTGGTGTTCACTGTTATGATTGGTTGGACGAAATGACAACAAGCCAACAACCAATCAGCTGATTAATTTGAATAGGCTTTCAGGAGCCGGTGGTTACACAGTTTATTTAGACTGGTCTCGCTGAGTCATTCAACAACACGCACTGGGCTCGCGTGGCACTCTCGTTGAGAGGAGGGTTGTGTCGCCAGAAATGGCACAATTATGCTTATGCTCCATAGTCCATGTTGACTGAGTTGGATGGTAATTGGTTGAGCCTGTTTGATACTCATACTGTAGATACGTTGAAGTAGATGATACAGTACAAAGTAATGTTTGTTAACAATGAAGTATTTTTCTTATCAGCATGTTTCATTCACAATCATGCAGTCTGAAGTAGGTAGGAATCACTTTCACCTTTATCTAGGTACTAAAATCATTTGGGGTCACGGGCGTTCAGAGTGGCGTCTCTCACCGAGTGACCTCAGAGATGCCCGGCAGCACAGTGGTCACGTGCTGCCGTGCAAACTTGCACAGCGAGGCTCAGGGGCGACATCTGTATAGTCGCCCCAGGGATGTCCCTAAACAGGCGTTGCACAGAGGGGGCTCTGGACAGGTCTTTGAAGAGGAAACGGTGCCTTCTCTCATGTGCGGATGGTGACCACCGGGGTGGTTTTAGTGCAGTAAAAATCCCACACTCCCCGGTCTTTTCCCCAAAGACCGGTCGCCTTTTGAAGGTTTCCCCCCGAAAACAAAAAAAAAAGGTACTAAAATCAACATTACACATTATACATAAATGTTACAAAATCATCACTCATCGTGTAATTATTACAAGATACCTCTGCTTATCCGTATACGCTGTAAGAAGTTAATCTCGCATATAATTACTTATCTCTGCGAAATTAAAACTGAACACACAGATTAAAGGTTAACTAAACGTTGATAAGAGTGAGTGAACGGAACGAGAAGGGTGAATGTGACTGAGAAACACACTCACATAGTAACGTATATCTACAGTACCTTACCAGTACCACAGTCATTTTTACCCAGCAACACAACAGCAGGGAGAATTATGATCACCATAATTTTGACGGGAAAAAATGTAACTTTTAGAGATGTGAATATATTATGCAAAATACTTATGTGGAATTGGGCAAGACATAATATGCTGCGAGATAAAAATGAGAAATGGACTAGAATAATATCAGAATGGTAGGTACCAAAAATGAAATGTCGTAGGGATTCAGAAGATTGTAAAAATATCCTTGCATTGATTCCATCTCCTAGAATTCTATAATTGCATAACACACAAATGTGTGAGTACTATGTACTGTAAAGCTACCAGCTGCTGTATTTACATTTTGTTATCTGTCATTGACTTGAATGTGTCCTGGAGGCTGAGAGAATGGCAGGCTCACTCAAATGTCTCGCTGATGGTGACGGGTGTGTCGGGTCATTTAGTTCCCTTCAATATGGTTGAGTTTAATGGCGCTGATCCATGCGTCATGTTCGTGAACGGGCGCTGTCAGTTGGCACTGGTCATCTTTTAGCTGCCACGGTTTATTTTAATTACTTTATTTTTAAATTGTTGGTTTAATCTTTTACTCTGGACGCTCTTAATGTGCACGTCTTTCTACATCGTTCTCACATATATGTATAATGGAGAAATGATGTAACCAAGATTTTGTAACAATATTTTGATTTAAAAGAGTACCATCCATGGAGTTTCTTGCCCATTCTTCTCCATAGAAATCTACGCTTTGGAATGTGCAACTACAGTACTTTCTCAAGTTATTATGCCTTGTGACTGTGACTATAGCTTAACTTCGCTTTTTTTTACTTTCAAAATTGCCTGTAATGGTCTAATTGAAATAAATGCTTTGAGTTTGATGGTAAAAAAAATGTCGACAAGTGAAACGCTGACAAGATGATCTCAAAACAGTTGCCTCCAGAATGGATCAGAATTGCAAGAGACTGAGACAGCTGGAAGCAGTTATAAGGGGAAAACCGATCATCAGTAACAAATGTATTACGCTTTAATAATTATAAACAGCAGTAAAGGTTTTAGCTTTCTCGTTAATTGGCGGATGACGCACAATATTGAGAAAATGGAAGGGATGGGGCCTTTGCCCAAGAGTGGAATAGTAGTTCAGACTAAACAAAAAGATTTGACTAAACAAATATTGTAAAATCTAATCATTTTAAAAGAGTAACCATGGAGCTTCTTGCCGATTCTACTCCATAGGAATCGACCAACCCGAACCGTGCACCTTTTTGTCGACGTTTCATAAGTGCCCATGTAGGCCTATGTGAAATAAAAATATTTTGATTTTTTGATTTTGATTGATTTATTTTATTTATTTATTTTTATTGAATTTTGACGGACTTGTCAGTCACAGCAACCGACCAGCAACCATATGGCAACAAAAGTAAAGAACACTGTTATCTTAACAGTGAAGTGAAATCAGAGGTAAATTAACTGTGACAGGACTGTGCCTACAACGTTTTTTTTTAAATTATTTTTGAATTCGGGGAATTATTCGATCACTTTCGAACATGGACAAAAAGTATCAGTAATATCCTACCTAATACCAACAATGGTCGTACCTATTGACTCTAAAAACATTTGTTATCAGTACCAATAAAAAATACAGCTGGGTTAAGTTAGTAAGTAAAATTGCGATAAACAAATGAGTATCAGTTATCGGAAACATGGTGGGGAACAATGAGTTTAAAACAATAATTTTCCCGTTTATTTATGCAGCGATGGATTCATTAAACATCTTTCATAATGTATTTTTTTTCTTACCCTCAATAACCCTGACTTTCATTCAGAAAAACACACGTAAAAATTACTACAAATACACCAGTAAATTCCTCCTTTCTGTCACTTTACCCACTCCTCAGCCTTTAAAACTCACTGAAAACCTTTAACACCTCATTTCAAAACCGTCTTAAGAGTCACAATAAACTTTATAACATTATGAACACTATAAACACGGATTACCTTTTGTTTTTAATATTAGTCGTACACAACCGATCGAACGAGCACAGCGCGTGGTACTCAACTACGATAGCAAGCGTTTAATAAAAACGTTTATTAATTCTTAAGCTGAGTACTCAATAGAGGACAAATTGTATCACAATTGACGCGTCATATATTATTGTCGTACTGTGTATTTACTGGCTTGTGAGTCTATTGGTGTTAGGTATGCTACGATCGCAATTCAGTTTCCTGACATGTAAACAGATTTTGGGAAAAATACTCCACATATACCGACGAATTTGTAGTGCAAACTAACCATAAGTTCAAAAATCGCTGTTTCAATCATTTTAGGCATTTTAATTGTTAACACACTAGGCCTGTAAGCAGCTCGTCAGCAACACCTTCAAAGCCTTACGAGACGGGGATGACATCCAGCAATGTAAAAAAAATAGGAAATGTCAACTTAATTTTTCATCACAATAAGGTTGATAGTTATTTAAGTGGATATAACATCAATTGGAAACAAGGATTTGAATATAGAATAGCTGAAGTATTGTAGTAAGTCTTACAGGATTGTAAAGTGTTTTATGACATCAGTTGAAGGCATGGTTGTGAGGTTAAAAGGTAATGTTAATGCCCCAAACCACTTGTTTTTAACATAACATAACATTACGTCTTGTAATCCCCGAAGGTTTAGGCAGAGGTGTACTTAACAAGTACTCCCATATTTCGCCAGTTATGTTTAAGTCCGATGTAATAAGGGGCGAGCCTATTGCCATCAATCGTGCACTAATCCAGACTCCGTGACAGCTACTGAGATATTGCTGATGGAAAAACCCAATAACACAGCCCGACCCGGGAATCGAACCCAGGACCCAATGCTCAGCAGTCGCGCGAGGTAGTCCACTTGTATTTATGTTAGTATACAGAGAAGTTAAACCCGAACTTTACTTTGTGCACGTTATTTCATTAGCGCTGCTCTCAAATCGGTGAAAGAAAACATCATCCTGAGAAATTAATCGAAAACATGTGGCATCTACCAACCCGCACTGCGCCCGCGTGCTCGATATGCCTATACCCTCTCATAGAGAGGAGGCCTGTGGAACATTATGGGAAACAATTTGCATGCATGATATACAAAGAGGTTTGCTCCAAAAATCAACAACTAATCAGCCTTTCGCAGTCCATTGGTGAATATACATAGGCCTCTCCGAAGCCGATGGTTTCTTCCTCAAATAAAAATTTCCCTGAAAGATCCTTCGGAACTGTAGGGGTCCGTTTGTCGAGTATGGATATGAGACAATTGCTGAGCTGCAACAAAACCAGTCAATCAGAACCCGGAATTCATTCACAGATTCCGTGCATACTTTGAAAATGTCTTCCTAATTCCTCTAGTACACACTGGTAGCATATTTGTTCACCGCCAAAAATAAAAGCAGGCTCTCAAATAAACCGCTATAAATTCCAATGCCAAGTATTTCATGATTTCATTCATAACTTCTCAATGAGAAACGACCAACCTATAGCTAAGGACGTCCCCGCCGGCACTTTAAGGCGCGAATTATACAGAAGAGACGTGGCGAGGACGCGGAATAATCAGAGAAACTTAAAATTAACCTTATAGTTATGTCGCATAGCGTCGTTTTTGTCGATAAGATATTTGCGTCCAAGCTTCCAGGCGACGCGGACGCGACGTCTCCGCCACCGGTGACTCGCCCGACAAAAACGGCGCTATGCGACATAACTATTAGGTTCATTTTACGTTTCTTTGATTATCCACGTCCTCGCCACGTCTCTTCTGTATAATTCGCGCCTAACAGATATCGACAGCACTTAGGTAGTCTGTCGTATCCCTGTCGTATTAGTTGGTCGAACTTTAGAATAAAAATTTACCATGCGTCTATGTATGTAACTTGAACCCCTTATCTAAAACAGTTACCTGCCAAAAAAAGACATCAAAGTCTTTTGATTCAGCCGTGAAAATCTAGCCAATACACTGAAGTCGACCATCCGCTGCTATGCAAAATGTGTATGGAGAGATTTGCCACCGTTCATTTGTTTCGTTCGTAGCGTGATGGTTGACAACCCGGGAGAATCGAAGAGATAAACGCGTTGTACTAACCTCAGTAAAATGGACAAGGCCAGGAAGATTATGATGATTTCTGCTGTGGGCGATGCCTTACAATGTCACTTAAAAATAAAGAGATAGAATCAGTAGGTACACTCAAATTGAAGTATGTACACAAAAATCCCATTTAAAAAAGGTATCTTGTACAGTAAGATCCTGATAAAAATGTTGCCAGTATTTTGAGAAAAACAATAAATTAATATGAAACACGATGGATTTTGTACACCAGCAATAGGTAGGTATGCTGACACTCCTGCTTTTCCGTAAAGATTTAGTCATTTATTTTTAACATTAGTAATAGGTAATAGCCAGTAGGTGTTTGTTTACTAGCAATTAATCAAGTTCCAAAAAACCCGGCGGTGGAGACGACTTCGTATTTTGTAAATACATTACCTTCCTTTTGGAACAGTCGAGTAAAAAGACAGTAGTATTATTTCATGACATTCAATTTTTGCATGCCAAAAGCAAGTTCCAGTAAACTACTGAGTACCTACTGCCATCTAGTTTTCCTGTTCGTTAATTCTACTAAGTTATAATCTAAATTACATTTTCAGTGGAAGATCAAAATCAAAGTTTTATATTTGCTAAACATAGGTGTTACAGGTGGTAACATAAAGTCTAAGTCTAAGTAAGATCTTTACATTAAAATCGAATCTAAAGATGAGAATTCCTTCCAATCTTTTTGAATGCCCAGCCAATTGTAATATTTTCAAAATCAAATCAAATAACTATTTATTCCGAACAACAAGGTCCATATGTGTTAGTGAATAAGTACATGTTAGTGGTAAGAATTTGGTGATTAAGATACATTAAATTATTAAAAATCATTCTTCAAATAATTAATTCGTGATGAATTAATTATTTGAAGAATAATTTTTAATAATTTAATGTTACTCGTTTTTATGGTACTCGTTTTAGTCAGCACCCTAATGTGATGACTAAAACAGTAGGTAGTACAGTCAAATTTGTCCGCAATAACCGCCAGAATGCCATTGCTGCTAGCACGAACTCTGCTCAATAAGGAAATTCGATGAATTTGATTTGATCTTTGAGGATTTTCGTTCACAAACATGTAGTTTTCAGATCTCTGTCTACCATTTGCCTTTGATAAGTACCTACTTACTACCTCTAGGTACAAATATTATAAATCGGACATCTAGGAAATACACAGCTCTTTTCATACCGTTTACATTCAGCAATGTCGGAAACAATACTGCAATCTTTCGTGCATTTACAATCCATTTTTCCGTTTGAATTACGGTTCCATTTATGTAATACCGCAGTCTGCTATAAGTAAATAAAGAAAACTCACATAAATATATTTACACTGTATTTATATTGCATGGTATATTCTAAACGGTACATCACAAATGCTATTTGCCTTATGGAGACAATAACTGTGTGTAAAGAGTAAAGACTTGGTGGAGCATAACAATACTCGCATAAATAATTCTTTGCTGCAGTTTGTAAGACATGCAATTTTATTTACTCGTATTTTCATCATCATAAATACCATAAGAATAATACAAAGAACTATGTGTTATTTACAGTTTTTAGTTTAAAAGATTCTCATCATCTTCACCTGGGACCTGCAGGACCAGGTGGCACCTGGTCCTGCCTGAGCTGCGGTTTGCACATTACAGGAGCTGATGGAGACTACTGAATGTACCAAACACGTCGCCAAATTTGGGGCCTATTCAATTGAGTCAGAGCCAGAGCATTTTCAATGGAAATGGAATTGTGAATTATCAGAAACTGTAGTAGTTACGTAGTTAGTAATATCTAGGTTACAATTATTTGGTATGTACTTAACTCAATCGATTCTACTCATGATAATTACCTACTATTACTTACCACTAATTACATGCCAACCATGCAGTACAATTGATTGGTGTTCTATTTAACATACCTTCTTGCTATAATGTAAATTTGTAGTTTCCATAAATGACTAATTTTCGCATCAATATTGTGTCAATGTAAACAGTTCTAAGGTAAGTCAGGTTCATAGGTTTGTACTAGCAGTTTCGGCCATCATATACTTCCGGATATTGGCTTCTTCCAAGTTGCACTACAAGTCTGTGATTTCCGCATCCAGTCTGCTTGGCACCTTTTTAAATTCATCGGCCCATCTAGCTGCAATGCTGCATGGATTTAAAGACGTGTGAATGACATTGACGTTACATAGTTATTTTTTTTTTTAATATTTTGCCCCACTCTAGGATTTTTTTCTGTATCGTGGGTGCGTTTACAAACATTTAAACTCACATACATAAACAGCCAGACCCAGAAAAACAACCTCTAGGCCATACAAATATTTATTTCGTGTGGGAATCGAACCCGCGATACGCAGCGTAGCAACTAATCGCTTAGCCACTGCGACAAACGTGCCAAAATTTGTTAAATTGTATTGAAAAACCAAGATGGCAAGTTCTCATTTTGGCCAAACTCCAAAAGCTCCTTGTTTATAAACTTCAGGAATAAAAAAACTCCTCACCACTGACGTACCAGTACTCTCATCAGTCCGCTGTTGTGTCCTAACCACTAGTACGGCAAACATTATCAGCTGTTTATACGCATTGTTTATAACCCCTGAGTACTGATAGCGGTCGGAGATAACTGACGCTGTAAACTGTTGAAGTTGTAAAACTAATGCCGTGACGAATTCTCAGAGAATTTGTAGCAAGGGGATTATTTTGACTCGATGAAGGTTAAAATTTTACTAAAAGAACGAATAACTTTTTTGTATTCCTATCCTATTTTTTTTTTTTTGGGATGGGAAATCATCAAATGACTCCTCCCGCTCTGGACGGAGCGGAAGGGATTGTCAGACTTTTACTGACTAAAACCCATCCATGTTCCTTATTGCCCTTTGTGTTCCAGGGCCGCGGTATCTCTTTCGAACCGTTCCGCAGCTTGTATTCCCATCCTAAGGTTTGGTTTCGGTCAAACAACAAATTGCGGACGCGACTCCGAACACCGGATAGTGACGACCGAACCTTTGCAGTTTTTCACAATTACCTAATGCCCTAATCCGATAGGGAGAATTAAAATTGCCAACCCTAACCCCTCAAAAGCTGCGAAACAACAAGTCCCGGAGAATTGATTCAACTGTCAAAGGAAAATTACAATTCAATTCATGTCGAAACGCACAAATGAACGCGGAGGTGGAATTAAAATAACCATTTCAGCAAGCAGAAGACATAAAACAAACAATCATCTTTTCAATTAACATTAGGTATTCTGTTTGAACAGGTGTACAAAAATACAACGCAAATGCAATGACCGCAATGCGGTTCTCAAGAGAGGAATTTAGCTATTCAGGAGGCAAGGAGTGTTCTCAGAGGGGCAATGCAAGCTATGCTCGAGCTACACTCCCGTAAAAATGCTGATGTTATCGTGGAGAAAACTCCTTATTAGACACATTCACTTCATGATCTAGTTCTAGATTAATCCAAAATTTTTACAGCAAATAAACTGGAAAGTTGAAAACAGCTGTTTGAGTTCTTTTCAGCGACCTAAGAAATAAATTTAGCTAAGTATCTACCTACTAACGTATCTAAACTACTTAATTTGCTTAACTAGGCGTTTATGGGAGATTGACGGGAGAAAGCCACACAGAAAGAAGAGTAGAAGGTTACGGGGCCCAGCAGTGGCATAACATAGGTAAAAAAGTACTTACTAGTAACCAGAAGCATTTCGCTAAAAAAAATACATACTCTAGTACTCAAGTTCAATTTTAGGCCACGTTCACGGCCTAGGGCGATTACTTGACCTTATCCAGTGTTTTAATTCAATTTAATAATTATATAAATTTCCAACAACTAACTCAAACAGGACAAATCAAAGGATATTTTAAGTCTCGTTCATGTTAATTTGCCTTTGAAAATGAAAGACAAAAGAAATCTCAATACGTATGAAAAACACTTGAGACTGTTTCAGTTGAAATTCCAAAAGCAAATACTAACATATTATTATGAAAAGAAAATTGCTTCATAATTTATTTCATAACAGGCATCCTACGCATCTCTACGTCACAGTTCATTAGCGAAACATTTTTTTAACTCAAAATGTAGATTTTTTTTAAGGAGTTTGCCCACTACTATGTTAGTACTATTATTTATTCTGTGCCACTACACCGTACCATACCCACGACCGTGCTATGACGCCCACTAAAACGTATCAACAGAGTTTCATTCACATTTATTGTACGGTGTAGTGGGACTCCTTATTAGGTGACTAACAAGCCGACCGACTGCACATCGTAGCGTTGACATTTTAGAATCGAAGCTGTTCTGTGACCTATAGCAGTTCAACGCTGGACTTGGGTAGGCCTCTCCCAATTTAAGGTCTTCGGCATCTAGTCTGCTTCTACCTCTCTCTTGGCACTACTGGCACCCATTCCACTGAAACTGGAAAACGAATAATGCAAAAAAAAAAAAAAAAATGCAAAAATGTAATAAAAAAATTTAATAATATTGTATAAATGTAATGCTGTTTCGATATCTACGATATAGGCTAAAGAGATAGTGCCCACCGGACGAGATCCTTCACAAAGAGTCTACGGTTAAGAAGCGATAGACGACTATACACGGTGCAATTTTTACCAAGGAATCAGTACGTACCTGCTATCCAATGCAACTGAAGTTTATCCTTTTTCCTCTGATTATCATGTCTTTGAGCTCCAAATTTCGGGAGAAACGTTCCATAAACGTAGTCATTTTTTTCCGTCAGGAATTTCTCAGTAGCAGCCATGGAGTGTGGATTGTGCCCGGTTGTGGGTTTACTATTAGATACACATCTGTCTAACTAACCCTTCGTGGCTGACAGACGAGATGTTATGGTATGTATGTTTTCATTGAGACCAAAACCCTGCTGCTAATGAGAAATTCTTATAAATGATGTAGCATTTTACCAAACACAAGATTCCAGCCTTTGTCTTTGTTGTTTAGAGATGCATACTTAAAGAGCCTCTAAATCACTAAATATTCAGATATGCATCACCCACGCCTTCTTGCTAAAACATACACTTGAGTCTGACTCCATAAATTTTATTACGGTTTGCTGAACAAAACGCTGGTTCAACGACCTTTAGACAGGTGCATTGAAGTCTATCTCAATTTATTCGATACGAGAACATTCATTCAGAAAGCTATGTATGATGGAACTAGAGTTGCCAATACCTAAACTGACGATGCCGAACAAAAGCCGAATATTAAGCTGAATTTGAGTTTTTTTGCCGGACACTAGAAAAATAATAAATGAACAGTATAAATAGTGAGTGCGTGAATCCAAACAAAAAGTGAGGGCGCGGGCGGGAAGCTCTTGATCATCGGCAATTTTTTTACAATTAACAATTGATCGTTACGGACGTTTTTTTCACTAAGATTTGTTTTAATTTATTGATAGCTTTCGTAGTTCGTAAAGTATGTTATCTGAGACCTAGCTCAGATAACATACTTTTTTATATTTCATACAGAAATATGCACAAAAAGACACCGTACCTACCGAGTACCTAAGTATCTCATAACAGTGTAGCATGAAATCGCTTACTAATGTGGCCAGGGGTATCCAGTGTGACCAGGGTACCCCTGATACAAAAGGTGACGGGATTTTACCCAGACACTTTTTAAAACCCCACCCGGACGTCCTCCAAACTAGGACAAATCCGGGGAAAGCCGGAGGGATGGCTACATGATACATACTAATGTAGGTATGTAGTACATACCTACATTAGTTACATACATACTATCTACTTCATACTATTAGTTACATAAATACTATCTACTGAATGGCGCGTAGTAACGCGAAATTTTTAAATTATTTTTTAAACTGTCTGGCTCATTTGTAGGTTTATTCAAACATCAGGCCAAGAAGAATTTAGGTATCTACATTCAATTAATTATTTCTAGTATAATATCTCATCACCAAATTCATGACTGCTACGGTTGAAAACAATGGTTAAGAAAAACTGGTAATAAATGATAAAAGTGAATTGAGTGGTCTACCTAACCTGTAGGGATAGATAAGAAGAAGAAGATACCTACATAATTGGATACGCTGCATACGTTTTTTCACTCTTCGCTTTACCTGAAACTTTCACAACGAGCTACCTACCAGTGAAGCCTCATAAAGTTGAACAAGAACTCGGCCTACAATCTGCGCGAAAGAAAAGAAACAAACTAATAATTGCACTAAAAGGGTTCTTACTAAATCGGTCTGGGGCCACGGAAACAGCGGAACAGTTACCTACCTTAGTAAACTTTAGGTAGCTGAAAACTGCGTAAAGCTGCGTATAACTTTCAGGATAGCATTTAGCGGACGTCATCAACCTCATCTGCGTAGCCTTTTCCCACTAGGTTGAGGTCGGCATCCAGTCTAAGATGCAGCTGAACTGTCTATTTGTCCTCTAGCGGATGTACGCATGCTTTATGTCATCGCTGTTAGGCTAGACTGTGGTCAAGCCGCAAAAGTTTACATTGTGCCTATTTATGGTTTCTCCAACAAGCCATAGTCTTTGCCTTTTTTAAGGGCCACAACCCGATCTTACGTGGATAACATTTAGGTGCCTTTTCCCCAAGGGCAGATCAGCCATTCCAAACCATTTGAACCTGAGTCAGCGTTTCCCATTCAACTACGTGTTAAATTAACACCTTGACCCAATAACCTAATCATTGGAACGCTTTGATAGTTTCACTTTGCTTTTGCTCAGATTAAAATATGTAGGTAAGTAAGTCTAAATGTAATTGACTTGATACCCTTCGACTAACTAATCTTTTTTTCTGAGTAGGTTTTAGCGAAAAAAGACCGTTATAAGTCTTTAAACTGTAATGGTCACTAACATTATCATTAACTCTAGAAACGGGATATATGTACTATGTTTACTGTTGCAAGCACCACGATCACGGATAAACCTTGATATAAAGTTTGCACCAGTGATTCGTGCAGTAAGAATAAGTACTTAATAGTGTCTCTCGGCCTTTGCACATATTTTCTTGCTCTTTGGCGGAATTATAGAGGGTGACACTTAGTATGTTATCCACTGTGTATATTGTGTTTCTACCCAGACCCGTTACTTAGGACTGGACAATTAGCAATGCATGACTACTTTTGTTGTAGCTTGGGTCATACCTGTTAAAACAAATGTATGTGTTCATGAATAAATAAATAAATAAAATAAACTGAAGTTATTCGAACAAGAAAGAGGATAGACCGATTTGTCTGTTCATAAACACCCACTCGCAATAACTTCAGTTTATCCGTGATCATGATCAGTGCCGAATTTAGGGCAGGGCAACAGGGGCCCTTGCCCCGGAGCTCCACAAGGAAGGGGCCTCCACTTGGTTAAAAAAAAATAACATCCTTTGCGTCCAAGAGTTCATCTAAAACTGTTTAAACACTCCCCGAAATCTGGGATATCTACCTATCCCAGGCGGCGGAATACTACAATTTTCTAGCTCGCTTCGCTCGCTACGCTAATACATCCTAATATCTCAATTCAATATTAGTTGACAGATTTACTCCTTTTCTCATTTCTGAATGAATGAGCAAAAATAACGTAGGTAATTTATTCGAAGAGGGTTGTGCGGTTATTATGTTACACCTTCTTTATATATGTTTTTTTTCGTCTGTCCCAAAACAAATTTCGGTGCCTCCACTTCTAGATTGCCCCAGGGCCTCCACACCCATAAATCCGGCCCTGATCATGATGCTTGCGACAGCGCCTAAGTATCGGGAACTGAAAACAAACAGTAAACATGGCAAATATCCCGTTTCCAGCTGTGTTAATGATAATAAAAGACCATTACTCTAAATGTTACTTAGAGGAATAGTAATAGATACTTAACTTAGGTCAATAATCTTTATTACACACAAGTAGTTACAAAATTGTGTGAAGTCCCTGACTCCTGTGCTAGTTGACAGACCTGTGTTACAGGTACTTACATCAGAAAGAAGAAAGAAAAAATAAAGTTTATTTGACGTCAGTTCATTAAACACACAGAATCTATATATATATATATACATATAATAAAACAGTAAAAAAACTGTGTCTGTACATTAAATATATTAAAAAAATAATAATTGAGGGGGGTTTAGAAACAGTAATAGGGCACGAAACCAAAAAAAAAATTCTGTCTGTTTGTCTGTTTGTTTGTACACGCTAATCTTCGGAACTACTTGACGGATTTGAATGATTTTTCTTTTGTTGTATAGGTATTAAGTCTGAGCAACATATAGGCTATAATTTATCTTGGAAACTTGAACACCTGATGCAGAACCGCAACAGACCAGCTAAACTATAAGAGATACAAAAATGGTACCTTAGCAAAAATTGTGCCACGTGATGAGCATTTTCTGCTAAGAGAATAAATTTGAAGATCTGGAACACCTGATGTGGAACTCCAAGAGCCCAGCTACACTATAACATATATAGGAATGACATCTTAGCAAAAGTTGTTCAGCCTGATGAGCACTCTCTGTTGTCGTATAAAATTTGAAGATCTGGAACAGCTTATGTGGAACTCCAAGAGCCTAGCTAAACTATAAAATATATAGGAATGACGTCTTAGCAAGAGTTGTTCAGCCTGATGAACACTCTCTGTTGTCGTATAAAATTTGAAGATCTGGAACAGCTGATATGGAACTCCAAGAGCCCAGCTACACTATAACCTAAATAGGAATGACGTCTTAGCAAGAGTTGTTCAGCCTGATGAGCACTCTCTGATGACGTATAAAGATTGTAGATCTGGAACACCTGTTGTGGAACTCCAAGACTTCACTGTATAATTATAAAATAACATAAGCTAGTACCTCCACGCGGTGAAGGCGGTAACAGTTTAGGACTGATTTTCGATGAAAATTCTATGAATCATTGAAAATTTGACTCTACTGGCTAAAACTCCCATTTATTTCCTTTTCCATTTATCTTCGTGACACGGTAGCCTACCCGGTAACGCAGGGGAGAAGTCACTTAGATTTTAATTGATCAGGTATTTTCAGAATAAAACTATAACCATGCCTAGAAAGAGGTCAAATCTTTCCCAACGTTCGGAGCTAAAAGATTGAGGATCATAAGATCCCAAGAATCTAACGAAGAGCGTAAGGATAGACTTGATGCTGTTCGAGAACAGGCTGCAACTCGCTCTGTAGAAACCTCTTCGGATCGCGAAGCTCGCTTGCGTTCTCAGCGTATTTATGCATCTACATCCAGGTCTCTAGAGACCAGTGAAGAATATGATGCGCGACTGTCTGCTGATCGTGAGCAACATGCATTGTCTCGCGAGTCAGAAACGTTTACCGATACAGAATCACGCTTGAGTTCTCAGCGAATTCGCACATCTACTAACAGGTCTTTTGAAACGAGTGATGAACGTGATGCGCGACTAACTGCTGATCGAGATTATCATACATTGTCCCGAACACGCACACAACAAAATATTCATAATCAGTTAGAAAGTGAGAGAGAAAGGATTGCTGGAGTACGGCATGAAGAGACAGAAGCTAATTCAGTGTACCCTTGGGATCTGCTGCGGAGTAATGGGAAGAAAAGTTTTTTGCTGTATAGTCTGGGCACCATAAAGGCTATAATTTATTTTGGAAAATTAACACCTGATGCAGAACCGCAACAGACCAGCTACAGTATAAGAGATATAAAAATGGTGCCATAGCTAAAAATATTCCACGTGAAGAGCATTTTCTGCTGTAAGAATAAATTTGAAGATCTGGAACACCTGCTGTGGAACTCCAAAGCCCATGGCAGCGCTATAACAAATTAAGGAATGACGTCTTAGCAAAAGTTATTTAGTCTGATGGGCATTTCCTGTTGACATACAAAAATGAATGATCTGGAACGACTCCAATCGTCTCGCTCATCCCGTTGTTTTCCCGTCCCCGGGCCTTAGAATTCTACATCAGACGTTTCAAATTTTCGATTTTGACGACCCCGTTGTCGCTGGCATAAGCAACGGGAGCCGCGTACGAAGTCGCGGGCAGAAGCTAGTATAAAATATATGACGAAATAAAAAAAAATACATAGTAATTATGTGCTGTGTCTCACGGCAGCGCCAAAAAGGTCCATTTCAGCATTCATGCCAGACAGGTGATACTGTCTGACGTTGGTCTTCCAATGAACCTTTGGGGGGTAAGGGACGGAACAATAGTTTCAAACATAATACCGATATAAATAAATGGTTGTAAATGAATAGATAACGAGTAAATTAATTAAATGTGTATTTACGAGTCATTTAAATGCTTATTTTACAAAACTGTTATACCTATCTGATGGGTTGACGATGAAAGCCGTTGTCATTCTCGATGTCCATTGTCTCTTTCCTCGAGTCTTACTACTTGTCAGCATATGGCATACATTACCTACCTGTCTATCGAACACTTAACTCACCGAAACAATAGAAATATCTGATAAATCCTCTGAAAGTGGTTGTTAGCAATAGAATTCTTACTTTTGCCCAAATGTATTATTTGTGAAATGTGGTCCTATTGGTTTTGCCAGTGTTTGTTCCGAGCGCACAAAATGTTTTCTCATTATTTCTGTATCAACTTTCAAATCAAAAGTTACAGCAGTACAGTCACGAGCACCAATATGTATACACTTTCTTAAATTTAATAGAAATTTTCGCTAGAAATAACGTTTGCAACTTAGAGGTAGGATCTTTTTCATAAAATATGAGTTCCAAACTACTATGTTCGTAACAACATGAAATTTTAATCAGAATAGTAGGAGGAAACCACTTTTAAAAGTCGTAAATGTTTACATATTGGTGTTCGTGACTGTACCTAAGTAAATAGAGATTTATTCGTGTTTGCACGTGTATACAAACTTTATGAATATAAATCGTAATATTATAAACAATACAATATAATATAATGCATAACCTAACCACCCAACACACTATCCACTGAAATTCGCCCCGAGGTAACATACAAAAATACGTCAAAAATTTTGATAGACACCAAGTACGTGGGTGCAATTGCTTTATTTCAGTTAAAAACTGAAACAAATAGACTTGGCCTTTAAAACTAACGTGAAAAAGTTTTTTGCTATTTTGACCTTAAACAAAACTAATTATATCGTAGATACGTATCTGAGAAATACCTTGAGTACCAACAGGCTAAATAATAATGCTGTCTTCTCTCGTCTTGTATCTAAAGAAAAGTTAAAAGCAGACCGTAGACAAGGTATATAAACGGACCCTTTCCAAAGCCACCAACCAAGCCTTCGTACGCATGTACAACATCAAATGTATGTGAACTTCGTCTCGGCAGCAATGACAAATTTTCCCCATTCGTATCAAAATATGAATTATGTAAATTAAATATCTGCAAAAACCTACCTACAGACTAAATACTTACCAGATAGGTACTATGTCGCCTCTCGTTTCTAAAGAAAAAATAAAGGAAATAAATTTCCTTTCATGTTCATCAAGGCGGATCTCAAAAATAAAAGCACAAAAGTCCTTCAGCCGGATTAATGAAAGCCGGTAATAAGACACTAAATCATGTGACAAAAACTAAGTTTAAGTGTCGTCATCGAGAGCGACGAGGCGAAGACTCTTTTTTGGTTTGGAAGGAACTCAAAAGGCCGAATGATTAATCAAACTGAATAGATCGGTACTTTCTAACACCGAGCAAGAAATCCCCCACAGCGTCTAGAGAGGGCAGTGGAAATGAATGAAGCTGATTAAAAGGAAAATCTGAGCCATCCGAGGCGGGTGCAGTTTTCTTATAAATCGATACTAAGAGTAGCTAAGTCTTATTGCTGTATGAGTGCTGATACTGTAAGACCGCGTCATCCCACAGCAAAGGCCTCTCCCCATGACTTTCAGTCCAGGAATAATGTGGTAAACTTTTCGTTGGTTTTGTCCAGCTCGTCCGACCATTTTCTGCGGCATGCGATGGACGTGGCCAGCCCAGTCCCACTTCAACTTTTTGAGAAACGTCGGTATACTCTGTTTTGGAGCGCAGTGTGGTGTTGCGTAGGTACATGGTTTGCATGATTGCTGTGCTCCATTGCACGTTGGCAGACCTTGAGTTTGGACTTTTGAATGCTTGTCAAACTTGTCAAAGACCAAGTCTGGGATCTAATGTCAAAATGAGAAGAATGCATATGTCGATAATTTTTCGCTTCAGTGAAAGCGAAGGTTTCCTTTCATGAGCTCCTTCATGGACCAAAACCTCTTCCAGGCATTTTCGGTTCTTCTTGTGACAGTCCTAGTCTTGCCTATACTGGAAAGATACTAATTAGCCCAAGTCGAAGTATTCATGTTTCTGATCCTATGCTTAGTGGTGTTAGACATCAGTTTGATCTTCGACGTGTTCGCTTCGCTTGCTCATGCATCTAAAGTTTCTTGCAGGATCCTAGAATGCAAGAACTCCACCCTTAAACAGTATGATGATAGGTGTCAGATGAAGAATTGAAGATGCTCTTCCATGAGCAAAACATAAAAGGAAAAACCGTAAAAAAAATTGTTTTGGTCCCCAAGTGGCATATTAAGGTGTCTGGCCGGCCTCCAGCCTAAAGAGGGCTCAGCCCGTGAACCAACTGCTTAAGGTGGCAGCGCCAGGGTAGCCTGCGAAATTTAATATTTCTTATGATTTTTGCAAATTGCAGGTCAGTGCCAGGTTGTATATTGATTAAAATATAATCCATAACAAATGCGGTTTTACTGGGTTAATTTAATCATTTAATACCATTGTGTGACTTTTTTAAGAAAAAAATCACTTAGGTTATTATTAACTCGGTAAAGCCATACATTTTGTTAAGGTTCCGAGTTCACGACAGGGTTCGACGGTACACGGAAATGCTAAACTTAAAAGTAGTTCCTAAATAGACCTACCTACGCGTTACTATCTGATTTCGTATTTACAATATTTTATGAGAATGTAGATGTAGCCTACACCACAAGGTGACCATGTGAACCTTAGCTTGTACCTAGGTACCTACAATGTAAATACGATTATGTGGGAGTGGGATCCTTCCTACAGCTTCACCTTAAAATCAGAAAATTAAACATAAATAATTTAATCTATCACAAACCTACACTTAATGGTCCTCGTGTTAGTAAATAATCTTCTCTGAGTAAATTGTTGGAATTTTGTTTATTTGTTTAGGACGGTAACGTAATTTCTTTCATGAACTGGTAGGGTCGTATTAGTTAGGTGGCTACCGCACGCTTGTTGATGTGTCACGAAGTTTCTAGAAATTTCAATTCTTAAAAGTCAAGTTAAAAAATCTTGTAAAAAGAGAAATTTTACAAGATTTTTTGACACTTGGCTCAGACTGAGAAATATTAAACTTAGACCGATTACTTCGGGAGGGGCCCGCAGGGCCGATGCCTGCCAGGGCTGCGGGTCTGTTCGAAAGAAATACCGCGGCCCTGGAACATAAAGGGCCAAAGAAGGAACATGGGTGGTTTTTAGTCAGTAAGAGTCTGACACTCCCTTCCGCTCCGCCCAGAGCGGGAGGAGACATTTGATGATTTCCCAACCTCCAAAAAAAAAAAAAGACCGATTACTTCAAAAAATGAGGTTCGACGGATGTCTTATTATAACAATGTTAAAACTCAAAGAAATGGTCAAATAAAAGTGGAAATAAACCTTGAATAGCCCAACGCCCATCACAATCAGACCCAATCATTGAGAAAACCTGGAAACCCAGCAAAACACCAACACACAGAAAGTGAGCCCACTAAGATGGAAGGTGAAGGGCACGTGTAACGGAATGCATAGAAACTACATTTCGTTTTACGTAAAGACGTGGCCATATTCGTATTTCTAAAAGTTTGACACAATGAAGTATACTTGTTTTGATGATGTAAATTTGTTTAAATATCTTCTAATTAAAATAATTTAAGCACTTTGTACTTAATTAAATTATAAGTTAGACCGACTTCAAGCAATATTAATTTTTTTCAGTGTAAAGTCCGTTCCATTACTCGTTTACAGTCTCGTTTTTGACATTCATTATCATAACTGTCACTGTCATGTAATCATTACAATAGATTGGGAGATTTCCTTTTGAAATTTTGTATAGATTTCTTTTAAGTGAAAAATAGTATTGATTACCAGAATTAAAAATGGCTTTTCATATAAAGGACGTGACATTAAAACCGGATAGGCCTAAAACGTTTTTACTGAGGAAACATGCAGATTATTTGGCCAAGTATGGAACTGAGAGTGAGGAGTATGAGTATAATATGACTGAATTTCTGCGAATGTCGGGAATTTATTGGACTTTAACTGCTATGGAATTAATGGGAACCTCTGACAAGTATGTATTCCTAGTTTTTATTAAATAATTACTTCGACGCTGAAAAAGAAATGAGTTTTTAAAATTATTTATCTTTTATCTATTCTGATCTAAATGTGTTAGCTTGGCATCTCAGTTTTTTTTTTTTTGATAGCAGTAGTTTCAGGATTTAAACAGCGTCTAAAGCCGCGTTGAACGACGCGGCTTTAAATTCTGAATAAGTCCGATTTCGCTGAATAAAATCACATTGAATATGGAAAGACATTTTACAAACAATTTGTTTTAATTTTTTAACAGGATGCCAAAAGAGGATATCATAACATTCATCGCAAAATGTCAGGACAAGGAGACTGGTGGTATCTCAGCTTGCTATCCACATTCCCCACACATTTTGTACACTTTAAGTGCTGTGCAGGTTGGTTTTAAATTGTTTGTGCTACTTATTCATATTATATGTATGTATTTATTTATTTATGTACACACAGAGCACAAAGGTACTGCTTATTTCATAAGAATGTACCTAAGACTGCTTTTGTTTCTCTATGAATGTTGACTACAATGTTGAATAAAATTGATCAAACCCCATGTGGTGAATGAAAGGAATTTATAAGCACTACTGCTGAGCATGACATCCTAGGATTCATTCCTAGGTCTTGTAAAGTGGTAAATATTAGGTTGTTCCATCAGGAATTTCTCAGTAGCTAGTCTGAGTCTGGATTGGTGCCTGGTTGATGGCAATAGGCTTGTGCCTATTACATGGAACTGGCAAAATATAGGTATAGGTATCTTGCTGCCTAACCCTTTGGCAAATTTTCTAGTATTTGACGGCACAGTTGGCGCAGTGGCTGAGCGATTGACTGCTGCGTTGTGTGTCGCGGGTTCGATCCCCGCACGGAACAAATATTTGTATGGCCTACAGATAGTTGTTCCAAGCCTGGCTGTTTGTGTATGTGAGTTTAAATGTTTGTAAACGCACCCACGATACAGGAGAAATTCCTAGTGTGGGGCAACGTTTTAAAAAAAAAAAAAAGAAAAATAATAAAAAATATAACAAGAACTGGTGAAATAAAAACCTTACCCCTTCCTTAATTTTATAATCATGTAACATTAACTCCTGCAGGTCCTCATAATGTATGACAGGCTGGACGCTATAGATGTAGAGGGTGTGGTCAAATTTGTGGCGTCTCTGCAGCAAAAATGTGGCGGCTTCTATGGTATGTCTAGTTGTCTACCTATACATAAACATATTCATTGTATCTTTCTATAATATCTAGCCTCTTCTCACACAAATTCACCTATTTATACAAAAAAAAAAATTGTAGTAAGACAAATTTGATAGCCACTAACAACTGTATGGAATTTTTACCATATTATTTAGAAAATTAAGAAGTGTGGCTGCATGCACAATGACCAATTATGCTATCCAAAACCAATGTGGATCTCTCATGGCGAAATCTATACAAAATGAAGCCATGTTATACTGGAAATGTATGTATGTATGTATGTGTGTGTGTTGATGTGCCACTGTGTAAATTTACAGCAAAGAAGTCTTTTTCTGTTTTTGTAAATAATATAGACAGGATCAAGTTTAATTAGCTAGTAAAACTCCACAGATATGACTAGTAAATGCCTGAGAAAGATCTAAGTCAACTCGCACAAAGTCGCGGGCACAGCTAGTATCTAATAGTATGGGTCGGTTGTTGTGAATTGATGAAATTACCAAGCATTATTTTTTGTCCAAATTTTAAAATCAATAAATGATTATTTTGAGTCAACCTTACAAGATAGGCATATGCTGTCGCAGACTTTTTTTAGACCTTTTTAAGTGGAATAATTCCCCCATACATTATTATCGTGTAACTTTAACCATTTACGCAGCGCACGCAACGGAAGCTCTCAAAAAGAATCATTTTTCCCCGTTTTTGCAACAGTTTTCATTGTTTTATCCTATTGGTTGTAGTATGATATATGATACGATATATAGCCTTTCTCGATAAATGGGCTATCCAAAACTATAAGATTTTTTCAATTCAAACCTGTAGTTCCTGAGATTTGCGAGTTCAACCAAACAAACTCTTCAACTTTATAATATTAATAATAACTATAGATTATTTATAAAATTTGATGTTTTTTTTTTGTTGGTTCAATGAGTTTTTTCGACCAAAACCCATGAAACACTTCATAAACTGCTTTAAACCATATTGCATACTCAAACTTCTTTTTTGTCCAAAAGGTGACCCATGGGGTGAGGTGGACACAAGGTATTCGTTCTGTGCAGTATCATGCCTCTCACTCCTGAACCGACTGGACGCCATAGATTTGGACATGGCTGGTAACTTTGTGCTCACTTGCATGAACTTTGATGGGGGCTTTGGATCCAAACCTGGATCTGAAAGTCATGCTGGTAAGTTTAATGTTTTTAACTGCTTGATTAAGTTGGTATTTTAGACAGTTGGTGTATAATTATTGTGGGCACTATTTATTTTCTGTTTTCCATGCGCTTTGTGTCTAGTCAAAGTAAATTAATAATGACAAATCAGTCCATAGAAGCCTTTGGATAAGTTTTAATTTTAATGTGAAACTTTCCAGGTCTAGTATATTGCTGTGTGGGCACCCTATCTATTTGCAAGAGGTTAGACTCGGTCAAAATAAATCGCCTTGCGTGGTGGCTGTCTGAACGACAGCAGCCCAGCGGTGGGCTCAATGGCAGGCCGGAGAAACTGCCAGACCTCTGCTATTCTTGGTAAGGAAAACTTCAAACTGACATCACACTGGCGAAATACATTCGATGCTCTGGCCCACAACGACGGTGGAAATATCATAAGAGACATCGAGCTTGCTGTTGGATATTCAATTTTCTATGCTAAACCTAGTCATCATTTCTTTCCACCTCCTTTGTGACAATGTAGCTTCCCGTTAGTAAAATAATTTTCGTAATTGGATCAGTAATTCCGAAGATTACGGCTTTCACCCAAACTTAACCTGAGCCCTGATTCCATCCAGTTTTGTTTGTCCAAGATGTATGCTATTGAGTTTGCTATGCTTCATTTAGTATTGCCAATACAAAAAACATGCTTTTTTTTTTCAGGTGGGTGTTATCATCACTGACCATATTGAACAGACTCCACTGGATTAAAAAGGACGAACTAGAAAATTTCATCCTGGCTTGCCAGGACCCAGAGACGGGTGGTTTTAGCGACCGGCCTGGCGATGTTCCCGACCCGTTTCATACGTTGTTTGGTATTGCTGGTCTTTCGCTATTAGGAAACACAACTGTTAAAGCTGTTAATCCTGTCTACTGTTTGCCACAAGAAACTGTTGACAGGCTGAAATTGGAACCACAGATAAATAAACATTAACATTTCTATGTTACGGCTTACAAGCAAAACTGTTGTCAATCAGTCAAAAGTAATTTTGAGTGGATTCAATCAAAACTTTTGTTATTTGTGTTAAAATGCGTTTTAAGTTCGTTAAAACACGAGTTATAAATTACTTGTCACTACGGGTTAGTAAAAACTTACGCCCTTTTTTATCTTTACTAGAATGCGGCATAGGCATGTGTTGCACCTTTTCCTACCTTCCCTACCTAATTTTTCGTTCCGTAAGAACCTTTTACAGAGCATTAGAAAACATTTAAATGAAATAAGTATCCATTTTTATATATTTTATATAGATTAAGGTAGTTCCGCCAGGGAGCTTAACGTTGTTTTACCGGTCATAAGTAGCTTTGACTGATTTACAGTTTTGAGTGTGACATATTTTAGACAAAATTATGAAGTCTACGCACGTAATTTAAATGAAAAAACCAGTATGGCTTCATTTTTATCATTACATGTAAGAACACATTTCTATGTATAATTATTTATGTACTCTAAAGTCTTGTATTTATTCTAATGCATAAGTATCTTCTGATGTTATGTAATAAAAATAAAATGTGATAATATACAAGGTGATTGGAAGATGGGTGCAAAGCTTTAAGGCGAAGATAGTACAGACAGTTTAGAACAATTTAAGCCATGGTTATCTTAGACGAAGTCTTACCATTTTTTTTAACCTAATTTTTAAGATTTTTTTCGAAAATTGCCAAAATTTTAACTAAACTGGTTATTTATAGCTAAATTGAATGATAAATGAATTCATTTTTATTTTATTTTATTAAAGTAATGTGTAAGCAATCTAGCAAAACATGTTTTAGGCCTCTGTGTCGTTAGACATTTTTTTTACAGACATTTAAAGTTCATATAAATTTAAAAAAATCATAAATCATTTTTGAAAACCTTATTTAAAAAAAAAACGGAGTGTGCTTTTTTTGTTCAAATATTTTTGAAAACATGCGTGATAATTGCTCTTTCTTTTGAGGTATCATTTACGAGGATATTTTACAAATTATTGAAATTAGGATCTACAAACCAATTTGAGGGAGAAATTTTAAATTTTAGGCGGAGTAATTAAAACAACATTTGAATCTAAATTATTTATTGTTCATGTTCAAAATGTCTGCCATGATTCCTAATACAAGCACGGCTACGTCTTCTCACTTCTGTTGTTGTTATTTTCAACATCATCTCCAGTTTCATCGTTTCAAACGCTGAATTAATTCTCTCCATCAATTCTTCTCTCGTGTTTATTTCAACATTCGTATACACCAGTTCCTTGGCCCGGCCCCACACGAAAAAGTCCAGCGGGGTCAGATCTGGTGAGCGAGCGGGCCAAGGGATGGGTCCATCTCTGCCGATCCAGCTGTCAGGGAAGCAATTATTTAAGTGTTCCCTTACATTTAACGTCCAATGCGCTGGACAGCCGTCTTGCTGAAAGACGACTGTTCGGTCTCTTTCGAATATCGGGACACCGGTTTCCTCTATCAGAACTGGTAAATCGAATTGTAGGAAGTGCAAATAATTTTCACCATTTAAATTATCCGGTAAGAAGTGGGGCCCAATCAATGTCCTGCCAATTACTCCAGCCCATACATTGACAGAGAATTTTCCCTGAAACGACACTCGCTTCTTAAAATGTGGATTATTGTCTCTGTCGGCCCATTCATGGAGGTTATGAAAGTTTGTAATGCCCTCCCTCGAAAATTTGCTTTCATCCGTCCACAAGATTGATTTCAGGAACCACGCATCTTCGATGTCTCTGTTGAGGAGGAAACGGCAGAACTGTATTCTTCTTTGGGGATCTTGCTCTTCCAGACCTTGCACACCCCTACCATGGAACGGATATTTGTCATTTTGGTGCATTGTATGCCACACCTTCCATTGTGAAATGTTTAGATTTTGAGCTACGGCTCTGGTACTGGTAGTAGGATCTGCTTGAAATGCTGCCAAAATGTTTTCTTCGACGTCAGTTTCATGTCTGCCTGGGTTGACTCCAGGTTCCACGCGGTGAAACCCAACTTCGGCAAGTCGACGAAAAGTGTTGTAAAACACTCGCACATTCGGTACCCTGCGATTCGGAAAGCGTTCTTGATACATCCGTCGCGCTAAGGATCCATTGCCATCTGCTCTGCCATACATAAATACGATATCCGCATATTCCTGATTGGAAAAAGTAGCCATAGCTACTTAACAATTAAAAAAAACGGCGTAGGAGCGCACTAAATGTCAACTCAACACAACTCAAAAATCAACACGTGCAGGAGCTTGCGGCTACGACTGGACACGGTGAAACAAAAATGTTCAAAACTAACGCAAACAACACGTGCAGGAACGCAAAGGGCTACAACTGAACACGGTAAATTGCGAATCAACACGACAACGTCCTCTCACATGGGCAGCTGTAGTTTGACTAATTCAACTAATTGTAATAAGTAAAAGATGTGACCGCTTCAACACAGACTGACTAACCCTAATTAAATAAAAACACGATTTTGTTGCCTTAGTGACTAATACCATTTTGCTGTATTTTTAAAAACCAACGTATTTATCGCTATTTTCTATTCACTGGGCGTTCTACCTGGAAATGCCGTCGCAGCGCGCATTGCTGCCATTGTTTAGATAATCCCTTCAATTCGGTTCTTTCATGTGCCGCACTACGCGCGGCGGCCATTGTTTAGATAATCCCCTAAATTGGCATGTGCAAAAAATTCTTAAAATTGAAGTAATTATCATTTCGAACACATAAAGTAAGCTTAGCGTAAGTTCTTTAAGCAAAAATTTTGTTTTAATTAGTCTGCCTAAAATTTAAAATTTCTCCCTCAAATTGGTTTGTAGATCCTAATTTCAATAATTTGTAAAATATCCTCGGAAATGATACCTCAAAGGAAAGAGCGATTATCACGCATGTTTTCAAAAATATTTGAACAAAAAAAGCACACTTCGTTTTTTTTTTAAATAAGGTTTTCAAAAATGATTTATGATTTTTTTTAATTTATATGAACTTTAAATGTCTGTAAAAAAAATGTCTAACGACACAGAGGCCTAAAACATGTTTTGCTAGATTGCTTACACATTACTTTAATAAAATAAAATAAAAATGAATTCATTTATCATTCAATTTAGCTATAAATAACCAGTTTAGTTAAAATTTTGGCAATTTTCGAAAAAAATCTTAAAAATTAGGTTAATAAAAAATGGTAAGACTTCGTCTAAGACAACCATGGCTTAAATTGTTCTAAACTGTCTGTACTATCTTCGCCTTAAAGCTTTGCACCCATCTTCCAATCACCTTGTATAATCAAAGCTGGTTTCCAATTATTTCCCCTGACTAAGTTATAAATTATACAGTCGACAGTAAGTATCGAACCGACTCAATGCGGGAAAAGAACAACCTTTATTCAATAAATCGATTAGCGAAGGGGCCTTGCAGATAAAAAGTAGGGGCTATTTTCATTGTTTAGTCTGGCTGTCAATAATTTCTCCATATAATAATATTATGTAACAGTCACTAAATAAAAAGTTTTATCTGCTTTAGGTTTCACTTATATTGAAACACTAAACTTGTTATATGAGTCTTTTTCCCATAGGTAGGTACCCAAATGAACCGTGGACGGTTTGCATATACTATAGTAGTCTTTGACGGTTTGCATAAAGGCTAAAATTTTACTTCCTTTGCCACAGAAAACCGTAGTCTGTCAGTGTCAAAAAGAGTTTGTCATTTGTTCTTTGGTTGAACGTCGAAAAAAAAAATATAAACAAACATAACCTAAAATTGCAATAGTAGAATGTTTACATACATTTTAATGCAATAACATAAATCTAATCAATAAATAAACTAGAATTCGACATGTTAACATTATACTGTTTTCAGTTCTTCCTCTTTAGCATTTGTGTTCACATATTTACAGTGTTTACATATTTTGTTTACTTCAGTGATTTGATAACCACGACATATTTCCAGGAAATTCAACGGGAATATGACTATGTTATTGGTAAGAGCTACTTTTAAGTATTGCAGATTAAATAAAGACTAAGACTCGAGTAGGCTTTTATATATTTTAGTTTTATTTGTGTTTATAACCACAACATAACATCACGTCTGTAAAGTAAACCATGAAGGTTTAGACAAAGGGGTACCTTTAGTACATCCTAATTTTTTCACCAGTTATGTTTATTGTCCCATGTAATAAGGTGCAAGCCTACTGCTACCAACCAGGCACAAAACCAAGGCTGCTACTGAGAAATTCCTGATATAAAAACCTAATAACACTTCGCTTGACCTGGGAATCGATCCCAACATCTCAAAGTCAGCAGTAACAGTAGTAACACTCATTACCACTAGCTAGACTTACTATGTGCATTTTCCAGTTGGTTCCGGCACAGCAGGGTCAGTCATTGCCCATAGACTAGCTACAGAAACGAACTACACGTTCATTGTGGTAGAAGCAGGAACCAAGAGTCATGCTTTACTTGAGGCACCGGTGCTTGGTCCATTCTTCCATGGGTCACTGTTAGACTGGCAGTATAAGACTGTGCCTCAGAAGCGAGCATGTTTTGCAATGAAGAATAAAGTAAGTTTGTTTTTAATGATAAGTTATAATTCTTCTTTTATTTGAGAAACATGCTGAAGACTATCATTTTAAAAGAAATATTAATCTTGAGAGAAATGGTATATTGAGTGAAAAATTATAAAATTTATCTCAATTTCTTATGATTATAATCATATGTAGGACACCAGCAGGTTAATAAAAATTAAGCTGCCTAAGCAATGAGTTGTTAAAGTTAAAATAGGATATTATGTATTTTTTTTTTGCAGTAAGCAGCAGCCAAAATCAATAAAAATAATAAATCCCTTTTCCACAAATATTTTAATTTTCTATTCAGGCCAGTCCTCAACTCACCACCTCTTTTAAAAACACATTAATTTTTTTCAGAGATGTAAACTAGCCCAAGGCAAGATCATAGGAGGCTCATCCAAGCTGAATAACATGATACATGTCAGAGGAAACCTGTCACACTATCTAGACTGGTTTCATGGAAAACACACCAAGGAGTTCATCACAGAACAATTTGAGTTTGTGGAAAAAAATATTTTACATCTAAATGAAGTGCAATACCAAAGTGAATTAGCCAATGCTGTTTTAGGAGCAGCTAAGGAATTAAACTATAATAAACTAGGCATAGATTTTAAACTAGGTTTTAGGAAAAATATTGTTAGTCAGAAAAATGGAAAGCGTTGGTCCACTTCTGACAATTT
The DNA here is from genome assembly GCA_950022335.1 of Eurois occulta. Lineage (NCBI taxonomy): Eukaryota > Metazoa > Arthropoda > Insecta > Lepidoptera > Noctuidae > Eurois > Eurois occulta. The sequence continues at coordinate 18,085,961 of OX465485.1, read as the reverse complement.
AGATCCATCCAAACACGTTATTACCAACGCTTTAGTAGAAAAAGTATTTTTAAATGGCAACATTGCTAGAGGCATTAGCGTGTTACGGTATGGTAGAAAAAGTAACATTTACGCTAGAAAAGGCGTAATTTTATCTGCTGGAGCAATCAATTCACCAAAAATTTTGCAGTTGTCTGGAATTGGTCCTGAAAATTTGTTAAAATCTTTGGGGATACCAGTGGTCAAAAATCTTTCAGTTGGTAGAAATCTTCAAGACCACATAGGAACTGGATTAGACTTTGTATTATTTAATAAATCTGTTTCAATTAGTGCTTTAGATATGATAAACCCATTTAATGTGTTACAATATTTTATAAATGGCAAGGGTCCTTGGACAATGCCAGGTTGTGAAGTGATTGGTTTCCTGTCTACTAAAAATCAGTCAGAACCAGATTTACAATTTATGGTATTGCCAGTAGGCTTATCTTCAGATAGGGGTAGTTTATTAAAAAGTAATGTAAACATAAAGGATGAAGTATGGGATAAATATTTTTCAAAAAGTTTTGATAGTTATGTGGGAACCATTTTACCACTGATATTACATCCTAAGAGTAGAGGCCATGTCTCTATCAATAGTACTGACCCTAAATTACCACCTTTAATAGACCCTAAGTATTTATCACATAAAGACGACAGAGAAACCATAAGAAATGGATTGAAACTAGTCATAGAATTTGTTAATACAAAGGCAATGCAAAAGGTCGGAGGTTACATAAACAAAAATCAATTTCCTGGGTGCGAACATTTTGAGATTTTCACGGATTCGTACCTTGACTGCTACATAAAACATTTAACTTTGACAAGCTACCACCCTGTCGGTACTTGTTCTATGGGGTTGCCAGACTCTAAAAATACTGTTGTTGATACTTCTTTTAAAGTTTTAGGAATTGAAAGGCTGTATGTTGCTGATGCCTCAGTGTTACCGACTTTACCTAGTGGAAATATAAATGCGGCTATCGCAATGATGGCAAGCGTATTCTTTGAAATTAATATAATAGGGAAAACTAACATTTGTAATAAAAATGATTTGTTTCTTCAATATTTTTTAAATATTTGTTTGTTAGAATGACACGGAAATATAAGTGCGTGGTATTCAACAGTCAATTGTTTCAGGGCGAGTTTCACCAATAAAACTGAACGCGTTCAAGAACTGTCACTATCTTAATTGCTGTCAATAATCCATTGACAGCTTTTGACGCAGTTTAGAAAGGTTTATTTTGTTCACTTTCATTGGCGAAATTCACTCGTAGTTTTTAAGACTGAAATTAAATATAATTACCTGAGATTAAACTGAGCCATCCTCAAATAATTTTTTGGGTACCTAACTGAGAGATGATAACTTGAGATTAAGCCCATTTGCTATTCTTGTATAACTAGATGCAGCCAGGAAAAATAATAATTTTCAAATTGACACACAATATGCCATAATAAGGCCATTTCATGCAACTGTCAAAGAATGACAGTTGCTGTTTGAATATATGGATAATTTAAGTTGGTAGTCAATTTGCTAAACAATTAATTTCCCTGACATTACTTACCTACTTGTTCATTGTAGTTCCACAAACATTATCTAAGAGAAACATAATGTTAATCCTAGATAATTTTGTGGATGCGTCTTTATACGTTTTACAGACAGAGGCTGCCTATGGTGGCAGGCAGTGGCAATTTGTTATTACTATCTGAAATGAGTCTATTTAAACACACGCCTCAACCTCCATCTGTGCGCATTATCTGTCAATATTGATGTAAATTCAGGTAATTGTTAACCAAATTCGCCTACCAACTAATGTAGTCCGTATATAAAAATCCCATCTGTAGTTTTTTGACAGTTTGCATGGCTATAATAAGGCAACTTGTCGTGGTTTGTCAATTTGATTAACAATATTAATATCCCTGACGGTATGTTAGAAGAAAACACATTATATTTTAACACTTTATTGAATGTATTAAGGACACTTCTAAACATGAATTCGCGTACATGACTTTGAGCGTCAATTTCAAAACAACCATTTATTTATTTCAAAAAAATAATTTGACACGAATTAAAAAAGACAAAGATAATTTCAGAAAATTTCAGAATTTGAGTAACATGTTTCTAACAATTTCCTCAAATTCTGAAACGGTTATATGACCGCCTTAGTAAAACGCTCTGTTGGATTTTCATCACTCGGCTCAGGGTCGAGAGACGAAATTCCATTAATGGAATAATATTAAGCAGTCGTTTAGTGTTTAGGAGAACGCGTACGCCGCAGTTTTCACATTAGTAAGCCTAATGAATTTAATGATCGTGTCAAATTATCTAAACTGCTTAGGTAGCTATAATAAATTAGTTTAGTTACAATTAATATAATAATAAGTGCATAACTTAAGCGTAAGAACAAAATAGGATACCTAATATATTTGTGCCACAAGAAATTATTTTAGTTCACTGTACCTAGGTATTATTATTTATTAAATTATACAAAATAAATTACAATTGTACATATTACCTCTCACATTTATATTATTCTAATTCCTAAACACGTAACACAAATTTTAAAATGACTAGTACATGTTGCAGACATTTAACATAATTAGCCGTTTTCTCAAAAATCTAATTTAAGAAACGGCAGTCTAAACATGCTTTGTTTTCTTTTTAGTTTTGTCCTGCAATTACTTTTACCTACTTACTATACACCATTTTAAATATATTTTCAGTTTAATAGACTGACTATAAATACATATATTATTAAATAAACTATAATATCTCAGATAAAGTCTAATTCAATTTTTTATACTCAGATGTAAAACAAATGGATTAGGATTTCTAATATCCAAAGTTAGCGCGCTTCGACTTAGTTTTAATTATGTTTCTTTAATTTATCAACGTTTAAATCGAGAAAGATAAAATTCACGAACATGGGGTAATAATATTAGGGCAAGAATTTTACACAATTACTTTTATAGTAAGTAATACATAATCGTGTTATGAAAGGTCAAATTGAATTAGCTAGGGAAATTCGACGGACGTGATGGTATCGATATCGTAACATGACAAAATAAAAGAAGAGTTATCGAAACCCATCATAGATAGATAATTATTCTCTTAAAAAAAATACAGAGTATTGTACTCTTTATTATGTAGGTACACCATACAAGTTACAGGTATCAAAACAAAGTAGATAATTATACATAGGCTGGCTGGTACAGTGGGCGGTCTTAATGCTCGAGCGATTTTTTTAAGACAACCTTTGGATGGGTTTCAAGGAGTAGAAGAGACACACACACAGTGTCACGTCTGCCGAGTTTCCCTAGCTATTTTAATTTGACTCAGTATTATTACTAAACCACTTCAACTCCCTCAAAGGTTTCAAAAAAGGCGAATATTACTGCCATCATAATTATTTTGACGACAGCTTTTTTTTCATAAAATTCTTTTATAATTTTTAAGACACTCGCGGACGGAAGATTCTTCTACATTTAAATCTAAACTTTACACAAATACTAAACACCGTATTTCTAATTTTGTGCTAGTAAAATAAAAGACCTACATATAAATGTGGATTTCAACGTAGACACTGCTTACATTAGTGGACTATTTCAACAGTAAAAAACAAGAATACATTTTGCGTAATAACTTATTTTTCAGATCGTAGGTAAATGTTCTGTTTCATTATCAACCTCATAGACAAGCTGCACCTTTATATCAAAAGGGGGTACAATTTATGAATCATGATTAATAAAACTACCTACACAATTGTAAATATTACTGAAACGGACTTTTCATTCGTTTTCTTACAAAATTGTTGAAATTATTTTCTGATGTCATAATAAAATGATACCTATCATTCAATACTTTAAGACCATCACATCGATTGTTATTTGACTAAGATAATTTTTATATCGTACACTAAGGGCCCATTTCACGATGTCCGTATAGCTACTTCTTACCGGATAACTTAAAAAATGAAACATAATTTGTATGAAATTATCAACCAAGTAAGTTCTCGCAGGTGGTGAAACAGGCCTTACAACATATTTCAAACTAAGTACTAAATAGAAGCATAAATGCTCAATCAAAATAATGAAAAACAACAAACCTTCTTGAGGCGTTAAATACTTTTTCATTGCTTTACAATACTAGATATCTGTATATCTTTCCTGAGCAAAACGCAGTTCACTGCTCTTATAATACTGGACGGATTATCTGACAAAGCTCCATAAGTCATTTATAATTAATAATTAAAAATATTGCCACACATCTTAATAGTAAAAAACAAATTATTTATTAAGTAATACTTTGTACATCATAATACTGAGCGGTAAATGCGTCATTGTATACAATTGTTACACAATAAGCTTATATTAGAGCGATAGAGTTAGCAACTATTAGAAGTTTTCGTTTTTTTTTTGTATTTCAAGCCTTTCTGTCTAATTTCGAAGTCTTCATAATGCTTAGCAAGGTCTATTAGAGTCAAATCAGTTTTATTTTTGAATTGTGCTAAGAATGCTTTTTGTATTGAGGGATACTCGTTTCATATTTAAGTACTTATAGTAGTAAATAATACTTTATCTTAGGCATGTAGTAGTTTAATTGCGCGATCAATATTTTATATAAATATTATTAATTTTACAGTCCGCCTTTATAATCACTCCCTATTTTAAACCAAGTGGCATAATAAACAGGATACAGATCAAAATTGTTTAAGTACAGTTACTTAGTTGCTAACTCTTCCACCACGTGCTTTATTCCATAAAGGTACGCTTTGTCAAGTAAATATAATTTAATTAAAATATTTGCTACATTTAATTTATTGTGCATAACTTCCAATATAATAATACTGTTTTGTTTCAATTAATAGCCCAATTTGTTAGGCCATCGGCTGAGCTTTCATTGAGCAAAATGATTAATTTTGAGACAAGTAGTTTTTAAGTATTTTATACCCCGATATATGAGCTAAAATATTGTTGCTAAATTGTGCATAAACAGTTCGGTTTTAAACTAAAAATAACTATTTATGACTAGGTTTCACAAACAGTTCACAACATTTGATACACAACTGATAATACGGGCATAGCCTAGTATTTACTAATAAATATGATTTATACATAAAAGTTTTACAAAGCCTTATAATACAAAATGTAACATAATAAAGACAAGACCTCTTGTGTGGTGTCTCAGACGATGAAACTGAACAACTTTTGTTCTAAGACTTTTGGAAATTTATAACTTTTTTAGTTTTACCATACATGTTCATCAGCTGATCGCGTCAATTCCATATACAAACACCATTTTTAGGGTTCCGTACCTCAAAAGGTAAAAACGGAACCCTTATAGGATCACTTTGTTGGCCGTCTGTCTGTCTGTCTGTCTGTCTGTCTGTCTGTCAAGACCTTTTTTCACAGGAACGCGTGGAGGTATCAAGGTGAAATTCATATCAAATACTCAAGTCTATGGTCTCTTGGAGCTGTGAAAAAATCAAACTTCTAAGTCAACGCGATCAAAAGATACTCCCGTTTATGCCGCAAATTTTCGACACTCGCAAGGGAATCAAAACCTACAGGGTACTTCCCGTGAACTCAGAATCTTGAAATTTGGTATGAAGCAACGTCTTATAGCAGAGATATAGGAAAAATTGCGAAAAGTATACATTTTTAGTTATATCATATAATAAAAATATTTTTAATAATTTTAAACTTACTACCCCTTTCCTCATGAACGCGTAGTGGTATTATATTGAAATTCATATCAAATACTCAAATCTATAATACCTTTAAGCTGTAACAAAATCAAACTTCTATGTCAACGCAATCAAAAGAAACAGGAATTAAAACCGCATATTTTGAAACTCGCCACTACTCGCAAGGGAATCAAAACCTACAGGGTACTTCCCGTGAACTCAGAATCTTGAAATTTGGTACGAAGCAACGTCTTATAACACAGATAAAGGAAAAATTGCGAAAAGCATAAATTTTTAGTTACATCATATAATAAAAATATTTTTAATAATTTTAAACTTATTACCCCTTTACTCATGAACGCGTAGTGGTATTATATTGAAATTCTTAACAAATACACAAGTCTATAATATCTTTAAGCTGTAACAAAATCAAACTTCTACGTCAACGCAATCAAAAGATACAGCAATTAAAGCCGCATATTTTGCGCCTACAGGTTTGTACGGAACCCTCGGTGCGCGAGTCTGACTCGCACTTGGCCGGTTTTTTTTTGCTAATTTTTAGATCTCGTAGAACAAAACTTGTTCAGTTTCACACGGGAGGTTGCTTTTATTATGTTACACCTTGTATTATTTGCTTAATAAATAAGTAGATTTAACCTATGTGGACGGCTTTCAACATTGCATCTTATCTCATACCTTCTAATCGTTAGGAATAAAACTAAAAATGTTGAGTTTTAACACGCAACGAAAGTGATAAAAATTATGTTATCTACCAATAGCTACTGAGTTAGTAAAATTCAGTTATAGGGTTAAAAATAAGTGTCCCTAAATACGAAACATTCCTACGTTTTATATAAAACAAATTCAACATTATAATACTTACCTATTCTTTCGCAAAAGCCTTTTTTGACTAGACTAAATTATGTATCATGTACAAATGAAATAAATATAAAAATCTTTTCACCTCAAACTGCTATTAAAAATTCCATGAAAAACTTCTTAGTACTTTCCAAAAGCTATACAATTTTAATTTCAAAGCCTATCGGACGGAACCAATTTGACATAATTATTTAGATTTTAAAACGCCACATGAAAGTTTTTTTTCGTACCTACCTATTATTATCAACACGGCTTTTTCAAATATTTACTGCCGCCCCTTTAATAAGAATCCACGAGAAAAAGTAAATAAAAGTACACACAGTTAATGTCGTAGTCATATGAAGAAATCGGACACCTACAATAGACACCAATGTTTTTTTTTTTTCAATTATAATGTCCAAAATAAATAATTATCATCATCTACTCCTAAAACGAATTGTACACTCACTAACATCGAATCGGAACGAATCCACTAACAATAAATGCATAAAAACTTACTTGAAACAAGAATCCAGGTAGTTATCCAACATGTCGAGTTGCAGATCGTCCCAGTCCGTTGGATTCAAAAGCAGGGACGATAGATCATCTTCAGGGATAATAGGAGGTGGTATAGTTGGTTCGACGATCACATTGGCTCCTATATTGGTATCCAAATCTATGTCAGGCAGGCTCTGAATACTGCCGAGATTAAAATCTGGCAAATGCAGTGTCACCACCTGACTTATATCGTTCGAAATATCATCCGCTGCGTTGATTTGCGGAATGTTGGCGACTGCAGATTTTTCTTCTGTGTTTTTATCTTTTGCTGACGATTTCTTTTTCTTATGAGGTCTGTTTGAGATTCGTTTAGTTCCTTCTAAATGTGCGAGGTCGAGTTTCCAGAAGCCCCCTTTTCCTGGCTCTTGTTTTGATCGAGCCACTTTCACAAACACTTTGTTCAGGGATAGGTTGTGCCGTATGGAATTCTGAAATTAGGAGAAAGGAATCGTTATTTATGAAATAAAAATAAATGTGTTTTTTTAGATTACTGCGGTAAATCCATTCACAAAAACATGCATTTCAAAAATCCACACCTTAGCTTCCAAAATGTAAAAATATTCATATTACACTTCCCCTTTTACTACCGCGTATAATCCGTACCAATCACTAAAAAGATTATGCAATAAAACCTATCAATCATACACTCGACTCCCTATTCATAAATCCAATTAGACGTAATCTTATCTCACTGTTTGCGGATCACACGTTTATTAAATCATGAGGTTTCCCTACTGTAGCGATAGCACTCACCTGCCAGGTGGGGTCGGCGTTCCTGTAGTACTTGAAGTTGTCTCTGATCCACGAGTATATCGCGGAGAGCGTCATCTTGTCGTTGTTGTACCTCATCGCCATACAGATAAGCGTACTGTACGAGTACGGAGGCTTCTTCTCACTTTTGGTCCGGTACTCGTGCTTGTTCTCCATGAAGTCTCTTTGACACTTCGCTATCGTCTGGTTAAACTTCTGCAGCCTCGTGCTCTGCGGCTGCGTCTTCACCTGAGGGCTCGGCGACATCGGAGGCAACGGAAACTGTGGCACTGACATAATATTCGTTATATTCTGCAACCACGTCAAGTTAGTTAGGTCAGCCTCCGGCTCCTCATCTACAACCATCTTGCTAGGCTTGTGTTTGCTGCGTATCTTTTTAGAATAATCATGTAGATCTGCGGAGACGACCGTTTCATTTTGAACTACATCCGTTTCTTCATCTTCTTGGGGAATGGCGTACGTCTCCGGTTGCTCGTACACATACTCGATCTCGACGGTGTGAGATGACTCTGGCACCGTGTGGTCCACGGCGAAGTACGTCGTCCCGTACTGGTCTCCCGAATCTCCATAAAAATTGAGCGACGTCGCGTCCAGCATCTCGCCGGACGCCGGAGACAGGCCTGACGTTATATGCATCGCGGCTAACTACATCGCTCGCCCTGAAAATATAGCGACAATGAAACGATGAGTCACGTAGTTCATGATTCAGCTAATATCGGAAACTTCGATTTCTTGGAATTATGAATAATGAAAACCGTGGAATGGTTAGGGAGTAGGTTGATCACTTGGCTTGAAATACCTGAGAGAATAGAAGGTGGTGGACGGTGTTGTCCAAGATGTCCGGAGGGAATCGATCGGCGCGGCGCGGCCGATGTGACGTCGCGGCGGTCAGCGGCGCCCCCCCGCGCGCATGCTGGTGCGGTGGCGGCTGGTGCGTGTGTGCGCGCGGAGCGACGGCGCGCGAGCTAGTGGGCAGGTGCGCGCCCCATTGTGTGCACCGTCGAGCGATTCCGAACAGGTGTGTGCTGCGATCGATATTTTTCCGCCGCAAGACAACGCCGGCCCGCATGGTTGATAGCTCCGGACAATTAGTCACGGTTATCGGACGCAGGACCGGACTGAGCTGCTAGTCAGCATAAGCCTATCCACTGGCATCAACCCTCATAAAAGATCCAGCCTTCACAACGCGGGAATGCAAAAAAAACACCTCCTCATAACATGAAAAATACCATTAATTTTAATGGCGTACTAGTGTATTTTATCAAACCATTAATATTTCTGTTGTCTATTAGCACCCTGAGTGCGGGCCTGATCGATGATTTCTGAAGCAAATCGTCGCAAGTCAGCGTGTGCGGGTACTTCCGTTATATCACTCACATTTTTAAGTAATGCGTTTTTAAGCCATTTATATAGGTGCAGAGATATCTCTGTTTTTAGCCATCTAATAAACTATAAGTTCCTACTTGCTGGTACGAAACTCCATGATTAAATTAATTTTCGAGTTAGACAGCCCCATCCATTTGTGCATAGATGACATCATCTTTTTGGAATCTCAGAAAACTCTTCACACCAGTCTCCTTCGTAAAGTCCGTTGATACCTAGCTTATTTTAATAGAAGTAGGTTCTTCTCTCTACTTGGAGGAGCTAGTGGCTAAATAATACCAGCCGCTCTGGTCGATCTTTAGGTAAAGCCCTGCTTGCCTAGGTTGGTCCGTGGATGGGTTCACGTTGGAGCACCCATTACATTACCGAGTCTCCTTTGTCCTACCTCTTACCAAGGGCTACTTACCCAGTACTAAATGGTTTGTGAATGACAAATAGGCAGTCGCTCCATGTAAACTACTGGAAGCCGACCCAAACATAGGTACTTAATTGGGAAAAAACTAGGCAGATGAGGAGGCTCTTCTACGTTTTGTCCACGATACTATCTGCTAAGGGAAATGGGTCCTTTTAGAGCTAAAGAAACTGATAGGCATGCTTACCTAGAGTACTCAAAATTTTTCATCTTTCATACAATCAGCTAAGTTTTCACCAGACTGCTAAAAACGCTAGAATGTAAACCCACTTCTAAGTCATCTGAGCCTCCGGTGAACTATGCCATTCGCCTTCTGTCCCTGTGCTACTCGCCTCCAGGGCCAACCTGCGATATTTACATGTACTTACGTATATTTTCTACCTATTCATTCCAAGTATTACAAGGGTAGCCTCATGGACTTACTGAGTCATTATCGATATAAAGTAAACTAGGGTAGCGGAGGGTGACATTGGGCAAGCACTTGCTTTAATATTATGTTTAGACGGATCAAACATATTGGAGCTAGTAATTTACTTTAGTTATCTTTTTTATTGAGGGTTTGTACATACTTAGGTAGGTAGACACATGGGGTAATTTAAGAGGACCTACCATTTTGGGTCCACCGGTGAATGTAGGCCATTTTTTTGTCTCTCCATAACCAAAAAATTACTCATAGGTATAAAAACATCTGAAAAATTAAAAACAAAAGAAAGAGAATGCTAGTTTCATTTGTATTATTTTTACGAATACCATTCTGCAAAAGGTCAACGACTTCACTGGTCTAGTTATGGGAGGGTAGGAACCATATGGCGCAAACGGGGTCCCTACTTAGATACCCACTTCTTACTTAAGTAGCACAAATATAATACCTACATACATACTCACGACTTATACCGTGAGGATAACCAGAATCTACAAAGAAACCCACCTACTACGATCCTAACACACTGCTTCATTTTGCTTCGTCCACATTCAGACATCTCTACCTACGAAATGAGTAAAATTTTTACTAATTATCCCAGATCGAAGCATGTGATTGGAAATGAAAGGTTAAGGGGTCGTTACACTTGACCTTAGTCAACTCTTGTGTCAATCACATTAACATGGAACGTGATTTTACGTCGATATCATGCTTACCGAGACTTTTACTAATCCGAATCGTTTCTATTTTATCTTTGTTACGTGTCGAGTAAAACGTAATTAATTACGTGGGGGTTAAAGGTCACTAACTTGTAAAGTGTAAAATAACAAAGCAAAGTTTCAGGAGCTTGGGTAGAACTTAGTAGAATATACCATGTCTATTTTTAGTGCTCCGTTGTGTCAAACGACAAATATAAACCGAGGCTGTTATTGAGCAATTCTTAATAGAAAATCCAATTACACTACCTGACCTGGGAAAGGAACCCAGGACCTCAGCAGTAACGCTTAGACCAATGAGGCTCTACTAAGTAGATGCATTTCAATAAGAAAGAATAGTTTAAGTAAGTACTGTGACTGGGAATAGTCATAGTTCGTTCTAGAATACCTATTGTTTAAAATTTCATAAAAACCGCAGCCGACGGTGATCAAAACAAATATGAAGAACGTTGACATTCAAATAACAACCCAAAACCTGACAGCCTAGAGTGGGTTTTTATACTTCCTCTTGAAACCCCTTTGCAATTACATTTTTTAATAATAAGGGATGAATTTGGAAACGGACCCGGCGACTGGCACGGTGTGTTCCGGTTGACGGCTACACCTGACAATATGGCTGCCGTCGAGGGTAAAAACGCGGGAAAAGCATTATTTTTACAATAACATTATATCTCGTCACGGTCTTGTCTCGGGTTCGGTAAATAATTAGCGACTGTGATAATAAATAATTAGGGTGAATAAAATTCAGGCATAGCCCTTCATGAAGAAAATTATGAACCAATTATTTGAAGAACGGTAATGTAATAGACCAGGGTCGATAATTTTTGAAACCAAAAAAATAACAGTAGGATGAAACCCATTGGAAAAGGAAGAGATTATAATAAAAATAATTTACGGGCGATCTGAGGTCGGGAAGTGGAAGGGGGTGAGTTTTTAAGGGTAAAAAAACTGTTTATCTCGATTTCCGGCAAAACTACAAGTCCTATGGAAAAAAGTTAAATGGCAAAGTTGTAGGTAATAAAAAGATCTACAACTTTTGTATTTACACTTTTTTCACATAAGTCACATAACCTCAAAATTTATGTAAAAATTCAAAACGATAGTAGACAATAGTTTTGCCGGAAATCGAAATAAACCGTTTTTTACCCTTAAAAACTAAGCCCCTTCCACTTCCCGACTTCAAATCGCTCGTACCTAAATTATTTTTCCTTTCATTTCTGTTATATTCTCTTCCTTTTCCAATGGGTTTCATCCTACTATGATTTTTTTTTCACTTTTTACCATTTTAAAAGCTTCAGCCCTGGTCTATAAATCTTTATTATCAAAACAAATCGCCGACTTGTTGCTTACGATGCTACCTAAGCGTCTGCTATAATACAGTGAAGTGTACCTACCTAGTCAATTCAGGAAGTTATCATATTTCCGACTCAAAACCTCCCTGATGTCCTCTAGGTCCAGCTAGAGTTTAGCTAGGCCTTGGGGACATCAGTCCGAGTTAAATAGTAGGTAATAGTTTAGCTTATAGACTATCACCAAATGCACTCGGTCTTGTGAGCAGTTCGACAATAGAAGTCCAGCAAGTACAGTCCCCGGGCATACACTCATACTAATGTCACTATCATAAGCATAATTGTCTCAAGTGCATGTATCGCACTTAGGTAGCACTTAACACTAATTAATGTCGTCACAAATGTCCGAACATGTGGACTATGCGTTTCACGACACATGGTGAGCACCTGTCTTGTTACGGTAGGGGAAGTAATGCCACAGAGAAGGAAAAACAGTAGTGTAACTGCGTTCGCACTTGCGAAATATTAACATAAAATACAATACAAACATTTGTTCTGATGAGTTAAAAGATTTCAATTAAGAGACGAGAGAAATAGCGATTAAAAATCTGTGTTATTGACACAGATTAGGAGGAGGCATGAAAGGGTTTGCTAAATTGAACCTCGCAGAAAGTTAATCAATATATCAGGAGATAAAACAGTGCCCATGCCATAATCATTCGCAGGACACAAGGTAGGTCAAGTTGATAGTAAAAAGTTGCATCATACTTGGTTCAAAATCGCTTGACATTTTTTTGTCACGGCTCCTTAAACAGTCTTGATGATCTTCAGGTCATGCAATTATCGTATTTTGGGGCACGTACACAGTCTCAGCCTCAATCTATCATTTTTTAGCTGAGATTTCGATTAGATTATGAATTGGCTTTCTGTTGTCGATCAAATTTTGACTGCATGGTAACTCCCCTAGCCATACGTATACGCCACTTCACCTACCTACTGTAAAACATTTACTATAACCCAATCATACGGGTGATTAGGTGCCTAGCTGTGTAATTTTACTTTTTATTGGCACTTTGTTTTACCGTACCATTTGCTATCAACCCCTATTTTTACTACCACCCTTTACGATAATATTGGCTCTTGTCAGGCTTTTGATATTCGATAGACTTATTTATGTTTTAATGGTACTTATAAGTCGTTATTTTATAAAGATTAGTTAGTAAATATTTTGTCCTTTTCGATGTAAAGGGTTACCGAAAATAAGGGTTAAAAAAGTTAATTAAAAATAAAAGTTCATAAAAATCGAACTAAAAAGTTAGAAACAAGATGATGATGAAGATATGTAGAAAACAAAAAAGAACTCGAAGAGTAAACGAGGATTAATATCGTTTATATGTAGATTGAATTTTTAAAGCAGACGTGGAAGGAAAATCTGAAATTATGAGGAATAGCGAAAAATACTCAAAGGAGTCTAGGGCCTGATTTTGATGAAAACTAAAATGGTAACATTCGATTTTTAATAATACACACTGTGTTATTACGTCATTGGATAGTGTCGCTGATAAAGATCGAATTCTGGGAAGTAATGAAATACGGCAAACAGTGCAGCAGTTTTAGCTTTTTTAGTTTTCTTCAAAATAGGGCCCTGAGACTTTTTTAAGTAGTTTTCGCAATTCCAGATAGTTTCGGCTTTGGCCTTCCACGGCCACTTCAAAAATGCATCCTGTATACGCGGGAAAAACATAACGCTGTCTTTGTTGTTAAGCATTCGTATTCGACAAAATAATACAAAATCCAACTCTACGAGGATCACCGCTGCGAGGGTTTAAGCCCCGCGGAAGTACGGATCTTCACGGATGGATCTGAAACAGATACCGGCACTGGAGCTGGAGTCTTCTCGGAGGATCTCAACATCCACATAGCCGCACCATTGGGGGTCCATAACACGGTATTTCAGGCAGAATGCATGGGCATTGCCCTGACGGCATCGGCCATTTTAGCCAGGGAAGTTGTGGACCACTCAATTCGCATACTTTCAGACAGCATGGCTCTACTACTAGCATTAAACAACCACACAGTCAACTCTGGGTTAATACACGAGTGTCCTCAATAATATAACCATTCAATGGATAAAAGGAAACAGCGAGTCCCGAGGCAACGATGCAGCGGACGAACTAGCTAGAAGGGGATCGAGCATGGCAGCAGTGGGACCTGAACCCATAGTGCCACTCCCCTTCGGGTACCTACGCACACTGGTAAGGAAACGAACCAGTGAACACCACAAACTGTGGCTAAACCATGGTGAGTGTATGCAGGCCAAGGATGCACTTCCTACCATCGACGGCCGCTTCACGAAAAAGGCGCTTCGGCTGACCAAGCTACAGCTGCGCACTGTTACAGCCGCCATCACTGGACACGGCTCTTTTAACAAACACCTCTTTGCCATAGGAGTCACACAAGCCCCCTGTGCCGAGCCTGCATGGAGGAAGATGAGACAGCAGCCCACGTGCTTCTGCACTGCCCAGACGTTGCATCATACAGGGCAAAGTACTTCGGTAACCCAGGTACTCTCCGCGAGATTGTCAGCGACATCAAGGCGCTGCTGGCTTTTCTCGGGGAGCTGGGGTCGATCGAATTTTCCCACCCGCACGCAAAATACGCGCATTGGACGTGGAGTTGCGGACACCAGCCCGTTATACAATACAATTGTTGTTACGCAGTCGGTTAAAAAGAATGAGTTCTAACGGTTCTAGGCAGGGTGATAGAAATAAACCACTAAATGTTATTTCACTGATTTATTGGCATTTTATAGAAAGAAATACGGGGAAGAAGGGACACCGACGCGAAAACGGTTACCACGTATTCAGTACATCATTCTGAACCTCCACATAGAAATTTATCATCGGTTATTAAAAAAAAAAACAGCTACAAAAACGCAATACCTACACGATCAAAATGTATGGAACAGCTGTTTTTTTTTAATAACCAATAAAAATTTCTATGTGGGGCTCAGAATGATGTACTGAATACGTGGTAACCGTTTTCGCGTCGGTGTCCCTCCCACCCCGTATAGGTACATATTTTATTACAAACTTATTTAATAATTACCCTGGATGAGGGATGGTGCTGTACAAACTCTGAAAAAAAAATTCGTTTCAGCACCCACATTTTATATAATGCTAAATACTTATTCAGTTAACTCCTTATTTTCTATTAGAGGTGAACCGATTGTAACTTTTCTCGATTAATCTGCCAGTAGGAAACAGTTTTTCAGTTCTTGATATAAGTTGGGAAAGTGTAAAAAATGTGATATAATCGATAAATCGGTACTAATCGGTACACCTCTACTGGTTGTACCTATTCTAATTGTGAGTGTCAGTTCCTAGTACTTACCACTGTGACCTTTACACTCACACAACTACCAAAACAAACAGTAAAAATTTTGCAGTCTTTGTTACTCAAAGAACACGTTTCTAGCAACACGAAATGCATGTTTATTTCCCAAAATTTAGTATTCCTCTAGACTCCTCGGAATCGGGCCAAAGGTGCGCCAAAGGAACATCAAAGGTAATCAAAGATCAGTATTCTTCTTTGGCTCCTCCAGATGTTGCATGAACCAGTCGATGCCATTGATCAGGCTGTCCATTTCAGCGGGGGCAGAGGAGAGGGAATGGTTGTCGTCGTACATGTAAATTCTGGAAATAGAATACACTGTTAGAGATATAACATCACGGCTGTATTCGCTGATGGGCAGAGCTATACATGGTTTAAACTAGTTTAAAGGGTTTCGACGCGCAAACTGTTACCATGAATTCAGCATATAATTCTATTCCCCCCCCCAGGGTAGAAATGTTTCGTCGGTTGTTGAAAAAACCGGCCAAGTGCGAGTCGGACTCGCGCATGAAGGGTTCCATACCATCGTTGTAAGAGAGCCCCTATTAATTTTTAATTTATTTTTATTTTTGTTACAACGGCAACAGAAATACATATTCTGTGAAAATTTCAACTGTCTATTACGGATAAAGAGATACAGCCTGCTGACAGACAGACGGGCGGACACTGGAGGCTTAGTAATAGGGTCCCATTGGTTACCCTTCGGATACGGTACCCTAAACAAAATCAGGTGTTTTATAAAATAAATTGGAAAACGGTCAAAATGTGTAGAACCGCTGACTTTTCTAAATCTAAAATCTTATGGTATTAAAAATTTTCACCATCGCTAAATATGTTAAATAAAAAAAAACATCAAAAATCGCCCATAACTCTAACCTGATCCTAATAGTTCCACAATAAACAAGGCTTCGTACAAATTCCGACCGGCTGGCCATGTCTGTCGAAAGGCCATTGGAGGATTTGAATAACTTACCTAGTAGTGACTCCATTAGCCTTCAATCTCCTGGCATACTCCAGCCCCTGGTAGCGTGGGACCCTCTGGTCTCCCGAGCCCAGCATGAGGGCTGTAGGAGCTTTCACTTTGTGGACGTGGACTATAGGCGAAGCTCGCCTCATGGCTAGCAGCATTTCTTCAGTAACGGGCCCTTTCTCTGTGAAGTCGAAACCAGCTTCGACTGCACACCTGGAAAAAGGTAAACTGAGCATCAAAAAGATCAGACTGTTCAAAATGATCTGAACAACTAAGGAAATTAAACTATATTATATCGATGATGCAAGAGATGTTTCAGGATCCATATTACATTCATATTTTTTTTTCCTATCGGGTTGTGGAGGTCAGATAGGCAGTCGCTCCATGTAAAATACTGTGTATTTAGTTGCATCCGGTTAGACTGGAAGCCGACCCCAACATAGTTGGGAAAAGGCCAAGTAGACGATGATGATGACATTCATATTTTGGCAAGAATGTTATCCCAATGAGATAAAGATTAACTTGGGTAATTATTATGAACTGAAATCGACCCCGTATACTGATTACTGTGAAGCCCTTAAAACCCGTACAAAAACGAAGATTAGTAAAACATTGAGGTGGAACCCAAAATCAGTTTAAAAGCGCAAACGCAATGAATGGTTAATCGCAAGAAACACAAACATGAATTCAATAACTATTCTTAAATTATTAATAACAAGTGGTAATTGAACGTTATTTTACATAACAAATACGAAAACCCTTGCAAACCATGTCCATTCCGACTTCAAAATACACAACACAGTCATAAGCACTGCACGGAATCAGCATCGCCTCAACTCGACCTGTTCGGGATTCTTTATAATGGGTGTAAAAGACTCTTCACGAAGCCGAAAGTCACTTGTTCTCCCCGCCATTGCAATCTTCTTTTTTTCTGGACCATACTTGGGAACCTTCGTTTAATACCGGAGATATTGGAGGTTAAAGTTCCAGCATTTTTACATGTTTTTTTTTTATTATTAATTGTAGGACAATCCCTTGCGTAAGAGTCCAGCTCATCCCGCCAGTGGCGGAGTTAGGGCCACTGACGCCCCGAGCAAGAATATTGTGGCGCCCACTTAAGGAAATCATTGTAAAGTGAAAATTTTTTGCTGAACCAATGTGAACGTTTATTAAGAATTTCATCTTTCCTTTAACGTCAATGTAAAAAATCCATCTAAAAAAATCTCAATAAAAAATATGCATATGCACAGAGCGTAGAGCACAGTTTTGAGGGTTTGCACCAGGGGAGGCCAGAGACTCCAACTCCAGACCTTGGCGCCCCCCAGAATTTGTCGCCCTGGGCCGTCGCCCCATCGCGCCCCCTCCTAACGCCGGCACTGCATCCCGCCATCTCCTTCTGGGCCTTCCGCATAGTCGTTTCCTGCTATTTGGTATCCTCTGAGTGGTAATGTTTGCCCATTGCTCCTCCGACATGCGGCAGATGTGACCAGCCCAGTTCCATTTCAACTTAGCAGCTGTAATGCCAGCATCAGCTATTTGGGTTTTGGAGTGAAGTATGGAGTTTCTGATGCGGTCCGTAAGTTTGACACCCAGTATACTTCGCTCGTTGGCAGACCCCAAGTGCGGACTTCTGATGTTTTGTAAGCGACCACGTTTGCGCTCCATAGGTGGGGAGAATGCACATGTCCATGAGCTTTCGTTTAAGTGACAGGGGAAGAGATCCCCTCATTAAATGTTTCATCGACCAGTAGCTCTTCCAGGCATTCTCGGTACGTCGATTTTTTTATTATAAGTCTTTAATGCTATAACTTTATTTTGAATAGTCCCGCCACACTATTCCCAAACCACTGTAATCCTGAAAGCCAGAATCAACAGTGGCGACCACCAGAAAAGCGCCGAGACAATGAAGCTCGACGAAGAGAAACAATTTAACAGTCTTGGATCCCGCAACGAAATTAATCAGAAAGAAAAGTGTAGCGGAGGAGTAGGAAAACCATAATTTCCACTTTGAATACCTCCATGAGCCCTGTACCATTCAATGTATCAATACAATATTTTGAGTGCGTAACATTAAGTTCTACCGTAAACCGTGATTTCTCCCCCCAAAAAAGAAAAATGCGTTTCCCAACAATAATTTTTGCGTCGAGATATTAGTTTGATGAACAGAATGCTTCGTTGACGGCTTTGTGAAGGGTCCATTTACACCTTATATGAAACTCCATACACCAACGCACACTTAGCAGTAGCACCGCTTGCACCACGAATCACTAAACACGTTTAACGTTAAATGTATTTAAAACGTGCTGTTACTGCCAACGCCTTGAAGATGAAAGAGACGGAATGACGTTTTAAATATTTATTTATTTATTTTGGATTACCAATAAGTCGCATTACAATAATATCTTTTACAAAATGAAAACTATTACAAAATACATGGTCTTATAACGCACACTCATTACAGGTAACCACAGCTTACACATTTTCGAGTAAACATGCTCTTAATACACTTCTCATCAAAAAAATCGAAACACTTTCGTTTTTATTGTTTTTGTCCTAATTTTTTACAAAAGAGAATTAATTCCATGAAAAAAAAAACATTATTGTGTAGCTGGCAGTTTGGTCATTACAGTAAGAAGAAAAAAATCAAAATTCGAAATTAGAATTTCATTTGTTTATCCTATAAATGAAATTAATCACTGTTTTGAGACAAATGTGTATTTAGGGTTGGAGTACGTTTCTCGTTTAAAAACTAAAAATTAGCGCTTGTCTTTAAACTTTTTGTTTCTTATTTCATTTACTGTGACTTTGGGACGTCTGAAAAAACTTTTTTTTCTAAAACATATGGATACTTCGCCCGCAGAAGCCGCCCAAGTGGTGGCATTGCTGGATTCTGGACTTAGTCAGCGTGTTGTGGCTGCAAGATTGCATCTAAGCTTATCATCTGTTCATAGAGTCTACAAACGCTATCGGGAGACTGGTTCGTTCACGCGCCGTTCAGGATCTGGCAGGAATCGGGTCACTTCTGAGCGAGATGATCGATTTATTGTAACAACTTCTTTACGAAATCGACGCCTTAACGCTTTTCAACTGCAGCAGCAGCTTCGCGTTGTACGAAGAGTAGCTGTAAGTGACTCTACAATAAGAAGAAGGTTGAAGGAACGCGGATTGGCACCGCATAAGCCAGCGAATGGGCCGAAATTAACTGCAGACCATCGAAGAGCGCGCCTTAACTTTGCACGCGAGCACCTAACTTGGTCATACCTTCAGTGGAGCAAAGTACTGTTTTCTGATGAGTGTAAAATTATGCTGTATGGTAACGACGGAAGGAACAAGGTCTACAGAAGAGATGGAGAACGCTTTGCACAATGCTGCATTGAAGAAAAGGTCAGCTATGGTGGCGGTTCGTGGACGGTTTGGGGAGGAATCAGCGCCGACGGTAAGACAGAACTTGCCTTTGTGTCTGGGCCACGGCTGCCTGCACTAAACTCTCATCGGTACATCGAACAGTGTCTTGAACCTCATGTGATGCCCTATGCACATTTTATTGGCAACGACTTCATATTCATGCACGACAATGCTAGAGCTCACACCGCGGGCGTCGTACGAGATTATCTTACCGAAGTCGGTATCTCCATTATGGTATGGCCAGCAAGAAGCCCGGACATGAATCCCATTGAACATCTATGGGATGAATTAAAGAGACGAATTCGAGCAAGAGATCCAGCCCCAGAAACACTTAGCCAGCTGCAAAATGCAATCCAAGAGGAATGGGATAATATACCACAACATGTCATCGTGACTCTCATCCGATCGATGAAGAACCGTATGGAAGCAGTAATAAGAGCTCGCGGAGGGAATACAAGTTATTAAATAAACGTTTCTTACATTTTTTTTTCATTTACGCGTGTTGTATTACCCATTTCCTTCATATTCCATACAGGGTAAAAATTACTCATTATACAAAATACGAAACCTATGAAGACTTAATTTGAATTTAGAACAATAACATTAGGATTTAAAAACCTCATACTACTCACTATTAAATGACATTTTACATTTATTCCTAAACATACACATTTTTCTGATAATCCTTATCAAATCATAAACTGCGAGGTGTTTCGATTTTTTTGATGAGAAGTGTATATAACATAATAGAAATTATAATATAATTTGGAATACGAACAATTAAACAATTATGCTATTATTAATATCAGAATTCAGTCAAATCAAATCAAATTTAATTACATAGTGTTATGATGAATTAAGTAATGGCTGGAATTGAGATTAAGAATAGAATAGAAATACAAACGTAAATTAAATTAAAATACAAATCAAATTAAAATACAAATTAAATCAAAATACAAATTAAATTAAAGTAAAAATTAAATTAAAATACAAATTAAATTAAAATACAAATTAAATCAAAATACAAATTAAATTAAATTTATTTGATTAATTAATTATAGGAATGATAATTCAAATGTCCTCTAACTGAAGTGGTTATATAATTTCCTTTTCAATACATTAAGACTATCGTGATTGATGTCGAGTTCAGCTTTGCGCCATAAAGCATTATACAATTTGGTTGCTCTCGTAAGGGGAGAGTTGTCATCTAAGTTGGTTTTGCGCATAGATTGTCTGAACAGATTACAGGTATGTGACCAGGGTAACCTGCTAGGAACGATCGATATTTTTGACAGGAGGCCAGTATTTATTTTAGATGTCATTAATTTGTGAAGGAAGCATAAATCCAGTACTTTTCTGCGATTGTTTAGATTTGTCTTTGAAGTTTAAAGTGAAGAGCACGGTCCTTATAAGATTTTAATTGTGCGCGGTTTTGTTTTTTTAAAGATAAATGATACAAAAACCTCCTTTGGACTCACTCAATACGCTGCTTATGAACGTTGTAATGAGGTGACCATACCTGTGAACAGTACTCCAGATTACTTCGAACCAAAGTACTAACTAGCATTTTGTTTGCATTTGATATAATCTTATAAATATGGTTATTATACGTCAATTGCTGTCCTATATGTTTAGCATTAAATGTTTAGTGATTCGTGATGCAAGCCTTAGAATCGTAACGGCATCACGTCGGATCGGGAACAGCTAGTAAAAATGAGGTGAGGTGATGCCGATGTGTTGCAGTACTTAGAAGTATGCTATGAGCTTAGAACTGAACTCACCCATCAGAGTTATCAGCATAATGGCCTTTAGAGGCCAGATCTATCAAAGGATTTCTCATCACCATAGCCCTGAACCTATCAGGGTATATCCCAGCCAGATGGGCCACTATCAGCCCCCCATAGCTTCCACCATACAGAAAGACGTTATTCTCACATAATCTTCCATCTCTTTCTAGTGCCGTGGTTAGAGTGAGATAGCAGTCTTGTACGTCGTACTCGCCTACGTGGGACATAAGAGATCGGGCGTTGTTGTCTCCGTGGCCGATTGAGCCACGGTAGTTTATTCTTACTGATGCGAAACCTAGTGAAGAATGTTCGTTTTTAAGTCGGATTGTTGAAAAAGTAAACTTTGATAAATTAAATATAGTGTAGTAAGATTAAGGGGTCCAAGCACACGAAGTTTTCTATACCCGCGTTTCATGCATCGCACGTCATTGGTGCGTTTTCGATCTCGATAACCAGCTCTTGTTGCGTTTGCAGTTCGGATAAGCGCATCAACGTCGCAATAAAAACCTCCACGTGCTCAGGCCCTTTTAATAGCGTGTACTTTATCGAACATAAAATAATCAGAAACAAAAAAAAATCCTAATACAACTGTGATACAATTCAACAACAACTTTGTGTTATTTTACCTACATAATAACGTTCAATTACCACTTACAAATAACTTAACAAATAGAAAATGACACGACATTCAACCAACCAATACATAAATTAACTCTGCCTACTGCACTCCACAGCTGGACGAACGACTCTCCTAATACTGCCCTGTTCTCCGCTTCCCGGATTCAGTCCGCCCCAGTCGCCTTAAACATTTTAGCGTTTAAATTATAGATTATCCACTCTGCTCGACAAGATTTTGACACATGACACACCAGCTGAATCGGGGGGGGTGATGCGAATTGTCATGAAATTCAAGAATTTTCGTGAACATTCAGCATTCGATTTTATGATGATAAATATGTCACGGCAGCTGTTTCACACGATAAGTTTGTGTTAAATATCTTCAATACCGTGTTGAGGTTGGTGAAACGGCGTCAGTCTATTGCCAAATATGTGTAAAATACATATTACGACACGCTTCCAAAAAATAGGCATCTTAGATGCGCTGGAAATAATGTACATAGACAAGTTTCTCGTTTGCTAAAAAAACTCGAAAAGGAAAAATAAATACAGTAACATTCTATCTGCGTTCTTATTTTTGCCATTATTCATACATAATTTCATAAAAAACACGATCAAAGTCTTGACAAATATTACTAAAAAACTATGTTGCAAGTGTTGCAAAATGACACTTCTTAGTGCTGACCGTAAATCCAACTTCTGTCATTACGATTAAAAAGTGACATTCAGCCTAATCGATACTCACAATGAATCGAGTTTAGAAAAAAAAGGGCTGAGACTGAATTCTTGGTATAATTTCGATAATAAAATAAGTCTCACAGTTCAAGCAAAGAAAAATCTAAAAATGGATCGATTTTCAATTTAACTGTAAGCACGGACAGAACCTATGGCTAAAAACGCGTCGATTTTTTTGTTTCAAAATTTAAATTAAGAATACGCTCGCAATTCACAATTTTAAAGTATTTTAATTTACTACATCATTTATTGTGAATTTGGTTTTATAATATCTGGCGGTTGGATATAGAATGCCCAGGATCTTGGAATGCATAATAAAAAATTAGTCTGATCCGTCAAAGATTCATTATAATAATATTACTTATTCTACAAAATTGTGTACAGTGCGGTTGGGTTATTGTGTTAGGTTGGGACAAACTTTTTTTTTTGTTTAGCTTATTCTTTCCCACTGCTGGGCAAAGGCCTCCCCATACCTTTTCAACTCTCTCGGTGTTTTGCCTTCTCTGGCCAATCAGTCAAGAACGACCGAGTCCAAATCGTCACGCCAGTGTTTCTTGGGCCTGCCTCGGTGACGACGACCGACAAACTTATTGTCCTATATTTCGCAATCTGCAGTGCATAGGCCGTATCCTAAATAAAAATTAGTTTATTTTTTCAAAGCGGTTTACTGTCCACTCTAAAACCTCTTTTTACAACTGCAAAGTTCAGGTTATCCATCATAGGCCGTGGCCGTGAACAGCTATAAGACAGAAACCTCAGGGCAAGAGTCCTACTCGCATTACTAGAAGTTTTAAAAAAAATACAATTTTATAGTTTTTGGGGTTACTACTAAACCAAGCTTATCTATGCATAAAAAAATAATGACGATTAAAAGTATTGGTCGGAGAAGGCAAAAGATAAAGAAAATTGGAAAGCCGAGGGAAAGAGAAGAAGGAGGTTTGCCCAGCAGTGAGAGAGAACTGGCTGATAAAAAAAAAGGATTTGTAAATAGTGAATACCTAATAACCAATCCAACCTAACCCAATTTTGTAGACTAAATTTATAATTATATTTATCTTGGTGGGAACCAAACAAACACTATGGCCTACCAAGATCTTTGGCGTTCTATATTCAAATAACCAATGGGTAGAAAAATAAAATCACAGTAAATTATCTAGTAACTATAAATACAATATAAATGGGAACAGCGAGTACATTCCTAATTTAAATTTTGATATGGAAATAAAATCGGCGCGAATTTAGCCATAGATTAATCTGTTCTGTTTATTGTTGGGTCGGTTTTAATACCTACAATGTACGAAAATCTATTAAGATTACCATTATAAAAGCTTAAAAAAATATTATAACATTTTTTATTGTATTTAACGCTTAAAACAAAATTATTTTAATTTCTATCTATCGATTTCTTAAATTCCTTACATTTAATTACTCGATCTAATCGAAATTTACAAAACAAGAATCGATTGAAATAATCGCTTTCACACATCACAACAATTTAAAAAAAAAATGGTCGTCAATTTCGAATACAAATTGAGTAGTGGTAATGAATATTACCTGTTATTGGTCCTGAATTAGTAAATTACGCTAAAATCTGGGCATTTTCAAGTTGTATATTATATTTGAAATTATATTTGTTACATTTGATAACGAATCTTTATGCGTTTGTGTGATATAATGTGAAAAATAAAAATGTAAACACGCACGATTGGCGCGAAACTTCGACTTTAGATACCAAAATTCATCATTACCACTGCTTATTTAAATTGAACTATGGATGAATTCGTCACATAATTAAATGACGAATTAATTATTCTCAATAAAGTGGAGTTTGGATGTCCGAAAACCACAATATTTATGATTTTTAGCCTCGGCCAGCACTGCTGTCAAAATGGCGATGGCCGTATTTACGCACTTGGATTTTGTAAGGTGAAATTAAGAAACTTGCGCGCTAAATACAGAAGTTTTAATGGCCCTGACATAAGAGCTTTTTATCCAACTCTCTTAATTAACGCACACTCATACTATTTGATTATCAGAATATTAAATATTTACATAAATAATGAGGATGACGTATGACTTAAATGCTAGCCCCTTTGGGGGCCGATACCGAGCCAGCGGAGGTTTGTATGTCAAGCCCCCAAAGGGGCCCGTACCGAACTATATGGTTATTCCACTTTTCCCAAGATTGTTATCTCCACTGCCTCACAAATCGATTTATTGCACTAGGGCAGTTAAAGAATTAATTTCACTTTGTTCTACTGCTGGGACAAATCGGCGGGGTTAAGGTGCAAGCGCCAATGTATCCCGCGAAAATCAAATTTTCTTTACCTTTTATGACCTAAGATAATTTTGGGTTATTCCACTTAAGGTCGATTAAGTCCACAAAAAAAAATCTTACGATTTTTTCAATTTGCAGGTCAGTGTCAGTTTGTATGTTGATTTATAATAATCATCAATAGAGTACTGGGTTGTATTGATGATTTTAATGATATTTAATATCGCGAATAATATTTTAATCAACATACAACCTGACACTGACCAGCATATTGTAAAAAACTTGAGATTTTTTTTTTTGCGGGCTACCCTGCCGCTACCACCTTGAGTCGAATAACCCAAAATTATCTTGGGTCATAAAAGGTGCGAGAAGGACACATACCAGGAGTGTTGAGCGTTGAGGACATGCATATGGCATCGTCGCTATGTTATTAATGTGTGTAACGAAAACATGCTCTATAAAAATATCTTACATGCATTTGAAAGAACATTATGAATGAAAATGACAGTCCCGATTAAATTACAGATTACTATTACAATGTGAAATTGCTTAAATTTTCATTCCGCGCGTGTACATTTATGTTGATTTTAGGCTCGACTTGCAGCATCTACAGTTCCCATAGACAACAAATACAATCACATGCACACATAAACATTGCACAAGCTTCTACACAGGACACAAGGGGCCACAGATTATCAACAAAAAAAAAACATTCTAAACTCACCAGTCAGCGATATCCGTGGAGTTTAACATACTGGCGATATCTATAACCGGGTTCCTGGTGACTACAGCGGCATACGTATTCGGGTACTGTCCGCTTAGATGCGTGACCAAGAACCCGCCATGGGACCCACCCATGAGGCACAGCTTCTGTGTGTCAATGGGGTAGTTCTCCACTGCATAGTCTGTCGCTGCTTTACAGTCTTTAACGTCTGTGTCCCCGCATCGGCCGAGTAGAGATTTTAAGGAGTTCTCTCCCGCGCCCGTTGAGCCACGGTAGTTGACTTGTAAGCACGCAAAGCCTGGAATTTTGTTTTGTTTCTGACTACTTTGTCGAGTGAATTTGGTGTTGTGTAGAGTCTGTACTACTAAGTTCGATCACCGCGAAATTAGACCACAGGGATGATAGAAAACGAGTTTTTTATCTATAATAACTGACATAGTGTGGTTTAAAGTAATTGCAAAAAGAGGCCTGGTGGTTTAAGGTTAACAATAAAAATGTAACCATGATTGAAATACAGTTCTTTATCCAAAACTTTAAGAAATCCAGGTACTAAGTTTTGCATAAACAACTTTACCGTAGTAGAAAAAAAAATATCATTTATAATATTTTGCATGTTAGAAGTTAGGAATTTCTTATACCTAAGTTAGTTGAGAGATTATTAGGCTACTCTGAAATCAAGAATCCTAATACCTATGATTTAAGAAAGTGTAATAAGAGTTCGGATTCTACTTAGTCAGTCATAGATTCTTTCGAGTCTTACTGTTACCCTGATCATCCTACAGCTAGGCAAAGCCTCCTTATGACTTCCAGTTCTTTAGATCCAGGGGTAATGTGGACAACTGGCTGTCGGTTTCGTCCTTCCCGACTTTATTCGCGTAAGTTCTAAATAGGATTCCTAAATTCAGAGCATTTTTATAGTCAGCTTTCGACGTTCCAACCAAGACTTACCCATCATATTCAACACGGCTGCTTCAAAATTGAAAGCGTTGACAAAGCTGGAGTGCGGTCCGCCATGCGGCCATATGATGAGAGGTAGCTTCTTGTCCCTTACACAAGGAGTGAAGAATATCGCCGTGAAGTTTTCTGTGGGACATTTAAAATTAAGAATACAACATTCATGTTAGTTTTGTTTAAGTTTTTGATAGGACGCGAACGGTCTGCTGGGCCACATTTCTGCTCTGTGAAATTGGATTGAGTTGATAAAAAAGAACCTAAAGGTGAAGTTAAGTTTTTTTATGAGCACTTTCATAAGTAAAAGCATCCTTTTCGAAACTACGAGGAATAGTGCAAAAAAATTACACATTCTATACACATAGTAGCTATTTTTAGGGTTCCGTACCCAAAGGGTAAAACGGGACCCTATTACTAAGATTTCGCTGTCTGTCTGTCTGTCTGTCTCCAGGCTGTATCTCATAAACCGTGATAGCTAGAAAGCTGAAATTTTCACAAATGATGTATTACTATTGCCGCTATAACAACAAATACTAAAAATTAAAAAAAATATATATTAAGGGGGGCTCCCATACAACAGATATGATTTTTTTGCCGTTTTTATAGATAATGGTACGGAACCCTTCGTGCGCGAGTCCGACTCGAACTTGGCCGGTTTTTTAAAGTTTGTATTCACTTAATATTTCTAAACTACTTGATAAATACAATTACTTTTGTACAATTGAATTTAATTCTGTCAATTTTAATTTTGTTGACATTCTTTTATTGATTTGGTAGCGCCAAATCAATAATATAATGTCATAATTACTAGTGTTTTAATTAATTTAATTTTGTAAATTTTCTAAACTACTTGATAATTTTGATGCTTATTTCACCATCAGCATCTGACGAAGAGGTGGAAGATTTATCTCTACTTTCATTTTAAAACCACACCCATGCGCAGGCGAACAAAGTAATCAATAAACTTACGATTAGGTTTTTCCCCTAGCTCAAAGTAGACGACATCCGACTCTGTGACGGGGACCGGCGCCTCACAGTTGGAACTGATGCGCTTCCACACGATCTCATGCTCGCGAGTGGCAGGCGGGAGACGGGCCACGAACAACTGCAACAAACAAGATAACATCAAGTCTATATTCCCTTCTTATACTCGCAACCGGCGTGAATATAGGATCAGATGTATGAACGTAGACGAAGCAAATGCGAGTAACAGGTTTCTCGTAAAAAGAAAGGATGACGACGACATATCAAGCTGAACTTATTTAGAAGCTGACCTCACAGACTTCCCATGCAATAAGTGGTCGATTTATATTGAAAATGTATACAGGGTTAGTTTTCCAGCCAGTTTGACCAGCCAAATTCTAAGATATGATGCAGTACATTAAATCAGCTGTTCCATACATTTTGACCGTGTAGGTATTGCACTTTTGTAGGAAACAGCTGTTTTTTATGACATTTTGATGAAACTTTTCTATATGGCCGGGCTCAGAATAATGTACTGCATCATATCTTAGAATTTGGCTGGTCATTGAAAACTAACCCTGTATAAGCCCCGACACAAGTACTATTTTGTAACTTACTGGGGCTGCCTCAGTTTATGTATGACACAATGTTTGAGATATTTTTTTTTTTTTTGTATAAGGTCCCATTAAAATAGATGGACAAATTTTAATACAGCGTTCAGTACGTCTAACCAAAGATATCCAAGCAAAAAAAACACTGATTAAAGTGATTTTGTTTTGACCGTTTTGTGGATGTGTTTGTTCTAGAGTGCCGGCAATTTATTATTTTAGGTATATATAAAATAAAATCACTTTAATCAGTGATTTTTTAGCTTGGATATCTTTGGTTAGACGTACTGAACGCTGTGTTAAAATTTGTTCATCTATTTTAATGGGATCTTGTATAGCTTATTAGCTTCTGCCTGCGTGTGTGATAAAAGTTTCCTGTGTTAATTCAAGTTATAAACTATCTGTGTGCCAAAAGAGAATAGCCGATTTGTACCTAGAGCTGCTGTATCCAGTTGGTGTATGTGATATTCGAAATATCTTAATCATACCTTTTTTTATTGCATGGCACCAACAGTCAGATGAGTGCAGAGACAGAACTATTATCGATTTTGTATTGATTTACCTGAACGTTATATTCATACTTATGAGACTATGAAAGTGTCTATAAACAAGCAAAGTAAATTACCTGTCCCGGGTTCTTAAGGTTAGAGCAAGTAGCAAGTACGACGTCCCCCCAGACGTCGAGAATGGTGGTGGAACCTCGCTGGGCCCTGTTCGACACGTCCACTAGTTGTTGGGTCTCTGTGACGAAATGTAAGTGTGTGAATTATTGTAAGGTGTGGCGATAGTTGAGGAATCACTTTTGGGAAAATACTAGCACCATGCATGAGACTTATTTCTTCGATTACATGCGGCCAACATCTCCAATGAAATTGAGCTTAAAAAAGTAAATACAAATCTATTGAAGTGAGGTTAGCTGTAGTGTTAAACGATCTCAATGGCAATTTTAAATATGCGTCCCATTAGTTACCGATGTCAATCAGACGAGTTTTTCAAACGTACGAAGCAGTGGATTTCAATCTTTCGAATTGATATTGCAAGCCTGTTACCCAATTGGGGGACAGTTATCAAGCAGTCTGGTATTATTTCAGACTTAGTTATTTTAGTTCGATATCATACTCAATGAAGAAGTAAATAAATGAATACATACCAATATTATAAACATAGGAGCGCACTTCGGTCTCCTGTTGACTAGAGAACACGAGTCTATCCCCCGCCGCGTTGAAGCAGCGCCCGGGTAGCAACTGGCAGTAGATGCCAAAGAACTGCTCCGAAGCCTCCCCAAACTGGATGTTTACTGAGGAGTCCACTATTTCAATCAGCGTGGATAGTTTGTCCTGAATGAAGATAAATGGTAAATAATTATAAGTATTTCTGTAAATATACGAAAAAGCCTTTTACAGGTCAAAAATAAATGATGACGAGGTCAATGTTTCATAGCCGACTATTAACAAACCCTGCCTTGCTGAAGGCTTAAGGTGCTATTCCGAAAGCGATCTCTACCGCAAACCGCAGCCACAACTTCGTCCAATTGCAATTACGGCTTAATTACTTCTTAAAATATCTGTTTATTAAACAAATCGTGTCGTGACCTTACGTAAAATCACGAAACTCCTAGCAACTTCATGAAAATACGAATTTCCTGAAAGTAGAGGACATTTTATTTCTATGCTATGGGTTATAGAACCCTTCTGCCTCATCCGTGGCAAGCGTGGTGCGGTCCATCGGCCTTGCGGTGTATTCACACTAGGTCTCCGGTGGAGTTGAACCAAGGAGACCAGACAGCTAGGCCTTCAGCAGTTATCTCCTGTAGTACTTACTATAAGGTTACTTACAGATCCCTTCTTCCTGATCACGAGCTCGTGGCAAGCGTGATGCGGTCCATCTGCCTTGCGCTGTAGCCACACCAGGTCCCCGGTGGAGTTGAACCTTGGAGATCGGACCGCTAGGCCGTCGCCAGTTATCTTCTCTGAAAAAAGAAAGATCATCATAGGTTAGTAAGTAAGTGTCAACCAAAAACACATAAGTTCACAACTAGATCTCACTTGGATTTGCTATTGAAGAAATGAACAGGAAATCTTCACATAATATGCTTGTTGGTGAAATGAACATTATTATTTCCTGAAATCCAACAAATTCTATAGAACCACTTTGGAATCATGCCCCTAACTTCTAATGTTTCTTACAGTCCATGTAGGTTTACGTAAACTCTATACTAATATTCCAAATAAAGAATGAGAGGGTGGTGTGTGTTATTTTGGCCACAACACTGATGGAAATCTGCCCCGAAAGCTACATAATTATTGAGTGCCATAGGATTTATGTTTCTCGACGAGGAAGATGTAGCGGGCAGAAGCTAGTATTATTTCATTTGCATTCGGGACGAAAGAGAAAATATGAATATAATAAACAACTCACTGAATTCTCCATCCAGCGTACACTCAAAGATGTAGCTCGGGCGGTTGGTGCAGAATATGAGTCCCAGTCGGCGCGGCTCCGTCTGCCACGCCACGCCCGCCACGCGCGCGCCGTCCGGGGAGAAGCGGACCTGACGCCAGTAGTAAACAAATGTATTATAAAGTACTGCTACCATCAGAACTGGGCACACGGCCAATTGGGCAAGCGAGTGTTGGAGTGGAGGCGCGTATCGGCGAGAGGAGTGCCTGACGCCCCCTTAGCTCAGAAAACAAAATATACTGGCTGGTACTCACATTATCATGATTCCGTCGCGAAAAAGAGATGGTGAAATTGGTCATGTATAGTTTTACCAGTGCGAGTGAAAGAGAAAAGGCTCTCTCACTTACACTGGAAAAATGAAAGCATTTAGCTCTTTTTGGCCGGCTCCAGCCGACTTCAGCCACTTTCCATCATGGACAAGCCGCCTGCAAGCTAGACTGATGCATGCTTTGTATGCAGTATGCAGTGTACCTACCTGTCCCGGACACATACTGTCTGGAAGTCCGCCCAGCACGGTTAGCTTCTCCCCGTCCAACTTGAACACGACTATGACGGATAGATATTTGCCCCCCAACTGCTCGCCCCAGTCTTGTCGGTATAGAAACTCTTCTCCCTGAAAAAAAGGTATTAGTCATTACATTATCTCACGCCCTTATAACCCCGCAATATTGGGTAGAAATGTATTTGTAAACGCCGTCAGTGAACTCTGTTTGTGCGTTCGTCCAATTTCGCCTGTTATGTTTAAGTGCCATGTTAAAGGGGGCAAGCTTATTGTCCGCAACTGTGCACGTATAAAGATTCCTGGCTGCTATTAAGAAATTCCTGATGGGAAAACTCAAGAACATTTTACCGGACCGGGACATCGAACCCAAGACCTCGTGATCAGTAGTAGCACAAAAGAGATAGAGGCAGCAGGCGAGGTCGCAGCCAAAGACTTTGGGGGGGGGGGGGGCACACAGGGCTGTAGCCAGGAATTTTTAGGGTTTCACCCTCCATCCAAACTCCTCTAATATAGGTCTCAAAAGCAAGCGTAGTGAGCTCGTTAAAATGCTCAATCATGACACCTACGACACGCGGGCAGATTCCTTGTTCTTCCTCAGCAATACTTAATGAAATAACTTTACCCGGTTAACATCAGGGTGTTTTATATACACAAGTAGTTCAAATGTTTATAAAAACTCACCCGTTTGGGCGCAGTTTCTCCACTGCCGTCGTTCTTAGGTTTGTCATCTTTCCTCTTGATATAAGGCTCATATTTGGGCAGCTTCTTCTCAGCGACGTAAACCAACGCCGTTTCGTCAGGTGACCATTGCAAGCCTCCAAATTCGGCTGTAATCATAAAATTAGTGAAGAAAGTTGTTAAGAGTATCATTTTCTAGCAATGAAAATGATAAGCACCTAATATTGTTTAAGGACTGCTTATGACCAACATTTCGAATGCAAATGATAGATTGAAAAGGTGGCATGAGCCCACTATGTGGGTAAGGAAGTTGTGTGAAATGAACATTTTGACTGTTAAGTTTTTATGCACCAATAGTAGGTAGGTACTTACGCCATTTGTAGATCTTTGACAGTCGTTACAGGTAGTCAGTGACCCGAAAGTCAGACAACCAGTTCTTACCAAGGGGTATCGTATTACCTAGCGCTAACTGGGTTGTGGAGGTCAGATAGTCAGTCGCTCCATGTAAAATACTGGTATTCAGCTGCATCCGGTTAGACTGGAAGCCGACCCCAACATAGTTGGTAAAAGGCTAGGCAGATGAGAAGATGAGTAGGTACTTACGCCAGCCGCCATTGCCGTAAACCCTAACATACGGATCTGTTCCCAAGTTACAGTTAGTTGTTTCACTCCGCTACTCGTAGTAGCAATAGCAATAGGCTCGCCCTCATTACACTCGTAACATAGCTGGCAAACCATGAGTGTAGGTACTACCGGTACACCTCTAGTGGCTGTAGTGTCTAACCCTTCGTCAATTCCAGGTGTTATAAATAATAAATAAATAAATAAATAAATATCCCTGGACATTTCACACAGCACCATCTAATCCCAAGCTAAGCAACCTAATGCTTGTGTTATGGTAACTAGATGGCTGATAAGCTACATATATACATTTTTTTTTGTTGTAAATACATACATATTATAGATAGAAAAACACCCAGACCCGGAACAACTACTTGTAGGTCATACAAATATTTGTTCCGTACGGGAATCGAACCCGCGACATGCAGCGCAGCAGTCAATCGCTTGACCACTGCGCCAACCGTGTCGTCAACACGTTATGTAACGTTTGAAGGTATTTTTAAACCAACTTACATGAAATAAAAATCATTTGTTAATCATATTATGTGTAAAACTTACAATCAGCGTAAACGTCGCCATGTTTGTCCAGACTGGTGAGGTCCACGCTATGCGCCAGGGTCTTCTTACTCCACACCTCTAGGAACAACTTCTTGGGATCCTTGCCAGTCTTCTCCTCACGGATCAGAGCTCTGTAGGTCTCACGAGGGGACACCGCTGATAGTAGTCTGGAAGTAATATGCTATAAGTAAACCGTGATGTTATAAGTAAGGAATTTTTCGTTTGGATCTGTATGCACAGATCTTTAAGTATTTTTTGGCGCTTGAATGAACAACAGAATTATTCGCGTACCACAGAGTTCACTGACGGCCTACCACTTTGCACCCTTATGCCCTAAGTAATAAGGTTGAAAAGTGGTTGACTGTAAAATCACTCGGTAGTTTATTTTGAGAAATTGTTTTGTGAAAATTTATTGAAAGTACGAGATCCGTGTACCTACATACTAATAACTATTTTTAAAGAAGTATTGTGCAAAGCTATGAAACTAAAAATAAAGGTGACAATGTGCACAAGATACTGAATATAAAACATCTAATATTTGACGAAGATGCTCAATAAGTCTGTTTATAAATTTGTTCTCACAGTAGACAATAAAAATTTCGTAATCAGCATCCCATACAACAAATAATAACAACCTTCAAAGCCCAATAAAGGGCTGAGATACTTACTCATTACTTATGTCAATTCCAAAGTCACTTTCATCAATAACATTGAAGTCGTTGTCCAGGGTGTACGAGGAAGCAAACTTGGAGACCTTGCCTTTATCCAGGTTTCGCACAGACCACTTCGCGTTGACCTTATTGGTTGCATTGTTGAGCTTCGCACCGGCCACTGACGGTATCTTCGCCAGGGTCCTGTATGCACTGATTATGGTTTCTAGCTGGGGAAACATTTTATATTATGTTATTATAGTGATAATGTATCTGCGGTCGAGACAAATAAAAGATCTTCTAAAGGGTTTTTGTCCAAGACCGGTATATGGCACGACGCCGGCGCCAGGTTAAGATTGAATACGAACCCGGTTGCTAGCCGGAATGAGGTGCGATTTGAAAGGCTTGCCCCGGACTTATTTTGGGTCTCGTCAACAAGTGCTCATAGATTGTCATACTTGACAGTGCGCCGACCCTACCATCGGTCACACAGGGCACAGTGCAAAGGCAAAGATGAACGGGTACATACCGGCCTAGACCGCTTGGTTATAGGTTTAGGGAAAGAGCCCTTTTATTGCAGATTTCTGAGACATTCGTAGCGGACTCTCCCGAAATAGCTGCCCCGGCCCCGTCTGGCCCGCCTTAATCTGCACTAGACTTAAAAATAAACACTATAATATGTGATAATGACATAGTTACATAACATACTCTTTATTATAATATTATTATTTTAAATTTATAAGTTTTTAAACTGACATGGTCACTAACATTGAAAACGGGATATTTACCAGGTTTACTGACTATAAAAAAAAATCGGGAACTCAAAACAAATAGTAAACATGGTAAATATCTCGTTTTCAGTTTTAATGGTAATGTTATTTTAACTTAAACTGACCTGAGCAGACATCTTCAACATAGCAGTCTGTTAGGCACAATGAACACTACACTATCTGCAAGATAAATACATTAAACATTTATTAGCATACAATATGATAAGATGCAGCACGGTTTCTTCAATTGTTACATGTTTTATTATCTTCTTATTCTTTTCTGCTTAAATTACCTTACTCTTGCTTGAAACTGAGAAATAAATGGACAAAGAATAAAACACAGAATACAACTTTATTTATCAAATGTGTTAGATATTTTTTGTCAGTGTGGTTGTGTTGTTCTGATTACGCTGATAACCACATCCGACTTAAATAGGTTTCAATGTGGTTTTCAATATGATAAAGAATTCGTTTAAGAAGGTATGTGTATGATAAATACACTCACATTGAACTAAAAACTAACAAAACTTAGCAAAGCAGTGGCAAAAAAAGAACATCTTGTCCGTTTTTTTTAGCCGTTAATTCCCCATTCCTGGGCAAAGACCTCCCCCATATCTTTCCAGGTACACTTTTCGTGCGCCATCTCAAACTAATTATTTATAACTTGATAAATTTATTTTAAGACCAAAAGTAAAGTGTGAACTTTGGCAACCACAAACAAGGTGTACACATTGAAAAGGTTTTATAATCACAATGCAAAATAATGGAAATTATGCATGCAGTGAATTTATTTTTAATTTATTTTATATATTTTATAAAATATGTATTGAGAATGGCCCAGAAAGGTGCAAACATGATATGCGCATACAACTACAAAGCCGGCCTTATTTATTTAACATATTTATTACACAGTCATCAAACCTAACCAAGATAAGATAAAGTTAGGGTAATATACATATTATGAATGTTGTAAATACATTACATAGCAAATATTCATGGACAGTCTATTCTTTTCACTGATAACAATCTAAGACCCTAGGATGATGTTATTTCATGCATGTTCCATAAAATAACAAAACAAAGACATAGTACAGTGTGGTCTGTGTAGGCATGGTTCTTTTATACAATCTAAACTATGCAACGGTTTTACCATCAATTAGAAAATGTATCCAGAATACTTATAATTTGTCAGGCTCCTACTATGGGTTTTATATGCCAAGGTGTACATTCAGAAAGAGGAGAAATAGGAGAATAGTAAAATACACATAAATAGGTGCCAACTGCATAATATTTTATGACTTAGTAAACAATATTTACCTGAGTAAACATTGAGATAATAATTTGAATTTAATACTTGCCTACCAACCAGCAGATTGTAACCGCTCATTGGAATTTAGAATATTTTCCGAAGCAAGTATGTAGCTCACGAATTAACGGTTAAAATTATATATAGAGGTAGGCTGATAAACAAGTAAAGCACTAAATCTTTAAATGCAAATAGATACACAATAACAATAATTTTTAAGCAAAACAAATCATCAAAGCAAGCTCATTAATAATATTCTACTCTTACTACTCACTCTGTCTGTGTTGTTTTGTTTGGCAACTCGGCTCGGCATGTTTTTTTTTTTTTTTTGATTGGCCTCTCGCAGCGCAACAACTCTCTAAGGTTGAAGCTGCTTAACCGGACAATCCTGTGGTGGCCAAAAATTACTTTAAGGCCCCCAGCCAGGGCTTACAAACTAAGGATACAAATTAAATGAACAGACACTAAGGGCCCACCCCCTGTGGGCTTAGTGCGTCATTGAGGGGACAACTAGGGTCGGGCTGGGTCAAATTATTATTTGGGGGTTGATTTATTACTACAGGCTCAACGGCGCGGGCCGGCTCGTCGAGCAAGGGTCGGGTAGTGATGTTACTGGTGTCCCTACTGCTCTCTTGAAGGAGGGTAATGGGGTCATCGGGTTCAAGGAGGGTGAGTCTGGGGCGTCTAATTTTCCCTATCTTAGTGGGAATGTATCGGGCGGCCATCAATTCGGAAAGCTCAAGCACAGAACATTTATACTTCCTTGGTGTATAATATGTTCCTTGATATATACCATAGAGTATAGTAAGTATTTAAAAGAATAGAGAGCCCTCTAGAGCCTTTTTTTTTTGCAAACTAGGTCGAACTAGTAGCGCCAACTGTGAATTGAATCCGAACTAATATCATATGCCGTCTATAATATGTATACCTATATCAATAAACACAGGTATACCTATTTATGGATATATTTTACTGCTACTATTCATGAATTCCAAGATATTTGAAATACTCTTGAATATTTATTGAAACTGCTGTACTTTTTGGTTGCATTAATACGGTTTTGAACGATAGAAGCAAGTAAACAGTTCCAACAAATTAAAGGTGTTAGAAATGAAACAAAGAACAAATAAATTTCATTTAGTACAAGGCGAAATCACCACATGAAGGCGGAGTAGATCAAAGCTCGACTCTACGCACTCACTGAAAGATTTCACAACTGAAAAACAACTGAAAAAAAATCTACACATATGCGCAAGCACAGAACGTAGTCACCATTTTGAATTTGACAATTCGTAATTTAATCAAAACTTTTCCTAAACTAGTGACATCTGTTGACCATGAAACTTACTAAAAACGATATAATTTTCGATCCATGTAATAGATGGCACCACAAACAATTGAATTTGTACTTCTACTTCTAGGCCTTCTAGGCCAATGGATGGGAAATCATCAAATGACTCCTCTCGCTCTGGGCGGAGCGGAAGGGAGTGTCAGACTTTTACTGACTAAAAACCATCCATGTTCCTTCTTTTGCCCTTTATGTTCCAGGGCCTGCAGTCTCGACATAGATAGCGATCTCATAACAACCGACTTCGGTCGCAGTCTTAGCGACCCGGATTTAACAATATTTGGTAGTCTCGACACTCAAAGTTTGCAACTGTCATTGGTATTGTACCAATCTTGGTCGCTAACTTACCGATTTTCGCAATATACTTTGCGACCATTTTTGACAGCCCGCAAAGTGATTCGGTAGCATCGTAAGCTAAATTGGTGGTTTTTACGAGATTATTAACAAAAATTATGCCGGACGGGTCACGGGCTTATTACTCGAAGGTCTATTGTCTGTAGCGAAGTATGCTGTGCTTACGGCCTTAAAAGGTCGTAAGCCGTACCTAACCTATAAATAGGTTCCGGACCTATGTGTGAATAGGCGTCGCTGATATTCAATTCATTGGTAGAAAGAGGATTCATTTAAATAAAAAAAACACACAACTATAATCGATTCCTTTAGTCAACTTTATTAATATTAATCTGAATCATCTTATTCACTCACTCGCTCACTTATTTTTTAATATAGATAAGTACTGTTTAAAAGTAAATGTATAACACATGTAATGAAAGTCGTATGTACATAAGTGTAAAAGGACATTGGCCTTACGTAGTATATACCAGGCCCTGATTATACTCTAGCGAGAGCTCAAGTCACTTGCGGTGTCCTTGTCTTGATGTTGCAAACTATAAAAGTTCAACTAAATATCGGATTTCCAATCTCCACATCGAAATAAAAAAGACAGGAGTCACATTTATACTCTAGCGAAGGCTTTTGGAGCAGTAACGAGTTTAGTATGGCCACAATAATATATGCAGTCCAAAGTGGCGTAGCTTGCTAAAAAAAAATTCGATGACAACAAAAAAAAAGTTCACAACAAAAAAAAATGTGTTTGTGTTGCCTCCGATATTTTTCCGGTTTTTTTTTTTGTATCATATTTAACTTTACAGTAAATTTCGTTAGTGTGCCAGATCAGCTCTAGTTTTTTAGTTATTAGACTTATTAGGGTAATACCTTAGATTATATACCTCCTACCTTAGAGTATATAGTCTAAGGGTAATACTAAATGGACACGGTGGAGCACACCGTCGAGGTCTGCTCCGCTTGGGAGGAGCACCGCCGTGTCCTCGTAGCGGCGATTGGCGGCGGCGACCTCTCGCGCCCGGCCCTGGTTCAAGCCATGGTCCGGGGCGAGAGGGAATGGGAAGCCGTCGCCTCCTTCTGCGAAGCAGTCATGCTAGCGAAGGAGGCGGCGGAACGTGAGAGGGAGAGAACCTCCTCACGTCCCAGCCGCCGCGGGAGAAGCACCGGGCGTCGGGGGCCACGCCGTGATGGCTCTCGGTCACCGTAGGCGCGGGCCTGTGGACGGCGAGTAATGGGCTAGCTCGCCGTCCGTCCGTCGTATGACGACGGGCAGGCCGTGTCGACGGCGCGTTCGTGTTCCACGCGCGCCTCAAAGAGATGTCAGCAAACGGGAGGGGCCCGCAAGGGCCGGTGCCTGCCAGGGCTGCGGGACTGTTCGAAAGAGATACCGCGGCCCTGGAACATAAAGGGCCAATGAAGGAACATGGGTGTTTTTTAGTCAGTAAGAGTCTGACACTCCCTTCCGCTCCGCCCAGAGCGGGAGGAGTCATTTGATGATTTCTCACCCTCCAAAAAAAAAAAAAAAAAAAGAAAAAGGGTAATACTAAATAGTAGCAAAACCGGGTATGTATACTTGGGCTTGTTGGGTATACATGTTTAGTGTAAATATGAAACTAAGGCAGAGGAATTCAATGCCCAGCAGTGGAATAAGCAGAGTTTACACGAAGCCAGTAATGCTGGCGCCAGTCTGCAGACAAGCCAGCGTTGGCCTGGCCCTTGTTGTTTAGACGCGGCCAATCATTCACGGATTTTTTCTTCTGGTGTGCACGTTTGGAAAAAATAATGAATACGCGGCAAAGGCTGTTGAAAAAGAAATGTTTAAGGAATATCTCTGCACTATTAAGAGAAGAGTTGATTGATATATTAGAAAAAAAGGGAGCGAAACGACTTTGGATAAGAAAATGGTTAAGCGATAGACCTGTAACTGGAGCTTCTGCCTTGTTGCTGAAACAACTACATATGATTAGAAGATCCTTCTGAGTACAGGTTGGCGTTGCGGGTTACTGCTGAAAACTTTGACGAGTTGCTTTCGCTTATACAGAGCTTGATTCAGCACCAAGACACTCTGATGAGAGATGCATTACCAGCAAAAATAAAATTAAAAGTAACGTTGTCGTTCTTAGCATCTGGAATGAGTTATCGAAGCTTGAGTCATTTTTACCTTGTTTCTAAACCATCTATATCACAATTCATACCAGAAGTTTGTCGAACAATTTATGAAGTATTAAAACAGTTTATTAAGGTAAGTGTTTATTTATTTACTTAAAATTGAAATAATAAGGCACACATTATTACAAAATACAACAAACATATACACTCGAGAGCAATGAATCCGGGTCACTTAAAGAATCCTAAAAATCTCGGAAACTAAAAATGCTAGGTTAATGCAATAAATTGTATTTAATAGACAATGTAATACTCCTTAAATGAAGGTATTAAAACTTCTTAGTTATTGTAAAGTTATATCATTAAAAAATCAAATTTGAAAAAGGGCCACTTTCGAAGATGGAACTACGAAATTACAGCATTTGGTTTTGCTTTTGTTTGTAATCTGTCATTTATGTGGGTACATAAACCATGTTTATAGTGCTCTATATTCATTATTCAAGCTGAAATTATGTCGCTTACGCCTGAAGAATGCGCCAGAATACTTACAATGCTGGAAACCGGCCGGAGTCAGCGCGATACAGCCAGGACTGTCGGTGTGTCGCTGTCAACAGTACAAAGAGTTCTCCGACGTTACGAAGAAACTGGTTCTAACCTACGCAGACCAGGAACGGGCAGAACCAGGTGTACCACAGCACGAGAAGACCGATACTTGGTGAACACCATGCTTCGAAATCGCTTTCTCACAGGAACTGAACTCACAAATCAGTTTCGACGCCTCGGAGGAAGTAACCCAAGTGCATGGACAGTAAGACGTCGGCTTGCTGAATCTAACTTAAAACCCCTTAGACCTGCAAACGGCCCTAAACTGGAGCGTGGGCATCGTATTTCAAAGCTAAGATATGCCCAGAGCCACGTAAATTGGAGTATTGAAGATTGGTCAAAAGTTATGTTCTCCGACGAATCAAAATTTATGCTCTACAAGCACGATGGAAGACACAGAGTGTATCAAAGACCAGGGGAAGGATTCAAGCAAGCATGCATCGAAGAAAAAGTAGCCTACGGTGGTGGGTCTGTACTTGTGTGGGCCGGAATTTCTTCTGAAAGTCGCACAGAGCTGGTGATCATAGAAAACGGCTCTTTAACTAGCGTAAGATATGTGGAAGAAATCCTCAATGATCACGTTGGTCCATTTATGGTCAATTTAGGTGAGGATGCTATATTTATGCATGACAATGCCCGACCTCATACAGGTAGGATTGTGAATGACTACCTTCAAGACATGAACATTACTCGTATGGAGTGGCCAGCGCGTAGCCCGCGGATATCAACCCGATCGAGCATGCTTGGGACGAGCTAGGCAGATGCGTAAAACAACGAAACCCTCCCCCAATCACGCTTCGTGAGCTCAAAATTGCTCTCACAGAGGAATGGGAGAATATTCCCCAAAATCGTATAAGGAACTTGGTGTACAGCATGCCAAACCGCGTAAACGCAGTAATGGAAGCACGAGGAGGCAATACGAAGTATTAAAATTCAAGAAAATCGTAATAAAGTTCAAAAATTTCATGTTTCCTATTTTTGTTTTAAGGAGAGATCAGCAGTTTTTTTCTTTATGTAATTTTGTGTTAATAAAATGTATGGCGACTCATATTTTTTTTACTTTCATTTAAGGAGTATTACATTGTCTATTAAATACAATTTATTGCATTAACCTATCATTTTTAGTTTCCGAGATTTTTAACATTCTTTAAGTGACCCGGATTCATTGCTCTCGAGTGTATATTA
This sequence comes from Eurois occulta, assembly GCA_950022335.1. Lineage (NCBI taxonomy): Eukaryota > Metazoa > Arthropoda > Insecta > Lepidoptera > Noctuidae > Eurois > Eurois occulta. The sequence continues at coordinate 18,044,296 of OX465485.1, read as the reverse complement.
ATATTAAGCGTTATTGAAGGCTTGTTGAATGGCATCACTGTTGTCTACGCTTTCGCCGTAACTGTCATAATTATATGGAGTTTCTGGGGATATGACATTAGTAGTAAACTAGGAACACGAAGAAGAACATGTCGATGGACTGGACTCTGGAGGAGGGCAGATTGTAGGTGTTGTCAGAGAGTATTGGGGTACTATGTAGGACGGAAGAACTTGTGTAGAATTCCAATTAGTAGGTAGCGTATTTTGCGATTGCTGAACCGATTGTTGCACTTGATACGCATTCTTGGCTCGTATATCTGTGAGCATGCATTGAGTCAATATACTCTGTATTTTTTCCTTAATCCCCTTCAATTCCCTCTGTCAATTTTTTTAATTGTGCCGAGACGCTTTTTCCAAATAGGTCAAGATCTGTTTCTTCGCAGCGTGTGTTGTCGTTAATTTCCCTTAAGTCATTTATCATGTTGGATATCTGTGATAACTTGCTCCGCTTAGGTTTTGTGGGTGGGGTAAATCGAGGTCTCTTCTGCAGACTCATTTTCTAACCCATTTTCAGAGCGTGGAACCAACGATGGTCCTGGTTCATTGCTATTCGATAATCCTGATTGATTGCTATTTGGGGTATCCATGTTATCCTGTAATTAAACAAAATAAATTAATGTAATTGTAATGTTATAGATTTTTTTGTTGTGACTAAAAATGGTATTAAATAGGCCGCTTTAATTACTACCCTTTTTTTACAGGTACCAAACGCAGAAGAATGGAAAAACATCGAAAGGGGATTTAAAACACGATGGAATTTCCCCTTATGTTATGGTTCTATAGACGGAAAACATGTGACAATTAAAGCTCCTCCTAAAAGTGGAAGTTTATACTTCAATTATAAAAAAACAAGCAGCGTCGTATTGTTAGCTATTGCCGATCACGACTACTGTTTTTCGTACATAGATGTCGGCGCGTGTGGTAGCGCATCTGATGGAGGAGTTTTTAAGAATTGTTCTATATACCAAGACCTGGAAAATAACTTATTACCTGACAACGGAGTCATCGTAGGAGATGCGGCATTTCCACTAAAGACTTATTTAATGAAGCCGTATCCAGGTGTAAACCTCAGTACAGAAGAAAAAGTTTTTAACTACAGGTTATCTCGGGCAAGACGGATAATCGAAAATGTATTTCGAATCTTAGTTAGTAGATTACGGGTATTAGAAAAGCCAATACTAACTAACTTGGAAACAGTAGATGCAATCGTTTGTGCTTGTTGTGCCCTTCATAATTGGCTACGAAAGAAATCAAAAATTCATACATCACCGCTACCTACTTGTGTTGATAGGGAAGATGAACAGGGAAATATTCAGCCCGGTTCATGGAGGAGCCAAATACATGCCCTACAGAGTATTGGCAATCAAGGTAGCAATCATTCAGCAGAAATAGCAAGAGAGAAAAGAGAAGTTTTAAAAAATATGTTTAATAACGAAGGAAGAGTTCCTTGGCAATTAAATAGCATACATTAACAATCGACTTCGAAAATCAACATTGAAACAGACAAATACACGAGCTTCTTTTGTTGTAGTATGCGTGTGTCTTTAAGTGGCTTTATAATTTTGCTTAAATGTAATTTTCGTTTAAAATAAAATAATAATGTGATTTTACTTACTATGGTTTTATTATGGTTTTTGGGAGGAGCTCGTGGCTAAATAAGAACAGCCGCTCGGATCGATCTTTAGGTTAAGCCGTGCTTACCTAGGTTGGTCCGTGGATGGGTGACCACCCATTACATACCGAGTTTCCTCCGTGCCTCGGAAAGCACGTTAAGCCGTTGGTCCCGGCTGTCATTTGTAGATCTTTGACAGTCGTTACAGGTAGTCAGTGGCCCGAAAGTCTGACATCCAGTCTTACCAAGGGGTATCGTATTACCTAGCACTAACTGGGTTGTGGAGGTCCGACAGGCAGTCGCTCCATGTAAAATACTGGTATTCAGCTGCATCCGGTTAGACTGGAAGCCGACCCCAACATAGTTTTGGGAAAAGGCTAGGCAGATGATGATAGTTACTATGATTTTTCTCCTCATAGAAACCGGCTTTATAAACGAATTATATTCATCAAACCATTTTGCCTTTGGCTTATAAACCCTCCCCCCAGCCCCAGATCTTGTAGATTTTTCGATTTTGTCGAGTTCGAAGTAGGTAGTACGTATTTCGAATACTTTTGATTTTTGATTTAACTTCATCGAGAGTCAGTTCTTCTATATTCATTCCTACACGAAGTTGTTCTAGTGCCGAAGCGCGCATTTCTTTATTTTTGTATGCATCGCAACGCTTATCCCACAAGCATTCGTGCTCTCTATAAAGTTGTACGAATTTCAAAGTATCCTCTTCGTTGAATTTTCTCGGCATTTTGTCGCAGAAATTCCAAATAAAACTACAAAGAACACACACCGTACGGACGTTCGCCAGTGACTGGCGAGACTCGTCTAAACGTGTCCGCAACGCTGGCGCGGGGGTCGAAGGGTATGCGGGCGGAGGTCACTGGCTAGAAAAATAGACGGTCGCTCTATTCCCGCCAGCGTTGGCAGCCAGCGCTGGCTTGGCTTGAAAAACTGTTTACACAAGGCCAATACCAAGCCAGCACTGGCTGCCAGTCTTATTGGCAGCCAGTGTTGGCTCCGTGTAAACTATGCTTAATAGAGGCTAGATAAATTACATAAGTTTTATATAGATATTCAGTCATTGGAAATAACGATCAAAAATATTTTGTTTACTTTTCCTGATGCTCCCACTTGATGCAAAACATAAACTTGCGTTTTTATTTTTGTGATTTTTTTTTATTTTTATACCTGTATTTTTAATGATTTTGTAAAATACTTATGTGATTTCCATCATTTTTATAAATAATTAACACAAAAATTCTCTCGGTCACAAGGGTCGTGACCTTGAAAATCAGGGCCAGCCGCTCACTTGCTTTTGGAAACAATTGTTTCCAAAATTGAACACCCGTGATTGCTTCTGGCAACAATCGTTTCCAACAACCAATTTTTACTATTCAATGTTGTAGGTTGTAGGTAGTGCATAAAGTCCTCGTGAATAGTCGTGAAACGTTTTAAAACCATAGATTGATATATTATCCGACCTTCAAATACAAGTTGACAACATTATAAATCTAATTCTTAGTGCACGATACGATACGAATAGGTACGAAATTATATAAAGTTGACAACAATGACAACGCCATTTTGTTTGTGTTTTTTATAATTTTAAGTGAGCGTCTTTGTGTGCTGGAAGAAAAAATGCCGGAAGTATTTTAATGTATTGTTATTTAATAAAATTGAGGTATTTTATTAATCTAGAAGGACTATTCTTTCATATTTCAATATTTCTATAAGTTCCGTGAAGCAAAAATCGAATGTTCCGAACACATTCACACTGCCGTCGTGTGTTTACATTATTTTGAAGAGGTAATTTGTCGCTTTTATTCAAAACCACGTAAAACCTTACGTGACATAAATTATAGTTTAGACATTATTTTAACTATAATATGTTCTAAAATCCTAAAATATTTTGTAGATATTCTGGATTACTCGAATTTAGGCGACCCGTGAGTATGTACAAAACAGACGATTGTTTTGGCAACAATCGTTTCACAAAGCAAAGTAAGTTTTGTGTATTGTAGTGTAGTGTATTTTTTTTTCAGTTTTTAGGTGTTTGTGGGTTTTTATGCTTTGGTATCAAAATCAAAATCAAAATCAAAATATTTTTATTTCACATAGGCCTACATGGGCACTTATGAAACGTCGACAAAAAGGTGCACGGTTCGGGTTGGTCGTTTCCTATGGAGAAGAACCGGCAAGAAACTCCATGGTTACTCTTTTAAAATGATTAGTTTTACAATATTATCATGTTACAGCATTAGTACTATGGGGGGACAGCATAGGCCCGACAATAAGTCGTTGCTTACTACACAAGAAAAACGGAAAACAAGATAAGAGGTTAACAAAAGTTAACACACATCTAGGAATCTACAAGGCCTACACTGTTCACACATTCACAAACAATCGTTAAAAAGAATCTATACAAAGGCAAGAAAATATTATAAAAGACTAAATTAAACAAGTGACAAAAATATTGTCATCAGTGCTGCAACTATTCTGAACAAGGGGTGTTTAAGTGATGTGATAACCATTGTAAAAAAAGAAAGAAAAAACCATTGTAAATTAAAATGAAAAGAAAACAAAAAAAAAAAAAAATTGATTGAGAATAGTTAGAGACATCCACATATTTTTGCTGTTTATGAGCTACCAGGGAAGCCGCATGCGCAGAAGGAACTAAAGCCAAACCTCTTTATCTTCAACGTAGTCCTTGATTTTGTAATATGCTTTTTTAATAAGGACACGTTTAATGTAATTTTTGAACTTTCCATCGGTCAGTTCTATAACTGACTTAGGTAATTTGTTATAAAAACGTATACTGTTAATAAGAAAAGACTTACTAGTTTTTGTTAACCTGAATTTGGGTATTACAATTTCGTGTTTACTGCGTGTATTAATATTGTGGAAGTCGCTTCTAATTTTGAAAAGCCCTCGGTTTTTGCGGACATATAAAATACATTCTAGGATATAAAGGGAAGGCAGAGTCAGTACATCGATCTCTTTAAATTTTTCTCTGAGGGACTCGCGAGGACCCATTTTATAAATCGCGCGGACTGCCCGCTTTTGTAAAATGAAAATTGAGTCAACGTCTGCCGCCGATCCCCACAGCAGAATGCCATAAGACATAATACTGTGGAAATAAGCATAGTATATTAACCTAGCTGTAGCTGCATCAGTTAACTGCCTTATTTTCCTTACTGCATATGCAGCTGAGCTTAACCTACCCGAAAGAGTTCTAATGTGCGGTCCCCACTGCAATTTTGAATCGATAGTAATCCCTAGGAATACAGTTTCCGCTATAACATCAAGTTTTTTGCCGTCAAGATTTAAATTTATATCCCGTTGAGGTACATTTGGTAAAGAGAATTTTAGACATTTTGTTTTGTTCGCATTCAGTAAAAGATTGTTAGCTGCGAACCATTTCGAGAGAACAGTTAGACTTTCGTTGGCATGTAAGACATCCGTATCCTTTCTATCTATTTTAAAAATTAGCGAAGTGTCATCAGCAAATAGAATTATATCCGATAATTTGGCCATCATGTAAGGGAGATCATTAATGTAAACAAGAAATAGGAAAGGCCCGAGAATTGAACCTTGGGGCACGCCCATCTTTACTAGAGACCCGGAGGACGTCGCCCCATTTACATTTACTTTTTGCTGCCTGTTTGATAAATATGAGAGAACAAGATCAGCAGCTTGTCCACGAATTCCGTAGTGGTGTAATTTACAGATCAGTGTGTTGTGGTCGACGCAGTCAAACGCTTTTGAGAGGTCACAGAAAATACCAATGGCATCCTGGGACTTCTCCCAGGATTCCAGAATATGACTGATGAGTTTTACTCCCGCGTCTGTTGTCGACCTGCCCTTCGTAAAACCAAACTGTTGACTATGCAGAATCCCATTTGAGTTGAAGTGAGACAGCATCTGGTCCAGCATTATTTTTTCATAGATTTTACTCAATGCTGGAAGCACAGATATAGGTCTATAATTAGAGGGGTCACCCTTACAACCCGATTTGAATATTGGTATTACTTTACTATGTTTCATTAAGTCAGGAAACTTGCCGCTATCCAAACATTGATTGAATATGCCAGTTAGGAGAGGAGCAATAGAGTCAATAATATCCCCAAGAACTTTGACGGATATCCCCCATAAGTCTTCAGTATTTTTTATGTTTAGACTTTTGAATGCATTTATAATTGTATCAATACATATTGGTTTAAATTTAAAGTTTGGAATGTCCTTAGTAAAGTTTTCTTTAAGAAGTGCTTCAGCTAATTTAGATGAAGAGGGGAGAGATTTCGTAACCTCTAACGGAATATTGGTAAAGAAATTTTCTAGAGTCTCAGCGACTTCTAGCTTATCAGAAATAGTTTGATTATTTATTTTCAAAGACAATTCATTCTGATCTCGTTGTTGTGTCTTTCCGGTTTCTCTATTAATCACCTGCCACACGGTTTTTATTTTATTATTAGAGGTACCAATTTTGTTGACTATTAATTGAGATTTTGCTTGAGCGCAGACACTTTTGAATATTTTTGAATAGCTTCTAACATAAGTGTGAAAAGCTTGATCTGAAGTCAGAGATTTTTCGTGGTATAAATTATATAGAATATCTCTGCTTATCCTTATTCCCGTAGTGGCCCATTCACTAAATTTAGATTTGGAATTAACTTTAACTGTTTTTACAGGACACGTTTTATTAAATTCTTGACAAACTGTAGAAAATAATGTACCGTAATTTATATTGGGGTCTTTTGAATCAAAACTAGCGTTAGATAGATTGCAAAGAACATTATTTTTAAACGATTTTAATTTATTTTTAGTAAGAGGTCTTAATCGAATTGTTTTGGCTAAGGTTAACTTTTTGTCTAACTCAAAAGATACAAGTTGACCAGTATGGTCTGACCTAACACCACTAATTAAGGACGAATCTTTTACTTTACAATTAGTAAATACATTATCTATGCATGAAGCTGAAGTTGCTGTTATTCTGGTTGCTTCATTAAATAAATATTTTAAATTGAATGATTTGAACAATGAGATGAGCTTACATCTTTCTGGTGAATTGACCAATAGATCAATATTTAAGTCTCCACAAACAAAAACTAATTTATTATCTCTGAAAAGTTTACTTAATACTTCTTCCATTGTGATTAAAAACAATGACAAGTTTGATGCTGGTGGTCTATAGACACATAAGAAAGTATGCCCTTCAACCTCTGCACATGCTACCTCACATAAGCGATCAACAGAGTAAGCAGTGATATCCTTCCTTTCCTTATATCTAAGACAGCTATTACAAAGTATTAGGGTACCACCACCCACGGTGGATCTGTTGTACGCACTGGCAACTGAAAAATTATTCACATTAAACAACATCCTATCTGGTTTAAGCCAAGTTTCACAAAAACATAAAATATCCATGTGGTATTTGTCTACTAACATTTCCACGTCTAAAATTTTGCCGGAGAAGCGATTTATATTCTGATGATAAAGTAAAATATTACTATTCATCTTCTCTTTTGTCGGCTCTAATAGTTTAAAGAATCTACTACAGTATTATCAGCGATACGAGATAATACTGTGTCATCACTTAACCTACTCTCAGTTAAATTATCAATAACTGCGTGTATATTATAAGCTAACAATGTAGCCAGCAAATGTTGACTTTTTTTGGGAAGAAACATATGTTCCCGAATCAAAACAAAATCTCTAACAAAATTGTTAGTATCAAAAAACAATAAACGGTCACTATGACGACATGATAAAATATGCATCAGGTTATTTATACCAGAAATATAATCATTCTCTTCATCAAGTAAATAGTCAGAGTATGGCAATGCACATAATATTAATTTTCCTAATCTTAACTTAAGAAGGGTGTCAATACCATTAACTATGTCCTTTTTTGATATACTAAGGCTATTTCCAATTAAAAGTACTACAGTAGACTCCTCATTCAATTGTGTGTGTTGAATTTTATGAATGAGCTCATTGAAATGCAGGTTATGATGGCAATGGTTCACTACTGTATGTTTAGAACGGTTATTTAACAATGATCCAAAACCAGTTCCTAGTCTATCAGAATACAATAAAATATTACTTTGGGTGGGATTTAATATGGGTAAAACAGCAGGAACAACATGTTGTGACATGAGAGGTGGCGGAGTGGCAGCACAGCTACAGGTAAGATTGTTAGTCAGTGACTCATACCTCTCTGCGCTATACTTCACCAAGTCCACCAACTCACAGGCCTCCTGCATGCGCTCACTCAACATCTGTTGACTACATTCATATTTAGAAAATATTTCCTTGAGTGTATTTTCCCTACTCAGTAATTCCCTTTGAAGGTTCAGTATGTCAATATCATACATTTGTGTACTACTTTCTAACTTACTATTACATATACTTAATTGGTTTTGTAAATTTCTGAATTCTCTTCTGAGGTTAACATTATGTTTATAAACACTTTGAGTTTTTAAAAGTTTCTTATACTTCTTTATACTTTTGTTGATTTTAATATATTTCTTAATTTTATTATGGCTACTTAGAATTGGACATTTAGTTATGGTATCATCCCCAGTTAAATCTATAGTGATGGTGGGCTGCTTACACTTCAGTCCGGATACATCATCAATCAGCTCATTGTACAGGTTATTGGTGTTAGTAACCTCTTCGCAGGCTTTCAGAGAGTTGATGGAGGTAATGGTGTTGTGTGCCTTGCACAATTCTGCTTCTAGTTCAGATATACGTCTCAGTGCCTGGTCATGAGTGTCATGGCATTGCTGAAAATCTGACACTAGTTGACGGAGATGATGATGCTGGTCCAGTATATCCATGTGCTGGGTGTGTAGTTCAGCAAGCTGGCTCTTGAGTTGAGTGTTTTTGTTCACTATTAACTCAATTTCAACTTCACTTTCTTCTCGTTCCCGCAGCAGCTTGCTGCACTCATTCCTAGATGAATCCAGCTCCCTCAGCGCTGCTTTCAGTTTATCACTCATGTCACAAACAGTAGCTCCACGGGTCATCATGTTAACTGATTACCTCAAGTGACACCTGAAATGTGATGGGAAACAGCTGAATATGTAAAGTAAATATTAAATATTACCTTAATTGAAAACTTGAGAAAGTAAGAGGGGTTTTGAAAGTAGAAAGATAAAATATTTAAGTTTTGAACTTCTAAAGCCAAAAAAAAAAATTAAATAAAAGCAATAGATAAAGTTTTAGAAAAGTTTATGAAAATATGGAGGTATCAGAGAAAAAAAAAAACTAAAGATAAAGAAAAGGTATTTGATTTAATATTCTCAAGCTTATAACAATTAAAACTTTAAAGAAAGGCTATTTTACATTTAAGTTGATTGCTGGATTTACTTTTTTCTACAAGGACTAGTAAAAACATGAGTTTAAGTAGGAACAAAGTCTATCTATATTATGAACCAAATGGTTTACTTAAAATATGGACAGGATACCAGAGAAATATTAGTAAGTGTGAAGTAGGGTTTGCAGTAAGTGTTTTATGTCTGGGCAAGTGTTTCCGTCCTCGATTTTGCTTCCACAATTTGTCAAGCAAAATGAGACATAAACGTAGCCGGTGTGTACTGGACGTCGCTCAGAGCCCTGAGCAGTGTTTGTATGATGTATAGTATGTAAATAAGTGCACAATATTATGTTAATTAAAACAGAATACTCCCCCGGTTCGAAGAATTCAAATCCACAGTCCAAACGTTGACAGCCGGTAGATGACTATCGAAATATCGATTGATATGAGTTATCACAGTTTATACAGGTCAAAAACACTTCGTGTGTCACTTTTTTGCTAGATTCTAATATAAAGAATAGATTTAAGACAAACTAAACACAATAAATCAATAATTTTAAAATAAATTAACTACGAGGTCGTTTTTTCACGACCAGTCGCCAGTGTTGGTAAACGGCAAACTAACTTACTCGATATTTTTTTTCGACTAAATCTTTTATTATGTACTCATTTCATTTTCATCAGCTTTGGCTGTACTTAACTATTTATTTATTTAAGTAGGTATGTAATATATATTTTTTATATATTTTATTTTATTTATTTATTACTAATAATAGTTTTAATTTGTAGTAATGTTCAAGAAGCATGTGAGTTGGCTAGTGGAGGAAGTGGTCAAAGGGGAAGAGGGGGCAGAGGAAGTGGTCAAAGAGGAAGGGGTGGGAGAGGAGGTGTTCAAAGTGGTAGGGGGGGGAGAGGAAGAGGTAGAGGAGGTGAAAATATGAGGGGGGGTAGACGAAGCAGCAGCGAATTGGAACCTGTTCCTGGGCCAAGTATAAGGTATTGTATTATTTCACAAAATATTTTGAAAAATCGAATGTTTATTTTTATTTATTTTTGTTTTACTAATTTCAGAAGCTATGAAGACGAAATAAAATTGATGCGGAAATCAAAAACAAATACAAAAAAATTGTCCAAGCTCGAACCGGGAGTGCAAAAAGAGCTCGATGCACGGAAGCGATTAAAACAACTTTCGCGATCGCTTCTACCTGATGCACCGCCGCGAAAGAGACAAAAGTTAGTAAATATAGGATATATATAATGTTGTGATCTTGAACTATGAAGTAGGTAGGTACTTAAATGAAATAAACTTGCGTTGCTCTGAAATCAAAGAAACGACATTTAAAGTTTATAATTCCCTCCTTCACAATTCCTTATTTCTATTGATACATTTTTCACTATTCCTCACTACTTTTCTATTTTACATAAACATCAAAAAACAAATCTTCATCTTCATAATCCTCATCTGCCAAAACAAACCACAGACCGCACCTTCGGTAGAACAAGGGCACAATTGTCAAAAATAATTTTTGACAATTGTGCCCTTGTTCTACCGAAGGTGCGGACTATGTACATATCAAAGGAGTTGCGATATGCGCGTTAAATTCAAATAAAGAAATGCAGCAATGTGTTATTTCTTTACATCTCCCCCAACGCAAGTTTATTTCATTTAAGTACCTACTTCATAGTTCAAGATCACAACATTATAAAACGACATTTAAAGTTTATAATTCCCTCCTTCACAATTCCTTATTTCTATTGATACATTTTTCACTATTCATCACTACTTTTCTATTTTACATAAACATCAAAAAACAAATCTTCATCTTCATAATCCTCATCTGCCAATGCCAAAACAAACCACAGACTATGTACATATCAAAGGAGTTGCGATATGCGCGTTAAATTCAAATAAAGAAATGCAGCAATGTGTTATTTCTTTACATATACATATATAAATATATAAATTATTAATATATAGGTATATGACTTAAAAATACTATTCTGACGTGTAATAAAATCAATCAAATTTTAGAAAAATATCTCCTGAACGAGCCCATTGCCGATTGGCTTCTGGCATTCCTACCACGCCGCCAGCGCCTAAGCTACAGCCTTGGGAAATACGGTATGTACGGTACGGTACAATATTTAAAAAATATAAGTACAATCTAAAACTCGTCTTTTATTTATTGTTTTCAGCAAGCAGCAAGTTGACGCCGCAAAAGCGTCAAAAGAAGAGTCCGAAGACCATATATTGGCGAGGCAGGATTCGTGTGCTACTCCAATTAGGTATATCGTAACTTAAGGATGTACTTGACCTTTGTCACTACTGTGATTATATGACTGATACATTTTTCAGCACTATAAGCACTGCCGAAAGCTCGGTCGAACTCATGGTAGACTTCACAAGTGGATTGAGTAAGTAAATAAATTATTTAATAATTTTCAATATTCTATTGAACATAAATAATGACCCTACTTTAACTTTCAGAAAGTGATGAGGGAAATTGGCTTTGCTTGCCTACTGGTGAGTTTTATAGTGTAAAATTTTATGTAAACAGATTTTTAAGATTTAAACAGATTTTAATAATGAAAATTTATTTCAGGTTCAGCTATAAAGTCCCCGGCGGTGGAAGTGGACAAGGCACCACCGGCAAAGGCCAAGAAAATAAACCTGGGTACGTATATGTGCGTGAAGAACATATCGATGGTAAATCGAAGTAGTATTCTGGCTTCACCAACTAATAAACCAAAACTAAAGTGTTACGTTATAGGCAATTAAACAAAGATTTTCGATAGTAAAATCCTTGAAGAACTTACAAAGTGTTTCAGGTTCCTCGGAGAAAACGGAAGCCGATTTAAAAATGTGGTTTGACAGCGTGGAATCGGACGAAGACGAAGGCATGATGGATGTGGTAAACACACAAAGTGACGGAGCGACCAATGTATTACCTCATCAAATGACGACTGCTTACGACTTTGACGAGATTACGACAGACTTGCATACCTGGCTGACAAACGACGACAACGAATCTGATCGAGTATTGACAAAATTAATTTCGACTGACCATTTATATTTCGACTGGGTTCACGATCATAACTCTTTCCGGGGGAAACGTGAACCATTTACTGGAATTGCAGGACCGACCTTCCCAGTGACTGATAATATGACCCCACTCGACATTTTTTTTAATTTTTTCGACCACGATCTTTTTGACCTCATCATTAGACAGACAAATAACAACGCGACTACAAAGATTGCCAAACATTTGAAACCTCACTCAAGACTTAACTATTTTAAAAATGTGGACAGAGATGAGATAGCCAAGTTCCTCGCAATAATTATCTTGCAGGGTTTGTTCCCGAATCCTGTCGAGAAAAATTATTGGGGGGAAAATGGCTACCTCACACTAAAATATTTTGCTGACATAATGACTTACAACAGATTTGTATTAATAAAACGACTTTTGCACTTTAGTGACCCGACAGACAACCAGACTTTGACAAATGACGAAAAAAAGCTGCAAAAGATACAGCCAGTGATAGATCACTTGCAAAAGAAGTTCTGCTCGCTGTATCTTCCGCGACAGGAAATCGCTATAGATGAATCGCTACTCAAATGGAAAGGTCGTCTGTCATTCGCCCAAAAAATTGCCACCAAAGCTGCGAAAGTAGGGGTAAAATCCTATGAGTTGTGCGAATCAGACACCGGCTATTTGTGGAGATTTTTCATCTATACTGGAAAAACGGACGGACATACAAATGACCTCACAGACAGACGGACAGACTTGACTGAAGAACGAATAGATGGACAGATAGACTTGACTGAAGGACCGAGAGACGCACTGATAGACATGCCACCACTACCCACCAACGCTACCTCTAGAATTGTCCATGATCTGGTGAAGCCCTTGTATAATCTAGGGCACACTTTAATCATGGATAACTTTTATAATTCGCCTTTACTAGCTCGTTACTTGAAATCAAAGAGGACAGACTGCATCGGAACTCTTCGACTAAACAGAGAGTTTGTCCCCGAAGCGATGAAGAAGATTCAGAAGCACGAGCTTAGGGAAGGCGAGATCGTCCATAGCTACACCGAAGATTTAAGTATCGTGTTGTGGCGAGATTCCAACATAGTGTCACTAATATCGACATATCATGATGGTGTTGTTGGGGAAGCAGAAAAATATGGCCGGCTCAAATACAAGCCTAATGTTGTGCTTGATTACAATCGCGCGATGGGGGGTGTCGATAGGAAGGATCAACTCCTATCGGCATTCCCAATAGAGCGAGTGCGAAATATTTTATGGTATAAAAAGGTCTTCCGACGCTTTCTTAATATCACGCTAATGAACGCCCATATAATATTTTCCACTCGCCAACAATGCAGTGCGCGAGATTTTAGGAGACAGGTGGCTGAAGGACTTGTTAAAATTTTTCGGCCAGCTGAAATTGTACAATCAGTCAATATTCATACCATAAAGACGATACAGGCACCTAAAACAAAAAAAATACGGCCCGTTTTAAGTGGAAACCACTTCATTTGCCAAGGACCATGTAAGTTGGCACGGTGTGTGTGGTGCAAAAAAAGTCGCACAAGGTACATTTGCGAGCAATGTCAAGTTTCCCTGTGCTTAGAAATATGTTTTAAAGAATACCACACCGTGCCATGACAAACTTTTGCATTTTAAGGGCTCCATACAGTAATTCTTACTTTATTTTTTATTAATAGTAATGCTCTCAGTTTCGACTTTTGATCTCATTTTTATTTGCTTTATTACTAATAATTTTTATATTTTGTCTTTTTCTAGTCTTTTTTAGGGTTCCATACCCAAAGGGTAAAACGGGACCCTATTACTAAGACTCCGCTGTCTGTCTGTCTGTCTCCAGGCTGTATCTCATAAACCGTGATAGCTAGAAAGCTGAAATTTTCACAAATGATGTATCACTATTGCCGCTATATCAACAAATACTAAAAAATAAATATATTAAGGGGTGCTCCCATACAACAGATATGATTTTTTTGCCGTTTATATAGATACGAACGATGGTACGGAACCCCTTGTGCGCGAGTCCGACTCGCACTTGGCCGGTTTTATTTTTCTCGTAATTAGTTACAATAGTTAAATTATAGCGATGCTGTTTTATTCCTGGATTTTATATTTCGTAAGCTAAATATACTCTTAAGTTTAGGGAGTTTAATTGTGTAGTTGTTTATTTTAGTTTAGTTGTATTTCATTCCTAGAGCCACTCGGTTTAAATTTTTATACTCTTTTGTTTTATCAACTTATCACTTATCTTTGTGAATGCTGGTTAACCTGCAATTGGCGACGGTGTAAGTCCAAGACTGTAAAACCTGTACTCAAGACATTTTGTACACACAAGCTGTTGGTAAACCTTTATTAATAAATAAATAAATACAGTGCCTCTCTTATTCCTATACATTTAAACAATTGTTTTGTTGTTTTAAACAATTGTTATATAGCTCCAAGAGACGTAGTAACGGACGAGGGGTATAATATATATATATTTCAGTAAAAAAACATAATATGTATATTTATATATAAAACTTAGTGTAATTAAAATAATTAATATTGAAGAAACGAAGAAATAAATGTTACACATTTTCTTTGTATTTTATTTCAAGCCAAAGGCGTGACAACCCTTGCTCTAATGGCCGCCATCTTTGCGATATGTCACGTGACGACATTAGCCATCAGCGGATTTGGTCTATTTATTTGCTTTTATTTTTTATTGTATAATTATGAATACATTAACAACAAGTATTGTACTTTTTTAATACTTGATAATTTTACATATTCAATGTATAGATTTGATTGGTTGAAAGATTGGTCATAATTTCTAAATTAGCAAATAAAACACAGTATCTATGTATGCGAATTGGTGTGACTGACTTAGGGTTTATAGGTGGCCGATCTGGAGAGAGTCTCCCCAGCAGGGCCAGTTATATCTCAAAAACTAGGGCACCTAGCGAAGGTCTGTTTTCTCCCATAAATTGTCGTTAATTAGTCGGCATCAGTCGCCAAATATCAGAATTTGTCGCTCACTGGTTCAAAATATAAAAGGGTTTATAGGTGGCAGATCTGGAGAGAGTCTTCCCAGCAGGGCCAAAGTTATATCTCAAAAACTAGAGCACCTAGCGAAGATGCGTTTTCTCCCATAAATTGTCGTCAATTTGTCGCCAAGTTACAGAATTAGTCGGTGTGTAATTAACAAGATAGTAATATTAGAATTAAATTTTCCCATACAGTGGTACAATCGAGTACAAAATACTTTAGGTAGATTCTAGACAGTACCTATCTATGACGTCTATTGGAGAAATGTTTGTTTCGAATTAAATAAATATAAACTTATTCTATAATTTAAACCCACCAAAGGTAAGCTGTATTCATTACCTATAAACAAATCCACAATAAATATATGTAATTAATACAATGTAATTAATCCATACCCACAACACAACACTCACAATCACCTCAAAATACACACACAAACACAACACACATCAAACGAACTTTTTGGAGATTATTTAAAGATTTTTTTTTTTATTACTTACAATTGACAATTATACGTTTTCAACGTGTAAGTATTTTAAACATTTTACTAAAGG
The DNA here is from genome assembly GCA_950022335.1 of Eurois occulta. Lineage (NCBI taxonomy): Eukaryota > Metazoa > Arthropoda > Insecta > Lepidoptera > Noctuidae > Eurois > Eurois occulta. Next base: position 18,028,702 of record OX465485.1, on the reverse strand, counting down.
TACGATATTTGGTGACTGATGCCGACTAATTATCGACAATTTATGGGAGAAAACAGATCTTCGCTAGGTGCCCTAGTTTTTGAGTGATAAATTTGGCCCTGCTGGGGAGACTCTCTCCAGATCGGCCACCTATAAACCCTTATATCTTTTGAACCAGTGACCGACAATTTCTGATATTTGGCGACAATTTTCGACTAATTAGCGACAATTTTTTTGTGTTATCAAAATTAAAATCCGTGGTGGTGGCTCTGCTGGAGTCAGTCACACACTTTTACATTTAAAACAAAGATAATGAATCCTATCCTTTACATACATACTTTTATTTTTGTTCTATAAGTATATTATAGTTTTCTTACTTAATCGCATGGAAGTTACGTAAATATTTAGCGGTAAATTACTCAGCCAGCGCATTCTACGCTAGGATTCCCTTAACACATTAATGTTTTAAATATTTTATTCCACATGAAATATATCCATGTGTGATTAAATGTGTCTAGTAATTAATCTAGTTTATAAATTAAATAAGAAACGATGTTCTTGTCGATCTTAGTTTTTAGTAAAACGCATTTTACTAGTAGTAAGTAGAGAATATTTTGGGTACCTACTTAGTTAAAGTTTCAAGGTACATAGAAAAATACGGAAACAAGATCTATTAAAAAACGGACACAGTGTTTAGGCTTGTTTTAATGGCTATTCAGAACAGTTAAAACATTTGAAGTGCGCTTCTGGAGAGAGTCACAATAAACATTTTATTACGGCGCGTCGTACGGTCAGATGCGGTCTAAAATCACTGGCAAGCGACTCTCTTTTCATTTTTGCGCCGAGCAACCGAGCGGGTAGGCAGGGGTGGTGGGTGAGGGTTTAATCCCCCCGAAATCAACAACAACTATAAAGAAATTAACCTATCCGAGGCGGAATGCTAAAATTTTCTCGCTCGCTTTGCTCGACAGAATTCCTCCTATTCTCATTCGTGTTTAATGAACAAAAAGAACTTACTTTCGAGGAAGGTTACAAAAATGTTACCTAATGTACGAATGGTCAAAAGTAACTGTAACCTACGCGATGTAGTGCTAAAATTTCCGATTTATCATCGATGATAAAGAAAGTGATACTTCTAGACACGGCTCGTATTTTTAGAAAATCCTCTCTTGGTCAGACCACTAGTAGCTTGGACCCTATTCCCAATGTCGGTCGGTCGATTTTCAATAAGTAAAAGATGATTTTAATCCTACAAAGTAATTACTAATTCCGTGCAATCAAGTCAAGTTCAATGTCATTTTAACCACTGACATAAGTTTGATGTTTACAAGTGAATTGACATAATTAGAACTGTTAATCTAAAATCTAAGTTATAGTTCCTAGCTAGTTGGTAACAGTAACCGTCAAGCATGAGGTCTTCAGTTCAGCAAACGTGACAAAACTTAGTCCCCAGTGTCAGCATTACAGAGTAGAGTACACTATATCACACTGAAAGTCAGCATCGCAATGGTGTCAGTAAACATGAAATTGGTAAGTATTGAGTTAAAAACTGCTACAGTTCGCTTAAGTGGTATAAATAATTTACTGTTTATGTATAATGACACCACAGTATATCTTACCATTATTATTACAAACAAACACGTCCATTACACGTCATTGGTAGAATCATCACTGCCCTTATTGCAATTTATTTCTTCTCTGTCTATCATCAGAATGAGAATAACTAATAACATGGTTGCTTATCAAGAATTCAACTGTGCACTGACAAATAATATAATTATTATCCTAGTTGTATTATCCATCCTCAAGAGGCCTTTACATGGTCCTCATGAGAACATATTACAATGCAATTGTATTGATTAAGAGACTCGGAATTAATATCCTAGATGACATTAATTAGTGCTTCCAAACCGAGTCCCTCAATGTGTAAAAGTGTCATTCAATCATTTTTTCAAATAAATTTCATTTATGTCATAATCTGGAAATATTTGACTGATTAAAATGAATAATTTATTTCAAAGATAATTAAATTAAATGAATCTGAAAAAATAATTATTACTTTATAATATCACATTTTTCAGGGACCAGAATTGCTGGTAAAGTTGGAGAAGCTGCATGTATACAAATGTGAGAAATGCCCAGAAGTCTTTCCAAATACAAGTGACCTGATGAAACACAAGTCTTTTCATGATGAATACTTCTTGTCACACGTGAGTTATTTGCTATTGTCATATTGGTCCTTGGAGCTTGGATTTGGGTCTGGTTAAAAGCAATAGGCTAGCCCCCTATTACATAGGATTTAAGCATAACTGACGAAATGTAGGTTTACTATGTGGTGCATCTCTGGCTAACCGTTTGGGGATTATAATTGTGATGTTATACATAACGTCCAACATTCTGTTACTGATCAAACATCTTGTTTCTTTTTTGATTAGTTTCCACCTATATGTCTGTAGCTATGGGGATGACATGATCAAACAACAAAAAAAAATGTAACAAAGAAATGAGAAAAAAAATTATACAACATTGTTACCAAAACATGTTTTTTATTAGGGTTCCGTACCCAAAGGGTAAAACGGGACCCTATTACTAAGACTTCGCTGTCTGTCTGTCTCCAGGCTGTATCTCATAAACCGTGATAGCTAGAAAGCTGAAATTTTCACAAATGATGTATTACTATTGCCGCTATAACAACAAATACTAAAAATTAAAAAAAAAAAAATATTAAGGGGGGCTCCCATACAACAGATATGATTTTTTTGCCGATTTTATAGATAATGGTACGGAACCCTTCGTGCGCGAGTCCGACTCGCACTTGGCCGGTTTTTTTTTTGTGGACAGACATGTTTCAAACAGCTCTAACCATTCAGTGTTTGTAAACATGTTGACAGTTACACAAGTTACACATGTTATTTTTTGATTATGAACAATTTTAGCCTTTATTGTTACTAGTCTAATGTTGACTACATTTTTTGCATCTTGCTGGTTATTATTCCCTTTCGAACACACCAAATACTTTCAAGCAGTGAACAACCTTCTAGGGTTAGTGTTGAAATGCGAGAAGTAAAATCATAAAAAAAAATCCTTCAAAACGCTTGTCATTTTTGTGTCAGCTCTAAACAACATAATGTATGTTTTTTTCAGGTTACTAGTGCATATGTACTTGTGGAAAGGGCCAAAATTTTCAAATGTGACAAATGCACTCAGTACTTTGACAATAACAGAGAATTTATGCTTCATAAGGTTGCACACATACAAGAGACTGTGTAAGTATTTTATTTTGCGTATGAACTTAGTAGCCCTTCACCTGCAACTTTGTCCGCATGGATTTTGTATGTTGACCTCAGCACTATGTACCGGTTCCAACTATAGCTGAGGAACATCCAGGGGGCCCTCATTGTATTCAAAATCGTAATATTGAAACATTATTCCGAGTAACATTTAGCGTTTATTTCATCAAAATCAACCAACAGACTCAAAATATATTAATGTTTAAAGTTTAGTAACCTCATACGCGATTTCTATGATTTTAATTATTTACGGTCGAAGTGTAGTCGGAATGGCTGAAAATGAATTTGGTTTTATTTTTCCTTTTGTGTTTACGCTTTGCATGGAAGTAATAAGTACTACTTACGGTTGTAAGTTACGAAATAAAATCTCGAAAATTTTAAAAATCAAAATTAATATTTGATAAAATACACGACGTTGTAAAATTTTTTTAACACTGCTCGACCTCCGCATCGATCCAAGGACCTCATGCTTAGTAGTCGCACTTGGGACCACTCGACCAACGAGGCAGTCTCTCACATACACACCAAAATTTCCACGGGAACGAAGTCGCGGGCAACAGCTAGAAATAAATAAATGAACATTTTATGAGCTTTTGACATATTATTAATTTTGGCTTTAAGTGATAAGATAATAATAAAATATGCAATTATTAATTCCTTTCTTTTTTATATTTCTAGGAGAAATGAAAGAAAAACAAACAAATTGGAGAATCCTGATATTGTGAAGCCCTTCAAGTGTCCAGATTGCAATGTTAGTTATGCTGCACAAAGTACCCTTGATGCACATTCTATTCTTCACTTACCGTTCCCTCACACCTGTGAGTGTGGTATTGGATATTATAGGGAAGAAGATTTGGAAGGCCATATCAAATTGGTACATGGAACTATAATCAAAGAAGAGGATTTTGTGCCACCAAAAGAGGAAAACGTTAATCCCCAGGAAAAGCCCCAAGTTATACCTCCAAGTAAGCCTAAATCTAAATCCAAGAAGGGTCCAAAAGTAAAAGAAGCAGTAAAGAAGGAAAAACCCAAAAAGAAGAAATGGAAAGTTAACCTCAAAAGTGAAGATAGACCAAAATTCGAATCGGACATACCAGACCCAGATGTAGATTTCAGAAAGACTCCTGATAATAAGTTTGAATGTCCTGAATGTAAGAAATTATTTTATTCCCGACGAACTGTTATAGGACATTACCGTTTCCACTCGGGTGAACTCCCATTCACTTGCCATATATGTATGAAGGCGTTCAGCCAGGCCATCGTACTAAAAAAACATATAGAGAGGCACATGACCACAGAGAAGATCTATGTGTGTAGACATTGCCCCAAAGCATTTACATTCAAATACTATAGGGAACGTCATGAATGTATACACAGCACAATTAAGCCTCATGACTGTCCATACTGTGGGAAGGCATTTCACGATCCGTCTGCATTAACACGTCACAAACGAATACATACGGGAGACAAACGATACTGCTGCCCATACTGCCCTAAAGCTTTCAGTGACGTCAGTGGACTCAATGGACATAAGTTACGTCATGAGAATAGAAAACAGTTTCAATGTGAAATTTGCTTCAAGAAATTTTATAGTCGGACTGACGTAAACAAACACATGCGAGTACACACTCTTGAAAAAAGTTATGCTTGTGATTATTGCAAAAAGTTGTTCAGTTCTAAACCCAACTTAATAATCCATATACGGCTTATGCACGTGTTACAAAAGAAACAGTTTGAATGCGAGCAATGTAAAAAAAAGTTTTTGAGAAAGGATTATCTGAATAGACATATACAGACGAAACACAACAAAAATAAAATCAAACGATCACATCAAAAACAGTGCAAAGTTTGCTATAAACGTTTCAGAAAACAAGAAAGTCTTCGGCAACACAAAATGAAGATCCACTCAGGAATGCGTTGTGATGAGTGCTCTCGGTATTTTGAAAGTCCCGCCCATTTCAAAAATCACAAACTGATTGAGAGTGTACAATGTGAAATATGTAATGTAAAGTTCAATTGTGCAAATATGAGAGAGAAACATTTAAAAGTTCACATTTCCAAAAGCGTAAAACAGATTAATAGGGATTCTGATAGTCTGAATGAAATTTAAAATACTCTTGACTTATTATATCTTTTATCTGGGCCAGTAAAACAAATGAGAAAATTACTTCATAACAATTACTTATGAATTGAATAGGATCTTCAGCCTGCTCGCATCACGAATCACTAAATGCGTTTAGCGCTAAATGTCGATTGTTTGAAGATATTATAGGTACACGAATGATGTTTGAAATAGCACTAAAAATATTTGATGATTTGTGGTGCAAGTGGGCTGATTTTAAAATTATTTAATGGAATTACTTCTAACTATGTAAACTGTTATTTTTGTTTTATATTATTGCGTTTATTGATCATTGTTAGAGGAAGTGGTGGAATTGAAAACTTGTATGAATTCACATTTCTAATGATGAATCTTCATTTTAACGTTTTTTTTTAGTTTTTTGAACTTAAATTCCCTAAAACAAGGGACAAAGTTGTTACAGATATACTTACTTGGTTTATATACTTATTAGGAATAGATACATCTAGAGCATATACAATACAAATATTAATTGTGAAAACGGGTAACAGAAAGACTTGTCCATACTGGAAACTTGTATCTTTATGCAAGTACCTTTAGTTCCTGTGTACAATAAGGCAGAAGCAAAATAATTATTTTGCATTGAAATATCGAGAAATACATATAATGTAATTAACAGTTCAGATCAGTATTCTTTAATTACATTAAGGCAAGTTGGTATTTACCTAAGAGTCAGCTACAAATAAATGCGCTTTATTTTTAATAAAATAAATGGTAGTTAGATTATAAGATTGACTGAAAATATTATTAAAAAGTAAGAGAGTTTTATGATTAATTTCTTTTCTAATATAATTAACGATTGTTATGATTATGAGTTACCTAAATTATTATACCTATTACTTTCATATTATTGCTCCGCCGACCCCAAATAAAAGGAGGATACTGGGCTAGCTCGCCGTCTGTCCGTCCTAGCTCACCGTCCGTCCGTCCTATGACGACAGGCCGTGTCGACGGCGCGTTCGTGTTCCATGCGCGCCTCAAAGAGATGTCAGGAAACCAGAGGGACCCACTAGAGCCTATGCCTGCCAGGGCTGCGGGAAAGTTCGAAAGAGATACCGCGGCTCTGGGCCTGCAGTCTCGACATTCGTAACGACGTTGTCGCAAACTACCGATCGCTAAATAATAACGAAAATAATCGGTTGCAGTAACGATGCTTGCGACAAACGCAAGTCTCTACATCCAAGATAGCGCGCAAAGTCGTATATTATCTTGACATATGAATGTCGGTACGCTAGCGAAAACTGTATTCATAGTTCAGTTTTTTTAAAGACCATTTTATGGCTTTACAAAATCTCCCTGAATATGGGGAAAAATGGAGAACATGGGTCAATAAAAATAATTGTTTTTCTTGCAACTTAAACTGAGACTATACAAGCCTTATTTTGAAGGCACTATATTTCATAAAAACTCGTAAGTAGAGCTAAAACGTTTTTAAGAATTGAAATAAATCATTAAATATTTAAGGAAATTAGAATTTGCCTCCTTGCAACATTGACTTAAGTGTCAAACTTGTCAAGTGTCAAGTCAATTGGTCTCATTTGTTGTCATTGGAAACCAATATTTGTTGTGTTTGATTTCAATTGTATTTTCTCAAGCATTATTCATTGATAGCCAAGAGTACAGTACCTCCTCTGCTAACCTCTTTGTGGCTAAAGCTGTGACCCCACCGGAAATACTTCTACATTCACATATATGTAGCTACGAAATGATACTGAAATTCGAAAAAAAAGCCCGTGGTCGGTGACTCGGTGTGTTTGAAGAGATGGCTGAAATTCATATAGGAGCTCCGTGAACAATTCTGTAGTTATTCCGTCAAGATACAGAAATAAGCAAATTCAAGGGATTTTTCATTTTCACACTGATTTCGTGTGATGTGTCGAACCATACCAAAGCTATCGCAGGCAGCATGTAGTGAGCTGTTCACACTACAGAATACCTCCGAGGTGCTGGGGACTACGGTAACGGAATGACGAAGAACAAGCAGAAAATCAAACTGAGTGAAATAGTGTAGTGTGTGTAATATTGATCAGAGTTTTTCAATACCATATAATATGTGTGTATTCGCTGTGTTCCAATATTTGATATTACCATATTATTATAGTTATAGGGGATACACAGCAGAGCTATCACGAGTTTAAATGGCACAAAATAAATGCTTGTGTGCAAGATAATTCCAAAATATTCAATAAAAAAGGTTTGAATCTTGTCAACCCATCTTCAAATCATAGAACCTTATAACTATAAGAAATAGAAGAAGCCATCTATTACATTCATGAATTTATTATCCAAACCTTGTTAAGTGTAAAATGAAACTCTTTCAGAATAGATATAACTCCAACATGTCACTCGTAGAATTACCCGTACACAGAATCTAAATATTTACCTAATTTCTACCTCAGAAAGTATCCTATCATATAATATTTTTTTGTACCATATGGAAATGGTTAATTCAACAAAATTTTTACACCATGACAAGTTCCTCAAAAGTATTCATCTCATTTTTCCCATTTTAAAAATGCATTGTTAAATTAAATTGTTGATTTTCATGTTAGAAATTCAAATATTGATAAATTTATTTTGTTTGAAGAAAGTATTTGTATTTATCATTGATTATTTTGTTTTTATTGGTGCAGATATTTGTACCTATGCCGTGTTCAGTTGAATTAAATGTGTAAAATGTTTTGGTAATAATGATTGTATGTATGTAGATACCTATATTCAAGTAGACAGTATTATTTTTCTTATTAAGATGATGTGAATTGATGTGTGTATTAGTTATTGAGTCTTGTTTAAAATGTTGACTATGATGTATTGTGATTTGTAATTTTCATGCCATTTTATTATGATGAGTATGACGGAATGTGTTCTGCATGACTGTAATGTCCTTTTTACTTCACATTTTATGCAAATAAAGATACTTAAGTAAATACGACTTTCATTACATGTGTTATACATTTACTTTTAAACAGTACATAACTATATTAAAAAATAAGTGAGCGAGTGAGTGAATAAGATGATTCTGATTAATATTAATAAAGTTGAATATAGGAATCGATTATAGTTGTGTTTTTTTTATTTCAATGAATCCTCTTTCTACCAATGAAATGAATATCAGCGACGCCTATTCACACATAGGTCCGGAACCTATTTATAGGTTAGGTACGGCTTACGACCTTATAATAAGGCCGTAAGTCGCTACAGACAATAGACTTTCGAGTAATAAGCCCGTCCGGCATAATTTTTGTTAATAATCTCGTAAAAACTACCAATAAATTAGCTTACGATGCTACCGAATCACTTTGCGGGCTGTCAAAAATGGTCGCAAAGTATATTGCGAAAATCGGTAAGTTAGCGACAAAGATTGTTACAATACCAATGACAGTCGCAAACTTTGAGTGTCGAGACTACCAAATATTGTTAAATCCGGGTCGCTACGACTTTGCGACCGAAATCGGTTGTTATGAGATCGCTATCTATGTCGAGACTGCAGGCCCTGGAACACAAAGTGCAAAGAAGGAACATGGATGGGTTTTATTTAGTCAGTATAAGTCTGATACTCCCTTCCGCTCCACCCAGACCGGGAGGGGTCATTTGATGATTTCCCACCAGAAAAAAAGGGTAGAAGCATGATGGTGATGAATTTCTATTGTTATAAAATTATGAAACAAAAATATTCTTTTATAAAAAAATCTTGGAAGGTCTCCACCAACTTAATCACAATCGAAAGTAATTTATTGAAATTAGGCTGATCTGAAATCATCAGCACTTTTTGAACGTCAAATTGACATACTTAAAACAGTCCCAGAAAACGCCCGCTTTTCACCACTTTGTATGTATTTTTCGACATGGCGTCTCGCAGGTCAACTTATGAGTCTGGCTTCTGCTTAACCGGACTAGCCTGTGGGTGCCTTGAGTGTAAGGCCTCCAGCCAGAGGCAAAAAACTTATAAACTAAGCCCATTTTCTAGTATTTTAGGAGAGAAGGAGTGGCGGTAAAATTCGGGGACATATAATTAATTAATGATGTAACAGACTTAATTAATTCATTATGTGCCGCGTGTGTAATGAAGAAATTAATTTCCACACGCAAACAGTTTATATACATAACTTATGGATATACGGCATTACATCATCTATATAGGTAGGTATGTTGTGTATAATCTGTTTCAAAGCTTCTTTATGAAAGTATCATCACTATCGGCCATTAATCCTCTCCGATTGTCGGCAATGCTAATCGAGCTGCTACCAGCCACCCTGCGAAGATCGTAGCCACCGAGCCTGAGGGCGTACCACCATGGGTATTCATTAGGCAGCATTTTGTTAATAAACACTGTTTATAGTGTTTCACAATGTTTCATTATCTATGAAAACAGTTTATAAACAAAGGTGATGAAATATTGTTTAACATGTTGCCGTGTTTCACACTTCGAGTGGAGAGCAAGACGAAACATCTAGTTTATAAGCAAAAATCAACAGGTGTGGACGAGTGTTGCGCGAGTTTATGAACATGGAAGTAGGGTGGTCCAACAACCAGGTTTCGATGCTCCATAGAGCTTTATCAACAGCATAATATTCGTTGGGATGCTTAAATTAGACTGACAAAGAAAATTAAAAAAAAAAAAACTAGCACTCCGGGAGTGCCGGCAGAAGTGAAAACTTGATTATTAACGTTGAGCATGTTTGATATTTTGGAATGGTTAGGGAATAATTTTGCACCAATTGCTTTATCAGTATAAAAGTACTATCATTTATGTGGTAGAATACAATATTCATTTATTGCGCTATCGTACACAAGAAACATGACAATTTATATTACATTAAAAATTTAACACTTTAAAACTATTACAATTATTTTACATTAAAAAGTTTATCTCTCCAAAAAATCAACTTTCATCCATAATTTCAACGACTTTTTCACCATCATCATTACCTTAGTACGGGAACCAGTGTCGCCAAACTCATACACTTGCAAATTAAAATGAACATTCCAATACACAGAAAACGATGATATAATTGGCTACTAATTATTTATGCAACTTTGGCGAAAAGTTTATTCATTGTTGTTCAAAATTAAGTCTTATTACAACTACTGAATGTTGTTTTTATTTCACATGTCAAAATTAATGAAGTCCATTTTTCCATCTAACAATCAATTTCGAGCAATCCACAACGAGTTCAGCTACTCAACGCTAGAGGGCGCTGTAATCAATTTACTCTATTTAGCACCCTAAAGTTTTTGAAATAGATGTCATATTCGTATGCACTTGTTATCTATTTTTCTACTCAGCTAGGGATGAGGACAAGATATCGATAATTTAATGTCGATGTTTGTATACAATGTAATAATTAAAATCTTTTATCTTATATAACGGACCAAAGTCCGATTAGTATAAAAGGTAAAATGGTTAAATGAAACGATAAATAGTGAATTTAAAATATTTATTGTCCTTGAAATAAAACATATTTGTTTAATAATTGTCGTTTTGACTGTTTTATATTTAATTTTAACAGGTGATGCATGCGGATATTGACATATTTTTCCGCAATGGCTTTCATTAAATCCGTAATGTGATTCGATGTAGGAAATTCTCCTAACTGATGATAAATAATTTTTTGGAATATGGACGTCCCAATAAAAAAAATCTGTAGCCTTTTTTGAAGTTTGTAAATTGTTTTCATCAAAATGCTCAGAACAAATTGTACTTGATTTTGACGGCATCCAGTTCTGTCTTCCCGTAGCTTCTATCCATTTCTCCTTGGTAAAAGGATCTTTGGGAAAACTGAAATATTTAGTTACATACTTTATTAGTATTAGTTATTTTTGAGGCCTACGTCCAGCTATGAATGAAGATTGGTTTATTTGTCAGAATATAAGTACTCAAACCATTTATTTCAATTAATCGAGAAGAACGTCAACGAGTACATAACATGTCATGGTAACGTATAAGGTTTCACTATACAGGGTGTTTGGCGCATGGACCGACACAATTTTTCCAGGGATTTGGGAGGTCATTAGCTAGGTTCTACCCATACACCCTTTGTCCCAAATGTCACGGTTGGTTACATATGTTTTTTTTTGTTTAAATGAAAAAAATGCCCAAAATGTTTCCTTTAATTCGAAATAACTTTTTTGTTTGTGGGCGTAGTGGCACAAAACAAATTTTGTTGCATTCTCCAAAGTCTTTTAAATCTAAAAACATCTTTGTTTTATACAACAGGGCCTCAATTCTGCTATTTTTATAAAATTCGACATTCCAACACGATCCCATTGTCATTTTGCTTAAAGTTCGTAATCTGCTAAATTCATAATGGTCGATCATTGGTCGGTCAGTGGTCTCGTAATAGAATTGTGTTATAATGACATTGTAGTATTGCCATTATTATAAAATTCCTTGGTAGAAATGATTTTCGAAAAACTACTACTAAATTTGAACATCTATTCATGTGAGATTTTATTTATATATATTTTTACATATTATTTATTAGTATTATAAGCAATCTGAAGTAGTAAGAAGTTCGTAAATAGCAAAAAAACATTAAATTTATGTCATGTTTAGCTGTCAAAGTCAAATGTGACATTACTTTGACGTTTATCTGTTTATTTATTTCTAGCAGCCGGTGTTTTGTTATGTTTTTACATTTAAGTGTTTTTATTAGATTTTTGTTTGTATATTTAAATTCCCTTTACAGAGAAGCCTATATTTATTGATTTTATACAAAATGGTGCTAATTGAGCAAATTTCGACTCTTGGAGGGCGAAGTTCATCGAAACGATATTGTATGAAGTGCGCCCAATTTTTAAATTGGGTATCGGTGGACTGCCCCAATAAAACGCCGGCAGAGTGGCGCACAGTGAGTACCTAAATACAGTATAATTAGGTATGCATTATAAAATGTATCATTATTGTAATATTTACACTTTTTTTAGTTCTAAGTACAATGAATATAAGAGTAAAATGTTAAAGAAAATTAAATCACAGAAGAGTCACATAAGTGCAACAGGTTACTCATTGTATGTACCTACAAACATACCCACAATAAGTATTAAGGAGCATTGAAAACAATACAATAAAAATTAATATAACCCCTCCAGCTAAGCTTAAAACCTTTGTTAGGTGTAGACTCACATCAGTGGTAGTACATTGGGCAGAATTTGACATCTTGATTGTAACTCAGATCAGATACTGAGCGCTAGGTTACACATCCTATTGAAGTGTTGTAACTATTGTATTAAAGCTAAATTTGTTTTCATAGAAACTCCGCAGAATTATAATGTCATCAGATTCTGAGTCTGACTAATGTTTTCTAAAGTATGCAAGAGGTTTTGTCAGATTATTAAAAGATAAATGAAATCTATTTAAGGAGGAGTCTATTTCCAGCAGTGGATTCCAAATGGCTGTAATGATAAATGATTAAATGAAACAGTGTTTATAAAAATAGTATTAATTTATTTTAAATCATATTTAGTACAATACTGTGGATCTGTAAAAAAGAATTAAATCATTTTAATAATAATTAGAGCATTTTCGCACTTCACTAGAATATTGAGGTGGGTTTACATTACATATCTGCTAATTTAATTTATGTATTTCTCCACAGTCTGTCAACAAGAGCCTGCTGCAGTGCCCGACCTTCAAGAAGATCCCGATTCACCCTTTGATGGTCTTGATGATTAGGTGCTGCTTAATTATTTTCCTCCTAAATTAAAAGACTGATTAGTGATTAATGACATGACTGTTATTATTTTCATTATATATGGTAAAATTTGTTATTTGTTTTTGAAATGATGATTAAAATATTATGATAATTTAACTTGGATTTGTTTTATTATTTAAATGATTTTCACATTTTTCAATTGGCTTGAAAGTCAACTTAAATATTGTTAAATAAATATTTAGTTTATGATAAATAAAAAGTAATTTAAATGTTGATTTTTTAACATAGTAGTAGTATGATAGTATCATTTAAAATTCCAACATCATTATATTCCAAAATAATGAAATAGAAATCACATACCTATTGCAAGCCAAGTGCTTCTGCATAAACTTCATCAGGCAGGTGGCAACGGTGCTCTTGCCATGTTTGCAATATTGTGCAATATGCAACATGCATTCACAATCTTGCCTGCAGTTGTTGGACTATAACGTAAAGCATGTGCTGCAACGCTGCAAGCAAACACCTGCAAAAAATAAATTTACTTTTATACAACCCCATTTTACTGAACGTCTTATTACTTTTATATACTCACTGTTCTTGACATATAGGTACAAGAACTGTTGCATCTAAAGTTCTATAACAAGAAATTCATTCAATACCTCTCTAATGCCTGTTACTTCATTAATTGCTCCTGATACAGTAATTTGTGAAACATTATGGAGGGCAATCTGTCCAATCAAATTTTGGTAGGACCCTGATGCATAAAATGCAAGTGCTATTAGAATCTGCAATAAAAAATATCAACATTAATCAACCTATTTCGTGTATATAGCTATAGAATAATAAATCAATGTCAAATTCAGTTTTCTCACCTTCATTTCTGCCGTTACGCTATCGTTTCGGCGCGGTCTGGCCATATGGGGAATGAGTTCTTTAATTAACCCCCTTACTGAATCCTTTCAAAGGCGAAAAGTTTTTACAAATTCCGCCTCGGGTATATCATGGGTTCGTATTCATTCTCGTCAAGTTATGGGGTCGACAACGTCTTCTGCATTCCACCCATCTTCTTTATCTAACATCCACTGCGTTGGCTAGCTCGAGAATACATTGTCTCCATTCAATATTCCACAAACACTTTACTCGTAACTAAATAAAAGCAATGACTGCACGATGACGTTCTAATGGTAGGTCAGTGATCAAAGGAACTGTCAAAATTTTAGCAGATTACCGCCTAAGTCAGTCATTCATTTGTCATTATGTACAAGATTACCATTCTATGCCATTTCTTTCAATGGACTGTCAGTGGTTGACCATTGGAAAGTCATAATGACGCCATTATATTAGTAGATTACCAAACTTGTCAAAATCAACAATTATGAAATCAATGACGGACCATTCTGACACTATTGTAATAGCAGAATCGGGCCCGGCCTCAATTCTGCTATTTTTATAAAATTCGACATTCCAACACGATCCCATTGTCATTTTGCTTAAAGTTCGTAATCTGCTAAATTCATAATGGTCGATCATTGGTCGGTCAGTGGTCTCGTAATAGAATTGTGTTATAATGACATTGTAGTATTGCCATTATTATAAAATTCCTTGGTAGAAATGATTTTCGAAAAACTACTACTAAATTTGAACATCTATTCATGTGAGATTTTATTTATATATATTTTTACATATTATTTATTAGTATTATAAGCAATCTGAAGTAGTAAGAAGTTCGTAAATAGCAAAAAAACATTAAATTTATGTCATGTTTAGCTGTCAAAGTCAAATGTGACATTACTTTGACGTTTATCTGTTTATTTATTTCTAGCAGCCGGTGTTTTGTTATGTTTTTACATTTAAGTGTTTTTATTAGATTTTTGTTTGTATATTTAAATTCCCTTTACAGAGAAGCCTATATTTATTGATTTTATACAAAATGGTGCTAATTGAGCAAATTTCGACTCTTGGAGGGCGAAGTTCATCGAAACGATATTGTATGAAGTGCGCCCAATTTTTAAATTGGGTATCGGTGGACTGCCCCAATAAAACGCCGGCAGAGTGGCGCACAGTGAGTACCTAAATACAGTATAATTAGGTATGCATTATAAAATGTATCATTATTGTAATATTTACACTTTTTTTAGTTCTAAGTACAATGAATATAAGAGTAAAATGTTAAAGAAAATTAAATCACAGAAGAGTCACATAAGTGCAACAGGTTACTCATTGTATGTACCTACAAACATACCCACAATAAGTATTAAGGAGCATTGAAAACAATACAATAAAAATTAATATAACCCCTCCAGCTAAGCTTAAAACCTTTGTTAGGTGTAGACTCACATCAGTGGTAGTACATTGGGCAGAATTTGACATCTTGATTGTAACTCAGATCAGATACTGAGCGCTAGGTTACACATCCTATTGAAGTGTTGTAACTATTGTATTAAAGCTAAATTTGTTTTCATAGAAACTCCGCAGAATTATAATGTCATCAGATTCTGAGTCTGACTAATGTTTTCTAAAGTATGCAAGAGGTTTTGTCAGATTATTAAAAGATAAATGAAATCTATTTAAGGAGGAGTCTATTTCCAGCAGTGGATTCCAAATGGCTGTAATGATAAATGATTAAATGAAACAGTGTTTATAAAAATAGTATTAATTTATTTTAAATCATATTTAGTACAATACTGTGGATCTGTAAAAAAGAATTAAATCATTTTAATAATAATTAGAGCATTTTCGCACTTCACTAGAATATTGAGGTGGGTTTACATTACATATCTGCTAATTTAATTTATGTATTTCTCCACAGTCTGTCAACAAGAGCCTGCTGCAGTGCCCGACCTTCAAGAAGATCCCGATTCACCCTTTGATGGTCTTGATGATTAGGTGCTGCTTAATTATTTTCCTCCTAAATTAAAAGACTGATTAGTGATTAATGACATGACTGTTATTATTTTCATTATATATGGTAAAATTTGTTATTTGTT
This sequence comes from Eurois occulta, assembly GCA_950022335.1. Lineage (NCBI taxonomy): Eukaryota > Metazoa > Arthropoda > Insecta > Lepidoptera > Noctuidae > Eurois > Eurois occulta. Next base: position 18,012,651 of record OX465485.1, on the reverse strand, counting down.
TTTGAAATGATGATTAAAATATTATGATAATTTAACTTGGATTTGTTTTATTATTTAAATGATTTTCACATTTTTCAATTGGCTTGAAAGTCAACTTAAATATTGTTAAATAAATATTTAGTTTATGATAAATAAAAAGTAATTTAAATGTTGATTTTTTAACATAGTAGTAGTATGATAGTATCATTTAAAATTCCAACATCATTATATTCCAAAATAATGAAATAGAAATCACATACCTATTGCAAGCCAAGTGCTTCTGCATAAACTTCATCAGGCAGGTGGCAACGGTGCTCTTGCCATGTTTGCAATATTGTGCAATATGCAACATGCATTCACAATCTTGCCTGCAGTTGTTGGACTATAACGTAAAGCATGTGCTGCAACGCTGCAAGCAAACACCTGCAAAAAATAAATTTACTTTTATACAACCCCATTTTACTGAACGTCTTATTACTTTTATATACTCACTGTTCTTGACATATAGGTACAAGAACTGTTGCATCTAAAGTTCTATAACAAGAAATTCATTCAATACCTCTCTAATGCCTGTTACTTCATTAATTGCTCCTGATACAGTAATTTGTGAAACATTATGGAGGGCAATCTGTCCAATCAAATTTTGGTAGGACCCTGATGCATAAAATGCAAGTGCTATTAGAATCTGCAATAAAAAATATCAACATTAATCAACCTATTTCGTGTATATAGCTATAGAATAATAAATCAATGTCAAATTCAGTTTTCTCACCTTCATTTCTGCCGTTACGCTATCGTTTCGGCGCGGTCTGGCCATATGGGGAATGAGTTCTTTAATTAACCCCCTTACTGAATCCTTTCAAAGGCGAAAAGTTTTTACAAATTCCGCCTCGGGTATATCATGGGTTCGTATTCATTCTCGTCAAGTTATGGGGTCGACAACGTCTTCTGCATTCCACCCATCTTCTTTATCTAACATCCACTGCGTTGGCTAGCTCGAGAATACATTGTCTCCATTCAATATTCCACAAACACTTTACTCGTAACTAAATAAAAGCAATGACTGCACGATGACGTTCTAATGGTAGGTCAGTGATCAAAGGAACTGTCAAAATTTTAGCAGATTACCGCCTAAGTCAGTCATTCATTTGTCATTATGTACAAGATTACCATTCTATGCCATTTCTTTCAATGGACTGTCAGTGGTTGACCATTGGAAAGTCATAATGACGCCATTATATTAGTAGATTACCAAACTTGTCAAAATCAACAATTATGAAATCAATGACGGACCATTCTGACACTATTGTAATAGCAGAATCGGGCCCCTGGTTTCAAGAAAATTCCTTACAAGCTTCCAAAGTATTTTTTTTTATTTAATGAATGAAATTTTACAACTTCTAAATTAATTATAACAAAAAACAAAAGTCATTTTGAACTTAGCTTTATTTTAAAAAGTTCTTTAGTTGATACCCTTTCTAACGGTATGCTACATGTCATAGAAATTATTCATTATGTAGTCAAAATACTAGTTAGGAGAGTCAGGGTTAAGAAAAGACTTTTTAAGGTTATTTTGTTTTTAATATACTAAAGTTATAAAAAGGAGGCAAAACACCGGGAGAGGTGGAAAGTAATGGGGGAGGCCTTTGCCCAGCAGTGGGACAGAATAGGCTAGTTTAAAAAAAAGTTATAAATCTTGTTCAAATTGACCTCCTCCATTTCGTATGCATGCACGACATCTGTTTCTTATTATTTCAGCTGTCGTTGTACGTAGTGCCCGAACTTGTTGTGCCTGTTTTGGAAGAAGGTGTGCCGATAGTTTTTCAAAATGACGGCTGTCCAGCACACTACCAACTGGACGTGCGAGAGCATTTAAATAATGCCTTTCCAAACGCATGGATTGGTAGAGGCGGCCCTATTCCGTGGCCCGCACGGTCCCCAGACCTGACGCCTTTGGATTTTTACGTCTGGGGACGTGCAAAAGAATTGGTTTACCAGACAGAAGTGCCCACTAGGGAAGTTCTAATTGAACGAATAACCGACGCGTTTCAAACTATGAAAGAAGAAATGCGACTACGTACAACGACAGTTGAAATAAGAAACAGCTTAGATGTCGTGCATGCATACGAAATGGAGGAGGTCAATTTGAACAAGATTAATAACTTTTTTTTAAACTAGCATATTCTGTCCCACTGCTGGGCAAAGGCCTCCCCCATTACTTTCCACCTCTCCCGGTGTTTTGCCTCCTTTTTATAACTTTAGTTTATTAAAAACAAAATAACCTTAAAAAGTCTTTTCTTAACCCTGACTCTCCTAACTAGTATTTTGACTACATAATGAATAATTTCTATGACATGTAGCATACCGTTAGAAAGGGTATCAACTAAAGAACTTTTTAAAATAAAGCTAAGTTCAAAATGGCTTTTATTTTTTTTTATAATTAATTTAGAAGTTGCAAAATTTCATTCATTAAATAAAAAAAAATACTTTGGAAGCTTGTAAGGAATTTTCTTGAAACCAGTTGTATAAAACAAAGATGTTTTTAGATTTAAAAGACTTTGGAGAATGCAACAAAATTTGTTTTGTGCCACTACGCCCACAAACAAAAAAGTTATTTCGAATTAAAGGAAACATTTTGGGCATTTTTTTCATTTAAACAAAAAAAAACATATGTAACCAACCGTGACATTTGGGACAAAGGGTGTATGGGTAGAACCTAGCTAATGACCTCCCAAATCCCTGGAAAAATTGTGTCGGTCCATGCGCCAAACACCCTGTATAAGTACACTCGAAGACACTCTTTATTATTTTATCGATACCGAACTATTTGAATGTGTCCCATCCCTAATCGAGTAGCGTCGAAGTTTCTAGAATGTATACGATGATATTCAAGACAGCGAGCAAGTTGATTTAGACTTTGAACAATGGACATAAGGTAGTTTTTAGTTCGCAACAAAGTAATAAATATGGTTTTGTCAATAAAAACAATTATATTGAAATATATCATAGTTTTATACTTACCGGTGATACGATACACCTCCGCAAGATACATTTTTTGTCCTGCTATCGTTTTTACATGTAAAAATTGCACAATAAGGCATGTTTTTAATATTTTTCGTTACGTTCGAGACGTCGTATCACAGCAAGTTTATCCCTAAAGCATTAGGTTCAAAGTTGATTGGAAACATTTAAAAATTTCTTTAAATGATTTTAAACCATAAAATGTTGAAGGTTAAGTTCAAAATTGTCTACTCTCCATCCGTCTTACGCTTTTTCCAAATTTCTTTAAATGATTTTAAACCATAAAATGTTG